>CM077665.1:83823953-86323953 GCA_039707655.1 Elymus sibiricus
TTTTTAGGGCTTTAGTAACTCATATGTCACGGTCGAATGTCAAAAACTGGGTTGGGCATAATATACACATGATCCGTACAAAGGCTAGCTCCAACGCGCATTTCGTTAGTTTGGATCCAACGCGTCCACACAAATGGATAGTTATTTGTTTTCTTGTTTGTTTGGACTCATTTTTGGTTTAAATTTGGATCGTGTTTGCGACACACTACGGATGCCCGCGCTATCCTTCCCATGTCCTCCCATGGACTATCCATTTGTTGCACAACGACTATTCTTTCTCCTCCTCTTTCACACACACACCACCCAGGCCTCCTCGCCCTCGCTGGCGCCACCCAGTTCCGGCCGCTTCGTCACTGCCCCAGGCCCCGTTTCCCCATCCATCGACGGCCCTATCGCCACCATGTCCACCGACGCCCACTTCTGTCGACGTTTGCGACCGCTTCTCGCCGTCGTCAGGAGCACTACAAGGCACGCCTACCCATTGTCTTCGACACCGCCTCAACTTCCCCGGTCACCACGGAGTCCTGCTACCTGTACGAGGAGAGGGTGTTTCCCTTCACCGGCCTGCCTTCGTTGGCGGTGCAGAAAACCGTTAGATCCTTCGATAGGGGTCCTGGCGTAGCTGGAAGTCTTAGATCGGAGGTCGCACGGGGAATTTACGCAAGTTGGGGCCTCCGGAGAGTAATACCCTACATCTTGCTCGTGTTTGTTATTCATGGTGGAGGAATACCTCGTGTAAGGGGTTACAATGGTGTATATGAGAAAGCTACCGAGAGTTGGTCTATCTGAGAACAGATCCCACTGAGGGCTCCCTAGCATCCCCTTATATACACGGTGGAGGTTAGGGTTTTACACTAAGAAATATGCAATCTAGGGTGACCGCCGCCACCAACTTGAGAGTCAAGGCGATAGCCAGGTGCTTATCCTCTTCTTTGGGCTCCCTTCGTTGTTGGGCCTTGTGGGCCCCTTGACAGGCCTTCTGTCCGGCTCCCCTCGGTGAGCCACCGCCGGTGTATGATACCGTCACTAGTAGAAAACAGGGCTTTGGTCCTGGCCAGATCAGAACATTAGTCCCGGTCGTGTTACGAACCGGGACTACTGGCAGCATCAGTCCCGGTTCGAGAGGCTAGGACGCTGGCCGGGCCTCGGCAGGCATCAGTCCCGGTTCGGTTGGGCCTTTAGTCCTGGTTCCAGCCACCAACCGGGACTAAAGGGGTTGCTTCCCTTTAGTCCCAGTTTGTGTCTGGAACCGGGACTAAAGGGTAGGCCTTTAGTCCCGGTTTTAAATACAAACCGAGACTAATGTTTTGCCTATATGTAAGAGCATAATTTCCCGTAAGTAGTTTTGGTGGTTGATGACAGTGCGTTTGCGGACTAACTGTGTCCATTAAGCTTTCAGAGATTATCAGGTGGCATGAGACGGTTATCTTCCCCTCAAGTAGTATATCAGAAGACGGAGTCTTTTCCTTTCGAGGTTAGGTTGGTGGACCTGAGTCGTAGGAAAATCCGTACTATTAAGAGGGGATCCGCATTCGGAAAGGTTGGGAGGAATCATCACGTACACTTTGCACCCCCGTCCTTTCCCGGCACAATGGAGTTTTCTCTGCCCCCAAAGGCTCCAAAGTTTCTCTTAAGCAGAAGTACCGCTCTTTAGAGCGGTAGTACCGCTCCAGCGGTACTACTGCCCCGAAGGATTGCTCGAACGACCGCTTAGTTCTTAAGCGGAAGTTCCGAGCGGTACTACCGCCCTGAACTACCGCTTATATTTCTTAAGCGGAAGTTCCGAGCGGTACTACCGCTCAGAACTACCGCTTATGTTTTTTTAAGCGGAAGTTCCGAGCGGTACTACCGCCCGGAACTACCGCTTATATTATTTAAGCGGAAGTTCCCAGCGGTTCTACCGCCCTGAGGAACTTTGGAACCACTTTCGCTTCCTTTTTCTTCCGGACTTCTGGAACCTCTAAGCGGAAGTACCGCCCTCTCTAGAGCGGTACTACCGCCTCAAGCGGAAGTACCGCTCCCTCCTGAGCGGTACTACCGCTTAGTTGTTCCAGTACATGTATAAGCGGAAGTACCGCCCCCTAGGACGGTACTACCGCTTATGCACGTATCTGGGTAGAAAAACGGCCAGTTTCCCCCCCACCTATATAAGTGAGTCTTCTTCTTCATTGAGACTCACCTCTTCCCACATAAAGCTCCATTGTTGCTCCTAAGCTTATTCTTGCTCCTTCTCCCTCCCTAGCCATCAAATCTTGTTGATGCTCTAGGGTTTGGAGGAGAGGGCCTCGATCTACACTTCCACCGAGAGAGATTTGATTCCCCCCATCAATCCCTTGCGGATCTTGTTACTCTTGGGTGTTTGAGCACCCTAGACGGAAGAGGTCACTTCGAAGCCATAGTCCATTGTGGTAAAGCTTCGTGGTGTCGTTGGGAGCCTCCAATTAAGTTGTGGAGATAGCCCCAACCTTGTTTGTAAAGGTTCGGTCGCCGCCTTCAAGGGCACCAATAGTGGAATCACGGCACCTCGCATTGTGTGAGGGCGTGAGGAGAATACGGTAGCCCTAGTGGCTTCTTGGGGAGCATTGTGCCTCCACACCGCTCCAACGGAGACGTACTTCCCCTTACCGGGAAGGAACTCCGGTTACACATCCTCGTCTCCACCGGCTCCACTTTTGGTTACCTCTTACCTTTACTTTGTGCAAGCTACTTATATTGTTATATCTTGCTTGCTTAGCTTGTTGTTGTGATTAGCATCATATAGGTTGCTCACCTAGTTGCACATCTAGCCAACCTATTTGTTGCTAAGCCTAAATTGTTAAAGAAAAGTTAAAAATTGTTAGTTGCCTATTCACCCCCCCCCTCTAGTCAACCATATCGATCCTTTCAATTGGTATCAGAGCAAGGTCTCTTTATTAAGGGTTTCACCACCCGAAGAGTATGGTTGACGACGGGGACCGGGCGGTTGAACTACCCGAGGCCGTGGGTGTGAACACGGTCTCTCGCGAGGATTTAAATGAGGCCATATCCTCGCTTAAATCCTCCATGATGACCGAGGTCAAATCCATGTTTAAAGAATTCCTTGACACACTTAAACTTTCCACCGATGCGGTTCAAGTGGTTAATCCCACTAACTCGGCATCGGATGTCAACTCCGGTAAGGAGGGGGCTAGTACTGATAATCGTTCTCAAGGAATTAATGGGTCGGGGGCTTTTGCCTCAGTTCCCCCTCCCTTCGTCTATGGAGGACCGGTGCACCCACCTCATATAGTTAACCACGGTCCTCCTCCTAAGCTTGTTAAAAATGATTTCGCTAATTGACTTTTCTGTATCAAGTCTCATTTGGATCACAGCTCAATTCAACTCATGCGAGTCATTGAAGAAGGATACTACCCTCGTGATCCACGCAACTTCACTCCAAGGGAAGAAGCGGATAAACAGCTAAATTCCTCCGCCTTGTTCATACTCCAAGCTGCTGTTCCTACTGAAGACCTACCTCACCTGCGTCCTTTCACTGTTGCTAAAGAGTGTTGGGAACACATTATCTCCATGTACAAGGGCAGCTCAAGCATTCAACGGTCAAACTATGAAGTTGTCCTTGACCAGTCAGATGAGTTTGTAATGATAGAGGATGAGGAACCGCGTGAGCTCTATAGAAGGGTGACTGCCCTCGCCGTTGCCCTCAAAGATCATGGCAGCAAGGATGTGGATGATACGTGGGTCAAGCGTAAGTTTCTGAAGGCCATCATGCCCTACAACAAGGCCATGTCCGCTGTCATTCGTCAAAGACTAGACTTTCACACCTTATCTTCTGGTGATGTGTTGGATGAATTTATTGCAATGAACATCTTGAACACAACAGCTGACAATGCTCTCGCTCGCGTGCAACGGTCAAAGAAATCATCCCCCAACCTTGCTTTGAAGGCCAAGGTCTGTCAAGAGGAAGAAGAAGAAGAAGAGGAAGAGGGTTGCCCCGAGGACACCGAATATGCCTATCATGAGCACATGGCTCTTGCATCCAGGCAATTTTGGGGCAACAAGAGAAACACAAGGCCCAACTTCTCCAAGAACAACTCAAACGGGTCAAAGGGCAAGCAACGTGTGAGGACCTGCTACAACTGTGGTAATGTGAGTCACTTTGTGGTGGATTGTCCATATGAGAAGAGGAAAGACAATGGTGGCAAGCTCATCCGCAAAGATAAGGCCAAGTCGTTCCCCAACAAGACCAACTTCACCAAGAAGACTCCACACAAAGTGTTGGTGTCTCAAGAAGAGTATGCATCGGATGATGATTGTGATGACGAAGACACAAGTGGTGAAGGAATGGCAATGGCATCTGTAGCAATCGCATCCTCCACCCCAACAAAGGTGTCACTCTTCGACGCCCCCAATGAGAACCACATCGCTAGGTGCCTCATGGCAAAAGGTATCACCAAGGTAACCTCCAACGCCAAAACCTCAAACATTAAGACTTCTGTTTCTTCCACTCCGTCTTTATTAGATTGTGTGGATGAACTTGAGGAGGCGATAGAGGGTGAGAATGAGTTTGACAAGTTCTTGTGTAAACTTAAGGGAGAGTCCAAGAAGCACTTCGTTGCTCTCTTGAAACAACTTGGTGAGGCCAATGACACGATTGATTCTCAAGAAGAATCTCTTGAGGAGATGAGAGGCCATAGTCGTGATTATGCCGACGAGATAGCAGATCTTTCTATTGCTCTAGAGGAAGAGCGTGGTCTTCATTTGACTTTTAAGGAGTCACACAATGACGACTTTGCTAAATTACGTAAAGATTATGATCATGCTATTGTTCTTAACCGTGTCCTTAAAACTGAAAAGGTTGCACTTGGGGTTGACCATGCTCGACTCAAGGATGAGTTTGTCTCTCTTGACAGTGCTCATAAGGCATTGAAGAGCGTTCATGCTTCTCTTAAAGAGTCACATGATCAACTCCAAGTGAAACTCACTAAAGAAATTGCCACGTGTCCTCCCTTTGTCTTAATTGATAATGCATCTGCTACTAACCCGTGTTGTGAGCATGCACATCTTATGGAGGAAAATGCTAAGCTAAAAGAGCAGCTTGAGAAAGGCCTTGTGACATGTATACAAGGTGAGAAGAATCTCAATGACCTTTTGAGCAATCAAAAGGAAGTGATTGCAAAGGAAGGAGTTGGGTTTGCACCCAAATCCAAAAAGAAGAAGAAGAAGAAGACCACGAAGGCTCCTCCGCTCAAGGAAACATTTGTCAAAGCAGGGAGCATTACTCATGAGAAGAAGAAAGACAAGGTTGTGAGTGATAGTGCCAAGAAGGGCAAGATCACTCCCTCCAACAAGGCCGACGATTTTAACCCCTCTTATGTTTTGTGCCATGCTAGTGATGGGCATGTTTATGCCAAATTTGTTGGTTCTTCGTATGAGTATATTGAGTGGTCTATTTGGGTTCCTAAGACCCTTGTCACTAACATGAAAGGACCCATTCAAGAATGGGTACCTAAATCCAAGCATTGATCTATTGTAGGACTTTGCTTCCGGGGGAGTCTCATGGTTGCTCGATAGCGGAGCAACAAATCATATGACCGGAAGCAAGGACTTGGTGGTGGACGTTCGACCCGATGCATCCGTGGCCACCCAAGTCTCATTTGGAGATGATGCAATCTCAAAGGTATTGGGTCTTGGCAAGGTGGTTATCTCTCCGACCTTAACTATTGAGAGAGTCATGCTTGTTGAGACCCTTGCATACAATTTACTTTCCGTTCGTCAACTTGCAATCATGGGGTTTAGTACTTTCTTTGGCATTGATACCGTGACCCTTTTGTGGAGCAAGACTCTTAAAGTAGCCTTTGTTGGACATGTCGAAAACGGTCTCTATGTGATTAACTTCTCGGAGCGACCCACTAAGACCGCGACATGTCTAATGGCTAAAGTTGATGTGGGATGGCTTTGGCATCGCCGACTAGCCCATGTCAATATGAGATCTTTGCAAAGTCTCCTAAAAAAGGATCACATTCTTGGACTAACAAATGTGAGTTTTGCCAGAGATCGTGCTTGCAGTGCCTGTATCGAAGGAAAGCTACATGAAAAGGCTCATCGTCCAACTACAATAATCTACTCAAAGAGGACCCTAGAGCTCCTTCACATGGATCTCTTCGGGCCTCCATCTTTTGACAGCCTTGGAGGAAGAAGATATTGCTTGGTGATTGTGGATGATTACTCGAGATACACATGGGTATATTTCTTCAAGAAGAAGAGTGAGACCCAACAGACCGTCATCGACTTTGCAAATGAAGTCCAACGTCAACATGATGCAAAGATTTTGATGATCAGAAGTGACAACGACACTGAGTTCAAGAACTACACCCTAAATGAGTTTCTCAGTGATGAGGGGATAAAGCACCAATATTCCACACCTTACACCCCTCAACAAAACGGTGTTGCGGAGAGGAAGAACCGGACGTCGATGGATGCGGCAAGAACCATGATGGCAGAATTTAAATCTCCGTACAACTTTTGGGCCGAAGCCATCAACACAGCGTGTCATGCATCAAATCGGCTCTATCTCCGCAAAGGCTTGAACAAGACTCCTTATGAGATTCTTACCGGGAACAAGCCCAACCTCAAATACTTCCGGGTGTTCGGTTGTAAGTGTTTCATTCTCAAGAAAGGTGTTTGTTTGTCTAAATTTGAGTCTAGAGCCCATGAGGGCATATTTGTTGGTTATGCTGCAAACTCTCATGCTTACCGTGTCCTCAACAAGTCCACGGGACTCATTGAGGAGACGAGTAACGTAGAGTTTGATGAAAATAATGGCTCCCAAGTGGAGCAAAGTGGTCTTTGTGATGTAGGTGATGAAATTCCTCCCCAAGCCATAAGAAGAATGGGTGTGGGATACTTCCTACCCGTTGAGGAACCCCTTGTGGCTGAAGGAGAAGGACAATGTTCCACTCAAGTGGAACCATCACCGATGCACGACCCACATGCTTCCGAAGAACGCAGTGAAGGCCCTCAACCCCGTGATCAAGATCAAGGGCAAGATCAACTCGATAGTGATGTTTCTACTTCACATGATGCTCAAGATCTTGTTCACACCCCCGTGCAAGCTCAAGATCAAGATGAAGCTCAGGACCAAGATCTACTTCAAGATCAAGGTCAAGCTAAAGATCAAGATCATGAGCAAGCCGGTGCTAGTACCGAAGCTCGTCAAGTTACCAAGCCTCAACTTTCCATGGAGGAAATTCTTGAAAGACGAGCTGCCAAGAATGCTGCCAAGCTTCAGAAAAAGCAACACCTCCTAGAGAACGTCTACGGAAGCTTGAAAAGAGGGGTAACTACTCGTCCTCAATTGACAAACTTTTGTGCACATCATGCGTTTGTTGCTTGCTTTGAACCCCTCAAGGTACAAGATGCACTCGAAGACGAGGATTGGCTTGAAGCCATGCATGATGAAATCAACAACTTCGAGCGCAACAAAGTGTGGCGATTGGTGCCAAGACCAAAAGAGAATCACAATGTAATCGGAACCAAATGGATCTTTAAAAACAAGCAAGATGCACATGGTATCATTATCCGCAACAAGGCAAGACTGGTGGCTCAAGGCTACTCCCAAGTCGAGGGTATCGACTACGGTGAAACCTTTGCCCCTGTTGCTCGCCTTGAATCTATTCGCATGTTGCTTGCTTATGCTTCTCATCATGATTTCATATTATATCAAATGGATGTGAAGAGTGCTTTTCTTAATGGTCCACTTAAGGAATTGGTATATGTCAAGCAACCCCCGGGTTTTGAGGACCCCAAGTTCCCCAATCATGTATACGTTCTCGATAAGGCACTCTATGGCCTTAAACAAGCCCCACGTGCGTGGTATGAGCACCTTACCGAGATGTTGCAAGATCGTGGGTTTGAAATTGGGAAAATCGACCCCACTCTTTTTACTAAGAGGGTTAACGGGAACTTGTTCGTATGCCAACTATATGTCGATGATATTATCTTTGGTTCTTCTAACAAAGCTTTTAATGATGAGTTCGCCGCACTAATGACCAAAGAGTTTGAGATGTCTATGATGGCAGAGTTGAAGTTTTTCCTTGGATTCGAAGTCAAGCAACGAAGCCAAGGAACCTTCATCAACCAAGCCAAATACACTCAAGACATGCTCAAGAGGTTCAAGTTGGATGAGCTAAATCCTCCGAAGGCCAACACTCCGATGCAACTCAAATGCCAACTTGATAGTGATCCCAATGGTAAAGCTGTGGATCAGAAGGTATATCGCTCCATGATTGGATCTCTGCTTTACCTTTGTGCATCTAGACCGGATATCATGTTGAGTGTGGGAATTTGTGCTCGATTTCAATCTGCACCTAAGAAGAGTCACTATGTGGCTGTCAAGCGAATCTTTCGATATTTGGCTCATACCCCAAACTTTGGCTTATGGTACCCCAAAGGTGCTTCATTTGATCTCATTGGATATACTGACTCGGATTGGGCGGGAGACCGTGTGGAAAGGAAGTCCACTTCCGGAGGTTGCCAATTTCTTGGTCGCTCTCTGGTAAGTTGGTCTTCCAAGAAACAAAACTGTGTTCTCTCTCGTCCACCGAGGCCGAGTATGTAGCCGCCGCAAGCTGTTGTGCTCAGATTCTTTGGATGAGGCAAACTTTAAAGGATTATGGTGTCAACTGTGACAAAGTGCCTCTTTACTGCGACAATGAAAGCACAATCAAGATCTCCAACAACCCGGTTCAACACTGCAAGACGAAGCATATTGAGATTCGTCATCATTTCATCCGGGATCACATCAAGCGTGGAGACATTGATCTTATTCATCTCTATACTAAGGAACAGCTTGCAGACATATTCACGAAGCCATTAGATGAAGCAAGATTTCGCGAGTTAAGGCATGAGCTAAATATCATTGATTCGAGCAATGTGGCCTGAATTAGTGCACACCCCACCACTCTCATCATCATGTCTTGTTTAGGTGTAGGCATGGACATAGGGGGAGTCTAGTTCTCTCAATGAACTATCCCTCCTCCTATTATGCATAAATTAATCAAGTCTTTCACATTCGTCATTTTTGATGACTCCTGTGCTTCAAAGACGAGTTTTGGTCATGGGCCCAAGGTTCATATCTTCGCGGTGCCATACCATTTGACTCAAACATAGGTGGCTTCGGCCACCGCCCCCATCTCCTAGTGAGGCATTTGCATTACTAGTGCATATGGGTTCGAATTTGTTATCTCATGTCTTTGTCTCTTCGGGTTTGGTTTCTCATAAAGACTTGGAGTAACTTCTTGCATGTGTCTAGTAGAATGTTTTGTTGCTTTTCAACACCCCTGATTCGGTGGTTTTGCTCTATTTTGCTGGGAGCAGTTTTTGGTCATAAGCGGTACTACCGCTCTGGTGGACGGTACTACCGCTCAAGCGGAAGTACCGCTCTGGTGGACGGTACTACCGCGCAAGCGGAAGTACCACCCATACCAGCGGTACTACCGCTTCGGGGGCTCTCTGACGATTCTAGTAGTGGGCAGGGGGAGTTCTAACTCCTCCCCATACCCATTCACGGTCTCGTCTCCGCCCCTGGCGACCGAAGCTCTCCCGGAGGCCAGCTCCGGATCTCCCATTCCGTGTCGGTCTTCACTTTTTCGTCCGGTGGGATCGATCCCCACCTCTCCCTCGTGCCATGGAACCCGGTATTGCCCTCGTTCTTTCTCTTTTGACCTAGATTTTCTTCGATCTTAAATCTAGGGCAATGCGTGTGGTGTTTCTTGTTTTTCTCGCTATTTTTGGCATGAGTAGGACGATTATGATCACTAGAGATATATCACATGGTTAGGGATTCGGAGTGTGGTGGATTTGTGGTCATTTCCCTGCCGCGGGGATCTTCCCGTCGCCAGGGCGGTACTACCGCTCCGGTATGACCGGTACTACCGCTTCAAGCGGAAGTACCGCTCCTACCCAAGCGGTACTACCGCTTATCACTGAATCTCCCACCTCCGAGTACTTTTCTCTCTCTAGTGTTTTTGCTGGATATTTACAGTTGCTCTGTCTCTTGCCGTTGCTTCTTTGTGAGTTCAGGTGATGATGGCTCCGCTATGGGTGCTCGTCGTGTGAATCCAAGCCGTGGCAGTTCCAAGCGGTACCGAACGTCTGACGAAGCAGAAGCTGGCTCAAGTGCTCAACCCCAGCGGCAGTCCTCAAAGAAAGTTGCCACCAAGAAGCAAGATGTCAAGGAACCTCAGGATATGTCTGGCACCGAGTTCTATGAGTTTCGTCAACTCAATCCTTTCCGCCGCCCTCAGGACCCCAAGTTTGTTGGTCGTTCCTTCTGGAACAAGGCTCAGTATCTCATTTATGCTGGAGTCCTAAAGGGCAAGACGAACCTTTATGTGCCTCATGTCAAATCCATCAACACGGAGCATATGGTCAACAACCCTCACTCTGCCTACTTTGCTGAAGCTCGTGCTCTCTGGCAGCAATGGGGTCTGTATCCCATTATTTCTTTCAACAAGGATTTCGACTGCGAGCTTGTGGCTCAATTCTTTGCCACTGTCCACTTTAACGCTGATGAGGAGCGGAGCTTCATATGGATGACTGGTGGCAAGGTCTTGCGTTCCAACTAGAAGACGTTTGTGAACTCTTTGGGTTATGCAGACTCAGGGGAAAATGAGCCAGTTGGTCTCCGACCGCACACTGCAGAGCAAGCCATTCACAAGTCCAAGCTCGTGCGCTACCAGAGGATTGTCAAGACTCACAAGGGTACTCGCACTGAACTCATTCCATTTCTGGACATCATGCACCGTATCTTCCGCAACTCTCTGTTTCCACGTGTGGGGAACTTGGACCAGGTTCACTCTTATCTCGTGAATCTGCTTCTTCTGTGCATCAAGGAAAAAGGCAAAGATTCCACTTTGGATGTTTCCCACATCATGTGGACAGAGCTTCACTCAGCAATTCTTGACAGGAAGGTGCCTATCTACGGTCCCTATATCTTCAAGCTCATTGAGGATACTTGGGCTCAGCAGTTCCCCGGTGAGCGTCTTATCACTGATCACATGGTAACTCATGGTGTTCTTAAGCTGCGTGTGAAGGAGGATTGGGGCGTTGCGCCCTCTGTTCCAGAGATCGCTCCCACCGACTCTGATGATGAGTCTGAGCCTGAGTATACTGATGCCTCCTATGTTCCTCGCTCTGAGGCTGTTCCCTCTTGGGCTGCCAAGCTCAAAACCAAGGTGAAGAATCTTTTCTGCTTTCAGATCAAGGGTCAGTACAAGGCCCATGTGGAGGCCAAGAAAGCTCGCAGCCGTGACAAGAGGATCATGAGGAAGCTTGGTCTGCAGATTGACAGCGGGTCTGAGGAGAGGATCACTGATGAGGAGGAATGGATCAAGAAGAATTGCCCAAATGTTGAGTCAGAAGATGATGTGCCTGCTGCTACTGATGAGGAGGGAGATGATGAGCTTGATGACTGACTATGGTGTGCCTATCATCACGTGGTCTCACTTTAGTCCTTTGTGCCCCTTTTGGTGTCTCGATGCCAAAGGGGGAGAGAGTGTGTAGGGATTTGTTGAGTCACGAGTATTTCTCCTTTTAGCTGCGCATCTCTTATCTCGTGAACTCTTTTATTTGCTTTGGTTGTTTGCTTTGTTTTTTAATGTCAGACCTCTGAGTACTTTGTATGGTGTAAGACATACTACCTCTTATATCCGTTATGTCTACATTATCGTAAGTCTATATTTCCTTACTTGCTTACCTGCTCATCACTCTTTCCGTTATGTATGCAAGTATGTGGCCATGTCTATAAAATATAGGGGGAGTGGTGATCCTAGTGTGTGCTCTGTGCATTTCAAAAGCATATTCAAATAGGGCACACATCTAGGGGGAGCCCGTCTATATTTTGTAGATGTTGGGATTGCCATAGTCCTACTGTATATCTTTTTGGCAAATCCCGTGTTGTCATCAACCCACCAAAAAGGGGGAGATTGTAAGAGCATAATTTCCCGTAAGTAGTTTTGGTGGTTGATGACAGTGCGTTTGCGGACTAACTGTGTGCATTAAGCTTTCAGAGATTATCAGGTGGCATGAGACGGTTATCTTCCCCTCAAGTAGTATATCAGAAGACGGAGTCTTTTCCTTTCGAGGTTAGGTTGGTGGACCTGAGTCGTAGGAAAATCCGTACTATTAAGAGGGGATCCGCATTCGGAAAGGTTGGGAGGAATCATCACGTACACTTTGCACCCCCGTCCTTTCCCGGCACAATGGAGTTTTCTCTGCCCCCAAAGGCTCCAAAGTTTCTCTTAAGCGGAAGTACCGCTCTTCAGAGCGGTAGTACCGCTCCAGCGGTACTACTGCCCTGAAGGATTGCTCGAACGACCGCTTAGTTCTTAAGCGGAAGTTCCGAGCGGTACTACCGCCCTGAACTACCGCTTATATTTCTTAAGCGGAAGTTCCGAGCGGTACTACCGCTCAGAACTACCGCTTATGTTTTTTTAAGCGGAAGTTCCGAGCGGTACTACCGCCCGGAACTACCGCTTATATTATTTAAGCGGAAGTTCCCAGCGGTTCTACTGCCCTGAGGAACTTTGGAACCACTTTCGCATCCTTTTTCTTTCGGACTTCTGGAACCTCTAAGCGGAAGTACCGCCCTCTCTAGAGCGGTACTACCGCCTCAAGCGGAAGTACCGCTCCCTCCTGAGCGGTACTACCGCTTAGTTGTTCCAGTACATGTATAAGCGGAAGTACTGCCCCCTAAGACGGTACTACCGCTTATGCGCGTATCTGGGCAGAAAAACGGCCAGTTTCCCCCCCACCTATATAAGTGAGTCTTCTTCTTCATTGAGACTCACCTCTTCCCACATAAAGCTCCATTATTGCTCCTAAGCTTATTCTTGCTCCTTCTCCCTCCCTAGCCATCAAATCTTGTTGATGCTCTAGGGTTTGGAGGAGAGGGCCTCGATCTACACTTCCACCGAGAGAGATTTGATTCCCCCCATCAATCCCTTGCGGATCTTGTTACTCTTGGGTGTTTGAGCACCCTAGACGGAAGAGGTCACTTCGAAGCCATAGTCCATTGTGGTAAAGCTTCGTGGTGTCGTTGGGAGCCTCCAATTAAGTTGTGGAGATAGCCCCAACCTTGTTTGTAAAGGTTCGGTCGCCGCCTTCAAGGGCACCAATAGTGGAATCACGGCACCTCGCATTGTGTGAGGGCGTGAGGAGAATACGGTAGCCCTAGTGGCTTCTTGGGGAGCATTGTGCCTCCACACCGCTCCAACGGAGACGTACTTCCCCTTACCGGGAAGGAACTCCGGTTACACATCCTCGTCTCCACCGGCTCCACTTTTGGTTACCTCTTACCTTTACTTTGTGCAAGCTACTTATATTGTTATATCTTGCTTGCTTAGCTTGTTGTTGTGATTAGCATCATATAGGTTGCTCACCTAGTTGCACATCTAGCCAACCTATTTGTTGCTAAGCCTAAATTGTTAAAGAAAAGTTAAAAATTGTTAGTTGCCTATTCACCCCCCCTCTAGTCAACCATATCGATCCTTTCAATTGGTATCAGAGCAAGGTCTCTTTATTAAGGGTTTCACCACCCGAAGAGTATGGTTGACGACGGGGACCGGGCGGTTGAACTACCCGAGGCCGTGGGTGTGAACACGGTCTCTCGCGAGGATTTAAATGAGGCCATATCCTCGCTTAAATCCTCCATGACGACCGAGGTCAAATCCATGTTTAAAGAATTCCTTGACACACTTAAACTTTCCACCGATGCGGTTCAAGTGGTTAATCCCACTAACTAGGCATCGGATGTCAACTCCGGTAAGGAGGGGGCTAGTACTGATAATCGTTCTCAAGGAATTAATGGGTCGGGGACTTTTGCCTCAGTTCCCCCTCCCTTGGTCTATGGAGGACCGGTGCACCCACCTCATATAGTTAACCACGGTCCTCCTCCTAAGCTTGTTAAAAATGATTTCGCTAATTGGCTTTTCTGTATCAAGTCTCATTTGGATCACAGCTCAATTCAACTCATGCGAGTCATTGAAGAAGGATACTACCCTCGTGATCCACGCAACCTCACTCCAAGGGAAGAAGCGGATAAACAGCTAAATATCGATCCTTTCACTATATATATCCGCCCCCATCTCCTCTGTTTTCTGGCCGTGGAAGGGTGTGGGAGGTGTGTACTACTCTGTTCTCACCTCCTATGCACATGGGGTGTTTGATGAAATGCCCGAGCTTTCTCCTCTCCAAGCTCGACCTCCAAGCTACATTTCCCCCAAGATTTGTCTAGGTTTGGCGGTGCACCAACTACACAAGTGTTCTAAAAGGTTAGCAACTCCATCCTTTCATCTCTTACTGCTAGTTTAGCTCATTTCAAATGCTCTAGAAGTAGAGTGGTTTGTGGGTTTTAGTGGAGGAGTGTATGTAGTGGAGGAGTGTATTAATTTGGTCACTTCTCTATTCATGATGTTCTGTAATGGTTTTTGATATACTTAATTATATAATGCACGCAGATGAACCGGCAATGGATGTACGGTGACCGACGCACCTCCGACTACATTGAGGGTCTGCATAATTTTCTCGAAGTGGCTGAGGCAAACAAGCAGAATGGTTTTATGTATTGTCCATGTACTGTCTGGGAATACGAAGGATTACTCTTCCAAGAAAACCCTTCACTTGCACCTGCTTGAGAAGGGTTTCATGCCACACTATAATGTTTGGACCAAGCACGGAGAAAGAGGGGTTATGATGGAAGACATTGAACACAAGAATATTCTACAGAATTCTACCTTGGTGGCCCCGTATATCAATGAACACAAGAATATTCTACGCTCCAAACACCCGGAGTAGTCTGACGACTGGATTACATGTGAACACATCGGGACTTTCGGCGGTTGGTTGCAAATACATCTCATGCGTAACAACACTATTGGAGATGACCTGTACTTGTTGGCCAGGACACCATCTTCGACTGTATTGACTTACCAAGGGTATGAGATAAATGGAAATACATTTTACACGATCGCCCAAGATAAAAAGAGCACCAACCAAAACAGTGGTGTCCGCTTTGATGCAACAATCACCAATAGGGCCAAGGACACATATTATGGTTACATAGAGGAGATATGGAAACTTGACTATGGACATGAATTTAAGGTCCCTTTGTTTCGGTGCAAATGGGTCAATCTGTCAGGAGGCGGGGTACAGGTAGACCCGCAGTACGGAATGACAACAGTGGATCTCAACAATCTTGGGTACATAGACGAATCATTCGTCCTAGCCAATGATGTGGCGCATGTTTTCTATGTGAATGACATGTCTACCAAACCGAAAAAAAGAAAAAATAAGGAAGCGAATACATCATACGATGAGCCAAAGCGCCACATAGTTCTTTCAGGGAAAAGAAACATCGTGGGAGTGGAGGACAAGACAGACATGTCTGAAGATTATGAAAAGTTTCATGAAATTCCTCCCTTCAAAGTGAAGGCTGACCCAAGCATCATGTAAAACGGTGAAGATTATCCATGGTTACGGCGCAATAAGCAAGGGACACACGCGAAGAAAAAGTGAAGATTTTCTCTCTAGTGAAGACAACATATCACATGATAAGATTGTTCAAGTAACTCCAGTTAGATGTCAAAAAATGAAACCCCTTTGTAATAGATGAGTTTTCGTCTGAAACCCTTATACTTCGAAAGAGATTGTCCAGTTTGTACACGAAGTGCATCCAGTTTTTGCCGTAACCCTCTAAACTTTTTAACACATGCTATGTGGGTGAAATTATGATACCATGCCAAGTTTCAACCTTTTCAGAGTTCATTTGCAGTGCTTTTCAAATTCAGGGTCATTTAGCTCAAAATAAATCATGAAATGCATGAAAAATAGCAAATGAAGTCAGAAAAGGGTTGAAAATTGATGATGTGGCTTTGAATGGTGCATATTGAACGCAAAAAAAGTCTGGAGTTAAAATATGTTAAAAAATGAAATCCCTTTGTAATAGATAAGTTTTCGTCTGAAACCCTCATACTTCGAAAGAGATTGTCAACTAAAAAGAATCAATTATAATTTTTTGTTATGATCAACTAAAACAAAACTATAATATTCTTCAATAGCAAAAAGAATCAACTAAAAAGCTTTTATAAACCTCTAGTTATGATCAAAATAATATTAACTTAAAATTATTTAAAATTTATGCAACTAAAATTATCAAAGTATTTTTTGTTAAAAACTTTAATAGCAAAAAGAATTTTCATAAAGCATTTTTTGTTAAAAACTTTAATAGCAAAAAAATCATAAAATATTTTTTTAAGAACTTTTAATATGCAAAAAAATAACATAAAAAATGCCCGCCTACTAGGCCGCCACGGCCTGCATACGACTAGAAAACCAAATATACATGGGCCAGGATGCAGGCCCACGGGGCAAGTAGGCCCAACAGGGCAGAGAGTGTGTTAGGCATGTATTGCCTGCAATAGAGAGGAGATCGAGACGGAGGCCGCAGCAGGGCTTATAAACCACTGCGAGCGCGCCTCGCTTGGCGAGGTGGGACTAAACTTCCGTCGCCCCTCGGCCGTGCCAGGAACAGGCCTTTAGTCCCGGTTGGTGGCTCCAACCGGGACTAAAGGCCCCCTTTAGTCCCGGTCCGAACCACGAACCAGGACTAAAGGCCTGGGCTTCCCGCCCTTTCGCCTGGTGAAATTCACCTTTTGTCCCGGTTGGTGGCTCCAACTGGGACTAAAGGGGGGCCTTTAGTCCCGGTTGGAGCCACCAACCGGGACTAAAGGGTTGGGTTTCGCGCCCTTTGGGTTGGTGAAATTCACCTTTAGTCCCGGTTGGATCCACCAACCGGGACTAAATGTCGGGGTATATAAGCTGCACTTAGAAAATTTCCCCAATCTCTCCCATTCTCCCCCCGACGCCAAACCACACCGCACGACGCCGCCAGGCTGCTGCGCCGGAGTTCGCCGTAGCCGCCCCCGTGAGCTCCGCTGCCATCGCCGCCCCCGTCGAGCTCCGCTGCTTCGTCGCCGGGCCTCCTCGCCATCGCCGCCCCCGTGAGCTCCGCTGCCATCGCCGCCCCCGTGAGCTCTGCTGCCATTGCCGCCCCCGTCAATCGAGCTTCGCTGCTTCGTCGCCGGGCCACCTCGCCATCGCCGCCGCCGTTCTTCGGAGATCGCCGTCGCCTCGGTGAGCACCGCTCATTCCCCTCCGTTTCCTGCCTCGATCCATCGCCGTCGCCGTCGCCTCAATTTTTTTGTTTGTTTTGAATAGTTTTACTATGTTTTTAGATACATGCATATACTCAATGTGATACCTAGTTTGAAGTGTTAATGCTTTATGTGTGACCTAGCTAGTTTGCCTAATTTCTTCATGTGCTCACAATGTCAACACACGAACATTTTTAAAAAGAGCAAACAGCATTTTGCTCGTCCATGTGCTAGCTAGTCGTATATATTGTGTATTTCATAGATGTTTTGGTTCTATCTAATAGCTAGAAATATGTTATTTGTTGTGTGTGCGTGTGGATTTGTTATAAAATATGGTATTGTTTTTATTGTTGTTAAATGAAATGTTATTTGCTAGCCACAATTTGTTCTCGTCGACGATGCCCATCCCGCATCCTCGTCGTCGACTCGGCGCCGTCAACCAGTTGCGCCATGTCCGGGACTGGGCTCCGCCGGGCTGGCACTGGGAGATGCTACCTTTTGGAGCGCGCAGCTTGTTGAGCAATCCGGGTCTCGTCGTCGACCCAGAGCTTCTTTGGTGGCGGTCGCGTGGGCCACTATCGGTGCGGAGGGAGCCGACCCCTGCGGAGGTGGTACGTCGCCGTGTCAGGGAGGAGGACGAGCACGTCCGTCGCTACATGATTGCGTTGGACGTCAGGTTCTCCAATACCTGGCAGGTTCTTCAGGGATCTCACCGAGTTATGATCCTGTGATGGTTCCTTCTTTTTGGGTGTCCACCGCCCGCGCCTCAGGAACCGCGAGTCAACTAGATTATTCGATAATATTCGAGCTGTATTAGTGATAATATTCGATGCTCCATTAACTGGGTTATTCGAGATGTATTAGTGATATTATATGATAATATTATATGAAGAGTCTCCGACGATCGCCGATGATATTATATGTATTTGTGATATTATATGATGATCTTGCTAAAAAAAATTGCCATCGATTTTTAATCTTATAATCGTGAACACAGGAAATGTCGACGTCGTCTGACGATGATAGGATCCCTCAGTGCCCTTTGTGCTGTGATGACAGGGGTATATGCGACCTTTGTCCTCACCTAGACAACGGTACATCCTTCACCGTCAAGCTAACGGAAGAATTTAGTATTATTACGGTATGTCTAGACGGCATGTATTTTTTTGTTAATGTAGTATGACGTGTGTTTTTAATTAACCTTTAATCTAATTTTGTACAATTCGACTAGTGCGTTCCCTGCCATGCAAGATTCGCTGTGTTGGACAAGTTCCATTTCAAAGAGAAGGGTAGTACAGAGCCTAAGATAGCTCACCTAAGAACGGAGCATTACACTTTTGTTGTTAAAGTACAAAATAACGAAGATCACACATATTTTGGTTGTTCTAATTGGAGTGCATTTTGCAAGGCGTATGAGTTGGATGAGGACATGAACATTACCTTCGATCTTGGTAATGACGATGTTCGTGATAATAATATAGAAATTTGGGTGCATGTAGAGGATGACTTGATTCCAGTCTACCTCCAGGTGCGTTTGTCAACAGATTTGTTAGGTAATTTATATTGATCATTGAAAAGTATTTGGTACTCATCCCGACTAAATTTCTTTATTTTTTATTATTAGCTTATTTCCGTGCTACAAGAACTACCCGACAGATAATAGATCACACCTACTACAGTTATGACTCCGAGCTTACTTGGTTGGAGAAAAATCATCTGATATCATTTATTCATGATATTGAGAATCATGCTAAATATTACATGACTGACAATATTTATCATGGATATGTGCCACTAGTGCACAAGTTGAACCTTATAACATCACTTCAGACAACTTTGTAAGATTTTTTTACCATTGCGTCACTAGTCCATCTTTTTCATACATTGTTCTTAAGCAAAACTAGTTTGCTAACTATGTTATTATTACTAATGTTCTTCAACAAGTACTCCCCCAGAGACCATGCCTAAATGGATGTTTCAAAATGGTGATTTGCAAATGGTTAGCTTACGGCCACTCCCGATTAATTACAGTGGTAAATACAGGATATCTCAAAGTGAAGAATCCCTGAAAATCAAATGATGAAGAAATGCAATACAAGCATCCACGCTACCACTTGGAGAGGAATACTTGCGCATCCCACAAGTTGGAGATAGGTTGATCTGTGTTCTTCAATGGGGAGATGTCGGAGTTCGCCTTTATTATGCTATTTTAGCTAAGAGAGAGAGCAGTAGTTAGTACGTTTCAACCTTGTGATAACTACAATGATGAGGAGTTGATTAAGATGATGATGAGTTGTTGGATGTTGAATGATGATGAGTTGATTAAGATGATGATGATGAGTTGTTATATGACATATACCAGTACAAATTAGATGGATGCAGTAGACCAAGTTGAATTAGAGGAAAATACGATGTTGCGAATCCGCAACATCATATTTTCCTCTAATTAATTCAACTTCGTCTATTGCATCCATCTAATTTGTACTGATGTTGGATGTTGTTCTTTTTTTTGACTATAATTGGATGTTGTTCTTCCATAATTTGTATTGATGTTGTATATTAATATGTGTAACTGCATGAAAATACAATATAAGTATAAAAGAAAATGAAAACACAAAATGAAACACGGTCCTTTCCAAAAAAAAAACAGCGCTTACTGGTGCTGACGCGTGGCTGCCTTTTAGTCCCGGTTGGTGTTACCAACCGGGACTAAACGTCCTCCTGCCTGGGCGCCCGACAGCGGCCACATCGGCCACGTGTAGCCCATTTAGGCCCGGTTCGTAACCCAACCGAGACTAAAAGTGAGGGCCTTTAGTCCCGATTGATTTGTCCCGGTTGGAGAACCGGGACTAAAGGCCCTTCAAAACCGGGACTGATGACCCATTTTCTACCAGTGCGTCAGTGTCCCCCGAGTGTGGCGGAAGTCGTATGAGCTAGTCTTCGAGGCCTCAGGCGGTCTCCTTCCTCGACAATGTTTAATCTTTGAGAATGCTCCTTGTAGAGTCCGTCTCCACGGAGCTCCTGCATCAAACGGTCTGCGGTGCGAGCTCCTGAGAGCCTGGGCCCGCAAGTTCTGCCTTTAGGTAGAGTTCGGCAAAACTTACG
This sequence comes from Elymus sibiricus, assembly GCA_039707655.1. NCBI lineage: Eukaryota > Viridiplantae > Streptophyta > Magnoliopsida > Poales > Poaceae > Elymus > Elymus sibiricus. The sequence continues at coordinate 83,844,248 of CM077665.1, forward strand.
GTCTGGCCTCGTGTGCTTCAAAGGACTGTGGCAGCGTGTTTTCTTGTCATGGTTGGCCAAAGAGTCGCTAGTTCTTCTTCGTCATGATGGGGAGCGCCAATATCCCCGCTAAGAAACTAGATTACCCGAAGTTGGACGACCTGCCTAATTGTCACCTAAGTCGATGGATTCTGGTCTAGATGGATGAATTCTTATATTTGACAAGTTTTGTCATTTTTTACCTAAATCTGGGTCATTTCTAGGTAGAACGTAGACATGCCTGGCTTGGTACGCCTGAAAATTGGCTAGTGCCTTGGTCAACTTGTGGGGATTGATTGGACTTTGCCTCGGCAGGAATCGGTTGATTGCACCTTCTTTGACCGTCGACACGATAATGGACTTACATAGCGCGGCGACTATATCTTGCATTAAGCGAGACAGTAGCAACTCTCGTTGCAAGAGTCTACAGTAACGGGTCGGCCCACTCGCGCACGCTAAAAGAATATACTAAATAAAAAAGGTGCACGGGGATTCGGACCCTAGCCTCCTCGCCGAGAGCAAGCGCGGCTAGCCACTGGGCTAGCCTCGGGGTCCAGATTGAGTAATAGGCCGGAACTACTTAAGTCGAACCAAGCCAGGTTTCCACTTTTTTCCAGGTTTTTTCATTTCGTTTTTTCACCGGTTTATCTCCGCTTTTCCTTTGTTTTCATTGGAGTTTTTCTTTTCTTTTTATTTTCATTATTTTTCTTTATTCTTTCTCGGTTTTCACTGGGTTTTTCCTTTTTTGGTTTTGTTCCTTTCTTACTCGTTTTTCATCGGTTTTGTTTCTTGGTTTTTCATCTGATTTTCTTATTTCTTCTCCGTTATTTTGTTTTTAATTATTTTTCTTATGTTTTTTTGGTTTTCACTCTACATTTTTCATATATCTTAAGAACATTTTTATAATACGCATTTAATTAAAAAATTGAATACATGGTCAACATTTTTTCTATAAACATTTTTAAATACAAGATTGATTTTTTTTCGAATACAGGTCAACAAGTTTTCTACACATAAAAACATGGTTGATTAACTGTTTTCAAATAAAAATACTAACTTTTTTTAATATTTGGTCAACATTTTTATATACATAATTAATATTTCCAAACGCTTTACTAACATTTTGAAACACTTGTTCAACATTTTTTCAATTTTTTATTAACATTTATATATACACGATAAAAAAATCATCATTTTTTCTACACACATTTAACATTTTCCAAATGCTTGACCAACATTTTTCAAACACTTGTTCAACATTTTTTTCAAATGCTTTATTAACAATTTTATATACATGATAAAGTTTTTTCATCATTTTTTAAATACATGGTCAGCATATTTTATATACAGATTTAACATTTCCATATGTTTGAGTAATATTTTTTCAAATGCTTGATTAACATTTTTATATAGATGTTTCATCATTTTTTAATACATGGTCAACATTTTTTCTATACACATTTAAATTTTCCCAAATGCTTGATAAATCTTTTTCAAATACTTGTTCAACATTTTTTTTTTCAAAATGCATAATTCAAAATTTTATATACATGATAAAAAAATATCATTTTTCTAATACAAGATCAACAATTTTTCTATACACGTTCAACATTTTTCCGAATGCTTGATTAATATTTTTCAAATACCTGTTTAACATTTTTTAAATACTTGTTCAACATTTTTCAAATATTTTTAAAGAGTTTTTTTAATACACACACACACAGAGAGAGAGAGAGAGAGAGAGAGAGAGAGAGAGAGAGAGAGAGAGAGAGAGAGAGAGAGAGAGGATATTTTAAAGTATAAACAAAAGTAAAAAAACAGAAATATAAAAGTAGAAAGAATCAGAAAAAAGAGGTTATGGTGAATCCGAGATATAAGTGCGCCCCTTAGGTAGGCCATGTCGACGTCTTTTGATTGGAATTAGAGGTTGAGTCTTCGCAGGATGATGTTTGGAATTCCTTTTCCATTCTTGAATAAGGCCTAAACCGGAGAAAACAAACAAGGCTTTTATCCAAATTTTGCCAATTTTTTCATGCACTTGTGGTTCTAATTTTAATTATAGTCACTAAATGTCTAGAAATGCACTAAGTGACTTACATATAGAAAACAAACCCAGATAAATGTGAATATTTTATAGTTAACATATAATTGTGTATGTTGAGCGTATAAAAAGTTTCAAGGCCAATGGATGAAGTAATGGTCGTTTCGCCTTCAAACCTAAACCACTCCGTCTGAAAACCTTGATTTTTCTCCAGGCATGGTTCGGTTTCCAAGCACCACATCACAATTTTTGTAAAATCTTCTCTACTTTTCCGCACAATATAATGATGCCATATAATGATGCTAAGTTTCATATAAAAAAACAATAACCTCAATGTTCGAGGTCGAGTCTTGACACACTGATATTTTGGAATAACTATCATTTTCTTGGATAAGACATACACATGGAATCAATACCACAAATAGGATTTTTCAACCCAATTTTGCTAAATTGTTCATGCACTTCTAGTTCAATTTTTAATTATAGTCAATAATTGCCTAGAAATGCACTAAATGGCTTAAATATAGGAAACAAACCCCGAAAAAATCCAAATTTTGAAATGTAACATGTAATGGTGTATGTTGAGGGTATTTTTTTCCAAAGCTAACATATGAAGCAGCGGCCGCTTCGCCTTCAAACCTAACCCATCCCCTCTCGAAATCTAATTTCTTCCTCGAAGATGATCCAGTTTCTAAGCAATGTATGTCAAAAATTTCGTAAAATTTTCTTGATTTTTTACCACAACATACTGGTGTCATAAAAGGGCACCTTGCCAAGTTTCATGTTTTGAGACTCCATTTGCATTTTTCAAAATTAAAAAACAAGTAACCTCCTTGTCCGAAGTCGAGTGTTGGCCTAATGTTTGGATCTCATTTCGTTTGATTGGATAAGGCCTAAAAATAGACGCAAGAACACTAATAGGATTTTTTAACCCAATTTCCCAAAAATGTCAACTCGTCTTTCAAATTTTAATTATAGTCACTAAATGCCTAGGAATGCAGTAAATGACTTAAATATAGCAAACGAACTCCCAAAAATGACGAATTCTGACATTTAACATGTGATGGTGTATATTGAGCATAGAAAAAAGTTTTAAATCAAACGATAAAGCAATGACACTATACCTTAAAACCTAACACTATGCCTTAAAACCTAACGTGTGCCCTCTCGAAGCCTAGATTCTTCCTTGTACATGGTCCGTTTCTAGTTAGTGTACATCACAACTTTTGCCAAATCAATTTTTACCAGAAAATATTGATGCCATACAAGGACACAATTCCAAGTTTCATGTTTTTCAAACTTCGTTTGCATGTTTTAGAATTAAAAACAAATAGCCTCCATGTTCAAGGTCTGGTATCGACAACCTGATGTTTGGAATTCCTTTTCTTTGCTTGGACAAGGCCTAAACATAGATTCAAGAACACAAATAGGACTTTTTAGTTCAATTTAGCTAAATTTGCATGCACTTGCAACTCAAATTTTAATCATAGTCACTGCCTAAAATGCACTAAATGATTTAAATATAGCAAATGACCCCTGAAAAATGTCAAATTTTGACATGAAACATGTAATGTTGTATTTTTAGTGTATACAAAAAATCAAGGTCAACCGATGAAGCAACATTCACTTCATGTACAAACGTGACCCGTTCCATTTCGGAACCTACATTCTTCATGAGAGATGGTTCGCGTTCCAAGTAGTGTATGTCACTACTTTTACGAAGACTTCTCAGATTTTTATCACAACCTCTAGGGATCATATAATGACACCATCTCAGGTTTCAAGTTTTTTAAACTTTATTTGCATTTCTAGAATTAAAAAACTAATAAGCTCGACGTTCGGGGTCAATTCTCGGCATCCTGATGTTTGATATTCCTTTTGTTTTCCTGGATAAGGGCTAACATAGACTCATTAACACAAATAAGATTTTTCAACCCAGATTTGCCAATTTAATGTAGTTGTGGTTCAAATTTGAATTATATCCTTTAAATGCACTTGATGGCTTAAATATAGCAACAAACTTTTTATCAAAATATCCCTATTTTTTCCCACATGGAACATTTGACATTGTGTTGCTAATGCCAGATTTTGGATTTTTCAGCCATTTGCTAATTTTAAGACAGTGATTGCATTCTAGCTATTTACCAAATAATGTCCAGTTTGAACTACATGTATATAAAAATGGGCTATAACTTCAAGCAAAATCCATATATAGGTACTCCTATTTCCAGCTCGCTTCAAAAAATAAACTTAAAATTCAAAAGTTTACTCTTGGAAATCCAAATGAACGCATGCATTTTATTGCTTTTTCAAATTGTTTGTCGAGTGTCTCATAAAAACACTTGGCAACGTTTGTTTGCAAGTGTCTTAGAAAAAACACCGGGCAACGTCATTTTTTTTGCCAAGTGTTGTCCCTGGTACACTCAGCAAAGGGCTTGTTTACCGAGAGCCCAATGAAATACACTCGACAAACAACCTGAGACTCGGCATACAAGAATTTGCCCGAAGTGATGGTAGATTGTACGATTTGTATGTTGATTCACAAACATGGTGTCTTACTCACAAAACAAAATAGAGAGATGTGTGCAAATCGCGGTGCCCTCGTAACAAAATGGATCATGTATGAAGGAATTAAGCTAAGGTAATTCCAACAAACTACTCAAAAGCTGGATGTATACAATTGTCAGTATACGATATACATGTCCCTATCGAAGGGCCTACACTAAGATCACAAAGGTGGTGAGTTCCATAGTGCAAAAAAAACTACCCTTTACAACCTACATGGCAAAGCTTGTGGCAAAACCCAAGCTATATGGGTCACCTTAAGCTTGGGCTGCCCACAAGGCATAAAAGCAGTATTCTCTCTTCTCTAAATCAACAAATAATGTGGCGTACTTACTGTAAAATGTGATATAGACTCAAGCTATGTAGTGTCAAAATCGCTCTTATATTACGTGACAGAGGGAGCAGATCCCAACTCCCAAGGTTATACACTAAGGATGCCCTGCAGATGTGGTTTGCGACGACGACGACATAGTTGGGTTGTCCGAGTCCGAGTTAACGCCGCCGGTGTCGCCGCTCCTCGGGCCTTCCGACGGCCTACTCGACTGCTTTTTTGAGTGTGGCTTCAACTCTGATGGCAGCGTCGCCGTCGGAGCGTATACTTGGTTCGCGCTTCCCGGCGCAGCATTGGTTGCATCTGCTGCTGCCGCGGCGGCGGCGGCCGCAGCGGCATACTCCTGCTGGGGAACCCAGATGCAGCTGCCCACCACGAAGAACTGCGGCGCGGGCTGAGTTGCGGCGGCGGCGCTGCTCTGGGCAGTGGAGCTCGGCCGCCTTGACGTGTGCAGACGATACTTCTGAAACCCATTGCAACAAATGTCAGCTCAGACCCCATGACTAATCAACAGCACTAAGCAAGATGATAGTGCCGAGTTAACTAGGGCATGGCTGGCTCCTCTCATCAAGAAGCACTGACCTGCAAATGGCTCTCGACCTCGTCGTTGGTGAGGCCGTCGACCTTCATCAGCTCCCGGATCTGCTTTGGTGTCGCCACTGCTTGTGTACGGCACAAATTAAATTTTGTTAGGCATTTTTTGATTTTTGAAATGCTGGTGAGCTGGTGGGATATCGCAAAGTAACCGATCTGGTCAGGGAAAGGGAACCAACCGTGGGACCCGCCCAGCTGCTGCAGTGCTTGCAGGAACCGGTGGTGGAGCTCCGGCGCCCAGCACCGCCGTGGCTTCCGGTTCGGATGCGGCGACTGCCCCTCTTTGTCCTTGTCTGTGTCTTTCTCAGTGACACCCCTACTGTCCTTGTCGTGCACCTCAGTGTCGCTGGTGGCCTTGTCGACGCTGTCTCCGACCAACGCCGAGCTCGCCGGTGCCGTGGTTGACGAGGCCGGCAGCTCAGCCTCCGGCTGCTGCTTCTCCTTCTCAAAGGGGTGGAACGCTCCCCCGGTCCTGGTGGCGTTCAGGGCCACCGGTCTGCATGGCAGCACCTAGTGGAGTTCATCGGGAGATGCATCAGCAAATTTATCTTTTAATAAAGTAGAAATAAAGAGGAACACAGCAATCTGTATTCAGCTACCTTTGGAAGAGACGATGATTGCTGGGGCTCGCTCCATGTCGAAAGCTGCGCGGACTGAAGCCAGTCCGGCATCGCCTTCTTGGTCTCCGGCGTGGGCGGCGGCGTCTCGGCCTTAGCGTTTGAGACCGGCGCCGCGGCGTGGGTGCTAGTCTCGTCGTCGGAAGAGGACAGGGATAGGCTGGGCTTGAGCGGGATGAACTCCTCGAGCACGGGCCCGTCGTGGTCGCTCACCGTCTCCTCGCTGGCCGCGCCGCCCATCTGGCTCTTCATCCCCTCGATTGCTGCAGACATGACACACATACACGCGCGTACGTACTCCCTAATTAGATCGAGCCAGCGAACGTGGAGCTGAGACAGAGCCATGCGTGGGTGGCGAAGGAAGGCGGACGTACTCTGGGTGACGAGGTCGAGGCAGAGGGGCAGCTCGCGCTGGAAGACGTGGATCTTGCGGCGCTCCTCCTCGAGCGCGAGCAGGTAGTCCCGGAGCTGGCGCCGGGCGCCGTCGCGGTCCGCCTGCACCTCCATCTCCATCGCCGCAGCCCGCAGGTGGTCTCGTCAGACGGACGGATGGATTGATCCGCACGGCAGAGAGAGAGGGAGAGGAGGGGGGAAACGGGACGGGGAAGGTGAGGTGGAAGAAGAAGGGAGGAAGGAAAGGAATCGTCGTCGGGCCGTCGCGTATATTCGTAGACGGGGGAGGGAAGGCGGGGCGATGGGTGGATAGGGACGGACAGGATATTCGGGGAGGGGGATTCCCATTCCGTTTCGCGGGGTGGGGTGGGGCGTGGGGCTGCATGCACGTTTGTTTACTCGAGTGGGTGAGCGAGGATAAGGCCGACGACCGGCGGGACGAGGACACGGGGGACGCGGACGGACAGACCGGATGCCGCGGATCCGCCGGGGCGATGCGGAATCTCGATCCCGGCCGGGGCCAGCGAAGCGACACGCTGGACCGACGGTCGGACGGGGGCACGGGAAGATTCCCCTGAAATGCGCTTTTCTTCTGCTACGTCTCTCGTCTCCGGCGCATCCTTCCTTGTCCTCAGTTTCTTTCCCGTGTGTGCGCTGGCAGATCCCTCGTTCCAGAAACGAGGAGGAATATCCTGCTGCTATTCCATTTTTTCATGGGTTGGTCAGCTCGGTGCTTCTTCACCGAGGATCACCGAGGGCCTGTTTTGTTACATGGAAAACGTTTCACGCCGGGGAGCCGGCCGAACGACGCGCCGGTCGAGTCGCCACGCAAGCGTTCGCGAAACGTCACGAGTTAGCCACGTACGCGCTTGCAACCTATCTTATCCATATCCCTTCATCTCCAGAGAGACCGACCACATGTTTTCTTCTTCCTCTCCCTTAGATTGAAATCTCCACACAGGCTCGCACAATCACCGTAACCATGCTACGCGGCCGCATGCTGTAGGGGGGTGCGGCCACTAACGCTGCAAGGTGCGAAGCCAAGGGGCGCTCCTCGCATGGCCGCGCGTCCACCTTCCTTTTCTCACCTCCCACAGCGCCGCGACGACCATGGCCATGGGCGGGCCTGGGAGCTTGGTGGAGCAGCAGCATCAGCTGTGGAATATTGGTTGTAGCAAATTCAATCGCCGGTGGTAGCAAAAATCTACTACGGTTGCAGCAAAACGGCGTCATCGTCATCGCGGGTCGCAGCTGAGATAAGAAGTTTGAAGCTTTTTTCAATGCGGTTGTAACTTTTATAACTGTCGGTTGCAACTTTTCGTTTTTCGTCCATGGCTTCGTTTCCACGGTTGAAACTTTTTTCATAGTCGGATGAAGCTTTTTTCGTCGCTAGATGAAGCTTTTTCTGTCACCGGTTGTAACTTTTCTTGGTCATCCATAGCTCCCGTCGTATACTGGTTGAAGCTTTTTTCGTAGCCGGTTGAAGCTTTTCCTATCGCTAGTTGTAGCTTTTTTGGTCGTTGGTTGTAGCACTGGGCATCTCCCCCGGTGCTCAATTTTTTGTTGCAAGCTGCACATCGGGGATGAGCGGCGGCGAGCATGCCGGCGAGCTTCAGTCGTCGCAACCGGAGCTACAACGGTCTCAACAAGAGCTTCAACCGCGGGGTGCGGCTGTTGCACGGGGCGAAGCAACAAGGCCGGCCGGCGGTGGTTGGGGCTGGTGACTAGGACGGTGGCCGGCGGGGACGAGGGCGGACGACTGCGACGAGGGCGGTGGCCGGCGGGACGAGGGCGGACGGCTGCGACGAGGACGGCAGCATCGTGGACGAGGGCGGCCGGCGAGCTGGCTGGCGTATGGGAGATCACGGGGCAGTTGGGATGAACAGACGGCATGACTTCTTTTTTGTACTAGCGAAGCAATTGGGGAAGAAGCAATCGTGCGGCTATTATGGAACGTATCGTACGTCCACGGTACGACCGGCCGAATTGTTCGGCCGGCGCACCGGCGCAGATCAGTGCCCTTGTTACATGCATCTATTTTCGGCACTTTGCATCTGTAGGCTGACTCCGCCAGGCTGAGTGAATACACTTTACAAAAACATGTTTTACATATAGGGCCTGTTCTGATCTCCTCCAGCTTCTAACTTCACCAGCTTCACAAATAATTTTGTCCATAACGTTTGGGCTCCAAGAAGCTAACTTCTTGAAGCTGACCCAACTCGCAGTGCAAAAACATGAAGCTCGGTCGGCCTAGCTCCACCGGTCGAAGAATCAGAAGTTTACACAATTTACAGGGAGTTGCCACCGCCAAAGGTACCGGTTCGCTGCCCCCCGCTCGATAAAAAGAAACAGCGATCCCCCAACCAATCGGTACCCCTCTCCCTCCCTCATATCGGTGCACTGGGCCCGAAAAAGGCTGCCTTCAGCCGGCCCAATCAGTGCTAAACTGGCCAGAGCTCTCCTAGCTGGGCTGCAGCTCTACGAGAAGCTGTTGAAGCTGCTGAACATTCGTGCGATTGCTACGTGAAGTTAGAGGCGAGGAGGAGAAGCTGGATATGTGGAGTTTTGAGAAGTCAGAGGAGATCCGAACAGGCCCATAGTTTGGTTGTCTGCATCTTTTCCATTCTGCCTGAGCAGCAACATAGGCATCGGTGTTTGCTTGCTTGCATGTTCTAACCATATGCAAAGTGTTGTTGTTTGGTTTACACACGACACATGGTGGAGTCGTGAGGTTATCATCACATGCACACGGCAGCATAATAGTCACAGTATAAACCGTTAGCACGAGATAAACCATAACCATATTTTGTCAGGTTCATAACAGTACTAGCATGACGTTACGAGAAAGTTTTCAAACAGCACTAAGGGCATCTCCAAGGGCAACCCACAAATGTCCTCCCGCATCCGTCTGCGGACAGGAGGGCCAGTCTGCGGACACGGATGCGGGAGGATGGCATCCAACACTAGCCTACATGTCCGTCAGTAAATTCAAATTCAAATATACTTCGATCCGATTCATATAGCGCGCCGCGTGTCGGATCGCATGCCCGTAGCTTTCACATGTCCGATTCCAAAAGAAGAACAGTCCGACAGTCCGTGCATTTCTGCCCTGTCGGACCGGTAATCCCAGCCAGCTACTCCCCGATCAAGGAGGTGTCGTCGCAACCGCGTAGGCAGCCTCCTCGTCCGCCTTCGCCTCCACGTCTGCCTCCGCCGCGTCCTCATAGTATGTCGTCGCCGCCAACTCATCTTCCTGCCACTGCAATATTTGGTACCGATAGGATTGCACGACGACTCTTGCTTCGGCATCCAAAGAGTCGACATTCAAGGTCAACATCTTGGCGTCCTCCACATTGGCGGCGATCTTCACCCTCTTTTCCTCGAGCTCTCTTCAATCATGGTCCTCCTCTCTTCGAGTGCGAGCTTCTTGTCCGTGCATCCATCAACAGCTTGAACCTCTCCGCCTTCTTCTCCTCCTTCATCTCTGAGCGCCTCACGCATGCCTCCTCCTGCTTCGTCAAGATGTCCTCGAACTTCTCCGTCATCTTGGCTGCCGCACCTTCTCGCTTCGTCCTCTCCTCCTCCCACTTTTTCCCCCGCAGATTTCTTCTAACCTTCTTCGGCGGTTGTTGGGTTGGGTCGGTAGGGTCACTGGTTTCTTCCTCGTTGGCTTGGACGGCGGTCTTGGCAATGAAAAGGTTCCACTTCAGTTTCCCATTCAACCTCAACCAACAATGCATGACGGTGAAGGATTTCTTCTCCAACTACTTGGCAGCGAAACAATGTCGACAATGCATATCCGTCTAGTGAGCAACAAAACAATACATGTCCGACTAGCGATCAACAAAACTAAAGCATATCCGGCTAGTGATCAACTTACTTGCTTGGTGATTTGTGCACCGCTAGGCCACCATGCGATGAGCTGCTTCAAGTACCCGCAATACTTGGACACGACCTCATGAATAGTGTACTATCGATGGTTGAGGGGCTTCCATTCGTGGTTGCATATGGCCGCGTCGGAGTAGGGCGTGAAATCTTTGTGTTCATGGAACCATATGTGAATGTTCCTCCAAAAGGTTGTGCCCTTTTTCTCCGTGCCATGGAACGGATCGAGGCTAGTGGCCAACCATGCCTAACACAACAGCTCGTCCTCCCGCATGCTGAAGCTTTCTCCTCTTCCCTTCTTCTTCGGATCGTCGGTTGTATCGTCCGGATCATCATCGTCGTCGTAGCCCTCCTCCTCCCCATCGGAATGCTTCTCTCCGGCGTCCCAATGCTATTGTTGCTCTGTGTCATCACTGGTCTGGGTGTACGTCTACTGCGTGGCCGTCTAGATGTAGGGCTGCTGCTGGTAGTTGCCGGACTGGGTGGGATCCAAGTCTTCCACCTGCCCGTCCTGATAGCCCCTCCACCTCCCTCGCCTTTGCCGTGGATGATGTCGAGCATCTCCATGTCCGCGTCATATGCCGGCTCCCCCGCTCTAGACATCGCAGCAAACAGCGTGCGGGCACCCATCTGCTCCTCGGGCACCGGCCGCGCCTGGAGCAGCTGCGGTGAAGAATACTAGGAGAAGAGTGGTGCCGCGTTGACGTCGACGATGTAAGGCACCGTACTGGCTGGGGTGCCGAGCTGCTTGGTGGCGTAGTAGTACGGAGGCTTGTAAGACTCCGGCCACGGTGCAGTCTGTGTTGTGCGCTCGCCCATCTTGCGACGTTCGCATCGGCTGCGCCGACCGCCACGACCTTCACGCCCATCGCCACCAGCAGGCCCATCGGCGGCTAACTACTTCTTGAGATTCTCCTCCTTTGTGGCCTTCGCTTTGATGCGACGATCCTGCCGTGTTGTAGAGTTGATCTTCCGCACGAGCGCGATGCGCGGATCCTCCGACACCTCCACCGTCTCCATCTTCGGTAGGTTCTCCGACGGCTCCATGTGTTGGCGGCGGAATGAAGGAGGGTGGGATAAAAGAGTGAGATGTGGGCGGAGAGCAGCGGGGAATGAAAGAAGAGAAGTGGGGGATTTGGCGCGGAAGTAGTGCTTTGCTACAAAAGTGCGGGCTTCGCCTTCCTTTTGGGTGGGCCAAGGGGGTAGATAGCGACGTTTCTCGTGTCCGGATTCCCGCAAACCTCCCCCACGCCTGTCTCCGGTTTGTGGGAGAAATCACGTCCGGACCGGTTCGCGGACCAATACAAGACCGCGTTGGATGGCTTCCGCGGTCCGGACCCTCGTGATCCGGATAGTTGCGGGAGGTTTGCGGGTCCGCCTTGGAGATGCCCTAACAAAGTAGAGATAAGATAGCAGAGATAACACCCTAAGCACCAGTGGCGGAGCTTGGCCTAGAAAGTTGGGTGGACCGACTGTAGGAAATAACTATTGGTATTGTGTTTCAAGCCCAAAATGAATTATACACTACAGAAAATCGCATGGGTTGGGCGGGCCACCACCCATTAGGACTTGACGTAGCTCCGCCACTACTAACCACCCTCAGCATCCATGTCAAATGTTGTGTGGTGCGGCTCGCACTTGGCCACCACCTCAACGCCCTCGTTGTTGAAGACGATCGCCTTCAAGTTCACGGGACTCACCGGCTTGAAGGTAAGAAGGCACCCGATCCTGACCTCATGAGCTACACAGAAGGCGGCCCAACCCTTATCAAGGGTGAGCATGTTAGCGATCATTCGGGCAGTGACGTTTCAGGTGCAACCATTGTCTGTCACTAGCCTGTAGAGCGTTGGGGGAGATGAGGTGCTTGTTGAATGCAGGGGAATCTGTAGATACTCCAATTTCGGTGAAAAGACGATCTTGCATAAGTGTGTTCGACGACGTCCTCATGGTAATGATCGTATATCTTAACCCTCTTCGGGGCGCTACTGGTCTGCACCCCGCCTTGCACTTCATGTTGGAGCCGACATCTTTGCCAATCTTATCTGAGGCGACCTCCTTGCGAATTTACACATATGAACTAGTGTCCCATCAAAACGGGTTGCGCCTAAGATCAAGGACTACTACACATATGCATTGTTTGAGCTGGCGGTCCTTGTTGTCGTGAAGTCATCAGCGCCGACCACCAATGTTCTGGATGACTCCGGCGAGGAAGAGCACCAGGCGATAGAGATGGTGGCGAGGGTTCCTCAAACCCCGCCGCGGCTAGGCTATACCCGAAGTGTCGATGCAACGATGTAAGGTTTGTTTAACCTGTGCTAGAGAAATTTGTACCCCGTGTGTGTGAAAACCCTCGAATCCCCAATCGGAATCAATTCAATCAGTCCCAGAATCGAAGCCTGACCTTGAAACAATTCAATCGATCCCATATTGAACTCTAGCGTTGAATCAAATGCGTGCAATGTACGACCGGTGATAAATCGAATGTTGTCGCAAGAAAGTTGATGTTATAGAGGGAACAAAGGGCATATCGACATTGACGCGTATGGGGCATGAAGGCGGTGCTCACCGCTGCTGGTCACCGTCCAGAGCTTGCCTCCGATGTATGCCTACCGGTTCTTGATGTCTACTACACAACTTTATTCTTGTAGACTTGTGTTGGGCCTCCAAGCGCAGAGTTTTGTAGGACAGTAGCAATTTTCCCTCAAGTGGATGACCTAAGGTTTATCAATCCGTGGGAGGTGTAGGATGAAGATGGTCTCTCTCAAGCAACCCTGCAATCAAATACAAGAAATCTCTTATGTCCGCAACACACCCAATACAATGGCAAATTGTATAGGTGCACTAGTTCGGCGAAGAGACGATGATACAAGTGCAATATGGATGGTAGATATAGGTTTTTATAATCTAAAAAATATAAAAACAGCAAGGTAACAAATAGTAAACAGCGAGCAAAAATTTATATAAATGCTTGGAAATAAGGCCTAGGGTTCATACTTACACTAGTGCAATCTGTCAACAATGCTAACATAATAGGATCATATGATCATCCCTCAACATGCAACAAAGAATCACTCCAAAGTTCTTATCTAGCGGAGAACATAAGATGAAATTGTTGTAGGTAATAGAACCACCTCAAAGTTATCCCTTCCGATCAATCTATTGGGCTATTCCTATAGGTGTCACAAACATCCCTAGAATTCGTACAAAAATAACACCTATGATACATATCAATCAACCCTAATGTCACCTAGATACTCCAATGTCACCACAAGTATCCGTGGGTTAATTATTCGACATGCATCAAACAATTTTAGATTCATCATATTCAATCCAACACAAAGAACTTCAAAGAGTACCCCAAGATTTCTATCGGAGAAGGTAGGACAAGAACGTGCAATAAACCCCTATGCATAGATCTCCAAGGTCACCGGAATCCGCAAGTTGATGCCATAACATATATCAAGTGGATCAATAGAATACCCCATTGTCACTATGGGTATCCACATGCAAGACATACATCAAGTGTTCTCAAATCCAAAATATTCAATCCAACACAGCGAAATCTCAAAGGGAAAGATTCAATTCATCACAACAAGATAGCAAGGGAAGAGCACCATATGATCCAACTATATTAACAAAGCACGTGATACATCAAGATCATGCCATCTCAAGAACACGAGAGAGAGAGAGAGAGATTGAACACATATCTACTGGTACATACCCTCAGCCCCGAGGGTGAACTACCCCCTCCTCGTCATGGCCTCCGCCGAGATGATGAAGATGGCCATCGGTAATGGTTTCCCCTCTCCGACAGAGTACTGGAAAGGCTCCAGATGGGTTTTTCTTCGATATAGAGAGTTACGGCGGCGGAGCGGAAGTTCTAGGTTAACTTCTGGAGGTTTTGGTATTTACAGGATTTTTCAACGTTGGAATCACTCAAAACGGAATTCCGTGGGGACCACGGCCCAACAGGGCGCCACCAGGGGCTGGGCCGCGCCCAGTTGGGTCGTGCCTCACTGGCAGCCCTCCTCTGGTGGTTCTTCGCTCCAATGTTGCCCATATGTTCCAGAAAAAATCACCCAAAAGTTTCGGGCGATTCCGAGAACTTTCATTTTCTGCACAAAAAACGACACCACGGTAATTCTACTGAAAACAGCATTAGTCCTGGTTAGTTCTGATTAAATCATAAAAGGTGCATCAAAACCATATAAAATTATTGTAAACATAGGCAAATATGGCATGAATACTTCATAAATTATCGATACGTTGGAGACGTATCAGCATCCCCAAGCTTAATTCCTACTCGTCCTCGAGTAGGTAAATGATAAAAAAAAGTAATTTATGAAGTGTGAATGCTAGCATAGTGGATAATTTTGATCAATGATAATTCCAATCACTTTTTCTAGCATCATAAACAACAACTATTTCTCATAAAACTCATCATGATAGAGTAGCAGTCAATTCACATGTCATGGTTTAAACAATGCATTCTCATAAAACTTAACAACCTATGCTCTTAGTCATCAAGCAATTTCAATGCATAATCAAGTCTAAGTAAGAGCTCCACATACTCAATTATCATATAGTTTTCTATGATTGCTAATACTCAAAGCATATTTTTAGAACAAACAATATCCATCGAACACATAGAAAGATGGGAGCTTAATGTTTTTCCTCCCAACATACTTATCATAAAGATGATTGTCAACAATAAGGAATCATGATCAAATACATTTGACTGGATATATCTGTTTGGATCTTTCCCCACCACATGGTGCTTTCCAACTACTAGATTGAGGTTGGAATAAGAAGTTGACTCAACATGAAAAGTAAATAACATAAATGTAAATAGATTGTCCCTTTGTAGAGGGAAGCAGGGATTTGCAGAGGTGCCAGAGCTCATTGTTTAAAACAGAGATGAATATGTAATTTTGAGTGGTATACTTTTCCTGTTAACGTCACAACAGAGTATTCAATATCTTCCATGCTAATCACATTATTGGCGGTTCCCAAACAGAATTAAAATTTTACTCCCCCTCCGCCATTCAAACACATTCCATGGCTAGCCGAATCCACGGGTATCATCCAAACAATCGACTTTCTAGGGGGGGTCTTGTTTATTTATTTTTGTATTATGCAGGACTGAGCATCCTTTTCATCAGCCTCTCTCGTGCAATGACAAGTGAATAAACACTCATCTGAAGAATAACCCGCTTAGCATGGAAGATAATGACCGCCCCGTCCCTCCATGAGCAGTACGAGCACACAAAACGGATGTTTATTTGAAGGTTTTAGAGGTGGCACATGCAAATTTACTTGGAATGGCAGTGAAATACCATATATAGGTAGGTATTGTGGACTCTCATGGAAGAAACTTGGCTCAAGGATTTGGATGCACAAGTAATATCTCTACTTAGTACGAAGTTTTGGCTAGCAAAAGGTTCTAAACAAGCATCACATGTTGGAGGATCAATAACTATATAACTTCTATGCAAATATACCCAAACATAACCATTACATTGTCTTTCTTTTCCAACTTCAACTATTTGATCAAGGTTGAAAATAATTAAAGCGTATTCACAATCATAAAAGATGTCCAAGATAATATATTTGTATGTGAAGGTTCTATTTCTTATACTAATCATTCATTGATAGCTTGTATGACCAATATTGTGATTGTCAAACTTCAATAGATTTTAGTTTCTAAACAAAATGTGAAACTACTAATAAGCATAAAGCACATTGATTATTTCAGATTTATGATATTTCATTCATTCACGATTTACTCTTAGGATATAAGTGAAGCACAAGAGTAAACGTCAAACTACTCTCAAAAGATATAAGTGAAGATCAATGAGTAGTCAAACAATTAAGTAGCTATGTGAGGACTCTCTCTCAGTAAATATTTTAAGATCTTGATATTTTATTAAAACAGCAAACCAAAGAAAAATACCACTCCAAGAATAGCACATATCATGTGAAAGAATAAAAATTTAGGCTCAACATAGGCTAACCGATAGTTGTGGACGAAGAGAGGCGGGATGCGTAGCATCCCCAAGCTTAGATGCTTGAGACTTCTTGAAATATTTACTTGGGGTGCCTTGGGAATCCCCAAGCTTGAGCTTTTGTATCTCGTTCAATCCTCTCATTTCCCGGTTTCACCTAAGTCTCAAAAACTTCATCCACAAAAAGAAACTCAAAAAGAACTCGTGAGATAGGTGAAAGCACATATGCTCCCTTGGTGGTTTTGATAATTCATGACAATATACATTGTATCTTGGACTAATATGTCTACCTAGTTTATTTCAAGTTTAGTCCACAGAGAGTGTTGATAAAAGGGTGTGAGGAGATTCCCTAAGAACAAGAAGAAGAAGAAGAATATATAGGATTGGTAAAGCTTCAAGCTAGAAGACTCTCTTTTTACTTCGTGAGAAATCACTTTGAGTCCATAGGAAAGCCAATACTATTAAAAGGGGGTAAGGTATTGTTGGTGAACAAATTGCTCAACGTGCACAAGTGTTAGTCACCAAAAACACTCACAAGCTCTCCCACAAATATTCTGTCATAGAGCCTACCACTCAAAATCGGTGCCACCAACATTTCCATATCGGCTACACCGAGTCAAAAGCCCAGACAGAAACCCTAGCCACAAACCCATCTCGGTACTACCAAGTTTTGTATCGGTGCCACCGAGTTTCAGTGACCAACTTTCTGTTAGCAGTTTCACAAGAATCGGAATTTCCGAGAATTGTGAATCGGTCTCACCGAGTTTGGAAACTGCCCTCGGCCACTCATATCAATACCACCGAGATTCATATATCGGTCTCACCGAGATTCCTAAAGTTGCCACATTTTGAACACTTCGGTGCCACCAAGTTTTCACTTCGGTTTCACCGAGTTGCTCGATAATGGTGTAACGGTTGGATTTTTGGGGATGCGTATATATACCCCTCCACCACCATTCACTCGGATGAGAAGCACTCAGAACTATTCCACACTTGCCCCATCCAATTTTCGGAGAGAGAACCACCTACCCTTGTGTTGAGATCAAGATCATCCACTCCAACCATATGGATCTTGATTTCTAGCCTCCCCAAGTTGCTTTCCACCCAATCAATCTCTTCCACCAAGCCAAATCTGTGAGAGAGTGATTGAGTGTTGAGGAGTCTATCATCTTGAAGCACAAGAGCAAGGAGTTCATCATCATTATCAAGCCTATTAACTTTTGGAGGGTGGTGCCTCCTAGATTGGTTAGGTGTTGCTTGGGAGCCTCCTACTTTGTGTTGTGGAGTTGAACTAAGAAGTTTGTACTGGCAAGGAGATCGCCTACTTCGTGAAGATCTACCCATAGTGAGGCTAGTCCTTCATGGACGGAAGCCGTTATGGAATAGTCAAGGTTGCTACTTCGTGGACCCTTATGGGTGGAGCCCTCCGTGGACTCTCTCGACCGTTACCCTCTGTGGGTTGAAGACTCCATAAACATGGATGTACGATAGTGCCACCTATCGGAACCACGGGAAAAATCCTTGCGTCTCCAAATTGCGTTTGATATTCCTATCACTACTCTCTTACATGTGCTTGTCTTACTTTCCGCTGCCATACTTGTTGACTAGCAAGTGTAGGGTGCATTAGACTTGTTATAATTGCTCAAACTGCCCACCAGTTAACTTTGGAAAAGATTAGGTTTTAATTCTTGCAAGTAGTCTATTCACCCCCCTCTAGACGTCTCTTCTATCGATCCCTTCAATTGGTATTAGGGCTTTGGTCTCCATAGCTTCGGTTTCATCACCGTAGAGGAAGATGGATGTGTCTAGTTTGGGGAGTATTAGTTGTAGAGTGCCCGTTCTCGATGGGGAGTACTATAGTTAATGGAAATATAAGATGCTTGAACTATTCGATGAATTTCATTTAAGCAAGTATGTTAAGAGCCCCTATGTACCTCCCATTGATCCTTTACATCCCACACATGAAGAGGAAATTGATATGCTATGCAATCTTAGAACTGTTAATCTTAGCATTAGAGGATTGCCTAGAATTGTGCTTAATCAAATGAAGAATTTTGAATGTGCTTATACTTTGTGGAATGATTTGGAGAAACGATATCCAAATTATTCATTAAGTAATCTTGATGAAATTCTTCATAAAACTATTGCCTTTCACAAAATGATGCCTAGTGATCCTAAGTTTGATGATTATCTATTTGAGCTTAGAGACCTCATGCGTGCTAAAGGAGATGTCATAACTATCAACAACATCATTGTAGAAGCCATTCGCATTCATAATCTTGATCATTGTCATGATCAAAACTCTAACGAATCACTTGTCTCTTGTGACGAGGATTTCCCACTTGATGATGACAATGTGGAACTTGGCTACAATGATGAAGATGAGTTGTTTGACATCGAGTATGAGAAGACAATGACGAATCTAAGTCTCGTCGCAAACTTCAAGGATTATATGTCCGAAGGAAAAGAGTTGATTCTTGATAGTGGATGCACTGATCATATGACCGGAGATAGAGACATGTTTGAAGAGATCACACTAAACCATGGACCGCGAAGGTATGTAACTTTTGGAGACAACTCCAAGGGTAAGGTACTTGGTCTTGGTACGGTGGCCATATCCCATGATAGCTCTATTCAAAACGTCATGCTTGTTGAATCCCTTGGCTAGAATCTTCTTTCCGTATCTAGACTTGCCGACTTCGGTTTTAATGTGCTATTTACCAAAGTAGATTGCCAAGTGTTTCGTCAAGATAATCATAACATGGTCTTTCCGGTTTCCGTAGAGGTGATCTATACATTGTCGATTTCACTAAAAGATCCAAACCTCGTACTTGTCTTATTGCAAAATCTTCTAAAGGTTGGCTTTGGCATAGAAGACTAGGACATGTTGGTATGCGTAATCTAGACAAGCTTATCAAAGGCGATCATATACTTGGTGTTAAAGATGTTATCTTTGACAAAGATAGACTTTGTAGTGCTTGTCAAGCCGGAAAACAAGTAGGTGGAAGTCATACTGTAAAGAATATCATGACTACTAGGAGACCACTCGAGTTACTTCATATGGATCTTTTTGGTCCCAACGCTTACAAGAGCCTCGGTGGAAATTCCTTTGGTCTAGTTATAGTTGATGATTTTTCCAGATTTACGTGGGTATTCTTTCTTGATGATAAGTCACAGGTACAAAAGATCTTCAAGAACTTCGCTCGCAAAGCCCAAAATCAGTTTGAAGTGAAGATAAAGAAAGTTCGAAGCGACAACGGATCGGAGTTCAAGAACACAAATGTAGACACCTTTCTTGACGAAGAAGGGATTCTACATGAGTTCTCGGCTACGTACACGCCTCAACAAAATGGAGTTGTTGAGAGGAAGAACCAAACCCTTATTGAGATGGCAAGAACAATGCTCGACGAGTACAAAAAGCCAAGACACTTTTGGGCGGAAGCCGTGGAAACAGCTTGTCATGCCACAAACTGACTCTATCTTCACAAGCTTCTCGGTAAAACGGCATACGAGCTACTCACCGGTAACAAACCCCAAGTTGGATACTTTCGGGTATTCAGATCCAAGTGTTACATTCTTGATAAGCATCATCGTTCTAAATTTTCTCCAAAATCTCATGAAGGTTTCCTACTCGGTTACGAATCAAACTCTCACACTTACCGTGTCTACAACAACTTCACTCGAAAAGTTGAAGAGACGGTAGATGTGAAGTTTGATGAATCTAATAGTTCGCAAGACAAACAATTGCTAAATGATGTAGGAGATAAGGAACCTTCGGAAGCTATCCAAGACTTGTCCATTGGCAAGATTCATCCCATGGAGGTGAAGGAAAGTACTTCGTCAATTCAAGTGGAAGCCCCTACTTCACGTCAAGGTGAACCTCAACACGACATGGAGGCATCCACAAGCGGTACATGACATGATGAAGAGGAGGAAGAAGTTCATCATGATGATCCACCGCAACCACCTTCACCACCATCTCAAGGCAATGACACCTTCAACAACAACGAAGAAGATGATGATGAAGAACTCCGCCATCCAACAAGCAAAAGCTACCCCGAGTTCGAGCAAGAGTGGACAAAAACCATCCTCTGAATCAAATCTTTGGTGACATACAAACCGGGAGGATAACTCGCTCTAAAACTCGACTAGCTAACTTTTGTGAGCATTATTCATTCATATCTAGTATTGAGACCTTGAAGGTAGAAGAAGCTCTTCAGGATCCGGATTGGGTGAACGCTATGCACGAGGAACTACACAACTTCGAGAGGAACGAAGTGTGGACACTTGTGGAGAAGCCCAATGATACGTCCATTTTGCATCATGATTTCTTACTATTATTTACTTTGTTTTGTTGAATAATAATGCCTTGGGGAGTGATTCTAATGCCTTTTCTCTCATAATATGCAAGGTTTACACAAAGAGGGAGAATACCGGCAGCTGGAATTCTGGACCTAAGAAAAGCACGTCAGAGATACCTATTCTGCACAACTCCAATGAAGCTGAAATTTTACAGAGATTATTTTTGCATTTAATAAAAAATACTAGAGCAGAAAACTACCAGAGGGGGCCTCCCAGGTGGGCACAACCCACCAGGGCACGCCAGGCCCCCCTAGGCGCGCCCTGATGGGTTGTGGCCACCTCGGCCCACCTCCGGTGCCCATCTTATGGTATATGGTCACTCTTGACCTCCAAAAAACCAGAGGAAGAATTTCGGGATGAAGCGCCGCCGCCTCGAGGCGGAACTTGGGTAGGAACACTTTTGCCCTCCGGCGGAGCGATTCCGCCGGGGGAACTTCCCTCCCGGAGGGGGAAATCGAAGCTATCGTCATCACCAACACCCCTCTCATCTTTGGGAGGCCAATCTTCATCAACATCTTCAACAACACCATCTCCTCTAAAACTCTAGTTCATCTCTTGTGTTCAATCTTTGTACCGGAACCTCAGATTGGTACCTGTGGGTGACTAGTAGTGTTGATTACCTTGCGTAGTTGATTACTATATTGTTTATTTGGTGGAAGATTATATGTTCAGATCCATTATGCTATTCAATACTCCTCTGATCTTGAGCATGATTATTATTTGTGAATAGTTACCTTTGTTCTTGAGGTCACGGGAGAAGTCATGTTGCGAGCATGTGAATTTGATATGTGTTTGATATTTTGATGATATGTATGTTGTGATTCCCTTAGTGGTGTCATGTGAACGTCGACTACATGACACTTCACCATTCATGGGCCTAAGGGAATTCATTGTGGAGTAGTTATTAGATGATGGGTTGCTAGAGTGACAGAAGCTTAAACCCTAGTTTATGCGCTACTTCGTAAGGGGCTGATTTGGATCCACATGTTTAATGCTATGGTTAGACTTTGTCTTAATACTTTTCTCGTAGTTGCGGATGCTTGCGAGGGGGTTAATCATAAGTAGGTTGTTAGTTCAAGTAAGAACAAAACCTTAGCACCAGTCCACCCACATATCAAATTATCAAAGTAGCGAACACGAATCAAACCAACATGATAAAAGTGATTAGACGAAATTCCCGTGTACCCTCAAGAACACTTTGCCTATTACTAGTGATTGTTTTGGCCTGTCCTTTGCCTCAAAAGGATTGGGCTACCTTGCTACACCTTGTTTACTATTACCGTTACTTGCTTGCTACCAATTATCTTGCTATCAAACTATCTGTTACCTACAATTTCAGTGCTTGCAGAAATTACCTTGCTGAAAACCGCTTGTCATTTCCTTATGCTCCTCGTTGGGTTCGACACTCTTACTTATCGAAAGGACTACGATTGATCCCCTATACTTGTGGGTCATCAAGACTCTTTTCTAGCGCCGTTGCCGGGGAGTGAAGAGCTCTTGGTAAGTGGAAATCGGTAAGGAAAAACTTATACTACGTGCTGAAATATATCGCTACTTGCTGCTATGGAAAACAATCCTTTGAGGGGTTTGTTCGGGGTATCTTCACCTCGACCGGAACCACAATTAGTTGCCCCTCAAACTACAGCACCTACTGAAAATGTTACTTATGAAATTCCTTCGGGTATGTTAGAACAACTGCTTGCTAAACCTTATGCAGGAGATGGAACTGAACATCCTGATATGCACCTTTTATATGTGAACGAAATTTGTGGATTATTTGAGCTTGCAGGTTTACCCGGAGATGAAGTTAAGATGAAGGTTTTCCCTTTATATTTGGAGGGAAAAGAATTTACATGGTATAGGCTATGTGATGATCTTGGATCGTGGAACTGGAATCGTTTGCAATTAGAATTTCACCAAAAGTTTTATCCCATGCATCTAGTTCATCGTGATCAGAATTATATATATAATTTTTGGCCTCACGAAGGAGAAAGTATCGCTCTAGCTTGGGGGAGGCTTAAGTCAATGTTATATTCATGCCCCAATCATGACATTCCGAGGGAAGTTATCATTCAAAATTTTTATGCTCGACTTTCTCATAATGATCAATCCATGCTCGATACTTCTTGTGCTGGTTCTTATATGAAGAAGACTATTGAATTCAAGTGGGATCTCTTAGAAAGAATTAAACACAACTCTGAAGATTGGGAACTCGATGAAGGTAATGAGTCAGATATAAAGCTTGAATTTGATTGTGTTAAATCTTTTATGAATACCGATACTTTTCATAAGTTTAGCACTAAATATGGACTTGACTCTGAGATAGTAGCCTCTTTCTGCGAAGCATTTGCTACTCACGTTGACCTCCCTAAGGAGAAGTGGTTTAAATATCATCCCCCTATTAAAGAAGAAATTAAAGAACCGGTCATAGCTAAAGAAGAAACCATCTTTTACAATGTTGATCCAGTTGTGCCTACCGCTTATATTGAAAAACCACCTTTCCCTGTTAGGATAAAGGAACATGCTAAGGTATCAACTGTGGTTCGTAAGAGTAATATAAGGGCACCTAAACCTCCTGAGCAAATTAAAGTAGAACCTAGTGTTGCTATGGTTAAAGATCTCTTGGTAGAATATATTGATGGGCATGTTATCTACTTTTGTGATGAAGCTGCTAGAATTGCTAAACCTGATGAAAAAGATAAACATAGACCCATAGTAGGCTTGCCTATTGTCTCAGTTAAAATAGGAGATCATTGCTATCATGGTTTATGTGATTTGGGTGCTAGTGTGAGTGCTATCCCTTTTACTCTATACCAAGAAATTATGGATGAAATAGCACCTGTTGAAATGGAAGACATTGTTGTCACTATTAAACTTGCTAATAGAGACACTATCACACCACTTGGGATTGTTAGAGATGTGGAAGTCTTGTGTGGGAATGTAAAATACCCTACTAATTTTCTAGTTCTTGGTTCCCCACAAGATGACTTTTGTCCCATTATCTTTGGTAGACCTTTCTTGAGCACCGTCAATGCTAAGATAGATTGTGAAAAACAAACGGTCGGTGTCAGTTTTGGTAATGTGTCCCATGAGTTTAATTTTTCCAAGTTTAGTAGATGACCTCGTGATAAAGCGTTATCTAGTGAGGATGAAATAATTGGTCTTGCTTCTATTGCTGTGCCTCCTACTGATCCATTAGAACAATATTTGCTTGACCATGAAAATGATATGCATTTGCGTGATAGAAATGAAATAGATCAAATTTTCTTCGAACAACAACCTCTCTTGAAACACAATTTGCCTATTGAAACTATTGGAGGTCCTCCTCCACCTAAAGGTGATCCTGTGTTTGAATTGAAACAATTGCCTGACACTTTGAAGTATGCTTATCTTGATGAGAAAAAGATATATCCTGTTATTATTAGTGCTAACCTTTCAGAACATGAAGAAGAAAGATTATTAAAAGTTCTAAGGAAGTACCAGGCTGCTATTGGATATACTCTTGATGATCTTAAGGGCATTAGTCCCACTCTATGTCAGCACAAGATCAATATGGAACCTGATGCTAAACCCGTCATTGATCACCAACGGCGATTGAATCCGAAGATGAAAGAAGTGGTAAGAACTGAAATATTAAAGCTTCTGGAGGCAGGTATAATCTATCCCATAGCTGATAGTAGATGGGTAAGTCCCGTTCATTGTGTCCCTAAGAAAGGAGGTATTACCGTTGTTCCCAATGATAAGAATGAACTCATTCCACAAAGAATTGTCACTGGCTATAGAATGGTAATTGATTTTAGGAAATTAAATAAAGCTACTACGAAAGATCATTACCCTCTACCTTTCATTGATCAAATGCTAGAAAGACTATCTAAGCACACACACAGACTTTTGTTTCCTAGATGGATATTCTGGTTTCTCTCAAATACCTGTGTCACAATCTGATCAAGAGAAAACTACCTTTACTTGCCCTTTTGGAACCTATGCTTATAGACGTATGCCTTTTGGTTTATGCAATGCACCTGCTACCTTTCAAAGATATATGACTGCTATATTCTCTGATTTTTGTGAAAAGATCGTGGAGGTTTTCATGGATGATTTTTCCGTTTACAGAACTTCTTTTGATGATTGCTTAAGCAACCTTGATCGAGTTTTCCAGAGATGTGAACAAACTAATCTCATCTTGAATTGGGAGAAGTGCCACTTTATGGTTAATGAAGGCATTGTCTTGGGGCATAAAATATCTGAACGAGGTATTGAGGTGGATAAAGCTAAAGTTGATGCAATTGAGAAAATGCCATGTCCTAAAGATATTAAAGGTATTCGAAGTTTCCTTGGTCATGTTGGTTTTTATAGGAGGTTCATTAAAGACTTCTCTAAAATTTCTAGGCCCCTTACTAATCTTTTTCAAAAGGATATTCCTTTTGTTTTTGATGATGATTGTGTGGAAGCCTTTGAAACACTCAAGAAAGCCTTAACCTCTGCACCTATCGTTCAACCACCTGATTGGAACTTGCCTTTTGAAATTATGTGTGATGCTAGTGATTATGCTGTTGGTGCTGTCCTAGGACAAAGAGTTGATAAGAAACTGAATGTTATCCATTATGCTAGTAAAACTCTAGACAGTGCCCAACGAAACTATGCTACTACTGAAAAAGAATTTTTAGCAGTTGTGTTTGCTTGTGATAAATTTAGATCCTATATTGTTGATTCCAAAGTTATTGTTCACACCGATCATGCTGCTATAAAATACCTTATGGAAAAGAAAAATGCTAAACCTAGACTCCTTAGGTGGGTTCTCTTGCTTCAAGAATTTGACTTACACATCGTTGATAGGAAGGGAGCTGAGAACCCCGTAGCCGATAACTTGTCTAGGTTAGAAAATATTCTTGACGACCCACTACCTATTGATGATAGTTTCCCTGACGAACAGTTAGCTGCAATAAGTATCTCACAAAACACACCTTGGTATGCTGATTATGCTAACTACATTGTCGCTAAATATATACCACCTAGCTTCACTTATCAACAAAAGAGAAAAAAAATTCTATGACTTAAGACATTACTTTTGGGATGACCCACACCTTTATAAAGAAGGAGTAGATGGTATTATTAGATGTTGTGTACCTGAGCATGAACAGGAACAAATCCTACGGAAATGTCATTCCGAAGCTTATGGAGGACATCATGCGGGAGATAGAATTGCTCATAAGGTATTACAATCTGGTTTTTATTGGCCTACTCTCTTCAAGGATGCCCGTAAGTTTGTCGTGTCTTGTGATGAATGTCAAAGAATTGGTATTATCAGTAAGCGTCAGGAAATGCCTATGAATTATTCACTTGTTGTTGAATCATTTGACGTTTGGGGTTTTGATTATATGGGGCCTTTTCCTTCCTCCAACGGGTACACTCATATTTTGGTTGAGGATGATTATGTCACTAAGTGGGTAGAAGCTATTCCAACTAGTAATGCTGATCACCACACCTCCATTAAAATGCTTAAAGAGGTTATCTTCCCGAGGTTTGGAGTCCCTAGATATTTAATGACCGATGGTGGTTCACATTTTATTGATGGTGCTTTCCGTAAGATGCTTGCTAAATATGATGTTAACCATAGAATTGCATCACCCTATCATCCTCAATCTAGTGGTCAAGTTGAACTTAGCAATAGAGAAATAAAATTAATATTACAAAAAACTGTCAATAGGTCTCGTAAGAATTGGTCTAAGAAATTAGATGATGCACTTTGGGACTATAGAACAGCTTATAAAAATCCTATGGGTATGTCTCCATATAAAATGGTGGATGGGAAAGCTTGTCATTTGCCTCTAGAATTAGAACACAAAGCATTTTGGGCAATTAAAGAACTTAACTACGATTTCAAACTTGCCGGTGAGAAGAGGTTATTTGATATTAGCTCACTAGATGAATGGAGAACCCAAGCGTATGAAAATGCCAAGCTATTCAAAGAAAAAGTAAAAAGATGGCATGACAAAAGAATCCAAAAGCGGGAATTCAAAATAGGAGATTATGTTCTTTTGTTCAACTCTCTCTTAAGATTTTTTTGCAGGAAAGCTTCTCTCAAAATGGGAAGGACCATATATTATCGAAGAGGTTTATCGTTCTGGAGCTATCAAGATTAATAACGCTGAAGGTGGTCAATGGACAAAGAATTAAGCATTATATCTCAGGTATGCCTATTAACGTTGAAAGCAATGTTATCCAAACCATGGCACCGGAGGAACACATAAAAGAAACCTTCCGGAATGCTCCAAAATTCTTAAAAATTGTAGGTACGTGATACGGTAAGTAAACGGACTCCAAAAAATCCGCTAAAATATTTTTTGTCAGTTTTGGAATATTTTAGAATTTTGGAAATAAAGAAATAAACTGGAAGGTGATCGAGGTGAGCACGATACACCAGGGCGCGCCAGGCACCCCTGGGCGCGCCCTGGTGGGTTGTGCCCACCTCGGATGCCTTCCCGACTCCGTTTTCCTTCCATATACTTGTTTCCCAAGAATAAAAATTCTCTATATATACCCCCGACTGTTTTGACGACCGCATCGCAGAAAAATCCTCTGTTCTGGTTTCTTGTTGTTTTCTCGTAAGATCTAGATCTCCATGGCTCCACCAAGCTCCTCCAAAGACAAGTTCTTCGAGAAGGTCATCAACCCGTACTTTCCGGAGGTGATGAAGCACCCTCAAGCCATTGAGATGCGTGAGGGGGTGCTCCACATCCGCGATGTTCAGGGACCCAACAAGACCGGAAGCGTGGAGGCTAGGCTCGAGGCGGTGGAACAGGAAATCTTCAAGTGCAAGAAGATGGTGGAGCGTGGGCTTAGTGCCAATCACTCCATGATCACAGAATTCACCTGTGATGAGTCAGTGGATGGCTGGTCTGTGAAGGACATCATCTCCATCCTCAACGAGCAAATTAATTTCCTGCAGAGCCAAGTTTATGATCTTCAAAACCAAGTCTTCGAATATGAAGCGAGATTTAAAGGTATGAGTTTAGTTTCCAGTTGCAGGACTCAGGGGACTCTCGCGTCAACCTTTGATGGGGAGCCCTTACCCTGGAAGCTGGAAGACAAGCTTACTACATCATCACCACCACCTACATCAACACCTCCACTTTCTTCATCACCACCACCGAAGAAGACTTGAGCACACGGGTATGGGCACTCCCCTTGGCTTGAGCCAAGCTTGGGGGAGGTGCCTCTGTATCGTATCACCACCACTTTTATTCACCTTTACCTATTTTAATTCGACCTTTAGTTTCCCTTTGCTTTAGTTGAATAAAAGTTTAGCATGATCTATTTTCATGTGTTAGTTCCGTGGCCTACCTATCTATGTAATCGAGTGAGAATTATATAATAAAGTTTAGTTTGAGTTTTTGCCTCTCTACTTTCTTGTTGCAATCAAAATAGAGAAAAGAAAAACAAATGAAAAGAATCATATGCTAATCTTATGGTGAGTAATGACATCACATAAGGAAAAGTATAAGTAGTAAAATTTATTGGAGATTGACAAACATAGCATTGGTCAATGATGCAACTCATGAAAGAATTAATAAGGGAAGAGAAGATTCACATGCAAATACACCATCTTGGACATCTTTTATAATTGTGAGCCCCCATCAAATATTATATGTCAAAATTGTTGACGTTGGACAAGGAAGACAACGTAATGATTTATGTTTGTTCATATCCACATAGAAGTTATATTGTCATAGATCCTTTAACATGTGGTGCTTGCTCAATATCTTTGCTAGCCAAAAATTCCGTACTAAGTAGAGATACTACTTGTGCATCAAAAACCCAAACCCAAATTCTTTCTTTGAGTGTCCACCATACCTACCTATGGATCGAGAAAGAGCCTTCAAGTAAGTTGTCATCGGTGCAATAGGCAATAAAAATTGCTTCTAAAAGTGTTTTGATCAATTAGTGTAAGATAAAATTGAGCGCTATACGAACTTATGATGGCAAAGTAATAAAAGCGACGGACTGCATAATAAAGGTTGCTATCATAGGGGGCAATATAGCGTGACGTTCTTTTACATTAAGGGATTGGGCATACAAACCAATAAGCGCATGACAACCTCTGCTTCCCTCTGCGAAGGGCCTATCTTTTACTTCTATGTATTTACTTTTATGCAAGAGTCAAAGTATTCTTCCCTATTCCTTTTTACTTTTTTGTTTGCAACCATCATGTGGCGAGGAAAGATCTAGGCACATATATCCAGTTGGATATGGGTGGGCATGAGTTATTATTGTTGACATCACCCTTGAGGTGAGTAAGTTGGGAGGGGAAACTATAAGCCCCTATCTTCCTATGTGTCCGGTTGAAACTTTTTGTTCATGGGTATGCCGTGAGCGTTAGCGATCATAGAAGACTAAATGATGGTTGAGTATGTGGACTTGCCAAAAGGCTCCGACATGAGACCCTTCCTGAAAATATGATGAATTGTAGTTGCAAAGTTGACTGAGAACATAGTTTGTTGGTTCCCAATAAGGTTTATGCTTCATACTTCTATGTTGTGATGAATTGTTACTTGTTCATGAGAAGCTATATGATAAAAATGTATTGAAATAAGTTCTTATGTTAGAGTTTGTTGCTGTTATGTTAATAGGCATGATGCTTCTATGTCCGTATTTTGTTTTTATCGACACCTCTCTCTCAAACCATGTGGACATGCTTTTCAATATCGGCTTTCGCTTGAGGACAAGCGAGGTCTAAGCTTGGGGGAGTTGATACGTCCATTTTGCATCATGATTTTCTACTGTTATTTACTTTGTGTTGTTGAATAATAATGCCTTGGGGAGTGATTCTAATGCCTTTTCTCTCATAATATGCTAGGTTTACACAAAGAGGGAGAATACCGGCAGCTGGAATTCTGGACCTAAGAAAAGCACGTCAGAGATACCTATTCTGCACAACTCCAATGAAGCTGAAATTTTACGGAGATTATTTTTTGCATTTAATAAAAAATACTGGAGCAGAAAACTACCGGAGGGGGCCTCCTAGATGGGCACAACCCACTAGGGCGTGCCAGTCCCCCTGGGCGCGCCCTGATGGGTTGTGGCCACCTCAGCCCACCTCCGGTGCCCATCTCTGGTATATGGTCACTCTTGACCTATAAAAAATCAGAGGAGGACTTTCGGGACGAAGCGCCGCCGCCTGGAGGTGAAACTTGGGCAGGAGCACTTTTGCCCTCCGTTGGAGCGATTCCGCCGGGGGAACGTCCCTCCCGGAGGGGGAAATTGAAGCTATCGTCATCACCAACACCCCTCTCATCTTTGGGAGGCCAATCTTCATCAACATCTTCAATAGCACCATCTCCTCTCAAACCCTAGTTCATCTCTTGTGTTCAATCTTTGTACCAGAACCTCAGATTGGTACCTGTGGGTGACTAGTAGTGTTGATTACCTTGCGTAGTTGATTACTATACACTAGTAGAAAACAAGGCTTTGATCCGGGCCAGATCAGATCATTAGTCCTGGTTCTGTTACGAACCGGGACCAATGGTTGCATTAGTCCTAGTTCGAGCGGCCAGGGCACCGGCCGGGCCTCGGCAGGAACCAGTCCCGGTTCGTCTGACCCTTTAGTCCCGGTTCCAGACACGAACCGGGACTAAAGGGCCTCGCTCCTGGCCCAACCCCTTTAGTCCCGGTGCTAGCCACCAACCGGGACTAAAGAGACACCATTAGTCCCGGTGCTAGCCACCAACCGGGACTTAAGAGTTGCCTATATATATGCTCGCCCCTGCCCGCTCATTCCTCTGTTTTTTGGCCGGCCGGCGTGTGGGAGGTGTGCTGCTCTCTGTTCTCACCTCCTATGTACATGAGATGTTCGATGAAATGCCGCAGCCACACTTAAGCTTTCTCCTCTCCAAGCTCGACCTCCAAGCTACATTTTCCCCAAGATTTGTTTAGGTTTGGCAGTGCACAAACTACACAAGTGTTCTAAAAGGTTAACGACTTCATCGTTTCATCTCTCACTGCTAGTTTAGCTCATTTCAAATGCTCTAGAAGTAGAGTGTGGTATGTGGGTTTTAGTGGAGGAGTGTATGTGGGAGTTCTTTTGATTTAGACGCACAATTAGAGCTGAAATTAACTTCTTAGAGTCTGCACATGTGTAGGGTGCCGTTCCCGTCTCCGTCCTCACCGTCGTCGATCGCCCGCGCCGATCTCGTCGCCGGCACCACCGTGGTGAGCCTCTTGTTCTTATCTTCTTTTTAAAAGAAAAAAATTTCTTACTTGTATGATTTACATAGATACTAGTATTAATTTAGCCACTTCTCTATTCATGATGTTCTGTAATGGTTTTTGATACACTTAATTATATAATGCACGCAGATGAACCGGCAATGGATGTACGGTGACCGACGCACCTCCGAGTACATTGAGGGCCTGCATAAATTTCTCGAAGTGGCTAAGGCAAACAAGCAGAATGGTTTTATGTATTGTCCATGTATTGTCTGTGAGAATACGAAGGATTACTCTAACTCGAAAACCCTTCACTCCCACCTGCTTGAGAAGGGTTTCATGCCACACTATAATGTTTGGACCAAGCACGGAGAAAGAGGGGTTATGATGGAAGACAACGAAGAAGAAGAGGATGATGACAGCTATCCTATGTTCCCCGAATATGGTGATACTGCAACGGGGGAAGCTGAAGTTCGATCGCATGTTAGAGGATCAAGAGGCACCAGACGATGTGCCCGATGATGATCTTGGCTAGGTCATTGTTGATGCACACAGAGAATGCGAAAGTGAAAGGGAGAAGTTGAAGTTCGATCGCATGTTAGAGGATCACAAAAAAGGGTTGTACCCAAACTATGAAGATGACAACACAAAGCTCGGTACCACACTGGAATTGCTGCAATGGAATGCAGACAATGGTGTATCTGACAAGGGATTTGGTTCGCTACTGAAAATAATGAAGAACAAGCTTCCAAAGGATAACGAATTGCCCGACAGTACATACGAAGCAAAGAAGGTTCTCTGCCCTCTAGGATTGG
Organism: Elymus sibiricus; assembly: GCA_039707655.1. Lineage (NCBI taxonomy): Eukaryota > Viridiplantae > Streptophyta > Magnoliopsida > Poales > Poaceae > Elymus > Elymus sibiricus. The sequence goes on from CM077665.1 coordinate 83,876,080, forward strand.
AGGTGCAGAAGATACATGCATGCCCTAATGACTGCATCCTCTACTGCGGTGAGTACGAGGAATTAAACGCATGCCCGATATGCGGTGCATTGCGGTATAAGATTAGACGAGATGACCCTGGTGATGTTGAGGGCGAGCGTCCCAGGAAGAGGGTTCCTGCCAAGGTGATGTGGTATGCTCCTATAATACCACGGTTGAAACATCTGTTCAGAAACAAAGAGCATGCCAAGTTGTTGCGATGGCACAAAGAAGACCGTAAGAAAGACGGGAAGTTGAGAGCACCCACTGACGGGTCGCAGTGTTGAAAAATCGAGAGAAAGTGGGGGGACTTTGGAGGTGACGCAAGGAACGTATGGTTTGGTTTAAGTGCAGATGGCATTAATCCTTTTGGGGAGCGGAGCAGCAAGCATAGCACATGGCCCATGACTCTATGTATCTATAACCTTCCTCCTTGGTTGTGCATGAAGCGGAAGTTCATTATGATGCCAGTGCTCATCCAAGGCCCTAAGCAACCCGACAACGACATTGATGTGTACCAAAGATCATTAGTCGAAGAGCTTTTACAGCTGTGGAATGGAAAAGGTGTACGTGTGTGGGATGAGCATAAACAAGAGGAATTTGACCTACGAGCGTTGTTGTTTCTGACCATCAATGATTGGCCTGCTCTTAGTAACCTTTCAGGACAGACAAACAAGGGATACAACGCATGCACGCACTGTTTAAATGATACCCAAAGTATATATTTGGACAAATGCAAGAAGAATGTGTACCTGGGACATCGTCGATTTCTTTCGAACAAGCATGCCTTAAGAAAGAAAGGCAAACATTTCAAAGGTGAGGCAGATCACCAGAAGAAGCCCGTCCTCCGTACTGGTGATGATATACTTGATATGGTCAAGGATTTACAAGTAATCTTTGGAAAGGGTCCTGGCGGACAATCTGTTACGAATGACGCTGAGGGACACGCACCCATGTGGAAGAAGAAATCTATATTTTGGGACCTACCCTATTGGAAAGACCTAGAGGTCCGCTCTGCAATCGACGTGATGCACATGACGAAGAATGTTTGCGTGAACGTGCTAGGCTTCTTGGGCGTGTATGGGAAGACAAAAGATACACCGGAGGCACGGGAGGACCAGCAATGTGTGAACGAAAAAGACGGCATGCATCCAAAGCAGTATCAAGGTCCTGCCAGCTACGCTCTAACCAAAGCGGAGAAGGAAATCTTCTTTGAATGCCTGCTCAGTATCAAGGTCCCAATGTGAATCTATGTGCATTCCTCAATGCAATTTCTGAGAAGGTAATCGATCCAGAAATCCTACCAAGGTTACAGAATGATTTGGTCCAATGTCTTGTCAGTTTCGAGTTGGTGTTCCCACCATCCTTCTTCAATATTATGACGCACGTCCTAGTTCACCTAGTCGATGAGATTGCCATTCTGGGTCCAGTATTTCTACACAATATGTTCCCCTTTGAGAGGTTCATGGGAGTCTTGAAGAAATATGTTCATAATCGTGCTAGGCCAGAAGGAAGCATCTCCACGGGCCATCAAACAGAGGAGGTCATTGGGTTTTGTGTTGACTTTTTTCCTGACCTTAAGCCGATTGGTGTCCCTAAATCGCGGTATGAGGGGAGACTGAGTGGAAAAGGCACGCTAGGAGCGGATTCAATAATATGTAGGGACGGGCATTCCTGGGCGCAAGCACACTACACAGTTCTACAGAATTCTACCTTGGTGGCCCCGTATATCAATCAACACAAGAATATTCTACGCTACAAACACCCGAAGCAGTCTGACGACTGAATTACACGTGAACACATCGGGACTTTCGGCGGTTGGTTGCAAATGCATCTCATGCGTAACAACACTATTGGAGATGACCTGTACTTGTTGGCCAGGACACCATCTTCGACTGTATGGACTTACCAAGGGTACGAGATAAATGGTAATACATTTTACACGATCGCCCAAGATAAAAAGAGCACCAACCAAAACAGTGGTGTCCGCTTTGATGCAGCAATCACCAATAGGGCAAAGGACACATATTATGGTTACATAGAGGAGATATGGGAACTTGACTATGGACATGAATTTAAGGTCCCTTTGTTTCGGTGCAAATGGGTCAATTTGTCAGGAGGCGGGGTACAGTTAGACCCATAGTACGTAATGACAACAGTGGATCTCAAAAATCTTGGGTACACAGACGAACCATTCGTCCAAGCCAATGATGTGGCGTAGGTTTTCTATGTGAAGGACATGTCTACCAAACCGAGGAAAAAAAGGATAAGGAAGCGAATACATCAAACGATGAGCCAAAGCGCCACATAGTTCTTTCAGGGAAAAGAAACATCGTGGGAGTGGAGGACAAGACAGACATGTCTGAGGATTATGAAAAGTTTCATGAAATTCCTCCCTTCAAAGTGAAGGCTGACACAAGCATCCTGTTAAACGATGAAGATTATCCATGGTTACGACGCAATAAGGAAGGGACACACGCGAAGAAAAAGTGAAGACTTTCTCTCCACAACTATTCTGATGATGGCTTTGATCTAGAATATCACTGCAGTTACATGTCAAGAAATGAAATCCCTTTTGTAATAGATGAGTTTTCATCCAAAACCCTGTTACTTCGAAAGAGATTGTCCAGTTTGTACACGAAGTGCATCCAGTTATTCCCATAACCCTCTCAACTTTTTAGCACATGCTATGTGGGTGAAATTATGATGCCATGCCAAGTTTCAACCTTTTCAGAGTTCATTTGTAGTGCTTGTCAATTTCAGGGTCATTTAGCTCAAAATAAATCATGAAATTCATGAAAAATAGCAAATGAAGTCAGAAAAGGGTTGAAAAGTGATGATGTGGCTTTGAATGGTGCATATTGAATGCAAAAAAAGTCTGGAGTTAAAATATGTTAAAAAATGAAATCCCTTTTGTAATAGATGAGTTTTCATCCGAAACCCTGTTACTTCGAAAGAGATTGTCCAGTTTGTACACAAAGTGCATCCAGTTTTTCCCGTAACCCTCTCAACTTTTTAGCACATGCTATGTGGGTGAAATTATGATACCATGCCAAGTTTCAACCTTTTCAGAGTTCATTTGCAGTGCTTGTCAATTTCAGGGTCATTTAGCTCAAAATAAATCATGAAATTCATGAAAAATAGCAAATGAAGTCAGAAAAGGGTTGAAAAGTGATGATGTGGCTTTGAATGGTGCATATTGAATGCAGAAAAAGTCTGGAGTTAAAATATGTTAAAAAAATGAAATCCCTTTTGTAGTAGATGAGTTTTCATCCGAAACCCAGTTACTTCGAAAGAGATTGTCCAGTTTGTACACGAAGTGCATCCAGTTTTTCCCGTAACCCTCTCAACATTTTAGCACATGCTATGTGGGTGAAATTATGATACAATGCCAAGTTTCAACCTTTTCAGAGTTCATTTGCAGTGCTTGTCAATTTCAGGGTCATTTAGCTCCAAGAATGAACTAATAGCAAAAAGAATGAACTAAAAAGCTTTTATAAAACTCTAATAGGAAAAAGAACAAACTAAAAAGATTTTATAAAACTCTAATAGGAAAAAGAATGAACTAAAAAGATTTTATAAAACTCTAATAGCAAAAAGAATGAACTAACAAGATTTTATAAAACTCTAATAGCAAAAAGAATCAAAATAGTACTAACTAAATTTATCAAAGTATTTATTTGTTAAAAACTTTAATAGTAAAAAGCTTTTATAAAACTCTAATAGCAACAGGAATCAACTAAAATATATGCAAAAAAATAACATTAAAATTTAAAAAACATAATATATGCAAAAAATAAAAAAAGGCCCCCTTCTAGCCACAACGGCCTGCATACGACTAGAAACCCTAGAAATGGGCCAGGATGCAGGCCCGCAGTGCTAGCAGGCCCAACAGGGCGTGAGATAGGCATGTACTGCCTGCAATAGAGAGGAGCTCGAGAGGGCAGTGGCAGCAGCGCTTATAAACCACTCTGAGCCCCTCTCGACTAGCGAGGTGGGACTAAACTTTTGGCTGCGGGAAGCACAACCCTTTAGTCCCGGTTGGTGGCTTCAACTGGGACTAAAGGGTGGACTTTAGTCCCGGTTGGTGATACCAACCGGGACTAAAGGGCTGTGCTTCCCGCCCTTTCGCCTGGCGAAAACTACCTTTAGTCCCGGTTGGTGGCTCCAACCAGGACTAAAGGGGGGCCTTTAGTCCCGGTTGGAGCCACCAACCGGGACTAAAGGGGGGACTATATAAACTTGGAAAATTTTCCAAATCCATCTGCTTTCCCTCTCCCCCGACAACGCCAAAAACCACCATGACGCCGCCAGACTGCCGGATCTCGCCGTCGCCTCCCCGACGCCGTCGCCTCCCCGAGCCCGCTCGCTCCTCGTCGCCGCCCCCGACGCCGTCCCCTGTCGCCGCCCCCCGACGCCGTCGTCTCCCCGAGCCCGCTCGCTCCTCGTCGCCGCCCCCGACGCCGTCCCCCGTCGCCGTCCCCCGACGCCGTCGCCTCCCCGAGCCCGCTCCGTCCTCCTCCTCCTCCTAGGCGTGCCTCCGGCCACACCGCCGTTCCCCTCCTCCTCCTAGCTATCCTCCCTCCCCCCCCGCGGTCACCGTCGTCGCCCGCGTCCGTCGCCGTCCCCAACGCCGTCCGTCGCCGGCCACACAAGGCCATGTTTGATAGCCAAGTATTGAAAACTACAACATTTTAACCTATAGGTAGAAAATACCACAGGCGGATCCAGGATTTTGAACTTGGGTGTTCAATTTTTTTTTGCCATGTACAATTCTAAAATGTTCATGTAGCTAGCAAGATTTTTTTTTCCATCATAATGACAGTATCGTATAGAAATAACAAAAACGAAGATTATTTACTACACAATCATACAACATGTCATGGTCAAAAACAAGGCGTGGTGTCATTATCCTTTACTTGCAGAAATTTTTAATACATGTACGTAGTATACATCATATATATGTACGTAGTATACATCATATATATAAAATCTTAGCCAAAAAAATTGGGTGTACATCTGTACACCCATGACCCCATATGGATCCGCCCTGTTTGACATACAGAAATTTCCTAGAGTATTGAGAATACTGCAAACATGTTTGGTGTTGCTTGGGTAAAACATAAATACTCTAGTTTTCTCACCGTGCCCGTTTTCTCACCTTGCTCAGTTTAAAAAAGGGAGGTATCGGGTTCTTTTTATTATGCAGAGAAAATACTATGGTTTGGCAAATACTCTAGTGTCAAAACTATAGTTTTGAGGCGCGTGACACACACACACATACACATCACTAGGCTTTCTTATTAAAGATGGTATTGTTGTTTTATTGTTGCTAAATAAAATGATATTTGCTATAGCCACAATTTGTTCTCGTTGACGATGCCAATCCCACATCCTCGTCGTCGACTCGGCGCCGACAACCAGTTTGAGAGGCGCCATGTCCGGGACTGGGCTCTGTCGGGCTGGCACTGGGGGTGCTACCTTCTAGGGCGCGCAGTTTGGTGAGGAATCCGGGTATCGTCGTCGACCCAGAGCTTCTTTGGTGGCGGTCGCGTGGGCCACTATCGGTGCGGAGGCAGCCGGCAACCGAGGAGGTGGTACGTCGCCGTGTCAGGGAGGAGGACGAGCATGTCTGTCGCTACATGGTTGCGTTGGATGCCAGGTTCTCCAATACCTGGCAGTTCCTTCAGGGATCTCACCCGAGCTATGATCATGTGATGGTTCCTTCTCTTTGGGTGTCCACCGCCCACGCTTCAGGAACCGCGAGTGAACTAGATTATTCGATAATATTCGAGCTGTATTAGTGATAATATTCGATGCTTCATTAACTGGATTGTTCGAGATGTATTAGTGATATTATACGATAATATTATATGAAGAGTCCCCGACGATCGTCGGTGATATCATATGCATGATATTTTTTATGTTCACCGAATTTTCATATGTTGATGGTGATATCGTGTTAATTGCATTTTCTTACGTTTGACAACTGCTTGGGCTTATTAGGGACCATGAGGCGTAAGATCTGCAAGGTCTGCCAAAATTCATGTATGGACAGTCTTGGAACTATAGTGCAGTTCGGGGTATTTTTGAGAAAGGGATTTCAAAAATCAGTGGTAACGGTCTTTAACTTGAATTTGTATTGAATTCTGATCATTGGTTTAGCTATTTTACTGACTTTATTGTTGATTATTAACTACTGCATAGTGTGTTCCTTGCAACATAAGGGAGGACTTCAACAATTCATATGGTAACGTGTTCTACTTTGAGGATGATGAGGAGCGCGAATTCGAATTGGATCTGCGCAAAGGAAAGAATAAAACCATCATATATGGTGATGGATGGGAGCAGTACATTGCCGTGAACAATTTTAAAGGAGGAGAACTCGTAGCTTTTTCCTTAATAGGAGAGGTGAATAGGTTAAGGACATTATATGTCCAAAGCGATGATGATGACGATGACGAAGATGACATCATCAGCCAAGATGACCAAGATGACATCGACAGCCAAGATGAAGATGAGGACATCCAAGATGAAGATGCGGACAACCAAGATGAAGAGGAGGACATCGAAGATGAAGATGATGGTCCTATCCTTTCTGCAATTTTTTCTCAAAGGATGAAGAAGCTTACTCGGGATGATAAAGCTAGTGTGAAAGAAATGTTACCATCCTCTTCGGCGTTCTTTGGGAAGCCCTTTGAGCACCGTCTAACAAAAACAAACATGGTCAAAAAAGTTATGGTGAGATGTTTTATATTCTTTCATCTCTTTTTGGTCATAACCAAGTATGGAGAGATGTCTAACATTTTGTGCTCTCTATTTTCTCTTAATGATGGGGTCTTCAGAAGTTACCTTTGAAGATGGTTTCCGGAGTGGACATTGTCAGTGTCAAAACCGGCGGATCTCGGGTAGGGGGTCCCGAGCTGTGAGTCTTGGATCGATGGTAACAAGGGGACGAAGGAGACAATGTTTACCCAGGTTCGGGCCCTCCTATGGAGGTAAAACCCTACGTCCTGCTCGATTATATTGATGGTATGAAGGTTACAGAGTTGATCTACCTCGAGATCGACTAACTAAAACCCTAGATGAGTTTCTCTGTCCTACAATCTAAAACCCTCCCGGTTTATATAGACACCGGGGGGTACCTAGGGTTTTACACATGACAAGACTCCTGCCGAGAATGGTGATGTCGATTCCCTCATCTTGACTTGGAGTGCACGATGCGCCTTCGGGACTTCCTTCTAGAACACAGGGTCTCGATGTATCTGGCCCCTCCCACGACAGTCAGAGTGCGGCCCACCAAGCCAGCCTATTGAGAGACAGGCCAGCGGCCCGAGGACCCCTTAGTCCAGGACTCCCTCAGTAGCCCCCAAACTAGCCCCCAACGCCAAGGGTCTCAGCTTTGGCAGCTCTGCTTGATCAGAGTCTTCGGCTTGCGGGGTGAGTTCTTCTTCCCATTAAAGATCGGTTGATACTTGTCCGGCTTCTGATCACACGATAGCCCGAACACCATGAGTTGTTCAGTCCCGAAGGCCAAACTTCAAAGTGTAAACAGTGTTTTTTTTGACAACCTTTCTGACGAAGGGTCGTGGCCTACCACGACCGCTGAACCAGTTATGAAAACTCGATTCGCGGTTCGAGGCCGTTTTTACATTAGCACGACTCATCAATGTATAGATCATGCTCCGTTTCACACGGGAAATGATTAGCATCCCAAGTTCCTTTTGCGCGTGCATAACGGTACACACGTCTTGGGAAGCGGAGATATTTGCGGCGCAGTAAGGGAGGTTAATCGGTGTTACGCCTCATAAAAGGGGAAAAACCCCAAGGCTTATCCACGCTTCCCATTCGCATCCTCTGCTTTCCCAACTTTCCCAAGCTCCGAGATCCCAGATCCAGTTCTTCCTCAACTTCTCCTCCGAGCCTAGGCATGGCGGGTTCGGGCTCTATGGGCAAGTGGGAGGCCTCCACGGTCACCGACAAGGATATCCGGGAGCTAAAGCTCGCCGGCTACCTCCCCGCCAACGTCTTCCACCGCGCTCCAGAAGCGAACCAAGTCGTCCTCACCCCTAAGCCGGGCGAAAGGGTGGTATTCGTCCCCCATTTCATCCGGGGACTGAGCTTCCCGCTCCACCCCTTCGTCAGGGGCCTCATGTTCTTCTACGGGTTGGACTTCCATGATCTTCCCCTGAACTCCTTTATGCATATTTCGGCTTTCATCATTCTCTGCGAAGCCTTCCTACGGGTCGAACCGCACTTTGGCCGGTGGCTCAAGGTCTTCAACATCAAGCCGACGACTGTCGCGGGCGAGCACGCAGACTGCGGAGGGGCGGTAATCAGCAAGCTTCCCCGCGTTGAGTGGCCAACTCGCACTTTTATCGACACAATCAAGATCTGGCAGAAAGAATGGTTCTACATCACCGAACCAAGGGATGAGAGCTAGGTGGCGCCTGCCGAGTTCAGATCCGGACCCCCTACGAGATTGACCTCGTGCCTCAGGAAGGGCCTCGACTGGGGGTCGGATGCAGATGTGAAATTGCTATAGAAGCGCATTACCTCGGTGATCAAGGCCAAGGCTGAACTGGTCGATGTGGTCCAGGTCATGCTCCACCGCCGTATCCTCCCCTGTCAGTGCCGGGCCTCCCCAATGTGGGCTTACCGGCGTGAAGACGATCCTACCGTGTGCCAGCTCTTCCGCACTACCTTCGAGAAGCTGTGGAAGGCATTATTCAACCCTCGGAAAAGCTGGCCGGCCAAGGAAGAGGATTCAGGCCTAAGCACCGATAACCCACCTACCCAGGTACGGTACAATTTTAATCCATTGACTCTGTTTCTTTGACAAAAAGACTGAACGCCTTCCCCCTCATTTTCGCAGAAATGGTTGAGTAAAACCGCGAGAGTTAACTGTCCCGCACCACAACCCGAAGACCCCAGGTCGGAGTTGTTGACGGCAATGCTCGTCGTGGCGCCGTACTCGGCGCCCGAGAAGAAGGAGAAGAAGAAGAAAACCAGAGAAGGTCTCCGCATAAAGGACCAGCCGGACGCCATGCCCGAGGAAACCCATGCCTCCTCTAGCCATGAGAAAGAGCATGAGGATGGGGGGGGGGAGGCGTTTCCCCCCTCATAAGAAAGAGGGCGGTGTCGCAGGACGCCGCGGAGGATGTACCTCCCCCTGCCCTGAAGAGGGCGCGTCGACCGAGGTTGATCCTGGCCGACAACAGCTCGGACTCTGACGGAGAGTCCGAGGACTTTGAGAAGGTTCCCCGAAGGAACCTAAGGGTCAAGCCTCCAGCTCAAAGGTATGAATCCGAAGACTCCCTGGGTTATTTATGCAAAGTTTTCGATGTTTTAAATGCAAGAATGTCTTTTAATTTGCAGCCCACCGCGCGTTCTCCCTACTGACCAAATATCGGACGGGGAGTCTCCGCCCGCCGAGCTAGCGGAGAGTGGGACTGCGTCACACCCCACACCTCCCGGGGCCATGAAGGATGACGCGGAGGTGTCATCCCGCCAGGCTCCCTTGGAGCCGAACACAGGCGGTGGAGGTGACCACGCCATGGCCGAGGTCGATGCCTCGGTCGCTGAAGACCAGGGGGAGAAAACTCCCGTGGCCGCTGAAGACCAGGGGGAGAAAACTCCCCTGGCCGCTGAAGAGGAAGAGCGGAGGGATGTCCAGTCCCCTTCGAGGAAATCTCCGGAGCATGATGTGCCTCTAGAGCTACCGACTCAGTCCCCGATCAGAGATCGGGCTAGCCAATCACCACCGGTGCCACCGACGACTGGGTGGCCGGTCATGGAGGAGGCTCTATCAAGCGCCCCCATCTCCGAGGATCACCGCGCTCTTATGGGTGCGGTTTTGCAAGGTATTCAGTCCTTCGATAGCGGACTGAAAGAGGCCTTCAATGGTCTCTTGACGGGCTTCAAGGTGAGTCACGTAATACCCTTTTCCCGAACAATCTTAATTTTATTAAGTTTATGCTATCTTTATATATGTAGTAGCCCCCGAGCCCCGGGTGGTTTTGCAAAATTGCGCCCGGGGGTCAAATACTCAGGAGTGACCAATGATGCGCAAGGCACCATTAGTGCCACAATGTTCTAAAAAGCCCTTAAGAGGACCGAGCATAGGGTCATATCCTTGACGGTTCGGGGGTTGGAACGCACATAACCGGCTGTGTGTTTTCTTTATTTTTTGTAGGCCTCGTCCTCGGTGGCGGCCGTTAATGCCGCCGAGCTTACCGAGCTAAATCGGAAGCTCAGGATCTCCGAAGAGGAGCTTGATAGCCTGAACAAGAGGTTCGACGAGGCACAAGGTAGGCCGAATTGTAACATTCGGGTTGTATATTGTTAGTGATCCACACTGGTAACCCAATGTAATTATTTATTTATTGCTTCCACAGCTTCAGCTGCGGAGGTTGAAAAACTCAAGGCCGAGCTCAAAAAGATGAAGCAAGAGGCCGCGGATGAGAAGGCGGCCGCCGAACAGGCGGCAGCCGCACTCTCCACTTTGAAAGCTGCGAGTGCTAAGCAGGAGGCCCGGGTGGAGGAGGTGCAGCAGGAGCTCAAGGACGCCGGCGCAAAGTGCGAGGCCCTTGAGCAGAAAGGCAAAGAGCAAACCACCAAGCTATCCGCGCTGAAATCCGAGCTTCAAAAGAAGCGGGTGGACAGGCGGTCCTTTGAAGAGGAGGTTCGCCAAGTCTGGGTTGTCACAGATGGTAAGCCATACTCACTACAATGCGCCTTTGGTGGTAGCGGGTTTGCTTTGCTCACCCAGGTGTGGCGTTCCTCAGGCGTCTGTGCGGATCTCCAGAAGAGTGCAGCGGACGCGAACAAGTTCTATGCTTCGCGGGGGGAGGATGATGAGGCTCGGCTATTCTGGGCACAGTTTGAGTCCCCTGAGCGCTCTCCTCTTCTGAGCGAGCAGATGAAGCAGCTGATGGAGCTGCACAGGATGGCGGAGCCGGCCATGAAGGATCTCTGCATCCAGCTGTGGCCTGAAGAGCCGTTGCCGAGCAGCTACTTCGGCTTGGTGCAGAAACTGTGCGATGCTGCGCCTCGGATTGACGCGCTAAAGCGTTCTACATGCATCGAGGGAGCTCAGATGGCCTTTGCAGAGACCATGGTGCACTGGCCGAAGCTCAAGCCAACCGAGATGGCCACCGCACCTCCGCCCCCTGAAAGGAGCATAGGAGCCCCGAGCTATACTTCTCCGCAATGATGGAGGGTGCTCGGGCGATAGAGGCCCATTGCTCGAAGGATGTTTTTTATGAATGAGCGCGTTGTAATATGTCCGAAGACTTTTAACACTTTATAATCAGAGTTGCATGGTTTATCATGTCTTATAAGTCTTTAGTGTTTATTTTGACTCCCATGTGGCCATTTTATCTGAAAGTTGCGAGTCGTCGGCTTCAGCCCCCACGTAGATACTACGCGAGGTGTCTCTGCCTCCGCACTGTGACCCTTAGTCGAGGAATCGGTGCCCGAAGGCGGTAGTGCGAGGGGGACAAGGCAATCGGACTATGATGCTTTATCGCTTTCACTTAGCCATAGGAGCATAAAAAATGCGGGGACTGATGACTAGCCCCCAGTGTTTTGTGATGTGCGGATGTAACGGGGCCGAAGCCAGCATCACATGGTTTGTACAAGTACAAAACCCATCGTATAACACGAAATAACCTCTATCGATTTTTTAGTATGACACTTATGCTCGGATTTGCAGACCGGTTCTCGCTTACTATGACGGTCAATTTTCGGCTTTCTCCCCTGAGGTGCTTGACCAGACAAACTGGAAACACAATCGCAGTGGTTCTCCCTTTGCCTCTTTAACCGAACGAGCGGAACATATGCGGGCAAACACAGGAGCCGGGCAACCCAACTATTGACCCAAGACATGGTTCGGATCCGATGCATATAAAGCAAAATCCAAGATGCCGAACACACGACCAGTTGTGTCGGGGTGATGCTCAGGGCGATATTTTAAATTCAAGCCCCCGGTCTATTAGCCGGTTGCATCGTAATGTATACCGAACAGTTGCGCGAGAGGCGTTTGACAAGAACAGAGTATGTACCATAAAATACAGCGGAGGGGCCATGTATAATAATCTTTTAGTTGCTCGCTAATTCTTATAACTCAAATTGCCGAAGCAACTGTTTACAGGTATTTTGAAGATAAAACATAGAATTTACAGAGGAGAGGTTGTACCAGGGGTCTTCGATTGGTGGCTTGACGTCCTCGATGTGCCCTGTAGTCAGTCTGCTCCTGTGCCTCCTAGGGAGTTGCATTCCTTTTAGGGTGGTGCTGTCGTCGAGCGGACCTTGGGAAGAAGGTCTTGAGAAGTCGCCGAAGTATGGATGAGTTTTACTCTTTAGCAGGTCCTTGATGGTACCTGTGTTATGTTCGAGGACGTGTACTGGTAATGGTTCGGTCCAGCCGAACACTTACCCTTTAATAGTTGTTCCCCACTGCTGCCCATGGAATCTTGAGTGCAAAGTTGTGCCTTCTTGGCACGTAGGGCTGTGCAATGGGGTGCGTGTCCCTATTTCTGGGGAGAAGAAGATTCTGGGAGTTCGGATTGAAACCGAGCTCGTTTGTCAACCTTACCTGCCTTTATGGCAGATTTCGGTGTTTGCCGACCGCCCTTGTAATGGAATTCGGCCACCAGGGCCAATGCATGTTCCTTAGTTCGTAGGGAACGCTCTGTGTTGCCGTTGACAGTGATGACCCCCTTGGGCCCGGGCATCTTGAGCTTGAGGTATGCGTAGTGTGGGACGGCGTTGAAGCGAGCGAACGTTGTACGACCTAGCAGGGCGTGATAACCGCTGCGGAAAGGTACGATGTCAAAGATCAAGTCCTCGCTACGGAAGTTATCGGGCGAACCGAGCACCACTTCCAGGCTCACAGAGCCCGTGCACCGGGCTTCGACGCCTGGGATCACTCCTTTAAAGGTAGTGTTGCTGGGTTTGATCCTTGATGGATCTATACCCATCTTTTTCACCATATCTGAGTAAATCAGATTGAGGCTACTTCCTCCGTCCATTAGGACTTTAGTGAGGTGATACCCATCAATAATGGGATCTAGGACGAGGGCAGCTGATCCCCCATGACGGATGCTGGTCGGATGGTCTCGTCGATCGAAGGTGATCGGGTACGCCGACCATGGGTTATACTTCGGGGCTACGGGCTCTACGGCGTAGACCTCTCGAAGGGTGCGCTTCCTCTCCTTTTTGGGTATGTGAGTGGCGTCATCGTCCATTGGTCCTCCATGTTCACAGTTTTTACCTCTGGAGGGAACTGCTTCTGTCCTCCATTGGTCGGACCGCGGGGCTCGTCATCGTCCTCGCTGCGTGGGCCCTTGCCTTGCTCCTCGGATGCGAGTTTGTGAAAGCACATTTGCTCCCTTGGTGGTTTTGGTAATTAATAACAACATATAAGTCATTGAACTAATGTTTCCACTAAGTATATTTCAGTAAAAGTTCAATGATAGGATTGGCAAAAGGATTGTGGAGATTGTGGAAATACCCCAAGATGCAAGGAAATGGATTGGCAAAGCTTCAAGCAAGAGGACTCTACATTTTACTTTGTGAGAACTCACTTTGAGTCCATAGGAAAGCCAATACTATTAAAAGGGGGTAAGGTATTGATTGGTGAACAAAATGCTCATACGTGCACAAGTGATAGTCACCAAAAACACCCACAAGCTCTTCCACAAAAGTCTGTCCAAAGTCAAATATCCAAAATCGGTGCAACCAACACTTTCCACTCGGTGCCACCGATTCCCATACTCAGACAGACATTAGCCAAACCCTATCTTTTCGGTGCAACCGATTCTGCTTCGGTACCACCGAGTTTAGGTTGCCAACTTTCTGTTACGCAAATTCACAATATCGGTACCACCGAGATTGTCGGATCGGCATCACCGAGAATGGGCAATCTGACCGTTGGTCACCTTATCGGTACAACCGAGTTTCCTATATCGGTCTCACCGAGATTCAAAAGTTGCCACCTTTTGGTCACTTCGGTACCACCGAGATTAACACATCGGTGTCACCGAGTTGGTCATTTTGTGTGTAACGGTTGGATTTTTGGGGATGCCTATATATACCCCTTCACCACCACCCACTCGAAAGAGAAGCACTCAGAACTATTCCATACTTGCCCCATCCAGTTTTCTGAGAGAGAGCCACCTACCCTTGTGTTGAGGTCAAGATCTTCCACTCCAACCATATGGATCTTGATTTCTAGCCTCCTCAAGTTGCTTTCCACCAATCCCATCTCTTCTACCAAGCCAAATCTGTGAGAGAGTGATTGTGTGTTGAGGAGTCTATCATCTTGAAGCACAAGAGCAAGGAGTTCATCGTCATTGCCGAGCCTATTACCTTTTGGAGTGTGGTGCCTCCTAGATTGGTTAGGTGTCGCTTGGGAGCCTCCTACTTCGTGTTGTGGAGTTGAACCAAGAAGTTTGTAAGGGCAAGGAGATCGCCTACTTCGTGAAGATCTACCCATAATGAGGCTAGTCCTTCGTGGACGGAAGCCGTTATGGAATAGTCAAGGTTGCTACTTCGTGGACCCTTATGGGTGGAGCCCTCCGTGGACTCTCGCGACCGTTACCCTCCGTGGGTTGAAGACTCCATAAACATGGACGTACGATAGCACCACCTATCGGAACCACGGGAAAAATCATCGTGTCTACCATTGCGTTTGATCTTCCTACCCTATCCTTTCTACTCATGCTTGTTGTTAATTTCCGCTGCTATACTCTTAGACTTGCATGTGTAGGGTGTACTTGACTTGCCATGAATGTTAAAATCTGCCAACTCTAAAATTTGGGAAAAGGTAGAATTTTTATTTGGTCAAGTAGTCTAATCACCCCCCTCTTGACATACTTTCGGTCCTACAAGTGGTATCAGAGCTTTGGTCTCCATTGCATTGGTCTCACAACCTAGGAGAGTATGGCGTCTAGTCAGGGAAATTATCACCGTAGAGGTCCGTACTTTGATGGTACTAATTTTGCTAGTTGGAAGCACAAAATGAAGATGCATATTCTTGGTCATAACCCCGCCGTTTGGGCTGTTGTTCGTGTTGGCTTGCAAGGTGAATTCTTTGGTGATGGAAAGGAACCGGATCGTGAAGCGACCGCGGAAGAATTGAAGATGTTGCAATACAACGCTCAAGCATGTGATATTCTCTTCAACTGCCTATGCCCTGAAGAATTCAACAAAATCAGCCGTCTTGAGAATGCAAAAGAGATTTGGGATACTTTGGTTGATATTCACGAAGGAACCGAGTCCGTGAGAGAATCCAAGTTAGATGTTCTTCAAAGTCAGCTTGACAAGTTCAAGATGAAGGATGGTGAAGGATTCGCAGAGATGTACTCTAGGCTAGCTCTCATCACCAATGAGATTGCCGGCTTAGGAAGCGAAGAAATGACCGACAAATTCATCATCAAGAAGATACTTAGAGCTTTGGATGAGAGATACGACTGTCGGTGTCAAAATCGGCGGATCTCGGGTAGGGGGTCCCGAGCTGTGAGACTAGGATCGATGGTAACAAGAGATGAAGGGGACAAGGTTTTACCCAGGTTCGGGCCCTCCTATGGAGGTAATACCCTACGTCCTGCTTGATTATATTGATTGTATGGGGATTACAGAGTTGATCTACCACGAGATCGTATGACTAAAACCCTAGAGGAGTTCTGTGTTCTACAACCTAAAACCCTCCGGCTTATAAAGACGCCAAGGGTCCCTAGGGTTTACACATGGTCGGTTACACGTCGAAGGGACAAACATGCCTATTCACTACTCCAAACGTGGAGGGCAAGCCACGATTCTTGAAGCTTCCTTCTTGGAGATGAGGTCTTCAATTCTTCCAGTATTCGGCAAGTGGCCCATACAGTCCGGCCCATAAGACATAGGCCGGCCTCCCGAGGACCCCCTAAACCAGGACTCCCTCAGTAGCCCCCGAACTAGCCTCCAACGCCAAGGGTCCAGGCTCCAGCTGCTTCGAGTGATCAGAGTCTTCGGCTTGCGAGGCGAGTTCCTTTCTCCAAACAGTGATCCGCCCGGGATATAGTTCGGCCTCCATCGACGTGTAATGTTTCCGATCATAGATCGTCCGTATACCATGAGTAATTCGGCCTTAAAGGCCAAACGTCAGAGAACCAATAGTGTTTTCTGACAACTTTTTAGATGAAAGGCCACGGCCCACCACGACCTCTAAACCAGTCATGAAGACTTGATTCGCGGTTCGAGGCCGTTTCCACCAGTACGATCCATTAATGCATAGATCGTGCCCCGTTTTACACGGGATATGTTTAATCATACGCATATAACGGCATGCATGCCTTGGGAAGCGGAGAGATTCACGGCTTCGTGAAGGGAGGCTAACCAGCAGCAAGCCTCAATAAAAGGGGAAGAAAACCCCAAGGCTTATCCGCACCTTCCCATTCACATCCCAGCTTCCCCAATCTTCCGAGCTTACCGAGCCCAGATCTAGGTCTTCCATTCTTCCCCCTCCGAGCTTAGCCATGGCCAGCTCCGGCTCCAACGGCAAGTGGGAGGCGTCCACGGTCACAGACCAGGTCATCCGGGATCTCAAGGACGCCGGCTACCTCCCCGCCAATGTCTTCCACCGCGCCGCAGAGGAGGGCCAGGTGATCCCCACCCCCAAACCAGGCGAGAGGGTGGTCTTTGTCCCTCACTTCACCCGGGGACTGAGCTTCCCGCCCCACCCCTTCGTGAGGGGCCTCATGTTCTTCTACGGCCTCGACTTCCACGACCTCCCACCGAACTCCTTCATGCATATATCGGCCTTCATCATAGTCTGTGAAGCTTTCCTGCGAGTCGAGCCACACTTCAGACTATGGCTCAAGATCTTCAACATCAAGCCGAAGTGTGTCGCTGGCGCACACGCGGATTGCGGCGGGGCAGTCCTCGGCAAGCTTCCGCGTGCAGTGTGGCCATCCAGCACCTTCATCGACACTATCAAGACTTGGCAAAAAGAGTGGTTTTACATCACCGAGCCAAAGGAGGAGGGCGGAACTGTTCCTGCCGAATTCAGATCTGGCCCCCCGACCAGATTGATGTCATGGGTCCGAAAGGGCTTCGACTGGGGGTCGGACACAGAGGTGGAGGACCTGCAGAGGGGCATCACCTCCTTGATCAGGGAAGGAGTCGACCTGACCAACGTGGTCCAGGTTATGCTTCGGCGGCGCATCCTCCCCTGCCAGCACCGAAGCTCTCCTATGTGGAATTATCGGACTAACGACGATCCTACAGTTCGTCAACTCTTCCGTACCACGCGGGAGAAGCTATGGAAGGCGATGTTCAAGGCGCAGGAGAACTGGCCGGGCAAGAAGGAGGACAAGGGCTTGAGCGCCATCAAGCCCGCACCCGAGGTATAGCATAGTTTCATTTCACCGGTTCTATCTTCCCAAAGATAGTCTAAGCACTTTCCGATCACCTTTCATAGGAATGGTTGAGCAAAGCCACGGGCATCAAGTGTCCGGCTCCACAGCCCGAAGACCCCAAGTCTCCGCTGCTGTTGGAGATGCTCGTCGTGGCGCCTTACAAGGCGCCAGAGAAGAAGGAGAATAAGAAGCCAGGCCGAACAGGCCTGCGCAACAGGGACCAGCCAGGGGCTGTGTCCGAAGAGACTCATGCCTCCTCGAATCAAGAGGAGGAGCATGAGGCTGAGGGGGGAGGCGATTCCCCCCTCACAGGAAAGAGGGCGGCGTCATCGGACGCCTCGGAGGAGGTAGCTCCTCCCGCCTAGAAGAAACCGCGCCGGACACAGGTAGTCCCGTCGACGATAGTTCGGACTCGAACACCGAGTCCGAGGACTTCGAGAGGGTTCCACGGAGGAACCTCAGGGTCAAGCCCCTACCTCGAAGGTACAGATCCAAAGACCCTTCCGTGCTATCGATGTAAAGCTTCGAATGTTACTAACACGTGAGCGCTTACTGACTTGTAGCCCACCACAAGTCCTCCCCACCAATCAAGTTTCGGACGGGGAGACCCCACCCGCCGAGCTAGCAGAGAGCGGGACCACGTCGCACCCCTCTCCTCCGGGCGCCGCGAAGGACACCGCGGAGGCGTCCTCCCAACAGGCTCCTTTGGAGCCGGACTCTGGAGGCAGGGCGACGAAGTCATGGCCGAGGCAAACACCTCGGCCGCCGAAGACCCGGGGGAGAGGCCCCTCCCGGATACTGAGGAGACCGGACCAGAAGACGTCCAGTCACCTCCAAGGCGGTCTCCGGAGCGTACCATGCCTCCGGAGGTACCGATTCAATCTCCGGTTGGAGATCGGGTCAACCGATCCCCACCGGCGCCACCGACAAATGGGTGGAAGGCCATGGGGGAGGCTCTATCGAGCGCCTCCATCTTCGGGGAGCACCGCACCCTTATGGGTGCGGTACTGCAGAGCATTCAGTCTGTGGATTCCGGACTGAAGGAGGCCTTCAACGGTCTCCTGACGGGCTTTCAGGTAAGCCAAGTAATGCTCTACTTTGTGAAATATTAATTTCTATAAGTTATGATTATATGCATGGCAGCCCCCGAGCCCTAGGTGAGTTTGGAAAAACTTACCTGGGGGTCAAATCATAGATCCTTATCCGAACTATGCATAGGACAATATATGTTAGGATCGTTCTGTCAGCCCTTAAGAGGACCGTTCACAGGATTATTTTAGTGACAGTTCGGAGGTTGTAAGCCCCTGTAACGTTATATGATGTTGTTTGTTACAGGTTCATCGACGGCAGCGGCCAATAACGCTGCCGAGCTAGAAGAGCTAAATCGGAAGCTCAAGAGCTCCGAAGATGAGCTTGACGCTCTAAACAAGAGATTCGACGAGGCGCAAGGTAAGTCGAATTAGAGTAAAAAACTCTTTGTTATCGTACTGTCAATGCAGTGTTGTTTGATATGCTTAATGCTTGTGCAGCCTCGGCGAAAGAGATTGAGAAGCTCAAGATCGAACTTGAGAAGTCCAAGCAGGAGGCTGCGGTGGAGAAGGCGGCTGCCAAAGAAGCAGCTACCGCGCTATCCTCCCTAAGAGCAACCAGCGACAAGCACGAGGCTCGGGTGGAAGAAATCCAGCAGGAGCTCAAACACGCTGGGCGGAAGTGCGAGGATCTGGAGCAGAAGGGCAAGGAGCAGGCCGCCGAACTATCCACCCTGAAAACCAATCTCCAAAAGGAGCGGGTGGATAGGCAGTCATTTGAAGAGGAGCTCCGCCAAGCCAAGGCTATCCTGGATGGTAAGCCGTATTCATTGCAGTGTATCTTCGGGGACAGCAAGTTCGAGTTGCTTACCCAAGTATGGCGTTCCTCAGGCGCCTGCTCGGACCTACAGAAGGACTTAGCGGACGCGAAGCAGTTCTATGCTTCGCGGGAAGAAGGAGATGAAGCTCGGCTATTCTGGGCGCAATTCGAAGCCCCCGAGCGTTCTCCTCTCCTTGTGGAGCGGCTGAAGCAGCTGATGGAGCTACACCGGATGGCGGAACCGGCCATGAAGGATCTTTGTGTCCGGCTATGGCCTAATGAGCCACTGCCGGGCAGCTACTTCGGCCTGGTGCAGAAGCTGAGCGACGCCACTCCTCGGATCGACGCCTTGAGGCGGTCTTCCTGCATCGAGGGGGCTAGGATGACCTTCGCGAAGGCCAAGGTGCACTGGCCGGGGCTGGATCCGATGAAGGTAGCCATAGCTCCTCCGCCTCCCGGAAATGGTCATAGGCGCCCCGAGCTGTACTTCTCCGGAGTTATGGAGGGTGCTCGGGCCATAGAATCACAGTGTACGAGAGAGAATGAGTATGAATAGATTGTTGTACTATGTCCGAAGAGTTGTCAGCGTGTATGCATTTAAAATGCATGGTTTATCGTGTCTTATATGTTTTGCATCCTTTATAACTCCTTTGTGGCCATTAACCCTCAAAGCTGCGAGTCGTCGGCTTCAGCCCCCGTGTAGATTCTACACAAGGTGTCTCTTCCAACCGCACTGTAACCCTTAGCCGAACTATCGGCACCCGAAGGCGGTAGTGTGGAGCGGACAAGGCAATCGGACCATAATGCTTTATTGCTTTCACTTAGCCATAGGGGCGCGAGAAAGGAGTGCGGGAGCTGATAACTAGCCCCCAGGTGTTTGTGATGATCGGATGAACCGTGGCCAAAGCCTATATCACCTGGTTTGTGCTAACACCAAACCCATCGTATGACATGGAATAACCTCTGACGAGATTTAGTTAAGCTCGGATTCGTAGACCGGTTCTTGCATACCATGACAGTCAGTTTTCGGCTTTCTCCGCTAAGGCGCTTAACCAGACTAGCCGGAAGCACAATCGCAGCGGTGCTCCCTTTGCCCTTTTAGCCGAATGAGCGGAACATAAAGGGGCAAGCACAGGAGCCGGGCAACCCAACTATTGACCCAAGACACGGTTCAGAACCAATGCATATAAAGCGGAATTCCAAGACGCCGAACACTTAAAGAAATTGTGATTAGGGCGAGTTTTAAGGTCGAGCCCCCCGGTCTATTAGCCGGTTGCATCGTACAGTATACCAAACAGGTTCGCAAGAAGAGGGAGAAAACAGAAAGTGTTCCGAAAAGGGACATCAAAGAGAAAATGATATATCTGTATTTTACTCAACAACTCTTATTGTTCAATTTGCCGATGCAACTGTTTACAGGTATTTGATAAATGAAATATAAATTTTACAGGAGAGTTTGTACCAAGGGCCTTCGGTAGGTGACCTGACGTCCTTGATGTGCTCTGTCGCTTATCTGCTCCTGCAGCTCCTAAGGAGGTGTATGCCTTTATGGGCTTTGTTAGTTCGGCGAACGGACCTTGAAGAAAGGGTCTTGAGAAGTCGCCGAGGTATGGATGAGCTTGACGCCTTTAGCAGGCACTTTATGGTACCTGTAGTGTGTCCGAAGACGTGTTGACGGTAATAGTTCGGTCCAGCCGAACACCTACCCTCTAATAGTATGTCCCCACCGCTGCCCATGGAATTTTGAGCGCGAAGTTGTGCCTCCGTGGCACGTACCTTGCCGGTTCTAGGGCCGTGCGATGGGGGGCGAGTCCCTATTTACCGGGAGTGGAAGGTTCTGGTACCTCGGATTGAGACCGAGCTTTTTTCCCAGCCTTGGGTGCCTTGACGGCAGATGTCGGCGATTGCCAATCATCGGTGTAATGGAATTCGGCCGCCAGGGCCAACGCATGTTCCTCAGTTCAGAGGGAGCGCTCTGTATTGCTATTAACTGTAATGACCCCCTAGGGCCAGGCATCTTGAGCTTGAGGTATGCGTAGTGAGGGACGGCGTTAAAGTGAGCGAACGTTGTACGGCCGAGCAGGGCGTGATAGCCGCTGCGGAAAGGTACGATGTCGAAGATCAAGTCCTCGCTTCGAAAGTTATCGGGCGAGCCAAACACAACCTCCAGGCTT
Organism: Elymus sibiricus; assembly: GCA_039707655.1. Taxonomy (NCBI): domain Eukaryota; kingdom Viridiplantae; phylum Streptophyta; class Magnoliopsida; order Poales; family Poaceae; genus Elymus; species Elymus sibiricus. Next base: position 83,897,522 of record CM077665.1, read on the forward strand.
ACGGAGCCTGTGCACCGGGCTTCAACGCCTAGGATCACTCCTTTGAAGGTAGTGTTGCTGGGCTTGATCCTTGACGGATCAATGCCCATCTTTTTCACCGTATCTGAGTAAATCAGATTGAGGCTACTTCCACCGTCCATTAGGACTTTAGTGAGGTGGTACCCATCTATTATCGGGTCTAGGACGAGTGCGGCCGAACCCCCGTGACGGATACTGGTCGGGTGGTCGCATCGATCGAAAGTGATCGGATATGCCGACCATGGGTTATACTTCGGGGTTACAGGCTCTATGGCGTAGACATCTCGAAGGGCGCGCTTCCTCTCCTTTTTGGGTATATGAGTGGCGTAGTTCATGTTTACTGTCTTTACCTCAGGGGGGAATTTCTTTTGGCCGCCACCGATCGGACCACGGGGCTCATCCTCTTCCTCGCTTCGTGGGCTCTTGCCTTGGTCCTCGGATGCGAGCTTGCCGGCCTGTTTGAAGACCCAACAGTTACGGTTGGTGTGATTGGCGGGCTTCTCTTGAGTGTCGTGGATCTGGCAAGGCCTCTCTAGGATCTTATCCAGCGGGGTGGGTCCGTCGTGTTTGCCTTTAGAAGGCTTCTTCCGCTGCCCAGGACGGGAATTGCGGAAGCCGGCATTGACAACCGTGTCATCGGCATCACTATTATTGTGCAGGCGCTTGTTCTTGTTGCGCTTCGATTTCCCGTTTCCATCCCGAACTTCAGAGGTTCCGGGGTCTTCGGGGTTATGGCTACGTCTAGCTAGCCAATTATCCTCGCCCGCGCAAAAGCGGGTCATGAGTGATGTGAGGGCGGACATTGTCCTGGGTTTGTCCTGTCCGAGCTGTCGAGCCAGCCATTCATCCCAAATATTATGCCTGAAGGAGGCTATAGCTTCGGCGTCCGGGCAGTCTACGATCTGGTTCTTCTTGGTCAGGAAACGATTCCAGAATAGCCGCGCGGAATCTCCGGGCTTCTGAACGACGTTACTTAGATTGGAGGAGTCCGGCGGCCGAACATAAGTGCCCTGGAAGTTAGATCGGAATGCCTCTTCTAGGTCCTCCCAACACCCAATGGAGTTTTCGGGGAGGCTATTTAACCAGTGCCGAGCTAGCCCCTTGAGCTTCAGGGGTAGGTACTTGATGGCGTGGAGGTCATCTCCTCGTGCCATGTGGATGTGGAGGAGAAAATCCTCGATCCATACGGTTGAGTCAGTTGTCCCATCGTATTGTTCTATGTTTACGGGTTTAAACCCTTCCGGGAACTGATGCCGCATTACCTCGTCTGTGAAGCACAGTGGGTGGGCGGCACCTCTGACCCGAGCAATGACGCGCCGGTGATCGGTGTCTGTCCTAGCTCGGGCTCGTTCCCGATCTTCATTGCGGTCGAACCAAGGCATGTACCCTTCCCGTCTATCGGGTGAGTATCCTCTGGATCCGTAGATGGATCGCGTATGGCCTGCTCTATAGTCCAGGTTGTGTCACGGGTCGAACCTGTCATCGGGCTCTAGTGGCTCCTTTCCCCGTCTACGGGGTATCATCGGCCTATAGCCAGTATCATCAGCCGTCCTGTCGCGTCCTCGAGGGGGGCGGTCTGGCCTGTCATATGGGGTATTCTTGGGAGATGGCATATCAGTGAGCTCGTCGTCGAATTGTGGCAGCAGCCTGCTGTGGCCCGATCTGAGAATAGATCGGGGTTGGGTCGTCATTGATCTTCATCGACGAGATCCGATCTAGAGCCTCGTTGAGTATCGAGAGCTCGATCGGACCGGTCTGTCCAGAGCTTCCGGAGTGAACCTCCGATGCGTCCGTGCAAGTAGAGTGTTCGGCGAGAACCGATGTTCGGACATCAGGTACTATGACCTGATCTGGACTGAAGGTCGGGCCCTCGCCGGGGTAGATCCCATGGGCGGAGCCGAAAGATGGGTCTGGGGTTAAGGCCTCAGAGTCTTTGGGCATGGGAGGTGAGACCGCGAGCCCGGTTAGTGATAGATCGCCTCGAGAGTCTACGAAGAACTCTAAGTTCCCGAATCTGACCTCTTGATCAGGGGCGAAACTTCCGATGCGGCCTAGATGGCCGGTCGGGTCGGCGTGCAGCACAATGCTGCCGAAAGCGAAGATCTGTCCGGGGACAAAATTGCCCGGATTGCGGACCTCTTCGTTGATGACTAGGCGAGCCATCGATTCCTTCTGGCGATCACATCGAAACTCTCAATGAAAGCACCAATGTCGGTGTCAAAACCGGCGGATCTCGGGTAGGGGGTCCCGAGCTGTGAGACTAGGATCGATGGTAACAAGAGACGAAGGGGACAAGGTTTTACCCAGGTTCGGGCCCTCCTATGGAGGTAATACCCTACGTCCTGCTTGATTATATTGATTGTATGGGGATTACAGAGTTGATCTACCACGAGATCGTATGACTAAAACCCTAGAGGAGTTCTGTTGTTCTACAACCTAAAACCCTCCGGCTTATAAAGACGCCAGGGGTCCCTAGGGTTTACACATGGTCGGTTACACGTCAAAGGGATAAACATGCCTATTCACTACTCCAAACATGGAGGGCAAGCCACGATTCTCGAAGCTTCCTTCTTGGAGATGAGGTCTTCAATTCTTCCAGTATTCGGCAAGTGGCCCATACAGTCCGGCCCATAAGACATAGGCCGGCCTCCCGAGGACCCCCTGAACCAGGACTCCCTCAACGACACCGTGTGCACATTGATCCAAATGATGCCCAACTACAAAGATCTCAAGCCTACGGAAGTCATTGGAAGGATTGTTTCTCATGAGATGACACTCAAAGACAAAGAAGAGCTTCACAACAAGTCTAGCAGTGCTTACAAAGCCACAAGTGATGCTCCCGCAACTTCAAGTGACAACCTTGTCACCAATGAAGAGATAAGCCTCATGGTCAAGAAATTCAACAAGTTCTACAAGAATAGAGGCAAAGAACGAAGCTCCAACTCAAGATATGAGGAGAAGCGTTCGTCAAGTCGTGACCGCAATTGCTACAATTGTGGGAAGCCCGGACACTACTCCAATGAGTGCACGACTCCCTACAAACGAAGAGAAGAGTCACCTCGAAGACGAAGCTCAAGGAATGAATCACCTAAAAGAGAGAGAAGGAGTAAAGATGATCGTTATGAGCAAAGACCCTCAAGGAGAAGTAGAGATTCGGAGAAGAAGGACAAGTACACCAAGAGCTACACAAGAAGAAAACATCGAGCTCATGTTGGTGAATGGGTTTCCGGCTCCGACTCCGACAACAACTCCGAGAGAAGCTATCACTCCGACTCCGACTATAGTCAAGATGATGGTGTTGCCGGTATTGCTCTAGTGACTACCAACTCCTATGATCTATTTGATTCACCAAACGAAGGGAGTGGAAGTTGCTTCATGGCTAAAGGCCCCAAGGTATCACACCCCGAGTATCTTGATTTCAATAGTGATGAAGATGATTTGCTTTGTGATGATGATTTGCTCTTTGATAAAACTAGTGATGTTAGTCAAAATGAACTTGATAATTCTCATGCTAGTCAAGATAAGTCAATTGATGATGATAAGATGAAAATAGAACAACTAACTAAAGAACTAAAGACTCTTAAGTTAGCTCATGAATCTACTCTTGAAGATCATAGAGAGCTTGTAAGAACTCATGAGAAGCTACGCTTCGAGAAGCTCAACTTGGAGCAAGAACATGAGTTTCTTAAACCTATCAATGACGATCTCCGAAAGAAGACTTCATCTTATCTAGCCAAACGACTACTCTTGTCTACATTCATGCCTCAAGTTAAAACTAAGCAATCTAGTAACAAAGGCAAGAAAGGTTCTTCATCTAGTAGCAACAATAAAAATGCCAAACCTAATGATGTTGCTTCTAGTAGTTCTGTTGATTCCACTAATGATGATTCTCTTAGCCAAGTTACACTTGAGCAAGAAAATGCTTTATTGAAAGGAATTATAGAGAAAGGTATCTACAAGAGCCTTGCCGGGTGTAAGCAATTTGAGGAAATTGTTCGCAAGCACGGAGGATACCGAAAGAACCATGGTGTTGGCTACTTCAACGCAAATGGAGTTGAATGGGAAGAAGGTCAATACCCCAAGCCCAAGTTTGTTCCTCAAAAGGAGAAGTATGAAAATACTCTTCCCAAGGGAACAAACACTCAAGATGACCTTCCACCACAAGACCACAAGCTCAAGGGCAAGAACAAGCTTCAAGAGGACATTGACTCATATGAAGATGAATCCCTAGCTTTAGTGGAGTGGGTTCCCAAGGCTACATCAAGCTCAACTTCTACAAAGGCTACTACAACACTAAGGATCCCCATCAACTTGATGTGGGTCCCCAAGAAGAAGAACTAGAGAGTTCTTGAGGGGTGACTCCGCCAATGAAATTCAATCACATTCATTATTGGCAAGAATTATTTGCAATCAACATCAACTCTATGCAATAGTTCAAGGAGTCACACATTCCCTCAAAGGTAAGCAAGGGACAAGGTAATCAACAAATCAATGGACATCATTACACATGCTTTGCACTCCATGTCCATAGATATCCTTGTATTTGTCTCTTGTGCGTTGGGACTAACCCATGTAGGTGAGAAGAGTAAGGAAACAACAAGGATGCTCCCAACTCTTGGTGATTTTCATCAACCTTGAGCATCCACCACTACCTCACCAACATGAAGTCTTCATCGACAAAACCCAAGGTTAGTTTATCCCTCTTATGGGGGGATGTCACATCAAGGGGGAGCTTTACTCTAAGACTTGAGTCAAAGCATCTCTTAGTATGTGACAACATTAAATGCTTTATGTAAAAGTGGTAACCCCACTTGTGCTTAAACGATGAGTATGACCTATGATCAAGTATTCTTACTTGGCTCCTAAGTCAATATACTCATATATAGATGACTTCGTCATCGCCCAAGTGCTTGTTAGATGCTAGTATGTATGTGCATGTTTGTCATGATTTCATTTGACATCTTATTGTGTGAGCATGTTGGTCTGCATTTATTTTCCCATTCGAGGACATCCAATTGTTGCTATTTGGCTTTTGATTTATATTTTGCCAATTGGATGGACAAGAATGCCTAGGACCACTCTTTAGCTATCTATGCTTTCTCACCTCATATTCCATTCATGCTGCATCACAAAATTTGAACAAGTACTTTTCGATCCCTCTGTGTGTGGAGCACTCGGAGTTCCGTATCGACAAGGACTGACCATTAAAACCTCCCAAGTGCATCTCGGTGGAACCAACCCACAATTCTCGGTCTCACCGAATGCCTAGGGTTGATCTGGTTTTCAACCTCGGTACTACCAATTCCATATTCTCGGTTACACCGAGTTTCCCTGTCAGCTGACAGTTGAGTAACTCGGTGACACCGAAAATTTAGAATCGGCGTCACCGACAGTGAAGGGTATATATGCTGTGGACCCGACGCTTTGAAATTTAATCTTCAAACCGTCGTGCCCCAAACCCTAAGCTGCCGCAAAGGACCCCCTGGTCGTCGCCCTTATCTCCCCGTGCTCCTCCGCCGCTGGGATCCTCGCCGTCGACGGGCATCTTCGCCGCCGTCGCCGCCGTAGCGGATCCGTCGCCAAGCGAGGGTACGGATTCGAATTTTTCTTTGCGCTCCCCGTCCGAATCTTGCGCATTGAAGTTATTCCATTGATTATCCACCATGTGCAATCCTCTCAATCCTCTGAAACTTCCAGTAGATAGCGAATGATCGATTTTCTAGGGTTTACCGTCCGCCCGATGGAACTAGATGGAACCGAAGCAAACAAATCGGTGTCACCGATTTGCCAATCTGTGCTGCTAAGAACTATCTCGGTGAAACCAAGTACTCCTTTTCGGTCTCACCGAAAGCAGTGCCAAGTTTCTATTAAAGAGAAAGTCAGTCTCGGTTGCACCGAAATATTTGCTTCGGCTGTACCGACTTTCATATGACAGAATGTAAACCTTGAGAATCTTTTATTCAAACTTAAAAAAAACAGTTGTACATTTTGTGATGACTCATCTTCTTCTGCTCCTCTATACTCTATTCACAGGGTCAGTATGTCAAATGCTGAGGACAGTGAGAACAACTTCCAAGAGGAGAACATTGTCATGAGTTCAGGCACTAGTCCTGAGTCCAGTTCCTCTTCAGATCCAGGCACTCCCAGTTCTCATGGGTTGCCCAAGGCTGCTACAAGGGCCAGGAAGAAGCTGAATTCAGATGAGGAGGATTCAGATTTTGTGCCAGAGGAGATTCTTGCCAAGAAGCAAGAGAAAGCTGCCAAGAAGTCTGCAAATGAAGCCACTTCTTCAAGGAGAGCTGTCAGGAAGGAGTATGCTAGCTCTGAGGCTATGAGAGCACCTGAGAGTGCTAGGGCTACCATGACTGTTGAGCCCCCGAGGAAGTCTATGCCTAAGAAGGCAGGGGAGAAGAAGAGAGCCAGAAAGAGAATTATTTATGTTGTTGGCAGGCAAACCTCTATGTTTGAGGACCCTGAGGAGGCTGCTGGTGCTGCTGCTGAGGAGGAGGAAGAACATGTTGAGAAGGCCCCTCCCAAGAAGAAAAAGAAGCTTATGGCAGATGCTATGGCAAAGTCTGGCACATCCAAGAGCACCAAGTCTGCTCCCAAGAAGGCTGCTGCTGAAAAGTCCAAGAGGTCAACCAGACAGATTCCAGCTTCTGAAAAGAACAAGGGAACTACCTCCAGAGTTGAGGATGAAGATGCTATGTCTGCTTTGATGAAGCTTAGACCACACCTTCCAGTACATAATGCCAGCTATCCACTTGCTGAAGATATGAAGAAGAGGAAGGATTCTGGTTTGAGGGCATGGAGAGCTGCTGATCCATATGCCCAAAGGAGGAAGACAGCTGTGGACTATAGATTCTACACCAAAGAGCAACAGGATTTCTATGAAACTGTGTTGTTTGACAAGAGTCCAGCTGTGAGTGACATGAGGTATGTGGACTGGAAGTTCATCAAGGAGAATGAAGACTATTTTCCAAGTGTCCAAGACAACTTTCACTGCATTGGTTTGGATGAGTTTGTTGGCAGAGAGTTTACTGCTTGGAATGATGAGATGATCATGCAATTCTACTCCACTGCACATTTCTATGGAGATGGTAGGATTGTATGGATGACTGATCTCATCAGTTCAAGGCATGCAGAAGGACATTAAGGACATTTTGGACAACCAAAACAGTCTTGTCAGGATCTTTGAGAACAGGATCAAGACCCTTAATGATAAGGTGGATGGGCTGACTAAGACAGTCAATGAGCACAAGAAGGAAGTTGACTCAGTGCCTCTTCCTCATTCTTCAGATGATGATGATGATGATGAGGATGACTCACCTCTCAGTCCAGGCACACAGTTTACTACCCAGGCCAGATCAGCCACCGTGCTAGCTCCAGACTTGAGGCCCTCTTCATCAGCTCCTGTTACTGTCACCTCAGCTCTATCAGCTCCAGTTCCTCCAGTTGCCACTCCAACTCCATCCACGACATCTGCAGAGATCTTCGCCGACGCTGTTCTCTCAACTCCTTCATCAACAACCGGACGAGATCAGCCCAAGAACGATTAGATATATGCCGTTGAACTTTTTGGTAACTTGTTGCCAAAGGGGGAGAAGTGTATATAGATCTTTAGGCTTCGAGTGAGAGAGCGTTTGGTTTTTATCGCTTTTTCAAAATCATTTGATCTTTTGGTTGCTTGTGTTAAACTTCTGTTGGTGTTTTGATCATACACTTGATGTGTATTGCTACTATTTCCTATCATTATGCTACTTATGAGATGATCTTCACCATTGCTTGATTGTGTTGTGCTATGATGTTCACTCTTATTACTCTCGCACACCACCAAGTTGTATGTGACATGGAAGAAGTGCCCCATGTACCTAATCGATTGTGCATTTGCATTCAAACGCAAATTTAAAATAATGCACAAATTTAGGGGGAGCTCTTGCTTATCTCATACTTCTCAAAGAGACGATTATATTCATTGATTATATCATATGTCGAAGCTTTGATCTATATGTTGTCATCAATTACCAAAAAGGGGGAGATTGAAAGCACATTTGCTCCCTTGGTGGTTTTGGTAATTAATAACAACATATAAGTCATTGAACTAATGTTTCCACTAAGTATATTTCAGGAAAAGTTCAATGATAGGATTGGCAAAAGGATTGTGGAGATTGTGGAAATACCCCAAGATGCAAGGAAATGGATTGGCAAAGCTTCAAGCAAGAGGACTCTACATTTTACTTTGTGATAAATCACTTTGAGTCCATAGGAAAGCCAATACTATTAAAAGGGGGTAAGGTATTGATTGGTGAACAAAATGCTCATACGTGCACAAGTGATAGTCACCAAAAACACCCACAAGCTCTTCCACAAAAGTCTGTCCAAAGTCAAATATCCAAAATCGGTGCAACCAACACTTTCCACTCGGTGCCACCGATTCCCATACTCAGACATACATTAGCCAAACCCTATCTTTTCGGTGCAACCGATTCTGGTTCGGTACCACCGAGTTTAGGTTGCCAACTTTCTGTTACGCAAATTCACAATATCGGTACCACCGAGATTGTCGGATCGGCGTCACCGAGAATGGGCAATCTGACCGTTGGTCACCTTATCGGTGCAACCGAGTTTCCTATATCGGTCTCACAGAGATTCAAAAGTTTCCACCTTTTGGTCACTTCGGTACCACCGAGATTAACACATCGGTGTCACCGAGTTGCTCATTTTGTGTGTAACGGTTGGATTTTTGGGGATGCCTATATATACCCCTTCACCACCACCCACTTGAAAGAGAAGCACTCAGAACTATTCCATACTTGCCCCATCCAGTTTTCTGAGAGAGAGCCACCTACCCTTGTGTTGAGGTCAAGATCTTCCACTCCAACCATATGGATCTTGATTTCTAGCCTCCCCAATTTGCTTTCCACCAATCCCATCTCTTCTACCAAGCCAAATCTGTGAGAGAGTGATTGTGTTTTGAGGAGTCTATCATCTTGAAGCACAAGAGCAAGGAGTTCATCGTCATTGCCGAGCCTATTACCTTTTGGAGGGTGGTGCCTCCTAGATTGGTTAGGTGTCTCTTGGGAGCCTCCTACTTCGTGTTGTGGAGTTGAACCAAGAAGTTTGTAAGGGCAAGGAGATCGCCTACTTCGTGAAGATCTACCCATAGTGAGGCTAGTCCTTCGTGGACGGAAGCCGTTATGGAATAGTCAAGGTTGCTACTTCGTGGACCCTTATGGGTGGAGCCCTCTGTGGACTCTCGCGACCGTTACCCTCCGTGGGTTGAAGACTCCATAAACATGGACGTACGATAGCACCACCTATCGGAACCACGGGAAAAATCATCGTGTCTACAATTGCGTTTGATCTTCCTACCCTATCCTTTCTACTCATGCTTGTTGTTACTTTCCGCTGCTATACTCTTAGACTTGCATGTGTAGGGTGTACTTGACTTGCCATGAATGTTAAAATCTGCCAACTCTAAAATTTGGGAAAAGGTAGAATTTTTATTTGGTCAAGTAGTCTAATCACCCCCCCTCTAGACATACTTTCGGTCCTACAGTTTGCCGGCTTGTTTGAACACCCAACAGTTACGGTTGGTGTGGTTGGCGGGCTTGTCTGGAGTGCCATGGATCTGGCAAGGCCTCTCCATGATTTTGTCCAGCGGGGTGGGTTCGTCGCGATTGCCTTTAGGAGGCTTCTTCCGCTGCCCGGATCAAGGGTTGCGGAAGCCGGCGTTGACGGCCGTGTCATCGGCGTCACTAGTGCTGTGCCGGCGTTTATTTTTGTTGCGTCGTGGTTTCCCGTTTCCATCCCGCGCTTCGGAGGTGCCGGGGTCTTCGGGGTTGTGGCTTCGTCTCGCTAGCCAGTTATCCTCGCCCGCGCAAAAGCGGGTCATGAGTGATGTAAGGGCGGACATGGTCCTCGGTTTATCCTGACCGAGCTGGCGATCCAGCCATTCGTCCCGAATATTGTGCCTGAAAGAGGCTATAGCCTCGACATCTGGGCAATCGACGATCTGGTTTTTCTTGGTCAAGAACCGGTTCCAGAATTGTCGAGCGGACTCTCCTGCCTTTTGGACGACATTGCTTAGGTCGGACGAGTCCGGAGGCCGTACATAGGTGCCTTGGAAGTTAGATCGGAATGCATCCTCGAGATCCTCCCAGCTCCCGATAGAATTTTCGGGGAGACTGTTTAGCCAGTGCCAAGCTGGCCCCTTAAGTTTAAGGGGTAGATACTTGATGGCGTGGAGATCGTCTCCTCGTGCCATGTGAATGCGGAGGAGGAAATCCTCGATCCACACTGTTGGGTCAGTTGTTCCGTCGTATTGCTCTATGTTCACGGGTTTAAGCCCTTCCGGGAACTGATGCTGCATCACCTCGTCGGTGAAGCACAGTGGGTAGGCAGCGCCTCTGACCCGGGCTATGTCACGCCGGTAGTCGGCGTCTGTTCTGGCCCGGTTTTGTTCCCGACCTCTATTGTTTCAGTCGAGCCAAGGCCGGTACCCATCCCGTCTATCGGGGGAGTACCCTCTAGATTCGTAGATGGATCTCGTGCGGCCTGTTCTATAATCCAGGTCGCGTCGCAGGTCGTACGTGTCCTCATGCTCCATTGGCTCCTTTCCCCTTCTGCGGGGTATCGGTGGCCTATAACCGGCGTCGCCAGCCGTCCTATCTCGTCTTCGGGGAGGGCGGTCCGGCTGGTCGTATGGAGTGTGCATGGGGGACGGCGTATTAGGGAGTTCGTCATCTAATTGTGGCAGCAGCCGTCGGCGTGGATAGCTCTTGGGTTGGTCCAATAGACCGGTACCGTATCCTTCCTCGGCTGACAGGACCCTCGTCCATCTATCATTGAGGGTGTCTTGTTCGGCCTTGAGCTGCCGTTCTCTTGCCTTTAGGCTTCGGGCAGTGGCTATAAGCTGTTGCCTAAACCGTTCCTGATCCTCAATGTTTTCGGGAACGGTGAAATCTTCGGATTCCGGGCTATCCTCCTCCTCTACAGGGGGAGGTAGTTGTCATCTTCGGAATCGTTTGGATCTTCGGGGTCGCGCTGGTCCTCCGGCCTTTCCTGGTCCTCTAACGGATTCTCGGGAAAATCGGGATCGCCGAGGTCTTCCGGGGTATCGTTTTCCCCGGTGCCAGCAATAGCTTCCCTTCCCTTTTTTGTCTATGATCGTCTGCGCGGTTTCCGGTGCCTTAACGACGCTTCACCCGATTTATCACCATTGTTTGCGGGTGTGCGCTCGCCGTTATCGGATGGAGTATCCACCATGTAGACGTCGTAGGTGGAGGTGGCAGTCCATCGCCCGGTGTTGACGGGGGTGGGTGCGCGATCCTCTTGATCCATGTATTCTGCCTCCTCGGAGGCGTAGTCCAACATATCGGTTAAGTCTTCGACAGTGGCTACGAAGTGGGTGGTGGGTGGGATGAAAAATTCCTCTTGACCCGCCTTAAGGCCGATCTGAACGTGGATCGGGGTTGGGTCGTCAGTAACTTTCATCGATAGGATCCAATCTAGAGTTTCGTTGAGTGTCGAGAGCTCGATCGGGTCAATTTGCTCAGCGCTTTAGGAGTTAACCTCCGATGCTTCTGCCCAAGAAGTGTGTTCGGGTACCCGGCCATCAGGCGCTATGGCCGGATCCAGACTAAAAGTCAGATCATCGCCGGGGTTAGTCCCGTGGGCGGGGTCGAAAGCGACGTCCGAGGTTAAGGCCTCGGAGTCCTCGGGTGCGTCAGATGAGACTGCGAGCCCGGTGAGGGAAAGATCGCCCCGAGAGTCTACGGAGAACTCTAGGTTCCCGAATCTGACCTCTTGATAAGGGGCGAAACTCCCGACCCGGCCAAGACGGCCGGTCGGGTCAGCGTGCAGCACAATGCTGCCGAAAGCGAAGATCTGTCCGGGGACGAAGGAGTCCATGTTCCGGACTTCTTTGTTAATGACAACGCGAGCCATCGATTCCTTTGGAGATCACAGTGGAACTCTCAATGAAAGCACCAATGTCGGTGTCAAAACCGGCGGATCTCGGGTAGGGGGTCCCGAGTTATGAGTCTTGGATCGATGGTAACAAGGGGACGAAGGGGACAATGTTTACCCAGGTTCGGGCCCTCCTATGGAGGTAAAACCTTACGTCCTGCTCGATTATATTGATGGTATGAAGGTTACAGAGTTGATCTACCTCGAGATCGACTAACTAAAACCCTAGATGAGTTTCTCTGTCCTACAATCTAAAACCCTCCCGGTTTATATAGACACCGGGGGGTACCTAGGGTTTACACATGACAAGACTCCTGCGGAGAATGGTGACGTCGATTCCCTCATCTTGAACTGGAGTGCACGATGCGCCTTCGGGACTTCCTTCTAGAACACAGGGTCTCGATCTATCCGACCCCTCCCACGACCGTCAGAGTGCGGCCCACCAAGCCGGCCTATTGAGAGACAGGCCAGCGGCCCGAGGACCCCTTAGTCCAGGACTCCCTCAGACATCCCTGCCGTCGGCACTGCTGGAGTAATCCATGGACCAAGAGGGCCTGTCACGAATGTCCAATACAAGACAGAGGATGACGGGCGCATATCATTCCACAAGGCCGGCTGGCAGGAGTTCATCAAGGGAAAGAGAGAACTAAGGGTGGACACCCTTGTGGTAATCACTATAAGGAAGAGCAACCGCAAGGACTATCAGATGATGGTTGTTGTTGACCATGTTTAGAACTAAGTCATGAATATATCAGCTGGAGAACTGTTAGTTAATTAATTAGTATGTTAAGATGAATGTGATACATTGATGTTTGTTTCTTAAGTTGAACAAGTTTCAAGTGATACTGATGGTTCTTTCTATATATTGATCATGACGATGTTGTGTAATGGTTCTTTCATTGCGATATGTAGTAGCTAGCGCCGACTTGAATGAAAAGCATAAAATAAAAATGGTAAACAGAAAAATAAAAGGGGGAAACACAATATGAAAACCCCTAAACCCCTCCTTTCAAAAAAAAAACCAGAGCCTGGCAGCTGCTGACGCGTGGCTGCCTTTTAGTCCCGGTCGGTGTTACCAACCGGGACTAAAGGTCCTCCTGCCAGGCACCCCACGGCGGCCACGTGGAGCTCCTTTAGTCCCGGTTCGTAAGCCAACCGGGACTATTAGTTGTGGGCATTAGTCCCGATCGTTTTGTCCTGGTTGCAGAACCGGGACTAAAGGCCCTCTGGAACCGGGACTGATGCCCTGTTTTCTACTAGTGATATGGTTTATTTGGTGGAAGATTATATGTTCAGATCCATTATGCTATTCAATACTCCTCTGATCTTGAGCATGATTATTATTTGTGAGTATTTACCTTTGTTCTTGAGGTCACGGGAGAAGTCATGTTGCGAGTAATCATGTGAATTTGATATGTGTTCGATATTTTGATGATATGTATGTTGTGATTCCCTTAGTGGTGTCATGTGAACATCGACTACATGACACTTCACCATTCATGGACCTAAGGGAATGCATTGTGGAGTAGTTATTAGATGATGGGTTGCTAGAGTGACAGAAGCTTAAACCCAATTTTATGCGCTACTTCGTAAGGGGCTGATTTGGATCCACATGTTTAATGCAATGGATAGACTTTGTCTTAATACTTTTCTCGTAGTTGCGGATGCTTGCGAGGGGGTTAATCATAAGTAGGTTGTTAGTTCAAGTAAGAACAGCACCTTAGCACCGGTCCACCCACATATCAAATTATCAAAGTAGCGAACACGAATCAAACCAACATGATAAAAGTGATTAGACGAAATTCCCATGTACCCTCAAGAACACTTTGCCTATTACTAGTGATTGTTTTGGCATGTCCTTTGCCTCAAAAGGATTGGGCTACCTTGCTGCACCTTGTTTACCATTACCATTACTTGCTTGCTACCAATTATCTTGCTATCAAACTATCTGTTACCTACAATTTCAGTGCTTGCAGAAATTACCTTGCTGAAAACCGCTTGTAATTTCCTTCTGCTCCTCGTTGGGTTCGACACTCTTACTTATAGAAAGAACTACGATTGATCCCCTATACTTGTGGGTCATCACCCAAGGACGAGCAAAACATCACCGGAACCAAATGGGTGTTTCGGAACAAACAAGATGAAGACGGTCAAGTCGTTCGCAACAAGGCACGTCTCGTAGGCTCGTAGCGCAAGGCTACACCCAAGTCGAAGGTATGGACTACAGTGAGACCTATGCACCCGTTGCTAGACTTGAAGCTATCCGCATTCTTCTTGGTTATGCTAATCACCATGATATCATGCTTTATCAAATGGATATTAAAAGTGCGTTCTTAAATGGTGAGATTGAAGAAGAGGTCTATGTTAAGCAACCCCCTGGTTTTGTGAATCCTAAGAAACCTAATCATGTCTACAAGCTTCGTAAAGCTCTTTATGGTCTTAAGCAAGCCCCACGTGCTTGGTATAAAAGCTTAACGAAGTTTCTCATTGAAAAGGGTTTTGAAATTGGTAAAATTGACGCAACCTTATTCACTAAGAGAGTTAATGGTGAATTATTTGTCTGCCAAATCTATGTGGATGATATTATCTTTGGATCTACTAACCCACAATTTAGTGAAAGATTTGGAAGGTTGATGTCCGAGAAGTATGAGATGTCCATGATGTGTGAGCTGAAAATTTTCCTTGGTTTGCCAATCTTGCAAATGAGAGAAGGAACCTTCATCTCTCAAACCAAGTATACCAAGGACTTGATCAAGAAGTTCAACATGCAAGAGTGTAAAGGTATGAAAACTCCTATGCCTACTAGTGGATATGCTGATCTTACCAAGGAGGACGAACCGCTTGATCAACAGGTTTATCGATCGATGATTGGTTCATTGTTCTATCTATGTGCCTCCCGTCCCGATATTATGCTTAGTGTGTGCATGTGCGCTAGATATCAAGCTGCTCCTAACGAGTGTCATCTTAAGGCCGTGAAAAGAATTGTGAGATACTTGATACGTACACCAAACTTTGGCATATGGTATCCCAAGGGATCTTCTTTTAACCTTATTGGCTATTCTGACTCGGACTATGCCGGAGACAAGGTTGATAGAAAATCCACCTCGGGTACTTGTCAATTTATTGGTAGATCTCTTGTGTCTTGGTCCTCCAAGAAACAAAACTCAGTATCTCTATTTACTGCCGAAGCGGAATACATTGCCGCTGGATCATGTTGTGCTCAATTGCTATGGATGACTAAAACTCTTAAGGACTATGGCATACATGTGAGGCATGTACCATTGTTATGTGACAATGAGAGCGCAATCAAAATTGCTCATAATCCCGTGCAACATTCTCGAACTAGGCATATTCAAGTTCGACATCATTTCATTCGTGATCATATTGCCAAAGGAGATATCAATCTCAAGCATGTTCGTACTGAAGAAAAAAAACTGGCTTATATCTTTACTAAGCCACTTGATGAGAAAGTGTTTTGTCACTTGAGGAGTGAGTTGAACATCCTTGATGCTTCAAACTTCAGCTAGACTCACTCGGTTGCATGCAAGGGCATGAGATTACATGATACTTCCATGATACACTTGACATGCTATCTTATACCATGGAAATATATGCTCCCTTGTATTGCAACTAATCTTTTGTAGGTACTTGGAAGAACTTCATTCCACAAGATTGCCAACAACTCCAATCATAAACAATCTTGTCATGACCAAGTATCCACAACCCTTCTTGTTGATGGAAGGAAGAAGACAACTCAACCATATCCTTGACATATATTTGATGTGATCATATTTTGCTAATTCTCAATTGATATCATGTCAAATGGATATATCTTGTTATTCCTTGCATGACTAACCCATGTAGGTGAAAAGAGAACCAAAACAAACAAGGATTGCTCCCAACTCAATATGGTCTTCATCAACATCGAGCATCCACAACAAGTTCTTCTACATGCTACGTCATCAACATCACTCAAAGGTATGTACTCATATCCTTGAAAAAGCTTTACTCCAAGTCATGAGATAAAGAAACTCAAGTGATATGAAAACATTAAAATGCTTAATCAAAAAATGGTAACCCCATTTTGAGCTTAACGATGAGTATGACCTATGATCAAGTATTCTTTCTTGGCTCCTAAGTCAATATACTCTAATATAGGTGACCTAGTCACCGACCATCATCTAGTTGAAGCTCCTAGTGTGGTTCATCCTATATTTGCAAGATTTCTTGGAACCACTCAAATCTTCTCTAGTTGATATTTATTTGTAAAGTCTTTTGTATTTCCTTTGAAGATCCTTTCTCTACATTTTAATGCAAGTTTTACAAACTCATATGCAAGTTTTTAAAACATTGCCAAGTTTCTGTTTACTTCTCGGAGCCTCCGACTCAAACCACTCGGTTTCACCGATTTAGCAGATAAGCTACATGACCACGATTCGGTTGCACCGATGTGTTTGTCTCGGAGCCACCGATTTGGTTTCTTCTCTGGTTTGTGTTCATATTAGCAAATCTTTATTTCTTCAGTGATTCCTTGATAAAAAAATTAAAAAGAAACTTTATTCAAGGATCCCTAACTCAAAGGAGGAAAAGTCTTACAAGCTCTCGGATCAGTGAGAGAGGGAGAAATTATTCTCTATATTCCCTCAGTTTTTTTTGCTCTCTATGATCCTCATTCTTTTCTATGAACCCTATATTCTATGACCCTTGTTCTCAAGGATCCCTTCTGACTCCAAGATCCCCGTGTCTGACCCTGTGTATGGACCTTTTTGGAAATTAATGCCAAAGGGGGAGAAATAAAAAAGCTTCAAATGCTAAGGGGGAGATACATGCTTCAATGCAAAGGGGGAGATACAATCAAGGGGGAGAATATCAAAGCTTATGCTTACATAGACAAGGGGAGAATACCAAAGTAGGGGAGAAGTTTCGTCGTTTCCCAAAGGGGAGAGAGCATGCCTAATCTTGTTCTAATTTGATACTCTTTCTAATTGGATACTCTTATTTGTTATTTTCATGTTAGACTTGTCTCACCCTATCCAATCCCAATATCTAAATGCTAAGATTCAGGGGGAGAGGATGACCTACAATTTCACATATAGGGGAGAAAGTTCTAAATGATCTTGGAGACATATCAATCTTAAGGAATACTATCTTCTATATGTTCTCCACGTCTTGGTACTGTTGAGTTCTATTGCTCTTTGATTTGTAGAATACTCTTGTGTTTCCTAACACTGTTTTCTCAAGAGTGCTTCTACTACTAGACTGCTCAAGAACTCAAGGTAAGTATATGCATCATATCTTTGATCAAGATGATCTCTTGCTTCTTGCACATATTGTTTGCAAGAGTGAAGTCTTGAACAAGGATGTAACTCATTCACATATATCTGATGCATATAGCCAAGATACACATGACTCATCATATCCCTTCTACTATATGTGTGTCCATGCATTCCAAAGCAACTATCCTCAAAAGGATTGCACACATTTAGGGGGAACAAGTTTTAGTCATGTGTCTCTCAAAGTCTTCATTATATCTATGCATATCTTTATTTGAAGCTTTGATTGTATGTTGTCATCAATTACCAAAAATGGGGAGATTGAAAGCACATATGCTCCCTTGGTGGTTTTGATAATTCATAACATACATTGTCTCTTGGACTAATATGTCTACCTAGTTTATTTCAGGTTTAGTCCACAGAGAGTGTTGGCAAAAGGGTGTGAGGAGATTCCCCAAGAACAACAACAAGAAGAAGATATAGGATTGGTAAAGCTTCAAGCTAGAAGACTCTCTTTTTACTTTGTGAGAAATAACTTTGAGTCCATAGGAAAGCCAATACTATTAAAAGGGGGTAAGGTATTGTTGGTGAACAAATTGCTCCACGTGTACAAGTGTTAGTCACCAAAAACACTCACAAGCTCTCCCACAAATATTCTGTCATAGAGCCTACCACTCAAAATTGGTGCCACCAACATTTCCATATCGGCTACACCGAGTCAAAAGCCCTGAAAGAAACCCTAGCCACAAACCCATCTCGGTACTACCAAGTTTTGTATCGGTGCCACCGAGTTTCAGTGACCAACTTTCTGTTAGCGGTTTCACAAGAATCGAAATTTCCGAGAATTGTGAATCAGTCTCACCGAGTTTGGAAACTGCCCTCGGCCACTCATTTCGGTACCACCGAGATTCATATATCGGTCTCACCGAGATTCCTAAAGTTGCCACATTTTGAACACTTCGGTGCCACCGAGTTTTCACTTCGGTTTCACCGAGTTGCTCACTAAAGGTGTAACAATTGGATTTTTGGGGATGCGTATATATACCCCTCCACCACCATTCACTCGGATGAGAAGCACTCAGAACTATTCCACACCTGCCCCATCCAATTTTCTGAGAGAGAACCACCTACCCTTGTGTTGGGATCAAGATCATCCACTCCAACCATATGGATATTGATTTCTAGCCGCCCCAAGTTGCTTTCCACCCAATCAATCTCTTCCACCAAGCCAAATCAGTGAGAGAGTGATTGAGTGTTGAGGAGTCTATCATCTTGAAGCACAAGAGCAAGGAGTTCATCATCATTATCAAGCCTATTACCTTTTGGAGGGTGGTGCCTCCTAGATTGGTTAGGTGTTGCTTGGGAGCCTCCTACTTCGTGTTGTGGAGTGATACGTCTCCAATGTATGTATAATTTTTTGCTTGTTCCATGCTGTTATATTATCATTCTTGGATGTTTTACAATCATTTTATAGCAACTTTATATCATTTTTTGGGACTATCCTATTGACATAGTGCCAAAGTGCCAGTTGCTGTTTTTGCTTGTTTTTTACTTCACAGAATATCAGTACCAAACGGAGTCCAATCGCGACGAAACTTTTTGGAGAATTTTTTCTGGACCAGAAGACACCCAGTGGGCCAAAGAAGATCCAGGAAGGTGGGCCGTGGAGAGCACAACAAACCAGGGCGCGCCAGGGGGTCCCCAGCGCGCCCTGATGGGTTGTGCCCTCCACGGGGCCCTTTTCCACCGCCTCTGATGCCAATAAATTCTCAAATATTCGGAAAACACTAGGGGAGTTGACGAAACACAATTCCAGCCGCCGCAAGTTCCAGAACCTCGAGATCCAATCTAAACACCATCACAGAGGGGTTCATCTTCTTCATAGGTACCTCTCCGATGATGCGTGAGTAGTCCACCATAGACCTACGGGTCCGTAGGCAGTAGCTAGATGGCTTCCTCTCTCTCTCTCTCTCTCTTATGATTCTCAATACAATGGTCTCTTGGATATCTATTTGATGTAAACTTTTGCGGTGTGTTTGTTGGGATCCGATGAATTTTGAGTTCATGATCAGTTTCTATCCATGAATATTATTTGAGTCTTCTTTGATCTCTTATATGCATGATTACTTATAGCCTCTTATTTCTTCTTCGAATCTTTGGTTTAGTTAGGCCGACTAGATCAACTTTTCTTGCCATGGGAAGAGGTGCTTTGTGATGGGTTCGATCTTGCGGTGTCCTTTCCCAGTGACAGAAGGGGCAGCAAGGCACGCATGTATCGTTGCCATTAAGGATAACAAGATGGGGTCTATTCCTACATGAATAGATCTTGTCTACATCATATCATCGTTCTTATTGCATTACTCCGTTTTTCCATGAACTTAATACACTAGATGCATGCTGGATAGCGGTCGATGTGTGGAGTAATAGTGGTAGATGCAGGCAGGAGTCGGTCCACTTATCTTGGACGTGATGCCTATATAATGATCATCGCCTTGGATATCGTCATGATTATTTGATCTTCTATCAATTGCCCAACAGTAATTTGTTCACCCACCGTGTGCTATACTCATGAGAGAAGCCACTAGTGAATCCTACGGCCCCCGGGTCTACTTTTCCAACATATTGCTTTCCGATCTATCTTTTTGCCTCTTTGTTTTCAGATCTACAAAACCAAAAACCCAAAAACATATTGCTGCACTTTTTATTTGCTCTTCTTATTTTGTGTTCTTGAGAGATTTATCTCTCCTATCTATCACTACCTAATCTATCTTTTTACCGTAGAGAGATTGACAACCTCTCTTTCGCGTCGGGTTGCAAGTATTTGTTGTTTGTGTGCAGGTGATGCTTATTGGGTGGTGGTGATCCTCCTACTAGTTCGATAATCTTGGTTTCACAACTGAGGGAAATACTTACCGTCGATGTGCTGCATCATCCCTTCCTTTTTGGGGAAATACCGACGCAGTCTCAAGCCACGTAAAAAGGAATTTCTGGCGCCGTTGCCGGGGAGGAAGCGGTCTCTTCTACGTGCCAATCTCTGGCGCCGAGGAGACACCATCATCATCTACGAGGTTCCTAATCACAAATCTCATCTCCTTGCAATTACATTATTTGCCATTTGGCTCTTGTTTTCCTCTCCCCCACTTCACAAATTTGCCATTTTATTCGCCCTATTTTTCCGTTTGCCTTTTTGCTTGTTTGCTATCTTTGCTTGTGTTGCCATGTGCCTTCTATTTGCTTGCATCCTCGTTTGCTAAAAATCTATTGATATGGATCCTCATCCACTTGCTAATATTTTCAAAAGGCCAAATTATGATGAAACAATTGCTAGTGAGTTGAGTGCACTTGATTATCTCTATGAAGTTTTGTTTGAAAATCATGAATCTGAAAATTTTGATGAAGTGTTGAAAGAAGAAATTTATAAGGTGATTCATGATAGTTCCTT
Source organism: Elymus sibiricus (assembly GCA_039707655.1). Lineage (NCBI taxonomy): Eukaryota > Viridiplantae > Streptophyta > Magnoliopsida > Poales > Poaceae > Elymus > Elymus sibiricus. Next base: position 83,918,225 of record CM077665.1, read on the forward strand.
GAATGATGAGCATGATTGCAATGTTGCAAGTATGAATTCTCTGAATATCCATGATGCTAATGATATGCAAAGCCACAAGCTTGGGGATGCTATGTTTGATGAAAATGATATTTCTAGTCCCCCAAGTTTTGATGAGCAAATTTATTATGATTGCATGCCTCCTATTTATGATGATGGTGATGACACGTATGCTATAATGAGTAATGATAACCATGAAACTTATCATCATGGTTTTAATTTGCAATGTGGTTATGTCAATAAAGTGTCTCATGATAGTTATTTTGTTGAGTTTGCTCCCACTACCATGGATAAAAAGGAATTTGCTTATGTGGAGAGTAATGAAAATTCTATGCTTGTGCATCATGAAAAGAATGATTTATGTGATAGTTATATTGTTTAATTCCTTCATGATGCTACTGAAATTTATTATGAGGGAGTAACATATGCTTGTAGGAATTGCAATAATATCAAGTTTCCTCTCTATGTGTTCAAAGTTTTGAAGTTCTGCTTGTTTTGCCTTCCTATGCTAGTTGATTCTTGTTCCCATAATTTTTTTGCTCACAAAATCCCTATGCATGATGCTCTCTTGCATATTTCAATTACTACTTTTTATGTGAGCATCATTGAAATCATTATGCCTAGCTAGGGGCATAAAACGATAGCGCTTGTTGGGAGGCAACCCAATTAATTAATAAATTTTTGATTTTTTCCTTTCTGTTTTTGAGTGTTGACACAATTATGCCTCTGTTATGATTGTATTTTTATTGTTTATTTAGTGTTTGTGCCAAGTATAGCCTTTAGGATGACTCATAAGATGAGTAGAAGCGATGCTGAATCTGAAACAGAAACTTTGTATCCAGTATTTGAATTTTCTTTTTTTGCTGGAACGTGATCTTGATATGAAATTTTCACACAGTGTTGCTATACAAATTCTTTACGTTGTACTAGTTTTTCATAATTTTTAGAGTTACATAAGTATGGTTAGAGTACATATTACTACTGACTGTTCTGTTTAAGACAGATTCTGTTTTCGTTGCATTGTGTGCTTGTTTTGATGAATCTATGGGTTATATTGAAGGGTATGAGCCATGGTAAAGTTAAAATACAGTAGGTATAATGCAATAATAAAATATGAATGGGTTTGCAACAGCACCTAAAGTAGTGATTTGCTTTATTATACTAACGGATCTCACGAAGATTTTGTTGAGTTTTGTGTGATTGAAGTTTTCAAGTTTTGGGTGAGATCACGATGGATGAAGGAATAAGGAGTGAAAAGAGCCTAAGCTTGGGGATTCTACAGCACCCCCAAGATATATCCAAAGATAAACAAGCACCTAAGCTTGGGGATGCCCCCGAGTGGCATCCCCTCTTTCTTCTAACAACCATCGGTATTTTACTTGGAGCTATATTTTTATTCGTCACATATCATGAGTTTTGCTTGGAGCGTCTTGTATCTTTGCTTGCTTTGCTTGTTAGTTTGTCATTTGTATACTTGCTGTACACACCTATTTGAGAGAGCCAAATTATGCTATGATTTATTAGAATCGCTCTCTATGCTTCACTTAAACTTTTTGAGCTATAGAATTGCTCTAGTGCTTCACTTATATCTTTTTGAGCACGGTGTGCTTGGAAATTTTTGTAGAAATACTCTCATGCTTCACTTAGATTAATTTGAGAGTTAGTAAATTTTGAAGAAATCCTCTCATGCTTCAATTATACCTTTTTGAGAGATGAAATCTTTATGCTCATGCACTTCACTTAAATTTGTTTGAGCTTGCCAAAAAGCAATGGCAATATATGAAACTAGTCCCAAAGTGATAGATATCCAAGGAGGATATAATAAAAACTTTCATGAAGATCATTGGGAAAATTAAACTTGATTCCTTGTAATAGTTCTGAAACATGATGATAGTAATATGTGGGTCATGTTGGTGAGTAATTATGCTTTAGTAGGAATATTGGTGTTAAGGTTTGTGATTCCATATGCAAGTACGAAAGTCAATAGTTATGCAATGAAGTTACATCCTACTTGTGGTGCATTATTCGGTGTTAGTTATGCTCAATGCTCGCTTATGTGAATTTTCGTTTCTTGGTTTGGTCGCTTCTCAATCTATTTGCTAGCCTCCATTTGTACTAAGTAGAAATACTACTTGTGCATCCAAAATCCTTAAACCAAGAGTCCACCATACCTACCTATATGCGGTATTTTCGTGCTGTTCCAAGCAAATTTGTATGTGCCATCTCTAAATCTTCAAAATAAATTTTCTCTTTTGTGTGCTCGTACCGCTCATGAAACGGTGGGGAGTGTCCAATATTTTTCCATGCTAGATGTGTTATTCTCAAGATGAGTGTATATTCACTTGTCATTGCACGAGAGTGCGGCGGTAATAGGGATGCCCATTCCCAAAATGAAAAAAGAAAGAAAAAATATTTACTTTATGTTGTCAAATAATAAATTCCTTGGAAAGTGTTGGTATGGAAGGCAACCGTGGATACTGTCGGTGTCAAATCCGGCATATCTCATAGTAGGGGTCCTAAGCTAGGCGTCTTGGAACGATGGTAACATGGACACATGATTTTACCCAGGTTCGGGCTCTCTCGAGGAGATAATACCCTACGTCCTGCTTTTGATTGTATTGATATGGGGTGTTGTACAGAGTACATGTATCTACCACGAAATAATGAGATGTAATATATTATGATCTATTGACTAGCCTGGCCTCGGTTTATATATGCACCGTAGGCCTAGGGTTTAGAGGAGTCCTTGTCTTGTGCGCCAAGTCTTGTGGAATCCTCCTTGTATTCGGCATGGGCTGCCCGAAGTGGCCCATTAGTGAATCATCACGGGGGTCCTCGGCCCGACCCACTGGTCGGGAGACGACATGGTGAGTACCCCCTAGTCCAGGACACCGTCAGTAGCCCCCTGAACCGGTCTTCAAGTTGGGGACGCTCCTCGGTTCTTCCAAACAGTTCTTTGTCTTCGGTCGTCGATCTTGAAAACTGGTTCAACAAATCTTCCCATGTCCGATCTTGAGGATCGCCGAGCTGAATCCGAAGATTTCACACGTCGGGCATCCGAGGAGCCCCTTTAAATTATCGGCCTTTATCAATGCCTTATTATTTTTTACGCCACACCTCGGGTTTGAAGGGTTTCCCGTGCGGCGGTGTCCTCTTGCGTCCGAGCTCCAATGCCAAATGCATCTGAGGTGTCTTTTTACAGCCGAGCTCCAACGCCGGACTATGTCCGAGCTCCAACGCCGGACTGTATCCGAGGTATCTTTTTGCAACCGAGCTCCAACGCCGGACTGTGTTCGAGCTCCAACGCCGGACTGTGTTCGAGCTCCAACGCCGAACTGTATCCGAGGTGTCATAGATTACCTCGGTCTTGAAAAAGTTGAAGGACTTCATCCGAGCTTAAATGCCGGAATAGTCTTTTATGGAGCCAGCCATTCACATCCGAGCTTTATGCCGGACTGCTTTTAAGGCGTCTCCGATCTTGAGCTTTATGCCGGACTGCTTCCGAGCTCCAACGCCGGACTACATCCAAGCTCCAATGTTGATCAGCGTCCGAGGTATCATAAACTACCTTGGACCTTAAAAAATTAAAGGAATTCGTCCGAGCTTAATGTCGGAAACGCTCTCTATGGAGCCAGCCACTTGCGCCCGAGCTTTATGCCGGACTGCTTTCGAGGTGGTGCACCACCCCGACCATGGGCTGATTTTTTGTGGATATTTTCGGTTGGTGCAATTTATTCTCTGCCGAGATATATAGCCAGTAGCCCTCAAGGTGTGTGTCGGTCTATAACCCGAGATGCGCCTGAAGGATGACATAAGACCACTGATCCCAGTAGCCCCTGAGACTCAGGTCGATTCGCGAAATCGGCCTGAGGATCAACTTCTAGCTCGGCAGCATACTTAGGAACACGAAAGCGGTGTGCACAGACCTCAAGACTCAGGTTGGGTGCGGCCAACCAACCTGAGGATCATAATCTCCTCGGAAACTGTATTGCACTTAAATTTTCTGCATTGAATTGTCAATGCAGTAGCCCCCGAGACTTGGGTTGGGCAACATGGCCGACCCTAGGATCGTACCTCCTCGGGAACTAGTTCAACCGTCATGTATGTTTTGACAACACCGAGGTGGAGTTCAGCAGGAAAGATGCCGAACTATAGTTTAGAAAAGAGTTTCCTAGAAAGACCATCACGCCGAACACCTCAACCAAGAGAGTGTCCCGCTTCCTGAAAGGAAAACATAAAATAGGTGAAAGATGTTATAAGCTCAAAAGACCAAAAAACTTGCGTAAAAAACTTTACGTCTAGATTGAATCAAGTTTTTTGGTGCCAATACGAAATTGGTCTTAAAATTGTGCTTCTGTCGTGCTTTGACATGACACATTCGATCTCTAGACTTCAAGTCGGCCAGCCTTCGGCTTCAACCTCCCTATCCCGAAGGCGGAGTGTTTCTCAGGCCAGTTTAGCGAACTAAACGCGAGCGGCTTTAGAGAGAAACCAGGCTAACCGGCTATTGATCATACACTTGAGTCGAGAAAGGAGTGGTAGAAAAAGACTTTGCAACGACTAAGAAGAAATCATCTATTATAAAACGGCTCATATTAATTTAAGAGTCCCCAAGTGACTTGGGTAAAAGAATGTTATGTATAATGATTGTATGTACCGAAGTACTTATATAATATCTATGTTCGCCCGAACTTTGAACGCGTCTTAACCGACCGTCGGCTTCTCCCTCTTCGGCCAAGGGCCGAAAAGTGTTATCTACTCCGCCTATCGAAAATATCGGCGGTGTTTCGGATAACCAAGCAATCAGGCCATGAGGTTGTAATAGACAAAGCGCGCCCAGGGAACTTATGCTATATTACTTATGTAACGTAAGAAGCATCTTCAAAGAAAATAGTGCCCCCAACGGTACCTTTCTTTGGTCGCTCATAATTACTATGAGACTTGTGCAATAGATTTGTGTACGCGTGAGTTCCGTCGTGTGCTGACCATAGTTGAAAACAATAAGAGCGCTAGCTTTCGGCTTCACCCGTCTGAGGTACGAGTTCGGATGACCTGATCGTAACAATCGCAGAGGTGCTCCCTTTACTCCCTAGCCGAACAATCGGGAACGTAGGGGTAAGCACAGGAGCCAGGCAACCCAGCTTTGCGGAACACTTAAGTCAACATGATGCATATTTTGGCATAATACACGAGCAAGGAAAGAAGCTGTACAATAATAATCACATGCAGAGAGAAAAGGTTTCATAAAGGAAGCCCCCAAGTAAACGGGGTATTTGAACTTGTTTGTAACAAACAAAGTTTTGACAAAGAAAGTTTTTCGCAAACAACTTTTTGTCAAAAAAGTATAGTGCTTGGTCGAACCGAACAAAAAATAAATTCTAAAGAGAGCTGAGCATGAAAACGACTTAGCTGGTTAATGTGCTCGGTGCGGTCCGGGGTTGTGGCGGGACAAAGACGTAGTCCTCGGCCTGGCCGAGGTCCCAGCCCCCAAGCCCGAGGTAACCGAGCGAAGAGCTCGGGTCGAGAAGTGGCAACGCAGCACGGTTGCTGCGGCGAGGCAAAGCCCCCGGTCCAGCCGAGGAGACAGAGTAGTTCGGCAGCGTGACGACGAAGCCCCCAGTTATCATGGGAAAAGGAAGTGTTGTTAACAAACAAACTTTTTTATTTAACATAAATATAATGCTCGGTAGAACCGAACAAAAATTTAGAAATTTGAGCATTAAAGCGACTTAGCTGGTTAATGTGATCGGTGTTGACAACGCAGGCCGAGCTTATAGCGGGTCAAGGTCCCAGCCCCCAAGCCGGTCCCGAGGTGACCGAACGAGGAGTTCGGCACTCCGAAGTAGTGTCACGTCTCTGCCAATGTGGCGAGGCGAAGCCCCTGGTCCAGCTGAGGTGGTGGAGTAGGTCGGCAAGGTGCCGCCGGGGTGACCGCATGACGGCAGTCGAAGTCGATTTCCTGCACTCATAAAATAGTGCAAGCCAGAAGTAATAACAAAGAAAGATAATAATATATTTTTAAAAAAAATTCTTCTACTTAGTTAATTTAAGTGAAGCAAATAAGCAAAGGAATATGACCTGGGCGCCGAGGTGCCTGAACGAAGAGTTCGGCTTGACGAAGTGGCGACGCTGCGCGGTCGATGTGGCGAGATGAAGTCCTCGGTCCAGTTAATATGGCGAAGCTGTGATCGGCGGACGCCGAAGTCTCATGCAGGTCGGCTGGTGACGCCGAAGTCTCATGCCAGCCGAGGTGTTGAAGCAGGTCGGCTGGTGATGCCGAAGTCCCCGGAGCAGGTTGATGAAGGGATGCCAAAGCCCCGGTCTAGCAGAGGTGACGGAGCAGGTTGGCTGGTGACGCTGAAGTATTAGGCCAGCCGAGGTGTTGAAGCAGGTCGGCTGGTGACGCCGAAGTCTCAGGCCAGCCGAGGTATCGAAGCAGGTCGGCTGGTGACGCCGAAGTCTCACGCCAGCCGAGGTGTCAAAGCTGGTCGGCTGGTGACGCCGAAGTCTCACGCCAGCCAAGGTGTCGAAGCTGGTCGGCTGGTGACGCCGAAGTCTCATGCCAGCCGAGGTGTCGAAGCTGTTCGGCTGGTGACACCGATGTCTCCGGAGCGGGTTGATGAGGAGATGACGAACCCCTAGTCTAGCCGAGGTGTCGGGGCAGATCGGTAAGGTGACGCTAGAGCCCCATACCAGCCGACGTGTCAAAGCAGGTCGGCGTGGTGGACGTCGGCTTGAAAAAGTAACGGCGCGGCGATGCCTACACAGGTCGGAATTTGTGACGAGGTCAATGCTGGCTTGATGAAGCAATGGAGCGCCCGACCCGTACAACCCGCGGATGACGAGGTTCGCTTGATGATTATTCGGCCCTCGCGATGCCGAACTCTTGGTCGGATGACCGAGATGATGAGAAAATTTCCTTCAAAGAGGACGTCCGACAACCCGTTCATGAAAAAGATGAACTCGGGTCGGATTCGTTTTCGCGCAGAAAATAGATCCAAAATTCATTGTACTAATCGGATGTTTCCCGGAGTTTGGACCGTCGGATTGAGCCGAAATTTTGAGGGGTGATCGGTATGGGAATTCCGCAGCCGATGAATAGCGGGATCTTCCAAACGATGTCCGAGCTGGAAGCTGGACACCTCGCCCTAAACTCATCCCGATTCCCGTCCAGATTCGACAGGGCTCCAATATTTCGTAGATCGCCGTAGATTCCTCCATCGGAATACGACGAAATTTTACGGGGTCATTAGAGACTCAATTCCGCACAGTTCCTCCAAAGCAATCGTCAAGGCGATGCTCGAGGAAGCGGGGACGACGAACACGAGTCGCTGTCCAGAAAAACTGCACGGTTGCTCGAGGACGATGTCAACATCGAGCCCCCGAGCTCCATGGATGATTTCTCTTGATCTTAATAGAGATCGGGGATGATGACGATGAAAGTATCCGTCCGATCTTGACGATCCGACACGGAGCGCGGTCCTCGGTCCAGCCGAGGTGACCAATCGAGCCGGCGACGAAGATGCCGACATCGACAACAAAGCTCGGTTCCAATGCGTAGATCGTGCCGGAGACGATCTAAATTCCCATCGCACCGCGGCGACTGCCAGCAGGCTCTCAATGAAAGCACCAATGTCGGTGTCAAATCCGGCATATCTCGTAGTAGGGGTCCTAAGCTAGGCGTCTTGGAACAATGGTAACATGGATACAGGATTTTACCCAGGTTCGGGCTCTCTCGAGGAGATAATACCCTACGTCCTGCTTTTGATTGTATTGATATGGGGTGTTGTATAGAGTACATGTATGTACCACGAGATTATGAGATGTAATATATTATGATCTATTGACTAGCCTGGCCTCGGTTTATATATGCACCGTAGGCCTAGGGTTTACAGGAGTCCTTGTCTTGTGCGCCAAGTCTTGTGGAATCCTCCTTGTATTCGGCATGGGCTGCCCGAAGTGGCCCATTAGTGAATCATCACGGGGGTCCTCGGCCTGACCCACTGGTCGGGAGACGACGTGGTGAGTACCCCCTAGTCCAGGACACCGTCAGATACGGCCCGCCATGGAATGTGAAAGTTTGGTGGAAAAAGGAATAAACTTTATTTTCTGTTTGGGAACCGCCTATGATATATCTAGCATGGAAAGTATTGTGAGTTACTTTGTTGTTTTCGTTGACAGGAAAAGCATGCCACGCAAAATATTTTTCTCTCTCAATTTAGAACTTTGAGCTCTGGCACCTCTACAAATCCCTACTTCCCTCTACGAAGGGCCTATCTATTTACTTTATGCAATTTTTATTTTTACTTTGAGTCTCCATCTTCTCTTATAAACACCAACTTGGGGGCACTATGATCGTGCTTGAGCATTGGGCATAACTAATATTTGAGTGTGTTTCATGAATGGATCAATGATTGAGCATGATGGGCTAGGGATAACTTTCTTTAGTGTTGATATTTTGAAAGACATGGTTGCTTGTTGGCATGCTTGAGTATTGAAGTCATTATGTTAAAACTAGACTATTGCTTTGAATCATCTATAAGTCCAAATGTCCATGCTATATAAAAGAAAAGAATATGAGATGAAGATGTTAGGCAGCATTCCACATCAAAAATTCTGTTTTTATCATTTACCTACTCGAGGACGAGTAGGAATTAAGCTTGGGGATGCTGATACGTCTCCAACGTATCTATAATTTTTGCTTGTTCCATGTTGTTATATTATCATTCTTGGATGTTTTACAATCATTTTATAACAACTTTATATCATTTTTTGGAACTAACCTATTGACATAGTGCCAACGTGCCACTTGCAGTTTTTGCTTGTTTTTTACTTCGCAGAATATCAGTACCAAACGGAGTCCAATCGCGACGAAACTTTTTGGAGATTTTTTCTGGACCAGAAGACACCTAGTGGACCAAAGAAGAGCTAGGAAGGTGGGCTGTGGAGAGCACAACCCACCAGGGCGCGCCAGGGGGCCCTGGGCGCGCCCTGATGGGTTGTGCCCTCCACGAGGCCCCTCTCCACCGCCTCTGATGCCTATAAATTCTCAAATATTCGGAAAACCCCAGGGGAGTTGACGAAACACAATTCCAGCCGCTGCAAGTTCCAGAACCTCGAGATCCAATCTAAACACTATCACAGAGGGGTTCATCTTCTTCATAGGTGCCTCTCCGATGATGCGTGAGTAGTCCACCATAGACCTACGGGTCCGTAGGCAGTAGCTAGATGGCTTCCTCTCTCTCTCTCTTATGATTCTCAATACAATGGTCTCTTGGAGATCTATTTGATGTAAACTTTTGCGGTGTGTTTGTTGGGATCCGATGAATTTTGAGTTCATGATCAGTTTCTATCCATGAATATTATTTGAGTGTTCTTTGATCTCTTATATGCATGATTACTTATAACCTCATATTTTTTCTTTGAATCGTTGGTTTAGTTAGGCCGACTAGATCGATTTTTCTTGCCATGGGAAGAGGTGCTTTGTGATGGGTTCGATCTTGCGGTGTCCTTTCCCAGTGACAGAAGGGGCAGCAAGGCACGCATGTATCGTTTCCATTAAGGATAACAAGATGGGGTTTATTCCTACATGAATAGATCTTGTCTACATCATGTCATCGTTCTTATTGCATTACTCCGTTTTTCCATGAACTTAATACACTAGATGCATGCTAAATAGCGGTCGATGTGTGGAGTAATAGTGGTAGATGCAGGCAGGAGTCGGTCTACTTATCTTGGACGTGATGCCTATATAATGATCATCGCCTTGGATATCGTCATGATTATTTGATCTTTTATCAATTGCCCAACAGTAATTTGTTCACCCACCGTGTGCTATACTCATGAGAGAAGCCACTAGTGAATCCTACGGCCCCCGGGTCTACTTTTCCAACATATTACTTTCCGATCTATCTTTTTGCCTCTTTGTTTTCAGATCTACAAAACCAAAAACCCAAAAACATATTGCTGCACTTTTTATTTGCTCTTCTTATTTTGTGTTCTTGAGAGATCTATCTCTCCTATCTATCACTACCTAATCTATCTTTTTACCATAGAGAGATTGACAACCTCTCTTTCGCGTCGGGTTGCAAGTATTTGTTGTTTGTGTGCAGGTGTTGCTTATTGGGTGGTGGTGATCCTCCTACTGGTTCGATAACCTTGGTTTCATAACTATGGGAAATACTTACCGGCGCTGTGCTGCATCATCCCTTCCTCTTTGGGGAAATACCGACGCAGTCTCAAGCCACGTCATGGAGTTGAACCAAGAAGTTTGTACGGGCAAGGAGATCGCCTACTTCGTGAAGATCTACCCATAGTGAGGCTAGTCCTTCGTGGACGGAAGCCGTTATGGAATAGTCAAGGTTGCTACTTCGTGGACCCTTATGGGTGGAGCCCTCCGTGAACTCTCGCGACCGTTACCCTCCGTGGGTTGAAGACTCCATAAACGTGGATGTACGATAGCGCTACCTATCGGAACCACGGGAAAAATCCTAGCGTCTCCAAATTGCGTTTGATCTTACTATCTCTACTCTCTCTTACATGTGCTTGTCTTACTTTCCGCTGCTATACTTGTTGACTAGCATGTGTAGGGTGCATTAGACTTGTTATAATTGCTAAAACTGCCCACCAATTATGTGACGAATAAAAATATAGCTCCAAGTAAGATATACCAATAGTGTTGAAGACGAAAGAGGGGATGCCTTCCGGGGCATCCCCAAGCTTAGACGCTTGAGTCTTCCTTGGATATTGCTTTGGGGTGCCTTTGGCATCCCCAAGATTAGGTTATTGCCACTCCTTATTATCCTCATCTCGATATCTCACTCAAAACTTGAAAACTTCAATCACACAAAACTTAACGGAACTTCGTGAGATGAGTTAGTATAATAAATAAAGACCATTCACTTAGGTACTGTCAAGACAAGATTCATAATTGTTATCACATAATACCTACTATATTATATCATTCCCATAATTTATACCACTAAATATAAGCTATCGAAACACTAAAACAAGCAAACTGTGCAAGCAAAACAGAATCTGTCAAAAACAGAACATTCTGTGAAGATCTGAATTAAATCCATATTTCCCTATCTCTTAAAATTCTGAAAAATAAGGAAAACGTGTAGACTTCTCATAGAAATACTATGTAAAAATTTCAGAATTTTTTGACGCTCCAGTAAAATAATATAAATTCTTTACTGGAGGCAAATGTTTCTGTTTTTGCACAAAATCAAATCAACAAGTATCCACACTACAAAGGCTTTACTTGGCACATTATTGAAATAAAAGACACGAAACATGATTAATGCAGTATCTTAATCATGTGAACAGTCAAAAACAAAAAGTAAAAGTGTTGGGTTGTCTCCCAACAAGCATTTTTCTTTAATGCCTTTTAGCTAGGCATGATGATTTCAATGATGCTCACATAAAAATAATAATTGGAACATGCAAGAGAGGATCATGAATCTCATGACAAGCACATTTAAGTCTAACCCACTTCCTATGCATAGGTATTTTGTGAGCAAACAATTTATGGGAGCAAGAATCAACTAGCATAGGAAGGCAAAACAAGCATAACTTCAAAACTTTGAACACATAGAGGGAAAACTTGATATTATTGCAATTCCTGCAAGCATATGTTCCTCCCTCATAATAATTTTCAGTAGCATCATGAAGGAATTTCACAATATAACTATCACATAAAGCATTCTTTTCATGATCTACAAGCATAGAAAATTTATTACTCTCCACATAAGCATATTTCTTCTCATTCATAATAGTGGGAGCAAACTCAACAAAATATCTATCATGTGACACTTGATTGTCATAACCAAATTGAAAATTAAAACCATGATGATAAGTTTCATGGTTATCATTACTCATTATATCATACGTGTCATCACCATAATCATCATAAATAGGAGGCATGCAATCATCAAAATAAATTTGCTCATCAAAACTTGGGGGACAAAAAATATCATGTTCATCAAACATAGCGTCCCCAAGCTTGTGGCTTTGCATATCATTAGCATCATGGATATTCATAGAATTCATACTAGCAATATTGCTATCATGCTCATCATTCAAGGAATTCTCAATAAGTAGTTTCATAAATTCTTCCTCTACCAATTGAGCACAATTTTCCGAACCATTATTTTCACGAAAGACATTAAAAAGACGAAGCAATTGAGGCAATCTAAACTCCATTTTTTGTAGTTTTTATAAATCCAAACTAGTGAAAAACAAGAAATTAAAAGATTTAATTGCAAGATCTAAAGATATACCTTCAAGCATTCACCTCCCCGGCAACGGCGCCAGAAAAGAGCTTGATGTCTACTACACAACTTTATTCTTGTAGACTTGTGTTGGGCCTCCAAGCGTATAGTTTTGTAGGACAGTAGCAATTTTTCCCACAAGTGGATGACCTAAGGTTTATCAATCCGTGGGAGGTGTAGGATGAAGATGGTCTCTCTCAAGCAACACTGCAATCAAATACAAGAAATCTCTTGTGTCCCCAACACACCCAATACAATGGCAAATTGTGTAGGTGCACTAGTTCGGCGAAGAGACGGTGATACAAGTGCAATGTGGATGGTAGATATAGGTTTTTGTAATCTGAAAAATATAAAAACAACAAGGTAACAAATAGTAAACAGCGAGCAAAACTTTATATAAATGCTTGGAAATAAGGCCTAGGGTTCATACTTTCACTAGTGCATTCTCTCAGCAATGCTAACATAATAGGATCATATGATCATCCCTCAACGTGCAACAAAGAATCACTCAAAAGTTCCTATCTAGCGGAGAACATAAGATGAAATTGTTGTAGGTAGTAGAACCACCTCAAAGTTATCCCTTCCGATCAATCTATTAGGCTATTCCTATAGGTGTCACAAACAACCCTAGAGTTCATACAAAAATACAACGTATGATACATATCAATCAACCCTAATGTCACCTAGATACTCCTGTGTCACCACAAGTATCCGTGGGTTAATTATTCGACATGCATCAAACAATTTCGGATTCATCATATTCAATCCAACATAAAGAACTTCAAAGAGTACCCCAAGATTTCTATCGGAGAAGGTAGGAAAAGAACGTGCAATCAACCCCTATGCATAGATCCCCAAGGTCACCGGAATCCGCAAGTTGATGACATAACATATATCAGGTGGATCAATAGAATACCCCATTGTCACTATGAGTATCTGCATGCAAGACATACATCAAGTGTTCTCAAATACAAAATATTCAATCCGACACAACGGAATCTTAAAGGGAAAGATTCAATTTATCACAACAAGATAGCAAGGGAAGAACACCATATGATCCACCTATATTAACAAAGCCCGTGATACATCAAGATCGTGCCATCTCAAGAACACGAGAGAGAGAGAGAGAGAGAGAGAGAGAGAGAGAGAGAGATTGAACACATAGCTACTGGTACATACCCTCAGCCCCGAGGGTGAACTACTCTCTCCTCGTCATGGCCTCCGCCGGGATGATGAAGATGGCCACCGGTGATGGTTTCCCCTCTCCGGCAGAGTACTGAAAAGGCTCCAGATGGGTTTTTCTTTGACACGGAGAGTTACGGCGGCGGAGCGGAAGTTCTAGGTTAACTTTTGGAGGTTTTGGTATTTATAGGATTTTTCAGCGTTGGAATCACGTAAAACGGAATTACGTGGGGACCACGACCCAACAGGGCGCCACCAGGGGCTGGGCCGCGCCCTGTTGGGTCGTGCCTCCCTGGCAGCCCTCCTCTGGTGGTTCTTCACTCCAATGTTGCTCATATGTTCCAAAAAAATCATCAAAAGTTTCGGGCAATTCCGAGAACTTTCATTTTCTGCACAAAAAACGAGACCACGGTAATTCTATTGAAAACAACGTCAGTCCTGGTTAGTTCTAATTAAATCATAAAAGGTGCATCAAAACCATATAAAAGTATTGTAAACATAGGCAAATATGGCATGAATACTTCATAAATTATCGATACATTGGAGACGTATCAGTGCTCGTCGTGCAGATCTTGTGGTCAATGCCGATGAAAGAGAGAGAGAGTGGATAGAGGGGAGAGTGAGCGGTGAGAGAAGGGTGAAGGGAGTTAAGGTGCCGCTTTAGGAACCAGCCCGGTGTCTTCCGCGTGTCCCCGTGTGTGTAGCCGCCTCTACCCACGTGTGCCCCCTCGCATCGCTCGAGCATGGCTCTCAAAAACTGACTTATTTGAGCGTGCCTCCAGAACCAGGCTGAGAGTGCTTTAGGAAGCGTGCTATGCAGGCTGAACAGTATTTGCACACCACCAAACGGGCCAAAGTCTTCAAAATTCGCATCCAGCGGCCCTGACTGAGGTTGGTGCAGGTAACCAAACAGACCATAAAATGCCCACAAATATCAGGGTCGAATGTTCCAAATAATTTTAGCCACTCATAGACGAAATAAATTTGAGGTGAGACGAACTCTTAAGCTTATTTTTTGTATAAAATCGAAATAGTCAATGCATGGTAACAATGCACACTAATATTTTTGTGTGATCTTAAACAGAATAACAAAGTCCAAAAAGAATGCAAAATGTATTCAAAAACAAAACGAATCCAAAACTAAAGCTTTAAATGGTGCCTAAAAGACCCACGCAATGGAAATGCACTACCCTTCTTTTAAATACATTACTTGATTTTAAAAAGATGAAGGATATCCCTTGCTCAATGTAACACACCATGAAATTATTAATGCAACCTCCAAACATCCTGCTGGCCAACTCGGTCTTGATGATTTTCATAGCTAAGAAGGTCGTTTCAACTTTTGTCGTCGCTACCGATAGTAGCAATGCCAATGAGTATCGCGTCATGCAGCCGTCCGCTCGGCCACAACTACCACTAAGCACGCCTTGCGCGGCTACCACTCCTTGCGCCGTGTCTCAAACACTCAGTGGCATGAACCCACCGACCATGGCCCCGCCGTCCTTCTAGTCATGGTTGTCGCCACCGTCACGCCAGCTAGGGTTCTTCTGTGTGTGTCTGTCGCTTTGGCTGAGACCTAATAGGTTGTGAGGGTTGGCTTTTTTTTTAGAAAAAGGCTGAGATGGTAGGTTGGCTTCCTGCATGTGGTGCTGAATCCTGACTTGGCTCCATCGTTTGCACAAAACCAATTTGGCGCTTGTAGCGAGTTACACGCTTTTATTTTTGCCAACTAGCGCACAACCTCTCATTCACTTTCAATTCACTTGGGCCGGCCCGTTAAACATTTTTGAAAGTCATCTTCGTTTTGGTTTTGGCAAGCTTCCCTAAGCTTCCCAGGGAGGTTTTGGAAAATTTGTTGAAGATTCCAGTCCGGGTTTTTCCTTTTTTATAGATGGTTTTTATTCTTTTTGCTTCTTTCCGGTTGTCTCTCAGTTTTTTTCTTTTTTCTTTCAAATTCATGAACTATTTTCAATTCGCAATTTTTTTCTATATTTGTGAACTTTCAAGTTGTGAAGAAGCTCTTCGGCTCATTGTCGGGCCGGCCCATGTAGCAGGGCGCGCCTATGTCTCGCTTAAGGTGAGGCCTATGTCTCAACGAGACATGTGGTTGGCTCGCGTGAAGCTAGATCCACACCGGGCCGGCCGAACGTGCGGGAGGACACATGCCTCAAAAGGACTCATTTTCATTCACTATTTTTATACATATTTTCTATTTTTGTCCATTATTTTCTTTACTTTTGTTTATACTTTCAAATACTAGTGAAATGTTATATATATTAGAAAACCATGTATATACTTTTCCAAAAATATTAGTCATGCAGTAGTGAAATTTTAAGTATGTATAGAAAAAATATATTTAATGTGTACCAAAAATGTGCAGTGTCTATGTGAAAATTAAACAACAAAAAGAAAAATTATATATAAATTAATCGTGTATTTCGAAAATGTTTAAAATGTATATAAAAATATTTTTGAGGTACACAAAAAATGTAAAATGTATAAGTAAAAGGTACACATAAAAAATATATGCATTAAAAATTATTAATCATGTATTTGGAAAATGTTAAACATGCATACATAAAATGTTATTGATGGCAGAAAAAATGTACAATTTTTATGAATAAATTATGCATGAAAAAAATATGTTTCACAAAGTGTTAGTCATGCATTTGTAAAAAAACATAATGTGTATATAAAAAATGTTCCTGATGTATAAAAAAATATACAATGTTTTTCATAAAAGTAGATATAAAAAAATATGTTTAATAAAATTTAATTATGTATTTCCAAAATGTTGAATGTGTACATAAAAAAGAAGCTGACGTTAGGCACTATACTTTTTAGTAACGGCACTATACTTTAGCTGTGTGGCCCATAACGAGTCACGTCGGTAGGCATGATAATTTAGCTGCGTGGCCCATATCAGTGACACACATCGGTCTCTTTCTAGCTCTCTTTTTAGCGAACGTACCCCAGGAGAGCCACCAGCGGCTCTATTTGGTGCATAGTTTGATTTTTTTTTTTTTTGAGGAAAGCCAAGACTTTATTTACTCAAAGATTACAGAGTTTGGAATACAAAAAGGATCGTGGAGTTGTCCCAGCCAAACAGGGCGGCCCCGACTTAAAGACTGAGAGTACTTGGCTAACAAATGAGCTTCGAAATTAGAATCTCGAACTTCAAAAGTGAAGATACAATCGAAGTTTTCTTCTATAAGTTTAATCTCGCTAATAATCTGATCATAACTATTGTTACAACCCTTTTCAATATCTCTCAAAACATGTTTACAATCAGTTGCAACGATGAAGTCCTGAAGAAGGAGGTCTTCGGCCAGGGAAAGGGCCTCCTTGCATGCAATAGCTTCCAATGTTACTGCGTCACGCACACCATGAACCACAAGCGCTGACGACCCTAGGAAGAGTCCGCTCAAGTCCCTGCACACAGCCGCCGCTGCTTCACCTTCCCCCTCTCGGGCCAATCCTGCATCCACATGAATCTTTGCAAAGCCCGTCGATGGAGCTGCCATCCGGGTCCTCCTCTGTGGCGTTATCACATGTGCACCTCTTGTGTTAGTTGGCTTCGCATTGACATCACCAAGTTCTGCAATGAACCGTTTCACAAACAAGTTGGTGTATAAAGGACTTTGAAATACATGTTCATGAATGGCTTTCCTGCTCGCCCACCATGTAGCCCAGAGAGTTACAACGAGAGTAACAAAAGCATTGTGTGGTATTGATTCAATCATTGTAAAGAGCCACTGTTTTGCGCTGGTTTCAGTCGATGCAATTAAGTGCTCCGCTAACTTCTCATCGACAAGAGCCCATATGCTCCGAGACATGGAACACTCAAGCAAGGAATGCCTCCACGAGTCTTCCATACCACATAATCCACACACACTCGAGTTCGCCATGTTTCTGTTACACCGAATACCATTAGTAGGAAGTGAATGCTTGGCTAACCTCCAAAGAACATTCTAATTTTCCCCGGAACTTGTATTTTCCACAACTGCTTCCAAGATGATTCCTCCTGGTGAGTACTAGATGAACATGGATTTCTATCCAGTCAGGCTTCTCTTCTCCTCCTGGTGTCTACCAACATTCTATAGGCTGGTCGTACTGAAAACGTGCCATTCTTTTCGCAGTGCCATGCCCATGAATCATCTAAGTTCCTCGTACATAGAGGTATCTCCAAGATAACCGGTACATCAATGGATATAAATACCTCCACAACACGATCTGACCTCCATGTTGTTGATGTTGCATCAATTAACTCCCAGACCAACTTTGGTGGGTTCGGTGTTATGCATCCATAAGGTCTCAACATCTCTGAACTCGGAAGCCAATTGTCACTCCAAATATCTGTTGTAGTTCCATTGCCAATTCACCGTATCAACTTTGGCGCATAGTTTGCTGTCTAGCGACATAGTGCGTGCCCGCCCACCCCAGCATCTCTCCAATATATGAGCTCGCCCATTTTGATTTTTTCAATGGTTTTGGAAAGGTTCAAGAACCTTCCCTGAAGTGAGTTTTTCTTTTAATATTTTGCCTGTTTATTTATTTATTTACTTTCGTTTTCCCTTTCCCTTTTATTTTTTTCACTTTTTGTTATATTTTTCATTTCCTTTCTTTTTCATGTTCGTTTTTTATTTTCTTTTTAAGTTTCATTTTGGATCATATTTCAAATTTCCCCTCATTTCCTTTGAAATCCTGAGCATTTTTTGAGTTCACGTTTTTTTACATCATGAACTTTTTTTTATAAAATCATGAACATTTTTTAGAATCCTGATTTTTTTTTTGAATTCGTGAACAGTTTTTGCACATTCACGGATCTTTTCGAAATTGTGAACATTTGTTCGAAACTTGTAAACATTCTTTCAATATGCGAACATTTTTGGAAATTCATTAAAAAATGTTTTGACGTATAAGTTTTGGTATGCATGTACATTTTTAGAGTTCAAATATATTTTTTTTAATCGGTGAACATTTTTTGAAATTTGAAAATATTTTTT
Source organism: Elymus sibiricus (assembly GCA_039707655.1). Classification (NCBI taxonomy): domain Eukaryota; kingdom Viridiplantae; phylum Streptophyta; class Magnoliopsida; order Poales; family Poaceae; genus Elymus; species Elymus sibiricus. The sequence continues at coordinate 83,936,706 of CM077665.1, forward strand.
GCAGATCCAGAATATTTTAGAGTTTTCATGTTTTTTATTCTAATTCACTAACAATTTTTGAGTATACAGACTTTTGTTTTCGAAATCATGAACATTTTTTATTTCCTGAATATTTTTTAAAAACAATGCACATTTTTTGAATATACGGACATTTTATGATTTCCCGATTTGTTTTTGATTTTTTGATCATTTTGTCTTCATAATTAGCAAAAAAGATAGATTTTTTAAAACCTGAATTATTATAAAGAAGAAAAAAACCAAAAAGGAAAAGCAAAAATGAAAAAGCGGTGTCCAACCCCACACATGGGCCGGCCCAAAACACATGGTGTGAGATGATCGTCTCCTTCGTATTCAGCTTGTAGGTCGCTCAATATGGGATGCGGGAGCCACCCAAGCAGGGATGCATACGTATTTTTTGCGCCAAACCCCTACCTTGCCCGAGGAAGTTCTCCACCAGTGCTTTTAATCATCCAAAATGGATCGCAAAAACGGGTCGGACCAGTCTGGACGTCTGAAACCCCACAGTCTGGTCCCAAATCAGGGGGGCTCTGAGGGAGACACGACGTCCGACAACCCACTCCCGCCCCAAAAACCCTATTCGGCTCTAGAACTCTCTACATTGATGTTGAGCTGGACGGTTGGACGTCCCCAAACCATGTCATCCCACTTTCCCCCCCTTTCCCAAAGCCACCCCGCACACACACACCCCACCTCCACCACCGTTCGTCGTGATGGGCAAGAAAATGGACGTCGAGAAGACATGTGCATGGTGGTTGCTTAGCGGCTACCCCTTAGAGTAGCCTTCACCACGCCAGAACTTTGAATCCGTGGGAAACTCCAATTCCAATCCGGGTTGCCACACACGGTTGTTGGGTCCTTCTTCGTCCACCATGAAAGTGAAGCAGTCTCAGATGACGTGGAGGGGAAGCCGCCACTGCTTGCACGGCGACAGCGAAGACGGACAACAAGTTCTAGCAGCACCTCCAAACCGCATTGTAGAACTCCAAAAGTGCATGGAACCCCAAGTGTGGTTTTGATAATTAAGTACAATATCTATGGACTAACATTATCATTGAGATATATTTGAAGGATTACTCTGTAGATGGTGCCTTAAGAATATTGGATGGGTTCGAGAATGAATGCCATAAAGACAAAGATATGCTCCAAGTTTTGGCGTTGAACGAAAATTCCTATGGAGCATCAAGTGCATTGTATCTTACATGAAGAAATGTTTCATTGTGATGCATGGAGTGTATTGGGTTTCTTTAAGAAGGATGCCATCAAAAACCTCACGAAAAAGTCCTTTGGGTATCCCCCTTTGGTTACCCCATGCTCACGGGGTCCAGGGGTCGTGCCCACGGAGTCAAGCATTTAACTCTCTGGATACCCCGTGCGCATGGAGTCCCTGACCTCCATGCTCACAGGGCCTAGGGTTGGCTCTCGGGGAATCGTGTCTAGTGAGGTTACTAGTTGGTCATTGGAGATATATTTTGAAGCCATCCAGATTAATTGCAATGTGTGACTAAATATGTTCAAGGTAGGGTTCGTTGGAGGATCTCATAGGTTGACATATTAGGGCTTATAAGGATTGGCGACTTGAGATAATAATTTAAGGGAATAATTCAAGTCATGGTTTCAAAAGAAGACCATTCCAAGCTCATGTGTTGGATTTTGCTTGATCAAGTCTTGAAGGAAGCAACTAGAGTGAATAATTCATTGTGCCTCTCAAGAGGTTGTGATGGAGCATTTAGATGAGCAGGTGATGACCAATATGTTTTTCATGGTGAAACTTTATTTGGTCATGAAAGATTCTTTGGTGATCTAGTCTTAAAGTAATGAAGTGAAATGGAGAGTTCATTGTGGCTTTCAAGAAACCAAGATGGAGCATGAAGTAAAAATGTTGATTGACCAGGATGAAGCTCGAAGATTGTATCAAGGTGGTCAAATCACAAGCGCAAACATTGTACTGTGTGGGTCAACTGATCTAGTGGTATGTCAAGTAATTATGAATTGTTCTTTGTGAACTAACTCATGCTATGTTTTTGTTATGTCTATGTGGGTTAGGTGTTTCTCATGGGTTTGCATCAAAAGAAATATTTCAAGTAGCCTATGTGAGGAACTGAGGATGACATCAAGTGGTAATGGTCATCGAGTTTGAGAAGTGCAAGTGAAAGATGAGCATCTCGAGGTTATATGCTTTGAAGCTTACGTTCCACATCGTGATAATGCACATGTGAATATGTTCTTAAGTGAAGGCTTTCTGCATTGCAATATGGGGAGGCAATTCGAGAATCTTGACCAACTAACATGGTCGAGTAAAGGATTCCATGCCACGGGGTTGTACCGTGCCGACGCCCCCCGTGGGCACGTACATGTTTCCTAGAGAGATGTCGTTTGACTCCAACGACTAGTTTTTGGGGTTGGCTATTTAAGTGGCCCTCTCCCCCACCGTTTTGGTGGTTGTTCATACATGTTTATATAACTCTTTTGAGCCATAAACTCCTCCCCAAACCCTTATATCCCCTCCAAGTGAAGGGGATTTGTGGATGTATCTTGGAGCAATTCTTTGATGTCCCCCATTGTTTCCCTCACTTTAATATCCTACCTCCTTGAGTTACATCTTGTGTGATTGAGAGAGTGAGTTGAGCATAAGTTGCTTCACCTTTATTTGCATTGGTTTGAGATCCCCGCGTTGACTCGTTCAAGTGAGAGTTCGCGAGTTTTATCACTCTTGAAGGCCACTGTGGTCACCATCCTCTACCTAGTATAGTTTAATATTGATTTAGTTTGGTTTATGTTTAGTTTGTGTCGAACTTGTTAAATTTCATTCGTTTGCAAGTAAAATACCATACTTAGTTAAATTTTATTTGTATTTCGTGTTTGCTTCGTTTGAAATGGGAGGACATTTGAGGGACATTGTTGGATGGTCCGTGCCTGACCGGATTTCCGCATAAACGTTCGGACGTACCCGTGGACATTTGTTGATGTTTGTTTGTCGAGTCACAAATTTCCTCCATGTACGCGGGAAAACAAAAGTCATCCAATGCGGCTCACCAAATATGTTCGGGCAGTCTGAACTATCTGAAATCCCACAAACTCGAACCAAATCAAGGTGAGGTATGGGGGCATCCAAGCATTCCACATACACCGCGGCCAACTCAGCTTCGGACCCCACCATAAACACACCTTTTCATTTCACTCCTTATCTCTATTTAACAAGGGGATAGACAAGTAGGAAATTTTGGGGACATATCGTTAGATGGTCGACGCGTGGTAGGATGTCTGCAGACACGTCTGAACGTGTCTATGAACATTTGGGGCATCCATTTGATGACTAACATTGGAGATGCCCTTATAGCCGCAAAGCAAAATGCTCCAAATGCATTTTGGTTGTCACTATGACAAATATTAGTTGTTATTCAATGACAACGGGTAATTGTATTACAATATCCTATAATCTTAGATTTTCTTATATTACTATTATTGCGTACTTTGAGGAGGTAGACATGAACTTTTCCAAAAAATTATGGGGGTCAAAATACTGCAAACTATATTAGAAATTCTTGTGTAAATTTATGTATGTTCATTCTGGACCACGAGCACACATTATCATTGTTCATATTCATTAATATTTATAAAATACCCAATTATTAACAAATTGATGACGTTTTGTAAACTATTCAACATGTATTAAAAAGTATTTTTTTTGAACTTTCCAATACAATTATTCAAAAATGTTACAGAATAAGTTTTTAATACACATTGAACCTTTTTAAATACACATTCACGTTTTTTTTAATGCAAGACGGACATTTTTCAAAAACACGTTATAATTTTTAAAACATGTGAAATATTTCCCCAAAACATGTTGATTTTTTTTTCAAATGCACTAACATTTTCTTTAAGTTTATTGCAGTTGTAATTTTTTCTTACATTCATATTTTTTAATTGTAAAAAGAATTTGAAAAATGAAAAAATTACTTGAAAAATAAAAATAAAACTTGTGCGAGCCCATAGAAGCGCCATATATAAATAAAATCGCTTGAAGTCTTGAAGAGGTACATAGCAACCTAAGCGGATTTTTGCATCACGGTGGCCACCGAGCACATTATTTAAGGTTAAAAAGTAGCACTTAAAAGTTTCAATAGGATTTGATTGTTTTCACAAAAAAACATATGCATGTGCTCTTAGTGGCTTGCAAATTTCGTTCCAAAATATGTTATATTATACCCTGCAGAAAAATGACAAAAATCCGGCCAAAAAACAAGTTGATTTTTGCATGTACTTGTTTTTTTCTCTCACATACAAACACCGATTTTGTTGAAATTTCACACTGATATATAACACCCCTATCTGTGCATGTACAAAAAAAAATCAAATTTCTTTTAGCTGTAAAAATATCTTTCTTTGAACTTCGGAATAAAGGACATAGTGACAATGCTCCAAAGTTACTTTTTTGCATAACAATGCAATATATAAAGTTCGACCTCTTCAATATCTACTTAGCAACGTATTGTCCGGTTGACAACCTGTGCGTGTAATTCAATCCGCAATCACAAGGTCTCAGGATTGATCCTGCATCATGTAATTTCTTTTTTCCAATTTGTAGGGCTTTCCTACATGATTAAATGAAATATGAACCGGGTTTCTACAAAATACTCCTCACGCGCGGGACACCCAACTCTCAGTCAATTGATAGGTGGGCCACTGCCAAGTTGGCACTTCACGCGGGCTGGACGTACGTCTAGACACGGATAGATGACCACGCAGGATACTCATTGTGAGATATAAACATCATTGTTTTTGCTGTTTCTTTACCTTCTTTCATGTTTTCATGTTCTTACTTATTTCTTGTGTCCTGTGAAAGAGATTGAAGAACAAACAAGGCCGCGTTTGGTTGCCCGCATATGGGCCAACCAGGCCCATGCGGGAAGAAAGTGAGCTGTTTGGTTACCTGCGTTTACTGTTGGGCTTGCATCGCACAGAACTTAAAACATCTATTGGTCTGTCTCCGTGGGCACGCTCAGATGGGCAGTTCCTCCAGACCCTGGCCCGAGCGACACCCAGCGAGCGCACGAGGGTGGACCCCTTGCACGAGAGGAGATTGGAGGGATGCGAGCACATACACAACATGTACCTGTTATCTTCTTCTACCTACCTCGAGTAAGCTCCTCCCTAATCTCATTTCTCCCATCTCTCTTCTAATCTACACAACGATGCTTTGATTTAAGATAAGCTCTACACGAAAAAGATGCACATCGAGGTTAGGGTTCCATTTTTATGATCGGTTCGTAGTTTCTTCGACCGTAAATGCTTAATTTTGTGTTCATGTTCGAAGCTATTTTGGATGAATCTTGGAAAATTCGTCGCGTACGGTCGACCGTTTGAAATTTCCTTTGACTGGCAGCTTCATCACGGAGTTCCACACAATATTCGTGTTGCAATTTTTCTGTTTCGACGATCCTACAGCACTGACGTCGCAATCACGCGCACACTGTATTTTTTTTCTCTATCCTCTGTCTCATAGCCCTCGTGTTCGTCCCTTTCGACGTCGGTGCCGTTCCTCTTTGACCTCCTTGCCCGCATCCTACTACACCGGAGTCGTCTCTGGCGTCGGTCATCTTGGCCTCCTCTCTCTCGTTCTACTGCACTGACACTGCCATGGCGCGAGCAATGCATTTCTCCGCCTCTGTCCACTAACTCTGCGCAGACTTTCTGTGCGACGACGAGGATAGCAACTAGTTCGCCGTGCCGCTGACAGGGTCACTCACGCACGACTCCATGCACGTCGTGTTGGACGCGGCGCCACGACCACCGTCCACCGCAGTCGCCATGTCCGACACACACTGCATTTCTCCTCCCCCGTCCTCTGCATCAGGCTCCTCAACAGAAATTTCTCTGCGGCGCCGACGCTAGAAACTAGTTCGTCGCGGTGCCAGCAGGAACGCTCGTCCGAGACTCCGTGGTCGCCATGTCGGACGCGGCGCCGCGGTCACCGTCCATCGCACTCGCCATGGTCTGACACACACTGCATTTCTCCTCCCCCGTTCTCTGTCTGAACGCTCCTCCGCACGGACTTTCTCTGCGGCCGCGGCGCTAGCAACTAGTTCGCCGGGACGCCGGCTGGAACACTCGCCCGGGACTCGTGCTCGTCGTGTCGGTCGCGGCGCCACAGTCACTCTCCACAGCACTCGCGAGGCACAATGTGTGTTAAGTATAAGTGTTAGATATTAAGCATATCCCGCGTATGCAATCAAACACCGTGTAGTTGCATGAGCCGCGTCAATGCAGGCAACCAAACACTATGCCAAAATTGATCTCCTAATGAAAGGGGACTAGACGCGGACAACCAAACAATGTGCAGATGTTAATTTTTGGCCTGCATTTCCTCGCCCAGCCTCCAATGAGCCAGCCTACATCGGAACGGTTGCCAAACCCGCCCCAAGTTGTTTATTTCTCGGAAAGCCCTTTGCCCCTCTCAATTGTGCAATATTTATATGCGAAAATGAGGTTTCGTTTCAATTCATATACACAGATGGAAGGCACATCAAGAAGATTCAGCTCACGCTGCAGGTTGTATCCACGCAAATGACCAACGAGAGAAATCAAGAGCAGTATGCCTTTCGTCTCCAGAACAACATCATTTTGTACTAAACAAAAACTAAGTTACGTCCTGAATTTTTTGCGGCTTATTCGTTCCAAGCAGCCACAAAATAATTCCGAAGATCTTTGTAGGCTAACAATTGTCTCCGTCTTAGAGCATCTCCAACAGTCGCTACAAAATACGCGCGCGTGGTAAACTTTGCTTTTCGCACGCTCCAGCGGGCGCGCGCCCGGGATAATCAGGCACGCGGAAAAAGATCGCGCGCGCGAAAAAGCGGCCGGGCGCGCGCATGTTTTGGCATTCGGCGTCCGGCACGCTCTATAAATCGAGCGCCCGCCACGCGCCCTCCCACCGCCTATCTCCTCGTCACACGCCCTCTCCGCTCACTCTGCCGCTCTTTCCCCGCCTTCTCCCCATGCCTCGTCGCCGTCGCGCCATGCCGCCGCGCCCCAGGAGCATGTCGGGCTTCCGCGGTGTCCGCCGACGCACTGCCGCACGAACAGCGTTTTCTGTTTTTCACTCGAGCTCGAACTCGATCGTCCCGACTCAATACACAGGCGGAGAGGGGCTTTATACGGACGCGCACATATGCGCCACGCCGCGCACCCGACGCACCCCACTTGCACGATCTCCACGGCCGCGCTCCACGGCTCGCGCGACCGGCGCGCACGCACGCGCTCAACGTGGCCGGGTCCAGCGCCTCGACGCGATCTCTCATGTGCCTATTGCGCCAGCTAACCCACACCCGCACGCACACACGCACGGACACATGCACACACACACACACACCCGTGACCGGACCGCACCAGGCGCACGCCCGCCGGTCGCCACCGGTCACGGCTTATTCCTAACATTCACGCCCTAAGCCGTGACTAGAGGAGCCCGTCGTCGATGTCGGCGATGAGTGCCTGCCCTTCCGCCGCCGCGCCCTGCCGAAGCTTCGGGCAGTCACGCTTGAAGTGGCCGCGCTGGCCGCAGTTGTAGCAGCGGACGCGCCTCTTCTTCCCGCCGCCCGACACCGTGCTGGCCGCCCCGTCGTCGTCGAAAATGTCGTTCCGCTGCCGCCGGCGCGCTGCCCACTGCGCCTCCGTGAGCATCAGCTGCCCATCCGCCCTCTCGCCGCCGGCCTGCGTGCGCCGACACGTCCGCTCCTCGAATGCTTTCAGGCACCCGAGAGCTTCCTCGAACGCCATCTCCTCCACGTCGCAGAACTGCTCGATGCCGGACACCGCGGCGTACAGCCGGTCCGGCACGGTGTCGAGCAGCTTCTTCACCATGGGTGCGTCGTCGAGGGTCGCCCCGAGCACCGCGTACCCCGCCGCCACCCCGTAGACCTTGCCAGCGTACACATCGAGCTCATCGCCGTCGTCCATCCGGAGACGATCAAACTCGCCGCGCAGCGTCGCCAGCCGCGCGGCCTTCACCCGATCGGCGCCGACGAAACGCACCTTGGGGAGTCCCATACCTCCTTCACAGTGGGCTTCGACACCACCTGCATGAGCACCTCCTCCGACATCGCCCCGAGCAACATCGCCCGCGCCGTCTTGCTCTTGCCGGCGTCGATCGCCGCACCCTCCGCCGGCGCCACCATGCCCCCATAGTCCCTAGGCATCAAGGATCGCCTCCACCTTGATCGCCCAGGAGGTGTAGTTCGCCGTCGTCAGCGGCGACACCTGCATCGACATCGGGCCACCACCGCCGCCATACTACACCAGCGACATGGCCACCGTCGTACTGCACCAGCGACATGGCCACCGTCGGTCTCCTTCACCACCTCGCTTTGATACCAAATGTTGGCGCAAAAATGGAACCGCGGGTCGATGGTGATCGCCAGAGACAAGACCGGAGAGGAGGGAGACGAACACAGAGGTTTTCCTGACGCACAAACACCCTGCCGCACATACGCGCCATGTCGCGCTCCCGACGCACACCACTCGCACGATCTCCACGCCCGCGCTCCACGACTCGCGCGCCCGGCGCGCACGCACGCGCTCAACGCGGCCGGGTCCAGCGCCCCGACACGATCTCTCCTGCGCCTATTGCGCCAGCTAACCCACACCCGCACACACGCACACACACACGCCCGTGACCGGGCCGCACCAGCCGCAGGCCCGCCGGTCGCCACCGGTCACGGCTTATTCCTAACATAGCTGGCCTGAAGCACGCACGGACGGCGCAGCCACTCGCTGTCGGCGCCCTCTGCCTCCCGTTCGCGCCACGGCGCGGCACCACCAACTTCTTTCTCTTGCGGCCCTCTCGACGACGGCACCACACCGGGTCGACGTTCTTCATGTAGAAGAACGTCCTCTGCCACTTCTTAGCCGGCTCACGATGGGAAGACGCGGAAAGCCGCTATCGTAGTCACGCCGCAGGTGGACATCTTGCCGCTAGTCGTTTGGGGTCGGAGGAAGGATAGCCGGCCCGAAAGGTCCAAATAGATGCAGGCGTAGCCCTCACAGAACGCCACGAAGATGGAGAGCTGCAAGATGGAGTTGGTGCCGAGGTGGTGCGGCTGCAACCCAAAGAACTCGAGGAACTGCCGGAAGAAGCTGCTCGCGGGGAGGCTGAACCCGTGGGAGAAGTGCGCGGCGAACACCACGAACACCCCCTCCTGCAGTTCCGGCACCCGGCTCGGGCGGCGACCTCCGTCGCCGGCGGGATCTTCCATGCCCGGCGGAGGCGCTGGATGTCTTCCTCCATCGTGGTAGAACGTTCCCACGACCCCCTCGGCCCGACCATCTCCAAAGACAGCGTTGGCATGGATGTGGTGGCTGCGGCGCGAAGGAAGCCGCTGAGATTCCCCGGCAACACGGAGGAATGACGTGATTGAGCGGCGTCTGGCTCGGGCGGCGAGGCCCTTCGGGCACACGGAGGAGAGGAAAGAAGGGGGCGGAGCGGGCTCGAGCGGAGTGTGAAGTGCCTCGGCCGCTCCTACTCCCCCTCCAATTAAAGGACTCGGGAGACGAGGGTGTAGTGGGATCGTTTACGCCCACGATCCCCACTACCCCGCAAAAAGTGACCACACGATCCGCAAGAGGAAACCCAACCGTTGGGCCTGGAGCATAAGGGATCCAGCGCGCGGGCCGATGCCTAGTGGCTAGGCCTGCTCGACGTCCAGTCGCGCGCAGCATGGCGGGGCCCAACCCTCGGGCCACACGTGGCGCGAGGCTGGTCCGCGGCGGAGCACGAATTGACACGCTGGCACGCTCGGGCCGGTCGGAGCGGTTCAACTTTGGCATCGGCTGTGCGACGGTTGGGCCAGCCGCAAGCAGCCGGCGTCCTTGGCATCCGACCCGGTCCCATCTGGAGAGCAGCCGCCAGACAGACCCGTCTTGACAAGGCCTGCAATCCCCGCTTGCACATGTCTTCGGGGGAACCTGTGGAGGCCCTCTCTCGAGACTGTGGGACCTCAATAGCTTCGGGGGCTACTGTCGGGAGATGACCCTCGGGTAGGCTCAAAAAGACAAGTCAACATTTCAAAACATTTGGAACGGCTCTACTCCCTCGACCAGCTCCCCTCGTCGGCGGCCGGATGGACGGGGCATGCCGGCTCCCCTTCTGGAGGCCGGCTGGTTGCAGCCGGTAGTTGGCGGGGTCAATGCCCGTCCAATCAATTCGTACCAAGTACACGGACAAGACACCACATACGTCACCAGGGTGGCGTGGCTACAGCGTCGCCAGTACAGCTGACCACGACAGGGCGGTCCGGCACTGTAGAAGCATCGCTCTACCTACTCCTGACGCTGTAGCCTACGGGCTACAGTGACGAGTAGCCGGCGGGCCCCACAGCCGACGAGACTCGTCAACCGACGGGCCTCATGGCCGACGAGCCCCGGCAGCCGGCGGGCCCCACGGTCGACAAGACCCCGTAGCCGATGGGCCCCACTAGTGGCCAGAGACGCTGGTAGTAGGGGCCCACCCCCCTTTCCTCGTGCATTTTGTAACCTGGGAGGCCCAAGTATAAGTCATTTCAGGAGCCCCCCTGTGAGGGGGGCGGCCATTTTGGATCACTCACACACACAGTCGAGGAGGAGAGCAGAGCTTGAGCCCTGTTCTTCCTCCCACGATGCAGCTTCGGGAGTAACCATGTACACCTAGTGCTCATCAGCGATATTCTTGCAGGGCTAGGGGTGTTACCTCCATCGGAGGGCCCCGAACTTCGGTACGTCTTTGTGTTCATCAGTGTTCGTGTTCACAACCGCATCCGGACACCGTCGGCGCCCGTCGGCCCCCATCGGCCCCTAACCACTCGATAAGTCACCCAATGGCATCTGTCGTAGAAATACCACGACAATATGCTTTGAAGCTTACAATCCACATCATGATAATGTACATGTGACAATGTTCTTAAGTGAAATATGGGGAGGCAATCCAGAATCTTGACCAGGTAATCATGGTCAAGTAAACGAATCCATGCTCACGAGATTGTATCGTGCCAACGAGTCCCCTTGGGCACGGGCTGCTCAGGGAGATGTTGTTTGACTCCAACGGCTAGTTTTTGGGGTTGGTTATTTAAGGAGTCTTCTCCCCCACCGCTATGGTCATTGTTAATAATGTTTCTACCACTCTTTTGAGCCACAAACACCTCCCCAAAACCTTATCTCCCGTCTAAGTGAATGGGATTTGTGGATGTATCTTGGAGCAATTTGTTGATCTCCTCCCTTATTTCCCTTGCTTTAATTTCCTACCTCCTTGTTACATCTTGTGTCGTTGAGAGAGTGAGTTGAGCATAAGTTGCTTGAACTTTCTTTGCATTGGTTTGAGCTCTCTGCGTCAATTCGTTTGAGTGAGAGTTTGCGAGTTTTATCACTCTTGGAGGCCACTGCCTCCTAGATGTTTTGGTGGTGTTGACTTGGTTATCTATATGGAGATGGCCATGCCTCCTCATCCTTGTTGTCGGGGGCAACAATTTCCTTTCCAAGGTGGATGAGGGCAGGGGCGGCATTGGGTGCAATGCTGGCGATACTCGCCAAGATGTTGCCTTGGGTACTTGTGGATCCCGCGCTCGCGGAGGTTTGGACGCTCGATCTTTCCAAGACCACGAAGGAGTCATATGCCCGACGCCGGCTCAATGAGAAGCTCGTCTGCGTCGGGTTGGCCGATGGCGACGGCCCGGAGGACAACGACGATGAACTCGAAGGACATGCCTACATGGTCACCAGCCGCTACCTAGTATAGTTTAATATTGTTTTAGTTTGGTTTACATTTAATTTGTGTCGAACTTCTTAAATTTCATTAGCTCGTATGTACTTCGTTAAATTTCGTTTGTCTTTCGTGTTTGCTTCGTTTGAAATGAGAAGACATTTGGGGGACACTTGGATGGTCCGACCAGATGTCCGCTTATACGCCGGATGTACCCACGGACATTTGTTGACGTCTCTTTGGTGAGTAACCAAATTTCCTCGGTATGTCCGCCGGACAAAAATAGACATCCAATATGGCTCACCAAATCTGTCCAGGCAGTCTGAACTAATGAAATCCCACAAACTCAAACTCAGCTTCGGACCCCATCATAAACACACCTTTTCATTTCCCTCCTTATCTCTACTCTCTCCATTTAACACGGGATGGATAAGTAGGAAATTTTGGGATATATCGTTCGACGCGTGGCCGGATGTGTGCAGACACGTTTGAATGTGTATGTGAACATTTGGGGCGCCCATTTGCCGACTTACGTTGGAGATGCCCTTAATAGCTGCAAAGCAAAATGCTCCAAACGCATTTTCATGACGATTTCAGTTTTCACTATGACGATGGGTAGTAGTAATTAATCCTATAATATTAATTGTTAATATTTATATTTTATTTCAAATATTTTTTTCTATTTTCATTATTGCGTACTTTGAAGAGGGTAGACATGAACTTTTCCAAATAATACGGGGATTGAAATAGTTCAACCTATATTTTAATGTTGTTTATATTCATTTTATTTCTAAAACACTCAATTATTAACAAATTGACAACGTTGTATTTTTTATACTATTCAACATGTATTACAAAGTATTGTATTGAACTTTAAACAAAATTTTACAGAATAATTTTGTAATACATGTTGAACTTTTCTTAAAATGCACATTGCGAAATTTTAATGCAAGACGGACATTTTTGAAAAACATGTTATAATTTTTTAATACATGCGAAACATTTTCCAAAAACATGTTGAACATGCACTAACACCTTCTTTAAGTTTATAGCAGTTTTTTTTTCTTACAGTTATTTTTTGAATGGTAAAAATAAAATAAAGAACTTGTAAAAATTTAAAAATAACACTTGTGCAGGCCCAGAGAATCACCATATATAATAATAAATCGCGTGAAGAGGTACATACCAACCAAAGCAGATTTTTGAAGCAAGGTGGCCAAAAACTGAGCACGTTTCTTGGAAGGCCAAAAACTGGCACTTAAAAATTTCAGAAGGAGTTGATTGTTTCCACACAAAAACATATGCATGTGTTCTAAGTCACTTTCAAATTTTGTCAAAATTATGTTATATTATTCCCTGCATAAAAAGACAAAAATCCAGCCAAAAAACAAACTGGATTTTTCATGTACTTATTTTTTAATCTCTCACATACAAACACATATTTTGATGAAAAGCCACACCGATATATTACACTTCTGTCTGTGCATCTACAAAAAAGAAAAACGAATTGTTTATGTTGTAAAATCTGCTTCTTTGAACTTAAAAAAAGGACACAATGTGACTGTGTTCTGAAGTTACTTTTTTGCATAGCGATGCAATATATAAAGTTCGATCTCTTCAATATCTACTCAGCAAAGTATGGCCAGGATGACAACCTGTGCGTGTAATGCAATCCACGATCACAAGGTCTCAGGATCGATCCTGCATCACGCAATTTCCTTTTTAAAATTTGTGGGACTTTCATTACGTGAGTAGATGAAATATGAGGGGGGTTTCCGCAAAAAAATCATCACGTGTCGGCCACCCAGCGCCTTCTCAGCTCTCAGCACTGATAGGTGGGCTACTGCCACGCTTGCATGGGCTGGACATACGTCCGGACACAATCATGGACAAGTTAAGGCACATCGAGTGTATTTAACTCATTGTGAGATATAAACATCATTGTCTGTGTTGTTTCTTTACCTTCTTTCATGTTTCATGTTCTTGCTTATTTCTTCTTGCTTGTGAAAGAGATTGAAGAACTTTTTTAAAAATACACATTGCCATTTTTTTAATGCAAGACCGCCATTTTTCAAAAACATGTTATAATTTTTAATACATGTGAAACATTTCCCAAAAACTTCTTGATTTTTTTCAAATGCATTAACACTTTCTTTAAGTTTATGGAAGTTGTGATTTTTTCTTACATTGATTTTTTGAATGGTAAAAATAATTTGAAAAATAAAATAAATAACTTGAAAAATAGAAATAAAACTTGTGCAGGCACATGGAAGCGCCATATGTAAATAAAAATTGCTTGAAGTCCTGAAGAGGTACATAGCAACGAAAGCAGATTTTTGGAGTACGGTGGCCACTGAGCACATTTTGTAAGGCTAAAATTGGCACTTAAAAGTTTCAAAAGGATTTGGTTGTTTTCACAAAAAAAAATATGCATGTGCTCTAAGTGACTTCCAGATTTCGTTCCAAAATATGTTATATTTACCCTGCAAAAAAAGAAAAAATCCGGCCAAAAAACAAGTCGAATTTTGCATGTATTTGTTTTTTTATCTCTCACATACAAACACTGATTTTGATGAAAATTCACACGGATATATAACAACTCTATGTGTGCATGTACAAAAGAAATCAGAATTCTTTTAGCTGCAAAAATCTCTTTCTTTGAACTTCGGAAAAAATGACATAGTGTGTCAATGCTTCAAAGTTACTTTTTGCATAGCAATGCAATATATAAAGTTCGACCTCTTCAATATCTACTCAGCAAAGTATTGCCCGGTTGAAAACCTGTGCGTGTAATGCAATTCGCAATCACAAGGTATCAGGATTGATCCTGCATCATGCAATTTCTTTTTTCTAATTTATGGGGCTTTCCTACGTGATTAAATGGAATACGAGGGGGGCTTTTACAAAAAAAGTCCTCACGCGCGGGCCACCCAACACCTTCCTAGCTCCCAGCCAATTGACAGGTGGGCCACTGCCATGTTGGCACGCCACGCGGGCTGGACGTACGTGTGGACACGGATGGATGACCGCGCAGGATACTCATTGTGAGATATATTAATATTTTTGAAATCTCATTGTGAGACATAAACATCATTGTTTTTGCTGTTTCCTTACCTTCTTTCCTGTTTTCATGGTCTTACTTATTTCTTGTTGCCTGTGAAAGAGATTTAAGAACAAACGAGTTGTTTATTTCTCCAAAAGCCCTTGGCCCCTTTCAACTATTGTGCAATATTTATATGCAAAAATGAGGCTCTGTTTCAATCCATATACACAGGTGGAAGGCACATCATGAAGATTCAGCTCACGTTGCAGTTTGTATCCATGCAAATGGCCAACGAGAGAAATCAAGACCAGTATGCCTTTCGTCGCCAGAACAACATCATTTTGAACTAAAAAAAAAAATCAAAGTTGCGTCCTGAATTCTTTGCGGCTTATTCCAAGCTGACATTAAAATATCAATGATATAGGACTTAGATGTGCAATACTTATCTCACATCTAGATGTGTTTTAGCAAAACCTTTAAAAATATTTGCGAAGATCTTGCAGGCTAACAATTATGTTCGCCGTCTTAGTTCGCCGCTTCTCTACTGCGTGTATCGTGATGCCCTTCGTCTAAAACAATACGCACGTACGCGACACACGAACACGATTGATGGCAACAGGTGCGATGTTCATTGCTTTTGATCAATTGATGATCTGATGATTACAACAGGGAGCCATGCATGCATGTACTAATCAAATCTACAAAGTACATGTCCGCGATTAACTCCAACATCCCGATCGATCGACGACTCTAACTCTCGGCGACGGTCGGCATCTTCTTGACGTCGTCCACGGCAACGCGCACAGTTCGAGGGAACTGTCCGTGGTAGATCACTTCAATGTAGCCAGCTTCATCTGCGTCGGAGAAGATGACGGCGCTGCGCCAGAGGACGAGCCTCTTGCCCGTCGGCCGCAGGGTCCCTACGCGCGTGCGCACCTTCACGGTCATGCCCGGGATCGTCTTGATGCGCTCTGCTCCGGTTGTCGTCGTGGTAGCTGCTCTTGCTGTCGCGTGCGGAGTCGTCGCAGATACCTTCACGGTGGCAGCGCCAGCTGAACCCGGCGGGATCAACGCGGACGAGCATGCTGGCGGTGGGGCGGTGGACTTCTTGGGAGTTCCGGCGCTCGCGACGGCGGAAACCTTCATGCTGCTGCTTCTGGACGCCAAAAAGATGAGCGGGTTAAGGCGCGGCGGGGCCGTGCACCTGTGCTTCACCTCTCCCATGGGCACGTAGGAGACGCCCTTGGTGGCAGCTTTGACTACTGTGTGAGCGGGATGGGCGCGCGTCGGACTCCTTGCTTGGTCGAATCGGCGTCGACGGTGGACGAGATCTTCCCGGATCGGCCCAGCGGTGACGACGGCGGCACGGAGGATGTCTTTGCAACGAGAGTGGATTTTCAGCTCCCGGTGCCTAGGCACCCTCTATGAACAACAGTAAAATCAAAAAAAATAGAAAACAAAATAAAAAAAATCTGAAACTTTGCAGCATCAAAGATGATCACAATTTGTAGGTGTTTGCAAGTTTTCATGCCAAAAAACTATTCGAGGAGCTCTACACACGAAAAAGATTTCAGTGCTTGAAGTTTTGAGCACTTTTAGCACTGAAATTTGAAACTCGTTTGTACACCTTTCTCTACATGATATTTTGGCATGAAAACTTGCAAGAACCTACAAACTTTGTTCATCTTTGATGCTGTAAAGTTTCAGATTTTTTTTGATTTTACTGTTCATAGAGGGTGCCTAGGCACCCGGGAGCTATCACACCTTTCTCCTTTGGAACCCTGCCCTTGGTCACGTTGACGGCCTTCCTGCGGCGCTGGAGCTCACGGCGGATTTTGTTGAGGCCCGGCGATCGCTGCGGCGTGAGAACCCCCATCGTGCTTGCGGAGAAGCGGAAGAAGGATTCAATTCAATGGCGAGAAGTTGTGGTTGTGGAGGGGGATGGAGGAACTAAAGATCGAAGCACACAACTGAACAAGCGATGGAAGGCGTTGGGTCAGCTTATATCTACCTCGACGCGGCCGAGTTGTTTGCGGAGGGAAAATCGTAGGAAGTAAGCACAGCGTCGGAACCGGTTTGAGCAATTAGTTTGATGAGTTCATGCAGTCCGCCACCATGGCGGACCGTGATGGTCACGCAAGATCTCCACGCGGCACCAGAAGCCCTCTACGCGGCCACGCCTGCACTCCGCCTAGAGGCCGGCGACGATGCATGCCTGAAACCCGCGCGGACACCCTCCCGTTTCAGCAACGATGCCGGACAGCCGGAGCAGCATAGCTGGCCTGGAGCACGCACGGACGGCGCAGCCTCCCGTTCGCGCCACGACGCGGCACCACCAGCCTCCCGTTCCCACCAGAACTACTTTCTCTTGCGGCCCTCTCGACGACGGCGTCGCCACACCGCGCCGAGACGCCAGCGAGGATGAGCGCCGGGAGCGCTCGCGCACGCCGTCACGCACGCGGCATCACAAGTCCTCTACGCCGACCATGCCAGAACTGCGCACAGAAGCCGGCGACGATGCCCGCCGGAAGCCCGGGCGGAGGGCCACTCGATGGCGTCCGCTACCTCCTGTTTCAGCCACCACGCCGGAGTAGTACCAGCTCTGCGACGCGCCGGGGATGGCGAAGACGGCCGGGAGCGCGCACGGTCACCTGGCGCCCTCTGCCTCCCGTTGGCGTCACGAGTCACGACGCGGCACCACCAGCCGGAGCGGTCGTCAAGAAATCGTTCGGGCCGCCTGCACCGCCTCACCCCTCGCCGGCCGGCTCAAGCTCTATCCAGAGGGTATCCGCTGCATCCCACAGTCCCAGCACAGCACGGTAGCATCGGTGCCACACGTGGTCACGAGGAGAAGCGGAGCAGCTCACTCAGTCACTTGCTCTAGTGTACGTGGTTCACATCACATTCGCATGTGTTGATTACAGATCAACCACGAGAAGGGTCTCACAACTATCGTCTTTGCCATTGCCAGGCAGGAGTGCAGCTACCATCACACACATGACACGCCATCTCTACTCCTAAAGTCTCACTTGGTAGGATCGTCTCCACAGTTAATTTTCGAACGGTTCATTTTCGGCTCACGTCCCATCATCATCTTTTCATATTGATTTTTCCAACATCTCATTCAAAACTTTTCTAACATTTTCAAACTTTTCTAACAAGACACGTTATAAATGGACGGACAGTGATAGCACATTACCAAATAATAAAATCTAATTTCACGCATGTTTCTTAAAACCAACACTTTTCTAACATATAAAAGATCTTCCATAAATGCAATTTGTTTTAGGAAACAAATAACATATTTTAAGCATATAAAAAAATCCTCTCCACTCTTTCCTTGTAAACCAACACTTTCCTAACATACAAATGATCTCCCATCAATGCTATTTGTTTTAAAAAACAAATAACATATTTTAAGCAAAAATCTGATTGACTAATCGACAGATATGTATCTAAACCTTCCTTCTCCAAATATAATTCAATCAACACTTATGAGCAGAATCATAACTTTTCTTTTCTTTTCCAATCCCTCCCGTCTCCTCTCCGAACTCTACTGTCTTTCGTTCGTTCATTCGTCTCTCCCCGCCAGTCTGCCTGGTTCACACAAAAGGATCCAATGCGACAAGGAAAGGGGCACAACCGCCCACCCCTATTCACACATTCCCTCCTCTCATTCTTCCTCTGGATGTGCCACACGGGATCAGACGAGCACCACGGTCCCCAGGGCGCCGTTCTCGTGACAATGCCGCTGAACATCGTCAAATGCGGACGACCACAAAGCGGGATCGCGGTGAACACAACCCAATCACGACGGACGCCCTTGCTCCTTTCCAGATGCGGTGATGACGGGCGATGACTCCCACTACACTCCTCTCCGATGACCAAGAACATCGAAATATGTTAGTTCATCATGCAGGATCCGGGCTAATCTTGCCATTCCCTTGCACTGTATCTTTTCAAAGCTTTACTTAATAATTTTGCAACATAGTATATGAGTTTCCCATTTGTCTTAAAATATATTTCATCCCCGCAATCCTGACTGAAAATTGGTGACACAGACCGACAACAGCTACCATGTCCGCAGTTGCTGTCACCAGAGGCACTCCCAACCGGAAAAATGTATTTGCAAGGTAACGATTGCAGTTTATCTGCTATGTAATGATGTTGCATTTAATATTATGTACTTCTTTTAACCCTTTTTTCTATTATTTTCTTTCTGCATTTATCAAGCATAATTACCGAGTATTGTTTTCCTTTCTTCTATGAGGGTGATATTGGTAGTTGATGCTCCAAATTCCTTATTCTACCGATGCCCTGATTTTGAGGTACTTCTTATCATTTTTTAATATGCACATTAGGATGATGGATGAACATGACTTGTGTTGCAAATGCAAAATATGTTAATAAAGTCTCACTTGTATATCTCTACCCCTAAAGGGGGGTTGGTAGGACGGTACCGCCGTTTATTTTAGCCTTACCGGTTTATTTTTTCCTCACCTCCCACCATCCTTTCCATGTTGATTTTCTTATTCACTGGTTTATTTTCCTCTCCAATATTTCCTTTCAAACTAGCACTTTCCTAACATACGAAAAATCGTAAATCTAACTTTCCTAACTTACCCAATCAACTCCCTCCCATCAATGCAATTTGCTTTAGGAAACAAATAATAGATTTTAAGACAATAAATAATGGATTATCTCTACTTCCTAAATGGGAGTGCGTGGTCGTTTGGTTTCCTTTTGTTTCGTTGGCTCCACCAGCCGATCGAACGACAGCTCACCCCACCGACTTGTATGTTCCGCTTTCCCTGCTGGTTTATTTCACGCATCAAGGTTTTTTCATGAATCAATGAGGGTACGGAAGGAGACGCAGCCGCTGCCTCCTAACCCTAAGCCGCCGCCGCCACTTCTCCTGCCTCCGCCTCGGTCTCCCTCCTCTCCCCCGTCCGGCGACCTCGCCGACGGCAAGAGGAGTGGGGACCCGTCCAACTTGTTTTCTTCTTAGGTTTTTGTTCTCTAGCGACATCGACGAGGTGGTGGCGACGATGGCGCTTTGGAATAAGGTCTCTCCGGTCTTTCCCTACCACGACGACGTCCGATCCGGTGCCGGCGAAGGGACAATGAGAGTTTGTGTCCCCAGATCGGTTGGTTTCCTTCAGATCTTGGCAGTTCTTGTGTCTTTCAAGGAGAGCTTTTGGCTGGCGTTTGGTGTGGCGACTTCGACATCTTCTTCTGTGTTGTTCTGTGGCTTAACCCGATTTCTCCAACCCTCTGAACTGGTGGTGGTGGATTGCAAGCCTGTTCTGCGTGGGGTGATGCTCCAGCCGATGTTGCTTCAACGATTTTTAGATCTCGTCTCAAGGGGCGAGTGGCGATTGCGGTCTTCAAAGCCTTGTATGGCGAGGGCGTTTACAGGTGGCGCTTTTCTTTGCTGTTGGTTCAGTGCATGTTTCAAGCTTCGGCGGGCGGCGTACAATCAGAGGAAGAAGAAGACTAGTATGCTTTTTATTGTAATTTTATTTTGTATTGGTCGCTCTACGTTCAGTTGTCTATCCATTGTACTGGCCTTTGTTTTCCTCGATGTTAATCAGATCTAAGATGCCCCTTGGGTGTCTTTATTCAAAAAAAATGAGGGTACGGAAGGAGCCCATCCCACCCTCCTATCTCTCGTCTCATGCAATAGACGACGCACGCATCTCATGTCCCGACCCGACCCCTCAACGAGCTAGGGTTAGCGTCCTCTATGTCGGCCCGCCACCACGCCACCGTCGGCCAAGGTCCATGATACCATGGGAGCCCCACAAGCGTGTGAAGCCCTGCTGGTGTTTTGGGAGCTCAACCTGAACGTTTGCCTCCACAAGGCCTAGGGGCAGGCCGTCCGCCCCCGCAAGAACAGGAGCACTGGCTTTATAAAGTTGATGATGTTTTTTTTAAATACACACATACTTTATAGTACTTGAATGTATAGATTTCGACTCATCCAATATGCAAAAAGTACCCATGCAGAAAAAAGAAAAAAGAAAAGCAAAAAAACCATACAAACAAAAAAAAAACAGACAATGTGTAACAGGCTTCAAGCCTAATAGGAAATTTGACTTACTCCAAATAGGGGCAAGTTAAGATTTTGGTCTAAGAAAAAAGTCGACTTGTCACAAACAGGGGCAAGTCAAAAATTCAGCCTAAGAAAAAAATCGACTTACCGCATACAGGGGCAAGTCCAAATCACCCTAAACACGCACAAGAAAAAAACAGCATGAATCTTGACAAAAGAATCAACGGTTAGAAGATTGACTTACCCTAATTTAAAATTCAGGCGGCTTACATATAGCTAAAGTGCACATAATAATGTATGTTCCCCTTTTTTTTGTTAGCGCATATGAGTAGTAATATCTGTTGCCTTTTCTTCTTATTACATTGTCACAAGATTATGAACTGCTATATCATATAAGTAACTTATCAATATAAATGACAGCTTTATTGAACTCTACAAATCATTACATTATCAATGTAAATATGTGCATCTGATGGTGTAGCATTGTTGAATCCTAGTGACAGAATGCCGTCCATGAGTAATGAAGGAAAGGACAAACAGAAAATGCCCTCATTTATTTTATTTTATTCTATTTTCAGTTGAGAAATGCCCTCATTTAGATTGCATTTCATTACGTAGACCAGCTGCTCTGTCGTAGGTGGACATTCTTTGTAGTACTAGCTACTGGCAACTTTTTTTAGTGAAAAAGATTCATATTTGTTATAAAATTTATAAGTACAAAGTACCTCAAATATAATAAAATTATGTCGGGGTCTCTAGACCATCGAAATGACAGCTACTGCCGCTAGAATGAGCCGTCGACGCGCCGATGTCGCCCCTCTTCTACCGGAGTCAGTTTGACCTTGTCAATAACAACTGGGAAGTCTCCGTGCACATGTCCGTTAGGACCAGCGCCAAGGAGTCTCAGCCGTCGTCATTGAACCCTTGAATAAGTATGAAGTAATTGACACCAAATCTCGTCGTCACGTCCTCACGACAAGAAACACTAACCTCGTCGTCCCAAGGAGACGACCGAAATCTACGAGCCAGAGCTCCGTCGACTACGTCCATATGGACGAACTTGAGGAGGATCGGAACCGGAAGACAAACTCAAAGAAGAAGCGTCGTTATCCTCCTGAACGCCGCACCTACGAGAACTAAAAAAAAACTAACCTAAACTACTAGCAGGACCGAAGGCACCGGGATCCCCCCCTTAACCAGTCGCCGGATCAACGGGCAGACGAGAGGTGAATCCACGGGCTCATCGGCGAAGTCCGGAGGGGAGAGTTCGCCAAACACTGAGGAGATTGGAAGAAAACACTATTTGTTACTGGCTACTAGCAACTGTCAACGCGCAAAACCAAAATGTACCAGAAAATATATTTGTGTCAAAGTTCCAACGGAACAGATATCTTCCATTTTTTAACATGGATATGGGGCCCCAAGGAGCCATAGCAAATTCATTTATATTGTAAACTCTCCAAGGGACACACATAAAATATAATATTAAAACTCGATCCATGGAATTTATGAAAAAGACCCCTAACACAAGTTGTAGAATGCAATGTAGTCCATCTTCTTCGAAGCTTCAACCGCAGACCAAGATCACCATCACTGAGACTATGCCACTTAGAATGGGAACCTCTTCGTTGCTCCGCCACCAATAGATACCGTAAAACGAAGAAACGGAAGCTCGGTCGAAACTATACTGCATCTATATAGGAAGAAACGGAAGTCCGGTCGAAGCTATACTGTCTCCCTATAGGCTTCATTGTCGGGAGGAAAAAATGAAGGCAATGAACGATCCCAATACCGTGTCACCACAAATCATCATCTTCGCCAACTTGAATTTGGTTCTCGCACCTACTTTAGGGCAAACTCCGCTCCTATATTTCTTGCTCTCAGTATGCTCAATGGTGAGAATGTCTTGTGTCGACCAGCTCTTGGGTATTTGCTTTGTTTGTAAACATGTCTATGTAGTTTTTTCTTCACTATCAATGAGTAGGCAGCTTTCGAAGCTTATGGAGGTATGGTAAATATATGCTACCGTGTTTTTTGGGATGATACTTATAATAGATCGAGATAGTCAAACTATAACACCGAGAATGTTACAGCACAGGGAAAGAAGGATATTTTGATTGACTAGCTTGGCTCTTGTTCTGGTTTGGTAGCTTCTAGGACCCCAACCCCAAGAGGTAGTGAAAAGCCACTAGGGAGGAGATAAGTTTCTTATTCTAAGATCGTCATAACGACATCCCTCCACGGGGCCGTCTTTCGTCTAGAAATGTTCACTGAGGCGGAATCAAGATTGACGACCAATGACCGATGCCCAAAAATACCAGTGGGCGTCGTAGCTTCGCTCCCAATCGCATAGAGAATATGCCCAAAACAAAGCATGTGTTCTTGCTACGCGTCCCTCTTTGGAGATTATCTCTGGCACAATGACTGAACTGTAGAAAATGGACCCCATCTCCCTCCGTTACTCGACAACAAAGGGCATAGAGAGAATAAGCCTCCATCTTCCCTAGATCAAGTCGCGCCACGAGCTTATTCTGGGAGCTTCTGTCAAATCACCCGTCAGGCGGTTAACGGCCACCGGACACTGCTCATTAGCTCCAGCTTGAAGTTCCAATGTGACAAGACGCCAAACTTCTCTAAGAAAACCCTAAACCTAAAGTTACTATGCACGGGAGTGCATCGGACTCCAGACCAACTCTTCTTCGACTAGCAACACCAACAACAAGGGGGCACACACTCGTTTCCAGTTGACAAGACTCTGAACAAAATTGATACCGAAGCCCCCCCCCCCCTTTCGTTCGCACACTCGCCCCCCCCCCCCCCCCCCCCCCCCCGCGGGGGACGGGCGAACCCCCAGATCCCTCCTCTTCTCCGGCCTCCATCCCCGTCGCTCTCCCCTCCTGCCGCCGCCGGCATGGCCCGCCGGGCCCTGCCCGCGCGGCGCTGGCGGCGGCGGGCCATTCTTTCCCCACACGCGCGTAGGGGGCGTGGGGGCCTCCCGCCGGCGGTGGTGCTGCTCGGCCGGCGGCGGTGTGGCTCGGTGGCGTGGATCCCGCAGGCTGCGGGTCCCCCTGATGTGGCGGCGCGCACGTTGGTTGCGGGGCGGCGTGGTGGAACTGGTGGCCGTGGCGTCCGTGCGGCCCAGATCTGGGCCCTTTTGGGCTTCATCTGGGTTGGGCGAGCCGGCGGCTCGACGCGTGGTGGCGCTGCTCCCTGGTGGTGGTGGCGAGGAGGTGATAGACTGCGGGAGGTGGCGGCTGCGTCGGCCAGTGAGCTGCAGCGGGGCGGCAGGGGCTGTCCGGATCCATTTGGGTCCAACCGGGCGAACGGCCTGGTAAGCCCATGTCGTCGCGTCCGGTGAATCCGCGTTCGCGAGGGAGGCTGTCCCTCCCGTCGGCTGCGTTGTGGATGCCCTAGAGCCCCTTGTCTCCTCGTCCGTCTTCCAGGTCTCGTGTCGGTGGTCTCAGTGATACGGCGAAGGTGGTTCGGTGACTATGGTGGTGCATGCTGGTGGGTGGCAGGTTAGGCGGTTCACTACGTGGCGTCCGGGTGGTGGTGGGTGTTTGGGACGGGAGAAATCCCTGGCGGCTCGTCCGGCTCCGACGCTTGCGGGCGTCGTCGGGCCTTCCTGAAGGGGGTCGGTTATGCCTCTCCCCCACTACCCTCCGCGTACCGGGGGAAACCCTAGGACTAGTCCGGGCAGCAGCGGCGTCGTAGTCGCATTCCTTCTTGAAGGTGATGCTCGATGCGCGACGCCTCGGAGTGCTAGAAGCGCGGTGGTACTTCTCCGGAGGGTGCAACTGTTGCCGGTCATCTTCGCTTCGTTGATCTGTCGGTGTCGGCATTTGTTTCTCTTTCTTTCTTCTCTCGTTTTTTCTTTTGGGCTTGACGAGGCCACCTACACTAGGTAGGGTCATAGACCTCTTATCTAGGACACACCTGGGGTCCTACAAGTTCACAGAAGTCCCTGGACTACCTTAGCATTCGGACGAATGTACAGGATGCACTCGGATCCTTGGAAGTCACTCTGACGCTATCAACCACTCGGCCTAGCTTTAGCACCCGGACGTGAAGAAGCAGAGGTGACGTGGGACTTAATTAGCATTGAATACTGTAGACGTTGCATTACCTGTAATGCTCGTAGTTAACACGGCGTTTCTAGTAACTCCGGCAGTTACTAGCATTAATGACCCTCGTAACGGCACTCGGCTGGTGGTGGCGCACTCTATATAAGCCACCCCCTACACCAGAAGAGGGGTTACGAACTCTCTGTAATCAGAAACATACACCAAGCAACACTTAGCCTCAGGGCTCGAGACATAGGACTTTTACCACTTCCGAGTGGGGTCCGAGCTCGTAAATTCCGAGTGTGACACTTGCTCCGTAGCTAGGCTTTGCCCTACTCATACGTACCCCCCGTACTACTGTCAGGATTACTCCCACGACAGTTGGCGCCCATCGTGGGGCGCCAGTTCTAGCAAACTCCGGCGCAAGTGGAGATTCATTTCTTTTTCCGGCCATCATGTTGGCACTCGGCGGTGAGATTCTCTTCGGCAGCCTTTGCTTCATCGCCGACGGATCAGCCTGGCTACAAGATGCACCGCTGGACCCGGATGCGTTCCCCGCCCGCGGGGCTATGCATTTCAGCCCAGCGGCGCACGGGGTCCTCCTGCGACAATCATCGGAGGAGTACGGCTGAGTGCCGGCTCATTCGGCGTCCAGCCGCCGCAAGTGTTCCGGACGCTCACGGCTCAACGGTGGCTCAAGCATGTCATGGCATGGTAACCTACTTCCGAGCAGGTCGCTGTGCTCGACTCCGGCGAACCCACCGTCAGCTTGTCACCCACATCGGGTGACGAGCTGTCCGATGAGTCCGAGTGTGAAAGCAGCGGAAACGCTGCTGAAATACTGATGCCACATTCCACCGATCATGGCCCCCCTGGGTACTCCATGGGTGGCTCCCGTGGCCGTGATGGAGGCCGCCTCGACGGTGGTCCCTCCGACAGTTATTTTCCCCAGCCTCTCTCTCGGGAGCAGCGGGAGGAGAGGATAAGGAGGGACGACGAAATCCTCCTTATCCCCATCACGGGAATGTCCCTGGAGGAGATAGCCTTGGAGGCCACGCGCTAGGCCACTTTGGCTGAGCGCGAGCGTTTAGAGAGGCTCCAGGAAGCACTCGATGAACGCGCATCAAGAGAGCAACCAAGCTCCAGTTACAACAGGCGGCGGCTGATTCCGAGTGACAAGCCGCCCAAGATCCCAGTGATGCGCACTCCTATCGAAAACCTAGCCGCGGCCACTCGGATAGCTGAATCCATTCAGCCGTCCGGTTCTACGGCTGGAGCAGGCATTCGACAGATTCAGACTCTGCTGAAAACGGCGATGAGACAGAATGCAGAAGTGTCTTAGTCGAATCAGCGTGTATACAGCAAGTCCTTCTGGGCTGACACTGTCCAGTCCGCGCATAGTCCGTGCCTATGGGAAGCGCCGATACTCTCCTCCTCCTCCGAGAGGCCAACACGGAGGGCATTGGCGCGATGATCGGGACGTCAGTCGGACGCCCCCTCCGAGGGGTGGTTCATACGGCAAGCAGCCCTATGAAGATGGTCGGCCTCACAGAGAAGACTGCAATCGGACTCCCCCTCGCCCAAGAGGATATGAGGAAGCTGGCCGACGCCCTCCACTGCTCAATACCAGATCTACCATCACGTAGAGAATGGTGGATAAAAACCGATTGGTCAAAGACCGAGTGAGCGGATGGGGGACGTCAGGTCTTGAGTGCTTCTGCAGGTATATCAGAGAGGCCGAGATTCCCCCCAACTACAGGTTGGCGACGGGGATCGAAAAGTTTAACGGCGAATCCAAGCCGGAAACTTGGCTCAAAGATTACCGAGTGGTTGTTCAGATTGGGGGCGGTGATGACTTCGTGGCGATGAAGCATCATCCCCTCATGCTAGAGGGATCATCTCGAGCCTGGCTGAACCAGTTGCCTTCCAGCGGCATCTATTGCTGGGAGGACCTGGCAAAGGTTTTCATCAAAACTTTTGAGGGCACGTATAAGCGTCCGGGTGGATTGACGGAGTTGCAGCATTGTGTCCAGAAAAGCAATGAAACTCTCTAGGAGTACATTCAGCGATGGACTACACTGCACAACACGGTTGAGAATGTCACCGAGCATCAGGCCGCCTGCGCTTTCAAGGCGGGCACTCGGTACAGGGAACTCATCCTGAAGTTTGGCCGATCGGGAGATCTGTCTCTCAGTCGGGCCATGGAAATCGCTAACAAGTACGCCAATGGCAAAGAGGAAGACCGCCTCCGCAACGGCAAAGGGCGAGCTGGTGATGCCCCTCAATCGGCAGGGAACGCAGGCAAGAAGCAGAAGCAGAATGCCGATCCTCCGGGAAAGGCAGAAGTGGCTGCAGTTTCTTGTGAGGGGAAGCCGAAGCCCAAGAAGAATAAGAAAAAAGACTGGGCCGACAAAAAGAAGCCCGAGTACAATTCTGAAGTAGTGGATCAGCCCTGCGCTATCCACACAAAAAAAGATGAGGAGGGTAACCTCATTTACCCAAAGCACACCACTCGGGAGTGCCGAATGCTCAAGCATGAGATGGGTAAAGAGGCCTCTACAGACAAGGACGATGACGAAGAAGGCGAGCGCGATCCTGAGTACCCTCACGTCGACAAGGTCCTGAACATGATCTTCGCAGATGTCGAAAGCAAGAGCCGATTGAAGGTCATCAATCGGGAGGTGAACTTGGTAGCTCCAACTGCCGTTAAGTACCTCAACTGGACCAAAAATCCTGTTACTTTTGATCAGGCCGATCACCCAACCCACATAGCCACCCCCGGGAGGCAGGCGCTGGTTGTTGATCCGGCTGTCAATGGAGTCCGACTGCGCAAAGTCTTGATGGATGGCGGCAGTGGGCTCAACATAATTTATGCGGACACACTCAGCGCAATGGGCATTCCGATGTCCCGCCTGAGTAAGAGCAACATGCATTTCCATGGGGTCATCCCTGGGAGGAAAGCCGAGTCACTTGGTCAAATCGCTCTTGACGTCGTGTTCGGCGGGGAGAAAAACTTTCGGAAGGAACGCCTGACGTTTGAAGTGGTTGATTTTCGGAGTGCATATCATGCTATCCTGGGTAGGCCTGCCTACGCGCGTTTCATGGCCAGACCATGTTACGTATATCTTAAACTTAAGATGCCAGGACCGAATGGAGTGATCACAGTGACCGGCGATCGGAAAGTCGTTGAAGAGTGCCTCTAGCAGGGCTCTAAAATTGCAAATGAACAGGTACTCGCAGTCAAACTCGATGGGTACAAGAAGGAAGTGGACGCTGCGGATTTGCTAAAGTCTAAGCGACTAGCAACGGAATCAGCTTTCCAGTCGGCTGGCGAAACTAAGCAGGTTCACATTCACCCCACGGATCCGAGTGCGGCTCCGACCAACATCTCGACAACACTCGATGAAAAATAGGAAGCCGAGCTCATCCAGTTCCTCCGTGAGAACTGGGATATCTTCGCATGGAAGCCGTCTGACATGTCGGGGGTTCCTAGGGGACTGGCTGAGCACCGACTCCGAGTGGATTCAAAAGTCAAACCAGTCAAGGTGCACTTGCGCCGATCCTCCGTCGAGAAGCGCAAGGCGATTGGTGAAGAGATCGCTCGGCTCCTAGCTGCTGAATTCATTCGCGAAGTCTTTCATTCCAAGTGGCTGGCCAACCCAGTGTTGGTGCCCAAGAAGGACAAGTCCCTCCAGATGTGCATTGACTTCAAGCACCTTAATCGGGCCTGCCCGAAAGATCATTTTCCGCTTCCCCGCATAGACCAAATAGTAGATTCCACCGCCGGATGTGAACGCCTGTCGTTCTTAGATGCGTACTCCGGGTACCATCGGATCCGAATGTATGGACCAGATGAAATAAAAACAGCTTTCATCACCCCATTCGGGTGTTTCTACTATATCACTATGCCATTCGGTCTCAAGAATGTTGGGGCAACTTTTATGCGCATGATTCAGAAGTGTTTGCAAGAGCAAATCAATCGGAACGTAGAGGCTTACATGGACGACATCGTGGTCAAGTCCAGGAAAGGTTCCGCCCTCCTGGCTGACCTCGCTGAAACATTCGCCAACCTCCGCCATTTCCAAATAAAACTCAATCCTGCAAAATGCACATTCGAAGTGCCCTCCGATAAGCTACTCGGTTTTCTCGTTTCCGAGCGAGGAATCGATGCTAATCCGGACAAAACCGGCGCCATCGTCCAAATGAAGAAACCTGTCCGTCTGCACGACGTCCAGAAGCTCGCGAGATGCCTTGCAGCCCTGAGTAGATTCATATCTCGACTCGGTGACCTCTTTACCGATTGATGAAGAAGTCTGATACCTTTGAATGGACCCCCGAAGCGCAAGCCGCATTCGATCAGCTTAAGGCCTTGCTTTCCACCCAGCCGATGTTAGCTGCTCCGAGCAGCCGAGAGCCTTTGCTCTTGTACATCGCGGCTACTAGCCAAGTGGTCAGTACTGTCCTCACTGTGGAACGCGAGGAATCGGGAAAAGCATTCAAAGTGCAGAGACCCGTTTATTATATTTCCGAGGTCTTGACTCATTCCAAGCAAAGGTATCCACACTATCAGAAGCTAGTTTATGGCATTTACCTTACTGTGAAGAAGGTAGCTCATTACTTCCAAGAGCACTCGGTCACAGTTATCAGTGATGCTCCCCTGTCGGAAATCCTGCATAAAAGAGACGCCATGGGCCGAGTGGCAAAATGGGCGATTGAACTCCTTCCGTTGGAGATCAAGTTTGAAGCCAAGAAGGCGATCAAATCTCAAGCACTTGTGGACTTTTTGGCCGAGTGGATAGAGCAGGAACAGCCAGCACCAAGTGTTCCCGAACACTGGACCATGTTTTTTGATGGATCTAAGATGCTTCAAGGATGTGGAGCTAGAGTAGTTCTCGTTTCCCCCAGAGGAGACCGACTGAGCTACGTCCTTCAAGTCCATTTAGACTTGTCAAACAATGAGGCCGAATACGAAGCCCTCCTGTATGGGCTCCGAATGGCTATTTCGCTCGGTATCCGACGTTTGATGATATTCGGTGACTCGGACCTCGTGGTCAATCAGGTGATGAAGGAATGGGATATCCGGAGTCCGGCCATGACTGGATACTGTAATGCAGTCCAGAAGTTGGAAAAGAACTTTGAAGGCTTAGAGCTGCATCATATACCCCGAGTGAAGAACCAGGCCGCCGATGACCTGGCCAAAATCGGCTCCACTCGGTGGGTCATCCCGAAGGGCATATTCCTTGAGCACCTGCACTCTCCTTCAGTCAAAGAAGACCCTTTTACTGAAGAGCCCCCACAGGCAGTCGGACCTTCCGATCCGACTGAAGTTGATATTCCGGCTGTAGTGGATCTCGTTCAGGAGATGTTGGTGATCACTCCCGAGTGGACCCAACCTTACTTAGCTTACTTGCTCCGGCAAGAGCTCCCTGAAGATGAAGAAGAAGCCCGACGGATCGTCCGATGATCCAAATCCTTTGAAGTGATGGGAGAACAGCTATACAAGAAAAAGCACTACAGGCGTGGCACAAAAATGCATATCCCTAGAGGAAGGGCTGCAGATTTTTCATGAAATTCATTCGGGAACCTGTGGCCATCATGCGTCCTCTCGGACGTTGGTCGAAAGGCGTTTCGTGCAGGGTTTTACTGGCCCCGAGCCAATGCAGCTGCAAAAGACATGGTCGATCTCTGTGTTGGATGTCAGTTTTTCAAGAATCAGACACACAAGCCTGCATCTGCACTCAAGACCATCCCGCTCACCTGGCCGTTTGCTGTGTGGGGACTCGACATGGTCGGCCCCTGCGTACAGGGTCATGTGGGTTTACCCATCTATTGGTTGCAATGGATAAGTTCACCAAGTGGGTCGAAGCAAAGCCCATCAAAAGCTTGGATGCAGCTACTGCTGTCAGTTTCATTCGGCAGATTATCTTCAGATTCGGAGTTTCCCATGATATCATCACTAATAATGGGAAGAATTTCGATTTAGATGAATTCCGTGAATTCTGCTACACTCAGGACACTCAGGTCAATTACGCTTCCGTAGCTCACCCGCAGTCGAACGGACAAGCAGAACGAGCAAACGGGATGATTCTTCAAGGATTGAAGCCCCGATTGATGAGGGATCTGAAAATTGCTACTGGCGCTTGGGTTGAAGAACTACTGTCTGTCCTCTGATGCATTCGGACGACTTCGAATCGTTCGACCAAGAGCACTCCTTTCTTTATGGTATACGGGTCCGAGGCGGTTCTGCCGAGTGATGTTCGCCACAACGCTCCCCGAGTGGAACTTTACAATGAAGATGAAGCAGAAGTGGCACGCCAGGACGGTCTGGACCTCTTAGAGGAAGAGTGAGAGTTAGCCTTGATCAGGTCGACACTATATCAACAAGACTTGAGACGCCTTTATGACAGACAAGTCAGAAGGCGCACTTTTCAAGAAGGTGGTCTTGTTCTCCGATTGGATCAGCAGAAGCCACACAAGTTAGCGCCTCCGTGGCAAGGGCCTTACGCAATCTCCAAAGTCCTGAACAATGGAGCTTCCCAGTTGTACAATTTCAAAACTGATGCGGAAGAGCCCCGAGCGTGGAACGCGGACCTGCTCCGCAAGTTCTACACTTAGTTTAAAAACACTCTGTCATTCCTGTAATGAACTTCCGAGTGAATTCGATAAATAAAAGTCTTTACTTTCCATACTCTTTGTCGCAACTTTTTTAATTTTGTTTGTTTTCCTCATCCCCAGTGGGTGCGTGGATAAACTTAGTTGCGAACCTGATTTATCCTAAGTTACAAACTACTCCGAGTGAGAACATTGTTCACACTCGGGGGGTTAGCTGCGAACCTGATTTCACCTAAGTTACAAACTACTCCGAGTGAGAACATTGTTCACACTCGGGGGCTTAGTTGCGAACCTGATTTCGCCTAATATACAAAATATCCCAAGTGAGGACATCATCCACACTCGGGGACTTAGCTGCGAACCTGACTTCGCCTAAGTTAAAAACTACTCCGAGTGAGAACATCGTTCACACTCGGGGGCTTAGCTGCAAACCTGATTTCGCCTAAGTTACAAAATACCCCAAGTGAGGACATCATCTACTCTCGGGGACTTAGCTGCAAACCTGACTTCGCCTAAGTTAAAAACTACTCCGAGTGAGAACATCGTTCACACTCGGGGGCTTAGCTGCGAACCTGATTTCGCCTAAGTTACAAAATACCCCAAGTGAGGACATCATCCACACTCACGGACTTAGCTGCGAACCTGACTTCGCCTAAGTTAAAAACTACTCCGAGTGGGAACATCGTTCACACTCGGGGGCTTAGCTGCGAACCTGATTTCGCCTAAGTTACAAAATACCCCAAGTGAGGACATCATCCACATCGGGGACTTAGCTGCGAACCTGACTTCGCCTAAGTTAAAAACTACTCCGAGTGAGAACATCATTCACACTCGGGGGCTTAGCTGCGAACCTGATTTCGCCTAAGTTACAAAATACCCCAAGTGAGGACATCATCCACACTTGGGGACTTAGCTGCGAACCTGACTTCACCTAAGTTAAATACTACTCCGAGTGGGAACATCGTTCACACTCGGGGGCTTAGCTGCGAACCTGATTTCGCCTAAGTTACAAAATCCCCAAGTGAGGACATCATCCACACTCGGGGACTTAGCTACGAACCTGACTTCGCCTAAGTTAAAAACTACTCCGAGTGAGAACATCGTTCGCACTCGGGGGCTTAGCTGCGAACCTGATTTTGCCTAAGTTACAAAATACTCCGAGTTAGAACACTGTTCACACTCGGGGGCTTAGCTGCGAACCCGACTTTGCCTAAGTTAAAAACTACTCCGAGTGAGGATATCATCCGCACTCAGAGACTTAGCTGCGAACCTGACTTCGCCTAAGTTACAAACTACTCCGAGTGTGAACATCGTTCACACTCGGGAGCTTAGCTGCGAACCTGATTTCGCCTAAGTTACACATCATGACGAATGTTCAAAACGGTCAAATAAAGGCATTCAAATGTCATGCAGTTCAAAGCAAAAGTGCAGATCGTTGTGGCCGCAAAGTCATGGCGAATGTACGGATACAGAAATCACTCGGCATACCGAGGCAAATATAGCTTAAAAGTTTTCTATCCAAGGTTCACTCGGCTGCTGTCGCGGATGCTGCGTCGGTGAAGTTGTCGAGGTCGATAACCTCTTCAATCCGAGTGGCTGCCGGCAGGAAGGTCTCTGATGACCCACAATTGTAGGGGATCAATCGTAGTCCTTTCGATAAGTAAGAGTGTCGAACCCAACGAGGAGCAGAAGGAAATGACATGCGGTTTTCGGCAAGGTAATTTCTGCAAGCACTGAAATTGTAGGTAACAGATAGTTTGATAGCTAGGTTATTGGTAACGAGCAAGTAACGGTAACGGTAAATAAGGTGCAGCAAGGTAGCCCAATCCTTTTGAGGCAAAGGACAGGCTAGAACAATCTCTAGTAATAGGCAAAGTGTTCTTGAGGGTACATGGGAATTTCATCTAGTCACTTTTATCATGTTGGTTTGATTCGTGTTCGCTACTTTGATAATTTGATATGTGGGTGGATCGGTGCTTTGGTGCTGTTCTTACTTGAACAAGCTCCCACTTATGATTAACCCCCTCGCAAGCATCCGCAACTACGAGAAAAGTATTAAGATAAAATCTAACCATAGCATTAAACGTTTGGATCCAAATCAGCCCCTTACGAAGTAGCGCATAAACTAGGGTTTAAGCTTCTGTCATTCTAGCAACCCATCATCTAATAACTACTCCACAATGCATTCCCTTAGGCCCATGAATGGTGAAGTGTCATGTAGTCGATGTTCACATGACACCACTAAGGGAATCACAACATACATATCATCAAAATATCGAACACATATCAAATTCACATGATTACTTGCAACATGACTTCTCCCGTGACCTCAAGAACAAAGGTAACTACTCACAAATAATAATCATGCTCAAGATCAGAGAGGTATTGAATAGCATAATGGATCTGAACATATAATATTCCACCAAATAAACCATATAGTAATAAACTACACAAGGTAATCAACACTACTATTCACCCACAGGTGCCAATCTGAGGTTCCGGTACAAAGATTGAACACAATAGATGAACTAGAATTTGAGAGGAGATGGTGTTGTTGAAGATGTTGATAAAGATTGGCCTCCCAAAGATGAGAGGGGTGTTGGTGATGATGATGGCTTCGATTTCCCCCTTCGGGAGGGAAGTTCCCCCGGCGGAATTGCTCCGCCGGAGGGCAAAAGTGCTCCTGCCCAAGTTCCGCCTCGAGGCGGCGGCGCTTCATCCCGAAAGTCCTCCTCTGATTTTTTTCTAGGTTAAATGTGACTATATACCAGAAGATGGGCACCGAAGGTGGGCCGAGGAGGCCACAACCCATCAGGGCGCGCCCTGGTGGGTTGTGCCCACCAGGTTGGGCCCCTCCGGTGGTTTTCTGCTCCAGTATTTTTTATTTATTCCAAAAATAATCTCCGCAAAATTTCAGCTTCATTGGAGTTCTGCAGAATATGTATCTCTGATGTGCTTTTCTTGGGTCCATAATTCCAGCTGTCGGTATTCTCCCTCTTTGTGTAAACCTTGCATATTATGAGAGAAAAATGCATTAGAATCACTCCCCAAAGCATTATTATTCAACAAAACATAATAAATAAGAGTAGGAAATCATGATGCAAAATGGACGTGTCAACTCCCCCAAGCTTAGACCTCGCTTGTCCTCAAGTGAAAACCGATATTGAAAAGCATGTCCACATGATTTGAGAGAGAGGTGTCGATAAAAACAAAATACGGACATAGTAGCATCATGTTGATTATCATACAGCAAAAAACTCTATCATAAAAATTATTCAATACATTTTTATCATATAGCTTCTCATGAACAAGTAACAATTCATCACAACATAGAAGTATGAAGCATAAACCTTATTGAAAACCAACAAACTATGTTCTCAGTCAACTTTGCAACTACAATTCATCATATTTTCAGGAAGAGTCTCATGTCGGAGCCTTTTGGCAAGTCCTCATACTCAACCATCATTTTGTCTTCTATGATTGCTAACACTCACGGCATACCCATGAACAAGAAGTTTCAACCGGACACATAGGAAGATAGGGGCTTATAGTTTCGCCTCCCAGCGTATTCACCTCAAGGGTGATGTCAACAATAATAACTCATGCCCACCCATATCCAACTGGATATATGTGCCTAGATCTTTCCTCACCACATGATGCTTGCAAAAGGAAAAAGTAAAAAGGAATAGGGAAGGATACTTTGACTCTTTGCATAAAAGTAAATACATAAAAGTAAAAGATAGTCCCTTCGCAGAGGGAAGCAGAGGTTGTCATGCGCTTATTGGTTTGTATGCCCAATCCATTAATGTAAAAGAACGTCACGCTATATTGCCCCCTATGATAGCAACCTTTATTATGCAGTCCATCGCTTTCATTACTTTGCCATCATAAGTTCGTATTGCGCTCAATTTTCTCTTACACTAATTGATCAAAACACTTTTAGAAGCAATTTGTATTGCCTTATTGCACCGATGACAACTTACTTGAAGGATCTTACTCGATCCATAGGTAGGTATGGTGGACTCTCAAAGAATGAGTTTGGTTTTGGGTTTTTGGATGCACAAGTAGTATCTCTACTTAGTGCGAATTTTTTGGCTAGCAAAGATATTGAGCAAGCACCACATGTTGAAGGATCTATGACAATATAACTTCTATGTAGATATGAACAAGCATTAATCATTACGTTGTCTTCCTTGTCCAACGTCAACGATTTTGGCATATAATATTTAATGGGGGCTCACAATCATAAAAGTTGTCCAAGATAGTGTATTTGCATGTGAATCTTCTCTTCCCTTATTAATTCTTTCATGAATTGCATCATTGACTAATGCTATGTTTGTCAATCTCCAATAAATTTTACTACTTATACTTTTCCTTATGTGATGTCATTACTCAACATAAGATTAGCATATGATTCTTTTCATTATTTCTCTCTCCTTTATTTTGATTGCAACAAGAAAGTAGAGAGGCAAAAACTCAAACTAACTTTATTGTATAACTCTCACTCGATTACATAGATAGATAGGCCACGAAACTAACACACGAAAATAGATCATGCTAAACTTTTATTCAACTAAAGTAAAGGGAAACTAAAGATCGAACTAAAATAGGTAAAGGTGAATAAAAGTGGTGGTGATACGATACCGGGGCACCTCCCGCAAGCTTGGCTCAAGCCAAGGGGCGTGCCCATACCCGTGTGCTCAAGTCTCCTTTGGTGGTGGTGATGAAGAAGGTGGTGGTGATGATGCAACCTTCTTCTTCAACTTATATTTAAGCATAAAATTTTCCTCCCTTAGATCATCATTCTCCAACTCAAGCTTTAATATCTTTTTGCATAATGCCGCCTTGCTCTCCTGTAGAAAACGAGATGGGATAAATTGCACCTCAGGTTTATATCTTCTAGGGAGGCTTGACTTCTTGAATTCCACATGCATGTCTCCGGGTTGAGGTAATGGATCATCCTCTTCCTCAGAGCTATCATCTTTTGTTTCCTTCATGGTAGCATCTTCTTCCTCCTCTGAGGTCCAGAGATAGGGGTAAATTTCTCTAAAGATCTTTGGGTCTGCAACATAATGATCAACATGGCTCTCCCCCTCCGAATCTTGAGATGACATATTTTCAGATCTGTCGGAAAAACAGCACGAAACAAGAACAAAGGATTTTTCTGCGACGCGGTCGTCAAAACAGTTGGGGGTATATATAGAGAATTTTTATTCTTGGAAAACAAGCATATTGAAG
The DNA here is from genome assembly GCA_039707655.1 of Elymus sibiricus. Classification (NCBI taxonomy): domain Eukaryota; kingdom Viridiplantae; phylum Streptophyta; class Magnoliopsida; order Poales; family Poaceae; genus Elymus; species Elymus sibiricus. Next base: position 83,973,464 of record CM077665.1, read on the forward strand.
GAAAACGGAGTCGGGGAGGTGTCCGAGGTGGGCACAACCCACTAGGGCGCGCCCAGGGGTGCCTGGCGCGCCCTGGTATATCGTGCTCGCCTCGATCACCTTCCGGTTTATTTTTTTATTCCCAAAATTTTCTAATATTCCAAAACTGACAAAAAATATTTTTGTGGATTTTTCGGAGTCCGTTTACTTACCGTATGACGTACCTCCAATTTTTTAGAATTCTGGAGTGTTCCGAAAGGTTTCTTTTATGTGTTCCTCTGGTGTCATGGTTTGGATAACATTGCTTTCAATGTTAACAAGCGTACCTGAGATATAGTGCTTAATTCTTTGTCCATTGACCACCTTCGGGTTAGTACCATCGGCGTTATTAATCTTGATAGGTCCAGAACGATAAACCTCTTCGATAATATAAGGTCCCTTCCATTTGGAGAGAAGCTTACCTGCAAAAAATCTTAAACGAGAGTTGAACAAAAGAACATAGTCTCCTATTTAAATTCCCGCTTTTGGATTCTTTTGTCATGCCATCTTTTTACTTTTTCTTTAAATAATTTGGCATTTTCATAGTCTTGGGTTCTCCAATCATCTAGTGAGCTAATATCAAATAACCTCTTCTCATCGGCAAGTTTGCAATCATAGTTAAGTTCTTTAATGGCCCAAAATGCTTTGTGTTCTAATTCTAGAGGCAAATGACAAGCTTTTCCATATACCATTTTGTATGGAGACATACCCATAGGATTTTTATAAGCTGTTCTATAGGCCCAAAGTGCATCATCTAATTTCTTAGACCAATTCTTACGAGATCTATTGACGGTTTTTTGTAATATTAATTTTATTACCCTATTGCTAAGTTCTACTTGACCACTAGATTGAGGATGATAGGGTGATGCAATTCTATGGTTAACATCATATTTAGCAAGCATCTTACGGAAAGCACCATGAATAAAGTGTGAACCACCATCCGTCATTAAATATCTAGGGACTCCAAACCTCGGGAAGATAACCTCTTTAAGCATTTTAATGGAGGTGTGGTGATCAGCACTACAAGTTGGAATAGCTTCTACCCACTTAGTGACATAATCAACAGCAACCAAAATATGAGTGTACCCGTTAGAGGAAGGAAAAGGTCCCATATAATCAAAACCCCAAACATCAAATGGTTCAACAACAAGTGAATAATTCATTGTCATTTCCTGACGCTTACCAATATTACCAATTCTTTGACATTCATCACAAGACAAGACAAACTTACGGGCATCTTTGAAGAGAGTAGGCCAATAAAAACCAGATTGCAATACCTTATGAGCAGTTCTATCTCCCGCATGATGTTCTCCATAAGCTTCGAAAAGACATTTCCGTAGGATTTGTTCTTGTTCATGCTCAGGTACACAACGTCTAATAATACCATCTACTCCTTCTTTATAAAGATGTGGGTCATCCCAAAAGTAATGTCTCAAGTCATAGAAGAATTTTTTTCTTTTGTTGGTATGTGAAGCTAGGTGGTATATATTTAGCAACAATGTAATTAGCATAATCAGCACACCAAGGGGTGTTTTGAGAAACATTTATTGCAGCTAACTGTTCGTTGGGAAACTATCATCAATAGGTAGTGGGTCATCAAGAATATTTTCTAACCTAGACAAGTTATCAGCTACGGGGTTCAGCTCCCTTCCTATCAATAATATGCAAGTCAAATTCTTAGAGCAAGAGAACCCACCTAATAAGTCTAGGTTTAGCATATTTCTTTTCCATAAGATATTTTATAGCGGCATGGTCAGTGTGAACAATTACTTTTGAGTCAACAATATAGGATCTAAATTTATCACAAGCAAACACGACCACTAAAAATTATTTTTCAGTAGTAGCATAATTTCGTTGAGCATTGTCTAGAGTTTTGCTAGCATAATGGATAACATTCAATTTCTTATCAACTCTTTGTCCTAGAACAGCACCAACAGCACAATCACTAGCATCACACATAATTTCAAAAGGCAAGTTCCAATCAGGTGGTTGAACAATAGGTGAAGAGGTTAAGGCTTTCTTGAGTGTTTCAAAGGCTTCCACACAATCATCATCAAAAACAAAAGGGATATCCTTTTGTAAAAGATTAGTAAGAGGCCTAGAAATTTTAGAGAAGTCTTTAATGAACCTCCTATAAAAACCAGCATGACCAAGGAAACTGTGAATACCTTTAATATCTTTAGGATATGGCATTTTCTCAATTGCATCAACTTTAGCTTTATCCACCTCAATACCTTGCTCAGATATTTTATGCCCCAAGAAAATACCTTCATTAACCATAAAGTGGCACTTCTCCCAATTCAAGACGATATTAGTTTGTTCACGTCTCTGCAAAACTCAATCAAGGTTGCTTAAGAAATCATCAAAAGAAGTTCCGTAAACGGAAAAATCATCCATGAAAACCTCCACAATCTTTTCACAGAAATCAGAGAATAAAGCAGTCATACATCTTTGAAAGGTAGCAGGTGCATTGCATAAACCAAAAGGCATACGTCTATAAGCATAGGTTCCAAAAGGGCAAGTAAAGGTGGTTTTCTCTTGATCGGATTGTGACACAGGTATTTGAGAGAAACTAGAATATCCATCCAAGAAGCAAAAGTGTGTATGCTTAGATAATCTTTCTTGCATGTGATCGATGAAAGGCAGAGGGTAGTGATCTTTTCTAGTAGCTTTATTTAATTTTCTAAAATCAATTACCATTCTATAGCCAGTAACAATTCTTTGTGGAATGAGTTCATTCTTATCGTTAGGAATAACGGTAATACCTCCTTTCTTAGGGACACAATGAACGGGACTTACCCATCTACTATCAGCAATAGGATAGATTATACCTGCTTCCAGAAGTTTTAATATTTCAGTTCTTACTACTTCCTTCATCTTAGGATTCAATCGTCGTTGATGATCAACAACGGGTTTAGCATCAGGTTCCATATTAATCTTGTGCTGACATAGAGTGGGACTAATGCCCTTAAGATCATCAAGAGTATCTCCAATAGCAGCCCTGTGCTTCCTTAGAACTTTTAATAATCTTTCCTCTTCATGTTCTGAAAGGTTAGCACTAATAATAATAGGATATATCTTTTTCTCATCAAGGTAGGCATACTTCAAAGTGTCCGGCAATTGTTTCAATTCAAACACAGGGTCACTTTTAGGTGGAGGAGGACCTCCAAGAGTTTCAATAGGCAAATTGTGTTTCAGGAGAGGTTGTTGTTCAAAGAAAATTTGATCTATTTCATTTCTTTCATGCAAGTGCATATCATTTTCATGGTCAAGCAAATATTGTTCTAATGGATCAGTAGGAGGCACAGCAATAGAAGCAAGACCAATTATTTCATCCTTACTAGATAGCGCTTTATCACGAGGTTGTCTACTAAACTTGGAAAAATTAAACTCATGAGACACATTACCAAAACTGACACCGATAGTTTGTTTTCACAATCTATTTTAGCATTGACGGTGCTTAAGAAAGGTCTACCAAAGATAATGGGACAAAAGTCGTCTTGTGGGGAACCAAGAACTAGAAAATAAGTAGGGTATTTCACTTTCCCACACAAGACTTCAACGTCTCTAACAATCCCAAGTGGTGTGATAGTGTCTTTATTAGCAAGTTTAATAGTAACATCAATGTCTTCTATTTCAGTAGGTGCTATTTCATCCATAATTTCTTGGTATAAGGTAAAAGTGATAGCACTCACACTAGCACCTAAATCACATAAACCATGATAGCAATGATCTCCTATTTTGACCGAGACAACGGGCATGCCTTCTATGGGTCTATGTTTATCTTTTTCATCGGGTTTAGCAATTCTAGCAGCTTCATCACATAAGTAGATAACATGCCCATCAATATTTTCTGCCAAGAGATCTTTAACCATAGCAACACTTGGTTCTACATTAATTTGCTCAGGGGGCTTAGATGTTTTTAGGTTACTCTTACGAACCACGGTTGATACCTTAGCATGTTCCTTTATCCTAACAGGGAAAGGTGGTTTTTCAATATAAGCGGTAGGCACAACTGGGTCAACATTATAAGTGATGGTTTCTTCTTTAGCTATGACCGGTTCTTTAATTACTTCTTTAATAGGGGGTTGATATTTAAACCACTTTTCCTTAGGGAGATCAACGTGAGTAGCAAATGCTTCGCAGAAAGAGGCTACTATCTCAGAGTCAAGTCCATATTTAGTGCTAAACTTGTGAAAAGTATCGGTATTCATAAAAGATTTAACACAATTGAATTCAAGCTTTATACCTGACTCATTACCTTCGTCGAGTTCCCAATCTTCAGAGTTGCGTTTAATTCTTTCTAAGAGATCCCACTTGAATTCAATAGTCTTCTTCATATAAGAACCAGCACAAGAAGTATCGAGCATAGATTGATCATTATGAGAAAGCCAAGCATAAAAATTCTGAATGATAACTTCTCTCGGAATGTCATGATTGGGGCATGAATATAACATTGACTTAAGCCTCCCCCAAGCTAGAGCGATACTTTATCCTTCACGAGGCCAAAAATTATATATATAATTCCGATCACGATGAACTAGATGCATGGGATAAAACTTTTGGTGGAATTCCAATTGCAAATGATTCCAGTTCCACGATCCAAGATCATCACACAGCCTATACCATGTCAATGCTTTTCCCTCCAAAGATAAAGGGAAAACCTTCTTATTAACTTCATCTCCGGGTAAACCTGCAAGCTTAAATAATACACATATCTCGTTCACATATAATAGATGCATATCAGGATGTTCAGTTCCATCTGCTGCATAGGGTTTAGCAAGCAGTTGTTCTATCATACCCGAAGGAATTTCATAAGTAATATTTTCAGTAGGTGCAGTAGGTTGAGGGGCAACTAATTGTGGTTCCGGTCGAGGTGAATATACCCCAAACAAACCCCTCAAAGGATTGTTCTCCATAGTAGCAATAAATTTCAGCACGTAGTATAAGTTTTTCCTTACCGATTTCCACTTACCAAAAGAGCGCTTCACTCCCCGGCAACGGCACTAGAAAAGAGTCTTGATGACCCACAAGTGTAGGGGATCAATCATAGTCCTTTCGATAAGTAAGAGTGTCGAACCCAACGAGGAGCAGAAGGAAATGACAAGCGGTTTTCAGCAAGGTAATTTCTGCAAGCACTGAAATTGTAGGTAACAGATAGTTTGATAGCTAGGTAATTGGTAACGAGCAAGTAATGGTAACGGTAAATAAGGTGCAGGAAGGTAGTCCAATCCTTTTGAGGCAAAGGACAGGCCAGAACAATCTCTAGTAATAGGCAAAGTGTTCTTGAGGGTACACGGGAATTTCATCTAGTCACTTTTATCATGTTGGTTTGATTCGTGTTCGCTACTTTGATAATTTGATATGTGGGTGGACCGGTGCTTGGGTGTTGTTCTTACTTGAATAACCTCCCACTTATGATTAACCCCCTCGCAAGCATCCGCAACTACGAGAAAAGTATTAAGATAAAATCTAACCATAGCATTAAACGTTTGGATCCAAATCAGCCCCTTACGAAGTAGCGCATAAACTAGGGTTTAAGCTTCTGTCACTCTAGCAACCCATCATCTAATAACTACTCCATAATACATTCCCTTAGTCCCATGAATGGTGAATTGTCATATAGTCGACGTTCACATGACACCACTAAGGGAATCACAACATACATATCATCAAAATATCGAACACATACCAAATTCACATGATTACTTGCAACATGACTTCTCCCGTGACCTCAAGAACAAAGGTAACTACTCACAAATAATAATCATGCTCAAGATCAGAGAGGTATTGAATAGCATAATAGATCTGAACATATAATCTTCCACCAAATAAACCATATAGTAATCAACTACGCAAGGTAATCAACACTACTAGTCACCCACAGGTACCAATTTGAGGTTCCGGTACAAAGATTGAACACAAGAGATGAACTAGTGTTTGAGAGGAGATGGTGTTGTTGAAGATGTTGATGAAGATTGGCCTCCCAAAGATGAGAGGGGTGTTGGTGATGACGATGGCTTCGATTTCCCCCTCCGGCAGGGAAGTTCCCCCGGCGGAATCGCTCCGCCGGAGGGCAAAAGTGCTCCTGCCCAAGTTCTGCCTCGAGGCGGTGGCGCTTCGTCCCGAAAGTCCTCCTTTGATTTTTTTAGGTTAAATGTGACTATATACCAGAAGATGGGCACCGGAGGTGGGCCGAGGAGGCCACAACCCATCAGGGCGCGCCCATGGGGGTCTGGTGCGCCCTGGTGGGTTGTGCCCACCAGGTTGGCCCCGTTGACATGGCTTGAGACTGCGTCGGTATTTCCCAAAAGAGGAAGGGATGATGCAGCACAGCGATGGTAAGTATTTGCCTCAGTTATGAAACCAAGGTTATTGAACCAGTAGGAGGATCACCAACACCCAATAAGCAGCACCTGCACACAAACAACAAATACTTGCAACCCGACGCGAAAGAGAGGTTGTCAATCTCTCTACGGTAATAATATAGATTAGGTAGTGATAGATAGGAGAGATAGATCTCTCAAGAACACAAATAAAAAGAGTAGATATGCAGCAATATATTTTTGGGTTTTTGGTTTTGTAGATCTGAAAACAAAGAGTGCAAAAAAAACATAGATCGGAAAGCAATATGATGGAAAAGTAGACCCGGGGGGCCTTAGGGTTCACTAGTGGCTTCTCTCATGAGTATAGCGCACGGTGGGTGAACAAATTACTGTTGGGCAATTGATAGAAAATCGAATAGTCATGACGATATCCAAGGCGATGATCATTATATAGGCATCACGTCCAAGATAGATAGACCGACTCCTGCCTGCATCTACCTCTATTACTCCACACATCGACCGCTATCCAGCATGCATCTAGTGTATTATGTTCATGGAAAAACGAAGTATTGCAATAAGAACGATGACATGATGTAGACAAGATCTATTCATGTAGGAATAGACCCCATCTTGTTATCCTTAATAGCAACGATACATGCGTGTCTTGCTGCCCCTTCTGTCACTGGGAAAGAACACCGCAAGATCGAACCCATCACAAAGCACCTCTTCCCATGGCAAGAAAAATCGATCTAGTTGGCCTAACTAAACCAAAGATTCGAAGAAGAAATACGAGGCTATAAGTAATCATGCATATAAGAGATCAAAGAAGACTCAAATAATACTCATGGATAGAAACTGATCATGAACTCAAAATTCATCGGATCCCAACAAACACACCGCAAAAGTTTACATCAAATAGATCTCCAAGAGACCATTGTATTGAGAATCATAAGAGAGAGAGAGAGGAAGCCATCTAGCTACTGCCTACGGACCCGTAGGTCTATGGTGGACTACTCATGCATCATCGGAGCGGCACCTGTGAGCAAGATTAACCCCTCCGTGATGGTGTTTAGATTGGATCTCGCGGTTCTGGAACTTGCGGCGGCTGGAATTGTGTTTCGTCAACTCCCCTAGGGTTTTCCGAATATTTGAGAATGTATAGGTATCAGAGGCGGTGCGGAAGGGGGCCGAGGAGGGCACAACCCATCAGCGCGCACCGGGGGCCGCCTGGCGCGCCCTGGTGGGTTGTGCTCTCCACAGCCCACCTCTCCGACAGTTGTTTGGCCCACTGGGTGTCTTCTGGTCCAAAAAAATCTCCAAAAAGTTTTGTCGCGATTGGACTCCGTTTGGCATTGATTTTCTGTGAAGTAAAAAACAAGCAAAAACAGCAACTGGCACTTTGGCACTATGTCAATAGGTTAGTCCCAAAAAATGATATAAAGTTGTTATAAAATGATTGTAAAACATCCAAGAATGATAATATGACAGCATGGAACAATCAAAAATTATAGATACATTGGAGATGTATCAGCATCCCCAAGCTTAATTCCTACTCGTCCTCGAGTAGGTAAATGATAAAAACAGAATTTTTGATGTGGAATGCTGCCTCACATGTTCATCACATTCTTTTCTTTTGTATAGCATGGACATTTGGACTTATAATGATTCAAAGCAATAGTCTAGTTTTAACATAATGACTTCAATACTCAAGCATGTCAACAAGCAACCATGTCTTTCAAAATATCAACACTAAAGAAAGTTATCCCTAGCCCATCATGCTCAATCATTGATCCATTCGTGAGACACACTCAAATATTAACTATGCCCAATGCTCAAGTACGATCATAGTGCCCCCTAGTTGGTGCTTATAAGAGAAGATGGAGACTCAAAGCAAAAATAAAAATTGCATAAAGTAAATAGATAGGCCCTTCGCAGAGGGAAGTAGGGATTTGTAGAGGTGCCAGAGCTCAAGGTTTAAATTGAGAGAGAAAAATATTTTGGGTGGCATGCTTTTCGTGTCAACGAAAACGACAAAGTAGCTCACAATACTTTCCATGCTAGATATATCATAGGCGGTTCCCAAAAAGAATATAAAGTTTATTCCTTTTTCCACCAAACTTTCACTTTCCATGGCGGGCCGTATCCACGGTTGCCTTCCATACCAACACTTTCCAAGGAATTTATTATTTGACAACATAAAGTAAATATATTTTTTTCTTTTTCATTTCGGGAATGGGCATCCCTATTACTGCCGCACTCTCGTGTAATGACAAGTGAATAAACACTCATCTTGAGAATAACACATCTAGCATGGAAAAATATTGGACACTCCTCACCGTTTCATGAGCGGTACGGGCACACAAAAGTGAAAATTTATTTTGAAAATTTAGATATGGCACATACAAATTTGCTTGGATTGGCATGGAAATACCGCATATAGGTAGGTATGGTGGACTCATGAGGCAAAACTTGGTTTAAGGATTTTGGATGCACAAGTAGTATTTCTACTTAGTACAAATGAAGGCTAGCAAATAGATTGGGAAGCAACCAAACCAAAAAACGAAAAATCACATAAGTGAGCATTGAACATAACTAACACCGAATAATGCACCACAAGTAGGATGTAACTTCATTGCATAACTATTGACTTTCTTGCATGCATAGGGAATCACAAACCTTAACACCAATATTCCTACTAAGCATAATTACTAATCAACATGACTCACATATTACTATCATCATGTTTCAAAACTATTGCAAGGAATCAAGTTTAATTTGTCCAATGATCTTCATGAAAGTTTTTATTATATCCTCCTTGGATATCTATCACTTTGGGACTAGTTTCATATATTGCCATTGCTTTTTGGCAAGCTCAAACAAATTTAAGTGAAGCACATCAGCATAAAGATTTCATCTCTCAAAAAGGTATAAGTGAAGCATGAGAGGATTTCTTAAAAATTTACTAACTCTCAAATTAATCTAAGTGAAGCATGAGAGTATTTCTATAAAAGTTTCCAAACACACCGTGCTCAAAAAGATATATGTGAAGCACTAGAGAAATTTCTATAGCTCAAAAAAGTTTAAGTGAAGCACATAGAGCAATTCTAACAAATCATAGCATGGTTTTGGCTTTCTCAAATAGGTGTATCCAGCAAGGATACAAAGGAAAAACTAACAAACAAAGCAATCAAAGATACAAGACGCTCCAAGCAAAACACATGATATGTGACGAATAAAAATATAGCTCCAAGTAAAATACCGATGGTCGTTAGAAGAAAGAGGGGATGCCACTCGGGGGCATCCCCAAGCTTAGTTGCTTGTTTCTCTTTGTATATATCTTGGGGGTGCGGTAGCATCCCCAAGCTTAGGCGTTTGCTACTCCTTATTCCTTCATCCATCGTGATCTCACCCAAAACTTGAAAACTGCAATCACACAAAACTCAACAAAATCTTCGTGAGATCCGTTAGTATAAGAAAGCAAATCACGACTTTAGGTACTGTTGCAAACCCATTCATATTTTGTTATTGCATTATACCTACTGTATTTTAACTTTACCATGGCTTATACCCCCCCCCCCCCCCAATACAAACCATAGATTCATCAAAACAAGCACACAATGCAACGAAAACAGAATCTTTCTTAAACAGAACAGTCTGTAGTAATCTGTACTCTACCCATACTTATGTAACTCTAAAAATTCTGAAAAATTAGTACAACGTAAGGAATTTGTATAGCAACAGTGTGTTAAAATTTGAGCTCAAGATCACGTTTCAGAAAAAAATTAAAATTCAAATACTGGACGCAAAGTTTCTGTTTCAGATTCAGCATCACTTCTACTCATCCTATGAATCATCCTAAAGGTTCTACTTGGCAAAAACACTAAATAAACCATAAAAACACAATCATAACAGAGGAATAATTGTGTCAACACTCAAAAACAGAAAGGAAAAAGCAAAAATTTATTTATTCATTGGGTTGCCTCCCAACAAGCGCTATCGTTTTACGCCCCTAGCTAGGCATAATGGATAGATTCAAGTATTGTCACCTTTGGTTTTGGATCCATAGGATGCCCTCATGATTGATTCATATGGTGGCTTAATTCTTGTTCTAGGGAAGTGTTCCATACCCTTTCTCAAGGGAAATTGAAAACGAATATTGCCTTCTTTCATATCAATCACAGCACCTATAGTGCGTAAAAACGGTCTACCAAGTATAATGGGACAAGACGGATTGCAATCAATATCAAGCACAATAAAATCAATAGGCACATAGTTCCTATTTGCAAGAATAAGAACATCATTAATTCTTCCCAAAGGCTTTTTAATAGTAGAATCCGCCAAGTGCAAATTAAGAGAGCATTCTTCAATGTTGGTAAGACCAAGCACATCACATAGAGATTTCGGAATCGTGGAAACACTAGCACCCAAATCACACAAAGCAAAGCATTCATAATTTTTAATCTTGACCTTAATGGTAGGTTCCCACTCATCATGCAATTTTCTAGGAATAGAAATCTCCAACTCCAACTTTTCTTCAAAAGATTTCATCATGGCATCAGCGATATGTTTAGTAAAAGCTTTATTTTGCTCATAAGCATGGGGTGAATTCAACATAGATTGCAACAAAGAAATACATTCAATCAAAGAGCAACTATCATAGTTAAAATCTTTGCAATCCAAGATAGTGGACACATCACTAGTTAAAGTTTTGACCTCTTCAAACCTACTTTTATCAAAAAAAATATCAAGATTTTCACCCTCCAAATTATTGGGACGCCTTCTAGATAAAGTTGACTCTACTTAAGTCCCTTCATTATCAATTTTAATATTACTAAACAAGGAATCAATAGAAGAAACACCATTCACTTTAAGATCTTCATCGTTTTTATAGCGGCAATCACTAGAAGACGATTTTTCTAAGATTTCTCTTTTAGCTCTAAGCATAGCGGTTCTTTTCTTACTTTCATTCATAGAGACATATAAAGCTTTAATAGATTCATCAATATTAGGCACAAAAGCTTTCAACTTGAGATTTTCAACATCATTAGAAATTCTATCAATGCTTCTAGACATATCATCAATCTTATTCAGCTTTTCTTCTATCGTAGTATTGAAAGCCTTTTGCGCATTGATAAATTATTTAACATTACTCTCAAGATCAGAGGTGTTCCTATTATTATTGTAAGAAGAATTAGCATAGGAATTACCATAATTATTAGAGGAATTTCTAGGAAAAGGCCTAGGATTAAAATTACCTCTATAAGCATTGTTATTGAAATTGTTGCGCGAGACAAAATTCACATCTACGGATTCACTATTTTGCTCAATCAAAGTAGACAAAGGCACATCATTAAGATCAATAGGAGCATTTTTACTAGCAACCAATTTCATCAAAGCATCAACTTTATCACTCAAAGTACTAATTTCCTCTACCGAATTAACTTTTTTACTAGTAGGTGCTCTTTCGGTATGCCATTGAGAATAATTTGCCATGATATTATATAGCAATTTAGTAGCTTCACCCAAAGTAATCTCCATAAAAGTACCACCTGCGGCGGAATCTAAAAGATTTCTAGAGACAAAATTCAATCCCGCATAAAAAAATTGTATGATCATCCAAAGATTCAAACCATGTGTAGGACAATTTCTTATCATCAACTTCATTCTTTCCCAAGATTGGGCAACATGTTCATGCTCAAGTTGCTTAAAATTCATGATTTGCGTCCTAAGGGAAATAATTTTCGCGGGCGGAAAATACTTAGTGATAAAAGCATCCTTGCACTTATTCCAAGAATCGATACTATTGCGAGGCAAAGAGGAAAACCAAATTTTAGCACGATCTCGCAAGGAAAAAGGAAATAGTTTCAACTTAACAATATCATTGTCCACATCTTTTTTCTTTTGCATATCACACAATTCTACGAACGTGTTTAGATGGGACACGACATCCTCATTAGGAGTACCGGCAAATTGATCTTTCATGACAAGATTCAACAAAGCGGCATTAATATCACAAGACTCCGCACTAGTGGCGGGAGGAACAATCGGAGTACTAATAAAATCATTGTTATTAGTATTGGAAAAATCGCACAAGTTGGTGTTCTCTTGAGTCATCGTGACTACGCAAACAAGATTGCAAGCAAGGAAGAGATCCAGCAAGAAAAAGGGCAAACGAAAAAGAGGGCGAATAAAACGGCAAATTGGTGAAGTGGGGGAGAGGAAAACGAGAGGCAAATGGCAAATAATGTAATTGCAAGGAGATGAGATTTGTGATTAGGAACCTGGTAGATGATGGTGGAGTCCCCTCGGCGCCTACGATAGGCACGTAGAAGAGACCGCTTCCTCCCCGGCAATGGCGCCAGAAATTCCTTTGACGTGGCTTGAGACTACGTCGATATTTCCCCAAAGAGGAAGGGATGATGCAGCACAGCGACGGTAAGTATTTCCCTCAGTTATGAAACCAAAGTTATTGAACCAGTAGGAGGATAACAACACCCAATAAGCAGCACCTGCACATAAACAACAAATACTTGCAACCCGACGCGAAAGAGAGGTTGTCAATTTCTCTACGGTAATAAGATAGATTAGGTAGTGATAGATAGGAGAGATATAGATCTCTCAAGAACACAAATAAAAAGAGTAGATATGCAGCAATATATTTTTGGGTTTTTGGTTTTGTAGATCTGAAAACAAAGAGTGCAAAAAAACATAGATCGGAAAGCAATATGATGGAAAAGTAGACCTGGGGGGCATAGGGTTCACTAGTGGCTTCTCTCATGAGTATAGCGCACGGTGGGTGAACAAATTACTGTTGGGCAATTGATAGAAAATCAAATAGTCATGACGATATCCAAGGTGATGATCATTATATAGGCATCACGTCCAAGATAGATAGACCGACTCCTGCCTGCATCTACCTCTATTACCCCACACATCGATCGCTATCCAGCATGCATCTAGTGTATTAAGTTCATGGAAAACGGACTAATGCAATAAGAACGATGACATGATGTAGACAAGATCTATTCATGTAGGAATAGACCCCATCTTGTTATCCTTAATAGCAACGATACATGCGTGTCTTGCTGCCCCTTCTGTCACTGGGAAAGAACACCGCAAGATCGAACCCATCACAAAGCACCTCTTCCCATGGCAAGAAAAATCGATCTAGTTGGCCTAACTAAACCAAAGATTCGAAGAAGAAATACGAGGCTATAAGTAATCATGCATATAAGGGATCAAAGAAGACTCAAATAATATTCATGGATAGAAACTGATCATGAACTCAAAATTCATCAGATCCCAACAAACACACCGCAAAAGTTTACATCAAATAGATCTCCAAGAGACCATTGTATTGAGAATCATAAGAGAGAGAGAGAGAGGAAGCCATCTAGCTACTGCCTACGGACCCGTAGGTCTATGGTGGACTACTCACGCATCATCGGAGAGGCACCTATGAGGAAGATGAACCCCTCCGTGATGGTGTTTAGATTGGATCTCGCGGTTCTGGAACTTGCGGCGGCTGGAATTGTGTTTCGTCAACTCCCCTAGGGTTTTCCGAATATTTGAGAATCTATAGGCATCAGAGGCGGTGCGGGAGGGGGCCGAGGAGGGCACAACCCATCAGGGCGCGCCGGGGGGCCCCGGCGCGCCCTGATGGGTTGTGCCCTCCATAGCCCACCTCTCCGGCAGTTGTTTGGCCCACTGGGTGTCTTCTGGTCCAGAAAAAATCTCCAAAAAGTTTCGTCGCGATTGGACTCCGTTTGGTATTGATTTTCTGCGAAGTAAAAAAACAAGCAAAAACAGCAACTGGCACGTTGGCACTATGTCAATAGGTTAGTCCCAAAAAATGATATAAAGTTGTTATAAAATGATTGTAAAACATCCAAGAATGATAATATAACAGCATGGAACAAGAAAAAATTATTGATACGTTAGAGACGTATCACCCCTCCGGTAGTTTTCTGCTCTAGTATTTTTTATTTATTCCAAAAATATTCTCCGTAAAATTTCAGCTTCATTGGAGTTGTGCAGAATAGGTATCTCTGATGTGCTTTTCTTGGGTCCAGAATTCCAGCTGCCGGTATTCTCCCTCTTTGTGTAAACCTTGCATATTATGAGAGAAAAGGCATTAGAATCACTCCCCAAAGCATTATTATTCAACAAAACATAATAAATAACAGTAGGAAATCATGATGCAAAATGGACGTATCAGTCTCCATGAAATCCTCAATCTTGGCGCTCTTTCGGTTGACGACCTTCAGTGACTTCAACTTCTCTTTGTCTACGCCCTTGCAATGCACACGGACAAGGGAGAGTGCAATGTCTGCGCCAGCGCGGGCTGTAGATTTCTTCCACAAGTGCACTTGGCGCGGCATGTCCCGCAGATGGTTGATGAGGGCGTCCAAGTCACTCGGGAGCTCCTCTTCAGGGGCGACTTCCTTGTCGATCTCCATGGCTGCTTCGCGTAAATGGTTGAGGAAGATAGCCGCCTCTGAAGTGCGCTCATCGAGTCGAAGCGGTGCAAGAGCCGAGCTGTCACGAAGAAGACCCGCACTCGGATCTAGCTCCTTATCGATTTTGGAAGTTTCCTCCTCGGCGTCCCAGCATAGATCTGATGACCATTCGGAAAAAGGGAGTTAAGGGAGGAGAAGAGTTGGAGTGAAATGATTCGGAACTTGGTCATGCCTGATGCATACCTTTGAGCCTGTCGTTCATCTCGTTGTCGTGGTCCTCAATGAGCTTCTCCAGCTCCTGCTTCTTCGACTCGACTTGCTTCAGTTTCGCCTCAGCCTCGACCGCCTCCGCAGTGCTCCTCCTAGCAACATCCTCCAGGGCTTTCTTCTCCTCCTCCCACTTCTCAAAGGACTTCAGCTTGTCTTTAGCTTCCTTTGCTTTCCGACTAGCCTCCTTCTGGGCAGTTGCCAGTTCACGGTCTTTCTTCTCCAGGGCCTCCTTCATGGTCTCTATAGAAATGGAAGCCCGGAGCCTCTTAGTAAGTTGAAGATTCTCACTACGTACATCTAATGAAGTACTTTCAGTCGGACAGGGAAAAAGGTTCAAGTACAAAAGTACTCGGTCAAGACTCGATTACCTCTGAGTGATCGCTTTTCTTGTTCCAGACGAGTACTCTTGGTCTTCTCAGTTTCCAGACTGCGACGCACATCCTGTACCTCCTTCTCAAGGGCATTGTAACGAGTCCCGAGCTCACACACGCCCTGCCGACAAGAAACAATGAAATATCAGTGATAACAATCAAACTCAAGTATAAGGTCAAAGATAAATATCATTCGGATTCTAAGACTACCACCGACTGCTTCAGTCGACGGGGGCCTCGGGGACCACTCCCAGTGGGTGCACTCAGTGTGCCCCCACTGGAGAACTACGGGTTCTACACCCCGACGGTCAACATCGAGAGGCTCTGGTCCATGGACCATCACCGCATCCTCTTCGACAAGTATCTCGTCATTCGGATCGTACTTCATTCGGATTTTGAGACTACCGCCGACTGCTCCAGTCGACGGCAGCCTCGGGGACTACACCCAGTGGGTGCGCTCAACGCGCCCCCACTGGAGAACTACGGGTTCTACACCCCCGACGGTCAACGTCGAGAGGCTCTGGTCCATGGACCATCACCGCATCATCTTCGACAAGTATCTCGTCATTCGGATCGTACTTCATTCGGATTTTGAGACTACCACCGACTGTTTTAGTCGACAGCAGCCTCGGGGACTACACCGAGTGGGTGCGCTCGCTCGGCGTGCTCCCACTCGAGAACTACGGGTTCTACACCCCGACGGTCAACGTCGAGAAACTCTGGTCCATGGACCATCACCGCATCCTCTTCAACAAGTATCTCGTCATTCGGATCGTACTTTATTCGGATTTTGAGACTAACGCCGACTGTTTCAGTCGACGGCAGTCTCGAGGGATGATACGTCCATTTTGCATCATGATTTCCTAATGTTATTTACTTTGTTTTGTTGACTAATAATGCTTTGGGGAGTGATTCTAATGCCTTTTCTCTCATAATATGCAAGGTTTACACAAAGAGGGAGAATACCGGCAGCTGGAATTCTAGACCTAAGAAAAGCACGTTGGAGATACCTATTTTGCACAACTCCAATGAAGCTGAAATTTTACGGAGATTATTTTTGCATTTAATAAAAAATACTGGAGCAGAAAATTAATGGAGGGGTGATGTCTAATACGCAACTTTATTCTTGTAGACTTTGTTGGGCCTCCAAGCGCATAGTTTTGTAGGACAATAGCAATTTTCCCTCAAGTGGATGACCTAAGGTTTATCAATCCGTGGGAGGTGTAGGATGAAGATGGTCTCTCTCAAACAACCCTGCAATCAAATAACAAAAAGTCTCTTGTGTCCCCAACACACCAAATACAATGGTAAATTGTATAGGTGCACTAGTTCGGCGAAGAGATGGTGATACAAGTGCAATATGGATGATAGATATAGGTTTTTGTAATCTGAAAATATAAAAACAGCAAGGTAGCAAGTAACAAAAGTGAGCACAAACGGTATTGCAATGCTTGAAAACAAGGCCTAGGGTCCGTACTTTCGCTAGTGCAATCTCTCAACAATGCTAATATAATTGGATCACATAACCATCCCTCAACGTGCAACGAAGAATCACTCCAAAGTTCTTATCTAGCGGAGAACATAAGAAGAAATTGTTTGTAGGGTATGAAACCACCTTAAAGTTATCCTTTCCGATCGATCTATCCAAGAGTTCGTACTAATATAACCATATGATACGCATCAACCAACTCTAATGTCACCTAGATACTCCAATGTCACAACAAGTATCCATGAGTTAATTATACGATACGCATCAAACAATTTCAGATTCATAATACTCAATCCACACAAAGAACCTCAAAGAGTGCCCCAAGATTTCTATCGGAGAACGTAGGACAAGAACGTGTATCAACCCCTATGCATAGATTACCTCAATGTCACCGCGGGAATCCGCAAGTTGAGTACCAAAACATATATCAAGTGAATCAATAGAACACCCCATTGTCACCACGGGTATCCATATGCAAGACATATATCAATTGTTCTCAAATCCAATGTTCAATCCAACATAACGATATCTCAAAGGGAAAGATTCAATTCATCACAACATGATAGCAAGGGAATAACATAATATGATTCGACTATATTAACAAAGCCCGTGATACATCAAGATCATGACATCTCAAGAACACGAAAGAGAGAGAGACATTTAACACATAGCTAATGGTACATACCCTCAGCCCCGAGGGTGGACTACTCCCTCCTCGTCATGGCCTCCGCCGGGATGATGAAGATGGCCACCGGAGATGGATTCCCCTCTCTGGCAGGGTACTGGAATGCCTCCAGATTGGTTTTCCATCGATACAGAGAGTTGCGGCAGCGGAGCGGAGAGTCTAGGGTTATTTCTGATGGTTTCTATATTTATAGGATTTTTGGGCGTCGATTTCACGCCAAGATGGGCCCCGAGGAGGGCACGATACACCAGGGCGCGCCTGGGCCCTCTGGCGCGCCCTGGTGGGTTGTGCCCACCTCATGGCTCTTCTCCGGTGGTTCTTCGCTCCAATATTGCTTATTTGGTCCAGAAAAAATCACCAAAAAGTTTCGGGCGATTCCGAGAACTTTCATTTTCTGCACAAAAACAACACCACGGTAATTCTGCTGAAAACAGCGTCAGTCCGGGTTAGTTCTAAATAAATCACATAAAGTGCATCAAAACCATATAAAAGTATTGTAAACATAGGTGAATATGGCATGAATTCTTCATAAATTATCGATACGTTGGAGACGTATCAGCATCCCCAAGCTTAATTCCTACTCGTCCTCGAGTAGGTAAATGATAAAAGAACTAATTTATGAAGTGTGAATGCTGGCATAGTGCATAGGTTTGATCAATGATAATTTCAAACACTTTTCCTACCATTATAACAACAACTTTTTCTCATAAAAATCATCATGATAAAGTAGCAACCAATTCAAATGTTATGGTTCAAACAATGAATTCTCTTGAAACTTAACAACCTATGTTCTTAGTCACCAAACAATTCCAATTCAACTTATTCTCAACAAAGTCTAAGTAAGAGCCCCACATACTCAATCATCATATAGTCTTCTATGATTGCTAGTACTCAAAGCATATTTTTAGAACAAATAGCATCCATCGAACACAAAGAAAGATAGGGGCTTAATGTTTCGCCTCCCAACTCATTTATCATATAGATAATTGTCAAGAATAATAAATCATGATCAAATATATTTGACGGGATATATATGTTTGGATCTTTCCCCACCACATGATGCTTGCCAACTAATAGACTGAGGTTGGAATAAGAAGTTGGCTCAACATGAATAGTAAATAACATGAAAGTAAATAGATTGTCCCTTCGCAGAGGGAAGTAGGGATTTGAAAGGTGCCAGAGCTCATTGTTTAAATCAGAGGTAAATATAATTTTGGGAGGTGCACCCTTCCTGTCAACGTTACGACCAAGATTTATCAATATCTTCCATGTTAAACACATTAGCGGCGGTTCCCAAGCGATAAAAGTAAAGGTTTACTCCCCCTCCACCAACAAACACACTCCACGGCTAGCCGAATCCACGGGTACCGTCCATACCAACAACATTCCTGGGGGAGTTTTGTTTAATTATTTGCATTTTTTTATTTCGGGACTGGGAATCCCTATTACTGCCCCTCTCGTGCAAGGACGAGTGAATAAACACTCATCATGAGAATAACCCGCTTAACATGGAAGATACTGACCGCCCCCCGTCACTCCATGAGCGGTCCAGGCACACAAAACAGATGTTTATTTGAATGTTTAGAGGTGGCACATGCAAATTTACTTGGAATGGTAGTGAAATACCATATATAGGTAGGTATGGTGGACTCTTATGGAAGAAACTTGGCTCAAGGATTTGGATGCACAAGTAGTATCTCTACTTAGTATGAAGTGTTGGCTAGCAAAAGGTTCTAAACAAGCACCACATGTTGGAGGATTCATAACAATATAACTTCTATGCAAATATACACAACCATAACTCATTACGTTGTCTTCCTTGTCCAACTTCAACTAATTTGCTCAAGTTTGAAAATAATTAATGGGTATTCACAATCATAGAAGATGTCCAAGATAATATAGTTGTATGTGAAAGTTCTCTTCCTTATACTAATCATTCACGAATTTCTTGTATGACCAATATTGTGATTGTCAAACTTCAATAGGTTTTACTTTCTAAACCAGATGTGAAGCTACTACTAAGCATAAAGCACATTGATAATTTCATATTTATGATATTCAATTCATTCACAATTTACTCATAGGATATAAGTGAAGCACAAGAGTAAACATCAAACTACTCTCAAAAGATATAAGTAAAGATCAATGAGTAGTCAAACAATTAAGTAGCTATGTGAGGACTCTCTATCTCAATAAAGATTTTCTGATCTGAGTATTTTATTCAAACATCAAACTAAACAAAAATAAAACTCCAAGAATATCACGCATCATGTGAACGAATAAAAATTTAGGCTCAACATAGGCTAACCGATAGTTGACGAAGAGAGGTGAGATGCGTAGCATCCCCAAGCTTAGATGCTTGAGACTTCTTGAAATATTTACTTGGGGTGCCTTGGGCATCCCCAAGCCTGAGCTTTTGTATCTCGTTCAATCCTCTTATAAACTTCATCCACACAAAACTCGAAAAGAACTCGTGAGATAGGTTAGTACACATAATGATAAATCAACTCTTTATGTAATGCCAAGACAAGTTGCATAATAATTTCAAACATCATCTACTTTTTACTATCATTTCCACAATTTATATCTACCAATATAGGCTATGGAAACTATAGGATAAGTAGATAACAAAACTATGGCAGCAATCTGTCCGAACAGAACAGTCTGTAGCAATTTATGAAAACAGTGTACTTCTGTAACTCAAACAATTATGAACATTTATGACATGCTAAATAATTTATATGACAATACTGTGTAAAAATTTGAGAAACTTTCCACGTTCCAGTAAAATATGAAAATTCAAACACTACAGAGAAAGTTTCTGTTTTTACACAGCACACATCAAACATGCAATGCAAGCATCCTAAAGGCAATTCTTGGAACTTTTTATTGAAAAACAAGATTATAAATAACACCTAACAGAGACCAACAAAATAAAATGACGCTCCAATCAAAACACATATTATGTGACGAATAAAAATAAAGCTCTAAGTAAGATATACCGATAGTGTTGAAGACGAAAGAGGGGATGCCTTCCGGGGCATCCCCAAGCTTTGGTGCTTGAGTCTTCCTTGGATATTACCTTGGGGTGCCTTGGGAATCCCCAAGCTTAGGTTCTTGTCACTCCTTATTCTCCTCATATCGGTGTCTCACCCAAAACTTGAAAACTTCAATCAAACAAAACTTAACGGAATTTCGTGAGATGGGTTAGTATAGTAAATATAGATCATTCACTTAGGTACTGTCAAGACAAGATTCATAATTGTTCCCACATGATACCTACTGTATTCTATCATTCCCATAATTTATACCACTAAATATAAGCTATGGAAACACTAAAACAAGCAAACTATGCATGCAAAACAGAATCTGTCAAAAACAGAACAGTCTGTGAAGATCTGTAGTGTAACCATACTTCCATGTCTCTAAAAATTCTGAACAGTTAGGAAAACCTGAAGAATTTGTATATCAAGACTGTGTAAAAAAATTAGAAATTCTTTTATGCTCCAGTTAAATCATAGAAATTCTTTACTGGAGGCAAAACTTTCTGTTTTGGTTCAGCATCAATTCTACTCATCTTGTGAGTCATCCCAAAGGCTTTACTTGGCACTTTATTGAAATAAAAGACACAAAACATGATTACTATAGTAGCTTAATCATGTGAACATATAAAAACAGAAAGTAAAAGTGTTGGGTTGTCTCCCAACAAGTGCTTTTCTTTAATGCCTTTTAGCTAGGCATGATGATTTCAATGATGCTCACATAGGAATAATAATTGAAACATGCAAGGGGGCATCATGAAACACATGACAAGCACATTTAAGTCTAACCCACTTCCTATGCATAGGGATTTTGTGAGAAAACAATTTATGGGAGCAAGAATCAACTAGCATAGGAAGGCAAAACAAGCACAACTTTAAAGCTTTGAACACATAGGGAGGAAACTTGATATTATTGCAATTCCTACAAGCATATGTTCCTCTCTCATAATAATTTTCAGTAGCATCATGAAGAAATTCCACAATATAACTATCACATAAATCATTATTTTCATGATACACAAGCATAGAATTTTTATTACTACCCACATAAGCAAATTTCTTCTCATTCATAATAGTGGGAGCATCAAATGAAACTCGAATACTATAAATTGTTTCCACATTAAAAGAGTAATGTTTAGTAAAAGGATATCCAAAATCATGACAATAATTATCACTACTTTTTATAACATAAGTATCATCACAATAATCATCATAAGTAGCAACTTTGTTCTCATCATAGTCAAGTGAAACCTCTTCCGAAATAGTGGAATCATTACTAAATAAAGTCATGACCTCTCCAACTCCACTTTTATCATTATAATAAAATTCAACACCCTCCAAAATAGTAGGATAATAATTATCTAAAGTTGACACTCTTCCAAACCCACTTTCATAAATATCGCAATCATCATAAAAAGGAGGCATGCAATCATCATAACAAATTTGATAATTCAAAGTATGGGAACTAAAAAGATCATCTTCATTAAGCATAGCATCCCCAAGCTTGGGACAAACATTAATTGCAGCAAATAAATTCTCAAACATGTCATTCTCATCAAACATAGTATCCCCAAGCTTGTGGCTTGGCATATCATAAGCATAATCACTCTCATCATTAATAGTATGAATAGCACCAATAGTATAACAATTATTATCATCATAATTTACCAAGTTGGTGCCAAAAAGATTTTCAAGATTATAAGAAGTATCATTATCTTCCTAATCATAGTCATCACAACAAGCAATAGGCATAACAAAATCATAAACAAGTGTATCATCTTCCACAATTATTTTTGATTCATCCTCGTTCGTCACAACAATAATAGGAGCAACATCATTTGGGAGAGATACCTTTTTACCTCTACTCTTTCTTCTTTTCTTCTTCTTCACCACATCATGTGTGGGTTTAATTAATTTCTTCGAGCTTCTTATTGATGAGATTGGTTGAATAGGGAGCTCCTCCTCGTCACCTAGTACATTATGAGAGACAATAGGAGGGAAAGTGGAATTCTTTACCCTTTCATTAGTATTCCTTTTATATTCTATTGGTTTTCCCATCTTTCTATAGTTGGCAATATAAGAATTCTCATTGCAATTTACCATGCAAAACATATAGATATTTTTTAGAGTAGTTTCAATGTCGTCCGTGAGAATGAATACTTCAAACCAACTATTTTTATGTGTCAATTCTTCACTCCCCAAAAATAGAGAAAGCTCATCATAAAGTTCAAGGGTGATCAAGTCATTACAATATTTGGCCATGATTTGATCATGAAAAAGTTTGCATTGGAAATTAAGATGACCAACTTTATTGCAAAGTTCACAAGTAATAGGACAAAGAGAACATAATTTTGTAGCAAATATATCTATCACTGAGCAAAAAATTGGTTCTATCATGTTTATGCTTCTTACAAAATCTATCATCCCTATAAGGCACGTCTTCACAAACTTTATCCACTCCACAAAAATTGACATGCTTATAAGAAGCATTTTTATCATGACTAGTGCAATCATCATTAGTATTTTGGATATTCATAGAGTTCATACTAACAACATTGCAATCATACTCATCATTCAAAGAATTCTCATTAAGTATTTTCATAATTTCTTCCTCTACCAATTGAGCACAATTTTCTGAATCCTTATTTTCACGAAAGACATTATAAAGACAAAACAAATGATGCAACCTAAACTCCATTTTTTTATAGTTTTCTTTTATAAAACCAAACTAGTGAAAAACAAGAAACTAAATGATTTAATTGCAAGATCTAAAGATATACCTTCAAGCACTCACCTCCCCAGCAACGGAGCTAGAAAAGAGCTTGATGTCTACTACGCAACTTTATTCTTGTAGACTTTGTTGGGCCTCCAAGCGCATAGTTTTGTAGGGCAGTAGCAATTTTCCCTCAAGTGGATGACCTAAGGTTTATCAATCCGTGGGAGGTGTAGGATGAAGATGGTCTCTCTCAAACAACCCTGCAATCAAATAACAAAAAGTCTCTTGTGTCCCCAACACACCAAATACAATGGTAAATTGTATAGGTGCACTAGTTCGATGAAGAGATGGTGATACAAGTGCAATATGGATGATAGATATAGGTTTTTGTAATCTGAAAATATAAAAACAGCAAGGTAGCAAGTAACAAAAGTGAGCACAAACGGTATTGCAATGCTTGAAAACAAGGCCTAGGGTCCGTACTTTCGCTAGTGCAATCTCTCAACAATGCTAATATAATTGGATCACATAACCATCCCTCAACGTGCAACGAAGAATCACTCCAAAGTTCTTATCTAGCGGAGAGCATAAGAAGAAATTGTTTGTAGGGTATGAAACCACCTTAAAGTTATCCTTTCCGATCGATCTATCCAAGAGTTCGTACTAACATAACCAAGTTATCCTTTCCGATCGATCTATCCAAGAGTTCGTACTAATATAACCATATGATACGCATCAACAAACTCTAATGTCACCTAGATACTCCAATGTCACAACAAGTATCCATGAGTTAATTATACGATACGCATCAAACAATTTCAGATTCATAATACTCAATCCACACAAAGAACCTCAAAGAGTGCCCCAAGATTTCTATCGGAGAACGTAGGACAAGAACGTGTATCAACCCCTATGCATAGATTACCCCAATGTCACCGCGGGAATCCGCAAGTTGAGTACCAAAACATATATCAAGTGAATCAATAGAACACCCCATTGTCACCATGGGTATCCATATGCAAGACATATATCAAGTGTTCTCAAATCCAATGTTCAATCCAACATAACGATATCTCAAAGGCAAAGATTCAATTCATCACAACATGATAGCAAGGGAATAACATCATATAATCCGACTATATTAACAAAGCCCGTGATACATCAAGATCATGACATCTCAAGAACACGAGAGAGAGAGAGAGAGAGATTTAACACATAGCTACTGGTACATACCCTCAGCCCCGAGGGTGGAGTACTCCCTCCTCGTCATGGCCTCCGCCAGGATGATGAAGATGGCCACCGGAGATGGATTCCCCTCTCCGGCAGGGTACTGGAACGCCTCCAGATTGGTTTTCCGTCGATACAAAGAGTTTCGGCGGCGGAGCGGAGAGTCTAGGGTTATTTCTGATGGTTTCTATATTTATAGGATTTTTGGGCGTCGGTTTCACGCCAAGATGGGCCCCGAGGAGGGCACGATACACCAGGGCGCGCCTGGGCCCTCTGGCGCGCCCTGGTGGGTTGTGCCCACCTCGTGGCTCTTCTCCGGTGGTTCTTCGCTCCAATATTGCTTATTTGGTCTAGAAAAAATCACAAAAAAGTTTCGGGCGATTCCGAGAACTTTCATTTTCTGCACAAAAACAACACCACGGTAATTCTGCTGAAAACAGCGTCAGTCCGGGTTAGTTCTAAATAAATCACATAAAGTGCATCAAAACCATATAAAGTATTGTAAACATAGGTGAATATGGCATGAATTCTTCATAAATTATCGATACGTTGGAGACGTATCAGCATCCCCAAGCTTAATTCCTACTCGTCCTCGAGTAGGTAAATGATAAAAGAACTAATTTATGAAGTGTGAATGCTGGCATAGTGCATAGGTTTGATCAATGATAATTTCAAACACTTTTCCTACCATTATAACAACAACTTCTGAGCATGCGATCCGAGCTCGCGATCAGGAAAGCCTCTGCGTGGTACTCATAGACTGACTCAGAAAGCTTCTCCCAAAACAAATGGTACACTGGATCTTCGCCGTGGGGGTACAGTCAAAGCCAGACGTTCCGGAGCAGTACTGGAAAGGTGGATGGTGCAGGCTCAAAATGGTAATGGTATGGAACTGGTGCCATCTACACTCACAATGCCAATGGTTAGTAAAACAATGAATCATGATGCATGCCATGCAACAATCAAATGCAGCAAGCAAGATGCACACTCAAAGCCCTACACTAATCGCGGTTCTAGCGCGGGTTGACTAGGGTGTCCTACAGTCAGCACGGCTCTGATACCAAGCGTTGTGGCACCCCGGCTCAGAGAACCGGATTACCAGTGTTTCCAACCCAGAGATCATGTCTTCTGGAAACACACAACAACTTGGAACAGAATTGAACTGACTTTATTGATAGATTTCTAGTACAAGCTCGAATTTTACAATGATAGCGAGGCCAAAGGCACCCTCGGTGCTATGACAATATCTACATTATTTATGCAACATAGCAGGCCTCGAAACTACTAGGTACTTCTACGGCGTAGCGGAATATAGCGGCAACTCCATCCACAGGGACACTGCTGTGGACACATCCTAGTTAGCGTAGCACGAACTATCAGGATATCCGTCCTCGGCTTCTCCTGCATCTGGCATGATACGCCAGGTGAGTACTTTGAATGTACTCGCAAGCTCACGACAACTAAGTAATGCAGCAAACAATAGCATGGCAATCAACATGTTAAATACTTAAGCAATTCACTTACTGTACCGGTCATTAACTTACTCTCATTCGGGTTGCCCACAACCCCCGGAATACTCATAAGCCTCGAGTACTTCCAATCATACGAAGAGTTCTTCCATCATTACTAACATTGATACGGTTGACCATCTATTGAGGTCTGGACGGGCTGTCCAATTCCGTGGACGCGGCTATTCGAATAGATTTTTACACTCTGCAGAGGTTGCGCACTTTACCCACACCATGAAGCACCTGGCCTCGCTATCCCCTTCGGGTGGACCAGCGTTGCTTCAACGAAACCTGCCTGACCCGTGACTCTTTCATCGTACCACCGGCATTCATCCTCCCCCGGAGGCCTGCCCTGGGTGGCCCCTGTGTCCTCATGACACCTGTGTCCTCATGACACCTGCCACCGTCGTGGCCAAACTAAACTGTCCCAAACGGGGACGCCGGCACAATACTCAACTGGGCTCACAGGGTTATCGCCGCCTACCTGATCAGGGTAGCACGCGCGCATAACCCTCCCTCTTTGGAGGTACCGGTGAAAGATCACGCAGTCAGGCCAAGTCAAGGCCGTCCCATACCGGCAAATGTGGTTGCACGGGTAAGCCCCGACAGGTGACACAAGATTAACCACTAAGTTACTTAGTAAAATAGTGGTTATCAAAATATGCCATTATCTACTTAAATTATTCTATGAATAATCTTAAAGCAAATAAATAAGCATAATGTATTAAAATATGCAATGCTATTATAATGCTTCATGAAATGGGTATCATGGCTTGCCTTGCTCTGTTGGGTTGTTCAAACACTCTTGATCTTCAAATGCACCACAATCTCCTTCTGAAAATATTTTTAAAGTGCAAAGGAAAATGTCACATAATTCTATTCTGTTCACCAACAATTCTGTGAGTATTGGAAAAATACCAAAATTTGTCAGAAAATAAAAGGGCTCAGTACCAACACAATGCAAAAAGAATCAACTGAATTGGGTTTGTAGATTAAAAGTTATTCAGGGTCAAAGTTTGGTCAAAATCTGGGATTAAATAAATGAAAAACAGAAAAACCAGAAAACCCTCCAGCGGCCACGTCGAAAGCGTATTCTTAGAATACGCCTCCACTCATACCGCTTCGGGCGTGGGCGGGGTCGCTGACAGGTGGGGCCTGTCTGGTTCAAACAGAGGGAGAGGAAGGCAGGGAGGAATGGCGGCTCACCGGCGATGCTCACCGGCGTTAGAGACGGCGGCGGGGCTAGGAAAAGGTCAGAATGGATCGGGCACTCAACGGTGGTTCTCCCTGTACCCGTAGCTCCTCCGGAGGTGGACGGACGGCGTCGCCCCCTTCCTCTCCGGCGGGTGGAGCTCACGGTGGTTGCCGGCGATGCCGATTCCGACGAGGATTGGGCTGGGCAAAGGGTCGAAGAGGACCAGGGAGACCTTCTGATCTCGATGGCTGGCTCAGGAGGGCTAGGAAGGGGCTGGAGGTGGCTGGCGACAGAGAAGATTCAGGCGGTGGAGCCTTCGCCGGAGTCGAGGGAGACGAGCTCCCGGCTCTTGCTGGGGTGTTCTAGAGACGATTCAGAGGTGGAGAGGTGGGGTGAGGAGCTAGGAGGGGCTGGGTAGGGCCTTTTATAGGCCAACGGCGAGCGCTGCCGAGCTCTCCCGAAGCGGCAAGGCTCGGGCCTGCCACTGGAGCAAGGACGGCGAGTTGGCCGTCGCGGCGTGGGGTGAGGTGACGGAGGAGGGCGGAGGAGCGACGGGACGGGTCCGGCGCCATCAATGGCTCGCGGACAACCACAGTGGCCGGAGCCTACTGTTCTGCCCGTGGCGAAGCTTGGCTGGGAGCGGCGGCGGCCTTCGCCGGCGGTCAGGATGGTTCGGGAGACGCCACGCGTTCGACTGGAGCGCTGTCGGCACCAAGGGACAAGGGGGACAGCGAGGGACGGCTCGGGCGAGCGCATCCGACTCTGGCGCCGCGCAGAGCGCGCGCTCTGGCATGCCAGCACCGTGCTCACCACGGGTGCGGCCACCAGGAGGCCACGCAGGCCTGGCGCTCCTTGTCTAGGGTGTCGACCTTCGTCCCCCTAGCCTCTCTGTACCACTGGCTCGACCAGATACACTCTGGTTTGATGGGTAGCATCAACTACAGTTCCTGACGGCAAACTTGAGAGGGTTCTGGAGGGAAAATAAGATGGAGATGAAGCTAGTGGATATGTCTGGTGTTATCTATCTTGGAAGGACTATAAACTGGCAAAGTTTGGAGAGATTTGAAAAAGATTTGAACATAGTTCCTTTGGAAACCACCATTCTGGTCCAGAATCTAAATGAGCTTGTGGCACTCACATGGATGCTCTGCTAATGATGACACTTGGTGGAGGGAAGTTATTTGGTAGTGCACACATGCCATAAAAGTTGTAGATCAATTGTGCACCCCTAGCTTGTACTTCCTTCACAAAGGTTCAAAATAAGCAGAAACTTGACAGGGTCCTGCTGCTCAAAAATTGTACTGGACCAGATGATGTTTTTGGATATTGGGGCTAGATAGGATCCCTAGAAGCTTGAGGAATTTATTGAGAATTTTCTGAGATAGGAAAAATGGGTTTGCTTCACAATGGATCAATTCTGGCCAGAAAAGAAATAATTATTCTGGCCATAATTTCATATTGGGCAATGGAATATTTTTGGAGATTATGGAATCATATGATGATGAAAAGGTGTGGAAAAAGTTTGGGAATTTATTGATCATCCAAACTATAGGTTGCTTCACAACCCATAGTGGTGACATAATTTCCCAAATAGAGAAAAGGATTTATTGGAAAATATCAAATATTGGAAATTGATCTAGGAGATATGTAGAAAGGTTTTGGCAAGATGAGGAGGGTTTTGGGTTACTGGGGAAAAGATTCAAAGAATCACAGATCCAAATCAATTGAAACGATTTGAAAATCAACCAAGTTTGCAAATAAAACCCAAAAGATTTTGAAAAGAAAAAGTCGCCAAAAATCAGGGTGTCACAAACCTACCCCCCTTAGGATGAATCTCGTCCTCGAGATTCGGTTGCTCTGGGAACAAGTATGGATATGCGGATCTCAAGAAATCTTCTCTTTCCCATGTAGCCTCTTCCTCAGTATGGTGCTCCCATAGCACCTTGTAAAACATGATTACCTTACTCCTGGTAGTTCTTTCCATTTCATCTAGGATCTTGACAGGTTTCTCTTCGTAAGTCAAATCCTTAGCCAGTTCTAGCTCACTCATATCTGCCTGCTTGATCGGTGGTGTAATGCACTTCCTTAACTGTGATATGTGGAAGACATCGTGCACATCAGACAGCTCCGGTGGTAATTCCAACTGGTATGACACCCTGCCTCTTCTAGCAACCACTGGAAAGGGACCGATATATCTTGGTGCAAGCTTTCCCCGGGTATGAAACCTCTTTACTCCCTTCATGGGGGTTACTCGGAGGTACGCATATTCTCTGGGTTGAAAGGTCAGTTCCCGGTGCTTTGGGTCATAGTAGCTCTTTTGGCGGGACTTGGTTGCTCGAAGACGCTCCTGAATGTCCTTGACCTGTCTCTCAGCCTCGAGCATCAAGTCCGTGCCGAAGATACGGCTATCTCCTGTCTGGGACCAATTTAAGGGGGTGCGGCACTTCCGCCCGTAGAGTGCCTCAAACGGTGACATCTTCAAGCTTGACTGATAGCTGTTGTTATAGGAGAATTCCGCATAGGGTAGGCTATCTTCTCATTTGGTCCCATGGTTGAGAGCACAGGACCGAAGCATATCTTCCAATATTTGGTTCATTCTTTCGGTCTGTCCATCTGCCTGCGGATGGTACGCCGTGCTATGCTTCAGCATGGTTCCCAAAGCTTGATGCAATCGTAGCCAGAATGCTGAGGTGAATAGGGAGCCTCTATCTGATGTGATAGACTTGGGTACTCCATGAAGGCTGACTATCCGGGACATGTAGAGTTGTGCAAGCTGATTTGCGTTGAAAGTGGTCTTTACCGGGATAAAGTGAGCCACCTTCGTGAGTATATCCACAATGACCTAGATAGCATCATTGCCTCTTGTTGACCTGGGTAGTCCAACGATGAAATCCATACATATGTCGTCCCACTTCCACTGGGGAACCGGTAACGGATGTAGTAGCCCAGCGGGTTTCTGGTGTTCTGCTTTGACCTTGTTGCAGATGTCACAGCAGGCGACATAGTATGCTATATCCCTTCGCATTCCTGGCCACCAAAATGTCTCTCTCAGATCCTGATACATCTTTGTGCCTCCCGGGTGGATAGAGTATGCGGACTCATGAGCTTCTCTGAGTATTTGCTGCCTCAGGTTATTCTGATCGGGCACACATATCCGTTTCTCAAACCATAAGGTGCCTTGGTCATCCACGCGGAAGGACTTGGCCTTCCCTTTTGGAATCAGCTCCTTGATCTCTTTTATTCCTTCATCTGGCTCTTGGGCCTTCTTAATTTCTTCCATAAGTGTTGGAGTAATTTCTAAAGTATCTGAGGTAGTTGGGCCGCATAGCACCATATTGAGCTCAGCAAATTCTTCTTGTAACCTTGGATGCATACTTCCCACTAGAGCATTCACGGTGCTTTGTTTCCTGCTGAGGGCGTCAGCGACCACATTAGCTTTTCCCGGATGATAGTTTATTCCAATGTCATAGTCCTTGACTAGTTCAAGCCATCTTCGCTGCCTGAGATTCAGGTCAGGTTGGGTGAAAATATACTTGAGACTCTTATGGTCTGTGTATATTTCACAACGTTGTCCAATGACGTAATGCCTCCAAATCTTCAGGGAATGAACTACGGCTGCTAATTCCAAATCGTGTGTGGGGTAGTTCTCCTCATGGGGTCGTAGCTGTCTGGATGCATATGCTACAACCTTCCCTTCTTGCATCAATACGCAGCCGATTCCACGTCTGGAAGCATCGCAGTATATGTCGAAGCTCTTGTGTATGTCTGGAAGGACTAGGACAGGTGCTGTAGCGAGCCTGGTCTTTAGCTCCAGGAAACTGCTGTCACATTCCGTCGTCCAGACAAATCTTTGATTTTTCTTGAGCAATTCCGTCAGTGGCTTGGCTATTTTAGAAAAGCCTTCTATGAAACGACGATAGTAGCCAGCCAATCCCAGGAAGCTACGGACTTCGGTCACCGAGGCTGGTGTCTTCCAATTCAGCACCGCAGTTACCTTGCTGGGGTCGACGGCTACTCCTTGTTCTGATAGAATGTGCCCCAGAAATCCCACCTCTTTTAGCCAAAATTCACACTTACTGAACTTGGCATACAGACGGTGGTCTCTTAA
Organism: Elymus sibiricus; assembly: GCA_039707655.1. NCBI lineage: Eukaryota > Viridiplantae > Streptophyta > Magnoliopsida > Poales > Poaceae > Elymus > Elymus sibiricus. The sequence goes on from CM077665.1 coordinate 84,004,877, forward strand.
TCTTTCCAAGACAGCACAGAGGTGTTGTTTATGCTCTTCTTCATCCTTGGAATATATCAGGATATCATCAATGAACACCACCACGAACTTGTCTAGGAAATCCATGAAAACCTTGTTCATCATGCTCATGAAGTAAGCGGGAGCATTTGTCAGTCCAAATGACATGACTGTAAATTCATACAAACCATATCGGGTGGTGAACGCTGTCTTGGGTATATCCTCTTTTCGGATTTTTAGCTGGTGATATCTGGTTCGGAGGTCAATCTTGGAGAATACCCGTGCTCCGTTCAGTTTGTCGAACAAGTCATCAATGCGAGGAAGCGGGTACTTATTCTTAATGGTGACCTCATTCAACTGGCGATAGTCTACGCACATTCGTAGACTTCCATCCTTCTTCTTGACAAAGAGCACTGGTGATCCCCATGGCGAGATGCTTGGGCAAATGTACCCTTTTTGCAACAATTCATCCAACTGCTTCTTCAACTCCTCCAACTCTGAACCTGGCATACGGTAGTATTTCTTGTAAATCGGAGTGGTACCGGGAACTACTTCAATTGCAAACTCCAATTCCCGGTCGGGTGGCATCCCGGGTAATTCTTCGGGAAATACGTCCGGAAATTCGCAGACTACCAAAATCAAGTTCACATCCGTGACGGTAGTTTGGTATGCCATTCCCTTCTTTGACATCATCATGGTGGCAAGAAATTGGACTGTTTGTCCTGTTGGGTTGACTAGTGTTACTGTCCTGCTGGCACAATTGATACACACCTGATATGGTGTCAACCAGTCCATCCCCAGTATTACGTCCAATCCCGAGGATTCAATGGCAATGAGTGCAGCTGGAAACTTAACTCCATGTATTGAAATTTCCAGATCTCTATATATCAGATTTGTTCTGAGCAGGGAGCCAGGAGATTGTACCACCATGATTTTGTCTAAAAGCGACGGAGAAAATTTGTGCGAGGTGGCAAAACTCCAAGAAATAAACGAATGGGAAGCCCCAGAATCAAATAAAATTACTGCAGGTATGTCGTTAACAGAAAACATACCAAGGACTACTTCTGGAGCTTCGTAGGCTTCCTCAGCGGAGATATGATGGACGCGTCCGTGGCTGAAGTTATGATTGGGGCGGCATCCAATAGTGTTGACCTGCGGCTTGACATCGGAGGATGGCTTCCCGTTGTTGGCGGGGCACTGTTTGGAGTAGTGTCCACTTTGGCCGCAAGTGAAGCAGGTATTGTTGCGGCGGCAGTCCTCTATCACGGGTTGTTTGCCGAAGGTCTTGGTCTGGCTCACTGTCTTATTATTGTTGTTGCCATTGCTCCATGTAGGCTTTTATTCAGATGAGCCTGGCTGCCAGGTGCGTGGCTTATGCGCAAACGGCTCACGGTTGTCCTTCTTGGGTTCAAACTTTCGCTTGTGGTTATCATATCCGAACTTATGTTCCCGTTCGGCTATGAAGGCCTTGTTTACCAGAGTCTGGAAGTCTGGAAAGTCTAGCATGCAAAGCTGACAATGGAGGGCGTAATTTAGTCCTCCTAGGAACCGATCTATCTTTCTTTCTTCGGTGGCCACATCATAGGTAGAGTATCGCGCCAGATTGTTGAACTTGTTTAGGTACTCTGCCACCGACGTATTTCCTTGTGTCAGAGCAAGGAACTCTCTTTGCTTCACCTTCATTATGCCAGTGGGAATGTGGAATTTGCGGAATAACTCCTTAAACTTCTCCCAGGAGATTTCTTCTTCAGAAGACCATGTTGCCTTTGTATTGTCCCACCAGATAGCTGATGGCCCTTCCAGGTAGTGGGTGGCAAAAGGAACCTTGTTAGATTCTTCGCAACGTGCTATTTCCAGCTTCTTTTCTATAGTCCTTAGCCAATCATCCGCTTCTATCGGGTCCACAGCTTGACCAAAATTGGGTGGTTTGGTGCGCTGGAAGTCGGACAATCTAGAATGTGTTCCATTGTGGTTGTGGTTCTGACCCACCATGGTCTGCATGCTTTTCAGAAATTCCATAAGGTCCTGGTTTCTCTTCTCCTCAAACATTCTCATAATCTAATCAATGGTCGGTGCTTGAGGTGGTGGGGGTGGTAAATCTTCTGGTGATTGTCCTGCTTGTCTGGCGGATCGACGAACGGGGGTTCCATCGCCGCCTTGGCTACAACTTCCCTTCATCCTAAATTTGTTCCCATTGCAAAGTACCGAATCGATGAGCAACATCCATAAGGGAAACACAGGGGTATGACACCAGAAAGAAAATACGCGAAAAAGGCGAATAAAGCAAACAACATAATTATTCAAGATAACCCAACATCATACATGGCAAGCTAGTAGGGGGATATCATGGCTATACTGCTCATACGGCAGTTGACATATGCAAAGATGCATGCACAACAGCTCAAGCCTCTACTCTAGTGGCGCAGATGGCACGAACACTGACAGACTGAAGACTCCTCGTCGTCTGATCCTGAGTCGGAGTCGGAACTGATGATATGGATCTCATCCTCCGGATCAAAGGAAACACGACGACGCTGCTGGGACGGTTCTCCTTCCGAGGTAGAAGGAGCACGACGCCTCAGCATCAGAGCAGCTGGAGTGGCTAGGAGTGAGGCCCACTCTGTTGGGGTCTCACGGCGGCTACCAGACGAAAAGCCGGCGGCACCGTAGAGCTAGAAGGAGCCTCAAACCTGGGTGGAGGTGGAACTGGTGGTGGATATATGGGTGGAAAGATAGGCTGAGGTGGAGGTGGAACTGGGGCCACGGCTGCAAGTGCCCCTTGGACACGAGACAGCTCCTCAGCCAAGGATATGATCGTACGATAACTGGCGTTCAGATAACGAGCCAGAATAGCAGTCGCACGATCACACGCTGGGTCAACTGGCGCGAAAATGACTCGCCCTGTCGTAGGAGACATGGTGGGATAGTGGAAGAAACCTGGATGAGTCTGCATCTCGACCTCGTGAAAGCGCAAGTCAGTAAGAGCCTCCATCGCAGCAAACTGGATCGCCAACTCCGAGGTGGAAGCCGTTCCGCCCTTGGAAGAGCGAGAGTAGCTACCAAGATCCGAGCTCGCGATCAGGAAAGCCTCTGCGTGGTACTCATAGACTGACTCAGCAAGCTGCTCCCGAAACACCTGGTACACTGGATCTTCGCCGTGGGGGTACAGTCAAAGCTAGACGTTCCGGAGCAGTACTGGAAAGGTGGATGGTGCAGGCTCAAAATGGTAATGGTATGGAACTGGTGCCATCTACACTCACAATGCCAATGGTTAGTAAAATAATGAATCATGATGCATGCCATGCAACAATCAAATGCAGCAAGCAAGATGCACACTCAAAGCCCTACACTAATCGCGGTTCTAGCGCGGGTTGACTAGGGTGTCCTACAGTCAGCACGGCTCTGATACCAAGCGTTGTGGCACCCCGGCTCAAAGAACCGGATTACCAGTGTTTCCAGCCCAGAGATCATGTCTTCTGGAAACACACAACAACTTGGAACAGAATTGAACTGACTTTATTGACAGATTTCTAGTACAAGCTCGTATTTTACAATGATAGCAAGGCCAAAGGCACCCTCAGTGCTATGAAAATATCTACATTATTTATGCAACATAGCAGGCCTCGGAACTACTAGGTACTTCTACGGCGTAGCGGAATATAGCGGCAACTCCATCCACAGGGACACTGCTGTGGACACATCCTAGTTAGCGTAGCACGAACCATCAGGATCTCCGTCCTCGGCTTCTCCTGCATCTGGCATGATACGCCAGGTGAGTACTTTGAATGTACTCGCAAGCTCACGACAACCAAGTAATGCAGCAAACAATAGCATGGCAATCAACATGTTAAATACTTAAGCAATTCACTTATTGTACCGGTCATTAACTTACTCTCATTCGGGTTGTCCCACATAAGCCTCGAGTACTTCCGATCATACGAAGAGTTCTTCCATCATTACTAACATTGATACGGTTGACCATCTACTGAGGTTTGGACAGGCTATCCAATTCCGTGGACGCGGCTATTCGAATAGATTTTTACACTCTGCAGAGGTTACGCACTTTACCCACACCATGAAGCACCTGGCCTCGCGATCCCCTTCGGGTGGACCAGCGTTGCTTCAACGAAACCTGCCTGACCCGTGACTCTTTCATCGTACCACCGGCATTCATCCTCCCCCAGAGGCCTGCCCTGGGTGGCCCCTGTGTCTTCATGACACCTGCCACCGTCGTGGCCAAACTAAACTGTCCCAAACGGGGACGCCGGCACAATACTCAACTGGGCTCACAGGGTTATCGCCGCCTACCTGATCAGGGTAGCACGCGCGCATAACCCTCCCTCTTTGGAGGTACCGGTGAAAGATCACGCAGTCAGGCCAAGTCAAGGCCGTCCCATACCGGCAAATGTGGTTGCACGGGTAAGCCCGGACAGGTGACTCAAGATCAACCACTAAGTTACTTAGTAAAATAGTGGTTATCAAAATATGCCATTATCTACTTAAATTATTCTATGAATTATCTTAAAGCAAATAAATAAGCATAATGTATTGAAATATGCAACGCTATTATAATGCTTCATGAAATGGGTATCATGGCTTGCCTTGCTCTGTTGGGTTGTTCAAACACTCTTGATCTTCAAATGCACCACAATCTCCTTCTGAAAATATTTTTAAAGTGCAAAGGAAAATGTCACATAATTCTATTCTGTTCACCAACAATTCTGTGAGTATTGAAAAAATACGAAAATTTGTCAGAAAATAAAAGGGCTCAGTACCAACACAATGCAAAAAGAATCAACTGAATTGGGTTTGTAGATTAAAAGTTATTCAGGGTCAAAGTTTGGTCAAAATCTGGGATTAAATAAATGAAAAACAGAAAAACCAGAAAACCCTCCAGTGGCCACGTCGAAGGCCTATTCTTAGAATATGCCTCCACTCATACCGCTTCGGGCGTGGGCGGGGTCACTGACAGGTGGGGCATGTCTGGTTCAAATAGAGGGAGAGGATGGCAGGGAGGAACGGCGGCTCACCGGCGACGCTCACCGGCGTTAGAGACGGCGGCGGGGCTAGGAAAAGGTCGGAATGGATCGGGCGCTCAACGGTGGTTCTCCCTGTACCCGTAGCTCCTCCGGAGGTGGACGAACGGCGTCGCCCGCTTCCTCTCCGGCGGGTGGAGCTGACGGTGGTTGCCGGCGATGCCGATTCCGACGAGGATTGGGCTGGGCAAAGGGTCGAGGAGGACCAGGGAGACCTACTGATCTCGATGGCTGGCTCAGGAGGGCTAGGAAGGGGCTGGAGGTGGCTGGCGACAGAGAAGATTCAGGCGGTGGAGCCTTCGCCGGAGTCGAGGGAGACGAGCTCCCGGCTCTTGCTGGGGTGCTCTAGAGACGATTCAGAGGTGGAGAGGTGGGGTGAGGAGCTAGGAGGGGCTGGGCAGGGCCTTTTATAGGCCAGCGGCGAGCGCTGCCGAGCTCTCCCGAAACAGCGAGGCTCGGGCCTGCCACTAGAGCAAGGACGGCGAGTTGGCCGTCGCGGCGTGGGGTGAGGTGACGGGGGAGGGCAGAGGAGCGACGAGACGGGTCCGGCGCCATCAATGGCTCGCGGACAACCACAGTGGCCGGAGCCTACTGTTCTGCCCATGGTGGAGCTTGGCTGGGAGCGGCGGCGGCCTTCGCCGGCGGTCAGGAGGGTTCGGGAGACGCCACGCGTTCGACTGGAGCGCTGTCGGCACCAAGGGACAAGGGGGACAGCGAGGGACGGCTCGGGCGAGCGCATCCGACTCTGGCGCCGCGCAGAGCGCGCGCTCTGGCATGCCAGCACCGTGCTCACCACGGGTGCGGCCACCAGGAGGCCACGCAGGCCTGGCGCTCCTTGTCCAGGGTGTCGACCTTCGTCCCCATAGCCTCTCTGTACCACTGGCTCGACCAGATACACTCTGGTTTGATGGGTAGCATCAACTACAGTTCCTGACTGCAAACTTGAGAGGGTTCTGGAGGGAAAATAAGATGGAGATGAAGCTAGTGGATATGTCTGGTGTTATCTATCTTGGAAGGACTATAAACTGGCAAAGTTTGGAGAGATTTGAAAAAGATTTGAACATAGTTCCTTTGGAAACCACCATTCTGGTCCGGAATCTAAATGAGCTTGTGGCACTCACACGGATGCTCTGCTAATGATGAAACTTGGTGGAGGGAAGTTATTTGGTAGTGCACACATGCCATAAAAGTTGTAGATCAATTGTGCACCCCTAGCTTGTACTTCCTTCACAAAGGTTCAAAATAAGCAGAAACTTGACAGGGTCCTGCTGCTCAAAAATTGTACTGGACCAGATGATGTTTTTGGATATTGGGGCTAGATAGGATCCCTAGAATCTTGAGGAATTTATTGAGAATTTTCTAAGATAGCAAAAATGGGTTTGCTTCACAATGGATCAATTCTGGCCAGAAAAGAAATAATTATTCTGGCCATAATTTCATATTGGGCAATGGAATATTTTTGGAGATTATGGAATCATATGATGATGAGAAGGTGTGGAAAAAGTTTGGGAATTTATTGATCATCCAAACTATAGGTTGCTTCACAACCCATAGTGGTGACATAATTTCCCAAATAAAGAAAAGGATTTATTGGAAAATATCAAATATTGGAAATTGATCCAGGAGATATGTAGAAAGGTTTTGGCAAGATGAGGAGGGTTTTGGGTTATTGGGGAAAAGATTCAAAGAATCACAGATCCAAATCAATTGAAACGATTTGAAAATCACCCAAGTTTGCAAGTAAAACCCAAAAGATTTTGAAAAGAAAACGTCGCCAAAAATCAGGGTGTCACACCTTTGCCTCGAAAGGATTGGGCTACCTTGCTTCACCTTGTTTACCGTTACCATAACTTGCTTGCTACCAATTATCTTGCTATCAAACTATCTGTTACCTACAATTTAAGTGCTTGCAGAAATTACCTTGCTGAAAACCGCTTGTCATTTCCTTCTGCTCCTCGTTCAGTTCGACACTCTTACTTATCGAAAGGACTATGATTGATCCCCTATACTTGTGGGTCATCAAGACTCTTTTCTGGCGCCGTTGTCGGGGAGTGAAGCGCTCTTGGTAAGTGGAAATCGGTAAGGAAAAACTTATACTACGTGCTAAAATTTATCGCTACTTGCTACTATGGAAAACAATCCTTTGAGGGGTTTGTTCAGGGTATCTTTACCTCGATCGGAACCACAATTAGTTGCCCCTCAACCTACAACACCTACTGAAAATGTTACTTATGAAATTCCTTCGGGTATGTTAGAATAACTGCTTGCTAAAGCTTATGTAGGAGATGGAACTGAATATCCAGATATGCACCTTTTATATGTGAACGAAATTTGTGGATTATTTAAGCTTGCAGGTTTACCCGGAGATGAAGTTAAGAAGAAGGTTTTCTCGTTATCTTTGGAGGGAAAAGCATTGACATGGTATAGGCTATGTGATGATCTTGGATCGTGGAACTGGAATCGTTTGCAATTGGAATTTCACCAAAAGTTTTACCCCATGCATCTAGTTCATCGTGATCGGAATTATATATATAATTTTTGCCCTCGTGAAGGAGAAACTATCGCTCTAGCTTGGGGGAGGCTTAAGTCAATGTTATATTCATGCCCCAATCATGACATTCCGAGGGAAGTTGTCATTCAGAATTTTTATGCTCGGCTTTCTCATAATGATCAATCCATGGTCGATAATTCTTGTGCTGGTTCTTATATGAAGAAGACTATTGAATTCAAGTGGGATCTCTTAGAAAGAATTAAATGCAACTCTGAAGATTGGAAACTCGACGAAGGTAATGAGTCGGGTATAAAGCTTGAATTCGATTATGATAAATCTTTTATGAATACCGATACTTTTCACAAGTTTAGCACTAAATATGGACTTGACTCTGAGATAGTAGCCTCTTTCTGTGAAGCATTTGCTACTCACGTTGACCTCCCTAAGGAGAAGTGGTTTAAATATCGTCCCCCTATTAAAGAATAAATTAAATAACCGGTCATAGCTAAATAAGAAACCATCTTTTACAATGTTGATCCAGTTGTGCCTACCGCTTATATTGAAAACCCACCTTTCCCTGTTAGGATAAAGGAACATGCTAAGGTATCAATTGTGGTTCGTCAGAGTAATATAAGAGCACCTAAACCCCCTGAGCAAATTAAAGTGGAACCTAGTGTTGCTATGGTTAAATATCTCTTGGAAGAAAATATTGATGGGCATGTTATCTACTTTTGTGATGAAGCTGCTAGAATTGCTAAACCCGATGAAAAAGATAAACATAGACCCATAGAAGGCATGCCTGTTGTCTCAGTCAAAATAGGAGATCATTGCTATCATGGTTTATGTGATTTGGGTGCTAGTGTGAGTGCTATCCCTTTTACTCTATACCAAGAAATTATGGATGAAATAGCACCTGCTGAAATGGAAGACATTGATGTTACTATTAAACTTGCTAATAGAGATACTATCACACCACTTGGGATTGTTAGAGATGTTGAAGTCTTGTGTGGGAAAGTAAAATACCCTACTGATTTTCTAGTCCTTGGTTCCCCACAAGATGACTTTTGTCCCATTATCTTTGGTAGACCTTTCTTGAGCACCGTCAATGCTAAGATAGATTGTGAAAAACAAATTGTTGGTGTCAGTTTTGGTAATGTGTCTCATGAGTTTAATTTTTTCAAGTTTAGTAGACAACCTCGTGATAAAGCGTTATCTAGTAAGGATGAAATAATTGGTCTTTCTTCTATTGCTTTGCCTCCTACTGATCCATTAGAACAATATTTGCTTGACCATGAAAATGATATGCACCTGCGTGAAAGAAATGAAATAGATCAAATTTTCTTCGAACAACAACCTCTCTTGAAACACAATTTGCCTATTGAAACTCTTGGAGGTCCTCCTCCACCTAAAGGTGATCCTGTGTTTGAATTGAAACAATTGCCTGACACTTTGAAATATGCTTATCTTGATGAGAAAAAGATATATCTTGTTATTATTAGTGCTAACCTTTCAGAACATGAAGAAGAAAGATTATTAAAAGTTCTAAGGAAGCACCGGGCTGCTATTGGATATACTCTTGATTATCTTAAGGGCATTAGTCCCACTCTATGTCAGCACAAGATCAATATGGAACCTTATGCTAAACCCGTCGTTGATCACCAACGGCGATTGAATCCGAAGATGAAAGAAGTGGTAAGAACTGAAATATTAAAGCTTCTGGAGGCAGGTATAATCTATCTCATAGCTGATAGTAGATGGGTAAGTCCCGTTCATTGTGTCCCTAAGAAAGGAGGTATTACCGTTGTTCCTAATGATAAGAATGAACTCATCCCACAAAGAATTGTCACTGGCTATACAATGGTAATTGATTTTAGAAAATTAAATAAAGCTACTAGGAAAGATCATTACCCTCTACCGTTCATTGATCAAATGCTAGAAAGACTATCTAAGCACACACACTTTTGTTTCTTAGATGGATATTCTGGTTTCTCTCAAATACCTGTGTCACAATCCGATCAAGAGAAAACTACCTTTACTTGCCCTTTTGGAACCTATGCTTATAGACGTATGCCTTTTGGTTTATGCAATGCACCTGCTACCTTTCAAAGATATATGACTGCTATATTCTCTAATTTTTGTGAAAAGATTGTGGAGGTTTTCATGGATGATTTTTCCGTTTACGGAACTTCTTTTGATGATTGCTTAAGCAACCTTGATCGAGTTTTGCAGAGATGTGAACAAACTAATATCGTCTTGAATTGGGAGAAGTGCCACTTTATGGTTAATGAAGGCATTGTCTTGGGGCATAAAATATCTAAACGAGGTATTGAGGTGGATAAAGCTCAAGTTAATGCAATTGAGAAAATGCCATGTCCTAAAGATATTAAAGGTATTCGAAGTTTCCTTGGTCATGCTGATTTTTATAGGAGGTTCACTAAAGACTTCTCTAAAATTTCTAGGCCTCTTACTAATCTTTTGCAAAAGGATATTCCTTTTGTTTTTTATGATGATTGTGTGGAAGCCTTTGAAACACTCAAGAAAGCCTTAACCTCTGCACCTATCGTTCAACCACCTGATTGGAACTTGCGTTTTGAAATTGTGTGTGATGCTAGTGACTATGTTGTTGGTGTTGTCCTAGGACAAAGAGTTGATAAGAAATTGAATGTTATCCATTATGCTAGTAAAACTCTAGACAGTGCCCAACGAAACTATGCTACCACTGAAAAGGAATTTTTAGCAGTTGTGTTTGCTTGTGATAAATTTAGATCCTATATTGTTGACTCCAAAGTTATTGTTCACACCGATCATGCTGCTATAAAATACCTTGTGGAAAAGAAAGATGCTAAGCCTAGACTCATTAGGTGGGTTCTCTTGCTTCAAGAATTTGACTTACACATCGTTGATAGGAAGGGAGCTGAGAAGCCCGTAGCTGATAACTTGTCTAGGTTAGAAAATATTCTTGATGACCCACTACCTATTGATGATAGTTTCCCTGACGAACAGTTAGCTGCAATAAGTGTTTCTCAGAACACACCTTGGTATGCTGATTATGCTAACTACATTGTCGCTAAATATATACCACCTAGCTTCACTTATCAACAAAAGAGAAAAACATTCTATGACTTGAGACATTACTTTTGGGATGACCCACGCCTTTATAAAGAAGGAGTAGATGGTATTATTAGACGTTGTGTACCTGAGTATGAATAGGAACAAATCCTACGGAAATGTTATTCCGAAGCTTATGGAGGACATCACGCGGGAGATAGAACTGCTCATAAGGTATTACAATCTGGTTTTTATTGGCCTACTCTCTTCAAGGATGCCCGTAAGTTTGTCTTGTCTTGTGATGAATGTCAAAGAATTGGTAATATCGGTAAGCGTCGGGAAATGCCTATGAATTATTCACTTGTTGTTGAACCATTTGACGTTTGGGGTTTTGATTATATGGGGCATTTTCCTTCCTCCAACGGATACACTCATATTTTGGTTGCGGTTGATTATGTCACTAAGTGGGTAGAAACTATTTCAACTAGTAGTGTTGATCACCACACCTCCATTAAATTGCTTAAAGAGGTTATCTTCCCGAGGTTTGGAGTCCCTAGATATTTGATGACCGATGGTGCTTCAGACTTTATCCATGGTGCTTTCCGTAAGATGCTTACTAAATATGATGTTAACCATAGAATTGCATCCCCCTATCATCCTCAATCTAGTGGTCAAGTTGAACTTAGCAATAGAGAAATAAAATTAATATTACAAAAAACTGTCAATAGGTCTCGTAAGAATTGGTCTAAGAAATTAGATGATGCACTTTGGGCCTATAAAACAGCTTATAAAAATCCTATGGGTATGTCTCCATATAAAATGGTATATGGGAAAGCTTGTCATTTGCCTCTAGAATTAGAACACAAAGCATTTTGGGCAATTAAAGAACTTAATTATGATTTCAAGCTTGCCGGTGAGAAGAGGCTATTTGATATTAGCTCACTAGATGAATGGAGAACCCAAGCCTATGAAAATGCCAAGCTATTCAAAGAAAAAGTAAAAAAGATGGCATGACAAAAGAATCCAAAAGCGGGAATTCAAAATAGGAGATTATGTTCTTTTGTTCAACTCTCGTTTAAGATTTTTTGCAGGAAAGCTTCTCTCAAAATGGGAAGGACCATATATTATCGAAGAGGTTTATCGTTCTGGAGCTATAAAGATTAATAACGCTGAAGGTACTAACCCAAAGGTGGTGAATGGACAAAGAATTAAGCATTATATCTCAGGTATGCCTATTAACGTTGAAAGCAATTTTATCCAAACCATGACACCGGAGAAACACATAAAAGAAACCTTCTTGAACACTCCAGAATTCTTAAAAATAGGAGGTACATGATACGGTAAGTAAACGGACTCCGAAAAATCTGCCAAAATATTTTTTATCAGTTTTGGAATATTTTAGAATTTTGGAAATAAAGAAATAAACCGGAAGGTGATCGAGGTGAGCATGATACACCAGGGCGCGCCAGGCACCCCTGGGCGCGCCCTGGTGGGTTGTGCCCACCTCGGATGCCTTCCCGACTCCGTTTTCCTTCCATATACTTGTTTCCCAAGAATAAAAATTCTCTATATATACCCCTCGACTGTTTTGACCCGCATCGCAGAAAAATCCTCTGTTCTTGTTTCTTGTTGTTTTCCTATCAGATCTGTCAAGTCAGGCATCATGTCTTCTCCCTCTTCTAACAACGTAGAAGAAGATGCCTGCCTAATGAAGATAGAGTTGAAGAGGGAGGAGCCGGAAGAAGACAACAAGGAAGAGAAGGGCAAGAAGGCTATGGTGGATCATCCCCTTGAAGGAGATCAACCCATGTCAGCAAAGGAGGGAGAGGAAGAAGATATCCTTCAACCTTACTATAGACATCTCACCCCTATTGAAATCGAAGCCTTTAGAACTTTCGAAGCGGTTCGTGTTCAGAATAAATTTCTCATCTGTGAAAATATTTTGCTAGAAGAGCACATCAATAACCTTAGGAGGGTCATCCGCAAGTTGGAGCATCTTTTGAAGCTGAAGTGTGACATCATAGCTCCACCGCCTTCTTCATCACCACCACCGAAGGAGACTTGAGCACACGGGTATGGGCACTCCCCTTGGCTTGAGCCAAGCTTGGGGGAGGTGCCCCGGTATCGTATCACCATCTCTTTTATTCACCTTTACCTATTTTAGTTCCATCTTTAGTTTCCCTTTGCTTTAGTTGAATAAAAGTTTAGCATGATCTATTTTCGTGTGTTAGTTCCGTGATCTATCTATCTATGTAATCGAGTGAGAGTTATATAATAAAGTTTAGTTTGAGTTCTTGCCTCTCTACTTTCTTGTTGCAATCAAAATAAAGAAAAGAAAAACAAATGAAAAGAATCATAGGCTAATCTTATGGTGAGTAATGACATCACATAAGGAAAAGTATAAGTAGTAAAATTTATTGGAGATTGACAAACATAGCATTGGTCAATGATGCAATTCATGAAAGAATTAATAAAGGAAGAGAAGATTCACATGCAAATACACTATCTTGGACATCTTTTATGATTGTGAGCCCCCATCAAATATTATATGTCAAAATTGTTGACGTTGGAAAAGGAAGACAACGTAATGATTTATGTTTGTTCATATCCACATAGAAGTTATATTGTCATAGATCCTTTAACATGTGGTGCTTGCTCAATATCTTTGCTAGCCAAAAAAAATCCGCACTAAGTAGAGATACTACTTGTGCATCCAAAAACCCAAACCCAAATTCTTTCTTTGAGTGTCCACCATACCTACCTATGGATCGAGAAAGATCCTTCAAGTAAGTTGTCATCGGTGCAACAAGGCAATAAAAATTGCTTCTAAAAGTGTTTTGATCAATTAGTGTAAGAGAAAATTGAGCGCTATATGAACTTATGATGGCAAAGTAATAAAAGCGACGGACTTCATAATAAAGGTTGCTATCATAGGGGGCAATATAGCATGACGTTCTTTTACATTAAGGGATTGGGCATACAAACCAATAAGCGCATGACAACCTCTTCTTCCCTCTGCGAAGGGCCTATCTTTTACTTTTATGCAAGAGTCAAAGTATTCTTCCCTATTCCTTTTTATTTTTTCTTTTGCAAGCATCATGTGGTGAGGAAAGATCTAGGCACATATATCCAGTTGGATATGGGTGGGCATGAGTAATTATTGTTGACATCACCCTTGAGGTGAGTAAGTTGGGAGGCGAAACTATAAGCCCCTATCTTCCTACGTGTCCAGCTGAAACTTTTTGTTCATGGGTATGCCGTGAGCGTTAGCAATCATAGAAGACTAAATGATGGTTGAGTATGTGGACTTGCCAAAAGGCTCCGACATGAGACCCTTCCTGAAAATATGATGAATGGTAGTTGCAAAGTTGACTGAGAACATAGTTTGTTGGTTCCCAATAAGGTTTGTGCTTCATACTTCTATGTTGTGATTAATTGTTACTTGTTCATGAGAATCTATATGATAAAAATATATTGAAATAAATTTTATGTTAGAGTTTGTTGCTGCTATGTTAATAAGCATGATGCTTCTATGTCTGTATTTTGTTTTTATCGACACCTCTCTCTCAAACCATGTGGACATGCTTCTCAATATCGGCTTTCGCTTGAGGACAAGCGAGGTCTAAGCTTGGGGGAGTTGATACATCCATTTTGCATCATGATTTCCTACTGTTATTTACTTTGTTTTGTTGAATAATAATGCTTTGGGGAGTGATTCTAATGCCGTTTCTCTCATAATATGCAAGGTTTACACAAAGAGGGAGAATACCGGCAGCTGGAATTCTGGACCTAAGAAAAGCATGTTGGAGATACCTATTCTGCACAACTCCAATGAAGATGAAATTTTACGGTGATTATTTTTGCATTTAATAAAAAATACTAGAGCAGAAAACTACCGGAGGGGGCCTCCCAGGTGGGCACAACCCACCAGGGCGCGCCAGGCCCCCGTGGGCGCGCCCTGATGGGTTGTGGCCACCTCGGCTCACCTCTGGTGCCCATCTTCTGGTATATGGTCACTCTTGACCTAGAAAAAATCAGAGGAGGACTTTCGGGACGAAGCGCCGCCGCCTCGAGGCGGAACTTGGGCAGGAGCACTTTTACCCTCCGGCAGAGCGATTCCGCCGGGGGAACTTCCCTCCCGGAGGGGGAAATCGAAGCTATCGTCATCACCAACACCCCTCTCATCTTTGGGAGGCCAATCTTCATCAACATCTTTAACAGCACCATCTCCTCTCAAACCCTAGTTCATCTCTTGTGTTCAATCTTTGTACCGGAACCTCAGATTGGTACCTGTGGGTGACTAGTAGTGTTGATTACCTTGCGTAGTTGATTACTATATGGTTTATTTGGTGAAAGATTATATGTTCAGATCCATTATGCTATTCAATACTCCTCTAATCTTGAGCATGATTATTATTTGTGAGTAGTTACTTTTGTTCTTGAGGTCACGGGAGAAGTCATGTTGCGAGTAATCATGTGAATTTGATATGTGTTCGATATTTTGATGATATGTATGTTGTGATTCCCTTAGTGGTGTCATGTGAACGTCGACTACATGACACTTCACCATTCATGGGCCTAAGGGAATGCATTGTGGAGTAGTTATTAGATGATGGGTTGCTAGAGTGACAGAAGCTTAAACCCTAGTTTATGCGCTACTTCGTAAGGGGTTGATTTGGATCCACATGTTTAATGCTATGGTTAGACTTTGTCTTAATACTTTTCTCGTAGTTGCGGATGCTTGCGAGGGGGTTAATCATAAGTAGGTTGTTAGTTCAAGTAAGAACAGCACCTTAGCACCGGTCCACCCACATATCAAATTATCAAAGTAGCGAACACGAATCAAACCAACATGATAAAAGTGACTAGACGAAATTCCCGTGTACCCTCAAGAACACTTTGCCTATTACTAGTGATTGTTCTGGCCTGTCCTTTGCCTCAGAAGGATTGGTCTACCTTGTTGCACCTTGTTTACCATTACCATGACTTGCTTGCTACCAATTATCTTGCTACCAAGTATCTGTTACCTACAATTTCAGTGCTTGCAGAAATTACCTTGCTGAAAACCGCTTGTCATTTCCTTCTGCTCCTCGTTGGGTTCGACACTCTTACTTATTGAAAGGACTACGATTGATCCCCTATACTTGTGGGTCATGACGAGGATATGTACTTAGGGTAGGGTGCTAGGCCCGTCCTACATACCCCACCTAAGGACACCACATTGGAGGACTACAAGACTACGAGAGAGATTCCGACTGAACTAGCCATGGCGTATGAGTCACTCGGAAGACCCCCCCCCCCTCCACTCGACGGTCAGCTCTCACTCGGAGGGGCCGCCAATCACTCGACCGCAGAAGACCAAGAGTCTCCCCAGGGAGGCCAACGGGCAGGCGTTACGCTCGCCGCCTTAACTGGCATTTATTGTATACGTTACCAGTAACGTCCCCCCCTTTTTATTACCTACAATCAAACCCCTAAATGCCAGACGTTTATGAGGGGCAGTGCACTCTATATAAGCCACCCCTCCCCACTGGCACAGGGGTTCGCAATCCTTGGTAAACACAACGCACGTATCACTCGACAGAGTAAGCTCCCCGGAGCACCTGAGACATAGGGCTGTTATCACTTCCGAGTGAGGCCTGAACTCATACATCAGTGTGTACATCCTCGCCGTAGCTAGGACTCTGCCCTCTCCTTTCGTACCCCTACCATCTACTGTCAGGCACGTTCCCACGACAGTTGGCACCCACCGTGGGGCTGGCGTCTAAGCGACTTCCGGCGAGGTTGCAGTTTTTCATCTTCACCATGTCTCCCGACGGCGGTTTGATCCTGGGCTGCGAGACCCGTCTCGGTGCGTTCACCTTCATCGCCGACGACTCCGCATGGCTCCAGGAAGCCCCTCTCGACGTTGAGGCTCTCCCCGTCCGCGGGGCGACGCACTTCAGCGCGAGTTCATGCGGCGTTCTCCTTCGTCAGCCGTCGACCCCGTACATGTCGGCTCCAGCGTCGTCCACTCTCCCCGCTGTTCGTCGCCGCAAGCGATCCGGTCGTTCGCGACTCCAGCGATGGGTGAGGCACGCGGCGGCGCGCCAGGCGTCGACTCCGCAGATCGTGGCTATCGAGCCCGCCGAGCCACTTCACGGCGCGTTTGACTCGGCATCAGATTCATCCGAGCTCCCTTCCGAGTGCGAGAGCTGCGATCCTGCAGCAGAAGTTTTCATGGCGGGTTCTCATCAGAGCCCACCCGGCTATGGCCGTGGCGGCCGCGAGCGTGGCGGCCCGTCGAATGATCAGCAACGCAGGGATGAGGAGGTCCTCCAAACCCCCATCGTCGGCACGACTGCAGAAGCCCAGGCTCTGGAGGCTGCGCGTCTCGCCACCTTGGCAGAGCGCCCGCGCCTCGAGGAGATGCAGAGGTCACTCGACGAGCGCACTTGACAGCGCCGCGAGCGTCAGTTGTTCCCTCCAGTCGACGACAATCGTCAGGTATACCGTACTCCGATCCAGAATGTTGCAGCGGCGGCTAGGATTGCAGATTCTATACAGCCGTCCGGTTCAGAGGCCGGCAGAGGACTCGAGCAGATCCGAACCCTGCTTGGGGCGGCTCGACAGCAGAACTCCGCTGTCTCTCAGTCGCGCAACAGGATTCACAGCAAATCAGTTAGAGCAGACACAGTCCAATCGGCCCACAGTCCAGGGTCACCTCAGTGTCGCAGAGGCAGAGATTACCGCAACGATCAGTACAGAGATCAGAGGCGAGATCAGTTTGCTCCTCGACATCACCGTGATGACCACCGTCGAGTGCCTACTCCTCCGCGGAGTGGTCCATACGTGCCCCGGCACTATGATGACAGGCGCCCGTACGGTGATGAGCGGGACCCTGGGTTTGACGCGAGATCCGTTCTCGTTCAGAACCGGGTCAACAGAGGCAGATACAACAGAGGTGGCTATGACAGAGATTTTCCGAGTGGCAGTGGTACAGCTGTTTCTGGTCCAGAGTGTTTCAGCAGAGCCATCCGATCTGCTGAGATCCCCCCCAACTTCAGGTTGGTGGCTGGGATTAGCAAATTCACTGGCGAGTCGAAGCCGGAAACATGGCTAGACGATTACCGAGTGGCTGTTCAGATCGGCGGAGGCAACGACAACGTGGCTATGAAGCATTTGCCCCTAATGTTGGATGGTCCGGCCCGGGCGTGGCTTAATCAGTTGGCTCCTTCTAGCATCTATTGCTGGGAGGATCTTGCCCGAGTGTTTGTCAAGACCTTAGAAGGCACCTGCAAGCGCCCTGCCGGTTTGCTCGAGTTGCAGCACTGTGTCCAGATGCCGAATGAGACCTTGAGGGATTACATTCAGCGGTGGACCACTCTTCATCACACGGTGGAAGGTGTTTCCGAGCACCAGGCTGTTTGCGCCTTCAAGGCCGGAGTCAGGTACAGAGAGCTCTATTTGAAGTTTGGTCGGACAGGAGATATGTCCCTGAGCAAGATGATGGAGATTGCCACCCGATACGCCAACGGCGAGGAGGAGGATCGCCTCCGCAGTGGCAAGGGTAAAGCAGTCGACAGTAATCCCGGCGGCGGAAATTCCAGTCGGAAGCAAAAGCGTAAAGCTGACGGCTCTGTCCAGGCAGAAGTAGCCGCTCTGGCGGTGAAAGGGAAAGTGAAGCCAAAGGGGCAGTTTGTTCAGAAGAAGTCCAAGAACCAGTCGACAGATGTCCTGGATATGCCATGTCCCATTCACTCACGGAAGGATGAAGAAGGCAACTTGATCCTGTCAAAGCATACCACTCGACAGTGCCGATTGCTGATCCAAGGGTTCAAGGGAGAGCAGTCGAGTGACAAAGATCCTGAGAAAGAAGAGGACGAAGATAAAGAAGACTTTCCTGAGATCAATGCCACATTGGTGATTTTTGCCGATGTAGAAAGCAAGAGTCGGTTGAAGGTCATCAACAGGGAGGTCAACATGGCTGCTCCAGCTACCCCCGAGTACCTCAAGTGGTCCCAGACAGCTATCACCTTCGATCAGTCGGACCATCCCGCTCATGTCCCTACCCCAGGTCGACAGGCGCTGGTGGTGGATCCGGTGGTAGGAGGCACTCGGCTCCGCAAAGTTCTCATGGATGGAGGAAGTGGCCTGAATATTCTGTACGCTGATACCCTCAAAGGGATGGGCATTCCGATGTCCAGGCTCAGCGAAAGCAATATGCAATTCCACGGGGTCATCCCTGGGAAGAAGGCCAAGTCACTCGGACAGATTGCGCTGGATGTGGTGTTCGGCACTGACAAGAACTTTCGCAAAGAGAAGCTGACATTTGAGGTTGTAGACTTCAAGAGTGCATATCATGCCATCCTTGGCCGTCCAGCGTATGCACGTTTCATGGCCCGCCCGTGTTACGTGTATCTCAAGCTGAAGATGCCCGGGCCCAAGGGTGTGATCACAGTCACAGGCAATCGACAGAGGGCTGAGGAGTGCCTCCAACAGGGCTCCAAGATCGCCGACATGCAGATGGCTGTAGTCGAGTTAGAAGAGTACAAGAAGACTGCTGATCCCGCTGATCTGTTGCGTTCCAAGAAGCCCACCACCGAGTCAGCTTTTCAGTCGGCAGGAGACTTGAAGCAAGTGCACATTCACCCGACAGATCCTACTGCTGCTCCGACCAACATCTCAATCACACTCGACAGCAAATAGGAAGCCGAGCTCATCCAGTTCCTCCGTGAGAACTGGGACATCTTTGCATGGAAGCCCGCTGACATGCCTGGTGTACCCAGGGGACTGGCTGAGCACCGTCTGAGAGTTGATCCGAAGGCCAAGCCTGTAAAAGAACACTTGCGCTGGTCGGCAACAGAGAAGCGGAAGGCAATCGGCGAGGAGGTGGCTCGACTCTTGGAGGCCAAGTTCATTCGTGAGGTCTACCACTCCGAGTGGCTTGCGAATGTCGTCATGGTCCCCAAGAAGGACAAGTCGCTTCGAATGTGTATAGACTTCAAGCATATCAATCGGGCCTGCCCGAAAGATCATTTCCCGCTCCCCCGCATCGACCAGATTGTGGACTCGACTGCGGGGTGTGAGCGTTTGTCTTTTCTCGATGCATACTCTGGCTACCATCAGATCCGTCTGTTTGGTCCAGATGAAATAGAAACGGCCTTCATCACCCCTTTCGGGTGTTTCTGTTACATCACCATGCCTTTTGGTCTGAAGAATGCTGGCGCTACTTTTATGCGCATGATTCAGAAGTGTCTCCTCGACCAGATCAGTCGGAATGTCGAGGCCTACATGGATGATATCGTAGTCAAGTCTCGCAAAGGTTCCGACCTGCTGACTGACTTGGCGGAAACATTCGCCAACTTAAGAAGATATGACCTCAAGCTGAATCCAACCAAGTGTACTTTTGGAGTTCCGGGTGGAAAGTTACTCGGTTATCTCGTTTCCGAACGAGGAATCGACATCAACCCCGAGAAGATCTGTGCCATCGTCCGAATGAAACGCCCCGAGCGTATTCACGATGTCCAAAAGCTTACTGGTTGCCTGGCAGCGCTGAGCAGATTCATTTCTCGTCTCGGAGAGAAGGCACTCCCTTTGTACCGACTGATGAAGAAATCCGATACGTTCGAGTGGAATTCAGAGGCAGAAGCAGCGTTTGTCCAGCTCAAAGCCCTGCTCTCCACCCAGCCGGTGCTTGCCGCTCCACATAGCAAAGAACCCCTGCTCCTGTACATTGCAGCCACCAATCAGGTCGTCAGTACAGTTCTTATTGTCGAGCGAGAAGAAGAGGGCAAGGCCTACAAAGTCCAGCGCCCAGTTTATTACATCTCTGAAGTGTTGACTCCTTCTAAGCAAAGGTACCCACATTACCAGAAGCTTGTCTATGGTATATATCTATCAGCGAAGAAAGTGGCGCACTATTTTCAAGATCACTCAGTCTCAGTCGTCAGTGATGCGCCTTTGAATGAAATCCTCAACAATCGAGACGCGACTGGTCGAGTGGCCAAATGGGCCAT
Source organism: Elymus sibiricus (assembly GCA_039707655.1). Taxonomy (NCBI): domain Eukaryota; kingdom Viridiplantae; phylum Streptophyta; class Magnoliopsida; order Poales; family Poaceae; genus Elymus; species Elymus sibiricus. Next base: position 84,025,447 of record CM077665.1, read on the forward strand.
TGAACTTCTTTATTTTGATATCAAGTTTGAAGCGAAGAAAGCCATTAAATCTCAAGCACTTGCTGACTTCATGGCCGAGTGGATAGAACAGCAGCAGCCAGTCCGGATCCACTCGGAACACTGGACCATGTTCTTTGATGGCTCGAAGATGCTGAACGGTTCTGGCGCTGGTGTGGTATTGGGGTCTCCCAAGGGCGATAAACTCAGCTATGTCCTCCAGATTCACTTTGATTCCTCCAATAATGAAGCTGAGTACGAAGCACTCCTTTACGGGTTGCGTATGGCCATCTCGCTCGGCGTCCGTCGCCTGATGGTATACGGTGACTCGGATTTGGTGGTCAATCAAGTGATGAAGGAGTGGGATGTCAGAAACCCCGCCATGACCGGATATTGCAATGCAGTAAGAAAGCTTGAGAAGAAGTTTGAGGGTTTGGAACTCCATCACGTTCCCCGAGTGAAGAATCAGGCAGCTGACGAACTGGCAAAAATCGGTTCCACTCGGAAGCCTGTGCCCAGCAATGTGTTCCTGGAGCATTTGCACTCTCCTTCGGTACAAGAGGACCCCTTCACCGAAGAGCCCCCGCAGCCTATAAGCGCCTCCAATCCGACTGAAGTTGATGTCCCAGCAGTCATAGATCTGGTCAGTGAGATTCTGGTGATAACTCCCGATTGGACGGTGCCCTACATCGCGTACATCCTCAGGCGAGAACTTCCAGAAGACGAAGTTGAAGCTCGACAGATTGTCCGCAGATCCAAAGCTTTCACTGTTATGAATGGGCAGCTCTACAGAGAGAGCGTAACCGGCGTGGCTCAGCGATGCATTTCTCCCGAAGAAGGTCGACTGATTCTGGAGGAAATTCACTCGGGAACTTGCGGCCATCATGCGTCCTCTCGGACGATTGTTGCCAAGGCCTACCGAGCTGGTTTCTTCTGGCCGCGCGCCAATGAGATGGCTAAGGATATTGTGCAGCACTGTGAAGGATGCCAATTCTATGCAAACTTGTCGCACAAGCCTGCGTCTGCCTTGAAGACCATCCCACTCGTCTGGCCGTTCGCTGTATGGGGATTGGATATGATCGGACCTCTCCGCACGGGCCAGAGTGGTTTCACGCACCTTCTGGTAGCAGTCGACAAGTTCACTAAATGGATTGAGGCCAAGCCTATCAGGAAGCTGAATTCTCGCACAGCCATCAAATTCATGAGGGAAATAATATTCAGATACGGAGTTCCCCATAGTATCATCACGGACAATGGTTCTAATTTTGATTCGGAAGAGTTCAGAGCCTTTTGCTCCTCTCAAGGCACTCGGGTGGATTACGCATCCGTTGCGCACCCCCAGTCAAACGGTCAGGCCGAGCGAGCAAATGGCCTTATCCTTCAAGGGTTGAAGCCTCGACTCATGCGCGAACTCGATCACGCAGCTGGAGCTTGGGTTACAGAATTACCGTCTGTTCTGTGGGGCTTGAGGACAACTCCAAATCGGTCAACTGATCGCACTCCTTTCTTCATGGTGTATGGGGCTGAAGCTGTCCTGCCGAGTGATGTTCTTCACAATTCTCCTCGGGTGGACCTTTACTCGGAGGTTGAAGCTGAGCAAGCACGCCAGGATGCTGTGGATCTCCTTGAAGAAGAGCGGGAAATGGCTTTGATCCGGTCGACTGTATACCAGCAAGATCTGCGTCGCTTTCATGCAAGGCACGTCAGGAGTCGGACCTTCCACGAAGGTGACCTCGTGCTCCGAGTGGATCAGCAGCGGCCTCACAAGCTAGCCCCCGCGTGGGAAGGCCCTTTCGTCGTCACCAAGGTGCTGAACAATGGAGCCTACCACCTCTTCAATCTCAAGAAGAATGCTGACGAGCCACGGGCCTGGAACGCGGATCTGCTTCGTCGGTTCTACACCTGAAGGTTGATCTGTCTGATGTAATAAGAGTAAACTGTTTTGATTATCAAGGATACGACTCCTGCAGTCTTTTGTCGATTCCGATCGCACAATTCTAAGTTCAAGAATACTCCGAGTGCGAGCGATTTTCCACTCGGGGGGCTTAGCCGCGGTTCCGCATCGCCTAAGTTTAAATCTACTCCGAGTGATGGGCGATCCTCACACTCAGGGGCTTAGCTGCGACTCCGTGTCGCCTAAGTTCAGAACCTCGTCGAGTGAACAGCATCGCATTCACTCGAAAGCTTAGCCGCGATTCCGCATCGCCTAGGTTTAAATCTACTCCGAGTGATGGGCGATCCTCACACTCGGGGGCTTAGCTGCGACTCCGTGTCGCCTAAGTTCAGAACCTCGTCGAGTGAATAGCATCACTCGAATGCTTAGCCGCGGTTCCGCATCGCCTAAGTTTAAATCTACTCCGAGTGATGGGCGATCCTCACACTCGCGGGCTTAGCTGCGACTCCGTGTCGCCTAAGTTCAGAACCTCGTCGAGTGAATAGCATCACTCGAAAGCTTAGCCGCGGTTCCGCATCGCCTAAGTTTAAATCTACTCCGAGTAATGGGCGATCCTCACACTCGGGGGCTTAGCTGCGACTCCGTGTCGCCTAAGTTCAGAACCTCGTCGGGTGAATAGCATCGCATTCACTCGAGAGCTTGGCTGCGAATCCGCTTCGCCCAAGTTAAAACGCTACTCCGAGTGACGAGCGATCCTCTCACTCGGGGGCTTGGCTGCGAATCCGCTTCGCCCAAGTTAAATCGTACTCCGAGTGACGAGCGATCCTCTCACTCGGGGGCTTGGCTGCGAATCCGCTTCGCCCAAGTTAAAACGTTACTCCGAGTGATGAGCGATCCTCTCACTCGGGGGCTTGGCTGCGAATCCGCTTCGCCCAAGTTAAAACTCTACTCCGAGTGATGAACGATCCTCACACTCGGGGGCTTGGCTGCGAATCCGCTTCGCCCAAGTTAAAACTCTACTCCGAGTGATGAACGATCCTCACACTCGGCGGCTTGGCTGCGAATCCGCTTCGCCTAAGTTATAAACATACTCTGAGTGACGAGCGATCCTCTCACTCGGGGGCTTGGCTGCGAATCCGCTTCGCCCAAGTTAAAACGCTACTCCGAGTGATGAGCGATCCTCTCACTCGGGGGCTTGGTTGCGAATCCGCTTCGCCCAAGTTAAAACGCTACTCCGAGTGATGAGCGATCCTCACACTCGGGGGCTTAGCCGTGATTCCGCATCACCTAAGTTATAAACTACTCCGAGTGATGAGCGATCCTCACACTCGGGGGCTTAGCCGTGATTCCGCATCACCTAAGTTATAAACTACTCCGAGTGACGAGCAATCCTCTCACTCGGAGGCTATCTGCGAACCAGTCTTCGCCTAAGTTCTGATACTCACTCCCGAATGACGAGCGGTCCTCTCACTCGGGGGGCTTAGCTGCGAGTCAGTCCTCGCCTAAGTCCGAAATCAATCTAACAAATTTAAGACCCCTGCCGATGTCGCCGCCACTCGACAGCGGTCTCGGGGACTACACCCAGTGGGTGCACTCCGCGTGCCCCCACTGGACCAGAAACCACTCGACAAAGACCTGATCTACTCGAGAGGAAATCAAGCAAAGGACTGAAAAACAAATTCAGATAAATCCAGAGTATTCAGCATGGATAAAAGTTGCCCATGCAAATGACGAACGTACTCGGGCCCAAGACCCGAAAGAAGTTTTAACGATACACCACCACTCGGCATACCGAGGCAAATTAAAGTTTTTGATCACCAGCAAAGTTTTTTCAAGCTCCAGTGGGACTTGCAGGCTCGACGAAGGTGTCCAGGTCGATCCCGTCAGCGATCCGAGTGGCCGCTTCGATGAAGGTCTCCATGAAGTCCTGGAACTGGAGCTTCTTTGTGTTGGCCACCTGAAGTGCTTTCAGTTTGTCCTCCTTGACCTCCTTGCAATGGACCCTGACGAGTGAGAGCGCTATGTCAGCTCCGCAGCGTGCAGCAGATTTCTTCCATGCCTGCACTCGACCAGGGAGCTCGTCAAGCCGAGTCATCATTGACTCGAGGTCAGCCTGAAGTGAGTCTTCCGGCCACAGCTCCTTGTCGACCTTCTCCATTGCACCTCGCAGTCGAGCGATGTACTCCCGGACGCTTGCGACTCGAGCTTCAAGCCGGAACATGTTCATAGCCACAGCATCTCCGACAGGTGACTTGGAAGGGTCCAGATTGGGCTCGACCGCCTCGGTCTCCTTCTCGAAGTCCTTGCAGAATTCTACATGAAGAAGATGGAAAGAATTAGTCATGATACTGTTCCCTGAAAATCAACGGAATTCACTCGACTGGATGAAGTTGGGATTAACGGAATTCACTCGACTGGAGAAAATTACCTTCAAGCAAAACATACATCTTCTGGGTGTAATCCCCCAGATAGGTCTCCAAGCCCTTTGCTCCCTTGGTTGCATGGTCAAGCCTTTTGCTCCAGTCAGCTCGCTCCTGCTTCAGCTTCGTGTTCTCTTCCTCAAGCTTGCTGGCCGCGGCGAGCTTCTTCTCGGCAGCTTCAGTCTTCTCCCTCGCCGTCTTCTGAGCATCGGCGAGTGATCTGTCTTTGTCCTCCAGCGCCTTCTTCATGATATCTAAAGAAATAGCATTGTTGAGTCGCGCTCGGAGTCGACGGTTTTCAGCACGCACGTCTGCTCGAGTGGAGTCACTCGGTTCAAAGATAGAAGAAACAAATAATGAAGTACTCGATCAACAAAGTTTACCTCCTGAAGCCTTCAGATCAGCTTGCGCACGCTCCAGGTCTCTCCTCACCAGTTCCAAGTCGAGCTGAAGCTGAGTCTTCTCCTTCTCCAAGTCAGCGTATCGAGTACCGAGCTCACAGGCCTTCTGAGATCAACGACAAAAACAATTCAGTGGACAAAAATATGGGCTTCGAGTCCAAGTTCTAAGACTCCTGCCGACTGCCCGCAGTCGACGGCAGTCTCGGGGACTACACCCAGTGGGTGCACTCAGCGTGCCCCCACCGGAACGGTATCCACTCGGAACGGTCCGCCCGATCCGAGTGACGGCCAAACATAAAAAAAAAAGATTGTCCACTCGACCAGGTCAGCCCTAGCCGAGTGCGTGACAAGCGATTACCAGTCGACAGACAGAAAACTCCCAGCGGGTGCAGAAGTCAAGTCATGGTAGACGGAAAGCGACACAATCAAAAAGCGCACTTACAAGTGCACTTACTTGGACGTTCGCCCGAAGCGCTGAGCTAGCTGTTGGGGAACGTTGCATGGGAAACAAAAATTTTCCTACGCACACGCAAGATCTATCCATGGTGATGAGCATCTACGAGAGGGAGAGTGAATCTACATACCCTTGTAGATCGCTAAGCGGAAGCGTTAATAAACGCGGTTGATGTAGTCGAACGTCTTCGCGATCCAAATCGCCGAGCGTCCCGCGATCCAATCACGATCCTTCCGATCTAGTGCCGAACGGACGGCACCTCCGCGTTCAACACACGTACGGCTTGATGACGCCTTCACCTCCTCGATCCAGCGAGCGATGGTGAAGTAGTGGTTGAGTTCCAGCAGCACGACGGCATGGTGATGGTGGTGAGGAACAATCTCTGCAGGGCTTCGCCAAGCACTACGGAGATTATGACGGAGGAACTAGAGGGCTAGGGTTGCCGGCACACGGCTTGGGAAATCCTGATCTGTCCCGTGTGCTAGCCCTGCCCCTCTATTTATATGTTGAGCCTTGGGGTCTAAACTTGGAGTAAAAGCCTCCTCCGGGTCGGTTTTGCCCGCACAAGGTCGGTTAGGCCCGCAGGAAAAGAGTCCAATTCGGACCCTGCCGAATCGTGCACAGCCGCGCACAAGCGGTAGTACCGCTTCACACAAGCGGTAGTACCGCTTGGGCGGTAGTACCGCTTCACACAAGCGGTAGTACCGCTTGGGCGGTAGTACCGCTTCACACAAGCGGTAGTACCGCTCAGGCGGTAGTACCGCTTCACCAAGCGGTAGTACCGCTTACGCGGCAGCAAAACTACTTTTGCACTTTCCAATACCTTGTGGGCTTTATCCCTTTGGCTCATATAAAGTGTTGCTGCACCCGAACACTTCGGTAAACATCCGGAACCCCTTCCGGTGAACTCCGGAACCCTTCCAGAGATCAAAACACTATTATCACATATATCAATCTTTACCTCCGGACTATTCCGGAGATCCTCGTCATGTCCGGGATCTTATCCGGGACTCCGAACAACTTTCGGTCACCAACATAATAACTCAATTATACTAATCGTCACCAAACGTTAAGTGTGTAGACCCTGCGGGTTCGAGAACTATGTAGACATGACCGAGACACCTCTACGGCCAATAACCAATAGCGGGACCTGGATGCCCATATTGGCTCCTACATATTCTACGAAGATCTTTATCGGTCGAACCTCTATGTCAAGGATTCAGTTAATCCCGTATGCTGTTCCCTTTGTTCTTCGATATGTTACTTGCCCGAGATTCGATCGTCGGTATCACTATACCTAGTTCAATCTCGTTACCGGCAAGTCTCTTTACTCGTTCCGTAATACAAGATCTCGTGGCTAACACTTTAGTCACATTGCTTGCAAGGCTCATTGTGATGTTGTATTACCGAGTGGGCCCTGAGATACCTCTCCGTCATACGGAGTAACAAATCCCAGTCTTGATCCATGCCAACCCAACAGACACCCTCGGAGATACCTGTAGAGCACCTTTATAGTCACCCAGTTACGTTGCGACGTTTGATACACACAAGGTATTCCTCCGGTGTTAGTGAGTTGCATGATCTCATGGTCAAAGGAACAGATACTTGACATGCAGAAAACAATAGCAATAAACTGACACGATCATATGCTACGTTTACAGTTTGGGTCTTGTCCATCACATCATTCTCCTAATGATGTGATCCCGTTATCAAATGACATCTCATGTCCATGGCTAGGAAACCTTAACCATCTTTGATCAACAAGCTAGTCAACTAGAGGCTTACTAGGGACACAGTGTTGTCTATGTACCCACACATGTATTTGAGTTTCCAATCAATACAATTATAGCATGGATAATAAACGATTATCATGAACAAGGAAATATAATAATAACCAATTTATTATTGCCTCTAGGGCATATTTCCAACAGTCTCCCACTTGCACTAGAGTCAATAATCTAGTTCACATCACTATGTGATTTACATTGTAATGAATCGAACACCCATGCAGTTCTGGTGTTGTCCATGTTTAGCCCTTGGAAGAGGTTTAGTCATCGGATCTGTAACATTTAGATCCGTGTGTACTTTGCAAATATTTATGTCGTCCTCTTTGATGTAATCGCGGATGGAATTGAAACGTCGCTTTACCTTCGCCGCCTCCGAGGCAGCGATGTACTCCGCTTCGCATGTAGAATCAGCTACCACGCTTTGCTTGGAACTGCACCAGCTAACCGCACCCCCATTAAGAATAAATACATATCCGGTTTGCGACTTAGAGTCATCCGGATCAGTGTCAAAGCTTGCATCGACGTAACCCTTTACGACGAGCTCTTGATCACCTCCATAAACGAGAAACATGTCCTTAGTCCTTTTCAGGTACTTCAGGATATTCTTGACCGCCGTCCAGTGTTCCATTCCTGGATCACTTTGAAACCTTCCGACCATACTTATGGCAAGGCTGACATCGGGTCTTGTGCACAGCATTGCATACATGATAAAGCCTATGGCTGAAGCATAGGGGATGACACTCATCTTTTCTCTATCTTCTGCAGTCACTGGGCATTGAGTCTTACTCAACTTCACACCTTGCAAAACAGGCAAGAACCCCTTCTTGGACTGATCCATTTTGAACTTCTTCAAAATCTTATCAAGGTATGTGCTTTGTGAAAGTCCTATTAAGCGTCTCGATCTATCTCTATAGATCTTGATGCCTAATATGAAAGCAGCTTCTCCTAGGTCCTTCATTGAAAAACTCTTGTTCAAATATTCCTTTACGCTTTCCAGCATTTCTATATTGTTTCCAATCAGCAATATGTCATCCACATATAATATTAGAAACGCTATAGAGCTCCCACTCACTTTCTTGTAAATACAAGCTTCTCCGTAAACTTGTATAAACTCGAACGCTTTGATCACCTCATCAAAACGAAGATTCCAACTCCGAGATGCTTGCACCAGTCCATAAATGGATCGCTGGAGTTTGCAAACTTTGTCAGCATTCTCTGGATCGACAAAACCTTCTGGTTGCATCATATACAACTCTTCCTTAAGGAAACCGTTAAGGAACGCTGTTTTGACATCCATCTGCCAAATTTCATAATCGAAAAAGGCAGCTATTGCTAACATGATTCTGACGGATTTAAGCATCGCTACGGGTGAGAAGGTCTCATCGTAGTCAACTCCTTGAACTTGTGAAAAACCCTTTGCCACAAGTCGAGCTTTATAGACGGTGATATTACCGTCCGCGTCCGTCTTCCTCTTAAAGATCCATTTGTTCTGAATGGCCTTACGCCCTTCAGGTAATACTTCCAAAGTCCATACTTTGTTTTCATACATGGATCCCATCTCGGATTTCATGGCCTCTAACCACTTCTCGGAATCCGGGCCCATCATCGCTTCTCCATAGCTCGTAGGTTCATCGTTGTCTAACAACATGACCTCTAAGACAGGGTTGCCGTACCACTCGGGAGCAGTACGCGTCCTTGTCGACCTACGAGGTTCGATAGCAACTTGATCCAAAGCTTCATGATCATCATCATTAACTTCCTCTTCAGCTAATGTAGGCTCCACAGAAACAATTTTCTGCGCTGCGCTACTCTCAGGTTGAAGTAAAGGTTCAACAACCTCATCAAGTTCTATCTTCCTCCCACTCAATTCTTTCGAGAGAAACTCTTTCTCAAGAAATGTTCCGTTTTTAGCGACAAACACTTTGCCTTCGGATCTGAGGTAGAAGGTATACCCAACTGTCTCTTTTGGGTATCCTATGAAGACGCATTTCTCCGCTTTGGGTTCCAGCTTTTCAGGCTGAAGCTTTTTGACATAAGCATCACATCCCCAAACTTTAAGAAACGACAGCTTTGGCTTCTTGTCAAACCAAAGTTCATATGGCGTCGTCTCAACGGATTTCGATGGTGCCCTATTTAAAGTGAATGCAGCTGTCTCTAATGCATAACCCCAAAACGATAGTGGCAAATCGGCAAGAGATATCATAGATCGCACCATATCCAATAAAGTTCGATTACGACGTTCGGACACACCATTACGCTGTGGTGTTCCAGGCGGTGTCAATTGTGAAACAATTCCACACTGTCTTAAGTGACTGCCAAACTCATAACTCAGATATTCTCCTCCTCGATCAGATCGTAGGAATTTAATCTTCTTGTTACGATGATTCTCAACTTCACTCTGAAATTGTTTGAACTTTTCAAATGTTTCAGACTTGTGTTTCATTAAGTAAATATACCCATATCTACTTAAGTCATCAGTGAAGGTGAGAAAGTAACGATAACCACTGCGCGCTTCAATACTCATCGGACCGCACACATCAGTATGTATGATTTCCAATAAGTCACTTGCCCGTTCCATTGTTCCAGAGAACGGCGTTTTAGTCATCTTGCCCATGAGGCATTGCTCACATGTGTCAAGTGATTCAAAATCAAGTGACTCCAAAAGTCCATCAGCATCGAGCTTCCTCATGCGTTTTACGCCAATATGACCTAAACGGCAGTGCCACAAGAAAGTGGTATTATCATTATCAATTCTACATCTTTTGGCATCAATGTTATGAACATGTGTATCATTACTATCGAGATTCAATAAGAATAAACCCCTCACATCGGGTGCATGACCATAAAAGATATTACTCATATAAATAGAACAACCATTATTCTCTGATTTAAATGAGTAACCGTCTCGCAATAAACAAGATCCAGATATAATGTTCATGCTTAACGCAGGCACCAAATAACACTTATTTAGGTTCATCACTAATCCCGACGGTAATCGAAGAGCGAGCGTGCCGACGGCGATCACATCAACCTTGGAACCATTTCCCACGCGCATCGTCACTTCGTCCTTTGCCAGCCTCCGTCTATTCCGCAGTTCCTGTTTTGAGTTGCAAATATGAGCAACCGCACCGGTATCAAATACCCAGGCACTACAACGAGAGTTGGTAAGGTACACATCAATAACATGTATATCATATATACCTTGTTTGTTGTTGGCCGCCTTCTTGTCAGCCAAATACTTGGGGCAATTCCGCTTCCAGTGTCCAGTTCCCTTGCAATGAAAACACACAGTTTCTGGTTTGGGTCCAGCCTTGGGTTTCTTCACGAGAGGAGCAACTGCTTTGCCACTCTGCTTGTAGTTACCCTTCTTACCCTTGCCATTTTTCTTGAAACTAGTGGTTTTATTGACCATCAACACTTGATGCTCCTTCTGAATTTCAGACTCAGCGGCTTTCAGCATCGCAAACAGCTCGGCGACTGACTTGTTCATCCCGTGCATGTTATAGTTCAACACGAAGCTCTTGTAGCTAGGTGGCAATGATTGAAGAACTCTGTCAGTGATAGCCTCTGGCGGAAGGGGCATCCCTAACTCAGCCAGACGGGTGGAGTACCCAGACATTCTGAGCACGTGATCACTGATAGACCCGTTCTCCTCCATCTTGCAAGCATAGAACTTATCGGAGATCTCATATCTCTCGATCCGGGCATTCTTCTGAAAGATAAACTTCAACTCCTGGAACATCTCATATGCTCCATGACGTTCAAAACGTCTTTGAAGTCCCGGTTCTAAGCCATACAACATTGCACATTGAACTATTGAGTAATCATCAGAACGAGCCTGCCAGGCGTTCACAACGTCTAGAGACTCAACTGGAGCGGGTGGATCACCAAGCGGTGCATCAAGGACATAAGCCTTCTGGGAAGCCGTAAGGATAATCCTTAGATTACGGGCCCAGTCCACAAAGTTACTTCCATCATCTTTCAACTTAGCTTTCTCTAGGAACGCATTAAAATTCAGGGGTGCTACTGCGCGAGCCATGATCTACAACATAAATATTGCAAAGACAACTTAGACTATTGTTCTTAGATAATGAGTTTAGTTAATCATATTACTTAAAAACTCCCACTCAAATTGACATCCCTCCGATCATTCGAGTGTAACATGATCCAAATCCACCAACTCAAGTCCGATCATCACGTGAGTTGAGGTGGTTTCAATGGTGAACATCTTCATGTTGATCATATCTACTATATGACTCATGTTCGACCTTTCGGTCTCTTGTGTTCCGAGGCCATGTCTGTACATGCTAGGCTCGTCAAGTTTAACCCGAGTGTTCCGCACGTGCAACATGGCTTACACCCGTTGTATGCGAACGTAGAGTCTATCACACCCGATCATCACGGCGTGTCTCGAAACGACGAACTTTCGCAACGGTGCACACTTGGGGAGAACACAATTTATCTTGAAATTTAAGTGAGGGATCACCTTATAATGCTACCGTCGTCCTAAGCAAAATAAGATGCATAAAAGGATTAACATCACATGCAAATCATAAGTGACATGATATGGCCATGAACTTGTGCTTTTGATCTCCATCTCCAAAGCACCGGCATGATCTCCATCGTCACCGGCATGACACCATGATCTCCATCATCTTGATCTCCATCAACGTGTCGCCATAAGGTTGTCGCGCCGACTGTTGCTTCCACGACTATAGCTAACGTTTAGCGATAAAGTAAAGCATTACATAGCGCTTAATGATTGACACGCAGGTCATACAATAATTAAAGACAACTCTATGGCTCCTGCCAGTTGCCGTACTCATCGACATGCAAGTCGTGATATTCTATACAATACATGATCATCTCATACATCACATATATCTCATCATGTAATTGGCCATATCACATCACAACATACCCTGCAAAAACAAGTTAGACGTCCTCTAATTGTTGTTGCAAATTTTACGTGGCTGCTACGGGTATCTAGCAAGAACGATTCTTACCTACGCAAAACCACAACGTGGTGTAGTGATTGCTTTTTGATCTTCTAAAAGAACCCTCTTCATTGAACCGATTCAACTAAAGTGAGAGAGACAGACACCCGCCAGTCACCTTTATGCAACAAGTGCACGCAGCGGTGAAACCAGTCTCGCGTAAGCGTACGCGTAATGTCGGTCCGGGCCGCTTCATCTCACAATACCGCGGAATCAAGTATCAACTAGTAACGGCAAGCAATATGTATACACCCACGCCCACAACTCGTTTGTGTTCTACTCGAGATCTCATCTACGCATAGACCTAGCTCATGATGCCACTGTTGGGGAACGTTGCATGGGAAACAAAAATTTTCCTACGCACACGCAAGATCTATCCATGGTGATGAGCATCTACGAGAGGGAGAGTGAATCTACATACCCTTGTAGATCGCTAAGCGGAAGCGTTAATAAACGCGGTTGATGTAGTCGAACGTCTTCGCGATCCAAATCGCCGAGCGTCCCGCGATCCAATCACGATCCTTCCGATCTAGTGCCGAACGGACGGCACCTCCGCGTTCAACACACGTACGGCTTGATGACGCCTTCACCTCCTCGATCCAGCGAGCGATGGTGAAGTAGTGGTTGAGTTCCAGCAGCACGACGGCATGGTGATGGTGGTGAGGAACAATCTCTGCAGGGCTTCGCCAAGCACTACGGAGATTATGACGGAGGAACTAGAGGGCTAGGGTTGCCGGCACACGGCTTGGGAAATCCTGATCTGTCCCGTGTGCTAGCCCTGCCCCTCTATTTATATGTTGAGCCTTGGGGTCTAAACTTGGAGTAAAAGCCTCCTCCGGGTCGGTTTTGCCCGCACAAGGTCGGTTTGGCCCGCAGGAAAAGAGTCCAATTCGGACCCTGCCGAATCGTGCACAGCCGCGCACAAGCGGTAGTACCGCTTCACACAAGCGGTAGTACCGCTTGGGCGGTAGTACCGCTTCACACAAGCGGTAGTACCGCTTGGGCGGTAGTACCGCTTCACACAAGCGGTAGTACCGCTCAGGCGGTAGTACCGCTTCACCAAGCGGTAGTACCGCTTACGCGGCAGCAAAACTACTTTTGCACTTTCCAATACCTTGTGGGCTTTATCCCTTTGGCTCATATAAAGTGTTGCTGCACCCGAACACTTCGGTAAACATCCGGAACCCCTTCCGGTGAACTCCGGAACCCTTCCAGAGATCAAAACACTATTATCACATATATCAATCTTTACCTCCGGACTATTCCGGAGATCCTCGTCATGTCCGGGATCTTATCCGGGACTCCGAACAACTTTCGGTCACCAACATAATAACTCAATTATACTAATCGTCACCAAACGTTAAGTGTGTAGACCCTGCGGGTTCGAGAACTATGTAGACATGACCGAGACACCTCTACGGCCAATAACCAATAGCGGGACCTGGATGCCCATATTGGCTCCTACATATTCTACGAAGATCTTTATCGGTCGAACCTCTATGTCAAGGATTCAGTTAATCCCGTATGCTGTTCCCTTTGTTCTTCGGTATGTTACTTGCCCGAGATTCGATCGTCGGTATCACTATACCTAGTTCAATCTCGTTACCGGCAAGTCTCTTTACTCGTTCCGTAATACAAGATCTCGTGGCTAACACTTTAGTCACATTGCTTGCAAGGCTCATTGTGATGTTGTATTACCGAGTGGGCCCTGAGATACCTCTCCGTCATACGGAGTAACAAATCCCAGTCTTGATCCATGCCAACCCAACAGACACCCTCGGAGATACCTGTAGAGCACCTTTATAGTCACCCAGTTACGTTGCGACGTTTGATACACACAAGGTATTCCTCCGGTGTTAGTGAGTTGCATGATCTCATGGTCAAAGGAACAGATACTTGACATGCAGAAAACAATAGCAATAAACTGACACGATCATATGCTACGTTTACAGTTTGGGTCTTGTCCATCACATCATTCTCCTAATGATGTGATCCCGTTATCAAATGACATCTCATGTCCATGGCTAGGAAACCTTAACCATCTTTGATCAACAAGCTAGTCAACTAGAGGCTTACTAGGGACACAGTGTTGTCTATGTACCCACACATGTATTTGAGTTTCCAATCAATACAATTATAGCATGGATAATAAACGATTATCATGAACAAGGAAATATAATAATAACCAATTTATTATTGCCTCTAGGGCATATTTCCAACACTAGCATCGTAAGCCAGCTTGCTGGCCTCGTACGCCTCCTTCGTACGCCGCATCAAATGTTCGGCCTGCATCATCGCCTCCTTAGCAGCTCCAGTCTGATCTTCTGGAACACGGTGTAGAGAGAAGATGGTCTGTGAAGGGAGCGGCGATGTAGTCGGAAGGACTGGCGCTTGCGAGGCTGGCGCTTGTGGCAGACTGGCGAGCTCCACGGCCATCTGGGTCGGTGCTGTAATTGGTTCAGTCGGAGACGGGGCTGCGGAGTCGGTTTCCATTGGCTCTGCATGTCACCAGTCGACATATCACATGACTGTCGAATGGTTTGAGAAGAATGTCAAATGACAATATGCCATACCTTGGCGAGAAGTAGCTGCGTCCGGCGTGTCCTTCTCCACGCTTTCCTCTCCTCGCCCCGGCGATGTCACCGAGGTAGCGGCCCTGACGATCAAGATCCACTCGGTCAGCAAAAATATGAAGTTCAGCAACAAGTTAAGCGAAGAGCAAGGATACTTACGTTGAAGCAATCGGCACGTCAACCTTTATTCTGGGGAGAGCCTTCCGGGGCTTGGTGGTGGTGACCTTGGGCTGCTTGGCAACCTTTTCAATCGGCTCTGGCGTCGACGTCCGACTGCGCTTGGAGCTTCTGGTGGTCGACCCCCCGGCCCGACCCCGGTCGAGTGTTGGGTCGTGACGCTGCTTGGAACGCCCTTCAGTACGCGGAGGAGACACGACTTCAACTTCATCGCTCCCCGACGAGTTGTCATCGTTGCCTTCGCTGTCCTCGGCGTAGCTGATGCTGTCACTGTCGCTCTCGCTCCCCGCTCCTTCAAGGTTCTGACCGCCATTCGGCACGGGTGAATACATGTTCGTGAGCTCCTGCAAAGATTCAAGTCAGTCAGCTGAAGACATATTCACTCGACAAGATACAAAAGAAATCGACAATGACATGACTCACCACATTCGGTGGGTTCGCAGCTGAGAAAGGCGATACTCTTTTGGAACCCCGGGGGTTGTCTCGCGCACCAGTGATGCCGCGCAGCCATAGCGTGATGGTTTCCCCTGAGACATCTTCCGGGTGGGTACGAGTGGTATCGTCGACTCCTGAGTAATGCCACAT
Organism: Elymus sibiricus; assembly: GCA_039707655.1. Classification (NCBI taxonomy): domain Eukaryota; kingdom Viridiplantae; phylum Streptophyta; class Magnoliopsida; order Poales; family Poaceae; genus Elymus; species Elymus sibiricus. The sequence continues at coordinate 84,040,732 of CM077665.1, forward strand.
CGGATGGTCCCGCGCCTGGAGCGGCTGGATCCGTCGACCCAGGAACACCTCCAACAGATCCAAGCCGGTCACTCCATCAAGAATCAGATTCACAACACTGTTCATCAAGATCCCCACATTGGCCTTCTCTTCCTCGGCCACGGTCAGAGATGGGGGCGCAGTGGGTCGATCCAGCGTGAAGGGAGGAAGGCCGGTCGACATGTTTGGGGACGCGACGTCGTGGCAGTAGAACCAGGTCGACTGCCAGCCCCGCACCGACTCCGAAAGGGTGAGCGCTGGGAATGCACTCCCCGTCCTCTTCTGAAGACCCAAACCCCCGCATAGCTGGATGACGTTGGTCCTATTATCACTAGAGTGGGCCTTCTTTACTGACTGAGAACGGATGGTAAAGATGTGCTTGAACAGACCCCAGTGGGCGGGACAACCCAAGAAACACTCACACATCGTCACGAACGCAGCGAGATACGCAATTGCGTTGGGAGGAAAATGATGCAACTGAGCCCTGAAGAAATTCAGAAAACCGCGGAAGAAGGGATGCGGGGGCAGAGCAAAACCTCTCTCCAAATGGGTGGCCAGGAGGACCCGCTCGCCCTCGCGCGGCTCCGGCTCCGCTTCCGTCCCCGGCAACCTCCACGACCCGGCCGCAACCAGGCCGTCAGCGACGAGCTTCTCCACGCCCAACGCCGCCACGGTTGACGGCAGGAAATCGCCCTGCATCCATCCGGGTGGCGTTGCGGCCCGGGCGCTCGAGGGCTTCTTCCCCTTCGTCGTCTTCTTGGGCGCCATTGTCGCAGCGGCGAGCGGATTCGATCTGAGCAGCGCGGCGGCGGAGCAGAAGAAGCGGAGGAGACGAGGGGAAAATGAGCGCACTGTCACAAATTCCCCTCCCCTCTCGTTTTTTATGTCCGTCGACCCGAGTCACTGACTCGTGGGCCCGCCAAATCCCTGTGTATCCCACTAACGGAGGAGCCGCGATATGTGGCGATAAAGGTGGCGCGAGGATCGAGGAGCCGCTTCCCCGTCGGTTGCGTCATCCCTGCTCGGCGCGCGTTCCCCGAAATTTCGAATCCCACGAAATCCGGGCCGGACAGAGCGTCCTGTCACATCTGAAGATCCTGTTGACCATTCGGACTCGAACCTGCATCTAAATTCACTCGGAAGAAATGACAAGCTGAATAGATCAAGGCAGACGTTGGAAGGCCCAGTCGTCACAGGTATCGGAAAGATCTCGAAGCTCATTCAGAACGCTGAGTTCGACAGAACCTGCACTGCACCTTCTCCACTCGAGCCCTGATCCATTCGGGGGCTAATGACGAGGATATGTACTTAGGGTAGGGTGCTAGGCCCGTCCTACATACCCCACCTAAGGACACCACATTGGAGGACTATAAGACTACGAGAGAGATTCCGACTGAACTAGCCATGGCGTATGAGTCACTCGGAAGACCCCCCCCCCCCCTCCACTCGACGGTCAGCTCTCACTCGGAGGGGCCGCCAATCACTCGACCGCAGAAGACCAAGAGTCTCCCCAGGGAGGCCAACGGGCAGGCGTTACGCTCGCCGCCTTAACTGGCATTTATTGTATACGTTACCAGTAACGTCCCCCCCTTTTTATTACCTACAATCAAACCCCTAAATGCCAGACGTTTATGAGGGGCAGCGCACTCTATATAAGCCACCCCTCCCCACTGGCACAGGGGTTCGCAATCCTTGGTAAACACAACGCACGTATCACTCGACAGAGTAAGCTCCCCGGAGCACCTGAGACGTAGGGCTGTTATCACTTCCGAGTGAGGCATGAACTCATACATCAGTGTGTACATCCTCGCCGTAGCTAGGACTCTGCCCTCTCCTTTCGTACCCCTACCATCTACTGTCAGGCACGTTCCCACGACAGGTCATCAGGGGACTACACCCAGTGGGTGCGCTCAGTGCGCTCCCACTGGAGAACTACGGGTTCTACACCCCGACGGTCAACGTCGAGAAACTCTGGTACATGGACCATCACCGCATCTTCTTCGACAAGTATGCCTACAAGATCTACTACAAACAATAACATTCAGATTCTCAGACTTTCGCCGACTGCTTCAGTCGACGGCAGTCTCGGGGACTCCACCCAGTGGGTGCGCTAAGCGCGCCCCCACAATCACCCAGTGGGTGTGCCCCCGACGCAAACCCACTCGGAACTCCAAAAAACATCTACAACACAAAAATTTTGTCTAAAGAAGGTACTTACAAGAGTACTTACTCGGACATTCTTCTCCAAAGCCTCGCCGGCGTCGCGTGCCTCCTTCAGCTTGTCGTTCATCAGCCTCAGTTGGATCAGAGCCTCCTTACTTGTCCCCACCTAGTCCTCTGGGACGCGTTGCAACCCGATGGCGCTGGTCGCAAGTGGAATAGTCAGATGCATTCCGAGTGCTGATCCGGTTCCCGAAGAGGTCCCCCGAGATGGTGCTGGCACTTGAACAGGCGAGACATCCCGCATTACGACGTCCATGTTGGTGGTAAGATTCGGTGGGTCGACCCGATCGTCCACATCGATCTCAATCACTTCACGTGGTTCTGCAAATATTCGAAGATCATTCGAGAATAAGTCTGAAGAGGAAATGAAGAGTTCAAAGATCATATACGACTAGAATCGAGTGTTACCTTTTGAAGTCGCGGCGTCAACCTCGCCCTCGTCCTTCTCTAGTAAAGCAGTCGATGTGTCAGCCCTAGAGGAGAATCACTCGGAATGTTACCTCATTCGGTCAGTCATTTGGAGTGATAGTCAGAGCGAAGGTACTTACGCAGAGTCCACCGGCACGTTCATCTTTGTCTTGGGCAGAACTGCCTTCCAAGGCTTGCTAGAAGTGATCTTCGGTTGTTTGGTGCTTTTCTCTGGAGATGGAGCAGGCTCGGAACGCCCACGCTTTGAAGTCCGAGTGGGAGGAATAACCACAGAGGACTTGGCGGTGCTCGGTCCCCCTGTGTTGCCTCCATGGACCCCAGGGTCCTGGCGCCCCCTCTTGCGGGGCTCAGGAAGGACCTCCTCCGAAGGAGAAGACTCCGCCTCGTCCCCTGGTTCCGACTCCTTCTCGTCTCCTCCGTCTTCACTGTCCTCCGCATAATCCTTCTCTCCGTTCGAGTTGTCCTGGCGCTCGTTGTCGCTTGCCATATCAGCAGGAGCGTGGTTACCGGCAGGGATCAAGCTCACCAGGCCCGTGAAGCCCTGTCAGAATAAAAGTTACATCAATCAAGGTTTGGTAAATGAAAGCTGCATCACTCGGAAACAATAATGGCATTCGGAATTACCTCGTTCGCCGGATTCTCCAACGAGTACGGAGGCACACGCCTCGTGGCTCTGGGGTTATCTCGAGCAGGAGTGATGGCCTTGAGTTTGTTCGCCACGGCCTCTTCGCTGAGCTCCTCCGGGTGCGTACGCGTGGGGTCATCCGGACCCGAGTACTGCAACATAGGGTGGGCTCTGGCCTGCAACGGCTGAATCCTCCTCTGGAATAAGACCTCCAGCAGGTCCGGTCCATTGATGCCATGGTTCATGAGAGATACCAGCGCAATCACAAAGATGTCTACGTCTACTCTCTCCTCCTTGGACACGGTCAACTTAGGGAGTCGCCGAATGCGCTCGACCGAATATGGTGGGAGACCCGACTGACCCTCTCCGATTGGAATGTCTTCATAGTAAAACCAAGACGACTGCCAACCCTTAACAGTGTCCGGGAAAGTCATTGAAGGGAAACTACTTTTACCCCTCAACAGAATGCCCAGACCCCCACACAGCTGAACTACATTCGTCTTCTCCTCAGTCAAAGTGGTTTTCTTTACACTCATCACTCGACATGTGAACAAGTGTTTGAATAAACCCAGTGTGGGTTGCAACCAAGAAAGTTCTCACAGAGAGAAACAAAAGCGGCCAGATAGGTGATGGAATTGGGGGGAAGATGATGAAGTTGGGCTCCGAAAAAATCCAAGAACGCACGGAATAAAGTATGTGGGGGCAAAGAAAAACCTCGGTCGAGGTGAGTTGTGAGGAGGACCCTCTCGTTCCCGCGCGGCGCGGGCTCGACCTCCCCCTTCTCTGGCAGCCTCCAGCTTCTGGCGACCAGGAGACCCTGGCTCTCCAGGTCCTCCAACCGACTGGCCGTGACCCGAGGGGCCATCCAATCGCCCTGGACGAAGCCAGCCGGAGCGCCCGCGCTCGAGGAGGACTCGCGCGAGGTCTTCTTCGCCCTCTCGGCTCTCACGGTGGCGCTCTTCGTCATCTCCGGCGAGGAACAGCAGCAAATCGGCGGGAGGCGAAGCTCTCGGCGGAACAGAGGAGGAAATCGGGGAGGCAGAGAATGGGGATGCTTTTTCCTATCTCCCTCCCAGCCTTCTTTAATACTCTGGTTCGGCGGAATCCCAGCCGTCAGATCTGCAGCGACCGCTCAAACAACGGGCGCGTGCGGATCCGCGAAAATCGAGGTGCCGCGGCCACTTCCCCCACTTTCCTGACACAACTGTCACGATCGCACGCGCGTGCTTCCCCACAATTTCGAAATCGCCGGAGATTTCGCGGCGCCACTGCCCGAGCGAACTCCGTGTTCGCTGGTGCGTTCCGATGCACCAAAACCGACCGAGTGAGCTCCGTGCTCGCTGGAGCATTCCGATACGCCAAAACCCACCGAGTGAACTCCGTGTTCGCTGGTGCGTTCCGACGCGCCAAAACCCATCGAGTGAACTCCATGTTCACTGATGCGTTCCGACACGCCAAAACTCACCGAATGAACTGAAAAGGCCTGTCGAGCACTCGGTCGAATCTTAAACCAATTCAAGAGCATCCGAATGAAGGTCAAACGGAAGGTTCAATAATCTCATCTCCGAGTCATAAGGTTATTTCTCCCGAGAACTGATCTGCACCAGGTCGAGTGACTTGAGCAGTCAGGCTCTTCGAGTCATTCAGAAGTTACTTAACCTGAACCAGTCATGGTTTCGGTACCGAGTGAGAATCGATCCGCCTCGCTACCAACGGCCCAGTGCGTTGGTCACTCGACTCCCAAAACCTCAACCGATTCGGGGGCTACTGACGAGGCCACCTACCCTAGGTAGGGTCATAGACCTCTTATCTAGGACACACCTGGGGTCCTACAAGTTCACAGAAGTCCCTGGACTACCTTAGCACTCGGACGAATGTACAAGATGCACTCGGATCCTTGGAAGTCACTCGGACGCTATCAACCACTCGGCCTAGCTTTAGCACCCGGATGTGAAGAAGCAGAGGCGACGTGGGAGCTACAACATTCGAGAGACTTAATTAGCATTGAATATTGTAGACGTTGCGTTACCTGTAACGCTCGTAGTTAACACAGCAGTTTCTAGTAACTCCGACAGTTACTAGCATTAATGACCCTCGTAAAGGCACTCGGCTGGTGGTGGTGCACTCTATATAAGCCACCCCCCTACACCAGAAGAGGGGTTATGAACTCTCTGTAATCAGAAACATACACCAAGCAACACTTAGCCTCAGGGCTCGAGGCGTAGGACTTTTACCACTTCCGAGTGGGGTCCGAACTCGTAAATTCCGAGTGTGACACTTACTCCGTAGCTAGGCTTCGCCCTACTCATACGTAACCCCCGTACTACTGTCAGGATTACTCTACTCCCATGACAGAGCTTTTTTGTGCTGCGACCCCAGCGTGCTGGATGTATCGGTTGGTTGTTTTGTAATACAAAGCGGGGGAAATCCTTTATCGTCAACACCAACAACAAAATCGAGGACCAGCCCCAAGCTCATCGTACTTAGCTCTCAAAGTGGGCTAGGGGAAGGATCTATAGAGAAAGTAATAGTTATTATTATTAGGGGCTGGCGTTTTGGCTCCCGGGTGCATTTGCACCCGGATGAACAGTAACGCGAAAAATTATAGAAAAATGTTTCAAAAAATTCTGAAAAATTTTGTAGATGATCGTGTTGGTGTCGCAAGCATGCTTGACAAATTTTATGCGAAACGGAGCAGCGGTGTTTCGTCGGTGAAAAAAACAAATTTGGGTTGTCATTTTGTGGTGACATTTTGTCTTTGATTTGTTTTTTTTTTTGCGCAGGGCAAAATGCTTAACCTTTTTGCCTCGAAATTTGCATGTAGCATTTGTATGTGACAAAGATCATCAAAAAAAATTGTCCCAATTTTTTTGACATTTCGAAAATCATTTTCCGTAGGCAGGAGCACGTGCTCCCCGGAGCCGAATTGCATTTCCGTTATTATTATTATTATTTAGTTTCGACAACAAACAAGGACAATATCATTCCAACAAAAATGGCAAGAAGGACAACATATTGCTATTGCTATTGCGCAGTTCTCATGGATACATCCTCTGACGAACAGATCTTCGACCAGCACGCTGCAGCAAACAGGCTAGCAGCACGCACAGAAATTTTGCAAAGCATGCAGCAAACATAGCACCTTCGCAAGAATCACTTCAAATCAGACGGCGGCCGCACCAGCAGGCAGCTGCCACTTTTACCCTACGTCTCTCCACCTAGATGCCGCTGCGGCGGCTGCAAGCCCCTCGCCACGCGCGCGCCACGGCGACGGCCACGCTCTCCTCGGCGGCCGCCCACCACCTGTTCGACGCAATCCCTCGCCCGACCCGCGGCAGCACGCCTCTCCCCTCCCCCCGCGAGCGCCACCCCGTCCCCGCCCTCGTCTCGTCCCCCGCCGCGTTCTCGGCCGCCGTCGCCTCGTCCGACCGGGCCACCCTCCCGGCGCTCCACGCGCTCGCCGTCGCCTCGCGCCTCGACGCCTTCGCCTTCGTGTCCAACTCCCTCGCCGCCCGCTACGCCAAGACCGGCGCCTTCCCCTCGGCGGCCCGGGTGTTCCGCGCCGCCCGGGCGAGGGACGTCAGCTCCTACAACACCATGCTCTCCGCGTTCCCGGACCCGGCCGAGGCGCTGGCCTTCGCGGCCTGGATGCTCCGGTCGGGGGACGTGCGGCCCGACGCCGTCACCTTCACCGTCGCGCTCTCGCTCGCCGCCGGCCGCGGGGAGGGCGGCCTTGGGATAGTTCGGCAGCTCCACGCGCTGGCGTCGCGGGCCGGGCTCGCCGCCGACGTGTTCGTCGGAAACGCGCTCGTCACGGCCTACTCCAGGGGAGGGCTCCTCGGCGCGGCCAGGAGGGCGTTCGAGGGACCTGGTTTCCTGGAACGCGATGATCTGCGGGCTCGCGCAGGACGGCGGCTGCCCGGCGGAGGTGGTCCGGCTATTCCTCCGGATGCTCAAAGACGACGCCGTCCGGCCCGACCGGATATCCGTGTGCAGCGTGATCCCAGCGTGTGGCGGCGAGGGGAAGCTCGCGCTTGGCCGGCAAGTCCACGGCTTCGGGGTGAAGCTGGGCGTCGACGGCCACGTCTCCATCGGCAACGTGCTCGTCGCCATGTACTACAAGTGCGGCGCTCCAGCCTGCGGCCGGAAGTACCTGCAGTCCATGGGCGAGCGCGACGTCATCTCGTGGACCACAATCATTTCAATGGACGAGGACGAGGACGCCATCGCCCTGTTCAAGGGCATGCAGCGAGACGGCGTGTCGCCGAACGAGGTCACCTTCGTGGCGCTCATGTCGGCGCTGCCGGCGGGGTGCCCGGCGAGGGACGGGCAGATGATCCACGCGGTGTGCTTCAAGGCCGGCGTCTCCGACAAGGTCGCCGCGTCCAACAGCCTCGTCACCATGTACGCGAAGCTGCGGCGCATGGGCGATGCGCGGACGGTGTTCGACCTCATGCCTCGCCGGGAGACCATCGCCTGGAACGCCCTCATCTCAGGCTACGCGCAGAACGAGCAGTGCGGCGACGCTCTGGAGGCCTTCTCGTGGATGGTCAGGTGCATGAGACCCGACGAGACCACGTTCGCGAGCGTCATCAGCGCGGTCACCGGCGTGGAGACGGTCTCCATGGCCTACGGCGAGGCGTACCACTGCCAGGCGCTGAAGCTCGGGCTGGGCGCCAGCGAGTACGTCTCGGGCACCCTCATCGACATGTACGCGAAGCGCGGCAGCCTGGAGGAGTCCCGGAGGGCGTTCGACGGGGCGGCGCGCCGCAGCCTCATCGCCTGGACGGCGATGATCGCCGCGAACGCGAAGCACGGGAGCTACGACGCCGTCATGGGCCTCTTCGGCGAGATGGTGCGCTCCGGCGTGGCCCCGGACGGCGTCGTGCTCCTCTCGGTCCTCACGGCCTGCCGCTACAAGGGGGAGGTCGGCACCGGCAAGGGGATCTTCGACTCGATGGCCGCCGAGCACCGCGTCGAGCCCTGGCCGGAGCACTACGCGTGCGTCGTCGACATGCTAGGCCGAGCGGGGAGGCTGGAGGAGGCCGAGGAGCTCATGATGCAGATGCCGTCCGGGCCGAGCGTCTCGGCTCTGCAGAGCTTGATGGGAGCCTGCCGGATCCATGCCAACACCGACATTGCGGAGAGGGTCGCCGGCGTCCTGACCGAGATGGAGCCGTCAGAGTCCGGCGCCTACGTGCTGCTGTCCAACATCTACGCCGAGAAGGGGGACTGGGGAGGCGTGGCGAAGGTGAGAAGGCAAATGAGGGAGAGGGGCGTGAGGAAGGAGATCGGGTTCAGCTGGGTCGACTTCGGCGCCGGCACCGGCACCGGCGAGTCCACGCATCTGCACAAGTTCTCGTCAGACGACACGACGCATCCGCTGACGGAAGAGATATACAGGGTGGCCGAGGGGTTAGGCTGGGAGTTGAAATTTTTGAAGGACCATTTGCGCATGGAAACAGAAAACGTTTCTTGATGTTTCAAACTCATTAACTTCGAAATTGGTTGACCATCGAAAAGGAAGCTACACAGTGAGAAAAGGCAGCAACTCCGTCGCATTTTACTTTACTCAAACTGGATGGTGCTAAAAGTATAGAATAGATAAGGTTTATCTTGCATTCTGCAAAACGTTCTTGGTCAAGATTAATTCTACACTGTCTTAACATAAGCAACCAAATGTGGAACTGGCGAGATTTGGGAGAACAACGATGACTAAAACTCGGCCGGAATCCAAGCCTTTTTGAGTTATACATGTACAGACAGTCTGGTATTCATAACGAAAAAACGGGTTAGCTCTATTGTACATGAAAAATAATTTGTACAATGCTCATACACAACAGGTGATGGTCCAAGCGGTCACTTCTTTGAAACCTGAAAGAGAAGATCGTATCAGCGTTGGGACTTCAACAAGAACCACGGAACTGGACTCTCAGAAAAAAACATGGAACAGGCAACTTCTTATTTTCAGCTTACTAATGCCACATAAACCAACAGGGCCAATGGCAAGGTGAGGTATGCTACTCCCTCCGATCCATATTACTTGACGCTCAAATAGATGTGTTTAGACATATTTCACTATTTCAGTGCTAGATATATCTGTTTGAGCAACAAGTAATAGGGTAGGAGGGAGTATTACACTTCAATCTACAGTGAGAAGATATACACATGACCACGTACCTTTTCAAACAGAAAAATCGAGTTGTTTTAGATTTATTTACGAGTTACATGGTAGAAGGAAAGCTTTGAAACAGGGGTACATACTCGACATATGAAGTAATGAAATTTAGGATATCCTCAAAGTACAAAAATAATAAACGACACCAATACATTTAACTATCACATTACATATAAGAAACCATAGTATGCATATACATAGTAGTATGATTCTACGACACGGAGATTGGCTGAGAGCTAGCGACAGTCTTGCGAAAATTAGGCAACTAGGCGGTGTATGCAGTATGCATATACATAGTAGTATGATTCTACGACACGGAGCAAGCATTCCAAAGAAAAGAAAGATACAATGGATTGTTCTAATATTATCTCAGTGACATGAGTCGCTTCAAATTGTTTCATAGGCCGCATGGTGACATGGGATCCTCATGTCAATATAACATGACAAGATAGTATCAGTGAATGTTCATAGTCTTAAAACCATACGATATACTCATCAAGAAGTAATTTCCTTCCACACTTCCCTCAGGCGCAAGCAAACTTGGATGTCAACAGAACAATTGATGAACAAAATACTAGTAAGCTTACCTGCTTGAACTTTCTCCAGAAGACATGCCACTATGTAAAGACCGGAAAAGAAACGCCACTAGCTGTTTTCTCGGTTAGCAAGATTAATTGACATTGATGTCCTCTCCCCTGCTCAAGAATTGAGATTACATAAACATTAGAATATAACAACATGGTATTAAACTTCAGTTATGATAAACTGAAACGCACCGTCAAAACTGTTAAGTGGCCAACACTGTCATCTTGTACAGCTCAAAGGAAAACTGACAGATACTCTTCAGCCATAATTCAGCTCAGTGGGGAACCACATAATTTACAGCATGTAGGCAATTCCGGGTAATATTGTGGATTTGCATTAAGCGCAATCTGAGAGTTACCAGCCAAAATGTCCAAAGTATCACAAGTGTCGAGCAATGAAACCCATCATCGGCTGCCTTACTTGCTAGACTGTTCAGTGTTCACATCATCCAAGTAGATGCTAGCAACTGTATAAGAATGGAACGCCACTAAAGAAACAAAATAAGTAGAATCTCAAAACACTTCCTGTACAAACCAGCACGCCTAAACGAGAAGACCTATGTGTTCTGCACTATTGAACTTTTCCACTAAATGCTACCAGCACGTTGGGGACAGTGAAATGGTATAGCCGTATAAGTATCACACATCCAACAGCACCTACTTAAAGGATGTCATTTTCTTGTGTTCTGGATGTCAGCAACTGATAGACTCCATTGAAATCCGCACAAGTCTGAGTAGATCATTCACACTTCTGAAGTTAAAATCCAGAACTGTTTTTACTGAAGAAAGACCATCCACTCCCTTTTCATGGTTGCCGGCAGCAGAAGCAATTGCCATCTGTGATTTCCGAGTTGCCTCAAAGGCAGAATTGACATCGTTTGTCTAAGAAAAATAACAACATAACATCAGATCCAAAATCCTGTTAATGAACCATAATGCAGGCACAGAAAGTAGAACTCTGTTAAAAGGTATATGGTTTGAGGGTTTTTCTAGAGAAAAAGAAGTTATTTGGTTTGACGAGTGGAAAAGCCTTAGGGTCAGATCTGCTCTTAACTGCAGACATAACATTCTTATTTGGTTTGACGAGTGGAAAAGCCTTAGGGTCAGATCTGCTCTTAACTGCAGACATAACATTCTTATTTGGTTTGCCTGTTTGAGTAACGTATTCAGTTGGTTCATCGCCATACAATTCCACAAGTGTTTATTGAATACGAGGAATAAGGCTGGACATGAAAATCGTGGGATAGCCCATCCAATGTCAGCGCAGCCTATCTGAGAACAAGGCAATCCCTCACAAACAAGTTATTGGCATTCTTCCCAGGACACAGTTAACATTTCACCACTAAGCAGAGCCAGTTGCTTATGATTGCCAACATCTATCCAGTTTGCTACTTTATGGAAATATTCCAAAATTATATGTTCCAGTGCTCAAAATCCCGACCACTAAAATAGTTAAATTTCTACGAAATTTCTTTATACAACTCAACTATAAGTATATCTGATACTGGAAGTTCAACCGGTTTCAATTCATATATGTATCCAATTAATGCACCATCATACCAACCGCAAGGATCAAAACTATCGTCTTTGCCACTACCATGCATGATTGCAGGTACCATCACACGCATACATTAGCACAAAATAATGAACTTTTCATTTGTTCTTATTACATTGTCACAAGCTTATGAACTGCAGTGTCATACCATTAAATTATCAATATAAATGAGAACTTTATTGAACTGCTACAAATCATTAAATTATCAATAAAATGATAACTTTATTGAACTGCTAATCAGGATATTCAAGAACTTACATAAGCTAGTAACCTTGTCAAGTGTGGTTGATTGCGAACGGCCAGTAATAAATGGTTCCCAGCAACTTGGGGTGAATTAGCATCCTTGTTTGAAGGGGCCGTCTTGGATAACCCATTGTTATTTAAGTTATCAATGTCCGATGCTGAAGATGATGGTGATTCACCTACAAAAGTAACAATGTTTGAAATTCCACAACGCAGGCTACATTTAATATACATAAACTTAAATTTCACCAGTCAGACTCAACTACCTGGTGTAGTCTGTACAACTGCCTGCAACACCTGCCGGTCCTTACTTGCAATAGGGTATTTGTAGTATGCAGCCTTGAGATAAGCTACTTCAACACATTTATATGCTAAAGCAGCAGCGGCCATCTTCTTGCACCTTTCATATTCATGACCAACAAAGCTGGGCAATAAAATGGATATAAATTAATTATACTGATCAAATTTGAACACTCTTCACCTAGAAAACATGAATACTGCTACAAAAAACAGCAACTTCTGGCTACAATTTGATGGCCCAAACTATAATACTGCTATCGAAGCAATTTGGCCTAGATCCAGCTCGCTAACATTTAGTAATATCACATCAGCCTTGTAGTATAAATATAACTGTAATGTGAAAAGCATCAGGCTAATCAACTATAATGTGAAAAGCATCAGGCTAATCAAATGATGATAGCACCCATCCAAGTCGTGCCATGTCGAAGAAACACTTCCAGGCACTACTTCCCAATTTACAACTAGGTGAGCTACGTTCCCATGCGTTTATTCGCAGAAACGAAATAACTTGGCAAGTAGAACAATATATTATATATATTTGTGTAGCTTACTTGCAGAGTTTTGCAGTATCAGAATACATGCTCTGAGCTGCATCGCCTTGTTTCAGACCATCAATACCAGGAGGTTCCAGAAGTGATGCTACATGCAGAAATTTTAAGGCAGCCTCAAAATAGAGCCTTGTGCTTTCAAGTTCTTTTCCTTCTTTCTGTGGAGAAATTTGGTAAGTATCTTATACAAAACAAAGGTGAGCATATTCATACAAGAGCAAAGGTGAACAACCTTCAAACGGTTAGCCTTGTGCTTCAAATCTCGAGCTTCTTTGAGAGCATATGCAGTTGAATTACCATCTTTCCCATCTGTGGGGTTTGAAGTTCCCTGTTTGGCAACACGCTGTTGCCCTCCATTTTCATCATTGCTTCGCCTTGACTGTGGTGTCAATTTTGACGCATTAGATTTTACTGGAGTGGAGTGGGTTTCTTTCAGAGGTGAAGGGGCAATTTGGGCTTTGGACTTCTCCATATCTTGCTTGTTACTCTTGGGATAAAACTTATCTTTTCCAGACGGCACCTCTGGTTTAGGATTTCCATCCAGAGCACAATGAGTTGATCCATTCCTATCTTGGATGGGAGCTGCAGTTTTCTTACTTTCACTCGCAATCAAATCTCCTTTAGAGCACGAAGCTGCAGTCCTAGGTTGCACTAAAGAGCCATCAGTGCGCAAGTTATTTTTATCACCAGAATGCAGGTGGTTATAACCCCTAGCTGTGCTGGAGCCATTCACAGTGGAGTCCTTTCTCCCAGATGCATGCTGCTGATCATCATCCAAACCCTTTCTCATTGAAATCCTTTCGGATGCATGGCCTTGAGTTAACTGAACTAGTTCATCATCTTTGTCAGAATTTCCTTGTGAAGAACCATGTAAGGCAGGTTCACTTGCAAGCAAACTCTCCTTGGACTTCTTAGCCTGCCGAACATTGTCTACTATATCGACTTCAGTATTGAGATACTTTACTGAGCTCGGCATGGTGCCTGGGTTAGCATTCATAGGCCCATCTTTCTCCACTATTCTGTTATGGGAGAACTTATCAATGTTAGAGTTCCTCGGTGGTGACGAGGAAACTGATTCAATCGGCGAAGTCTTTACAACTTGGGAGTTATTTTTCTTTTTCTGGGAGCCTGAAGCTTTTGAAGAACTTGAAGTTATGGCTGTGGTCGGGAAGAAGGCAACATCACTAGAAGTGGCTCCAGCTAAGTCCAAAGCATGTTCAGAAGATCGCTTTTCTAATACTTCGGACGGACCTCTTTTACCAGCAAAGTGTGTGCTATCCTCCACGAGTTCATTGTTTACATGACCACCATAAGAAGAAATCTGATTAGAGTGCAGACCTTTTACTAATTTAGAATCCGTCGTGGAATACAGTTCTTCAGCCTTCATTGACTTGGACTTTGTTTCCTTTAAGTTTTGATCCTTATGGGTTTCCTTCGCAGCAGAGCTGTGATTCACTGTGGTTCCTCTGCTCACCTGAGCTATTGAACTATGCTGACTCTCCTCCCATTCCTTCACTATCCTCTTCTTGCTGGAAACGTCTGATCTTTGTACATCTGAGGTTTGGTATTGTTCCTTGTTCCCATCTTCAGGAAGAGGTATATCCTCATCCTTGTCTCTCTTGGACTTCTCCAAACGATCAGACCTCGAAACACTTTTTTGCTTCAATGAAGAAATATCAGCCTTCTCACCTAAACTCTTTGCCTTTGCAAGAAAAGCCTTGGCCTCGTCAGGAACGTCTCCACTAGCTAAATCGCATTCAGGGTTCCGGTCTCTGCTAGAACGATGCCGCTCCTCCTTTTTAATTTTCTTAGAAGCTTTGTATTCACCATAATCCATCTCTCTCTTGCCTTTTCCTTTTGAATGCTTCTTGGATCTTTCCACAATATCTCCTGTATTGCCACCAAATAAATGTAAATACAAAATACAGTGAAAGCACACATGAAGGCAGTGTATCAAATAGAGAAAGAACAATAACAGAACCTCCATCAGAATAGCTGCCACGATTCTTGCTCTTGGACTTCTTCTTTTCAGTCGAAATGTCAACTAATTTGCTCACAGAATCTCTCTCAGAAGGATAGTGGTTACCATCAGCAGTACTTTTAATTCTAGGAGGGGGTTGGGTGATCGTTGAATAAGCTGAAGCTTGTGTTGGGTGAGAACTGTCAACCAAAGCACTTCCATCACCTGGAAAACTCTTCCTTTTCCTACTCTGTTCAGCATGTCCATTTATACTGAACGTGTTGGCTGTTGCCAGTCCAGAAGAAGCAGCATGAGGATGACCAACTGAAGGAATACCATTGGCAGGGGGTGGAATGACATATAGTGCATTCAGAGCATTTGTAGTCTCCTCCTCACCAACATCGCACCTATTCATCCCAGGTCTGCAAAATTCCAAATTCTAGCTATTCAGGAAGGAATAAAGAGTGTTCATCAACTAATGAACATGGAGAATATTATAGAGCTATAAGATATCACCTCACTGGAAAAAATAGCATAAACTACAACCTAACAGTTTCAGTGTAAAGCAGAAACTCGCAATAAGATCTATCTAAATTTCAATCCACTTGCTTGATAGAAGTGTAGTAGTTTCAAAGCAGACAATCAAATAGCTCCTGATAATAAGGTGCCGCTGGTTACATTCTATCTACAGATAGACTCATGGATAGAAGAATTAAGGCAGCAAAAAAGCAGGAGGTATACAACTGTATAAGAACTATAACTTACAGCCACAGTTGCATGCTACATTTCCATTCCTTTGGAAGAGTAGCAGGATCCGACTCATATGGTAGGAGACGCCATTTCTGACATATGTCACATTGTACCCAATGTTCCTCTATAACAACAGGTGCTTGAAGTGCAGGCGCTGCATTTGCAGTTGATACAGAAGATGGAGGTTTCTTTTTCTTACCATCAGGCTTCATTTTCTTAACCACATGCCCTTCAAATGCTTCCTGTGCATTTTCCATCTCCAAACTTGTTTCCCATTTTTTCAATGAAGGCACAACCTTCTTTGTCAGTTGCAACAAACTGCCATGAAGAGGGGATAACAAGTACCCTCCAGGAACTGAAAAGCATGTCATGATCTGTGCGATCATGTTTAAAGAATGGAAGTCATTATGTGCCCTTTGAACCATTCATAATAAAATACAAGTACACAATGCTAATACAGTGATCATGTAGACTTTACCTGAAGAATGGTCCGGGGAGATTCAAGTTGCACATTGCTAAATTCCGGGGAGAGGCCCCCATGGCCATCAGGGCTTTCTTCCACGGATGAAGGTGAAGAAATGTCAAGGCCCAAACCACTGTAAATAGCTGCATTATTTCTTGCCAAGACATTGTCGGAACCAACTTTTATCCGTACTTTAAATCTATTCTGGTCACTAGACTTAGATGGACCATTTGAAGGATCATGGGTGCTAGAACCCCTTTTGGACGTTGTGCTTTCGCATCTTTCCTTTTTAATCGAGTCACCAGAAAAAGGAGCCACAGAACCATTATTCTGAGAAGCAGATGGAACGGCCATAGCTGGAGGGTTCTGACACACATCCTACATTATAAACCATTAGATCAGACTCAAGAGAAGTAAACCACCAAATCATCAATGTCAAATGAATTAATACATGACAATGCTGATCCAGAAACCAGACAGTACAGCCAAAGCCAACTTAAGCACCTCAGTAGACTGGTGATAAGGAGATCTTGAGCTAGTATTTGCCACCTTAGGTGGAGTTCTAGTGTGGGGCAGAAGGGGGGAACGCTGGTAGGTTGGCAAAAATGAGCCATATCCACCAAATTTTGATCCTGTGAAAGATTAGTGTCACGTTTAATGTTTCTTTACAATGAAGCCAGATCGAGCTAACTGCAGCCACAGCAAAACATTTTCTCACCTAGATTCTCTGCAGAAACGCCTCCTTCAAAGTCCTTTTGAAAATGGCCTAGTACATTTTGGAGTTTTTCATCCTACAACAAGAGAACAGGCACAACAAAACATGATCACAACAATATGATTGTAGTGACTATTAAATTCATGTTCACATTTTTTCATACAAACAATGAACTAAATGAGTAAAGGAATAGTGATCCCTTCTATAATTCCAAACAAGACATTTATTGAAGTAAATTAAATGGCAGTTGCCTGCCTCCAACCGTTTTTCCATTCCAACTAAAGCTTCAATATTCCTGTTTTTTTCTTTCTTCTGTTCAAAAGGATAACAGCGTATACTGAAAGTTTGAAGTTCAAAATTTGACTATATGAAGCATGAGGTCATCCTTAACCTTGAGCTCGGAACATAGACACGTTTTTAGCAATTTATTTATGGAGCACTGTGGATGTCATAACAATGAACCCATTAAAACCAAAAGGCTGAGAAGAAGCAAGTCAATAATAACACGAATTTAGCGATGACGAAACTTGCCAAAGTGCAAATGCCATGAATTTAGCTTAGTGGTAGAGGAGAGGGGGTCAGGGGTTGATCCATGTCACAGATTTTTCTTTGAGCAATTATAAAGTTACTGTCTGGTCTCAAATACAGACTGGGACTGGCCAAATCCAAATTACCACTAGTAAACCAAAACCAACACCCCATCAGACTCAGAGATTAGCTTCTTTAGTTCCATAACAACCCGCCTCATAGAAGTGCTTACTTGACAAATTTAGCATCTCGTTGTCATGCAGCGTAAAACGTAAATGATCAACCAATGCGACCGCTTCCGGTACCAGCGCGAACTAAAGCGATAAATCTCGCAAGCTTTAATTGATCCACGAACGGGACCGACCGACCGTCCGCAACGGCTAGACCGGCGCCATTCACACCTGCAAAGCGGGAGAATCGAAGAAACGAAACGTGCGCGCTCTCATCCGTTACCTACGCACGCACGCAGATCAAGCTCGTTTCATTACGCTAGAAAAGTAGGCGCGTTGCATACATCTAGTCAGTGGCAGAGCTTCATGGGGGCCAACCTGGGCCATGGCCCCCTCAGCTCACAAGCAAACATGCATATATACCTTTGTATTAGACTTACTTTCCAGTACAAATCAAATGAAACCAACTATGTTTGCCCCCCCTTCAGCCAATTGCCCCTCCAAGTATTCGGCTCAAGCTCCGCCACTGCATCTAGTGGTCATGTAGTACCGAAATGGGGCATGGAAGCTGCAGTGATGAAGCGAGCAATCTAGCAAGCAGTGCGCGAGAGGTGCGGGAGGAGGGCCACTCACAATGTAAGCGAGGGTGACGTCGGGGTCGTCGAAGGGGGGGACGTCGTCCCCGTAGGCCTCCCCCTCCTCCAGCTCGGCGTGGTCCGCCATGCCGCCGCCGGCGCCGCCAGCATCCTCCTGCCGCCTCCGCACGGACAGCATCCACCCGCCCGCCCGCCTACGCAGACCCGGTCAACCGCCCCGCCCGGGCCCACCTCCCACCGCCCGCCCGAGCTGAGCTCTCCTCGCCCCCGAATCGCAAGCTCGAATCCCGCCCGCGAGCTCCCCGATCGGCCGAATCCCCCAACGAATCGCAGCCCCGCCTCCGCCGCCGCGCCCGAATCGGCCGGCTCCGACGCCCTTCGGATTTGGGGATCGCGAGATTCGGGCCGTCCGCCCCCCGCACGCACACACCCTCCCTCTCTCTCCTCTCGCCTCGGGCCGCCCCTCGCAGTCCGCCCCGTCGCCTCGGCCCGGCGTCTCGAGGCTCCGTCGCACGCGAGGGATTTTTTTTTTTACCAATTGCCTCACGCGACAGAGCTTTCTGCGGCTGGCTACTGCTGCTGCGGCCGCCTTCTCTCTCTCCCCCCGTTTGGTGGTAGACGACCTGGTGCGTGCTGGTGGGTGGGCGGGCGCCCGTTTGCTCCTCGACGGTTTTCTTTTCCTTTCCCACCCCCGGCTTTTCCTCCCCCCGCGTTCGAATGTTCCCCCTCCCTCCCAGGGAATGCGTCCGTTTGGGAAGGTGGTTACTGCGGTCCGTGAAGCATTTCCTGCCATTTGAGGCTTGTTTAGAGCAACTCCAACCACGCGACCCATTTCGTCCGCGAGTGTCCTTTTTGATAGCCGCGGACAAAAACGGTGGCCCAACGCGCCGACCCAAACCCAAATGATGTCTGCCACATGTTCGTGCCGACCCATTTCACGCCCAAATTTGGGGCTGATTTGCGTTCTCGCGGACACGAACCGGACGCACCCCGCGTCCTCTCCGCGTCCGTCGCGGGTCCACCAGTCGGCCTTTGGGCCCGCCTGGCAGTGGGTGGAAGGTCCGCATCGCCGTCCTTTTTAATGGAAGCGTGCGGCGGGGCCGGCCTCATTCACTTCCAAACGCCCGTCCACATCTGGGCACGCCTGCTCCCTCGCCGGCAACCACAAACCCTAGATAGCCATGGGATTCTTCAACGGGAAGGGGCAGGGGAAGGCCAAGCTCGGCGCCGGCGCGAGCTATTCCCGCGGGACCATCTGTACATACCAGTCCACCAGGCGCGGTGGCACTGGCAGTACCGCCGGCTACTGGCGTATCCATACGTCAACCTGCCCCATGGTTGGAATCTGGATCCGCGGCGGATCCCCATTCTGGCAGTGCCCTGATCTATGCAGGCGCACGCGGAGGAGGTTCACCGGCCGCGAGGTCCTCACGTCAGCGGTCCATGCGTGCCTACGCGCCAGACTCCCCCAACTGGGAGCGCTAGTTCGCGCTAGAGCACGAGGAGGAGCGCCACCGGGGCGTCCATGTCGACCACTCCGTCCCTCCTTTGCCGCCTGAGGTCCTGCCGGAGGAGCAGGACGAAGAGGTGGCGTACCAAGCCGCCCTCGAGCAGGCCCTACAGCATCCACTGGAGGCCAGCATGATTGAGGAGGACGCCCAGTGGGACGGTCTGGACCGCGCCCTCGCCTTGTCGGCTGCGGGGGACTCCGTCCACGCCCCGCTCTTCGTCCCGGAGCCTCCCCCGCCGCCTCCGCCCACCGTCGAGCCAAGGTGGAGCCGGAACCAACATCGTCGCGGAAGCGCTCGCCACCTCCGCCCGCTTGGCCGGAGGAGAAATATGAATGGGTGGGCGTGCTCCGGGAGTGGGTGAGCGCGCCGCCCGTCTACTACGACGCCACGCCAGAGGAGGAGGCGGCCCACCTCGAGCAATGAAGGCAGCATTGGCTCGCCGAGGAGGAGGCGGACGGCCAGCGACAAATGTGGTGAGAACAGGAGGAGGAGGCGCTACGCCTCGAGGAGGAGGAGGAGGAGCGCACCCGGCTTGCCGCACTGCCGTCGCCGCGGCACACGTCGGAGGAGGTTGCCCTGGCAGCCTACCAGGCTGCATTCGGGTGGGCTGAGCCGCCTCCCGCCTTCATCGACCTCACCGGCGGCAACGTCGACCGCGACGGCAAGGGCAAGGCGGACTTCTAGGGCAGTGTGCCGCCTTCTAGGACTTTTTTATTTTAATTAATGTTTAATTATGTTTTAAGTGGACTTTGGTCGGTGGTTAACCGACCGCTTATGTTTAATTAAAGTTTTTATTATGTTTATCAATGCCACGTGTTTATTATTTTTATTTTTTAGGGCATCAACAACAAGCGCGCGCTAAAAAAAATTTACAGCGCGGAAGAACTCCGTTGCTTCACCAGGCGCCCAAACAATTTAGCGCGCCAGCGTGCCGCTTCGGCAAACACTATAAAATAGAGCGCGCGCACCCAGCCGGCGCCGAAACAACACATACAAGATGATCTCAAACATGCAAAATATTCAAAGTTCACATAAATAAGATGATCACAAGCAAGTTCATGACAAACAAGTGCACATTTGTCAACAACAACAAAGCCAAAACCAAATTTTTACCTTGTGAGCATTTCATCGAGCATTGTGTGTGCATTGACCTTCGGCTCAACAAATTGCGAAGTTTCCAGCGCTTCGGGCGGCGCAGGCGCAGGCGCGGCCGGCTTCACTCTGGCCTTCTTCTTCACCACCACTTTCCTCTGCTTTTGGGTCGCCGTCGCGGCCGCGGTCGCGGTGGCTGCCGTGGTTCGTTTGGAGGTGGAGCTCCGCGGCTTCGCGGCCTGCGGCGGCGCTCCGCCACCCTGCGCGCTCGTCCGGGGCGGCATGAAGAGCCCGCGCGCGAGGCCGCTGTTCGGAGGCGCAGCAGCACCGGCGGCGACGACGGAGGTCAAGCCCGCGCTAGGGTTTGCGGCGGCGGCGGCGGTGGAGAGGTCGCGCGTGTATGGTGGGGTTAGGGGGGTGTCGGAGAGCCCGTCCATGGCTTGAGGTCGCCGGCGGCAGCGCGGGGCGGGGCGAAAGCGGGCGCGGGCGGAGAGTTGAGCGACAGTTGCTCGCTTTGCGCGTGTTTTCTCTCTGTCGCGCGCACGGAAGCGGACGCCCGAAAGATGCAGCGCGCGATGCAGTTTTGTTGGGCGCGCGGAGCAGTTTTTTTTTGCGCGCGCGATTTTTGCGCGCCTGCTGGAGCTGCCGATTCGGTCGCGCGCGCTAAAAAGCTGTTTTTCGGGCGCGGCTTATATAGCGCCTTTGTTGGAGATGCTCTTAGACGCGTGCAAATTTGAGTCTACCTCCCGTTGAACGCACCGGCCGCCCAAATAAAAAATCAGACGCGCCCGTCCGTCTGACTAGGCCAGACGGACAAAAAACGAATAATTCGTGTGTCCGTTTGGATAATTGCTCTAAGAAGGGATGATTTGACATGCTCCAAACATGGTTTGATTCCTCCCCTTGTTGAAACCCAGTCCCGGAAAAAAAGAAAAGGGAATAGAGGGGCAGGAAGAAATGCCGGGCCACTTGACGGCTCGTGCCACGATTGCTTGCTTTCCTTGCATCGCATGTCATTGTCACGAAGTTGTCTATGGCCTTCACTTGTTCGCGTGCTTCCACAGACCACCTTCCCATCAAGTGATGGCTTGCTACCTAGGTGGGGTGGATCAACGTAGGTGTGATTAGGATATGAATGAATATCTGGGCTAGGCCACGTGTGCTGTGATTTTTTATCGGCGTCGGTTTTTTTTTTATCTCGTAGGTGAAGAGAGCGTTGAAATCTTTTACACAAATGATAATTGGGGTGTTAGAAAAGAGACGGGATATAAGTTTGTTAGACAAAGTTGCACCAACACACATTTTTTAAGATTGATGTAACGAAAGGTCCGAGAATAGCATCTCGTTGGCATCTCTGGCTCATCCATATGTCTTTAAGGGCAGACCCGTAGTAGGCGGCTAGGGTTTTTGCCTTCCATCGGCGGCGCCACCGATACCTTGTCTTTTGTGGCCTTAGAGCCATGGGAGCATGGTGGATCCTGGTCCTTTGCCGGTGGGAGGGATTCATTTTTATGCATTTCTTTGTGTTTCACTAGGGTTTGTGTTCTGTTCAGAAAGACGAGACGGCGGCGCCTCTATAAAGATGGAATAATGATCTCCCCGTCTAGCCCCCGTCCTGGTGGTGCATCTAGCATCGTCGGATGGTGTGTCTCCGGCGGATCTCGTAGGATCCGGTCGATGGTTGTCTTTGGTGGATCCACTCGGATCCAGTCTACGTCAGTGTGTCTTCAGGGTGGATACTTTCGATCTACGCTTATCTTCATCGGCGGCGGTTGCTGTTTTCCTGCGATGGTCCTACGGGACCTTAGCACGACGACTTCTCGACTGTCTACTATAACAAGTTTTACCTGACTTCAGTGAGGGAGGGATGATGACGGTGGCGCGCCTTCGGCTCGCGTCAGCGCTTGTAGTCATCGCTAGGTGGTCTACGGATCTAGATGTAATTTTTATTATCTTTGGTGTCCGTTTTACTGCCATGATTGGTAATGAATAGATTGGAAGTTTTTCCAAAAAAAAAGGCAGACCCGCAAAACTCCGGTATATGTCCGACCGGACATTTTTGTTTACTTTTGCAATCTAACACGGTCTTGCATCGGTCCATGAAGTGGTCCGGACGTCTGTTTACCGGCAAATTGGAAACAAACATGTGGGAGCTTTGCGGGAGTCCGGAATGCACTTGACTAATCACATGCATGTCCCTCTCTTCTCTCCTCTCATCCGCACATGCATGGTCCCCCTCTTCTCTCTCTCCTCTTAACCGGACATTAAACTACAAATATCCTCACCATATGCATGGTTTCCACCTACTTCTTCTTCTTCCAACCGGAAAGAAAAAGGAATAGAGGCAGGAAAAAATGCCGGGCCACTTAACGTCTCGTGCCACGATTGCTTGCTTTCCTTGCATGTCCTTGTCACAAAGTTGTCTATGGCCTTCCGATCAAGTGATGGTTTGCTACCCGGGTTGGGTGGATCAATGTAGGTGTGATTAAGATATGAATGAATATCTGCGTTAGGCCACGTGTGCTCTGATTTTTTATCGGCGTCGGGTTTTTTTGTATCTCAGAGGTGCTGACAAAGTATATATAAAAGAGAGCGTTGAAATCTTTTACACAAAAGATAATTGGGATATTAGAAAAGAGACAACATAGACGTTTGTTATTACGTAAAGTTGCACCCACACACGTTTTCTAAAATTGCTGTAACAAAAGGTCCGAGTATAGCATTTTGTTGGGCATCTTTGGCTCATCCATATATCTTTAATTCCCCATTATATCTCTCATCCTTTAATTCCTCATTTCAGGGAATTAAATTTTTGGTCAACTAGCCCATCCCCAAAGCATCTCTAGCTGATCCCCTATCCTAAAATCAAAAATATTCTCCTATCTCATTTTTCCTAAGGTTGCGTTTGGATGTCTCTGCAGGAGCCCGGGAAATGGATTTGCTATTCAACTCGCAGCAATACAAACGTTTGGATGGATAACAAATCGGTATTCAAAACAAAAGGCCAATTCCAGGCCGTTTTAGCTCCTATGCAAAGTTACCTCACATGTTTCAAAGGTATCGGCTTCGATTTGGACCGGAATTGTCAGCTCCCGCAAAAAATACCTTTCACCCGCCCGCGACCACGAGGAGAAGGAGAGAAAGAAGGAGGGTAGACGAGAGGGAGCTCAGTGGCAACCTGCGAGGGAGCTCGCCGCTTGGCGGCGACCACCACGGAGACCGGTGGTTGCGCACGTGTCATTAATCCCCAACCCCCCCCCCCCCCCCCCCCTCCGCTTCTCCATCATCACCTTGTACAAATAAGTATCGATGCTTAAAGAAAGACTGGTTTATTTCTCTAAGCACCTTCCCTAAGCATCATGCATTGTATAAGGCCTTGGGGTGTGTTTGATAGCATGCGTGAAGGGTGCATTAGTTCAAAAGTTATCTATTCTACCCACTTTTGGGTGTTTGGTAGCATGCATGGATTGTACTTAGCTATGCCCAAATGATGCAAAAGCGGCCTTTAGCCATGCTCATCGAAGAGCCCCCGAACAACCATTCACTGCTCGGCATGGCTAACTCCGACCCCCGGCCCATTTTTTCCCCGACCAACCACGTCCCGAAAGACCTCACCTAACCATGAAAATTACCTAACCTAGTTACCACTCCCTCACCCATCTCCCCTCTCGCGACATGGCGACCGAAACCGTTGGAGCATGCACCCCAGCTCGCATCGCTGCCTAGGACCTGCTCGCCTGAGGAAGTCCTCGCCACCGCCCCTAGTCGCCTTCGGTCTCCGCCACCACCTCCCCCACTTGCCACAGTCGTCCTCGCCGCCCCTTGCTCACTCCCGGCCGAAGATACCGCCGCCCGAGGTAGCCGCTCCAGCATTCTCTTTCCTCCTTTGTCCGCCTCGATCTCCCCACCATGCCCTCCTCCCTCTTCCTCCTCTCCCCTCCTCCTCCTTCATACTCATACTTCATCCTTTCTCTTCTCTTCTCTTTTCTTCTCACTTGTTGAACTTGTTGATTAGATGGATTTTGTAGCTATTGTGCTAAAAAACAGTAGTTTAGGTGTACAGTTTGTAGCTAATGTGCTCAGATTTGTTTGTGATATTAATTTATTTTATGTTGCCTCATCTCTCCTTGTTCCTTCTATGTTTCTTTTTTCCTTCCACGTTCGTCCTCCCCCCTTCCTCTTGCCTTCTTTAACTTGTTAATTAGGCTATCCATGTGGTAAAAAAAATATAGTAGTGTAGATGTTCTTTCTGTAGCTATTGTGCTAAGTTTATCAAATCGGCAGATCTATCGTGTGTTGAAAAAAGAGGAGATTTTAGTGCCAAGTCTCCTATTTTTCCAAATTGGTGCTAGAGAAGATTGTTTATTGCATGTCCTGCTCAAAAGATATATTGCGCTAGGTTTTTATTATGTTTTGTATTATTTTAGATGGATGAATTTTCTAAGTTTCCTCTTGACAAGAGGTTGGCTATTTTAGGTTATCTCACGGAACATAAGGGAAAAGACACTAATTTCGTGAAGATGGATGATGAAGGCCGCACCGCATCATTCAACTGTATCTTGAAGAACAATACTGGTATTATTTGAGCTGATGTTAGTTGTTGCATGTTCCCAAAATATCCTTTTTGCAATGCATATTATAAGTTGAATTTAGAACGAGGCTATGTCATTAGACTTTAATGATGATATTGTACAATTGCTATAATTATTAGTTGAGTGCTCATATATGTTTCTCCATATTTGCATATAGTC
Source organism: Elymus sibiricus (assembly GCA_039707655.1). Taxonomy (NCBI): domain Eukaryota; kingdom Viridiplantae; phylum Streptophyta; class Magnoliopsida; order Poales; family Poaceae; genus Elymus; species Elymus sibiricus. The sequence goes on from CM077665.1 coordinate 84,065,971, forward strand.
AAAGTGTTGTATTCGCGCCAAAAACTCTACTGATGTAGGCTACCTCAAACACAGGCTACCAAACATAGTATTAGTCTAGCATGTCTAACCAGATGCAGACTAGCAAACAAAATCTCGGCTCGGCATGTCTCATGACATACATTACTATCAAACAACAGAAGATGCATGTACTCAACATGTCCTACAGGGAACAACCATGATAGGGTGAGAATAGTTCCTGGATATAGTCGTTGGCATGCGAGACCATGTGTTATTTTCCGGCCACATTTTGCATCATGTAGATAGAAAAGAGAACCTTGCACAAAGCGTAAGCATCAAATATGAAAATGTCAATCTTGCCACATTTTTCTAAACGGAAACATCAAGCATGCCAACTCAAGCCAGACACATGAAGTCTTCCATGTCAATCTTCATCTAACCAAAGCAATGTGCCCTTGCATAGCTTTGAAGCCCAATTGTCTGATTAATATTACGAGGACCCCTCTTATAGAAAGGGAGGTAAAGACGAGGCCAACTGGCATACCGGGTTTCATCAATCAGAGTCAGCATGTCAACAAATAGGTGAACCGTGTGTCCACGGTTGATACATCACTACGAGTCTAAACCATACACCACTTCATTGCTCGGACATGAGTCGTGCGCACTCTAAACACAACAATGTTAAGATTTCATATAGATGGTGTTTTCTCTTTGATTTTGTTAGAAATTAAATACAAAGCACTTTTGTACACAAAAAGCATTATATTAAGGTTAACTAAAAATACCACTGCCATGTCTAAAATCACTATGAAATGCATATTTGCATTGTGTCCTTCTTAATCTTTAGCTAGTCTAGTGGCCATGTAATTTCCTAGTTGAGTCTCCAAGCTACCAACAAATTGTGTAGTTGGTTTGTAGTCTTCAAAAGTCAAACTGAGCGTAGCATAGATGATTACGTTTCTTGTGGTGAAACCAGCCCATCGGGGTTCAAGTCCTAAACTTGACATGGGTGAGGGAGTCCGGAAGTAAGGGGTCCTCGGGCCGCCGGCCTATCTCTTATGGGCCGGACAGGTGGGCCGCTCTGTGCCCATCACATGAAAGCCGAACTATAAGACGACCTCATATTCGGGAAGGAGACCTTCGGTGCCTTGGTGTGTCCTCCAAGGCAACACGGCGAGATCGGCGCGTTTATCCTTGATGGTAACCGACTATGTGTAACCCTAGATACCCCTGCTGTCTATATAAACCAGAGGGTTTAGTACGTAGAGGGGCAGAACCAGCATTCCAACTCATCTAGGGTTTAGTTCCTCTGATCTCGTGGTAGATCGACTCTGAAATCATCATACACACATCAATACAATCAAGCAGGACGTAGGGTTTTACCTCTTCGAGAGGGCCCGAACCTGGGTAAACATTGTCTCCCTGTTTCCTGTTCCCCATTGATCCAAGATCCACAGCTTGGGACCCCCTACCCGAGATCTGTCGGTTTTGACACCGACAACGGGTGCTTGCATTTTCCTAGATTCATTTGAGACATTCTAGCTATGTTCGTTCAGTGGGAAAAGACGTTAAAGTCGACTACGAAGGCACCTATGATGCTTCGTCAATCTCACGATGTCGTGTCAGCTCAATATCTAGAAGGTGCCCATATGGGTGTCCAGAAAAAGGTCTACAACCTATTTAGAATGATTAAATTTCATATGAATTTTGGAGTATTCTGACCTTTAGATATATTTTTCCAATGGTAGTCATTTCGATAATAGAAACGAGTTCTCCAATTCAATTCCTATGTAATATGCCCTCGATTTCATAAGCATCTCAACTTGAGCTCAAACCTCATTCCATTTTTTTCTTTTTCCATACGAAAAAGGACCAAATAAATTATAAAGGTTCATAAGAGGTACAAAGCGTCCCAAACGTAATAAAAATTACATCAAGAACCCTTCATCACCGAATGACCACTATCGCCACCTGACGGAGGAATAACCTCGGGCTAGCCTCAAGCGGGTCATTACTCCTGCTTTTCAAAAACGATTACGGGGCGGCCCGCCTCCCCCTATAGTCCGGCTCCGCAAGGCCGGCTGCGACGAGCCGGCTGGCTCGAGGCGGAGTCGCCAGGCCGCCTAGCCGGCAGGTCAGCGCCCGTCATGTCGCCACGCTCCATAGGACGATGACTTGACGGGCAACGTGTCAGCAGTGCCCCTGGTACCGCGGTCAGGGCACGCGTGGCTACAGGGACATCCGTCGCACCGGAGGACAGCGCCCGCATGGCCACAGTGGAGACAACAGTGCCTCTGACTCTGGCCGACTGCGATCGGGCGGTCGGCACAGTGCCCGCACGCCTCCAACCACTCCATTACCTATCCCGGCGTGGCTACAGCACGGCCGGCCGTACCGCTGACCACGGCCGGCTACCACAAGACGACGCCGCGCCAGTCGGGCCGTACCACGGCGCGGCAGGCACACGCCGATAGCGATGGCCCGCTGGCGGTCCCCCCTCCCCCCACCGGCTCCCGTTGGGACCCTGCAGCCGGCGGTCCCTACGGCGACAAGACTCTTCGGCCGGGGGGGTCCCCTGGCCGGCCAGAGAGGCCGCCAGCCGGGTCCCTCCCGGCACCTTATATGCATATTGTAATCCGGGGGGCTGACCTATAAAGCCCCCTGGAGCCACCCCATGCAAGGGGATCGATCGAACACAGGCACATCCACCCACGTAGAGAGGCAAAGAAAGCCAGCAGGCCTCTTCTTTCTCCTCTAACCAACAGCTCAAGGAGCACCATTGTAGCCCGCTCGGTTCTTCAACCAGACTAGCAGGACTAGGGGTGTTACCTCCCACGGAGGGCCCCGAACCTGGGTACATCGCGTGTCTCTCACCGCTTGTCCCCAATCCCGTTACCGGAGCCCGTCGGCGTCCTTCGGCCCCAACCACTCTCGATAAGCCACCCCATGGCATCTGTTGTGAGAAAACGACGACAGTTGGCGCCCACCGTGGGGCCGTCCGCGGCGCCGGCCAGAGTCACGCTCCGGGCGGGACCCCTCGCCAACCCCCCCGGCCGTTCCGCATCCGGGCCGGCCTGCACGCTCGTGGGGTTTGCTCCCGCGGCGCGGAACCTCGTTTCCGCCTGCCCTGTGGGCATCGCCACCGACCTCTCCGACGAGTCGCATAGCGGCGACGCTCCGTCCGACGTCGACATCCTCACCGAACGCTTTGGTAGGCTGCGCCTCGACGACGAGCTAGCTGCCGACGAGTACCCTAACAAGGTGCTCGACTGCCTCGACCCGCCCTCGCTTGTGGGCGCGATCGCCTCAGGCGACACTGACGACTCTTGCGTCCGCGCGGAGGTGATGGTCACCAGTTCCTCCACAAGCACCGGCCGCGCCAGGGCGGAGGCGCAGGCGGACGCCGCAGCCGCCGGCACCGGCACCTCCGACCCCCTCGGCTCCGCGCTTCGGGGCCTCAGCACCCCCTTCGCGCCTACGTCCAACCCGGCCGCAGCTACGGCTGAGCTGGAGGCAGCTCGCCAACTGCTACTCGCGGAGGCAACCATGCTCGCGACCGCCAAGCGCCGGATGGAGTCCGTGCAGCGCGAATACAACTCCGCCTACGGCCTTACCCCCGTCGGCAACGAGCCCAGTCGGCGCGGAGACGTCCGCAACTGCGGCCGCATGGTTGCGGAAATCCTTGGTGGTAGGCTTCCCACCTACGACACACCGGTGGCCAACATGAGGGCCGCCCAGGTGGCCTACGCCGACCTAGCCGACCTAGAGGGCGAAGAACGCGAGCAGCAGGAGCGGCATGTCCAAGATCTTATCGCCACCGCCAACGCCCAGCAGGCTCGGCTCGACCGAGCCAATGCCGGCTCCGAAATTCCCTTCCCCGAAGGGGACGCTCAGCCGACTGCCGGCCAGCGCCAGCCAGTCCGGTAGGCTTCCTCCCCCCGCGGCTCTGGTCGGCGGGGTGCCGAGTCTCGCAACGAGCGTTCCCAACAGCGGAACGAGCCGCCGGCGGTCATGAGCCGGCGCAACGACGTCACGACGGGAGGCGGCCAGCGCAGTCGCGCCCACACCCCGCCCCTGCGGTGGGAGCGTGCGCCCTCGCCCACCCCGACTGTTCGCCCGGACCCGCATCGACCGGCTGGCGCAATCCGCCCTCCTAGAGGAGGAGGGCCCGATCGGGCCAGCGTGTTTCGGCCCCCGGATCCGCGACGAGCCGTTCCCCACCGGCTTCACGCTTCCTCGCGATACCCCAAAGTACAACGGCACCGCCAAGCTGGAAGACTGGCTGATCGACTATACCACCGCAGTCGGCATCGCCAGGGGGAACAAGCGCGTTGTGGTGCGCTACGTTCCCCTCATGCTGATCGGATCGGCTCGGACTTGGCTTAACAGCCTGCCGGTCGGCAGCATCAACGCTTGGACGGACTTCGAAGAGGCGTTCGTCCGCAACTTCACCGGCACCTACAAGCGTCCTGGCCGCCCCCGCGAGCTGGCCATGTGTGTCCAGGGGCCGGAGGAATCCCTTCGCGACTACCTCACGCGGTGGACCGAGCTCCGCAACTCCTGCGAGGGGGTGCACGAGGTGCAAACCATCCAGTACTTCTCCGAGGGCTGCCAGGACGGCACCCTCCTCAAGCACAAGATCATGTGCTAGGAGACGGCCACCTTGGCGGAACTCATGGCCAAGGCGGACAAGTACGCCACGGCCGACTCCGCTATGCGGATTAAGGTCAGCGCATCCGGCTGATGACCCACAAGTATAGGGGATCAATCGTAGTCCTTTCGATAAGTAAGAGTGTCGAACCCAACGAGGAGCAGAAGGAAATGACAAGCGGTTTTCAACAAGGTAATTTCTGCAAGCACTGAAATTGTAGGTAACTGATAGTTTGATAGCAAGTTAATTGGTAGCAAGCAAGTAACGGTAAAGGTAAACAAGATGCAGCAAGGTAGCCCAATCCTTTTGAGGCAAAGGATAGGCCAGAACAATCACTAGTAATAGGCAAAGTGTTCTTGAGGGTACACAGGAATTTCGTCTAGTCACTTTTATCATGTTGGTTTGATTCGTGTTCGCTACTTTGATAATTTGATATGTGGGTGGACCGGTGCTAAGGTGTTGTTCTTACTTGAACTAACAACCTACTTATGATTAACCCCCTCGCAAGCATCCGCAACTATGAGAAAAGTATTAAGACAAAGTCTAACCATAACATTAAACATATGGATCCAAATCAGCCCCTTACGAAGTAGCGCATAAACTAGAGTTTAAGCTTCTGTCACTCTAGCAACCCATCATCTAATAACTACTCCACAATGCCTTCCCTTAGGCCCATGAATGGTGAAGTGTCATGTAGTCGACGTTCACATGACACCACTAAGGGAATCACAACATACATATCATCAAAATATCGAACACATATCAAATTCACATGATTACTTGCAACATGACTTCTCCCATGACCTCAAGAACAAAGGTAACTACTCACAAATAATAAACATGCTCAAGACCACAGAGATATTGAATAGCATATTGGATCTGAACATATAATCTTCCACCAAATAAACCATATAGTAATCAACTACGCAAGGTAATCAACACTACTAGTCACCCACAGGTACCAATCTGAGGTTCCGGTACAAAGATTGAACACAAGAGATGAACTAGGGTTTGAGAGGAGATGGTGCTGTTGAAGATGTTGATGAAGATTGGCCTCCCAAAGATGAGAGGGATGTTGGTGATGACGATAGCTTCGATTTCCCCCTCCGGGAGGGAAGTTCCCCCGGCAGAATCGCTCCGCCTGAGGGCAAAAGTGCTCCTGCCCAAGTTCCACCTCGAGGCGGCGGCGCTTCGTCCCGAAAGTCCTCCTCTAATTTTTTCTAGGTCATGAGTGACCTTATACCAGAAGATGGGCACCGGAGGTGGGCCAGGCTGAGCACAACCCATCAGGGCGCGCCCAGGGGGGCCTGGCGCGCCCTGGTGGGTTGTGCCCACCTGGGAGGTCCCCCTCCGGTAGTTTTTAGCTCCAGTATTTTTTATTAACTGCAAAAATAAATCTCCGTAAAATTTCAGCTTCATTGGAGTTGTGCAGAATATCTCTGACGTGCTTTTCTTAGGTCCAGAATTCCAGCTGCCGGTATTCTCCCTCCTTGTGTAAACCTTGCATATTATGAGAGAAAAGGCATTAGAATCACTCCCCAAAGCATTATTATTCAACAAAACAAAGTAAATAACAATAGGAAATCATGATGCAAAATGGACGTATCAACTCCCCCAAGCTTAGACCTCGCTTGTCCTCAAGCGAAAGCCGATATTGAAAAGCATGTCCACATGGTTTGAGAGAGAGAGAGAGGTGTCGATAAAAACAAAATACGGACATAGAAGCATCATGCTTATTAACATAGCAGCAACAAACTCTAACATAAGAACTTATTTCAATACATTTTTATCATAAGGCTTCTCATGAACAAGTAACAATTAATCACAACATAGAAGTATGAAGCATAAACCTTATTGGGAACCAACAAACTATGTTCTCAATCAACTTTGCAACTACAATTCATCATATTTTCAGGAAGGGTCTCATGTAGGAGCCTTTTGGCAAGTCCACATACTCAACCATCATTTAGTCTTCTATGATTGCTAACGCTCACGGCATCCCCATGAACAAAAAGTTTCAACCAGACACGTAGGAAGATAGGGGCTTATATTTTCGCCTCCCAACTCACTCATCTCAAGGGTGATGTCAACAATAATAACTCATGCTTACCCATATCCAACTGGATTATGTGCCTAGATCTTTCCTCACCACATGATGCTTGCAAAAGAAAAAGTAAAAGGAATAGGGAAGAATACTTTGACTCTTGCATAAAAGTAAGTACATAAAAGTAAAAGATAGGCCGTTCGCAGAGGGAAGCAGAGGTTGTCATGCGCTTATTGGTTTGCATGCCCAATCCCTTAATGTAAAAGAACGTCACGCTATATTGCCCCCTATGATAGCAACCTTTATTATGCAGTCCATCGCTTTTATTACTTTGCCATCATAAGTTCGTATAACGCTCAATTTTCTCTTACACTAATTGATCAAAACACTTTTAGAAGCAATTTTTATTGCCTTGTTGCACCGATGACAACTTACTTGAAGGATCTTTCTCGATCCATAGGTAGGTATGGTGGACACTCGAAGAAAGAGTTTGGTTTGTGTTTTTGGATGCACAAGTAGTATCTCTACTTAGTGCGGAATTTTTGGCTAGCAAAGATATTGGGCAAGCACCACATGTTAAAGGATCTATGACAATATAACTTCTATGTAGATAAGAACAAACATAATTCATTACGTTGTTTCCTCGTCCAACGTCAACAATTTTGACATATAATATTTGATGGGGGCTCACAATCTTAAAAGATGTCCAAGATAGTATATTTGCATGTGAATCTTCTCTTCCTTTATTAATTCTTTCATGAATTGCATCACTGACCAATGCTATGTTTGTCAATCTCCAATACATTTTACTACTTATACTTTTCCTTATGTGATGTCATCACTCACCATAAGATTAGCATATGATTCTTTTCATTTGTTTCTTTTCCTTTATTCGATTGCAACAAGAAAGTAGAGAGGCAAAAACTCAAACTAAACTTTATTATATAACTTTCACTCGATTACATAGATAGATAGGCCACGAAACTAACACACGAAAACAGATCATGCTAAACTTGTATTCAACTAAAGCAAAGGGAAACTGAAGATCGAACTAGAATAGGTAAAGGTGAATAAAAGTGGTGGTGATACGATACCGGGGCACCTCCCCCAAGCTTGGCTCAAGCCATGGGGAGTGCCCATACCCGTGTGCTCCAGTCTCCTTTGGTGATGGTGACGAAGAAGGTGGAGGTGTTGATGTAGGTGGTGGTGATGATGTAGTAAGCTTGTCCTCCAGCTTCCAGGGCAAGGGATCCCCATCAAAGGTTGACGCGAGAGTCCCCTGAGTCCTGCAACTGGCAGCTAAACTCATACCTTTAAATCTCGCTTCATATTCGAAGACTTGGTTTTGAAGATCATAAACTTGGCTCTGCAGAAAATTAATTTGCTCGTTGATGGTGGAGATGATGTCCTTCACAGACCGGCCATCCACCATCTGATCACAGGTGAATTCTGTGATCATGGAGTGATTGGCTGATACGCCTCCAACGTATCTATAATTTTTGATTGTTCCATGCTATTATATTATCTATTTTGGATGTTTTATATGCATTAATATGCTATTTTATATTATTTTTGGGACTAACCTATTAATCTAGAGCCTAGTGCCAGTTTCTGTTTTTTCCTTGTTTTTGAGTATTGCAGATAAGGAATATTAAACGGAGTCCAAACGGAATAAAATCTTTGGAATGATTTTTCTTGGACCAGAAGAAACCTAGCAGACTTGGAGATGAAGGCAGGAGACCTGCCGTGGAGTCACAAGCCACCAGGGCGCGCCCTAGGGGGGGGCGCCCCCTGGCTTGTGGCCCCACGGCAGCCCTCCTAACCCTATTCTTCGGCCTATAAATTCCCAAATATTCCCTGGATACCAAAAGGAGCCACGAAAATACTTTTCCGCCGCCGGAAGCCTCTGTTCCCGTGAGATCCAATCTTGGAGCCTTTTCCGGTAATCTGTCGGAGGGGGGTTCGATCACGGAGGGCATCTACATCAACTTCATTGCCCCTCCGATGATGCGTGAGTAGTTTACCACAGACCTTCGGGTCCATAGCTAGTAGCTAGATGGCTTCTTCTCTCTCTTTGTTCTTCAATACCATGTTCTTCATGATCTTCATGGAGATCTATCCGATGTAATACGAAGTCGGAGCATGATTTGTTTAATGATTGTCAACCTTTGTGTGAGGGTCGGGAGCGCTATGGTTAACTCCTACCAACCTCTCCCCTAGGAGCATGCGTCTAATACTTTGCTTCGATAACTAATAGACTTTTGCAATAAGTATGTGAGTTCTTTATGACTAATGTTGAGTCCATGGATTATACGCACTGTCACCCTTCCACCTTTGCTAGCCTCACTAGTACCGTGCAACTTTCGCCGGTGCATTAAACCCACCTTCCTCAAAACAGCCACCATACCTACCTATTATGGCATTTCCATAGCCATTCCGAGATATATTGCCATGCAACTTCCACCGTTTCGTTTTTCATGACACGCACCATCACTTTCATATTGCATATAGAGTCATATTTTGTTCTAGGTATCGAGTTGTAATTTTTGAGTTGTAAGTAAATAAAAGTGTGATGATCTTCATTATTAGAGCATTGTCCCATGAGAGAAAAGGATGATGGAAGCTATGACTCCCTCACAAGTTGGGATGAGTCTCCGGACTTTACAAATAATAAAAGAGGCCAGCGAAGCCCAAATAAAAAAAAGGAGGCCAAAGATGCCTACCAAAAAAATGAGAGAAAGAGAGAAGGGACAATGCTACTATCTTTTTCCACACTTGTGCTTCAAAGTAGCACCATGATCTTCATGATAGAGAGTCTCCTATTTTGTCACTTTCATATCACTAGTGGAATTTCATCTTATGCAACACCACTTAGTTTTCTTTTTGAGCTTTCATACACTTATAGCTCTAGTGCATTCGTTGCATGGCAATCCCTACTCACTCACATTGATATCTATTGATGGGCATCTCCATAGCCCGTTGATACGCCTAGTTGATGTGAGACTATCTTCTCCTTTTTCCTCACAGCCTCCACCATATTCTATTCCACCTATAGTGCTATATCCATGGCTCACGGTCATGTATTGCGTGAGAGTTGAAAAGGTTTGAGAACATAAAAGGTGTGAAACAATTGCTTGACTTGTCATCGGGGTTGTGCATGATTTAGATACTTTGTGTGGGGAAGATGGAGCATAGCCAGACCATATGATTTTGTAGGGATAACTTTCTAAGGCCATGTTATTTCGAAAGGACGCAATTGCCTTGTTAGTATGCTTGAAGTATTACTGTTTTTATGTCAATATTAGACTTTTGTTTTGAATCTTATGGATCTGAATATTCATGCCACAATAAAGAATATTACATGGATAAATATGTTAGGTAGCATCCCACATCAAAAATTCTGTTTTTATCATTTGCCTACTCGAGGACGAGCAGGAATTAAGCTTGGGGATGCTTGATACGTCTCCAACGTATCTATAATTTTTGATTGTTCCATGCTATTATATTATCTGTTTTGGATGTTTTATATGCATTAATATGCTATTTTATATTATTTTTGGGACTAACCTATTAATCTAGAGCCTAGTGCCAGTTTCTGTTTTTTCCTTGTTTTTGAGTATTGCAGATAAGGAATATTAAACGGAGTCCAAACGGAATAAAATCTTCGGAATGATTTTTCTTGGACCAGAAGAAACCCAAAAGACTTGGAGATGAAGGCAGGAGACCTGCCGTGGAGTCACAAGCCACCAGGGCGCGGCCCAGGGGGCGCCCCCCTGGCTTGTGGCCCCACGACAGCCCTCCTAACCCTATTCTTCGGCCTATAAATTCCCAAATATTCCTTGGATACCAAAATGAGCCACGAAAATACTTTTCCGCCACCGGAAGCCTCTGTTCCAGTGAGATCCAATCTTGGAGCCTTTTCCGGTAATCTGCCGGAGGGGGATTCGATCACGGAGGGCATCTACATCAACTCCATTGCCCCTCCGATGATGCGTGAGTAGTTTACCACAGACCTTCGGGTCCATAGCTAGTAGCTAGTTGGCTTCTTCTCTCTCTTTGTTCTTCAATACCATGGTCTTCATGATCTTCATGGAGATCTATCCGATGTAATACTCTTTTGCGGTGTGTTTGTCGAGATCCGATGAATTGTGGGTTTATGATCAGCTTATCTATGAATATTATTTGAATCTTCTCTGAATTCTTATATGCATGATTTCATATCTTTGCAAGTCTCTTCGAGTTATTGGTTTGGTTTGGCCAACTAGATTGGTAATTCTTGCAATGGGAGAAGTGCTTAGTTTTGGGTTCAATCTTGCGGTGTCCTCACCCAGTGACAAAGTAGGGGTAGCGAGGCACGTATTTGTATTGTTGCCATCGAGGATAAAAAGATGGGGTTTTCATCATATTGCTTGAGTTTATCCCTCTACATCATGTCATCTTACCTAATGCGTTACTCTGTTCTTCATGAACTTAATACTCTAGATGCAGGCAGGAGTCGGTCGATGTGTGGAGTAATAGTAGTAGATGCATAATCGTTTCGGTCTACTTGACACGAACGTGATGCCTATATGCATAATCATTGCCTTGGATATTGTCATAACTATGCGCTTTTCTATCAATTGCTCGACAGTAATTTGTTCACCCACCGTATTATTTTCCTTCATGAGAGAAGCCTCTAGTGAAACCTATGGCCCCCGGGTCTGTTTTCCATCTTATATTTTCAGATCTATAAACCAAAATTACCAAAAATATCTCGCTGCATTATTTTTACTTTTGTTTTACTTTACGTTCTAGCAATCTTTTATATCTATCTCTATCAGATCTCATCCTTGCAAATAACCGTGAAGGGATTGACAACCCCTTTTAGCGTTGGGTGCAAGAGTTTGATTGTTTGTGTAGGTGCGAAGATTGGGGACTTGCTTGTATCTCCTACTGGATTGATACCTTGGTTCTCAACAACTGAGGGAAATACTTATCTACTTTGCTGCATCACCCTTTCCTCTTCAAGGGAAAACCAACGCAAGCTCAAGAAGTAGCAAGAAGGATTTCTGGCGCCGTTGCCGGGGAGATCTACATCAAGCCTACCAAGTACCCATCACAAACTCATCTCTTGCATTTACATTATTTGCCATTTGCCTCTCGTTTTCCTTTCCCCCACTTCTAAAACGATTTTCAAAAAAACCAAAAAGATTTGCCTTTTTATTCGCCCTCTTTTTCATTTGCCTCTTTCCTACCGGATCTCTTACTTGTTTCTATGACTAGCTTTACTACTTCCCCTTTGTCACCAGATTTTGAAGTTCTATACTTCAAACAAAAACAAGGGGAAAATTTGAAAGATGCCTGGTATAGGCTAATGGAATCTTATCGTATCTCCAACCTAAAAGGAGATGCAAAGATTTTGCTTAGAAATTTTTACATTGGATTGGCTTTGCATCATAGAGAGCTCTTAGATTTCGCCTCAAAAGGGAATTTTATTGAACTGGATACGAACGCTGCTTATGAAGTTTTGGAGGGGATTTTGGGGGCTCCTCCACTAAAAAAGGGGTTTGTTTTCTCAGAAGAGGGAGTTCAAATTCTCGACAAATTGAGTGACTTACATAAGCACTTGGTCGAGTTACAACAATATCACGAACCCCTTAAACATATTAGTGGGAACCTCAATCGCTTGAATACTTTGATTACCCTTTGCAATAAGCGTTTGGATATTTTGGATATTAAGATGGTTTCTTCCCCTACAAACCCGGGGAAGAGGAAAGAGCCTCCCGGATTTGAGAAGGCCCTCACAAAAGTTGCCAATACCAAAGATGACAATACCTAGTTCTATTGCGTTATGCCTAGCTAGGGGCGTTAAACAATAGCGCTTGTTGGGAGGCAACCCAATTTTATTTTTATGCTTTTGTTTTTGCTTCTGTTTTTGAGTGTTTGCACATTATTACCTCTGTAGTAATTGCGTTTTCTTGTTTAAATTAGTGTTTGAGCCAAGTAAGACCTTTGGGATGGTCTACGGTGTTTGTGATTTGATTTTGCTGAAAAACAGAAACTTTTGCTCTCAGTCCAGGAATTTTGTAAATTCACTGGAACGTGCTTTTGATCTGAAAGTTTTACACAAGATTGATATACAAATTGCCCAGAATTTTTTGAGTTACATAAGTATTCGAAGTCTATAGATTGCTACAGACTGTTCTGTTTTAGACAGATTTTGTTTTCTTTGTGTTGTTTGCTTATTTTGATGTATCTATGGGTTGTATCGGGGGGTATGAACCATGGAGAAGTTGGAATACAGTAGATATTACACCAATATAAATAAATAATGAGTTCACAACAGTACCTAAAGTGGTGATTTATTTTTCTTATACTAACGGATCTCACGAGTTTTCTGTTGAGTTTTGTGTTGTGAAGTTTTCAAGTTTTGGGTAAAGATTTGATGGACTATGGAATAATGAGTGGCAAGAGCCTAAGCTTGGGGATGCCCAAGGCACCCCAAGCCATATTCAAGGATACCAAAAAGCCTAAGCTTGGGGATGCCCCGGAAGGCATCCCCTCTTTCGTCTTCAATCCATCGGTAAATTTACTTGAGGCTATATTTTTATTCACCACATGATATGTGTTTTGCTTGGAGCGTCTTGTATGATATGAGTCTTTGCTTTTTAGTTTGCCACAATCATCCTTGCTGCACACATCTTTTGAGGGGGACACGCATTAATCGTGAGTTTATTAGAATACTCTATGTGCTTCACTTATATCTTTTGAGCTAGGCAATGTTGCTCTAGTGCTTCACTTATATCTTTTTAGAGCACGGTGGTGTTTTATTTTATAGAACTTATAGAACTCTCGTACCTCACTTATATTATTTTGAGAGTCTTTAAACAGCATGGTAATTGGTTTAGGTTATGAATTTAGTCCTAATATAATGGGCATCCAAGAGGGATATAATAAAAACTTTCATATTAAGTGCATTGAATACTATGAGAAGTTTGATTCCTTGCATATAGTTTTGAGATGTGAAGATGGTAATATGAGAGTCATGCTAGTGAGTAATTGTGAATTGGAAGAAATACTTGTGCTAAAGTTTGTGATTCCCGTAGCATGCACGTATGGTGAACCGTTATGTAACGAAGTTGGAGCATGATTTGTTTAATGATTGTCAACCTTTGTGTGAGGGTCGGGAGCGCGCGATGGTTAACTCCTACCAACCTCTCCCCTAGGAGCATGCGTCTAATACTTTGCTTCGATAACTAATAGACTTTTGCAATAAGTATGTGAGTTCTTTATGACTAATGTTGAGTCCATGGATTATACGCACTCTCACCCTTCCACCTTTGCTAGCCTCTCTAGTACCGCGCAACTTTCGCCGGTGCATTAAACCCACCTTCCTCAAAACAGCCACCATACCTACCTATTATGGCATTTCCATAGCCATTCCGAGATATATTGCCATGCAACTTCCACCGTTTCGTTTTTCATGACACGCACCATCACTTTCATATTGCATATAGAGTCATATTTTGTTCTAGGTATCGAGTTGTAATTTTTGAGTTGTAAGTAAATAAAAGTGTGATGATCTTCATTATTAGAGCATTGTCCCGTGAGAGAAAAGGATGATGGAAGCTATGACTCCCTCACAAGTTGGGATGAGTCTCCGGACTTTACAAATAATAAAAGAGGCCAGCGAAGCCCAAATAAAAAAAAGGAGGCCAAAGATGCCTACCAAAAAAAATGAGAGAAAGAGAGAAGGGACAATGCTACTATCTTTTTCCACACTTGTGCTTCAAAGTAGCACCATGATCTTCATGATAGAGAGTCTCTTATTTTGTCACTTTCATATAACTAGTGGAATTTCATCTTATGCACAACCACTTAGTTTTCTTTTTGAGCTTTCATACACTTATAGCTCTAGTGCATTCGTTGCATGGCAATCCCTACTCACTCACATTGATATCTATTGATGGGCATCTCCATAGCCCGTTGATATGCCTAGTTGATGTGAGACTATCTTCTCCTTTTTCCTCACAACCTCCACCATATTCTATTCCACCTATAGTGCTATATCCATGGCTCACGCTCATGTATTGCGTGAGAGTTGAAAAGGTTTGAGAACATAAAAGGTGCGAAACAATTGCTTGACTTGTCATCGGGGTTGTGCATGATTTAGATACTTTGTGTGGGGAAGATGGAGCATAGCCAGACCATATGATTTTGTAGGGATAACTTTCTAAGGCCATGTTATTTCGAAAGGACACAATTGCCTTGTTAGTATGCTTGAAGTATTACTGTTTTTATGTCAATATTAGACTTTTGTTTTGAATCTTATGGATCTGAATATTCATGCCACAATAAAGAATATTACATGGATAAATATGTTAGGTAGCATCCCACATCAAAAATTCTGTTTTTATCATTTACCTACTCGAGGACGAGCAGGAATTAACCTTGGGGATGCTTGATACGTCTCCAACGTATCTATAATTTTTGATTGTTCCATGCTATTATATTATCTGTTTTGGATGTTTTATATGCATTAATATGCTATTTTATATTATTTTTGGGACTAACCTATTAATCTAGAGCCTAGTGCCAATTTCTGTTTTTTCCTTGTTTTTGAGTATTGCAGATAAGGAATATTAAACGGAGTCCAAACGGAATAAAATCTTCGGAATGATTTTTCTTGGACCAGAAGAAACCCAGCAGACTTGGAGATGAAGGCAGGAGACCTGCCGTGGAGTCACAAGCCACCAGGGCGCGTCCTATGGGGGGGGCGCCCCCCTGGCTTGTGGCCCTACGGCAGCCCTCCTAACCCTATTCTTCGGCCTATAAATTCCCAAATATTCCCTGGATACCAAAAGGAGCCACGAAAATACTTTTCCGCCACCGGAAGCCTCTGTTCCCGTGAGATCCAATCTTGGAGCCTTTTCCGGTAATCTGCCGGAGGGGGATTCGATCACAGAGGGCATCTACATCAACTCCATCGCCCCTCCGATGATGCGTGAGTAGTTTACCACAGACCTTCGGGTCCATAGCTAGTAGCTAGATGGCTTCTTCTCTCTCTGTGTTCTTCAATACCATGTTCTTCATGATCTTCATGGAGATCTATCCGATGTAATACTCTATTGCGGTGTGTTTGTCGAGATCCGATGAATTGTGGGTTTATGATCAGCTTATCTATGAATATTATTTGAATCTTCTCTGAATTCTTATATGCATGATTTCATATCTTTGCAAGTTTCTTCGAGTTATTGGTTTGGTTTGGCCAACTAGATTGGTAATTCTTGCAATGGGAGAAGTGCTTAGTTTTGGGTTCAATCTTGCGGTGTCCTCACCCAGTGACAAAGTAGGGGTAGCGAGGCACATATTTGTATTGTTGCCATCGAGGATAAAAAGATGGGGTTTTCATCATATTGCTTGAGTTTATCCCTCTACATCATGTCATCTTACCTAATGCGTTACTCTGTTCTTCATGAACTTAATACTCTAGATGCAGGCAGGAGTCGGTCGATGTGTGGAGTAATAGTAGTAGATGCAGAATCGTTTCGGTCTACTTGACACGGACGTGATGCCTATATACATAATCATTGCCTTGAATATCGTCATAACTATGCGCCTTTCTATCAATTGCTCGACAGTAATTTGTTCACCCACCGTATTATTTTCCTTCATGAGAGAAGCCTCTAGTGAAACCTATGCCCCCCGGGTCTATTTTCCATCTTATATTTTCAGATCTATAAACCAAAAATACCAAAAATATCTCGTTGCATTATTTTTACTTTTGTTTTACTTTACGTTCTAGCAATCTTTTATATCTATCTCTATCAGATCTCATCCTTGCAAATAACCGTGAAGGGATTGACAACCCCTTTTAGCGTTGGGTGCAAGAGTTTGATTGTTTGTGTAGGTGCGAAGATTGGGGACTTGCTTGTATCTCCTACTGGATTGATACCTTGGTTCTCAACAATTGAGGGAAATACTTATCTACTTTGCTGCATCACCCTTTCCTCTTCAAGGGAAAACCAACGCAAGCTCAAGAAGTAGCATTGGCACTCAGTCCATGCTCCACCATCTTCTGGCACTTGAAGATTTCCTGTTCCACCGCCTCGAGCCTGGCCTCCACGCTTCCGGTCTTCTTAGGTCCCTGAACATCGCGGATGTGGAGCACCCCCTCACACATCTCAATGGCTTGAGGGTGCTTCATCACCTCCGGCAAGTACGGGTTGATGACCTTCTCGAAGAACTTGTCCTTGGAGGAGCTTGGTGAAGCCATGGAGATCTAGATCTAACGAGGAAACAACAAGAAACAAGAACAGAGGATTTTTCTGCGATGCGGTCGACAAAATAGTCGGGGGTATATATAGAGAATTTTTATTCTTGGGAAACAAGTATTTGGAAGGAAAACGGAGTCGGGAAGGCATCCGAGGTGGGCACAACCCACCAGGGCGCGCCCAGGGGTGCCTGGCGCGCCCTGGTGTATCGTGCTCACCTCGATCACCTTCCGGTTTATTTTTTATTTCCAAAATTCCAAAATATTCCAAAACTGACAAAAAATATTTCTGCGGATTTTTCGGAGTTCGTTTACTTACCGTATCACGTACCTCCTATTTTTAAATAGTCTGGAGTGTTCTGGAAGGTTTCTTTTATGTGTTCCTCCGGTGTCATGGTTTGGATAACATTGCTTTCAACGTTAATAGGTGTACCTGAGATATAATGACCACCTTCGGGTTAGTACCTTCGGCGTTATTAATCTTGATAGCTCCAGAACGATAAACCTCTTCTATAATATATGGTCCTTCCCATTTTGAGAGAAGCTTTCCTGCAAAAAATCTTAAACGAGAGTTGAACAAAAGAACATAATCTTCTATTTTGAATTCCCGCTTTTGGATCCTTTTGTCATGCCATCTTTTTACTTTTTCTTTGAATAGCTTGGCATTTTCATAGGCTTGGGTTCTCCATTCATCTAGTGAGCTAATGTCAAATAGCCTCTTTTCACCGGCAAGTTTGAAATCATAGTTGAGTTCTTTAATTGCCCAAAATGCTTTGTGTTCTAGTTCTAAAGGCAAATGACAAGCTTTCCCATATACCATTTTATATGGAGACATACCCATAGGATTTTTATAAGCTGTTCTATAGGGCCAAAGTGCATCATCTAATTTCTTAGACCAATTCTTACGAGACCTATTGACAGTTTTTTGTAATATTAATTTTATTTCTCTATTGCTAAGTTCAACTTGACCACTAGATTGAGGATGATAGGGTGATGCAATTCTATGGTTAACATCATATTTAGCAAGCATCTTACAGAAGGCACCATGGATAAAATATGAACCACCATCGGTCATTAAATATCTAGGGACTCCAAACCTCGGGAAGATAACCTCTTTAAGCATTTTAATGGAGGTGTGGTGATCGACACTACTAGTTGGAATAGCTTCTACCCACTTAGTGGCATAATCAACCGCAACCAAAATATGAGTGTACCCATTGGAGGAAGGAAAAGGCCCCATATAATCAAAACCCCAAACGTCAAATGGTTCAACAACAAGTGAATAATTCATAGGCATTTCCTGACGCTTACGGATATTACCAATTCTTTGACATTCATCACAAGATAAGACAAACTTACGAGCATCTTTGAAGAGAGTAGGCCAATAAAAACCAGATTGCAATACCTTATGAGCAGTTCTATCTCCCGCATGATGTCCTCCATAAGCTTCGGAATGACATTTCCATAAGATTTGTTCCTGTTCATGCTCAGGTACCCAACGTCTAATAATACCATCTACTCCTTTTTATAAAGATGTGGGTCATCCCAAAAGTAATGTCTCAAGTCATAGAATTTTTTTCTCTTTTGTTGATAAGTAAAGCTAGGTGGTATATATTTAGCGACAATGTAATTAGCATAATCAGCATATCAAGGTGTGTGTTGTGAAACACTTATTGCAGCTAGCTGTTCGTCAGGGAAACTATCATCAATAGGTAGTGGGTCATCAAGAATATTTTCTAACCTGGACAAGTTATCAGCTACGGGGTTCTCGGCTCCTTTCCTATCAACGATGTGTAAGTCAAATTCTTGGAGCAAGAGAACCCACCTAATGAGTCTAGGTTTAGCATCTTTCTTTTCCATAAGGTATTTTATAGCAGCATGATCGGTGTGAACAATGACTTTGGAATCAACAATATAAGATCTAAATTTATCACAAGCAAACACAACTGTTAAAAATTCTTTTTCAGTAGTAGCACAGTTTCGTTGGGCACTGTCCAGAGTTTTACTAGCATAATGGATAACATTTAATTTCTTATCAACTCTTTGTAGGACAGCACCAACAGCATAATCACTAGCATCACACATAATTTCAAAAGGCAAGTTCCAACCAGGTGGTTGTACGATAGGTGCTGAGGCTAAGGCTTTCTTGAGTGTTTCAAAGGCTTCCACACAATCATCATAAAAAACAAAAGGAATATCCTTTTGCAAGAGATTAGTAAGAGGCCTAGAAATTTTAGAGATGTCTTTAATGAACCTCCTATAAAAACCAACATGACCAAGGAAACTTCGAATACCTTTAATATCTTTAGGGCATGGCATTTTCTCAATTGCATCAACTTTAGCTTTATCCACCTCAATACCTCGTTCAGATATTTTATGCCCCAAGACAATGCCTTCATTAACCATAAAGTGGCACTTCTCCCAATTCAAGACGAGATTAGTTTGTTCACATCTCTGCAAAACTCGATCAAGGTTGCTTAAGCAATCATCAAAAGAAGTTCCGTAAATGGAAAAATCATCCATGAAAACCTCCACAATCTTTTCACAAAAGTCAGAGAATATAGCAGTCATACATCTTTGAAAGGTAGCAGGTGCATTGCATAGACCAAAAGGCATACGTCTATAAGCATAGGTTCCGAAAGGGCAGGTAAAGGTAGTTTTCTCTTGATCAGATTGTGACACGGGTATTTGAGAGAAACCAGAATATCCATCTAAGAAGCAAAAGTGTGTGTGCTTAGATAATCTTTCTGACATTTGATCAATGAACGGTAGAGGGTAATGATCTTTTCTAGTAGCTTTATTTAATTTTCTAAAATCAATTACCATTCTATAGCCAGTGACAATTCTTTGTGGAATGAGTTCATTCTTATCATTGGTAACAACGGTAATACCTCCTTTCTTAGGGACACAATGAACGGGACTTACCCATCTACTATCAGCTATGGGATAGATTATACCTGCTTCCAGAAGTTTTAATATTTCAGTTCTTACCACTTCTTTCATCTTAGGATTCAATCGCCGTTGGTGATCAACAACGGGTTTAGCATCAGGTTCCATATTGATCTTCTGCTGACATAGAGTGGGACTAATGCCCTTAAGATCATCAAGAGTATATCCAATAGCAGCCCGGTGCTTCCTTAGAACTTTTAATAATCTTTCTTCTTCATGTTCTAAAAGGTTATCACTAATAATAACATGATATATCTTTTTCTCGTCAAGATAAGCATACTTCAAAGTGTCAGGCAATTGTTTCAATTCAAACACAGGATCACCTTTAGGTGGAGGAGGACCTCCAAGAGTTTCAATAGGCAAATTGTGTTTCAAGAGAGGTTGTTGTTCGAAGAAAATTTGATCTATTTCGTTTCTTTCACGCAAATGCATATCATTTTCATGGTCGAGTAAATATTGTTCTAATGGATCAGTAGGAGGCACAGCAATAGAAGCAAGACCAATTATTTCATCCTTTTTAGGTAACGCTTTATCACGAGGTTGTCTACTAAACTTGGAAAAATTAAACTCATGAGACACATTACCGAAACTGACACCGACAATTTGTTTTTCACAATCTATCTTAGCATTGACGGTGCTCAAGAAAGGTCTACCAAAGATAATGGAACAAAAGTCATCTTCTGGGGAACCAAGTACTAGAAAATCAGTAGGATATTTTACTTTCCCACACAAGACTTCAACATCTCTAACAATTCCAAGTGGTGTGATAGTGTCTCTATTAGCAAGTTTAATAGTGACATCAATGTCTTCCATTTTAGCACGTGCTATTTCATCCATAATTTCTTGGTATAAGGTAAAAGGGATAGCACTCACACTAGCACCTAAATCACATAAACCATGATAGCAATGATCTCCTATTTTGACTGAGACGACATGCAAGCCTTCTATGGGTCTATGTTTATCTTTCTCATCAGGTTTAGCAATTCTAGCAGCTTCATCACAAAAGTAGATAACATGCCCATCAATATTTTCTACCAAGAGATCTTTAACCATAGCAACACTAGGTTCTACTTTAATTTGCTCAGGGGGTTTAGGTGCTCTTATATTACTCTTACGAACCACAGTTGATACCTTAGCATGTTCCTTTATCCTAACAGGGAAAGGTGGTTTTTCAATATAAGCGGTAGGCACAACTGGATCAACATTGTAAAAGATGGTTTCTTCTTTATCTATGACTGGTTCTTTAATTTCTTCCTTAATAGGGGGATGATATTTAAACCACTTCTCCTTAGGGAGGTCAACATGAGCAACAAATGCTTCACAGAAAGAGGCTACTATCTCAGAGTCAAGTCCATATTTAGTGCTAAACTTGTGAAAAGTATCGGTATTCATAAAAGATTTAACACAATCAAATTCAAGCTTTATACCTGACTCATTACCTTCATTGAGTTCCCAATCTTCAGAGTTGCATTTAATTCTTTCTAAGATATCCCACTTGAATTCAATAGTCTTCATCATATAAGAACCAGCACAAGAAGTATCGAGCATGGATTGATCATTATGAGAAAGCCGAGCATAAAAATTCTGAATGATAACTTCCCTCGGAATGTCATGATTGGGGCATGAATATAACATTGACTTAGCCTCCCCCAAGCTAGAGCGATACTTCTCCTTCACGAGGCCAAAAATTATATATATAATTCCGATCACGATGAACTAGATGCATGGGATAAAACTTTTGGTGAAATTCCCATTGCAAACGATTCCAGTTCCACGATCCAAGATCATCACATAGCCTATACCATGTCAATGTTTTTCCCTCCAAATATAAAGGGAAAACCTTCTTATTAACTTCATCTCCGGGTAAACCTGCAAGCTTAAATAATCCACAAATCTCGTTCACATATAAAAGATGAATATCAGGATGTTCAGTTCCGTCTCCTGCATAAGGTTTAGCAAGCAGTTGTTCTAGCATACCCGAAGGAATTTCATAAGTACCATTTTCAGTAGGTGCTGTGGGTTGAGGGGCAACTAATTGTGGTTCCGGTCGAGGTGAAGATACCCCGAACAAACCCCTCAAAGGATTGTTCTCCATAGTAGCAAGTAGCAATAAATTTCAGCACGTAGTATAAGTTTTTCCTTACCAATTTCCACTTACCAATTGCGCTTCACTCCCCGCAACGGCGCCAGAAAAGAGTCTTGATGACCCACAAGTATAGGGGATCAATCGTAGTCCTTTCGATAAGTAAGAGTGTCGAACCCAACGAGGACCAGAAGGAAATGACAAGCGGTTTTGAGCAAGGTAATTTCTGCAAGCACTGAAATTGTTGGTAACTGATAGTTTGATAGGAAGATAATTGGTAGCAAGCAAGTAACGGTAACGGTAAACAAGGTGCAGCAAGGTAGCCCAATCCTTTTGAGGCAAATGACAGGCCAAAACAATCACTAGTAATAGGCAAAGTGTTCTTGAGGGTACACGGGAATTTCGTCTAGTCACTTTTATCATGTTGGTTTGATTCGTGTTCGCTACTTTGATAATTTGATATGTGGGTGGACTGGTGCTAAGGTGCTATTCTTACTTGAACTAACAACCTACTTATGATTAACCCCCTCGCAAGCATCCGCAACTACGAGAAAAGTATTAAGACAAAGTCTAACCATAGCATTAAACATATGGATCCAAATCAGCCCTTACGAAGTAGCGCATAAACTAGGGTTTAAGCTTCTGTCACTCTAGCAACCCATCATCTAATAACTACTCCACAATGCCTTCCCTTAGGCCCATGAATGGTGAAGTGTCATGTAGTCGACGTTCACATGACACCACTAAGGGAATCACAACATACATATCATCAAAATATCGAACACATATCAAATTCACATGATTACTTGCAACATGACTTCTCCCGTGACCTCAAGAACAAAGGTAACTACTCACAAATAATAAACATGCTCAAGATCAGAGAGGTATTGAATAGCATATTGGATCTGAACATATAATCTTCCACCAAATAAACCATATAGTAATTAACTACGCAAGGTAATCAACACTACTAGTCACCCACAGGTACCAATCTGAGGTTCCGGTACAAAGATTGAACACAAGAGATGAACTAGGGTTTGAGAGGAGATGATGCTGTTGAAGATGTTGATGAAGATTGGCCTCCCGAAGTTGAGAGGGATGTTGGTGATGATGACAGCTTCGATTTCCCCCTCCGGGAGGGAAGTTCCCCCGGCGGAATCGCTCCGCCGGAGGGCAAAAGTGCTCCTGCCCAAGTTCTGCCACGAGGCGGCGGCGCTTCATCCCGAAAGTCCTCCTCTGATTTTTTCTTGGTCAAGAGTGACCTTATACCAGAAGATGGGCACCGGAGGTGGGCCAGGCTGAGCACAACCCATCAGGGCGCGCCTAGGGGGGCCTGGCGCGCCCTGGTGGGTTGTGCCCACCTGGGAGGCCCCCTCCGGTAGTTTTCAGCTCCAGTATTTTTTATTAAATGCAAAAATAATCTCCGTAAAATTTCAGCTTCATTGGAGTTGTGCAGAATAGGTATCTCTGACGTGCTTTTCTTAGGTCCAGAATTCCAGCTGCCGGTATTCTCCCTCCTTGTGTTAACCTTGCATATTATGAGAGAAAAGGCATTAGAATCACTCCCCAAAGCATTATTATTCAACAAAACAAAGTAAATAACAGTAGGAAATCATGATGCAAAATGGACGTATCAACTCCCCCAAGCTTAGACCTCGCTTGTCCTCAAGCGAAAGCCGATATTGAAAAGCATGTTCACATGGTTTGAGAGAGAGGTGTCGATAAAAACAAAATACGGACATAGAAGCATCATGCTTATTAACATAGCAAACAGGTCGCCTCCGTCGAGGAGGAGCAGCCGGCTGCCCAGGCCTCCAGCCAGCCGAAGCTCACTTTCGAACAGATGCTCGACGCTCCGTGCAAGATGCACTCCGGGGCGAAGCCGGCCACGCACACACTTCGACAGTGCAGCTTCTCCCAGCGGCTAGCCTGGGACGAGGGCCTTTCGGCTCCTCCCCCTCCGGCTCCTCGCGCTCCAGCGCCCGCACCGGCTCCGGCTCAACTGTCGGCCCAGGCCCCCAACGACTGCCGTCTCCACGACCAGTTCCTCGACCAGTTCCTCGACCAGTTCCTTCACCAGCGAGGGAACCGACAAGCATAGCCAGCGTCAGTGCCGGCACGAGGTGAACGCCACCGTCCCCTCGGTCCCCCAGTTCATGGACTGGTCCGAGAAGCCGGTTACCTGGAGCCGGGCGGACTACCCGGCGGTGATGCCAAACCCCGGCAGCTACGCCCTCGTCCTCGATCCCACCATCGCCTCCGAGAGGCTCACCTGCCATTTCTCGCGGGTGCTGATCGACGGGGGCAACATCATCAACATCCTCTACCGCGACACGCTGCTCAAGCTGGGGCTCAAGGAGAAAGACCTGCAGCCGAGCCGGACGGTTTTCCATGGCATCGTGCCAGGGCAATCTTGCTCCCCCATCGGCAAGATCCGGCTCGATGTCCTCTTCGGCAACAAGAGCCACTTCCGCCGCGAACCGATATGGTTCGAGGTGGTGGACCTCAACAGTCCCTACCACGCGCAGCTGGGCCGGCCTGCGCTTGTCAAGTTCATGGTCGTGCCCCACTACGCCTACCTCAAGCTCAAGATGTCGGGTCCCAAGGGCATCATCACCGTCGATGGCGACTACAAGAAGTCGATCGAGTGCGCGCGCGACAGCAGCCGGCTGGCCGAGGCATTGGTGATCACGGAGGAGAGGCGACAGCTCGACCGGCTCGTGGCCCAGACCACCGAGCAGCCGGCCGTGCCGACTCCCCCATCCCAGCCGGCCAGCGAGGCGACGTTCCAGCCGTCCAAAGACACCAAGCAGGTGCCGCTCGACCCGGCCAACCCCAAGCAGTGCGTCACCATTGGCGCCAACCTTAGCAGCAAATAGGAAGGCGAGCTCGTCGACTTCCTCCATGAGAATCGGGACATCTTTGCATGGCCTCCAAAGGACATGCCGGGTGTTCCGAGGAAGTACGCCGAGCACAAACCTCACGTGCGGTCGGATGCGAAGCCGGTCAAGCAACCCTTGCACCGTTTCTCCAAGGAGAAGCGGCCTACTATAGGAGAAGAAATCGCCCGGCTGCTCGCAGCCGGCTTTATCATGGAAGTTTTCCACCCGGACAGGCTGGCCAGTCCAGTCCTGGTGCTAAAGAAGAACAAGACTTGGCGCATGTGTATCGACTACACCAGCCTGAACAAGACCTGTCCCAAGGACCCTTTCGCCCTGCCCCGGATCGACCAGGTGATCGACTCCATGGCCGGCTACGATCTGCTATCCTTCCTGGACGCCTATTCCGGCTACCACCAGATCAAGCTGGACCCAGCCGATCGGCTGAAGACCTCCTTCATCACCCCCTTTGGAGCCTACTGCTACATGATACGTCTCCAACGTATCTATAATTTTTGATTGTTCCATGCTATTATATTATCTGTTTTGGATGTTTTATATGCATTAATATGCTATTTTATATTATTTTTGGGACTAACCTATTAACCTAGTGCCCAGTGCCAGTTTCTGTTTTTTCCTTGTTTTTGAGTATTGCAGAAAAGGAATATCCAACGGAGTCCAAACGGAATAAAATTCTATGCTGATTTTTCTTGGACCAGAAGGAACCCAAGAGGCTTCGAGAAGAGGCCAGAAGACCTACGGGTAGGCCACAAGCCACCAGGGCGCGCCCCTGGGGGGGCGCCCCCGTGGCTTGTGGGCCCCCCGTAGCTCCTCCAACCCTAACTCTTCGCCTATAAATTCAGGAATATTCCCCCAATACCAAAGAGAGCCACGATAATACTTTTCCGCCGCCGCAAGCCTCTGTTCCCATGAGATCCCATCTTGGGGCCTTTTCCGGTAATCTGCTGGAGGGGGATTCGATCACGGAGGGCCTCTACATCAACACCATTGCCCTTCCTATGATGCGTGAGTAGTTCACCTCAGACCTTCGGGTCCATAACTAGTAGCTCTAGTGCATCCCGGTACACCACCGGAGACATTCATATAGAGTCATATTTTGTTCTAAGTATCGAGTTGTAATTTTTGAGTTGTAAGTAAATAAAAGTGTGATGATCATCGTTATTAGAGCATTGTCCCATGAGAGGAAAGGATGATGGAAGCTATGATTCCCTCACAAGTTGGGATGAGTCTCCGGAGTTTACAAATAATAAAAGAGGCCAATGAAGCCCAAATAAAAAAAAGAGGCCAAAGATGCCCACCAAAAATAAAATAAAATAAAAATATGAGAGAAAAGAGAGAAGGGACAATGCTACTATTTTTTTTCCACACTTGTGCTTCAAAGTAGCACCATGATCTTCATGATAGAGAGTCTGCTATTTTGTCACTTTCATATACTAGTGGGAATTTTTCATTATATAACTTGGCTTGTATATTCCAATGATAGGCTTCCTCAAATTGACCTAGGTCTTCGTGAGCAAGCGAGTTGGATGCACACCCACTTAGTTTCTTTTGGAGCTTTCATACACTTATAGCTCTAGTGCATCCGTTGCATGGCAATCCCTACTCACTCACATTGATATCTATTGATGGGCATCTCCATAGCCCGTTGATACGCCTAGTTGATGTGAGACTATCTTCTCCTTTTCCTAACAACCTCCACCATATTCTATTCCACCTATAGTGCTATATCCATGGCTCACGCTCATGTATTGCGTGAAAGTTGAAAAGGTTTGAGAACATAAAAAGTGTGAAACAATTGCTTGACTTGTCATCGGGGTTGTGCATGATTTAAATACTTTGTGTGGGGAAGATGGAGCATAGCCAGACCATTTGATTTTGTAGGGATAACTTTCTTTGGCCATGTTATTTTGAAAAGACACGATTGCTTTGTTAGTATGCTTGAAGTATTATTGTTTTTATGTCAACATTAAACTTTTGTTTCGAATCTTATGGATCTGAACATTCATGCCACAATAAAGAATATTACATGGATAAATATGTTAGGTAGCATTCCACGTCAAAAATTCTGTTTTTATCATTTACCTACTCGAGGACGAGTAGGAATTATGCTTGGGGATGCTGATACGTCTCCAACGTATCTATAATTTTTGATTGTTCCATGTTATTATATTATCTGTTTTGGATGTTTTATATGCATTAGGGTTGGGTGCAAGTGTTTGATTGTTTGTGCAGGTGCATAGATTTGGGCCTTGCTTGTAACTCCTACTGGATTGATACCTTGGTTCTCAACAACTGAGGGAAATACTTATCTACTTTGCTGCATCACCCTTTCCTCTTCAAGGGAAAACCAACGCAAGCTCAAGAAGTAGCACTACATCACTGATGTCTACTACGCAACCTTCTTCTTGTAGACTCGTGTTGGGCCTCCAAGCACAGAGTTTTGTAGGACAGTAGCAAATTTCCCTCAAGTGGATGACCTAAGGTTTATCAATCCGTGGGAGGCGTAGGATGAAGATGTTCTCTCTCAAACAACCTTGCAACCAAATAACAAAGAGTCTCTTGTGTCCCCAACACACCCAATACAATGGTAAATTGTATAGGTGCACTAGTTCGGCGAAGAGATGGTGATACAAGTGTAATATGGATGGTAGATATAAGTTTTTGTAATCTGAAAATATAAAAACAGCAAGGTAACTAATGATAAAAGTGAGCACAAACGGCATTGCAATGCTTAGAAACAAGGCCTAGGGTTCATACTTTCACTAGTGCAAGTTCTCTCAACAATACTGACATAGTTGAATCATATGTAAATCCCTCACGTGCGACAAAGAGTTCACTCCAAAGTCACAAATAGCGGAGAACAAACGAAGAAATTATTGTAGGGTACGAAACCACCTCAAAGTTATCTTTTCTGATCAATCTTATGAGCTATCCCTATAAGTGTCACGAACAGCCCTAGAGTTCGTACTAAAGTAACACCTTAAGATACACATCAACCAAAACCCTAATGTCACCTAGATACTCCAATGTAACCACGAGTACCCATGGGCTTGATTATACGATATGCATCACACAATTTCAGATTCATCATGTTTAATCCAACACAAAGAACTTCAAAGAGTGCCCCAAAGTTTCTACCGGAGAGTCAAGACGAAAACATGTGCCAACCCCTATGCATAGATTCCCAAGGTCACGGAACCCGCAAGTTGATCACCAAAACATACATCAAGTGGATCAATAGAACATCCCATTGTCACAATGGATATCCCATCGCAAGACATACATCAAGTGTTCTCAAATCCTTAAAGACTCAATCCGATAAGTAAACTTCAAAGGGAAAACTCAATTCATCACAAGAAGATAGAGAGGGAAAACCTCCATATGATTCATCTATATCAATAAAGCTCGCGATACATCAAGATCGTGCCATCTCAAGAACACGAGAGAGAGAGATCAAACACATAGCTACTGGTACATACCCTCAGCCCCGAGGGTGAACTACTCCCTCCTCGTCATGGAGACCGCCAGGATGATGAAGATGTCCTCCGGTGATGGTTTCCCCCTCCGGCAGGGTGCCGGAACGGGCTCCCGATTGGTTTTTTGTGGCTACAGAGGCTTGCGGCGGCGGAACTCCCGATCTAGGTTTCTTTCTGGGGGTTTCTGTATTTATAAGAAAATTGGGCGTTGGAAACAAGTCAAGGGGGGCCACGAGGTGTCCACAAGCCAGGGGGGCGCACCTTAGGGGGGGCGCCCCTTAGGCTTGTGGTGGCCTCGTGGCTCTTCTGGCCCAACTCCAATGCCCTGTGGGCTTCTTCTGGTCCATAAAAAATCATCGCAAGTTTTTATTCCGTTTGGACTCCGTTTGATATTCCTTTTCTGTAAAACTTAAAAACAAGGAAAAAACAGAAACTGGCACTGGGCTCTAGGTTAGTAGGTTAGTCCCAAAAACAATATAAAATAGCATATAAAACATCCAAGATGGATAATATAATAGCATGGAACAATCAAAAATTATAGATACGTTGGAGACGTATCAAGCATCCCCAAGCTTAATTCCTGCTCGTCCTCGAGTAGGTAAATGGTAAAAATAGAATTTTTGATGTGGAATGCTACCTAACATATTTATCAATGCAATCTTCTTTATTGTGGCAAGAATGTTTAGATCCATAAGATTCAAAACAAGAGTTTAATATTGACATAAAAACAATAATACTTCAAGCATACTAAAAAAGCAATCATGTCTTCTCAAAATAACATGGCCAAAGAAAGTTATCCCTACAAAATCATATAGTCTGGCTATGCTCCATCTTCATCACACAAAGTATTAAATCATGCACAACCCCGGTTTTAGCCAAGCAATTGTTTCATACTTTAGTATTCTCAAACTTTTTCAACTTTCACGCAATACATGAGCGTGAGCCATGGACATAGCACTATAGGTGGAATAGAATATGGTGGTTGTGGAGAAGACAAAAAGAAGGAGATAGTCTCACACCAACTAGGCGTATCAACGGGCTATGGAGATGCCCATAAATAGATATCAATGTTACTGAGTAGGGATTGCCATGCAACGGATGCACTAGAGCTATAAGTGTATGAAAGCCCAAAAAGAAACTAAGTGGGTGTGCATCCAACTTGCTTGCTCACGAAGACCTAGGGCAATTTTGAGGAAGCCCATCATTGGAATATACAAGCCAAGTTCTATAATGAAAAATTCCCACTAGTATATGAAAGTGACAATATAGGAGACTCTCTATCATGAAGATCATGGTGCTACTTTGAAGCACAAGTGTGGAAAAAGGATAGTAGCATTGCCCCTTCTCTCTTTTCTCTCATTTTTTTCTTTTTTTCATTTTTTTTCTTTTGGTGGGCATCTTTGGCCTCTCTTTTTATTTGGGTTTCTCTGGCCTCTTTTTTTTTTTGTAAAGTCCGGAGACTCATCCCGACTTGTGAGGGAATCATAGTCTCCATCATCCTTTCCTCACATGGGACAATGCTCTATAATGATGATCATCACACTTTTATTTACTTACAACTCAAGAATTACAACTCGATACTTGAACAAGATATGACTCTATATGAATGCCTCCGGCGGTGTACCGGGATGTGCAATGATCTAGCGTAGCCATGAAAACATCATGCTAGCTATCTTACGATCATGCTAAGCAATATGACAATGATGGTGCGTGTCGTGATAAACGGAACGGTGGAAGTTGCATGGCAATATATCTCGGAATGGCTATGG
Organism: Elymus sibiricus; assembly: GCA_039707655.1. Classification (NCBI taxonomy): domain Eukaryota; kingdom Viridiplantae; phylum Streptophyta; class Magnoliopsida; order Poales; family Poaceae; genus Elymus; species Elymus sibiricus. The sequence goes on from CM077665.1 coordinate 84,096,074, forward strand.
AAATGCCATAATAGGTAGGTATGGTGGCTGTTTTGAGGAAGGTGGGTTTAATGCACCGGCGAAAGTTGCGCGGTACTAGAGAGGCTAGCAAAGGTGGAGGGGTGAGAGTGCGTATAATCCATGGACTCAACATTAGTCATAAAGAACTCACATACTTATTGCAAAAGTCTATTAGTCATGGAAACATAGTACTAGACGCATGCCCCTAGGGGAAGGGTTGGTAGGAGTTAACCATCGCGTGATCCCGACCTCCACACAAAGGAAGACATTCAATAAATAAATCATGCTCCGACTTCGTCACATAACGGTTCACCATACGTGCATGCTACGGGAATCACAAACTTTAACACAAGTATTTCTACCAATCCACAATTACTCACTAGCATGTCTCTAATATCACAATCTTTATATCTCAAAACAATCATAAGGAATCAAACTTCTCATAGTATTCAATGCACTTTATATGAAAGTTTTTATTATATCTCTCTTGGATGCCCATCATATTAGGACTAAATTCATAACCTAAGAAAATTACCATGCTGTTTAGAGACTCTCAAAATAATATAAGTGAATCATGAGAGTTCAACAATTTCTATAAAATAAAACCACCGCCGTGCTCTAAAAAGATATAAGTGAAGTACTAGAGCAAATTGACAAACTACTCCAAAAAGATATAAGTGAAGATCAATGAGTAGTCAAAAATTTAAATAACTATGTGAAGACTCTCTCATCTAAGAATTTCAGATCTTAAGTACTTTATTCAAACATCAAAACAAAATAAAATGACATTCCAAGGATAGCACATATCATGTGAAGAAGCAAAAACTTAGGTTCAACCGATACTAACCGATAATTGTTGAAGAAGAAAGGTGGGATGCCAACCGGGGCATCCCCAAGCTTAGATGCTTGAGAATTCTTGAAATATTAATTAGGGATGCCTTGGGCATCCCCAAGCTTGAGCTCTTGTGTCTCCTTAATTCCTCTCATATCATGGTTTCCCTAATTCTTATAAACTTCATCCACACAAAACTCAACAAGAACTCGTGAGATAGGTTAGTACACATAAGAATAAATCAACACTTCATGTACTGCCAAGACAAGTTGCACAATAATTATCAAACATCATCTACTGTTTACTATCATTTCCACAATTTATATCTACCAATATAGGCTATGGAAACTATAGGATAAGTAGATAACAAAACTATGACAGCAATCTGTCCAAACAGAACAGTCTGTAGCAATTTATGAAAACAGTGTACTTCTGTAACTCAAAAAATTATGAAAATTATGCTAAAGAATTTATATGAAAACACTGTGTAAAAATTTCAGAAACTTTCCACGTTCCAGTAAAATATGAAAATTCAAACACTACCGCAAAAGTTTCTGTTTTTACACAGCACATATCAACACATGCAATGCAAGCATCCTAATGCAATTCTTGAAACTTTTTATTGAAAAAAAAGATTATAAATAACACCTAACAGAGAATAAAAAAATATAATGACGATCCAAGCAAAGCACATATTATGTGACGAATAAAAATATAGCTCCAAGTAAGATATACCGATAGTGTTGAAGACGAAAGAGGGGATGCCTTCCGGGGCATCCCCAAGCTTAGGCGCTTGAGTATTACTTGAATATTACCTTGGGGATGCCTTGGGAATCCCCAAGCTTAGGTTCTTGTCACTCCTTATTCTCCTCATATCGGTGTCTCACCCAAAACTTGAAAACTTCAATCACACAAAACTTAACGGAACTTCGTGAGATGGGTTAGTGTAGTAAAGATAGATCACTCACTTAGGTACTGTCAAGACAAGATTCATAATTGTTCTCACATAATACCTGATGTATTACATCATTCCCATAATTTATACCACTAAATATAAGCTATGTAAACACTAAAACAAGTAAACTATGCATGCAAAACAGAATCTGTCAAAAACAGAACAGTCTGTGAAGATCTGTAGTGTAACCATATTTCCCTGTCTCTAGAAATTCTGAAAAATTAGGAAAACCTGAAGAATTTGTATATTAAGACTGTGTAAAAATTTCATATCATTATCACGCTCCAGTAAAAAATGAAAATTCCTGTACTGGAGTCAAACGTTTCTGTTTTGGTTCAGCATCAATTCTACTCATCTTGTGAGTCATCCCAAAGGCTTTACTTGGCACTTTATTGAAATAAAAGACACAAAACATTATTACTACAGTAGCTTAATCATGTGAACACACTAAAACAGTAGGGATAAATATTGGGTTGTCTCCCAACAAGCGCTTTTCTTTAATGCCTTTTAGCTAGGCATGATGATTTCAATGATGCTCACATAAAAGATAAGAATTGAAACATGCAAGAGAGCATCATGAAGCATATGACTAGCACATTTAAGCCTAACCCACTTCCTATGCATAGGGATTTTGTGAGCAAACAACTTATGGGAACAAGAATCAACTAGCATAGGAAGGTAAAACAAGCAAAACTTCAAGATTTTCAACACATAGAGAGGAAACTTGATATTATTGCAATTCCTACAAGCATATACTCCTCCCTCATAATAATTTTTAGTAGCATCATGAATGAATTCAACAATATAACCATCACATAAAGCATTCTTTTCATGACCCACAAGCATAGAAAATTTATTACTCTCCACATAAGTATATTTCTTCTCATTCATAATAGTGGGAGCAAACTCAACAAAATAACTATCATGAGATACTTGTTTGAGTGTCACTGAGTTCCTCAACTGTCTGCTGATGTCTACTACGCAAACTTCTTCTTGTAGACTCATGTTGGGCCTCCAAGCGCAGAGTTTTGTAGGACAGTAGCAAATTTCCCTCAAAAGGATGACCTAAGGTTTATCAATCCGTGGGAGGCGTAGGATGAAGATGGTCTCTCTCAAACAACACTGCAACCAAATAACAAAGAGTCTCTTGTGTCCCCAACACACCCAATACAATGGTAAATTGTATAGGTGCACTAGTTCGGCGAAGAGATGGTGATACAAGTGTAATATGGATGGTAGATATAGGTTTTTGTAATCTGAAAATATAAAAACAGCAAAGTAACTAATGATAAAAGTGAGCACAAACGGTATTGCAATGCTTAGAAACAAGGCCTAGGGTTCATACTTTCACTAGTGCAAGTTCTCTCAACAATACTGACATAGTTGAATCATATGTAAATCCCTCATGTGCGACAAAGAGTTCACTCCAAAGTCACAAATAGCGGAGAACAAACGAAGAAATTATTGTAGGGTACGAAACCACCTCAAAGTTATCTTTTCCGATCAATCTTATGAGCTATCCCTATAAGTGTCACGAACAGCCCTAGAGTTCGTACTAAAGTAACACCTTAAGATACACATCAACCAAAACCCTAATGTCACCTAGATACTCCAATGTCACCACGAGTACCCATGGGCTTGATTATACGATATGCATCACACAATTTCAGATTCATCATGTTCAATCCAACACAAAGAACTTCAAAGAGTGCCCCAAAGTTTCTACCGGAGAGTCAAGACGAAAACATGTGCCAACCCCTATGCATAGATTCCCAAGGTCACGGAACCCGCAAGTTGATCACCAAAACATACATCAAGTGGATCAATAGAACATCCCATTGTCACAATGGATATCCCATCGCAAGACATACATCAAGTGTTCTCAAATCCTTAAAGACTCAATCCGATAAGTAAACTTCAAAGGGAAAACTCAATTCATCACAAGAAGATAGAGAGGGAAAACCTCCATATGATTCATCTATATCAATAAAGCTCGCGATACATCAAGATCGTGCCATCTCAAGAACACGAGAGAGAGAGATCAAACACATAGCTACTGGTACATACCCTCAGCCCCGAGGGTGAACTACTCCCTCCTCGTCATGGAGACCGCCAGGATGATGAAGATGTCCTCCGGTGATGGTTTCCCCCTCCGGCAGGGTGCCGGAATGGGCTCCCGATTGGTTTTTTGTGGCTATAGAGGCTTGCGGCGGCGGAACTCCCGATCTAGGTTTCTTTCTGGGGGTTTCTATATTTATAAGAAAATTGGGCGTTGGAAACAAGTCAAGAGGGGCCACGAGGCATCCACAAGTCAGGAGGGCGCACCCTAGGGGGGGGCGCCCCCTAGGCTTGTGGTGGCCTCGTGGCTCTTCTGGCCCAACTCCAATGCCTTGTGGGCTTCTTCTGGTCCATAAAAAATCATCGTAAGTTTTTAGTCCGTTTGGACTCCGTTTGATATTCCTTTTCTGTAAAACTTAAAAACAAGGAAAAAACAGAAACTGGCACTGGGCTCTAGGTTAGTAGGTGAGGGAGTCCTGGATTAAGGGGTCCTCGGGAGGCCGACCTATTTCTCATGGGCCGGATTGTATGGGCCGTTCGCCGGACACTAGATGGATCGAGGATCTTATCTCCAGGATGGAAGCTTCAAGGATCGTGGCGTGTCCTCCAAGTTTAAAGTAGTGAGTTGGCATGTTTATCCCTTCGACGTGTAACCGACCATGTGTAACCCTAGGTACCCTCGGCGTCTATATAAGCCAGAGGGTTTTAGGTTGTAGTCTAACAGAACTCATCTAGGGTTTAGCTATTTGATCTCGAGGTAGATCGACTCTGTAATCCTCATACTATCAATATAATCAAGCATGACATAGGGTATTACCTCCATAGGAGGGCCCAAACCTGGGTAAAACCTTGTCCCCTTCGTCTCCTGTTACCCTCGATTCTAGTCTCACAGCTCGGGACCCCCTACCCGAGATCCACCGGTTTTGACACCAACATTGGTGCTTTCATTGAGAGTTCCGCTGTGATCACCAAAAGGAATCGATGGCTCGCCTTGTCATCAACGAAGAGGTCCATAACCCGGGCACTTTCGTCCCCGGACAGATCTTCGCTTTCAGCAGTATTGTGCTGCACGCCGACCCGACCGGCCATCTGGGCCGTGTCGGAAGTTTCGCCCCTGATCAAGAGGTCAGATTCGGGAACTTAGAGTTCTTCGTAGATTCTCGGGGCGATCTATCGCTAACCGGGCTCGCAGTCTCGCCTGCTACGCCCGAAGACTCTGAGGCTTTAACCTCAGACCCATCTTTCGGCCCCGCCCACGGGATCTACCCCGGCAAGGGCCCGCCTCTTAGTCCGGATCCGGTCATAGAACCAGATGTCCGGACATCTGTTCTCGCCGAACACTCTCCCTGCGCGGACGCACTGGAGTTTCACTCCGAAAACTCTGGGCAGGCCGACCCGATCGAGCTCTCGATACTCAACGAGGCTCTAGATCGGATCTCGTCGATGAAGATTACCGATGACCCAACCCCGATCTGTTCGCAGATCGGGCTTCAGACGGGTCAGGACGAATTTTTTGTCCCACCCACCACCCACCTAGTAGCCACTGTCGAGGATTTAACTGACCTGTTGGACTTCGCCTCCGAGGAGGCAGATTACATGGATGAGGAGGATCATGCCCTCGCCCCTGTTAACACCGGGCGATGGACCGCCACCTCCACATACGACGTCTAGATGGTGGACACTCCGAAAAACGATGGCGACAAATCGGATGAAGCGCCTTCAAGACGCCGAAAGCCGCATAAACGGTCAAAAGGAAAAAAAGGGACGAAAATCTATCGATGGCACCGGGGACGGAGACACCCCGGAAGACATCGGCGATCCCGAAATCCCCGAACACCCGTTAGAGGGTCAGGAGAGGCCCGAAGACCGGCGCACCCCCGACGATCCAGATGATCCCGAGGACGACGACTACCTCCGCTCTATCGAGGGGGAGGACAACGCGGAAGCCGATGACTTCGCCATCCCAGATAATCCTGCAGATCAGGAGCTATTCAGGCAGTAGCTTATATCCACGGCCCGCAACCTGAAAGCAAAAGAACGGCAGCTTAAGGCCGAACAAGACAACCTCAACGATCGATGGACGAGAGTCCTCTCAGCTGAGGAGGGATACGGCACCGGTCTATCGGACCAGCCTAAGAGTTATCCACGCAGAAGGCTACTGCCACAATTCGACGACGAGCTCTCTGATACGCCGTCCCCTAAACATACCCCATACGATAAGCTAGACCGCCCTCCTCGAGGACGAGACCGGACGATTGACAACACTGGCTATAGGCCGACGATACCCCATAGACGGGGAAAGGAGCCACTAGAGCCCGATGACAGGTTCGACCTGCGACATGACCTGGACAACCGAGCAGGTCGTACGCGATCCATCTACGGATCCAGAGCATACTCACCCGATAGACGGGAAGGGTATAGGCCTTGGTTCGACTGCAACAATGAAGGTCGGGAACGAAACCGAGCTAGAACAGACGCCGATCACCGGCGCGACATAGCTCGAGTTAGAGGCGCTGCCCACCCACTGTGCTTCACGGACGAGGTGATGCGGCATCAGTTCCCGGAAGGGTTTAAACCCGTAAACATAGAGCAATACGATGGGACAACTGACCCAACCGTATGGATCGAGGATTTCCTCCTCCACATCCACATGGCGCGAGGAGATGACCTCCACGCCATTAAGTACTTACCCCTGAAGCTCAAGGGGCCAGCTCGACACTGGTTAAATAGCCTCCCCGAAAACTCCATTGGGTGTTGGGAGGACCTAGAAGAGGCATTCGGATCTAACTTCCAGGGCACTTATGTTCGGCCTCCGGACTCCTCCGATCTAAGCAACGTCGTCCAGGAGCCAGGAGAGTCCGCGCGGCTATTCTGGAATCGTTTCTTGACCAAGAAAAACCAGATCGTAGACTGCCCGGACGCCGAAGCAATAGCCTCTTTCAGGCATAATATTCGGGATGAAAGGTTGGCTCGTCAGCTCGGCCAGGACAAACCAAGGACAATGTCCGCCCTCACAACACTCATGACCCGCTTTTGCGCGGGCGAAGATAACTGGCTCGCAAGACGTAGCCACAACCCCGAAGACCCCGGAACCTCCGAAGTTCGGGACGGAAACGGGAAACCGAAGCGCAACAAGAACAAGCGTCGGCACAATAACAGTGATGCCGATGACACGACCGTTAACGCCGGCTTTCGCAACTCCCGGCCTGGGCAGCGGAAGAAGCCTCCTAAAGGCAAACATGACGGACCCACCCCGCTGGACAAGATCCAGGAGAGGCCTTGCCAGATCCACGGCACTCAAGAGAAGCCCGCCAACCACACCAACCGTAACTGTTGGGTCTTCAAACAGGCCGGCAAGCTCGCATCCGAGGACCAAGGCAAAAGCCCACGCAGCGAGGACGAGGATGAACCCCGCGGTCCGATCGGTGGTGGACAAATGAAATTCCCCCCAGAGGTGAAAACAGTAAACATGATATACGCTACCCATATACCCAAGAAGGAGAGGAAGCACGCCCTTCGGGATGTCTACGCCATAGAGCCTGTAGCCCCGAAGTATAACCCATGGTCGGCATACCCGATCACCTTTGACCGGCGTGACCACCCGACCAGTATCCGTCATGGGGGTTTGGCCGCCCTATTCCTAGACCCGATCATAGACGGGTATCACCTCACTAAAGTCCTGATGGACGGAGGAAGTAGCCTCAATCTGATTTACTCAGACACGGTGAAAAAGATGGGCATAGATCCATCCAAGATCAAGCCCAGCAACACTACCTTTAAAGGAGTAATCCCAGGCGTCGAAGCCCGGTGCACAGGCTCTGTAAGCCTGGAAGTAGTGTTCGGCTCACCCGATAACTTTCGAAGCGAGGACTTGATCTTCGACATCGTACCTTTCCGCAGTGGCTATCATGCCCTGCTCGGCCGTACAGCGTTCGCTCGCTTTAACACCGTCCCGCACTACGCATACCTCAAGCTCAAGATGCCCGGCCCCAGGGGGGTCATTACTGTCAACGGCAACACGGAGCGCTCCCTCCGAACTGAGGAACATGCGTTGGCCCTGGCGGCCGAATTCCATTACACTGATGATCGGCAAGCGCCGACATCTGCCGTAAAGGCACCCAAGGCTGGGAAGCGAGCTCGGTCTCAATCCGAAGTACCAGAACCTTCTTCTCGCCATAAATAGGGACTCTCCCCCCATCGCCCGGCCCTAGAACCGGCAAAGTATGTGCTGAGGAGGCACAACTTCGCGTTCAAAATTCCATGGGCGGCGGTGGGGAAAATTATTCAAGGGTAAGTGTTCGGCTAGACCGAACTATCACCATCAACATGTCTTCAGACACACTACAGGTACCATAAAGCACCTGCTACGGCGTAAAGCTCATTCATACTCCGGTGTCTTCTCAAGACTTTTCTCCAAAGTCCGCTCGCCGAGCATTACACCAATCATGGTATATAACTCCTTGGGAGACGCAGGAGCGGACAAGCGACAGGGCACATCGAGGACGTCAGGTCACTTATCGAAGACCCTTGGTACAACCCCTCCTGTAAGGTTTATATTTCATTTTTAATACCTGCAAACAGTTGTATCGGCAATTCGAATAACAAAGAGCTGATGAGTAAAATACAGATGTATCTTGCATGATCGTTTTGCTGTTTTTAGCGCACTCTCTATTTTCCCTCTCTTCTTGCGAACCTGTTGGTATACTATACGATGCAACCGGCTAATAGACCGGGGGCTCGAACTAAAAGAAAATCGCCTTAAGCACAACTGATTTTTGCGTTCGGCGTCTTGGAATTCTGCTTTATATGCATTGGTTCCAAACTATGTCTCGGGGTCAATAGTTGGGTTGCCCGGCTCCTGTGCTTGCCCCTTTATGTTCCGCTCGTTCGGCTAAAAGGGCAAAGGAAGAACCGCTGCGATTGTGCTTCCGGCTAGCCTGGTCAAGCACCTCAGCGGAGAAAGCCGAAAACTGACTGTCATGGTATGCGAGAACTGGTCTGCGAATCCGAGCTTGACTCAATCTCGTCAGAGGTTATTCCGTGTCATACGATGGGTTTGATATTAGTACAAACCATGTGATATAGGCTTCGGCCACGGCTCATCCGAACATCGCAAACACCTGGGGGCTAGTCATCAGCCCCCCGCACTCCTTTCTCGTGCCCCTACGGCTAAGTGAAAGCAATAAAGCATTATGGTCCGATTGCCTTGTCCGCCCCACACTACCGCCTTCGGGTACCGATAGTTCGGCTAAGGGTCACAGTGTGTTGGCAGAGACACCCCGCGTAGTATCTACATGGGGGCTGAAGCCGATGACTCGCCGCTTTCAGTTTTAACGGCCACACAGGAGTTATAAAGGATGCAAAACATATAAGACATGATAAACCATGCATCTTAAATATAAACGCGTTAAAGAGTCTTCGGACATATTACAACGCCTTTACTCATACACATCCTCCCTCGAACATTGCGCCTCTATTGCCCGAGCACCCTCCATTACGCCGGAGAAGTACAGCTCGGGGCGCCTATGCTCTCTTCTGGTAGGCGGTGGAGCGGTGGCTATCTTCATTGGATCCAGCCCCGGCCAGTGCACCTTGGCCTTCGCAAAGGTCATCCGAGCTCCCTCGATGCAGGAAGATCGCCTTAGCGCGTCGACCCGGGACGAGGCGTCGCTCAACTTCTGCACCAGGCCGAAGTAGCTGCCCGGCAACGGCTCATTGGGCCATAGCCGGATGCAGAGATCCTTCATGGCCGGCTCCGCCACCCGGTATAGCTCCATCAGCTGTTTAAGCTGCTCAACAAGGAGAGGAGAGCGCTCGGGGGTTTCAAACCGCGCCCAGAACAGCCAAGCTTCATCTCCTTCTCCCCGCGAACCATAGAATTGGTTCGCGTCCGCTGCGCTCTTCTGAAGGTCCAAGCAAGCGCCTGAGGAATGCCATACTTGGGTGAGTAATTTGAACTTGCTATCCCCGTAGATACACTGCAATAAATATGGCTTACCATCCATGATAGCCTTGGCCTGGCCGACTTCCTCTTCGTAGGATCGCCTATCCATCCGCTCCTGTTGGAGATCGGTTTTAGGGTGGATAGTTCGGCGGCCTGCTCCTTGCCTTTCCGCTCAAGGTCTTCGCACTTTTGGCCGGCGTCCTTGAGCTCCTGTTGGATTTCCTCCACCCGAGCCTCGTGCTTGTCGCTGGTGGCTCTTAGGGCGGAGAGCGCGGTAGCCGCTTCTTCGGCCGCCGCCCTCTCCACCGCAGCCTCCTGCTTTGCCTTCTCAAGTTCGGCCTTGAGCTTCTCAATCTCCTTCGCCGAGGCTACGTAAGCATTAAAACACATCAAAAATACTGCTTTGACCGTACGGTGATGATGAATTTGGATATCCTAGTCCGGCTTACCTTGCGCCTCGTCGAATCTCTTGTTCAGAGCGTCAAGCTCGTCTGCGGAGCTCTTGAGCTTCCGATTTAGCTCATCTAGCTCGGCAGCGTTAGCAGCCGCTGCCGTCGACGAAGCCTGTAACAAATAAAATCATATAACATTACATGGGTTTACAACCTTCGAACTGTCACTAAAATGATCTGGTGTCCGGTCCTCTTAAGGGCTGTCAGAACGATCCGAACACATATTGTCCTATGCATAGTTCGGATAACGATGTGTGTTTGACCCCCAGGTAAGTTTTTTCAAACTCACCTAGGGCTCGGGGGCTGCCATGTATATAATCATAACGCACATAAAATAATATTTCACAAAATAGAGCATTACATGGCTTACCTGGAAGCCCGTCAGGAGACCATTGAAGGCCTCCTTCAGTCCGCTGTCTACGGACTGAATGCTCTGCAATACCGCACCCATGAGGGTGCGGTGCTCCCCGGAGATGGAGGCGCTTGATAGAGCCTCCCCCATAACTGGCCACCCGTTGGTCGGTGGCGCCGGTGGGGATTGGTTAACCCGATCTCCAACCGGGGACGGAACCGGTGCCTCCGGAGGCACGGTGCGCTCCGGAGACAGCCTTGGAGGTGACTGGACATCTCCCCGTCCGGTCTCCTCAGTATCCGGGAGGGGCCTCTCCCCCGAGTCTTCGGCGGCCGAGGTGTTAGCCTCAGCCATGACGTCATCACCCCCACCTCCAGTGCCCGGCTCCTGAAGAGCCTGTTGGGATGACACCTCCGTGGCATCCTTCGCGACGCCCGGAGGAGAGTGGTGTGACGCGGTCCCGCTCTCCGCTAGTTCGGCGGGCGGGGTCTCCCCATCCGAAACTTGATCGGTGGGGAGAACACGCGGTGGGCTGCAAGACAGTAGGTGTTCTCAAGTCAGTAACATTTAAAACTTAGCATTAATTGCTCAGAAGGTCTTCGGATCTTTACCTTCGAGGTGGGAGCTTGACCCTGAGGTTCCTTCATGGAACCCTCTCGAAGTCCTCGGACTCGGTGTTCGAGTCCGAACTGTCATCGGACAGGACTACCTGTGTCCGACGCGGTTTCTTCTGGGCGGGAGGAGGTACGTCCTCTGAGGCGTCCGATGACGCTGCCCTCTTTCCTGCGAGGGGGAATTGCCTCCCTCCTCACCCTCGTGCTCCTCCTCTTGGTTCGAGGAGGCGTGGGTTTCTTCGGACACAACCTCCGGCTGGTCCTTGATGCGCAGGCCTGTTCGGCCTGGTTTCTTCTTCTGCTCCTTCTTCTCTGGCGCTTTGTAAGGCTCCACGACGAGCATCTCCAACAGCAGTGGAGACCTAGGGTCTTCGGGCTGTGGAGCCGGACACTTGATGCCCGTGGCCTTGCTCAACCACTCCTGCGGAAGTGATTGGAAAATGCTTAGACTTTCTTTAGGAAAACATAGCTGATCAAATAAAACTGTGTAATACCTCGGATGGGGGCTTGACGGCACTCAAGCCCTGGTCCTCCTTCTTGGCCGGCCACTTCTCCTGCGCCTTGAACAATGCCTTCCATAGCTTCTCCCGAGTGGTGCGGAAGAGTTGACGGATCGTGGGATCATCGTCAGTCCGGTAAGTCCACATAGGAGAGGCCCGGCGCTGGCAGGGGAGGATACGCCGCCGAAGCTTAATCTAGACCACGTTGGTCAGATTGATGTTATCTTTTATCAGGGAGGCGACGCCCCTCTGCAGGTCGTCCACCTCGGTATCCGACCCCCAATCAAGGCCCTTTCGGACCCATGAGGTCAATCTGGTCGGGGGGGGGGGGGGGGGGCGGACCTGAATTCGGCAGGAACAGTTCCGCCCTCCTCCTTTGGCTCGGTGATGTAAAACCACTCTTTTTGCCATGTCTTGATGGTGTCGATGAAGGTGCCGGATGGCCATAGTGCGCGGGGGAGCTTGCTGATGACCGCCCCGCCGCAGTCTGCGTGTGTGCCTGCGACACACTTCGACTTGATATTGAATATCTTGAGCCATAGTCCGAAGTGTGGTTCAACCCGCAAGAAGGCCTCGCAGACAATGATGAAGGCCGATATATGCATGAAGGAGTTCGGCGGGAGGTCATGGAAGTCGAGTCCGTAGAAGAACATGAGGCCCCTCACGAAGGGGTGGAGCGGGAAGCTCAATCCTCGAATGAAATGAGGCATGAAGACCACCCTCTCGCCTGGTTTGGGGGTGCGGATCACCTGGCCCTCCTCCGCAGCACGGTGGAAGATGTTGGTGGGGAGGTAGCCGGCCTCCTTGAGGTCCTGGATGTCCTGGTCTGTGACTGTGGAAGCCTCCCACTTGCCATTGGAGCCGGAGCCGGCCATGGCTGAGCTCGGAGGGGAAAAGGTGGAAAACCTAGATTTGGGCTCAGGAAGCTCAGGAGATTGGGGAAGCAGGGATGCGAAAGGGGGGTGCGGTTAAGCCTTGGGTTTTTCCCCATTTTATTGGACTTGTCGCCGGTTAGCCTCCCTTCACCGCGCCGTGAATCCCTCCGCTTCCCGAGGTGTGCGTGCCGTTGTGCGCGCATGATTAAACATATCCCGTGTAAAATGGGGCACGATCTGTGCATTGATAGACCGTGCTAATAAAAACGGCCTCGAACCGCGAATCGAGTTGTTACGACTGGTTCAGTGGTCGTGGTGGGCCGTGACCTTTCATCTGAAAGGTTATCAGAGAGCACTATTGACTCCTTGACGTTTGGCCTTCAGGGCCGGGTTATACATGATGTTCGGACGATCTATGATCGGGAAAACTACACGTCGTCGGAGGCCGAAGTAAACTCGGCCAATCACTATTTGGAAAAAGGAACTCGCCTCGCAAGCCGAAGACTCTGATCGTTTGAAACAGCTGGAGCTTGGACCCTTGGCGTTGGAGGCTAGTTCGGGGGCTACTGAGGGAGTCCTGGATTAAGGGGTCCTCGGGAGGCCGACCTATTTCTCATGGGCCGGATTGTATGGGCCGTTCGCCGGACACTAGATGGATCGAGGATCTTATCTCCAGGATGGAAGTGTAGGAGATATGCCCTAGCACTACTAGGGAAAACCTTATACACAGAATCTTAGCAGCAGCGTGGGACAGGATGGGGCGCTACTGCTAATTAGCGGTAGCGCGGTATGCAGACAGGCGCTACCGGTACTAACTTAGCAGTAGCGCGGCTCGGTAGAACCACGCTGGTACTAAAATTGACCGACCGTTCCCGCCATGCTAGGTTTAGCAGTAGCGCGTCCACGATAACCGCGCTACTGCTAATGTGATAGTAGTAGCGCGCTTTTTTTTCAACTCGCTACTGCTAATTTTGAAACTGGCCACATGGCGGGCCCCTCTTAGCAGTAGCGCGTGTTACAGACGAGCACTACTGCTATCTTATTAGCAGCAGCGCGTTTTGCACCCAGCGCTACTGCTAAGCCGCAACCATACCACCTTTTTCCTCCCCCCTCCCCTCCTCTCTTCCTCACTTTCCCCTAGCTCCCACCTCCTCTCTCCCTCACTTTGCTTCTTCCTCACTACTTCTCCCCCCATTACTCTCCTTCTTCTACCTATCTTTCTCTCTCTTTATTACTCCTAGCTAACTACACCAACCTCCATTAATGCATCTCCTTTCTCTTTTTCCTTCCCCCTCCACTAGTTGAACTTGTCTCCTCCCAAACTAGCTAGCTAGGTAGATCTAGCTAGCATTTAGTGAAGTGACCTATGTACCTCCCTAACTAGATCTATAGCCTTATCAAGAAGAGCTTTGTCCACTTTTGATCATTCCATAGGTGTGTGTGGCGACACCTATCGACATCATCATCACATAGCTCGATCTCGAGATAGGTGATTAAAAATTTATGCTTTTGCAAGAATGGAAATATGTGTCTGTGTGCGATATGACATAATCGGGCGATATGATGGAAATTGTGTGTGTGGCATGAGTTGCCACCGAATTGTGCTTGTGAGTTGCCTATGTTTTGCCGAAATGTCGATTTATTTCCGTTTCGGCGAATTCCGGGCAAACTCTATATGTCCTATTTTTAGGGAAGGTCGTGCCGAATTTTTGTATGACTTTGATGCATGCATGCATTTTTATAATCAATTTGTTTATTATTACCGTGCAGGCGTTCATGATGGTCAGTGGAACGGTGGTGGACAGGTGGTTGCGGTCGGCGGTGCAGGACATGAAAGAAAATAACCTGACAGAGGTTTTATGTCCGTGTCAAAGATGCAAAGGACGAGCTTGGCTCGACCCCTATGACGATGGTCGTGTGATGGCGCACCTGCTCATGACTGGTTTCATGGATGGCTATACTCGCTGGATAATTGAAGATGAGGATGATGATGTTGAGGACGCCGACGGGGCAGGCAATGACGACATGGGGCAAGACGAAGAGATGATCGATAATGGTGGCAGAGAAGGGGCCGGACATGGCGGCGGGGAAGAGGACGGGCATGGCGGCGGAGAAGGGGCCGGACATGGCGGCGGAGAAGGGGCCGGACATGGCGGCGGAGAAGGGGACGGACATGGAGGCGGAGAAAACGTGGACTCCACGCCACAGAATTCGTCGGTACTAAGTTCAATCGTGTGGGACCCTCATGTTCAAGCACTGCTTCGCAAGGAGACGAGTACTGAGAGAGCTGCTTCTAGAGAGGAGGCCAAGCTGCAGCAACTGGTGGTAGACTCGAACACTCCATTGTATCATGGTTGCAATCCCGAGGTGACCCGCTTGAGTTTCACGCTCGAACTCCTGAAGACGAAGGCTAAAAACAAATGGACCAACACTAGCCTCGATGAGCTTCTCAAGTACCTAAAGGATGTTCTTCCCGCGGGGAATCTATGTCCTACTAGTGTGGATGAGGCCAAGAAGATCTTGTGCCCTCTTGATCTGCCGCACGTTAGATACCATGCATGCATCAACGATTGCATAATTTATCGGAAGGAGCACGCGGAAAAAACAAGCTGTCCGGTGTGCAATGCTTCTCGATACAAGAAGGCCGGGAAGAAATATCCCTAGAAAGTTGTATGGTACTTACCGATCACTAGCCGTCTCCAGCGGTATTTAGTAGATCCTAAGGAAGCAAAGCTCATGCGCTGGCACGCGGAGAGGAAGAAGCCCGACGATGGAGATGATCCGAAGCTGAGACACGTCGTGGATGGAAGCCAGTGGAGAGCGTTTAACGGCGAATATCGGTATTTCGCATGTGATGCAAGGAACATCGTGCTCGGCGCGTGTACCGATGGCATGAATCCATTTGGCAACAAGAACACCAACCATAGCACATGGCCCGTGTTTGTATGGATGTACAACCTCCCCCCTGGTTGTGCATGAAGTCGAAGTACATACACATGAGCATGCTGATTCAAGGGCCGAAACAACCGGGAAATAATATTAATCTGTATCTGGGGCTACTTCAAGAGGAGTTAGACACGTTATGGAAAACACCGGCCAAGACATGGGACGCCAGCAAAGGCGAGTATTTCTATATGAGAGCCGCGTTGATCACGACGGTGCACGACTATCTCAGTTACGGATATGTCGCAGGACAGGTGTGCCATGGATATTGTGGATGCATGCAGTGCATGGATGATACGACGTCTCAACAGCTAACGTCAAGGAAAGATGGCGGGTCTGGGAAAATCGTGTACATGGGGCATCGAAGATGGCTCAAGAAGGACGACCCGTGGAGAAACCGTGGAGATCTATTCAATGGTGAGGCTGAGCATCGAGGACCTCCACGTAAGCGGAGCGGCGCCGAAATCGATGAGCTGCTGAAAAACTGGGAACAGTGCCCCGCGCCGGGGAAAGACGATGAAAAAGGCGCCAGAGCCGCTGCTGAAGGTATGGAAAACGAGGTCTGTTTTCTGGGACTTGGAGTACTGGCACAAACTCGACACGCCTCATTGCCTTGATCAAATGCATATCTGTAAGAATGTCCTTGAGAGCTTGCTTGCGACACTGATGAACATGCCGGATAAGACCAAGGATGGGCCGAAGGCAAGAAAAGACTTGCAAGATTTGGAGATCAGGGCAGATCTGCACATGCTGCCCCGTAAAAAGTCAGAGGAGACAGAGGCGCGGGAGAAGAAGGGCAAAAAAGTAAAGGAAGAGGATTATTGCCCCCCTTCTTGCTTCACCTTAAGTCCGGCTGAGATCGATCAATTCTTCAAGTGCCTTACCGGAATCAAAGTTAGTTCCGGTTACTGTGGCAAGATAAGCAGATATCTAGACACGAAGAAGAAAAGGTTCAACGGGATGAAGTCCCATGACTGTCATGTGATGATGACGCAGATACTACCTGTTGCCCTTAGAGGGATAATGGAGAAGCACGTCCGTGACACGCTTATTGGTCTCTGCAACTTTTTCGACGTCATCTCTCGAAAGTCGATCAGTGTGAAGCAGCTCTGAAGGCTACAGGAAGAGATCGTTGTCATACTATGTGAGCTTGAGATGTACTTCCCGCCCGCGTTCTTTGACGTCATGGTGCATCTGTGTGTCCATATTGTGGACGACATAATAAACCTGGGGCCGTCATTCCTGCACAACATGATGCCGTTTGAGAGGATGAATGGGATCATCAAAGGATTCGTTCGTAACATGTCCCGTCCGGATGGAAGCATCGTCTAGGGCTATCTGACACAAGAGTGCATCTCTTTCGGCGAGAATTTTCTATATGGCGCAGACCGGCTGCCTGGTGTTGGTTTGCCCGTTAACAAGCACGATGGGAGGCTCAAAGGAGAAGGTCACTCCAATGGTCCCAGGGAACTGCATGTGGCCTACTCAGATCGACGCAACGACTTTGACAGAGCAAACTTGGTAGTGCTACAACACCTACACCAGGTAGATCCTTTCGCGGCACTGCATAAAGAAACTATCGCAAAGAAGTATCGTGATCGGGGGGTATGCAGGACGGACGCCGAAGTTACTAGAGAGCACAACTACACTTTCCTGCATTGGTTCAAAGAGCATATTATTGCTAATCCCCCGGAAGAGGGCTCTAAGAACCGATTGCTCATATACGCCTTAGCACATGGCCCCTCGCCCAACCTCGTCACCTATCAGGCATACGATATCAACGGATACACGTTCTACATGGAGGCCAAAGATATGGGCAGTGATGATCAGAACTCAGGGGTGACGATGGAATGCATGACCGACAGCGACAACGGCGCAACTGAGAGATTTTACGGAAGTGTCGAGGAGATCTGGGAGCTTGACTACTCTGGACTGCACAACGCGACGATGTTCTGTGTCAGATGGGCTAAGAATGTCGAAAGAGAAAACCAGTATTTCACTACCATGACTATACCCGACGCCAAGAGCGGTACCGTGAACGCTATCGCAAGAAACGAGCCATGGGTACACGCTAAGCACGTGACACAATGCTTCTTCATAACCGACCCGTGCAATCCCAGCCGTGTTGTCATGAGGAGAGGCAAAAGGAACATCATTGGAATGGATGGAGTCGCCAACGAGGAAGACTACGACCAGTACGGCAACCCATTGAGGGAAGATGACGATGACGATGAAGTATACGTCAAAAGAAGAATCAATACTACATTACCTAAGAAAGATCGTACTCCATGGAAAAGGAAAAGTCACAATGAGGGGCTCAATTATTCTTCAACGAACAAGAAGGGAAAGAAGCTCACTCAAAAATGAAAACGTCGACGCTGAGGAACCGTTATCAGTCAAATGATGTAATATATATGTTCCTATTTTGTGTGGACACTAACCGTTATGCATGGGTCAAATGATGTAATATATATGTTCCTATTTTGTATACATACTTAACCGTCAAATGAAAAGAAAAGAAAAGAAAAGAAAAGGAAGAGAAAATAAAGGAAAAGACAATAGAAGAAACAAACAGGAAAACTGCTATAGGTACTGGTTATAGCAGTAGCGCTTTTCCGAAAAAGAGCTATAGCTAGTCAAAATAGCAGTAGCGCTTTTCCGAAAAAGAGCTATAGCTAGTCAAAATAGCAGTAGCGCCGTTTGGAGAAGCGCGCTATAGATAAATTAGCTATAGCGCGTTTTTAGGAAACGCGCTACTGCTATGTCGACTTAACCCCCGGATCCCCACTCTCTCTTCCCCCAAATCCCCGTTTCCCGCCTCTGCTTCCCCCAAATCGCCACTCTCTCTTCTCCCCGGCCCTTCGTCGCCGCCGGAGCCCTGTCCTCGCCAGAGTCCTGCCCTCGTCGGAGCCCTGCCCTCACCGGAGTCCTACCCTCGCCCCCGACCCCCCGACCCCGGCGACCTCGCCCTCGCCCCCGACCCCGGTGCTCGCCCCCGACCCCCCGACCCCGACGACCTCGCCCACGCCCCCGACCCCGGCCCCAGCGCGCCACGCCTCCCTCCTCTGCTTCCTCCCCTCCCAACCTCGCCCCTGCACCCTCTGTAAGCCCCCCACCGCTCCTCCTCTCTCTGCTAGTAGGTTAATTTGGCTATATTATGAACCCTAGTTAGTATGAACCCTAGTTAGTTAGGGCAGTAGGTTAATTAGGTTCTTCGTCAAATTAGGACAGAACTTTAGGGTTAGGTGTTTTAGGTGTAGTTAAAAGAAAAAATAGAATTGATTATATAGGTTTCTTGCATTTTTTAGTTTAAGCAATTGTTGCTATTTAAAAAAACAGAATTTGAAGTGGACATGTGATATGTGGACATGTGATTTGGACATGTCATATTTGGAATTTGGACATGTCATATTTGGACATGCATGTGATGTTTTGGACATGTCATATTTGGAAAATGATGATTATGTGCAGGGTAAATGATCCGAGTGGCCAATGTTTCGCCGGAATGTTGATTCATTTCCGTTCCGGTGAATTTCAGGAGCTCGATATGTCCACTTTTTAGCAAAGGTCATGCCGAAATTTTTCGTGAATTTTGGCATGACTTGTGCTAGAAAGTAGGCATATCGAGTGCCGGGATTTGCTGGGAAACGGCATTCCGGCAAACATAGATCTTTTTTTATGTCATTTCTCATTTTTTTTATAGTTTTAGAATTAAACGAGGAGACTTAATCATAGGAAACATGTGGAACAACGAAGAAACCGGGCCTTCTGACCAAGATGCAGACGAGATGGATTATGAGGGTGAACGACAGTACCTCGACTTTTTGTCTGCTAAGCACAGTCAAGGTTTGCAGGTCGGCCTCGATGATGGTACTGACACCGACACCGACACCGACGGCGGCGCCGAGACCGGCGGGGAAGGTACCGGCGGGGAAGGTACCGGCGCCGATGCCGCTACCGAAAAGAAGAAGCAGAAGAAGCAGAGGATACGAAAACCTAACAAACTCGGCATCGGATGACTGGTGATAAGATGGCCCCTGGCAAGTTTGAGCCATTAGAGCCGGAAGAACCTCGCAAGTGCTATGGGAACCAAGTAGGATGCATCCTACGGGAATGCGCGAGCATCAACGACGATGACTTAAGGAGTAAAGAACATTTGAGGCAGTTGCTCCTGACGAAGTTGCACAAGAGATTCAAGTTCCCCGACCGGGATGATGCCATAGAACACCCGTGGGATGATAAGAAGATGAAAAAGATTAACAATCACGCCATGGGCATGTTCAGCAATGATTTGGCCTCCTGGAAAGGGAGGGTGAAACGAGCTATTGAGGCTGAGGAACCCCTGTCCAAGATTTTGGAGGAAAATCCGACACTTACGGAAGAGGAGTTCGAAAAGTTCAAGGACACTTGGGCTACCGAGGCAGCCAAGGCTAAGGCTGCGAAATTCATGAGCCTTCAGCAAAGGAACACGGGGAAGCATCGCCTCGGAAGCCGTGGCTACCTTGGCAAAAGGCCCATATGGGATAAGGAGGACGCGGAACGTGAAGCCGCGGGTCTCCCAGACCCCTTCGCGAAGTTCACCAACCCCTTGGAGCGTGACTTCATCAGGGCCCGCTACAAGTGGGACAAGGAAAAGAAGGTTTTTTACACGGACCCGATCACGAGGAAATTGATTAGAATACTGGTAATTATTCTTTTACCACCTTACATTTAGCTTCTGATCAAGTCGACTACACATTCATAAACGGTTCACGTTCCTTCTGCAGGAGAAGCAACACCAGCTTGCAGCCGAAAGCCCTACTTCGCCGATGAGGCCCAAGTGGGACACCCCTCTCAACCGGGCCTTGAACGAACTTAAGAGACACCCTTTGGGCCAGCGGCCGCAATATGGACGTGTGCACGGCGCCGGAGACAGCGCCACATGGAAGGTGTTTTACAACGAGGGCCCGGAGGCCAAGAAGCAGAAAAAGAAGTTTAGTCAGACGGACATCGACGCGAAGGTGAAGCTTGTGTTCGACAAAAGAGCAGCTGAGGACGCGGAAAAAGCAGTCGAGGAGAAAAATGAGTTGCTATAGCAGGCAGTTGATGCAGCTGTACATGCCTGCAGATATGATTTCGCTACTAACTTGATCCCGGCTATCATCAACTGGATGAAGGAAAATCCAGACAAGACGGTACATGATTTCCCCATGCCCAGTTTCGTCGGGAGCAACTCGGTGAACAACACCACAGCACCATCACCTGCTCATGCAACCGGTTCTGCTCCCGCTCCCGCACCCGCACCCGCACCCGCACCCGCTCATAGCAGCCCGTCCTCAGTCTCTGGCATGCTAGGCGGGCCTTCGTCTTTGGCTGAGCTCGACGCCCACACGGTAATTACATGTCGCACCAACATATATCTAGAATATTCCATTTTCGTTGCCTTTCGGATGTTTTACGCCGCAGACATGTGTTTGCAGGCCGACAAAACCCCGTGCACCGTACTCTACTTGATCAAAGGTTAGAAGGTGGACGTGGGAAAGGGGGTGATAACGAAGCCCTTGGAACTCACGTTCCATGGCCAGCCGATGCCCGGTGGGCACTTCAGGGTTACCTTGTCGAGTGTGAAATCGGGGCACGAGGATTTGCCTCCTCTAGTACGGCTAGGGGGAGAGGACGACGAGACCCCGTCGCGGATTGGAAGCTGCAAGGGTTGGATGCTGCTATGGCCGAAGAATCTTCTTCATCTGGAGCCGGCCGAGAGCACACCAATAACCACACATCAACAAGCAGGTATGGACACCACCACCCCGCCTACGCAATTACCAGCGCCTATAGTGCCGGGTGAGAGCGGCGGACGACGTGATGAAGGGGGTCCAATAGTGGCTGATGTAATCGCCCCCGTAGAACAAAGAATGGATGATGAGATGGAGGAGGACCCTCTTCGGTTCCTCAATACAGGCGCCTATGACTGTGACTTAGATATGATGAGTCAACCATATGATGACTCGGGCTATCAGCATGCTAATGAGGATATGGATGATCTGCCCGGGCAGGAACGTCCTAGCAGGGATTGCAAGAAGTCTCTCTTCATGCAATCCTCACAGGACACGCCTAAAGATGCAGGGGGTCGTACAGTGCTTAGCCCGACAACACTGGGGCAGGGGTTAAGGAAGGGTCTGGAAGGTCAGCCCAAGAAAAAGGAGAGGAAGAGAACGGGGAAGATAGGCTCAGCTGCCTACAAACAAGCCAGAGCACATAGCAGCCAGACGGTGGCCATGTTCCATGTCACGGGCGAGCCGATGCTACCGCCGAAACCGCTGGAGGCAATATACGGGGATCTCAGGAGACTGCACGACCATGTGCTGTCGACTGAGAAAAGCCTACTAGCCTCGAAGGATCCAGGATATCCGACATACGCGGCTCGTGTGCCTGAGGGGAAGTGCTACGTCGACACACGGCCCGCAGAGGTGTTCTTCCTACGGTTTGATCATATCTTCGAGATGTTTCTGACAAGGCGGCTCGATTGTACAATCGTCCGCCTTTTTGCGCTACATATGAGCTCCGTCATGAAGAGAGAAGAAGTCTCGCAAATCTGTGTGGCAGATCCATACTACATGCACGAGTCCTTCTTGAGTCTCGGCAACTTTGAGCGTAAAACTGCTAGGGAGTACCTCGAAAACTTCATGGTACAGAATAAGGACCAGGAAATTGTCCTCCTGCCATATCATCCAAAGTAAGTCAGTGCCAGACAACCCTTTCGTACATTTCAATCATTCCTTCTCGCTCATATGGACAATAATTTGAGGTGTTTTTTTCCCCGCAGCAACGGTCGCGCCGTCCTTATCGTTCTTTACCCGCGAGTCTCCCACGCCGTGTATTTCAACCCTACCAGAAACTACGAGAAGAAGGACTACACCCACGTAATGAATATTCTAGATGATGCTCTCCAAGGCTTCAGCTTGAGGGGTGGCCACATGCAGATCAGGAAACAAAGGAACTGCAAGACGGGTTTCTCGCATAAAACCAACTTCTGCTGCATCCATGTCCCGAAATCAAGTAGGAACGATGGATTCTACCTCCTCCATCTCATGATGGAGTTCAGAAGGAATCACCAAAAGCTTCGCATGACAACCAGAAACGATGATCATATCCGCAAGTGGGTAGAATCTCAAGGAGATGCAGATTATAAACTTAAAGATGACTTCTTTCGCATCCAAAGGGACATTGCGACGATCATCATGAAAGAAGTCGTCGAAGTGAAGGGGATGTTCCACCACGGCCCTATATCGCGAGCTGACGTCCAAACTTGCATAGGCATGCAACGTCAGGACCTCACGCCGTTCAAGAAGCTAGGGTCCACTCTCGATGATCTGGAAGGATGGAAGTTCTAGTGATTTACGATGCCGATGATGATGATATGTGTCGGTTGAACTTGTATACTTTGTATAGCGATGAAACTTTGTGATGTCCACGGTCCCTACCGAACTTGCGTAACGCTACTTTGTTAGTTTGGGGACGATGACCTGCGTACCTCTAGTTAATTAGTTTGTGTACGATGAAACTGCGTTGATTATTTATGTTTACTATATGTTGCATCTAGTTGCTAACCCTTTCTTTTTTGTGTTGCTCAAGTATATTTTGTTGCATATGATTGTACATTCTCTTGATGAAGATGCATCTCTAACAGGTACCTAGATTCTTGATGGCGAAGTACCGGTGCTATGTCGTGTACAAAGGAAAGGTTCCGGGAGTATACGACGAGTGGTCCGAGTGTCAGTCGCAAGTGGAGGGGGTCTCGGGCGCCAGCCATAAAGGCTTCAAAAGCAGACAAGAAGCAGAAGCTAGTTACGTGAGAAGGCTCACGCTAGCGCGAGAGAGGACTCATAACCGCCGCCTCATGTACTACATAGTTTCGGTCTCACTCATAGTGATAGCTCTTCTCGCGTATATCATTGTTTAGATGGATGACGATGTAGTTGCAAGTATTCGAGACTTGTATCGCTATTTTCGAGATGATGACGAGAGACCACTTTGTGTTGGATGATGATTATGATGACGACATGATTTGATGAGACTACTTGTATGTATATGCTATGATAACATTCGTCGTCTCGCAGCCATTTGTATGTGTAAGATGATGACATTTGTATGTGCTAAAGATTCTTGTATAAAGCCTGTTCAAATACAAAACAAATATGCAGAAAAAAAACCAGAAACTAATAAAGTTAGCAGTAGCGCGGGGAGTAAAGTTAGCAGCAGCGTACCATTACCAGTAGCGCGGCCTAACTAAAGGCGCCACAGATATTACCAGTAGCGCTCTTCTTTGGAGCACGCTACTGCTATGCATGTATAGCAGCAGCGCGGGACAACACGCGCTACTGCTACATGTTAGCTGTAGCGCCGTATCAATAGCGCGGGTGCCCGCGCTACTGATAAACATAATACCCGCGCTACTGCTAGGGTTTTCCCTAGTAGTGTAGAGGCAATAATAAATGTTATTGATTATCTCCCTGTTCATAATTAGGTTTATGTTCCATGCTATAACTGCTATGGTTCTCGAGTCTGCAATAACCACGAGGCTCGGAGGAAGACTCATAGGCAAGTGTGGAATAATAAACGGTAAAATGTATTCCTAGTCTAGCCTCTAAGACTGGCTCAAGTATTGCATGATGATCCTGTTTTCCTGATCATGGGCATGGCTATGCCGGCAATTTTGAGGGCACAATGTTAGAAGAACATTTGTGTTGAATCGAACCGAATTGATGTTATGCTATGAGATACATTCGTCACAAGTTAAATGGTTAATAACACAGAGATGGTTAACATTTGCATGATTCCTCAGACCATGAGAGTATCGAGTTTCTTCATGCTTGATTCATGAACTTTGGGGTTTGTTAAACGTCATCCGTTACTGGATGGCTATTACGGCGGCTTACGGGTTCATGGGAAAGTATGTCAAGTAACTTGATAGCTCAAGATTGGGATTTGCTCCTCCGACGATGGAGAGATATCTCTGGGCCCTCTCGGTGTTACGGTATCCATCATCGTCTGGCCAGACACTTTGTGATTTGATCACGAGGATGCCGGAACACGGGAACGAGAAAAGAGAACAATACCGGTAACGAGGTAACTGGCATAGTGGACAAGTTGTTGATCCACGGGGATGCCAACATATCTCACCTCGGGTATTTGTAACATATCGCGAAGCAACAGGAATAGCACACGACAACTGGAGGTTCACTCGAATATTTATTCGTGTGGGTATAGGGGTCAATATGGGTGTCCACGGCTCCGATGTTGATCATTGATCGGAAGGGGTTCCGGGTCATGTCTATACTTCACCGAACCTATAGGGTCACACGCTTAAGCGTCATCTATGTGCTGAATACTAGACAGGGAGTCTGAGAGAAAGTTTCCGGAAAAAGTTTTCGGAGACAGCGGAAAATATCCGAAGAGAGAGGTCACCGGATGAGTTCCGGTGAAACTGAAAAGTTGTTTCAGGGGATACCATAAAGTCAAATTGGTTTCGGCACATGCCTGATAATTCTTGGAGGGTGCCAGAATCATTCTGGAAACTTCTGGGAATTTTCCGGAAGAAAAACCGGAAATGTTCCGGAGCTGCCGGAACCACTTCAGATGCTTTTCGCAGATGAAATCACTAATCCGGAATTGCTTCGGAACGCGTTGAAAATTATTTTAGTGGGTACTGGAAATGTTCTAAGCCCACATAAATATTTTCAGTTCGAACGGACGCTGAAAAATGTTGTCGTGAATAGTGAAAGTGCTTTTTGGATTACTTTTTGGAAAGCCACCTTTTTGGGCTTTGCTCAAAAGATCTAACGGACGCTGAAAAATGTTGTCGTGAATAATGGCTCGCGTTTCCACCTTCCCTATTAAAATTGAATAGCTGTTAAATATCTGGTTATAACTTTACGGTTGGTAACGTAATGTGAGGATTTTGTCCTATCGCATGCTTTCGGTATTCTCCCGCTAATGCTATGGATCATGTGACTCTCGTCCTTCGATCCAAAAGCTAGAATTCCGTTTCAGTCAAGTGCAATACGTTTGCTTCCATGAGACCCGAACTTCGAAAGTTTTGGGATAGTTATGTGATATTCATGGAACTGAAAATTAATCTTCAGATACAAACAAAGGCTGAAAGATATGAAATATCCAAAGCAATGTTTGTTCGCAAACTATTAGTAAAGGTGTTTACTATGCATTTGACTGATAAGAGAGGGATCCAGAAGAATGCCTGTCATATGATGATAGGTGAATAAAAGAACAACTTACAGAGAAAGGAAGTGTCTGAAGGGTGCTAGTGAAACCTTTCACGCCTAGGAAGTCCGGGGCTAACGCCACTCTTAAGTTGGGTGCTTCTTCTGAGAGTAGGAGAAATACTGAAAGTTAAACTGTTAGAAGTATGAAGGAAGAAGGAAAGAAGACTGGAATATCCAGCTCATGTATGAATGTCATACAAGTTTTTGATTTATAGAAGGTTGGTCAAAGATATAGTTCTTGGGAATTATGGTTAAACATGTTAATCACTGATTCTTGGGTATTGTGAGTTAATCACAAAGATACCCGCTCGATTGCATTCTGTTGCAACTCGATGTAATAACTACTATGGCCCGAAAGACTAGCCAGGAATGAGGTTTTGATACACGCTGGGAATATAGTAAATGGTACTATACTTTCCATCGGTGTATTACCATATGTATTTATTTTTCATAAATCATTTTAGATTTTTACACACTCTAGCCCATTGCATAAAGTATCTTGCAAGAAGGTTGTTCATAAGATAACTTTTAATGTTCGGAGTTATGAATAACAAAAGGGGCATACTTTCATTATGAATGAGAAGTATGTTATGAATATTGATAATAATACATTACCTCTATATTTAATTTTATAATTCATTTAGAGTTTCATATACTCTAGCTCTTTGCATAAGGTATCTTGCAAGAAGGTTATTCATAAGAGAACTTTTGATGTTTGGTGTTATGAATAACATGAAGGGCCATGCTTCCATCCAGGATGGGATGTATGTTATGAATATTGATGGTAATATGATACATCCATAACACTGACGCTAAATGTCGCAAGACTAAAAGAATACCACATATGTGTGGCACTGCATTTGGTCACATTGGAGGAACCCGCATGGAAAATTCCATTATGATGGATTTTGAAGTCGTTTGATTTTGAATCATCTGACACTTGCAACTTTCCTCTGAAAAGTGATGTGACTGAAATACCGTTCACAGGCCATAAGGAACGAGCAAAGAACATATTGGTGATCATACATTATGATGTGTGTAGTCCAATAAATGTTGTTGCAAGTAATGGATTTATCTATCTTCAGAAATGACTCAAGTAGATATATGGATATTTACTTGATGAGACGTAAGTCTGGATCTTTTGAATTCATTCATAAGGTTTTCAAAAATGAAGTAGAAGTTATTGTAACAAGAAAATTATGTTTCTACAATTCGATTGCAGAAAGGAATATTTGAGTTACAAGTTTAGCGAATGTCTGATGAGTTATGAAAGGGGTTTCATAACTTGCACCTCCCGGAACACCACTGCAAGTGGAAAGTCCGTGAAGATGTAATCGAACCATTTATGACATGGTAAGATCAAAGATGACATAAATAAATTTGCCATTATCCCTTTTAAAGAGTGATGCTTTAGAGACTGCGGCTTTTACACTGAAAAGAGCTCCATCAGGTCTGTTGAAATGACGCCATGGTATGGTACACCCAACCATGTTATATCTTTTCTTAACATTTGGAGGGCTTGTGTAAAAGGTTACAAACCTATTCCAAATCAGACAAGTGCTGCTTTGTAGGTTATCCCAAGTCATTGGGTATTCCCCCACCACTATACCGTGGCAAAGGATTTTGCCACAAAGCGGTATGCTTTTAACGAGAATAGTTCTTACAAAAGGTGAGTGGGAGGACAGTGCAACTCGACGAGATAACTAGTATCTTCGTCATCAGGTCAAAGGAAAGGAACCTTGGAAGTGATTCCAGAGTTTCCTACTGCGACTGATACGGAAGTCTCTACAATAAAATGTATGGACTTCGGTCGAACTTGCAGCTGAACCACGTAGGCAAGGCTTGTGCAAACCTCTCATGTGCGCAAACGAGATATTGTTGTTAGACAACAGTATACCTACGATACACAAGGAAGCGTTGATGGGCCCTGACTCCGGAATTGGCTAAATGCTAATACAATCCGAGATAGTTTCCATATAAGTGATTCAAGATTAAAATCTTTATACACCTTTCGGAAGACTTAGGGTCTAACGAATATTTATGGAACTAAAAACTAATACGGATAAAAATGTTTTATCCATAAAGCTCGACTTGTTGCAATAACAAGTTCAAGGAGTTGACTACGATGAGGTTGTTTCACCGTAGCGATGCTTAAAGTCGGTTCGGGTTGAACTAGCAATTAATACATATTTCAAACATGAGATATGAAACAAGGATGACGAAAGGATTTCCATCTGATGGAAATGAAACCAAGGACTTGCATGTGTTACAGTCCAAGGTATTTTTTCAGTCCAGAGGATGCTAGTAAGCATGCAAACTTCAGAGTTCCAGTGATGGACAGAAGAGAGCAAAGTGGAGTTGGAATCTTCGTTTTTGATGGAATGGTCAAAGGGGTTTGACTTCATCAAATGGGTATCGAAGATGCTTGTGATTCAAGAAAGTAAGTGGGAGCTTAATAATATTTCTAAAAACCTTGTGTACTTGACACATTGTTAATTGGAAATACATTTCTTGACACGAATTAGGACTTCATTTGAAAATAGTTTTTCGATGAAGTGCTTAGGCTAAATAGCCTCAATATTAGGCATGATGATCTATGGAGATAGATTTACCTAATGGGGCTAAGCAATGAATACATATTGACAAGATGCTAAAACTTTTTAGCATTTAAAACGCCAAGGAGTGATTCTGGCCGAAGTCACATGGAAAGAGTTTTTGCAAGACTTGGTGTCCCAAAACACTGATGAGTAAAATACATGATGGAGATTCCACACACTCTTGTGTTTGGATTAATCATGTATTCCATGGTATGTAAAAAACAACCAGATATGTCCAATACTCCAAAGTTGTTGCGAGTATAGATACCAAAGTGATCAAAGTACTGATCATGGGACAATAGTGAAAGATGTCATTGAGTACTAGAGCAGTACTGATGACATGTTTTCTCGCAGGCAGAGATTATGAAGTGCTCATTGTAAGTAATTACATCACAGTCTTCATCAATGCTCCATGCGATTTTCGATTTAAGTTAAGGGTTTTGTGTGATACACAATACGGTGGCACGGTAAGTTGGAATTGTTCTTAACAGGTTACTGTGGCGAATTCTATAACAAAGGCTAAGTATGTTGACGCTTTAGAAGCGACAAAGAAATTGTTGTATCATATAGTTCATTCATGAACTTAGTATGGTTCCAAGATGGCTTTGGTCTATGGGACACTATTGCAGATAGTTGTTCCATAGCTCAGTCTAAGGAATCAGGTTTCGACCAATGATTCACACATATGCAAAGCCAAGTCCACACAAAATATGAATTTTGTGAAAGCGTGAAAACGCAAGGATATGCAAAGTTACACACGGAGCTGAAGTCGTCAGATCCGTTGGACATCAGGCTATACCACATGCGAAGCATATTTTACACCAGTGTGCGAGAGGTGTAAAGTGCATTAGCATTGACTAGATTATTGACTCTAGTGCAAGTGGGAGTCTGTAGGAGATATGCCCTAGAGGCAATAATAAATGTTATTGATTATCTCCCTGTTCATAATTAGGTTTATGTTCCATGCTATAACTGCTATGGTTCTCGAGTCTGCAATAACCACGAGGCTCGGAGGAAGACTCATATGCACGTGTGGAATAATAAACGGTAAAATGTATTCCTAGTCTGGCCTCTAAGACTGGCTCAAGTATTGCATGCTGATCCTGTTTTCCTGATCATGGGCATGGCTATGCCGGCAATTTTGAGGGCACAATGTTAGAAGAACATTTGTGTTGAATCGACCCGAATATATGTTATGCTATGAGATACATTCGTCACAAGTTAAATGGTTAATAACACAGAGATGGTTAAAGTTTGCATGATTCCTCAGACCATGAGAGTATCGAGTTTCTTCATGCTTGATTCATGAACTTTGGGGTTTGTTAAACGTCATCCATTACTGGATGGCTATTACGGCGGCTTACGGGTTCATGGGAAATTATGTCAAGTAACTTGATAGCTCAAGATTGGGATTTGCTCCTCCGACGATGGAGAGATATCTCTGGGCCCTCTCGGTGTTACGGTATCCATCATCGTCTGGCCAGACACTTTGTGATTTGATCACGGGGATGCCGGAACACGGGAACGAGAAAAGAGAACAATACCGGTAACGAGGTAACTGGCATAGTGGACAAGTTGTTGATCCACGGGGATGCCAACATATCTCACCTCGGGTATTTGTAACATATCGCGAAGCAACAGGAATAGCACACGGCAATTGGAGGTTCACTCGAATATTTATTCGTGTGGGTATAGGGGTCAATATGGGTGTCCACGGCTCCGATGTTGATCATTGATCGGAAGGGGTTCCGGGTCATGTCTATACTTCACCGAACCTATAGGGTCACACGCTTAAGGGTCATTTATCTGCTGAATACTAGACATGGAGTCTGAGAGAAAGTTTCCGGAAAAAGTTTTCGGAGACAGCGGAAAAGTTCCGAAGAGAGAGGTCACCGGATGAGTTCCGGTGAAACTGAAAAGTTGTTTTAGGGGATACCATAAAGTCAAATTGGTTTCGGCACATGCCTGATAATTCTTGGAGGGTGCCAGAATCATTCTGGAATCTTCTGGGAATTTTTCGGAAGAAAAACCGGAAATGTTCCGGAGCTGCCGGAACCACTTCAGATGCTTTTCGCAGATGAAATCACTAATCCGGAATTGTTTCGGAACGCGTTGAAAATTATTTTAGTGGGTACTGGAAATGTTCTAAGCCCACATAAATATTTTCAGTTCGAACGGACGCTGAAAAATGTCGTCGTGAATAGTGAAAGTGCTTTTTGGATTACTTTTTGGAAAGCCACCTTTTTGGGCTTTGCTCAAAAGATCTAAGGGATGACTTGGTGGATAGGAAGGTGGTGGAGCCACCCAAGAGGGCTGCCAATTTCGTTGGTGGCATTGGGGGCCCCCCCATGAGGCTTCCTTCCACCATTTGGTGCTCCACTTGCCTCCCCATTTTGCCCTTATGTATGACATAAAGCATGGGCACTTTGGGTGTTTGTGGAGGCACACTACCCCTTGGTTTTCCTATAAATAGGAGGTGAGGGGGCTGCCCAAACCTCATCCATTCTCACATACACATGCCATCTGATGTTATCTGGCTTCTCTCTCCCTCCCAGCGAAATAGTTTCGTAGAGCCGAAAGGCTGTCTGGGTTCCGGCAGGAACTTGTTCTGGACGGCGAAGCCCTGCCGGATAGATGACACCGTATGTGTGCAACTCTGTAGAGAGATCGTTGTTTCGGTCTTAGTTCTAGAGTGCCTCCCGAAGGGCTGTCCGTGTGACCGTCTGAGTTTCGAAGGTCCTCCCGAAGGGCTGTCCGAGTGACCGTTCGAGTTTCGAAGGTCCTCCCGAAGGGCTGTCCGCGACACCGTCTGGGGGACTGTCCGACCGCCTCTCGGAGGGCTGTCCGAGGGGCAGATGAGGGTATACATCCTCGCGGTTGGGAGGTTGTAAATCCTAGCTGCGGGGATCTGCACCGCCGATAGTCATCGACTCTACTTCCGCTGCGCTACGAGTCGGTAACGAAAAGATCAAACCTTGTATGCAGTCTCCATAGTGGTCCTGGGCTGGTGCGTAGGTCGGAAATTTTTTGATTTCTGCTGCGTTACCCAACAGGAAGCTTCAAGGATCGTGGCATGTCCTCCAAGTTTAAAGTAGTGAATAGGCATGTTTATCCCTTCGACGTGTAACCGACCATGTGTAACCCTAGGTACCCTCGGCGTCTATATAAGCCAGAGGGTTTTAGGTTGTAGGCCAACAGAACTCATCTAGGGTTTAGCTATTTGATCTCGAGGTAGATCGACTCTGTAATCCTCATACTATCAATATAATCAAGCAGGACGTAGGGTATTACCTCCATAGGAGGGCCCGAACCTGGGTAAAACCTTGTCCCCTTCGTCTCCTGTTACCCTCGATTCTAGTCTCACAGCTCGGGACCCCCTACCCGAGATCTTCCGGTTTTGACACCGACAGTAGGTTAGTCCCAAAAACAATATAAAATAACATATACATGCATATAAAACATCCAAGATGGATAATATAATAGCATGGAACAATCAAAAATTATAGATATGTGGGAGACGTATCAATCACCATGTCCTTCGGCCTGAAGAATGCAGACGCCACCTTCCAGCACTGCATGCAGAAGTGCCTCCTGCCCTAGATCGGCAGGAACGTCCACGTCTACATAGACGACATCGTCGTCAAAACCAAGAAGCATTTCAGCCTCCTCGACGACCTCCGGGAAACCTTCTCCAACCTGCAAGAGTACAAGGTCCGGCTCAACCCGGAGAAGTGTGTTTTCGGCGTGCCAGCCGGCCAGCTCCTGGGTTTCTTCGTGTCCGCCTGCGGCATCGAAGCCAACCCAGAGAAGATCAGGGCCATCGAGCACATGCACAGGCCGGCCAAGCTCCGCGACGTCCAGAAGTTCGCCGGCTGCCTTGCCTCGCTCAGCCGGTTTGTCAGCCGGCTAGGCGAGAAGGCGCTGCCCCTCTATCAGCTCATGAAGAAGACGACCAAATTTGAGTGGACCGACCAGGCGGACGAAGTGTTCCGCGACCTCAAGCGCGCTCTCTCTAGCGCACCCGTCCTGGCGGCTCCGGCAGAGAAGAAGCCGTTGCTCGCGTACATCGCGGCGACCACACGCGTGATCAGCGTCGTCCTGGTGGTGGAGCGGCCGGAGGAGGGCAGGGCGCTGCCAGTCTAGCGCCCCGTCTACTACCTCAGCGAGGTGCTATCCGCCTCCATGCAAAACTACCCCCACTACCAGAAGATGTGCTACGGCATATACTTCGCCGCCAAGAAGGTCAAGCAGTACTTCCAGGAGCACACCATCACCGTGGTGAGCACGGCGCCGCTCGGAGAAATCATGGGCGGCCGGGATGCCACCGGCCGGATCGCCAAGTGGGCCATCGCCCTCGCCGACTACGAAATCCGGTATGAGCCGCGCACCGCCATCAAGTCACAGACGATGGCTGACTTCCTTGTCGACTGGGCAGAGACCCAGTTCATGCCACCGCCTCCGGACTCCACGCATTGGCGCATGCATTTCGACGGCTCGAAGATGCGAACCGGCTTGGGAGCCGGCATCGTCTTATCATCCCCAAAGGGGGACCAGCTCAAGTACACGCTGCAGATCCTCTTCGCCGCCTCCAACAACGTAGCCGAGTACGAGGCGCTCGTCCATGGCCTCCGGCTTGCCAAGGAAATCAGCATCCGATGCATCCTCTGCTTCAGCGACTCGGACCTCGTGGTGCAGCAGGTCTCTGGCGAATGGGACACCAGGGATGCCAACATGGCCAGCTACCGCTTCCTCGACCAACAGCTAACCGGCTCCTTCGAGGGCTGTGAGTTCCACCATGTCCCCCGGGCAGACAACGAGGCGGCTGACACACTGGAAAAAATCAGCTCCACCCGGCAGGCCATCCCAGCCGGCGTCTCCCTCGAGCGGCTGCTCAAGCCATCGATAAGGCCCTCCACTGAGTCGGAGTCCATCTTCGTACCGACCGACCCCACCGGCTTTTCGTCAGGCCCGGCGGCTCCGTCGACTCTGCCGGCTCCAACCACTGACGCTCCCACGGCGATCGAACCCAACCCCACGGTCGTCCTAATGGTGATCGATTTGCCGGTCGCGGCACCAGTCCCGGGGACTGACGGCCCGGCCTCGGGGACTGACGGCTTGGCCCCGGGGATTAACGGCTCGGGCCCGGGGGCTCCGGCTGCCTCTGAAAACCACCCCGAGTCGGAGCCGGCTCCCGTCACGGCTCCCACCTGGGCCCAGTCCATTCTAGCTTTCCTCCTGCGCGGCGAGCTCCCTCCCAATGAGGCTACGGCCCGGCAAATCCAGCGCTGGGTCCCTGCCTACAGCATCATCAACCGCGAGTTGGTCCATCGCAGCGCAACCGGCGTGTTCCAACGCTGCGTCGAGCCGGAGAAGGGGCAAGAGATCCTCCAAGACATCCACCAGGGCGAGTGCGGGCATCACACCGCCTCAAGGACCCTGGTGGCCAAGGCCTTCCGCCACGGTTTCTACTGGCCGACGGCCCTAGAAGAAGCAAAGCAGCTGGTCGACAAGTGCGAAGGGTGCCAGCGCTTCAGCGCGCAGAGCCACCTACCGGCTACGGCTCTCTAGACCATCCCCCTCTCGTGGCCCTTCGCCATCTGGGGCCTCGACATGGTGGGCCCATTCAAGACCGCAGGAGGCGGCATGACGCATCTGCTGGTAGCCGTCGACAAGTTCACCAAGTGGATCGAAGCTAGGCCCATCAAAAAGCTGGACAGTCCCTCTCCTTCCGCGAGGGGGACCTGGTACTCAGGCGGATCCAGCGAACCGCCGGCCAGCACAAGCTGTCCTCCCCATGGGAGGGCCCATTCATCATCAGCAAGTCGCTGCACAACAACGCGTACTATCTAATAGACGCCCAGAAGCCGCAGAAGCGCAAAAGAGACGCCTTCGGCGAGGAGACGGAGCGCCCGTGGAACGCGGCGCTCCTTCGTCCGTTTTACTGCTAAACCAGTGTATGTATGTATCCTCCCTTTTGGGCTTATGAATGCAATGGGTGTCCCAAGCCAGCTCTTGGGGCATACCTCTCTCGTTTCCTTTAGTACAGATCCATACAAGAGCCAGCTCCCCGAACTTGGGGGCTCGCCGGCTAGCCATGGCACCATTCCCCGAAGACGGTCAAAGTACTGTGAGCTAAGCAAAACCCCTCCCACCTCGCCCGGCTACAGACCGGCTGTCCGGCCGGCAGGTTGTTGGGGCAGAAATTAGCGCACACGAACGCCGTTGGCAGGGGGGTCATCGTCTATGGCTAGTCGGGTCGTTTACCTTCTCTAACCGGCCTCTGACGTACTCCTCCTGGCTAAACGTTCTCGCGACTCCAAAAAAAACCATGACCGACTCCCCCGATGTTGACGCCCCGTCCCAGCTACAGACCGGATCCCGGCTGTCCGGCTGGCGGGGCCGAAGCCAAAGGGAATAAAGTTTTGGACAAAAAGGAGTCAAAGGAATGACGAGCCAGGAATGAGTCGGCAAGCATAAACAATTTCTCAGCAGAATGAAAAGCATAAGTTTATATACAAGAGCATAAAGGCCCACGGCCACATGTTCATGTCACTACACCCCCAGTGGGTGGATTTGCAGTCTAATCAAAAAAGCAGGAAAACAGAAAGGGTCCTAGCTAGTGGCGGCACCGTCTCCTCCCCCTACGCGCTCCGCGGAAGCCGAGGTAGAAGTCCCATCCTTGGCCACGACTTGCTCCGTGTCGGCCCCCGCGCCCAAGTCCTGAGCCGGCTCGGGGTCAGCGTAGTCGTCGGTGCTGGACTCGGCGTCTTCATCGTCCGTCTTGCCGGCGCTACCCTCCGGGTCGTCAAAGGCGAGCGCGTACTGGTCCTCCGGGATTACCGCACCGTCCGCCGCCCGCTCCGTAACGTACTCATCCCACGGAGCAAACGACGTGAGGTCACTGGCCCGCACGGCCAATGCATCGGCAACCGCCTCCAGCTCCGCGTTCGTGCCGGCACGCTGGGTGGCGAGCAGCTCCAAGTCCAGCTCGGAGTACCACGACTTCGCGACGCGGAGCGCCATGGCCGCGCCGGCACGCGTCGTGGAGGCCCTCCAGGCATTCACCTGCGTGGTTCCAGCCTCCAGCCACCGCGACAGCCAGCCCATGGAGACCGGCTCCATCGCGCCCGGCCAGAGGGTGCGAACCAGCGTCGAGCCGGCTCCTTGGAGCCGCTTCATGGACCAGACCACCTTGGTCAGGCGCACCTTGGTGGCGATCCCCACCTCATCCACGGTCCAGGTGGCGAGCCGCCCAACATGGACTCCCTGCGCCCGCTGGTCCTCGCGGTGGGCCTCCACGGCCACTTCGCGGCCTCCTGCATACCCGGGAAGAGCCCTGAGGTGGAAAGAGGCGTACGGTGTAAGACAAAGGAAAAGTCGACGCACGAAGATAAGCAAGGCAATGAAGACTTACCGGCTAGAAGACGGTCCACCGCGTGCGCCTCCTCCTGCAGCGCCGCCTCCCTGGCCGACCAGTCCCGGATCCGGCGGTCGTGCTCGGCCTGCGCCGCCTCCGCCTCCTCAGCCGCCTTCGCCAACAAGGCGTCCTTAGCCTCCAGCGCCTCACGATGAGCCGTCTCCCGCTCCTCCAACTCCCGCCGAAGGGCCGCCTCGCGCTCGTCCTTCTCTGCCTGCGCACGATCGGCCGCCTGGCGCAACCGGTCACACTCCGCAGTCTGGAGGTCCCGCTGCTCGCCAAGTTGTATCACCTGGCGACGGAGCCAGACCGCCTCGGCAGCTGAGGCTTCGCAACACAAAGACGCTCCCGTCAGAAAGAAGGCAAAAACAAGGATTCAACCCGCCTGCAGAGCAGCCGACCCGAATCCCGGGGACTACACCCAGTGGGTGCGCTCGCGCGCCCCCACTGAAAATTTACAAAATCCGCGTACCTCGCAGGTCCGTGGACATGACGGCCAGCCGGCTCTCGGCCCCCCGATACAGGCCCAGCAGCGCATTGTACGCGGTCACCCGGCAGTCGTGGATGGCCTGTGAATATCAAAAGCAAAGAGGTGTTGCGATTAGACTCGATTTGCCTGCGCCCCAGGCGGCCCGAGTCTCGGGGACTACACCCAGTGGGTGCGCTAGCGCGCCCCCACTGGAAAAAACTTAAGCAAGAAAGACAAGGACGCCGAGCCCTTACCGCAACGGACTGCTCGAGATGCGCCAGCCGGCTCCTGGCGGCCTGGGTCTCCTGCGCCGTCTGGGCACGACAGTTGGCAAACTCGGCAACGAGTGCGGCCACCGCGACTCCAAGGACGCTCGGTGCGTCACCCCCAGGCGCGCCGCCGGCCGCAGCCCAGGTCTCCTGCGGCTGGTCCCCGCCGGCGGAGCCGGACGGACCCCATGCCGTGGCAATCAAGGGACCCGCTCCCCCTGGCGGCATGGCCCCACGCGCCCCGGCTGACGGGCGCGCTGTCTCCGCTGACAAACCGGTGGCGGTTGCCCCTCCAGGCGCCGCAGCCTCGATCTCCGGCACGCCGCCTCCTGTGATGCCTCCCCGGTTCGCCTCCGGAGCCGGGACCTCCGGCTCCATGACGTCGACCTCCGGCGGCGCATCGTCGGTCCCCGGCGGCACATCGTCGGCCCCTGATGGAGCGTTGCTGCGGTCCGGGTCTGCCTCCTTCGCGGCGCCCGTTGCGCCCGCAGCCGCACGCGCTTCCTCCTCGGCCTGCGCGTCCACCTCCGCCCGCCGCGCGGGGTCGTGCGTGCTCTTAGACCTCCTCTCCCTGCCGGGGGAAACGGCTCCCAAGACTGGCCTGCCGCCTCCACGCAGGCTCCCCCTGGCCCCTGTTTCCGCGCCACCTCCTCCCACGGGCGGCGCTCCTCCTCGAGCCGCTCCTGCTCGGCCGCCTCCCGGTCTCGCCATGCCTCGCGCTCCCCAAAGGGGCCGTCTTCCCCGCCGCCTTATGGGCCGCCCCAGCCGCCTCGTCGGCCGTGGCCCTCCCCGAAGGGGCCGTCTTCCCCAGAGCGCGCGGTTCCCTGGACAACGGAATGAGGAAAGAAGACCAACAAGAAATCAAGGAGAAAACTAAAGAGAGCCTACCCGATGCTAACGGGGACCGCCTGCCTGACGGGACCCGCCGGGGCAACCCGCGGTCTCTTCCCGCCGCCTCCGCGGCTGCCGCCCGACTGCCCGCCGGCTGCCCGTTTGGGAGCCGGTCGAGAGCTGACCGGCAGTTTCCCCCGGTCAGCCACGGCCGCGTCGCCCAGTCCCTGCTCGCGGTCGGCCCGGCGAACGCGCCTCCTCGACACGGTGGTATCGTCCTCCGAAACTTCGAGGTCCTCCGGGGCCACTGCATCGCGCGTCTCCATCGGCTTAGCATCGTCATCAGGCCAGTCCCGCAAAAGAGACCGGGGAGGAAACTCACCGGTAGACCCGGTCCCCTCCGCCTCCGTTCCGTCGGTCCCTGACGCGGCGGCTAGCTCCAAGTCAGCCGACTCCACGTCGTCGACGTCTTCGACCTCCTAGGGGTCCGACTCCGCCACGTCGGTGGCCGGCTCACCGTATTCCTACAGCAAAGGGAAAACCAGCGCGAGAAAGACCCCCCCGGTCGTCAGGCTGGGGGGAGGACGCCAGCATCGAAAGAAAAAAAGAAAGGGGGCGCACAGCTCATCACGTACCCACGGGGTCGGGCGGTCCCGGCTGTACGGAGCCTTGCCCCAATGCCATCCGCCTTCGCTCATCTTGGCGGCAGAAATGGAGTTCACCCTCCTCGCCACCTGCACCGCCTTCAGCTCCTTCGTGGAGAGCCGGCACAGGTCGCGCCGCCCTCCCATCTGGCAGATAAGGTGCAGCCGGCGCTGCAGCGGTTGTACCCGGCACGCCACCATCGTGGCAAGAAGATCCACGGCCGTAAGCCCCTCCGTCCCGGTCATCACGAGCAGCCGGTCGCAGAGCCGGTCCGCCGTCTCGGGCGCCTGGGGTGGAGGCGTCCTCCAGTTCTGCATCGCAACCGAGGGCTGGTTGACGAAGTCGGGGAGGTTGATGAAGTCCTCGTCCGGCTTCACGTTCTTCACATAGAAGAACCCATTTTGCCAGCTCTTGACCGAGTCCTGCAGGGGGAGCTGGGGGAAGCCGGCCCCCAGGCGATAGTGAATGAGGGCGGCTCCGCAGGCGGTCATGACCGTCTCATCGGTGGCCCTGTTCGTCACCGTCTGCCGCTTCAGGTAGAAGAGCCGGCACCAAAGGTCGAGGCGTGGCTCCACTCCCAAAAAGCCCTCACAAAGGACGACGAACGCTGCCAACTGCAAGATGGCGTTGGCGCTGAGGTGGTGTGGTTGTAGCCCGAAGCGCGAGAGGAAGCGCCGAAAGAACGTGCTCGCCGGCAGGCCGAGTCCGCGGGCGAAGTGCTCGGCAAAGACCACCACCTCGCCTTCCCACGGAACCGGCGCTTTCTCCGCTCCGGCGATGCGCGCCTCCACGTTCTTCGTCGGCGGCAGCTTGCGGCGGTGGCGGAGGTGCTCGATGTAGGACTCGTCAGCGTCGCTGTCGTCCCAGGCACCTTTGCCCGCCATCCACCTCAGAGGTGGCTCGGCCGTGGCTGCGGCGCGTGCGGGCACCGGCGTGTCGCGACTAACGTCGGCAGCGAACGGCGATGTGGCAGAGGCGCGACTCTCGCTCTCTCCTCTCCTTCTCTTGTTGCGGGGAGGAGGACGGGCGAAGAAGACGATGGGCAGGGGCGGGGGAGCGAATGGCCCCTTTCGCTCCTCTCCCCTCTCATTTAAACCCCGCGCGGGGTAGTGGGGAGCGGATCCGACGCGCACGAACCTCACTATTTCCGCCACGCGCGGGGAGGGGCGTTAAGGCGCATGGGGAATGCCAACCGACGGCCCTGGCCACAAAAGATCCTCGCGTGCGGGCCGAGGTCGCGGCTGAAGCGGGCCTCGCCCCACGGCCCGGTCTTGTCCTCCGAGTGGCCTGTCAGGCCGCGGCCCGCTGCGCTCCACACGTGGCGCGTCCTCTCTGCCCCTCGGAGTGACCGAGGCGTCCTGCGGGGCGTCAGCCGGCTGCGAGGCCGGCCGTCTCGATCACACGCTCCCCGGCTCCGAGCCTGCCGCTGGCCCGTGAACGCAAGATTCAAGCCGGCGAGGTCCACCGCGGCTGGACGGCGGTCCTCCCCTGCTTCGGGGACTACTGATGGGGGGATAACCCCGGGGTAGCCTCAAGCGGGTCATTACTCCGGCTTTTCAAAAACGATTACGGGGCGGGCCGCCTCCCCCTGTAGTCCGGCATCACAAGGCCGGCTGCAACGAGCCGGCTGGCTCGAGGCGGAGTCGCCAGGCAGCCTAGCCGGCAGATCAGCGCCCGTCATGTCACCATGCTCCACAGGACGATGACTTGATGGGCAACGTGTTAGCAGTGCCCCTCGTACCACGGTCAGGGCACGCGTGGCTACAGGGACATCCGTCGCACCGGAGGACAGCGCCCGCATGGCCACATTGGAGACAACAGTGCCTGTGACTCCGGCCGACTGCGACCGGGCGGTCGGCACAGTGCCTGCATGGCTCCAACCACTCCATGACCTACCCTGGTGTGGCTACAGCGCGGCCGGCCGTACCGCTGACCACGGCCGGCTACCGCAAGACGACGCCGTGCCGATAGCGATGGCTCACCGGCGGGCCCCCCCACCGGCTCCCGATGGGAACCTACAGCCGGCGGTCCCTACGGCGACAAGACTCTTCGGCCGGGGGGGCCCCTGGCCGGCCAGAGAGGCCGCCAGCCGGGTCCCTCCTGGCACCTTATATACATATTGTAATCCAGGGGGCTGGCCTATAAAGCCCCCCGGAGCCATCGATCGAACATAGGCACATCCACCCACGTAGAGAGGCAAAGAAAGCCAGCAGGCCTCTTCTTCCTCCTCTAACCAACAGCTCAAGGAGCACCATTGTAGCCCGCTCGGTTCTTCAACCAGACTAGCAGGACTAGGGGTGTTACCTCCCACGGAGGGCCCCGAACCTGGGTACATCGCGTGTCTCTCACCGCTTGTCCCCAATCCAGTTACCGGAGCCCGTCATGTTGGGGAACGTTGCATGGGAAACAAAAAATTTCCTACGCACACGCAAGATCTATCCATGGTGATGAGCATCTACGAGAGGGAGAGTGGATCTACATACCCGTGTAGATCGCTAAGCGGGAAGCGTTAAGAAACACGGTTGATGTAGTCGAACGTCTTCGCGATCCAAATCGCCGAGCATCCCGCGATCCAATCACGATCCGTCCCGCGATCCAATCACGATCCGTCCCGCGATCCCATCATGATCCGTCCCGCGATCAAATCACGAACCGTCTCGCGATCCTAATCACGGTCCTTCTGATCTAGCGCCGAACGGACGGCACCTCCGCGTTCAGCACACGTACAGCTCGATGATGATCTCCGCCTTCTTGATCCAGCAAGAGGGAGCGGAGAGGGAGATGATTTCTCTGGCAGCGCGACGGCGTGGCAGCGATGGTGGTGGAACTATTCCGGCAGGGCTTCGCCTAAGCACCGCCGAACTAGACTAGAGGAGAAAACAATCTAGATGAAGTAGAGGGAGCACGTGGCAATTAGGGTTAGCCCTCACCTCTAAACCTCTAGTATATATAGGAGGGAGGGGGAGGGGCTGGCCGGCCAAGACCTCCTCCAAGGAGTCGGCCGAAGTGGGAGGTGGAGTCCTACTCCAATCCTACTAGGAGTAGGATTCCTCCTCTCCACTTGGAAACCTTTTCCACCTTTCCTTCCTTTGGGTTTTTCCCACCTCCAGCCGCATGGGCCTTGTTGGGGGGTTCGGCCAGCCCACCAGGGGCTGGTTCACCTCCTCCTACAGCCCATGAGGCCCCTTGGGTCGAAAGGCCCCTCCCGATGGTCCCCGATACCCTCCCGGCACTCCCGGTACACTACCGAAGTACCCGCAACTTTTTCCGGTGACCAAAACGGGACTTCCTATATATCAATCTTTACCTCCGGACCATTTTGGAGCTCCTCGTGACGTCCGGGATCTCATCTGGGACTCCGAACAACCTTCGGTCACCACCATACATAACTCTATACTACCGAAACGTCACCGAACGTTAAGTGTGCAGACCCTGTGGGTTCGAGAACTATGTAGACATGACCGAGACACCTCTACGGTCAATAACCAATAGCGGGACCTGGATGCCCATATTGGTTCCTACATATTCTACGAAGATCTTCATCGGTTGAACCTCTATGTCAAGGATTCAGTTAATCCCGTATGCTGTTCCCTTTGTTCATCGGTATGTTACTTGCCCGAGATTCGATCGTCGGTATCTCTATACCTAGTTCAATCTCGTTACCGGCAAGTCTCTTTACTCGTTACGTAATACAAGATCCCGTGGATAACACTTTAGTCACATTGCTTGCAAGGCTTGTTGTGATGTTGTATTACCGAGTGGGCCCTGAGATACCTCTCCGTCACACGGAGTAACAAATCCCAGTCTTGATCCATGCCCACTCAACAGACACCCTCGGAAATACCTGTAGAGCATCTTTATAGTCACCCAGTTACCTTGCGACGTTTGATACACACAAGGTATTCCTCCGGTGTCAGTGAGTTGCATGATCTCATGGTCATAGGAACAGATACTTGACATGCAGAAAACAATAGCAATAAACTGACACGATCATATGCTATGTTCATAGTTTGGGTCTTGTCCATCACATCATTCTCCTAATGATGTGATTCCGTTATCAAATGACATCTCATGTCTATGTCTAGGAAACCTTGACCATCTTTGATCAACGAGCTAGTCTATTAGAGGCATACTAGGGACACAGTGTTGTCTATGTACCCACACATGTATTTGAGTTTCCAATCAATACAATTACAGCATGGATAATAAAAGATTATCATGAACAAGGAAATATGATAATAACTAAATTATTATTGCCTCTAGGGCATATTTCCAACAGTCTCCCACTTGCACTAGAGTCAATAATCTTGTTCACATCACCATGTGATTTACATTGTTATGAATCTAACACCCAATGAGTTCTGGGGTTCGATCATGCTTTGCATGTGAGAGAGGTCTTTAGTCAATGGTCAGCAACATTCAGATCCGTGTGTTCTTTGCAAATCTATATGTCATACTGCAGATGCTACCACGCTCCACTTGGAGCTATTCCAAATGGTTGCTCCACTATACGTATCCTGGCTGCTACTCAGAGTCGTCCGGATAGGTGACAAAGCTTGCATCAACGTAACCCTTTACGACAAACTCTTTATCACCTCCATAATCGAGAAATATTTCCTTAGTCCTCTAGTTACTAAGGATAACTTTGACCGCTGTCCAGTGATCCACTCCTGGATCACTCTTGTACCCCTTGACAAACTCATGGCAAGGCACACACGGGTGCTGTTGGGGATATAACCCCGTGGTAAGACCCGCCCGGGAGGGGCCGGGTCATACCTGGCGGCTCGTAAGCCAAGATCTATAAGGTGGGCCGGAAGGTGAAGGCCAGGCCGCATGGCGGTTTACCTGACGGGCCAAGACGAAGGTCCAGAGACAGAAGATGGTGTGAAGACCCGGGTGGTTAAGCCGCCCGGAGACGGCTTGCCCAAGACGGCAAGGCGGCTTAGAGACAGGATTGAATACGTTGTATGAGTCGGTGTGAGACTCGTGTAACCCAGGGCCTTGACCTCCTATATAAAGGTGAGACCCTGGGGCGGCTTAGACAGAAACCAATCAATCGAGAACTAGGTCAAGCGAATCCGCTCCCTTGTAATCGATACTCCAATCAATACAACACAAGCAGGACATAGGCTTTTACCTCTTCTTAAGGGGGCTGAACCTGGGTAAACTCGTGTCCCTCGTCTCGACCAACCCCTTTGAGTCCACCGCCTTAGCGATGGCCTCGAACCTAAGTCTTCGGACATCTGCCGTGACAAAACCACGACAGTTGGCGCCCACCGTGGGGCTTGCGCTCGGTGGTGTTGAGTTCTCAAAGGGCTCTCTCCCAGGGATCGAGGGGTACGCTGTCGGCAGGATGACCAAGAGTCACCGCGGCCGGCTCTACATCGACGACGCCGGCTGGGGCCCCGAGGCCGACTCAATTGAGTACGGTTTTCGGGTCCCCTTCGGCGGAATCCACGTCTTCATCGGCAAGATCGGCGGATCTGAACCCGGGCCGGACATCTGCACCGACATCGTCGAGCCGGCCCGGCGCGAGCAACCCGCCCGACGCGTGCAACCTGCCCGTGCTAACCCGGGTAGGAAGCATGTCTTCGTTCGCTTCACCCAGGGCATGGAGCTTGAAGGTTCTATGTTGCGGGAAGATGCCCTCATCTGCTCAGAGGATGGATCCTCGAGTGGAGAGACGGAGTCAATCTACCAGCTTCACAATGGTGGGCTCGGGGGCTACATCAAACCTTACCCCGAGTCGGAGCATCATGAGCCAGAAGATTATGAGCCGCCGAACCGTGCTGCCGTCTTCATGGCGGGTTCAGCGGTGGCTCCTGGCAGCTCAGCCGCCGGTGCGACTGGGTCTGGGGCTGGCAGGCCGCCGGCTCAGGTTCTTCTGGATCTGATGAATGAGCTTACAACCCTGATGGCGACTGAGGTCACTGCTGAAAACCAAGCGGCCCATAATGCGGAGATCGCGAGGTTGAAGAGCCAGATGACTGGAGTCCAACAGGAAATCAATGCGCTGAAGGCTCAGATGGATGCTGAGGCGGAGCGCCTTAGGGCGGACGCTTTCCGTTTGGAGTTAGAGCAGCAGTCTGCGGCGGCGGTTCAATGGATGAGGCATCAATCCCGCTTGCCGGATCAGTATGAAGCCAGAAATCTTTTCAACACGCCAGGGACGGGATGGAACGTACCTTTGACCGTGACCCGTACGGCGGAAGTACCTGGAAGCCGGGCGGCGGTTCAGCATCAGCGGCCAGACCCGCCGCGCCGGAACCCGACCCCACCACAACCTTTTTCGACTCCGCCGGGTCATTATTCTAACCCGACGGAGAACTTGGTGGCGGAGGCCACCAGGCTTGATACAATTCCCATCCCCGACGAGGCGCCTTTTGCAGAGGAGGTGCGGAACGCTATTGGATATCTGCGGATGGCGGTGGCCCAGCAGGAGAAGTATACTTACAGCCGGAGCCGCGTGCATTCAACCCCCATCCCCAGCCGTAGCTACAGCCGGCGTTATGAGTCGCCGGCGGTTTCTAGCACTGAACGACATCGGAACCCGCAGCGAGTCGACCGGGCGGCTCTGGATGCTCAGGCGCTGGTGGATCGGGCAAGGGCACAGCGAGAAGCGGCGGCTCTGGCGGCGGCGGCGGCTCATCAAGAACCCACAGTTGCACCTTCTGTCTCAGTAGGGGCAGGATTAACCTCTAGGGCTGTGGGAGTGCCGT
This sequence comes from Elymus sibiricus, assembly GCA_039707655.1. Lineage (NCBI taxonomy): Eukaryota > Viridiplantae > Streptophyta > Magnoliopsida > Poales > Poaceae > Elymus > Elymus sibiricus. The sequence goes on from CM077665.1 coordinate 84,140,808, forward strand.
GTTTAGCGCCGGCTCTACGGAACGAGCGTCTGCCGAAGGATTTCAAGGGCCCTCGCAAGGTGCCCAATTATACTGCTGACCTACCTCCAGAGGCTTGGATCGAAAGCTATGAGTTGGCCATGGAGATGTTAGACGTCAGTGATGCAGTATGTGCCAAATATTTCATCATGATGTTGGAAGGGCCGGCTCGCACGTGGTTGAAGGGCTTGCCACCCAACACCATTAATTCCTGGTCTGAGTTAAAGGCGAGATTCATCAAAAATTTCCAAGGAACGTGCAAGCAGCCCATGACGATTGTGGATCTGGACCATTGCGTGCAGCAGGATGACGAGTCGGCTCATCACTGGGTCCGGCGGGTCTCAACCATCATCCACTCTTCAGAACAGATTACGGCGGCTCAAGCAGTTTTGATTCTAGAGAAGAATTGCCACTTCACACCTTTGAAGCAGAAGCTTGGCCGGCTCAAGCGTACGTGCCAGGATATGGGGGAGCTCATGGCGGCTCTCACCAAGTATGCAGACTCCGATAACACGAAGGACCCTGGCTCAGATGATGAGAAATCGGGTCAGGGTAAGAAAAATAACAATGGCAAGGGTCAACAGCAAAGCGCGGCCAGAAATAGGAACCCGGGCAAGCGAAAGAACCCGGACGGCGGGTCAGAATTGGTGGCGAACACCAGTGCTGGGAACAATCGTGCTAAGGGCAATGAGAATTTCAGGCCACCCTTTAACAAGGGCAAAGCTCCTTTCAACTTGGAAGAGATGCTCAATAAACCTTGTCCAGAGCACAACCGGCCTGATAAGCCGGCAGGCCATACATGGAGGGATTGCAGTATTATGCGGCAGTTTCGGGATTACAGCCTTCAACAGCATCGTAATAACGGTAATGGGCCGTCAGGCGGTTCAGGGCCGGGCGGATCAGGAGCCGGCTTTGGTACTGGCGGTTCAGGATCCGGTTACCAGGGTCAAGGCAATCAAGGAGGTCATCATCAGCAGTCTGGCGGTGGAGGCCAGCAGCAGAATAACCAATCGGGGTACCAGACTAACCCGAAACAGCTCAGTGGGGGTCAGTATCATGTTTTTACAACCAGTCTTGACAAGCGAGACCGAAAGGTACGCAAGCGGGCGGTTAATGCAGTCATGTCGGCTCTCCCGCAGTATTTCAAGTGGTCTGAGTATGACATAACTTGGAGCCGGGCGGATCACCCGCCGCGTGTTGATAACCCGGGGCAACTGGCTTTGGTAGTTGCCCCCCAAGTGGGAGGATATGTGTTCACCAAGGTGCTTATGGATGGTGGCAGCAGCATCAACATCCTGTATTATGACACTTTCAGCCGGATGGGTTTGCTTGATAAGGATCTTAAGCCCTCTTCAACAGTTTTTCATGGTGTGGTGCCTGGCAAGTCGGCTTATCCAGTGGGGAAGAATTGTTTGGAAGTAGCTTTTGGAGATGAATTCAACTACAGGGTGGAGTCTTTGTGGTTTGAGGTTGTTAAAATTAAAAGCCCATATCATGCTCTGTTCGGACGGCCGGCTTACGCCAAGTTCATGGCTAGGCCTTGCTATGTTTACTTACAGCTCAAGATGCCTGGGTTGAACGGGATGATTACCATGCATGGTGATCGGAAAACGGCTCTTGAGTGTGAGGAGGGAGACGCGGCCTACGCAGAGTCAAGTTGTGATGAGGCAGAGCTCAAATTCTATAAAGAAAATGTTGACCCGGAAGACATGACTCCACTCAAGAAGCCTAGCACGGAATCTGAGCCGCCCCTCAAGTTTGCGGCGGATGATACCAAGCTGGTGGATTTCACTCCGGGCGACTCATCACAGCAGTTCACTATCGGGACTAACATGGACCCCGCATAGGAAAGCGCGCTCATCGAATTCATCCGTGTGAATCGGGACATCTTCGCATGGAAGCCGTCTGACATGCCGGGTGTACCGAGAGAATTCGCTGAGCACCACCTTAATGTGGATCCTAAGTTCAAGCCGATCAAGCAGTTCCTTCGCCGTTTCAATGAAGAGCGGCGTAAAGCAATTGGGGAAGAGGTGGCCCGGCTCTTAGCAGGAGGGTTCATCGTGGAGGTTTTTCACCCGGAGTGGTTAGCTAACCCGGTGTTGGTGTTTAAGAAGAACGGCACGTGGCGGATGTGTGTGGATTACACGGATCTTAACAAGGCCTGTCCAGTTGACCCGTTTGCTCTCCCCCGCATCGACCAGATTATTGACGCGACGGCGGGTTGTGAGAGTTTATGCTTCCTGGACGCTTATTCAGGTTATCACCAGATCAAGATGGCAGTTAAAGACCAAGATAAGACGGCTTTCATTACGCCTTTTGGTGCTTTCTGCTATGTGTCTATGCCTTTCGGGCTCAAGAGTGCCCAGGCGACTTACCAGCGTTGTGTGCAGAACTGTCTTCATAGCCAAATTGGGCACAATGTTCATGCTTATGTGGATGATATTGTGGTCAAGTCAAGAAAGAAAGAGACTCTACTTGACGACCTGAAGGAAACATTCAATAACTTACGGGTTTACAAGATGATGCTTAACCCGGCTAAGTGTGTCTTTGGAGTTCCCGCGGGTAAGCTCTTGGGATTTCTAGTCTCTGAGCGTGGCATTGAAGCTAATCCGGACAAGATAAAGGCTATTACTTCCCTGTCTGAGCCGGCATGCATCAATGACGTTCAGCGCCTGGCGGGTCGAGTCGCTACGCTAAACCGTTTCATAAGCCGCCTGGGTGAGAAGGCTATTCCTTTGTATCAGATGATGAAGAAAACAGACAACTTTGTTTGGAGCAATGCGGCGGATGAGGCGTTCGAGGCGCTCAAGAGGCAGCTGGCTGAGCCGCCGGTCTTGGCCGCTCCGGCTGAGAAAAAACCTTTGCTCCTCTACGTGGCGGCTAACAACAGGGCAGTCAGCGCCGCGATTGTTGTGGAGCGTAAGGAAGCAGGAAAGGAATACCAGGTTCAGAGGCCGGTTTACTACGTCAGTGAAGTCTTGATCGAATCCAAGCAAAGGTACCCGCATTGGCAGAAACTGATATACGGGGTGTTCATGGCGAATCGTAAGTTGAAGCACTACTTCTTGGGACACCAGATCACTGTGGTTAGTTCTGCGCCGTTGGGTGACATATTTCAAAATAGAGAAGCCACCGGCAGGATTGCAAAGTGGGCGTTGGAGCTTGGGCCTCTTAATCTGAAATATGTGCCTCGCACGGCTGTTAAGTCTCAAGCTTTGGTAGATTTTATAAACGACTGGACAGAGTGTCAGTCGCCTGAGGAGAAGCCGGATAGCACATACTGGACAATTCACTTTGATGGATCCAAGCAGTTGGAAGGGTCCGGGGCCGGAGTTGTCTTAACTTCCCCTAAAGGTGACAAGTTTTGTTATGTGTTAAGGTTGATGTTTCCCTGTACTAACAATGCAGCTGAGTATGAGGCCTTGCTTCACGGCCTCCGCGTGGCTAAGGAGATGAATCTGAGCCGGGTCAGATGTCTCGGCGACTCAGACCTCGTGGCTCAGCAAGTATCAGGCACATGGGATTCCAAATACCCACAGATGGCGGCTTATCGTCAGGCGGTGGACGTCATTGCTGGTCACTTCAAGGGTTATCAAGTGGATCATATTGACCGTCGCAAGAACTAGGCGGCTGACGCGTTGTCGAGGCTGGGCTCTCAACGTAAGCCGGTGCCGCCTAATGTTTTCCTGGACGTGTTATATCACCCGTCGGTTAAGCTACCTACGGAGGAGGATCTGGCTGTACCTGACCCGGAGGGGCAGCTGGTGGCGGCTCTACATGCTATCCCTGACTGGACGTTGCCTTACCTAGCGTACTTGACTCGTGGTGAGTTACCCGAGGATGAGACCTTGGCAAGGCAAGTCATAAGGCGATCTAAGTCCATGACGATCGTCAATGGCTAGTTACATAAGCGCAGCGTCACCGGCGTTTTTCAACGTTGTGTTTCACCTGAAGAAGGTAAGGAAATCTTAAATGAGATTCACGCTGGCGATTGTGGTCATCACGCTGGCTCAAAATCTCTGGTGGCCAAGGCTTTTCGGCATGGTTTCTTCTGGCTGACGGCTCATAAGGACGCAGAAGACTTGGTTCTCAAGTGCGATGGATGTCAGAAGTTTGGGCGACGTGCTCACGTGCCGGCTCAGGAGTTGCATATGATTCCAATTACCTGGCCGTTTGCGGTCTGGGGGCTTGATATGGTCGGGCCCTTCAAGAGATCCAAAGACAAGAAGACCCACCTATTGGTGGCGGTGGATAAGTTTACCAAGTGGGTGGAGGCTGAGCCGGTCGGCAAGTGTGACGCGGCTACGGCGGTTCAGTTTATCAAAAAATTGATCTACCGCTTTGGTTACCCTCATAGTATCATCACAGATAATGGCACAAACCTATCCAAGGGAGCTATGCAGGCGTTCTGTGAAAGTGAGCATATCCGGCTTGCCGTCTCTGCCGTTGCTCATCCACAATCCAATGGTCAGGCGGAGCGTGCTAACCAGGAGATCTTGCGAGGCATCAAGCCCCGGCTTATGGTTCCTCTACAGCGAACACCGGGTTGTTGGGTAGAAGAGTTACCATCAGTTTTATGGAGCATCAGAACTACTCCCAACAGGTCAACAGGCTATACGCCTTTCTTCATGGTTTATGGCGCAGAAGCCGTATTACCAAGTGATATACGTCATGACTCGCCGAGAGTGGCGGCTTACGTTGAGACAGATAATGAGACAGCACGTCAGGATGCGTTAGATGCTTTGGATGAAGAGCGTGATCTGGCGGCGGCTCGATCGGCGATTTATCAACAAGACCTGCGTCGCTATCATAGCCGCAGGGTTAAGACCCGGACGTTTCAAGAAGGCGACTTGGTGTTACGTCTAATTCAAGATCAGACGGATGTGCACAAGCTATCTCCTCCATGGGAAGGACCTTTTGTAGTTAGCAGAAACCTCAACAATGGGTCATACTATCTCATTGACGTACGAGACGAGTCACGCACTTCTGGGCAGGAGACCCACCGGCCGTGGAATATCGCTCATCTACGGCCTTACTATACTTGAGTCATTGACTCTCCCCAGTGTACATCATCATTGTATATATCACTTATACATATATAATAAAGTTGGCATCCCTGCAAGCCGGGGCCTCTGCCGTTTTGCGTATCTCAGATTGTGCAAAGATGGATACAACCAAAAGGTCATTTGGGGGCTTCTAACCCGCCAGGGTTTGGCTTACACACCCTCTTGATCGGCTCTTCAGCCACTGTAAGGCCGGGTTATATACCCAAAAAGTTGACTTCGTCAACAAGGTCATTTGGGGGCTTCCAACCCGCCGGTTTAGATTACACACCCTCTTGATCGGCTCTTCAGCCACCGCAAGTTGGAGTTAAACCTGCCTGTAAGCTGCTGCTGCTCCGCCAGGTGACCCGCCGAACTCTTACCAGTTAATCTCGATTAGAGACCCTGAGCTGTTCAAGCATATTGGACAGTCACTCTCGTTAGAGACCCTGTACTGGTCAAGGTTAAACCGGCGGCTCTTGTCACGTGAGGGCCGGCTTACGGAAAGCGAGGATAAACTCACCCATCTGCTGCCGACTCTCCGCTATGTGGCCCATTCGTACTCTTAAAACAGTTACTCTTTTAAAGACCCTGCACTGTTTAAGGTTCAAACGACGGATTTATGTCACCTGAGAGGTAGCTTATGGGCCCTAAGGGTACTCATGCCCTGCTGCGTCTCTCTCTGGTTCGTTGCGCTCTCATCAGTTAATCTCGCCTAGAGACCCTGAGCCGTTCAAAGGAATTGACGCTCAATCTCGTTAGAGACCCTGTACTGTTAAGAGTTCAAGTAGCGAGTCCACCCAGAAGAACCGGCATATGAGTTTTCAAAAAGAAAGGCAAGGTTATGAAAGATTTAACATCTCCGGGTTGTGCTTTTTCAAGCCGCCCTCATAGCAATGCAGAACGTTGTCTTGTTTGTTTTTGCAGGGTTTATCTCTTCAGATGAGCCACCATGAAATCAGGTATTATGAGCAGAGCACAAGACAGATAAACATGCATACAATTGTGCAAAGATTCATACGTGCGCGATGGCATGGCTCAGGCAAACAAGTTTTTTCTATGCCTATTACAAACTCCCCAGGGAGCCCAAAATACCACGGACTTAAAGTTTTTATACGCTGCTAGCTTTGGCGGGTCAAGAAGCCGGGTTATAAGTTTCAGAAACAAATGATCAGCTCGATGGCGGGTCATCCTGCGCCGGGTCTTCGACCTCTTCGATCTGAAGATTGTCCACATCCCAGTTGCAGTTTGTTAAAGCTTCAAACTGAGCCTCATGAAAGAGGGGAGATGGGTCAATCTCAGGAGCAAAGAGGTGCTTACGGCGTGCAGGAGTTAAGTCTCTAGCTTCAAATGTTGGGCAGCGCACTCGTTTGTTGTCCGCGCTGTAAGCCGCTTGGTAGGTGGTCAGATCAATCTCATCCGCCAGTACTGATGCGAGTACTCTGGAGGCCTTCATACACTTGGCATAATCAGCTTCCGTGAAATCTGAGCCGTCGTCTTTCTTGGACGGAAAGCCATCCATCATCTCTTCTGCAGTCAATTCGGGGGCAAAGGCCAAAGCCCGGCTTAGCGCGGCCATGGCTCCCTTCCCGGTGGCTGATCGTTTGAGCTCTTCGATTTGCTTGGGCAGAGTTGATAAGAGTTCTATCACTCCCTTCATGAATTTGGGGATGCTTTCTTTACTCAGCATTGCTTGGATGGTGCAAAGTGTCCCACAGTATAGTTGTTCCGCCAAGGAATATACGGCTTTTAACTTCAACAAGCTGTCGGAAGATAGTTGACGGCTTTTTTGACCTACAAGAAAAGATTTGGTGTTATAAGCCGCCTGCACAGTTTTTTAGACAAGGCAAGGAAATTTGCTAAGTATTCAGTGCTTACCAAAGATAGCAGAAGTCATCCTCGAGATATGGCGCTTGAGAGTTTGCAGCTCATCGGACACAAGCTTGAGTTGCTGGTCAGCATCGTCTGCGCGCTTCGTCAGGGCGGCTTGGGTAGACTCAGCACTCTTTTTGAAAGCGTCGAAGTCAGTCTGAACCTTCTCAAGTTCCTTCACGGCAGCCCGCCATTTTTCTTCCGCCTCAGACCGGGCGGTTTGTTGTGCAGCAAGGTTTTCCTTTACGCCGGTCAGATTAGACTCGGCCGCGTCTAAGGCTTCCTGTATTGTACAAAAATCAACCATGTCAGGAGGTTTAAGTCGCCAGGATGAGATATTAGTATATGATTGATGGAGCTGTTATGACAAGTCTCAAGCAGATTGCAAGCAATATACTTGACACTTGGGGGCTAATGTCTGTGTTTGCTCTCCAAGTCTACAATGAAGTTCTGGCTCATCTTCGTAAAGATAAGCCGGCACTTGGGGGCTACAATCGGCGTTTTTCCAAGTTTACAATGAAGTTCCGGCTCATCATTTCTATGTTGACCCGGGCTTGGGGGCTATCATTGATCTACTCTTCAAACTGAGTACCGGCCTAATATATATTAACCCGATACTTGGGGGCTACAGGCTAAGTTATTCTAGTTATGACAAGGATTGGAAGACCCGGTCTACCATTTGCAATACTAAACCAGCTCTTGGGGGCTACATAAGGATATACGGAAAAAGCAGGAGGAGTACCTCATATTTTTTCTTCATCAAACCAACAAGTTTGAGCTCCATGTTCCGGCTTGTTGACAGGCGGTTCAGATAACCAGCGTGTAATTCATCGGCAGTCAGCTTCTCTAACACAGGGAATTCAAAATCAAGCTTATCAGGCGAGGAAGCTTCAGCCTTGCTGGTATGTCTTGTCAGTACATGAGGCTCGGGGGATTGATGACCCGTCCCGGTGATGATAACATCTGGAAGAACTGTGTCTTCGACGGCTGTTGAAGGGCTAGGCGGCTTAGGGTCATCCCTTGGAAGACTGTCAGTTGCCGTGTCATGATCAGCCGGCTCAGAGGGCTGATGTGTGGTTTCAGGTGCATCTTTCATAATTTCAGTGGGCTCCACATGAGTTCTAGGGGAGTCCGGCCTAGCAATTTCCGGCTCTTGGGCGGTAGGAGCAGCGGTAGACCCGCCGGTTTTCCTTCGTTTTGCTTGAGCTCTGAAAAACAGAAGAGTTATTGCATAAATAACAAGGACGATAGAAAGGGATGATAAAGATACAAAGGTACGCACTCCGGGTTGATCTTCAGAGGAGGTAGTTTAGTCGCAGTGGAATCACCGGACGAAGGGGGCGTTTCCTGAAAGTAGTTAAGACAATACAAAGCGGAGTAAGGTTACAATGCAAGATTGTTAAAACTGAACTTAGTTAAAAGAGTACCTCAGCCAGCCGTTTCCGCGGAGCCGGAGAATTCGATAACCCGGCCACAAGATCTTCAGAGCCGGTGCTCCGGGTCTGACGTCGGGAGTTGTGTTGTTGCTTTTTCAAAAGAAAATCGGGGTCTAAGTGAGCAAGAGGATGAGAAAAGGGGACTTTTCGGATGACCCGCCGTATTTTCTCTGGTGGAAGAATTCCTGAGTCAGAAGAAATGTAGGTTACCTCAGGGGCGTCTGCATGGCTTGTTTCCGTTTCCTCCTGTGGATGATTGTTGTTAATAAGTTGCATAAAGAGACGGCCAAGGGAGTCAAGTTCTACCTCTGAGTCGTCAAGTTCAGGCGGCTCTTGAGCGGCAGTTTTCTTCTTCTGGACGTGGGTCTTAGCCACCTTAGGTTTCCTCACAGGAGGATTATACTTCTTCCAGAAAGAAGAGCCGGCCTGTACGCAAGTCGCCAACAAAGGTTAAAAGGAGCAAGACAAAAAGTTAAAGCTTGATCGGATCTGCGGAAAGATATCTTACAGCTGGAGCCGAGTTCTTGACACAGAATGGTTTTAGTCCAACTTTGTTGCAAACTGCTTGCTTTTCGCCAAGAAGTCCTTTGACGGAGGAATTGATGTCTTGTTCTGTTAGAGGGGTGGTGCTGAAGCAGAGAGTGTCATTGGGTTCACCCGTGAATTGGTGCATGAGTCGGTCACGCCGGCTCAGTGGCAAGATCTTCCAGCTAACCCAGCAGCGGGTTAAGTCGACGCCAGTCAAGCCGTTGGCCATCAAGGCCCTAATCTTCACGAAAGCCGGAGCATACTTCGCTCGTTCTGCGGCGGACATCCGATCTGGGAGTTCTCCAGTGTTGCAGAGCCGGGTAGGACGGTAACCCGGCATCGGATTCTCTCCTTCAGGAGAAGTGTCCTTGCAGTTAAACCAAGTCTTGTTCCAATCCTTGGGGTGACTTGGTAGGATAGCTGCTGGATAGGGCAAATCTCTCCGTCTCTGGATAGAAACGCCGCCAAGCTCCAAACTTGGTACAGCCGCCACTTCAGTTTGGCGGTTAAGGTAGTGGTAGTCACGGAAGAGGTCGACGGACGGCTCTTCTTGTAGGTAAACTTCACATAAGACTTGAAATTGACACATGTTGGTGACAGAATTTGGGCCTATGTCTTGAGGGTGAAGCTTGTAGAAATGAAGAACATCCCGGAAAAACTTTGACCCGGGCGGGCTAAATCCGCGAAGGAGGTGATCAGTGAACACGACAACTTCCCCTTCTTTGGGAGTAGGTCTAGTTTCTGGCCCTGGAATCCGCCAGTGTATAGTATCCTGAGCCGGCAGGATACCAGATTCTACAAAGTCAAGTAAGAGCTGTTCGGTGACTCCGGAGCTGACCCAATTGCAAGACGAAGGCGCTCTCGACATGATGGCGGGTCAAACTGCGAAAAGACCCAAAGTATGGCAGCTTAGAAAAATATTAACTAGTCAAGGCAGCTATGGTCAGTATAATGGTGAGGAATTAAGCCGCCGAAGTATTTTATCAGAGAGCCGCCAATGCAATGGCGGGTTAGATGGACAAGGCGGCACTGGAAAATACGGTTAAGTGCGGATAAACAGGTTTCACATATTATCTTTATAGCTGCAAGATCTACGGGTGAAGATAAAGCAAAATTTATTCATGACCTAAAAATGACAGTGGAAGGGCAGGTGGTCGGCGTACGGTGGAGATTGGTATACAGGTCTAAAATAAGCGGGCATTGACATTAAGAAGACAACCGCGATGGATAGACAGTAATATAAAGATTCAAGGGGACACTTGCAGTCTACATTACGAAAGACAGTGACGAACAGCGAAGAACATTATGAGAAACCCGAAGAACTCGGGAAACCCTAATCGAGATGGTCGCAGATTTGACAAGGAGTAAGGATGATACCTTGTGGATGCGGTTGAACTCGCGGGTTTTCTGTTTCGAATCAGGTTGATGCAGTGGCCGGCGTTGAGGACGACAATGAGGACTGGTCGGGGGCGGCGGAGCTCTGGAGGAGAGGTTGACTGAGGGAAGAAGAAGACAGAGGAGGCGGAGAAAGGAAAGAGGGCACCACGTGTCCCTATTTATGAGATGGGAGGGCAACAGTGCGCGCGAAAATCGAGGAGGCACAGGGATGATTGACCGAAGAGGGCGCCTCGATTTTCAGGCCGACCCTTCAATGAGAGGATCCGTTGCAAACGTCACAGAAACTTTTTAGAATATTCGATATGACGTCACGGCGGGTTATCAGTTTTCTTTTCAGGTGACAAAAATGCGAGACTCGCCGCCAAGTGAGATTGACATGAGCAGGCTCAAATCAACCTGGGGCCTAATGTTGGGGATATAACCCCGTGGTAAGACCCGCCCGGGAGGGGCCGGGTCATACCTGGCGGCTCGTAAGCCAAGATCTATAAGGTGGGCCGGAAGGTGAAGGCCAGGCCGCATGGTGGTTTACCTGACGGGCCAAGACGAAGGCCCAAAGACAGAAGATGGTGTGAAGACCCGGGTGGTTAAGCCGCCTGGAGACGGCTTGCCCAAGACGGCAAGGCGGCTTAGAGATAGGATTGAATATGTTGTATGAGTCGGTGTGAGACTCGTGTAACCCAGGGCCTTGACCTCCTATATAAAGGTGAGACCCTGGGGCGGCTTAGACAGAAACCAATCAATCGAGAACTAGGTCAAGCGAATCCGCTCCCTTGTAATCGATACTCCAATCAATACAACACAAGCAGGACGTAGGCTTTTACCTCTTCTTGAGGGGGCTGAACCTGGGTAAACTCGTGTCCCTCATCTCGACCAACCCCTTTGAGTCCACCGCCTTAGCGATGGCCTCGAACCTAAGTCTTCGGACATCTGCCGTGACAAAACCATGACAGGTGCGGTACACAGCATGGCATACTATATAGAGCCTATGGATAAGGCATAGGGGACGACCTTCGTCCTTTCTCTTTCTTCTGCTGTGGTCGAGCTTTGAGTCTCACTCAACTCCACACCTTACAAATCAGGCAAGAACTCTTTCTTTGACTGATCCATTTTGAACTCTTTCAAAATCTTGTCAAGGTATGTACTCATTGAAAGTCTTATCAGACGTCTTGATCTATCTCTATAGATCCTGATGCCCAATATTTAAGTAGCTTCATTCCAGGTCTTCCTTTGAAAAATTACTTTCAAACAACCCTTTATGCTTTCCAGAAATTCTACATCATTTCCGATCAACAATATGTCATCCACATATACTTATCAGAAATTCTATAGTGCTCCCACTCACTTTATTGTAAATACAAGTTTCTCATAAACTTTGTATAGACCCAAAAACTTTGATCATCAAAGCGTATATTCCAACTCCGAGATGCTTGCTACAGTCCATAGAAGGATCGCTGGAGTTTGCATACATTTTAGCATCCTTAGTACTGACAAAACCTTCTGGTTGTATCACATACAACCTTTCCTCACGGAAACCGTTAAGGAAACTCTGTTTTGACATCCATCTGCTAGATTTCATAATCGAAAAATGCAGCAACTGCTAACATAATTCTAACGGACTTAAGCATCGCTACGGGTGAGAAAGTCTCATCATAGTCAACTACTTGAACTTGTGAAAAACCCTTTGCCACAAGTCGAGCTTTATAGACGGTGACATTACCGTCCGTGTCCGTCTTCCTTTTAAAGATCCATTTGTTCTGAATGGCCTATCGCCCTTCAGGTAATACTTCCAAAGCCCATACTTTGTTTTCTTACATGGATCCCATCTCGGATTTCATGGCCTCTAACCATTTCTCGGAATCCAGGACCATCATCGCTTCTCCATAGCTCGTAGGTTTATCGTTGTCCAACAACATGACCTCTAAGACAGGGTTGCCGTATCACTCAGGAGCAGTATGCGTCCTTGTCGACCTACGAGGTTCGATAGTAACTTGATCCGAAGCTTCATGATCATCATCTTTAACTTCCTCTTCAACTAACGTAGGCTCCACATAAACAACTTTCTGTGCTGCACTACTCACTTGTTGAAACAAAGGTTCAACAACCTCATCAAGTTCTATCTTCCTCCCACTCAATTCTTTCAAGAGAAACTCTTTCTCGAGAAAGGACCCGTTTTAGCAACAAACACTTTGTGCTTGGATCTAAGATAGAAGGTTTACCCAACTGTTACGTTAGGGTATTCTATGAAGATGCATTTGTCCGCTTTGGGTTCGAGCTCATTAGGTGAAAACCCTTTTTCACATAAGCGTCGCAGCCCCAAACATTAAGAAATGACAGCTTAGGTTTCCGCCAAACCAAAATTCATACGGTGTCATCTCAACGGACTTAGATGGTGCCCCTTTTAAAGTGAATGTAATTGTCTCTAATGCATAACCCAAAAATGATAGTGGCAAATCGATAAGAGACATCATAGTTCGCACCATATCCAATAGAGCACGACTACGACGTTCGGACACACCATCATACTATGGTGTTCCAGGTGGCGTGAGCTGTGAAACAAATTCCACATTGTCTTAAGTTGTATACCAATACTCGTAACTCAGGTATTTACCTCCACGATCATATCGTAGACATTTTATCTCCTTGTCACGATGATCTCAAACTTCACTCTGATTTTGTTTGAACTTTTCAAACGTTTCAGACTTGTGTTTCATTAAGTAAATATCCCCATATCTACTCAAATCATCAGTGAAGGTAGGAAAATAACGATATCCACCACACGCTACAACACTCAGTGGACCGAATACATCAACATGTATCATTTCCAATAAGTTACTTGCCTGCTCCATCATACCGGAAAACGGGGTCTTAGTCATCTTGCCCATGAGGCATGGTCCGCATGTCTCAACCGATTCAAAATCGAATGAGTCTAAAGATCCATCAGCATGGAGTTTCTTCATGCGCTTTACACCAATATGACATTTAGCAGCAGTGCCACAAGTATGTGGTACTATCATTATCTAACTTTGTATCTTTTGGCATCAATATTATGAACATGTGTATCACTATGATCAAGATTCAATAAACCATTCTCATTGGGTGCATGACCATTGAAGGTATTATTCATGTAAACAGAATTACCATTATTCTCTAATTTAAATGAATAACCGTATTGCAATAAACATGATCTAATCACGTTCATGCTCAACGCAAACACCAAATAACACTTATTTAGGTTCATCACTAATCCCGAAGGTATAGAGAGCGTGCGATGGTGATCACATCAACCTTGGAAACACTTCCAACACTCATCGTCACCTCGCCCTTAGCTAGCATCCGTTTATTCCGTAGCTTTTATTTCAAGTTACTAACATTTAGCAACCGAACCGGTATCCAATACCCAAGTGCTACTAGGAGTACCAGTAAGGTACACATCAATAACACGTATATCAAATATACTTCTGTCGACGTTGCCAGCCTTCTTATCTACCAAGTATCTAGGGTTGTTCCACTTCAGCGACCGTTCTCCTCATCGTAGAAGCACTTGGTCTCGGGTTTGGGTTCAACCTTGGGTTTCTTCACTGGAGCAGCAACTAGCTTGCCATCCATGAAGTTTCCCTTCTTGCCCTTGCCCTTCTCGAAACTAGTGGTTTCACTAACCATCAACACTTGATGCTCCTTCTTGATTTCTACCTTCGCGGTGTCAAACATCGTGAATAGCTCGGGGATCATTATTTCCATCCCTGGCATTATATAGTTCATCACGAAGCTCTAGTAGCTTAGTGACAGTGATTTGGAGAACTATATCAATCACTATCTTATCTGGAAGATCAACTCCCACTCGATTCAAGCGATCGTAGCACCCAGACAATCTGAGCACAAGCTCACCGATTGAGATATTCTCCTTCATCTTGCAGGCAAAGAATCTTGTTGGAGGTCTCATACCTCTCAACACGGGCACGAGCCTGAGATCCAAATTTCAGCTCTTAGAACATCTCATATGTTCCGTGACGTTCAAAACGTTTTGGAGCCTCAATTCTAAGCCGTAATGCATGACGCACTGAACTATCAAGTAGTCATCAGAACGTGCCTGTCAGATGTTCACAACATCTACAGACGACGCTTGAGGGGGTGGCGCACCGAGCGGTGCATTAAGGACATAAGCCTTCTGTGCAGCAATGAGGACAATCCTCAGATCACTGACCCAGTCCGCATTATTGCTACCATCATCTTTCAACTCTATTTCTCTAGGAACATATAAGGGAGCTACAGCGCGAGCTAGTATTCTACAACATAATTAGCAAAGACATTTTGACTATGTTCATGATAATGAGTTTAGTTAATCATATTACTTAAAAACTCCCACTCAAATTGACATCCCTCCGGTCATTCGAGTGTCACATGATCCAAATCCACCAACTCAAGTCCGATCATCACGTGAGTTGAGGTGGTTTCAATGGTGAACATCTTCATGTTGATCATATCTACTATATGACTCATGTTCGACCTTTCAGTCCCTTGTGTTCCGAGGCCATGTCTGTACATGCTAGGCTCGTCAAGTTTAACCCGAGTGTTCCGCACGTGCAACACTGGCTTGCACCCGTTGTATGCGAACGTAGAGTCTATCACACCCGATCATCACGTGGTGTCTCGAAACGATGAACTTTCGCAACGGTGCACACTCGGGGAGAACACAATTTATCTTGAAATTTAAGTGAGGGATCACCTTATAATGCTACCATCGTCCTAAGCAAAATAAGATGCATAAAAGGATTAACATCACATGCAAATCATAAGTGACATGATATGGCCATGAACTTGTGTTTTTGATCTCCATCTTCAAAGCACCGGCATGATCTCCATCGTCACCGGCATGACACTATGATCTCCATCATCTTGATCTCCATCAATGTGTCGCCATGAGGTTGTCATGCCGACTGTTGCTTCCACGACTATTGCTAACTCATAGCGATAAAGTAAAGCAAAACGGTGAAAATAATTAAAGACAACCCTATGGCTCCTGCCGGTTGCCGTACTCATCGACATGCAAGTCGTGATATTCTATACAATACATGATCATCTCATACATCACATATATCTCATCATGTAATTGGCCATATCACATCACAACATACCCTGCGAAAACAAGTTAGACGTCCTCTAATTGTTGTTGCATGTTTTACGTGGCTGCTACGGGTATCTAGCAAGAACAATTCTTACCTACGCAAAAACCACAACGGTGATACGCAAATTGCTATTCAACCTTCTCAAGGACCGCCTTTGTCGAATCCGATCCAACTAAAGTGGGAGAAACAGACACCCGCCAGCCATCTTTATGCAACGAAGTTACATGTCAGGTGATGGAACCGGTCTCTCGTAAGCGTACGAGTAATGTTGGTCCGGGCCGCTTCATACCACAATACCGCCGAATCAAGAAAAGACCAAGGGAGGAAGCAATCTGAATATCAACGCCCACAAACTCCTTTGTGTTCTACTCGTGATCTCATCTACACATAGACCTAGCTCATGATGCCACTATTGGGGAACGTTGCATGGGAAACAAAAATTTTCCTACGCACACGCAAGATCTATCCATGGTGATGAGCATCTACGAGAGGGAGAGTGGATCTACATACCCTTGTAGATCGCTAAGCGGGAAGCGTTAAAAAACGCGGTTGATGTAGTCGAACGTCTTCCCGATCCAAATCGCCGAGCGTCCCGCGATCCAATCACGATCCGTCCCACGATCCCATCACGATCCGTCCCGCGATCAAATCACTAACCGTCTCGCGATCCTGATCACGGTCCTTCTGATCTAGCGCCGAACGGACGGCACCTCCGCGTTCAGCACACGTACAGCTCGATGACGATCTCCGCCTTCTTGATCCAGCAAGAGGGAGCGGAGAGGTAGATGAGTTCTCCGGCAGCGCGACGGCGTGGCGGCGATGGTGGTGGAACTATTCCGACAGGGCTTCGCCTAAGCACCGCCGAACTAGACTAGAGGAGAAAACGATCTAGATGAAGTAGAGGGAGCACGTGGCAATTAGGGTTAGCCCTCACCTCTAAACCTCTAGTATATATAGGAGGGAGGGGGAGGGGCTGGCCGGCCAAGACCTCCTCCTAGGAGTCGGCCGAAGTGGGAGGTGGAGTCCTACTCCAATCCTACTAGAAGTAGGATTCCTCCTCTCCACATGGAAACCTTTTCCACCTTTCCTCCCTTTGGGTTTTTCCCACCTCCAGCCGAATGGGCCTTGTTGGGGGGTTCGGCCAGCCCACCAGGGGCTGTTTCACCTCCTCCTACAGCCCATGAGGCCCCTTGGGTCGAAAGGCCCCTCCCAATGGTCCCCGGTACCCTCCCGGCACTCCCGGTACACTACCGAAGTACCCAAAACTTTTTCCGGTGACCAAAACGGGACTTCCTATATATCAATCTTTACCTCCGGACCATTCCGGAGCTCCTCGTGACGTCCGGGGTCTCATCCGGGACTCCGAACAACCTTCGGTCACCACCATACATAACTCTATACTACCGAAACGTCACCGAACGTTAAGTGTGCAGACCCTGCGGGTTCGAGAACTATGTAGACATGACCGAGACACCTCTACGGTCAATAACAAATAGCGGGACCTGGATGCCCATACTGGTTCCTACATATTCTACGAAGATCTTCATCGGTTGAACCTCTATGTCAAGGATTCAGTTAATCCCGTATGCTGTTCCCTTTGTTCATCGGTATGTTACTTGCCCGAGATTCGATCGTCGGTATCTCTATACCTAGTTCAATCTCGTTACCGGCAAGTCTCTTTACTCATTCCGTAATACAAGATCCCGTGGCTAACACTTTAGTCACATTGCTTGCAAGGCTTGTTGTGATGTTGTATTACCGAGTGGGCCCTGAGATACCTCTCCGTCACACGGAGTAACTAATCCCAGTCTTGATCCATGCCAACTCAACAGACACCCTCGGCAATACCTGTAGAGCATCTTTATAGTCACCCAGTTACGTTGCGACGTTTGATACACACAAGGTATTCCTCCGGTGTCAGTGAGTTGCATGATCTCATGGTCATAGGAACAGATACTTGACATGCAGAAAACAATAGCAATAAACTGACACGATCATATGCTATGTTCATAGTTTGGGTCTTGTCCATCACATCATTCTCCTAATGATGTGATCCCGTTATCAAATGACATCTTATGTCTATGGCTAGGAAACCTTGACCATCTTTGATCAACGAGCTAGTCTATTAGAGGCATACTAGGGACACAGTGTTGTCTATGTACCCACACATGTATTTGAGTTTCCAATCAATACAATTATAGCATGGATAATAAACGATTATCATGAACAAGGAAATATGAGAATAACTAAATTATTATTGCCTCTAGGGCATATTTCCAATACGTCGGCGTCCTTCGGCCCCAACCAGTCTCGATAAGCCACCCCATGGCATCTGTCGTGAGAAAACGACGACAATTGCCACCAAAACGAGACGTCGACACACCATTGTCGTTGCTCCCATACCAAAGATAGCTTGAAACTCTTAGTTCACGCGCCCTTAAGGACTAACGTCACATAGTTGTGGTCAACGACATTGAAACCTTTGAATCGATCTAAAGCACCTCACACTAAATCTCGTTATTGTGCATACACAACGATGAACCTTAACCTCACTGCCTCAAGGAGAAGGCAGTAGTATACGTTAGAGCTCCAACAATCCATCCCAATGGATGAACTCGGGGATCATCGGAGTCTGGAAGACCAGCTTTAAGGCGAAGCGTCACCATCCACCCGAACACCGCCCCTGCGAGAAAAATCCTAGCCTAAACTACTAGCCGGAGCGAGGCATGAATCATCCTCCCCACCACCACGCGCATGGCAAGCCTAGGGGAGGTGGATCCACGAGCTCGTCGGTAAAGCTTGGAAGGTATGAGTGCCCTAGCGACCGTAGCACAAGAGGCAAAAAGAAATTCTCTCTGTTTTTCATTTGAGAAGTACAATGCCCTTACACTTTATCTCGTCACTCTTAAAGGTTTACTGTTTAATTTTTGTGCACCGTCCAAAGATACCTCCCATAAAATTCCTATAGTTTAAAATCTTGTATAAATTTGAAGTGCATGGCATCTTGATCATGTGTCTTGCTCGTTTTAAAATTCTTGGAATCTACAGAAATCATGTTCATGTTTAAGTTCTAGTTCGGTTAAGAGAGTGTCTGCCTTATTATGCCGTCTTTGCCTATGTAGAAATGATTCTATTTTCAATAACAAAAATGTTTCTACGTTGTAGGTTATTTTCTACTCTACACACTAACTTGGTACGTAATCTATACATCAACGCATGGAGTACCGATCGTTGTTCAAGGCGGTTTGTATGCGATTGGAGTAGGTGACCAAGGGGGAGAGGATTTGGGGCCGCGGGTGCGGGGGCCCCGAGTCCCACGCCCTTGCTTTTTCTTATGGCTTTCGATTTCCAAACTTTCATATATTTTGAATGAAAGGTCCAAATTAAGTTATGTTTTATATTCGTGTTTTACGTGACGAGGGCTTTCAAATAAGATCCATTTTAAATACGTTTTTACGAATTTTTATAAAAAAGTATGTTTTAACTTTTGAAAATTAGTACGAGCGACCAATAAAATCACGACTTTAGTACTTGTGACCAAAAGAAAATCACCTAAAGTTTCAACTCTGAAACTTGATACTCAAGACGGAGAAAATCAGAATATTCAGTGCAAAGTCGTAAGTTTCAATGATTAAAACTTAAAATTTATTGGACCCTCGTGAATGATCCAACTACTTCACGAATCACGAGGCAATCAGGCGAACAAAGAGGGCTCGGCAGGTGTGTGCCCTCACACCTGCGTGCCCCTGCGAATTTCCGGTGACCAAGAAGGTTTTTACCCAACATGGATGACAACGTAATCTCTGAAATGGTTCATAGGCATAGTATCTATCTTTTATGGCTTTACTGTTGCTGTTATGGTGGATTTTTTTTTCTCACCCTGATGGAGTTTGGTTGTGTGCATGTTAGCTCTGTAGAGATCGGGTGTTGCTCATTTGCTGTATCCGCTTGATGCGACGTATTTCTTTAATAAAAGCGCATTTTATCAAAACATGTTTAAGTCATGGCTCAACTCATTGCCTTCAGTCTCCCCTTCACTTCATCACTCAGCTGGCGTGGCAGCCAAGTGCGTGTCCCGACGGGGCATCCGACACGACTGTAACAAAGCGGGCCATGCATACGCCGCCAAGCTAGGTTGCCATCATGGACCACCACCGGGTCGATCCGGACAAACCCGAAAGCTAGACTGGCCGTACGTCAACACGAGGGGGCTCTACCCGTGTACGTACGTAGATAGCTGAAGAGATAAGCCTCGCCCATGACGGACACGATAGCACGTCTCCCACGACACGTCTCCACCCTTCACACGCGCTCGCAGGTTGCGTGCGTCGCCCACGTCCTCGCGGGCCAACGGTTCGCGTGCATCTGCTTTCTTCCACTCCTGCGAGCCGCGGGCTGGATCGGCTTAGCCATTCCGTTGCCGGTTCGTGCTCCCTGAAGCCGAAAGCAATGTCTGCCAGCGCTAGGTTGCTCGCTCTACCACTGCAAACAATTACTGGTAGATAGATACATATGCGCGCGTACGACTCGTGACCACTGAAAGTGTGTGGAAATGTTTAATGGAGTAAAAGCAATACGAACAGATGTGCTGGTGGTTCGGAGGTGAGAGGGAGGTTGTTGCTTGTTCTTGCTCGCTCGTCTTTAATCCATAGGATTGAGAAGTAGGGTGTGCTATACTTATTTAAGTACTACCTCCGTTCAGAATTAACTGTCGCTGCTGAAGCGAAGAAGTGCGTGATTTTGACCAAACATATCTTGAAGTAAACCCAGGGCAGGGGTTGCTCGGCCTCAAGCCTGGTGTTCGGGCTCGGGCCTCACTTTCAAGCCAGCTGCCCGACCCGAAAGCACGAAAAAGCCTGAAAATCATCTCTCTGAGATGTTTTATGAAAATAGATACAACAGAGCATTAGTTAATCCTAAGATTAGGGTATTTATTATTTTAAACAAGAAAATAGTCATATTTGGGTCGCGGGACATGTCCGGGCTTGTTTTTTTTTTTGGCGAGTTTTGCAAAGCCTGGCCCAAACTCGGCCCAGCCTGAAGAATGCACATGTTTATATTAAAGTATGTGTCTTAGGTAATTTTCTAACCTATGCAAGAGACATGTGAGGGATGGAGAAACTCAATGTCTCGATGTCGACGCGTCGTTGCCATGGCAAAGCCAACGGTCCGGTGAATAAGGTTCCTAAAGGACCCCATCTCGATAGTATCGTTTATGGCAGTGTCGATGACTTGATGTCATAGATTCATGCCGGTCGTTCTAACCTGCAAGGTTAGGGTTTGTGGGGTTTGTCACTGTTGCCACAACACCTTCACTTTGTAGTTGGGTCCTCTAGACTCGCCTCCCCTTTGTAGTTGGGTCCGCCAGCCTCACCTTCATCACACTGATGTGCCGTCTCATGCCGACAATGAGGCATGTGGGAAATGGAGGATATTTGGCTCTTGGATCTACAACTCTTCAAGTGGTACCCCCCCCAACCCGTTAGCGAGGAAGAAGACAGTTGGTCCTAGGGACTTCAAAGTAAGTTATTTGTTTTCCAACGGTGTTTGTATTATTGGTTTGGAAAGATCTGAGTGATTTTTCAAAAATAAAACTCTGAAGTTGTCATTTTTAGTTTCACATTTTGCATCCTGACATTCCACCTTGCATTTTGGTGAAAAATTGTAGGAAACAAAAAATGCAAAAGCTAAACTAATACCGGAGGCTGTAAAAGTATTGGTCGAAGGGACCACTCCATTATCTGAGAGAACCTGGAATCATTGAATGCATTGTTGTCAGGATGCACTACTTGTAAGGAAACAATCAAACCGACCCTTCATTGTTTCATCATCATAAGAAGACTAGGAGCATAAAAATAAAAGATAAAAGAGAACTTCTAACCAAAACACACATGGGTTATTATCGTTGTTGCCGCCAAGACATGTCGAAGATGAGACAACCAAATTGAATGACAACGTTCCATTGGACAAAAAAAACATGGACTCTCCGTGATGGCCTCATGGGGCATGATTATCGGGATGGAGACAGAGCCACGAGAATTTTATTCCATGCGACTTCTTGCTACTATTGAGACTTCGACGCGAGAGGCACATCCAATATACCTAAGAGACACACTCCCACTATTATGTTTATTTGAAGATGCAGCCTATACACATCGGTAAAAAACCAAACCGAGCCTTCTCTGTCATTCATGTTCTTCATAGCGCCCTCCCATGTATTTTATCCCCATGCAACAAATGAAGAGGCTATAGTCATACCATCTCCTCAAAACTCCACTATCTCATCACAATAAATGTAGGAGGAACTCATCCACTTGATTCTCCCTCTTCATCTTCTCAGACATTTGTACATAAATCAATGGATTTGCATAACCAATAAGCATCAGAGCTACTCCATTCCCATCCATATCTCAAGCTCTCAACATCGCCAGATTGGAAGGGCCAAATCTGATGGCCCCACCCTCAACGCCCATCCCTTGTGGGTGTCACCCCCATGGCTTACCTTCTCTCCAATCTTTCTGATATGATGTTTGTTTCTGTAGATTTTTTAATCTATGCCAGCAAGGTCTTTGAAGAAAATGGAAGCAGATTGCGGTTGGACAAAAATCAGGGTAATCCTTATGTACCATTCCCCAATCAATATGTCTTTTTAATCTTTGCCCCAGTCAGTGATAACATGTTAGTTAGTTCATATGCAATTCAAAACTTGCAAATTTGGACTAGTTCAATAAATTAATATCCATGTTTATCTTATGGATTCTTAGTTATCTATCTAGCACAGTGTGGATATTTTTGATAGGTTGTTTGTGGTCGAACCAGCCTATCAGGGTTCTAATTGGTGCATAATTTGTTGAATTTACTTCAGGCTTTTCGGCGATGCTCGTTCAGTGGTAGGAGGAGGATGTTCCCGACTACAAAGACGCCTGTGGTGACTTCATAAATTTCAAGATGATGTGTCGGCTCAATCCCTTGGAGGTGCTCGTAGGTGTAGAATATGCATGCGTTATAAGGTGAGTGTATGTACGTATGTATGAGTGCATGCGTCTGCAATGTATTAAAAAACTCATTGCCTCTAATTTTCCCTTCACTTGATCATTCACCTGACGTGGCAACCAACTAAACATGCATGGTCTGAATGGGCATCTACACTGCCGTAATAGAACGGGCCATGCTCGCCAAGCTAGGTTGCCATCACACTACTATAGAATGGTCCAAAAACGATACATCAATCAGAGACCCTTCGTCCAAACTGTGTGCGATCGAGCCATCGCAAATGGTATAGTTATAGCTCCATCGCCAATAAAGAAAATTGTGTGCAATGATAGGTCCATCAGGAACGTTTGAGATCAGACTAGCGTGTGTGATGCAGGGCATACAGTTGGTGCTTATGAACTGTTTGCGATTAGACAAGATAACACAAACGATTCTCAAAATACATATGTGTGCGAAGTACGGCATACAGTTCATTCGGACAAACTATTTGCATTGATCGAGCTAGAACACAAAAGAGTTACCATAACAAGGTGTGTGTGATACCAGGCAAACAGTTCATTCATCAGAATTGTATGGGAAGACCAATAATAACTCAAACGATTCATACTGACAAGTTGTGTGTGTTGTGGGCAGACTGTTTCCGCCAAACAATTGTCAGCGATGGATGAAATCATTACCGACGCTACGTTCGGAAGTGTCGTTTGACTGTATTAATATCGTAGACGTTTTATTATTATGACCCGTGTGCCTGCGCATCACCCTGTCCTCCTCTCTCGCGTCTTGTCACCGCGTTGCCACCCGATGATTCCAGTGCACGCTTCGGCACCACTTTTGGCCACGCGTCCGCTCGATGAGCCCGTTCCTGCGCACAACCGCGCAGGTTCCCGTGCACAAAACCGTGCTACGGCTCTAGCTTCCCGCCCGGCTCGGTGAAATCCCCAAATCCCCAATGCTTGCCTGCCTGCTATATAAACCCTCACGGCCGACGACTCCACATTGCCTTCATCCCCTCCCTCCCCGTAGCTTGTCTAGTTTGCTTCTCCCCCAATGGCCAATGGCACCGGCCATTCGTCATCGCCCAGCCACTCCGCCAGAGGATAGCTCCAGCCGGGAGGCTTCACCACGTTGGCGCGGCAGTCCTCTGAAGCGTGTAGTGCACGTGGCGTTCCTGGTGGGTGTGCGCACGCCACCAACTACACGCTCCACCACCGCTGCCCGAAGGCAGCTGCTGCCGGTGGCCACCGGGGCCGCCACCCCACCGTCATCCGTCTTTGCCATGACCCCGCCCTCAGGCGGTGGGGTCATCACCCACTCCGCCACCGCGGCCCGAATGCGGGAGGTGGAGGCCGCCAAAGGCCCGCCGCCGGGCTTTTGCGTCGCAACCCTTGCGCGCTACATCTACTTCCTAGAGAAGAAGGTGGAGCGCCAGGTCGTGCACGCGAAAAAGCTCACCGATGACATGGCCACGGGAGAAGCCGCAGCGGTGGCGCGGAATGCGGAGATCTACGCCGAGTCCCGTCGCTTCGAGGAGGGGCGTCTTGAGCTCCGGAGGGAAGCACTAGCAGGCAACGGACACGACTCCACCAACTTGTCGGCAGGGTCCTCCTCCACTTGCTCTTACTGAGCGCGCTCGATTCAGGTGGAAGTAGTACAAAGCCACTCCGTAATACTAGTATTTAGGGGCTATTTTGTTCATTTCATCTAACTATAGATATGGTTGAACTGTACCACCACGTACTTTAAATTAGCTAGTATATATAGTTGAACTAGCTATTTCAGTACGTGGTTGGCAACAATTGGGGAAAAGTTTGTTCGGTTCAGCTATTGAGTTGAACTGTATTGTACAAAGACCAGTGCTTAATGTAGGAATGAAATCCATGTTTAGTGAATTTCAGTTGCAAAATTACACCCTAATTGTGATTTTGTTCCTGCAAAATTTGACAAATGCCAGTGCTACAATGTTTTCAAATGCCAATGTTACTAGATCGACATATGCCAATGTTTTCGATTTGACACATGACAATTTACCCAATATGATAGATGCAAATTTTCTAGGATTGTCTGTACTAGGCACACGGGTCATATTAGAGAAACGTTTGTGATGATGCATTGCATCAATCCTTCGCGCCAATATTTTCAGTTGGCTTACGGGAGAAGGAAAGATAGATGTCGATCTGCAAACGGGTATTCAACATGAACCATTTGTGATGGGTGTTTATTCAGAGAAAACAATGATGGTTTTTTGTTTGCTATGTGAATTCAGAGATAAATACTTACTTCATCAAACCATAGATTTCATTCAGTCAAGCTTTGACTTTATATTCATACAATCGAGATACACTATAAAGAAAACTAGTTGTGGCGGCGGCGGCCTGCGGTGGCGTTCTCGTGCTCTGGGGCGCAGTTGTACAGTTTTTCAAACGAGACCAGAATGTTATGGACTTCACAATCAAAGAGCCGGTCATCACGCGATCGACGGGCGCGGGGCCTGGGGGCGGCGACTAGCGGTGATGTGAGGAAGCTGTCAATGGCGGCGGCCCAATCCGCTGAGGGGGTCGTGACGGGTGCAGGCGCGCGCACGGGCACGGGCGCGGTGGGTGCAGGCGCGCGCACGGGGTCGGGCACCATGGGTGCGGGCATGCGCACTGGGACCGACGTGGCGTGTGCAGGGGCGCGCATGAGCACGGGCGCAGGAGGAGACGCTGGCGCTTGCACGTACACGAGCTCACGCGAGCCCGTGGGGACCTCCCTGAAGCCCACGGTTTCCAGTGCTGCGATGACGCTCGGTGACCAGCCCGTCAATGCCACGGGGATGGTCGCTGGCGCGGACGCGGGGATGGTTGCTGGCGAGTGCGTCGGGGCAGCATCCCCTGCGGCATGCACCTCTTCCAGGGCCATGTCCACGGCGTCCCATTCGTCTTTATGTTCTATCTCTTTCGGCTCGGTGTCAACTTTACCAAACCGGAAGACTAGTGGCATATGATCCTTGTGTACCATGGCATAGGTCGCCGTGGAGGTCTGAATGATCGAGGGGAATGGGAGGTGAAGATATATATAGGATTGTGAGTGAGTGGGCAGTAAAGCCGCCTATTAAACAGCGGCTCGGGCGCCATTGATGGACCGATTGGAAGCAAGGAGGGCGGATACGGAGGTCAAAGGGCTCGCTTCCCGGTGAGCCTGTGGCGCACTGCCCGCACGCCTCCCGGTGAGCCTGCGCGGCAGAGGCCAGCTCGCACGCCTCCTGTCAACTCAAGCAGCTGCTCGCACGACACCTCCTAAGCCCTAGCCAATAAAAGAGTGCGATGCTTGGTAGCACGTAAGGGTAGTAGAACGCCCACGGTTTGAAAATAATGCAATCATTTGCGTGGAAACGTGATAGTTCTTTGTTCCAAAAAGTTTTTGTTCGCTATTAATGTGTGCGCCTTTTCCCAAAGTGGACACGAAAAATACCACAACATATTTATGCTATATCATGACACCATGCCCAATTTCTTGAATTTTATGTGAGTTCTAGATTTACTATAATTTAGCGTAATATTCTCAATGCTAGCTCTAAAAGAAAAAATATATTAAAAAACGAGTCTCAAATAGGAAAACAAAATGCTATGACGCCTTTATGTGCCATGTTCATGACACCATGCCAAGTTTCATGAATCTTGTGACGAGTTTTTGATTTACATGATTTAAAACCCGAGTTTCTCAATGTTTCTATGGCCGAGCCAAGCCCCCGAGATGTTTGAAATTCATTCCCATATCTTGCATGGACCTAAAGATGCATGCACACTAATATGGTTTTCAACCCATTTTGATGCACCGGACCTTGTGATTGTAGTTCAAATTTGAATTATGCATATTAAATAATGCATATAAAATTCCATTAATGTATAAAAAGGCCAAACGAATCATGTATAATTTCATATTTTGGCACGACACTCTCATTTTGGTATATGTTGCCTATAAAAATAGTTTAAGACGAGAAGAGGCAGCGTATGTCGATTCGCCCATGTAAGGTGACACATTCCATATCGTAACAATAAAGCTTCCCGTGAGAAGCTCTGGTTTGTGAGGGGCTTGTGCCAAAACTTGTCCCAAATTGGACATTATTTTACCAGGACACATATGAGCCATGCATGTCATGACACCATGACAAGTTTCATGAATTTTTTGACGAGTTTTTGATTTATACATGATTTAAAACCCGAGTTTCTCAATGTTTGTGTGGTTGAGCCAAGACCGCGAGATGTTTGAAATTCATTCCCATATCTTGCATGCGATCCTAAAGATGCATGTACACTTATATGATTTTCAACCCATTTTGATGCACCAGACCTTGTGATTGTAGTTCAAATTTGAATTATGCACGTTAAATAATGCATATAAAAGTCAATTAATGTATAAAAAGGCCAAATGAACCATGCATAATTTCATATTTTGGAACGACACTCATTTTGGTATATGTTGCCTCTAGAAATATACAGTTCAAGACGAGAAGAGGCAACGGATGTCGATTTGCCCACATAAGGTGACGCGTTCCATGTCGAAACCACAAAAGCTTTCCGTGAGAAGCTCAAGTTTGTAAGGGGCTTGTGCCAAAACTTGTCCCAAATCGGACATTTTTTCACCAGGGCACATATGAGCCATGTCATGACACCATACCAAGTTTCATGAATTTCTGACGAGTTTTTGATTTATACATGAATGTAAGACCAAGTTTCTCAATGTATGTGGGCGAGCCAAGACCCCGAGATGTTTGAAATCCATTCCCATATCTTGCATGGGGCCCAAAGTAGCCATGGACACTTATATGATTTTTAACCCATTTTGATGCACCGGACCTTGTGATTTTAGTTCAAATTTTAATTATCCACATTAAATACCTAGAGAACTCAATTAATGTATGAAAATGCAAAAAGAACCCTAAATAATTCCATATTTTAGCAAGACACTCTTACTGGTTTGTGTTGCCTCTAACAAAAGTTCAAGGCGAGAAGATGAGCGGATGTTGTTTTGCCCACGTAAGGTGACGTGTACATTATCGGAACCACAAAGCTTGCAGTGAGAAGCTCCGGTTTGTAAGGGAGTTGTGCCTAAAATTGTCCCAAGTTGGACATATTTTTTATCATGCCATATATGGGCCATGTCATGACAACCTACCAAGTTTTTAGAATTTCTGACGCGTTTTGGATTTACAATAATTTAAAACCAAGTTTCTCAATGTTTGTGACCGAGCCAAGATGCGGAGATGTTTGAAATTCATTCCCATTTCTTGCCCGTGACCTAAAGATGAAGCCATGGACACTAACATGATTTTTCATCCCATTTTGATGCACCAGACATTGGGAAGATAGTTCAAATTTGAATTATACACATTAAATGTCTAGAAAACTCAATTAATGTATAAAAATGCCAAATGGACCCTAAATAATTCCATATTTTAGCACGACACAGCTATTGGTCAGTGTTCACTGCAGATAAATCTTATTGCAATCCAAACACCATCCTTTGTCGAAGTAACCTCATTTTTTGTTTTAAAAACATTTTGAAAATGAAGTCTTTCACAAACAGTTCATGTTCATGAATCGTGTGTGATGCAGTATAAAATATCTTGGGCCAATCCTCATAATGCATGGCTTAGGCCAGAAGCTTCGTCGGCTACAGTACACCGTCGGCCAGTTTACCGCACTGACTCCTCAGACCATTTTACTTTTCAATCATTGACGGAGAAAGATGGGGACGTCGATCCTCGTCGTGAGGGCAACGTTGGCAACCCACTCCGGCCCGAGCACGGCCGCATCAGCCATGAGCGCGCTCTCAACATGCTTGAACGCGACCGCTACCTCCGACAGGGCGGCTGCAGCAACCGAAAGGGCAGCTGCTGCAGCTGAGAGGGTGACAGCAACAACCGCGACGGGGATAGCAAATGGCGAGAATGGCACATCAGTTGTTAGTTTCTCGGCGGTCGCCGTAGCCCTGATGGCGAACGCCTAGTCCCATCTCGAGGCCGCCCACACCCATCTCGTGTCGGTCACTGCACAAATCACATATGCCTTCTCCGACACCGGTCGACAACCCACGTCCGATGAGTTGGTAATCGCTGAGTGTGCTCGAGCAGGCATCCGTTTGTCGGCGGCCTCCCTAGCCAAGATTGTGGCCGTCCATGCCCGGAGCAAGGTCGCCCACGCCCGGCTCATGGCGGCCTTATCCAAAGAGATGGTGGACGAAGACTGCGAGATGCTGGAGTATGTGGCGATGGATCCCATGGATCTCCTTACCCGGGAGGTCGTCGAGCGGGAGATGGTCATCGAGGAGGCGGCGGAGATCGACGAATGCCAGGTGGAATATTAGCCACTGTCTAGAGCGATGGTCTTTTGTTAGAGTAATGTTTAGGTCAACTAACTAACGTTTATTAGTTGCTCGATTAAGTAAGTGCGGGCAGTGCTGTAGGATCTTTTGTGTAGTACTCAAATTTGCAAGTGTTGTTAAATTAAGCAATGACGTCGATGACCAATGTAATGAGGGAAATTCGGACCAAAATTTGCCGCCGTATCCCTATTTTCTCTTCCAAATGAAAATGAAATGCAAGTACCATGTGCAATGTAGTATCCGATATCTTACGATGGAAGCTTGGAGACCAAAATTTCCATGTTCAGTCTCATCACACACGGGATAAACTATAGGATTCGTCTGTGTTGTTGAATATCGCACACAGTTATGGTAAAGGGACTGTGTTCGATGTGACTGTGCGCGCTACTTTTTCGCCGCATCGAACGAAATTTTGGGTTGCCGCACAAAAATCTACCTCCCCCGCCCCTCGTACCAACCAAAAGCCACATTCCCCCTGCTTCCCCCTTCCTTTCCTAAGCTCAAACCTTCACTGCTTGCTTGCAGCGCCGCCTCCTTGATACGTCTCCAACGTATCGATAATTTATGAAGTATTCATGCCATGATTGCCAATGTTTGCAATACTTTTATATGGTTTTGATGCACTTTATATGATTTATTTAGAACTAACCCGAACTGACGCTGTTTTCAACAGAATTACCGTGGTGTTGTTTTTGTGCAGAAAATGAAAGTTCTCGAAATCGCTCGAAACTTTTTTACGTTTTTTTCTAGAGAAAATAAGAAATACTGGAGCGAAGAACCACCGAAGGGGAGCCACCCGTGGGGCACAAGCCATCAGGGCGCCCCCTAGGCCGCGCCCTGATATGTGGTGGGGCCCACGTGGCTCCGTTGCGCGTGATTCCAACGCTGAAAAATCCTATAAATCCCAGAAACCCCGGAAGTAAACAGAGACTCTCCGTTTTGCCTCCGCAACTCTATGTATCGACGAAAAACCAATCTGGAGACGTTCCAGTACCCTGCCGGAGAGGGGAAACCATCACCGGAGGCCATCTTCATCATCCCGGCGGAGGCCATGACGAGGAGGGAGTAGTTCACCCTCGGGGCTGAGGGTATGTACCGGTAGCTATGAGTTCAATCTCTCTCTCTCGTATTCTTGAGATGTCACGATCTTGATGTATGACGGGCTTTGTTAATATAGTCGGATCATATGATGTTATTCCCTTCCTATCATGTTGTGATGAATTGAATCGTTCCCTTTCAGATCTCGTTATGTTGGATTGAATATTTCGGTTTGAGAACACTTGATGTACGTCTTGCGTGGGATACCCGTAGTGACATTGGGGTATTCTATTGATTCACTTTATATATGTTGAGGCATCAACTTGCGGATTCCGGTGACCTTGGGGATCTATGCATAGGGGTTGATTGCACGTTGTCATACCACGTTCTCCGATAGAAATCTTGGGGTGCTCCTTGAAGTTCTTTGTGTTGGATTGAATATGATAGACCCGAAATTGTTTGATGCATGTCGCATAATTTACCCATGGATACTTGAGGTGACATTGGAGTATCTAGGTGACATTAGGGTTGATTGATATGTATCATTGGTGTTGTTCTAGTACGAACTCTAGGACTGTTTGTGACACTTATAGGAATAGCCCAAAAGATTGATCGGAAAGAATAACTTTGAGGTGATTCTACTAGCTACACCAATTTCATCTTATTTTCTCCGCTAGATAGGAACTTTGGAGTGATTCTTTGTTGCACGTTGAGGGATGATCATATGATTCAACTATGTTAGCATTGTTGGGAGATTGCGCTAGTGAAAGTATGAACCCTAGGCCTTGTTTCCAGGCATTAATATATTGTTTTGCTCGCTGTTTTACACTTGTTACCTTTTTATTTTTTCAGGTTACAAAAACCTATATCTACCTTTCATATTGCACTTGTATCACCATCTCTTCGCCTAACTAGTGCACCTATACAATTTTCCATTGTATTGGGTGTGTTGGGGACACAAGAGATTTCTTGTATTTGATTGCAGGGTTGATTGAGAGAGACCATATTCATCCTACACCTCCCACGGATTGATAAACCTTAGGTCATCCACTTGAGGGAAAATTGCTACTGTCTTACAAAACTCTGCGCTTGGAGGCCCAACAAAGTCTACAAGAATAAAGTTGCGTAGTAGACATCAAGCCGTTTTCTGGCGCCGTTGCCGGGGAGGTGAGTGCGCGAAGGTATATCTTGAGATCTTGCAATTAAATCTTTTAGTTTCTTGTTTTTCACTAGTTTATTTTTATAAAATAAAACTACAAAAAAATGGAGTTTAGGTTGCCTCAATTGCTTCGTCTTTTTAGTGTCTTTCGTGAAAATGATGGTTCGGAAAATTGTGCTCAATTGGTAGAGTAAGAATTTATGAAAATACTTAATGAGAATTCCTTGAATTATGAGCATGATTGCAATGTTGCTAGTATGAATTCTCTGAATATCCATGATGCTAATGATATGCAAAGCCACAAGCTTGGGGATGCTATGTTTGATAAAGATGATATTTCCAGTCCCCCAAGTTTTGATGAGCAAATTTATTATGATGATGGCATGCCTCCTATCTATGATGATTATGATGATGACATGCATACTATAAAGAATAATTATAACCATGAAAATTGTCATCATGATTTTAATATTCAAAGTGGTTATCTCAATCAAGTGTCTCATGATAGTTATTTTGTTGAGTTTGCTCCCATGAATGAGAAGAAAATTGTTTATGTGGAGAGTAATAAATTTTCTATGCTTGTAGATCATGAAAAGGATGCTTTATGTGATAGTTATATTGTTGAATTCCTTCATGATGCTACCGAAAGTTATTATGAGGGAGGAACCTATGCTTGTAGGAATTACAACAATATCAAGTTTCCTCTCTATGTATTCAAAATTTTGAAGTTATGCTTGTTTTGCCTTCCTATGCTAGTTGATTCTTGTTCCCATAAATTGTTTTCTCACAAAATCCCTATGCATAGGAAGTGGGTTAGACTTAAATGTGCTTGTCATGAGATTCATGATGCTCTTTTTCATGTTTCAATTACTATTCCTATGTGAGCATCATTGAAATCATCATGCCTAGCTAAAAGGCTTTAAAGAAAAGCGCTTGTTGGGAGACAACCCAACACTTTTACTTTCTGTTTTTGAGTGTTCAAATGATTAAGCTACTGTATTAATCATGTTTTGTGTCTTTTATTTCAATAAAGTGCCAAGTAAAGCCTTTGGGATGACTCACAAGATGAGTAGAATTGATGTTGTGCAAAAACAGAAACGTTTGCCTCCAGTAAAGAATTTCTATGCTTTTACCGAAGCATCAAAAAATTCTAAAATTTTTACACAGAATTCATATGCAAATTCTCTAAGTTGTCCTAATTTTCAAAAAAATTAGAGACATGGAAGTATGGTTATACTACAGATCTTCATAGACTGTTCTGTTTTTGTCAGATTCTATTTTGCATGCATAGTTTGCTTGTTTTAGTGTTCCCATAGCTTATATTCAGTGATATAAATTATGTGAATGGTATAATACAGTAGGTATTATGTGAACAATTATGAATCTTGTCTTGATAGTACCTAAGTGAATGATCTTTATTTATTATACTAACCCATCTCACGAAGTTCCGTTAAGTTTTGTGTGATTGAAGTTTTCAAGTTTTGGGTGAGACACCGATATGAGGAGAATAAGGAGTGACAAGAAGCTAAGCTTGGGGATGCCCAAGGCACCCCAAGGTAATATCCAAGGAAGACTCAAGCGCCTAAGCTAGGGGATGCCCCGGATGGCATCCCCCCTTTCGTCTTCAACACTATCGGTATATCTTACTTAGAGCTATATTTTTATTCGTCACATAATATGTGCTTTGCTTGGAACGTATTTTTATTTTGTTGTTCTTTGTTATATTTTATTTATAATCTTGTTTTTCAATAAAAAGTTCCAAGAATTGCCTTAAGATGTTTCTATTGCATATTTTATGTGTGCTGTGTAAAAACGGAAACTTTTTCTGTAGTGTTTGAATTTTCATATTTTACTGGAACGTGGAAAGTTTATGAACTTTTTACACAGTATTTTCATATAAATTCTTTATCGTGTCCTAAATGTTCATAATTTTTAGAGATACATAAGTGCACTTTGTAAATTAATTGCTACAGAATGTCCTGTTTAGAATGATTGCTGTCATAGTTTTGTTATCTAGTTCTCCTATGGTTTTCATGACTTATATTGGTACATATAAGTCGTGGAAATGATAGTAAACATTAGATAATGTTTGGAAATTATTATGCCACTTGTCTTGGCAGTACATAAAGAGTTTATTTATTCTTATGTGCACTAACCTATCTCACGAGTTCTTTTGAGTTTTGGGTGGATGAAGTTTTTGAGACTTAGGTGAAACCGGGATATGAGAGGATTGAACGAGATACAAAAGCTCAAGCTTGGGGATGCCCAAGGCACCCCAAGTAAATATTTCAAGAAGTCTCAAGCATCTAAGCTTGGGGATGCTACGCATCCCACCTCTCTTCATCAAACAAATATCGGTTAGCCTATGTTGAGCCTAAATTTTTGTCCGTTCACATGATATGTGTTATTCTTGGAATGATTTTTTTATTTAGTTTGCTGTTTGAATAAAATACTCAGATCTGAAAATCTTTATTGAGAGAGAGTCCTCACATAGCTACTTTATTGTTTGACTGCTCATTGATCTTCACTTATATCTCTTGAGAGTAGTTTTATGTTTACTCTTGTGCTTCACTTATATCTTAAGAGTAAATTGTGAATGAATGAAATATCATAAATCTGAAATTATCAATGTGCTATATTCTTAGTAGCAAGTTCACATTTGGTTTAGAAAGTAAAATCTATTGAAGTTTAACAATCACTGTATTGGTCATATGAGCAATTCATGAATGATTAGTATAAGAAAGAGAACTTTCACATACAAATATATTATCTTGGACATCTTTTATGATTGTGAATACCCATTAATTATTTTAAAGCTTGATCAAATAGTTGAAGTTGGACAAGGAAGACAATTTAATGGTTATGTTTGGGTATATTTGCAAAGAAGTTATATTGTTATGGATCCTCAAACATGTGGTGCTTGTTTAGAACCTTTTGCTAGCCAAAACTTCGTACTAAGTAGAGATACTACTTGTGCATCCAAATCCTTGAGCCAAGTTTATTCCATGAGAGTCCACCGTACCTACCTGTATATGGTATTTCACTGCCATTCCAAGTAAATTTGCATGTGCCACCTCTAAAATCTTCAAATAAACATCCGTTTTGTGTGCTCGTACCGCTCATGGAGCGACGGGGCGGTCATTATCTACAATGCTAAGCGGGTTATTCTCAAGATGAGTGTTTATTCACTTGTCATTGCACGAGAGAGGCTGGTAAAAAGGATGCCCAGTCCTGCATAATACAAAAATAAATAAACAAACCCCCCCCCCCCTAGAAAGTTGATTGTTTGGAGGGCAACCGTGGATTCGGCTAGCCATGGAATGTGTTTGAATGGTGGAGGGGGAGTAAAATTTCAATTCTGTTTGGGAACCACCAATAATGTGATTAGCATAGAAGATATTGAAAACTCTATTGTGACATTGACAGGAAAAGCACACCACTCAAAATTACATATTCATCTCTGTTTTAAACAATGAGCTCTAGCACCTATGCAAATCCCTGCTTCTCTCTATGAAGGGACAATCTATTTACTTTCATGCTATTTCCTATTCATGTTTATTCAACTTCTTATTCCAACCTCAGTCTATTATTTGGCAAGCATCATGTGGTGGGGAAAGATCCAAACATATATATCCAGTCAAATATATTTGATCATGGTTCATCATTGTTGACAATTATCTTCATGATACATATGTTGGGAGGCGAAACATTAAGCCCCTATCTTTCTGTGTGTTCGATGGATGTTGTTTGTTCTAAAAATATGCCTTGAGCATGGGCAACCATAAAAGACTATATGATAATAGAGTATGTAGAGCTCTTACTAAACTTGATGATGCATTGAAATTTTTTGGTGACCAAGAACATAGATTGTTAAGTTTCAAGTGAATGAATTGTTTGAACCATGACATGTGAATTGATTGCAACTCTATCATGATGATTTTTATGAGAAAAAGTTGCTGGTTATGATGCTAGAAAAGTGACTGGAATTATCAGTGATCAAACTTAGATATTATGCCAGCATTCACACTTCATAAATTATTTCTTTTATCATTTACCTACTCGAGGACGAGCAGGAATTAAGCTTGGGGATGCTGATACGTCTCAAACATATCGATAATTTATGAAGTATTCATGCCATGATTGCCTATGTTTACAATACTTTTATATGGTTTTGATGCACTTTATATGATTTATATAGAACTAACCGAACTGACGATGTTTTCAGCATAATTACTGTAGTGTTTTTTTGTGCAGAAAATGAAAGTTCTCGGAATCGCCCGAAACTTTTTTATGATTTTTTCTGGAGAAAATAAGAAATACTGGAGCGAAGAACCACCGAAGGGGATCCACCCGTGGGGCACAAGTCATGAGGGCACGGCCCCCCTAGGTCGTGCCTTGATATTTTGTGGGGCCCACGTGGCTCCATTGCGTGTGATTCCAACGCTAAAAAATCCTATAAATCCAAGAAACCCCAAAAATAAACAGAAACTCTCCGTTCCACCGCAGCAACTCTCTGTATCGACGAAAAACCAATCTGGAGACGTTCCAGTACCCTGCCGGAGAGGGGAAACCATCACCGGTGGCCATCTTCATCATTTCGGCGGAGGCCATGATGAGGAGGGAGTAGTTCACCCTCGGGGCTGAGGGTATGTACCAGTAGCTATGAGTTCAATCTCTCTCTCTCTCTCTCTCGTGTTCTTGAGATGTCACGATCTTGATGTATCACGACCTTTGTTAATATAGTCGGATCATATGATGTTATTCCCTTGCTATCATGTTATGATGAATTGAATCGTTCCCTTTCAAATCTTGTTATGTTGGATTGAATATTTCGGTTTGAGAACACTTGATGTACGTCTTGCGTGGGATACCCGTAGTGACATTGGGGTATTCTATTGATTCACTTGATATATGTTGAGGCATCAACTTGCGGATTCCGGTGACCTTGGGGATCTATGCATAGGGGTTGATTGCACGTTTTCATACCATGTTCTCCGATATAAATCTTGGGGTGCTCCTTGAAGTTCTTTGTGTTGGATTGAATATGATAGACCCGAAAATGTTTGATGCATGTCGCATAATTTACCCACGGATACTTAAGGTGACATTGGAATATCTAGGTGACATTAGGGTTGATTGATATGTATCATTGGTGTTGTTCTAGTACGAACTCTAGGGTTGTTTGTGACACTTATAGGAATAGCCCAAAAGATTGATCGGAAAGAATAACTTTGAGGTGGATCTACTACCTACACCAATTTCATCTTATTTTTCTCCTCTGGATAGGAACTTTGGAGTGATTCTTTGTTGCACGTTGATGGATGATCATATGATTCAACTATGTTAGCATTGTTGGGAGATTGCGCTAGTGAAAGTATGAACCCTAGGCCTTGTTTCCAAGAATTAATATACCGTTTTGCTCGCTGTTTTACACTTGTTACCTTTTTATTTTTTCAGGTTACAAAAACCTATATCTACCTTTCATATTGCACTTGTATCACCATCTCTTCGCCTAACTAGTGCACCTATACAATTTGCCATTGTATTGGGTGTGTTGGGGACACAAGAGATTTCTTGTATTTGATTGCAGGGTTGTTTGAGAAAGACCATCTTCATCCTACACCTTCCACGGATATATAAACCTTAGGTCATCCACTTGAGGGAAAATTGCTACTGTCGTACAAAACTCTGCGCTTGGAGGCCCAACAAAGTCTACAAGAATAAAGTTGCGTAGTAGACATCCTTCCTCGCCGGCGACGCTCCTTCCTGCTGCTTGGCCTCCTCCATCTAGTCAGGTAATCCACACCTTCCCCATCCTTCCTCCCCCTCCACCCCTCCTCCTCCATTCCACATGCCCCGACCGCCGGTGCGACACATTCCACCAAAATCACCAGCCCACCCCCCACATAATTGCCGTCGAAAGACATGGTGCATGCAGTATAGCCAAGATCTCAAGGAGCACCTACCAACGGAGAAGCAAATGATGACCGCACGCGCGGATGAGGCCGCTATAGCTGCCATGTGTGCTGACCCCTAGATCTTGGAGCAACACCTTGCCGTCGAGGCCACCGTCGACGCCTCGCGCGCGGACGCCACCATGCGGTTGGTTGCTTTGAACAACAACTCGTTGTGTTTTCTCGAGGGCTCCGTTGTTGCCTTCGACGACGACTATGAGTTGTTTTCTCAGTGTGCCCATGCTTTCCTCAACTCTAGAGTCGGCAGGTTAGTGCTCGGACAGGCTGAGGCCACTCACCACTATGAGGAGGGAACCCACGATGTGGAGGCCTCGCCCTCGTCCAAGCCCATCGTTATCGATATCTCCAACGACGAGGAAAATCTTGTTTTTAAGCTTAATTACTAATAACTTGTGTTCAGCTAGCTACACCTGTTAAGCATGTTTGCTTTACCTGTTGCATGTGCTTCTCCTGCCTTTTCTTAAGAAATTCTAGTGAAATATGCAATGTAATGCTACTGTGCAATCTGACCTTCTAGTATGTTCTATTGTGCAATGTGATGCTCAGTTAACTGTTTGGTTCATTTTTTTTGGTGATCATCTGCAATGTGATGTTCGATTATTGTTGGTACAATTTTGTTTTGTTATGCATGTGAAACATACAATTGCTATATTTCATAGTTCTTAGCACGCTTGGCTTTTCCATGTAGCTTGAATTCATATGTTGGATCTGCAATGCGTTTATTTTTCATTAACATATTTTACTGATAGCACGCCAAATCTCACTTAAAACCTGATCAATATCTATCTTAAACACGTTACAGGGGGAACAATGGGAGACACTGAAGTTTACCATCGAGGTTTGCACTTTCATTATCCTTTGGCTAATAGCACACTATTGTGAAATTGCAGGAACCATTCTAATATTTAGGTTTCTAATAATAATTTGGTCTTGCACATGTAGGTCCTGCTCTAAGAGGTTTAGACCCACTGTCGTGGTTTTGTCACGGCAGATGTCCTAGTGTTAGGACTTAGGTGTGAAGCCATCGCTACGGCGGTTAACTCGAAGGGGTTGGTCGGGACGAAAGACACATGTTTACCCAGGTTCGGCCCCTCTCGAAGGAGGTAATAGCCTACGTCCTTCTTTGAGTTGTATTGATTGGATATCGATTACAAGGGAGCGGATTCGCTTGACCTAGTACTCGATTAAAGGTTTCATGTCCTAAGCCGCCCAGGTAACCCGCCTTTATATACACAGGTCAAGGCCCAGGGCTTACAAGAATCCGGGTCGGGTTATACTTAATAACCGACCTTCCTCAAATTACTCCTACCTTGTCTGGCAAGCCGCTACCGGCGGCTTACGCCACCAGGTTACACATTGTCTTCTGGTTCTAGGCTTCCAGGCCCATTGGGCAAGTTACTTCCAAGCCTTACTGCTAAGCCGCCAACCTCATGACCCGGCCCCACCTGGGCGGGTCTCACCATGGGGTTATATCCCCAACAATAGGCCCCAGATTGATTTGAACCGGTTCATGTCAATCTTCAAGTCTTCTGGTTGGCGAATCTTGCATTCTTTGACAAATCTTCATGACCCGCCATATCTGAAAATGGGTGACGTCGTTTCTGATCAATCTTCATAACCCGCCATGACATCATCAGGAAAATCAAAAAGATTCCCCTGACGTTACAACGGATCTTTTTCATTAATATGACCAGCCCGAGAATCGAGGCACTTTCTTGGTCAATCGTCATCGTGTCTCCTCGATTCCCGCACCAGACTGTTGCTATTCCATCACCCCCTTATAAATAGGCGCGGGGGGTCCCATCATTTTTACTTTCCCCGCTGCTGCCTTCTTCTTCTTCCTCCAGACGCCCGCGCCGCCAAAGCTCCTCCGCGCCGTTCGGACCTCGCCGTCGTCCCCAACTCAGGCCGCTGCATCACCCTGATCGCGTCCAGAACACTCCCGCGTTCGCCCGCTCCATCTGCATCTCCCAGGTTCCATCTTTGCCCCCTCTATAGATCTGCATTAATTCTTCAGGCTTCCCCCGAGTTCATCGGGTTTTCTTCGTGTTCATCACCGCTCGTCGGAGCATTCTTCGTAGATCAGAAAAAAAACACTTCTTTAGGCCTTATAGTGTTTAGCCGAACCATGCGGCCACCCGCTTAGTAAACATGCCATGCTCATTATCGATTATCTGCTCACTGTAATCCGCATAGGAACTGCCTGTTCTTCCACTAGCTTTTAGGTTTAGGAAATATTTTTCTTTTTATCTCGCCCGTAGATCTTAAATCGGTAGTTGTAGCTGTTGGAATCTATTTTTCCACACTTAGCGATTTTTCCAATACTCACTGGCAAACTTGATCCGCCATCATGCCGCTGGCTCTCGTTGTCATGCCGCAACCAGCTTCGGCGGCTTATAATTTTTATACTGACCCGCCAACTACCATCACCATTTTAGAGTCATAACTGCTTTGGTCATGACGCGTTTTTAACCCGCCATATACTCATACCTTTCCACAGTCTTTTAAGCCACCGCCATGTCTAAAGCCCTAGCTTCCTGCGACTGGGTAATGTCCGGGGTAACTGAGGAATCACTCAAGGATTTTGTCACCATGGGAGTTTTGCCGGCTCAGGATGTTATCCACTGGCGGGTTCCAGGCAATGAAACCACTCCCAAGCCCGAGGATGGGGAAGTCATTGTGTTCACAGACCATCTTCTCCGTGGCTTCTCATCGCCCGGGTCTAAATTTTTTCGGGATGCCTTACACTTGTATAAACTGCACCCTCAAGACATTGGCCCCAATTCTGTCACCAACCTGTGCCAGTTCCAAACTCTCTGTGAAGCTTATCTGCAAGAAGAGCCGTCAGTGGACCTCTTCAAGGAATATTTCTATGTCAACCGCCAGTCAGAAATGGCGGATGGACTGAGTCTTGAGCTTGGAGGTGTCACTCTTCAGAGACGGAGATATGTGCTCTTTCCAGCGGCAGTTCTGCCGAGTCATCCCAAGGACGGGAACAAAACCTGGTTTTATTGCAAAGACACCTCCCCAGAAGGAGAGAATCCATTGTCGGGTTATCATCCTTACCGGCTCAGCACCGACACCGAGCTCCCAAACCGGATGTCTGCCGTAGAGCGCATCCAATACGGTCCAACCTGTTCAAAAATAAGGGCCCTGTTAGCCAACGGGTTAACAGGCGTTGATCTGACCCGCTGCTGGGTCTCTTGGAGGATTCTGCCGTTGAGCCGCCGCGACGCCTTAATGTGTCAATATACTGGCGAGGTGAACGATCCTCAATGCTTCAACCAGATTCCCTTGGTAGACCAGGACCTCAATGCAATCGTCAAATCTCTGTTGGGAGAACCTCAATCAGTCTGCAACAAGACGGGGTTAAGTCCCTTTTATGCACTTAACCCGACTCGAGAGGTGAATCTTTTCATCCTAATCTTCACTCATTCTTTAAATGATGTATTTCATGTATTGTATTTTGACCTTTCTACCAACGCACATATCATATGTAGGCCGGCTCTTCCTTCTGGAACAAGAGGTTAACCATTACCTCCAAGAAGAAAAGCAAAGCAAACAAGGCAACCAAGGCTAAAGCTCCGGCTCATAGAAAGAAATAAACGACCGAAGAACTATTCGGTCTGGATGACTCAGAGGTAGAACTTGATTCCCTTGGTCGTCTTTTTATGCAACTTATTGATGCTGACTCTTCTCAGGAAGAGGCGGAGGCTAGTGAAGCCGGGGCTGCAGAGGTAACTATCATCTCCTCCGACTCAGAACCTCTACCAACAGAGAGAATCCGGCGGGTCATCCAGAAAGTTAAGTTTTCACATCCTCTTGCTCACTTGGACCCCGACTTTCTTTTGAAGAAACAACAACATGACGCCAGACGTCAGACCCGGAGCGGTGGCTCTGAAGACCTGGTGGCCGGCTTGCCTGACACTCCGGCTCGCCGAAAACGTCGCAACGAGGTACTTCCGGCTTATGTTTGTATTTCTACATATTAACCTTGTGCTGCCCCTTACTCATATTGTTCCATCAAATTGTATCAGGAGACTCCTCCTTCGTCTGGCGACTCAACCGCCACCAAGCTGCCTCCCCTTGTTATCAATCCGGGGTAAACTTCCTTATATCCTTTCCCTGCTTATTACTACGCTGTCCTTGCATATAATTGACCACGAAGTCCATGTTTTGCAGGGCCCAGGCTAAGAAAAGGAAACTGAGTGGGTCATCTTCCCGTCCGGATGCCTCAGAGCCGGAAGACCCAAAGCTTGACGCTCCTGAAACTCAAGTGGAGCCATTCGATGCCGGCCAGGGTGCTCATGACGACTCTCCTTAGCCCAACGAGCGGTGGATGTTGATGTTGTGATCGCTGAAGCCTTTCCGGAGATGGACCCTAAGCCGCCCAGCCCCTTGCCAACAACCCAAGAGGTGCCGACTCAAGAAGAAGAGGTCACTATTACCGGCTCAGCCTATGCCGCTCCGGCCCCCTCCAATGTGCTAACCAAGCATATTCACAAGGCTGAGACACCTTCTTCTGAGAAGGATAAAAACAAACTTGACCTGCCAAACTTGGAGAAGCTGACCGCTGACGAGTTGCACTCGGGCTATCTGAGCCGCCTGGCCTCCAGCCGGGACATGGAAGCTAGACTAGTAGATATGATGAAGAAAAAATATGAGGTATTCCACTTCTCTGCTCTCTGTATACCCTTACGTAGCCCCCAAGGGCCGGCTTATATTCTCGAAAATAAGCCGGGTCTTCAATAATATGTAAACTTGAATAGACCAATGCTGTAGCCCCCAAGGGCCGGGTCATTATACCAATAATGAGCCGGCACATATTGCCTTAGGAAACGCAAAAATGCCAAGTGTAGCCCCCAAGGGCCGGGTCATTATGCCAATAATGAGCCGGGACTTTTTGTAGACCTGATCCTAGATTTGTAGAGCAATGTGTAGCCCCCAAGGGCCGGGTTATCTTCCTAAATATGATCCGGGTCTTATTTGTATTGTAGACATAAGAAAGAACTGATACACATTAGCCCCCAAGTGCCAAGTATATTGCTTGCAATCTGCTTGGGACTTGTAATGATCCTCTGCCAAAATTCTAAATACCAGTATGAGCCGAACTGGCGGCTTAAAACTGATAATCTTGCCTTGTTATGACTTGTCTTGTGCAGGAATCTTTAAATGCTGCTGAATCTAATGTGACAGACCTTAAGAAGAGTCTGGCACTACAACAAGAGGGCCGAGCGGAAGCCAATGCAAAGTGGCAGATCGCCTTGACTGAGTTGGAGAAAATCAAAAGTGAGCTTGAATCATACAAAAAGTCTGCCGAAACGAGCCAAGCCGCTCTGACCAAGCGTGCAGAAGACGCAGAGGGCCGTCTGAAAACGGTGACTGAGGAGCTGACCAGCCTGAAGCGGCACATAAGTCGGATGACCGAAGCCGTCTTTGGTAAGCATTGTTGACTGTACTTGTAATTATGCTTAAAATGATCCTATGGAGACTCGCCCGGCGACTTACAATCTCAACCTGTTTTGCAGGCCAACGAACTCGCCAACTTCCGGATGACAGCCTGTTGAAGCTGAAGGCTTTATACGCCTTCACTGAACAACTATACTCCGGATGTCTCTTTACCATCAGGGCAGTCTTTGGTGAGAAAGGTGTGCCAAAACTGATCAAAGACGTGTTGAATTATATCTCCACCGTCCCTGGGCACTTTGAGGAAATAAAAAGATCAGCCGCCCTCAAGGGTGCAATTTCTGCTCTAAGCCGGGCGCTGGGATATGCACCAGAACTTCACCCGGAGGAGATGATGGGCGGCTTCCCGCAACTCAAAGATGACGGGTCAGAATTCACCCAGGATGAGTACGCCCGTTGCCACCGAGAGTCTCGAGTGTTGGCCAGCCGGTTAGCCGTAGAAGCTGATCTATCAACATACCAGGCGGCTTACGATGACAACAACACTCGAGTACGGGTGCCTACCTTTGAGCCGAAGGATCTGACCCCTCAACGGCGTAAGCATATCTTTGCCCCTGACGTAGACCCGTCTCCCATCTTGAATGATGAAGCTCAATTTGAAGCTCTACTCAACTGCAACTGGGATGTGGACAACCTTCAAATCCAGGAGCCCGAAGACCCGGCGCACGGTGACCCGTCGACGAGCTAGGTGAAGAGCCGGTCTTCAAAGATTCTAACCCGGGCGAAACTGAGCCACCAGGTTTTAACTTGTGAAAAAACATGAGCAACATATTTTGGGCCCTGTGAGGCCTTGTAATAGCAGTAGAAAAAACTTGATCGCCTGTTCTTGTACCTTCGAGCACTTTTTAAACTTCTTTCAGCCTATATGCCGGCGACTTAGTGCAAATGTCTTGATATAATCATCTTACTGCCTTGACTCGCCCGGCGGGTTATATTCCATGAGAAATTCTAAGCCGGAGTCACCCAAAAACTTAGAATTTTATCATGAAAAATACCTGCAAAAACAAGCAATAGAATATATATTTGTATATCTTCTGCCTCATAAGCCGGCTTTAAAGGCACAGCAAGACAGGATAGCTTTGTTTTTGCAAGAAATTTTTTGTATTGCTTCCGAAGAAGCTAGGCATAAAAGCCTGAAACCTCGTAAGCCGGCTCTCACGTGACATAAATCCGTCGTTTAAACCTTAGCAAGTTCAGGGTCTTTAAAAGATTAACGTTGCTAAGAGTACGAACGGGCCACATAGCGGAGAGACTACAGCAGACAAGGCGAGTTTATCCTAGCTCACCGTAAGCCGGCTCTCGCGTGACAAAAGCCGCCGTTTAAACCTTGACAAGTTCAGGGTCTTTTTGCGAGATTGACTTTCAAGTTCAGGGTCTCTGAGCAAGATTGACTGTCAAGAGTTCGGCGGGTCACATGGTGGAGTAGCAAGTTGCAAACAGGCAGGTTTAACTCGAACATGGCATGTAAAGCCTGGCCAAGAGGGTATGAAAGCTAAACCCAGTGGGTTGGAAGCCCCCAAGTGACCTGATGAAGAATCAACTCTTTGCACGGAACTTGGTGCAAGAAAATGGCAGAGGCCCCGAATTATGGGGATGCCAACTTTATTATATCATAAAATGTGGTATATACAATGACAGGGGTATGTACATTGATGAGAGCCGGACCGGCGGCTCAAGTATAGTATGGCCGAAGGTGAGCAATATTCCATGGCCTTGCAGTCTCTTCACCAGAAGTGCGTGACTTGTCGCTCTCCCGTATATCGATGAGATAGTAGGAACCATTGTTGAGATTTCTGCTGATCACAAACGGTCCTTCCCAAAGAGGTGACAACTTATGCATATCTGACTGGTCTTGAATCAAACAGAGTACTAAGTCGCCTTCTTGGAACGTCCGGGTCTTGACCCTGCGGCTATGATAGCGACGCAGGTCTTGCCGGTAAATCGCGGACCGTGCTGCTGCAAGATCCCGTTCTTCGTCTAAGGCATCCAAAGCATCCTGACACGCCATCTCATTGTCAGCTTCCACGTAAGCCGCCACTCTGGCGAGTCATGACGAATATCACTGGGGAGAACAGCTTCTGCGCCATAAACCATGAAGAAAGGCGTATAGCCTGTTGACCTGTTGGGGGTGGTTCTTATGCTCCAAAGAACTGGAGGTAATTCCTCCACCCAACAACCCGGCGTGCGCTCCAAAGGAACCATAAGCTGGGGTTTTATCCCTCTCAAAATTTCCTGGTTAGCACGCTCTACTTGACCATTAGACTGTGGGTGAGCCACAGAAGATACATCGAGGCGGATATGTTCACCA
Source organism: Elymus sibiricus (assembly GCA_039707655.1). NCBI lineage: Eukaryota > Viridiplantae > Streptophyta > Magnoliopsida > Poales > Poaceae > Elymus > Elymus sibiricus. The sequence goes on from CM077665.1 coordinate 84,185,527, forward strand.
TCACAAAACTCCTTCATAGCCCCCTTGGACAGGTTTGTGCCATTGTCAGTAATGATACTATGAGGATAACCGAACCGAAAGATCAGCTTCTTGACGAACTGAACTGTTGTTGCTGCGTCACACTTGCTGACCGGCTCAGCCTCAACCCACTTAGTAAACTTGTCAACCGCCACCAAGAGGTGGGTCTTCTTGTCTTTAGACCTCTTAAAAGGTCCCACCATATCAAGCCCCCAGACCGCAAACGGCCAGGTGATTGGAATCATCCGCAACTCTTGAGCTGGCACATGGGCACGTCGTCCAAATTTTTGGCACCCGTCACACTTACTGACCAAGTACTGTGCATCTTTATGAGCTGTTAACCAGTAAAAACCGTGTCGAAAAGCCTTGTCCGCTAAAGATTTTGACCCGACGTGATGACCACAATCACCGGCATGTATCTCTTGCAGGATTTCACGGCCCTCGTCAGGAGAAACACATCGCTGAAAGACGCCAGTCACGCTACACCTATGTAACTCGCCATTGACAATAGTCATAGATTTAGACCACCTTATAATCTGTTGCGCCAGAGTCTCATCTTGGGGTAACTCGCCGCGGGTCAGATACGCCAGATAAGGCAGCGTCCAATTAGGGATTGCGCGGAGAGCCGCCACCAATTGTCCTTCCTGGTCAGGTATAGCCAAATCCTCTTTCGCCGGTAACTTAACCAACGGGTGATGCAATACGTCCAAGAACACATTAGGCGGCACTGGCTTATGCTGAGATCTCAATCGCGATAACGCGTTAGCCGCCTCATTCTTCCGCCGATCAATACGATCCACCTGATAGCCTTTGAAGTGGCCAGCAATAACATCAACCGCCTGGCGATAAGCCGCCATGCGAGGGTCCTTAGAATCCCACGTGCCAGAAACTTGCTGAGCCACCAGGTCTGAGTCGCCAAGACATCTGACCCGCCTCAAATTCATCTCCTTGGCCACACGGAGCCCGTGAAGCAAAGCCTCATATTCAGCTGCATTGTTAGTACAAGGAAACATTAACCTCAAAACATAACAGAATTTGTCACCTCGCGGGGAAGTTAAAACAACTCCAGCCCCCGAGCCTTCCAATTGCCTGGAGCCATCAAAATGAATTGTCCAATACGTATTGTCCGGCTTCTCCTCGGGTGCTTGACATTCTGTCCAGTCATTGATAAAGTCCACCAGAACTTGAGATTTCACAGCCGTCCGGGGCACATATTTCAGATTGAGAGGTCCAAGCTCAATTGCCCACTTAGCAATCCTGCCAGTAGCTTCCCTGTTTTGAATGATATCTCCCAAAGGAGCAGAGCTGACCACTGTGATTGGATGCCCAAGGAAATAGTGTTTTAGCTTGCGATTGGCCATGAATACCCCAAACACCAGCTTTTGCCAATGCTGATATCTTTGCTTGGACTCCGTCAAGACCTCACTGACATAGTAAACCGGCCGCTGGACTGGGTACTCCTTACCCGCCTCCTTGCGCTCCACCACAACTGCAGCACTAACAACTCTGTTGTTAGCCGCCACGTACAAGAGTAAAGGCTCCTTTTCCACCGGAGCAGCCAAAACGGGCGGCTTAGCCAACTGCTTCTTGAGCGCCTCAAACACCTCATTAGCCGCATCACTCCAGACGAAGTCGTCTGTCTTCTTCATCATCTGATATAGAGGAATAGCTTTCTCCCCCAGGCGGCTTATGAACCGACTCAGAGCAGCAATATGACCTGCCAAGCGCTGAACATCATTAATACACGCCGGCTTAGACAAAGAAATGATGGCCTTTATCTTGTCCGGGTTAGCCTCAATGCCACGCTTGGAGACCAAGAATCCCAAGAGCTTGCCTGCAGGCACACCAAACACACACTTTGCCGGGTTAAGCATCATCTTGTAAACCCGCAGATTATCAAAAGTTTCCTTCAAATCAGCCAACAGAGTCTCCTTCTTCCTTGACTTGACCACAATATCATCCACATAAGCATGAACATTGCGCCCAATTTGACCATGAAGACAGTTCTGCACACAGCGCTGATAAGTCGCCTGAGCGCTCTTTAGCCCAAAAGGCATAGACACATAGCAGAAAGCTCCAAAAGGCGTAATGAAAGATGTCTTCTCTTGGTCTTTGACTGCCATCTTGATCTGATGATAACCCGAATAAGCATCCAGGAAACATAAACTCTCACAACCCGCCATTGCATCAATGATCTGGTCGATATAGGGGAGAGCAAATGGATCAACCGTACATGCCTTGTTGAGATCGGTGTAATCTACACACATGCGCCACGTGCCGTTCTTCTTGAGTACCAACACCGGGTTAGCTAACCACTCCGGGTGAAAAACTTCGACGATAAACCTTGCTGCCAAGAGCCGGGCTACTTCTTCTCCAATAGCCTTACGCCTCTCCTCATTGAAACGACGGAGGAACTGTTTGACCGGCTTAAACTTAGGATCCACATTAAGGTGGTGCTCAGCGAATTCTCTCGGTACACCCGGCATATCAGAAGGCTTCCATGCAAAGATGTCCCGATTCTCATGGATGAATTCGATGAGCGCGCTTTCCTATTTGGGATCCATATTGGCCCCAATAGTGAATTGCTGCGATGAGTCGCCAGGAGTAAAATCCACCAGCTTGGTATCTTCTGCCACAAACTTAAGGGGCGGCTCAGATTCCGTGCTAGGTTTCTTCAACGGGGTCATATCTGCCGGGTCAACATTCTCCTTATAAAATTTGAGCTCTGCCTCAGCACAACTTGATTCTGCATACGCCGCATCACCTTCCTCGCACTCGAGAGCAATCTTCCGATCACCATGCACTGTAATCGTTCCATTTAACCCGGGCATCTTAAGCTGCAAGTAGACATAACAAGGCCTAGCCATGAACTTGGCATAAGCCGGCCGTCCAAACAAGGCATGGTACGGGCTCTTGATTTTAACCACCTCGAACCATAAGGTTTCCACCCTGTAGTTGAACTCATCACCGAAGGCCACTTCCAGGGCAATCTTTCCAACTGGATAAGCCGATTTTCCGGGCACCACACCGTGAAAGACCGTTGAAGACGGCTTGAGATCCTTGTCAAGCAAGTTCATCCGGCGGAATGTGTCATAGTACAGGATGTTGATGCTGCTGCCACCATCCATAAGCACCTTGGTGAACACGTAGCCTCCTACTTGGGGGGCTACTACCAAGGCTAACTGCCCCGGGTTATCCACACGCGGCGGGTTATCCACACGCGGCGTGTGATCCTCCCTGCTCCAAGTTATGTCATACTCAGACCACTTCAAGTACTGTGGGAGAGCCGGCATGACCGCATTAACCGCCCGCTTGCGCACCTTCTGATCCCGCTTGTCAAGGCTTGTCGTAAAGACGTGATATTGACCTCCATTAAGCTATTTTGGGTTACTCTGATACCCGGACTGGTTGTTTTGTTGCTGATCTCCATTGCTAGACTATTGATTATGACCTCCATAGTTTTCCTGACCTTGATAACCAGAACCTGAGCCGCCTGCACCAAAGCCGGACCCAGGAGAGCCGGATCCTGACCCGCCGGACGGTCCATTGCCGCCACCCTGATGCTGGTTAATGCTGTAATTCCGGAATTCCCGCATGACCCAACAATCCTTCCAGGCATGAGTGGATGGTTTATCGGGAACACTATGCTTTGGGCAAGGAGCATTCAACATTGCTTCCATATTGAAAGGCTTAGACTTGCCGAAAGGCGGTTTACCATTGCCCTTGCCGCGGTTGCTCCCAGCATTAGTGTTGGCCACCAGATCTGACCCGGCGTCCGGATGCTTCCGCTTACCGCCATTGCCGTTATTATTATTTCCTGCCCCACTCTGCTGTTGACCCTTGCCATTGCCATTCTTCTTTCCCTTAGCTGATTTCTCCTCATCAGACCCAGGATCCTTTGTACTGTCAGAATCTGCATATTTGGTGAGAGCCGCCATAAGCTCCCCCATATCCTGGCACGAACGCTTGAGCCGTCCGAGCTTCTGCTTAAGGGGCAAAAAATGACAATTCTTCTCAAGAATTAGAACCGCCTGAGCCGCCGTGATATTATCAGAGGAGTGGATAATGGTTGAGACCCGCCGGACCCAATGGTGGGCCGACTCATCCTCCCGCTCCACACAATGATCCAAATCCACAATTGTCATCGGCTGCTTGCACGTTCCTTGAAAATTCTTGATGAACTTCGCCTTCAACTCGGCCCAGGAATTAGTGGTGTTGGGTGGCAAACCCTTCAACCACGTACGAGCCAGCCCTTCCAGCATCATGATGAAGTACTTGGCGTAGACTGCATCACTGACGTCTAACATCTCCATGGCTAGTTCATAACTCTCGATCCAAGCTTCCGGAGGCAGATCAGCAGTATAATTTGGCACCTTACGCGGACTCTTAAAGTCCTTCGGCAGGCGTTTGTTTCGTAGCGCCGGCACTAAGCACGGCACTCCCACAGCCCTGGAGGTTACTGCGGCTCCTACCAAAACAGAAGGTGCTACTGTGGGTGATTCTTGGTAAGCCGCCACGGCCGCTGCCGCCTCTCGCTGTGCTCTTGCACGATCTGCAAGCGCCTGGGCATCAACAGCAGGCGGGTCATCCCGCGCCGGGTTCCGACGTCGCTCGCTGCTAGAAATCGCAGGCGACTCTATATGCCGGCTGTAACTGCAACTTGGGATAGGGGTCGAGTGCACGCGGCTCCAGCTATAGGTATACTTCTCCTGTTGCGCCACCGATGTCTGCAAATATCCAATGGCATTCCGCGCTTCTTCCGCAAAAGGAATTCCATCAGGGATGGGGAGCACGCCAAGTCTGACTGCCGCTGCCACCATGTTCTCCACCGGGTTAGAATAATGACCGGGTGGTGTTGGAAAGTGCTGCGGCGTGGTCTGGTTCCTGCGGGGTGGGTCTGGCTGCCGATGCTGAACCGCCACCCTACTCCCAGGTACTTCTGCCATCTGGGTCAAGGTCAGAGGCGCATTCCGTCCTGACCCCGGCGTGTTGAAAAGGTTCCTAGGCTCATACTGATCCGGCAGGCGAGTCTGGTGCCTCATCCGACGGACTGCGTCTGCGGTCTGTTGATCCAGGTCAAGGCGAAAAGCTTCCGCCCTGAGGCGCTCCGACTCAGCATCCATCTGAGCTTTCAGCGCATTGATTTCCTCTTGGGCACTGGCCATCTGGTCCTTCAACCTCGCGATCTCCGTGTTACGGGCTGCTTGGTTTTCGGCCGTGACCTCGGTTCCCATCAGAGTCGTAAGTTCATTCATCAGATCCAGCAAAACTTGAGCCGGTGGCCTGGCTGACCCGGCTCCCGTTGCGCCAGCGGCTGCTGTCCCGGCTGCCGTGCTGCCAGAAGCCGGCACCGATCCAGCCATGAAGACAGCGGCTCTTCTCGGCGGCTCATAGTATTCCAGGTTATGGTATTCCGGGTCATGGTAGCCCTTGAAGTAGCCCCCAAGCCCGTCGTTGTGGAGCTGGTAGATTGATTCCGCCTCTCCGCTCGTGGATCCATCCTCCGAGCAGATGAGGGTTTCCTCCCGCGACATAGAACCTTCGAGTTCCGTGCCTTGGGTGAAGCCGACGAAGACGTGCTTCCGGCCCGGGCTGACCCGGGTGGGTTGCGCGCGCTGGGCCGGCTCGACGAGGTCGGTGCAGATGTCCGGCCTGGGCTTAGATCCGCCGATCTTGCCAATGAAAACGTGAATTCCACCGAAGGGGACCCGGTACCCGTACTCGATTGAGTCGGCTTCGGGGCCCCAGCCAGCGTCGTCGATGTAGAGCTTGCCGCGACGACTCTTGGTCATCCTGCCAACGGCGTATCCTTCGATCCCTGGAAGAGAGCCCTTTGAGTACACCAAACAACCGAGCATCTGCCCCACGGTGGGCGCCAACTGTCGTGGTTTTGTCTCGGCAGTTGTCCTAGTGTCAGGACTTAGGTGTGAAGCCATCGCTACAGCGGTTAACTCGAAGGGGTTGGTCGGGACGAAAGACACAGGTTTACCCAGGTTCGGCCCCTCTCGAAGGAGGTAATAGCCTACGTCCTGCTTTGAGTTGTATTGATTGGATATCGATTACAAGGGAGCGGATTCGCTTGACTAGTACTCGATTAAAGGTTTCGTGTCCTAAGCCGCCCAGGTAACCCGCCTTTATACACACAAGGTCAAGGCCCTGGGCTTACAAGAGTCCGGGCCGGGTTATACTTAATAACCGACCTTGCCTCTAATTACTCCTACCTTGTCTGGCAAGCCGCTACCGGCGGCTTACGCCACCGGGTTACACATTGTCTTCTGGTTCTGGGCCTCCAGGCCCATTGGGCAAGTTACTTCCAAGCCTTACTGCTAAGCCGCCAACCTCATGACCCGGCCCCACCTGGGCGGGTCTCACCACGGGGTTATATCCCCAACACCCACTGTTCGACCCATTTTGCATGTGGGGAAATGATGTGTTCATGAATATCAATCAAATCAAGAAACTCAGAAAGATTGTTAAGATAAAGAATTGCGACGAAAAACAACAAGTTGTTTGTGTGCACAATGAAGAAGACATCAGTGAACTATATGATGGCACTATCTCTTTTACCTTGTCTTTTTTCCCTTTGTGACATTTCAATTTTTCAAAACGAAATTTATGCATATCTTTGTTTCCAGTCCTTTCCAATGCAGTTCATCGATGAGTACGCCTCAAACCACCAGTATGGTCAAGAGGAGAGGAAGGTATTCATACAACACCCACGGTATAATCTTGAAGTCTTCCTCAAGAGGAGGAAGGATGGGCGGGCAACCATCCACATGCACTGGCATAAAGTTGCAAGGACCTTCGACATCAGCGAAGGCTCAATATTTTCCTTCCGCTTCAACAGTTTTCTAGATGAGATTCATCTGTCTATTTACCGTATATGATGCTATTTTCCAAAGGTTTTAGATGTTGCATGTGAAACTCGGCCCCGTCGTGTAATTGGGTAGCTAGGTAGTATATGCCTATATGATGTTGTACTTTGATGTATTTCACTTATGAAATCCTGGTTTCCGTAATACGAAATGAAATTTATTGTGTGTTTGATATGAAGTGTCAATTTGTTTACCAGCTGGATTATAAATAATAGAGCAATTAGCTTGATTATTGGGGTTTCATATTGCAGACAGTTTGTCATAGAACACCATGAGCGATGACCTCAACAAACCCACACGGTTTCTGGAAAATTGGCGTGTTGGATCAGTGAAAAATCACACACGACTTCCGGCCGAAAACTGTGTGCGTTAGAACACCCATTCGCAAACGTTTTCACATAAAACGTGTGTGTGATGGACAGCCCTATGCCAAACAGTTTCTTCTAGGCACTGTGCGTGATGGCCACCCCTAACACAGACGATGTTATGCAGAAAATTGTGTGTGATGTACAATACGAGCGGAAACGTACATTTTGGATTCACTATGTGGGATGCTAAGCACATCTCACACGACTTTCCCAATATATCTGTTTGTGATGGCCCTTCAAATCGCACACGACATTTTTTTCCCATTGTGTGTGACCGGGCGCCGGTTTTCCGTGTCGTGTGGTATAGCCCCCCCCCCCCCTATCGTCCACACATGCAAGACGACGGTTTAAGACTACGTCATGGAAAGGGGTTAAAACCGTTTGTATAGCAGGCGCGTGCACTAGTGTCATGGACCACCATCGTGTCGATTCGGACCAACCCGAAAGCTAAAATGACGTACGTCACCACAAGGGGGCTCTACGGCTCTATCTGAACAGATAAGCCTCGCACATGACACGATAGCACGTACCCCTCGGCAGCGGCGTAGCCAGGCCCCGGGCTGCCCGGGCCATGGCCTGGGTGTGAGGAGAAAACTCCACAGTAGCACACTGTAGCCACAACACTTACTATAGCACACACGGTTGGCCCTGGGCGTAGAGATTTCCTAGCTACGACACTGCCCCTCGACACCTCTTCGCTCTTCACACGCGCTCACCGTCATCGTTGTCATGGCAGCACCGCCAGTCCGGTGAATAAGGTGCCTCGAGGCTCCCCGCCTTGATGGTATTGTATGTGAGGGTGTGGATGGTCATAGATTCATGTCACTCGTTCTAGCCTACGAGGTCAGGGTTTACGAGGTTTGCCAACGTGGCCACGATGATTTTCCTTCGTAGTTGGGTCTAGCTTCGTCTTCATCATGATGGTGCCTCACTGATGCCGACACAAGGCATGTGAGAAAGAATGACGATTTGACTCTTGGATTTGCAACTCTTTTGGCAGTGACAGTTTTTCGGGGCTCCGGCCTAGGGATCCTGGCCATGAGAACTCCCCGTTGCGATCAACAAGGACATTTTTGCTTGGATGACGGAGGGCACTGGCGGAGCTACGTGCATCCCTGCAGGGCCATGGCCCCTCCAACCTGGGCAAAGTTAGTGAAGAAATATTTTATAAAATTTTTTATTGTAAAAAATAGAGATTTTGCCCTCCCTAGGAATTGTATATTCCCTCCCCCCCCCCCTCGAATGTGTTCCTGGTCAAGCTCCGCCACTGATGGAGGGCTTGATACGGCGTGCCATCGCCCTGTTCTGTAGGAAGAAGACGGTCGTCCCTAGGGACTTCATTGTAATTTCTTTACTTTTCAAGGGTGTTTTTATTATTGGTTTGGTAAAGATCCTACTATTTTTCGAGAGAAAACAACTTTTAAGCCGTCATTTTTAGTGTCACATTTTGCATCTTTAACTTTCGACCTCGTTTTTGATGAAAAATTGTAGGAAACTAACACACAAAGCTAAACTAATATCTAAGGTTGTAAAAGAACTGCCGACCGCTCCATCATATGCGAGAACCTGTAATGCACGTCTTGCAAGGAAAGCTATCAAATTGTTCTTTCATGGCTTCATCGCTATAAGAAGACTAGGAGCATAAAATGAAAGATGAAAGAGAACGTTTGACCAAACCATATGTTATTATCGTCGTCGCTGAAAAGACATGCCGAAGTGTCGGGCAAACATATTAGATGCCAATGATGCACTAGATAAAAACACGATGTACGGGCTCGGTGATGGCCCCATGGTTAGGACGAAGACGTTGTGAGACTTTTATTTCATACAACGTTGTTATTATTTCAATGTTGGTGGGCGGTGTAAGGGTGATATATATAATCAATGAAGCTAACGATAAAACATTTCCTTAAACAAGCCATAAAATGCAGCCAGGGCATCATCATCGGACCATTATGCAGCCACGAATATTTCTCACGGTGGTTATCAAATCATGCGATGTCATCTGACTATCTATCCAATCATTATTCAGTCTCACTATGAAACCAAACAATAATTTTCAGTGCATCGCTCAGCTTAGCCCATCCTAGTGAGAATACGACCGTACTCGGCGTGTACACCCTTTTGACTTGCAAGCGGCCAAAGGCACCCAGAACGAGCCTCGGCCGTCGGATCGACTGGAAACGGGGACGTGGATCCATCAGAAGCAGCAAACCAGCAGCAATAATTACGTAGAAGTAATGCAACTCGTTGCTTACCGTAGCCAACTAATGGTACGTTGACCACGACAGGTTCCGTACAGGGAGACGTGTATGCTCCATTTAAAATTGATTGTGATTGCAAATGATTCCTCCTAAAATATCAAGAGGATCGCCAATGATTGCGGTTTTTTAATCGCGCGGACGGGACACGAATCATATTCATATTTCCCCCATATCGCTGTTGGTGTGAGACTGGATGCGGCCGCTCGATCTATGCATGACATTTGTAAGCTTTACAAACGAATGACAGCAGAACAAACAAATACCTATGTATTCAGTCCAGCAGAGAAACCAAAAAGAATATGTGAGCGTAGCTCGGATGGTTACTGTTATGTAATTTGACCTACTGCTCGATCTGTCTGTTGTAACTTTTTTTCATGGTAATAAGTGTCTCGTTTATAGCATAAAGATTATATTACAAGTCACGTACACATCGACCTATAAAACCGAAAAGACAGCTAGCCTTCGCACAAAGAGCATCAACCAAAAAAAAATACAATCAAGACCGAAGAATCCTTTGAACTTGATACCAACGTCCGTCACCTGTCTCTGATGCCACCACAACAGCCACCAAAAGGAAAAAAAAAATAACAGATCACCTCCTCAGCCGAGCTCGAGGCGGTTTCATCGCTAATATGCAGTTTTGCACACCTGCAAGATGGCTCACCAAAAACGAAACCATTACCGTTGAATGAATAAGACCGGGACAACACCCCAGACACGTCATCGAACTCATGATCTGACCCCCCCCCCCCCCCCATCACGACTAAAACGTCGAAGAAGTGTGGATCTGCAGGATGGCTCGCCAAAGACGAAACCATTATCGTTGAACAAATCAGACCGACGCAACACCCCAGACACGTCAAAGAACTTCAGATCTGACACCCCCACATGACTAAAACGTCGGAGGAGGCAAACCATACCTATCATCCATGAACCTTGGTCACATACTTTCTGCATAGACAAATATAGTGACCCAAAATGTCTTATATTTGTATACAACTATACATAGAAAAGTATTGACTAGTCGCAGTATAGTAGTGCTTGTTTTGGCAAAAAAAAAATTACATGGAGCTCAGTCGACTCCAGGTTCAACATGCTGACTTGGTTTCTGTTTCACCTTTCAACAAACTCTGTGTGGCCCTCTCCAAAAACAAACTCCGCGTGAGCACGTTTGTGCGTGTTGTAAAATGAAAGTAAAGAGACAAATGAAGAGTCCAAATGATTCCACCAGTTCCATTGCTATGTGGGAGACCCACTTATATACAAGATGAAGGGGTGTGTTGGGGAGACATCTCTTCCCCAACAGACACCTCCTGGAAGGCATCTCTTCCATACAATTGATCACATGTTTTATTTCTCAACACTCCCCCTTGATCAATTCGTCATCTGTATATTGCAACCTGAAAACTCCTCCAAAAACCCTATGGGAAAAATTGAGGAGAAACCTTATAATAATATGCCATCAAAAACTCCTTTAAAACCCAGTGGGAAAAATATAAGGAGAAACCAATATGGCATACATCCGCACTCATTTAGAAGGGGTGTGTTGGCGAGGATAAATATAACCCATAAGCAATACAAGTGACATTATCTTGGTAGATAATGATAATTGATTCCAATGAATCTCCACATGTTGTCACATGTGACCAGTCATTCTGCGAAGACATGTTTATCTTGTCATGCTTCAAACATAGTTATGGCAGAATGATCACAGGAAGGACTCATTTAGAGTCTATTCTGAAGGCTTCCCTCAGAATACTCTTCCAGTAAATCCAGTCTTTGATATGGCATTGTTGGGATCAAATTACCAGCCACTATCAGGATATCACACCATATGGTCCCATCTTGATTTTCCCAATGGAATTAATCAAGACCTTTTGTGTCTTGGACATATCTAAGGATATTCCTTACACCATCAGTTATACCTTTTATTGGGGATTGCACTCTCAATAAATTGCCAACAAATATAGTGTCAGGCCTGACTTATTTTGCAATGTATATGAGTGCTCCGATGGTATTCAGATATGGAACGTCATGTCCACTATCACTTCACCATCTCCCCTAGTTTTGAATGGGCTTGTGTCCCATGTCAGGTATAATATGACCATATGTGTCTTTGATAAGATATATCCATATTGAACTTTTTCAATATTTCTAGATATATGAAGACTGACATACATTTATTCCCAAGGGAATATGCTCAAGCTATAAACTTAGCATCATTTGGTTTCACCCAAATATCCGTCTCAAAATGATTGTGTGTATCTAATATGTCTTGTATAGACATTGATGATAAGCTCATCCACATCAATAACATGATGTAAATCCAATTAAGGACATCTTCATGAATACACATCAACAATCATTAGTATTAGAGTAAGCCTTATCAAGGTGTTACTCACTTGGTTGGTTGTACCACACAACTCTCCAACCTCTTTCAGAGTCTAAGAATGACTTCTGAAGCTTCACACACACATGTTGCGATTTATCATTGGATTCGGAATATTAAGCCCTTTCAATGACTTCAATATATATACCGAAACTTAACGATCCATGTGAGTATGTGACCACTACATACATCAACCGCATGGATTTGTACTGCCAATTCCGTATCGAAACATAATTCCACTCATACCGAGGAGGTATGCTACATCATAACTGATGTCGGGTCTCTGCGGAAACCTTGCGCTACAAGCCCCGCTTTTCACCACCTCATCTATTTTCGTTTCTGAACGAAAAATCACTTCTCTTCCCCACGGAAGGTACTTATGAAGAGTAGGTTTTACTATGGTAAACACCTCTCTTTTGATGAGCGAGTGCTACTCTTCTTAATTGCTTCCTTTCATTTGAACCAATATAAGTGTTAACAACACTCTCCATGGACTTTGGGTCAGGGCCCAAAAGGATTCAACAATTCTCAAGAAGAAAATTTATGTCGACATATGTAGACTTCCAATATACGATTCTCATGAATCAATATCATTTGTGGAATTCTCGTTATGCCTCTTAACTCCTTGTGATTTCCCACAACAACGGAGTCAAGGTGTTTCGATGTCCCAGCACCATAAAAATGTGTGCACATCTGTACTGGGCTCTGGATGACGCGCATCCATCAGGTGTCATTCAACGCGAGGTTGAAAAACATTTACTGATTGAGGAGACCATTTCCTCTATTTCCGCGGAAATATATGATAACTTAATCTCATGTGGCCAGAATTTCCCCCCTCTTGCTCTCATCTGGGGATACGAGTGGTTATTGGGTACCTCCACTCGTTCTGGTACTAGAATTCAGTGACACCTTTGTCATCAGTAAATGTATATGGCAGATTATTTGCAATATGTTGCAAATTTCTCATAACCTGAACCTGTAGTTCATATTCTTAAGTACGTGGACAAAATGTCTACGACATTTCATATGCATTTCCTGGCATTCTATATGGTACATTTCTCCCCCTAATGCCAGAAAATGTCCTTATTGCAAAAGCAATCAGCGCACGGGCTGCAAATAACTCCCTCACTAGGGTTAAGGTATTTGCCGGATTAACAACATACCAGAGTTATTCCTCACATAGATCCCGAATATATGTGAAGGCCCTTGATGTACGCTGGGGTGGTGATATCGGTATGCAACCGATCGCAGATGGGAAATACTTCACTGATTTCCACGTCCAAACTGCAAGGGGACGCAGTATTATATGCATTTGGTCTCATTTAGACCAAATATGCGGTGTGTGAGACCGCATGTTACCACCAAAAAAATGTTGGCTAATCACAATTCCGTAGCAATGGCCATGCATGACTCTCTTTGACAAGAGATCTAGCCACACCATTCTGGGTAGGTACACGACGTACTGAATATGACCATGGATTTCTCGTGAATCAAATTCAACGACATGTCCATTCCCAATGGAATTATCCCAGGCATATGATCATTTGCTCCAAATTTGTCAATTTGAACACTTAATTCAGTAAACACATGGTTTTGTGTGGATGATACACACCTAAGAACACCTTGTAGATGTGTCTATGAATACCATGAAGTACCAAAATAACCCAGCCAATGGTTGAATATTTCGCATCATTCTTGAATCCGTTCAAGAATAATGAGTGGCTCATTCAAATTTTAAGGTGAGAGTGCCTTAAAACTAATTCCCCTATGGCACATGCAGTGCACATAAAATCTTTCAATTGTCAGGAATATTGCAACTTTGTTGTGGCCTACAGAATTATCAATAATTTTTCTAATCGTCCTCATATCAGATTGATAAAGAAGGAAAAATTATTGTGTACGCAACAATATTGAGTATGAATTAATTCATACACTCAATTTCTTATAACTATCATGTCACATGGACATGATGTTGCAAATTATACCACCTGTAGTAGTACAATTATAGGCTAATGATATCTCGGGATAATTAGGAGACAACATAAGATCTCCAAAATATCTTGGGAATGTCATTCCACAAGCATATCATTAATGTAGAGGAGTACATTCTCCTTCTACTGCGCCAGAATATTTACTGGTTGTCCATTTGAAGTAGAACTTCAAAATTATCCCATTTAAATCATTTGCCTTCTCCAATGAGTCGGTGATACGATTCAACCCAAAACTTGATAGTTTGGTAATCATTAGTACGATATTTCGTACAACCACCCCTTTGACAAACATGGGAGTTGTTATTGTGATCATTTATTTAAATGACCCATTCTTTTGCGAGATATACACTCCATTTCTGCCTGCTATCTTTTTTATCACTTTACATTCAACTCCTCGTGGTTAGAACCACGAAATTGCTTAGTACTGAAAGCACTAGCACAAATTTCAGGTAATGGTATAGCACCCGTTGGGGGTGTATACGATGATTCTTCACAAGAAGTTCATCATATTTTCAACCTGAAATAAAGATGGTATTGCTTTCACCATCATAGGAGAATGTAAAGTGCAGTAAGGACATACAATCAGATCAAGATCTGAGACTTCCTTATCACATAATCTCAACTTAGTGTTGATTTATAGACAACAGAATTATAAGCATTAACGGACTTGAAGTCCTTAATACAAATGAATACTCATTCGTATGATGCTTATGATAACATATCTCTCCTTAAGGTGGCCCCAAAAGGGTAAATGGATATTCATCATCCATTTAAATACTCGGTTTGAGAACCGAGACATTGCAATTTCACATAAATGCAAAATTTGCACATTTTAGCTATTTATAAATAGCCATGACATTCTGTGTAGGTGGAGTTTCAGTGGCGACAAGGCCACGGGTCGACAAAATCATTAATGCCAATGACCCATTCTCAATAATGACTTCCACCTTGTGTCATCACATCGCATTTCCTTTTGGAAAAGGTCAGCCATATATTGCATGAAATTCTCATGCATTAATTTACCTTCAGTAAATTAAGTACAATGAAAATGCTATGGCTAAGCATAATCATAATCATGGTGATTCTTAGTGACTCATAGGGCAAGCCTTCCATAGGAAGATAATCACCATTATATGGTGTAGAACTTCAAATTAAATGTAGTCACTTCATTAAGGATAAACCTTTAATTTCCATAAAACACATAGAGGTAATCAACCACCTAGTGGTGCCTCACTCTTATGGACAGATTGAATCAATCATAGTCTACACAACCTTATGTTATTAAAAACACATGACGGTAATTACCACAAAGTGGCATAAACCTCTCAGTTGTGTACGGAATTTAATTCGTTGCTATGATCACATCTCATAAGTCGTGTACTCATGGAAGGTAATCACCAAAATATGCAAGTATTTTGCATAATTCTCTTCATAGCACAATATGTAGCATAGTCGCCACTAATGCCTTGGATTCTTCTCCTGATGGAGTATGTGACACTATAGTCACAACCAATGACAAATGTTATGAAGTTGACAATTATTTGGAAAAACATCATGAAGGTATACACCAATGGTGTAGGCCTCATAATGGCTATGTCATAAGTTTTGTGCCTTCACACTGCTTTGAACACATGGAGATAATCACTACTGAGTAGTGTAGACCTCAACTCTTATGGAGCTTCTCACAACCTTATGTTAATAAAAACACATTGAAGGTAATCACCACATGGTGGTGTAGACCTCATAGTTATGAACGAAATTTAATTCATTGCCATAAATGCAATCCATAAGTTGTGTGCAAAATTGAAGGTAGTTATTATGTCAAAATGACATAATATAGATCTCACAATAACATTGGATAATCTGCAATTAAGCAGTATGTACCATTTGTCGATTCATTGTGACAAATGTAATTTTGACATAGTCCGGCAGTGGTATATACTTTACTACCTCATGTTTTTCAAATTTGCAAGCAAGTTCCATATTCTATGTGAATAATGGAATCAACATATTGCTTTGCAACAGTATTACTTGTGTAATACAAATAAATGCAGAAGTATAAACATACTTGTGCGACATATATGAGGATTTGGGGCCTCAAATGATCATTTTACATGATGTAAAATGATGCATAATCAATTATTATACATTTCAGCGAGACCATATAGTCTATCATGTATATTTGCTCTGAATGCCCGGGGCATAAAACGCAAACAACAATATCATATGGTTAAAATGCTGAAAACGGTAAGCCTGACGGCTAAACGGCTAAGTCCAACGAGCATGATGACTCGTTTGCAATTTTCAATAAGACTGAGGGCTAAACCTCACGGTCTTATAAGCCTAAGGGCTGAAACAGAAATTGCGGAGACTTATAATGGATTATAGATTAATCCGATGGCTCATTTAAAAATAGCCAAGGAGATGGACTTATCCTTCTTCTTGCGGTTACAAATCCCTGAGGGGAATTTTCTCTTAACCGCCGCCGGTGGCCTAGAGATCGAGGCCATCTGGCCGAAGGGCGCCGCTGGACGGGGTACCGGCCATTCGCCAGAGGTTGTGGCCACAAGCGCCCACTTCTGCGCCGGAGCGCGTCGACTTTGCACAACTAACCTCGCATGGTTGCTTGTCTTGGCGCGGTCGTGTCAGGATGCAGACGCCGTTGTGCTGCGACGGAACCGGTGGTCGTAGCCGGAGGACGCCGATGTGAATTCATCTATGTTTGTTGCATATGATTACCAAGTAGTACGCTGCTCTTGATTGCACATGCTCGATCCAAGCGGTTCGTACATGCATATATGAAAAGAAATTTCACAATATTGATTAGTGGATCTTAATTGCATGAGCAATTTTCTCCTACTCAATTTATGGTACGAATGCATGCGAGTGGATGAATCTTTATCTTTGTCGTGGACGGTACAGTGTGTCGCCGCGTTCAGTGTCTAACCGCAGCGGCGCTGCTGTGCTTGCCGCCGGCCTCTTCATGATTGATTCCATGAAGTAATTCTTGTAGAAAAACAGAACGGATTAGAGAGAGTCTTCTTATTTCTTAATCGCAAGAAGACAACAGATTTGGATTTGCCGATTGATTTCCTCATGCATGCATGCGATGCATGTCGTTCTGCCACAGCCAGCCTCGCTGCAGTCACTCCTGGCACCATGAAGCCGCCCCGCGCCTCGATCCAGTCGACGGAGCAAGCGGGGAACCGCACAGGATGCCGCGGTCGCGGCCGCTGCTTCGCTTCGCACAGAAGTCGTTCGCGTCCTGGCCATCGTTGCATGAATACGGGGCCTGTTGGTAACCGTCGTCTCCCGAATGGCCTTTTTCTCTCTCTAGCGGCAGAGACTATGTGCTGATAACGTGTTGTAAAATGAAAGTAAAGAGACAAATGAAGAGTCCAAATGATTCCACCAGTTCCATTGCTATGTGGGAGACCCACTTATATACAAAATGAAGGGGTGTGTTGGGAAGACATCTCTTCCCCAACAGACACCTCCTGGAAGGCATCCCTTCCATACAATTGATCACATGTTTTATTTCTCAACAGTGCGCATCCCCTACGCGTGCTGTGCCCGGCGTTCTCTCTTACGGACGTCTAACAAACCGAACGACCCTCCTTGTTTCAGAAATCGCAGGCGCACGTTTTTTTTTTCCCGTCGAGAAAAAAACACACGAGTAAACTCGCCCATGGAATAACAGCCACCGGATTTCTCAAAAAAAATAAAATAAAAAATAATAACAACCACCGCCGCACCACACGCGCGCAAACCGGCCCCGCGCACCCGCAGCAGCAGATCCCATCCCTTTCCACATCGCGTCGCACGTGCGAGCCCGCCACCACTGACGCCCGGTCCCACCCGCCAGCCCCGCGAACCCCACGGCGCCGCCGCCCACGCTGCTCCTACGCGTCGTCCTCGAGACGGCGACGTGAGCACGCTGGCAGGCAGGCAGGCACCAAGCGCCCCCGGCTCGCGGCTCTCCCCCTCCCCCGGTCTCGTCGTCGCCCGCGTCCGCGCCTACAAAACTAGACGAGGAGAGGAGAAGCTTCTCTCCTCCTCCCACCCCCACCCCCACCCCCGTCGCTTTCCCAGGCCCTCCCGCCCCGCCGAGCTAGCCCCGGGGAGGCCGTATCGCCACCGCTGCTATCAGATTCCCCTGCTGCTGCTGCTGCTTCGAGTAGCCGCCGCCGCGAGGTTCAGGTGGTGGGCGCGCGCGGGTGCCCCCAATGGACGAGGAGATCGGCGCCGCCGCGCGGCAGGTAACCAACTGCTCCGGGTGATTTGGGTTTTACTTGACGAGGGCGAGATTTCGATCTCGCTTATTCGGAGCGGGGGTGAAAAAAATTACCGCCGGATGCGGGATGGTGGTGCGGCCGTGCGATTATTCTGGTTGTATAATTGGCTGGGCAGTTGCCTTGTTATAGGTTCAATTTTGCTTGGTTCTAGAACATTGGGTTCATCCGTATCATGTGATCGAATCGGGTCAACTGTCTCGTTGGTGCTTGAGCTTGACTGCTTGCTCGATGCTCAGGGACTAGTCAGGCTGACCATGAATCGACCTTTTTGTTTTCACCTTCTTACAGGCATCAGCATCCTCATCGTAGTTCTCTGTTGATACAGTTTCAGTTTCTGAATTTCAAATCACCCTAGAGGCGTAGATTATATTTTCGTGATACAGCAAAGGCTGTTTCAGCTGTTGGTTTATCCAATTTTGGCCAACATCACTGGAAATCGACTTATCTTTGCAGTTGCATTGGCCGTATGTTTTGTGCACTAGATTAGTAGAGACGTTCACCGAGTCAGCTACCAGTTTCTTGTAGTCATTGTTCGTAGTCTTGCTGTGCTGATGGTTGTTGTTTCGCAGGGCCAGTGGAAATATCACAAAGCTCTCTCCCTACTAGCGTTTCAGAGCTTCGGTGTGGTGTATGGTGACCTGAGTACGTCGCCTCTGTATGTATTCAAAAGCGCACTGTCTGGTCTGGACGATTACAGTGATGAGGCGACCGTCTTTGGATTGTTTTCACTGATATTTTGGACCTTGACACTCATTCCGTTGCTCAAGTACGTCATAATTGTCTTGGCTGCTGACGATAATGGCGAGGGTGAGTGACTTCATTGTACTAGTTTGTCTTGTTGGCTTCCTAATAGAAGTGCGTATGCTACTGTGTTCTAATTTTGGTTTATTTAATTTGGAGGAAGTGTTAGCCTAGCTTAGATCACCCATAAACTCTGGTAGGCAAAGAGGAACGTAGGAAAGGCGAAGTTCTGTAGTAAGATTGTAAGCATAACAAGCAACAAACATTATAGCCATATAAGTATTTGTTCTTTCTCCAAAGGATGAGCTTGTGTTCCTTCTCTTTTACAGTAGAGTGGTGACTTGAGCTATCTAGTAGTTATTTTCGTTAGCTATTTTTTTTCACTTCACATGGTTACTGAATAAAGTAAATGTTTATCCAGGTGGGACATTTGCTTTGTATTCACTACTCTGCAGGCATGCAAAGATGAGTCTGCTTCCAAACCAACAAGCTGCAGATGAAGAGCTGTCAACATACTATCAGCCTGGGGTTGATCGTAATGCTATGTCCTCTCCATTCAAAAGGTTTCTAGAGAAGCACAAGAAGCTGCGGACATGTTTGCTTCTTTTTGTTCTGTTTGGAGCATGCATGGTGATAGGTGATGGGGTCCTTACACCCACCATCTCTGGTATGCATAACATGCCCTTGTTTCTTTGCTTTGTCTTTCTTTCTGTAATTATGGAACAGATACTTTTGCTGTTATCAGTTGTCACATCTCAGGCTGTGCTTGTTGCAGTTTTGGCTGCCTTGTCGGGATTGCAAGACAAGGACACAGGTGGATTAGGAAATGGTATGAGTAGCTTCTTCTTTATTTTCCCTGTACTGCATAATAGATATTTAACAACCTGTTCTCGTGACAGTAATATCTTATAATCGTTACATATTTATGAAAACTATCTTAAGAAGGGGTTTCATCTAATTTTACTTCACACCTTAATAGTGGGTAAGTGAACTTTTATATGTTTGAATGGAATTAAAGAACACGAGCATCTCCAGACTTCCCTGGATTAGTAGGGTCAAATTCTATTTAGAAGTTTTCCTGTTTTACAAGTGCCCGTCAAGCCATCTGATATTATATTAGTCTTGGTAGTTCTTAATCTTTATGCTAAAATTCAATGCGTTTCAATCTTTAGTTATCTATTTGTCACGTGTGAATTGCAAAATTAGATCTGTAACTCAAAATTACCTGTAAGTAATCAAAGGTTTTCTCGTCTTCATCCCTAGTTGAGGAAAATAATCGTCCCATTTTGTGACAATGAAATCAATTATTTAGTGTACATTGGGATTTTCTTCGTGTGCTTATTTGCACGAGTTCGACAAAGTTGATAGGTAACAGATGGAAGATCGAAATTTGAAAGAATAGGAACACCTAATCATGTATGTGAATTATATTAGTAGTATGGGAGATGATGTGACTGAAAATTTGAAAAATTTCAAGGCACCCATGTTTGCATGATGATTTGGTGTAGAATTTTCATGAGCTCCCTTTATGACTTTGCAACCTGTATATCTTGAAAGAGTACATAGTTCTTTTTTTGCATCAAAGATATTACTGTTGCCGCTGATTTCTTCCTTGAGGAACATATCTGCATTCCTTGTAGCTTCCTTAAGTAAATGGCGTTCATCATATTGACTAACTTGCTGGTTTACAGGTTGGGTAGTACTCATTGCATGTGTTGTGCTTGTTGGCCTCTTTGCGCTACAACACCGAGGTACTCATAGGGTGGCATTCGTGTTTGCCCCTATTGTTGTACTTTGGCTCTTGAGCATTGGTATCATTGGTCTCTATAATATCATCCGCTGGAATCCCAGAGTATGCTTTGCTCTTTCCCCGCATTATATTGTGAAGTTTTTCAAGATAACAGGGAGAGATGGTTGGATTTCTCTAGGAGGGGTACTTCTTGCCGTGACAGGTGAGATCAAGAAGACGTGTTATCTATCTATGATTATCCATTATTTGTAGTGTAGAGTTTGTCTTATGAATATTTGCAACACATGCAGGCACTGAAGCTATGTTTGCCGATCTTGGCCACTTCACTGCTGCATCCATCAGGGTATGCAGAACTTCCTATATGAGTTGTGACCTACTCCCTCCGTCCAATAATATAAGACCCTTTTTGACACTATGATAGTGTCAAAAAGATCTTATATTATGGGACGGAGGGAGTAATTTTTTAAGGCTAGACTGATTAAAAAATCATGTTGACTGACTACAGCTTTTCACCTTCTTTACTAGCTGGCTTTTGTTGGTGTCATATATCCCTGTCTTGTTCTGCAATACATGGGGCAGGCTGCGTTTCTTTCCAAGAACATGTATGCTGTACATGACAGTTTTTACCTATCAATCCCACGTAAGTTTCAGAAGACCAAATCATGCTTGGATATTCTCTCTTCACATGTTGCTGAAATAGTATTAAATCATATCACATCACTTTTTGCAGGTACTATTTTTTGGCCCATGTTTGTCCTGGCATCTCTTGCTGCAATTGTGGGCAGCCAATCAATTATATCTGCAACCTTCTCTATTGTCAAGCAGTGCCTTTCTTTGGGATGCTTTCCACGGGTGAAAGTTGTGCATACATCAAGGTGGATCTATGGCCAGATTTACATACCTGAGATAAATTGGATTCTGATGGTCCTTTGTTTAGCTGTGACAATTGGCTTCCGTGACATAAACATTATAGGAAATGCTTATGGTAAGTTTGATCACTTCAATAATGCAGAAACTATGCAGATCCTATGGTGCACATGAGTTTTTCTCTTGAACCAGATGGTTCCTCATTTGTTTCATTTTATTCAGAACCTGCTTTTTTCTGTGCAGCATGGTTCATCCTCTTATGTTGACAATTTATTGCTGCCATGCATATTCAATGTTAATGTTCTTGATTCATCCAAAATATAGCTATTAATTTTAATTGTCTGTGCTTAAAAAAATGAATTTATAATGTTCCAAATTATGTAAACAACTTATCTCGTTGATGTTGGCAAATTCGGCCAACCAGTTGCTAATTTTCTTGGATAGGCTGTAAGTGTGATGAGACTGTATCTAGCCTGCCTTATTTTGTCACGGGACTGTATCTAGCCTGCCTTGAGAGGTGAATTGTCTATCTTGGGTAGGAGGGGGTGAGTTGATGTTCATATCTTCAGAGGTGTATAGTTAGTTGGTCACTAGCATCTACCCTTATTTTGTCATGAGACTGTATCTAGCTTGCCTTTTTTTTCATGATTTTTTATTGCTTTGTATACCTTGACTAACTTTTGCTACCTTCCTGTGCATGATTTTAGGTCTTGCCTGCATCACTGTGATGTTTGTTACGACATGGCTGATGGCACTGGTCATCATATTTGTGTGGAAAAAGAATATCCTGCTTGCCTTGTTGTTCCTCATATTCTTCGGGTCAATCGAGGGCGCATATCTGTCTGCATCATTCATAAAGGTTCCTCAGGGAGGATGGACTCCGATTGCGCTTGCTTTCGTGTTCATGTTCATCATGTACGTGTGGCACTACGGCACACGGCGCAAGTACCTGTTTGATCTCCAAAACAAGGTTTCAATGAAATGGATCCTTACACTTGGCCCGAGCCTTGGAATCGTGCGTGTGCCTGGAATCGGCCTCATCTACACAGAGCTAGTGACCGGGGTGCCTGCCATCTTCTCGCATTTCGTCACCAACCTGCCTGCATTTCACCAGATTCTGGTCTTCGTCTGCGTGAAGTCCGTGCCAGTGCCCTATGTTCCAGTTGATGAGAGGTACCTCATCGGGCGCATCGGCCCCAGGCAGTACCGGATGTACCGGTGCATTGTGAGATATGGTTATAAGGATGTGCAGAAAGACGACGAGAACTTCGAGAACCACCTGGTGATGAGCATCGCCAAGTTCATTCAAATGGAAGCGGAGGAAGCCGCCTCTTCTGGAAGCTACGAGTCATCGAACGAAGGAAGAATGGCAGTCATACACACCACGGACGCAACCGGAACCGGGCTGGTCATGAGAGACTCCAACGAAGGCACCTCCCTGACCAGGAGCTGCAAGTCGGAGACCCTCCAGAGCCTGCAGTCCATCTACGAGCAGGAGTCGGGCAGCCTGAGCCGCCGCAGGGTCCGCTTCCAGATCGCCGAGGAGGAGCAGGTCAACCCGCAGGTGCGGGACGAGCTGTCGGACCTCCTGGAGGCCAAGGAGGCCGGCGTGGCGTACATCATCGGCCACTCCTACGTGAAGGCGAGGAAGAACTCCAACTTCCTGAAGTCGTTCGCCATCGACTACGCCTACTCGTTCCTCCGCAAGAACTGCAGGGGCCCGTCGGTGACGCTGCACATACCCCACATCAGCCTCATCGAGGTCGGCATGATCTACTACGTCTAGTGTAATTTTTCATCTCTTCTTTTGGATGTCTGTTAGTGTCGCCGAGCTTTCAGGCGATGTAAAGACGGGCGGTGGCCGGCCGAACAGGGCTAAGCTGCCACCGTTCTGAATTCCGGGGCTCCGTCGAACATGTAAATACACCACGTTTCAGACTTTTCAGTTCATGACAGTTAACATTAGCACGTATTTGTGCAAGAGCGGTGTGTTATCAGCTTGAGATGAACAATGGATGGTATGCAGAATGCAGTATACATCCCCATATCTTGTGATGTTTCTTATGAGCTTGGGAATGCAGCAGAAACTTTTGACGGTCATAGCTCCCACCAATTAGAGCAAGCATGATTCTCGACTTGAAATGAAGAATTTCTAGTAGGAGTATACTGTATACAGTAAGTTTGGAATGCGGCTGATCCAACATGTGATTAGATGGTTAGAAGGACAGTGATATCTTAACTCTTGTGCTCACATTTTTTTGGATTTATTTTAGTCTTCCCAACGATGCGTGTTCAGTGGAAAGAGATTGTGCGTGCGTGCATTCATAGGGTGTGTGTGCGTATGTATGAGCGTCTGTATTGTGTTAAAAAAAAGTTTGGAATGTAGCTGAATTAAATTCGCAGACATTTTTAGTTCAACATAACATAACATGAATAGTAGGAGTAAACTTCGAAAATATATTTCTTATGCTATAATTTTTTAAATTGTTTGGATTGCTTACCACATATGTCACGTGATAATATTTCTTATGCAACGTTACTTAGCATGATCATAACCTTGCAGATTTTGCTTGGAAAAAAAAGACACTTCCTTCAGCACCCTTTTTGAGCCTGGAAAGACATACGGCCCCACCTGCCATACAGAGATACTTTTGACTCAACTGAACGGTCCGGTCAGGCTGCGAACCTGGCCCGACCTCACCCCAACCCGGTGTGCACGGGCCCACGTGGCATAGAGTGACAGGCGATCTGGTCCGACCGAACCCCAAGAGAGCAACCAACCAAACCCGAACCCGAACCAACGAGTCGCCTTCCTCCTCCTCGGCCTACCGCGCGGCGGCGACATGGCGGCGGGCGGCGACCTGACGGACGAGGAGCGCAAGGCGCTTCGGGGGAGCAAGTTCGCGCCCCTCCCGGCGCCCCCGCCGTCCTCCCGCCCCAACCCGAGGTATCGCTTCGCCCCTCCACTACCGCCTGCTGGCTCCAGATGCGCTAATGTAGCTCGCGGTCTGACGGTCCACGCGCCGCCGTGCGGTTTCGCCGTTGTAGTGGGCAGGCTGGGGCTCGACTCGATTGTGGGTGTTTGCTTAGTTCGGCTCAGTGGAAGAATTGGTCGAGCTCAAGGGCGTTCTGGCCTTCTGGGGCTGTGGATTAGGGCTTCGTAATTTTGCTCTTTGATTGCTTCATTGGAAGCGAATCAAGTGTGGTTTAAGTCTTCCGACAAGCTAATTTCGAGTAATTTCTCGCCGTTCACTTGTGAGGATTGTAGTGCTGAAGTCAGATAGTGCGTTTGCAGTGTTGCTGATTAAATTGTGAGGCTTGTAGTGCTGAATGAGAAAATTAACTCGGATTTGGATTGCGCTGCTGATTTCTGCTTGGACATGAGCCAAAGAATGACCGAGCGGACTTGCGTGATTCAAAATTTAATACCACTGGGATGCTTTAGTTTTTGTGGTTGTCATGAGTGATTGTTGATGCGTCTTATTTTGGATTAAGTAGGGGTTGTTACTTCTATGCCTACTGGTGTCAGTATAATCAGAGTTTTCTGTAACAGAAACAAAACGTTCATGCTCGATGGGTATCTCATGGAACACAAAGCAGCATTTTACTTGGTATGATATAGTCGTCAACTCATCAATCGTCATAGAGCACGGTTTTGTTTGTCTCATGCACAACTGACCAGCAGAGTTGATTCCTTGTCATGTTTGTATGGGCTTGCTAAAGATTAAAGAACATACAATTTTCATGATTTCTTTTTTTGGTTACACATATGACACTATCCTTAACTGCTTTCATCTGCTTTCAAATAGGATGGCCCATCCTGGAGGACCACTAACTACAAACAAGGCTGCTGCTTTAGCGAAATTCCTGGAGAGAAAACTTCAGCTACCTGATGGGTTGGACTCTCTGAATCCTGATCTTGTAAATTTGGCTGTGAAAAATGCGAAGGAAACCATAAAGGCAAGCAAGGGTACGAGTTGTCATTTCACTTATTATATATTCATATGTCCAGCCCTTGAAATGCATGTACTGCATGCGTTATATCATTATTATGAAGTTGATGCAGCAATTTTAGCTGCCATTTGGTACTTCTAAGCGCAATATTGAACTAGGAGTATGCATAAACCTTATTTTACACCCTTTTTGTTTCCAAAGTTTGCCTGCTTAGAGTGCTTGTTACTACAACATTTACGATTTTTGCCGTAGAGCATGGCACAAAAGTTGGAAGGAGAGGATGCCATCTGTTTATGACTATGCAGTCTCTAGTTATAGATTTAGTGAGACATGTGAAACACTTACCATTACTCTAAGATTAGAAGCTATTTTCCTGATGCTGGTTGATTTAATTGATTCGATTAATGGTAAGGCTCTGTCTGATTTTTTGGACTGGCTGTGAAGATATATTTTCGTGGTTGAGCTTTGGGACTGTTTTTCTCATTGTTGATGTTGACAACTTTACTCTTCATATATCTTTGCACTATCAAATTCGACCTACATGACTGCATCCCATCAGAGACCTACATCCCTTCCAGAACCGACCAAATTTGACCTACATTGTCCTGCTATTGTAGGTGAGGCCTCCACTTCTGGGAGAGTAGTACGGCATGTACCATCATTTGACGATTCCTCCGAGGTTTCTAATCAAGATGATGGGGAGCAGAGAAAGGAAAAGAAGAAAAAGAAAAAGAAAAAGAGAAAAACGAAGGTAATAATATATTTTTTACCGAAACATACTTAATACGTACTACAGTATAGTGGATGCTTTGGTATTCTGTCTGTCCTTCTAAAGGAAACTAATTGGTAGACACTAGATAACGTGATGAACTGAAACGTGTTCAACTGTTCCCATTTCTACAGGGGATTTTGGAAACTAAAGCCTGCAGTTGTCATTGGCCAGAACTGTTTTCCCCCCAGTTGGCCAGAACCAGTTGTGATATATAATATAGGTTCTAGGCACTGTCACCTATGTTCACAGTATGGACCTGATATTTATAGTCCACAGTGTCCCCTGGCAGTGCTGTTCATTGGATGTTGCCATAT
This sequence comes from Elymus sibiricus, assembly GCA_039707655.1. Lineage (NCBI taxonomy): Eukaryota > Viridiplantae > Streptophyta > Magnoliopsida > Poales > Poaceae > Elymus > Elymus sibiricus. The sequence continues at coordinate 84,212,125 of CM077665.1, forward strand.
GGGACAGTTCCTTTCTAACATGATAAAGCCTATGTTACTGGAATTTTACTTCAGCATCTGGCACCTGCCACCTATTTGGGATACTTTCATTCATGATACTCCCGTTTTCCTAGAACAAGACACTCCCGTTTTCCTAGAACAAGATCATATCTGTATTTTCGCTCGTCATCCATGCCTGTACTACACATAGCCCCTCCTATATTTCTGATGAACGATTTCCTCATGCAGGCTGCAAAAGATTCGAAGCTCCACAATACATCAAAGAAGAAAAAGAAGTTATCGCTATGACTCCTGAATATCCATGGGACCATGGAGTCAAAAGAAGGCAGCCGGCAACACTTCTGCACTTCTTAGATCTCTTGGTTTCATCCGAACCTCAATCCTCACTGTAAACCTAGCAATGGCATCCTCAAGGGGATTGGGAAGTGCAATGGCGGTGTCCCTTTTCAGTTGTTATTTACTGGATATTCATATTCCTTGACTCACATGGACGGTGGATGGGAAGCGCTGGCCTTGTCTGGACCCTTCCTCGGCAGAATACCTGATCGATGTGTCTTTTCCTGGGAGGTTATGAGGACCCAGTGATTGGCATGGCCTGCTGGCCCGATGAGTCTGTCAGTGTCAGGCCTGTTGTTTCCCGAGGAGTCAACACGTCTGTCTGTATAGGTATAGCCCGCGTGCTACATTGCTAGTATACGCCTATACGGTATACTACCACCTCCAGCGTAGTATCTTCCTGCAGCCTGCATCACACTATTTTTTTTTACGGACATCAACCTGCATCAACCTGAATGAGTTCTGCTTTTTTCGTTAAGAGGGAGAATGAAATACAAGTACAGGGTCTCTGTACAGATCAATAACGGAGGCCAGAATGGACGCAAGCAACTAAGTATATTAATCATCCTTTGATTCATAGGGTAGGAATATCATAGGAATATAAAACTTGCAGGAAATAAGATGACATGTATCTCAAATTTTAGGAGTAGGAATAGGAATAGGAAAAGAGATGTCCATTGGTTCACATGATAGGAATTTTCGATGGAGGATAGGAAGAATTTCTTCATAGGAATATGATTCTATTCCTGCAAGCCAAAGGATTGTAAGACCTTTGGTTCATAGCTAGGAATATCATAAGAAGTGAGATGACAAGTATCTCAATTCTTATAAGAAAAGAGATGTCATTTGGTGCATAGGGTAGGAATTTTTTCTTTGAGTCTAGCCTAATGTTTTTTTCCTTTGAAATGTGAAGGATTGGTTTGTGTCTTGCATAGGAATAGGAATCCATTCCTACAAATCAAAGGGCTCCAAAGAAAATTTTCTTTTGAAAATCTATCTTGTAGAATTCCTACAAAAATCCTACAAACCAAAGGGGGCCTAAATGAATTTTTGCTATAGAAATCCTATCATTTGGAATTCCTACAAAATTCCTCCGAACCAAAGAAGGCCTCTGGCAAGCGCATGCACCATCTTCGGAGAGGTCACTTTTCCCTTCAAAAGTGTGCAAGTTTTGTTCCTTCCATGGGTTCCAAGAAACATAAACAGCCATTGCGAGGATGATTCCTCGGATCGCGCCAAAGAAATTGGCTTCCTCCACCACACCCGAAAAGAAGTGCAGGTGGTAGCAACCCGAGCCGCTCTGGCATCCGAACCCATGAACCTAACCTGTATCGCGAAAGGGCAAGTGAGAAGGAAGTGGTCCGCATTCTAATAATCAAGATCATAGATGATATCTATGATACGCTTCTCATGCGAGAAGGACGTTGGCCACATTCCAATCAATAAGATCACATAGGGTAAACTTCTCATTGTGCGGTCATCCCCTGGTTGCAGGATGATCAACACACCAATTTATGTCCTGGACTAGAAGCCACAAGTAAAACCTGAATTTGGGCTCAACTTTAATATTCTAGACTAACTTCAACAATAGCTCCTTGATGCGCGCCAAAAAACTAGAAATTATAAGCAGACGCGACAAAGTACTATCCGTTAGTTGTCAGCTCCTACCAAAGTGTGTAAGGGTCCTCCCAGAGATTGACCAACTGAATCCTATCCCAAAGGTTAATGAAATCATCCATGAGTAGTTGGGACTGAAGTCTTTGCAATCCTCTCATCGAACGATCATCATATAGCAGCACCTTGATCGTCATAATTTTTCTTCTTGTTAAGGCAAACACTCAGGATCAAGGTTGGGCCCTACCCCATCAGACAACGGTCAACCAAAATTTTCTTGGGGCCATCCCCCAACTCAATGTCAGTACAAGCAGAGAAGAGAGCCTTGTCCATGAACAGTAGTTCCCTTCCAGGGTCTTGGATCATTTTTCCCACTCATTCCATGGCCATCATAATTGCAGAGACCTACCATATCATTCAATATATTTAATACCTAGCCCCCAACTCCTTTGGAGCACATATTCTTTTCCAGTTAACCAAGCATTTGCCACCATGTGCCTCCTCATCGATATTCCATAGAAAAATCCTTCTAATTTTATCCATCTTCTTTGCGGCCCATTCATTGGGAGAAAAAACTGTCAAAAAGAAAGTGGTTATTGAAGCAAGGGACGAGTTGATCAAGACTATCCTCCAAACATGTATAAAAGTTCCCCCCTCCATCCTCTCATCTTGTTAGCCTCTTGTCAATGATTGGTTGAACCACCAAACGGTGAGGCTTCTTGTAACTCAGAGGAAATCCCGGATATTTGCATGGGAAGGACCCAACATACCCTCCAAAACCCTCCATAGAACCCTAGAAAAGTTGTTGCTCACATCTTATTGGATAAAAACACATTAGCTTAGATTTACTTTCGGTCCAGAAGCCTCCCCAAAACACTCCAGAATTTCCTTAACAACGTTGACCTCCAGGTTAATAGGGTTGGCAAAAAGCGCAACATCAGGAAGGTAGCGAGGAAAGAATCCCACGTTTAGTCGGAAAATCCATGAGCTTTTGCAGTTGTTCCATGGCTAAAATCAAAAGCATCGGGGTTCCCATGCCGCAGTCCTCCCGGGTGCAAAAAAGGCCTCCCAGGGCATTCATTATCTTGAAGATGAAGTCATCAAGAATTATGACCAAGTATTATGGAAACAAGCTCCCTGAATCTCAGCCCGAACCCAAAAGCACAACAAATGCTATCAAGAAACACCAATTAACCGAGTCAAAGGCCTCGCGATATCGAGTTTGAGGAAGATCCTCGACATCCTTGATCACGTTGTACACATATATAATTTCTCCTAGATGTAGCGCCTCTTGATGAAAGCACTTTGGCGGTGGCGAGTTCAAGGCAATTTAATAGCCATCATTTTGCATAGATTTTTTATGCTATGCATTGAACTAACATGCTTGAATTCTCTGGGCCACATGAGCTGTATTTTTTTCGATCACAGCGATGTTGTCTGAATCCAGAAGATTCTAGAAGTCGGCACACAAAGAGTGAGGTTGGTATCGCACGCAATAGATCCATCTTCGTTACATGCCAACAACGCTTGTAGAAAAGGCCAATGAAACCATCTGGTCCGGGGGGCCCTTTAAGAGTGCATGGAATTCACAATAAACTTCAGCTCCTCCAAAGTGAATTCGGTCTCAAGGTGACTGAGATCCCGGCTAGGCAGATTAATTTTCTCCCAGTTGAGCCCAGTGTTGTCCGAGTAAAAGGGTCGAGAGGTCGACTAGAGGGGGTGAATAGTAGACTATTTTTTTATTTAACTTCCAAATTTTAGGGGAAAATGAGATAAAGAAAGTTCTCTAGATATGTAATTTGGTGAGAACAGGCTAAATGGCAAGCAAGCTAATAATTCGGTAAGCAGGACAACAAGCAAATAAACAACCCAACTAGCACACCGATACATCAAATGTACTATAATTTTTTTATTGTTTAATACTATTATGTTATCATTTTTATATAGTTTTATAGCCGTTTATATTATTTTTGTAGACTAACCTATTAATTTAGTGCCCAATGTCAGTTCCTGTTTGCTCCTTGTTTTTGGTTTCATAGGAAATCAATATGTACGGAGGTCAAAATACGTCGCCGGTTAACATGATTTTTTTGGGCAACAAAAAACACTGGACGGTTCAGGAAGCTTCGAGAGGGGCCACCAGCCAGCCACATGGACACGTGGGCTGGCAGAGCCACCTGTCCATGTGGGGCCTTTGGTTACCTCCTTGACCTGATTCCACCGTCATAAATCCATACAAATACCGAAATCATCCGTCGTACATCCAGAAGAATTTTATCATCGCCGCAAGCCTCTATTTTGAAGAGATCCCACCTGGAGCCCCACTGGAGGGGGAATCCATTGTCGGAGGTATCTTCATCAACCTTGACGCCTCCATGACCATGTGTGAGTAGTTCCTTCAGGACCTATGAGTCCATAGTAGTAGGTAGATGGTGCTCTCTCTCTTTTAGATCTCCAATACCATGTTCCTCTTCTTCCTTGTGTGATTGGGATCAATCCAATGTAATTTTGTGGTGTGTTTGTTGGGGCATCCTGAATTGTGAGTTTATGGTCAGATTATTCATTGAATCATACTGAATCTTTTGAAGTTTCTTTGTTGTATAATTAAGTAGCTATGTATGCTTTCCTATCTATTTGCCTTCCCTCGCCAAGATTGATTGATAGATCTTCAAAGGGAGTGGTGCATAGTAGTGGGTTCAATCTTGTGGTGTTCTATATCCCTGTGATAGAATGGGGATAAGACACATATTTATATTTTCGACTAATGATAAAACGACGGGGTTTGATCTTATTGCTAGATTTCTTCTTTTCTACATTATGTCATCTTGCTCATTGTGTTACTTCGTTTCTTGTAAACTTAGATGCATGTTGGATACCAGTTACCTTGTATTGAAGTAAATAACATAAGTATAGCTATAGATCGTGTTTCATGCAATGAAGATATTAGGTGCAGAGTGATTCCAGTTCATGGTAAGAATATATAAATCACGCTAGTGCGACGGTAATACCGGTTACCTTGTATTGTACTCGTAATATTTGATATATGTGTTCTATAGGCTGTTCCCCCTAATGTTATGAAATCATCCATGTGGGATTATATTTCATTATATGGTCCTGCTTCTCTGTTTCCATAGAGTGGTCGTTTCCACAATTAAGGTCCTTAAACCGGAACCAAGCATTAAGCTTGATAGATCACCGTTATCTCATATTGTCTTTGGTCCTCATAGATATCTCCACCTGTCACGTCAGAGGTCACATATTTCCTAAACAATACGTGTTACCTGTGTAGGTCTTGAGATCATGTTGCCTGGGCCCTTAAATTGCACAACATGCATAGAGTTCACCATAGTATGACAACATACTAGACAAATCATACTACTATGAATGCAAATGACGACATATAGAGTAGGCACAGATTAATCTTACCACTCACCTACATCTCCCACACCCAAGGGAATTACTCACACATCATAAGAGGGTAATCAATCACAACAAAGATAAAACCCATGAAGACCATATCGATAATACCTGGAAGATCCACAATAAGATGAAATGGTAATTCAAATAGTCTTAATCTCAAACGAGATTGAGTAGAGTTACAAATTGGAATTCCTCTTACAATAGTGAAGGGGGTGATGATGATGATTGAGATGAAAGGACTAAAACTAAGATGATCTTCCAAGGTTCTTTAGATCCTCTCTTCTCCTCTTCTGGATGGTGTAGCGGTGGCTAGGGTTCTCTTCTTCCCCTGGACCCTTCATGAAAGTGGCTTGTGTAGACACGAGGGAGCTGATGGAAGTCCATACGACCGCTCATGCGAGCGCTTGCGATCGTATGGACCGTCGTCTTCTGCTTTGCTGCGCCTGTTGACTTGGGTTTATTCAGGAAAGTTGCCCCTCTTGGCTTGATTTGCAGCAATCCCTCAGGGTTTCTTTTCATAATTGATATTTCCTGCCAAACATTGGGAAAAATGTATTTTCTTCGATTTTGAAGGATTAGCGTTAGAAATATCCGAAGAGTAATGAAAATCCGATGAAACCAAGCAAGAATCACTACGAAAAACGTTACAAATTCTTGAGCCATAAACTCCCCCAAGCTTAGGATTTGCTCGCCCTCGGGCAAACAAGAAATCAAGAGAGTGAAAAGGAGCTTGATAGAATGGAAAGAAGTTTTACTGGCTCGAGAGGATATATCATATCCATCTTCTCTTATCCTACAATATCATCCAAAAAAGTGTCCGCAGTTAAATAGCCACTACTAGAGGAAGGTCCTAAGGTGGTCGAAAACTTCCATGCCAGCTATGTACCCAAACCTAGCAATTCTAGATTCTCCTAGTAAACTGCAGGTTTTTGGGTGCTAAAAAAGGAAAGTTCCACGCCGGCTATGCACGGGAACCATCCGTTAATTCGTGTGAACCAAGAAGAGAAAATCGAAGCTTTTGACACGCCTGTCTAGCCAATCCAATATATATCTTTCGTATCTCTGCTAGCGTAAATGACACATTATTTTTGCGAGGAAAGTCACCTTGCAAACAAGCACGATTCCCTATGAAAGTAAAAGGAAATTTTTTCCCGGGACACAAGAAGAGTGCAGGATATATAAAAGAGAACTTGCGGAGGGCGAGACAAGTTCAGTCATGATTGCAGAATGTGAGGACTATTTAGTCATTGAAGATGAAGAGTGTTATAGTGCGTGATGATGCTTTGACTTGGGTTGTGGACTCAGGTGCGTCCTTCCACATCACACAAGGAGTTTTTCGAATCCTAGACCTGTGGCATCAATGGCTCTGTGAGGATGGGAAAGAGTAGAACGTCAACAATTGTGGGCAAGCCACCTTCACAAATGGTGCGAAACAAACACAAAAAAGGTTGGTGCTCGATGACGTGAGACATTCAATTCAAAAAATCTCTTGTCAGTAGTGGGCAAGCTTTATGATATTGGCCATGGTAGTTATTTTGGTGAAGGAAAATGGAAGCGAAGCACTTCTTTGATTGTGGCTCGAGGAAGAATTGCTTATAGAAAGATGTAATAGAAATACGAATACGAATGTAATCAAATTATCGACTCCGGGTTCGCCATTCCTTAATCATTCCTTAAGCTTAAATAGTCGACATTCCTTTCGCACCTGACTCGTTCATCCCCTTCCATTCCTGCTCTATAGTAGGGGTTATGTCCCCCTTTCCTAGTGAGAGCAATATGCAATGCTGCTACGAATAGAGATAGTTCCCTATCCACTGCAAAACGGTACTCTGCTTCAACCACACGGTATGGCTGCCTTATTTCAAACCAAGCTGTAGACCGAGTAGGAAACAACTAAAGGTTTCGGTCCAAAGGTAAGAAGATCCATTGGTTGGAAATCCGTATCAATTGTTACTGGTTCTCCCATTCTTGGTACTGTGTCATGTGACTCTAAAGCCCCAACTAGGCTAGATCGAGATCTTGGTCCTTGCTAGGCTTACTCGCGTAAATAACCCCCATGTCTTAGGTGTTCTCGGGGGTAAGCAAGTCAGTACAATCGGTTGCACAACCGTCCAGTCCATATCATAATTGTCATAATCAATCATATTAGAGACCCTTCGACCAAACTGTGTGCGATGCATGAATCACAAACGGTATAGTTCTAGATCCACCGCTAATAAAACAAACTGTGTGCAATGGCTAGTCCCATCAAGCACTATTCAGATAAGACTCGCGTGTGTGATATGTGGCATACAGTTGGTCCTCATGAACTGTTTGCGATTAGCTAAATTAACAAAAACAGCTGTATAGATCCAAATGTGTGCGATAGGTGACATACAGTTCATTCTGATAAACTGTTTGTGATGATCCAACAAAACACAAACGATTGGGCTTACTAAGATGTGTGTAATACTTGGCAAATATGTGTGTAATCAGAATTGTGTGAGAAGACCGATAATAACACATACGATTCCTCCTAATAAGCTGTGTGTGTTGTGGGCAAACGGTTGCTGGTAAATAATTATTAGCGATTGATGGAAACATCACCGACGTGTTCCTTAGTTTAATCGTATGAGATGTGATTTGCTCTGTCTGCACAACATCTAAGCTCTGCATCGTGGCACACATAACTGCATGGTGGCTCTGTGCGGAGGGACACTAGCAACGCGCACGGATGGACGCCGGCAGAGCACGCCGCGGCCGCCTCAACTGCGAGCGACCACATTCATAGATCAGTTGAACACGCAGGGACTGGCCGTATACAAGCCGGCCAGCGGTTGCGAGCAGCCGCCACAAATGTTTTTTTATTATTAATTGTTTATGTACTCATAATTTCTTCCTCCTTTTTCCCATCTTGTCACCGCTTTGCCGCCCGAGGATTCCAGAGCACGCTTCGGCACCGCACAAGCGTTTCGTTCCCATGCGCAACCGCACAGGTTCCCAGGCACAACTGTGCTAGCTTCCCGTCCGGCTCGGTGAAATCCCCTAAAACCCCAATGCTTGCCGGCCTGCTATATAAACCCTCACGACCGGCGACTTCACATCACTTTCATCCCCTCCCCCCCGTAGTTTATCTAGTTTGCTTCTCCACCAATCGCTAATGGCACTGACCCGTCGTCGTTGCTCAGCCACTCCGCCAGAGGACAACTCCACCTGGGAGGCTTCACCCCGTGGGCACGACAGTCCTCTGAAGCGAGTAGTGCACGTGGCATCCCTGGTGGATGTGCGTACGCCACCCACCACACGCTCTGCCACCACTGCCCGAAGGCAGCTGCTGCCGGCGTCCGTCGTGGCCGCCATCCCATCGACGTGCCACCCTAGCGGCAACCGCCTTTGCCTCCACCATACCGTCGTCCGCCTTGGTCGCGACCCCACCGTCAGGCACTGAGGCCATCACTGCTCCGCCACCGCAGCCTGAATGCGGGAGGTGGAGGCCGCCAAAGGCCCGCCGCCCATCTTTTGTGTCAGAGACCTTGCGTGCTACATCTGCTTCCTAGAGAAGGAAGTGAAGCGCTAGGTCGCACACGCAAAGAAGCTCACGGACGCTGTGGCCACAGGAGAAGCCGCAGCAGCGGCACCAGAATGCGAAGATCTATGCCGAGTCCCGCCACTTTGAGCAGGCGTGTTTGGAGCGGCGGAGGGCAGCAGTGCCAGGCAACGAATTCGACTCGACCAGCTCGTCGGTAGCCTCCTCCTCCTCCGCCTCTTACTGAGCAATCTCGGCAGAGGTGAGGCAGCTGGAAATAGTACAAAGCCCCTCCGTAGTAGTATTTAGAGGTTATTTTGTTCACTTCATCTAACTATAGATAAGTTTGAATTGTACCACGTACTTTAAATTAGCTAGTATATATAGTTGAACTAGCTATTTCAGTACGTGGTTGACAACAATTGGGGAAAAGTTTGTTCGATTCAGCTGTTGAGTTGAACTGTTTTGTATAAAGAACGTCTGCTTAATCTATGAATGAAATCTATGTTTACTGAATTTCAGTTGCAAAATTACACCGTATTAGTGATTTATTCCTGTAAAATTTGACAAATGTCAGTGTTACAATGTTGACCAATGCCAATGTTACTAGATTGACAATTGCCAATGTTTCCAATTTGACAAATGGCAATTTATCCAATATGACAGATGCAAATCTTACCAAATTTTCTGTCGTAAGCACATGGGTCAACATGTAGAATCGTTTGCGATGCCGCGACGCACCAATCCTTCGCGCCAAGTTTTCACTTGGATTACTGGCGAAGGAAGCATAGTTCTCGATCTGCATACAGGTATTCAATCTGAAACGTTTGCGATGAGCCAATCCTTCGAGCCAAATTTCCACTTGGCTTACTGGCGAAGGAAGCATAGCTCTCAATCTGCATACGGGCATCCAATCTGAAACGTGTGCGATGAGTGTTTATTCAGAGAAAAACATTGATGTTTTTTGATTTACTTTGACTATGTGCATTCAGAGATAAATACTGATTTGATAAACCATATATTTCATCTTATCGTATTAGCAAACTGTATATAATATTTTAAAAGTATACGATCCTTAAGAAATGCCTTGATGGAACCATATATTTCATTCAGGCAAACTGTGACTTTACATTCATACGATCGAGATACAATATAAAAAACTAATTGCGATGGCGGCGGCGCCGGCGTCCTGCGCCTGTGTTGTCATCCTCTGGGACGCCGTTGTTCAAGTTTTGAAACGAGACCAAAATGTTATGGACTTCCCAATCAAAGAGTCGGTCGTTGCACGATCGACGGTGGGGGACCCGGGGGGCGGCGACTAGCAGCGCTGCGAGGAAGCGGTTGACGGCGGCGTCCCATGCCACTGAGGGCGCCGCCACGGATGCAGGTGCATGCACGGACACGGGCGCGGTGGGTGCAGGCGCACGCATGGGCACATGCACAGTGGGTCCAGGCACACACACGGGGACCGACGCGGTGGGTGCAGGGGCGCGCACGAACACAAGCGCGGGAGGAGGTGCTGACGCTTGCACGTAGCTCGCGCGGGTCCACAGGGACCTCGCGGACGCCAGCGGTTTCCAGCGCTGCGATGATGCTCGGTGACCCGCCCGTCAATGCCACGGGGATGGTTGCTAATGCGGGCACGGGGATGGTTGCTGGCGAGTGCACGGGGGCAGCATCCACGGCGGCTTGCAGCTCGTTCAGGGCCATGTTCATGACGTCCCATTTGTCTTTATGTTCTATCTCCTCCGGCTCGGGGTCGACTTCACGAAATCGGAAGACTAGTGGCATATGATTCTTGTGCGCCATGGTGTATGTGGAGGTATGGATGATAGAGGGGAATGGGAGGTGAAGAGTGAGGATTATGAGTGAGTGGGCAGTAAGGACGCGTATTAAACAGCGGCTTGGGCGCCATTGATGGACACGTTGAAAACGAGGCGGGTGGATATGGAGGTCAAAGGGCTCGCTTCCCGGTGAGCCTGCAGCGTACTGCTTGCATGTCTCCCGGTGAGCCTGCGCAGTGGAGGCCAGCTTGCACGCCTCTCGTCTACTAAAACAGCTACTTGCAGGACATCTCCTATCCAATAAAGAGTGCGACGCATGGCAACACGTAAATGTGTAGTAGAAAGCCCACGATCTATAAATAATACAACCGTTTGCGATGGTAACGTGACAGTATTTTTTCCAAAATGCTTTTGTTGGCTATTAATGTGTGCACATTTTCTCAAAGTGGACACGAAAAACACCACATCATATTTGTGCTATATCATGACACCCTGCCCAATTTCTTGAATTTTGTGTGAGTTTTAGATTTACTATAATTTAAACCAATAAATTCTCAATGTTGGCTCTAGAAGGAAATATATATTGAAAAATGTGTCTCAAATTGGAAAACAAAATCGTACGATGAATTTATGAGCCATGTCATGACACCATGCCAAGCTTCATGAATTTCTGATGAGTTTTGGATTTACAGGAATTTAAAAATCAAGTTTCTCAATCAGCCGAGCAAAGACGCCGAGATATCTGAAATTCATTCTGATTTCTTGCATGGGACTTAAACATGTAGCGAGGGACACGTTTATGATTTTTCAACCCATTTTTGGTGCACTGAACCTTGTGATTGTAGTTCAAATTTGAATTATGCACATTAAATGCCCAAAAAACTCAATTAATGTATAAAAAGTCCAAACAAACCTTGAAAAATTCCATATTTAACACGACACTCCTATTGGTGTATGTTCACTGCAGATAAATTTTGTTGCAATCCAACACCGTCCTTTGCCGAAGTAACCTCATTTTTCTTTTTAAAAATAATATGAAAATCAAGTGCATCACAAACAATTCATGATCATGAATCGCGTGTGATGAAGTACAAAATATCTTTGGCCAATCCTCATATATGACTTACGCCGGAAGCTTCATTAGCTACAGTCCACCGCCGCCGCGTTAACCTCACTTGCTCCCCAAGCCCATTTTATCGTTCATTCGTCGCCGGTGAAAGATGAGGACGTGGATCCCCGTCGCGAGGGCAACTTCGGCGACTAAAAAAAATAGAAGGATGGTAGATAGTAAAGAAAATAACAAATCACAATATCTATCTTTCAAAATCTATCTTTCCGGCCCGAGCGCGTCCGCATCAACCATGAGCGCGCTCACAACATACATGAGCGCGAACGCAATCTTCGCCAGGGTGGCCGCAGCAGCCGAAAGGGCAGCATCTGCAGTTGAGGGGGAAGTAGCAACATCCGCTATGGGGATAGCAAATGGCGAGAACGGCACAACAGCTGTCAGTTTCTTGGCGGTTGATGACCCACAAGTATAGGGGATTAATCATAGTGCTTTCAGTAAGTAAGAGTGTCAAACCCAACGCGGAGCAGAAGAAAATGACATCGGTTTTCAACAAGGTATTCTCTGCAAGTGCTGTAAGTAAAAGTGATAGATATTTTTGTAACAAGATAATTCGTAACAAGTAACAATAGTAACAAAGGTGCAACAAGGTGGCCCAATCCTTTTTGTAGCAAAGGATAAGCCTGAAAGTTCTCTTATATAAAGCAAAACGCTCTCGAGGACACATGGGCATTTCCGTCTAGTCACGTTCATCATATTTAGTTTATTCACGTTCGCTACTTTGATAATTTGATATGTGGTTGGACCGGTGCTAAGGTGTTGTTCTTACTTGAACAAACAACCCACTTATGATTACCCCCCCTTGCAAGCATCCGCAACTACGAAAGAAGAATTAAGATAAATCTAACCATAGCATTAAGCATGTGGATCCAAATCAGCCCCTTACAGAACAACTCATAAACTAGGGTTTAAGCTTTTGTCACTCTCGCAACCCATCATCTACTTATCATTCCCCAATGCCTCCCTTTAGGCCCAAACATGGTGAAGTGTCATGTAGTCGACGTTCACATGTCACCATAAAGGAAGAGCAACATACATATCATCAAAATATCGAACGAAGACCAACATCATATGATTACTTATAACAAGACTTGTCCCATGTCCTCGAGAACAAAAGTAACTATTCACAAATCATGTTCATGTTCAAGATCAGAGGGGTGTTGAATATCATTAAGGATCTGAACATATAATCTTCCACCAAATAAACCAATAAGCATCAACTGCGAGATGTAATCAACACTACTAGTAACCCATAGGTACCAATATGAGGTTTTGAGACAAAGATTGAATACAAGAGATGAACTAGGGTATGTATGTGAACTACAATATGTATGTATTCAATCTTTGTCTCAAAACCTTAGATTGGTACCTGTTGGTTACTAGTAGTGTTGATTACATCTCATAGTTGATGCTTGTTGGTTTATTTGGTGGAAGAATATATGTTCAGATCCTTAATGATATTCAACACCCCTCTGATCTTGAACATGAACATGATTTCCGAGTAGTTACTTTTGTTCTCGAGGACATGAGAGAAGTCTTGTTATAAGTAATCATGTGATGTTGGTATTCGTTCGATATTTTGATGATATGTATGTTGCTCTTCCTTTAGTGGTGTCATGTGAATGTTGACTACATGAGACTTCACCATGTTTGGGCCTAAAGGGAAGCATTGGGGAATGATAAGTAGATGATGGGTTTCAAGAGTGATAGAAGCTTAAACCCTAGTTTATGAGTTGTTCCGTAAGGGGATGATTTGGATCTACATGTTTAATGCTATGGTTAGATTTATCTTAATTCTTCTTTCGTAGTTGCAGATGCTTGCGAGAGGGGGTAATCATAAGTGAGTTGTTTGTTCAAATAAGAACAACACCTTAGCACCGGTCCACCCACATATCGAATTATCAAAGGAGCGAACGCGAATCAACTAAACATGATGAACGTGACTAGACAAAAATTCCCATGTGTCCTCGAGAGCGCTTTGCTTTATATAAGAGAACTTTCAGGCTTATCCTTTGCTACAAAAAGGATTGGGACACCTTTATGCACCTTTACTATTACTACTTGTTACTTGTTACGAATTATCTTGCTACAAAACTATCTATCACAGTTACTTACATCACTTGCAGAGAATACCTTGCTGAAAACCGCGTGTCATTTCCTTATGCTCCTCATTGGGTTCGACACTCTTACTTATTGAAAGGACTACGATTGATCCCCTATACTTGTTGGTCATCAAGACTCTTTTCTGGCGTCGTTGCTGGGGAGTGAAGCGCCTTTGGTAAGGAAACACTTTCGTTACGTGCTAAAATTTACTTTTGCTTATTACTATGGAGGATAGTCCTTGGAGGGGCCTGTTCTGGGTATCTTCACCTCGTCTGGAAGTGGCAAGAGCTGCTCCTCAACCTACTAAACCTACTGAAAATATTTACTATGAAATTCCTTCGGGTATGTTAGAGAAACAGCTTGCTAATCCTTATGTAGGAAATGGAACAAACATCCTGATATGCACTTGATATATATAGATGAAATTTGTGGATTATTTAAGCTTGCAGGTTTATCCGAGGATGGTGTTAATAAGAAGGTTTTCCCTTTATCTTTCGAGGTAAAGGCGTTGATTTGGAACGGGCTATTGGATGATACTGGTACATGGGATTGGAACCGATTGAAGCTATAATTTTTGGCCTCGTGAAGGAGAAAGTATCGCTCAAGCTTGGGGGAGGATTAAATCTATGATGTACACATGACCCAATCATGAGCTCCCAAGGGAAATAATCTTACAAAACTTTTATGCTTGGCTTTCTCATGATAATCAATTGATGCTTGATACTTCTTCTATGAGTTCCTTTATGACGAGAACTATGGAATTCAAATGGGATCTTCTAAAAAGAATTAAACGCAACTACAAAGATTGGGAGATCTACATAGGTAATGAGTCAGGTATATATCTTGAGTTTGATTGTGTTAAATCTTTTATGGACACTAAAGCTTTTCATAAGTTTAGTGGAAAATATGGCCTTGACTCTGAGATAGTAGCTACTTTATGTGAATCATTTACTACTCATGTTGATCTCCCTAAGGAGAAGTGGTTTAAAGTTCATCCCCCTATTGAAGAAACTTAGCATAGCTAAAGAAGAAACAATTCTTTATAACGTTGATCCAGTTGTGCCTACTGCTTACATTGAGAAACCACCTTTTCCTGTTAGGATTAAGGAACATGCTAAATCTACAACTGTGTTTTATAAAAGTAATGTGAGAACACCAAAACCTTCTGAAAGAATAAATGTATAGCCTAATATTTCTATGGTTAAGGATCGCTTGGTTGATAATATTGATGGGCATGTTATTTACTTTTGTGGTGAGTTTGCTAGAAATGAAAAGAATGTGTTAGATAAGAATAAACCAGTTGTTGGCATGCCTGTTGTTTCTTTTAAGCTTGGTGATCATTGCTATAATGGCTTATGTGATATAGGTGCTAGTGTGAGTGCTATTCCATTTACTTTATATCAAGAAATTATGCATGATATATCACCTCCCGAGTTAGAGGACATTGATGTTACTATTAAACATGCAAATAGAGATATTATTTCACCACTTGGGATTGTTAGAGTTGTTGAAGTCTTGTGTGGAAAAGTCGAGTACCCCACTGATTTCTTAGTACTTGGTTCACTAGAAGATAATTTTTGTCCCATCATATTTGGTAGACCCTTCCTGAATACCGTTAATGATGAGATTGATTGTGCTAAAGAAAAGGTTAAAGTCAACTTTGGTGATATATCTCATGAGTTTAATTTCTCTAAGTTTGGTAGACAACCACATGAGAAAGATTTGTCTAGTAAAGATGAAATAATTGGCCCTGATTCTATTGTTGTGCCTCCTACTGATCCAATGAAACAATATTTGCTAGACCATAAAAATTATATGCATATGAGTAAAAGACATGAAATAGATAAAATATTTTTCGAGCAACCACCTATCCTTAAACATAATCTTCCTATTCACACCTTAGGGGATCCTCTTCCACCTAAGAGTGATCCCGTGTTTGAATTAAAGACACTACTTGATACATCAAAGTATGCTTATCTTGATGAAAAGAAGATATATCCTGTTATTATTAGTGCTAACCTTTCAGAGCATGAGGAAAAGAGATTACTTAAAACTCTGAAGAAGCACCGAGCTTCTATTGGCTATACTCTTGATGATCTTAAGGGCATTATCCCTACGTTATGTCAGCACAAGATTAATATGGAGCCACATGCTAAACCCGTCGTTGATCATCAACGCCACCTTAATTCTAAAATGAAAGAGGTGGTAAGAACTGAAATACCAAAGCTCCTTGAGGCAGGTATTATTTATCCCGTAGCTGATAGTAGATGGGTAAGTCTCCTGATAGTAGTGTGCCTAGGAAAGGAGGTATAACCGTTGTTCGTAATGATAAAAACAAACTTATTCCACAGAGGGACGAAGCTGGTTATAGGATGGTAATTGATTTTAGGAAATTAAACAAATCTACTAGAAAAGATCATTACCCCTTGCCTTTTATTGATCAAATGTTAGAAATATTATCTAAGCACACACACTTTTGTTTCCTTGATGGATATTCTTGTTTTTCTCAAATACCTGTGTCAAAGGAAGATCAAGAGAAAACCACTTTTACTTGTCCTTTTGGAACTTATGCTTATAGACGTATGCCTTTTTGGTTTATGTAATGCATCTGCTAACTTTCAAAGATGTATGATGGCCATATTCTCTAATTTTTCTGAAAAGATTGTTGAGGTATTCATGGATGATTTTTTCGTTTACAGTACTTCTTTTGATGATTGCTTAGACAACCTTGATCGAGTTTTGTAGAGATGTGAAGAAACTAATCTTGTCTTGAATTGGGAAAAGTGCCACTTTATGGTTAATA
The DNA here is from genome assembly GCA_039707655.1 of Elymus sibiricus. Classification (NCBI taxonomy): domain Eukaryota; kingdom Viridiplantae; phylum Streptophyta; class Magnoliopsida; order Poales; family Poaceae; genus Elymus; species Elymus sibiricus. Next base: position 84,228,816 of record CM077665.1, read on the forward strand.
AAAGTATAGTACTTGGGCATAAAATTTCCGAACGAGGTATTGAAGTGGATAAAGCTAAAGTTGATGCAATTGAGAAAATTTCATGTCCTAAAGATATTAAAGGTATAAGAAGTTTCCTTGGTCATGCTGGTTTCTATAGACGGTTTATTAAGGATTTCTCTAAGATTTCTAGGCCTCTTACCAACCTTTTGCAAAAAGATGTTCCATTTGTTTTTGATGATGATTGTGTAGAGGCCTTTAAAATACTTAAGCAAGCTTTGATGTCTGCACCTATTGTTCAACCACATGATTGGAACTTACCATTTGAAATAATGTGTGATGCTAGTGACTATGCTGTTGGTGGTGTTCTAGGACAAAGTTGATGATAAGAAATTAAATGTTATGCATTATGCTAGTAAGACCTTAGACAGTGCTCAAACAAATTATGCTACTACTGAGAAAGAATTTTAGCAGATGTGTTTGCATGTGATAAGTTTAGACCTTACATTGTTGATTCTAAAGTTACTATTGATACGTCTCCAACGTATCTATAATTTTTTATTGTTCCATGCCATTATATTATAATTCTAGGATACCTTTTAAGCATTTGCTTGCTGATTTATATTATTTTTGAGCACTAACCTATTAACCGAGTGCCCAATGCCAATTGCTGTTTTCTGCTTGTTTTTGGCCTTTCAGGAATACTGTACCAAACGAAGTCCCAATACCCCAAAACTTTTTGATGATTTTTTCTGGACAATAATAAGACCTGGAAGCTTCGGAGGGAGACCAGAGGCCACACGGGGTGACGCCAAGCTAATAGGGCGCACCCAGGGGGGTGTCCGTGCCCTGATGGCTTGGGGCCACCTCCCACGGCCTCTGGCTCTGATCTCTCCGCTATAAATTCTCATATATACCAAAAACCATAGAGAGCCGCCCAAAACACTTTTTTCGCCGCCGCAAGTCTCTGTTCTGCCATGTGCCCATCTGGAGCCCTGTTCTGGTGCCCTACCAGAGGGGGATCGATCACGGAGGGCCTCTACATCAACCTTGCTGCTCCCATGGTGATGTGTGAGTAGTTCACCGCACACCAATGGGTCCGTAGTTAGTACCTAGATGGCTATCTCTCTCTCTATGTTCTTCAATGCAAAGATCACCGCGATTCCCGTGGTGATCTATCATATGTAATCATCTTTGCGGTGTGTTTGTTGGGATCCGATGAATTGTGGGTTTATGTTCAGATTATTCATGAAAATATATTGAATCCTTGCTGGTTATTTATATGCATGATTGTTATAGCTTCATAATGCTCTCCGATCTATCGGTTTGGTTTGGCCAACTAGATTGATTTATCTTCAGTGGGAGTGGTGCGTTGTAGTGGGTTTAATCTTGCGGTGCTCAATCCCAGTGACAGAAAGGGACATGACACGTATTGTATTGCTGCCACTAAGGGTAAAACGATGGGGCTCATTCATATTAATTGGATTTACTTTGTCTACATCATGTCATCATCCTCCTAGCATTACTCTGTTTTTACTTAATACTCTAGATGCATGCTGGATAGCGATCGATGGGTGGGGTAATAGTAGTAGATGCAGGCAGGAGTCGGTCTACTTGCTTATGGACGTGATGCCTATATACATGATAATTGTCGTGAATAAATATTACATAACTATGCGCTTTTCTATCAATTGCCCAATAGTAATTTGTCTACCCACCGTATGCTTTCTTCGAGAGAGAAGGCTCTAGAGAACACTATGGCCCCAAGGTCTCTTCACAAATATATTTACAAAAACTCTAAATAATTTTCTTCCATTATTTACTTTATTTTTATTTGCAATTTATATTTATCAATTTATCTATCCATCACTACTTATCGCTTGCAAGTAACGAGTTCAAGGGGATTGACAACCCTCTTGCCCGTGTTGGGTGCAAGTGTGTGCTGTTTTGTGTGTAGGCGATGAAGACGGGAATTTGTGTGGTTCTCCTATTGGTTCGATAACCTTGGTTCTCACTAAGGAAAATACTTATCTCTACTGTGCTGCATCTCCCCTCCTCTTCGGGGAAAAACCCAACGCGGATTACAAGTAGTAGGAAGAATTTCTGGCGCCGTTGCCCGGGAGCATCACCAAATAGCTGTCAAGTACCTTGTCACAAATTACCATTCACTTGTTCTACTTTTTATTTGCTGTTATATTTTGCTTTCTATAAAAATAAAAAATACAAAAATATTTATCTTTGCTAGTTTACTTCTTACTTGCTTGCTTGAAGTTGCTACCATGTCCGAGTTTATCATTCAGAAGAGTGAGGATGGTAGGACCCCAAAAGAGGAAAATCCTCCACAACGAGATGTAAAAGTTATTGTTGCAGGGAAGGGGAATATCATAGGGAAAAGCATTATCCAAGGATTATTTAATTGTACGGGTGCTTTAGCTTGCAAGAATATGCCTATTCTTGAAACAACCCATAGTTACGCCGATGCTATTTCTGCACTTGTTCTTAAACTTGAAAGAAGATTTATGCGTACTCACCCTACTTTGTAAAGGTTTTTATATGAGTTAATGGTTATAAAAAACCCCAAGGTTAAAAAGATAGCCACTCTTATCCTCATGAATGAATTTGACTATATAGTGCGAGAGGCTTGAGAGATTTTTGATCACTATAATATGAGTCGTGAACATCTTGTGATAGATGAAATTTTATACAATGAGGATTATATGATGAGGTATGTGTTTTATGATAACCACACCTTTGATGAAAATACCAAGAAGGAAGTTCCTCCTATTCACATTATCCAACAAGTTTTCAATGCTATTAATAAACAATTTTCCTGGATAGTGAGAGAGAATACATAAGGTTTTAAGGAAAGTAGCATTGATAATGCTAAGATATTACTAGATGACGTGTTTCCTATTGTCTTTGAGAAGCTTCCTCATGAACACGCATCCCAAGATGCAAAGGTCAAAGATGACAACACTTGATACTATGCATTATGCCTAGCTAAGGGCATAAAACGATAGCGCTTGTTGGGAGGCAACCCAATAGTTATCTTTAAATTTTAGTTTTTCCTTTCTGTTTTGGTGTGATAACATGATTATTGCAACTGTAATGATTGTATTTCTATGTTTAAATTAGTGTTTGTGCCAAGTAAAGCCTTTGGGATGACTTGAATGATAAGTAGAATTGATATGGTGCAAAAACATAAACATTTGCGTCCAGTGCAGAATTTCTCTGATTTTACTGGAACGTCTTTTGATATGAAGTTTTTACACAATATAGGTATAAAATTTCCTCAGGTTGTACTATTTTTCAAACTTTTTGGAGTTACAGAAGTATGGTGTTTGCAGAGATCATTACAGACTGTTCTGTTTTAGACAGATTCTATTTTTGCTTGCATAGTTTGCTTGTTTTGATGATGCTATGGATTGTATCAGGGGGTATAAGCCATGGAGAAGTTAGAATACAGTACCTTATGCAATAAGAAAATATGAATCAATTTATAACAATACCTAAAGTGTTTTATTTACCCATCGTACTAATGGAGCTCACGAGTTTTCTGTTGAGTTTTGTGTGCTGAAGTTTTCAAGTTTTGGGCACGATCACGATGGATGAAGGAATAAGGATCATCAAGAGCCTAAGATTGGGGATGACCAAGGCACCCCAAGGTAAAATTCTAGGAAGACTCAAGCATCTAAGCTTGGGGATGCCCCGGAAGGCATCCCCTCTTTCGTCTCAGTCCATCGGTATGTCACTTGGAGCTATATTTTTATTTATCACATGATATGTGTTTTGCTTGGAGCATCGTGTGTTATAGTTTGCTTTTGTTTTAGTTTTACACAATCATTGTTTGATGGACACACCTACTTGAGAGAAACACATGGTCACCATGATTTGTTAGAATACTCTATGTGCTTCACTTATATCTTTTGAGCTAAGCAGTTGATTTATGTGCTTCACTTATATCTTTTAGAGCACAGTGGCGTATATATTTTATAGTATAATTGAACTCTCGTGCTTCACTTAAATTTGTTTGAGAGTCTAATAAATAGTGATGGTAATTTGCATGGGTTATAAGACTAGTCCAAAAGTAATAGGTATTCAAGGAGTGCATAATCAAAACCTTCATGTAGCACATAAAAGAGAAATTGTGGGTTAATGATATTAATGTGGTCATATGAAAGAGTGTGAGTGCATGGTTGCTGGTTTGTAGAAATATCGATAGTTAAAGGGTGTTAATTTGGTGTTCATCTAAATATTGGTTATGGCATGGTGATGATGTGTGAGCATTCTTATTCCTCGTTGAAATCCTAGTGTTGTTTAGGTCGGGGCGTGCGATGGTTAACTCCTACCAACCTCCTCCCTAGGGGCATGCGAGTAGTACTTTACTTCAAGAGAGCTAATAAAGCTTTGCAATAAGTATGTGAGTTCTTTATGACTAATGTGGATCCATGGATGTACGCACACTCACCTTTCCATATTATGCTAGCCTCTTCGGTACCGTGCATTAACCATTCTCACCTCAAGGATCGGTGCAGCTTTCGCCGATGCATCCAAACCCCGTGACATGACACGCTCTGTCGCCCATAAGCCTCCTTATATCTTCCTAAAACCAGTCACCATACCTGTTGGAAATATGCCCTAGAGGCAATAATAATTTAGTTATTATCATATTTCCTTGTTCATGATAATCGTTTATTATCCATGCTGTAATTGTATTGATTGGAAACTCAAATACATGTGTGGGTACATAGACAACACTGTGTCCCTAGTATGCCTCTAATAGACTAGCTCGTTGATCAAAGATGGTCAAGGTTTCCTAGCCATAGACATGAGATGTCATTTGATAACGGGATCACATCATTACGAGAATGATGTGATGGACAAGACCCAAACAATGAACATAGCATATGATCGTGTCAGTTTATTGCTATTGTTTCTGCATGTCAAAGTATCTGTTCCTATGACCATGAGATCATGCAACTCACTGACACCGAAGGAATATCTTGTGTGTATCAAACGTCGCAACGTAACTGGGTGACTATAAAGATGCTCTACAGGTATCGCCGAAGGTGTCTGTTGAGCTGGCATGGATCGAGACTGGGATTTGTTACTCCGTGTGATGGAAAGGTATCTCAGGGCCCACTCGGTAATACAACATCACAATAAGCCTTGCAAGCAAAGTGACTAAAGAGTTAGCCACGGATCTTGTATTACGGAACGAGTAAAGAGACTTGCCGATAACGAGATTGAACTAGGTATAGAGATACCGACGATCGAATCTCGGGCAAGTAACATACCGAAGAACAAAGAGAACAGCATACGTGATTAACTGAATCCTTGACATAGAGGTTCAACCGATAAAGATCTTCGTAGAATATGTAGGAACCAATATGGGCATCCAGGTCCCCCTATTGGTTATTGACCGTAGAGGTGTCTCGGTCATGTCTACATAGTTCTCGAACCCGCAGGGTCTGCACACTTAACGTTCGGTGACGTTTCGGTAGTATTGAGATATATGTGTTGGTGACCGAAGGTTGTTCGGAGTCCCGGATGAGATCCCGGACGTCACGAGGAGATCCGGAATGGTCCGGAGGTAAAGATTTATATATAGGAAAGTGGTACTTGGGTTCCGGAAATGTTTCGGGTATTTCCGGTAGTGTACCGGGAGTGACGAATGGGTTCCGGGGGTCCACCGGGTGGGGCCCACCCACCCCGGGGGGCCACATGGGCCCAAGAGGTGGCACACCAGCCCCTAATGGGCTGGGAACCGACCCCATAAGGGCCCATATGCCCAAGAGGAAAAAAGGTGGAGATAGGAAGGAATAGGACTCCTTCCTAATATGAATCCACTTCCTAGTAGGAAGTGGATTGGACTCCTCCTTGCCCTGGTTCGGCCGACCCCTAGGGGAAACCCTAGGGAGGCTGCCTCCTCCCCCCTCCCTCCTATATATACTAGAGGAATAGAGCCCCCAAAGACACACGGCCACATGCTAGTTCTCTATTCTCTAGTTCCTCCACCAAATAGATTCCGGTAGTGCTTAGGCGAAGCCCTGCCGGGATAACTCCACCACCACCACCACCACGCCGTCGTGCTACTGGAGATCTCATCTACCTCTCCGCTCACTCTTGCTGGATCAAGAAGGCGGAGATCGTCATCGAGCTGTACGTGTGCTGAACACGGAGGTGCCGTCCGTTCTGCGCTAGATCGGAAGGATCGTGATTGGATCGCGAAGACGTTCGACTACATCAACCGCGTTTATTAACGCTTTCCGCTTAGCGATCTACAAGGGTACGTAGATCCACTCTCCCTCTCGTAGATGCTCATCACCATGGATAGATCTTGCGTGTGCGTAGGAATTTTTTTGTTTCCCATGCAACGTTCCCCAACAGCGGCATCATGAGCTAGGTCTATGCGTAGATGGGATCACGAGTAGAACACAAAGGAGTTTGTGGGCGTTGATGCTCAGATTGCTTCCTCCCTTGGTCTTTTCTTGATTCAGCGGTATTGTGGGATGAAGCGGCCCGGACCAACCTTAGTCGTACGCTTACGAGAGACCGGTTCCATCAACTGACATGTGACTTTGTTGCATAAAGATGGCTGGCGGGTGGCTGTCTCTCCCACTTTAGTTGGATCGGATTCGACAAAGGCGGTCCTTGAGAAGGTTGAATAGCAATTTTTGTATCACCATTGTGGTTTTTGCGTAGGTAAGAATCGTTCTTGCTAGATACCCGTAGCAGCCACGTAAAACATGCAACAACAATTAGAGGACGTCTAACTTATTTTTGCAGGGTATGTTGTGATGTGATATGGCCAATTACATGATGAGATATATGTGATGTATGAGATGATCATGTTTTGTATAGAATATCACGACTTGCATGTCGATGAGTACGGCAACCGGCAGGAGCCATAGGGTTGTCTTTAATTTATTTTCGCCGTTTTTGCTTTACTTTATCGCTATGAGTTAGCAATAGTCGTAGAAGCAACAGCTGGCGCAACAACCTCATGGAGACACGTTGATGGAGATCAAGATGATGGAGATCATGGTGTCATGCCGATGACGATGGAGATCATGCCGGTGCTTTGGAGATGGAGATCAAAAGCACAAGTTCATGGCCATATCATGTCACTTATGATTTGCATGTGATGTTAATCCTTTTATGCATCTTATTTTGCTTAGGACGACGGTAGCATTATAAGGTGATCCCTCACTAAAATTTCAAGATAAAATTGTGTTCTCCCCGAGTGTGCACCATTGCGAAAGTTCGTCGTTTCGAGACACCACGTGATGATCGGGAGTGATAGACTCTACGTTCGCATACAACGGGTGCAAGCCAGTGTTGCACATGCGGAACACTCGGGTTAAACTTGACGAGCCTAGCATGTATAGACATGGCATCGGAACACAAGAGACCGAAAGGTCGAACATGAGTCATATAGTAGATATGATCAACATGGAGATGTTCACCATTGAAACCACCTCATCTCACATGATGACCGGACTTGGGTTGGTGGAATTTGGATCATGTCACACTTAGACAACCTGAGGGATGTTGATTTGAGTGGGAGTTCTTAAGTAATATGATTAATTGAACTCATTATCATGAACATAGTCAAAGTGACTTTGCAAATTATGTTGTAGATCAATAGCTTGCGCTGTAGCTCCCCTGTTTTTATACGTTCCTAGAGAAAATAGAATTGAAAGATGATGGTAGCAATAATGCGGACTGGGTCCGTGATCTGAGGATTGTCCTCATTGCTGCACAGAAGGCTTATGTCCTTAATGCACCGCTCGGTGCGCCACCCCCTCAAGCGTCGTCTATAGATGTTGTGAACATCTGACAGGCACGTTCTGATGACTACTTAATAGTTCAGTGCGTCATGCATTACGGCTTAGAATTGAGGCTCCAAAACGTTTTGGACGTCATGGAACATACGAGATGTTCTAAGAGCTGAAATTGGGATCTCAGGCTCGTGCCCGTGTTGAGAGGTATGAGACCTCCTACAAGATTCTTTGCCAGCAAGATGAATGAGAATAGCTCAATTGGTGAGCATGTGCTCAGATTGTCTGGGTGCTACAATCGCTTGAATCGAGTGGGAGTTGATCTTCCAGATAAGATAGTGGTTGATATAGTTCTCCAAGTCACTGCCACAAAGCTACTAGAGCTTCGTGATGAACTATGAAATGCCAGTGATGGAAATAATGATCCCCGAGCTATTCGCGATGTTTGACACCACGAAGGTAGAAATCAAGAAGGAGCATCAAGTGTTGATGGTTAGTAAAACCACTAGTTTCAAGAAGGGCAAGGGCAAGAAGGGAAAACTTCAAGAATGGCAAACCAGTTGCCGCTCCAGTGAAGAAACCCAAGGTTGAACCCAAACTCGAGACTGAGTGCTTCTATTATGAGGAGAACGGTCACTGAAGCGGAACTGCCCTAGATACTTGGTAGATAAGAAGGCTGGCAACGTCAACAGAAGTATATTTGATATACGTATTATTGATGTGTACCTTACTAGTACTCCTAGTAGCACCTGGGTATTAGATACCGGTTCGATTGCTAATGTTAGTAACTCGAAGTAAAAGCTACGGAATAAACGGAGACTAGTTAAGGGTGAGGTGACGATACGTGTTGGAAGTGTTTCCTAGGTTGATGTGATCACCATCGCACGCTCCCTCTACCTTCGGGATTAGTGTTGAACCTAAATAAATGTTATTTGCTGTTTGCGTTAAGCAAGAGCATGATTAGATCATGTTTATTGCAATACGGTTATTCATTTAAGTTAGAGAATAATGGTTATTCTGTTTACATGAATAATACCTTCAATGGTCATGCACCCAATGAGAATGGTTTATTGAATCTCGATCGTAGTAATACACATGTTCATAATATTGATGCCAAAAGATGCAAAGTTAATAATGATAGTACCACATACTTGTGGCACTGCCGCCAAGGTCATATCAGTGTAAAGCGCATGAAGAAACTCCATGCTGATGGATCTTTTGACTCACTCGATTTCGAATCGGTTGAGATATGCGGACCATGCCTCATGGGCAAGATGACTAAGACCCCGTTTTCCGGTATGATGGAGCGGGCAAGTGACTTATTGGAAATGATACATGTTGATGTATGCGGTCCAATGAGTGTTGAAGCGTGTGGTGGATATCGCTATTTTCTTACCTTCACTGATGATTTGAGTAGATATGGGGATATTTACTTAATGAAACACAAGTCTGAAACGTTTGAAAAGTTCAAACAAATTCAGAGTGAAGTTTGAGATCATCGTGACAAGAAGATAAAATGTCTACGATATGATCGTGGAGGTAAATATCTGAGTTACGCGTTTGGTATACAACTCAAGACAATGTGGAAGTTGTTTCACAACTAAAGCCACCTGGAACACCATAGTGTGACGGTGTGTCCGAACGTCGTAGTCGTGCTCTATTGGATATGGTACGTACTATGATGTCTCTTATCGATTTGCCACTATCGTTTTGGGGTTATGCATTAGAGACAATTACATTCACTTTAAATAGGGCACCATCTAAGTACGTTGAGATGACACCGTATGAATTTTGGTTTGGCAGAAACCTAAGCTGTCATTTCTCAGAGTTTGGGAATGCGACGCTTATGTCTGATAAGCTCGATCCCAAAGCGGAAAAATGCATCTTCATAGGATACCCTAAGGAAACAACTGGGTATACCTTCTATCTCAGATCCAAGGGCAAAGTGTTTGTTGCTAAAAACGGGTCCTTTCTCGAGAAAGAGTTTCTCTCGAAGGAATTGAGTGGGAGGAAAGTAGAACTTGATGAGGTTATTGAACCATCACTTCAGTTGGATGGTAGCACGACGCAGAAAGATGTTTCTGTGGCGCCTACACCGAATGAAGAGGAAGTTAATGATGATGATCATGACACTTCGGATCAAGTTACTATTGAACCTCGTTGGCCGACAAGAAATCGTATCGCCTCTGAGTGGTATGTCAATCCTGTCTTGGAGGTCATGTTGTTAGACAACAGTGAACCTACGAGCTATGAAGAAGCGATGGTGGGCCCGGATTCCAACAAATGGCTAGGAGCCATGAAATCCGAGAAAGGATCCTTGTATGAAAACCAAGTATGGACTTTGGTAGACTTGCCCGTTGAACGGTAGGCCATTGAGTACAAATGGACCTTTAAGAAGAAGACAGACGCTGATGGTAAATGTCACCATTTATAAAGCTCGACTTGTCGCAAAGAAGTTTCCGACAAGTTCAAGGAGTTGACTACGATGAGACTTTCTCACCCGTAGCGATGCTAAAGTCTGTTGGAATTATGTTAGCAGTTGCTGCATTTTTCGATTATGAAATCTGGCAGATGGATGTCAAAACATCGTTTCCTTAACGGTATCTGTGAGGAAAGGTTGTATGTGATACAACCGGAAGGTTTTGTCAGTCCTAAGGATGCTAAAATGTATGCAAGCTCCAGCGATCCTTCTATGGACAGGAGCAAGCATCTCGGAGTTGGAATATACGCTTTGATGAGGTGATCAAAGTTTTTGGGTTTATACAAAGTTTATGAGAAACTTGTATTTACAAGAAAGTGGAGCACTATAGAATTACTGATGAGTATATGTGGATGACATATTGTTGATTGGAAATGATGTAGAATTTCTGGAAAGCATAAAGGGTCGTTTGAAAGGAGTTTTTCAAAGGAAGACCTGGAATGAAGCTACTTAAATATTGGGCATCAGGATCTATAGAGATAGATCAAGACGTCTGATGAGACTTTCAATGAGTACATACCTTGACAAGATTTTAAAAGAGTTCAAAATGGATCAGTCAAAGAAAGAGTTCTTGCCTGATTTGTAAGGTGTGGAGTTGAGTGAGACTCAAAGCTCGACCACGGCAGAAGAAAGAGAGAGGACGAAGGTCGTCCCCTATGCCTTATCCATAGGCTCTATATAGTATGCCATGCTGTGTACCGCACCTGGTGCGTGCCTTGCCATGAGTCTGTCAAGGGGTACAAGAGTGGTCCAGGAGTGGATCACCGGACAGCGGTCAAGATTATCCTTAGTAACTAGAGGACTAAGGAAATGTTTCTCGATTATGGAGGTGATAAAGAGTTCGTTGTAAAGGGTTACGTCGATGCAAGATTTGACACCTATCCGGACGACTCTAAGTAGCAGTCCGGATACGTATAGTGGAGCAGTCATTTGGAATAGCTCCAAGTGGAGCGTGGTAGCATCTGTAGTATGACATATAGATTTGCATAGAACACACGGATCTGAATGTTGCAGACCGTTGACTAGAACCTCTCTCACATGCAAAACATGATCGAACCCCAGAACTCATTGGGTGTTAGATTCATTACAATGTTAATCACATGGTGATGTGAGCTGGATTATTGACTCTAGTGCAAGTGGGAGACTGTTGGAAATATGCCCTAGAGGCAATAATAATTTAGTTATTATCATATTTCCTTGTTCATGATAATCGTTTATTATCCATGCTGCAATTGTATTGATTGGAAACTCAAATACATGTGTGGGTACATAGACAACACTGTGTCCCTAGTATGCCTTTAATAGACTAGCTCGTTGATCAAAGATGGTCAAGGTTTCCTAGCCATAGACATGAGATGTCATTTGATAACGGGATCACATCATTAGGAGAATGATGTGATGGACAAGACCCAAACAATGAACGTAGCATATGATCGTGTCAGTTTATTGCTATTATTTCTGCATGTCAAAGTATCTGTTCCTATGACCATGAGATCATGCAACTCACTGACACCGGAGGAATACCTTGTGTGTATCAAACGTCGCAACGTAGCTGAGTGACTATAAAGATGCTCTACAGGTATCTCCGAAGGTGTCTGTTGAGCTGGCATGGATCGAGACTGGGATTTGTTACTCCGTGTGACGGAAAGGTATCTCAGGGCCCACTTGGTAATACAACATCACAATAAGCCTTGCAAGCAAAGTGACTAAAGAGTTAGCCACGGATCTTGTATTACGGAACGAGTAAAGAGACTTGCCGATAATGAGATTGAACTAGGTATAGAGATACCGACGATCGAATCTCGGGCACGTAACATACCGAAGAACAAAGAGAACAACATACGTGATTAACTGAATCCTTGACATAGAGGTTCAACCGATAAAGATCTTCGTAGAATATGTAGGAACCAATATGGGCATCCAGGTCCCGCTATTGGTTATTGACCGTAGAGGTGTCTCGGTCATGTCTACATAGTTCTCGAACCCGCAGGGTCTGCACACTTAACGTTCGGTGACGTTTCGGTAGTATTGAGATATATGTGTTGGTGACCGAAGGTTGTTTGGAGTCCCAGATGAGATCCCAGACGTCACGAGGAGCTCCGGAATGGTCCGGAGGTAAAGATTTATATATAGGAAAGTGGTACTTGGGTTCCGGAAAAGTTTCGGGTATTTCCGGTAGTGTACCGGGAGTGACGAATGGGTTCCGGGGGTCCACCGGGTGGGGCCCACCCACCCCGGGGGGGCACATGGGCCCAAGAGGTGGCGCACCAGCCCCTAATGGGTTGGGGAACCGACCCCATAAGGGCCCATATGCCCAAGAGGAAAAAAGGTGGAGATAGGAAGGAATAGGACTCCTTCCTTATATGAATCCACTTCCTTGTAGGAAGTGGATTGGACTCCTCCTTGCCCTAGTTCGGCCGACCCCTAGGGAAACCCTAGGGAGGCTGCCTCCTCCCCCTCCCTCCTATATATACTAGAGGAATAGAGCCCCCAAAGACACACAGCCACGTGCTAGTTCTCTATTCTCTAGTTCCTCCACCAAATAGATTCCGATAGTGCTTAGGCGAAGCCCTGCCGGGATAACTCCACCACCACCACCACCAGGCCGTCGTGCTGCTGGAGATCTCATCTACCTCTCGGCTCCCTCTTGCTGGATCAAGAAGGCGGAGATCGTCATCGAGCTGTACGTGTGCTGAACGCGGAGGTGCCGTCCGTTCGGCGCTAGATCGGAAGGATCGTAATTGGATCGCGGGACGGATCGTGATTGGATCGCGGGACGGCTTGCGATTTGGATCGCGAAGACGTTCGACTACATCAACCGCGTTTCTTAACGCTTCCCACTTAGCGATCTACAAGGGTACGTAGATTCACTCTCCCTCTCGTAGATGCTCATCACCATGGATAGATCTTGCGTGTGTGTAGGAAATTTTTTGTTTCCCATGCAACGTTCCCCAACAATACCTACCTATCATGGCATTTCCATATCCATTCCGACATATATTGCCATGCAACTTCCACCCTTACATTATATGACTTGTGTGTTCATCGTCATATTGCTTTGCATGATCATGTAGCTGACATAGTATTTGTGGCAAAGCCACCGTTCATCATTGCTTACATGTTATGCTAGATCATTGCACATCCTGGTACACTGCCAGAGGCATTCATATAGAGTCATATTGTTTAGTCGTTTTTCATATAAAATTGTAAGTAAAGAAAAATGTGATGATTATCATTATTAGAGCATTGTCTCAGTGAGGAAAGGATGATGGAGACAATGATTCCCCCACAAGTCGGGATGAGACTCCAGACGAAAAAGTAAAAATAAAAAAAGGAAAAAGAAAAAAAAAGAGAAAAGAAAAAGAAAGAGGGAGAGAGAGAGAGAGAAAGAAAAAGAAAAAGGGAAAAAAGAAAAAAGGAAAAAAAAATAAAAGAAATAAATGAGAGATAAAGAGAGAAGGGACAATGCTACTACCTCTTTTTCACACTTGTGCTTATAGAAAGCGCCATGTTTCTCATATAGAGAGTCTCATGTTTTGTCATTTTCATATGCTAGTGCGAATTTTTCATTATAGAACTTGGCTTGTATATTCCGATGACGGGCTTCCTCAAATGCCCGAGGTCTTCATGAGCAAGCAAGTAGGATGCATACCCACTTAGCTTCCGTTGAGCTTTCATACACTTATAGGTCTAGTGCATTCATCGCATGGCAATCCCTACTGCTCGCATTGATATCGATTGATGGGCATATCCATAGCCCGTTGATTTGCCTAGTTGAGGCGAGACTTTCTCTTCCACTTTTACTCGTTTGATACCTACCACCATATTCTATCCCACCTATATGCTATGTCCATGGTTCACGCTCATGTATTGAGTGAGGTATAAAAAGCTGAAGCGCGTTAAGAAGTACGATCCAATTGCTTGGCTTCACACCGTGGTGCTTGACATTTGTGTTTATGTGGTGAAGACAGAGCTATTCCATGCTAATATGATAAAATGAATGAGGGGTAAACATTCTTTAAGGATCGTATATTTTGAAAATTGATGATTGTGTAATTTATGCTTATGGATATTACTATGTCAGTGTTTATTGATTCATTGTTTCTCAATGATAACACCTAAAAGAGATTACATGTTTGATACGGGGCACGCCCCTGTGCGTTGATCTTTTCACACTTGGAGGGGAAAAGGCAGAAATCACGAAAGAAAATGCAAGCTCATGGACAAACTTCGATCACACATCCACTAAGCACAAGCAAACACACGAGGTAATTAGATCCACAAACAACGGACGGATACAAGTAACCGGTAGTTCTTCCTCACTCCGGGGAGGAGGCCTTGAATCTCGTGAGATCTTCCCTCTAGAGGGGCCTTGGCATCACTTGGATCTTCTCCGGTGGAGGACAACTCCACAAGAGGAGGAAGTAATGGAGCTAGGCTCAACAAAGAGTATTTGCTAAACACAAGCTAACCCTAGAACAGAGGTAGAAGAAGGGTATATATAGTCTAGGGGATAAGTGGGGGGGGGGGGTACACGAGTCGTAACTCCTTCTATTTCGCAGAATAGGGGCGGTTGTACCGGAGCTTGGACCGGTTGTACCGGTCTTGAACCATTAAGCGGAACATCCGGGGTAGTACCGGTCTTGAACCGCACCAGAATAGAAACTTGGCCCGGTCGGAGCGGTTGTTGGGTGGTAGTGGACCGGTTGTACCGGTGGACCGGTGGTTGACCGGTGGTGGACCGGTTGTACCTCTAATTCCTGTGCTGGTACAAATCCCTCTCCTTGTTCTTGGTGCCCCTCTTTCTCCCTTCCTTCTTCTTGGTACCTAAGCACACAAAGTGTCTCTTCTTGAGGTAGGATCCACGTTCAAAAAGTATCACATGGGAATTCACTAAGGAGAGATGTCACCTCGGATTCGATGGTACGTGCATGGGCTCTCGTCAAGGGACCACTTGGAGCTTGAGGTGTTGATGATGGGTCCATGGGGATGTACATGGGATGCTCTGCATCATCTCCTCCCCTTGTGAGAGATCCGTCCTCGGATCAAGATCTTCATCGCCATGAAAAGGGGAGAGATCCGTGACGTTGAAGGTGTCATTCACGTTGTACTTGTCACGTGGTATGTCGATCTTGTAGGCATTGTTGTTGTAGTGTGCCAACACCTTGAAAGGACCGTCGGCTCGAGGAAGTAGCTTGGACTTGCGTTCGTTGGGGAAGCGGTCCTTGCGAAGGTGTAGCCACACAAGATCACCGTGCTTGAACACCATGGGGTGCTTGTTGAGGTTGCGCTTGTTGGTGACGCGTTCCACTTGACGTTCAATCGTGCGCCTTGTATCTTCATGCATCCTCTTGATGTAGCTTGCCCTTGCACTTGCGTCCATGTTGACGCGCTCTTGGAGTGGTAGAGGTAGGATGTCCAATGGGGACAACGGATTGAAGCCATAGACCACTTCGAATGGAGACTTGCCGGTGGTGGAGTGACTTGCGCGATTGTAGGCGTACTCGGCGATGGGGAGGCAATCTTCCCATTCCTTGATGTTCTTCTTGATCAACACGCGAAGTAGGGTAGAAAGTGTCCGGTTCGTCACCTCCGTTTGTCCATCGGTTTGAGGGTGATATGCCGAAGAGAATAGAAGCTTGATTCCGAGCTTGGCGCATAGGGTCTTCCAAAAGTAGCTCAAGAATTTGACGTCGCGATCCGAGACAATGGTCTTTGGGACGCCATGTAGTTGCAAGATGTCCCTACAAAACAAATTTGCAATATGTGAAGCATCGTCTATCTTGTGACATGGAATGAAATGAGCCATCTTGGAAAAGCGATCCACAACTACAAAAACGGAGTCATGGCCATTTTTAGTTCATGGCAAGCCAAGCACAAAATCCATACTAATGTCTTCCCAAGGTTGGAAAGGTATATGTAGAGGCATATAAAGACCATGGGATTGAGCCTTGAACTTAGCTTTGCGGCATGTAGAGCATCGGTTGGTGAAGCGTGCAACATCACGAAACATCTTGGGCCAAAAGTACTTGTTGGATAGTGTGGCATACATCTTGTCGCGTCCAAAGTGACCCATAAGTCCTCCACCGTGAGCCTCTTGCAAAAGCAACAAACGAAGAGAAGACTCGGGTATACACAATTTGTTAGCACACATAAGATAACCATCTTTCATATAATAGTTCTCCCAACAAGTTTTCACTTGGCACTTAGCGTAAGGATTAGCAAAATAGGCATCATGCTCATACAAGTCTTTGATGTGCTCAAAACCAACAACATTCAATTCAAGTTGAGTAACTAGCATGCATTTGCGGGAAAGAGCATCCGCCACAACGTTTTCCTTACCCTTAATTTATTTGATGACATAAGGGAAGGACTCAATGAATTCACTCCATTTAGCATGTCGTTTGTTCAACTTAGTTTGACCCTTTAAATACTTAAGCGTTTCGTGGTCGGTATGGATAACAAACTCATGAGGGCGCAAGTAATGTTCCCACACATGTAGAACTCTCACCAAAGCATATAATTCTTTGTCATAGATGGGGTAGTTAAGTTGAGCGCCAGATAGTTTCTCGCTAAAGTATGCGATAGGATGCTTCTCTTGCATGAGCACACGACCTATTCCATTACTGCTAGCATCACAATGCACTTCAAATGTTTTATCAAAATTGGGCAAAGCAAGCAAAGGTGCATGAGTGAGCAAATTTTTAAGTTCATGAAATGCGGTGTCTTGGGAAGGACCCCAAATAAATGGTGCATTTTTCTTGCTCAAAGCATGGAGAGGTGATGCAATAGTGCTAAAGTCTTTGACAAAACAGCGATAGAAACCGGCTAGTCCTAGGAAGCTACGCACTTGTTGCAAGTTCATTGGTGTGGGCCAAGTTTTAATAGCATCAATCTTAGTTTCATCTACATGAACGCCCTTAGAAGATACTACAAAACCTAGGAAAACTACCTTCTCAACACCAAAAGTGCATTTCTCCATGTTTGCATAGAGTTGTTCTTTCCGAAGGATTTGTAAAACATCACGAACATGTGTAGCATGCTCCTCAAGAGACTTGCTAAAGACAAGGATGTCATCAAGGTAGACCACAACACAATATCCAATGAGTGGTCGCAACACATAATGCATAACACGCATAAAAGTACCCGATGCTTCAGATAAGCCCATGGGCATAACCAACCATTCATAGAGACCAAATTTTGTCTTAAAAGCAGTTTTCCACTCGTCACCCTCTTGTATGCGGATTTGGTAGTAACCACTTTTTAAGTCAATTTTAGAAAATATAGTGGCACCACTAAGTTCATCAAGCATATCATCTAAGCGAGGAATGGGGTGACGGTATCGAATGGCGATAGCATTGATAGGACGGCAATCGGAACACATATGCATAGTACCATCATGCTTAGGTACTAGAATGACCGGAACCGCACAAGGACTTAAACTCTCACGTACATGCCCTTTATCTAGGAGTTTTTGGACTTGCCTTTGTATTTCCTTTGTTTCGTCGGGGTTGACGCGGTAGGGAGCCTTGTTAGGAAGCGGTGCTCCGGGGATGAGGTCGATGCGGTGTTCGATCCCTCGTTTTGGAGGTAGTCCCAGAGGTTGCTCATCGGGGAACACATCCTTGAATTCCTGCAACAACTTAGATAACACAAGAGGAAGATGTTGTGAAGGGTTAGTCCGAACGACGTCATCTTTGCACACAATTACAAAGTGAAGAACGGTCGATGGGCTCTCACTCACATCCCTCAAATCTCTTTTGGTGGCTAAAAGAACTATATCTCTCATGTCCCTCATCGTGGAGTCGCTCATTTTTGGCTTGTGGCACTCACTCTCTTTGAGGTGTATCACTCTCTCACGTCTATCTCCACAATGGGATGAAGCTTGTTTGTCGGCGATGACTTGACTTGGAGTCATTGGTCGTAGCACATATTGCTTGCCCTTCATCTTGAAGCTATATTGATTTGTCCGACCACTGTGTGTGACGCCACGGTCGAATTGCCAAGGTCTACCAAGTAGGAGGTGGCAAACGGACATTGGAACCACATCACACTCCAAAGTGTCTTCATATGCGCCTATCTTGAAGGAAACTTCTACGGTGTGGTCAACTTGGAGGGTTCCAGAATCACTAAGCCATTGGACCTTGTAGGGATGAGGGTGCTTTTTCTTGACCAATTGTAGCTTGGAACAAAGGTCTTCACTTGCCAAGTTGTGACAACTCCCTCCATCGATGATGAGCTTGACGGACTTTCCTTGGATTCCCGCCTTGGTGTGGAAGATGTGGCAACGTTGGTCCTCGTCTTCTTGTTGTTGGAGCGTCAAAACTTTAGAGACAACGAGAGCGGGGCTCGAATCGTTGTCGCAAAAGATTTGCGAATCTTCATCTTCATTCACTTGGCGGTGTATGGCCACTTGGTCCAAAGCTTGCATCTCGTCGTCGCTCATAGAGTCATAGGTGCCATCGTCGAGGAGGATCATGTTGCGTTTGGTTGGGCATTCGAAGGTCTTGTGGCCTTGCCCTTGGCACGTGAAACACTTGATGGAGCTTGTCTTGGCGGTAGCATCCAGTGTTAGGGTAGAGGATGAAGCCCTTGGCTTGTAGGTGCTTGAGGTTGGTCGGCTTGACGAAGTCGTCTTGTCCTTGTAGCTTGACTTGTCGCCGGTAGGTGTTGTAGATTTCGTAGTTGAAGTTGTCGTTGTTGTAGTAGCTTGAGAACTTAAGCCGTAGGTCTTGGAGGAGAACTTGGAGTACTTGTAGTCATCTTGAACTTGCCGTTCTGCCTTGGTTGCTTGATGCACAAGTTCTAGATGGTTGGAGTATGGTTGGAAGTCGGCAATTTTCTTGACTTGGTAGTTGATGCCATTCAAGAAGCGTGCCATTGTTTGCTCATCATCTTCCTTGACATTGGCTCGGATCATAGCAATCTCCATCTCTTGGTAGTACTCTTCTACCGACTTGGTTCCTTGCTTGAGTTGTTGGAGCTTCTTGAAGAGATCCCGGTTGTAATGTGTAGGCACAAAACGAGCTCGCATGAGATCCTTCATTTGGGCCCAAGTGGTGATAGGAGGTTCACCTCTCTCCCTTCTTCGCTCAATCACTTGTTCCCACCAAATAAGGACATAGTCTTGGAACTCAAGGGAAGCCATGGCTATCTTCTTCTCTTCATCATAGTTGTGGAGGCGAAAGATCTTGCCAACCTTGAGAGCTGCTACTTCTTGAGCTTGCGTTGGTTTTCCCTTGAAGAGGAAAGGGTGATGCAGCAAAGTAGATAAGTATTTCCCTTAGTTGTTGAGAACCAAGGTATCAATCCAGTAGGAGATACAAGCAAGTCCCCAATAGATGTACCTACACAAATAATCAAACACTTGCACCCAACGCAGAAAAGGGGTTGTCAATCCCTTCACGGTTACTTGCAAGGATGAGATCTGATAGAGATAGATATAGAAGATTACTAAAACGAAAAGTAAAACAAAAGTAAAAAGAATGCAGCAAAGTATTTTTAGTATTTTTGGTTTATAGATCTGAAAATATAATATGGAAAATAGACCCGGGGGCCATAGGTTTCACTAGAGGCTTCTCTCTTGAAGGAAAATAATACGGTGGGTGAACAAATTACTATCGAGCAATTGATAGAAAAGCGCATAGTTATGACGATATCCAAGACAATGATTATGCATATAGGCATCACGTCCGTGTCAAGTAGACCGAAACAATTCTGCATCTGCTACTATTACTCCACACATCGACTGACTCCTGCCTGCATCTAGAGTATTAAGTTCATGAAGAACAGAGTAACGCGTTAAGTAAGATGACATGATGTAGAGGGATAAACTCAAGCAATATGATGAAAACCCCATCTTTTTATCCTTGATGGCAACAATACAAACACATGCCTCGCTACCCCTACTTTGTCACTGGGTGAGGACACCGCAAGATTGAACCCAAAACTAAGCACTTCTCCCATTGCAAGAATTACCAATATAGTTGGCCAAACCAAACCAATAACTCGAAGAGACTTGCAAAGATATGAAATCATGCATATAAGAATTCAGAAAAGATTCAAATAATATTCATAGATAATCTGATCATAAACCCACAATTCAACGGATCTCGACAAACACACCGCAAAAGAGTATTACATCGGATAGATCTCCATGAAGATCATGAAGAACATGGTATTGAAGAACATAGAGAGAGAATAAGCCATCTAGCTACTAGCTATGGACCCGAAGGTCTGAGGTGAACTACTCACGCATCATCGGACGGGCAATGGAGTTGATGTAGATGCCCTCCGTGATCAAATCCCCCTCCGGCAGATTACCGGAAAAGGCTCCAAGATGGGATCTCACGGGAATAGAGGCTTCCGGCGGCGGAAAACTATTATCGTGGCTCTTTTTGGTATTGGGGTAATATTTGGGAATTTATAGGAGGAAGATTAGGGTTAGGAGGCCTGCAGGGGGGCCACAAGCCAGGGGGGCACGCACCCCCCAGGGGCGCGCCCTGCAGGCTTGTTGTCTCCCGGCAGGTCTCCTGCCCCTCTCTCCAAGTCTGGTAGGTTTCTTCTGGTCCAAGAAAAATCATCGCGAAGATTTTATTCCGTTTGGACTCCGTTTGATATTCCTTATCTGCAATACTCAAAAACAAGGAAAAAAACAGAAACTGGCACTGGGCACTATGTTAATAGGTTAGTCTCAAAAATAATATAAAATAGCATATTAATGCATATAAAACATCCAAAATAGATAATATAATAGCATGGAACAATAAAAAATTATAGATACGTTGGAGACGTATCAAGCATCCCCAAGCTTAATTCCTGCTCGTCCTCGAGTAGGTAAATGATAAAAACAGAATTTTTCATGTGGAATGCTACCTAACATATTTATCCATGTAATATTCTTTATTGTGGCATGAATGTTCAGATCCGTAAGATTCAAAACAAAAGCTTAATATTGACATAAAAACAATAATACTTCAAGCATACTAACAAAGCAATTGTGTCCTTTCAAAATAACATGGTCTAAGAAAGTTATCCCTACAAAATCATATGGTCTGGCTATGCTCCATCTTCCCCACACAAAGTATTTAAATCATGCACAACCCCGATGACAAGGCAAGCAATTGTTTCACACTTTTTATGTTCTCAAACCTTTTCAACTTTCACGCAATACATGAGCGTGAGCCATGGATATAGCACTATAGGTGGAATAGAATATGGTGGAGGTTGTGAGGAAAAGGAAAAGACAGTCTCACATCAACTAGGCATATCAATGGGCTATGGAGATGCCCATCAATAGATATCAATGTGAGTGAGTAGGGATTGCCATGCAACGGATGCACTAGAGCTATAAGTGTATGAAAGCTCAAAAAGAAACTAAGTGGGTGTGCATGAAAAATTCCACTAGTTATATGAAAGTGACAAAATAGGAGACTCTCTATCATGAAGATCATGGTGCTACTTCGAAGCACAAGTGTGGAAAAAATATAGTAACATTGTCCCTTCTCTCTTTTATCTCATCATTATTTTTATTTTTATTTTGGTGGGCATCTTTGGCCTCTTTTTTTTATTTGGGCTTCATTGGCCTCTTTTATTATTTGTAAAGTCCGGAGACTCATCCCAACTTGTCAGGGAATCATAGCTTCCATCATCCTTTTCTCTCATGGGACAATGCTCTAATAATGATGATCATCACACTTTTATTTACTTACAACTCAAGAATTACAACTCGATACCTAGAACAAAATATGACTCTATATGAATGCTTCCGGTGGTGTACCGAGATGTGCAACGATCTAGCATAGCAAATGACATCAAAAAATGGACAAGCCATGAAAACATCATGCTAGCTATCTTACGATCATGCAAAGCCATATGAAAATGATGGTGCGTGTCATAATAAACGGAACGGTGGAAGTTGCATGGCAATATATCTCGGAATGGCTATGGAAATGCCATAATAGGTAGGTATGGTTGAGGGAGTCCCGGACTAAGGGGTCCTCGGGCTGCCGGTTTATCTCTCGATTGGCCGGCTCGATGGGCCATTCTCTGGAGAAGGGCCGGATGCATCAAGACTCCACGTTCTAGAAGGAAGCCCCGAAGGCGCGTCGTGCACTCCAAGTCAAGATAAGAATGTCGACATCTCCATCCTCGGTAGGAGGCCCACCATGTGTAAACCCTAGTACCCCCCGGTGTCTATATATACCGGGAGGGTTTTAGATCATAGGACAGAGAAACTCATCTAGGGTTTTAGCTAGTCGATCTCGAGGTAGATCAACTCTGTAACCTTCATATCATCAATATAATCAAGCAGGACGTAGGGTTTTACCTCCATAGGAGGGCCCGAACCTGGGTAAACATCGTCTCCTTCGTCCCTTTGTTACCATCGATCCTAGTCTCACAGCTCGGGACCCCCTACCCGAGATCTGCCGGTTCTGACACCGACATTGGTGCTTTCATTGAGAGGTCCGCTGTGATCGCCCAAGGAATCGATGGCTCGCGTCTTCATCAACGAAGAGGTCCGCAACATGGACTCCTTTGTCCCTGGACACATCTTCGCTTTCGGCAGCATTGTGCTGCATGCTGACCCGACCGGCCGCCTTGGCCAGGTCGGAAGTCTCGCCCCTGATCAAGAAGTCAGATTCGGGAACTTAGAGTTCTCCGTTGACCCTCAGGGCGATCTCTTGCTCACCGGGCTCGCAGTCTCACCTGACGCGCCCGAGGACTCCGAGGCCTTAACCTCGGACGTCGTTTTCAATCCCGCTCGCGGGGCCAGTCCCGGCGACGATCTGGACTTAAGTCCGGATCCGGCTATAGCGCCAGATCGCTGGACACCAACTCCTGCCGAATACACTTCTCGTGCGGACGCGCCGGAGGATAACTCCGAACACGCCGAGCAAGTTGACCCGATCGAGCTTTCGACGCTCTGCGAAGCTCTAGATCGGATCTCCTTGACAAAAACTATTGATGACCCGATCCCGATCCATGCTCAGATCGGTCTTGAGGCGGGTCAAGAGGGATTTTTCGTCCCACCCGCCACCCACTTAGTAGCCACTATCGAAGACTTAACCGATATGTTGGACTACGCCTCCGAGGAGGCAGAAGACATGGAGGAGGAAGATCGCATTCCCACTCCCGTCAACACCGGGCGATGGACCGCCACCTCCACCTACGACGTCTACATGGTGGATACGCCATCCGGTAACGGCGAGCGCATGCTAGCTAACAATGGCGATGACTCAGGTGAGGCGCCGTCAAGGCACCGGAAACCACATAAGCGGTCAAAGACAAAAAAGGGGAGTGAAGCTATTACCGGCACCGGGGAAAACGATACCCCGGAAGACCTCGACGATCCCGATATCCCCGATTATCCGTTGGAGGATCAGGAAAGGCTGGAAAACCAGCGCGACCCCGAAGATCCGAACGATTCCGAGGATGACAACTACCTCCCCCCTGTAGAGGAGGAGGATAGACCGGACGATGAGGACATTATCGTCCCCAAGACCATCGAGGATCAGGAACGGTTCAGGCAACAACTTCTAGCCACTGCCCGAAGCCTAAAGGCAAAAGCGCGGCAACTCAAGGCCGAATGAGATACCCTCAACGATAGATTTCTATCAGCTGAGGAAGAACACGACGCCGATTTATGGGATCAACCCAAGAGCTACCCCCGCCGACGGCTGCTGCCACAATTCGACGACGAGCTCCCCAATATGTCGTCCCCCAATGAAAGCACATTTGCTCCCTTGGTGGTTTTGGTAATTAATAACAACATATAAGTCATTGAACTAATGTTTCCACTAAGTATATATCAGGAAAAGTTCAATGATAGGGATGGCAAAAGGATTGTGGAGATTGTGGAATTACCCCAAAATGCAAGGAAATGGATTGGCAAAGCTTCAAGTAAGAGGACTCTACATTTTACTTTGTGAGAAATCACCTTGAGTCCATAGGAAAGCCAATACTATTAAAAGGGGGTAAGGTTTTGTTGGTGAACAAAATGCTCATACGTGCACAAGTGATAGTCACCAAAAACGCCCACAAGCTCTTCCACAAAAAGTCTGTCCATAGCCAAATATTCAAAATCGGTGCAACCAACACTTTCCACTCGGTGCCACCGATTCCCAAACTCAGACAGACCTAAGCCAAACCCTAGCCTTTCGGTGCAACCGATTCTGCTTCGGTGCCACCGAGTTTGGGTTGCCAACTTTCTGTTACGCAAATTCACAATATCGGTACCACCAAGATTGTTGGATCGGCGTCACCGAGAATGGGCAATCTGACCGTTGGTCACCTTATCGGTGCAACCGAGTTTCCTATATCGGTCTCACCGAGATTCAAAAGTTGCCACCTTTTGGTCACTTCGGTACCACCGAGGTTAACACATCGGTGTCACCGAGTTGGTCATTTTGTGTGTAATGGTTGGATTTTTGGGGATGCCTATATATACCCCTTCACCACCATCCACTCGAAAGAGAAGCACTTAGAACTATTCCATACTTGCCCCATCCAGTTTTCTGAGAGAGAACCACCTACACTTGTGTTGAGATCAAGATCATCCACTCCAACCATATGGATCTTGATTTCTAGCCTCCCCAAGTTGCTTTCCACCAATCCCATCTCTTCCACCAAGCCAAATCTGTGAGAGAGTGATTGTGTGTTGAGGAGTCTATCATCTTGAAGCACAAGAGCAAGGAGTTCATCATCATTGCCGAGCCTATTACCTTTTGGAGGGTGGTGCCTCCTAGATTGGTTTGGTGTCGCTTGGGAGCCTCCTACTTCATGTTGTGGAGTTGAACCAAAAAGTTTGTAAGGGCAAGGAGATCGCCTACTTCGTGAAGATCTACCCATAGTGAGGCTAGTCCTTCGTGGACGGAAGCCGTTATGGAATAGTCAAGGTTGCTACTTCGTGGACCCTTATGGGTGGAGCCCTCCGTGGACTCTCGCGACCGTTACCCTCCGTGGGTTGAAGACTCCATAAACGTGGATGTACGATAGCACCACCTATCGGAACCACGGGAAAAATCATCGTGTCTACAATTGCGTTTGATCTTCCAACCCTATCCTTTCTACTCATGCTTGTTATTACTTTCCGCTGTTTTACTCTTAGACTTGCATGTGTAGGGTGTACTTGACTTTCCATGAAATGCTTAAAATATGCCAACTCTAAAATTTGGGAAAAGGTAGAATTTTATTTGGTCAAGTAGTCTAATCACCCCCCTCTAGACATACTTTCGGTCCTACAAGTGGTATCAGAGCTTTGGTCTCCATTGCATTGGTCTCACAACCTAGGAGAGTATGGCATCTAGTGAGGGAAATTATCACCGTAGAGGTCTGTACTTTGATGGCACTAATTTTGCTAGTTGGAAGCACAAAATGAAAATGCATATTCTTGGTCATAACCCTGCTGTTTGGGCTGTTGTTCATGTTGGCTTGCAAGGTGAATTCTTTGGTGATGGAAAGGAACCGGATCGTGAAGCAACCGCGGAAGAATTGAAGATGTTGCAATACAACGCTCAAGCATGCGACATTCTCTTCAACTGCCTATGCCCCGAAGAATTCAACAAAATCAGCCGTCTTGAGAATGCAAAAGAGATTTGGGATAGTTTGGTTGATATGCACGAAGGAACCGAGTCCGTGAGAGAATCCAAGTTAGATGTTCTTCAAAGTCAGCTTGGCAAGTTCAAGATGAAGGATGGTGAAGAAGTCGCAGAGATGTACTCTAGGCTAGCTCTCATCACCAATGAGATTGCCGGCTTAGGAAGCAAAGAAATGACTGACAAATTCATCATCAAGAAGATACTTAGAGCTTTGGATGAGAGATACGACACCGTGTGCACATTGATCCAAATGATGCCCAACTACAAAGATCTCAAGCCTACGGAAGTCATTGGAAGGATTGTGGCTCATGAGATGACACTCAAAGACAAAGAAGAGCTTCACCACAAGTCTAGCGGTGCTTACAAAGCCACAAGTGATGCTCCCGCAACTTCAAGCGACAACCTTGTCACCAATGAAGAGATAAGCCTCATGGTCAAGAAATTCAACAAGTTCTACAAGAATAGAGGCAAAGAACGAAGCTCCAACTCAAGATATGATGAGAAGCGTTCGTCAAGTCGTGACCGCAATTGCTACAATTGTGGGAAGCCCGGACACTACTCCAATGAGTGCACGGCTCCCTACAAACGAACAGAAGAGTCACCTCGAAGACGAAGCTCAAGGAATGAATCACCTCAAAGAGAGAGAAGGAGTAGAGATGATCGTTATGAACGAAGACACTCAAGGAGAAGTAGAGATTCGGAGAAGAAGGACAAGTACACCAAGAGCTACACAAGAAGAAAACATCAAGCTCATGTTGGTGAATGGGTTTCCGTCTCCGAGTCCGACAACAACTCTAAGAGAAGCTATCACTCCGACTCCGACTATAGTCAAGATGATGGTGTTGCCGGAATTGCTCTAGTGACTACCAACTCCTATGATCTATTTGATTCACCAAATGAAGGGAGTGGAAGTTGCTTCATGGCTAAAGGCCCCAAGGTATCACACCCCGAGTATCTTGATTTTGATAGTGATGAAGATGACTTGCTTTGTGATGATGACTTGCTCTTTGATAAAACTAGTGATGTTAGTCAAAATGAACTTGATAATTCTCATGCTAATCAAGATAAGTCAATTGATGATGATAAGATGAAAATAGAACAACTAACTAAAGAACTAAACACTCTTAAGTTAGCTCATGAATCTACTCTTGAAGATCATAGAGAGCTTGTAAGAACTCATGAGAAGCTACGCTTCGAGAAGCTCAACTTGGAGCAAGAGCATGAGTTTCTTAAAGCTATCAATGACGATCTCCGAAAGAAGACTTCATCTTATCTAGCCAAACGACTACTCTTGTCTACATTCATGCCTCAAGTTAAAACTAAGCAAACTAGTAACAAAGGCAAGAAAGGTTCTTCATCTAGTAGCAACAATAAAAATGCTAAACCTAATGATGTTGCTTCTAGTAGTTCTATTGATTCCACTAATGATGATTCTCTTAGCCAAGTTACACTTGAGCAAGAAAATGCTTTATTGAAAGGAATTATAGAAAAAGGTATCTACAAGAGTCTTGCCGGGTGTAAGCAATTTGAGGAAATTGTACGCAAGCACGGAGGATACCGAAAGAACCATGGTGTTGGCTACTTCAACGCTAATGGAGTTGAATGGGAAGAAGGTCAATACCCCAAGCCCAAGTTTGTTCCTCAAAAGGAGAAGTATGAAAATACTCTTCCTAAGGGGACAAACACTCAAGATGGCCTTCCACCACAAGACCACAAGCTCAAGGGCAAGAACAAGCTTCAAGAGGACATTGACTCATATGGAGACGAATCGCTAGCTTTGGTGGAGTGGGTTCCCAAGGCTACTTCAAGCTCAACTTCTACAAAGGCTACTACGACACCAAGGATCCCCATCAACTTGATGTGGGTCCCCAAAAAGAAGAACTAGAGAGTTCTTGAGGGGTGACTCCGCCAATGAAATTCACTCACATTCATTATTGGCAAGAACTATTTGCAATCAACATCAACCCTATGCAATAGTTCAAGGAGTCACACATTCCCTCAAAGGTAAGCAAGGGACAAGGTAATCAACAAATCAATGGACATCATTACACATGCTTTGCACTCCATGTCCATAGATATCCTTGTATTTGTTTCTTGTGTGTTGGGACTAACCCATGTAGGCGAGAAGAGTAAGGAAACAACAAGGATGCTCCCAACTCTTGGTGATCTTCATCAACCTTGAGCATCCACCACTACCTCATCAACATGAAGTCTTCATCGACAAAACCCAAGGTTAGTTTATCCCTCTTATGGGTGGATGTCACATCAAGGGGGAGCTTTACTATAAGACTTGAGTTAAAGCATCTCTTAGCATGTGACAACATTAAATGCTTTATGTAAAAGTGGTAACCCCACTTGTGCTTAAACGATGAGTATGACCTATGATCAAGTATTCTTACTTGGCTCCTAAGTCAATATACTCATATATAGATGACTTCGTCATCGCCCAAGTGCTTGTTAGATGCTAGTATGTATGTGCATGTTTGTCATGATTTCACTTGACACCTTATTGTGTGAGCATGTTGGTCTGCATTTATTTTCTCATTCGAGGACATCCAATTGTTGCTATTTGGTTTTTGATTTATCTTTTGCCAATTGGATGGACAAGAATGCCTAGGACCACTCTTTAGCTATCTATGCTTTCTCACCTCACACTCCATTCATGCTGCATCACAAAACTTGAACAAGTACTTTTCGATCCCTCTGTGTGTGGAGCACTCGGAGTTCCGTATCGACAAGGACTGACCATTAAAACCTCCCAAGTGCATCTCGGTGGAACCAACCCAAAATTCTCGGTCTCACCGAATGCCTAGGGTTGATCTGGTTTTCAATCTCGGTACTACCGATTCCATATTCTCGGTTACACCGAATTTCCCTGTCAGCTGACAGTTGAGGAACTCGGTGACACCGAAAATTTAGAATCGGCGTCACCGACAGTGAAGGGTATATATGCTGTGGTCCCGACGGTTCAAAAATTCAATCTTCAATCGTCGCGCCCCAAACCCTAATCTGCCGCAAAAGGACCCCCTGGTCGTCGCCTTTGTCTCCCCGCACTCCTCCGCCGCTAGGATCCTCGCCGTCGACGGGCATCTTCGCCGCCGTCGCCGCCGTAGCGGATCCGTCACCAAGCTAGGGTACGGATTCGATCTTTCTTTGCGCTCCTTGTCCGAATCTTGCGCATAGAAGTTATTTTATCTATAAGCCATTGATTGCATGTCTTCCTATCCACGAGAAAATTCCATAGATTAGGGAATGATCGAGTTTCTAGGGTTTACCGTCCGCCCGATGAAACTCGATGGAACCGAAGCGAACAAATCGGTGTCACTGATTTGCCTGTCTGTGCTGCTGAGAACTATCTCGGTGAAACCGAGTACTTCTTTTCGGTCTCACCGAAAAGAGTGCCAAGTTTCTATTAAGGAGAAAGTCAGTCTCGGTAGCACCGAAATTTTTGCTTCGGCTGTACCGATTTTCATGTGACAGAATGTAAACCTTGAGAATCTTTTGTTCAAACTTTCAAAAACCAGCTGAAAATTTTGTGATGACTTATCTTCTTCTGCTCCTCTATACTCTGTTCACAGGGTCAGTATGTCAAGTGCTGAGGACAGTGAGAACAACTTCCAAGAGGAGAACATTGTCTTGAGTTTAGGCACTAGTCCTGAGTCCAGTTCCCCTTCAGATCCAGGCACTCCCAGTTCTCATGGGTTGCCCAAGGCTGCTACTAGGGCCAGGAAGAAGCTGAATTCAGATGAGGAGGATTCAGATTTTGTGCCAGAGGAGATTCTTGCCAAGAAGCAAGAGAAGGCTGCCAAGAAATCTGCAAATGAAGCTACCTCTTCAAGGAGAGCCGTCAGGAAGGAGTATGCAAGCTCAGAAGCTATGAGAGCACCTGAGGGTGCTAGGGCAAAAATGGCTCTTCACCTTGAGTCACCCCCAAAGAAATCTATGCCTAAGAAGGCAGGGGAGAAGAAGAGAGCTAGGAAAAGGATTGTTTATGTCACTGGTAGGCAGACCTCCATGTTTGAGGACCCTGAGGAGGCTGCTGGTGCTGCTGAGGAGGAGGAAGAACATGTTGAGAAGGCACCTCCCAAGAAGAAACAAAAGAAGCTTATGTCTGATGCTATGCCAAAGACTGGCACATCCAAGAGCACTAAGTCTGCACCCAAGAAGGCTACTGCTGAAAAGCCCAAGAGGTTGTCAAGGAAAATTCCTGCTTCTGAAAAGAACAAGGGAACCACCTCCAGAGTTGAGGATGAAGATGCTATGTCAGCTTTGATGAAGCTTAGACCACACCTTCCAATACACAATGCCAGCTATCCACTTGCTAAAGATATGAAGAAGAGGAAGGATTCTGGTTTGAGGGCATGGAGAGCTGCTGATCCATATGCCCAAAGGAGGAAAACAGCTGTGGACTACAGGTTCTATACCAAAGAGCAATAGGATTTCTATGAAACTGTGCAATTTGACAAGACTCCAGCTGTGAGTGACATGAGATATGTGGACTGGAAATTCATTAAGGAGAATGAAGACTACTTTCCAAGTGTCCAAGACAATTTCCACTGCATTGTTTTGGATGAGTTTGTTGGCAGAGAGTTTACTGCTTGGAATGATGAGATGATCATGCAATTCTACTCCACTGCACATTTCTATGGAGATGGTAGGATTGTATGGATGACTGAAGGAGCAAGATATTGTAGGAGATATGCCCTAGAGGCAATAATAAATGTTATTGATTATCTCCCTGTTCATAATTATGTTTATGTTCCATGCTATAACTGCAATGATTCTCGAGTCTACAAATAAAACGAGGCTTGGAGGGAAACTCATGTGCACGTGTGGGATAATAAACGGTAAAATGTATTCCTAGTCAAGCCTCTATGACTGGCTCAAGTATTGCATGATGATCCTGTTTTCCTGATCATGGGCATGACTATGCCGGCAATTTTGAGGGCACAATTGTTGGTAGAACACTTGTGTTGAATCGACCCGATTGATGTTATGCTATGAGATACATTCGTCATAAGTTTATGGTTAATAACACAGAGAAGTTAATGTTTGCATAATTCCTTAGACCATGAGAGTGTCGAGTTTCTTCATGCTTGCTTCATGAACTTTGGGGTTTGTTAAACGTCATCCGTAAATGGGTGGCTATTACGGCGGCTTACGGGTTCATGGAAAAGTATGTCAAGGGACTTGATAGCTCAAGATTGGGATTTGCTCCTCCGACGATGGAGAGATATCTCTGGGCCCTCTCGGTGTTACGGTATCCATCATCGTCTGGCCAGACACAGGGTGATTTGATCACAGGGATGCCGGAACACGGGAACGAGAAAAGAGAACAATACCGGCAACGAGGTAACTGGCATTGTGGACAAGTGTTGATCCACGAGGATGCCGATGTTTCTCACCTCGGGTAATTGTAACATATCGCGAAGCAACAGGAATAACACACGGCAACTGGAGGTTCACTCGAATATTTATTCGTGTGGGTATAGGGGTCAATATGGGTGTCCACGGATCCGATGCTGATCATTGATCGGAAAGTGTTCCGTTCATGTCTATACTTCACTGAACCTATAGGGTCACACGCTTAAGGGTCATCTATCTGCTGAATACTAGACAAGGAGTCCGAGAGAAAGTCACTGGAATAGTTTCGGAGAAAACGGAAAAGTTCCGGAGAGAACACCGAAAAAGTTTTGGTAAAACCGAAAAGTTGTTTCGGATAAAACCATTGATCCAAAAAAGGTTTCGGCAAGCACCGGGAATGTTTTGGAGGTTGCCAGATTGGTCTGGTAATTTCTGGAATTTTTCCGAAGAAAAAACCGAAAAAGGTTTTCGGAGCTGCCGGAA
Organism: Elymus sibiricus; assembly: GCA_039707655.1. Taxonomy (NCBI): domain Eukaryota; kingdom Viridiplantae; phylum Streptophyta; class Magnoliopsida; order Poales; family Poaceae; genus Elymus; species Elymus sibiricus. The sequence continues at coordinate 84,260,504 of CM077665.1, forward strand.
TTGTTTACCGGGTAAACGAAGATGGTTTTAAATTAAACCACCATACCGGAAATGTTCCGGAGCGCGTCTAGATAATTTTAGAGGGTGCCAGAAATGTTCTGGGACCTTCCAGAATTTTTCAGAAGAAATAGTTTCAGAAAACATCTTGTCCCAGCGAGAGGGGACAATATCCCACGGATCGTGGGGGCTGTTTTTGGGCTGTTTTTGGGGGCGCCCCCTTTAGGGGACAGCCCCCTTGTGGCTGGACAAAGTGTTGGGGGCCCCCCCCATGGTGGGGGGCAGCCCCCACAAATGGTGGAGAGTGTTGGGAGGAAGGTGGGGCCCCATGGGGGAACACCATGGACAAGGGAACATGTTTTCTCCATGTTTGGTGGGAACATGTTTCCTTGTTTGGTGGGTGCTTGTTTTGTGGGCTGAAATTTCAGCCCCCCCCTCACCCCTTCCACCACTATATAAGGAGGTGGAGAGGAGCTCTCCATCCTCACTCCAACTCTCACACACATGGCATGCATGATCTGCCTTTCTTCTCTCCCTCCCACGAAATAGTTTCGTAGAGCCGAAAGGCTGTCTGGGTTCCGGTGGGAACTAGTTCTGGACGGCGAAGCCCTGCCGGATAGATGATACCGTATGTGTGCAACTCTGTAGAGAGATCGTAGTTTCGGTCTTAGTTCGAGAGTGCCTCCCGAAGGGCTGTCCGTGTGACCGTCCGAGTTTTGGAGGTCCTCCCGAAGGGCTGTCCGAGTGACAGTCCGAGTTTCGGAGGTCCTCCCGAAGGGCTGTCCGCGACACCGTCCGGGGGGCTGTGCGACCGCCTCCCGGAGGGCTGTCCGTGGGGCAGATGAGGGTATACATCCTCGCGGTTGGGAGGTTGTAAAATCCTAGCTGCGGGGATCTGCACCGCCGTTCGTCATCGACTCTACTTCCGCTGCGCTACGAGTCGGTAACGAAAATGATCAAACCTTGTATGCAGTCTCCATAGTGGTCCTGGGCTGGTGCGTAGGTCGGAAAATTTTATTTTCTACTGCGTTCCCCTACAGTGGCATCAAGAGCCGTGCTATGCGTAGATGCAGGTTGCGATCTAGAATACATAGAGATGTATGGGTGTTGCATAATATAATTTTGGAGTAGATGAGATCTATTGCTGAAAATTATTTATGCGGGTAGCAGAAGAAGTCTGTTACCCGATGTTCTTGTTGCTTCCCTGAAATTTGCGTTTGCTCAATCTCGAGACAGCATGGTGGAATTTCACAAAGTTCTGGCAATCCGCGATCCTGATTGATCAAGGAAGTGCTATCAGTTCTTTGGGTTCCGCCATAGTCAAAAGAAAGATGAAATTCGCAGATGAAAGGGCAATGCAGATGTGATCTGCACGGGGGTCACGCGTATGACGAAGTTCAGTATGGGGCTCGAGATTTATTATCTCGTGTTTCATACACCCCGCAATGTTAATCTAGCCACTTGGATTATCATGCTTGATGATGGACGTTGGTAGCTTCGATTTGTTTCGAAACCTTAGAAGCCACGTAAAATAAAATTTCGCATGAACCGATTAGAGGCGTCTAACTTGGTTTTGCAGGATGGTTTGCATGTGCATGTGATGTGGTATAGCAGTGTTCATAATAATTTGATTATGTATGAGATGGCTATATGATGTAAATTGATTTACATGACCTGCGTGTCATGATTCGGCATGATGGCTGGAGCCATATGATTGCACTTTAATGACCTGCGTGTCAACCTTATGTAATGCACTTATTTTATTAGCTATAGAGATAGCAATATTATCTTGTGCATCGACAAGGTGGTGGCAATCTTCGCGAAGGTGAACACCGACGCGAATGCCGGAGACGAAGAAATGTAAGACTTCTCCGTCAGAAAGGGCTATACCATATCATGCTATTATGAATTGCCTGAGATGTTTATCCCTTATGATGCACCCTTCTTGATTGCGCAGTAGTCGCTTTTTATTAGGGTGATCTCTCACTGAAATATCAAGTAGTTAGTGTTCTCCCAAGTGTAGCACCGTCACGGCACCTAACTTTTCGGGGCATTGCATGATCTCCATGGGTGCGAACGATTAGGGATGTGTGAGGCGGGTGAGTTGAGACCTCGCAGCGAGATCACTTGGTTGTCTTGACGTTCAGGCTTGAAAGTCATGAGCTCGAAACACACGCATCGAAAGATGAACAAGAATCGCATAGAGATGTGATCGGCAAGTTTGCCTACCGATTGAAGTTCACGCCATGGGTGTTCATCTCGAACCGTGACGTTGAATGGATATGCGGGTCTTGAATCACTCACAATCAATTATGAGAGATATTGATTTGAGTGGGAGCGCACTATAGAATTAACTTGTTTAATTCTCAGTGCAATTAATTTTGAACACTGTCTAAGTGTGGTTTGCATAATAGTTGTAGAATAATGGCTCGCGTTTCCACCTTCCCTGTTAAAATTGAATAGCTGTTAAATATCTGGTTAAAACTTTACGGTTGGTAACGTAATGTGAGGATTGTCCTCAAGAGTGCCGAGAAGGACTTTGTCCTATCGCATGCTTTTGGTATTCTCCCGCTAATGCTATGGATCATGTGACTCTCGTCCTTCGATCCAAAAGCTAGAATTCCTTTTCAGTCAAATACAATATGTTTGCTTCCATGAGACCCGAACTTCGAAAGTTTGGATAGTTATGTGATATTCATGGAATCTGAAAATTATTTTCAGAGATAGACAAAGGCTAAAAGATATGAGATATCCAAAGCAATGTTTGTTTGCAAACTATTAGTAAAGGAGTTTACTATGCATAAGACTGATAAGAGAGGGATCCAGGAGAACGCCTGTCATATGATGAAAGGTGAATAAAACAACAACTTAAAGAGAAAGGAAGTGTCCGAAGGGTGTTAGTAAGACTTTCACGCCTAGGAAGTCCGGGGCTAACGCCACTCTTAAGTTGGGTGCTTCTTCTGAGAGTAGGAGAAATACTGAAAGTTAAACTGTTAGAAGTATAAAGGCAAAAGGAAAGAAGACTGGAATATCCAGCTCATGTATGAATGTCATACAAGTTTTTGATGTATAAAAGGCTGGTCAAAGATATAGTTCTTGAAAATTATGGTTAAACATGTTAATCACTAATTCTTGGGTATTGTGAGTTAATCACAAAGATACCCGCTCGATTGCATTCTGTTGCAACTCGATGTAAGAACTACTATGGCCTGAAAGACTAGCCAGGAATGAGGTTTAGATACACACAGGGAACATAGTAAATGTTACTATACCTTCCATTAGTGTATTCCCTATGTATTTACTTTCATAATTCATTTTAGAGTTTTACACTCTTGCCCATTGCATAAAGTATCTTGCAAGAAGGTTATTCATAAGAGAACTTTTGATGTTCGATGTTATGAATAACATAAGGGCCATACTTTCATTATGAATGAGATGTATGTTATGAATATTGATATTAATACATTACCTCTGTATTTACTTTCATAATTCATTTTAGAGTTTTACACTCTTGCCCATTGCATAAAGTATCTTGCAAGAAGGTTATTCATAAGAGAACTTTTGATGTTCGATGTTATGAATAACATAAGGGCCATACTTTCATTATGAATGAGATGTATGTTATGAATATTGATATTAATACATTACCTCTGTATTTACTTTCATAATTCATTTAGAGTTTCATACACTCTTGCCCATTGCATAAAGTATCTTGCAAGAAGGTTATTCATAAGAGAACTTTTGATGTTCGGTGTTATGAATAACATGAAGGGCCATGCTTCCATACAGGATGGGATGTATGCTATGAATATTGATGGTAATATGATACATCCATAATACTGACGCTAAATGTCGCAAGACTAAAAGAATACCACACAAGTGTGGCACTGCATTTGGTCACATTGGAGAAACCCGCATGGAAAATTCCATTATGATGGATTTTGAAGTCGTTTGATTTTGAATCATCTGACACTTGCAACTTTCCTCTGAAAAGTGAAGTGACTGAAATACCGTTCACAGGCCATAAGGAACGAGCAAAGAACATATTGGTGATCATACATTATGATGTGTGTAGTCCAATAAATGTTGTTGCAAGTAGTGGATTTATCTATCTTCAGAAATGACTCAAGTAGATATATGGATATTTACTTGATGAGACGTATGTCTGGATTTTTTGAAATCATTCGAAAGGTTTTCAATACGAAGAAGAAAATATTGTAACAAGAAAATTATGTTTCTACAATTCAATTGCAGAAAGGAATATTTGAGTTACAAGTTTAGCGAATGTCTGATGAGTTGTGAAAGGGGTTTCATAACTTGCACCTCCCAGAACACCACTACAAGTGGAGAGTCCGTGTAGATGTAAACGAACCATTTATGACATGGTAAGATCAAAGATGACATAAATAAATTTGCCATTATCCCTTTTAAAGTGATGCTTTAGAGACTGCGGCTTTTACACTGAAAAGAGCTCCATCGGGTCTGTTGAAATGACGTCATGGTATGGTACGCCCAACCATGTTATATATTTTCTTAACATTTGGAGTATGGGTCTTGTGTAAAAGGTTACAAATCTATTCCAAATCAGACAAGTGCTACTTTGTAGGTTATCCCAAGTCATTGGGTATCCCCCCACCACTATACCGAGGCAAATAGGTTTGCCACAAAGAACGGTATGCTTTTTGAAGATAATAGTTCTTTCAAAAGGTGAGTGGGAGGACAGTGCAACTCGACGAGATAACCAGTATCTTCGTCATCAGATCAAAGGAAAGAAACCTTGGAAGTGATTCCGGAGTTTCCTACTATGACTGATACGGAAGTCTCTACAATAAAATGTATGGACTTCAGTCGAACTTGCAGCTGAACCACGTAGGCAAAGCTCGTGCAAACCTATCAGGTGCGCAAACGAGATATTGTTGTTAGACAACAGTATACCTACGATACACAAGGAAGCGATGATGGGCCCTGACTCTGGAATTGGCTAAATGCCAATACAATCTGAGATAGTTTCAATATCAATGTTTCAAGATTAAAATCTTGATACACCTTTCGGAAGGCTTAGAGTCTAACGAATATTTATGGAACTAAAAACTGATACGGATAAAAATGTTTTATCCATAAAGCTCGACTTGTTGCAAAAACAAGTTCAAAGAGTTGACTACGATGAGATTGTCTCACCGTAGTGATGCTTGAAGTTGGTTCGGGTTGAACTAGCAATTAATACATATTTCAATCATGAGATATGAAACATGGATGACAAAAGGATTTCCATCTGATGGGAATAAAACCTAGGACTTGTATGTGATACAGTCCAAAGTAATTTGTCGATCCAGAGGATGCTAGTAAGTATGCAAACTTCAGAGTTCCAGCGATGGACAGAAGAGAGCAAAGTGGAGTTGGAATCTTCGTTTTGGATGAAATGGTCAAAAGAGTTTGACTTCATCAAATGGGTATCGAAGATGCTTGTGATTCAAGAAAGTAAGTGGGAGCATAATAATATTTCTAAAAACCGTGTGTACTTGACACATTGTTAATTGGAAATAAATTTCTTGACACGAATTAGGACTTCATTTGAAAATAGTTTTTCGATGAAGTGCTTAGGCTAAAATGGCCTCAATATTAGGCATGATGATCTATGGAGATAGATTTACCTAAATGGGGCTAAGCAATGAATACATATTGACAAGATGCTAAAACTTTTTAGCATTTAAAACGCCAAGGAGTGATTCTTGCCGAAGTCACATGGAAAGAGTTTTTGCAAGACTCGGTGTCCCAAAACACTGATGAGTAAAATACATGATGGAGATTCCACACACTCTTGTGTTTGGATTAATCATGTATTCCATGGTATGTAAAACCAACCAGATATGTCCAATACCCCAAAGTTGTTGCGAGTATAGATACCATAGTGATCAAAGTACTGATCATGGGACAACAGTGAAAGATGTCATTGAGTACTAGAGCAGTACTGATGACATGTTTTCTCGCAAACGGAGATCATGAAGAGTTCGTTGTAAAAGGTTACATCGATACAGTCTTCATCAATGCTCCATGCGATTTTCGATTTAAATTGAGGGTTTTGTGTGATACACAATATGGTGGCACGGTAGTTGGAAATTGTTCCAAACAAGATACTGTGGCGAATTCTATAACAAAGGCTAAGTATGTTGACGCTTGAGAAGCGACAAAGAAGTTGTTGAATCATATAGTTCATTCATGAACTTAGTATGGTTCCAAGAAGGCTTTGGTCTATGGGACACTATAGCAGATAGTTGCTCCATAGCCCAGTCTGAGGAATCAGGTTTCGACCAATGATTCACACATATGCAAAGCCAAGTCCACACAAAATATGAATTTTGTGAAAGCGTGAAAACGCGAGGATATGCAAAGTTACACGCGGAGCTGAAGTTGTCAGATCCGTTGGACATCAGGCTATACCACATGCGAAGCATATTTTACACCAGTATGCCATAGGTGTAAAGTGCATTAGCATTGACTAGATTATTGACTCTAGTGCAAGTGGGAGTCTGTAGGAGATATGCCCTAGAGGCAATAATAAATGTTATTGATTATCTCCCTGTTCATAATTATGTTTATGTTCCATGCTATAACTGCAATGATTCTCGAGTCTACAAATAAAACGAGGCTTGGAGGGAAACTCATGTGCACGTGTGGGATAATAAACGGTAAAATGTATTCCTAGTCAAGCCTCTATGACTGGCTCAAGTATTGCATGATGATCCTGTTTTCCTGATCATGGGCATGACTATGCCGGCAATTTTGAGGGCACAATTGTTGGTAGAACACTTGTGTTGAATCGACCCGATTGATGTTATGCTATGAGATACATTCATCATAAGTTTATGGTTAATAACACAGAGAAGTTAATGTTTGCATAATTCCTTAGACCATGAGAGTGTCGAGTTTCTTCATGCTTGCTTCATGAACTTTGGGGTTTGTTAAACGTCATCCGTAAATGGGTGGCTATTACGGCGGCTTACGGGTTCATGGAAAAGTATGTCAAGGGACTTGATAGCTCAAGATTGGGATTTGCTCCTCTGACGATGGAGAGATATCTCTGGGCCCTCTCGGTGTTACGGTATCCATCATCGTCTGGCCAGACACAGGGTGATTTGATCACAGGGATGCTGGAACACGGGAACGAGAAAAGAGAACAATACCGGCAACGAGGTAACTGGCATTGTGGACAAGTGTTGATCCACGAGGATGCCGATGTTTCTCACCTCGGGTAATTGTAACATATCGCGAAGCAACAGGAATAACACACGGCAACTGGAGGTTCACTCGAATATTTATTCGTGTGGGTATAGGGGTCAATATGGGTGTCCACGGCTCCGATGCTGATCATTGATCGGAAAGTGTTCCGGTCATGTCTATACTTCACCGAACCTATAGGGTCACACGCTTAAGGGTCATCTATCTGCTGAATACTAGACAAGGAGTCCGAGAGAAAGTCACTGGAATAGTTTCGGAGACAACGGAAAAGTTCCGGAGAGAACACCGAAAAAGTTTTGGTAAAACCGAAAAGTTGTTTCGGATAAAACCATTGATCCAAAAAGGTTTCGGCAAGCACCGGAAATGTTTTGGAGGTTGCCAGATTGGTCTGGTAATTTCTGGAATTTTTCTGGAGAAAAAACCGAAAAAGGTTTTCGGAGCTGCCGGAATTGTTTACCGGGTAAACGAAGATGGTTTTAAATTAAACCACCATACCGGAAATGTTCCGGAGCGCGTCCAGATAATTTTAGAGGGTGCCGGAAATGTTTTGGGACCTTCCGGAATTTTTCAGAAGAAATAGTTTCGGAAAACATCTTGTCCCAGCGAGAGGGGACAAGATCCCACGGATCGTGGGGGCTGTTTTTGGGGGCGCCCCCTTTAGGGGACAGCCCCCTTGTGGCTGGACAAAGTGTTGGGGGGCCCCCCCATGGTGGGGGGCAGCCCCCACAAATGGTGGAGAGTGTTGGGAGGAAGGTGGGGCCCCATGGGGGAACACCATGGACAAGGGAACATGTTTTCTCCATGTTTGGTGGGAACATGTTTCCTTGTTTGGTGGGTGCTTGTTTTGTGGGCTGAAATTTCAGCCCCCCCCCTCACCCCTTCCACCACTATATAAGGAGGTGGAGAGGAGCTCTCCATCCTCACTCCAACTCTCACACACATGGCATGCATGATCTGCCTTTCTTCTCTCCCTCCCACGAAATAGTTTCGTAGAGCCGAAAGGCTGTCTGGGTTCCGGTGGGAACTAGTTCTGGACGGCGAAGCCCTGCCGGATAGATGATACCGTATGTGTGCAACTCTGTAGAGAGATCGTAGTTTCGGTCTTAGTTCGAGAGTGCCTCCCGAAGGGCTGTCCGTGTGACCGTCCGAGTTTTGGAGGTCCTCCCGAAGGGCTGTCCGAGTGACAGTCCGAGTTTCGGAGGTCCTCCCGAAGGGCTGTCCGCGACACCGTCCGGGGGGCTGTGCGACCGCCTCCCGGAGGGCTGTCCGCGGGGCAGATGAGGGTATACATCCTCGCGGTTGGGAGGTTGTAAAATCCTAGCTGCGGGGATCTGCACCGCCGTTCGTCATCGACTCTACTTCCGCTGCGCTACGAGTCGGTAACGAAAATGATCAAACCTTGTATGCAGTCTCCATAGTGGTCCTGGGCTGGTGCGTAGGTCGGAAAATTTTATTTTCTACTGCGTTCCCCTACAGATATGAGTCCACTGTTGATGAATGGACTGCAATCTTGGGAGTCCCAGAGGTACAGGATGGTGACTTGGATGTATACTCAGAATCCAAGGAGAGCCACAATGCTATGGCCAATATGTACAATGAGATCCCTGCTGCTCATGTGAAGTCTCACAAGTTAGGATCCATCTATTTTCTCCAGGCTGGCCTTCGTACCATGAACACCATTCTGAGGCATACTTTGATGCCCAAGTCAGGAGATGACAAGATGATCTGAGGCTACTCCATCAACATGCTAATCCATCTTGACAGACACACCAGGATTAGAGTCATGGACTTGATTGTTGAGACAGTTAAGAGGGTTGCTGCTGACCAGAAGCGCTCTTGCTGCTATGCACCCTACATCCAGATGCTCATTAACTCCAAGCTGGAGAAGCACATCTTTGCTCTTGACAGGCCCCACTTGCCCCTACAGCCAGATCTCGAGGACAACATTGTGGTGATGGATCCAGAACATCCCACATCTGCTGCAACTCAGGCAGAGGCAGAGGCAGCTAGAGCCACTAGTGCTCAAGTCCCTAGATCCAGGAACGAGCAAATGGATCTTTTGATCTCATCAGTTCAGGGCATGCAGAAGGACATTAAGGACATCTTGAACAATCAGAACAGTCTTGTCAGGATCTTCGAGAACAGGATCAAGACCCTTAATGATAAGGTGGATGGGCTGACTAAGACAGTCAATGAGCTCAAGAAGGAAGTTGACTCAGTGCCTCTTCCTCATTCTTCAGATGATGATGATGATGATGAGGATGGATCACCTCTCAGGCCAGGCGCACACTTCACTACTCAGGCCAGATCAGCCACCGTGCCAGGTCCAGACTTGAGGCCCTCTTCATCAGCTCCTGCCACTGTCACCTCAGCTCCTGCTCCATCAGCTCCAGTTCCTCCAGTTGCCACTCCAACTCCATCCACGACATCTGCAGAGATCTTCGCCGACGCTGTTCTCTCGACTCCTTCATCAACAACCGGAGGAGATCAGCCCAAGAACGCTTAGATATATGCCTTTGGACTTTTTGGTAACTTGTTGCCAAAGGGGGAGAAGTGTATATAGATCTTTAGGCTTCGAGTGAGAGAGCGTTTGGTTTTTATTGCTTTTTCAAAACATTTGATCTTTTGGTTGCTTGTGATACACGTTTGTTGGTGTTTTGATCATACACTTATGTGTGTTGTGCTACTATTTCCTATCATCTTAATGCTTATAAGATGATCATTATCTTTGTTTGGTTGTGTTATGCTATGATGTTCACTCTTATTATTCTCGCACACCACCAAGTTGTATGTGCCATGGAAGAAGTGCCCCATGTACCTAATCGATTGTGCATTTGCATTCAAACGCAAATTTAAAACAATGCACAAATTTAGGGGGAGCTCTTGCTTATCACATACTTCTCAAAGCGACGATTACATTCATTGATTATATCATATGTCGAAGCTTTGATCTATATGTTGTCATCAATTACCAAAAAGGGGGAGATTGAAAGCACATTTGCTCCCTTGGTGGTTTTGGTAATTAATAACAACATATAAGTCATTGAACTAATGTTTCCACTAAGTATATTTCAGGAAAAGTTCAATGATAGGGATGGCAAAAGGATTGTGGAGATTGTGGAATTACCCCAAGATGCAAGGAAATGGATTGGCAAAGCTTCAAGCAAGAGGACTCTACATTTTACTTTGTGAGAAATCACCTTGAGTCCATAGGAAAGCCAATACTATTAAAACGGGGTAAGGTTTTGTTGGTGAACACAATGCTCATACGTGCACAAGTGATAGTTACCAAAAACACCCACAAGCTCTTCCACAAAAAGTCTGTCCATAGCCAAATATTCAAAATCGGTGCAACCAACACTTTCCACTCGGTGCCACTGATTCCCAAACTTAGACAAACCTAAGCCAAACCCTAGCCTTTCGGTGCAACCGATTCTGCTTCGGTGCCACCGAGTTTGGGTTGCCAACTTTCTGTTACGCAAATTCACAATATCGGTACCATCGAGATTGTTGGATCGGCGTCACCGAGAATGGCAATCTGACCGTTGGTCACCTTATCGGTGCAACCGAGTTTCCTATATCGGTCTCACCGAGATTCAAAAGTTGCCACCTTTTGGTCACTTCGGTACCACCGAGGTTAACACATCGGTGTCACCGAGTTGGTCATTTTGTGTGTAACGGTTGGATTTTTGGGGATGCCTATATATACCACTTCACCACCACCCACTCGAAAGAGAAGCACTCAGAACTATTCCATACTTGCCCCATCCAGTTTTCTGAGAGAGAACCACCTACACTTGTGTTGAGATCAAGATCATCCACTCCAACCATATGGATCTTGATTTCAAGCCTCCCCAAGTTGCTTTCCACCAATCCCATCTCTTCCACCAAGCCAAATCTGTGAGAGAGTGATTGTGTGTTGAGGAGTCTATCATCTTGAAGCACAAGAGCAAGGGGTTCATCATCATTGCCGAGCCTATTACCTTTTGGAGGGTGGTGCCTCCTAGATTGGTTAGGTGTCGCTTGGGAGCCTCCTACTTCGTGTTGTGGAGTTGAACCAAGAAGTTTGTAAGGGCAAGGAGATCGCCTACTTCGTGAAGATCTACCCATAGTGAGGCTTGTCCTTCGTGGACGGAAACCGTTATGGAATAGTCAAGGTTGCTACTTCATGGACCCTTATGGGTGGAGCCCTCCGTGGACTCTCGCGACCATTACCCTCCGTGGGTTGAAGACTCCATAAACGTGGATGTACGATAGCACCACCTATCGGAACCACGGGAAAAATTATCGTGTCTACAATTGCGTTTGATCTTCCTACCCTATCCTTTCTACTCATGCTTGTTATTACTTTCCGCTGCTATACTCTTAGACTTGCATGTGTAGGGTGTACTTGACTTGCCATGAAATGCTTAAAATCTGCCAACTCTAAAATTTGGGAAAAGGTAGAATTTTATTTGGTCAAGTAGTCTAATCACCCCCCCTCTAGACATACTTTCGTTCCTACACCCAAGCACGCTCCATATGACCAGCCGGACCGCCCTCCCTGAGGACGGGATAGGACGGCTGGCGTGACCGGTTATAGGCCGACGATACCCCGCAGAAGGGGAAAAGAGCCAATGGAGCATGACGACAGGTATGACCTGCGACGCGACCTAGATGATAGAACAGGCCGCACGAGATCCATCTACGGATCTAGAGGGTACTACCCTGTTAGAAGGGACGAGTACCGGCCCTGGCTCGACCGAACTAGCAGAGTTCGGGACCAAAACCGAGCCAGAACAGACACCGACTATCGGCGCGATATAGCACGGGTTAGAGGCGCTGCCCACCCGCTCTGCTTTACTGACGAGGTAATGCAACATCAGTTCCCGGAAGGGTTTAAACCCGTAAACATCGAGCAATATGACGGAACAACTGACCCAGCAGTGTGGATCGAGGATTTCCTCCTCCACATTCACATGGCACGAGGAGACAACCTCCACGCCATCAAGTACCTACCACTTAAACTTAAGGGGCCAGCTTGGCACTGGTTAAACAGTCTCCCCGAAAACTCTATCGCGTGCTGGGAGGACCTCGAGGATGCATTCCGATCTAACTTCCAGGGCACCTATGTACGGCCCCCGGACTCTTCCGACCTAAGCAATGTCGTGCAAAAGGCAGGAGAGTCCGCTCGACAATTCTGGAACCGGTTCTTGACCAAAAAAAACCAGATCGTCGATTGCCCAGATGCCGAAGCTATAGCCTCTTTTAGGCACAATATTTGGGACGAGTGGCTGGCTCGCCAGCTCGGTCAGGATAAACCCAGGACCATGTCCGCCCTCACATCGCTCATGACCCGCTTTTGCGCAGGTGAGGATAACTGGCTAGCAAGGCGAAGCCACAACCCCGAAGACCCCGGTACTTCCGAAGTCTGGGATGGAAACGGGAAACCACGACGTAACAAAAACAAACGACGGCACAGCACTAGCGACGCCGATGACACAGCCGTTAACGCCGGTTTCCGCAACCCAAGATCCGGGCAGCGGAAGAAGCCTCCTAAAGGCAACCGCGACGGATCCACCCCGCTGGATAAGATCATGGAGAGGCCTTGCCAGATCCATGGCACTCCGGACAAGTCCGCCAACCACACCAACCGTAACTGTTGGGTGTTTAAACAGGCCGGCAAACTCGCAGCCGAGGACCAGGGCAAAGGCCCACGTAGCAAGGACGACGAGGAGCCCCGCGGTCCGGGCAATGGAGGTCAGAAAAAATTCCCTCCAAAAGTAAAAACGGTGAACATGATATACGCCACTCATATACCTAAAAAGGAGAGGAAGCACGCCCTTCGAGAGGTCTATGCCGTAGAGCCTGTAGCCCCGAAGTTTAACCCATGATCGGCCTACCCGATCACTTTTGATCGACGAGATCACCCGACCAGTATCCGTCATGGAGGTTCGGCGGCCCTCGTCCTAGACCCCATTATCGATGGGTATCACCTCACTAAAGTCCTAATGGACGGAGGAAGTAGCCAAAATCTGATTTACTCAGATACGGTGAAAAATATGGGCATAGATCCGTCAAGGATAAAGCCTAGCAACACTACCTTTAAAGGAGTGATCCCAGGTGTCGAAGCCCGGTGCACAGGCTCTGTTAGCCTGGAGGTAGTGTTCGGTTCGCCCGACAACTTCCGCAGCGAGGAATTGATCTTCGACATCGTCCCTTTCCGCAGCGGTTATCACGCCCTGCTGGGCCGAACAGCGTTCGCTCGCTTTAACACCGTCCCACACTACGCATACCTCAAGCTCAAGATGCCTGGTCCCAAGGGGGTCATCACCATCAACGGCAACACAGAGCGTTCCCTCCGAACTGAGGAGCATGCATTGGTCCTCGCGGCCGAATTCCATTATGAGGACGGGCGGCAAACACTCAAATTGGCCATAAAGGCCCGTAAGGTTGACAAACGAGTTCGGTTTCAATCCGAACTCCCAGACTCTTCTGCTCCCCAGAAATAGGGATACGCCCCCCATTGCACAGCCCTAACGACCGCCAAACACGTGCCAAGAAGGCACAACTTCGCGCTCAAGATTCCATGGGTAACAATGGGGAGCAACCATCATTTGGTAAGTGTTCGGCTGGACCGACCAATACCAGTACATGTCCTTGTACAAAACACAGGTACCATCAAGGACCTGTTAAAAAGCTTAAAGCTAATCGATACTTCGGCGACTTCTGAAGACCTTCTTCCCAAGGTCCGCTCGGTGGCAGCATCACTCCTAACGGGATGCAACCCTCACAGAGGAGCATTAATGAACAGGCGACAAGGCACATCGACGACGTCACGTCATCAATCGAAGATTCTTGGTACAGCCTCCCCTCTGTAAATTTTATATTTCATCTACCTGTAAACAGTTGCCTCGGCAATCCAAGTTATAAGAATTATTGAGCGAGTACAAAACCATTATATATGGTTACTTTTTAGTCTTTTATGCATTCTCTATTCTTATCTTGGTCACGCTTCTTGCGAAAACTGTTCGGTATATATTATGATGCAACCGGCTTATAGACCGGGGGCTCGAATTTAAAATCGCCTTGAACGTCACCTCAGTCCAACTGGTTGTGTGTTCGACATCTTGGGTTTTGCTTTATATGCATCGGATCCGAACTATGTCTTGGGTCAATAGTTGGGTTGCCCGGCTCCTGTGCTTGCCCTCTTACGTTCCGCTCGTTCGGCTAAAAGGGCAAAGGGAGAACCACTGCGATTGTGCTTCCAGCTCGTCTGGTCAAGCACCTCAGGGGAGAAAGCCGAAAACTGACCGTCATAGTAAGCGAGAACCAGTCTGCGAATCCGAGCATAAGTGTCATACTTAAACGATCGATAGAGGTTCTTCCGTGTTATACGAGGGGTTTCGTTCTTGTACAAACCATGTGATGCGGGCTTCGGCCCCGAACATCACACTGGGGGCTGGTTATCAGCCCCCCGCATTTTTCTACATCCACGGCTAAGTGAAAGCGATAGAGCACCATAGTCCAATTGCCTTGTCCCGCTCGCACTACCGCCTTCGGGCGCCGATACTTCGGCTAAGTGTAAGAAGTGCGGATACAGGGACACCCCGCGCAGTATCTACGTGGGGGTCGAAGCCGACGACTCGCTGCTGTCAAATGAACCGGCCACATAGGAGTATAAATAAACATAAAAACTACTTATAAGACATGATAAACCATGCAACATTAATTATAAAGCATTAAAGTCTTCGGACATATTACAACACGTTCATTCATACAGAACGTCCTTGGAGCACTGAGCCTCTATTGCCCGAGCACCCTCCATTACATGGGGGAAGTACAGCTCGGGGCACCTATGACTCTTGTCAGGAGGCGGAGGTGCGGTGGCCATCTTGGTCGGCTAGAGCTTTGGCCAGTGTACCATGGTCCTCGCAAAGGCCATCCGCGCACCCTCGATGCATGTAGAGCGCTCCAGCACGTCAACCCGAGGCGCAGCATCTCGGAGCTTCTGCACCAGGCCAAAGTAGCTGCTCGACAACGGCTCATTGGGCCACAGACGGATGCAGAGGTCCTTCACGGCCGGCTCCGCCACCCTGTACATCTCCATCAGCTGCTTCATTTGCTCGACGAGGAGAGGAGACCGCTCGGGGGACTCAAACTGCGCCCAGAATAGCCGGACCTCATCCTCCTCTGCCCGCGAAGCATAAAACTTGTTCGCGTCCGCTGCGCTCTTCTGGAGGTCTACACCGACGCCTAAGGAACGCCACACCTGGATGAGCAATGTAAACTTGCTACCACCAAAGGTGCACTGCAGTGAATACGGCTTACCATCAATGACAGCCTTGACTTGGCGAATCTCCTCTTGTGCAGAATGCCGGTCCACCCGCTCCTTCTGGAGCTCGGATTTCTGCGCGGCTAGCTCGGCGGCCTGTTCTTTGCCTTTCTACTCAAGGGCCTCGCACTTCGCGCCGACATCCTTGAGCTCTTGCTGCACCTCCTCCACCCGAGCCTCGTGCTTGGCGCTTGCAACTTTCAAATCGGAAAGCGCGGCTGCTGCTTGTTCGGCGGCCTCCTTCTGATCCGCGGCCTTTTGCTTCATGTCCTGGAGCTCGGCCATGAGTTTTTCGACCTCCGCAGCTGAAGCTGTGGAAGCAATAGACAAACGGTCACACTGGGTTACTAGTGCGGTTCACTACAGTTATATAGCTCGGAAATTACAATTCGGCTTACCTTGTGCCTCGTCGAACCTCTTGTTCAGGCTATCAAGCTCCTCATCGGAGATTTTGAGCTTCCGATTTAGCTCGGTCAGCTCAGCGGCATTACCGGCCACTGCCGATGACGAGGCCTACAAGAAGTATACATCCAGTTATGTGCATTCAAACCCCCGAACTATGAAGGATATGACTCCCTGTTCGGTCCATTTAAATGACTTTTAGAACATGGCAAGACTAAGTGGTGACTTGTGCATCATTATTCGTTCCATCTTGTTGGACCCCCGGATGCGCTCTCGCAAGCCCATCCGGGGCTCGGGGGCTACTACATATATAAAGATAGAGCAAACTTAAAATTAGCATTGTTCGGGAAAAAGGTATTACTTGACTCACCTTGAAGTCCGCCAAGAGACCATTGAAGGCCTCCTTCAGTCCGTTGTCAACGGATTGAATTCCTTGCAGGACCGCACTCATAAGAGTGCGGTGATCCTCGGAGATGGGAGCGCTTGCTAGCGCCTCCTCCATAACCGGCCACCCAGCCGTTGGTGGCGTTGGTGGTGACCGGGCAGTCCGATCTCTGATCGGGGACTGATCCGGTAACTCCGGACGCACAGAGTGCTCCGGAGACGCCCACGGAGGGGACTGGACATCTCTTCGCCCCTCCTCTTCAGCGACTAGGGGAGTATTCTCCCCCTGGTCCTCAGCAGCCTGGGGAGTTCTCTCTCCCTGGCCTTCGGCGGCCGCGACATCTGCCTCAGCCATGGCATGGTCGCCCCCTCCGCCTGTGTTCGGCTCCAACGGAGCCTGGCTGGATGACACCTCTGCAGTATCCTTCGCGACCCCTGGATGTGTAGGGTGCGATGCGTTCCCGCTCTCCGCCAGCTCGGCAGGTGGAGACTCCCCGTCCGATATCTGGTCGGTAGGGAGGACGCGCGGGGGGCTACAAAAAACATTCTTGTACTTAAAACATTGAAAACTTTGCGTAAATAACCCAGGGAGTCTTCGGATTCATACCTTTGAGCTGGGGGCTTAACCCTTAGGGTCCTTCGGGGAACCCTCTCGAAATCCTCGGACTCTGCGCCGGAGTCCGAGCTGTCGTCGGGTAGAATTAGCCTCGCCTGGCGCGCCCTCTTTAGGGTGGGAGGAGCTGCCTCCTCCGCGGCGTCCGATGACGCCGCCCTCTTTCTTGCAGGGGGGGAAACACCTTCCCCCCCGTCTTCGTGCTCCTTCTCATGACTAGAGGAGGCATGGGTTTCCTCGGACGCAGCGTCTCGCTGGTCCTTGATGCGTAGGCCCTCTCTGGCCTTTTTCTTCTTTTCCTTCTTTTCGGGCGCCGAATACGGCGCCACGACAAGCATCGCCGCCAACAGCTCCGACCTGGGGTCTTCGGGTTGTGGAGCCGGGCAGTTAACCTTTGCGGCTTTGCTCAGCCACTTCTGCGAAAGTAAGGGAGAAGGCATTCAGGTTTTTTGCCGAAGAAACAAAGTCAATGAATTGAAATTAAACCGTACCTTGGTCGGTGGGTTGACGGTGCTTAAGCCTGTATCCTCCTCCTTGGCCGGCCAGCTCTTCTGAGGCTTGAACAGAGCCTTCCACAGCTTCTCCGGGGTGGTGCGGAAGAATTGGCGCACGGTAGGCTCGTCGTCAGGACGACAAGCCCACATGGGGGATGCCCGGCGCTGGCAGGGGAGGATACGGCGGTGGAGCATGACCTGGACCACGTTGACCAGCTCCACCTTCGCCTCGATCACCGAGGTGATGCGCTTCTGCAGCAGCTTAACTTCGGCGTCCGACCCCCAGCCGAGGCCCTTCCTGAGCCACGAGGTCAATCTCGTGGGGGGGTCCAGATCTGAATTCGGCGGGGTCCGCCTAGCTCTCGTCCCTTGGCTCGGTGATGTAGAACCACTCCTTCTGCCAAGTTTTGATCGTGTCGATGAAGGTGCCAGATGGCCACTCAACATGGGGGAGTTTGCTAATGACGGCCCCTCCGCAG
Source organism: Elymus sibiricus (assembly GCA_039707655.1). Classification (NCBI taxonomy): domain Eukaryota; kingdom Viridiplantae; phylum Streptophyta; class Magnoliopsida; order Poales; family Poaceae; genus Elymus; species Elymus sibiricus. The sequence continues at coordinate 84,278,423 of CM077665.1, forward strand.
TCCGCGTGCTCACTTGCCACGGTCTTCGGCTTGACGTTGAAGACCTTGAGCCACAGGCCGAAGTGCGGTTCGACCCGCAGAAAGGCTTCGCAGACGATGATGAATGCCGATATGTACATAAAGGAGTTTGGCGGAAGTTCGTGGAAGTCCAGACCGTAGAAAAACATGAGACCCCTGACGAAGGGGTGGAGCGGAAAGCTCAGTCCCCGGATAAAGTGGGGGATGAACACCACCCTCTCGCCTGCTTTGGGGGTGGGAATCACCTGGTTCTTCTCCGGGGCGCGATGGAAGACGTTGGCGGGGAGGTAGCCGACCTGCTTCAGGTCCCGAATATCCTGGTCAATGACTGTGGAGGCCTCCCACTTGCCGTTGGAACCAGAACCCGCCATGGCTAAGCTCGGAGGAAAGGGTGAGGAAGAACTGGATCTGGGCTCTCGGGGCTCGGAGAGATTGAGGAGGCGGAGGAAGCGAATGGGAAGCGTGAATAGGCCTTGGGGTTTTTTCCCTTTTTATGGGACGTGTCACCGATTAGCCTCGCTTACCGCGCCGCAAATCCCTCCGCTTCCCAAGACATGCGTGCCGTTATGCGTGTGTGGAGATTAATCATATCCCGTGTGAAACGGAACACGATCTGCGCATTGATAAGTCGTGTCACTGTAAAGACGGCCCCGAACCACGAAACGAGTTTTCGTAACTAGTTAAGTGGTCGTGGTAGGCCACATCCCTTCGTCAGAAGGAGGTGTCAAAAAACACTGTTTACACTTTGGCGATTGGCCTTCGGGGCTAAGCAATTCATGGTGTTTGGTCAAACATATGATCGGAAGAAATACGTGTCATCGGAAACCGAACTAGTCTCGGCCAATCATGGAAAGGGAGGGAGAACTCACCCCACAAGCTGAAGATTCTGATCATATGAAGCAGCTGGAGCTGAGTCCCTTGGCATTGGGGGCTAGTTCGGGGGCTACTGAGGGAGTCCCGGACTAAGGGGTCCTCGGGCTACCGGTTTATCTCTCGATAGGCTGGCTCGATGGGCCATTCTCTGGAGAAGGGCCGGACGCATCAAGACTCCACGCTCAAGAAGGAAGCCCCGAAGGCACGTCGTGCACTCCAAGTCAAGATGAGAATGTCGACATCTCCTTCCTCGGCAGGAGGCCCACCATGTGTAAACCCTAGTACCCCCCGGTGTCTATATAAACCGGGAGGGTTTTAGATCATAGGACAGAGAAACTCATCTAGGGTTTTAGCTAGTCGATCTCGAGGTAGATCAACTCTGTAACCTTCATATCATCAATATAATCAAGCAGGACGTAGGGTTTTACCTCCATAGGAGGGCCCGAACCTGGGTAAACATCGTCTCCTTCGTCCCTTTGTTACCATCGATCCTAGTCTCACAGCACGGGACCCCCTACCTGAGATCCGCCGGTTCAGACACCGACAATGGTGGCTGTTTTGAGGAAGGGTATATGGTGGGTTTAATGCACCGGCGAAAGTTGCGCGGTACTAGAGAGGCTAGCAATGGTGGAAGGGTGAGAGTGCGTATAATCCATGGACTCACATTAGTCATAAAGAACTCACATACTTATTGCAAAAGTCTATTAGTTATCGAAGCAAAGTATTAGACGCATGCTCCTAGGGGAGAGGTTGGTAGGAGTTAACCATCGCGCGCTCCCGACCCTCACACAAAGGATGAAAATCATTAAACAAATCATGCTCCGATTTCGTTACATAACAGTTCACCATACGTGCATGCTACGGGAATCACAAACTTTAACACAAGTATTTTTACCAATCCACAATTACTCACTAGCATGACTCTAATATCACCATCTTTATATCTCAAAACTATATGCAAGGAATCAAACTTCTCATAGTATTCAATGCACTTTATATGAAAGTTTTTATTATATCCCTCTTGGATGCCCATTATATTAGGACTAAATTCATACCCTAAACCAATTACCATGCTGTTTAGAGACACTCAAAATAATATAAGTGAGGTACGAGAGTTCAATTATTTCTATAAAATAAAACACCACCTTGCTCTAAGTTGATATAAGTGAAGCACTAGAGCAACATTGCCTAGCTCAAAAGATATAAGTGAAGCACATAGAGTATTCTGATAAATTTACGATTTATGCGTGTCCCTCTCAAAAGATGTGTGCAGCAAGGATGATTGTGGCAAACTAAAAAGCAAAGACTCATATCATACAAGACGCTCCAAGCAAAACACATATCATGTGGTGAATAAAAATATAGCCTCAAGTCAATTTACCGATGGATTGAAGACGAAAGAGGGGATGCCTTCCGGGGCATCCCCAAGCTTGGGCTCTTTTGTATCCTTGAATATGGCTTGGGGTGCCTTGGGCAGCCCCAAGCTTAGGCTCTTGCCACTCCTTATTCCATAGTCCATCAAATCTTTACCCAAAACTTGAAAACTTCACAACACAAAACTCAACAGAAAACTCGTGAGATCCGTTAGTATAAGAAAAATAAATCACCACTTTAGGTACTGTTGTGAACTCAGTCTTTATTTATATTGGTGTAATATCTACTGTATTCCAACTTCTCCATGGTTCATACTGTTGGGGAACGTTGCATGAGAAACAAAAATTTTCCTACGCACACGCAAGATCTATCCATGGTGATGAGCATCTATGAGAGGGAGAGTTGGATCTACATACCCTTGTAGATTGCTACGCGGAAGCGTTAAGAAATGCGGTTGATGTAGTCGAACGTCTTCGCGATCCAATCACGATCCGTCCACGAACTCCCGATCAAGTGCCGAACGGACGGCACCTCCGAGTTTAGCACACGTGCGGCTCGGCGGCGTCCTCTCCTTCTTGATCCAGCAAGTGAGATAGAGGGGGTAGATGAGATCGGGACCAACACGATGGTATGGTGGTGGTGGTGGCAGCGGAATTCCGGCAGGGCTTCGCCAAGCGCGTACCGGTGAAACGTGGGAGGAGTTGGGAGAGGTAACGGGTAAGGGTCGAAGGGTGGCTGCCCCCAACGCCTCCCCACCTTTATATAGGCGTGGAGGGGCTGGTGGCTTGCCCTCCAAGGCCCTAGGGTCGTTGGCCAAAGGGGGAGGAAGGAAATCCCACCTTTCCTTCCCCACCGATTGCTATCCCCCCTTTTTAGGGATCCTGATCTTATCCCCTTGGGATATGAATCTATTCCTTTTAAGGGAGGATCTTGGTGCGCCTAGACCAGGGTTGTGGGGACTTTCCCCACTACCCACGTTCATGTGGGTCCCCCATTCAGGTGGGCCCCACTCCGGAACCTTCTAGAACCTTCCCGGTACAATACCGAAAAAACTCGAACTTTTTCCGAAACCCTGATAACAACTTTCCATATATGAATCTTTACCTCCGGACTATTCCGGAGCTCCTCATGATGTCCCGGATCCCATCCGGGACTCCGAACAACCTTAGGACTTTTCACTATTAATATCTCAATACTACCCTAGCGCTACCGAACGTTAAGCGTGCGACCCCACGGGTTCGAGAATCATGTAGACATGACCGAGACACCTCCACGGTCAATAACCAATAGCGGGACCTGGATGCCCATATTGGTTCCTACATATTCTACGAAGATCTTTATCGGTCGAACCACGATGTCAAGGATTCAGACAATCCCGTATGCAGTTCCCTTTGTCCATCGGTATGTTACTTGCCCGAGATTCGATCGCCGATATCTCCATACCTAGTTCAATCTCGTTACCGGCAAGTCTCTTTACTCGTTCCGTAATACAAGATCCCGTGACTAACTCCTTAGTCACATTGCTTGCAAGCTTCTTGTGATGTTGTATTACCGAGTGGGCCCAGAGATACCTCTCCGTCATACGGAGTGACAAATCCCAGTCTCGATCCATGCCAACCCAACAGACACCCTTGGAGATACCTGTAGAGCACCTTTATAGTCACCCAGTTACGTTGTGACGTTTGATACACACAAGGCATTCCTCCGGTGTCCGGGAGTTGCATGATCTCATGGTCGTAGGAGCAGATACTTGACATGGATAAAGCAGTAGCAATAAACTGACACGATCAACTGCTATGCTCACGGTTGGGTCTTGTCCATCACATCATTCTCCTAATGATGTGATCCCGTTATCAAATGACAACTCATGTCTATGGCCAGGAAACTTTGACCATCTTTGATCAACGAGCTAGTCTACTAGAGGCATACTAGGGACACATTGTTGTCTATATACCCACACATGTATTTAGTTTCCAATCAATACAATTCTAGCATGGATAATAAACAATTATCATGAACTAGGAAATATAATAATAACCAATTTATTATTGCCTCTAGGGCATATTTCCAACACATACCCCCCGATAAAACCCATAGATACATCAAAATAAGCAAACAACACAAAGAAAACAGAATCTGTCAAAAACAGAACAGTCTGTAGCAATCTGTAAACTTCGAATACTTCTGTAACTCAAACAATTATGAAAAATTAGGAAAATCTGTGCAATTTGTATAGAAACACTTTGTTAAAATTTCATCTCAATATCATGTTACAGCAAAAAATGAAAATTCATATACTGAACGCAAAGTTCCTGTTTCAGATTCAGCATCACTTCTACTCATCCTATGAATCATCCTAACAGTTCTACTTGGCACAAAAACTAAATAAACCATAAAAACACAATCATAAAAGAGGAATAATTGTGTCAACACTCAAAAACAGAAAGGAAAAAGCAAAAATTTATTTATTCATTGGGTTGCCTCCCAACAAGCGCTATCGTTTTACGCCCCTAGCTAGGCATAATGATTTCAATGATGCTCACATAAAAAGTAGTAATTGAAATATGCAAGAAACCATCATGAATCTCATGACAAGCACATTTAAGTCTAACCCACTTCCTATGCATAGGGATTTTGTAAGCAAACAATTTATGGGAACAAGAATCAACTAGCATAGGAAGGCAAAACAAGCATAACTTCAAAACTTTGAACACATAGAGAGGAAACTTGATATTATTGCAATTCCTACAAGCATATGTTCCTCCCTCATAATAAATTTCAGTAGCATCATGAAGGAATTCAACAATATAACTATCACATAAATCATTCTTTTCATGATGCACAAGCATAGAATTTTCATTACTCTCCACATAAGGAAATTCCTTTTTATCCATAGTAGTGGGAGCAAACTCAACAAAATAACTATCATGAGACACTTGATTGACATAACCAGATTGCAAATTAAAACCATGATGATAAGTTTCACCATCATCATGAATATGAGGCATGCAAACATCATAATAAATTTGCTCATCAAAACATGGGGGACTAAAAATATCATCTTCATCAAACATAGCATCCCCAAGCTTGTGGCTTTGCATATCGTTAGCATAATTGACATTAATAGAATTGATAGTAACATCATTGCAATCATGATTTCCAATCAAGGAGATATCATGAATCACCTTATAAATTTCTTCTTTCAACACTTCATCAAAATTTTCATGATTTTCAAGCAAAACTTCATAGAGACAATCAAGTGCACTCAACTCACTAGCAATTGGTTCATCATAATTTGGTCTTTTGAAAAGATTTGCAAGTGGATGATGATCCATATCAATAGATTTTTAGCAAGCGAAGATGCAAGCAAATAGAAGGCACATGGCAACACAAGCAAACAAAAAGCAAACGAAAAGACGAATGGAAGAAGGGCGAATAAAAAGGCAAATCTTTTTGGTTTTTTTGAAAATCGTTTTAGAAGTGGGGGAGAGGAAAACGAGAGGCAAATGGAAAATAATGTAAATGCAAGAAAGGAGTTTGTGATGGGTACTTGGTAGGCTTGATGTAGATCTCCCCGGCAACGGCGCCAGAAATCCTTCTTGCTACTTCTTGAGCTTGCGTTGGTTTTCCCTTGAAGAGGAAAGGGTGATGCAGCAAAGTAGATAAGTATTTCCCTCAGTTGTTGAGAACCAAGGTATCAATCCAGTAGGAGATACAAGCAAGTCCCCAATCTTCGCACCTACACAAACAATCAAACTCTTGCACCCAACGCTATAAAGGGGTTGTCAATCCCTTCACGGTTATTTGCAAGGATGAGATCTGATAGAGATAGATATAAAAGATTGATAAAACGAAAAGTAAAACAAAAGTAAAAAGATTGCAGCAAAGTATTTTTGGTATTTTTGGTTTATAGATCTGAAAATATAATATGGAAAATAGACCCGGGGGCCATATGTTTCACTAGAGGCAACTCTCTTGAAGGAAAATAATACGATGGGTGAACAAATTACTATCGAGCAATTGATAGAAAAGCGCATAGTTATGACGATATCCAAGGCAATGATTATGCATATAGTTATCACGTCCGTGTCAAGTAGACCGAAACGATTCTGCATCTACTACTATTACTCCACACATCGACCGACTCCTACCTGCATCTAGAGTATTAAGTTCATGAAGAACAGAGTAACGCATTAAGTAAGATGACATGATGTAGAGGGATAAACTGAAGCAATTTGATGAAAACCCCATCTTTTTATCCTTGATGGCAACAATACAAATACGTGCCTCACTACCCCTACTTTGTCACTGGGTGAGGACACCGCAAGATTGAACCCAAAACTAAGCACTTCTCCCATTGCAAGAATTACCAATCTAGTTGGCCAAACCAAACCAATAACTCGAAGAGACTTGCAAAGATATGAAATCATGCATATAAGAATTCAGAGAAGATTCAAATAATATTCATAGATAATCTGATCATAAACCCACAATTCATCGGCTCTCGACAAACACACCACAAAAGAGTATTACATCGGATAGATCTCCATGAAGATCATGAAGAACATGGTATTGAAGAACATAGAGAGAGAAGAAGCCATATAGCTACTAGCTATGGACCCGAAGGTCTGAGGTGAACTACTCACGCATCATCGGAGGGGAAATGGAGTTGATGTAGATGCCCTCCGTGATCGAATCCCCCTCCGGCAGATTACCGGAAAAGGCTCCAAGATGGGATCTCACGGGAACAGAGGCTTCCGGTGGCGGAAAAGTATTATCGTGGCTCTTTTTGGTATTGAGGGAATATTTGGGAATTTATAGGAGGAAGATTAGGGTTAGGAGGCCTGCAGGGGGGCCACAAGCCAGGGGGGCACGCCCCCCCAGGGGCACACCCTGCAGGCTTGTCGTCTCCCGATAGGTCTCCTGCCCCCCTCTCCAAGTCTGGTAGGTTTCTTCTGGTCCAAGCAAAATCATCGCGAAGATTTTATTCCGTTTGGACTCCGTTTGATATTCCTTATCTGCAATACTGAAAAACAAGGAAAAAAACAGAAACTGGCACTGGGCACTAGGTTAATAGGTTAGTCTCAAAAATAATATAAAATAGCATATTAATGCATATAAAACATCCAAAACAGATAATATAATAGCATGGAACAATCAAAAATTATAGATACGTTGGAGACGTATCAAGCATCCCCAAGCTTAATTCCTGCTCGTCCTCGAGTAGGTAAATGATAAAAATAGAATTTTTGATGTGGAATGCTACCTAACATATTTATCCATGTAATATTCTTTATTGTGGCATGAATGTTCAGATCCGTAAGATTCAAAACAAAAGCTTAATATTGACATAAAAACAATAATACTTCAAGCATACTAACAAAGCAATTGTGTCCTTTCAAAATAACATGGTCTAAGAAAGTTATCCCTACAAAATCATATGGTCTGGCTATGCTCCATCTTTCCCACACAAAGTATTTAAATCATGCACAACTCCGATGACAAGTCAAGCAATTGTTTCACACTTTTTATGTTCTCAAACCTTTTCAACTTTCACGCAATACATGAGCGTGAGCCATGGATATAGCACTATAGGTGGAATAGAATATGGTGGAGGTTGTGAGGAAAAGGAAAAGATAGTGTCACATCAACTAGGCGTATCAACGGGCTATGGAGATGCCCATCAATAGATATCAATGTGAGTGAGTAGGGATTGCCATGCAACGGATGCACTAGAGCTATAAGTGTATGAAAGCTCAAAAGGAAACTAAGTGGGTGTGCATGAAAAATTCCACTAGTTATATGAAAGTGACAAAATAGGAGACTCTCTATCATGAAGATCATGGTGCTACTTCGAAGCACAAGTGTGGAAAAAAGATAGTAACATTGTCCCTTCTCTCTTTTCTCTCATCATTTTTTTATTTTTATTTTGGTGGGCATCTTTGGCCTCTTTTTTTAATTTGGGCTTCATTGGCCTCTGTTTATTATTTGTAAAGTCCAGAGACTCATCCCAACTTGTGAGGGAATCATAGCTTCCATCATCCTTTTCTCTCATGGGACAATGCTCTAATAATGATGATCATCACACTTTTATTTACTGACAACTCAAGAATTACAACTCGATACCTATGAACAAAATATTACCGGAAAAGGCTCCAAGATGGGATCTCACAGGAACAGAGGCTTCCTGCGGCGGAAAAGTATTATCGTGGCTCTTTTTGGTATTGGGGGAATATTTGGGAATTTATAGGAGGAAGATTAGGGTTAGGAGGCCTGCAGGGGGGCCACAAGCCAGGGGGCGCGCGCCCCCAGGGGCGCGTTCTGCAGGCTTGTCGTCTCCCGGCAGGTCTCCTGCCCCCCTCTCCAAGTCTGGTAGGTTTCTTCTGGTCCAAGAAAAATCATCGCGAAGATTTTATTCCATTTGGACTCCGTTTGATATTCCTTATCTGCAATACTCAAAACAAGGAAAAAATAGAAACTGGCACTGGGCACTAGGTTAATAGGTTAGTCCCAAAAATAATATAAAATAGCATATTAATGCATATAAAATATCCAAAACAGATAATATAATAGCATGGAACAATAAAAAATTATAGATACGTTGGAGACGTATCAAGAGCCCATGACAAGTAGTCTTCGAGATCATTGCTTCCGGCAAACTTTGGCATTGTGAACTTGAGCTTGCCGAAGCGTTGTTCATCATTGTGGTTGTGATGCCGAAATCCTTGTCTTGGATGTGGATCCTCATTGTCATTGCCTTGAGCGTGTTGACGTTGATCTTGTTCTTGCTCATCTTCATGGTCAGGTTCAACACGATGATCTTGAGGACGGCAATGCGGTGGACGCACTCGGTTGCGCCTTTCTTGAAGCTCCTCTTGGCGATTGGCTTCTACTTGTTGTGCTTGGCGAAGTGCTTCTTGCTCGTGATGAGTATGGCGGTTGTGCTCCTCCAAGGCACGAGTAGCTTCTTGCAAAGCGCGATGTGCCTCAAGCGCTCGTTCATGACGACGATGTTGTTCTTCTTCTCGGCGTCGTTGTTCTTGATCTTGGCATTGTTGTTCTTGCTCCAACGCATCTTGCTCTTGTTGGTGGCGACGTTCTCAAGCGCGGACGCGATCTTGAAGTCCATTGCCATGGAATGGATTGTCTTGACGGTGACGACCTTGTGGATAACTTGGGCCGGAGTGTTCGTCTTGGTGATGAACACGTGCTCGCCGGGGGCTTGTGCCGGAAGAGTACTCTGATGAGTGTCGGCTTGAGCGCCGTCTTGACGTAGTCGAAGTAGAGGGAGCGCGGTTGACCATCAAGGACCGAAGTTCCTCCATTTGGCTTGATAGCTTGGTGTCTAGTTAGTCCCGTGTGCGCGCCTCGGATTCATGCAAGTCGGTGGCGAGGTTGTCGATGCGATCATTCAAGGCATGTTGCACTTGCGTAATTGCCTTGTTTGCGCCGAAGAAGTGCAACCTGGTGACATGGTTGGTCGCGTCGTCGTCGTGCTCCTCGAATGCCGGGTTCGACATGATGTTCCTATCCATAGCACTCAACAAGATATAAGTGGAAGAGTGAGAAGACAATACCAATTACCGTTCCAAAGGTTGAGAGTGGATCAAGTTCACTCAATGTGCAAGCATGAAAGTAGTAGAATTGGTACCGAAGAATGTCCCTCTCACACCTACACAAGTAATGCTTATGGAGTAGCTTGGTTAGGATGGTGGCACAAAAAATCAAGTAATTCAAGAATAAGATTCAATCAAGTTGAGATAGATCCGCAAATTCGTAAATGAGACAAGGTAGATTTCTAGCAATGAGTAAGCACGGAAACACACACGTATAGGAAAGTGGGATTGTTGATACGTCTCCAATGTATCTATAATTTTTGATTGTTCCATGCTATTATATTATCTGTTTTGGATGTTTTATATGCATTAATATCCTATTTTATATTATTTTTGGGACTAACCTATTAATCTAGAGCCTAGTGCCAGTTTCTGTTTTTTCCTTGTTTTTGAGTATTGCAGATAGGGAATATTAAACGGAGTCCAAACGGAATAAAATCTTCGCGATGATTTTTCTTGGACCAGAAGAAACCTACCAGACTTGGAGATGAAGGCAGGAGACCTGCCGGGAGGTCACAAGCCTGCAGGGCGCGCCCTAGGGGGGGGGGGGGGGCGCCCCCCTGGCTTGTGGCCCCCCTGCAGGTCCTGTAACCCTATTCTTCGGCCTATAAATTCCCAAATATTCCCCCAATACCAAAGAGAGCCACGCAAATACTTTTCCACCGCCGGAAGCCTCTGTTCCCGTGAGATCCCATCTTGGAGCCTTTTCCGGTAATCTGCCGGAGGGGGATTCGATCACGGAGGGTATCTACATCAACTCCATTGCCCCTCCGATGATGCGTGAGTAGTTCACCACAGACCTTCGGGTCCATAGCTAGTAGCTAGATGGCTTCTTCTCTCTCTTTGTTCTTCAATACCATGTTCTTCATGATCTTCATGGAGATCTATCCGATGTAATACTCTTTTGCGGTGTGTTTGTCGAGATCCGATGAATTGTGGGTTTATGATCAGATTATCTATGAATATTATTTGAATCTTCTCTGAATTCTTATATGCATGATTTCATATCTTTGCAAGTTTCTTCGAGTTATTGGTTTGGTTTGGCCAACTAGATTGGTAATTCTTGCAATGGGAGAAGTGCTTAGTTTTGGGTTCAATCTTGCGGTGTCCTCACCCAGTGACAAAGTAGGGGTAGCAAGGCACGTATTTGTATTGTTGCCATCAAGGATAAAAAGATGGGGTTTTCATCATATTGCTTGAGTTTATCCCTCTACATCATGTCATCTTACCTAATGCGTTACTCTGTTCTTCATGAACTTAATACTCTAGATGCAGGCAGGAGTCGGTCGATGTGTGGAGTAATAGTAGTAGATGTAGAATCATTTCGGTCTACTTGACACGGACGTGATGCCTATATGCATAATCATTTCCTTGGATATCGTCATAACTATGCGCTTTTCTATCAATTGCTCGACAATAATTTGTTCACCCACCGTATTATTTTCCTTCATGAGAGAAGCCTCTAGTGAAACCTATGGCCCCCGGGTCTATTTTCCATATTATATTTTCAGATCTATAAACCAAAAATACCAAAATTACTTTGCTGCAATCTTTTTTACTTTTGTTTTTCTTTTCGTTTTAGCAATCTTTTATATCTATCTCTATCAGATCTCATCCTTGCAAATAACCATGAAGAGATTGACAACCGCTTTATAGCGTTGGGTGCAAGAGTTTGATTGTTTGTGTAGGTGCGAAGATTGGGGACTTGCTTGTATCTCCTACTGGATTGATACCTTGGTTCTCAACAACTAAGGGAAATACTTATCTACTTTGCTGCATCACCCTTTCCTCTTCAAGGGAAAACCAACGCAAGCTCAAGAAGTAGCAAGAAGGATTTCTGGCGCCGTTGCCGGGGAGATCTACATCAAGCCTACCAAGTACCCATCACAAACTCATCTCTTGCATTTACATTATTTGCCATTTGCCTCTCGTTTTCCTCTCCCCCACTTCTAAAACGATTTTCAGAAAAAACCAAAAAGTTTTGCCTTTTTATTCGCCCTTCTTCCGTTCGTCTTTTCGTTTGCTTTTTTGTTTGCTTGTGTTGCCATGTGCCTTCTATTTGCTTGCATCTTCGTTTGCTAAAAATATATTGATATGGATCCTCATCCACTGGCTAATCGTTTCAAAAGACCAAATTATGATGAACCAATTGCTAGTGAGTTGAGTGCACTTGATTATCTCTATGAAGTTTTGCTTGAAAATCATGAAAATTTTGATGAAGTGTTGAAAGAAGAAATTTATAAGGTGATTCATGATATCTACTTGATTGGAAATCATGATTGCAATGATGTTACTATCAATTCTATTAATGTCAATTATGCTAACGATATGCAAAGCCACAAGCTTGGGGATGCTATGTTTGATGAAGATGGTATTTTTAGTCCCCCAAGTTTTGATGAGCAAATTTATTATGATGTTTGCATGCCTCCTATTCATGATGATGGTGAAACTTATCATCATGGTTTTAATTTGCAATCTGGTTATGTCAATCAAGTGTCTCATGATAGTTATTTTGTTGAGTTTGCTCCCACTACTATGGATAAAAAGGAATTTGCTTATGTGGAGAGTAATGAAAATTCTATGCTTGTGCATCATGAAAAGAATGATTTATGTGATAGTTATATTGTTGAATTCCTTCATGATACTACTGAAATTTATTATGAGGGAGGAACATATGCTTGTAGGAATTGCAATAATATCAAGTTTCCTCTCTATGTGTTCAAATTTTTGAAGTTATGCTTGTTTTGCCTTCCTATGCTAGTTGATTCTTGTTCCCATAAATCGTTTGCTCACAAAATCCCAATGCATAGGAAGTGGGTTAGACTTAAATGTTCTTGTCATGAGATTCATGATGCTTTCTTGCATATTTCAATTACTACTTTTTATGTGAGCATCATTGAAATCATTATGCCTAGCTAGGGGCGTAAAACGATAGCGCTTGTTGGGAGGCAACCCGATGAATAAATAAATTTTTGCTTTTTACTTTCTGTTTTTGAGTGCTTTACACATTATTACCTCTGTAGTAATTGTGTTTTATTGTTTTAATTAGTGTTTGAGCCAAGTAAGACCTTTGGGATGGTCTACGGTGATTGTGATTTGATTTTGCTGAAAAACAGAAACTTTTGCGCTCAGTCCAGGAATTTTATAAATTCTCCAGAGCGTCAAATGAGTCTGAAATTTTTACACACGATTTATATACAAATTTCCCTGATTTTCCTATTTTTTCAGAATTTTTGGAGTTACAGAAGTATTCGAAGTCTATACATTTCTTCAGACTGTTCTGTTTTAGACAGATTCTGTTTTCTTTATGTTGTTTGCTTATTTTGATGTATCTATGGGTTGTATCAGGGGGTATGAACCATGGAGAAGTTGGAATACATTATATATTACACCAATATAAATAAAGAATGCGTTCACAACAGTAACTAAAGTGGTGATTTATTTTTCTTATACTAACGGATCTCACGAGTTTTCTGTTGAGTTTTGTGTTGTGAAGTTTTCAAGTTTTGGGTAAAGATTTGATGGGCTATGGAATAAGGAGTGGCAAGAGCCTAAGCTTGGGGATGTCCAAGGCACCCCAAGCCATATTAAAGGATACCAAAGAGCCTAATCTTGGGGATGCCCCCAAAGGCATCCCCTCTTTCGTCTTCAATCCATTGGTAAATTTACTTGAGGCTATATTTTTATTCACCACATGATATGTGTTTTGCTTGGAGCGTCTTGTATGATATGAGTATTTGCTTTTTAGTTTGCCACAATCATCCTTGCTGTACACATATTTTGAGGGGGACACGCATTAATCGTGAATTTATTAGAATACTCTATGTGCTTCACTTATATCTTTTGAGCTAGGCAATGTTGCTCTAGTGCTTCACTTATATCTTTTTAGAGCATGGTGGTGTTTTATTTTATAGAAATAATTGAACTCTCGTACCTCACTTATATTATTTTGAGAGTCTTTAAACAGCATGGTAATTGGTTTAGGTTATGAATTTAGTCCTAATATAATGGGCATCCAAGAGGGATATAATAAAAACTTTCATATAAAGTGCATTGAATACTATGAGAAGTTTGATTCCTTGCATATAGTTTTGAGATATAAAGATGGTGATATGAGAGTCATGCTAGTGAGTAATTCTGGATTGGTAGAAATACTTGTGTTAAAGTTTGTGATTCCCGTAGCATGCACGTATGGTGAACCATTATGTAACGAAGTCGGAGCATGATTTGTTTAATGATTGTCATCCTTTGTGTGAGGGTCGGGAGCGCGCGATGGTTAACTCCTACCAACCTCTCCCCTAGGAGCATGCGTCTAATACTTTGCTTCGATAACTAATAGACTTTTGCAATAAGTATGTGAGTTCTTTATGACTAATGTTGAGTCCATGGATTATACGCACTCTCACCCTTCCACCTTTGCTAGCCTCTCTAGTACCGCGCAACTTTCGCCGGTGCATTAAACCCACCATATACCCTTCCTCAAAACAGCCACCATACCTACCTATTATGGCATTTCCATAGCCATTCCGAGATATATTGCCATGCAACTCCCACCGTTCCGTTTTTCATGACACGCGCCATCATTTTCATATTGCTTTGCATGATCGTAAGATAGCTAGCATGATGTTTTCATGGCTTGTCCGTTCTTTGATGTCATTTGCTAGGCTAGATCGTTGCACATACCGGTACTCCACCGGAAGCATTCATATAGAGTCATATTTTGTTCTAGGTATCGAGTTGTAATTCTTGAGTTGTAAGTAAATAAAAGTGTGATGATCTTCATTATTAGAGCATTGTCCCGTGAGAAAAAAGGATGATGGAAGCTATGATTCCCTCACAAGTTGGGATGAGTCTCCGGACTTTACAAATAATAAAAGAGGCCAATGAAGCCCAAATAAAAAAAAGAGGCCAAAGATGCCCACCAAAATAAAAAAAAATGAGAGAAAGAGAGAAGGGACAATGCTACTATCTTTTTCCACACTTGTGCTTCAAAGTAGCACCATAATCTTCATGACAGAGAGTCTCCTATTTTGTCACTTTCATATAACTAGTGGAATTTTTCATCATTATGCACAACCACTTAGTTTCTTTTTGAGATTTCATACACTTATAGCTCTAGTGCATTCGTTGCATGGCAATCCCTACTCACTCACATTGATATCTATTGATGGGCATCTCCATAGCCCGTTGATACGCCTAGTTGATGTGAGACTATCTTCTCCTTTTCCTCACAACCTCCACCATATTCTATTCCACCTATAGTGCTATATCCAAGGCTCACGCTCATGTATTGCGTAAGAGTTGAAAAGGTTTGAGAACATAAAAGGTGTGACACAATTGCTTGAATTGTCATCGGGGTTGTGCATGATTTAAATACTTTGTGTGGGGAAGATGGAGCATAGCCACACCATATGATTTTGTAGGGATAGCTTTCTGAGGCCATGTTATTTCGAAAGGACACAATTGCCTTGTTAGTATGCTTGAAGTATTATTGTTTTTATGTCAATATTAAACTTTTGTTTTGAATCTTGCGGATCTGAATATTCATGCCACAATAAAGAATATTACATGGATAATTATGTTAGGTAGCATTCCACATCAAAAATTCTGTTTTTATCATTTACCTACTCGAGGACGAGCAGGAATTAAGCTTGGGGATGCTTGATACGTCTCCAACGTATCTATAATTTTTGATTGTTCCATGCTATTATATTATCTGTTTTGGATGTTTTATATGCATTAATATGCTATTTTATATTATTTTTGGGACTAACCTATTAATCTAGAGCCTAGTGCCAGTTTCTATTTTTTCCTTGTTTTTGAGTATTGCAGATAAGGAATATTAAACAGAGTCCAAACGGAATAAAATCTTTGCGATCATTTTTCTTGGACCAGATGAAACCTACCAGACTTGGAGATGAAGGCAGGAGACCTGCCGGGAGGTCAGAAGCCTGCAGGGCGCGCCCTAGGGGGGGGGGGGCGTGCCCCCCTAGCTTGTGGCCCCCGTGCAGGTCCTCTAACCCTATTCTTCGGCCTATAAATTCCCATATATTCCCCCAATACCGAAGAGAGCCCCGAAAATACTTTTCCGCCGCCGGAAGCCTCTGTTCCCGTGAGATCCCATCTTGGAGCCTTTTCCGGTAATCTGCTGGAGGGGGATTCGATCACGGAGGGCATCTACATCTACTCCATTGCACCTCCGATGATGCGTGAGTAGTTCACCACAGACCTTCGGGTCCATAGCTAGTAGCTAGTTGGCTTCTTCTCTCTCTTTGTTCTTCAATACCATGTTCTTCATGATCTTCATGGAGATCTATCTGATGTAATACTCTTTTGCGGTGTGTTTGTCGAGATCCGATGAATTGTGGGTTTATGATCATATTATCTATGAATATTATTTGAATCTTCTCTGAATTCTTATATGCATGATTTCATATCTTTGCAAGTCTCTTCGAGTTATTGGTTTGGTTTGGCCAACTAGATTGGTAATTCTTGCAATGGGAGAAGTGCTTAGTTTTGGGTTCAATCTTGTGGTGTCCTCACCCAGTGACAAAGTAGGGGTAGCGAGGCACGTATTTGTATTGTTGCCATCAAGGATAAAAAGATGGGGTTTTCATCATATTGCTTGAGTTTATCCCTCTACATCATGTCATCTTACCTAATGCGTTACTCTGTTCTTCATGAACTTAATACTCTAGATGCAGGCAGGAGTCGGTCGATGTGTGGAGTAATAGTAGTAGATTCAGAATCGTTTCGGTCTACTTGACACGGACGTGATGCCTATATGCGTAATCATTGCCTTGGATATCATCATAACTATGCGCTTTTCTATCAATTGCTCGACAGTAATTTGTTCACCCACCGTATTATTTTCCTTCATGAGAGAAGCCTCTAGTGAAACCTATGGCCCCCGGGTCTATTTTCCATATTATATTTTCAGATCTATAAACCAAAAATACCAAAAATACTTTGCTGCAATCTTTTTACTTTTGTTTTACTTTTCGTTTTAGCAATCTTTTATATCTATCTCTATCAGATCTCATCCTTGCAAATAACCGTGAAGGGATTGACAACCCCTTTATAGCGTTGGGTGCAAGAGTTTGATTGTTTGTGTAGGTGCGAAGATTGGGGCATTGCTTGTATCTCCTACTGGATTGATACCTTGGTTCTCAACAACTGAGGGAAATACTTATCTACTTTGCTGCATCACCCTTTCCTCTTCAAGGGAAAATCAACGCAAGCTCAAGAAGTAGCAATTCCCAAACTCAGACAGACCCATGCCAAACCCTAGCACATCGGTGCAACCGATTCCACTTCGGTGCCAACGAGTTTTGGTTGCCAACTTTCTGTTTAGCCATCTTCAGTCTTCGGTACCACCGAGTTTTGCCAGTCGGTCTCACCGAGTTTTTGGACCAACTCTCTGGATAAACATTGACAAGAATCGGTACCGCCGAGAATTGTGAATCGGTCCCACTGAGTTCCTGGACCAACTCTCTGGTTAGCCATGGTCAATAATCGGTACCATCGAGACGTGAGAATCGGCGTCACCGAGTTGCGCAATCTGACCGTTGGTCACCTAATGGGTACCACCGAGAATTATATATCGGTCTCACCGAGATTCAAAAGTTGCTACCTTTGGAGCAACTCGGTACCACCGAGTTTTACACTTCGGTGTCACCGAGTTGGTCACTTTAGGTGTAACGGTTGGATTTTTGGGGATGCCTATATATACCCCTTCACCACCACCTACTCGAAAGAGAAGCACTCGGAACTATTCCATACTTGCCCTATCCTATTTTCTGAGAGAGAGCCACCTAATCATGTGTTGAGATCAAGTATTCCACTCCATCCATATGAATCTTGATCTCTAGCCTCCCCAAGTTGCTTTCCACCAATTCAATCTCTTCTACCAAGCTAAATCTGTGAGAGAGTGATTGTGTGTTGAGGAGTCTATCATCTTGAAGCACAAGAGCAAGGAGTTCATCGACATTACCGAGCCTATTACCTTTTGGAGGGTGATGCCTCCTAGATTGGTTAGGTTTCGCTTGGGAGCCTCCTACTTCGTGTTGTGGAGTTGAACCAAGAAGTTTGTACGGGCAAGGAGATCGCCTACTTCGTGAAGATCTACCCATAGTGAGGCTAGTCCTTCGTGGATGGAAGCCGTTATGGAATAGTCAAGGTTGCTACTTCGTGGACCCTTATGGGTGGAGCCCTCCGTGAACTCTCGCGACCATTACCCTCCGTGGGTTGAAGACTCCATAAACGTGGACGTACGATAGCACCACCTATCGGAACCACGGGAAAAATCTTCGTGTCTACAAATTGCGTTTGATCTTCCTTCCTACCCTCTACTATACATGCTTGTTGTTACTTTCCGCTGCTATACTCTTAGACATGCATGTGTAGGGTGTGCTTGACTTGCTATCAGTGCTAAAATCTGCCAACACTTAAAATTGGGAAAAGGTTGAATTTTTATTTGGTCAAGTAGTCTAATCACCCCCCTCTAGACATACTTTCGATCCTACAATGGACCACTTGGGTGCGCACCGCTCCATTGCTGACGTCCGAAGAACTTCGGCTGATACAACGACGCCGAGTACCCATAACTTCTCCCACGTGAAGGTTAGTGCAAAAAAGGTCAAACGACCAACTCAGATCAAATACCCAACCCATTAGCATTTTGTTAACTGCGGTGACGATCGCGATACACGATATGTGGTCCCGTCGCCCCATCTCGGGGACTTGAGGCAAGGGCCAAGAATGCCCGGCCACACCTCATCATTATTACACCAAGACCATCCAGGTCATCCAGACCTCAACATGTTCAATAGTAGTAAAGTTAAAGTAACCGTGTGTCTATAACACCAAGGGGGAAAACCGATTAATCACCCTCGATGGATCCCACTCAATGTAATCGTCCAGGTGACTAGAGAGGAATCACCCTCGATGGATCCCACTCAATGTAATCGTCAAGCTGACCAGAGAGGAATCACCATCGATGGTCTACGCTTGAGTGGGGTTGCACGACAGAGACGATATCGGGAGTGGCGGAGAGGTATCACCCTCTGTTTACCACGACCGACTAGCTACACTACAGAGCTAACATCATGAGTACTTCACGAGGTGTCACCCTCGGTACTCGATAGTAGTTCTGCAGAGTCGTACAACTAAGGGGGGTGCGGTGATGTGACGGGCCTTGCTCGTCGATCATGATGATCGAGTAACTGATATTTAAAGTGGGGCAACTGGGACTAAGGGGTCACAGGGGATTCACTGATCAACCTATACCAAGCAGTTGATGCAATAATAGGTACAGTAGCAGTTTATCGAAAGCAGGCTATGCATCAGAATAGGAGCTATATACAACAGTAGCAAAATCTAATGCAAGCATGAGAGAGAAAGAATGGGCGATATTGGAATGCTCAAGGGGGTTTGCTTTCCTTGCTGCTCTGCTGCAAAAGGCTGGTCGTCGGTGGCATAGTCGTACCCGGCAGCAGCGTCTGTCTCGGTGTCTAATGGTAAGAAGAGGGGGAGAAACAATAAATATAAGACAGATGCATCACGATGCATGACATGGCAATATGCAGTGCTTGGCAAGAGCTAACGCAGTACTACAAGTCACAGACGGAGCGGGAGAATACCTGACGATATTTCCCGGGTCTCAGGCTACTACCAGACAAATGAAACAGATGGAAAAGTTCCATGTTCATCATGCTAGGGGCATGTGACAGATGAACTAACAGCGTATTCAGATTCATGGGATTTTTCTGAGCAACTTTCATATATAAATTATTTTCATGTGAGTTATAGATTATTTTATATTATTTTTCAAAGTTTTATTAATATTCTGGAATTAAACAGATTTAATTTAATTCAAAATTTCAATTATGACATCTGCATGATGTCATGCTGACATCAGCAGTCAATCCAGCTGTGTCAGGTCAAACCTGACAGCTGGGCCCCACCTGTCATAGACAGTGGGCTAAATAGGGTTTAACTTAAACTAAAACAGGTTAATTAGAGGGGTGGGTCCCACCTGTAAGTGACTATTTAGTTTAATTTAATTAACATGATTAATTAAGCAATTTTAATTCACACTAATGAAGCTGAGCCCACATGTCATAGGCCCAGGGGGGAGGGGCCCCACCTGGCAGTGACTGGGCTGTGCCCAGTCAGCGAGTTGACGGCGGTAAATTGGTCAACTGGGCCCCCGGGGCCACTGGCAGGGGCACTGGGGGGTGGCCCCAACGGGCCAGGTCAGCAGCGGCCGCCGGCGACCACGAACACGGCTACGAGCTTGGGAGGGGCTCGGGTTTTGGCCACGGAGCGCCATTTCGAGCGCCGTTTGGTGTGTTCGATAGCTGGTGCAAGCGCATTCCCGTTCCGACCATCGGGAGGGGCGGGGGTGGCCAGAGCTCGTCGGAATGGAGCTCGCGGCGGCGGACGGCGTTCGGGCCCGAAGGAAATGGTGCTACGACGGGCTAGCATCAAAACGAAACAGGCAGGGAGGCGCTACGCGATGCGTCCAGGCGGATGAGCATGAGCCCAGGACCAAATGGTCACCGGAGCCTCGCTGGCGACGAGCCCGAGCAGAGCTCAGTCGCGGCCACGGTGGCAAGGGGGGCTACGCGGTCGGATTGCGCTCGGAGAGAGAGGGGAAAGGAGGCGGGGCTCACAGCGGTCCTGCAGATGTTCTTAGCGGGCTCGGGGAGGGCTTGACGGTGCCGAAATCTTCGACAAGGCACGGCGGCAACCCGAGGAGGAAGAAGGCGCGGGGGCGGCGGCGCAGGGGCTCCGGGCTCCAGTGGGTGGGCGCAGTCGACGGTGGGGAAGCAGACGGAGCGGCTGGACACCGCGGGGAGGCGCGGGCACGACGGAGGCCGTGGCTACGCCAGAGCCATGGCGACGGCGGTGATACGTCTCCGTCGTATCTATAATTTTTGATTGTTTCATGCCAATATTATACAGCTTTCACATAGTTTTGGCAACATTTTATATGATTTATTGGACTAACATATTGATCTAGTGCCCAGTACCAGTTCCTGTTTGTTGCATGTTTTTTGTTTCGCAGAATATCCATATCAAACGAAGTACAAATGCGATAAAAATTTACGGAGAATTATTTTGGAATATATGTGATTTTTGGGAGTTGGAATCAATGAAAAAGGGGGCCCACAGCCACCACAAGACACCAGGGTGCGCCCCTGGGCCCAGGCACGTGGTGGTGGGTTGTGCCCCCTCGTAAGTCGGTTGGAGCTATACTTAGGGCACAAGGAAGCTTATATCTGTAAAAAAACCGTGTTAAAATCTCAGTGCAATCGGAGTTACGGATCTCCAGGAATATAAGAAACGGTTTTCGGCCAGAAAACAGGAACGCGAAACAGAAGAGAACAGAGAGGGAGATCCAATCTAGGAGGGGCTCCTGCCCCTCCGCCGCCATGGCGGCCATGGAGTAGAGGGGGAACTCTCCTCCCATCTAGGGGGGAGACCAAGGAAGAAGAAGAAGGAGGGGGCTCTCTCCCTCTCTCCCGGTGGCGCCGGAAGGCCGCCGGGGCAATCATCGTGACGGCGATCTGATCCAACAACTTCGCCGCCGTCAACACCAACTCTCTCCCCCTCTATGCAGCGGTGTAACACCTCTTTTCCCCGCTATAATCTCTACTTAAACATGGTGCTCAACTCCATATATTATTTCCCAATAATATTTGACTATCCTATGATGTTTGAGTAGATCTGTTTTGTCCTACGGGCTATATGATGATCGTGGTTGGTATGAATGTATATTTTATTATGGTGCTGTCCTATGGTGCCCTCCGTCTCACGCAAACGTGAGGGATTCCCTCTGTATGGTGTTGGAATGTGTTCATGATTTGGCTATGGTGGGTGGCGTGAGTGACAGAATACACAGACCCGAGTAGGTGGGTTGTTGCATATGGTAGTAAAGAGGACTTGATACTTAATGCTATGGTTGGGTTTTACCTTAATGATCTTTGGTTGTTGCGGATGCTTGCTAGAGTTCCAATCATAAGTGCATATGATCCAAGTACGAAAAGTATGTTAGCTCATGCCTCTCCCACATATAAAATTGCAAGAATGATTACCGGTCTAGTTATCAATTGCCTAGGGGCAAATAACCTTCTTGTTTGACAAAAGTTTTCTACTAAACAACTAACTTCTATTATCTTGCTTTTTACCCATAGTTTTATTCCCGCTAAGTACTTCTAGTTTTATTCGTGCAAACTATCCTATCACCCACAAAATAGTTTCATAATTGTTCTAGGTAAAGCAAACGTTAAAGTGTGCGTAGAGTTGTATCGGTGGTCGATAGAACTTGAGGGAATATTTGTTCTACCTTTAGCTCCTCGTTGGGTTCGACACTCTTATTTATCGAAAAAGGCTACAAACGATCCCCTACACTTGTGGGTTATCAAGACCTTTTTCTGGCGCCGTTGCCGGGGAGCAATAGCGTGAGGTGTATATTCTCGTGTGTGCTTGTTTGCTTTATCACTAAGTAAATTTTATTTTCTGTTATTAGTTGTTTTATATCTTTAGTTATGGACATGGAACATGAAACACCAAAAAAATTAGTGGTACTTGCTACTCATGGAGATGGGGAACCTCCTAAAACCCTCGATGCTAGTTATGTGGGACGCGTTAACTACTCCTTTGGTAATCCTGAGAAATCATCATTAAACTTTATAATGGGAGGCACGTTGGATCAACGTGAGTACTTTAGGGATTATCGCTTGTCTCAAAAAGGGAAACACATATGGGATCAAATTAGAATATTGCAATGGTTTGCTTGGGATGCATGCTTGAGATGTGATTTTACTTGTTGCTCTAAGATAGAGGCTCCACACCTTCCCTTTCAATGTAAATTGAACGATAATGAAACCTTGGCTTCTTATGCTAAAGGTATTTATGATTACTATGATGTGGAACGAATAGAAGAATTTGTTGCTTTTAAAGGTGCTTATGAAATTGCTTCTTTGCTTGAAAAGTATGATGATGTTCCTTACACATCTGAAAATTTATCCATACTTCAATATTGCTATGATAATTATGAATACAATTATGATATTATTTAATTTATTGAGAGAATGTTCGCTGCCTTGGAAGAGACTAAAATTTTGCAGGAATCTATGGAAGAAGAAATTGCTGAAACTGTGAGCTCATTAGATGAAAAAGATGAGGAGGAGAGCGAAGAACAAAAGGAGGAAGAGGGGATTAGCTACCCATGCCCACCTTCTAATGAGAGTAACTCTTCAACTCATACATTCTTTAATTTCCCTTCGCACATACCGAAGGATGAATGCTATGATAATTGCTATGATCCCGTGGATTCTTTTGAAATATCCCTTTTTGATGAACTTGATGGTTACTATGCTTGTGGCCATGATGCCAATATGAATTATGCTTATGGAGATGAACTTGCTATAGTTCCTTATGTTAAGAATGAAATTGTTGCTATTGCACCCACACACGATAGTCCTATTATCCTTTTGAATTCTCTCAATTACACTATATCGGAGAAGTTTGCTCTTATTAAGGATTATATTGATGGGTTGCGTTTTGCTACTACACATGATGACTTTGATGAATATAATATGCATGTGCTTGCTGCTCCTACTTGCAATTATTATGAGAGAGGAACTACATCTCCACCTCTTTATGTTTCCAATACGATTAAATTGCAAGAGACTGTTTATACTATGCATTGGCCTTTACTTGATGTGCATGAATTGTTCTTTTATGACATGCCAATGCATAGGAAGAGAGTTAGACTTCGTCATTGCATGATATATGTTGCTTTGTGCTCACTACTAAATTACAAATCATTGTTAATTAAAATTGGCTTTGATATACCTTGGGATTTGGGCGGATCCATTACTTGAGCACTTTATGCCTAGCTTAATGGCTTTAAAGAAAGCGCTGCCAAGGAGACAACCCGGAAGTTTTAGAGTCATTTTATTCTGTTGAGTGCTTTTATAAAGTTTAAAAACAAAAAATATAGAGGGTAACCTAAAAGTTCACAAAAAGAAAGGTGAAAGTGAGAGAGATGATGAGTATCGTTGAAGTGGGGGCTAGCCTTGAACTTTGTTCATGCCCATGGAAACTTTGTGAATCTTGAATCACAGAAAATTTTCAACAAAAATAATTATCCCCTTGTACAAATCCATTGTATTATAAAAATAATGTGCCAAGATTTTCCTCTAGGATGATTAGATTGCTTGTTGGTATGTGCGGTGTAAAAACAGAAACTTTGGCTGTAGTGCATGAATTTACATTTTTACTGGAACGTCAAAAGTTTCTGAAATTTTTACACAGTATTGCTATACAAATTTTTTATTTCTTCCTTATTTTTCAGAATTTTTCGGAGTTACGGAAGTATGGTAAAAGCTCATATTACTACAGACTGTCCTGTTTAAGACAGATTCGGTTTTTGATGCATTGTTTTGCTTGTTTTGATGAAACTATGGATTTTATCGGTGGTATAAGCCATGGAGAAGTTATAATACAGCAGGGATAATGCAAATATAAAATATGAATGGGTTTGCAACAGTACCTAAAGCAGTAATTTGCTTTATTAATCTAACGGATCTCACAAGTTTTATGTTAAGTTTTGTGTGGATGAAGTGTTCAAAGATCGAGGAGGTCTAGATATGAGGAGAAGGAGGAGAGGAAAGAGTTCAAGCTTGGGGATTCCCAAGGCACCCCAAGTAAATATCCAAGGAGGCTCAAGCGTCTAAGCTTGGGGATGCTCCGGAAGGCATCCCATCTTTCTTCAACAAGTATCGGTATGTTTTCGTTTTCGTTGCGTTCATGTGACATGTGTAAATCTTGGGGCGTCTTTTGTGTTTAGTTTTCACTTTTCTTTTATGCACCATGCTGGTATGAGATAGTCCATTGTTGATTTATAGAATGCTCACTTCACTTATATCTTTTGAGTATGGCTTTATAGAATGCTTCATGTGCTTCACTTATATCATTTGAAGTTTGGATTGCCTGCTTCTCTTCACATAGAAAACCGTTATTTGTAGAATGCTCTTTTGCTTCACTTATATTTATTAGAGCATGGTATTTTGTAGAAAGAATTAAACTCTCTTGCTTCACTTATATCTATTTAGAGAGTCAACAGGAATTGGTCATTCACATGGTTAGTCATAAAATCCTACATAAACTTATGGATCACTGAATATGCTATGTTTGATTCCTTGAAATAGTTTTGCGATATAGAGATGATAATATGTGGGAGGTACTAGTGGATGATCGTGTTTAGTAAGATATTGGTGTTAAGGTTTGTTATTCCCGAAGCATGCATGTATAGTCTTCCGTTATGCCAGGAAGTTGGAGCACAATTTATCCTTGATTGTCTATCTTTGTGTGAAGTTCAGGGGGCGCGCGATGGTTAACTCCTACCAACCTCCCCCCTAGGAGCATGCATAGTAATACTTTGCTTTGAGGTCTAATAAACTTTTGCAATAAGTATGTGAGTTCTTTATGACTAATGTGAGTCCATGGATTATACGCACTCTTACCTTTTCGCAATTTGCTAGCTTCTATGGTACCGTGCATTGCCCTTTCTCATCTCGAGAGTCGGTGCAAACTTCGCCGGTGAATCCAAACCCCGTGATATGATACTCTCTATCACACATAAGCGTTATTATATCTTCCTCAAAACAGCCACCATACCTACCTATTATGGCATTTCCATATCCATTCCGAGATATATTGCCATGCAACTTCCACCGCCTCCGTTTTGATGACTTGAGCATTCATTGTCATACTGCTTTACATGATTGTAAGATAGCTAGCATGATGTTTCCATGGCTTGTCGGTTTTTTGATATCTTTGCTATGCTAGATCATTGCACATCCTGGTACACTGCCAGAGGCATTCATATAGAGTCATACTTTGTTCTACTATCGAGTTGTAATATTGAGTTGTAAGTAAATAGAAGTGTGACGATCATCATTATTCATTATTAGAGCATGTCCCAGTGAGGAAAGGATGATGGAAACTATGATTCCCCCATAAGTCGGGATGAGGCTGTGGACAAATATTAAAAAAAGAAGAAAAAAAGAAGAAAAAAGAAGAAGAAGAAGAAAGAAAAAGAAAAAAAAGAAAAAAAATGAGAGACAAAGAGAGAAGGGGCATGCTAATTCCACACTTGTGCTTCAAAGTAGCACCATGTTTTTCATTTAGAGAGTTTCCAATGTTGTCACTTTCATATACTAGTGGGAATTTTCATTATAGAGTTAGATGCACACCCACTTAGTTTTCATATTGAGCTTTCATACACTTATATATCTTAGTGCATCCGTTGCATGGCAATCCCTACTTCTCGCATTGATATCAATTGATGGGCATCTCCATAGCCCGTTGATTAGCCGCTTCGATGTGAGACTATCTTTCTTTTTGTCTTCTCTATATTAATATCTACCACCGCATTCTATTCCACCCATAGTGCTATATCCATGGCTTGCGCTCATGTATTGCGTGAGAGTTGAAAATGCTGAAACGCGTTAAAAAGTATGAACCAATAGCTTGGCTGACATCGGGGTAGTACATGATTTATACTTTGTGTTAAGAAGACAGAGCATGACAAGGCTATATGATTTTGTAGGGATAGCGTTATTTAGCCTTGATATTTTGAAAGACATGATTGTTTGTTGGGATGCTTGAGTATTAATGTCTTTATGTCAAATTAAAGACTATTGCTTTGAATCACTCATGTCTTAATATTCATGCCATGATTAGATATATGATCAAGATTATGCTAGGTAGCATTCCACATAAAAAATTATCTTTTTTATCATTTACCTACTCGAAGACGAGCAGGAATTAAGCTTGGGGATGCTGATACGTCTCCGTCGTATCTATAATTTTTGATTGTTTCATGCCAATATTATACAACTTTCACATATTTTTGGCAACATTTTATATGATTTATTGGACTAACATATTGATCTTGTGCCCAGTGCCAGTTCCTGTTTGTTGCATGTTTTTTGTTTCACAGAATATCCATATCAAACGAAGTCCAAACGCGATAAAAATTTACAGAGAATTATTTTGGAATATATGTGATTTTTGGGAGTTGGAATCAATGAAAAAGGGGGACCACAACCACCACAAGACACCAGGACGGCCCCTGGGCCCAGGCGCGTGATGGTGGGTTGTGCCCTCCTCGTAAGTCGGTTGGACCTCTACTTCGGGCGCAAGGAATCTTATATCTGGAAAAAAATCGTGTTAAAATCTCAGCGCACTCAGAGTTACGGATCTTCGAGAATATAAGAAACGGTTTTCGGCCAGAAAATAGGAACGCGAAACAGAAGAGAACAGAGAGGGAGATCCAATCTAGGAGGGACTCCTGCCCCTCCGCTGCCATGGCGGACATGGACAGAGGGGGAACTCTCCTCCCATCTAGGGGGGAAGCCAAAGAAGAAGAAGAAGGAGGGGGGCTCTCTCCCGGTGGCACCGGAACGCCGTCGGGGCAATCATCGTGACGGCGATCTACTCCAACAACTTCGCCGCCGTCAACACCAACTCTCTCCCCCTCTATGCAGTGGTGTAACACCTCTTTTCCCCGCTGTAATCTCGACTTAAACATGGTGCTCAACTCCATATATTATTTCCCAATGATATTTGGCTATCCTATGATGTTTGAGTAGATCCGTTTTGTCCTATGGGCTAATTGATGATCGTGGTTGGTATGAGTGTATATTTTATTATGGTGCTGTCCTACCGTGCCCTCCGTCTTGCGCAAATGTGAGGGATCCCCTCTGTAGGGTGTTGCAATGTGTTCATGATTTGCCTATGGTGGGTGGCATGAGTGACAGAATACACAGACCCGAGTAGGTGGGTTGTTGCATACGGGAGTAAAGAGGACTTGATACTTAATGCTATGGTTGGGTTTTACCTTAATGATCTTTGGTAGTTGAGGATTCTTGCTAGTGTTCCAATGATAAGTGCATATGATCCAAGTACGGAAAGTAAGTTAGCTCATGCCTCTCCCTCATATAAAATTGCAAGAATGATTACCGGTCTAGTTATCAATTGCCTAGGGATAAATAACCTTCTTGTTTGACAAAAGCTTTCTACTAAACAACTAACTTCTATTATCTTGCTTTTTACCCATAGTTTTATTCCCGCTAAGTACTTCTAGTTTTATTCGTGCAAACTAACCTATCACCGACAAAATAGTTTCATACTTGTTCTAGGTAAAGCAAACGTTAAAGTGTGCGTAGAGTTGTATCGGCGGTCGATAGAACTTGAGGTAATATTTGTTCTACCTTTAGCTCCTCGTTGGGTTCGACACTCTTATTTATCGAAAAAGGATACAAACGATCCCCTACACTTGTGGGTTATCAGGCGGCACAGGTCCGAGCGAGGAAGGAGGTAGGTGAGCGTGGGGAGGGAACTGAAGGGGGGCTAGGGGTTAGGGGTCAACGGGGAGGCCTTGTAGGCGGCGGGGAGCCGCCCGATGGATGCCAGGGCGATGGGGGTGGCCGGTGGCGGGCATTGCCGCGTCCACGTCCCCCCTAGTGAGCAGGAGGGGGACGACGGGGGGGTGGGGGGGGGTGGGGGGGAAGATGGGCTGGGCCGGCCATTTGGGCCGGCAGGCCTAAGTGACCAGGGCACTTAGTCCTTTTTCTTTTGATTTTAATTCTTTTGCTTATCTTTTATTTCTAATTCCGATTTTTATTTGTTTTATAACAAAAATACATTTGTAAAATATGTGACTTAGCCCAATAACTGTAATACAATAATTGGTAGTGCCACAAAAAGTTTGAGGACTTTTGAATTTATTTGAAATCTACCAAAAACAAAACGGCATTTAATTAATTGATAGGCCTCTGTTTTATTTATTTATGAGGCACCAAAACACTTTGCAAAATGTTGGCTACAATTTTATAATAGCTTGGGGAATATTTGCAACACATGCATGATTTTTAATTCCTGGTTTGCAAAACTTTTAAATCCACTTTTCAAATGAATTGGAATTGCAAAGGAATTTGAATTAGGGTTTGATTCCAACAGTAATCATACTTGGATTAGCAAAATGGATTAGCTTAATCCTCATGTTACTGTAGATTGATTACAAGGATTACCGTAGCACTTAATCCAGGGTGTCAGAACTCTCCCCTACTAAAAGAAATTCTCATCCCGAGAATTAAGAAGTAGAACGAAAGAGCTCGGGGTATTCTTCATGAAGACGATATTCGCGTTCCCGAGTGGCTTCATCTTTAGAATGATTTGACCACTGCACTTTGAAGAACTTGGTGACCTTTTGACGAGGCCGACATTCAGTTTGGTCGAGAATGCGGACCGGGTGCTCTTTATACGAAAGGTCTTGTTGCAGCTCAAGCATGTCATGATCCACTGCTCGGATAGGATCCTTGAAGCAGCGGCGGAGCTGTGACACATGGAAAACATTGTGAACCTGAGAAAGGTTTGATGGTAGTTCCAATTGATATGCCACTTTTCCATACCTTTCAATAATAGTGAATGGACCATATAGCGAGGAGCTAGCTTGCCCTTGATCCCAAAGCGGTGTGCACCTTTCATTGGTATGACTCGAAGATAAGCCTTTTCTCCAGGTTGATAGACTATATCTTTGTGATGACGGTCATACTGACTCTTCTGACGAGACTGAGCAGCCTTCAGATTCTCACGAATAACGTGGACTTGATCTTCGGCATGTTGGATAATATCCGGACCGAAAAGTGAATGTTCCCCAGTTGCTGACCAATTCAGAGGAGTCTGACACTTTCGTCCATACAACACTTCAAAGGGGGCCATCTTCAGACTAGCTTGATAGCTATGGTTGAAGGAGAATTTCGGCATACGGGAGAGATTCCTCCCATTTCTTGCCGAAAGAAATGACACAAGCTCGAAGCATGTCTTCGAGAATATGGTTGACTCGTTCAACTTGTCCCTGGGATTGAGGATGAAAAGCGGTGCTAAAGGACAGATGAGTTCCAATAGCCTCCTGGAAACTTGCCCAGAATTTTGAAGTGAATAAGCTACCACGGTCTGAGCTAATCACCAATGGAATACCGTGGAGTGAAACAACTCTGGACATATATAGATTTGCCAGCTGACTAGCAGTGATGGTTTCCTTGACGGCCAGAAAATGTGCAACTTTGGACAGTCGGTCAATGACGGCAAGAATAGCATCATTGCTTGGACGGTGGCTCGGGAATTACATATGAAGCCAAGTGCAACAAATACTTTGGATTTAAAGATGTACAGGAGAGTCAGGTTTCGATCCTGTGGAACTGTGGGTTATGGTCCCACCATGTGGTTAAGAGTAGAAAGAGTGGTGACATCTTGCACGGTCATGGTAGCAAGACCTGTCAGAGGATAGCTTGTCAGTTAAGTTGGCAACAACGTCGGTACCAAGGGCGGGGGATGAAAAGAACCATTTTCCTGCTCGTTGAAACGAGGCGGACCAATAGGCAAAGTTTTCGTCCATCGGCGGTTACCGGAATGTTAACAACAATAGTAACCGGGTGTTACTGACAGAATTGTACATCGTGTTGTTTACCTAAGCAGGGAACTACCACTGCTCAGATAAGTTAGATTACAAGAAAGGTTAAATAGACCAATGGAAAGGAAAATGTGATTATCACATTAAACAGACCAATGGAAAGGAAAACGTGTTTATACACAATATTAGAGTATACTTTCCCCAAGGAGAACATACCATGGTATATGTGATAGGTCATCAAGTGCATAACCATTTAGATAAAAGACAAGGAAATCATGATGTTTACCCATACAATATTGTTTGGATAATTGATCAAGAACATTTTGGCATTGCGCTTCCAATGTTCTTGTTGACATTTGAAGTACCACATTCGTGCTTCAGGGTAGCGTCGACATCATTATCAAGTAAAGGTTGGGCTTTGGGTACACAAAGGATCCATCAGGAACAACTTATAGAATAAGTCGTACAATTCCCTCATGGAAGAATGGCTAACCTTACTAAGGAAGATAATATAACAATAGGCCCTTCGGCCAAGTGTGGTAGCCATAACATCACCTAACCGAGTCACGTAGAGACCAATGTTATACCTTTTGAAAAAGTTCCAACCATCATATCTGATTGAGATTCAGATCTGGTTGGTGTCAGGATACTTCAGACATAGTAGGCCTGAGGAGAAAAGGATGCAACACAGATCTACAAGACTCGGAATGAATGACGGAAGCAAGCCTTGAATCATGAGTCGGATTGCAAGACATATGGACACAATGTCATTCGTGCCCACATGAATTTTTTTAGAATGGAATGCAATCAAGCTCTGGTTGGGAACCATCATAGAGGATATCAAAGTTCCATGTGTAAGTCTGGACTAGATCTTATGTAGTACTTCTTTTCCCAGATCAAATCAATCAGTGGCTTGGCGTGCTAGGAAATATATATGGAGTGAAGGTAGCAAATCTATCAAACCATAGAATACTTCGCACATGCATGAATGAATTGGAACGATTCCAGAGGAAGCGAGACAAAATCTTCCCATAAGCACGGTGGCAAAAATGCACGTGAACTTATAGAAAAACACTTCTTTTATCAAACATATTCTTCATGAGCTAGGCACAAAGATAATGCTTTCAAGGTTTCCAACACTAGCTTAAATGTTCATCATGAACCACGAAGAAGATGAGGATGTGGCTGATGCGCTCAGCAACAATTTGTCGAGATTTCCACAATGATGGATTTCCACAATTGTGTGAACAAGGTGATAGCATTCAGGGAATAACCTTTCATTCACTCCTCGCTTTCGATGAAGTTGTACTGCTGAAATTTTAACTAGCAAGCACCAGTAGAGTATGACCCATCGAAGTTTCCGGGCTCACACAGATTAGGGAAGGCATTGGTTCAACCCATCGGGGCATCTTAGGAACATATGCCACAAACTTCAAGAGTAATTGACACATGCTTGAAATCGGAGCATGGATAATAAAAGCATAGGATACAACTTATCAGGAGGAGAAGACACAAATTACCAACGGCATTATGTATCAGGGGAAGAAGTCACGAAAATTTAATGGGAAGGACACTGTTGGATAATAACCCAACAATGGTTTTGGTGTCCCACAAAGGGATCTGAAGTGAGTATCGGTACTCAATCGAAGGAAGATAGCATGCAAGATATCGGATTATGGAATATCTGAATAATTTTGATGCTTAAATACCAAAGGAATTATGATTTCCAGGTTGGTGTATTAGAATCAGATGCTCCGGTCAAATACAAGTAAGTTGAATGGATTTAGATGGATAATCAATCAAAGTTGATTTGTCGAGAACAAACTCATGTTTCGAAAGACGTCTAAGCCGGATAGATAATTTATGAGGAACAACTGATGATTGCCTGCATTCACACAGGTTGAATCAATAAAATCAAATGATAATCACAAGGGATTATAATGAATATTCCTAGACATATGGAATTAACCATAATGCAAGCAGGTGAGAAAGGTCAAGAGCAATAGGCTATTGAAGAATTCGGAAGATCGAATAGCATTTCGAAGACTTTTGTGAAACACATGAACAACCGGGGATGAATGAATCCTCGATAAGAGTGAGGAGTTATCTGTAGGGGTTGGCGGTGGAAGGAAATCTCAAAAGCGATGAGCACAAGTTCTCGGAAGAACATCAGAGTATCTTCGAAGTCTTTTGATGAATCAAGCCATCGTCTGGAATGAGGGGCTCTTCGGGAGGAAGTAGTTACTAGAACCTAGAGTTAGAGTTAGCAAAATATTTAACCCAAAATAGAAGAGAGATCAGAACCTAGAGTATAGACGAGGAATAAAAGATCCTAATACCACCCAATTGAGATGTGGGCCCGTAAGCCACACAACAATGTTAGTAAAAGTTTTTCAAGTACTAGACTCAACGTTGACCAAGGAGTTGGAAAGGGGGCTACCTACAGGCAGTCGGCTCTGATACCAACTCGTGACACCCCCATTTTGATTGTACGATAATCATACATGCAAGTACGCACGATCAAGATTAGGGACTCACTGGAAGATATCACAACACAACACTAGACACAAATTAAAGTCATACAAGCTTCATATTACAAGCCAGGGGCCTCGAGGGCTCGAATACAAAGCTTGACAAGCACGAGTCAGTGGAAGCAAATAATATCTGAGTACAGACATAAGTTAAACAAGTTTTGCCATAAGAAGGCTAGCACAAACATAAGCAACGGATCGGAAGAGGCGAGGCCTCCTGCCTGGGAGCCAACCTAACTACTCCTTAGCGTCGGCACTCTCCACGTAGTAGCAAGCTCCAGCGGTGGTGTAGTAGTCGTCGGCGGGGTACTCCATCTCCTGGGCTCCGTCATCTGAACACAGTAATCATATCGAGGGAGAAAGAGGTAAGTAAAGCAGCGGTGAGTACTCATCCAAAGTACTCGCAAGTCTTTCATCATATCTATACTAAAATATGCATCAGTATCAAAGGAATGGGGTTACATCTGGACTGACTGCAGAAAGGCAAGAATAAGGGGGAAGGCCTAGTCCTATCGAAGACTAGCATCTTCAACATCTTGCAGCATTAGAAGAGTGTAGATTGGTAACTCATATGTAACAATATTATTGTAGCAAATTTTATTAAGTAACCACGCCCAGAGATTCTTCCTCGACTCCCTGCGAGAAAGCAATCTCGGAGCCAACATTCATTTCAATTTCAAGTCATAGTTTTAGTTGTAGTAGATCGAGGTACAACTCCGAGTCAGCATGTTACCGTGGACACGGCTATTCGAATAGTTGAATTCATCCCTGCAGGGGTGCACCACATTTTCCAACACGCTTGATAACCTTTGGCCGGACACACTTTCCTGGGTCATGCCCGGCCTCGGGACATCAACACGTCATCGCTCTACCTAGGCTCAATAGAGAGGCCAGCCCATCGGTCTAAATCCTAAGCGCGCAGGGGTCATGGGCCCACTCACCCTTTGCACTCCTACACGATGCGAGTGCGGCCGAGGTCAGTCCTAGCACCTCTAATACAAGATCAATGTTGTCGCGGACCACTCGGGCGTGCGCCGCTCCATTGCTGACGTCCGAAGAGCTCTAGCTGATACAATGACGCCGAGTACCCATTACTTTCCCACGTGAAGGTTAGTGCGAAAAAGGTCAAACGACTAACTCAGATCAAATACCCAACCCATTAGAATTTTGTTAACTGTGGTGACGATCGCGATACACGATATGTGGTCCCGTCGCCCCGTCTCGAGGACTTGCGGCAAGGGCCAAGAATGCCTGGCCACGCCTCGTCATTGTTACACCAAGACCATCCAGGTCATCCAGACCTCAACATGTTCAATAGTAGTAAAGTTAAAGTAACCGTGTGTCTATAACACCAAGGGAGAAAACCGAGGAATCACCCTCGATGGATCCCACTCAATGTAATCATTAAGGTGACCAGCGAGGAATCACCCTCAATGGTCTACGCTTGAGGGGGGTTGCACGGCAGAGACGATATCGGGAGTGGCGGAGAGGTATCACCCTTTGTTTACTGATGTGGCTTGAGACTGCGTCGGTATTTCCGCAAAGAGGAAGGGATGATGCAGCACAATGACGGTAAGTATTTCCCTCAGTTATGAAACCAAGGTATCGAACCAGTAGGAGGATCACCACCACCTAATAAACAGCACCTGCACACAAAGAACAAATACATGCAACCCTACGCGAAAGAGAGGTTGTTAATCTCTCTACGGTAAAAAGATAGATTAGGATATGATAGATTGGAGAGATAGATCTCTCAATAATGCAAAATCAAAAGGGCAAATAAAAAGTGCAGCAAGGTATTTTTGGGTTTTCGGAATAATAGATCTGAAAACAAAAGCGGCAAAAAGATAGATCAGAAAGGAATATGTTGGAAAAGTAGACCCGGGGGCCGTAGGTTTCACTAGTGGCTTCTCTCATGAGTATAGCACACGGTGGGTGAACAAATTACTGTTGGGCAATTGATAGAAGATCAAATAATCATGACGATATCCAAGGCGATGATCATTATATAGGCATCATGTCCAAGATAAGTAGACCGACTCCTGCCTGCATCTACTACTATTACTCCACACATCGACCTCTATCCAGCATGCATCTAGTGTATTAAGTTCATGGAAAAACGGAGTAATGCAATAAGAACGATGACATGATGTAGACAAGATCTATTCATGTAGGAATAGACCCCATCTTGTTATCCTTAATAGCAGCGATACATGCGTGCCTCGATGCCCCTTTTGTCACTGGGAGAGGACACTGCAAGATCGAACCCATCACAAAGCACCTCTTCCCATGGCAAGAAAAATCGATCTAGTTGCCCTAACTAAACCAAAGATTCGAAGAAGAAATACAAGGCTATAAGTATTCATGCATATAAGAGATCAAAGAAGACTCAAATAATATTCATGGATAGAAAGTGATCATGAACTCAAAATTCATCGGATCCCAACAAACACGCCACAAAAGTTTACATCAAATAGATCTCCAAGAGACCATTGTATTGAGAATCAAAAGAGAGAGAGGAAGCCATCTAGCTACTGCCTACGGACCCGTAGGTCTATGGTGGTCTACTCACGCATCATTGGAGAGGCACCAATGAGGATGATGAACCCCTCCATGATGGTGTTAGATTGGATCTCGAGGCTCTAGAACTTGCGGTGGTTGGATGTGTTTTTCGTTGACTCCTCTAGGGTTTCTGGAATATTTGGGAATTTATAAGCGTCAGAGGCGGTGAAGAGGGATCCCGAGGAGGGCACAACCCATCAGGGCGCACCCTGGTGGGTTGTAGTCTCTACGGCCCACCTCTCTGGCACTTCTTTGGCCCACTGGATGTCTTCTGGTCCAAAAAAAATCTCCAAAAATGTTTCGTCGCGATTGGACTCCGTTTGGTACTGATATTCTGCGAGGTAAAAAACAAGCAAAAACAGCCACTGGCACTTTGGCACTATGTCAATAGGTTAGTCCCAGAAAATGATATAAAGTTGCTATAAAATGATTGTAAAATATCCAAGAATGATAATATAATAGCATGGAAAAAGCAAAAATTATAGATACGTTGGAGACGTATCATTTACCACGACCGACTAGCTACACTACAGAGCTAACATCATGAGTACTTCACGAGGTGTCACCCTCGATACTCGATAGTAGTTATGTAGAGTCGTACAACTAAGGGGGTGTGCGGTGATGTGACGGGCCTGGCTCGTCGATCATGATGATCGAGTAACTGATATTTAAAGCGGGGCAACTGGGACTAAGGGGTCACAGGGGATTCACTGATCAACCTATACTAAGCAGTTGATGCAACAATAGGTACAGTAGCAGTTTACCAGAAGCAGGCTATGCATCAGAATAGGAGCTATATACAATAGTAGCAAAATCTAATGCAAGCATGAGAGACAAATAATGGGCGATATCGGAATGCTCAAGGGGGTTTGCTTGCCTTCCTGCTCTGCTGCAAAAGGCTGGTCGTCAGTGGCGTAGTCGTACCCGGCAGCAGCATCAGTCTCGGTATCTAACGGTAAGAAGAGGGGGGAGAAACAATAAATATAAGGCAGACAGATGCATCACGATGCATGACATGGCAATATGCAGTGCTAGGCATGAGCTAACGCAGTACTACAAGTCACATACGAAGCGGGAGAACCCCTGACGATATTTCTCGGGTCTCGGTCTAGTACCGAACAAATGAAACGGATGGAAAAGTTCCATGTTCATCATGCTAGGGGCATGTGACATATGAACTGACAGTGTATTCAGATTCGTGGGATTTTTCTGAGCAACTTTCATATATAAATTATTTTCATCTGAGTTATAGATTATTTTATATTAATTTTCAAAGTTTTATTAACATTCTGGAATTAAACAGATTTAATTTAATTCAAAATTTCAATTATGACATCTGCATGATGTCATGCTGACATCAGTAGTCAACCCAGCTGTCTCAGGTCAAACCTGACAACCGGGCTAAACAGGGTTTAATTTAAACTAAAACAGGTTAATTAGAGGGGTGGGTCCCACCTGTAAGTGACTATTTAGTTTAATTTATTTAACATGATTAATTAAGCAATTTTAATTCACACTAGTGAAGCCGGGCCCACATGTCATAGGCCCAGGGAGGGGCCCCACCTGGCAGTGACTGGGCTGCGCCCAGTCAGCCAGTTGACCACGGTCAACTGATCAACTGGGCCCCGGGGCCACTGGCAGGGGCACTCGGGGGTGGCCCCTGTCGGACAGGTCAGCAGCGGCCGCCGGCGACCACGAACACGACGGCGAGCTCGGGAGGGGCTTGATACGTCCATTTTGCATCATGATTTCATACTGTTATTTATTATGTTTTGTTGAATACTAATGCTTTAGGGAGTGATTCTAATGCCTTTTCTCTCATAATATGCAAGGTTTACACAAAGAGGGAGAATACCGGCAGCTGGAATTCTGGACCTAAAAAAGCACATCAGAGATACCTATTCTGCACATCTCCAATGAAGCTGAAACTTTACGGAGATTATTTTTGGATTTAATAAGAAATACTAGAGCAAAGAACTACCGGAGGGGGCCACCCTGGTGGGCACAAGCCACCAGGGCGCGCCAGGCCCCCCCAGGCGTGCCTTGGTGGGTTGTGCCCTCCTTGGCCCACCTCCGGTGCCCATCTTCTGGTATATAGGCTCTTTTGACCTAGAAAAAATAAGGAGAGGACTTTCGGGACGGAGCGCCGCCGTCTCGAGGCGGAACTTGGGCAGGAGCACTTTTGCCCTCCGGCGGAGCGATTCCGCCAGGGGAACTTCCCTCCCGTAGGGGGAAATCAAAGTCATCGTCATCACCAACACCCCTCTTATCTTTGGGAGGCCAATCTTCATCAACATCTTCAACAACACCATCTCATCTGAAACCCTAGTTCATCTCTTGTGTTCAAGCTTTGTACCGGAACCTCAAATTGGTACTTGTGGGTGACTAGTAGTGTTGATTAAATCTTGTAGTTGATTACTATATGGTTTATTTGGTGGAAGATTATATGTTCAGGTCCATTATGCTATTCAATACCCCTCTGATCTTGAGCATGATTATTATTTGTGAGTAGTTACCTTTGTTCTTGAGGTCACTGGAGAAGTGATGTTGCAAGTAATCATGTGAATTTGATATGTGTTCGATATTTTGATGATATGTATGTTGTGATTCCCTTAGTGGTGTCATGACAATGTCGACTACATGACACTTCACCATCCTTGGGCCTAAGGGAATGCATTGTGGAGTAGTTATTAGATGATGGGTTGCTAGAGTGACAGAAGCTTAAACCCTAGTTTATGCGCTACTTCGTAAGGGGCTGATTTGGATCCAAATGTTTAATGCTATGGTTAGATTTTATCTTAATACTTTTCTCGTAGTTGCGTATGCTTGTGAGGGGGTTAATCATAAGTGGGAGGTTGTTCAAGTGATAAAAGCACCCAAGCACCGGTTCACCCACATATCAAATTATCAAAGTAGCGAACACGAATCAAACCAACATGATAAAAGTGACTAGATGAAATTCCCGTGTAACCTTAAGAACACTTTGCCTATTACTAGAGACTATTCTGGCCTGTCCTTTGCCACAAAAGGATTGGGCTACCTTTCTGCACTTTATTTACCGTTACCGTTACTTGCTCGTTACCAATTATCTTGCTATCAAACTATCTGTTACCTACAATTTCAGTGCTTGCAGAAATTACCTTGCTGAAAATCGCTTGTCATTTCCTTCTGCTCCTCGTTGGGTTCGACACTCTTACTTATCGAAAGGACTACGATTGATCCCTATACTTGTGGGTCATCACGACTCTTTTCTGGCGCCGTTGCCGGGGAGTGAATCGCTCTTGGTAAGTGGAAATCGGTAAGGAAAAACTTATACTATGTGCTGAAATTTATTGTTACTTGCTACTATGGAAAACAATCCTTTGAGGGGTTTGTTCGGGGTATCTTCACCTTGACCAGAACCACAATTAGTTGCCCCTCAACCTACTGCACCTACTAAAAATATTGGTTATGAAATTCCTTCGGGTATGGTAGAACAACTGCTTGATAAGCCTTATGTAGGAGATGGAATTGAACATCCTGATATGCACCTATTATATGTGAACAAAATTTGTGGATTATTTAAGCTTGTAGGTTTACCCGGAGAAGAAGTTAAGAAAAAGGTTTTCCCTTTTTGTTTGAAGGGAAAACTGTCGAGTCACGATGCACACGATCACCTATGGGGCCACGGGCCCCTTTGTGGTTCGGCAGGGGTGAGGTCACGTTGCACAAATAGGAGAGGTGGTGAGGCAGCATGACGACGAGACGCTGATGTTTTACCCAGGTTCGGGCCGCTGGGAAGCATAAAACCCTACTCCTGCTTTGGTGGATTAATCGGGGGAACACGAAGCACACGCAGTGCTCAAACCCGGCAAGGTTGCCTTCGGGAGAGCTGCTACGCGAGCACAAGTGTCCAAAGGTCCAAATCTTTAGCTAGGTTGCCTTGGGCCTCCTTTTATAGCTCAAGGTGCAACCACAGTCGCAAAAAAGACATTATCTAGTGATTAGATAGCTAACAGTGCTATCATACCTAACTCTGGCACTTAGGACAAAATGCCTTAAATGCTAGCCTAGGTGGCGTGCGGGGATGCATCCCCGGCAGGCTTTTACCACCGCTTTAGCTAACTATTGCTCAGTATCTTGACACGCCTCTGGACTGGTGTCAAACAGGCATAATCTGTCTCCCAGCGAGTCACCACGTACTTAGCGAGAGCCACTTAGCCACCTGAGGGCTCGACACCACATCGACAAATGACTGGCGTTGTGATGCGGTGGAGCGGTGGCTGATCGGCTCGCGCTTGCCAGGGGATGGCTTACCGGGTCTTCCTGAAGATGTGTACGCCTCGGTTCCCGGCAGGCACCGGGGACGTGACTGGCATGGTTCGGGCCCGTTCTGGGCCGTTGCATTGACCTTGCCGGCGTTGCTTGGCCAGCGTAGGCTGCTTCTGTGGGAGTCTTGGTCTTGAATGCTGGTTTCGTCTTCTTGATGCGCTCCTTGATCTCACGTAGAGTGGCTTCTCTAGTTCGGACTGGTTCTGACTGTACTTGCGTTGATGGGTTCTAATACTACTGCCTGTGCATAAGTCAGGGGCACTCGGTACCCCAGTCCTAGTGCATCTACAGGAGTCCCCGGGTCTGACCCAAACGTGCTCGTCTAGCGCCGTTGGGTCAGGCCCAAAATTTATGCACAGGCGCGGAATATAAGGGAGTAACTGCCAACTTTTTAAGCCAGCACTTACCTACTATGTCAGGCCGTTTCCGCCACGCGCGCCGCATGCATTGCGGGGAGTTTGCGGTGGATGCGCATGGCTCAAAGGTGTGGGAGTGGCAGAAACTGCAGCGCCAGGGATTGGAGCAATGGGGCGGTTACCTGTTCGCCCGTGATCGTGGGTAGTGGGATTGGTGGAGATGGGCGGCCGCCTTGGAGTGGAGGAGGGCCAGTCCCCCCGTGTCCTTCCCTATAAATTGGGGGGTCACAACGGGCGATGCTCATCCATTCCCTTCTCCTCCTCGATCTCAGGTTCACATAGCTTGCCCTTCTTCTCCGTCTTTGGATGCACCAGTCACCACCATGACGAGGGGGCGAGGTCGACTCCCAGCTTCCGCCGCGGCAACGAGAGTTTCCCCTTGGGGTCATGCTGCAGCTTCAACCGTGGTGGCGGGAGGCGGTTCCAGCGCGCGGGGTGAGAGCGCTGGAAGAGGCCGGGGCCGGTGCGGAGCTCGCGGCCGGGGGAGGCGGAGCGCCGCACCCAATCCTCCTCCGTCGGCGGTTCCTCCCCCAGCGATGGGACATACTGAAGGTACGGCGCTGGAGTTCGTCGTCAGGCTGCGTGGCCCTCCCCGTAGCCGTATGTGACTCCCTCGCCCTTTCGCCGGGGTGATGGAGGTCGGCAAGCCACATGCAATGTGCTTGCGCGTGCACGACTCCTGTAATGGCGCCGTGCAGGCTGACGTCGAGTTTCTGGTGCCCCGCATCATGTTCCTCAGGCGCGGGTGGAAAACCTTCGCACGTGCCCACAACTTCATGAGTGGGTACGTCCTCCGCTTCAAGCTGGTGGAGGCCGACATGCTCTCTATCAAGATGTATGGGCATTCGGGCACTCGTCTTGGCTGCTACGAAGAGAGCTCGAGCGACGATGAAAGCTCCTCCTCGAGCGATAGCGACGAGGAGGAAAGTGTCGGTGAAGACGGTGGCAGCGAGTCCCCGGTCATCAAGTCGGAGTACGACGACTCGGACTCCAGCTGACCGCCGATCGCACCATCACCTAGCCCCCCGGCAGAGCGATTTGCTGGGGGTTCTCGACTTGGGCACCGCCTCCTCCCCCAGCTGGACCCTGGCAGGCTCGTGGACTCCGGCTTCGTCTTCCCTACCGGTGGTCCTGCCGAGCCGCGCCCTGCCGGTCCTGACGGGGTCAGGCTGGGCTTCTGCTTAGGCCCTCCTTTCGTCCTTCCTCCTTTTTGTAGCTTGTTCCTAGGGGAGAAAACTAAATAAAGAATTATTAAAGGGGCGTCCCCTAATGTATTTCTATCCATTTTGTACCGAAAATGAATGAAAGAATGCTATTTCTCTTCCTTAAGTACTAGCATTTCTCCCCATGTTTATACTGCGTTAGCATGTTTGTCCTTGCCGCACGGAACTATTTGCCAGGCCAGTACTAACCGCGAGCGCCAAGGGGGGGCGAGCCCCCGGCAGCTGGTTGGTATTATTCCCCGGCAAGGCTCCTTGTCGGTATCGGCGCGGCCCCCCAGAACTGATAAGCGACAGGAGCTGGGGGACGGCTCGTCCCAACAAGGGTTTCCAGTGCGTGAAGGACTCCATTGTACACAGTCAAAAAGGATAGCAAGGGTTTCATTAAGGGAGCAAATGGCTCCGAGCTTTAGAAGATGTGATTAGACTTATCTTTTCAGGCAGTATCCCTTTCTGGAGTACGACGGGCCACCGTCTTGTTTCTTTGCCCTTCTTCCTTGTTTTCCTGACGATAAAACATGTACAGCAAGAGGCCTCTATCCTTTGGAGATAGAGAATGAGGTAACAAGGATCACAGGCTCATCAAGTACTCTAGCAAATTTCTAAAACTTAAAAGCGATAACATTGCAACATAAAAATGCATAGTAAACATGCAGTTCGATGGTATGATGCAATGCCTAGCTTTATTATTGCACGCACAGGGTCTGCGCCTGGCTTTCTACAAAGGGTTACATGCACTGCGGCAAGGCTTGTACAAAAGGTGGTTGCCGGGGACAAAGCCCAGAAACCGCGCCTTACGGGTAGAACTTACGAAGATGCTCAATATTCCATGAGTTAAGCATTTTGATGCCATCTTCGGTCTCCAGACGGACTGCGCCAGGTTTGGTGACTCGTGCTACCCGGTAAGGACCTTCCCACTTCGGCGTCAACTTGTTGGTACCCTTGGCAGACTGAACGCGCCTAAGTACAAGGTCGCCTTCCTCAAGGCTCGGGCGTGGACCCTGCGGCTATGATAGCGGCGCAGGGCTTGCTGGTAGCGTGCAGCATGCACAGCGGCCCGGAGACAATCTTCCTCGAGGAGCATGGCATCGTCATGCCGTAGCTGCTGTTGCTCTACTTCATCGTAGGCAAGTACTCAAGGTGACCTGTATATGAGTTCCGTGGGGAGAACTGCTTCCGCCCCGTACACTAGGGAGAAGGGCGTCTGGCCGGTAGCTCAATTTGGTGTCGTTCTAAGGGTCCAAAGAACCACCGGCAGCTCATCTATCCAGCGCTTGCCGCTTCTTCACAGTCTATCGAAAGTTCTTGTCTTGAGCCCATGCAACACTTCAGCATTCATCCTCTCGACTTGCCCGTTGCTTCTCGGGTGGGCAACAGAGGCGAAGGAGACCTTGCTTCCAAGGCTTTGGATGTATTGCATAAAGGTGCGGCTCATGAACTGGGTGCCATTATCGGTGATCACCCTGTTGGGCACTCCAAAACGGCACACCATTCCTTTCAGGAACTTGACAGTTGATTGCACGGTCACCTTTCTCACCGGTTCCACCTCAGGCCACTTTGTAAACTTGTCGATTGCTACGAACAAGAATTCAAAGCCCCCGACGGTGCGGGGAAAGGGGCCCAAAATATCGAGCCCCCAGACCGAGAATGGCCAGGATAAAGGGATCGTCTGGAGAGCTTGCGTTGGTTGATGAATGTTCTTGGAATGGAACTGGCAGGCTTCACACTTGGTGACTAGCTCAGTTGCATCCTGGAGGGCAGTGGGCCAATAGAAACCCTGCCGGAAGGCTTTTTTGGCAAGGGCCCTTGATCCAATGTGAGACCCGCACATGCCTCCGTGGGTCTCTGCCAACAGCTTCAGTCCATCTTCCTGGCGAATGCACCTTAATTTCACACCGTTTGGTCTTTTTCTGTACAAAGTGTCATTGACAAACTGGTACATACTTGACCGACGGGCCACTTTTTCGGCTTCTTCCTGCTCTTCGGGAAGTTCTCCTGTTTGAAGGAAGTGGACTATATGATGTGCCCAAGCTGGAGCCTGTGGCTCGACAACGAGGACTAAAGGCATCTCCTCGTTCGTGGGAGCGCTTACCTCGACCGCAAGAAACCGGGGTTCTGCAGGAGGGAGCTGCTCACCAACCGAAACGAGACTGTCCCCGGTAGCCTCTCTACCAGCGGCTTCATGGAGGTCTGCTGGGAAATGCTTTCCGGAGTTCAGCTTTCTCCTTTTCCTAGTCATTGTTGACGGGGATACTGATGGCTGAGTGAGGTGGAGGACAAAAGTTCCTGGTTCCACAAGAAGCTTATGCGCAGCGCTCTTTGACAGATAATTAGCGACGCTGTTTTATGCGCGTGGTACATGCTCTGATTGCAATCCATCAAAGTGCTCCTCCAGCTTCCTCACCTCTTCCACGTATGCTTCCATCAACGGACTCTGATAATCTTTGTTGACTTGTTTCACCACGAGTTGAGAATCTCCTTGGATGATCAGTTTCTTGATTCCCAATTCCACCGCGGTTCTGAGTCCGGCAAGGAGCCCCTCATACTCAGAGAGATGCTCTCTGGTAGGGGCGATGAGGAGCACGCCTGCTCTGGCGCCCTGAAGCGAGAAAGCACCGTCAAAATACATGATCCATTCCTTAGGCGCTTCTTTCCCGGGGAGAATTGTCTCTGGAATCTCTTCGTCTGGCATGGGCATCCATTCGGCAATGAATTCTGCCAACGCTCTGCTCTGAATTGTGGAAGTGCTCTCATACTTCAAACCAAAACTTGACAGCTCTAGCGCCCACTCAAATATCCTGCCAGTGGCTTCAGGGTTCCTCAATATATGTTGCAGCGGAAAGCGGGTGACAATTGTGATCTCGTGGCCTTGGAAGTAGTGGCATAGTTTCTTCGAGACCATGATAAGTCCGAAGATCAGCTTTTGCATTCCAGAGTACCTTGACCTGGCCCCTTGTAACAAGGAGCTACCAAACTATACTGGTCACTGCACCACTTTCTTCTTTGCCACTTCCTTGAAACTGCCTTCGTTTGCTCGCTTAGGTTCCCCCCGGTTTGTATCAGGTCCTGCCGCGAATGCTTCGATTTCACCCCCGATGAAATCAGTCGCAGCGGCTGCATCTTCATCCACTTCTCGCTGCGCCACCAGTGCTGCGCTAACCACTTGATTCGCTGCTGCCAAGTATAGTAGAACGGTTCTTGCGGTTTAGGCA
This sequence comes from Elymus sibiricus, assembly GCA_039707655.1. NCBI lineage: Eukaryota > Viridiplantae > Streptophyta > Magnoliopsida > Poales > Poaceae > Elymus > Elymus sibiricus. Next base: position 84,323,050 of record CM077665.1, read on the forward strand.
TGACCAAGGTGGGAGCGGACGAAAGGTAAGCTTTCAGATCTTGCAGCGCTGCTTCTTCTTCCGGGGTCCACTTCATCAGGCCTGCCTTTTTCAGAATCTTGAAAAATGGCAGGGCGCGTTCAGCGGATTTGGAGATGAACCTACTCAACGCGGCTTTGCATCCGGCCAAGCATCTTACGTCCTTGATGGACTTGGGTGCTTGTATCTGCTCGATTGCTTTGATCTTGTCGGGATTGGCTTCTATTCCCCACTGAGATACAAAGAACCCAAGCAGCTTGCCGGATGGGACACCAAACACACACTTCTCAGGGTTAAGCTTCAAATTGATCTTGCGCAAGTTCATAAAAGTTTGTTCCAAGTCTTGTATGAGGGTTGCTTCATCTCTGGTTTTGACTACTATGTCATCCATGTAAGCTTCCACGTTCCTGTGCAACTGAGGTTCAAATCCAATCTGCACGGCCCTCGCAAAGGTAGAACTAGCGCTCTTTAACCCGAAGGGCATACGTACAAAGCAATACGTGTCACACGGAGTTATGAACGCGTTCTTTTCCTCATCTTCCTTGGCCATGAATATCTGGTGGTATCCGGAGTATGCGTCCAAGAACGAAAGCAAGTCACACCCGGAAGTGGAATCAACAATCTGATCGATGCGCCGCAAGGGAAAAGGGTCCTTCGGGCATGCTTTGTTTAAGTCAGTGAAATCAATGCAAAGCCTCCATTTCCCATTCGACTTGCGCACCACTACCGGGTTGGCTAACCAAGTTGGATGCAACACTCCTCTAACCAAACCAGCTGCTTCGAGGTTCTTGATCTCCTCGGCGATGAACTGTTGCCGCTCCAAGGCTTGCTTTCTAGCTTTTTGCTTGATGGGCCTGGCATGCGGGTAGACAACAAGATGGTGCTCAATTACCTCCCTGGGAACACCGGGGATGTCAGATGGTTGCCAAGCAAACACATCGACATTCGCACGCACGAAGGCAACGAGCATGCTTTCCTATTTGTCATTAAGGGTGGCACTGAGGGTAAACATACCATCAGCGCCATCCTGCCTTGCCGGGACCTTCTTCGTCGCAGGATTGGTGACCTTGGATCTTTTTCTAGTGGAACTCTCCGGTAGGTCATCGACGGGTGCAGCGCACTCCGAAGAGGCGCACTTCCCGGAGTCCTTGCCGGCGTCCCTGCTAGACTTCTTCCCCTTCTTCAATTCCTTGGTGGGAGCTTGGGTTTCTGCGACCTCAGCTGCTACCGCGTCTCGATACATCTTGTCCACACATATAACTGCATCCTTCTTATCAGATGGGATGGAGATGATTCCCATGGGCCCTGGCATCTTCAAAGTGTTGTAGGCATAGTGGGATGCTGCCATGAATTTTGCCAGAGCTGGGCGACCAAGAATTCCATTGTAAGGCAGAGGGAGTTCGACCACATCAAACACCACCTTCTCAGTCCGGTAGTTCAACTCCCCGCCAAACATCACAGGCAAAGTGATCTTCCCCTTGGGTCGGCTCCTGCCGGGGTTGATTCCTTGGAACGTACCCGTAGCTTTGAGCTCTCTATCAGGGTTCTTGGTTACTTTGAGGTTGCGGATTGTTGGGGAGACCAACAACGGCAAACATCCGACCGCAGTGGTGCGGTCAGGATGATCCTCTTCGTCAAAGATGATAGGCGTGCGGGACCATTTGAGTGGCCTTCTGGACTCTGCAGCTGGCTCCATGGCGTTGATCTCATGCGCCCACTGCTTGAGCTGGCGATGAGAGGAATGCAAGGACGCACACCCGTCAACACACATGGCTTTAGTTGCCTTCTGGAATTCTTGATCACTGGATTCTTCTCCATCATCCTCATCATCACTCATATCATCTCCATCTTTCTTCTCACGGCCTCTAGCAGGTTTTTCCTTCTGCTGCAGGGCCTTGCTGCAGCGGCCCCCTCTACCACCACGGCCCTTCCTGGAAGTACCATCTTGGCCTCTCTCCTTGTCACGCTTCTCGTATTCAGCCTTCTGCTTCTCAGCAAGTTGCTCAACTTGGCGGCATTCTTGGAGATCATGACCTTTGGTGCGGTGGATTTTGTAGTATGGCCCGTCGGACTTTCTGGTTTTCTTTGCAGCCGCGGCCTCCTGGCAATCAGCGCACGTGACAGCTTCCTTGCCGGGTGCCTCGGCCTTGGCCTTCTTGCCGGCACTGAGATTACTAGAGCTCTCAATGGCCAACACTGCCTTTCCCTTACACTTCTTATTGCGCCTTCGGCTTTTCCCCTTCGGGCCAGGGGCATCATCGTCGTCATCTGAGTCAACTTCGATGCCGGCCTCCTCTCCGGGGAGTCGCCTTCCTTCCTCGGCATGAGCACACTTGTCCGCCAATGTGTACAACTCATTGATGGTCTTGGGGAGTCTAACATTCATCTTGGCCCGCATCCTCCTGTTGCGCACGTTCGAATGGAACGCGGCAATCACGGCTGCGGGGTGTATCTCTAGAATATTGCGGTGTACTCGACTAAATCTCTGGATGTACTTCCGCAAGGTTTCTCCCTCCTTCTGCGGAAGGACTTGCAGGTCGCTGGGATGTCCTGGCTCCTGGTGGCCACCTGTGAAGGCACCGACAAACTCGTTTCACAAGTCAGCCCATGATGAAATAGAGTTCTCCGGCAGGTGCATCAGCCACGATCTCACATTTGGCTTGAGCGCCAAAGGGAAATAGTTGGCGAGCACCTTCTCATCTCTTCCCCCGGCGGCTTGAACGACTATCGTATAGATGCCCAGAAATTCCGCCGGGTTTAGCTTCCCATCGTATTTTTCCGTCAGTTCAGGCTTGAAAGCTCGGGCCGATGGCCAGCGGACCTGTCCCAGCTCACGAGTGAAGGCAGGGCATCCAACCTCCAAAGGCAGGTACTCGCTAGCACTGGGCGCGGGGTCGCTAGCATCTGGGTTGTTGCGCCTGTCGGATTGGTGGTGTGCTTCCCGGCGTCACTCTATGGTGACACGCGCGTCTTCCCTCCGCCGGTCTTCCAGGACACGTCGCTGGTCCCGGCGATCGTGCAGGCCGTATGGGGCCATAGATGCTTCGTCGGGCTCGTCGGTATGTGGAGCTCGTTGTGGCTGCCTCTGGGTCTGTTGTCGCGGAGGGGATTGCACCGTTGGCATGGCCCCCTCGACACGACCGTCAGCCTAGGCCGCCATCGCCGTCCGCGGGTATCGCGACGGCTCTGCATGCTACAATTTGCTGGCTTCGATGAAGCCGTTCAAACTCTGGATGGTGGCTCTCCACTCGTCCATCTTGTCAGCTGCCGGCGGAAAATTTAACAACAGCTGGGCCCGCGCCATTGCTTCCGCTGCCGTGGCCGGCATGGCTAGAGAGGCGGATCGTGACGTCGCTCGACTCCTGGTGGAACCAAGAGGGGCGTTGCCGCCTTCTTGTCACCGTGCACCGATCGCCGGGGCGGTCTAACGTGGAGGAGGTCGAACTTGTGGGTCTACAGTCCCGTTCGGCGCCCCGTCTCACTCTGGGCAAGGCAAGCGCCCAGCAGCCGCGCCTGTGACAAGCGCAGCTGGAAGATCACGGCTTGACCCAGATTGGGCGCCGCTGTTGCGGCCGCGGCCACCAGTGCGGCGGGGAGGTGGAAACTGAACGTTTCCTCCTCCCGCGGCATTAGGGCCGAGCTCGCCAAAATGTTGCTGCTGTTGCTCCTCTTCAGCATTTCCCGCTCCACCTTCGGCCACGGGGGACACGATGGTGGCGCCGCCTGCGCCAGTCGCGTCGCCCACGATGCCCACCTCACTCGTCGCCGCCGCGGTGACAACGGCGTCCACAACTACGTGCGAGGGGGCCTTCAAAGTGGAGGGATGCGCGGTCGCGTCGGGCTTCTTCTTGGGAGCCATAGAGGAAGAAGTTGGCAATGAAGATCGAAACGCTGCTCACGATCTCAGGTTCGCGCAAATGACGTTCCCCCTACCTGGCGGGCCAAAGATTTCGGGTCACGATGCACACGATCACCTATGGGACCACGGGCCCCTTTTTGGTTCGGCAGGGGCGGGGTCACGTTGCACAAAGAGCAGAGGTGGTGAGGCAGCACGACGACGAGACGCTGGTGTTTTACCCAGGTTCGGGCCGCTGGGAAGCGTAAAACCCTACTCCTGCTTTGGTTGATTGATCGGGGGAACACGAAGTACATGCAGTGCTCAAACCCGGCAAGGTTGCCTTTGCGTCCCCGGTGCCTGCCGGGAACCGAGGCGCACACATCTTCAGGGAGACCCGGCAAGCCATCCCCCGGCAGGCGCGAGCCGATCAGCCACCGCTCCACCGCATCACAACGCCAGTCATTTGTCGATGCGGTGTCGAGCCCTCAGGTGGCTAAGTGGATCTCGCTAAGTACGTGGCGACTCGCTGGGAGACTGATTATGCCCGTTTGATACCCATCCAGAGGCGTGTCAAGATATTGAGCAATAGTTAGCTAAAGCGGTGGTAAAAGCCTGCCGGGGATGCATCCCCGCACGCCACCTAGGCTAGCATTTATGGCATTTTGTCCTAAGTGCCAGAGTTAGGTATGATAGCACTGTTAGCTATCTAATCGCAAGATAATGTCTGTTTTGCCACTGTGGTTGCCCCTTGAGCTATAATAGGAGGCCCAAGGCAACCTAGCTAAAGATTCAGACCTTTGGACACTTGTACTCGCATAGCAGCTCACGTGACTGGCGCGCTTCGGGCCCGTTCTAGGCCGTTGCATCAACCTTGCCGGCATTGCTTGCTGCTTCTGTCGGAGTCTTGGTCTTGAATGCTGGTTTCGTCTTCTTGATGCGCTCCTTGATCTCACATAGAGCGGCTTCTCTGGTTTGGACTGGTTCTGACTGTACTTGCGTTGATGGGTTCTGCTACTACTGCATGTGCATAAGTCAGGGGCACTGGGTACCCCAGTCCTAGTGCACCGACAAAAAGCATTGACATGGTATAGGCTGTATGATGATCTTGGATCATGGGACTGGAATCGATTACAATTGGAATTCCACAAAAAGTTTTATCGCAAGCATCTAGTTCATTGTGATCGGAATTATATATATAATTTTTGGCCTCGTGAAGGAGAAAGTATCGCTCTAGCTTGGGGGAGGCTTAATTCAATGTTATATTCATGCCCCAATCATGACATCCCGAGAGAAGTTATCATTCAGAATTTTTTTGCTCGGCTTTCTCATAATGATCAATCCATGCTCGATACTTCTTGTGCTGGTTCTTTTATGAAGAAGATTATTGAATTCAAGTGGGATCTCTTAGAAAGAATTAAACGCAACTCTAAAGATTGGGAACTCGACGAAGGTAATGAGTTAGATATAAAGCTTGAGTTTGATTGTGTTAAATCTTTTATGAATACTGATACTTTTCACAAGTTTAGCACTAAATATGGACTTGACTCTGAGATAGTAGCCTCTTTCTGTGAAGCATTTGCTACTCACGTTGATCTCCCTAAGGAGAAGTGGTTTAAATTTCATTCCCCTATTAAAGCAGAAATTAAAGAACTGTCATAGCTAAAGATGAAACCATCATTTACAATGTTGATCCAGTTGTGCCTACTACTTATATTGAAAAACCACCTTTCCCTGTTAGGATAAAGGAACATGCTAAGGTATCAACTGTGGTTCATAAGAGTAATATAAGAGCACCTAAGCCCCCTGAGCAAATTAAAGTAGAACCTAGTGTTGCTATGGTTAAAGATCTCTTGGTAGAAAATATTGATGGGCATGTTATCTACTTCTGTGATGAAGCTGCTAGAATCGCCAAACCTGATGAAAAAGATAAACATAGACCCATAGAGGGCATGCATGTTGTCTCAGTCAAAATAGGAGATCATTGCTATCATGGTTTATGCGATTTGGGTGCTAGTGTGAGTGCTATCCCTTTTACCTTATACCAAGAAATTATGAATGAAATAGCACCTGCTGAAATAGAAGACGTTGATGTTAATATTAAACTTGCTAATAGAAACACCATCACAACACTTGGGATTGTTAGAGATGTTGAAGTCTTGTGTGGGAAAGTAAAATACCCTACTGATTTTCTAGTTCTAGGTTCCCCTCAAGATGACGTTTGTCCCATTATCTTTGGTAGACCCTTTTTGAACACCGTCAATGCTAATATAGACTGTGAAAAACAAACTATCGGTGTCAGTTTTGGTGGTGTGTCTCATGAGTTTCATTTTTCCAAGTTTAGTAGGCAACCTCGTGACAGAGCGTTATCTAGTAAGGATGAAATAATTGGTCTTGCTTCTATTGCCGTGCCTCCTACTGATCCATTAGAACAATATTTGCTTGACCATGAAAATGATATGCACTTGCGTGAAAGAAATGAAATAGATAAAATTTTCTTTGAACAACAACCTCTCCTGAAACACAATTTGCCTATTGAAACTCTTGGGGGTCCGCCTCCACCTAAAGGTGATCCTGTGTTTGAATTAAAGCAATTGTCTGACACTTTGAAGTATGCTTATCTTAATGAAAAAAGATATATCCTGTTATTATTAGTGCTAACCTTTCAGAACATGAAGAAGAAAGATTATTAAAAGTTCTAAGGATGCATCGGGCTGCTATTGGATATATTCTTGATGATCTTAAGGCCATTAGTCCCACTCTATGTCAGCACAAGATTAATATGGAACCTGATGCTAAACCCGTTGTTGATCATCAACGGCGATTAAATCCAAAGATGAAAGAAGTGGTAAGGACTGAAATATTAAAGCTTCTGGAAGCAGGTATAATCTATCCCATAGCTGATAGTATATGGGTAAGTCCCGTTCATTGTGTCGCTAAGAAAGGAGGTATTACCGTTGTTCCTAATGATAAAAATGAACTCATTCCACAAAGAATTGTTGCTGGCTATAGAATGGTAATTGATTTTAGTAAATTAAGTAAAGCAACTAGAAAAGATCATTACACTCTTCCTTTCATTGATCAAATGCTAGAAAGATTATCTAAGCACACACACTTTTGTTTCCTGGATGGATATTCTGGTTTCTCGCAAATACCTGTGTCACAATCTGATCAAGAGAAAACCACCTTTACTTGCCCTTTTGGAACCTATGCTTATAGATGTATGCCTTTTGGTTTATGCAATGCACTTGCTACCTTTCAAAGATGTATGGCTGGTATATTCTCTTATTTTTGTGAAAAGATTGTGGAGGTTTTCATGGATGATTTTTCCGTTTACGGAACTTCTTTTGATGATTGCTTAAGCAACCTTGATCGAGTTTTGCAGAGATGTGCAAACTAATCTTGTCTTGAATTGGGAGAAGTGCCACTTTATGGTTAATGAAGGTATTGTCTTGGGGCATAAAATATCTAAATGAGGTATTGAGGTGGATAAAGCTAAAGTTGATGCAATTAAGAAAATGCCATGTCCTAAAGATATTAAAGATATTCGAAGTTTCCTTGGTCATGCTGGTTTCTATAGGAGGTTCATTAAAGACTTCTCTAAAATTTCTAGGTCTCTTACTAATCTTTTGCAAAAGGATATTCCTTTTGTTTTTAATGATGATTGTGTGGAAGCCTTTGAAACACTCAAGAATGCCTTAACCTCTGCAACAATTGTTCAACCACCTGATTGGAACTTGCCTTTTGAAATTATGTCTGATGCTAGTGATTATGTTGTTGGTGCTGTTCTAGGACAAAGAGTTGATAAGAAATTGAATGTTATCCATTATGCCAGCAAAACTCTAGACAGTGCTCAACGGAATTATGCTACTACTGAAAAAGAATTTTTAGCAGTTGTGTTTGCTTGTGATAAATTTAGATCCTACATTGTTGACTCCAAAGATATTGTTCACACTGATCATGCTGCTATAAAATATCTTATGGAAAAGAAATATGCTAAACCTAGACTTATTAGGTGGGTTCTCTTGCTTCAAAAATTTTACTTGCATATCGTTGATAGGAAGGGAGCTGAGAACCCCGTCGCTGATAACTTGTCTAGGTTAGAAAATATTCTTGATGACCCACTACCTATTGATGATAGTTTCCCTGATGAACAGTTAGCTGCAATAAATGTTTCTCAAAACACTCCTTGGTATGCTAATTATGCTAATTACATTGTCGCTAAATATATACCACCTAGATTCACATACCAACAAAAGAAAAAAATTCTTCTATGATTTAAGACATTACTTTTTGGATGACCCACATCTCTATAAAGGAGTAGATGGTATTATTAGACGTTGTGTACCTGAGCATGAACAGGAACAAATCCTACGGAAATGTCATTCTGAAGCTTATGGAGGACATCATGCGGGGGATAGAACTGTTCACAAGGTATTGCAATCTAGTTTTTATTTGCCTACTCTCTTCAAGGATGCCCGTAAGTTTGTCTTGTCTTGTGATGAATGTCAAAGAATTGGTAATATTGGTAAACGTCAGGAAATGCCTATGAATTATTCACTTGTTGTCGAACCATTTGACGTTTGGGGTATTGATTATATGTGACCTTTTCCTTCCTCTAACGGGTATACTCATATTTTGGTTGCTGCTGATTATGTCACTAAGTGGGTAGAAGCTATTCCAAGTAGTAGTGTTGATCACCACACCTCCATTAAAATGCTTAAAGAGGTTATCTTCCCGAGGTTTGGAGTCCCTAGATACTTAATGACTGATGGTGGTTCACACTTTATCCATGGTGCTTTCCGTAAGATGCTTGCTAAATATGATGTTAACCATAGAATTGCATCACCCTATCATCCCCAATCTACTGGTCAAGTTGAACTTAGCAATACGGAAATAAAATTGATATTACAAAAAACTGTCAATAGGTCTCGAAAGAATTGGTCTAAGAAACTAGATGATGCACTTTGGGCCTATAGAACAGCTTATAAGAATCCTATGGGTATGTCTCCATAAAAAATGGTATATGGAAAAGCTTTTCATTTGCCTCTAGAATTAGAACATAAAGCATTTTGGGCAATTAAAGAACTCAATTATGATTTCAAACTTGCCGGTGAGAAGAGGCTATTTGATATTAGCTCACTAGATGAATGGAGAACCCAAGCCTATGAAAATGCCAAACTATTCAAAGAAAAAGTAAAAAGGTGGCATGACAAAAAAAATCCAAAAGCGGGAATTCAAAATAGGAGACTATGTTCTTTTGTTCACCTCTCGTTTAAGATTTTTTGCAGGTAAGCTTCTCTCCAAATGGGAAGGACCATATATTATCGAAGAGGTTTATCATTCTGGAGCTATCAAGATTAATAATGCCGAAGGTACTAACCCGAAGGTGGTCAATGGACAAAGAATTAAGCACTACATCTGAGGTACGCCTATTAATGTTGAAAGCAATGTTATCCAAACCATGACACCGGAGGAATACATAAAAGAAACCTTCTGGAACACTCCAGAATTCTGAAAAATAGGAGGTACGTGATACAGCAAGTAAACGGACTCCGAAAAATCCGCAAAAATATTTTTTGTCAGTTTTGGAATATTAGAAAATTTTGGAATTTAAGAAATAAACCGGAAGGAGATCGAGGCGAGCACGATACAACAGGGCGCGCTAGCCCTGCTAGGCGCGCCCTGGTGGGTTGTGCCCACCTCGGACACCTTCCCGACTCCGTTTTCTTCCATATGCTTGTTTCCCAAGAATAAAAATTCTCTATATATACCCCCGACTGTTTTGACGACCGCATCACAAAAAAATCCTGTGTTCTTGTTTCGTGCTGTTTTCCTGACAGATCTGAAAACATGTCGTCTCAAGATTTAGAGGGGGAGAGCTATGTTGCTGACTATGTTGCAAACCCCAAGATCTATGGAGAAGTGGAGGATTATGGATGGACCTCAGATGAGGAGGAAGACGTTGCCATGAAGGAAACAAAGGATGATAGCTCTGAGGAAGACGATGATCCATTACCTCAACCCGGAGACATGCATGTGGAATTCAAGAAGTCAAGCCTTCCTAGAGGATACAAACTTGAGGTCCAATTTATCCCATCTTGTTTTCTGCTGGAGAGCAAGGCGGCATTATGCAAAAAGATATTAAAGCTCGAGTTGGAGAATGATGATCTAAGGGAGGAAAATTTTATACTTAAATATAAGTTGAAGCAGAAGGCTGCATCATCACCACCACAAAAGGAGACTTGAGCACACGGGTATGGGCACTCCCCTTGGCTTGAGCCAAGCTTGGGGGAGGTGCCCCGGTATCGTATCACCATCACTTTTATTCTCCTTTACCTATTTTAGTTCGATCTTTAGTTTTCCTTTGATTTAGTTGAATAAAAGTTTAGCATGATCTATTTTCGTGTGTTAGTCTCGTGGTCTATCTATCTATGTAATCGAGTGAGAGTTATATAATAAGTTTAGTTTGAGTTTTTGCCTCCCTACTTTCTTGTTGCAACCAAAATAAAGGAAAGGGAAATAAATGAAAAGAATCATATGCTAATCTTATGGTGAGTAATGACATCACATAAGGAAAAGTATAAGTAGTAAAATTTATTAGAGATTGACAAACATAGCATTGATCAATGATGCAATTCATGAAAGAATTAATAAGGGAAGAGAAGATTCACATGCAAATACACCATCCTGGACATCTTTTATGATTGTGAGCCCCCATTAAATATTATATGTCAAAATGGTTGACATGGACAAGGAAGATAACGTAATGATTTATGTTTGTTCATATCCACATAGAAATTATATTGTCATAGATCCTTCAACATGTGGTGCTTGCTCAATATCTTTTCTAGCCAAAAATTCCGCACTAAGTAGAGATACTACTTGTGCATCCAAAAACCCAAACCCAAATTCATTCTTTGAGAGTCCACCATACCTACCTACGGATCGAGTAAGATCCTTCAAGTAAGTTGCCATCGGTGCAATAAGGCAATAAAAATTGCTTCTAAAAGTGTTTTGATCAATTAGTGTAAGAGAAAATTGAGCGCTATACGAACTTATGATGGCAAAGTAATAAAAGCGACGGACTGCATAATAAAGGTTGCTATCATAGGGGGCAATATAGCTTGACGTTCTTTTACATTAAGGTATTGGGCATACAAACCAAAAAGCGCATGACAACCTCTGCTTCTCTTACTTTCATGTATTAACTTTTATGCAAGAGTCAAGTATTCTCCCCTATTCCTTTTTCCTTTTTCTTTTGCAAGCATCATGTGGTGAGGACAGATCTAGGCACATATATCCTGTTGGATATGAGTGGGCATGAGTTATTATTGTTGACATCACCCTTGAGGTGAATACGTTGGGAGGCGAAACTATAAGCCCCTATCTTTCTATGTGTCCAGTTGAAACTTTTTGCTCATGGGTATGTTGTGAGTGTTAGCAATCATAGAAGACTAAATGATGGTTGAGTATGTGGACTTGCCAAAAGTCTCCAACATGAGACCCTTCCTGAAAATATGATGAATTGTAGTTGCAAAGTTGACTGAGAACATAGTTTGTTGGTTTTCAATAAGGTTTATGCTTCACACTTCTATCTTGTGATGAATTATTACTTGTTCATGAGAAGCTATATGATGAAAGTATATGAATAAGTTTTATGATACAATTTGTTGTTGTTATGATAATAAGCATGATGCTTCTATGTCCGTATTTTGTTTTTATCGACACCTCTCTCTCTCAAACCATGTGGACATGCTTTTCAATTTCGGTTTTTCGCTTGAGGACAAGCGATGTCTAAGCTTGGAGGAGTTGATACGTCCATTTTGCATCTTGATATCCTACTCTTATTTATTATGTTTTGTTGAATAATAATGCTTTAGGGAGTGATTCTATTGCCTTTTCTCTCATAATATGCAAGGTTTACACAAAGAGGGAGAATACCGGCAGCTGGAATTCTGGACCTAAAAAAGCACATCAGAGATACCTATTCTGCACATCTCCAATGAAGCTGAAACTTTACGGAGATTATTTTTGGATTTAATAAAAAATACTGGAGCAAAGAACTACTGGAGGGAGCCACCCTGGTGGGCACTAGACACCAGGGCGCGCCAGCCCCCCCCCCCCCAGGCGCGCCCTAGAGGGTTGTGCCCTCCTCGGGCCACCTCCGGTGCCCATCTTCTGGTATACAGGCTCTTTTGACCTAGAAAAAAAATAAGGAGAGGACTTTCGGGACAGAGCGCCCCTGTCTCGAGGCGGAACTTGGGCAGGAACACTTTTGCCCTCCAGCGGAGCGATTGTGCCGGGGGAACTTCCCTCCCGGAGGAGGAACTCAAAGCCATCGTCATCACCAAAACCCCTCTCATCTTTGGGAGGCCAATCTTCATCAACATCTTCAAGATCACCATCTCATCTCAAACCCTAGTTCATCTCTTGTGTTCAATCTTTGTACCGGAACCTTAGATTGGTACCTGTGGGTGACTAGTAATGTTGATTACGTCTTGTAGTTGATTATTATATGGTTTATTTGGTGGAAGATTTTATATTCAGATCCATTATGCTATTCAATACCCCTCTGATCTTAAGCATGATTATTATGTGTGAGTAGTTGGCTTTGTTCTTGAGGTCACGGGAAAAGTCATGTTGCAAGTAATCATGTGATATGTGTTCGATATTTTGATGATATGTATGTTGTGATTCCCTTAGTGGTGTCATGTGAACGTCGACTACATGACATTTCACCATCGTTGGGCCTAAGGGAATGCATTGTGGAGTAGTTATTATATGATGGGTTGCTAGAGTGACAGAAGCTTAAACCCTAATTTATGCGCTACTTCGTAAGGGGCTGATTTGGATGCAAATGTTTAGTGCTATGGTTAGATTTTATCTTAATACTTTTCTCGTAGTTGCGAATGCTTGCGAGGGGGTGAATCATAAGTGGGAGGTTGTTCAAGTAAGAACAGCACCCAAGCACCGGTCCACCCACATATCAAATTATCAAAGTAGCGAACACGAATCAAACCAACAGGATAAAAGTGACTAGATGAAATTCCCGTGTACCCTCAAGAACACTTTGCCTATTACCAGAGATTGTTCTGGCCTGTCCTTTTCCACAAAAGGATTGGGCTACCTTGCTGCACTTTATTTACCGTTACCATTACTTGCTTGTACCAATTATCTTGCTATCAAACTATCTGTTACCTACAATTTCAGTGCTTGCAGAAATTACCTTGCTGAAAACCGCTTGTCATTTCCTTCTGCTCCTCGTTGGGTTCAACACTCTTACTTATCGAAAGGACTACGATTGATCGCCTATACTTGTGGGTCATCAGGGCTCGGGTTTTGCCAACGGGGCGCCATTTCGAGCGCTGTTTAGTGCGTTCGGTAGCTGGCATGACTGCGGTCCCGTTCCGACCGTCAGGAGGGGCGGGGGTGGCCGGAGCTCGCCAGAATGGAGCTCGCGGCGGCGTCTGGCGTTCGGGTCCGAAGCAAATGGCGCTACGACGGGCTAGCGTCAAAATGAAACGGGCAGGGAGGCGCTATGCGATGCGTCGAGGCGGAGGAGCACGAGCCCGGGACCAAATGGTCACTGGAGCCTCGCCGGCGACGAGCCCGAGCGGAGCTCAGTCGCGGCCATGGTGGCAAGGGGGGCTACGCGGTCGGATTGCGCTCGGAGAGAGAGGGGAAAGGAGGCGGGGCTCACAGCGGTCCTGCAGATGTGCTTAGCGGGATCGGGGAGGGCTCGACAGCGCCGGAATCGTCGACGGGGCGCGGCGGCGACCCGAGGAGGAAGAAGGCGCGGGGGCGGCAGCGCAGGGGTTCTGGGCTCCAATGGGTGGGCGCAGTCGACGGAGGGGAAGCAGACGGAGCGGCTGGACACCACGGGGAGGCGCGGGGACGACGGAGGCCGTGGCTACGGCGGAGCCATGGCGACGGTGGCGCGGGTCCGAGTGAGGAAGGAGGCAGGCGAGCGTGGGGAGGGAACTGGAGGGGGGCTAGGGTTCGGGGGTCGACGGGGAGGCCTTGAAGGCGGCGGGGAGCCGCCTGATGCGCGCAAGGGCGACGGGGGTGGCCGGTGGCGGCCATCGCCGCGTCCACGTCCCCCGTGGTGAGCAGGAGGGGGACGATGCGGGGGGGGGGGGGGAGATGGGCTGGGCCGGCCATTTGGGCCGGCAGGCCTAAGTGACCAGGGCACTTAGCCCTTTTTCTTTTGATTTTAATTCTTTTGCTTATCTTTTATTTCTGATTCCGGTTTTTATTTGTTTTAATAACAAAAATACATTTGTAAAATATGTGACTTAGCCCAATAACTGTAATGCAATAATTGGTAGTGTCACAAAAAGTTTGAGGACTTTTTGAATTTATTTGAAATCTGCAAAAAACAAAAGGGAATTTAATTAATTGATAGGCCTCTGTTTTATTTATTTATGAGGCACCAAAACACTTTGCAAAATGTTGGCTACAATTTTGTAATAGCTTGGGGAATATTTTCAACACATGCATGATTTTTAATTCCTAGTTTGCAAAACTTTTAAATCCACTTTTCAAATGAATTGGAATTGCAAAGGAATTTGAATTAGGGTTTGATTCCAACAGTGATCATACTCGGATTAGCAAAATGGATTACTGTAGCTTGATTACAACGATTGCCGTAGCACTTTATCCAGGGTGTCACACCAAAGTCCTATCATTTTTCTTTTTCTTTTTATTTTTAGAAGGACTAGGTGCGTCAGCATTAATTCTTTGAGAGTCTTGTTCAATTCTTTTAGGATGACCTTCAGGATAAAGAGGTTCTTGGGTCATTCTACCTCCTCTAGTAACAACTCCAATAGCATGATCATTCATTTCATTAAGCAATTCTCTTTGAGATTTAGCAACTTGTTCTAACTGTTGGGGAACGTTGCATGGGAAACCAAAAATTTCCTACGCACACGCAAGATCTATCCATGGTGATGAGCATCTACGAGAGGGAGAGTGGATCTACATACCCTTGTAGATCGCTAAGTGGGAAGCGTTAAGAAATGCGGTTGATGTAGTCGAACGTCTTCGCGATCCAAATCGCTAGCCGTCCCGCGATCCAATCACGATCTAGTGCCGAACTGACGGCACCTCCGCTTTTAGCACACGTACAGCTCGATGACGATCTCCGCCTTCTTGATCCAGCAAGAGGGAGCGGAGAGGTAGATGAGTTCTCCGGCAGCGCGACGGCGCGGCGGCGGTGGTGGTGGAACTATTCCGACAGGGCTTCGCCTAAGCACTGCTGAAAACTAGAGGATACGATCTATTGGGAGAGATTGCTGCACCGTGGCCTTTAGGGTTGGGTGTCTTTGGCCCTCTCTCCCTCTAGTATATATAGGAGGGAGGGGAGGGGCTGGTGCCTCTAGGGAACCTCCTAGGAGTCGGCCGAAGTGGGGAGGAGGGGGAGTCCAACTCCAATCCTACTCCTAGTAGGATTCCTCCCCACTTGGAAACCCTTCCCCCCTTTTGGGCTTTTGCCCTTTCCCACCTCCTAGCCGCATGGGCCCTTAGGGGCTGGCCTTCCCAGCCCACTAAGGTCTGGTGCACCACCCCTAAGGCCCATGTGGCCTTCCGACGTGGGTGGCCCCTCCCGATGGACCCCCGGAACCCTCCCGGCACTCCCGGTACACTACCGAAAATACCCGAAACTTTTTCGGTGACCAAAATGGGACTTCCTATATATCAATCTTTACCTCTGGACCATTTCGGAGCTCCTCATGACGTCCGGGATCTCATCCGGGACTCCGAACAACCTTCGGTCACGACCATACATAACTCAATACTACTGAAACGTCACCGAACGTTAAGTGTGCAGACCCTGCGGGTTCGAGAACTATGTAGACATGACCAAGACACCTCTACGGTCAATAACCAATAGCGGGACCTGGATGCCCATATTGGTTCCTACATATTCTACGAAGATCTTTATCGGTTGAACCTCTATGTCAAGGATTCAGTTAATCCCGTACGCTGTTCCCTTTGTTCTTCGGTATGTTACTTGCCCGAGATTCGATCGTCGGTATCTCTATACCTAGTTCAATCTCGTTACCGACAAGTCTCTTTACTCGTTCCGTAATACAAGATCCCGTGGCTAACACTTTAGTCACATTGCTTGCAAGGCTTATTGTGATGTTGTATTACCGAGTGGGCCCTGAGATACCTCTCCGTCATACGGAGTAACAAATCCCAGTCTCGATCCATGCCAGCTCAACAGACACCTTCGGACATACCTGTAGAGCATCTTTATAGTCACCCAGTTACGTTGTGACATTTGATACACACAAGGTATTCCTCCGGTGTCAGTGAGTTGCATGATCTCATGGTCATAGGAACAGATACTTGACATGCAGAAAACAATAGCAATAAACTGACACGATCATATGCTATGTTCATAAGTTTGGGTACTGTCCATCACATCATTCTCCTAATGATGTGATCCCGTTATCGAATGACATCTCATGTCTATGGTTAGGAAACCTTGACCATCTTTGATCAACGAGTTAGTCTACTAGAGGCATACTAGGGACACAGTGTTGTCTATGTATCCACACATGTATTAGTGTTTCCAATCAATACAATTATAGCATGGATAATAAACGATTATCATGAACAAGGAAATATAATAATAAGTACGTTTATTACTGCCTCTAGGGCATATTTCCAACAGTCTCCCACTTGCACTAGAGTCAATAATCTAGCTCACATCACTATGTGATTTACATTGTAATGAATCTAACACCCATACAGTTCTTGTGTTGATCATGTTTAGCCCTTGGATGAGGTTTAGTCATCGGATCTGCAACATTCAGATCCGTGTGCACTTTGCAAATATTTATGTCGTCCTCCTTGATGTAATCGCGGATGGAATTAAAACATCGCTTTATGTGTCTGGTCCTCTTGTGAAACCTTAGTTCCTTGGCTAGAGCAATGGCACCAGTGTTGTCACAGAACAGAGTCATTGGGTTTAGTGCACTAGGCACTACTCCAAGATCTGTCATGAACTCCTTCATCCAGACACCTTCCTTCGCCGCCTCCGAGGCAGCGCGATGTACTCCGCTTCGCATGTAGAATCAGCTACCACGCTTTGCTTGGAACTGCACCAGCTTACCGCACCCCCATTGAGAATAAATATGTATCCGGTTTGACACTTAGAGTCATCCGGATCAGTGTCAAAGCTTGCATCGACGTAACCCTTTACGACGAGCTCTTGATCACCTCCATAAAAGAGAAACATGTCCTTAGTCCTTTTCAGGTACTTCAGGATATTCTTGACCGCCGTCCAGTGTTCCATTCCTGGATCACTTTGAAACCTTCTGGCCATACTTATGGCAAGGCTGACATCGGGTCTTGTGCACAGCATTGCATACATGATAGAGCCTATGGCTGAAGCATAGGGGACGACACTCATCTTTTCTCTATCTTCTGCAGTCACTGGGCATTGAGTCTTACTCCACTTCAGACCTTGAAATACAGGCAAGAACCCCTTCTTGGACTTATCCATTTTGAACTTCTTCAAAACTTTGTCAAGGTATGTGCTCTGTGAAAGTCCTATTAAGCGTCTCGATCTATCTCTATGGATCTTGATGCCTAATATGAAAGCAGCTTCTCCTAGGTCCTTCATTGAAAAACTCTTGTTCAAATATTCCTTCACGCTCTCCAAAAGTTCTATATTGTTTCCAATCAGTAATATGTCATCCACATATAATATTAGAAGCGCTATAGAGCTCCCACTCACTTTCTTGTAAATACAAGCTTCTCCGTAAACTTGTATAAACTCGAACGCTTTGATCACCTCATCAAAGCGAAGATTCCAACTCCGAGATGCTTGCACCAGTCCATAAATGGATCGCTGGAGTTTGCAAACTTTGTCAGCATTCTATGGATCGACAAAACCTTCTAGTTGCATCATATACAACTCTTCCTTAAGGAAGCCGTTAAGGAACGCTTTTTTGACATCCATCTGCCAAATTTCATAATCGAAAAAGGCAGCTATTGCTAACATGATTCTGACGAACTTAAGCATCGCTACGGGTGAGAAGGTCTCATCTTTGTCAACTCCTTGAACTTGTGAAAAACACTTTGCCACAAGTCGAGCTTTATAGACGGTGACATTACCGTCCGTGTACGTCTTCCTCTTAAAGATCCATTTTTTCTGAATGGCTTTTCGCCCTTCAGGTAATACTTCCAAAGCCCATGCTTTGTTTTCATACATGGATCCCATCTCGGATTTCATGTCCTCTAACCATTTCTCGGAATCCGGGCCCATCATCGCTTCTACCTAGCTCGTAGGTTCAACATTGTCCAACAACATGACCACTAAGACAGGGTTTTCATACCACTCAGGAGCAGTATGTGTCCTTGTCGACCTACGAGGTTCAATAGCAACTTGATCCGAAGCTTCATGATCATCATCATTAACTTCTTCTTCAACTGATGTAGGCTCTACAGAAACATCTTTCTGTGCTGCGCTACTCTCAGGTTGAAGTAAAGGTTCAACAACCTCATCAAGTTCTATTTTCCTCCCACTCAATTCTTTCGAGAGAAACTCTTTCTCAAGAAATGTTTCGTTTTTAGCGACAAACACTTTGCCTTCGGATCTGAGATAGAAGGTAGACCCAACTGTCTCTTTTGGGTACCCTATGAAGATGCATTTCTCCGCTTTGGGTTCCAGCTTTTCAGGCTGAAGCTTTTTGACATGAGCATCACATCCCCAAACTTTAAGAAACGACAACTTTGGCTTCTTGCCAAACCATAGTTCATATGGCGTCGTTTCAACGGATTTCAATGGTGCCCTATTTAAAGTGAATGCAGCTATCTCTAATGCATAACCCCAAAACGATAGTGGCAAATCGGCAAGAGACATCATAGATCGCACCATATCCAATAAGGTTCTATTACGACGTTCGGACACACCATTACGCTGTGGTGTTCCAGGCGGTGTCAATTGTGAAACAATTACACATTGTCTTAAGTGATTGCCAAACTCATAACTCAGATATTCTCCTCCTCGATCAGATCGCAGGAATTTGATCTTCTTGTTACGATGATTCTCAACTTCACTCTGAAATTGCTTGAACTTTTCAAACGTTTCAGACTTGTGTTTCATTAAGTAAATATACCCATATCTACTTAAGTCATCAGTGAAGGTGAGAAAGTAACGATAACCACCGCGCGCCTCAATGCTCATCGGACCGCACACATCAGTATGTATGATTTCCAACAAGTCACTTGCCCGTTCCATTGTTCCAGAGAACGGGGTCTTAGTCATCTTGCCCATGAGGCATGGTTCACATGTGTCAAGTGATTCAAAATCAAGTGACTCCAAAAGTCCATCAGCATGGAGCTTCTGCATGCGTTTTACACCAATATGACCTAAGCGGCAGTGCCACAAGAAAGTGGTACTATCATTATCAACTCTACATCTTTTGGCATCAATGTTATGAACATGTGTATCATCACTATCGAGATTCAATAAGAATAAACCCCTCACATTGGGTGCATGACCATAAAAGATATCACTCATATAAATAGAACAACCATTATTCTCTGATTTAAATGAGTAACCGTCTCGCAATAAACAAGATCCAGATATAATGTTCATGCTTAACGCAGGCACTAAATAACAATTATTTAGGTTCATCACTAATCCCGATGGTAATCGAAGAGCGAGCGTGCCGAGGGGGATCACATCAACCTTGGAACCATTTCCCACGCGCATCGTCACTTCGTCCTTTGCCAGCCTCCGTCTATTCCGCAGTTCCTGTTTTGAGTTGCAAATCTGAGCAACCGAACCGGTATCAAATACCCAGGCACTACAACGAGAGTTGGTAAGGTACACATCAATAACATGTATATCATATATACCTTGTTTGGTGTTGGCCGCCTTCTTGTCAGCCAGATACTTGGGGCAGTTCCGCTTCCAGTGACCAGTTCCCTTGCAATGAAAGCACTCAGTTTCTGGCTTGGGTCCAGCCTTGGGTTTCTTCACGGGAGGGGCAATTGCTTTGCCACTCTTCTTGGAGTTACCCTTCTTAACCTTGCCATTCTTCTTGAAACTAGTGGTTTTATTGACCATCAACACTTGATGCTCCTTCTGAATCTTAGACTCAGCGACTTTTAACATCGCAAACAGCTCGGCAACTGACTTGTTCATCCCGTGCATGTTATAGTTCAACATGAAGCTCTTATAGCTAGGTGGCAGTGATTGAAGAACTCTGTCAGTGATCGCCTCTGCCGGAAGGGGCATCCCCAATTCAGCCAGACGGGTGGAATACCCAGACATTTTGAGTATGTGTTCACTGACAGACCTGTTCTCCTCCATCTTGCAAGCATAGAACTTATCGGAGGTCTCATACCTCTCGATCCGGGCATTCTTCTAAAAGATAAACTTCAACTCCTGGAACATATCATATGCTCCATGACGTTCAAAACGTCTTTGAAGTCCCGCTTCTAAGCCATACAACATTGCACATTGAATCATTGAGTAATCATCAGAACGTGCCTGCCAGGCGTTCACAACGTCTGCAGACTCTACTGGAGCGGGTGGTTCACCAAGCGGTGCATCAAGGACATAAGCCTTTTGGGAAGCCATAAGGATAATCCTTAGATTACGGGCCCAGTCCACAAAGTTACTTCCATCATCTTTCAACTTACCTTTCTCTAGGAACGCATTAAAATTCAGGGGTGCTACTTGCTACTACGCGAGCCATTGATATACAACATAAATTTTGCAAAAACAACTTAGACTATTGTTCAAGATAATGAGTTTAGTTAATCATATTACTTAAAAACTTCCACTCAAATTGACATCCCTCCGGTCATTCGAGTGTCACATGATCCAAATCCACCAACTCAAGTCCGATCATCATGTGAGATGAGGTGGTTTCAATTGTGAACATCTTCATGTTGATCATATCTACTATACGACTCATGTTCAACCTTTCGGTCTCTTGTGTTCCAAGGCCATGTCTGTACATGCTAGGCTTGTCAAGTTTAACACGAGTGTTCTGCTTGTGCAACACTGGCTTGCACCCGTTGTATACAAACGTAGAGTCTATCACACCCGATCATCACGTGGTGTCTCGAAACGACGAACTTTCGCGATGGTGCACACTTGGGGAGAACACAATTTTATCTTGAAATTTTAGTGAGGGATCACCTTGTAATGCTATCGTCGTCCTAAGCAAAATAAGATGCATAAAAGGATTAACATCACATGCAAATCATAAGTAACATGATATGGCCATGAACTTGTGCTTTTGATCTCCATATCCAAAGCACCGGCATGATCTCCATCATCACCGTCATGACACCATGATCTCCATCATCTTGATCTCCATCAACGTGTCACCATGAGTTTGTCACGCCAACTGTTGCTTCTACGACTATTGCTAACTCATAGCGATAAAGTAAAGCAAAACGGCGAAAATAAATTAAAGACAACCCTATGGCTCCTGCCGGTTGCCGTACTCATCGATGTGCAAGTCGTGATATTCTATACAAAACATGATCATCTCATACATCACATATATCTCATCATGTAATTGGCCATATCACATCACAACATACCCTGCAAAAACAAGTTAGACATCCTCTAATTGTTGTTGCATGTTTTACGTGGCTGCTACGGGTATCTAGCAAGAACAATTCTTACCTACGCAAAAACCACAATGGTGATATACAAAATGCTTTTCAACCTTCTCAAGGACCGCCTTTGTCGAATCCGATCCAACTAAAGTGGGAGAAACAGACACCCGCCAGCCATCTTTATGCAACGAAGTTACATGTCAGTTGATGGAACCGGTCTCTCGTAAGCGTACGAGTAAGGTTGGTCCGGGCCGCTTCATCCCACAATACCGCCGAATCAAGAAAAGACCAAGGGAGGAAGCAATCTGAATATCAACGCCCACAAACTCCTTTGTGTTCTACTCGTGATCTCATCTACACATAGACCTAGCTCATGATGCCACTGTTGGGGAACGTTGCATGGGAAACAAAAAATTTCCTACGCACACGCAAGATCTATCCATGGTGATGAGCATCTATGAGAGGGAGAGTGGATCTACATACCCTTGTAGATCGCTAAGTGGGAAGCATTAAGAAACGCGGTTGATGTAGTCGAACGTCTTTGTGATCCAAATCGCTAGCCGTCCCGCGATCCAATCACGATCTAGTGCCGAACGGACGGCACCTCCGCATTTAGCACACGTACAGCTCGATGACGATCTCCGCCTTCTTGATCCAGCAAGAGGGAGCGGAGAGGTAGATGAGTTCTCCGGCAGCGCGACGGCGCGGCGGCGGCGGTGGTGGAACTATTCCGACAGGGCTTCGCCTAAGCACTGCTGAAAACTAGAGGATACGATCTATTGGGAGAGAGGGCTGCACCGTGGCCTTTAGGGTTGGGTGTCTTTGGCCCTCTCTCCTTCTAGTATATATAGGAGGGAGGGGAGGGGCCGGCTCCCCTAGGGAACCCCCTAGGAGTCGACCGAAGTGGGGAGGAGGGGGAGTCCAACTCCAATCCAACTCCTAGTAGGATTCCTCCCCACTTGGAAACCCTTCCCCCCTTTTGGGCTTTTGCCCATTCCCACCTCCTAGCCGCATGGGCCCTTAGGGGCTGGCTTGCCCAGCCCACTAAGGTCTGGTGCACCACCCCTAAGGCCCATGTGGCCTTCCGGCGTGGGTGACCCCTCCCGATGAACCCCCGGAACCCTGCCGGCACTCCCGGTACACTACCGGAAATACCCGAAACTTTTCCGGTGACCAAAACGGGACTTCCTATATATCAATCTTTACCTCCGGACCATTTCGGAGCTCCTCGTGTCGTCCGGGATATCATCCAGGACTCCGAAAAACCTTCGGTCACCACCATACATAACTCAATACTACCGAAACGTCACCGAACGTTAAGTGTGCTGACCCTGCGGGTTCGAGAACTATGTAGACATGACCGGGACACCTCTACGGTCAAGAACCAATAGCGGGACCTGGATGCCCATATTGGTTCCTACATATTCTACGAAGATCTTTATCGGTTGAACCTCTATGTCAAGGATTCAGTTAATCCCGTACGCTGTTCCCTTTGTTCTTCGGTATGTTACTTGCCCGAGATTCGATCGTCGGTATCTCTATACCTAGTTCAATCTCGTTACCGGAAAGTCTCTTTACTCGTTCCGTAATACAAGATCCCGTGTCTAACACTTTAGTCACATTGCTTGCAAGGCTTATTGTGGTGTTGTATTACCGAGTGGGCCCTGAGATACCTCTCCGTCATACGGAGTAGCAAATCCCAGTCTCGATCCATGCCAGCTCAACAGACACCTTTGGACATACCTGTAGAGCATCTTTATAGTCACCCAGTTATGTTGTGACGTTTGATACACACAAGGTATTCCTCCGGTGTCAGTGAGTTGCATGATCTCATGGTCATAGGAATAGATACCTGACATGCAGAAAACAATAGCAATAAACTGACACGATCATATGCTACGTTCATAAGTTTGGGTCTTGTCCATCACATCATTCTCCTAATGATGTGATCCCGTTATCAAATGACATCTCATGTTTATGGTTAGGAAACCTTGACCATCTTAGATCAACGAGCTAGTCTACTAGAGGCATACTAGGGACACAGTGTTGTCTATGTATCCACACATGTATTAGTGTTTCCAATCAATACAATTATAGCATGGATAATAAACGATTATCATGAACAAGGAAATATAATAATAACTACTTTTATTATTGCCTCTAGGGCATATTTCCAACACTAACTGGGTTTGAACCATAGAGGCATGTTTTCCTACACCTCTAACATCATTGCTGATTCTAAGTAACAAGTCACTCACATGAGCAATCATATCAGAATTATATTTCAATTGTTTCAGAACATTTGCATTGAAGTGGTCTTGTTTCCTAATGTAGTTATCAAACTCATATAAGCATTGACTAGGATGTTTATTGTAAGGGTTATCACTTATATCAAACTTTAATAAAGAATTTACCTCTACCACCTGTTGAGGTGTTGGTGTGTCAAGGCCGTGTATTTCTTCAATAGGTGGTACTACCTCCGTCCTGGTTTATTGGTCCCCTTTGTAATTTGAGCCAAAGTTTGACCAAAGATTTAACTAATAAAATGTTAATGCATGTCAACAAAAATTATATCGTTGGGTTCGTATTTGAACATAGTTTCCAATGATATAATTTTTGGTGACATGCATGAACATTTTGCTAGTTCAATCTACGGTCAAAATTTGGCACAAAATACAATGGGGACCAATAAACCAGGACGGTGGTAGTAAGTTCTTAACATCCTCAGGTTTATTACCTTTTTCCTTCATACATTTCTTTGCCTCTTGCATATCTTCATGACTGAGAAATAAGATACCCTTCTTCTTTGGAGTGGGTTTAGGTAGCGGTTCAGGGAGAGTCCAATCATCATAATTCTTCAATATATTATTCAATAGTTCCTCAGCTTGTTCAACAGTTCGTTCCCTGAAAACACAACCAGCATAACTATCTAGGAAGTCCCTAGAAGCATCAGTTAGTCCATTATAGAAGATATCAAGTATTTCATTTTTCTTAAGAGGGTGGTCAGGCAAAGCATTAAGCAATTGGAGAAGCCTCCCCCAAGCTTGTGGAGACTCTCTTCTTCAATTTGCCCAAAGTTAAATATTTCCTGTAAGGCAACTTGTTTGTTATGAGTAGGAAAATATTTTTCAGAGAAGTAGTAAATCATATCCTGGGGGCTACGCACACAACCAGGAGCAAGATTATTGTACCATATCTTAGCATCACCGTTTAATGAGAACGGAAATAATTTGAGAATATAGTAGTAGCGAATCTTCTCATCATTAGCAAAGAGGGTGGCTATATCATTTAACTTAGTAAGATATGCCACTGCAGTTTCAGTTTCATAGCCATGAAAAGGATCAGATTCAACCAAAGTAATTAACACTGGGTCGACAGAGAATTCATAATCCTTATCGGTAACAAAGATAGGTGAAGTAGCGAACTTAGGATCACATTTCATTCTAGCATTCAAAGTCTTTTATTTATACTTGCATAATAATTTCTTAAGATCATCTCTATCCTTACAAGCAATGATTTCTCTACCTATCTCCCCATCCATAACGTAACCCTCAGGTATCTTAGGCATTTCAAATCTAGGAGAGCTAGGTCTAATAGGTATTTCATAGTTCTCAGTTTCAAAGACTTCATCAGTTTCAGTAATCTCATCAGTTTCAATAATTTCATTCTCTTTAGCTCTAGCAATTTGTTCATCAAGAAATTCACCTAGTGGCACATTATCATCAAGCATGGTACAAGCATCATTATAAGCATCATTCATAGCAGAAGTAGAGTCATCAATAACTTGCGACATATCAGGATTAATAGCTTGTGGTGGTGTTGCAAGTTTACTCATAACCGAAGGTGAATCAAGTACAGAGCTAGATGGCAATTCCTTACCTCCCTCGTCTTGGAGGGAAAAATCTTGGTTCTTGTATCCTTCAGATTATTCATAGTGATTAATTGATATAAATCCCAAGTGACTCAACAAATATAGCTATGCTCCCCGGCAACGGCGCCAGAAAAACGTCTTGATAACCCACAAGTATAGGGGATCGCAACAGTTTTCGAGGGTAGAGTATTCAACCCAAATTTATAGATTCGACACAAGGGGGGGCCAAAGAATATTTGCAAGTACTAGCAGTTGAGTTGTCAATTCAACCACACCTGGAGATTAAATATCTGCAGCAAAGTGATTAGTATCACAGTAGTATGATAGTTTTGATAACAGGAGCAAGAGTAGTAACGGTAACTCTGATAGCAATGATTTTGTAGCAAGTGTAACAGTAGCAATATCAATAGTAACTTAGCAAGAACAATAGGTGGAAAACTCGTAGGCACTGGATCGGTGAACTCGTTGGATGATATTCATCATATAACAGTCATAACCTAGGGCGACACAGAACTAGCTCTAGTTCATAAATGTAATGTAGGCATGTATTCCGTAAATGGTCATACGTGCTTATGGAAGAGAACTTGCATGAAATCTTTTGTCCTACCCTCCCGTGGCAGCGGGGTCCATAAGGAAACTAAGGGATATTAAGGCCTCCTTTTAATAGAGAACCGGAACAAAGCATTAACACATGGTGAATACATGAACTCCTCAAACTACGGTCATCACCGGAAAGTATCCCAAATATTGTCACTATGGGGTTTACAGATCATAACACATAGCAGGTGCATATGACTAGCAAGATTGGATCAAGAACATAGATATAATGGTGATAACATAAACGGTTCAGATCTACAATCATGGCACTCGGGCCCTAGTGACAAGCATTAAGCATGGCCAAGTCATAGCAACATCAATCTCAGAACATAGTGGATACTAGGGATCAAGCCCTAACAAAACTAACTCGATTATATGATGAATCTCATCCAACTCCTCACCGACCAGGGAGCCTACGAACGAATTACTCACTCCCAGTGGGGAGCATCATGGAATTGGCGTTGGAGAAGGGTTGATGATGACGAAGACCGAAGATTCCCCTCTCCGGAGCCCCAAACGGGCTCCAGATCTGGCCTCCTGATGAAGAACAAGAGGTGGCAGCGCCTCCGTATCATAAAACGCGATAAAACTTTCTCTCCTATTTTTTCTCTGAAAATAGGAATTTATAGTGCTAGAATTAGGGTCAGTGGGGCCACGAGGTGGGCACAACCCACCAGGGCGCGCCTGGAGGGGGTGGCGCGCCCTGGTGTATCGTGCCCATCCAGGGCACCCCCTCCGGTGGTTCTTGGCTCCCGTATTTTTTATTTAATGTAAAATAATTCTCCAAAAAGTTTCGTCGAGTTCTGAGAACTTTTATTTCTGCACAAAAACAACACCATGGTAGTTCTGCTGAAAATAGCGTCAGTCCGGGTTAGTTTCATCCAAATCATGCAAATTAGAGTCCAAAACAAGAGCAAAAGCGTTAGGAAGTAGATACGACGGAGACGTATCAACCCACATCTTTATAAATAAGGAGTAGATAGTATTATTAGACGTTGTATACCTAAGCATTGATACGTCTCCAACGTATCTATAATTTTTGATTGTTCCATGCTGATATATTATCATTCTAGGATACCTTTTGGGTATTTATTTACCATTTTATAATATTTTTGAGCACTAACCTATTAACCCGGTGCCCAGTGCCAGTTCATGTTTTCTGCGTGTTTTTGCCTTTTCAAAGTTACAATACCAAACGGAGTCCAATTGCCACGAAACTTTTTGGTGATTTTTTTGGGAACAATACAAGACCAAGAAGCTTCGGAGGAGGGCCAGGACATGCACCAGGGGCCCACAAGCCATCTGGCCGCGCCCCCAGGGGTGGCCCCCTGGAGCGTCTCTCGACGTCATTTTCTGGCCTATAAATTCACATCTACCCTAAAAACACCAGAAGCGCTCCCGAAACACTTTTTCCGTCGCCGCAAGTCTCTGTTCCGACAGGAGGCTATCTACACCTCCGTTGCAGCACCCTGCCGGAGGGGAGATCAATCACGGAGGGCCTCTTCATCAACCTTTGCTGCCCTCACCATGATGTGTGAGTAGTTCACCACAAACCTACGGGTCCGTAGGTAGTACCTAGATGGAAATCTCTCTCTCTCTCTCTCTCTCTTGATCTTCAATACAATGTTCATCGCATCTTTGCCTTGATCTATCTGATGCAATCCCTTTGTATGGTGTGTTTGTTGGGATCCGATGAATTGTGAGTTTATGTTCAGATTTTTCATGAAAAGTATTTGAGTCAAACCCGATTAGTATGATTCTTATTTGCATGATCGTCGTAGCTTCGTAATGCTCTCCGATCTATTGAGATAGTTTGGCCAACTAGATTGATATTTCTTCGGTGGGAGTGGTGCGTTGTAGTAGGTTCAACCTGACGAGTTTCTATATCCCAGTGACAGATGGGGACAAGTTGCATCTTTGTGTTGTTGCTACGAAGGACAAAACGATGGGGTTTATTCATATTAGTTGAGTTTACTTTGTCTACATCATGTCATCGTTCTCCAAGCATTACTCCATTTGTCATGAACTTAATATGTAGAGAGGCAAGCATAGAAGCGCTCTTGAAGTGGAGTAATAGTAGTAGGTGCAGGCAGGAGTCGGACTATTTGCTTATGGAAGTGATTCCTATATACACATGATCATTTCCGTGAACATCGCATAATTATTCGCTTTTCTATCAATTGCCCAACAGTAATTTGTTTACCCACCGTATGCTTTGCTTATGAGAGATGCCACTAGAGAACTCTACGCCCCCCAGGTCTCTTCACTTATAAATTCACAAACGCTATCATTACCTTGCTGTTATTTATTACCTTTTATTTTATTTTGCACTTTACTATTATCTACAATTATCTACACAACTCACTTGCTTGCAAATAACGAGATCAAGGGGATTGACAACCCTCTTGCCGGCGTTGGGTGCAAGTTGTTTGTTCTTTTGTGTGCAGCCGCTGATGACGATTGAGGATTGGTATTCCTATTGGTTTGATAAACCTTGGTTTCATAACTGAGGGAGATACTTACCCACTTTGTGCTGCGATTACCCGTTCCTCTTCACGGAAAACACAACGTAGATAACGAGTATCAGGAAGGATTTCTGGCGCCGTTGCCAGGGAATACCATCACCAACTATCAAGTAACTTCACAAAAAAATTCATTCACTTGTTCTTCTTTTTATTTGTTGTTATATTTAGTTTGTCTCATAAAAATCAAAAATACAAAAATATTTAACTTCGCTAGTTCCTAGTTTGCTTCTAGTTTGCTTTACTTGCTAGTTTACTTGCCTTGCTTGCTTTGCTAGTCCGGTCACCATGTCTCAAGATACTACTAAGTTGTGTGATTTCTCAAATACTAATAATAATGATTTTATTAGTACTCCTATACCACCCGCCAGTAGTGCGGAGGTATTTGATATTAATGCTGCATTGCTCAATCTTGTCATGAAAGATCAATTTTCGGGAAGTCCTAATGAGGATCCCGCATCACATCTTAATACCTTTGTTGAATTATGTGATATGCAAAAGAAAAAGGATATGGATAATGATATTGTGAAATTAAAATTATTTCCTTTTTCACTAAGAGACAAAGCTAAAGCTTGGTTTTCATCTTTACCTCGTAATAGTATTGGAACGTGGGATAAGTGTAAAGATGCTTTTATTGCCAAGTATTTTCCTCCTGCTAAGATTATCTCCCTTAGAAGTAAAATAATGATTTTTAAACAGCAAGATCAAGAACATGTTGCTCAAGCTTGGGAGAGAATGAAATTGATGATAAGAAATTGTCCAACTCATGGCTTAAACTTGTGGATGATTATCCAAAAATTCTATGCTGGATTAAAATTTGTGTCTAGAAATCTTCTAGATTCTCCTGTAGGTGGTACCTTCATTGATGTGACCTTAGGGGAGGCCACAAAACTTCTGGACAACATTATGACAAATTATTCTCAATGGCATACCGAAAGAGCTTCGACTGGTAAGAAGGTAAATTATGTTGAAGAAATCGCTACTTTGAGTGAAAAAGTGGATGGTCTTATGAATATGGTTGCTAATAAAAATGCTAATGTTGATCCCAATGATATGCCTTTGTCTACTTTGATTGAGAAAAATAATGATGCTATTGATGTGAACTTCATCTCGCGAAATAATTTCACAACAATGCTTATAGAGGAAATTTCAATGCTAGACCATATCCCGATAATTCCTCTAACAACTATGGAAATTCTTATGGTAATTCATATGGCAATGCTTCTACAAATTATAATAGGATACCTTCTGGTCTTGAGAGCAAAATTAAAGAATTTATTAATTCTCAAAAGGTTTTCAACACTACGGTAGAAGAAAAGTTGCATACGATTGATACTTTGGCTAAAGACATGGATAGAATTGCTCTTGATGTTGAAACTCTTAAAAATAAGTCTTTGCCACCCAAGCATGATTTTAATGAGACTATTAAATCTATCCAATTATCTATTAATGAAAGTAAGGAGAGGACCGCTAAGTTGAGAGCTAAGCGAGAATTCTTAGAAAAAGCTCTTCCACCCGGTTTTTACCGGAATCATGATGAAGATCTTAACATGATTGGTGTTTCTCCTATTGAATTTTTTTATATCTCTGAATATAAATGATAAAGGGACTGGAGATGAGTCAACTTTAATTAAGGAGCGCCCCGTTTGCTTGGAGGGTGATGATTCTAATGCTAAAACTGAAAAAAGTGGGTTTGGAGAGGTCAAAACTTTAACTAGTGATGTGCCCACTATCTTGGATTACAATGACTTTAATTATAATAAATGCTCTTTATTAGAATGTATTTCCTTTCTGCAATCCATTATTAGCTCACCCAATGCTTATGAACAAAACAAAGCTTTTACCGAACATATAGTAGAAGCTATGATAAAAGCTTATGATGAGGAAATTGAGCTTGAAATTTCTATTCCTAGAAAATTGCATGATGAGTGGGAACCTACTATCAAAATAAAGATAAATAAATATGAATGCAATTCTTTGTGTGACCTTGGTGCTAGTGTTTCAACTATACCAAAAACTTTATGTGATGTGCTTGGTCTCACTAATATTGAAGAATGTTCCCTAAACTTGCATCTTGCGGACTCTACCATCAAGAAACCTTTAGGTAGAATTAATGATGTGCTTATTATTGCAAACAAAAATTATGTGCCTGTAGATTTCATTGTGCTTGATATTGATTGCAATCCTTCTTGTCCCATAATGCTTGGAAGGCCATTTTTACGAACTATAGGTGCAATTATTGATATCAAAGAGGGAAACATAAGATTCCAATTCCCATTAAAAAAAGGGATGGAACACTTCCCTAGGAAGATAATTAAAACACCTTATGAATCAATCATGAGAGCTACCTACGGGTTGAGTGTCAAAGATGACAACAATTGAAACTATGCATTATGCCTAGCTAGGGGCATAAAACAATAGCGCTTGTTGGGAGGCAACCCAATATGTATCTTTGTTTTTGTTTTTACTTTCTATTTTTGTGTGATAACATGATTGTTGCCCCTGTAATGATTGTGTTTTTATGTTTTAATTAGTGTTTGTGCCAAGTAAAGCCTTTGGGATGACCCACAAGATGAGTAGAAACGATGCTGAATCTGAAACAGAAACTTTGACTCTAGTGCAAGAATTTTCATTTTTTTACTGGGGCGTGATAATGATATGAAATTTTAACACAATATTACTATACAAATTATTTATGTTGTCCTAATTTTTCAGAATTTTTAGAGTTACAGAAGTATGGGCTCTTTATAGATTTCTACACACTGTTCTGTTTTAAACATATTCTGTTTTGCTTGCATGGTTTGCTTGTTTTTATTATGCCATGGACTATATCAGGGGGGTGTAAGCCATGGGGAAATTAGAATACAGTACCTATTATGCAAAAATGAATTTGAATCAATTTATCACAGTACCTCAAGTATGCAATATGTTTCTTATACTAATGGATCTCACGAAGTTTGGTTTAGTTTTGTGTGATTGAAGTTTTCAAGTTTTGGGTGTGATCACGATGGACTACGGAATAAGGAGTAGCAAGAGCCCAAGCTTGGGGATGCCAAGGCACCCCAAGTATAATTCTAAGGAGACTCAAGCATCTAAGCTTGGGGATGCCCCGGAAGGCATCCCCTCTTTCGTCTCAATCCATCGGTATGTCACTTGGAGCTATATTTTTATTCATCACATGATATGTGTTTTGCTTGGAGCGTCGTTTGCTTTTGTTTGCTTTTACTTTCAGTTTGTCACAATCATCATTCGCTGGACACACCTATTTGAGAGAGACACACCTTCATGATAATTTGCTAGGATACTCTATGTGCTTCACTTATATCTTTTGAGCTAGGCAGTTGCTCTAGTACTTCACTTATATCTTTTTTAGCACGGTGGCGTGTAGATTTTATAGAAATAATATGCTCTCATTCTTCACTTATATTTGTTTGAGAGCTGAGTAATAGTGACGGTAATTTGCATGGGTCATAAGACTAGTCCAAGAATATTAGGTATTCAATGAATGATATTCAAAACCATCGTGTAGCACATGTAGAGAAGTTGTGGATTAATGACATTGATATAGTAATATGAAAAAGCTGTGAGTCCAAAATTGTTGATTCGCAGAAGTGTCGAGATTAAGAGGTGTTAACTTGTTATTCATCTAAAAATTAAAGAGGCATGGTGATCATGTGTGAGCATTTATATTCCTCATTGAAATCCTAGTGTTGTTTTGAGTCGGGGGCACGCGATGGTTAACTCCTACCAAACTCCTCCCTCGGGGCATGCGAGGAGTACTTTGATTTGTGATAAAACTAATAAAACTTTGCAATAAGTATGTGAGTTCTTTATGACTAATGTGACACCATGGACATACGCATCTTCACCTTCTCATATTTGCTAGCCTCTTCGGTACCGTGCATAGCCCATTCTCACCTGGAGGATCGGTGCAAATATTCGCCGGTGCATCCAAACCCCGTGACATGATACGTTCTGTTGCACATAAGCCTCATTATATCTTCCTCAAAACAGCCACCATACCTACCTATTATGCCATTTCCATAGCCATTCCGAGATATATTGCCATGCAAATTCCATCGTCACTTCATATGACTAGTTCGTTCACCATCATAATGCTTTGCATGATCGTATAAAGCTGACATAGTATTTGTGACAAAGCTACTGTTCTTCATATTTTCGATACATGTCATGCTAGATCATTGTACATCCTGGTACACTCCCAGAGGCATTCATACAGAGTCATATCTTCTTATCAG
Source organism: Elymus sibiricus (assembly GCA_039707655.1). Classification (NCBI taxonomy): domain Eukaryota; kingdom Viridiplantae; phylum Streptophyta; class Magnoliopsida; order Poales; family Poaceae; genus Elymus; species Elymus sibiricus. The sequence continues at coordinate 84,355,756 of CM077665.1, forward strand.
TTCTTCATGTTGAGTTGTAGGTAAATAAACGTGTGATGATCATCATTATTAGAGCATTGTCCCTGTGAGGAAAGGATGATGGAGACTATGATTCCCCCCACAAGTTGGGATGAGACTTCGGACGAAAAATGAAATAAAAATGGGGGAGGCCAAATGAGCCCACCATATATAAAAAAAGAGGAGAAAATGGGGGAGGCAAAAATAAAAAAATGAATGAGAGAAAAGAGAGAAGGGACTTTGCTACTATCCTTTACCACACTTGTGCCTCAGAGTGGCACCATGTTCTTCATTTAGAGAGTCTCCTATATTGACACTTCCATATGCTAGTGGGAATTACCTCTTCATATAATAAACTTGGCTTGTATATTCCTATGACGGGCTTCCTCAAATGCACGAGGTCTTCATGAGCAAGCAAGTTTGATGAACACCCCACTTAGCTTCAGTTGAGCTTTCATACACTTATAGCTCTAGTGCATCATTTGCATGGCAATCCCTACTCCTCGCATTGATATCTATCAATGAGCATCTCCATAGCTCATTGGTACACCTAGTTGATGCGAGACTATCTTCTCCACTTTTTACCCCTTTGATACCTCCTACCATATTCTATTCCACCTATATGCTATGTCCAATGGTTCACGCTCATGTATTGTGTGAAGAATAAAAAGTTGATGCATATTGAAAAAGTACGATCCAATTGCCGGACTTGGACACTGTGGTGCTTAACATTTGTATATATGTGGTGAAGACGGAGTCATGCCTTGCTAATATAATAAGATGAATAGGGATAAAACAATCTTTTAGGATTGTATACTTTGAAAAATTAATGATTTTGTTTCTTATACTTATAAATATTACTATGTTGCTGTTTGTTAGTTCATCTTTTATCAATGAGCATACATACCAAAGATTACATAATGGGTAGCATGTCAAATCAAAAATTCTGTTTTAATCATTTACCTACTCGAGGACGAGCAGGAATTAAGCTTCGGGATGCTGATACGTCTCCAACGTATCTATAATTTTTGATTGTTCCATGCTGATATATTATCATTCTAGGATACTTTTTGGGTATTTATTTACCAATTTATAATATTTTTGAGCACTAACCTATTGACCCAGTGCCTAGTGCCCAGTGCCAGTTCCTGTTTTCTGCGTGTTTTTGCCTTTTTAGAGTTACAATACTAAACAGAGTCCAATTGCCACGGAACTTTTTGGTGATTTTTTTGGACCAATACAAGACCTAGAAGCTTCGGAGGAGGGCCAGGAGATGCAACAGGGGCCCACAAGCCATCTGGCCGCGCCCCCAGGGGTGGCCCCCTGGAGCATCTCCCGACGTTGTTCTCTGGCCTATAAATTAACATCTACCCTAAAAACACCAGAAGCGCTCCCAAAATACTTTTTCCGCCACCGCAAGTCTCTGTTCCGATGGGAGGCCATCTACACCTCCGTTCTGGCACCCTGCCGGAGGGGAGATCAATCACGGAGGGCCTCTTCATCAACCTTGTTGCCCTCAACATGATGTGTGAGTAGTTCACCACAGACCTACGGGTCCGTAGGTAGTACCTAGATGGCAATCTCTCTCTCTTGATTTCAATACAATGTTCATCGCATCTTTGCCTTGATCTATGCGATGTAATCCCTTTGTATGGTGTGTTTGTTGGGATCCAATGAATTGTGAGTTTATGTTCAGATTATTCATGAAAAGTATTTGAGTCAAACCTGATTACTATGATTCTTATTTGCATGATCATCATAGCTTTGTAATGCTCTACTGTCTATTGAGATAGTTTGGCCAACTAGATTGAAATTTCTTCGGTGGGAGTGGTGCGTTGTAGTAGGTTCAACCTGACGAGTTTCTATATCCCAGTGATAGAAGGGGACAAGTTGCGTCTTTGTGTTGTTGCTACTAAGGATAAAACGATTGGGTTTATTCATATTAGTTGAGTTTACTTTGTCTACATCATGTCATCGTTCTCCAAGCATTACTTCGTTTGTCATGAGCTTAATAGATAGAGAGGCAAGCATATAAGCACTCTTGAAGTGGAGTAATAGTAGTAGGTGTAGGCAGGAGTCGGCCTATTTGTTTATGGACGTGATGCCTATATACACATGATCATTGTCGTGAACATCGCATAATTATTCGCTTTTCTATCAATTGCCCAACAGTAATTTGTTTACCCACCGTATGCTTTGCTTATGAGAGATGCCACTAGAGACCTCTACGGCCCCCGGGTCTATTCACTTATAAATTCACAAACGCTATCATTACCTTGTTGTTATTTATTACCTTTTATTTTATTTTGCATTTTACTATTATCTACAATTATCTACACAACTCACTTGCTTGCAAATAATGAGATCAAGGGGATTGACAACCCTCATGCCGGCGTTGGGTGCAAGTTGTTTGTTCTTTTGTGTGCAGCCGCTAAAGACGGTTGAGGATTGGTATTCCTATTGGTTCTATAAACCTTGGTTTCATAACTGAGGGAAATACTTACCCACTTTGTGCTGCGATTGCCCGTTCCTCTTCACGGAAAACCCAACGCAGATCACGAGTATCACCTACCTACCGGAGGTGACGAAGCACCCTCAAGCCATTGAGATGCGTGAGGGGGTGATCCACATCCGGGGTGTTCAAGGCCCCAAGAAGGAGGGAAGCGAGAAGTCCAGGCTTGCAGCAATGGAGCATGATATCTTCAAGTGCCAAGGGATGGTTGAACGTGGTCTGAGTGCTAATCACATGATCACAGACTTCAACTGGGAAAACAAGATGGACACCAGGAACGTGGGAGAGGCTCTCTTCAAGCTTCAATCGCGGACCGAGCAACTCCAAGCTCAAATCATCACCACCATCACCCAAGAAGGACGCTTGAGTACATGGGTATGAGCACCACCTTTAGCTTGTTCCAAGCTTGGGGGAGGTGCCCCGGTATCGTATCACCATCACCTTTCTACCATTACCATCTATCTTAGTTAGATCCTTGGCTATTTCGTGATTTTAGAGAAACCAAATTTTGGATTTGCTTTTCTTAGAAATTTTTGCTTTGAGATCTACCTATCCTTGTAATCGAGTGTGAGAGTTATATAATAAAGACTAGTTGAGTTTGTGTGCTTTACTTTCATGCACCTATCATCAGAGCATGGCAATAAAAGAAAAAAAAGATATCATATGCTTATCTCATGAGGAGTAATGACTTCACATAGAAAAAGGTATAAGTGATAAAAGATGTTGAGAACTAACAAACATAGCATTAGTAATTTATACAATCAATGCAAGATTATGATATAGAAGAGGAGATTCACATATAAATATACTATCTTGGACACATTTTATGATTGTGAACCCCCATCAAATCTATAATACCTAAATAGTTCACCCCCCACTACTTGATTTCTCTCAACATGAAAGCTATCCACATCAGCAATCAACATGCAGCCATCCACTTTGCCACCTCAGCTATAAAATCCACGAAACAAATTTAATCTCTTTAGTACACATTCGTTCCTCTCCGTCTTCTGAAACCTTTTTCCTATTTTTCCTTCTTCTCACCCTGCAGTTCCGTTACTAAGGGTAACAACCAATCCACGAAAAAAATTCAAAAAAAAGTCGAACCTTCGCTGCAATATTATTATTACTGCCCCATCACATCCTTAATTACTTCCCCGCAGATTAGTTTTGTGGGTCTTTTTAACTTCTGTGCCAATTCCTCTTCGTCTTTTTATTATCCACTCATATAAGAGTTCCTGCCTTTAATAAACAGATCTCATATATTCCCGTAACCTACACATAGTGTCTGTTGACGGTTGTGGCGAGTTCATGGAGTCACCCCCCATGAGCACCGCCGAGGGCGCTCCTCTGTGATGTGTGCAGCTGCCACCGCAACTTCCACAACCGCGAGGTCAGGTCGTCAACTGTGACTGCTCCTCTGACAGTTCCGGTTCGTGCTCACCGCTGACGAAGTCTCCTCTTCTCTTTCTAGATTGCCAGGGTAGATCAACATCGGCAGGTAATGTGCGGACATTGAGATTATCCCGATGAATCAATCATATATATGCACCAGCTAATTATGTTTCTTGTTCGTCCTTCTATTAGTATTGGGATTAATTAGGTGATCGATCTTGTGTTATGTAATTAACATATGCGTGTAACATATGTGTTCATGAGAATCTAATAAACTGGTTTTAGTAGATTGATCAATAAAACTCCAGATTGTTGTGTTTACATCACCATTGCTCAAGCCTATGTATTTTAATTGAGAATCCAAACTGGTTTTTGTAGATTGTTGGATGAGAATCCAAACTGTTGTGTGTACATCACCATTGATGAACCCGATGGATTTTAATACCCCCACCGTCGACTGCAGGTCATCAACCTATCGGTCCTCACAATTTTACCACCAGCGTACGCGTGATGGACATGATGAAAGATGAGGAGGCGTCGCCACAAGTCTTCCCGAGCACCGGCGAAGCGCTTCATGACACAGTGCCTCCAGGGCATTGTGGATGCGCATGCGCTCCACAGCCGATATTGTAGCCCAACGCTCTCACAGTAAATAACCCCGTCACTCTTCACCTGATGTGTCATGGACTAGTCCATCTGCTCCTATCTTGCGGTCGCTGGCACATAATACTCCCTCCATTCCAAAATAAGTGTCGAAGATTTAGTACTAAATTAGTACAAATTTTGTACTAGAACAACGACACTTATTTTGGGACAGAGGGATTACATTGCTGACCCCTTCGGTTAATCCTTGATTATATCTCATAATTAACCTCACCGTGAAATTAATTTGCTTCATGCATCTCCGTTTCTGCTAATACAAATTATAGTCCTCCATGAGATTTGGAGTTCCCATGCACTGTTGGTCCTCCCATACAGTATCTTTATGATGAATTATGTTGTTTTCTATTCCTCCATGGCTCCTTTCCAAATCCTCATAGTCATATGATATCTTGCTGCTTAATTTGGCCTGAGGTTATCCCACATGATTTTCCTATATTTTTTTCCCACTCCTTATGTAGTTATGTACATAGATGAATGGTTGTTCTTATTTTGGCCATCCCAAGGATGCATGTTTATTGTTTTGTTTTCTGGATTGTAAGCAAGTTGTGCTACCTTATTTTCCTATATCAGAACAATATGGTTATAATACATGCATGGTTGGAGTTCCATAATTTATTTTGATAGTAGAAAATCTTTTTATACGTATGCACACCATCAAACAAAGAAAAAGGGTACATAATATTGTCGAGTCATTCTTAAACGCTGCAGAGATTGATTTCCTAGCTCTATGGGACATCGTTGATATGTATATATTTAAAAGTTTCCTTCCAATTGTTCAAGCACATGTTGCTTTACGATGGTGCCTTGGTTTTCTAGGAGATCTTGCAGCCTTCACCTACCCATCGCCGATTTGGATGGAGTGGCTATGGACCAAATTTGAAGAGTCCGTTGTCCAAATGTTCACAATTATTTCCCTCCAAGTTTCTTCTTTATTTCAGTTTCTTTCAAGGCTATGAAGTACAACCTAGGTATAGTTGTGTTTGAGTTCCTGTAAGCCTGAAGTGCTAATGAAATGTAGCCATGAAATTATAGATTAACCAGCTACATGGATCACGTGCTTGACTCATTATATTGTTTGTTGATTCTAACTTCCTTTGTTTTGTTTGGAATCGGAAAGATAAGAAGGCAGATTTTGTAGCAAGGTATAACCTACATCCATAAGGCTTTTATAAATAGTTTGATGCCATTATTTTGTTTCTCTTTTGGTTTGTGTAAACTTTTGCTTCCTTAACTATTTGAGAGCTATAAGCTGTACGTGATTCATTATTACAACATATAGCCCAGCTCATGTCTTGCTTGATGACACGATTGCAAAGCTCTCAGTTGCTCTTAAAGTCTCCTATCATATGTTCATAATTGTCAGCACTATGACTACATCTACTGTGGGCGTGCCGTCAGGAGGACACAGGGAGTAGAAGAGGGAATGTGTTTAGGCCTAGCCCAGCATCTAATGCAAGTGTCGGGCCATGCCGTTGGGCCGGTGTGTGTGTGTGGTCTGTGAATGGGCCAGGAGGATATAACCTGGTGGTGTGTGTCTGTAATCGACAGCTATGATGGATTAATTCATTGCTCACTTTATCTTCCGTCTCCTTCCTTCCTTCTTCTTCTTCTCCATGGAAATCTCACCTGCCCCCTTTTACCTACTCCCATGGCGATCTGGAGATCCGAGTACATCACAGTGGGTATTCAGAGCTTGTTCCGATCCGTCTGCGTTTCCCTACTCTCTTGATCTTGCTAGTAAATCCTGCGGAAGGTTACGGAACGCCCTCGGGTTTGATCTGCGTAAATCCGGAAGTGGGTTCGCGGATTCGGAGCGGGAGAAGCAACGGCGCCCTCCAAGCCGAGTGTGCAGTCGCGGCAGGTGATTTCGGCGATGGAGGCGTTTGAGGAGAGGCTGATGAAGGAACTGGAGGCCCTCAAATTTGTGTGGGACAAAATTGAGGGGATCGACGCAATTTTGTCGGGGCTGGAGGAAATTGATAAGAAGATGGAGGAACAAGCCGGTCGGATTGGTGCAGTACAAGCCAAGGTGAACCTCACGATGAGCTCGATCGCGGATGTGCACCAGGAACAAGTCTCGATGGCCAAGGGGACCAAGGCGACGCAGCAAGCCACTTCACCGCGCGATGCGACGGAGGCATTACTGCCCTCGCTGCCTCGGCATCCCCCGCCCCCGCCCTTACAAGTTTCCCGGCCGCGGCCGCTCACCGGATCCTCGTCTAGGCCAGATCCGGGACATGTGGAGGGTCCGACCCTAGAGGGGCAGTCAGCGCGCAGGCCATGGATGCCGAAAATGGACTTCCCACGGTTCGAAGGGTAGGATGTTCGTATCTGGATCGATGGCTGTGAGTCTTTCTTCATGCTCTACGACATCCCGGAGAACTTCAAGGTAACTTCAGCCACTCTGCACTTGGGAGGAGATGCTGCACATTGGTATCTCACTTACAAGCAAGAGGTGGGATGGGTGAATTGGCATCAATTTAGAGAGGCTGTCATACAAGAGTTTGATGCTCACTGTCACAGGGATAAGATGAAGGTGTTGCTGATGCTCAAATAGGAAGGCACTGTCGATGTATACAAGAGAAGTTTCCTTCAGTTAGTATATCAGGTCCGGTTGTATGACCCGGCAATCAGTGATACATTCTTGGTCACACGGTTCATTTTATGATTGAAAGAAGAATTGCGTGGAGCAGTGGAGATTCAGTTCCCACTCACAGTGGCAGCAGCTACAGCATTTGCATCAGTTCAAGAGGGAACTCTGCTTCGAGCTCGGGCACCACGCATGTTTCCGAAAACCAGTGTCACTCAACCTGACAGCAGAGGGGGGCACACTTCAGGGGATATTTAGCGTGCACGACAACTGAAGGAGTACCGTCGTGCAAATGGTTTGTGTTTTGGTTGTCGTGAGAAGTTTGCCCCAGGCCACACTTGTGCGAAACCTGCGGCGGCTCAAGCAAATGCCATTCCCAGCACTGACTCTGATGCAGATCAGATATCTGAAGCGGTGTTGGACGCTATTGCTGTGCAGGAAGCGGTCGAAGAGGAGCTTCTATTGTCGGTTAATGCTCTCTCAGGGGCAGATCATCCCAAAACAATTCGATTGAGAGCAATGGTGGGAAATCAAGTGGTAATAATCCTCCTCGACTCTGGCAGTACTCATAGTTTCATTGATAGAGCTATCCTAGACAGACTGAAACTATAGCCACAACCTTTGCAGACTGCTCTGTCCGTCAAAGTAGCTAATGGAGATGTGTTACCTTGTACAGCTGAACTTCCCGAACTCACCTGGTGGATACAGGGCAACACCTTCAGTTACCCCTTGAAAGTGGTGGAATTAGGAGGACATGACATCATTCTAGGAATGGATTGGCTGGAACAATGGAGTCCTATGACTTGCCATTGGAAGGAAAAATGGGTTCAGTTCAATTACAAAGAGACGGAAATAAAACTGAAGGGCATTCAAACCCAAGAACCAGCAGTGCTGCAGAGAATGTCAGTTGATCAAGTGTTGAAATGGGACAAAGGAAATGATATATGGGCTACTGCCTTACTTATGCCCAAGGAAAGTCCAAATTCAGTAGCCCCTCCTGAATCTATACAACACCTCATTACTGAGTATCAGGACATATTTCAAGAGCCCAAGACACTCCCTCCCCACAGGACTTTTGACCATGCAATCCATCTGGTTCCTGATGCTCAACCAGTTAATTCCAGGCCTTATAGATACTCACCTCTGCAGAAAGATGAGATAGAGAGGCAAGTGGTGGAAATGCTTAACACTAGGCTAATCACACCTAGCATGAGTCCCTTTGCATCCCCTGTTCTCTTGGTGAAAAAGAAGGATGGCTCATGGAGATTTTGCATTGATTATAGAAAATTAAATGCTATCACTATAAAAAACAGATTTCCTATGCCAATTGTGGAAGAATTATTGGATGAGCTAGCTGGCACAGCCTATTTTTCCAAGATAGATCTGAAGGCTGGGTACCATCAAATTAGAATGGTTCCTGAAGATGAGTTCAAAACTGCCTTTAAGACACATCTGGGACAATACCAATTTAAAGTCATGCCTTTTGGTTTGGCAATGGCCCCATCAACATTCCAGTGTGTCATGAACTATGTGTTTGCACCGCATATTAGGAAGGTTGTGCTGGTCTTTATGGATGATATTTTAGTCTTCAGTAACACTCTGGAAGAGCACAAGGAGCACTTAAGGGTGGTGTTTCAATTGCTCAGAGAGAATCAATTTTATGCAAAAGAATCCAAGTGCTCCTTTGCTCAGACTCAGCTGGAATATTTGGGGCATATCATCATTGACAAAGGGGTGGCCACAGACCCATCCAAGACAGATGCTATGGTCAAGTGGTTAGTGCCAACTACCCCTACTGAGCTGAGAGGGTTCTTGGGGCTGACCGGCTACTACAGGAAATTTGTGAAGGGCTATGGGGTTTTGGCTAGACCATTAACAGTCTTGCTTCAGAAGAAAGCCTTTCAATGGAGTGAGGGGGCCAATCTAGCTTTCCAAGCTCTAAAAAAGGCAATGACATCTACTCCTGTGCTGCTCTTACCTGATTTCACCAAAGAATTCACAATAGAGACAGATGCATGTGCCACCGGCATTGGAGCAGTGTTAGCTCAAGAAAGACACCCTATAGCATTTTATAGCAAGGCTTTGTGTAACACCCTGGATTTTGCCCTTTTTTTATTTTGGTCTGGATTTGCTTTTTTGTGGCTTAGTGGTCTTGCATCTTGGAGGGATCACCCTTGATTCCTCTTCCCAAGTGGCTTGCCAACCTCTAAACCGTCCCAAGACCTTGTCATTTCCATCTTGAACCAATCCCAATAATCTTTTTCTTGGGAATATTCCTTTTTCCTATTAAAGGAATAAACCTGTTGCCTTGGGTTGTGAAGCAACCCACATTTCTATCATTTCAAAAATTCCCAAATAATACTCATAAATTGTTTGGGTCATATCTTCCTCAGATATGTCAAAATCCTTCCTTGTCATGTTCAAAAATATTTCACCAATATTCCTTTTCTGATTCTGCCCTAGCTGTCAAGTTGTGAAGCAAGTACCCTTTATATCCACTTGCTTGCTCTCAAACTTTTTGTGCACTCTTTCCTATCCATATCATTTCCACATACCAAAATTCAACCTCATTTGGCTAATAAATCTTCCCTGGCAAATTTCCAAATTTCTGATCAACTGAAAGCTTTGTGAAGCAAGTGCTAGCTAGGTTGATCAAAATGAGTTGAAATTTTTCCATGATATCAATATGCTCAAATTAACACTCTACACAAAATTTGAGCATCATCCTTTCAACTATGTGACCCCAGCATCAAATCTTTGTTTCTGGTCATTATTTTGGATTGTGAAGCAACTATACTTTATGTTTCTCCATAATTTCTAAAATTTTACCATGACATTCTCCTACCTATATAACGTCTCTCCACCAAATTTGGGTTTATTCTCTCTAGCCATTTTCCCTCAAGAAGTTTCCTAAGATTCTGTCCAGCAGGATGCTGTGTGAAGGAAGTACCATTTTGGTTTATCAAAATGGTATGAAACTTTTACAGTATCCTCATATGCCTAAATAACTAGCCTCCACCAAAATTCAGCTCAGTCCAAGCAAGTATGTGAGTGCCACTTCATACTTTGCATTTCTGGCCAGTAGGGTCCATTCTACAGCAAGTGCCACTTATACTCATTTAAATGAGATGAAAATTTGCAGAAGTGATCATCTTAGTGTGTGATAGTTCTCAGCCAAAAACTAGAGTCTATCCCCTGCTCAATCTCTCTCATTTCATTTCAAACACCTGCTGTCAGAAAACTTCCAGTGAAGCTTCACATCCATTCCTGGTTTCTTTTGGCAATCTGTCATCTCAGAGGGACCCTTCCTTGGATGTATTTTGCACTAGACATCATGCTGCATGCCAGGGTGCACTGCGTGCGCCAGTTCACGCGGTGACCATGCGTTTGGCATGCCAATGCACACGCTCTGTGCATTGGGGCCCTCGGTCGCGTCCGTTTCCCCGCTCCCTCGACACCTAGCCATGTCTAGTAGCTTCACCGCGTCGTCTTCCTTCTCCTGGACCCCTCTCCCCCTCCAGTTTCTTCCTCGCCGCGCCGCGACGAGCTCCGCCTCTGTTCTGCCCATGACCGCCGTCGTCGTCTTCCCCCTCGAGCTCTCCCGAAGGCTCCACGAGCTCCTCCGCCCTCCTGGAGCCCCTGCCGACGTCGCCGTCCCCTGCCGTGTGCCCCGGAGCGCCAGTGCGGCGATAAGGCCGCCACGGCGGCCGTGCTAATCCGGTTGCTCCGGCCGGCTATAAATAGCAATGGCCTCGAGCCTCCCCGGGCATCGGCAGCATCTCCATCCTCCTCTCCCTCCCCAACACCCCCAATCTCCAGCCCTCGAGCTCCGGCGCTCGAATTGCTCCACTCCGACCGCCATGGCCGCCGCCATTCTTCTCTCAAATTCTCGCGCCTCAGCCGTCCCAGATCCATTCGAGCTCACCTCTGGGCTCCCCAGTCGCCGTAGATCATCCCCGGCCACCGGAGCCCCGCCACTGCCCAGAGCCACCGCGGCTCTGCCGCCATTGCCACACCTCATTCCGGTCAACCCCGGCGCCCTCTTCACCGCCCACGGGCGCGGGGTGAAACGGCACATCCATCCCCGGCGGCGCCCAGGCTCACCGTGGCATCCAGTCGCCAGCGCCGGCGAGGCCGAAGCCCTCTGTGGCTGCGTCGGGGAGAAGGGAGGAGGAGGAAGGAGAAGGCTGGAGGAGAGAGAGAAGGGAGTGCGGGCCCCGCTTGTCGGTGAGAGCAGCGGCTGCCACGCTGGACAAGTGGAAGCGCCTTTGGCGCATTTGCGTTTTCCTTGTAGGAAAGCGTATTCCGCTGAAGTGCGTGACCCGCTGGACTGTTAGGGACCCAGTGGTAAATAATTTATTTGCAGAAAGGTCCCTGGCAGAAAAGTTCCTATATCTTTTTACCTGTAACTCCAATCGAGGTGATTCCAAAGCCCACTTCTTAGTCTCTTCGAGCCCGTCATGTTGGTACCATTTTCATAATGTTTTGACACTTTGGAAATGACCATTTTGCCATTGCCCGTAAACAGCCCCTCCGAGAGAGAACTGTTTCCGGCAACTCCTTCCGCGACCTTTCCGCACTTCTTCCCGGTGGATCCCTCACTCCAGGCAAGCCAGGACATCCATCCCATGAAGAATTTCAATAGCATTGCATATTTAAATACATTACCTGCATTTGTTTGCTATATGATAATTCATAGTTAATTAATTTCAATGCCTAGTTGTTGTTATCATAAGCTATTGCCATGAACCACTATGATTGCTAAATGAAACCTAGTCGATTGATTTTGAGTCCACTGTCCGGGCTTATTCGTGCAACCACATTTGCCGGTATGGGACGGCCTTGACTTGGTCTGATCGCGTGCTCTGTTATCGGTACCACCCCGAGGGAATTTTATGCGTGCGCGCTACCCTGGCCCGGTAGGCGGCGATAACCTTGTGAGCCCAGTTGAGTTATATGGTACCAGGTCCCCGTTTGGGACAGTTTGTTTGGCCACGACGGTGGCAGGTGTCACGAGGTGACACAGGGGCCACCCAGGGCAGGACTCCGGGGGAGGATGAATGCCGGTGGTATGGTAGGGGAGTCACGGGTTAGACAGGTTTCGTTGGAGCAACGCTGGTCCACCCGAATGGGATCATGAGGTCAGGTGCTCCATGGTGTGGGTAAAGTGCGCAACCTCTGCAGAGTGAAAAATATATTCGTATAGCCGCGTCCACGGTATTGGACAGCCCGTCCAGACCTTACTAGGTGGTCAACTATAATACAGATAATAATGATGGATGAACTCGTCTTGTGATCAGAAGTACTTAGTGAGTATTCCGAGGGTTGTGGGACAACCCAGAAGAGAGTAAGTGAATGACCGGTAACAGTAAGTAAACTACTTATGCACTTAATATGATAATTGCCATGCTATTGTTTGCTGCATTGTTTGGTTGTCGTGAGCTTGCGAGTACATTCAAAGTACTCACCTGGCGTGTCATGCCAGTTTGCAGGTCCTGCCAGGTTTGCTTGCTTGTCATGGATGTCGAGTTTGCGAGCTAGGATGCGCGTTCCAGCTAGAGTCCCTGCGGAGTGGAGTCCATCACCGCAGTCGTCGTCCCGCTGCCGAGAGTTACTCCGCCTCCTCGGGATGTTCTGCTGTTAGCATAGAGCTACCCTAGGCAGGCGTAGTATTGCCGTGCCGATGTAATCCATGTAACCTTATCCATGGTAATAAAGAGCTGATTTGTTCTATGCCTACAGTGCCGTATTCCAGAAGACTTGTCCCTGGGCTGGAATACGGGGCGTTCCGGTCTCCTCTGAGCCGGGGTGCCACAAGCGTTGGTATCAGAGCAGGTCTGGCTATAGGATGCCCTAGACCGCGCGAGCGTTAGTAACCGGTAGTATAGGGTCTAGTTGGTTTGCTGCACTTGTTTGTTGCATCTGCATAGCATGCATATAGACTAGATATCTTATCACTAACGATGGATCTGGTAAGAGTAGGTGGCATCGGTTTCACTTCACCACATGCGCTCTCCAGTTTGCATACTTGTTCCTTGGTGTGGTGTTATCTCCGTCCCAGCGGAGTGATGCCAAGGTGCTTGGTGTTGTTGATCACTTGCAGGATTGATACACCGGTACCACACCAATATATTCTCTTCAGTCACCCTATTGTTTCGGTGATAGACATGTTTCTATCCCGGATCTTGCCCATCCCTCTAGCCGCGTTGGTAACCCTTACTGATCTTGCTTATCAGAAAAGGGCAATGCCCGCAAGCCTTCTTTTTCATCGCTATCCCACCCTGCCATCCATCCTCTGGACGAGTACGGTTTTCTTCCGTCCGCTTGATGATGATGTGGTCGTGACCCCCGTGTTCCGACCCACGATCACCAAGTTCATCCTCGCCACCATGTCCGTCCAGAGGGAACCGGTGTTAAGTCCGTGTTTGGTGTTGCCTTGTTTACACCCACTTTCTTCCACACATTGATTCCCTTTCGTGCACACCGCCACAGCATGTTAGACCGTAATACCGGAGTTCTTGCGAGATTTGTGTGCTTAAGTAGGAATGCATATTATTGCTGTGAATAGTTGTAGAATATGATATTGCTTGTGTGTGATCTTGCTGCTTTGTGTGTTTTTGTTTAAGTCTTTTCTTTTGCTTCATTCTTTGGGCCCTTGGTGTTACCTTATTTCCCCTTATGGAAGTTGCTCACCGACACCGGACTCAAAGAATCAGTGAAGAGGCAAGCATTTGGAAGCTCAGCACAACAAAATGGAATTTTCCGCCGACTGCCTGATATTGGGAATAATTGGTCTGATTATAAATGGTGTTCTGGATTGATTATCAACACCAAGTATACCTCAGTATGCAATTTTCACAGCAGTAATGATCAAATCAGCAAGAAGGCAAAGATGTGTGCATGATCAACAGTACATTTCGAGCCAAAGGTACGATTCATATACATGGTGTGAGTCTGCTATGAGTATGATTTGAAATCTGCTATATCCGGGAAGCAAGCCAGAAAAATGCTATGAACTCAGTGCTCAGCAAGAAGGATAGTCAAATGATCTTTTTCATACAACAAGTAACCGACAGCAGAAACATTAAGGGATATGTATATGCACTTAGCTTGCATATGGCAAAAAGAAAGCTTCAGGTGTAAGCAACCCAGTCTTTCTCCGCAAGCTACCAGAGAAGCTTACGATGCTAGGTTCCTGTGTCTTCCTCGATACGACACACGGATATTTGCCCATACAAGACACCCATGCTTCTCTAGTAAGCTATCATAGCAAGCTTCTGGCATAAGGTACCGAGTCTTCCCCAGCAAGCCTTTTAAGGGGGGGGGGAAGCTTCTGAGGTACGGTACCTAATCTTCTTCAGGAAGCTACCCCGGCAGAAGCTTCGAGCGCAAGCTATCCAGTCTTCCTTGACACGACACTCTTGATGGCTTACAACGCAAGCTCACCAGTACAAGCTATTCCACCGACAGTGGCAGCATATGACCATGCATCTCCAGAGTCAGATCCGCAACAGTTGGTCAGAAGGCAAAAACCAGTCAGGACACAAGTCTGCCTCAGGAACCAAGCGCTCAGCTGCATCTACTCAATATATATGGTGCACATGCTGCCAAAGTCATAGGAGTTACTCATACAATGATGCCAGCCCGGTGAGAATCCGACTATTGCATGAGCTATGTAAGAAGAAGAAGAAAGCCAGTTATACACTTCAGTGAGATGACCAACAACCTATGGATAAGCTGTATGGGACACGGATGAACCCTTGCCCGTCTTTCTTTGGTGACGGCACCACGCCTATGTTCTGAGCTGTTTTCGGGCGTCCGGGGTGGATGCCGACTTTTATTTCTCTTGTCAGCAACTGGCCCATGTTCTGAGCTGTTTTTCGGCCGTCTCGGGCAGCTGTTGAATTTCTTTCCGTAGCAGTGCCCCTATGCTCTGAGTTGTTTCTCGGCCGTCTTAGGGAACTGCTACTTTCTTCTTATCGACACCGTCTCATGCTCTGAGCTGCTTTTCAGCCATCTTGAGTCGGGGTTGAGTTACTCCAGTAATGTCCCAGATCTGAGTTGTAAAGACCGTTCTGGTGGCTACTGGTTTATTTGCCGGTTTCATCCAAGGGTTCAGACGGTAGTTACCCTACAGCTACAACTTGCTAAGTAATATGCCTGTCAGAATATTGTACCTGGCAGCCCCCATGGTTATCCGAAGAATCAAGAACGCATCAGGCCAAGCTCTTTCAGCTAAGGATCGAGGCAACGAGAACCATAATGAAGGAGCAAGATTGGCCATACAGGTATGATAATGGTTGCAAGATCAACATGGTACAGATACTCAAAACAGTCTGGTTCGGTACCAATCACCGTGGGTACACACCCACGGGGTCTATTCCACCTGCAAGGACCCCATATCGAGTCAACCCGCTCAGTCCAACCAGATGTGCTCAGAATCGCTAGAGGGAGAATATTCGAATCTGTCAGGTCAATTCGGCAGTTGGATTCCGGCAACTGTGTCAAAGCATTACACAACCTACTATTCACTTAAATGTGCCGACAGACGGAACGATCAGAATGTTGCACAACAACCTCGGAGCATGTGTCCTCACATGTGGGAATCAGTTAAAGGACAGGTATTTCAGTCAGGATAAGCCATTGCACCCAGATAAGTCAACAGACATAAAAGGACTGAAGTCGGAGTAACATATGAGTTAAGATTTGCCCGAAAAATGATCCAGTAAAGCAAACCACACTGAAGCCAGGCAGTGCATCAGATAAAATCCAGCGGGAGCATTGTACAAAGGCAAGAAGGAAACCCGAGTTGGAAACGGTTTCCTCTAGTGGGAATATTCATGTTTGACCCTTGAGCAACCAAATCTCGAGGACGAGATTTCTTTAAGGGGGGTAGGTTTGTAACACCCTGGATTTTGCCCTTTTTTTATTTTGGTCTGGATTTGCTTTTCTGTGGCTTAGTGGTCTTGCATCCTGGAGGGATCACCCTTGATTCCTCTTCCCAAGTGGCTTGCCAACCTCTAAACCATCCCAAGACCTTGTCATTTCCATCTTGAACCAATCCCAATAATCTTTTTCTTGGGAATATTCCTTTTTCCTATTAAAGGAATAAACCTGTTGCCTTGGGTTGTGAAGCAACCCACATTTCTATCATTCCACAAATTCCCAAATAATTCACATAAATTGTTTGGGTCATATCTTCCTTAGATATGTCAAAATCCTTCCTTGTCATGTTCAAAAATATTTCACCAATATTCCTTTTCTGATTCTGCCCTAGCTGTCAAGTTGTGAAGCAAGTACCCTTTATATCCACTTGCTTGCTCTCAAACTTTTTGTGCACTCTTTCCTATCCATATCATTTCCACATACCAAAATTCAACCTCATTTGGCTAGTAAATCTTCCCTGGCAAATTTCCAAAGTTTTTGATCAACTAAAAGCTTTGTGAAGCAAGTGCTAGCTAGGTTGATCAAAATGAGTTGAAATTTTGCCATGATATCAATATGCTCAAATTAACACTCTACACAAAATTTGAGCATCATCCTTTCAACTATGTGACCCCAGCATCAAATCTTTGTTTCTGGTCATTATTTTGGATTGTGAAGCAACTATACTTTATGTTGGTCCATAATTTCTTAAATTTTACCAGGACATTCTCCTACCTATATAACAGCTCTCCACCAAATTTGGGTTTATTCTATCTAGCAATTTTCCCTCAAGAAGTTTCCTAAGATTCTGTCCAGCGGGATGTTGTGTGAAGGAAGTACCATTTTGGTTTATCAAAATGGTATGAAACTTTTACAGTATCCTAATATGCCTAAATAACTAGCCTCCACCAAAATTCAGCTCATTCCAAGCAAGTATGTGAGTGCCACTTCATACTTTGCATTTCTGGCCAGTAGGGTCCATTCTACAGCAAGTGCCACTTATACTCATTTAAATGAGCTGAAAATTTGCAGAAGTGATCATCTTAGTGTGTGATAGCTCTCAGCCAAAAACTAGAGTCTATCCCCTTCTCAATCTCTCTCATTTCATTTCAAACACCTGCTATCAGAATACTTCCAGTGAAGCTTCACATCCATTCCTGGTTTCTTTTGGCAATCTGTCATCTCAGAGGGACCCTTCCTTGGATGTATTTTGCACTAGACATCATGCTGCATGCCAGGGTGCACCGCGTGCGCCAGTTCACGTGGTGACCACGCGTTTGGCATGCCAATGCACGCGCTCTGTGCATTGGGGCCCTCGGTCTCGTCCGTTTCCCCGCTCCCTCGACACCTAGCCATGTCTAGTAGCTTCACCGCGTCGTCTTCCTTCTCCTGGACCCCTCTCCCTCTCCAGTTTCTTCCTCGCCGCGCCGCGCCGAGCTCCGCCTCTGTTCTGCCCGTGACCGCCGTCATCGTCTTCCCCCTCGAGCTCTCCCGAAGGCTCCACGAGCTCCTCCGCCCTCCTAGAGCCCCTGCCGACGTCGCCGTCTCCTGCCGCGTGACCCGGAGCGCCACTGCGGCGATAAGGCCGCCACGGCGGCCGTGCTAATCTGATTGCTCCGGCCGGCTATAAATAGCCATGGCCTCGAGCCTCCCCGGGCATCGGCAGCATCTCCATCCTCCTCTCCCTCCCCAGCACCCCCAATCTCCAGCCCTCGAGCTCCGGCGCTCGAATTGCTCCACTCCGAGCGCCATGGCCGCGGCCACTCTTCTCTCAAATTCTTGCGCCTCACCCGTCCCCGGCTCCATTCGAGCTCACCTCTGGGCTCCCCAATCGCCGTAGATCATCCCCGCCCCCTTTCCCCTCCTCCCCGGCCACCGGAGCCCCGCCACTGCCCAGAGCCACCGCGGCTCTGCCGCCATTGCCACACCTCATTCCGGTCAACCCCGGCGCCCTCTTCACCGCCCACGGGCGCGGGGTGAAACGGCACATCCATCCCCGGCGGCGCCCAGGCTCACCGTGGCCTCCAGTCGCCAGCGCCGGCGAGGCCAAAGCCCTCTGTGGCTGCGTCGGGGAGAAGGGAGGAGGAGGAAGGAGAAGGCTGGAGGAGAGAGAGAAGGGAGTGCGGGCCCCGCTTGTCGGTGAGAGCAGCGGCTGCCACGCTGGACAAGTGGAAGCGCCTTTGGCGCGTTTGCGTTTTCCTTGTAGGAAAGCGTATTCCGCTGAAGTGCGCAACCCGCTGGACTGTTAGGGACCCAGTGGTAAATAATTTATTTGCAGAAAGGTCCCTGGCAGAAAGGTTCCTATATCTTTTTACCTGTAACTCCAATCGAGGTAATTCCAAAGCCCACTTCTTCGTCTCTTCGAGCCCGTCATGTTGGTACCATTTTCATAATGTTTTGACACTGTGGAAATGACCATTTTGCCCTTGCCTGTAAACAGCCCCTCCGAGAGAGAACTGTTTCCGGCAAATCCTTCCGCGACCTTTCCGCACTTCTTCCCGGTGGATCCCTTACTCCAGGCAAGCCAGGACATCCATCCCATGAAGCATTTCAATAGCATTGCATATTTAAATACATTACCTGCATTTGTTTGCTACATGATAATTCATAGTTAATTAATTTCAATGCCTAGTTGCTGTTATCATAAGCTATTGCCATGAACCACTATGCTTGCTAAATGAAACCTAGTCGGTTGATTTTGAGTCCACTGTCCGGGCTTATTCGTGCAACCACATTTGCCGGTATGGGACGGCCTTGACTTGGTCTGATCGCGTGCTCTCTTATCGGTACCACCCCCGAGGGAAGGCTATGCGTGCGCGCTACCCTGGCCCGGTAGGCGGCGATAACCTTGTGAGCCCAGTTGAGTTATATGGTACTAGGTCCCCGTTTGGGACAGTTTGTTTGGCCATGACGGTGGCAGGTGTCACAAGGTGACACAGGGGCCACCCAGGGCAAGACTCCGGGGGAGGATGAATGCCGGTGGTACGGTAGGGGAGTCACGGGTTAGACAGGTTTCGTTGGAGCAACGCTGTTCCACCCGAATGGGATCACGAGGTCAGGTGCTCCATGGTGTGGGTAAAGTGCGCAACCTCTGCAGAGTGAAAAATCTATTCGAATAGCCGCGTCCACGGTATTGGACAGCCCGTCCAGACCTCACTAGGTGGTCAACCATAATACTGATAATAATGATGGATGAACTCGTCTTGTGATCAGAAGTACTTAGTGAGTATTCCGAGGGTTGTGGGACAACCCAGAAGAGAGTAAGTGTATGACCGGTAACAGTAAGTAAACTACTTATGCATTTAATATGATAATTGCCATGCTATTGTTTGCTGCATTGTTTGGTTGTCGTGAGCTTGCGAGTACATTCAAAGTACTCACCTAGCGTGTCATGCCAGTTTGCAGGTCCTGCCAGGTTTGCTTGCTTCTCGTGGATGTCGAGTTTGCGAGCTAGGATGCGCGTTCCAGCCAGAGTCCCTACGGAGTGGAGTCCATCACCGCAGTCGTCGTCCCGCTGCCGAGAGTTACTCCGCCTCCTCGGGCTGTTCTGCTGTTAGCATAGAGCTACCCTGGGCAGGCGTAGTATTGCCGTGCCGATGTAATCCATGTACGCTTGTAACCTTATCCATGGTAATAAAGAGCTGATTTATTCTATGCCAACAGTGCCGTATTCCAGAAGACTTGTCCCTGGGCTGGAATACGGGGCGTTCCGGTCTCCTCTGAGCCGGGGTGCCACACTTTGAGTGTACAAAACCAGCAGCTCTCCATTTATGAGAAAGAATTTGTGGCTATCATCATGGCTGTGGAGAAATGGAGAGCTTATTTAAGCAGGGGGGCTTTTATTATTAAGACTGATCACCAGAGCCTTTGTTATTTAGGGGATCAAGTGCTGTCCACTAAATTGCAAAGAAAAGCAATGACAAAATTGGTCGGATTGGAATTCAAATTTCAGTATAAGAAAGGAGTGGAGAATGTGGCTGCTGATGCTTTATCCAGGGTGGGTCATCTCATGGCCACTCAGTTAATCTCCCACACTCAGCCAACATGGGTGCAAGAGGTGTAAAATTCTTATATGGTGGACAATGAAGCACAACAACTTCTGTAGAGATTGACCCTGTCTTCAGAGTTCGTTGATGGCTACAATCTACAGCAGGGAATTATTCACTATCAAGGAAGGATTTGGCTAGGGGCCAATACAGCCCTCAAAACTAAAGTTATTGCCAACTTCCACTCCAGTGCGGTAGGGGGACACTCTGGAATCCAAGCAACTTACCAAAGGGTCAAGAAATTGTTTTGCTGGACAAACCTAAAACAAGATGTGCAAGACTTTGTCAAACAATGTGGGGTCTAACTGCAAGCTAAACATGAACATTGCAGGTCTCCGGGTTTGTTAAATCCATTGCCTGTTCCCCAGGGACCTTGGTTGGATATTACAATGGATTTCATTGAGGGCCTGCCTAAATCCAATGGTTACTCCTCTATACTGGTGGTGGTCGACAGATTTACTAAATACAGTCATTTTATCCCACTCAAGCACCCGTTCACTGCCCCTGTTGTGGCAAGAGCATTTTTGGATCAAGTGGTCAAATTACATGGCCCACCCAAAACCATTATCTCTGACAGAGATAAGATTTTCACTAGTGCCTTTTGGAAAGAGTTGTTCAAATTATGGGACACTAAATTGTTGATGAGCACGGCCTACCACCCTCAAACTGATGGACAAAGTGAAAGAGTAAATCAATGCCTGGAGATGTATTTGAGATGTGCTGTGCATGATCATCCCAAACAGTGGCAATCTTGGCTTTCTGTGGCTGAATTCTGGTATAACACTAACCACCACACCTCATTGGGATGTTCCCCTTATAAAGCTCTCTATGGACATGAACCTCATTATGGTACATTTCCTATTACCTCCTCTTCCCCACACCCGGATGTGCAACAGTGGATTATTGACAATCAAGCTCACTGTCACCGGCTCAAGGAACATCTCTTGAGAGCTCAGAACAGGATCAAACATTATGCTGATCAGCGCAGGAGTGAGAGAGAGTTTCATGTAGGAGACAGGGTGTACCTCAAGTTACAACCCTATGCCCAACATTCAGTGGCCAACAGGCCCTGTCCCAAATTGGCTCTTAAGTTCTTTGGTCCTTTTGAAATCCTAGAAAGAATTGGACCAGTGGCATACAAACTACAGTTACCTGATGAAGCAATGATTCACCCAGTATTTCATGTCTCCCAATTGAAAGAACATGTACCTGACCACACTCCAGTCTTCCATTCATTACCAACACAAGTGGATTTGTCTGGTTCAGACCTGCAACCTGAAGAAATTTTGGACACTGGTTAAAAAGGGAAACAATGCTCATTTGCAGATCTTGGTGAAATGGTCAGCCTTACTAGCTTCTGAGGCCACTTGGGAAAACTATGATGCATTGCGCCTGCATTATCCAGTGGCACCAGCTTGGGGACAAGCTGGTTCTTTAGGGGGAGCACCTGTCAGCACTATGACTACATCTACTGTGGGCGTGCCGTCAGGAGGACACAGGGAGTAGAAGAGGGGATGTGTTTAGGCCTAGCCCAGCATCTAATGCAAGTGTCGGGCCGTGCCATTGGGCCGTTGTGTGTGTGTGGCCGTGAATGGGCCAGGAGGATATACCCTGGTGGTGTGTGTCTATAATCGACAGCTATGATGAATTAATTCATTGCTCACTTTCTCTTCCGTCTCCTTCCTTCCTTCTTCTTCTTCTCCACGGAAATCTCACCTGCCCCCTTTTACCTACCCCCATGGCGATCTGGAGATCCCAGTACATCACAATAATTTACTTTTTATGTCCATATTTTGGTTAAGACCTGGCTAAACACATTCCAAAAAAAAAGACCGGCAACCATATTTTGGTTAAGACTTGGCACAACACATTTCGAAAAAATGATTTGTTTACCATATTTCGGTTAACACTTTCCTAAAAACATTTCCATAAAAGGATTTGGCTAAACTAATTTTAACATTTGCATACAGATGAACAAATGCCTCTTTTTAAGTCACTATAAGTGAATAGAGTTGCTAGAATTATTTCAATGATCCTACGCCAACTTGAAGGAGTGCCCACATGTTAGTCTTACATATCTATATATGTTTGTACAAAAATGCATTTATACAATATTAAAATACAAATATAAATATTTCTATGGGCCTTCATTGATGCCAAATTTCATTTTCATTCATCTATGTGCACTTTACTTCAAATCTACATACAAAAAATAGAATGTCTCGCAGAAACACGCGGGGAATCATCTAGCATTATATAATGATCGAGTGTTGATGTTGGATATGGAAGACAACATAATGATCATGATTGTTTACATTTGCATAGAACTTATATTGTCATGGATCCTTTACCATGTGGTGCTTGTTTTAGATCTTTTTGCTAGCCAAAAAATTTCTGCACCAAGTAGAGATACTACTTGTGCATCAAATAATCCCTTGAACTCAGTTTGTTTCCATGAGAGTCCACCATACCTACCTATGGATCGAATAAGATCCTTCAAGTAAGTTGTCATCGGTGCACAAAGCAATAATAATTGCTTCTAAATATGTATGATCTTTTATTGTAAGGGAAAATAAGCTTTGTACGATCTTGTGATAGCGAAGAAATAAAAGCGACAGAGTGCATAATAAAGCTCGCTATCACAAGGGGCAATACAAAGTGACGTTCCCTTGCATTAAGAGTTTGCACATCCAAACAAACAAAAGCGCATGACAACCTCTGCTTCCCTCTGCGAAGGACCTATCTTTTACCTTCTTATAGCATTTATTTTCGTTCAAGAGTCAATAATATTTACCCTTGTTCCTACCTATTAACTCGTTAGTCGGCAAGCATCATGTGTCGAGGAAAGATCCAGATATGTATATCCAGTTGAATGTAGATGGTCATGACTCATTATTGTTGACATTATCCTTGAGGTAAATGAGTTTGGTGGCAAAGATAATGAAGCCCCCGTCTTCATATGTGTTCGACGGAAAAATTAGCTCCAAAAATATGCAATGAGTTTCAACAATCATAGAAGGCTAAATGATAGTTGAGTATGTGAACTTGCTAGAAATAAAAGCTCTTACATAGACTCTTCTCTTGAATATGATGAATTATGATAATCTCAATGACTAATGGCACCATTTGTTAGTTGTCAATAAAGTTTATGCTTAATACTACCTCAGTTGTGAATAGATCATTACTTGTTTATGAGAAGCTATATGATGGAAAACTTGCTGCTATGATAATATTCATGATGCTCTCATGTCCGTATTTTTTTATCAACTCCTCTCTCTCTAATCAAGTGGTCATTATTTTCGAGTTCGGCTTTCGCTTGAGGACAAGCGAGGTCTAAGCTTGGGGGAGTTGATACATCCATTTTGCATCATGATTTCTTATTGATATTTATGATATTCTTGTCCATTATTCCTTATTATCATACAATTCTTATGCCTTTTCTCTCTGAATATGCAAGGTACATCGCAAAGAGGGAAATATCTGGAAACTGGAATTCTCGACCGGGAAACCAAGAAAAAGGCAGGAAAATCACCAGACTCCAAATGACCTGAAACTTCACGGAGAATTTTTATGGAATATTTAAGAATTACTGGGCCAAAAATATACCAAAGGGGGGGGGCACCTGCTGGCCACAAGCCAACAGGGCGCGCACACCCCCCCTGGGCGCACCCTGATGGCTTGTGGGGCCCCAGCAGGCCTCCCGACCCCCCCTCTTCTCTATATGGTGTGTTTTACCCTAGAAAAAATCATAAGCAATCTTTTGGGATGAAGCGCCGCCGTCTCGAGGCGGAAACCTGGGCAGAGGCCCTTTTGCACTCCGGCAGGCTGATTCTGCGAGGGAAACTTCTCTCCGGGAGGGGCAGATCGAAGCCATCGTCATCACCAACTCTTCCTCCTTCGTGGGATGACCAATCTTCATCAACATCTTCATCAGCCCCATCTCATCTCCAACCCTAGTTCACCTCGTGTATTCAATCTTTGTCTCAAAACGTCAGATTGGTACCTGTGGGTTACTAGTAGTGTTAATTACATCTTGTAGTTGATGCCTGTTGGTTTACTTGGTGAAAGATATTATGTTCAGATCCTTAATCTCCATTATTACACCGCTGATCTTCAACATGTTGATGAGGTGTGAGTAGTTACTATTGTTCCTGAGGAGAAGTCTTGTTATAAGTAATCATGTGAAGTTGGTATTCGTTCGATCTTTTGATGATATGTATGTTGTTACTTCTCTTAGTGGTGTCATGTGAACGTCGACTACATGACACTTCACCATGTTATGGGCCTAAGGGAAGTCATTGTGGAGTAACAAGTAGATGATGGGTTGCTAGAGTGACAGAAGCTTAAACCCCAGTTTATGTGTTGCTTCATAAGGGGCTGATTTCGATCCACACATTTCATGCTATGGTTAGATTTATCTTAATTCCTCTTTCGTAGTTGTGGATGCTTGCGAGAGGGGGTAATCATAAGTGGGTTGTTTGTTCAAGTAAGAACAACACCTTAGCACCGGTCCACCCACATATCAAATTATCAAAATAGCGAACGCGAATTAACTCAACATGATAAACATGACTAGACAGAAATTCTCATGTGTCCTCGGGAGCGCTTGCTTAATATAAGAGTACTTTCAAGCCTGTCCTTTTCTATAAAAAGGATTGGGCTACCTTGCTGCACCTTCGTCACTTGTTACAAATTATCTTGCTATAAAACTATCTATCACTGTTACTCACAACACTTGCAGAGAATACCTTGTTGAGAACTGCTTATCATTTCCTTCTTCTCCTTGTTGGGTTCGACACTCTTACTTATCGAAAGGACTGCGATTGATCCCCTATACTTGTGGGTCATCAGGTGGCACCTATGTGTCTGGTGGCGTGAAGTCCTCATTGAATAGACTCTTCTCGCAAGGAACAACACGTTCCTTTTGAACAAGCAGAGGCATAGATGAGAATGCTTCAATAGGACCAGCAGACATGGGTCCATCAAGATTGCATATGTTGGCAGCTGATTTCTGATACTCGTCAATCAGGAAGTATCGATTGACAAGTAGATTCTCCTCACCGCCCACATCCCCACCATTGACATCAACGCCCACATCCCCACCATTGACATGGTCCTCACCGTCGACAACCACATTGTCGTTGTTCTCACTGACATGCAGATTGTCATTGTCCTCACCGACATGCACATAATCATTGTTATGAACTTCAGGTTGAATCAGACCCAAAGGAGATGGGCCTTGTCCACATGTGTTTTCATTGTTCATCTGCTGCGAGGTTGGGGAGATTTGGACATTTCCTAGCCAAATTTGATTCTTCGGCCACTGCATTAGCCAACCTAAACATCCTGCAATGATCAACTGGTTATCCGCACCCGGAGGTTGTATCGGAGGAGAAATATCTTCAAAACTCCTTATGACAACAGACAACTCAACTTTGAAGACCCCCTCAGGCATCGGCACTCCATGCATCATGGTATCTTTGGGGCGAATGATCGACCCAATTGCAACTTTAACCAGATCGGCACACACATAAGCTAAGAGATTGCATGGAGTGTCTTCCGTAATTGCGTTGAGAGTAGCCATTGGTGACTGGTTTCCATTGAAAGAGATAGACGGGCTGCAATCCTTGGGTGAAGGTTCGATGACAACGTTTCCTAGTTCGTCGTTCCTGATCCAATTCTTCACGGTCTCGATTATTGAAGGCAGCATGGCTTGGGTCTGGGCTTGGCTTTGAATGTTGATGCGTTCTTCGATGCTGGCTGTGGCTGTGATACTTGTGATCTGCGTTGGGTTTTTCCCCGGAGTGGAGGGGATGATGCAACACAGTATAGATAAGTATTTCCCTCAGTGAGAACCAAGGTTATCGAACCAATAGGAGGATCACACAACTTCTCGTCTTCAGTGCCTACACACAAAAGAGCACACACTTGCACCCAACGCGGGCAAGAGGGTTGTCAATCCTCTTGAACTCGTTACTTGCAAGCGATAAGTAGTGTAGATGATAGTTGGATAAATATAAAATAGAAAATAAATAAAAAATAAATAATGACAGCAAGGTATTGAGAGCGTTTGTAAATATATATGTGAATAGACCCGGGGGCCATAGTGTTCTCGAAGAAAGCATATGGTGGGTAAACAAATTACTGTTGGGCAATTGATAGAAAAGTGCATAGTTATGCAATATTTATTCACGGCAAAGATCATGCACATAGGCATCGCGTCCATAAACAAGTAAACCGACTCATGTCTGCATCTACTACTATTACTCCACCCATCAACCGCTATCCAGCATGCATCTAGAGTATTAGGTAAAACAGAGTAATGCTTGGAGAATGATGACATGATGTAGACAGAGTAAATCCAATTAATATGAATGAACCCCATCGCTTTAACCTTAGTGGAAGCAATACAAATACATGTCTTGTCCCCTACTTTGTCACTGGGATATAGAGCACAGCAAGACTGAACCCACTACAACGCACCTCTCCCACTGAAGATAAACCAATCTAGTTGACCAAACTAAACCGATAGATCGATGAGAATTACAAAGCTATAATAATCATGAAAATAAGAATTCGGAGGAGGCTCAAATCTTTTTCATGAATAATCTGAACATAACCCACAATTCATCGGGTCCCAACAAACACACCGCAAACAGTGATTACATAAGATAGATCACTGCAGGAATCGCGGTGATCATGGCAACAAAGAAAATAGAGAGAGCCATCTAGGTACTAATACGGACCCGTAGGTCTATGGTGAACTACTCAAACATCACCATGGGAGCAGCAAGGTTGATGTAAAGGCCCTCTGTGAATGATCCCCCCTCCGGTAGGGCACCGGAATAGGGCTCCAGATGGGCACACGGCGGAATAGAGACTTGCGGCGGCGGAAAAAGTGCTTCGGGAGGCTCCCTAGGGTTTTGGGATAAATGAGAATTTATAGGCCAGAGAACAACGCCAGAGGGCCGGGGAGGTGGCCCCAAGCCATCAGGGCGTGGCCACTCCCCCTGGGTGCGCCCTGTTGGCTTGGGGGCACCTCGTGTGCCCTCAGGTCTCCCTCCGAAACTTCTAGGTCTTATTTTTGTCCAGAAAAAATCATCAAAAAGTTTCGTGGTATTTGGAATTTGTTTGGTATGGTATTCTTGAAAAGCCAAAACATGCAGAAAATAGCAACTCGCACTTGGCACTGGGTTAATAGGTTAGTGCTCAAAACTAATATGAATCGGCAACTAAATGCCTAAAAAGTATCCTAGAATGGTAATATTATAGCATGGAACAATAAAAAAAATTATAGATACATTCGAGGCGTGTTAGCGTCCCCAAGCTTAATTCCTGCTCATCCTCGAGTAGGTAAATGATTAAAACAGAATTTTTCATGTGACATGCTACCCAACATTGATGCGGAGCATCCCATGTACATCCCCATGGACCCATCATCAACACCTCAAGCTCCAAGTGGTCCCTTGATGAGAGCCCGTGCAAGTACCATTGAATCCGAGGTGACATCTCTCCTTAGTGAATTCCCATGTGATACTTTTGGAACGTGGATCCTACCTCAAGAAGAGACACTTTGTTTGCTTAGGTACCAAGAAGAAGGAAGGGAGCAAGAGGGGCACCAAGAACAAGGAGAGGGATTTGCACCAGCCCAGGAATTAGAGGTACAACCGGTCCACCACCGGTCAACCACCGGTCCACCGGTACAACCGGTCCACTACCG
This sequence comes from Elymus sibiricus, assembly GCA_039707655.1. Taxonomy (NCBI): domain Eukaryota; kingdom Viridiplantae; phylum Streptophyta; class Magnoliopsida; order Poales; family Poaceae; genus Elymus; species Elymus sibiricus. Next base: position 84,383,604 of record CM077665.1, read on the forward strand.
CCCAACAATCGCTCCGACCTGGCCAAGTTTCTGTTCTGGTGCGGTTCAAGACCGGTACTACCCCGGATGTTCCGCTTAATGGTTCAAGACCGGTACAACCGGTCCAAGCTCCAGTACAACCGCCCCTATTCTGCAAAATAGAAGGAGTTACGACTCGTGTACCCCCCACTTATCCCCTAGACTATATATACCCTTCTTCTACCTCCGTTCTAGGGTTAGCTTGTGTTTAGCAAATACTCTTTGTTGAGCCTAGCTCCATTACTTCCTCCTCTTGTGGAGTTGTCCTCCACCGGAGAAGATCCAAGTGATGCCAAGGCCCCTCTAGAGGGAAGATCTCACGAGATTCAAGGCCTCCTCCCCGGAGTGAGGAAGAACTACCGGTTACTAGTATCCGTCCGTTGTTTGTGGATCTAATTACATCGTGTGTTTGCTTGTGCTTAGTGGATGTGTGATCTAAGTTTGTCCATGAGCTTGTGTTTTCTTTCGTGATTTATCCCTTTTCCCCTCCAAGTGTGAAAAGATCGACGCACACGGGCGTGCCCCGTATCATATTGGTATCAGAGCCAGGTTGATTCACACCTTGGAGTCTCCCCCTCTATTTTCTAGCCAATTTTTGCTTTGATTTGACCTAATTTTGAAAATCCCCACAAAAATAGACATACCAAAAATTTCTTGGATTCGTTGGATTTGAGGAGATTTTGTTGATTGTGATCCATGGATTTCGTTGTGGACAAGTGGATCTAGCTTTGCCCTATCATTCCCATCATTTCCTTCCGCAAAATCGACCGAATTTTTCTTCTAACCCGCGCATTCGGACCTGCAGTTTCACCCAGGAGCGGTACAACCGCCCGTACAAGCGGTACAACCGCTAATTCAACAGGTCGCTCCAGGAGCGGTACAACCGCCCCTCCCAAGCGGTACAACCGCCCATCCCAGTTTCAGCATCAGCTGATTCACCATTTGGACCATAACTTCTACTCCCGAACTCCGATTTGAGTGTTCTTTGGCTCGTTTTGAAGCTATCGACGTGCCCGAGATCCTCATCTTGGTTTTACCACCATTTGACTTCATCAAATTTTCCCATTTTGGCATCTTTGCCTAGGCTTTCACCATAAACTTCCGCCACCCTAACCCAATTTTTCTTTGAGATTTTGAGTTGCGGTTTCCGTTTCCTAAGGTGTTTCGGCTAATTAGAAACGGTTCTACATCGACAACGCCGCTACTCATCATCGCCCCGGATCGTCGCCAACCACCTATTCATTGAAACCAACCGTAAGCAAGGACGATAACCGCGACGACACTCTTGACATATACCCTTGCCATTGCATTGTTAACCCGATCCTATTTGCGTTACTTACCTATCGAGACTAGCCATTGAGTATTGCCGGGCTACGCTACTTGTGCACTTTAGTGATACATACTCTGCATAGCTACAAATAGCGTGCATTTATCATCGTATCTCCTTTTGTGTTACAATAGTACCCGCATACATCATTGCTACATTGGTGTGCACGTCCCGCATAGTGATCATTCCAAATATCATCCTACAAAGGAGAAGTAAAGCAAAGCTTTTAAGTAAAAGAAAAAGAGCAATAGCATCGCAAGTTGCATATCATATTCGATCATTTGAGCAAGAGATTTTGTGCCAACCACATAAATAGCAAAAGTTGGGTATAGGAAGACGTCTAGTTTTGCTTCGCATAGGTGTGCACAAGTCCGTATCGTGCCCATTCGTGCAATCGTGCTAGCATCTCTCCACTGTTGTGCACCTTGAGCTTACCGTGACCTTCACATTTTTCCCTCATTTTTCGGTGTTATAATTGCTACTTCTTGAGCTTGCGTTGGTTTTCCCTTGAAGAGGAAAGGGTGATGCAGCAAAGTAGATAAGTATTTCCCTCAGTTGTTGAGAACCAAGGTATCAATCCAGTAGGAGATACAAGCAAGTCCCCAATCTTCACACCTACACAAACAATCAAACTCTTGCACCCAACGCTATAAATGGGTTGTCAATCCCTTCACGGTTATTTGCAAGGATGAGATCTGATAGAGATAGATATAAAAGATTGCTAAAACGAAAAGTAAAAAGATTGCAGCAAAGTATTTTTGGTTTATAGATCTGAAAATATAATATGGAAAATAGACCCGGGGGCCATAGGTTTCACTAGAGGCTTCTCTCATGAAGGAAAATAATACGGTGGGTGAACAAATTACTGTCAAGCAATTGATAGAAAAGCGCATAGTTATGACGATATCCAAGGCAATGATTATGCATATAGGCATCACGTCCGTGTCAAGTAGACCGAAACGATTCTGCATCTACTACTATTACTCCACACATCGACCGACTCCTGCCTGCATCTAGAGTATTAAGTTCATGAAGAACAGAGTAACGCATTAGGTAAGATGACATGATGTAGAGGGATAAACTCAAGCAATATGATGAAAACCCCATCTTTTTATCCTCGATGGCAATAATACAAATACATGCCTCGCTACCCCTACTTTGTCACTGGGTGAGGACACCGCAAGATTGAACCCAAAACTAAGCACTTCTCTCATTGCAAGAATTACCAATCTAGTTGGCCAAACCAAACCAATAACTCGAAGAGACTTGCAAAGATATGAAATCATGCATATAAGAATTCAGAGAAGATTCAAATAATATTCATAGATAATCTGATCATAAACCCACAATTCCTCGGATCTCGACAAACACACCGCAAAAGAGTATTACATTGGATAGATCTCCATGAAGATCATGAAGAACATGGTATTGAAGAACAAAGAGAGAGAAGAAGCCATCTAGCTACTAGCTATGGACCCAAAGGTCTATGGTGAACTACTCACGCATCATCGGAGGGGCAATGGAGTTGATGTAGATGCCCTCCGTGATCGAATCCCCTCCGGCAGATTACCGGAAAAGGCTCCAAGATGGGATCTCACGGGAACAGAGGCTTCGGGCGGCGGAAAAGTATTTTCGTGGCTCTCTTCGGTATTGGGGAATATTTGGGAATTTATAGGCCGAAGAATAGGGTTAGAGGACCTGCAGGGGGGCCAAAAGCCAGGGGGGCGCCCCCCCCTAGGGCGCGCCCTGTAGGCTTGTGACCTCCCGACAGGTCTCCTGCCTTCATCTCCAAGTCTGGTAGGTTTCTTCTAGTCCAACAAAAATCATCGCGAAGATTTTATTCCGTTTGGACTCCGTTTAATATTCCTTATCTGCAATACTCAAAAACAAGGAAAAAACAGAAACTGGCACTAGGTTCTAGATTAATAGGTTAGTCCCAAAAATAATATAAAATAGCATATTAATGCATATAAAACATCCAAAACAGATAATATAATAGCATGGAACAATCAAAAATTATAGATATGTTGGAGACGTATCAGGAATCGGTGGCACCGACTGGGAATTGTTGGTTGCACCGATTTTGGTTATTTGGCTTTGGACATACTTTTGTGGAAGAGCTTGTGGGTGTTTTTGGTGACTATCTCTTGTGCACGTGGAGCATCTTGTTCACCAACAGTACCTTACCGCCTTTTAATAGTATTAGCTTTCCTATGGACTCAAAGTGATTTCTCACAAAGTAAAATGTAGAGTCCTCTTGCTTGAAGCTTTGCCAATCCATTTCCTTGCATCTTGGGGTTATCCACAATCCTTTTGCCATCCCTATCATTGAACTTTTCCTGAAATATGCTTAGTGGAAACATTAGTTCAATGACATATATGTTGTTATTAATTACCAAAACCACCAAGGGAGCAAATGTGCTTTCAATCTCGCCCTTTTTGGTAATTGATGACAACATATAGATCAAAGATTCTACATATGATATAATCAATGAATATAATCGTCGCTTTGAGAAGTATGTGATAAGCTAGAGCTCCCCCTAAATTTGTGCATTATTTTAAATTTGCATTTGAATGCAAATGCATAATCGATTAGGTACATAGGGCACTCTTTCATGTCACATACAACTTGGTGGTGTGCGAGAGTAATATGAATGAATATCATAGCACAACACAATCAAGCAAAGGTGAATGACCATCTCATAAGCATCACAATGATAGGAAATAGTAGTAATACACATCAAGTGTATGATCAAACACCAACAAGGTTTAACACAAGAAAACCAAAAGATCAAATGTTTTTGAAAAGCGATAAAAACCAACGCTCTCTCTCTCGAAGCCTAAAGATATATATACATCTTCTCCCCCTTTGGCAACAAGTTACCAAAAAGTTCAAAGGTATATAGCTAATCGTTCTTCTGGGGCTAATCTCCTCCAGTAGCTGGTGAAGGAGTCGAGAGAACTGCATCGGCGAAGACTTCAGCAGACGTCATGGACGGAGTTGGAGTAGCAACAGGAGGAACTGGAGGAGCTGATGGAGCTGAAGAGGCTGTAGCAGGTGCTGATGAAGAAGGCCTCAACTCTGGAGCTGGCACTGTGGCTGATCTGGCCTGAGTAGTGAACTGAGTGCCTGGCCTGAGAGGTGAGTCATCCTCATCATCTGTAGTGTGGGGACTGGGCACGCTATCAACTTCCTTCTTGAGCTCGTTCACGGTCTTGGTCAGCCCATCCACCTTGTCATTGAGTGTCTTGATCCTATTCTCCATGATCCTCACAAGACTATGCTGATTCGCCAAGATGTCCTTGATATCTTTCTGCATGCCCTGAACGGTACTGATCAAGAGATCCATTTGCTCATTCCTGGATCTAGGGATTTGAGCACTAGTGGCTCTAGCTGCCTCTGCCTCTGCCTGTGCAGCAGCTGAGGTGGGATGATCTGGGTTTATCACCACAATGTTGTCCTCTAGATCTGGCTGTAGGGGCAAATGTGTCCTGTCAAGAGCAAAGATGTGCTTCTCCAGCTTGGAGTTGATGAGCATCTGAATGTAGGGTGCATAGCAGCATGAGCGCTTCTGATCAGCAGCAACCCTCTTCACAGTTTCTACTATCAAGTCCATCACCCTTATCCTGGTGTGTCTATCAAGATGGATCAGCATGTTGCTGGAATAGCCTCTAATCATCTTGTCATCTCCAGACTTAGGCATCAAGGTGTGCCTCAAGATGGTGTTCATGGTGCGGAGACCAGCCTGGAGGAAGTAAATGGATCCTAACTTGTGAGATTTCAAGTTTGCAGCAGGGATCTCATTGTACATATTCTTCATAGCATCATGGCTCTCCTTGGATTCAGAATAGACATCCAGATCTCCTTCTTCCACCATTGGGACTCCTAAGATGGCAGCCCATTCCTCAACAGTTGATTCATACCTTGCTCCTTCAGTCATCCACACAATCCTACCATCTCCATAGAAGTGAGCTGTGGAGTAGAATTGCATGATCATCTCATCGTTCCATGCAGTGAATTCCTTGCCAACAAATCCATCCAAACCAATGCAGCGAAAGTTGTGTTGAACACTTGGGAAGTAGTCTTCATTCTCCTTGATATACTTCCAATCAACATATCTCATGTCACTCACAGCTGGACTCTTATCAAGCAAGATTGTCTCATAGAAATCTTCTTGCTCCTTGGTATAAAATCTGTAGCCCACAGCTGTTTTCCTTCTCTGGGCATATGGATCAATGGCTCTCCATTCCCTCAAACCTGAGTCCTTCCTCTTCTTCATGTCCTCTGCAAGCAAGTGGCTGGCATTGTGCTCTGGAAGGTGTGGTCTTAGCTTCATCAAAGCTGTCATATCATCATCCTCAACTTCCCTAAAGGTAGAAGTCTTGTTCTTGCTGGAAGCTGGTATCTCTCTGGAGAACCTCTTGGGTTTTTCTGCAGCAGCTTTCTTGGGTGCAGTCTTGGTGCCCTTGGATGTGGTAGCCTTAGGCATTGCATCTGCCATAAGCTTCTTCTTCTTCTTTGGAGGGGCCTTGGCAACTGGTTCTTCCTCCTCTTCTTCAGCATCTGCCTCTTCTGGATCCTCATACATAGAGGTTTTTCTGCCAAGGACATGGATAATCCTCTTCCCGGCTCTCTTCTTCTCCCCTGCCTTCTTAGGCATAGACTTCTTGGAGGGCTCAACAGTCATAGCTGCCCTAGAGCTCTCAGGTGCTTTAGCTGACCCAGAGCTAGCATACTCCTTCCTGATAGCTATCTTCTTCTTGGAAGTAGTGGCAGCAGTGGTGCTCTTGGCAGCATCAACTTTCTTGGGCAGCTCCTCAGGGATGAAATCTTCATCCTCCTCATCTGAATTGAGCTTCCTCCTTGCCCTGGTAGCAGCTTTGGGCAGATCAGGAGAGCTAGGGATGTCATCATAGCTCCCCTCAGGACTAGTGCCTGAGCTCATGTCAATACTCTGCTCTCTGAGATCATTCTGGCTATCATCTGAACCTGACATCTCTGACCCAGTGAATAGAGTATAGAAGAGTGGAAGGGATGAGTCATCACAAAATGCAGACATTTTCAAAAGATTCAACTAAAATTTCTCAAGATTTGCATTCTGCCAAATGTATGTCGGTACAACCAAAGCAAATATTTCGGACCTTCTCCATCAAAGAAACTTGGCACCACTTTCGGTGAGACCGAAAATGGGCACTCGGTTTCACCGAGACTGTTCTCAGTCGACCAGAAAAGTGAATCGGTGTTACCGATTCTTTTGTGTCGGTTCCACCAAGATTCATGTGGCGGACGGCAAAACCTAAAAAATCATTCGTTCGCTATTCTACTGGAGTTTCTCGTGGATGAATCAATCTCAAACTGTGGATTATCGATGGAAAAGCCCTAATGCCCAAAAATCGGAGGTTGGAGCGTATGAGGGGGTGAAATCGTACCCTAGCTTGGTGACGACTTCGCTACGGTGGCGACGGGGGAGAGGATTCCGTCGACGGCGGGGACATCCAACGGCGGAGGCGCTCGGGAAGACGAAGGCGATGACCAGGGGCCTTGGTTCGGCACCAAGGGTTTTGGAGGGGGGCGACGGTTGAAGAATAGATTTCAAAAGTCGGGTCCGTCTCTATATAAACCCATGGCTATCGGTGACACCGGTTCTAACTTTTCGGTGTCACCGAGTTCCTCAACTGTCTGCTGACAGGGAAACTCGGTGTAACTGAGAAGATGGAATCAGTGATACCGAGATAGAAAACCAGATCAACCCTAGGCATTCGGTGAGACCGAGATTTTGGGTTGGTTCCACCGAGATGCACTTGGGAGGTTTGAATGGTCAGTCCTTTGTCGATATGGAACTCCGAGTGCTCCTCACACAAAGAGATCGAAAAGTCCTTGTTCAAATTTTGTGATGCAGCAAGAATGGAATATGAGGTAAGAAAGCATAGATAGCTAGAGAGTGATCCTAGGCATTCTTGTCCATCCAATTGGCAAAAGAAAAATCAAAAGCCAAATAGCAACAATTGGATGTCCTCGAATGAATAAAGAGATGCAGACCAACATGCTCACACAATAAGATGTCAAATGAAATCATGGCAAACATGCACATACATACTAGCATCTATCAAGCATTTTGGCGATGACGGAGTCATCTATATATGAGTATATTAACTTAGGAGCCAAGTAAGAATACTTGATCATAGGTCATACTCATCGTTTAAGCACAAGTGGGGTTACCACTTTTACAAAAAGCATTTAATGTTGTCACATACTATGAGATGCTTTAACTCAAGTCTTAGAGTAAAGCTCCCCCTTGATGTGACATCCCCCCATAGGAGGGATAAACTAACCTTGGGTTTTGTTGATGAAGACTTCATGTGGGTGATGTAGTGGTGGATGCTCAAGGTTGATGAAGATCACCAAGAGTTGGGAGCATCCTTGTTGTTTCCTTACTCTTCTAACCTACATGGGTTAGTCCCAACACACAAGAGACAAATACAAGGATATCTATGGACATGAAGTGCAAAACATGTGTGATGATGTCCATTGATTTGTTGATTACCTTGTCCCTTGCTTACCTTTGAGGGAATGTGTGACTCCTTGAACTATTGCATGTTGTTGATGTTGATTGTAACTAGTTCTTGCCAATAATGAATGTGAGTGAATTTCATTGGCGGAGTCACCCCTCAAGAACTTCTCTAGTTCTTCTTCCTGGGGACCCACATCAACTTGATGGGGATCCTTGGTGTTGAAGTGGCCCTTGTAGAAGTTGAGCTTGAAGTAGCCTTGGGAACCCACTCCACCAAAGCTTGGGATTCATCTTCATATGACTCAATGTCCTCTTGAAGCTTGTTCTTGCCCTTGAGTTTGTGGTCTTGTGGTGGAAGGTCATCTTGAGTGTTTGTTCCCTTGGGAGGAGTATGTTCATACTTCTCCTTTTGAGGAACAAACTTGGGCTTGGGGTATTGACCTTCTTCCCATTCAACTCCATTAGCGTTGAAGTAGCCAATGCCATGGTTCTTCCGGTATCCTCCGTGCTTGCGTACAATTTCCTCAAATTGCTTACACCCGGCAAGACTCTTGTAGATACCTTTCTCTATAATTCCTTTCAATAAGCGTTTTCTTGCTCAAGTGTAACTTGGCTAAGAGAATCATCATTAGTGGAATCAATAGAACTACTAGGAGCAACATCATTAGATTTAGCATTTTTAGAGTTGCTACTAGATGAAGAACCTTTCTTGCCCTTGTTACTAGTTTGCTTAGACTTAACTTGTGGCATGAATGTAGACAAGAGTAATCGTTTGGCTAGATAAGATGAAGTCTTCTTTCGGAGATCGTCATTGATAGCTTTAAGAAACTCATGCTCTTTCTCCAAGGTGAGCTTCTCGAAGCGTAGCTTCTCATGAGTCCTTACAAGCTCTCTATGATCTTCTAGAGTAGATTCATGGGCTAACTTAAGAGTGTTTAATTCTTTAGTTAGTTGTTCAATTTTCATCTTATCATCATCAACCAACTTATCTTGACTAGCATGAAAATTATCAAGTTCATTTTGAGTAACATCACTAGTTTTGTCAAAGAGCAAGTCATCGTCACAAAGTAAGTCATCTTCATCACTATCGAAATCAAGATACTCGGGGTGTGATACCTTGGGGCCTTTAGCCATGAAGCAACTTCCACTCCCTTCATTTGGTGAATCAAATAGATCATAGGAGTTGGTAGTCACTAATGCAAGTCCGGCAACACCTTCATCTTGACTATAGTCGGAGTTGGAGTGATAGCTTCTCTCGGAGTTGTTGTCGGAGTCGGAGCCGGAAACCCATTCACCAACATGAGCTTGATGTCTTCTTCTTGTGTAGCTCTTGGTGTACTTGTCCTTCTTCTCCGAGTCCCTACTTCTCCTTGAGGGTCTTCGTTCATAACAGTCATCTCTACACCTTCTCTCTCTTTGAGGTGATTCATTCCTTGAGCTTCGTCTTCTAGGTGACTCTTCTCTTCGTTTGTAGGGAGCCGTGCACTCATTGGAGTAGTGTCCGGGCTTCCCACAATTGTAGCAGTTTCGGTCGCGACTTGACGAACGCTTCTCTTCATATCTTGAGTTGGAGCTTCGTTCTTTGCCTCTATTCTTGTAGAACTTGTTGAATTTTTTGACCATGAGGCTTATCTCTTCATTGGTGACAAGGTTGTCGCTTGAAGTTGCGGGAGCATCACTTGTGGCCTTGTAAGCACCACTAGACTTGTTGTGAAGCTCTTCTTTGTCCTTGAGTGTCATCTCATGGGCAACAATCCTTCCAATGACTTCCGTAGGCTTGAGATCTTTGTAGTTGGGCATCATTTGGATCAATGTGCACACGGTGTCGTATCTCTCATCCAAAGCTCTAAGTATCTTCTTGATGATGAATTTGTCGGTCATTTCTTCGCTTCCTAAGCCGACAATCTCATTGGTGATGAGAGCTAGCCTAGAGTACATCTCTGCGACTCCTTCACCATCCTTCATCTTGAACTTGTCAAGCTGACTTTGAAGAACATCTAACTTGGATTCTCTCATGGACTCGGTTCCTTCGTGCATATCAACCAAAGTATCCCAAATCTCTTTTGCATTCTCAAGACGACTGATTTTGTTGAATTCTTCGGGGCATAGGCAGTTGAAGAGAATGTCACATGCTTGAGCCTTGTATTGCAACATCTTCAATTCATCCGCGGTCGCTTCATGATCCGGTTCCTTTCCATCACCAAAGAATTCACCTTGCAAGCCAACACGAACAACAGCCCAAACGGCGGGGTTATGACCAAGAATATGCATTTTCATTTTGTGCTTCCAACTAGCAAAATTAGTGCCATCAAAGTACGGACCTCTACGGTGATAATTTCCCTCACTAGATGCCATACTCTCCTAGGTTGTGAGACCAATGCAATGGAGACCAATGCTCTGATACCACTTGTAGGACCGAAAGTATGTCTAGAGGGGGGTGATTAGACTACTTGACAAAATAAAAATCTAGCCTTTTCCCAAATTTTAGTGTTGGCAGATTTTAACATTCATGGCAAGTCAAGTACACCCTACACATGCATGTCTAAGAGTATAGCAGCGGAAAGTAACAACAAGCATGTATAGTAGAGGGTAGGAAGGAAGATCAAACGCAATTTGTAGACACGAAGATTTTTCCTGTGGTTCCGATAAGTGGTGCTATCGTACGTCCGCGTTTATGGAGTCTTCAACCCACGGAGGGTAACAGTCGCGAGAGTCCACGGAGGGCTCCACCCATAAGGGTCTACGAAGTAGCAACCTTGACTATTCCATAATGGCTTCCGTCCACGAAGGACTAGCCTCACTATGGGTAGATCTTCACGAAGTAGGCGATCTCCTTGCCCATACAAACTTCTTGGTTCAACTCCACAACACGAAGTAGGAGGCTCCCAAGTGACACCTAACCAATCTAGGAGGCACCACCCTCCAAAAGGTAATAGGCTCGGTAATGTCGATGAACTCCTTGCTCTTGTGCTTCAAGATGATAGACTCCTCAACACACAATCACTCTCTCACAGATTTGGCTTGGTAGAAGAGATTGAATTGGTGGAAAGCAACTTGGGGAGGCTACAGATCAAGATTCATATGGATGGAGTGGAATAGCTTGATCTCAACACATGAGTAGGTGGCTCCCTCTCAAAAAATAGGATAGGGCAAGTGTGGAATAGTTCTGAGTGCTTCTCTTTCGAGTAGGTGGTGGTTGATACGTCTCCAACGTATCTATAATTTATGAAGTATTCATGCCATGTTTACAATAATTTTATATGATTTGTGTATGATTTGATTAGAACTAACCCGGACTGACGTTGTTTTCAGCAGAGCTACCGTGGTGTTGTTTTTGTGCACAAATAAAAGTTCTCGGAATGGGCTGAAAATTTACGGAGAATATTTTTGGAAAATATAAAAAATACTGGAGCAAAAAGATACCGGAGAGGAGTCCCGAGGCAGCCACAAGCCTAGGGGGCGCCCCCCCCCCTAGGGCGCGCCCCCCTGGCTTGTGGGTCCCTCAGGAGTCCCCCTGACTTGATTCGAACGCCAAGCACTCCTATAAATCGAGAAACCTCCAGAAAGAAACCTAGAACGGAAGTTTCGCCATCGCAAGTCTCTGTAGCCACGAAAGATCAATCTTGGCCCTCTCCGGCACCCTGCCGGAGGGGGTCACCATCACCGGAGACCATGGAGGAGGAAGACGAAGGGGCCATCATCACCATGGAGGCCAAGGACCAGAGGGAGAACCTCTCCCCACCTAGGGGGGAGGCCATGGAGGAGGAAGCACAAGGGGGAGACCCTCTCCCCCTCTCTCTCGGTGGCGCCGGAGTGCCATCGGGGGAACCATCGCCGCGGTGATCGTCTTCATCAACATCACCCTCTTCATCACCGTCCTCATATCTTTCCAGCGGTCCACTCTCCCGCATCCCGCTGTAATCCCCTACTTGAAAATCGTGCTTTATGCCACATATTATGATCCAATGATGTGTTGCCATCCTATGATGTTTTGAGTAGATTTCTTTTGTCTTATGGGTTGATTGATGATCTAGATTGGTTTGAGTTGTATGTTTATTTTGGTGCTGTCCTATGGTGCCTTCCGTGCCGTGCACACGTGAAGGATCCCCGCTGTAGGGTGTTGCAATATGTTCATGATTTGCCTATGGTGGGTTGCTTGAGTGACAGAAGCATAAACCCGAGTAGGTGGGTTGTTGCGTATGGGATAAAGGGGACTTGATGCTTTAATGCTATGGTTGGGTTTTACCTTAATGATCTTTAGTAGTTGTGGATGCTTGCTAGAGTTCCAATCATAAGTGCATATGATCCAAGTAGAGAAAGTATGTTAGCTTATGCCTCTCCCTCATATAAAATTGCAATAATGATTATCGATCTTGTTAACAATTGCCTAGGACAATTCCGCACACCGACTCATCATTATTCCACACTCGCTATTTGTAATATATTGTAATATATTCTAACATGATGATAACAGCACCTATTTTTATATTTTAGTTCTCCGATATCATGCAAAGCTATTCTCTTCATACCCACAACGTAGTTTTATTTCTCGTTTCTAGTTGGAAGCAAACGTTCGGCGTACGTAGAGTCGTATCAGTGGCAGATAGGACTTGAGAGAATATTGATCTTACCTTTAGCTCCTTGTGGGTTCGACACTCCATACTTATCACTTCCACCTTTGGAAACTGCTACGATGATTCCTTGCACTTGGGGATTATCAAGCTCTTTTCTGGCGCCGTTGCCGGGGAGCAATAGCGTGGGGTTGATATTCTCGTGTGTGCTTGTTTGCTTTCTTCACTAAGTAGATTTTGTTTTCCCTTTTTGCTTTCTTTAGTTGTGGGTGAAACAAAAAAAATTAAAAATACAAAAAGAATTACTTGCCTCTTATGCCTAAGAAGTTTTTCAAAGAGAGAAGTGATTGGAAGGTTGTGCATTGGAGAAGTGAGGGTCGACCTTGAACACTTGTGTTCATGCTCATGGAAACAATGTAGAATTTTTCATGGAAGATTCTAAAAAATAATTTTCCCCTTGAATATATCCATTGTATTATAAAAATAATGTGCCAAGATTTGCTTTTAGGATGATTAGATTGCTTGTTTGCTTTGTGCGGTGCAAAAACAGAAACTTTGACTGTAGTGCATGAATTTACATTTCTTACTGGAATGTTAAAAGTTGTTGAAATTTTTACACAGTACTTCTATATAAATTTTTTAATTTGTCCTAATTTTTCAGAATTTTTTGAGTTACAGAAGTATACGAAGTTTCCAGATTGCTACAGACTGTCCTGTTTTAGACAGATTTTGTTTTCTATGCATTGTTCTCTTATTTTGATGAATCTATGGGTAGTATCGGGGGGTATGAACCATGGTGAAGTTGTACTACAGTAGATATAATGCTAATATGAATTTGGAATGAGTTCACAACAGTACTTAAAGTAGTATTTTGCTTTATTATACTAACGGATCCCACGAGGGTTTTGTTAAGTTTTGTGTGAATGAAGTGTTCGAAGATCGAGGAGGTATCGATATAAGAAGAATACGGAGAGACAAGAGTTAAAGCTTGGGGATGCCCAAGGCACCCCAATTAAATATTTTAAGGAGACTCAAGCATCTAAGCTTGGGGATGCCCCGGAAGGCATCCCATCTTTATTCTTCAACAACTATCGGTATGCCTCGGTTTTTGTTTTGTTCACATGATGTGCGTCTTTAGTGTTTTTCTTTTCCTTTTATGCACCCTTCTAGTATGAGATAGTCCTTCATTGATTTATAGAATGCTTCATGCGCTTCACTTAGATCTTTTGAGTATGGCTTTATAGAATGCTTCATGGGCTTCACTTAGATCTTTTGAGTATGGCTTTGTAGAATGCTCTTTGTGCTTCACTTAAATCTTTTGAGTATGGCTTTATAGAATGCTTCGTGTGCTTCACTTATATATTTTGAGCTTGGATATTGGTTAATCTATATTAATTGTAGAATGCTCTATGAACTTCACTTATATCTTTTAGAGTATGAATAAAATTATCATCGGAATTAGGCTTGGAAGAGTATCATTAAAATGTCATGCCTAGCTAAAAAGGCATTAAAGAAAAGCGCTTGTTGGGAGACAACCCAATATTTACCCCTACTGTTTTTGTGTGTTATCATGATTATTCTACTGTATTAACTATGTTTTATATGTTTTCTTTCAATAAAGTGGCAAGTAAAACCTTTGGGATGACTCACAAGATGAGTAGAATTGATGCTGAACCAAAACAGAAACTTTTAACTCCAGTACAGGATTTTTCATTTTTTACTGGAGCATGATAATGATCTGAAATTTTTACACAGTATTTATATACAAATTATTCAGGTTGTCCTAATTTTTCAGAATTTTTAGAGACATCGAAGTATGGTTACACTACAGATCTTCACAGACTGTTCTGTTTTTGACAGATTCTGTTTTGCATGCATAGTTTGCTTGTTTTAGTGTTTCCATAGCTTATATTTAGTGGTATAAATTATGGGAATGGTATAATACAGTAGGTATCATGTGGGAACAATTATGAATCTTGTCTTGACAGTACCTAAGTGAATGATTTATCTTTATTACACTAACCCTTCTCACGAAGTTCCGTTAAGTTTTGTGTGATTGAAGTTTTCAAGTTTTGGGTGAGACACCGATATGAGGAGAATAAGGAGTGACAAGAACCTAATATTGGGGATGCCCAAGGCACCCCCAAGGTAATATTCAAGGAAGACTCAAGCGTCTAAGCTTGGGGACGCCCCGGAAGGCATCCCCTCTTTCGTCTTCAACATTATCGGTATATCTTACTTGGAGCTATATTTTTATTCGTCACATAATATGTGTTTTGCTTGGAGCATCATTATATATTTTTTTTCTCTATTAGGTTTTTATTTATAATCTTGTTTTTCAATAAAAAGTTCCAAGAATTGCCTTAGGATGCTTGCATTGCATGTTTGATGTGTGCTGTGTAAAAAAAACAGAAACTTTTGCTGTAGTGTTTGAATTTTAATATTTTACTGGAACATGGAAAGTTTCTGAAATTTTTACACAGTATTTTCATATAAATTCCTTAGCATGTCCTAAATTTTCATAATTTTTTGAGTTACGGAAGTGCACTGTTTTCATAAATTGCTACAGACTGTTCTGTTTGGACAGATTGCTGTCATAGTTTTGTTATCTACTTATTCTCTAGTTTCCATAGCCTATATTGGTAGATATAAATTGTGGAAACGATTGTAAACAGTAGATAATGTTTGAAAATTATTGTGCAACTTGTCTTGGCAGTACATGAAGTGTTGATTTATTCTGATGTGTACTAACCTATCTCACGAGTTCTTTTCGAGTTTTGTGTGGATGAAGTTTTTGAGAATAGGTGAAACCATGGTATGAGAGGATTGAACGAGATACAAAAGCTCAAGCTTGGGGATGCCCAAGGCACCCCAAGTAAATATTTCAAGAAGTCTCAAGCATCTAAGCTTGGGGATGCTACGCATCCCATCTCTCTTCATCAACAATTATCGGTTAGCCTATGTTGAACCTAAATTTTTATTCATTCACATGATGCGTGCTATTCTTGGAGCACTATTTTTATTTTGTTTTGCTGTTTGAATAAAAGCATTGGATCTGAAATTTTGAATAAGAGAGAGAGTCCTCACATGGCTATTTAACTAATTAACTACGCATTGATCTTCACTTATATCTTTTTGGGAGTAGTTTGTCATTCACTCTCGTGCTTCACTTATATCCTATGAGTAAATGGTTGAATGAATTGAATATCATAAATCTGAAATTAAATATGCTTCATATACTTATCCCATGGGGAGTAATGACTTCACACACAATAAATATAGGTGGTAAAATTTATTGAAAGTTAGCAAACACCGCATTGGTCACTTGAACAATTCATGAAAGAATATTGAAGGAAGAGAGATTCCACATATAAATATACTATCTTGGACATCTTCTATGATTGTGAGCTCATTAATTATTTTCAAACTCGAGCAAATTAATTGAAATTGGACAAGGAAGACAACTTAATGAGTTATGTTTGGGTATATTTTCATAGAAGTTATATTGTTATGGATCCTCTAACATGTGGTGCTTGTTTAGAACCTTTTGCTAGCCAAAACTTCGTACTAAGTAGAGATACTACTTGTGCATCCAAACCCTTGAGCCAAGTTTCTTCCATGAGAGTCCACCATACCTACCTATATGCGGTATTTACCTGCCGTTCCAAGTAAATTTGCATGTGCCAAACTCTAAACCTTCAAATAATATTCTGTTTTGTATGCCCGAATCGCTCATGTAGCAACTAGGGGCGGTCAGTATCTTCCATGCTAGGTGGGTTATTCTCACGATATGTGTTGATTCACTATCATTCACGAGAAAGTGGTTGGTATTCGGGATGCCCAGTTCCATGCTCAAAAATCAAATCAAAATATAATGAAACAAAACTCCCCTAGGATTGTTGTTTGTATGGATGGTACCCGTGGATTCGGCTCGCCGTGGAGTGTGTTTGATTGGTGGAGGGGGAGTAAAAACTTTATCATTCTGTTTGGGAACCGCCTATAATGTATCTAGCATGGAAGATGGTGAAATCTCTTGGTTGTTATGTTGACAATGAAAGCATACCTCCCAAAATTATATTCATCTCTATTTTAAACAATGAGCTCTGGCACATATGCAAATCCCTGCTTCCCTCTGCAAAGGGCCAATCTATTTACTTTCATGTTATTTACTATTCATGTTGAGTCAACTTCTTATTCCAACCTCAATCTATTAGTTGGCAAGCATCATGTGGTGGGGAAAGATCCAAACATATATATCCAGTCAAATATATTTGATCATGAATTATTATTGTTGACAATTATCTTTATGATAAATAAGTTGGGAGGCGAAACATTAAGCCCCTATCTTTCTCTGTGTTCGATGGATGCTATTTGTTCTAAAAATATGCTTTGAGTGTCAATAATCATGGAAGACTATATGATAGTTGAGTATGTGGAATTTGCTAAATCAAAGCTCTTACATAGACCCTTCCTGAAAATAAGATGAATTGCAATTGTTCGATGACTAGGAATATGGTTTGTTAGTTTTCAAGAAACTTTCTGGTCTATACTTTAACATGTGAATAGCTTGTTACTTGATCATGAGAAGTTTTATGAGATGAGCTATTGTTTATGG
The DNA here is from genome assembly GCA_039707655.1 of Elymus sibiricus. Lineage (NCBI taxonomy): Eukaryota > Viridiplantae > Streptophyta > Magnoliopsida > Poales > Poaceae > Elymus > Elymus sibiricus. The sequence continues at coordinate 84,400,647 of CM077665.1, forward strand.
TTTATATTGATGCTAGAAAAAGTGATTGGAATTATCATTGATCAAACTTGTGCACTTGCTAGCATTCACACTTCATAAATTATTTCTTTTATCATTTACCTACTCGAGGACGAGCAGGAATTAAGCTTGGGGATGCTGATACGTCTCCAACGTATCTATAATTTATGAAGTATTCATGCCATGTTTACAATAATTTTATATGATTTGTGTATGATTTGATTAGAACTAACCCGGACTGACGCTGTTTTCAGCAGAGCTACCGTGGTGTTGTTTTTGTGCAGAAATAAAAGTTCTCGGAATGGGCTGAAAATTTACGGAGAATATTTTTGGAAAATATAAAAAATACTGGAGCAAAAAGATACCGGAGAGGAGCCCCGAGGCAGCCACAAGCCTAGGGGGCGCCCCCCCTAGGGCGCGCCCCCTGGCTTGTGGGCCCCTCGGGAGTCCCCCTGACTTGATTCCAACGCCAAGCACTCCTATAAATAGAGAAACCTCCAGAAAGAAACCTAGATCAGAAGTTCCACCGCCGCTATTCTCTGTAGCCACGAAAGATCAATCTTGGCCCTCTCCGGCACCCTGCCGGAGGGGGTCACCATCACCGGAGACCATGGAGGAGGAAGACGGAGGGGCCATCATCACCATGGAGGCCAAGGACCAGAGGGAGAACCTCTCCCCACCTAGGGGGGAGGCCATGGAGGAGGAAGCACAAGGGGGAGACCCTCTCCCCCTCTCTCGGTGGCGCCGGAGTGCCATCGGGGGAACCATCGCCGCGGTGATCGTCTTCATCAACATCACCCTCTTCATCACCGTCCTAATATCTTTCCAGCGGTCCACTCTCCCGCATCCCGCTGTAATCCCCTACTTGAACATCGTGCTTTATGCCACATATTATGATCCAATGATGTGTTGCCATCCTATGATGTTTTGAGTAGATTTCTTTTGTCTTATGGGTTGATTGATGATCTAGATTGGTTTGAGTTGTATGTTTATTTTGGTGCTGTCCTATGGTGCCTTCCGTGCCGCGCACACATGAAGGATCCCCGCTGTAGGGTGTTGCAATATGTTCATGATTTGCCTATGGTGGGTTGCTTGAGTGACAGAAGCATAAACCCGAGTAGGTGGGTTGTTGCGTATGGGATAAAGGGGACTTGATGCTTTAATGCTATGGTTGGGTTTTACCTTAATGATCTTTAGTAGTTGCGGATGCTTGCTAGAGTTCCAATCATAAGTGCATATGATCCAATTAGAGAAAGTATGTTATCTTATGCCTCTCCCTCATATAAAATTGCAATAATGATTACCGATCTTGTTAACAATTGCCTAGGACAATTCCGCACACCGACTCATCATTATTCCACACTCGCTATTTGTAATATATTGTAATATATTCTAACTTGATGATAACAGCACCTATTTTTATATTTTAGTTCTCCGATATCATGCAAAGCTATTCTCTTCATACCCACAACATAGTTTTATTTCTCGTTTCTAGTTGGAAGCAAACGTTCGGCGTACGTAGAGTCGTATCAGTGGCAGATAGGACTTGAGAGAATGTTGATCTTACCTTTAGCTCCTTGTGGGTTCGACACTCCATATTTATCACTTCCACCTTTGGAAATTGCTACAATGATTCCTTGCACTTGGGGATTATCGGTGGTGAAGGGGTATATATAGGCATCCCCAAAAATCCAACCGTTACACCTAAAGTGACCAACTCGGTGACACCGAAGTGTAAAACTCGGTGGTACCGAGTTGCTCCAAAGGTAGCAACTTTTGAATCTCGGTGAGACCGATATATAATTCTCGGTGGTACCGATTAGGTGACCAACGGTCAGATTGCGCAACTCGGTTACGCCGATTCTCACGTCTCGGTGGTACCGATTATTGACCATGGCTAACCAGAGAGTTGGTCCAGGAACTCGGTGGGACCGATTCACAATTCTCGGTGGTACCGATTCTTGTGAATGGTTATCCAGAGAGTTGGTCCAAAAACTCGGTGAGACCGACTTGCAAAACTCGGTGGTACCGAAGACTAAAGATGGCTAAACAGAAAGTTGGCAACCCAAACCCGGTGGCACCGAAGTGGAATCAGTTGCACCGATGTGCTAGGGTTTGGCATGGGCCTGTCTGAGTTTGGGAATCGGTGGCACCAAGTGGGAATTGTTGGTTGCACGGATTTTGGATATTTGGCTTTGGGCCGACTTTTGTGGAAGAGCTTGTGGGTGTTTTTGGTGACTATCTCTTCTGCACGTGGAGCATCTTGTTCACCAACAGTACCTTACCCCCTTTTAATAGTATTGGCTTTCCTATGGACTCAAAGTGATTTCTCACAAAGTAAAATGTAGAGTCCTCTTTCTTGAAGCTTTGCCAATCCATTTCCTTGCATCTTGGGGTTCTCCACAATCCTTTTGCCATCCCTATCATTGAACTTTTCCTGAAATATGCTTAGTGGAAACATTAGTTCAATGACATATATGTTGTTATTAATTACCAAAACCACCAAGGGAGCAAATGTTCTTTCATCCGCGACAGCATTGATCTTATATTAGAGGTGCTAGGACTAACCTCGGCCGCCCTCGCTGCGGCGCTCCCGCCTGATTACCACTGTAGCCAGACGGTCGCCACGCATAGCAGCCCAGGAAATCACTCTGGCATGCGCGTTTACAACAAGTATCATGAACCCAGGCATTTCTATTAATGGATATATAAGCCTTACATGGTCTATTACAGAGGTGATGGCAACGGAAGAGCTCTATCTAAGGCAGCATGGTCTTGGTGCGGCTCCAATCCACAGGGATCTGACTAGGTTACTCGTCTAGCCCGCGAACGCTCCGGCTCCTTGCTGACGGACGACGGATCCTTATGTGAACCTGGCCATGTTAAAGGCCGCTGAGTACTTTTGAATGTACTCGCAAACAAACCAAACTAACATATACACCAAGCAATGCAATCCATGGCATTCAAGCATGCATTTGTTATTAGAGCAATATTAATCATTATGACATAACAGGATCATCCAGCAAGATAACTACTGAAGTAAATACGATAAGGTAAAGCATACTAAGTAAATATTCCATACTCCGAACCTTCTCATGATCCAATATGAATCTGATCAAAATCCAATCCAACTCGTGTGGTCATCTGACCACTCATTTCATAGCCATCCCATGGCTAACATATCCTATTCCTGACATCATCTGATGTCTATGCAAGACGAGTTCTTCCATCATTATTATCACTACTACGGTTGACCATCTACTGAGGTCTGGACGGGCTGTCCAATACCGTGGACTCGGCTATTCGAATAGATTTTACACTCTGCAGAGGTTGCGCACTTTACCCACACCATGAAGCACCTGGCCTCGCGATCCCACTCGGGTGGACCAGCGTTGCTTCAACGAAACCTGCCTGACCCGTGACTCTTTCATCGTACCACCGGCACTCTTCCTCCCCCGGAGGTCAGCCTTGGGTGGCCCCTGTGTCCTCATGACACCTGCCACCGTCGTGGCCAAACTATGTAGACCCAAACGGGGGCTACTGTCCCAAACGGGGACGCCGGCACAAACTCAACTATCAACTAGGCTCACAAGGTTATCGCCGCCTACAGGGCCAGGGTAGCGCGCGCGCATAACCTTCCCTCTTTGGTGGTACCGATAAAAGAACACGCGATCAGACCAAGTCAAGGCCGTCCCATACCGGCAAATGTGGTTGCACGGGTAAGCCCGGACAGGTGACTCTAGATCAACCGACTAGGTTTAGCCTTAGCAAGTATGTGGGTCATCACAATAATTTATGAGGGCAGCAACTAGGCATATAAATTATATAACAAGTGAACGAAAGTACTGTGTATAGCAAGTGCAATCTAACCGAAGGGTAGTTATTTTTATCACAGACGTAATCGTTAACACGCAAGAATAACACAGAGCAATACTTAGGGCATATATCATATGGTCGGCTTGCCTGGGGTCGAAGAAGTACTCTGGGAAGAACAGCGGTGAAGCCGCGGAACGATACGCCGGAACGGTTCTCCTTCGGAGGGGACTGATGGAAGGGCGAGGGCAGAATGGTCATTTTCACAGTGTGACCACCTTGTGAAAATGATACCAAAAAAAACGGGCTCGACGAGACGAAGATGTGGGCTTTGGAATCACCTCGATCGGAGTTACGGTCGCGGAGATATGAGAGGTGGAAGATCAGGGACCAATCTGCAAAAATTTCTTCACAAACATGCCCTTGGTGGATAAAGCAGAAAACGTATTTAAAAGAAATACGCCTTCTGCACAGAGAAGCGCATTTCAAGCCGAACTGCTAAGGAAATACGCTTTTCAGAGACGAAAGCGTATTTTTCAATTTACGCTTCCACTTATCCACGCTGGCGGGGGCGGGGCCCGGCCTCTGCCGCTGACCGATGGGTCCCGTCTCCTTTCTCTCTCTCCTCCTCACCTCTCTCTCCTCCCTCCCGACGGGCAGAGGCACCGGCGAGGCCGGCGAGCCCGACGGCGAGCCCCGGTGACTCCGGCCGCCATCTCCGGCGTTCCAGGTACCGGCGATCTTTGGAGGGAACGCCGCATCCATCCCGGCCGGTTACGGACGTCGAGGAGGACGGGAGCGGCCGTGCACCACGGCGCGGCGGACGGCGGCCTCGGCGAGGTTCCGGCGATGGTTGCCGGCGGTTCCGGCCACCGTTTCCGACGCCTCGAGTACCGGCGAGCTCGGGGAAGACCCCCGCATCTGATGGCGGGCAGCATGGACGGCGGGGAGAGCTGGGGGTGCAGCGAGGAGGGAAGCCAGAGGGCGGCGGCCGCAACCAATGGGAGGGCTCCGGCGAGCTAGGCGACTGAGAAAGGGCTCGGGCGGGATCGCCGGAGAGCCTTGACTCCAGTGGGGGCTCGGGAAAGGCAGGGAGGGTCAGAGGTGCATGAATTTAGGGAAAGAGCGGCGGCGGCCATGGCGACCGAGGTGAGAGAAGAGGGGCTCCGGGGAAGAATTGATGGGCTCGGGGGGCTCTGAGAGGTCTAGGAGGAGGAGGGGGTGCTCGAGGATGCTCAGGGGGGCTTCGGGCCGCGGCTTTATAGCCGGCCGACGGCGTGCGGATCAGCACGGCCGCCATGGCATCCTCATCATCGCACTGGAGCTCGCGGTGAGCTGGCTTGGACGCGCGCGGTGCCGACCTGACGCTCAACAGGAGGAAGGGACGGCTCAGGGAGAAGAAGCCAAGAGAGGGAGGAAGACGACGGCGTCACGGGCGGGACAGAACCTTTGCGGCGATCGCCGTGGCGTGGAGAGGAAGGAAGAGAAGTGGAGAAGGGCCTAGGGAGGGGTACGTGGATGCCGCGGAGCCGATAGACATAACCAGACGGCCGGGAACTGACCAGAGGTGGCTGGACGACGACTGTTTTGCCACAGTTCACGCCGGCTGCCGACTAAACTCGTGGTCACCACCGGCACCACGTGCACAAGGCACCAAAATGATCCCATATCATGTCCATATCCGTGTCTATCTTCAAATAGATGGTTTGAACCATCATATAGACACAAGGTGACCTGGTGTGACCACACACTGCTCAAACATGTGCTGGCAGCAAGGTGTTTGACATGTGTTATGGTCAGCACAGGGCTCCTCTTGGCATGGACTTTGGCTGATCTTAACCATCCACTAGAGTGATCACTTTGACAAAATATTAGCACAAATGGGCCACTCTAGATAACCCCTCCTTTGCAAATGACTAAACTGGACAGAATCAGAAATGAATTTTCTAGGGAATAATGGCTGAATGGATTTGTCTAAAATTTGGTGGAGAGAAGTTATTTGAATATATTAAGCTACTAGAAAAGTTTCAGTTCATTTTGATCATCTATGAAGGTACTTCCTTCACAGACAAGCAATCTGAACAGAAACTTAGAAAAATTGCTTGGAAAGAATGGATGGATGGATTGAGCTGGTTTTTGGTATCCATGGGTGATTTAGCAATGTTAACCACCATGAAAAATTTCAGCTCAAATAGCTAAAGGGATAGAGCACTTCCTTTGCAAATTGCCCAACTGGACAGAATTTGCAAATTGATGTGGTGCTCAAAATTTGAACTATGGGACTTGGGATCTTGATGGAAATGGGGAATATATGGACATGAGAAGCTCCACAAATTATTTGGGATTTTTCCTGGCTACCAAAATGGTAGTTCCTTTAGAAAGTGCCCAAAATGCAATATTGGAATTAAATAGGAAAAGACAATTTTCCTTATTTAATTATGGCCAATATTTTTGTGGGAGCTCAAAATGATGACAAAGAATATCTCCACAAGTTTTCATGAGCTTTGGATATGGATAGATATTTTCCTGGATTTAATTCCTTTAACTGGCAGAAAAAGGAATTAATTATAAATGAAAAATATTGCAAATGACTTGGCAATATTTTTGCATATCCAGGGTTTATGGATGAAGGATGATCACTGGGAAAAGATTTGGGAGGCAGAAGATCAAAGGAAATTGGGGTTCCTTTGCAACTGGAAGGATTAGGGTTTCCCTTCCGGCAACTCGAAAGGTAGGGTTCTGATGACAAAGTCTGGAGATAGATCCTGGGTGGCAAGATTGGACTGGGGGGAATCTCTGGTTGGATAGGGAAGGGAAGGCTAGATGACCATCTTCACATACCCAAGAGCTAGAGAAATCCGATAACACCGAGAAAAAAGACGGGAGTCAAATCCCGCAAAGGAAAAAAAACAGGGAGCGAAAGCGAGGGTGTTACACTCGCATCGTGCAGGAGTGCAAAGGGTGAGTGGGTACATGACACCTGCGCGCTTAGGATTTAGACCTGCGGGCTGGACTCTCTGTTGAGCCTAGGTAGGGTGACAGCGTGTTGATGTCCCGAGGCCGGGCACGACCCAGGAAAGTGTGTCCGGCCAAAGGTTATCAAGCGTGTTGGAAAATGTGGTGCACCCTTGCAGGGATGAATTCAACTATTCGAATAGCCATGTCCACGGTAACAGGACGACTTGGAGTTGTACCTCGATCTACTACAACTAAAACTATGGCTTGAAATTGAAATGAATGTTGGCTTCGAGATTGCTTTCTCGCAGGGAGTCGAGGAGGAATCTCTGGGCATGGTTACTTAATAAAATTTGCTACAATAATATTGTTACATATGAGTTACGAATCTACACTCTTCTAATGCTGCAAGATGTTGAAGATGCTAGTCTTCGATAGGACTAGGCCTTCCCCATTATTCTTGCCTTTCTACAGTCAGTCTAGATATAACCCCATTCCTTTCACACTGATGCATATTTTAGTATAGATCTGATGTAAGACTTGCGAGTACTTTGGATGATTACTCACCGCAGCTTTACTTCCCTCTTTCCCCCTCGATACGATTACTGCGTTCAGATGACAGAGCCCAGGAGATGGAGTACCCCGTTGACGACTACTACACCACCGTTGGAGCTTACTACTATGTGGAGATTGCCGACGCTCAGGAGTAGTTAGGTTGGCTCCCAGGCAGGAGGCCTCGCCTCTTCCGATCCGTTGCTTATGTTTGTGCTAGCCTTCTTAAGGCAAAACTTGTTTAACTTATGTATGTACTCAGATATTATTTGCTTCCGCTGACTCGTGGTTGTCGAGCTTTGTATTCGATCTCTCGAGGCCCCTGGCTTATAATATGAAGCTTGTATGACTTTAATTTGTGTCTAGTGTTGTGTTGTGATATATTCCAGTGAGTCCCTAATCTTGATCGTGCGTACTTGCCTGTATGATTAGCGTACGATCAAAATGGGGGCGTCACATTTGCATACCTCCAGTGAACCTGAGATAGAAAAACCTCCTAAAGATAATGATGTCTCTATTTCCGATGCTGAAACTCAATCTGGTAATGAACATTCACCTAGTGATAATGAAAATGATAATGATGATGTTCATGAAGATACTCAACCAAACAATGATAAAGAACCAGATAATGATGTTGAAATAGAACCTGCTATTGATCTTGATAACCCACAACCTAAAAATAAATGATATGATAAAAGAGACTTTGTGGCTAGAAAACATGGTAAAGAAAGAGAGCCATGGGTTCAGAAACCCATGCCCTTTCCACCTAAACCATCTAAGAAAAAGGATGATGAAGAATTTGAATGCTTTGCTGAAATGATTAGGCCAGTCTTTTTGCGTACCCACTTAACTGATATCTTAAAGATGCCCCCTTATGCAAAATACATAAAAGACATCATCACTAATAAAAGAAAGATACATGAAGCTGAAATCTCCACCATGCTTACTAATTATTCTTTTAAGGATGGAGTACCTAAAAAACTTGGAGATCCTGGAATACCAACTATACCTTGCTCCATTAAAAAAATTATGTCAAAACTGCTTTGTGTGATTTGGGAGATGGTGTTAGTGTTATGCCTTTCCTTTTGTATAAAAGACTTGATTTGAATAAACTCACACCTATTGAAATATCATTGCAAATGGCTGACAAATCAACTGCCATACCTATCGGTATTTGTGAGGATGTGCCCGTTGTTGTTGCAAATGTTACCATCTTAACAGACTTTGTTATTCTTGAGATGCCCGAGGATGACAACATGTCGATTATCCTTGGTAGACCCTTTTTAAATACTGCAGGGGCTGTTATTGATTGCAATAAAAGCAAAGTCACTTTTCATCTCAATGGTAATGAGCATACGGTGCACTTTCCGAAGAAACAATTCCAAGTGAATGGTATAAATGTTATTGAAGAATCTCTGACACTCACTATTGGAAGTTTTCAACTACCTCTACCTACTACCAAAAAGAAATATGTCATACTAATTGTTGGGGATATGCATATCCCCATTGAGGTAACTTATTGTTTCACAAAAGTTCTTCGGTTTCATGCTAATCGGAAGTGGTTGTTAATAAGACTTGATCAACCTTATTAATGGATCATTTTTGAGAGGTATGAAGTTGATGAATCTAGTAGGCACAACCTTCTGCTCTCACCTTTTGTTTTCTATTTTTCTTAGTCTAATAAAATAAAATGCCATGTTTATGCTGTTTTCTGTTTTCTCCGTGCAATAAAAATGACCCGGAAATAAAAGTTCTCAGAATGTCCTGAAAATTTAACACGATTTTCTCTGAATATTTCTGAATTTCTGGTGCAAATAACATCCGAGGGGGGTGCACCTGGTGTCCACAAGACACTAGAGCGCGCCAGCAGCCCCAGGCGCGCCCTGGTGGGTTGTGGTCCCCACGTGGGTCCCCTCACTTATGCCTTTAGCCCATGTCATCTCCTACCTCCAAAAAAAATCACCATAGCTCTCTCTCTCGTGTTCTTACTCTCAAACCCGCGGATTTCGATCTCTTTGCTCGAAGCTCCGTTTTCGAAACTGTTTTGGGGGATTGCTACTTGGTATGTGAATCCTCCATTGCTCCAATTATTTTTTGACTTAGTGATTTATTTTTAGAGTAATTAGCTACTCTTGGTGCTGCTGTAGATGGGCTTGCATGTTGAATTCTTAGAGTTCTAAGTAGTTTGAATGCTTAATATGGCCTCTATGCATCCTTAGGAGTAGTTGCTATCAATCTTACGAAGTTTTGTTGACAAATTTTTTGTAGACTAAAATTTTCAGAAATTTATTTATAGGAATAATATGGATTTCTTTAGGAAGTTTTCCTCCAAGAAGAATGCTAAAGAAGTCATTTGGGAATCATAGGACAATGACCTCCACACTCCGAGAACGGTGAAGGTGCGGCCGTGCGAATGGCCGCATAATGCCTTCATGGAGGAGGCCGGGTTCCATCAAGAGTTTGCCCAATTCGTTGCAAATGCTGGGATGACCAATTTCCTCGCAGCTGAGTGTGACCAACACCACCTCCTTACAAATTCCTTTGTGCAATGTTTTCATTTTCTGAGTAGGAATAATCCACCTGAGGTGCAGTTTAAGTTATATGCTGAAACCCGTAAGATACCGCTCACTGACGTTTGTGACATATGTTTGATCCCTTCTGATGGGGAATTAAGAGAGCCTAGACTAGCGGAGTTTGAGGACTTTCTCCTCACTTTGACAGTGGGTGATGAAAGAGGCGTGTCAAATGCCACTCCCACCAGTTTGCAGTTTCCTTCTGTGCATTACTTTGCTTTATTCATCGCGAAGTGTTTAACCGCTAGGGAGAAGGTTGGTGCACTCAGTGCCCCCGACTTCGCCATTTTAGGTCGTGCACTGCACAATGATCACACCTTTAGCATGGGGGCAATTATTGCACGTCGCCTACACCTTAACAGGACTAAGGGCAAGATACATGGTGGTATTTATGTAACTCGCATAGCGAGACACTTTAATGTTCAGATTCGCCCACATGATTACCCCTTGTCCCAAGTTTATCTAGATCACAAGGCATTGCAGGATCATCAATTTATTGATGCAGCTGATTCATTTCATAACATTCGCTAAAACTTAGTATTCATCGTGGTTACCCGTGATGTTATCCCATTGCCTGCACCTGCTATGTTTGATTCTACTGCAGGAACGGATACAGGATCATGCCAGAGGACATTACAGCCTACCAAAACAACCTGGTAGCGGCCGAGGAGGAGCCCCAGGAGTGGGACGCTCAGGTGCCGTCGCCACCGCACTTCAACATAGGACCGGATGGCTATTACGGATGGTGATTACCAAGCTAGGACAAAAGCCTAAGAATGGGGGAGTACGTATATCCGCCGACATTATATTCATGTTTACACATTCCATTCCAGTTGTCGGTGTCTACTACTTCTTGAGCTTGCGTTGGTTTTCCCTTGAAGAGGAAAGGGTGATGCAGCAAAGTAGATAAGTATTTCCCTCAGTTGTTGAGAACCAAGGTATCAATCCAGTAGGAGATACAAGCAAGTCCCCAATAGATGTACCTACACAAATAATCAAACACTTGCACCCAACACAGAAAAGGGGTTGTCAATCCCTTCACGGTTACTTGCAAGGATTAGATCTGATAGAGATAGATATAGAAGATTACTAACATGAAAAGTAAAACAAAAGTAAAAAAGATTGCAGCAAAGTATTTTTGGTATTTTTGGTTTATAGATCTGAAAATATAATATGGAAAATAGACCCGGGGGCCATAGGTTTCACTAGAGGCTTCTCTCTTGAAGGAAAATAATATGGTGGGTGAACAAATTACTGTCGAGCAATTGATAGAAAAGCGCATAGTTATGACGATATCCAAGGCAATGATTATGCATATAGGCATCACGTCCGTGTCAAGTAGACCGAAGCGATTCTGCATCTACTACTATTACTCCACACATCGACCGACTCCTGCTTGCATCTAGAGTATTAAGTTCATGAAGAACAGAGTAACGCATTAAGTAAGATGACATGATGTAGATGGATAAACTCAAGCAATATGATGAAAACCCCATCTTTTTATCCTTGATGACAACAATACAAATACGTGTCTCGCTACCCCTACTTTGTCACTAGGTGAGGACACCGCAAGATTGAACCCAAAACTAAGCACTTCTCCCATTGCAAGAATTACCAATCTAGTTGGCCAAACCAAACCAATAACTCGAAGAGACTTGAAAAGATATGAAATCATGCATATAAGAATTCAGAGAAGATTCAAATAATATTCATAGATAATTTGATCATAAACCCACAATTCATCGGATCTCGACAAACACACCGCAAAAGAGTATTACATCGGATAGATCTCCATGAAGATCATGAAGAACAAGGTATTGAAGAACATAGAGAGAGAAGAAGCCATCTAGCTACTAGCTATGGACCCGAAGGTCTGAGGTGAACTACTCACGCATCATCGGAGGGGCAATGGATTTGATGTAGATGCCCTCCGTGATCGAATCCCCCTCCGACAGATTACCGGAAAAGGCTCCAAGATGGGATCTCACGGGAACAGAGGCTTCCAGTGGCAGAAAAGTATTTTCGTGGCTCTCTTTGGTATTGGGGGAATATTTGGGAATTTATAGGCCGAAGAATAGGGTTAGAGGACCTGCAGGGGGGCCACAAGCCAGGGGGGCTCCCCCCCCTAGGGCGCGCCCTGCAGGCTTGTGACCTCCCGGCAGGTCTCCTGCCTTCATCTCCAAGTCTGGTAGGTTTCTTCAGGTCCAAGAAAAATCATCGCGAAGATTTTATTCCGTTTGGACTCCGTTTGATATTCCTTATCTGCAATACTCAAAAACAAGGAAAAAACAGAAACTGGCACTCGCCACTAGGTTAATAGGTCAGTCCCAAAAATAATATAAAATAGCATATTAATGCATATAAAACATCCAAAACAGATAATATAATAGCATGGAACAATCAAAAATTATAGATACGTTGGAGACGTATCAAGCATCCCCAAGCTTAATTCCCGCTCGTCCTCGAGTAGGTAAATGATAAAAACAGAATTTTTGATGTGGAATGCTACCTAACATATTTATCCATGTAATATTCTTTATTGTGGCATGAATGTTCAGATCCGTAAGATTCAAAACAAAAGCTTAATATTGACATAAAAACAATAATACTTCAAGCATACTAACAAAGCAATTGTGTCCTTTCAAAATAACATGGTCTAAGAAAGTTATCCCTACAAAATCATATGGTCTGGCTATGCTCCATCTTCCCCACACAAAGTATTTAAATCATGCACAACCCCGATGACAAGTCAAGCAATTGTTTCGCACCTTTTATGTTCTCAAACCTTTTCAACTTTCACGCAATACATGAGCGTGAGCCATGGATATAGCACTATAGGTGGAATAGAATATGGTGGAGGTTGTGAGGAAAAGGAAAAGATAGTCTCACATCAACTAGGCGTATCAACGGGCTATGGAGATGCCCATCAATAGATATCAATGTGAGTGAGTAGGGATTGCCATGCAACGGATGCACTAGAGCTATAAGTGTATGAAAGCTCAAAAAGAAACTAAGTGGGTGTGCATTATAATGAAAAATTCCACTAGTTATATGAAAGTGACAAAATAGGAGACTCTCTATCATGAAGATCATGGTGCTACTTCGAAGCACAAGTGTGGAAAAAAATAGTAACATTGTCCCTTCTCTCTTTTCTCTCATCATTTTTTTTGGTGGGCATCTTTGGCCTCTCTTTTTTTATTTGGGCTTCATTGGCCTCTTTTATTATTTGTAAAGCCCGGAGACTCATCCCAACTAGTGAGGGAATCATAGCTTCCATCATCCTTTTCTCTCATGGGACAATGCTCTAATAATGATGATCATCACACTTTTATTTACTTACAACTCAAGAATTACAACTCGATACATAGAAAAAAATATGACTCTATATGAATGCTTCCGGTGGTGTACCGAGATGTGCAACGATCTAGCATAGCAAATGACATCAAAAACGGACAAGCCATGAAAACATCATGCTAGCTATCTTACGATCATGCAAAGCAATATGAAAATGATGGTGCGTGTCATAATAAACGGAACGGTGGAAGTTGCATGGCAATATATCTCGGAATGGCTATGGAAATACCATAATAGGTAGGTATGGTGGCTGTTTTGAGGAAGGGAATATGGTGGGTTTAATGCACCGGCGAAAGTTGCGCGGTACTAGAGAGGCTAGCAATGGTGGAAGGGTGAGAGTGCGTATAATCCATGGACTCACATTAGTCATAAAGAACTCACATACTTATTGCAAAAGTCTATTAGTTATCGAAGCAAATTATTAGATGCATGCTCCTAGGGGAGAGGTTGGTAGGAGTTAACCATCGCGCGCTCCCGACCCTCACACAAAGGATGACAATCATTAAACAAATCATGCTCCGACTTCGTTACATAACGGTTCACCATACGTGCATGCTACGGGAATCACAAACTTTAACACAAGTATTTCTACCAATCCACAATTACTCACTAGCATGACTCTAATATCACCATCTTTATATCTCAAAACTATATGCAAGGAATCAAACTTCTCATAGTATTCAATGCACTTTATATGAAAGTTTTTATTATATCCCTCTTGGATGCCCATTATATTAGGACTAAATTCATAACCTAAACCAATTACCATGCTGTTTAGAGACTCTCAAAATAATATAAGTGAGGTATGAGAGTTCAATTATTTCTATAAAATAAAACACCACCGTGCTCTAAAAAGATATAAGTGAAGCACTAGAGCAACATTGCCTAGCTTAAAAGATATAAGTGAAGCACATAGAGTATTCTAATAAATTCACGATTTATGCGTGTCCCTCTCAAAATATGTGTGCAGCAAGGATGATTGTGGAAAACTAAAAAGCAAAGACTCATATCATACAAGACGCTCCAAGCAAAACACATATCATGTGGTGAATAAAAATATAGCCTCAAGTAAATTTACCGATGGATTGAAGACGAAAGAGGGGATGCCTTCCGGGGCATCCCCAAGCTTAGGCTCTTTGGTATCCTTTAATATGGCTTGGGGTGCCTTGGGCATCCCCAAGCTTAGGCTCTTGTCACTCCTTATTCCATAGTCCATCAAATCTTTACCCAAAACTTGAAAACTTCAAAACACAAAACTCAACAGAAAACTTGTGAGATCCGTTAGTATAAGAAAAATAAATCACCACTTTAGGTACTGTTGTGAACTCATTATTTATTTATTTTTGTGTAATATCTACTGTATTCCAACTTCTCCATGGTTCATACCCCCCGATACAACCCATAGATACATCAAAATAAGCAAACAACACAAAGAAAACAGAATCTGTCAAAAACAGAACAGTCTGTAGCAATCTGTAAACTTCGAATACTTATGTAACTCCAAAAATTCTGAAAAATTAGGACAATCTGGGAAATTTGTATATAAATCTTGCGTAAAAATTTCAGACTCATTTGACGCTCTGGTGAATTTATAAAATTCCTGGACTGAGCACAAAAGTTTCTGTTTTTCAGCAAAATCAAATCAACAATCACCGTAGACCATCCCAAAGGTCTTACTTGGCTGAAACACTAATTAAAACAATAAAACACAATTACTACAGAGGTAATAATGTGTAAAGCACTCAAAAACAGAAAAACAAACAAAAACAAGAACATAAAATAAAATTGGGTTGCCTCCCAACAAGCGGTATTGTTTAACACCCCTAGCTAGGCATAACGCAATAGATCTAGGTATTGTCATCTTTGGTATGCAATCCATAAGTAGCTCTCATAATAGATTCATAAGTTAATTTAATTTTATTTCTAGGAAAGTGTTCCATGCCTTTCCTTAACGGAAATTGGAATCTAATGTTTCCTTCTTTCATATCAATAATGGCACCGATCGTTCTAAGGAAAGGTCTACCAAGAATAATAGGACATGCAGGATTGCAATCTATATCAAGAACAATGAAATCTACAGGCACATAATTCCTATTTGCAACAATAAGAACATCATTAATCCTTCCCATAGGTTTCTTAATAGTGGAATCCGCTAGATGCAAATGTAAAGAGCAATCATCAAGATCATGGAAACCTAGCACATCACATAAAGTTTTCGGAATCGTGGAAACGCTAGCACCCAAATCACACAAAGCATGGCACTCATAATCTTTAATTTTAATCTTAATAGTAGGTTCCCACTCATCATAAAGCTTTCTAGGTATAGAAACTTCCAACTCAAGTTTTTCTTCAAAAGATTTCATCATAGCATCAACGATATGTTTAGTAAAAGCTTTATTTTGATTATAAGCATGCGGAGAATTCAACATGGATTGCAACAAGGAAATACAATCAATCAAAGAACAACTATCATAATTAAAGTCCTTGAAATCCAAAAGGTGGGTTCATTGCTATTTAAAGTTTTGACCTCTTCAATCCTACTTTTATCAATCTTAGCATTAAGATCTATAAACTCCGAATCATTGGGACGACTTTTAACTAAAGTTGATTTATCTCCAGTCCCATTTTTATCAAGATTTATATTAGAAAACAAAGATTCAATAGGAGTCACATCAATCACTTTAAGATCTTCATCATTATTATCACGAGAACACACCTTTTCAAGCCATTCACGCTTAGCACGCATTCTAGCGGTTCTTTCCTTACACTCATCAATAGAAGTTCTCATAGCTTTTAAAGACTCATTAATATCACGCTTGGGTGGAGTAGATCTAATTTTCAAAGAATCAATCTCAAGCGAAATCCTATCAACGTTCCTAGCCAAATCATCAATCTTGAGCAATTTTTCTTCAATCATAGCATTGAAAACCTTTTGCGAACTAATAAATTCTTTGATATTATTCTCAAGATCAGAGGGCATCTTATTATAATTTCCATAAGAATTGTTGTAGGAATTACCATAATTATTAGAGGAATTACTAGGAAACGGCCTAGGGTTGAAATTACCTCTATACGCGTTATTACCAAAATTGTTCCTACCAACAAAATTCACATCCATAGATTCATTATTATTTCCAATCAAAGAAGACAAAGGCATATCATTAGGATCAATAGGAGCACTCTTACTAGCAAACAATTTCATTAATTCATCCATCTTTTCACTCAAAGTATTTATCTCTTCAATAGCATGCACTTTTTTACTAGTAGGAGATCTTTCGGTATGCCATTGAGAGTAATTTGCCATAATATTATCTAGGAGTTTAGTAGCTTCTCCTAATGTGATTTCCATAAAAGTACCACCCGCGGCAGAATCTAAAAGATTTCTAGAAGCAAAATTCAATCCCGCATAAAAAAATTGTATAATCATCCATAAACTCAAACCATGTGCGGGGCAATTTCTAATCATTAGTTTCATCCTCTCCCAAGATTGTGCAACATGTTCATGATCAAGTTGCTTAAAATTCATTATATCGTTCCTAAGGGAGATGATCTTAGCGGGAGGAAAGTACTTGGAAATAAAAGCATCTTTACACTTATTCCATTTATCAATACTATTTTTAGGCAAAGATGAAAACCAAGTTTTAGCACGATCTCGTAGTGAGAACGGAAATAGCTTCAATTTATCAATATCATTATCCACATCTTTCTTATTTTGCATATCACACAACTCAACGAAGGTATTTAGATGGGATGCGGCATCTTCACTAGGAAGGCCGGAAAATTGTTCTTTCATAACAAGATTAAGCAAAGCGGCATTAATTTCATAAGATTCCGCACTAGTGGCGGGAGCAATCGGAGTACTAATAAAATCATTATTATTAGTATTAGAGAAGTCACACAACTTGGTATTCTCTTGAGTCATCGTGACAAAGCAAGCAATCTAGCACACAAGCAAACAAAAAGCAAACGAAAAGACGAACGGAAGAAGGGCGAATAAAAAGGCAAATCTTTTTGGTTTTTTCTGAAAATCATTTTAGAAGTGGGGGAGAGGAAAACGAGAGGCAAATGGAAAATAATGTAAATGCAAGAGATGAGTTTGTGATGGGTACTTGGTAGGCTTGATGTAGATCTCCCCGGCAATGGCGCCAGAAATCCTTCTTGCTACTTCTTGAGATTGCGTTGGTTTTCTCTTGAACAGGAAAGGGTGATGCAGCAAAGTAGATACGTATTTCCCTTAGTTGTTGAGAACCAAGGTATCAATCCAGTAGGAGATACAAGCAAGTCCATAATAGATGTACCTACACAAATAATCAAACACTTGCACCCAACGCAGAAAAGGGGTTGTCAATCCCTTCACGGTTTCTTGCAAGGATGAGATGTGATAGAGATAGATATAGAAGATTACTAAAACGAAAAGTAAAAAGATTGCAGCAAAGTATTTTTTGGTATTTTTGGTTTATAGATCTGAAAATATAATATGGAAAATAGACCCGGGGGCCATAGGTTTCACTAGAGGCTTCTCTCTAGAAGGAAAATAATACGGTGGGTGAACAAATTACTGTCGAGCAATTGATAGAAAAGCGCATAGTTATGACGATATCCAAGGCAATGATTATGCATATAGGCATCACGTCCGTGGCAAGTAGACCGAAACGATTCTGCATCTACTACTATTACTCCACACATCGACCGACTCCTGCCTGCATCTAGAGTATTAAGTTCATGAAGAACAGAGTAACGCATTAAGTAAGATGACATGATGTAGAGGGATAAACTCAAGCAATATGATGAAAACCCCATATTTTTATCCTTTATGGCAACAATACAAATACGTGCCTCGCTACCCCTACTTTGTCACTGGGTGAGGACACCGCAAGATTGAACCCAAAACTAAGCACTTCTCCCATTGGAAGAATTACCAATCTAGTTGGCCAAACCAAACCAATAACTCGAAGAGACTTGCAAAGATATGAAATCATGCATATAAGAATTCAGAAAAGATTCAAATAATATTCATAGATAATCTGATCATAAACCCACAATTCATAGGATCTCGACAAACACACCGCAAAAGAGTATTACATCGGATAGATCTCCATGAAGATCATGAAGAACATGGTATTGAAGAACATAGAGAGAGAAGAAGCCATCTAGCTACTAGCTATGGACCCGAAGGTCTGAGGTGAACTACTCACGCATCATCGGAGGGGCAATGGAGTTGATGTAGATGCCCTCCGTGATCGAATCCCCCTCCGGCAGATTACTGGAAAAGGCTCCAAGATGGGATCTCACGGGAATAGAGGCTTCCGGCGGTGGAAAAGTTTTATCGTGGCTCTTTTTGGTATTGGGGGAATATTTGGGAATTTATAGGAGGAAGATTAGGGTTAGGAGGCCTGCAGGGGGGCCACAAGCCAAGGGGGCGCGCCCCCCCAGGGGCGCGCCCTGCAGGCTTGTCGTCTCCCGGCAGGTCTCCTGCCCCCTCTCCAAGTCTGGTAGGTTTCTTCTGGTCCAAGAAAAATCATCGCGAGGTTTTTATTCCGTTTGGACTCCGTTTGATATTCCTTATCTGCAATACTCAAAAACAAGGAAAAAACAGAAACTGGCACTGGGCACTAGGTTAATAGGTTAGTCCCAAAAATAATATAAAATAGCATATTAATGCATATAAAACATCCAAAATAGATAATATAATAGCATGGAACAATCAAAAATTATAGATACGTTGGAGACGTATCAGTGTCTACACTTTTTCATTGTATTATCCATGCTAGATTTATTTTCTTGCTTCCTTTGGTGTGTTTGAAAAACTTTGAGAAAATCCAAAAATATTTCTTGCTTCTTTTCGGCTTTTTTTTCTAGTTTAAATTAATCGTAGTATCAAAAGAAAACCCAAAAAGATTTCTCGTTTCTTCTTTTACTTGTTGGGAGCTCTCCCGTGTAAATAGTTTTTCTCGTTTTTTGTTTTTCCCTATTTGATTTGCTTTCTTCAAGAAAAACCAAAAACTCAAAAAAAAAATCAGTGTGTTTCTCTGAAATTCTTTTCCTTTTATTTGAGTCGTACCAAGGAGAAGACCATGATGAAAATGTTGAGTGGCTCTCATATGCATTATTGTTGATCTAACAAAGAGCCCATATTACTTTGTCTTCTCCTCTTGAATAAAATGCTTGCAGATTCCAGCTTAGTCTACGGCACTCTTGCACTATTATTATTTTCTATACCATTCGGTCATGCAAGTGAAATGCAATAATGACGATATTTGATGAAGTGACTACGGTAGAGAGAAGCTGGTATGAACTCAACTTGTTTTTTGTTTTTGTAAATATGTTTAACCTAGTATCCATGATTCAGCATATTATGATCAAAGATGTTTGCAATGACAATTAGAGATTATAGTTGCTCATGCCATGCTTAAGTAGCTAGGAGTGGATAATGGTTTATCTTGGATGTCAACATGCATTAAAATGGTTGTGATGTAGTATGATAATATGGTATCCTCCTCTGAATGTTTCAAGTGGCTTGACTTGGCACATGTTCACGCATGTAGTTTAATCAAAACCAACATAGCCTTCATGATATTTATGTTCATGGTGTCCATATCCTACTCATGCTAGTATTCAATGTTTATTATTGATAATGCATGTTCATGACCATTTTCGCTCTCTAGCTGGCCGCTTCTCAACCTATTTGCTAGCCTTCACCTGTACTAAGCGGGAATACCGCTTGTGCGTCAAAATCCTTAAACCAAAGTTATTCCAGATGAGTCCACTATATCTACCTATATGTGGTATTACCCTGCCGTCCCAAGTAAATTTGCATGTGCCACCTCTAAAATTTCAAATGAACATCTGTTTTGTGTGCCTGGACCGCTCATGGAGCGACAGGGGGCGGTAAGTATCTTCCATGTTAAGCGGGTTATTCTCATGATGAGTGTTTATTCACGCGTCCTTGCACGATAGGGGCGGTAATAGGGATTCCCAGTCCCGAAATCAAAATTTGAAAATAATTAAACAAAACTCCCCCAGGAATGTGGTTGGTATGGAGGGTACCCGTGGATTAGGCTAGCCGTGGAGTGTGTTTGTTTGTGGAGGAGGAGTAAACCTTTACTTTTACCGCTTGCGAACTGCCGCTAATGTGTTTAGCATGGAAAATATTGATAACTCTTGGTCGTAAATTTGACAGGAAGGGTGTACCTCCCAAAATTATATTTATCTCTGATTTAAGCTTTGAGCTCTGTCACCTCTGCAAATCCCTGCTTCCTTCTCAAATAAGCGCCAGATCTGAGAGCACTATTGTCATCCTCATGCATTGTGTATTGTTAATGTTGGATGCAGCATGATTGGATCTTTTATACCATCAATTACAATGTTTAGTCGTTGCTTGAATGGAGGTGCTCTGCATTTATGTTTTGCGGTCTCAGAAAGGGCTAGCGAGATACCACTAGTGTCATATTATATCATGATTGTTTTGACAAATTGTTTGCACTTGAGATATTTTATTATTGCTCGCTAGTTGCTTATGTCATTGATATGAGCTAATATAATTTTTAAGAGTTATTGTTGGCATGGTTAGTCATAATCTTTGCTGAAAACCTGGGTGCTACTTAGCATATGTATGTAAACAAGAACAAAAGAGTTCGTAAAAGTTTTTCTTTTTCACTTTCCGTTTGTCAACTGAATTGCTTGAGGACAAGCAATGGGTTAAGCTTGGGGGAGTTGATACGTCTCCGTCGTATCTACTTTTCCTAATGCTTTTGCTCTTGTTTTGGACTCTAATTTGCATGATTTGAATGAAACTAACCCGGACTGACGTTGTTTTCAGCAGAACTACCATGGTGTTGTTTTTGTACAGAAATAAAAGTTCTCGAAACTGGACGAAACTTTTTGGAGAATTATTTTACATTAAATAAAAAATACTAGAGCCAAGAACCACCGGAGGGGGTGCCCTGGCTGGGCACGATACACCAGGGCGCGCCACCCCCTCCAGGCGCGCCCTGGTGGGTTGTGCCCGCCTCATGGCCCCACTGACCCTAATTCCAGCACTATAAATTCCTATTTTCGGAGAAAAAAAAAGGAGAGAGTTTTATCGCGTTTTACGATACGGAGCTGTCACCACCTCCTGTTCTTCATCGGGAGGCCAGATCTGGAGCCTGTTTGGGGCTCCGGAGAGGGGAATCTTCGGTGTTCATCATCATCAACCCTTCTCCATCGCCAATTCCATGAGACTCCCCACCGGGAGTGAGTAATTCCTTCATAGGCTCGCTGGTCGGTGAGGAGTTGGATGAGATTCATCATGTTATCGAGTTAGTTTTGTTAGTGCTTGATCCCTAGTATCCACTATGTTCTGAGATTGATGTTGCTATGACTTTGCCATGCTTAATGCTTGTCACTAGGGCCCGAGTGCCATGATTTTAGATCTGAACTGTTTATGTTATCACCATTATATCTATGTTCTTGATCCGATCTTGCTAGTCATATGCACCTGCTATGTGTTATGATCCGTAAACCCCATAGTGACAATATTTGGGATACTTTTCGGTGATGACCGTAGTTTGAGGAGTTCATGTATTCACCATGTGTTAATGCTTTGTTCCAGTTCTCTATTAAAAGCAGGCCTTAATATCCCTTAGTTTCCTTATGGACCCCGCTGCCACGGGAGGGTAGGACAAAAGATGTCATGGAAGTTCTTTTCCATAAGCACGTATGACTATTTACGGAATACATGCCTACATTACATTTATGGACCGGAGCTAGTTATGTGTCACCCTAGGTTATGACCGTTATATGATGAATATCATTCGACGAGTTCACCGATCCAGTGCCTACGAGTTTTCCACCTATTGTTCTTGCCAAGTTACTATTGCTATTGCTACTGTTACACTTGCTACAAAATCATTGCTATCACTATTGCCGTTACAACTATTGTTGCTCCTGCTATCAAAACTATCATACTACTGTGCTACTGATCACTTTGCTGCAGATATTTAATCTCCAGGTGTGGTTGAATTGACAATTCAATTGCTAATACTTGCAAATATTCTTTGGCTCCCCTTGTGTCGAATCTATAAATTTGGGTTGAATACTCTAGCCTCGAAAACTGTTGCGATCCCCTATACTTGTTGATTATCATGGGTCATCCCAAAGGTAATATCGTAAATCATAAAAGAATTTTTTCTTTTGTTGATAGGTGAAACTAGGTGGGATATATTTTGCAACAATATAGTTAGCATAATCAGCATACCAAGGAGTACTACGTGAAGTATTTATAGCAGCAAGTTGTTCATCAGGAAAATTATCATCAATAGGCAGTGGGTCATCAAGAACATTTTCCATTCTAGATATCTGCTACGGGGTTTTCAGCTCCCTTTCTATAACAATATGCAAATCAAATTCTTGAAGCAAAAGCACCCACCGAATAAGTCTAGGCTTAGCATCTTCTTCTCAATAAGGTACTTAATAGCAGCATGATCCGTGTGAATAGTTACTTTGGAATCGAAAATATAAGGTCTAAACTTATCACATGCAAAGACAACTGCTAAGAATTCCTTTTCAGTGGTGGCATAATTTCTTTGAGCAGCATCTAGGGTTTTACTAGCATAATGAATAACATTCAATTTCTTGTCTAATCTTTGCCCTAGAACAACACCAACAGCATAATCACTAGCATCACACATAATCTCAAATGGCAAGTTCCAGTCAGGTGGTTGAACAATGGGTGCGGTAATCAAAGCTTTCTTAAGTATTTCAAAAGCTTCTACACAATCATCATCAAAAACAAAAGGAATATCTTTTTGAAGAAGATTAGTTAATGGCCTAGAAATCTTTGATGAAACGCCTATAAAAACCAGCATGACCAAAGAAACTTCTTATACCATTGATATCTTTTGGGCATGGCATCTTATCAATTGTGTCAACTTTAGCTTTGTCCACTTCAATACCCCGTTCGGAAATTTTGTGCCCAAACACTATACCTTCATTCACCATAAAATGGCACTTCTCCCCATTCAAGATAAGGTTAGTTTCTTCACATCTCTGCAAAACTCGATCAAGGTTGCTCAAGCAGTCATCAAAAGAAGTCTCGTAAACAGAAAAATCATCCATGAAAACCTCAACAATATTTTCACAAAAATCAGAGAATATAGCAGTCATACATCTTTGAAAAGTAGCAGGTGCATTGCATAAACCAAAAGGCATACATCTATAAGCATAAGTTCCAAAAGGGCAAGTAAAAGTAGTTTTCTCTTGATCCTCTTTTGACACAGGTATTTGAAAAAAACCAGAATATCCATCAAGAAAGTGTGTATGCTTAGATAATCTTTCTAGCATTTGATCGATAAAAGGTAAAAGGTAATGATCTTTCCTAGTAGCTTTGTTTAATTTCCTGAAATCAATCACCATCCTATAACCAGTTACTATTCTTTGTGGGATAAGTTCATTTTTATCATTAGGAACAACAGTTATACCTCCTTTCTTAGGAACACAATGAACATGACTTACCCATCTACTATAAGCAATAGGATAAATTATACCTGCCTCCAGAAGGTTTAGTATTTCAGTTCTTACCACTTCCTTCATCTTAGGATTTAAGCGGCGTTGATGATCAACGACGGGTTTAGCATCCGGTTCCATATTAATAGTGTGCTGACATAGAGTGGGACTGATGCCCTTAAGATCATCGAGAGTATATCCAATAGTAGCCCGGTGCTTCTTTAGAGTTTTAAGTAATCTCTTTTCTTCATGCTCTGAAAGGTTAGCACTGATAATAACAGGATATATCTTCTTTTCATCAAGGTAAGCATATTTCATAGTGTCAGGTAAAGTCTTTAACTCAAACACGGGATCTCCCTTGGGTGGAGGGGGATCCCCTAAAATATCCACCGGTAAGTTGTGTTTAAGAATAGGCATTTGTTTAAGAAATATGTCATCTATTTCATTTCTCTCATTCATATGCATATCATTTTCGTGGTCTAGTAAATATTGTTCTAACGGATCGGTAGGAGGTACGACAACAAAAGCAAGACCTATAATCTCATCTTTGCTTGGCAATTCTTTCTCATGTGGTTGTTTACTAAACTTGGAGAAATTAAATTCATGAGACACATCGCTAAAGCTTACTTTAACCTTCTCAGTAGCACAATTAATTTTAGCATTAACGGTACTCAAGAAAGGTCTACCAAAGATAATGGGACAAAAGTTATCTTGTTTTGAACCAAGTACTAGAAAATCAGTGGGGTACTTGACTTTTCCACACACGACTTCAACATCTCTAACAATCCCAAGTGGTGTAATAGTGTCTCTGTTTGCAAGTTTAATAGTAACATCAATGTCCTCAAGCTTAGAAGGTGCACTACTGGAATTCAGTTATTTGCCGTCTGCCAGATCTTTGCCGTCGGCTGGCAGATGGCAAAGAGGGTCTTTACCGTCAGCTGTCAGCTGGCAGACGGCAAATAGATGGCTGATGGCACAGAGCTTCTTTGCCGTCAGTCAGCTCTTTGCCGTCGGCGAGCGGACGGCAAAGAGGCGCACATCATACGGCAAAGCCACAGCTGGGCCCCACTTGACCACCCCCAACACCACTAACCCCCGACCCCCGACACCTCTTCGGCCTTCCAGAGGCCGACGGGGTCATAGTTTTTTAAATTATGTGTTAGGTCATATATTTTCCGATTTTGTTATGAAAAACATCATATTTGTGTAGTTGTTTCATCGCTGCGAGGGTCTGCTGTTCGACGACCTCCCCATGCGTTGGACGAGCTCCCCTGCTGCGTTCGTGGGTGAGCACAAATGACATCTCCTCCCCCGGCCCCCTTAATTTGCTCGGTTCCGGTCTTCGTGCCGATGAAACTTGCTAGCTATAGGTGTCTTCAATCATCAGTATGCGTGACCAGTATGCGTCTCCCGTTCGAAAGGGAGGCATCTATAAATATGCATGTCTTTGCATATTTATAACCGCCATCCTTTCGAATTGTCCAACGTTATCCATGGACAACCCGAGTATGTGTAGATTGGGTTCGTTTTCCCGTATGCTCTGCTCCGGATCCGATGCGGAATTTCGTCAGTGCCTCCCTGTTGTTCTCTGGGTACACATCCTCTCTCCTTATTGCCGAGACGTGTATCAGGAGAACAGCGGGGAGGTGCTGCCGAAATTCTGCGTCGGATCCGGAGCAGAGCATGGGAAAGCGAACCCAATCTACACATACTCGGGTGGGATTAGGACCTATCTCTACCTATTAGCGTGTAGGTTGCATGGACGTAATAAAACTGACAAACTTGATTAACGGATGAATATAGATGATGAATTATATATATATTTCTTGTGTGTTTAGTAGGTAGGCAAGATGAGTGATCGTGCTTGGATGTACACCGGTCACCCTAGTCAGAAAGAAATGACCATTGAATGGTTAACAAAAACCAAGGGGTTTCTGAGCGCCGCATTTTTAAATGGCCAGGAAATAACCTGGTGCACCTGTGTCTGGTGCGACAACCATAAAAAGTGGACACGGGATGAAATGGGTAAACACTTTCAGAAGTGGGGTTTTACGACTGATTATACGGTGTGGAGATTTCATGGTGAGTCTGCCCAACGTGCCAGAGCTGAGGTAGTTCGTCGTCGCACCGACGAGCATGGTACCGGGATCGAAGACATGGTGCAAGACTTTGATGATGCTCGGGATTCGGACGATGAGATGGAGGAATCTGCAAAGGCCTTCTATGAAATGTTGGAGTCTTCAAAACGTCCTCTCCACGAGCACACTGAGCTTTGTCAGCTGGATGCCATCGCGCAAGTAATGGCTCTGAAGGCTCAGTTCAACCTGGGCAGAGAATGCTACGACGCGATGATTACGATATTTGGACGCTTTCTACCCAAAGGCCATGTATTGCCAGCAAACCTGTACCAGTCGGACAAAATCCTACATGCGCTTAAGATGCCCTATGAGAAGATAGATGCCTGTGAGAATGGATGTGCCTTATTTAGGCTTGAGTATGCGAGCTTCAACTATTGTCCCATTTGCAAGCCTTCCAGGTATGTTGTGGTAGACAACGGTATGGGTGAGAAGAGTCAGACCAAAAACCCAGGTAATGTTCTTTGGTATATGCCAATCATACCAAGACTTCAATGTCTTTTCATGGTCGAAGAGACGGCCAGACAGATGACGTGGCATAAATTGGGCAAAAGAACCGAACTAGATGCAGATGGGAGTCCAATGTTGGGACACACTTCAGACGCTTTTGCGTGGAAGCACTTCGATGCATTACATAAGGATAAAGCGGCAGATCCAAGGCATCCTCGAGTCGCCATCAGCACGGATGGGTTCAATGTGTTTGGTATGACGGCAACCCAATACAGTTGCTGGCATGTATTTGTCATTCCACTCAATCTTCCCCCCGGAGAGATTATGAAAAGAAAGAACATTTTCTTGACGTTGATAATTCCAGGGCCCAACTATCCGGGGAAGAATATGAATGTGTACATGCATCCGCTTAAGGATGAATTGCAAGAAGCTTGGGATAATGGGATCAAGACATATGACGCCGCTACAAAAAAAACATCAAAATGCATGTGTGGTACATGTACTCGTCGCATGACTTGCTGGCGTATGCGCTATTCATTGGCTGGTGTGTGCATGGAAGGTTCCCGTGCCCCACATGCAAGGCAGCTCTTGAGTTCCGTTGGCTGCAGGCGGGTCGCAAGTATTCTTGCTTCGACTTGCATAGACAGTTCCTGGATCCTCGCCATAAGTTCAGAAAAGACAAGAAGAATTTCATGAAAGGTAGAGTTGTCAAAAACTCTGCACCACCTTCATTGACAGGCCAACAGACCCTGGATCAGATAAACGCTCTCAAGCCGGATCCAAATCGTCCAGGGTATTTCAAAGGGTATAATTCGAAACACGCCTGGACTCTCAAGATATGCTTGTGGGATCTGCCTTACTTTAAAGACCTCCTTTGCCCACACAACATCGACGTGATGCACACTGAAAAGAATATCGCCGAGGCCCTTTTTGGTACATTGTTCGGCATAGAGGGGAAGTCGAAGGATAATCCTAAGGCTAGAGTCGATCAGGAGGCTCTATGTGATAGACCGTTACAAAACATGCGACAACCGAAAGGAAAGAAGAACTGGAGGAAGCCAAAGGCATGGTTCAATCTTGGAAGGCCAGCTATGAGGGAAATGATCTTGTGGGTGAAAATGCAGTTGATGTTCCTCGATGGGTATGCAACGAATCTAAAGAGGGGAGCGAGTCTTGGCAAATTGAAAATATTTGGTCTCAAGAGTCATGATTGGCACATATGGCTTGAGCGGGTAATGCCGGTGATGTTGCGTGGCTTTATCTCTGAGGATGAATGGCTAGTACTGGCAGAGCTGAGCTATTTCTTCCGTGCTCTTTGTGCGAAAGAACTATCGCCTGACGTGCTAGACGAACTGGAAGAGTTGGCGCCGGAGTTGATCTGCAAGTTAGAAAAGATCTTTCCACCGGGATTCTTTAATCCAATGCAGCATTTGATTTTGCATCTCCCGACCGAGGCAAGATTGGGGGGGCCCGTGCAAAATCGTTGGTGCTTCGCAACTGAGAGGATGCAGAAGACGCTTCGAGCAAAATGTAAAAATAAACGTAGAATTGAAGCATCGATGGCCGAGGCATTCATTACTAAGGAGGCGGCAAACTTCGTGACAACACACTACAAAGCCAAGAATCGTCATTTGCATAATCCGAAGCCTCGGTACAATGATGGCGACTGTGAAAAAGGTCGATCCAACCTCAGCCTATTCAAAGGGAAGCTCGCACCAGATGGTGCTTCGAAAGCAATAGCGTTGGATGTCGAAGAATGGCGGACCATTTTGTTGTATATCTTCAACAACCTAACAGAAGTGCGGCCGTACATCGAGTAAGTTCTCGGTACATTGTTTCGCAACTTCTAATTCCTTTGAAATGCTCTTATTCCCGGATATGTGATACAGTCGATACGTCGCCAAATTCTCGGATGGAGCGGTGATCCAAAAGGATTCCATCGAAGAGTATGAGCTTCTGGCAAAGCATGGAGGCGGCTATCCCGGTTTCATCTCTTGGTTCAAACAAACGGTAATTTCCATTAGACCATTTCATTTCTTCGTCTAGTTTGCGGCTAATGCAACAATCCTTTCGTATTAAACTTGTAGGCTAATGCAGAGTCTATGGACTCCGAATTGAGACAAGTCGCTAATGGTTTTGACTATAAGGTCCGTTCATTTGACAAATACGACATCAATGGGTATCGCTTTCGTACTTTTGGCAAAGAGCTATCTATGGCCGACCGAAAGTCTACAAATTGTTGTGTCTCCGCTGTCGACGAAGGAGGTGTCGAGTATTATGGAAGAGTTGAAGCAATTTATGAACTTAGATTCTTTGGTGAAAACCCACCAAACGTCATAGTCTTCAAATGTTATTGGTTCCAGCCGAAGGAGACTAGAAGGACTCATGAACATATAGGGCTAGTCGAAATCAAACAAAGCACCCATTTAGATGTTCCCGATGTCTATATTACGGCTCAACAGGCGACCCAAGTTTTCTATCTACCGTGGGCCTGCCAAACTGATCCAAATCTGAATGGTTGGGATGTCGTTTATGATGTGCCGCCACATTTTAGACCACCTCCCCTCAATGAAGATGATTATGAACCTCACATTAACGCAGACACATATGAAGGAGAATTCTTCCAAGAAACACGTCTTTCCAAAAAACGTTTCAAGAACCGCTCTACTTCACCCCAGAACATTGAGTTAGACAGCGATAGTGAATCCGACTTCACCCCTGAGCCGGAACAAGAAGAGACGGAAGAAGAAGAGGTTACTGCTGCGGATGACCTCTCAATGCTTGACCGATTCATAAAGGAGGCCTTCCACATGTTGCTCCCGATAGTGATGATGATGCATTTATTAATCATAGTGATGATGATGCATTTACTGATCCCGGAGCATATATAGATGATGAAGATTATTATTAGTTCATGTCAGGTATACATGATGATGATACACTCAAATTATATATATACATATTATTATTCATGTCGGTATTCATTTTTTTTATGTTGTACTAATTTCGTTTACTCTTTGTAATGGCAGGTGTTGAAATATGGTGGGCGCGGGTCGAGAGCGATCCGAGGATCCTTCGTCGGCGCGTGGTGGGAGGGGTACTTCCATTCCACCCCAAACTCTCCGGAGAGCGTTGTACGATAGTATTGGGACACCCGAGGGCGCTTCTTCGTCGGCGAAGTTGCCGACCGGGAGAGGAGGTCGGGGGAGAGGAAGGAAGGCTCCTAAAGTTACACGTGGTGGCCGCGGGAGAGGTAGGAAGGCTGCTACACCTTCCTCGCCGCCACCCCCAGCTGATTCACCCGAGCACAGGACTGCTACGGTGGACCCGTCTGAGGTGGAGGCTACAAGGACTCCTGTCCACGAGCCTCGGGTCGACGATCCTTCTGTCTCAGACGCGGCCACCCGCGAGACTCCTGTGCCAGACGCTTCGTCCTACGAGACTCCACAGGCTTCCACCAGATGGGATACCTGGCCGGATCTGCATCAGCCGGAGCCGAGTGGCCATGCTGATGGTGGCGGGGATCGGCTTTCTAATAGCGGGGACGAGGTGGTTGAGGGCACCGTCTACCAGCGCGGGTGTACACGGCTCCCGCCCGTGCCGGCGACCCGCGAGCAGAGGTGGCTGATTAAGCCCGAGTCGCTGAAGTAAGTGCATTTACTCTTTTTAAACCTTTTGCCTTCATGTTTCTTCACATATCTAATGCGTTGGCTTTGTCATACTGCAGGGGTTGGATTCACGCCAAGGATGTCCGCAGGCCCAACTCCATCCTTGGTGTGATTTTACGGCATAACTTCCTGGGGTTTGTCACGTTGCCCCGCGAGGGTCAGCAAGAAGAGGTAGGATTGAAATGGGAGCACTACTTGGCTGCCCCTGCACCGCCGGAGGAGATGATCGACGGTGTGTTGTGCCACACGAGGGCCGACATGGTCATCAGGAAGTTCTGGGTAATTTCTCCTTTACACAATTAAAAATCAATAATAGCTAGTTATTGTACTAATCAGTGTTGTCTCTTTTGATTGCAGACCTTCTACAGGTGTGAGGAGGGATACGAGGAGGCCGCGGCAAAGCTTATCGATTACGAGTGCAGGCGCCTACTACAGAACTTACGGCACGAGGCTCGGATACAGGCTATTCGAGACTACTACGCCTCGCAGCGTATTAAGAAGGCCAAGTCGTCGTCCCGCCAAAAGTTTCTGGACAAGGAGCAGTACATGAAGGTAATTACCTATTCTTAAGGCCTTGTACTTAGTTTCCTTTGCTTTGATTCGTAGGCGTAGCTCTCAAATTTATCTTTATTAACTTAGGTGCCCCCTAGATGGTGTGCGGATAAGATGGGTTGTTGGGAGGCGTTGGTGAATGAATGGTGCTCTGACCAATGGCGAGTCATCCATGATGATGCCAAGGCACGGCGTGCCAAAATGGAAGGTGTGCCACACCATCAAGGCAGCGCCAACATTTATCAGTTCGGGCGGAACTGGGTATGTGGTTTGCTTCATGATTCCTGCAATTCATTCTTGTAGTGCTAGGTTTACCCATTATTAATACTTTGTTCCTCTCTTGTAGGCTCATCACAATAAGACGGAGGTGCCAGCGGTGTACGACATCTATGCCATGGCCCATACTGCCTCATACAAGAAGGTCAAGGCATTCTCTGAGTCTGACCTCGATGATCCCGAGAACTTCAGCAATATCTCCTCCCACCACAAGCTCGTGAGGTATAGAGATGTGGGGAAGGCGGTGAATGGGGAGGACTTCAACCCGAGCCAGCATCCACTTGATCCAGACCTGGTGATGATAGCTGGCCACGGGAGGCCCCATGGCTCGATAGCCATTGGAGATGGACATATACGGTCTTCGAGCACTCTCCGGCAGATCAAGGCGCGCCAAACGAGCTCCTGTCCTGAGATGCCGCCTTGTCCACGGCCAGTCCAGCTCGCCATCGAGGTTAGTCATATGGACTCAGATAGGTTTCCTCCATTACATTGTGTGTGCGAACAAAGATGATTACAATGCTAACGAGGAGTTGTGTTGCAGGCTGCTCTGCAGAAAGAGAGAGAGACAACCCAGGCGCTTCTGGCGGAACAGGCCCGGCAGGCGGCGGAGGAGAAGAGGGATCTGGAGGAGAGGACGGCTAGGTTGTTGGAGGAGGAGAGGGCACGGAACGATGCGTCTAACCGGGCCATGTACGAGCTCATCGTGGTAAGTTTCTTCTTCATATTAGCCAAATCATGCACTACATGTTCTTTTCATTAATAACCAATATGATTGACTTGGCAAAACCAAATGTGCAGACTTTGTGCGAGAAGAACGGCCAGACCCCTCCGCCGATGCCATTCATTACCACGGCTGGAACGGTGAGTTCCATTTCAATGTTCATTAGTTACTAGTCTTAACATTTCAGCGTCATCATGCTAACGCAAATGATCTTTGGTACAGCATAACTCCCGAGCCGCATCGCATGACCCGAGCAACCCCAGTGCTTCACCTCCGTGATGACGAGGACGGTAAGCCCTAATATGCCACTTACTTGGCTCATTTTCTCAAACAAATACAAACATAGCACTTAGACAAACTTAGCACTTAGACAAATGTCATATTTTACCTAAGTTAGCTTTGTTTCCTATAAAATGACATAGTAAGCTTACTTACCTCCAAAATGACATATTGTACCTAAGTTAGCTCTAAAATGACCTATACTTAGCATTGTTTCCTCCACACTGACATAATAAGCTTAGTTAACTCAAAAATGACATAATAGACTTGGTAACCTCATAGATGCCATAGACTTAGCTTATTTTCTTGCAAAATGACACAATAAGCTTAGTTAGGTAAATAATGTGATAATTACCTAGGTTAGCTCTAAAATGACACAAATAAGCAATAAGAAGAAGAAAAACAAGAGGAGACAGAGAAAGAATCTTGCCACACTTTGGCTTTAGGTGCTCAAATAATTTGAGCAACTTTGTAAAAATGTTAATTTACGATGTTAATTTACGATGAGGTGGCATTTTGTTATTTTTGTATGAATTAATTCTTGCATGAATTGATGATCTTGCCAACATGAAATATGTTCATTTGGGTGTGCTCTAGCCCCTGGTATTTTTGTTTGCCATGTTAGATCATGTTATGGTGGGATTCTTGATGCAAACATGCCACTAAAATTCTGTTTTCACATGCCCAAAATATTCTAAGTGTTGGAAACCTGTTATTTTGTTGTCATGTTCTCTAGATGATTCCCATGCATGTATTGTTCCTTTGGAGTTGATCCAATGCCATGAATTGTTGTGCTAGTTTCCCTCTGTCATTTGGTGCCTTCACCTTGGCAAAGAGATTTTGCATCCTAGAGTGATTTGCTGTCAAAGATGCTATGGTGTTATAAACTGCTGCTATTCTCTTAGTGAAATTTGCCTAAGTCTGGGAATCTGTAGTTATTTTCATGCCATGTTTAGGGGATGCTACCATGTGATCTGTGGTGTTTCAGCATATGCTCAGTGCTAGTGTTTTGTTGTAGATGTTGCCCTCTATGACCCTGTTAATTTTCATGCCATGAAATGCCCTCTAGCATATATAAAAGTTTCTGTCAAGTTGCTGTCATGTTAACTCAGATTCTATAAAATGGGAATTTTCACTAAGTCCCTAAAAACTGATTCAACATGCCATCTTGTGAGCTTCATTGCTATTGATACATGCTTCCCTTCAAGTTTGTGTAGTTGGATGATTTGTTAAGCATGATGTATAGTTTCTGTACATGCTTTGGGTGTGGTTTGAAACTTTCTCTAGCTCTTGTTATATGTGTTGCAAGATGTCATGTTGCTGTTTGTGGACAGATTGTGTGTTTGAAGGTTTTGTGAATTGTGGGAGCTATACTCCATTGTTTTGCTTGATCTTTAGCTCAATTCTTGCTAGATTTTCATTTCCTATCCAGTGGCATCCTTGGAATACCAAGGAACAGCCCATGGCCTCCCTCATCTTGTTTTTGTCTCCGTTAACGTTCGTACCTTGCCGTGGGTGTACCGTGAGCTTCGTTACTCCATTTACAACGTTCTACATATGCATTTGCATCGATTTTGCATGGAGCATTCATATTTGCCATGATCATGCATGTTCAAATAACTAATCTTGAGGTTCTGTCAAGAATACTAAAGAACTTAATAATTGCATGAGAA
Source organism: Elymus sibiricus (assembly GCA_039707655.1). NCBI lineage: Eukaryota > Viridiplantae > Streptophyta > Magnoliopsida > Poales > Poaceae > Elymus > Elymus sibiricus. Next base: position 84,434,130 of record CM077665.1, read on the forward strand.
ACATGACTAGCATAGGGTTGCCGTGTTAAATACTTCAATTTGGTCATGCATCATCCTTGATGTGCATCATATCATGCATATGTTGTGGTGTTTCTCGTGTGTTGATCGTTGTTCCGGATTGCTTCTCTCGATAGAGTTCCGAAAGCGTTCGGTGTGTGAGGATTTGTTCGACTACGTTGGTTCGTCTTCTTCATGGACTCGATCTTCTTCCAAGCGGGATCTCAAGCAAGATGATCATTTCCCTGGATACCACTACTATCATTGCCATGCTAGTTGTCTCGTTTCTATCGATGTCTCGCTACCTACCACTTGTATGTCAAGCCTCCCAAAATGCCATGAAAAACCTCTAACCCCTCCACATCCCAGCAAACATTGTTTGGCTATGTTACCGCTTGCTCAGCCCTTCTTATAGCGTTGCTAGTTGCAGGTGCAAATTGTTTCCATGTGCCAACATGGATATCCTTTTGTTATATCACAATATTATTGCTATTTAATTTAATGCACATATATACTTGGTAAAGGGTGGAAGGCTTGGCCTTTTGCTCGGTGTTTTTGTTCCACTCTTGCCGCCCTAGTTACTTGTGTACCGGTGTTATGTTCCATAATTGAGCGCTCCTAACATGCTCGGGGTTGTTATGGGGACCCCCTTGATTTTCGTTTTAGGATAAAACTTGTCTGTCAAGGCCCAACATTGGTACTATTTGCTTAATAACAACTAAAATTTGCATAGGGCATGATCACCCCGTGGATAATTAATCAACCCCCCGGGGCCAGTGCTCCTCATGAGTGTTGGTCCAAACCGAGCGATGTCCGGCGCCCCCTGGTCACCCGGGGTTTCAGCCAACCCGACGTCTAGCTCATCTGGTAGTGCCCTGAGAAAGAGATACGCGCGGCTCCTATTGGGATCTGGCCTGCCGGGCGGTCTTGCCAGACTTGTTTTACCTTTCTCGAACGTCTTGTGCGAGGAATTCCGAAAAAACTTCGGCCTATCTCGAGGTTGCGGTTTTCCAGTGGAATTGCCTAGGAAGATCATGAGATTCGTGGTCGAGGTTATTCCCGCGGCGCGTGGTTAGTTTGTGATGGATGAGTTGGAGCACCCCTGCAGGGTTAAATCTTTCAAAAAGCCATGCCCGCGGTTACGTGGCAACTTGGAAACTTTGTTTAACACCCGGTCATAGCAAACTTGAAGTAAACTCAAATAAAATACACCAACCATGTGCGTAACCGTGACTGTCTCTTCTCGTGAGTCCTTATCTGAGAGAGAACACGGTGGGGTTATGATTGACGTAAGTAGGTGTTCAGGATCTCTTAGAGATCATTACTAGTTCACGTTCGTTTATTCGATGATCATCCCCCTTTACTCTTGTACTCGTAAGTTAGCCACTCAAATAAATGCTTAGTCGCTTGCTGCAGCCTCACCACTTAACCATACCTCACACATTAAGCTTTAATAGTCTTGATACCCTTGAAAATGAGATTGCTGAGTCCCTGTGGCTCACAGATTACTACAACAATAGTTGCAGGTACAGGTAATGCGATGATTTGACGTGAGCGCGATGTTTGTTTGATTTGGAGTTCTTCTTCTTCTTCATCGATCTAGGATGGGTTCCAGGCGGCAGCCTGGGATAGCAAGGATGGATGTCATTTTATCGTTTGATTTCGTCCGTAGTCGGACCCTGCTCTTCTGTATGATGATTGTATATGTTGTTGTATTGATGTGATCTTAATTTAGCTTGTGGCGAGTGTAAGCCAATTCGATATACTCATCTCTTCTTTACATGTACTTGTAATGATATCCATTCTTGCGAAACGACGAGATGCGCTTCCATCCCTGTCGAGGCCCTCATGCCAAAATAAGGATAGGATCGCATCTTGGGCGTGACACGACGGTAATACCAGTTACCTTGTATTGTACTCGCAGCATTTGATATATGTGTTATGTAGGTGGTTCCCCATAAGGTTATGAAACTCCTCCATGTGGGATTATATTTCATTCAATGGCACTACTTCTCCGATGCCACAGAGTGGTCATTTCCACAATTAAGGTCCTTAGACCAGAACCAAGCATTAAGTTTGATGGATCACCATTATCTCATATTGTCTTCGGTCCTCAAAGATATCTCGACCTGTCATGTCAGAGGTCAAAAATTTCCTAAACAATACGTGTTACCAGTGTAGGTCTTGAGATCATGTTTTCTGGTCCCTTAAATTGGACAACATGCATAGAGTTCACCATAGTATAACAACATACTAGACAGATCATACTACTATGAATGCAAATGGTGACATATAGAATAGGCACAGATTAATCTTACCACTCACCTATATCACCCACCCCCAAGGGAATTACTCATGCATCATAAGAGGGGAATCAATCACAACAAAGATAAAACCCATGAAGACCATATCGATAATACCGGGAAGATCCACACTAAGATGAAATGGTAATTCAAATAGTCCTGATCTCATAAGAGATTGAGTAGAGTTACATATTGGAATTACTCTTACAATAGTGATGATGATGATGATGATGATGATGATGGTGGTGGTGGAGAGGAAAGGACTAAAACTAAGGTGATCTTCCAAGGTTCTACGGATCCTCTCTTCTCCTCTTCTGGATGGTGTGGCAGCGGCTAGGGTTCTCTTCTCCCCCTGGACCCTTCACGAAAGTGGCTTGTATAGACATGAGAGAGCTGATGGCAGTCCATACGACTGCTCATGCGAGCGCTTGCGGTTGTATGGAACGCCGTCTTCTGCTCTGTTGAGCCTGTTGACTTGGGTTTCTTCAGGAAAGTTGCTCCTCTTGCTTGATTTGCAGCAATCCCTCATGGTTTCCTTCCATAATTGATATTTCTTACCAAACAGGGAAAAACGTATTTTCTTCTCTTTCGAAGGATTAGCGTTAGAAATATCCGAAGAGTAATGAAAATCCGATGAAACCAAGCAAGAATCACTATGAAAAACATCACAAATTATCGAGCCATCAGTTACCACTATTGAACCTATGGCCCCCAGGTCTATTCTTGCATCAATAACTTCTAGAAAATTGTTTCTTTACTAGTTTCCTTTACTATTTGTTGTACCATTATCTATCTATCTATCTATATATTTGCTTTTAACCTTGTAACTAGCAAGATAAGGGGCTTGATAACCCCCTTGCCACCTTGTGTGCAAGTATTTTATCCTTCCGGCGGCTAGGTCCTCCTTTGATAGCTCAAGGGGTACCACAAAAGTTTCGATACTCAGGAAGTCTATCTTGTTTTGACCAGGTGGGTGAGTGCAATAAGTGCTTGGTGACGTGTCTTTGTCTTTTGGCTTCCGGGAACGAACGTCCGTCTTGTCTCCACCGACCGTGGCGTCGGCTGCCTTGGGCGTGACACGCCAGCAGACAAGTGTGCGGCATGCGGTTTGGTGTGCTGGTGATTCCCGTCTTGTCCATCCTCTGGCGCGCCTGCCCACTGGTCACATGGCGATGGAGCCTTGCAATATGCAGAATAACCATGCCACATGTGTGTGTGGCGGGGGTATAGCTTGCCGTCGAAGACTTGCTGAGTGCAGGAAAGTCTGAGGACAGTCGTTGCCGGGAGTGGTCGTTGTTGGGTCTTGGTCGTCTGACGTCATAGCCAGGCGATCACTTATTGACTTGGATAGGCTCGGGTGGCGGTAGAGGAGATCTATTGATGAAGATCTGCATGCTGCTACGGAGCCTGGGTTCTTCCTTGACAAATATGTTGAGGATGTTCTTGACAAAGATCTGCATACCACCACGGATTAGGAAAGTACCCATTGTTCAGCAGTTCATCTATCGCCTTGATTCTTTAGCCAGGAGGCATTTGTGCCCCTTGCATAGTTGGGTCCGTGAACCCATCTGAAACGACACCAACAAGCGACGGTGAGGGCAATGGTGTGGGGATGGAGAACGTATCATGTGCACCCGACTAACTGGTGCACCAGGTGCTTCGATCCAACCTGAGCCATTGGATTAGAAAGATAGGGACAGGATGCGGGGCAATGGGAGCTGCAGGTACATTTTGCAAAACGAACCTTGAGGTCTAGCTGAATTCTATTGAGCCCCGAATTCTCTACTGTGGCATCTTCTCACTTGTGCGGATGTGCCACCGGACCATGGTGATGGGAGCTAGGGTTGGGACAGAATCCCCCGTATCTCTCTATTCCTCTCCCCCCTCTCCAGTACCTAGCTAGGGATCTCCCTCTCCGTTCTCTTATGTACCTATGAGGGAATCTCCGCCGTAGAGCATAGCAGCTGCCTCCTTCCTCTGAAGTGACCGTGCGCATTGAAGGATTTGACAGCCATGGATCGTTGGCGTGGCGCTATAGATTTGGGACGTCCATGCTATAGCGGCACAGGAATTGAAGGTCGGCTACACTTGAAGGATCAACTGTATGCTCTCTTTTTCCCCTATCCATGATTTACGACTGTATTATGTTCGTCCAATTTGGGAGTAATTTTTGCCCCAACTCGTTTGGAATCAGTGGCACTGGGAATACAAATATAATGTGCTCCAAATTGATGTATGAACTATAGTTATAAGGGTAAAAAGGTTATCCTTAGTTGCAATAGCAAGATGGGAAAATAGATTAACGATGTGCTCTCTTTTCTTATCTTTCATATTTGCATGTAGCTGTGCCAACTGAAGAAAAACGTTTCCACGTAGTTGGTAGTATAAATTAGTAACAGCAAGTTGTGGTTCAGATTGATAGTAAATTATTTGCTACATATCTGTTGTGATTCATTCTGCTCATCTTAGATCGGAAGTGCTTTTATTTAACGTCCAACTAAACCGTAGGAAATAGTTACTAGTTGTCATGTTTATGAATGCCTCATTGACACCCAGGTAATATGTGATTCATTCTGAAATTCATGTTTTTCAAGGAAGAAACTTTATGTGCATTGATCTTATAATGAATTGCTTGTAGGAGGTCCCTGGAATGCGTTTTCACATCATTTGCAACCTCCCTGAAGCAAAACCAAAGCATGTTCTTCTGTTAGAAAATAAAGTTAATTTTAGAGTTTAAAAACCAAAGCATGCAACCTCCTTGAAGCGAAACCAAATCATATCAAACAGTACATTATTGTAGGTTGTCTTGAAAGATGAAGTAGATGTCGAACCTAACGTTCAGGCCTATGTTCTTGAACATTTTGAAAATATGAAATGTTGTCCCTTTTCCTGTCTTTTTGTTAAAACTTTAGAAGTTGTTCCTTCTCCTGTTAGCATGTGGCATTGCTGGTGTGAATGGTTTAATAATATCTTATTGCATGTTTCTTTAGTCTGGCAAACTTCCTTTGGTAATGGAGACGGTTTATCTTCAGTGTGAAGCAACAAATCTGATTGAAAAGAGTAGCCAACAAACAACCAGTAAATCAGAGCCCAAAATTCCATTAATTGGAATCAAGGTAAAATATCAGGAGAAGTCATTTGCGACAAATAATGATGGTATACAAAAAATTGAAAGTTATCATACTGTTCTGCAAGTAGATTACTCTGGGTTTTGAATAATGTTAAGTAGACAGTGTACTTACAATGTCCAACTGAACTATTGGGGAACGTTGCATGGGAAACAAAAAAATTCCTACGCACACGCAAGATCTATCCATGGAGATTAACAGCTACGAGAGGGGGAGTGCATCTACATGCCCTTGTAGATCGCTAAGCGGGAAGCGTTAAGAAACGCGATTGGTGTAGTCGAACGTCTTCGTGATCCAATCACGATCCGTCCCGCGATCCAATCTTGATCCGTTCCGATCTAGCGCCGAACGGACGGCACCTACGCGTTCAGCACACGTACATCTCTATGACGTCTCCGCCTCCTTGATCCAGCAAGCGAGGGCGGAGAGGTAGATGAGATCTCCGGTAGCACGACGGCGTGGTGGCGGTGGTGGTGGAGCTGATCCGGCAAGGCTTCGGCAAGCGCCACCGAATCAATCTAGAGGAGAAAGCAATCTAGAGGGAGGGAGAGAGGGCTGCGATGTGGCTTGGGTGCGGCTGCCCTCCTCCCTCTCTCATATATATAGGGGCAAGGGGATGTGCCGGCCGCCCTAGGGTTTCCCTAGGGTTGGTCGCGGCGGCCGGGGGGGCTGCCTTGGCCCGCGACGCAAGGGGGCGGCGGCCACCCCAGGGCTAGCCCCTGCCCTCGGCCGCATGGGCCCTTGGGAGGCGGGGCGCCCAGCCCACCAGGGGCTGGTGCGCCTCTCTCTTAGCCCATGGGGCCCTCCGGGGCAGATGGCCCTCCCTGGTGGACCCCCGAAACTCCTTCCGGCACTCCCGATGGAATCCGGCAAACCCCAAAACCATTCCGGTTCCCGAATATCACTTTCCTATATATCAATATTTACCTTCGGAGCATTCCGGAACTCCTCATGATGTCCGGGATCTCATCCGGGACTCCGAACAACCTTCGGTCACCAACACATACATCTCAACAATACCAAATCGTCACCGAACGTTAAGTGTGCAGACCCTGCGGGTTCAAGAACTATGTTGACATGACCGAGACACTCTCCGGTCAATAACCAATAGCAGGACCTGGATGCCCATATTGGCTCCTACATATTCTACGAAGATCTTTATCGGTCGAACCACAATGTCAATGATTCAGTCAATCCCGTATACAGTTCCCTTTGTCTGTCGGTATGTTACTTGCCCAAGATTCGATCGTCGGTATCTCCATACCTAGTTCAATCTTGTCATCGGCAAGTCTCTTTACTCGTTCCGTAATATAAGATCCCGTGACTAACCCCTTAGTCACATTGCTTGAAAGCGTCTTGTGATGTTGTATTACCGAGTGGGCCCAGAGATACCTCTCCGTCATACGGAGTGACAAATCCCAGTCTCGATTCACGCCAACCCAACAGACACCCTCGGGGATACCTGTAGAGAACCTTTATAGTCACCCACTTATGTTGCAACGTTTGATACACACAAGGCACTCCTTCGGTGTCCGGGAGTTGCATGATCTCATGGTCATAGGAACAGATACTTGACATGGATAAAGTAGTAGCAATAAACTAACACGATCAGATGCTATGCTTACGGTTGGGTCTTGTCCATCACATCATTCTTCAAATGATGTGATCCCATTATCAAATGACAACTCATGTCCATGGTCTGGAAACCTTAACCATCTTTGATCAACGAGCTAGTCTAGTAGAGGCTCACTAGGGACACAGTGTTGTCTATGTACCCACACATGTATCTGAGTTTCCAATCAATACAATTATAGCATGGATAATAAACAATTATCATGAACAAAGAAATATGATAATAACTATTTTATTATTGCATGTAGGGCATATTTCCAACAGTCTCCCACTTGGACTAGAGTTAATGATCTAGTTCACATCGCTATGTGATTTACATTGTAATGAATCTAACACCCATAGAGTTCTGGTGATGATCATGTTTTGCCCGTGGAAGAGGCTTAGTCAATGGGTCTGCAACATTCAGATCCGTGTGTACTTTGCAAATATTTATGTCCTCCTCCTTGATGTAATCGCGGATGGAATTGAAACGGCGCTTTTTATGTCTGGTCCTTTTGTGAAACCTAGGCTCATTGGCTAGAGCAATGGCGCCAGTGTTGTCATAGAAGAGGGACATTGGGTTCAGTGCACTGGGCACAACTCCAAGATCCGTCATGAACTGCTTCATCCAGACACCTTCTTTCGCTGCTTTTGAAGCAGCTATGTACTCCGCTTCACATGTAGAATCTGCTACCATGCTTTGCTTGGAACTGCACCAGCTTACTGCTCCACCGTTCAGAATAAATACGTATCTGGTTTGAGACTTAGAGTCATCCGGATCTATGTCAAAGCTAGCATCGACGTAACCCTTTACAACGAGCTCTTGATCACCTCCATAAACGGGAAACATTTCCTTAGAACTTTTCAGGTACTTAAGGATATTTTTGACCGTTGTCCAGTGCTCCACTCCAGGATCACTTTGAAACCTCCCTTCCATACTTATGGCGAGGCTGACATCTGGTCTAGTGCACAGCATCGCATACATAATAGAGCCTATGGTTGAAGCATAGGGGATACACTCATATTTTCTCTATCCTCTGTAGTCGCCGGGCATTGAGTCTTACTCAACTTCACACCTTGTAAGACAGGCAAGAACCCCTTCTTGGACTGATCCATTTTGAACTTCTTCAAAACCTTATAAAGATATGTGCTTTGTGAAAGTCCTATTAAGCATCTCGATCTATCTATATAGATCTTGATGCCCAATATGTAAGCAGCTTCTCCAAGGTCTTTCATTGAAAAACTCTTATTCAAATATATCTTCACGCTTTCTAAAAGTTCTATATTGTTTCCAATCAGCAATATGCCATCCACATATAATATTAGAAATGATATAGAGCTCTCACTCACTTTCGTGTAAATACAAGCTTCTCCATAAAATTGTATGAACCTCATACATCTCCAACATATCGATAATTTATGAAGTATTCATGCCATGATTGCCTATGTTTACAATACTTTTATATGGTTTTGATGCACTTTACAGGATTTATTTATAACTAACCCGGACTGACGCTATTTTCAACAGAACTACCGTGGTGTTGTTTTTTGTGCAGAAATCAAAGTGCTCCAAATGCAACGAAACTTTTTGACGATTTTTTTGGGACAAAAGAGGCACTAGAAGCTTCGTTGGAGGGCCAGAAGAACCACGAGGTGGGCACACCCCACCAGGGCGTGCTCTGGTGTCTTGTGGTCCACTCGTGGCCCATCTTCTCGTCAAACTGACGCCCAAAAATCCTATATATTCAGAAACCACCAGAAATAACCCTAGATTAGAAGTTTCGCCGCCGCAACTCTCTGTATCGGCGAAAACCAATCTGGAGGCATTCCAGTACCCTGTCGGAGAGGGTAGATCATCTCTGGTGGCCATCTTCATCATCCCAGCGGAGGCCATGACGAGGAGGGAGTAGTCCACCCTCGGGGCTGAGGGTATGTACCAGTAGCTATGTGTTCAATCTCTCTCTCTCTCGTGTTCTTGAGATGTCACGATCTTGATGTATCACGGGCTTTGTTAATATAGTTGGATCATATGATGTTATTCCCTTGCTATCATGTTGTGATGAATTGGATCTTCCCCTTTGAGATATCGTTATGTTGGATTGAATATTGGATTTGAGAACACTTGATATATATCTTGCATATGGATACCCGTGGTGACAATGGGGTGTTCTATTGATTCACTTGATGTATGTTTTGGTACTCAACTTGCGGATTCCCGAGGTGACATTGGGGTAATCTATGCATAGGGGTTGATACACGTCCTTGTCCTACGTTCTCCGATAGAAATCTTGGGGCACTCTTTGAGGTTCTTTATGTTGGATTGAGTATTATGAATCTGAAATTGTTTGATGCGTATCGTAAAATTAACTCATGGATACTTGTGGTGACATTGGAGTATTTAGGTGACATTAGAGTTGGTTGATGCGTATCATATGGTGTTATTTTAGTACGAACTCTAGAAAGATTGATCGGAAAGGATAACTTGGTGTTATTTTAGTACGAACTCTTGGATAGATCGATCGGAAAGGATAAATTTAAGGTGGTTTCGTACCCTACAAACAATTTCTTCTTATGTTCTCCGCTAGATAAGAACTTTGGAGTGATTCTTCGTTGCACCTTGAGGGGTGGTTATGTGATCCAATTATATTAGCATTGTTGAGAGATTGCACTAGTGAAAGTACGGACCCTAGGCCTTGTTTTCAAGCATTGCAATACCATTTGTGCTCACTTTTGTTACTTGCTACCTTGCTGTTTTTATATTTTCAGATTACAAAAACCTTTATCTACCATCCATATTGCACTTGTATCACCATCTCTTCGCCGAACTAGTGCACCTATACAATTTGCCATTGTATTGGGTGTGTTGGGGACACAAGAGATTTCTTGTATTTGATTGCAGGGTTGTTTGAGAGAGACCATCTTCATCCTACACCCTCCCACGGATTGATAAACCTTAGGTCATCCACTTGAGGGAAAATTGCTACTGTCCTACAAAACTCTGCGCTTGGAGGCCCAACAAAGTCTACAAGAATAAAGTTGCGTAGTAGACATCAAGCTCTTTTCTGGCGCCGTTGCCGGGGAGGTGAGTGTTTGAAGGTATATCTTTAGATCTTGCAATTAAATCTTTTAGTTTCTTGTTTTTCACTAGTTTGGCTTTTATAAAACAAAACTACAAAAAATGGAGTTTGGGTTGCATCATTTGTTTCGTCTTTATAATGTTTTTCGTGAAAATAAGGATTCAGAAAATTGTGCTCAATTGGTAGAGGAATAAATTATAAAAATAGTTGATGATAATTCCTTGAATGATGAGCATGATTGCAATGTTGCTAGTATGAATTCTCTGAATATCCATGATGCTAATGATATGCAAAGCCACAAGCTTGGGGATGCTATGTTTGATGAAGATTATATTTTTAGTCCCCCATGTTTTGATGAGCAAATTTATGATGATGATGGCATGCCTCGATCATTATGGTGATGACATGTATGCTATAAAGAGTGATAGTAACCTTGAAACTTGTCATCATGATTTTAATGTTCAATTTGGTTATGCCAATCAAGTGCCTCATGATAGTTATTTTGTTGAGTTTGCTCCCACTACTATGAATGAGAAGAAAATTGCTTATGTGGAGAGTAATGAAAATTTTATGCTTGTGCATCATGAAAATAATGCTTTATGTGATAGTTATATTGTGGAATTCCTTCATGATGCTACTGAAAATTATTATGATGGAGGAACATATGCTTGTAGGAATTGCAATAATATTAAGTTTCCTCTCTATGTGTTCAAAGTTTTAAAGTTATGCTTGTTTTGCCTTCCTATGCTAGTTGATTCTTGCTCCCATAAATTGTTTGCTCACAAAATCCCTATGCATAGGAAGTGGGTTAGACTTAAATTTGCTTGCCTTGTGATCCATGATGCTCTCTTGCATGTTTCAATTACTATTCCTATGTGAGCATCATTGAAATCATCATGCCTAGCTAAAAGGCATTAAAGAAAAGCACTTGTGGGGAGACAACCCAACAATTTTCCTTTCTGTATTTGTGTGTTCACATGATTAAGCTACTGTAGTAATCATGTTTAGTGTCTTTTATTTCATTAAAGTGCCAAGTAAAGCCTTTGGGATGACTCACAAGATGAGTAGAATTGATGCTGAACCAAAACAATAACTTTTGACTCTAGTACAGGAATTTTTGTTTTTTACTGGAGCGTGATATTGATCTTAAATTTTTACACAGTCTTGATATACAAAGTCTTCAGTTTTTTCTAATTTTTCAGAATTTTTAGAGACAGGGAAGTATGGATATACTATAGATCTTCACAGACTGTTCTGTTTTTGACATATTCTGTTTTGCATGCATAGTTTGCTTGTTTTAGTGTTTCCATAGCTTATATTTAGTGATATAAATTATGTGTAGCGACCCGACCAGAAATGGTCAAGCCTCTGTGTGTTCTGTGCCAGTGCCATCCCTGGATCAGTATGCTGGCACACACATAGTACATCAATGTATATATCAAAGTTCAATCACATGTAAATAACATAAAACTGATATATACCTTAAAATCTCAGCGGAAATAGTCAACGGGAGTGGAATCCCAATAAACACCAACGGCGGGTTGAGTGCAGACCGTAATCCTGAATCGTACTCTTACTCGTCGTAGAAAAGTATCTGCAACATGAGACGTTGCAGCCGTGTAGGTCAGCATATTGAATATGCGGGCAAGTCACAAAATAGAGGGGTGAAAATATCATCTATACTATATGCATATATGACAGGTGGGGCTGTAAATTTAAGTTTTGTGTATAGCAAATTTTTCCTACAACAAGAGAGGGGTAAAGCAAAATTATTACTACAATGTTGGTTTTTTAATGAGATGGTTCCTTCAACCAATTCTCATACCCAAGTTAACAATAACACCCACATCATTGATATTATTTGTGTCGAGAGTTCCTGATAGTTTCAGTTCCTTTGGCTCAAGTTGTCCGTAGCCGTGGAAACGGCTGATCGATTAGGTTTGGTACTCTGTAGAGTTTTGCACACGTTCCCCACAAGATTTGATCGCCTCCGTTGAAGTCCTCGCACTTCAAGGTGTTTGAGAACCAGACGATCAAAACATGGTCTTTCAAAGGGTTCCTCTGAGCCACTGTTGGTGCCCATCCAATCCTACCGTTCTTCTACATCTCGTAGCACCGCCCGTCTAGAGTCACCACGATGTCCAACCAAGCCAGAGCCCATAATGGCTTGTGGCTGTGCAGGTAAGCCTCGGGTCTTGAAGTATCCATCCATCTCTTTGTGCCTGGGTCGACCTTTCCGCGTGAATACTGGCACTTCTCCAGCAACACCTAGTCTAACCACTGGTTTCTCCAGGGCGCCGTTCAACCAACATCCACCCAGAGGTGTATTGCATCATGAGGTCTTGAAAAATAATTCTTGAAGTCTTGAGGTCTTCATCATAAATTAATACTCACAACTCTCATGATAAACACTCAACCAAAACCCTGTCTACTAAAAGCATAGCAAAATAAAAATAACGTCCCTGGCCAAAGTAAAAAGGGTTTATGGGTGCCTACCACATGATACTACTCAAGAACCAAGTTTCCAAGTACCTACTTTGCATGCAATGGTAGATAAGGTTGAACTAATGCAATAAAAACCATAGGTAAAACATGATCAATGTGAACTTGCCTGGTGAGGTTGATGAAGATAATATCGCTCTCAGAAAATAACTTGATAGAACTATTCGTCACTCTCCGATGAAATCTATACAATCAAACATTGCAATCATAAGCAAACACTTCTAGCAATCAATACTATCAATCAAAAAGCAACACAAAAACCAAACACAAAAGAGGAACAGAATAGGAAGTGTTCACCTGTACTGGTGTATAATCAAGAACTGGAGCATTACATCAAGAACCTTCAAATGGACCTTCTCTCAGAATTATTTGAGAACGAAGCACTTCGTGAGGACCTCAAGGCTGAGAAGCTGAAGGTAGCCAATCTAAAGAAAGACGATCCCGAGATTCAGAAGCTTCTTCAAGACTTGAAGAACAGTCAGGCCATGGCACATGCTGGAGATGTTGAAATCTAGAAGCTCAAGAACCAACTCCTGGAACTACAGGGATGACATCAGAAACTCTGTGTCAACAGGGATAATCTGCGGAAGAACTTGAGAAGATGAAGCATGACCAGAAGAAGCCCACTAACGATGAAGACATGGAATAAACTAGCTTAGTAGTAGTCCCACCATGAGAGAAATAAAGATGAACGTTTTTGCGATTTGTGTGATTGACCATACCAACCTTATGTGGGTGGCGATACTATAGTATTGATTGAACTTTATGAATGTGTGGGCTTGAGTTTGATTGTTTGTGCCTTTGAGATACTGTTATAGTATGTATCCATTTCCCTCTCTCTCTCTTACCCATCTCATCCCCAAAACCTTGGACCCAATAGATGATGAATGAAGATAGACTCGTGTTTTCTGGATCGATGACTCACATGGAGACGGAACAATGGATTCAGAACATGGAGGATCACCTGAGGAATAACTTTGTGGCAAGGAAAGAGATGGTCCAGTATGCTCTTCGGTACTTTACAGAAGGTGCCGCAATTTGGTGGAAAATGCATGAAGCTACCCATGAGAGGCAAGGAGAAATCACTTGGGAAGAATTCAAGATGACTCTGCAAAAATCTCATGTTGTCACCAACACCCAAAAGCCCCGTTGCAAAGATGAGAAGATTTGTGCATGCAAGATATGTGGAGAGATAGGACACACCCAGGAAGAACACAAGGAAGGATGCCCTCATTGTGAAGAAAAACACCTAGCGGAGGAGTGCCCAACTAGTCAGGTGACATGCCTATTGTGTGAAGGAACTACTCATTTCCCGGCTCAATGCCAACTCTACCCCAAGGTACAAGAATTCATGAAGCAGTAGAAGGAAGCAATGAAAGAATCTCTCGGGAAAAAGGTAGAAGAACCCATGATGATGGAAGATATACCAGACCCAATCATAGATACCAAGTCATGCTATTCATGTGGAGAAGAAGGACATATCTCCCAAAATTGTCCAAACGAGTATCTGGGAGACTTTCCGACAGAAGAAGTGCAATATGATCCTCAGGAGATAGAAGGAATGATCAACAAGAAAGGCCAAATAAGTGGAGGCATCCGATGTTTGCATTGTAGCCTGGAGAGGCCCCACTATTTCTGCAAGAGGTATACGCCAAGCATCAGGAAAGGAACCCAACCCAAGAAGAAGAAAAGGACTCCGTGGTTTTCTACGCGGAAGGATCTGAGCCACATCACTTGTCATTGGTGCAACAAGACAGGACACTACTCATAAACCTGCCGGGAGAAGAATGGCTAAACATGAGTAGTTGGAGTTTTGGATTTTGGAAGTAATAAATGTAATAGGAAGCACTCTTATTTTCTTGAGATTATGGAGTTGAAGTATGTAACGGAAGTCTCAGAGATTGTAATAACTTCATGAATCAATAAAATTTATTGTGTCATGACTTCCTATGTTGAATTGTATGAGTTGTTACTCTAGAAACAAAGATCTTTGACCATTTTCGAGGACATGAGAAAATATGGTCTATGCAGGCATGTGTATATTTCATTTTAAGTGTGGTAAAACCACATGATCCAAGGAAAAAAAGCAGAAGAAGAATGTGTTGTTCATGCCAAGGAGTCTGGACGAATGAATACAGATGAAAGTAATGCTAGACCATATCAACCTATGTTGTCGTGGTTTTGTCACGGCAGATTTTCGAAGACTTAGGTTCGAGGCCATCGCTAAAACGGTGGACTCAAAGGGGTTGGTCGAGACGAGAGACACGAGTTTACCCAGGTTCGGCCCCTCAAGAAGAGGTAAAAGCCTACGTCCTTCTTGTGCTGTATTGATTGGAGTATCGATTACAAGGGAGCGGGTTCGCTTGACCTAGTTCTCGATTGATTGGTTTCTTGTCTAAGCCGCCCCGGGGTCTCGCCTTTATATAGGAAGTCGAGGCCCTGGGTTACACGAGTCCTAAACCGACTCATACAACGTAGTCAATCCTGTTTCTAAGTCGCCTTGCCTCCTTGAGCAAGCCGTCTCCGGGCGGCTTAACCGTCCAGGTCTCACACCATCTTCTGTCTCTGGGCCTTCGTCTTGGCCCACCTGATAAGCCACCATGCGGTCTGTCCTTCATCTTCCGGCCCACCTTAAGGGTCTTGCTTATGAGCCGCCGGGTATGACCCGGCCCCTCCTGGGCGGGTCTTACCACGGGGTTATATCCCCAACATTAGGCCCCGGGTTGATTTGAGCCTGCTCATGTCAATCTTCAAACTCATTCGGCGGCGAGTCTCACCTTTTATCACCTAAAAAAGAAAACTCATAACCCGCCGTGACGTTACATCGAATATGCTAAAAAGATTATGTGACGTTTGCAACGGATCCTCTCGTTGAATGGTCGGTCCGAAAATCGAGGCGCCCTCTTTGGTCAATCATCACTGTGCTTCCTCGATTCTCACGCGCACTGTTGCCATCCCATCTCATAAATAGGGACACGGGGGGCCCTTTTTCCTTCTCTGCCGCCACGTCTTCTTCTTCCTCCTTCAAAACAACCGCACCTCCGGAGCTCCGCCGCACCTGACTGGACCTCGCCGTCGTCCCCAACGCCGGCCGCTGCATCGACCTGACTTGGACCAGATTTTCACCGGCCCGTCCGCATCCGCAAGGTATCGTTCTTGGCCCTTGTCTAATCTGCAGTTATCTCCATTAGGGTCTCCCGAGTTCATCGGGTTCCTCTAGTGTTCTTCACGGTTCTTTGTAATGCTGACCATTAAGTATCCCCTTGAATCCCATAGCGCTGTCTATCCGTTGCGGTCATCCCTTTAATGTCAATGCTCGCTTGTTTTAGATCTGCATACCAATCTTCTTCGCATGCTGACCACCCGTTCTTCCACTGCCGTTTTTAGGTCATGAATATTTTTCATTTTTCCTTCGCCTGTAGATCTTGCAGCCACGGTTGTAATATGTGAAATCTGTTTGCCCAACATTATTTCTAGTATCGCCTTGTCCAATTAACCCGCCACTGCATTGGCGGCTCTCTGATAAAATATTTCGGCGGCTTAACACCTCACCATTATGCTGACCATAGCTGCCTTAACTATTTAATGTTTTTCTAACCCGCCATACCCTACGCCTTCTCACAGTTCGACCCACCATCATGTCGAGAGCACCAGCATCTTGTGATTGGGTTGGCTCCGGAGTCACTGAGCAGCTTCTGCTTGATTTCGTAGAGTCGGGCATCTTGCCGACTCAGGACGTTATACATTGGCGGGTGCCAGGGCCAGAAATAAGACCTACTCCTAAAGAAGGAGAGGTGGTTGTGTTCACTGATCACCTCCTCCGCGGATTTAGCCCGCCCGGGTCAAAAAAATTCCGGGACGTCCTTCATTTCTACAAGCTTCACCCTCAAGACATAGGTCCAAACTCTGTCACCAACATGTGTCAGTTCCAGGTCTTATGTGAAGTTTACCTGCAAGAAGAGCCATCTGTTGACCTCTTCCGTGATTACCATTACGTCAACCGCCAAACTGAAGTGGCGGCTGGACCAAGTTTAGAGCTTGGCGGCGTCTCTATCCAAAGACGGAGAGATTTTCCCTTCCCAGCAGCTATCTTACCAAGTCACCCCAAGGATTGGAACAAGACTTGGTTTTACTGCAAGGACACTTCTCCTGAAGAAGAGAATCCGCTGCCGGGTTACCGTCCTACCCGGCTTTGCAACACCGGAGAACTCCCAGACCGGATGTCCGCCGCAGAGCGAGCGAAATATGCTCCGGCTTTCGCGAAGATCAGGGCCTTAATGGCCAATGGCTTGACGGGCGTCGACTTAACCCGCTGCTGGGTTAGCTGGAAGGTCTTGCCACTGAGCCGGCGTGACCGACTCATGCACCAATTCACGGGTGATCCCATTGACACTCTTTGCTTCAACACCACCCCTCTGTCAGAACAAGACATCAACTCCTCCGTCAAAACACTTCTTGGCGAAAAGCAAGCGGTTTGCAACAAAGTTGGGCTGAAACCTTTCTATGTCAAGAACCCGGCTCTAGCTGTAAGAAATCTTTTTCCACAAAATTGGTCATTCTTGTCTTGACCTTTTACCTTGCTCCTTTTAACCTTTTTTGGCGGCTTATGCGCAGGCCGGCTCTTCTTTCTGGAAGAAGAAGTATAACCCTCCTGTGAGGAAACCTAAGGTGGGTAAAACCCGCGCCCAAAAGAAGAAAACTGCTGCTCAAGAACCGCCTGAGCTTGACGACTCAGAGGTAGAACTTGACTCCCTTGGCCGTCTCTTTATGCAACTTATTGACAACAATTATTCACAGGAGGAAACGGAAACAAGCCATGCAGACGCCCCTGAGGTAACCTACATTTCCTCTGACTCATAAAACTTTCTACCAGAGAAAATACGGCGGGTCATCCGGAAAGTCCCATTTTCTCATCCTCTTGCATATTTAGACCCCAATTTTCTTTTGAAAAAGCAACAGCACAACTCCCGACGTCAGACCCGGAGCGCCGGCTCTGAAGAGCTTTTGGCCGGCTTATCAAATTCTCCGGCTCCGCGGAAACGGTCGGCTGAGGTACTCTTTTAACTAAGTCCAGTTTTTAGTTCTTTCATTGTAACCTTACTCAGCTTTCATCGTCTTAACCTTCTTTTAGGAGACGCCTCCTTCATCTGGCGACTCTACTGCAACCAAGCTGCCTCCTCTGAAGATCAACCCAGAGTGCGTGCCTTTGTATTTGCACCATACCTTTTTACCATCCTTGTCCTCTATGTGACAATCTTTTTGTTTTCCAGGGCTCAAGCAAACCGAAGGAAGACTTGCGGGTCTACCGCTGCTCCTACCGCCCAAGAACCAGAGACTACTAAGCCGGATTCCCCTGCACCTTATGCTGAGCCCACTAAGGCTAGAAAAGATGCATCTGCTGACGTTCCTCAGCCCTCTGAGCCGGCTGATGATGACATGGCCACTCCGGAGAGTCCTCCAAAGGCTGATCCTAAGCCGTCCAGCCCTTCAACCGCCGTCGAAGACACAGTTCTTCCAGACGTTATCATCACTGGGACGGGTTATCAACCTCCCGAACCACATGTACTGACAAAACACACCAGCAAGGCTGAAGCTTCCTCGCCTGAGAAACTTGATTTTGAATTCCCCGTGTTGGAGAAGCTGACTGCAGATGAGTTACATGCTGGTTATCTGAACCGCCTCTCCACAAGCCGTAATATGGAGCTGAAACTTGTTGGACTGATGAAAAAGAAATATGAGGTACTCCTCTCTTGCTTTTCCTTATACCCTTATGTAGCCCCCAAGAGCTGGTTTAGTATTGCAAATAGTAGACCGGGTCTTCCAATCCTTGTCATAATTCGAATGGCCTAGCTTGTAGCCCCCAAGTATCGGGTTAATATAGATATTTAAGCCGGTACTGAGTTGAAAAGTTGATCCAATTGTAGCCCTCAAGTCCAGGTCATTATAAAAATGATGAGCCGGAACTTCACTGTAAACATGGAAAACGCTGTGTGTAGCCCCCAAGTGCCGGCTTAACTTTACGAAGATGAGCTGGAACTTCATTGTAGACTTGGAAAGCGCCATGTGTAGCCCCCAAGGGCCGGCTTAACTTTACGAAGATGAGCCGGAACTTCATTGTAGACTTGGAGAGAAAACACAGACATTAGCCCCCAAGTGTCAAGTATATTGCTTGCAATCTGCTTGAGACTTGTAGCATAATAACTTCATCAATCATCTACGAATATCTCAGCCTGGCGACTTAAACCTCCTGAACTATTTTGTTTTTGTGCAATACAGGACGCCTTGGACGCGGCCGAGTCTAATCTGACCGGCGTAAAAGAAAACCTTGCTTCGCAACAAACCGCCCGGTCTGAGGCGGAAGAAAAATGGCGGGTTGCCGTTAAGGCGCTTGAGAAGGTTCAAGCGGACTTTGATGCCTTCAAAAAGAGTGCTGAGTCTACCCAAGCCGCCCTGACCAAGCGCGCAGACGATGCTGACCGGCAACTCAAGCTTGTGTCAGATGAGCTACAAACCCTCAAGCGCCATATTTCTAGGATGACTTCTGCTATCTTTGGTAAGCACTGAATACTTAGCAAATTTCCTTGCCTTGCTTAAAAACTGTGCAGGTGGCTTATAACGCCTAATCTTTCCTTGCAGGTCAAAGAAGCCGCCAGCTATCTTCTGACAGCTTGTTGAAGCTTAAGGTAGTATACACCTTGACAGAACAGCTATACTGCGGGACCCTTTGCACCATCAAAGCGATGCTGAATGAAAAAAGCATCCCCAAATTCATGAAGGGAGTGATAGAGCTCTTGTCAACTCTGCCCAAGCAAATTGAGGAGCTCAAACGATCAGCCACCAGAAAGGGAGCAATGGCCGCACTAAGCCGGTCTCTGGCCTTTGCCCCTGAACTGACTGCCGAAGAAATGATGGACGGCTTTCCATCCAGAAAAGATGACGGCTCAGAATTCACAGAAGCTGACTACGCCAAATGCATGAAGGCCTCCCGGGTGCTCGCATCAACACTCGTTAACGAAATTGATCTGTCCTCATACCAGGCGGCTTATGGCGAAGACAACAAACGACTGCGCTGCCCAACCTTTGAAGCCAGGGACTTAGTTCCCGCACGTCGTAAGCCACTCTTTGCTCCTGAGATTGACCCGTCTCCCCTCTTTGACGAGGCCCAGTTTGAAGCTTTAACAAATTGCAACTGGGATGTGGACAACCTTCAGATCGAAGAGGTGGAAGACCCGGCGCAGGATGACCCGCCGACGAGCTGAACAAGTTAATTCTGAGGAAGGATAATCCGGCACCTTGACCCGCCAACGCTAGCAGTGTACAAAAACTTTTAAGTCCGTGCATTTTGGGCTCTCTGGAGAGCTTTGTAATAGGCTTAGAAAAACTTGAATGTCTGAGCCGCGCCATCGTGCACGTATGAAACTTTGCACAACTTGATGCATCTTTAACTGCCTTGTAGTCTGCCCAAGACATCTTTCGTCTCACTTTAACGGCAGATCATCTTAGGAGACAAACCCTGGAAAGAAAACAAAACAGTGTTTTGTACCGTTGTGAGGGCGGCTTGAAAAGCACAACCCGGAGATGTTAAATCTCGTATAATCTTGCTTTCTTTTTCGAAAACTCATATGCCGACTCTAATGGCATGAACTTGTTGTTTGAACTCTTAACAGTACAGGGTCTCTAATGAGAGTAACTGAGAAAAGCAACAACAAACCATAAAGAGGCGCAATAGGGCATGAGTACCCCCAGGGCCCATAAGCTACTTCTCACGTGACATAAATCCGTCGTTTGAACCTTAAATAGTGCAGGGTCTTTAAAAGAGTAACTGTTTAAGAGTACGAACGGTCCACATAGCGGAGAGTATGCAGCAGATGGGTGAGTTTATCCTCGCTTTCCGTAAGCCGGCCCTCACGTGACAAGAGCCGCCGGTTTAACCTTGACCAGTACAGGGTCTCTAGCGAGAGTGACTGTCAAATACTTTGAACAGCTCAGGGTCTCTAATCGAGATTAACTGGTAAGAGTTCGGCGGGTCACCTAGCGGAGCAGCAGCAGCATACAGGCAGGTTTAACTCAAACTTGCAGTGGCTGAAAAGCCGATCAAGAGGGTGTGTAAGCTAAACCCGGCGGGTTGGAAGCCCCCAAATGACCTTGTCGACGGAGTCAACTTTTTGGGTGTATAACCCGTCCTTATAGTGGCTGAATAGCCGATCAAGGGGTGTGTAAGCTGAACCCTGGCGGGTTAGAAGCCCCCAAGTGACCTTATGGTTGTATCCATCTTTGCACAATCTGAGATACATAAAACGGCAGAGGCCCCGGCTTGCAGGGATGCCAACTTTATTATATATATATAAGTGATATATACAATGATGATGTACAATGGTGGGAGTCGATGACTCAAGCATAGTAAGGCCGCAGATGAGCGATATTCCACGGCCGGTGGGTCTCCTGCCCAGAAGTACGTGACTCGTCTCGTACGTCAATGAGATAATATGACCCATTGTTGAGATTTCTGCTGATCACAAAGGGTCCTTCCCAAGGAGGAGATAGCTTGTGCGCATCCGTCTGATCTTGAATCAGACGCAACACCAAGTCGCCTTCCTGAAACGTCCGGGTCTTAACCCTGCGGCTATGATAGCGACGCAGGTCTTGCTGATAAAACGCCGATCAAGCCGCCGCCAGATCACGCTCTTCATCCAAAGCATCTAACGCGTCCTGACGCGCTGTCTCATTATCTGTCTCAACGTAAGCCGCCACCCTCGGCGAGTCATGACGTATATCACTTGGTAACACGGCTTCTGCACCATAAACCATGAAGAAAGGCGTATAGCCTGTTGACCTGTTGGGAGTAGTTCTGATGCTCCATAAAACTGATGGTAACTCTTCTACCCAACAACCCGGCGTTCGCTGTAGAGGAACCATAAGCTGGGGCTTGATGCCTCTCAAGATCTCCTGGTTAGCATGCTCCGCCTGACCATTGGATTGTGGATGAGCAATAGCAGAGACGTCAAGCCGGATGTGCTCACTTTCACAGAACGCCTGCATAGCCCCCTTGGATAGGTTTGTGCCATTGAGCGTGATGATACTGTGAGGGTAACCAAAATGGTAGATCAATTTTTTGACAAACTGAACCGCCGTAGCCGCGTCACACTTGCCGACCGGCTCAGCCTCAACCCACTTGGTAAACTTATCCACCGCCACCAAAAGGTGGGTCTTCTTGTCTTTAGATCTCTTGAAGGTCCCGACCATATCAAGCCCCCAAACCGCAAACGGCCAGGTAATTGGAATCATCCGCAATTCCTGAGCCGGCACGTGAGCACGTCGCCCGAACTTCTGACATCCATTGCACTTGATGACCAAGTCTTTAGCGTCCTTATGAGCCGTCAGCCAGAAGAAACCATGCCGGAAAGCCTTGGCCACCAAAGATTTTGAGCCGGCGTGATGACCACAATCACCGGCGTGAATTTCATTTAAGATCTCCTTACCCTCTTCAGGAGAAACGCAACACTGGAAAACACTAGTGACACTGCGCTTGTGTAACTCGCCATTGATGATAGTCATGGATTTAGATCGCCTAATGATTTGTCTTGCCAAGGTCTCGTCCTCGGGTAACTCGCCGCGAGTCAAGTACGCTAAGTAAGGCAGCGTCCAGTCAGGGATAGCATGCAGAGCCGCCACCAGCTGCCCCTCCGGGTCAGGTACGGCCAGATCCTCCTCTGAAGGTAGCTTAACAGACGGATGATATAACACATCCAAGAAAACGTTAGGCGGCACCGGCTTACGCTGAGAGCCCAGCCTTGACAATGCATCAGCTGCCTCATTCTTGCGACGGTCAATATGATCCACCTGATAACCCTTGAAGTGTCCAGCAATGATATCCACCGCCTGACGATAAGCCGCCATCCGTGGGTCTTTGGAATCCCACGTGCCTGAAACTTGCTGAGCCACGAGGTCTGAGTCGCCAAGACATCTAACCCGGCTCAGATTCATCTCCTTAGCCACACGGAGGCCATGAAGTAAAGCCTCATACTCAGCTGCATTGTTAGTACAGGGAAACATCAACCGTAACACATAACAAAACTTGTCACCTCTAGGGGAAGTTAAGACAACTCCTGCCCCTGACCCTTCTAACTGTCTAGATCCATCAAAGTGAATTGTCCAGTATGTGTTATCCGGCTTCTCCTCGGGCGACTGACACTCTGTCCAGTCGTTTATAAAGTCCACCAAGGCTTGAGACTTGACAGCCGTGCGAGGCACATATTTCAGATTAAGAGGCCCAAGCTCCAATGCCCACTTAGCAATCCTGCCAGTGGCTTCTCTATTTTGAATTATGTCACCCAACGGGGCAGAGCTAACCACGGTGATCTGGTGTCCCAAGAAGTAATGCTTCAACTTGCGATTCGCCATGAACACCCCATATATTAATTTTTGCCAATGTGGGTACTTTTGCTTGGATTCTATCAGGACTTCACTGACGTAGTAAACCGGCCTCTAAACCGGGTATTCCTTCCATGCCTCCTTACGCTCCACAACAATCGCGGCGCTGACTGCCCTGTTGTTAGCCGCCACATAGAGGAGCAAAGGTTCCTTCTCAGCCGGAGCGGCCAAGACCGGCGGCTCAACCAGCTGCTTCTTGAGCGCCTCAAACGCTTCACCCGCCGCCTTACTCGAGACAAAATTGTCTGTTTTCTTCATCATTTGATACAGATGAATAGCCTTCTCACCCAGGCGGCTTATGAACCGGCTTAACGCAGCGATTCGACCCGCCAGGCGCTGAACGTCGTTGATGCACGCCGGCTCAGATAGGGAAGTGATAGCCTATATCTTGTCCGGATTAGCTTCAATGCCACGCTCTGAGACTAGAAATCCCAAGAGCTTGCCTGCAGGAACTCCAAAGACACACTTAGCTGGGTTAAGCATCATCTTGTAGACCCGTAAATTATCGAACGTTTCCTTCAGGTCGCCAAGCAGAGTCTCCTTCTTCCTGGACTTGACCACAATATCATCCACATAAGCATGAACATTGCGCCCAATCTGACCATGAAGACAGTTCTGCACACAACACTGGTAAGTCGCCTGGGCACTCTTGAGCCCAAAAGGCATAGACACATAGCAGAAAGCACCAAAAGGCGTAATAAAGGCCGCCTTCTCTTGGTCTTTAACTGCCATCTTTATCTGATGGTAACCTGAATAAGCGTCCAGGAAGCATAAACTCTCACAACCCGCCGTTTGCATCAATAATCTGGTCGATACGGGGGAGAGCAAACGGGTCAACTGGACAGGCCTTGTTAAGGTCCGTGTAATCCACACACATACGCCACGTGCCATTCTTCTTAAGCACTAGCATTGGGTTAGCTAACCACTCCGGGTGAAAAACTTCGACGATGAACCCTGCTGCTAAGAGCCGGGCCACCTCTTCTCCAATAGCCTTGCGCCTCTCCTCATTGAACCGCTGGAGGAACTGTTTGACCGGCTTAAACTTAGGATCCACATTAAGGTGGTGCTCAGCGAATTCTCTCGGTACACCCGGCATGTCAGAAGGCTTCCATGCAAAGATGTCCTGATTCTCACGGATGAATTCGATGAGCGTGCTTTCCTATGCGGGGTCCATGTTAGCCCCAATAGTGAACTGTTGTGATTAGTCGCCCGGCGTAAAGTCCACCAACTTAGTATCTTCTGCCACAAACTTGAGGGGCGGCTCAGATTCCGTGTTAGGCTTCTTCAGTGGAGTCATATCTTCCGGGTCAACATTCTCCTTATAGAACTTGAGCTCCGCTTCAGCACAACTTGACTCTGCGTAAGCTGCGTCACCTTCCTCACACTCAAGAGCCGTCTTCCGATCACCATGCACGGTAATCGTCCCGTTCAACTCGGGCATCTTGAGTTGTAAGTAAACATAGCAAGGCCTAGCCATGAACTTGGCGTAAGCCGGCCGTCCAAACAGAGCGTGATATGGGCTCTTGATTTTGACCACTTCAAACCACAAAGACTCCACCCTGTAGTTGAATTCATCACCAAAAGCTACCTCCAAAGAAATCTTTCCCACTGGATAAGCCGATTTTTCGGGCACCACACCATGAAAAACTGTTGAAGAGGGCTTAAGATCCTTATCAAGCAAACCCATCCGGCTGAAAGTGTCATAATACAGGATGTTGATGCTGCTGCCACCATCCATAAGCACTTTAGTGAACACATATCCTCCTACTTGGGGGGCAACTACTAAAGCCAGTTGCCCCGGGTTATCAACACGCGGCGGGTGATCCTCCCTACTCCAAGTTATGTCATACTCGGACCACTTCAAATACTGCAGGAGAGCCGGCAAGACTGCATTAACCGCCCGCTTGCGCACCTTCCGGTCTCGCTTGTCGAGGTTGGTTGTAAAAACATGATACTGACCCCCACTGAGCTGTTTCGGGTTAGTCTGGTACCCCGATTGGTTATTCTACTGCTGGCCTCCACCGCCAGACTGTTGATGATGACCTCCTTGATTGCCTTGACCCTGGTATCCGGATCCTGAGCCGCCAGCACTAAAGCCGGCTCCTGATCCGCCCGGCCCTGAGCCGCCTGATGGCCCATTACCGTTATTACGATGCTGTTGAAGGCTGTAATCCCGAAACTGCCGCATAATACTGCAATCCCTCCATGTATGGCCTGCCGGCTTATCAGGCCGGCTGTGCTCTGGACAAGGTTTATTGAGCATCTCTTCCAGGTTGAAAGGAGCTTTGCCCTTGTTAAAGGGTGGCCTGAAATTCCCATTGCCCTTAGCACGATTGTTACCAGTGCTGGTGTTCGCCACCAATTCTGACCCGCCGTCCGGGTTCTTCCGCTTGCCCGGGTTGCTATTTCCGGCCGTGTTTTGCTGTTGACCCTTGCCATTGTTGTTTTTCTTACCCTGACCCGATTTCTCATCATCGGAGCTAGGGTCCTTCGTGTTATCGAAGTCTGCTTACTTGGTGAGAGCCGCCATGAGCTCCCCCATATCCTGGCATGAGCGCTTGAGCCGGCCAAGCTTCCGCTTCAAAGGTGTAAAGTGGCAATTCTTCTCTAGAATCAAAACTGCTTGAGCCGCCGTAATCTGTTCAGAAAAGTGGATGATGGTTGAGACCCGCCGGACCCAGTGATGAGCTGACTCGTCATCACGCTGCACACAATGGTCCAGATCCACAATCGCCATGGGCTGCTTGCACGTTCCTTGGAAATTTTTGATGAATTTCGCCTTTAATTCAGACCAGGAATTAATGGTGTTGGGTGGCAAGCCCTTCAACCACGTGCGAGCCGGCCCTTCCAGCATCATGATGAAATATTTGGCACATACTGCATCACTGACATCTAACATCTCCATGGCCAGGTCATAGCTTTCGATCCAAGCCTCTGGAGGTAGGTCAGCAGTATAATTGGGCACCTTGCGAGGGCCCTTAAAATCCTTCGGCAGTCGCTCGTTCCTCAGAGCCGGCGCTAAGCACGGCACTCCCACAGCCCTGGAGGTTACTCCTGCTCCAACTGAGACGGAAGGTGCAACTGTGGGTTCCTGATGAGCCGCCGCCGCCGCCAGAGCCGCCGCTTCTCGTTGCGCTCTTGATCGATCCACCAGCGCCTGAGCATCCAGAGCCGCCCAATCGACTCGCGGTGGGTTCCGACGTCGTTCACTGCTAGAAACCGCTGGCGACTCATAACGCCGGCTGTAACTGCGGCTGTGGATGGGAGTTGAATGCACGCAGCTCCGGCTGTAAGTATACTTCTCCTGCTGGGCCACCGCCGTCTGCAGGTATCCAATAGCGTTCCGCACCTCTTCTGCAAAAGGCGCCTCATCGCGGATGGGGATTGTACCAAGCCGGGTTTCCGCCGCCACCATGTTCTCAGCCGGATTAGAATAATGACCAGGTGGTGTCGGAAAAGGCTGTGGTGGGGTCTGGTTCCGGCATGGCGGGTCTGGCCGCTGATGCTGAACCGCCGCCCGGCTTCCAGGTACTTCCGCCGTCCAGGTTACGGTCAAAGGCACATTCCGTCCCGTCCCTGGCGTGTTAAAAAGGTTTCTGGCTTCATACTGATCCGGCAGGCGGGACTGATGCCTCATTCGATGAACCGCTGCCGCAGACTGCTGCTCTAACTCAAAACGGAAAGCATCCGCCCTGAGGCGCTCCGCCTCAGCATCCATCTGAGCCTTCAACGCGTTGATCTCCTGTTGGACTCCGATCATCTGGTTCTTCAACCTCGTGACCTCCACGTTACGGGCTGCTTGATTTTCAGCAGTAACCTCAGTTTCCATCAAGGTTGTAAGCACGTTCATCAGATCCAAAAGAACCTGAGCCGGTGGCCTGCCAGCCCCAGATCCGGTCGCACTGGTGGCTGTACTGCTAGGAGCCGCCGCTGAACCCGCCATGAAGACGGCAGCGCGGTTCGGCGGCTCATAATCCTCCGGCTCATGATACTCGGACTCGGGATAAGGCTCGGCGTAGCCCCCGAGCCCACCGTTATGAAGCTGATAGATCGATTTCGTCTCTCCGCTGGAGGATCCATCCTCTGAGCAGATGAGAGTTTCTTCCCGAGACATAGAGCCTTCCAGCTCCATGCCCTGGGTGAAGCCGATGAAGACACGCTTCCTTCCCGGGTTAGCACGGGCGGGTCGCACGCGTCGGGCGGGTTGCTCGCGCCGGGCCGGCTCGACGATGTCGGTGCAGATGTCCGGCCCGGGTTCAGATCCGCCGATCTTGCCGATGAAGACGTGGATTCCACCGAAGGGGACCCGGAACCCGTACTCAATTGAGTCGGCCTCGGGGCCCCAGCCGGCGTCGCGATGTAGAGCCGGCCGCGGCGACTCTTGGTCATCCTGCCAACAGCGTACCCCTCGATCCCTGGGAGAGAGCCCTTTGAGAACTCAACACCACCGAGCGCTAGCCCCACGGTGGGCGCCAACTGTCGTGGTTTTGTCACGGCAGATGTCCGAAGACTTAGGTTCGAGGCCATCGCTAAGACGGTGGACTCAAAGGGGTTGGTCGAGACGAGGGACATGAGTTTACCCAGGTTCGGCCCCTCAAGAAGAGGTAAAATCCTACGTCCTGCTTGTGCTGTATTGATTGGAGTATCGATTACATGGGAGCGGGTTCGCTTGACCTAGTTATCGATTGATTGGTTTCTTGTCTAAGCCGCCCCGGGGTCTCGCCTTTATATAGGAGGTCGAGGCCCTATGTTACACGAGTCCTAAACCGACTCATACAACGTAGTCAATCCTGTTTCTAAGTCGCCTTGCCTCCTTGAGCAAGCCGTCTCCGGGCGGCTTAACCGTCCGGGTCTCACACCATCTTCTGTCTCTGGGCCTTCGTCTTGGCCCGCCTGATAAGCCGCCATGCGGCCTGGACTTCATCTTCCGGCCCACCTTAAGGGTCTTGCTTATGAGCCGCCGGGTATGACCCGGCCCCTCTTGGGCGAGTCTTACCACGGGGTTATATCCCCAACATATGTGGATGACAGCATTTGTAATAAAGCACTTTTGAAGTTGGAGTTTTGAGAATACAATAAGGATGAAGTGAAGGAATGATTATGATGAACCAATACCTTATTGGTAAACACACCAATGAAAACGAAAATGAATTCCATACAGTGGAGCTTGGACAAGAATAAGTCTGTGATTTATTACCCCAAGGATATGATGGATTGAATTGGAAGTAATGTTGGAATATGAAATGCTAGTAACCCCAAGGGTGAGTTAAAGCTATACGAGTATTGAAGTGAGCCACAATCTCGGGATTGATAAGGATCAAGCCCTACCTTTATGAAGGAAGGAACTTGGAAGAAACTATGACTGATCAGCAAACGTTTTCTTAGGAGTATACGAACGCTTGAGAGTTGTGAAGAAACAATAGATATTTTGTTTCAGCTTGCAAAATCAATGGATTTATCCGAACTTCGTTCATGGACAAGAGAAAATTCTGCAATGCCTGTGAGGATGCCCGAGTGTTAGAATACGAGATTCACTAAACCTTATACAAGGTAATGATTTCAGTGCGACATGGATTGATCACCATGACGACTTACTCTTATCATTTCTCTTGCTATTCGGAATGGTAAATCTGAGAGACTTACCCATAGTAGAGAGGCGATGTTCTTTGAAGCTTTTGTTTAAGCCCTAGAATGGTATGATGAAGACCCCTTGTACATGGCAGCTGTTGTCACACGTAGGAAAGTTTACGGCGAGGAATGAAGCCAAGACCCATTTCACTGCAGGATAACCACAAGTGGTAGACCACCATGAGATCATCGATAAGTTATTTAGAATGATCACGAGACGTGTCATGTTGCAGAGTACTTTTCCGACCAGGAGTGAGGATACGCTCTACGCTCGGTGAGATGCCCTTGGAGTCAGATGGACTCAACTACCTTTGAAGCTTCCGCAAGATTTTGATTAGTTTTATCTCATGAGTTGGCCTTCAGCCACTTTATTGTAATCTTTATTGTAATAAAGGACTCGATATGAGATTTCGATTAATAAAGCTGTGTGATTTCCCTTTGATATATACATTGATGTACCGCATGTGTACCAGCATGATCTTGGGATGGTACGGAAACACCAGAGATTCGACCCTTTCAGGTTGGGTCGCTACATTATGGTAATGGTAGAATACAGTAGGTATTATGTGAGAACAATTATGAATCTTGTCTTGACAGTACCTAAGTGAATGATCTTTACTTATTTCACTAACCCTTCTCACGAAGTTCCATTAAGTTTTGTGTGATTGAAGTTTTCAAGTTTTGGGTGAGACACCGATATGAGAAGAATAAGAAGTGACAAGAACCTAAGCTTGGGGATGTCCAAGGCATCCCCAAGGTAATATCCTAGGAAGACTCAAGCGCCTAAGCTTGGGGATGCCCCGGAAGGCATCCCCTCTTTCGTCTTCAACGTTATCGGTATATCTCACTTAGAGCTATATTTTTATTCATCACATAATATGTGCTTTGCTTGGATCGTAATTATATTTTGTTATTTTCTGTTAGGTGTTATTTATAATCTTGTTTTTCAATAAAAAGTTCCAAGAATTGCCTTAGGATGCTTGCATTGCATGTTTGATGTGCACTGTGTAAAAACAGAAAATTTCTCTGTAGTGTTTGAATTTTCATATTTTATTGGAACGTGGAAGTTTCTGAAATTTTTACACAGTGTTTTCATAATTTTTTGAGTTACATAAGTACACTATTTTCATGAATTGCTACAGGCTGTTCTGTTTGGACAGATTGCTGTCATAGTTTTGTTATCTACTTATCCTATAGTTTCCATAGCCTATATTGGTAGATATAAATTGTGGAAATGATATTAAATAGTAGATGATGTTTGAAAATTATTGTGCAACTTGTCTTGGCAGTACATGAAGTGTTGATTTGTTATTATGTGTACTAACATATCTCACGAGTTCTTTTTGAGTTTTGTGTGGATGAAGTTTTTGAGACTTAGGTGAAACCAGGATATGAGAGGATTGAACGAGATACAAAAGCTCAAGCTTGGGGATGCCCAAGGCACCCCAAGTAAATATTTCAAGAAGTCTCAAGCATCTAAGCTTGGGGATGCTACGCATCCCACCTCTCTTCGTCAACTATCGGTTAGCCTATGTTGAGCCTAAATTTTTATTCGTTCACATGACATGTGCTATTCTTGGAGTTCTATTTTTATTTAATTTGTTGTTTGAATAAAATACTCAGATCTGAAAATCTTTATTGAGATAGAGTCCTCACATACCTACTTAATTGTTTGACTACTCATTGATCTTCACTTGTATCTTTTGAGAGTAGTTTGATGTTTACTCTTGTGCTTCACTTATATCCTAAGAGTAAATTGTGAATGAATGAAATATCATAAATATGAAATTATCAATGTGCTATATTCTTAGTAGCAAGTTCACATTTGGTTTAGAAAGTAAAATCTATTAAAGTTTAACAATCACAATATTGGTCATACAAGCATTTCGTGAATGATTAGTATAAGGAAGAGAACTTTCACGTACAAATATATTATCTTGGACATCTTCTATGATTGCGAATACCCATTAATTATTTTCAAACTTGAGCAAATTAGTTGAAGTTAGACAAGGAAGACAACGTAATGGGTTATGGTTGTGTATAGTTGCATAGAAGTTATATTGTTATGGATCCTCCAACATGTGGTGCTTGTTTAGAACCTTTTGCTAGCCAACACTTCGTACTAAGTAGAGATACTAATTGTGCATCCAAATCCTTGAGCCAAGTTTCTTCCATAAGAGTCCACCATACCTACCTATTGGTATTTCACTGCCATTCCAAGTAAATTTGCATGTGCCACCTCTAAACATTCAAATAAACATCTGTTTTGTGTGCCTGGAACGCTCATGGAGCAACGGGGGGCGGTCAATATCTTCCATGTTAAGCGGGTTATTCTCATGATGAGTGTTTATTCACTCGTCCTTGCACGAGAGGGGCGGTAATAGGGATTCCCAGTCCCGAATCAAAAAAAATGCAAATAATTAAACAAAACTCCTCCAGGAATGTTGTTGGCATGGATGGTACCCATGGATTCGGCTAGCCGTGGAGTGTGTTTGTTGGTGGAGGGGGAGTAAACCTTTACTTTTACCGCTTGGGAACTACCGCTAATGTGTTTAACATGGAAGATATTGATAACTCTTGGTCGTAACGTTGACAGGAAGGGTGCACCTCCTAAAATTATATTTATCTCTGATTTAAGCTTTGAGCTCTGGCACCTCTGCAAATCCCTGCTTCCCTCTGAGAAGGGCCTATCTTTTACCTTTCAGTATTTACTTTTATGCAAGAGTCAATATTATGCATTCTCATTTCAACCTCAATTATTCTCTAGTTGGCAAGCATCATGTGGTGGGGAAAGATCTAGGCACATATGGCCAGTCAAATATATTTGATCATGACTTATTATTGTTGACAATTATCTCTATGATAAATAAGTTGGGAGGCGAAACATTAAGCCCCTATCTTTCTCTGTGTTCGATGGATGCCATTTGTTCTAAAAATATGCTTTGAGTACTAGCAATCATAGAAGACTATATGATGATTGAGTATGTGGAGCTCTTACTTAGACTTTGTTGAGAATAAGTTGAATTGCAATTGTTTGGTGACTAAGAACATAGGTTGTTAAGTGCCAAGAGATTTCATTATTTGAACCATGACATGTGAATTGATTGCTCTATCATGATGATTTTTATGAGAAAAAGTTGCTGGTTATGATGCTAGAAAATTGACTGAAATTATCAATGATCAAACTTATATATTATGCTAGCATTCACACTTCATAAATTAGTTCTTTTATCATTTACCTACTCGAGGATGAGCAGGAATTAAGCTTGGGGATGCTGATACGTCTCCAACGTATCGATAATTTATGAAGTATTCATGCCATGATTGCCTATGTTTACAATACTTTTATATGGTTTTGATGCACTTTACATGATTTATTTAGAACTAACCCGGACTGACGCTGTTTTCAGCAGAACTACCATGGTGTTTTTTTTTGTGCAGAAATCAAAGTTCTCCAAATGGAACAAAACTTTTTGACAATTTTTTTTGGGACAAAAGAGGCACTAGAAGCTTCGTTAGAGGGCCAAAAGAGCCACGAGGTGGGCGCAACCCACCAGGGTGCACCAGGCCCCTCTGGCGCGCCCTGGTATCTTGTGCTCCACTCGTGGCCCATCTTCGCGTGAAACCAACGCCCAAAAATCCTATATATTCAGAAACCACCAGAAATAACCCTAGATCAGAAGTTCCGCCGCCGCAACTCTCTGTATCAGCGAAAAACCAATCTGGAGGCATTTCAGTACCCTGCCAGAGAGGGTAGATCATCTCCGGTGGCCATCTTCATCATCCCGGCGGAGGCCATGACGAGGAGGGAGTAGTCCACCCTCGGGGCTGAGGGTATGTACCAGTAGCTCTGTGTTCAATCTCTCTCTCTCTCGTATTCTTGAGATGTCACGATCTTGATGTATCACGGGCTTTGTTAATATAGTCGGATCGTATGATGTTATTCCCTTGCTATCATGTTGTGATGAATTGAATCTTCCCCTTTGAGATATCGCTATGTTGGATTGAATATTGGATTTAAGAACACTTGATATATGTCTTGCATATGGATACCCGTGGTGACAATGGGGTGTTCTATTGATTCACTTGATGTATGTTTTGGTACTCAACTTGCGGATTCCCGAGGTGACATTGGGGTAATCTATGCATAGGGGTTCATGCACGTTCTTGTCCTACGTTCTCCGATAGAAATCTTGGGGCACTCTTTGAGGTTCTTTGTGTTGGATTGAGTATTATGAATCTGAAATTGTTTGATGTGTGTCGTATAATTAACTCATGGATACTTCTGGTGACATTGGAGTATCTAGGTGACATTAGAGTTGGTTGATGCGTATCATATGGTGTTATTTTAGTACGAACTCTAGAAAGATTGATCGGAAAGGATAACTTGGTGTTATTTTAGTACGAACTCTTGGATAGATCGATCGGAAAGGATAACTTTAAGGTGGTTTCGTACCCTACAAACAATTTCTTCTCATGTTCTCCGCTAGATAAGAACATTGGAGTGATTCTTCGTTGCACGTTGAGGGATGGTTATGTGATCCAATTATATTAGCATTGTTGAGAGATTGCACTAGCAAAAGTACGGACCCTAGGCCTTGTTTTCAAGCATTGCAATAACGTTTGTGCTCACTTTTGTTACTTGCTACCTTGCTGTTTTTATATTTTCAGATTACAAAAACCTTTATCTACCTTCCATATTGCACTTGTATCACCATATCTTCGCCGAACTAGTGCACCTATACAATTTGCCATTGTATTGGGTGTGTTGGGGACACAAAAGATTTCTTGTATTTGATTGTAGGGTCGTTTGAGAGAGACCATCTTGATCCTACACCTCCCACGGATTGATAAACCTTAGGTCATCCACTTGAGGGAAAATTGCTACTGTCCTACAAAACTCTGCGCTTGGAGGCCCAACAAAGTCTACAGAATATAGTTGCGTAGTAGACATCAGAACCCAAACGCTTTGATCACCTCATCAAAACGAAGATTCCAACTCCGAGATGCCTGCACCAGTCCATAAATGGATCGCTGGAGCTTGCACACTTTTTCAGCATTTTTAGGATCGACAAAACCTTCTGGTTGCATCATATATAACTCTTCCTTAAGGAAACCATTAAGGAACGCTGTTTTGACGTCCATCTGCCAGATCTCATAATCGAAAAATGCAGCTATTGCTAACATAATCCTGACGGACTTAAGCATCTCTACGGGAGAGAAAGTCTCATCGTAGTCAACTCCTTGAACTTGTGAAAACCCTTTTGCAACAAGTCGAGCTTTATAGACGGTGACACTACCGTCCACGTCCGTCGTTTTCTTAAAGATCCATTTATTTTGTATGGCCTTACGATCATATGGTAAGTCCTCCAAAGTCCACACTTTGTTCTCATGCATGCATCCTATCTCGGATTTCATGGCCTCTAGCCATTTGTTGGAATCCAGGCCCACCATCGCTTCTTCATAGCTCGTAGGTTCACTGTTGTCTAACAACATGACCTCCAAGACAGGATTGCTGTACCACTCAGGGGCGGTACGATTCCTTGTCGACCTACGAGGCTCAGTAGTAACTTGATCTGAGGTTTCATGATCATCATCATTAGCTTCCTCTTCACTTGGTGTAGGTGTTGCAGAAACATCTTTCAGCCTCGCACTACCATCCAACTGAAGTGACGGTTCAATAACCTCATCAAGTTCTACCTTCCTGCCACTCAATTCTTTCGAGAGAAACTCTTTCTCGAGAAAGGACCCGTTCTTAGCAATAAACACTTTGCCCTCGGATCTGGGATAGAAGGTATACCCAATTGTTTCCTTAGGTAACCTATGAAGACGCATTTGTCTGCTGATGAGGATGCCTACCCTGGGTAGGGTCATAGGCCTGACATCTGGGGCCCACCAATGGCCCTCCAATGTCTTCAAAGCCCCTGGGCAGAGACTCAATCGGATAAATATAGTCGCTCACTCGGATGCCTCATTTCACTCGGACTACTCGACGCCATTCGGACAAGCGGAAGCTCAGACGACCAGGAAGACAGAGCGTCAGTGGAATTCGAGTAGTCACACGTTATGAGTTAATTCATCGTTATCAGTAACGACAGGTTAATCAGTTGTTCCTGTAACGTAGTATTCATTGACATTTAATGCCTAATCATGGCGCTCAGCCGGTGGTGGCGCACTCTATATAAGCCACCCCCACGCGCCGTGGCAAGGGTTCCGACCCCCTGTAATCATATACCACCATAAGAAAACACAACAGCCTCTGGGCATCGAGACGTAGGGTTGTTATCACTTCCGAGTGAGGCATGAACTCATACAAACCGAGTGCACACTTGAGCCATAGCTAGACGACGCCCCTTCATTCGTACCCCCCAGAACTATTGTCAGGATCATTCCCACGACAGTTGGCGCCCACCGTGGGGCTGCGCATCTAGCAAATTCCGACGCAGGTGGAATTTCCATTTTGTTGTTCGTCATGAACGCTTTCAGCGGCGAGATCCTGTAGGACCGAAAGTATGTCTAGAGGGGGGTGATTAGACTACTTGACAAAATAAAAATCTAGCCTTTTCCCAAATTTTAGTGTTGGCAGATTTTAGCATTCATGGCAAGTCAAGTACACCCTACACATGCATGTCTAAGAGTATAGCAGCGGAAAGTAACAACAAGCATGAGTAGAAAGTAAGGGTAGGAGGATCAAACGCAATTGTAGACACGATGATTTTTTCCCGTGGTTCCGATAGGTGGTGCTATCGTACGTCCACGTTTATGGAGTCTTCAACCCACGGAGGGTAACGGTCGCGAGAGTCCACGGAGGGCTCCACCCATAAGGGTCCACGAAGTAGCAACCTTGACTATTCCATAACGGCTTCCATCCATGAAGGACTAGCCTCACTATGGGTAGATCTTCACGAAGTAGGCGATCTCCTTGCCCTTACAAACTTCTTGGTTCAACTCCACAACACAAAGTACGAGGCTCCCAAGCGACACCTAACCAATCTAGGAGGCACCACCCTCCAAAAGGTAATAGGCTCGGCAATGACGATGAACTCCTTGCTCTTGTGCTTCAAGATGATAGACTCCTCAACACACAATCACTCTCTCACAGATTTGGCTTGGTGGAAGAGATGGGATTGGTGGAAAGCAACTTGGGGAGGCTAGAGATCAAGATTCATATGGTTGGAATGGAATGGCATGATCTCAACACATGAGTAGGTGGCTCTCTCTCAGAAAATTGGATGGGGCAAGTATGGAATAGTTCTGAGTGCTTCTCTTTCGAGTGGGTGGTGGTGAAGGGGTATATATAGGCATCCCCAAAAATCCAACCGTTACACACAAAATGACCAACTCGATGACACCGATGTGTTAATCTCGGTGGTACCGAAGTGACCAAAAGGTGGCAACTTTTGAATCTCGGTGAGACCGATATATGAAACTCGGTTGCACCGATAAGGTGAGCAACGGTCAGATTGCCCATTCTCGGTGACGCCGATCCAACAATCTCGGTGGTACCGATATTGTGAAACTGCGTAACAGAAAGTTGGCAACCCAAACTCGGTGGCACCGAAGCAGAATCGGTTGCACCGAAAGGCTAGGGTTTGGCTAATGTCTGTCTGAGTATGGGAATCGGTGGCACCGAGTGGAAAGTGTTAGTTGCACCGATTTTGGATATTTGACTTTGGACAGACTTTTGTGGAAGAGCTTGTGGGTGTTTTTGGTGACTATCACTTGTGCACGTATGAGCATTTTGTTCACCAACAATACCTTACCCCCTTTTAATAGTATTGGCTTTTCTATGGACTCAAAGTGATTTCTCACAAAGTAAAATGTAGAGTCCTCTTGCTTGAAGCTTTGCCAATCCATTTCCATGCATCTTGGGGTATTTCCACAATCTCCACAAATCTTTTTGCCAATCATATCATTGAACTTTTCCTGAAATATACTTAGTGGAAACATTAGTTCAATGACTTATATGTTGTTATTAATTACCAAAACCACCAAGGGGGCAAATGTGCTTTCAATCTCCCCCTTTTTGGTAATTGATGACAACATATAGATCAAAGTTCGACAAATGATATAATCAAAGAATATAATCGTTGCTTTGAGAAGTATGTGATAAGCAAGAGCTCCCCCTAAATTTGTGCATTATTTTAAATTTGCGTTTGAATGCAAATGCACAATCGATTAGGTACATGGGGCATTTCTTCCATGTCACATACATCTTGGTGGTGTGCGAGAATAATTAGAATGATCATCGTAGCACAACACAATCAAGCAAAGGTGAAAGATCATCTCATAAGTAGCATAATGATAGGAAATAGTAGCAACACACATTAAGCGTATGATCAAACACCAACAAACGTTTAACACAAGCAACCAAAAGACTAAATGTTTTTGAAAAAGCGATAAAAACCAAACGCTCTCTCACTCGAAGCCTAAAGATCTATATACACTTCTCCCCCTTTGGCAACAAGTTACCAAAAAGTTCAAAGAAATATAGCTAAGCGTTCTTGGGCTGATCTCCTCCGGTTGTTGATGAAGGAGTCGAGAGAACTGCGTCGGCGAAGATCTCAGCTGATGTCATGGATGGAGTTGGAGTGGCAACTGGAGGAACTGGAGCTGATGGAGCTGAGGTGACAGTAGCAGGAGCTGATGAAGAGGGCCTCAAATCTGGAGCTGGCACGGTGGCTGATCTGGCCTGAGTGGTGAAGTGTGTGCCTGGCCTGAGAAGTGAGTCATCCTCATCATCATCATCATCTGAAGAGTGGGGAAGAGGCACAGAGTCAACTTCCTTCTTAAGCTCATTGACTGTCTTGGTCAGCCCATCTACCTTGTCATTAAGGGTCTTGATCCTGTTCTCGAAGATCTTGACAAGACTGTTTTGATTGTTCAGAATGTCCTTAATGTCCTTCTGCATGCCCTGACTGATGAGATCAACAGATCCATTTGCTCGTTCCTGGATCTAGGGACCTGAGCACTAGTGGCTCTAGCTGCCTCTGCCTCTACCTGTGCTTGAGCTGCAGCTGATGTGGGATGTTCTGGGTCCATCACCACAATGTTGTCCTCTAAATCTGGCTGTAGGGGCAAGTGTGGTCTGTCTAGAGCAAAGATGTGCTTCTCCAGCTTGGAGTTGATGAGCATCTGAATATAGGGTGCATAGCAGCATGAGCGCTTCTGATCAGCAGCAACCCTCTTCACTGTCTCTATAATCAAATCCATAACTCTAATACTGGTGTGTCTGTCAAGATGGATCAGCATGTTGATGGAGTAGCCTCGGATCATCTTCTCATCTCCTGACTTGGGCATCAAGGTATGCCTCAATATGGTGTTCATGGTGCGGAGGCCAGCCTGGAGGAAGTAGATAGAACCTAACTTGTGAGATTTCAAGTTAGCAGCAGGGATAGCATTGTATATGTCCTTCATAGCATCATGGCTCTCCTTGGATTCAGAGTAGACATCCAAGTCACCATCCTGCACTTTTGGGACTCCTAAGATGGCAGCCCAATCATCAACAGTGGACTCGTATCTAGCTCCTTCAGTCATCCATACAATCCTACCATCTCCATAGAAATGAGCAGTGGAGTAGAATTGCATGATCATCTCATCATTCCATGTTGTAAACTCTTTGCCAACAAACTCATCCAAGCCAATGCAGTGAAAGTTGTCTTGAACATTTGGAAAGTAATCTTCATTCTCCTTGATGTACTTCCAGTCAACATATCTCATGTCACTCACAGCTGGACTCTTGTCAAGCAGCACAGTCTCATAGAAATCCTGTTGCTCCTTGGTGTAGAATCTATAGTCCACAGTTGTCTTTCTCCTTTGGGCATATGGATCAATAGCTCCCCATGCCCTCAAACCAGAATCCTTCCTCTTCTTCATATCTTCAGCAAGTGGATGGCTAGCATTATGTTCAGGAAGGTGTGGTCTAAGCTTCATCAAGGCAGACATGGCATCCTCATCCTCAACTCTGGAGGTAGTTCCCTTGTTCTTCTCAGAAGCTGGAATCTGTCTGGATGTCCTCTTGGGCTTTTCAGCAGCAGCCTTCTTGGGGACAGACTTGGTGCTCTTGGATGTGTCAGTCTTTGGCATAGCATCTGCCATAAGCTTCTTTTGCTTCTTCTTGGGAGGGGCCTTGACAACCTGCTCTTCCTCCTCCTCAGCAGCAGCACCAGCAGCCTCCTCACGGTCCTCATACATGGAAGTTTACCTGCCAGTGACATAGACAATCCTCTTTCTGGCATGCTTCTTCTCTCCTGCCTTCTTAGGCAATGACTTCCTTGGGGGCTCAATTGTCATGGAAGCCCTAGCACTCTCAGGTGCTCTCATAGCCTCAGAGCTAGCATATACCTTGCTGACAGTCCTCCTTGAAGAGGTGGCTTCATTAGCAGACTTCTTAGTAGCTTTCTCTTGCTTCTTGGCAAGAATTTCTTCTGGCACAAAATCTGAATCCTCCTCATCTGAATTCAGCTTCTTCCTGGCCCTAGTAGCAGCCTTGGGCAACCCATGAGAACTGGGGGTGCATGGATCTGAAGAGGAACTAGACTCAGGACTAGTGCCTGAACTCATGACAATATTCTGCTCTTGGAAGTTGTTCTCACTGTCCTCAGCACTTGACATACTGACCCTGTGAATAGAATATAGAGGAGTAGAAGAAGATGAGTCATCACAAAATGCAGCAGTTTTTGAAAGTTTGAACTAAGATTTCTCAAATTTTGCATTCTGCAAAATGTATGTCGGTACAACCGAGACAAAATTTTTGGACCCACCGAGACAAACAACCTGCTTTCCAGAAACTTGGCACTATTCTCGGTCACACCGAGAATTAGTACTCGGTTCAACCGAGGTGTTCTGAGCTGGCCAGAAAATAAAATCGGTGCTACCGATTATTTTGCATCGGTTCTACCGAGATTCATGTGGCGGACGGCAAAACCTAAAAAATCTATCGTTCGCTAATCTACAGGAACTTTTAGAGGATAGGGAGGTTTGCAATCTATGGCTCATCGATAAAATCTAACTTCATTGCGCAAGAATCGGACGGGGAGCGCAAGAAGAATCGAATCCGTACCCTAACTTGGCGACGGATCCGCTACGGCGAAGACGGCGGCGAAGATGCCCGTCGACGGCGAGAATCCCAGCGGAGGAGACGCACGGGGAAGCAAAGGCGACGACCAGGGGTCACGAATCGGCAGCGTAGGGTTCTGGGGCGCGACGGTTTGAGAATTGATTTTCAAAGCGTCGGGTCCACAGCATATATACCCTTTGCTGTCGGTGAAACTGATTCTAAATTTTTGGTGCCACCGAGTTCCTCAACTGTCAGCTGACAGGGAAACTCGATGTAACCAAGAATATGGAATCGGTAGTACCGAGATAGAAAACCAGATCAACGCTAGGCATTCGGTGAGACCGAGAATTGTGGGTTGGTTCCACCGAGATGCACTTGGGAGGTTTTAATGGTCAGTCCTTTGTCGATACGGAACTCCGAGTGCTCCACACACAGAGAGATCGAAAAGTACTTGTTCAAATTTTGTGATGCAGCATGAATGGAATATGAGGTGAGAAAGCATAGATAGCTAGAGAGTGGTCCTAGGCATTCTTGTCCATCCAATTGGCAAAAGATAAATCAAAAACCAAATAGCAACAATTGGATGTCCTCGAATGGGTAAATAAATGCAGACCAACATGCTCACACAATAAGATGTCAAATGAAATCATGACAAACATGCACATACATACTAGCATCTAACAAGCACTTTGGCGATGACGAAGTCATCTATATATGAGTATATTGACTTAGGAGCCAAGTAAGAATACTTGATCATAGGTCATACTCATCGTTTAAACACAAGTGGGGTTACCACTTTTACATAAAGCATTTAATGTTGTCACATTCTAAGAGATGCTTTGACTCAAGTCTTAGAGTAAAGCTCCCCCTTGATGTGACATCCCCCATAGGAGGGATAAACTAACCTTGGGTTTTGTCGATGAAGACTACATGTTGGTGAGGTAGTGGTGGATGCTCAAGGTTGATGAAGATCACCAAGAGTGGGAGCAACCTTGTTGTTTCCTTACTCTTCTCACCTACATGGGTTAGTCCCAACACACAAGAGACAAATACAAGGATATCTATGGACATGGAGTGCAAAGCATGTGTAATGATGTCCATTGATTTGTTGATTACCTTGTCCCTTGCTTACCTTTGAGGGAATGTGTGACTCCTTGAACTATCGCATAGAGTTGATGTTGATTGTAAATAGTTCTTGCCAATAATGAATGTGAGTGAATTTCATTGGCCGAGTCACCCCTCAAGAACTCTCTAGTTCTTCTTCTTGGGGACCCACATCAAGTTGATGGGGATCCTTGGTGTTGAAGTAGCCTTTGTAGAAGTTGAGCTTGAAGTAGCCTTGGGAACCCACTCCACCAAAGCTAGGGATTCATCTTCATATGAGTCAATGTCCTCTTGAAGCTTGTTCTTGCCCTTGAGCTTGTGGTCTTGTGGTGGAAGGTCATCTTGAGTGTTTGTTCCCTTGGGAACAGTATTTTCATACTTCTCCTTTTGAGGAACAAACTTGGGCTTGGGGTATTGACCTTTTTCCCATTCAACTCCATTAGCGTTGAAGTAGCCAACACCATGGTTCTTTCGGTATCCTCCGTGTTTGCGTACAATTTCCTCAAATTGCTTACACCCGGCAAGACTCTTGTAGATACCTTTCTCTATAATTCCTTTCAATAAAGCATTTTCTTGCTCAAGTGTAACTTGGCTAAGAGAATCATCATTAGTGGAATCAATAGAACTACTAGAAGCAACATCATTAGGTTTAGCATTTTTATTGTTGCTACTAGATGAAGAACCTTTCTTGCCTTTGTTACTAGTTTGTTTAGTTTTAACTTGTGGCATGAATGTAGACAAGAGTAGTCGTTTGGCTAGATAAGATGAAGTCTTCTTTCGGAGATCGTCATTGATAGCTTTAAGAAACTCATGCTCTTGCTCCAAGTTGAGCTTCTCGAAGCGTAGCTTCTCATGAGTCCTTACAAGCTCTCTATGATCTTCAAGAGTAGATTCATGAGCTAACTTAAGAGTGTTTAGTTCTTTAGTTAGTTGTTCTATTTTCATCTTATCATCATCAATTGAAGCTTTACCAATCCATTTCCTTGCATCTTGGGGTATTTCCACAATCTTTCCAAATCTTTTTGCCAATCCTATCATTGAACTTTTCCTGAAATATACTTAGTGGAAACATTAGTTCAATGACTTATATGTTGTTATTAATTACCAAAACCACCAAGGGAGCAAATGTGCTTTCAGATCCTCTTCGGGTCCCTCAGCTTCATCGTCGACGATTCGGCATGGCTGCAGGAAGCACCGCTGGACGCTGAGGTACTGTCCGCCCGTGGCGCAGTGCACTTTAGCGCGACGACGTTCGGAGTTCTCCTCCAGCAACCGTCTACACCTTATCGACCGACTTCTCCGACTCGTCTTGCGGCTTCTCGTCGACGCTCCGGGCGCTCTCGGCTGCAGCGCTGGATCAAGCACGCTATGGCGGCCCAGGCCGCAGGACCGCAAGTGGCTGCACTCGAAGCTGACGAGTCAGTCCACTACCTTTTCTCTTCTTCAGATGACGACTCCTCCGATGCTGCCAGTTTCGAGAGCAGTGGCGAAGTGGTGGAGGTTTTGATGGCCGGCCCGGCCCGAGACGCTGCCCCTACGAGGCATTCGGCGGGAGACACCCGCGATCGAGACGGCGACCGCCGCAACGCCAGCACTGACGGCTACGTTCCCCGACCCCTCACTCGGGAGCAGCGGGAGGAAATCAGGCGCAGGAATGACCAGGTCCTTCAGACACCCATTACGGGGATCACCCCCGAAGAGATAGCCCTGGAGGCCGCTCGCCAAGGCACTCTGGCTGAGCGCGAGCATCTCGAGCGGCTATAGCATTCACTCGACGAACGCGCGGCAAGGGAACTTCCCAGTTCCAGCCGTAGCCGCCGCCAGTTGACATTCACGAAGGATCGTCCATACACCATCCCGGTGATGTGCACACCTTTGATGAATCTGGCCGCGGCCACTCGGATCGCAGATTCGATCCAGCCATCCAATTCGGCGGCAGGCGAGGGCATTCGGCAGATCCAGGCTTTGCTGAAGACCGCCCTGCAGCAAAACTCAGAGGTATCACAATCTCATCAGCGCATTCACAATGAATCTACTCGGGCAGATACTGTGCAGTCATCTCACAGTCTGCTCGCACCGAGGAAGGATCCGCGAACTCCTCCTCATCCGAGAGGCCCGTATGGAGGACGCGGGCGCGATGACCGCGATTTCAGTCGGACCCCCCCCCTCCGAGGGGCGGTCTGCGTGGCCAACATCCATATGAAGGAGGCTACCCGCTCGGGAGAAAGCACGAGCGGAGCCCTGTTCGACACAGAGGCTACGATGCCCGATCCGATATCACTCAACGAGTGGTCTATCGGAATAGATATGATAGAGACCGAGCGAGTGGCTGGGGAGTTACCGGCCTTGGGTGTTTCAGTAGATACATCAGAGAGGCAGAAATACCCCCCAATTACCGACTGGCAACCGGAATTGGAAAGTTTAATGGTGAATCCAAGCCAGAGACTTGGCTCGAAGATTATCGAGTCGCTGTCCAGATCGGCGGCGGTGACAATTTTGTTGCCACGAAGCACCTTCCGCTCATGTTGGAAGGTTCTGCGCGGGCGTGGCTAAATCAGTTGCCTGCCAACTGCATTTACTGTTGGGAAGACTTAGCCCGAGTGTTCGTCAAAACATTCGAAGGCACTTACAAGCGCCCGGGTGGACTGACCGAACTCCAGCACTGCGTTCAGAAGAACAATGAAACTCTCCGAGAGTACATTCAGCGCTGGACCACGCTGCATAACACCGTGGAAAATGTCACCGAGCATCAGACCGTGTGCGCCTTCAAGGCAGGCACTCGATATCGGGAGTTAGTCTTGAAGTTCAGCCGGTCTGGGGATCTGTCCCTCAGTCGGGCCATGGAGATTGCAAACAAGTATGCCAATGGCGAAGAAGAAGACCGCCTCCGTAGCGGCAAAGCGAGAGCCGGCAACGCCCCTCAATCGGGAGGCAACGCCGGGAAAAATCAGAAGCGGAAGGCTGACGCCTCCGGCAAAGCAGAGGTCGGAGCCGTCCAAGGGCAAGGGCAAGGCAAGCCGAAGCCCAAGAAAAAGAAGAAAGAATGGATTCCCAAGAAGAAGTCCGAGTACAAATCCGACATTCTCGACCAGCCTTGCCAAATTCATACCAAGACGGATGAAGAAGGCAATGTTGTGCTCCCGAAGCATACCACTCGGGAATGTCGCCTGCTCAAACAGGAGATGGGCACTGAGCCCTCGAGTGAGAAGGTCGATGTCGAGGATGAGGGAGATACTTCCGAGTATCCGAAAGTCGACAAGGTTCTCAACGTGATTTTCGCCGACGTGGAAAGCAAGAGGCAGCTGAAAGTTATCAATCGGGAGGTCAATATGGCAGTTCCGACTGCTACTAAGTACCTCAACTGGACGAAGACGCCTGTCATCTTCGACCAGTCCGATCATCCGCCCTACATTGCCACCCCTGGGAGGCAGGCACTGGTCATGGACCCAGCAGTAGGTGGCGTCCGACTGCGCAAGGTCCTAATGGACGGAGGCAGCGGGCTTAATATCATATATGCTGACACGCTCAAGGCTATGGGCATCCCGATGTCCCGATTGAGCAAGAGCAACATGCATTTCCACGGGATCGTCCACGGGAAGAAGGCAGAGTCACTCGGCCAGATCACTCTGGACGTAGTATTCGGAGGCGAGAAGAACTTCCGAAAGGAAAGATTAACCTATGAGGTGGTGGA
The DNA here is from genome assembly GCA_039707655.1 of Elymus sibiricus. Taxonomy (NCBI): domain Eukaryota; kingdom Viridiplantae; phylum Streptophyta; class Magnoliopsida; order Poales; family Poaceae; genus Elymus; species Elymus sibiricus. Next base: position 84,478,661 of record CM077665.1, read on the forward strand.
CTTCCGCAGTGCTTACCACACCATCCTGGGTAGGCCTGCCTACGCACGTTTCATGGCCAGACCATGTTACGTGTATCTCAAGCTCAAGATGCAGGACTAAGGGTGTGATTATAGTCACTGGCGACCGGAAGATCACCGAAGAGTGCCTTCAGTAGGGTACAAAGATCGTCAATGAACAAGTGCTTGCAGTCGAGCTTGAAGGGTACAAGAAAGAAGTATATACTGTTGATCTGCTCAGATCAAAGTGGTCAGCTTCAGAATCAGCCTTCCAGTCGGCTGGCGAGACTAAGCAAATCCCTGTTCATCCGAGTGACCCAAGTGTCGCCCTGACGAACATCTCCACTTCACTCGGAGACAAATAGGAAGCCGAGCTCATCCAGTTCCTCCGTGAGAACTGGGATATCTTCGCATGGAAGCCGTCTGACATGCCTGGTGTTCTTAGGGAACTGGCTGAGCACCGACTCCGAACTGATCCCAAGGCCAAGCCAGTCAAGGAGTACTTGTGCCGATCCTCCGTTGAGAAGCGCAAGGCGATTGGTCAAGAGATAGCTCAACTCCTCGCCGCCGAGTTCATTCGCGAGATTTACCACTCCGAGTGGCTCGCGAATGTTGTCTTGGTACCGAAGAAGGACAAGTCACTCCGTATGTGTATTGACTTCAAACATCTCAATCGGGCCTGCCCGAAGGATCATTTTTCTTTACCTCGGATAGATCAGATAGTGGACTCTATAGCCGGATGCGAACGTCTGTCGTTCCTGGATGCGTACTCCGGGTACCACCAGATCCAAATGTACGGCCCTGATGAAATAAAAACAGCCTTCATCACCCCATTCGAGTGTTCTTGCTACATCACAATGCCATTCGGTCTGAAAAATGATGGCGCTACTTTCCAACGCATGATACAGAAATGCTTGCGAGAGCAGATCAGTCGGAACGTGGAGGCATATATGGATGACATCGTGGTCAAGTCAAGGAAAGGTTCTGACCTCCTGACTGACCTCGCCGAGACCTTCGCGAACCTGCGACGCTTTGGAATAAAGCTGAATCCAGCAAAGTGCACATTCGGAGTGCCCGCCGGAAAGTTACTCGGTTTCCTTGTTTCCGAACGAGGGATCGACGCAAATCCGGATAAGATTGGTGCTATAATCCGAATGAAACAACCTGAACGCCTACACGACGTGCAAAGGTTGACCGGTTGCCTTGCGGCTCTGAGCCGATTCATCTCAAGACTCGGTGAGAAGGCATTACCGCTCTACCGACTGATGAAGAAGTCTGACAAATTCGAGTGGACACCCGAAGCACAAGCCGCGTTCGAGGAACTCAAGGCATTGCTTTCCACCCAGCCGATGTTAGCTGCTCCGGGCAGCCAGGAACCTCTACTCTTGTACATCGGTTGTGAGCACTGTCCTTGTTGTAGTGCGCGAGGAGCCGGGAAAAACATTCAAAGTGCAAAGGCCTATATACTATATCTCAGAAGTCCTGACCCCTTCCAAGCAAAGGTACCCACATTACCAAAAGCTTGTCTATGGAATTTACCTAACGGTAAAGAAGGTGGTTCATTACTTTCAAGATCACTCGGTCACAGTGGTCAGCAACGCTCCCCTGTCGGAGATTCTGCACAACAGAGACGCTACTGGCCGAGTGGCGAAATGGGTTATTGAACTCCTACCACTGGAAATAAAATTTGAAGCCAAGAAAGCAATCAAGTCTCAGGCTTTGGTGGATTTTATGGCCGAATGGATGGAACAAGAGCAACCGACCCCGAGTGTCTCCGAACATTGGACCATGTTCTTTGATGGATCTAAGATGCTCAATGGCTCAGGAGCTGGAGTCGTCCTTGTCTCTCCCAGAGGAGATAAGTTGAATTACGTCCTCCAGATCCATTTTGATTCGTCAAACAATGAGGCCAAATACGAGGCCCTCCTGGATGGCCTCCGTATGGCCATCTCACTCGGCATTCGTCGTTTGATGGCCTACGGTGATTCGGACCTCGTTGTCAATCAAGTGATGAAGGAATGGGACATTCGGAGCCTAGCCATGACCGGCTACTGCAACGCAGTCAGAAAGCTGGAGAAGAACTTTGAAGGATTGGAGCTGCATCACGTTCCTCGTGCGAAGAACCAGGCAGCAGACGACTTAGCAAAGATTGGTTCCACTCGGCGGGCGGTCCCCAAGGACATATTCCTCGAACATCTACACACTCCAACAATCGCAGAAGATCCTTTCACAGAGGAGCCCCCGCAAGCAGTCGGTCCGTCTGATCCGACTGAGGTTGAAGTTCCAGCTATAGTGGATCTGGTCCACGAAATGCTGGTAATCACTCCCGAGTGGACTCAACCCTATTTGGCGTACCTGCTCAGACAAGAACTCCCCGAAGACGAAGAAGAAGCCCGTCGGATCGTCCGTCGATCCAAGTCATTCGAAGTTATGGGAGACCAGTTGTACAAGAAAAGCACCACAGGAGTCATCCAAAAATGCATCTCCCCAGAGGAAGGGCTGCAAATCTTACATGAAATCCACTCGGGAACCTGCGGCCACCATGCGTCCTCTCGGACTTTGGTTGCTAAGGCTTTCCAAGCGGGTTTTTATTGGCCCCGAGCCAATGAAGCAGCAAGGGACCTGGTGGACCTGTGTGTTGGGTGTCAGTTCTACAAGAATAAGTCCCACAAGCCAGCGTCCGCGCTCAAGACGATCCCGATCACTTGGCCATTCGCAGTATGGGGCCTCGATATGGTCGGTCCCTTGCGGACTGGGTCGAGTGGATTCACACATCTGCTCGTGGCGGTTGACAAGTTCACCAAATGGGTCGAAGCGAAGCCTATCAAGAGTTTGGATGCAGGCACTGCCGTCAGTTTCATTCGGCAGATCATCTTCAGATTCGGCGTACCTCATGATATTATCACGGATAATATCATGAACTTCGACTCGGAAGAGTTCCGTGAATTCTGTTTTTCTCAAGGCACTCAGGTTAATTACGCCTCAGTGGCTCACCCGCAGTCGAATGGGCATGTAGAGCGCGCAAACGGAATGATTCTGCAAGGTCTGAAGCCCCGATTGATGAGAGACCTGAAGTATGCCGCTGGAGCTTGGGTTGAAGAATTGCCTTCTGTCTTATGGGGCATTCGGACAACCCCAAACCGCTCTATGAAGCGCACGCCTTTCTTCATGGTGTACGGATCAGAGGCTGTGTTGCCGAGTGATCTTCAACACAATTCCCCCCGAGTGGAACTATATGATGAAGCTGAAGCCGAAGCCGCTCGGCAAGACGGCCTCGACCTTTTAGAGGAAGAGAGAGAGCTGGCCCTCATCAGATCGACGCTCTATTAGCAAGATCTGAGGAGTTACCATGACAGACACGTCCAGGGCCGAGTTTTTCAGGAAGGAGACCTTGTCCTCCGACTGGATCAGCAGAAACCCCACAAGCTAGCGCCTCCGTGGCAGGGGCCGTATGCAATCTCCAAAGTCTTGCACAATGGAGCCTACCGGCTTTACAACATCAAAGATGGAGTAGAAGAGCCCCGGACTTGGAACGCGGACCTGCTTCGCAAGTTCTACACCTAGAACAAAACTACTTTAGTTTGTCATTCCAGAAATGAATCCGAGTGATCTCGATGAATAAAGTTTAGTTCATTTATATGTTGCCAAAATTTAACTCTTGTCACTCCGGTGAATCAGTGTCCTATGTCACCCCCAGTGGGTGTAAAACGCTTAGCTGCGATTCCGCATCGCCTAAGCTAAAATTGTCTAGAGTGGGACATCCTTCTCACTCCGACGACAAGATGGACAGGACCATCATTGTTCGCAAGAACTAATCCGAGTGCAGGTCTTACCTACACTCGGGGGCTTAGTCGCGGTCCCGCATCTCCTAAGTTAAAAATGTCTAGAGTGGGACATCCTTCTCACTCGGACGACAAGATGGACAGGACCATCATTGTTCGCAAGAACTAATCCGAGTGCAGGTCTTACCTACACTCAGAGGCTTAGTCGCGGTCCCGCATCACCTAAGTTAAAAATGTCTAGAGTGGGATATCCTTCTCACTCGGACGACAAGATGGACAGGACCATCATTGTTCGCAAGAACTAATCCGAGTGCAGGCCTCACCTACACTCGGGGGCTTAGTCGCGGTCCCGCATTGCCTAAGTTAAAAATGTCTAGAGGGGGACATCCTTCTCACTCGGACGACAAGATGGACAAGACCATCATTTTTCTAACGAACAATCCCGAGTGCAGGTCACGCCCATACTCGGGGACTTAGCTGCGACTCCGTGTCGCCTAAGCACAAACGTTCGGAAAGCAAAAGTTGAACAAAACCAAGGCAAATAAAAATTGTATCCCAAGGCAATAAGAGTACGGATAAAAGTCTTGACGACAGGAGCCTCAAGCTCATTCAAAGTTTTATGGTTACAGCTACCACTCGGCATTCCGAGGCAAAAGCTTAAAGAGTTTAAACCTGACGATCACTCAAGCTGAGGCACTGCTTCTACGAAGGTGTCCAGGTCGATGCTGTCCGCTATCCGAGTGGCAGCCTCCATGAACATCTCCATGAAGTCATCGATCTTGGCGTGCTTCCTGTTAGCTACCTCAAGAGACTTCAACTTCTTCTCGTCCACCCCTTTGCAGTGGATACGGACTAACGAGAGGGCGATGTCGGCACCAGCCCGAGCTGCAGATTTCTTCCAATCCTTCACTCGGCTCGGCACCGCCTTCACTCGGGCAAGCATGGTCTCCAGGTCCTTTGAAGGTTCATCGTCAGAAAAGACGTCGCGATCGATTGCAGAGATGGCGGCGCTAAGCTCCCTGATATACAGGGCCACTTGCTCGACACGCTCTTCCAAGCGGAGCACGTCCATGGCAGCGCTGTCCTTAAGCAGACCTTGAGATGGATCCAGCTCCTTCTCAGTTTTGTCTATCTCCTCCGCCACATCGTCACAAAATGCTGGATTTGGCCAAATGAAGAAAGAAGTCAAAGACAGATAAAATTCATTCGGTTTAATCGAGCTCCATGAGAATCACTTGGGAAAATTACCTTTGAGCTTTTCATTGGCTTCACCACTGAATTCCTCAACATACTCCTCCAGCTCTGCATTCTTGGCAGTGATGTGCTTGAGTTTGGTCTCCCACTCGGCGTGTGACCTCTTCAGCTCTACAAGTTCTTCCTTGGACTTCTGCACAGTGGCTTCCAAAGCTTTCTTCTCCTTCTCCAGCTTTCCGACTGCCTTCAGTTTCTCCTCGGCCTCTTTGGCCTTTCGGCTGGCTTCCTTTTGAGCGGCTGCCAGATCGACGTCCTTCTTCTCAAGAGCATTCTTCACAGTTTCTAAAGAAATAGAATTCTTCAGCCTCTGGACAAGTTTACGATTTTCTCCACGAAGATCTGATGAAGCATATTCAGTCGGATGGGGAAGGAGAGAAGTTACTGTTACAGTCGAACAGGAAGGACTTACCTTCGATTGACTTCTTCTCCTGCTCCAGTTGAGCATTTTTGGCCTTCTCGGCCTCCAGGTTGAGACGCAGCTCCTGTACCTCCTTCTGCAGAACATTATAATGGTTTCCGAGTTCACAAATAGCCTGTCCACAGGAAACAAAAGACAAACATTGATCAGACCTTGATTCAGACTCTAAGACTCCCACTGACTGCATCAGTCGATGGCAGCCTCGGGGACTACACCCAGTGGGTGCGCTCAGCGCGCCCCCACTGGAAAATAAAGACAAGGCTCTATTTGAGCTCGTCAATGTATTGAACTCCGCGTTCACTCAGTTTTCTAGACTCCCGCCAACTGTATCAGTCGACGGCAGCCTTGGGGACTACACCCAGTGGGTGCGCTCAGTGCGCCCCCACTGGAAACCGAAACACCCAGTGGGTGTGCCCAGACACAAACCCACTCGGGATCAAAACAAAAATCACACGGATCAAAATTCCTGACTGAGGAAGGTACTTACAAGAGTACTTACTCGGACATTCTTCTGCAGTGCTTCACTCGCGTCATAAGCTGTCTTCAGTCGCTCGCTCATCACCCCCAGTTGGATCAATGCTTCTTTGGTCGCCCCCACCTGATCCTCCGGGACATTGTGTAGCGTGAAGATATTGGTAGCAGGAGGAACGGGTTAAAGGGATACAGTTTCAGACCCGAGTGTGGCTTCGCCCCTGAGCTGGTCCCCTGCGCCGACGCTAAAACACTGGCAGATGGCAGCTCCTGCATCACGACATCCGCGTCTACAGACAACTTCGGCGGTTCGACCCTGTCGCCCGCGTCGAGGTCTATCACTTCACGCGGAGCTGCAAGCGTTCAGAAGAACAGTCAGAAACAAGTAGAAAGAAAAATTGAAATGTGCGCTCGAGTGAGTCAGAAGCTTACCCTTTGAGGACGCAACATCAGCGTCAGCCTTTTCCTTCTCCAGAGATTGAGGGTCAGGCGAGGCAGTCGAAGTATCAGCACTACAACGATATCATAACACTCGGATTGAGCCATGACAATAAATGTTGAAGTGAAGATACTTACGCTGAGGCTACAGGAATGCTCATCTTGATCTTGGGGACAAACACGGCCTTCCGGGGCTTGGAGGTGGTAATCTTAGCTTGCTTAGACGTCTTTTCGGGTGATAGGGCAGGCTCTCCACGCCCACGCTTTGAGCTGCGAGTCGGGAGGGCAGTTCCACTCGGCTTGGTAGCACTCGGGGCTTTGGGACCGCCGCCACGGACCCCCGGGTCTTGGCGCGCCTTGGAACGGCTCTCGGGAACCCGTTCCTCAGAATGAGAAGACTCCGCTTCATCACCATCGTCCGAGTCATCTTCGTCGTCACCACTTTCGCCGCTTTCGCCACTTCCTTCACCGCCCCCCGCTTCTGTAGACTTGTCCGGCTGATCGTTGTCACTTGCCACGTCAATCGGTCCTCGGTTGACGATCGGCACTGGACTGTTCATCCCTGTGAAGGCCTGACGAGTGGAAGACAGATTGGCCAGAAGAATAAGTTAGTCGGATCAGTTGCATTAAACCCGTAAATATCACTCAGACTATGGCACCTCGAAGATTACCTCATTCGGCGGATTCTCAGAGGAGAGCGGAGCCACCTGCCTACTCCCTCTAGGGTTGTCACGTGCAGAAGAGATCACCTTGATCCTAGCTTCCACTAAGTCAGCCTTAAGTTCCTCCGGATGAGTCTGGGTGGTGTCATCCGGACCTGTGTATGCCCACATGGGGTGAAACCTGGCTTGCAACGGTTGGACCCTCCTCTGGAGAAAGACCTCTAGCAAATCGAGGCCGTTGACACCTTTCTGCACTAAAGCCATCAGGGCAATTACCAGGATATCTACCTCCGTTTTCTCCTCTTTGGACACGGTCAGTCGGGAAACTGCCTGAATGCGTTCCGACATGTATGGAGGAAGACCTGGCTGATCATCCCCGACCGGAACATCTTGGTAGTAAAACCAAGTTTCCTGCCACCCCTTCACCGAGTCTGGGAACGAAATTTTCGGGAAACAACCTTTCCCCCGCAGTTGAATCCCAAGACCCCCACACAATTGGGCCACGTTCGTCTTATCCTTTGATTAACTAGGCTTTTTCACAGTCATCATTCGGCAGGTGAAAAGGTGTTTGAATAAACCCCAATGGGGATGACAACCCAGGAAATTTTCAAAAAGGGATACGAACGCAGCTAGGTAAACGATGGCATTGGGAGGAAGGTGGTGGAGTTGAGCTCCGAAAAAGTTCAGAAATCTACAGAAAAATGGATGAGCCGGAAAGGAGAAACCTCGCTCGAGGTGAGTCACCAAGAGCACGCGTTCATTGCCCTACGGTGAAGGCTCCTCCTCGCCCTCTTCCGGCAACCTCCAAGCCCCCGCGGCGACGAGCCCTTGGCTCTCCAGCTCGAGCATGCGAGCTTCGGTGACCCGCGACTGCATCCACTCGCCATGGGTCCATCCCACTGGAGCGCCCGCGCTCGAGGATGATACCCGTGAGCTCTTCTTCGCCCGCTCGGCCTTGTCCGTCGCCGCCTTCGTCATCTCCGGCAGCTCTGGACCCGATCTACGGCAGAGGTGGGATGGAAGTGTATCGCTCGGGCGGCGGAGAGGACGGAGGCGGAGGAGGAAATGAGATCTATCTCTCCGCAAACAGTACTCGCGCCCCTTATAACCCAGAGCGCGAGCGCAATCTCGGGCCGTCAATCCGCTAATGGAGCGAGATCCGCAGATCTGCTTAGCGGGGCCCTAAGGACGCGTGGCGAAAATCCCAGCGCGATAATCGAGGCGTCGTGGCCTTCGCCCCTGATTTCCGCGACATGACCGTTCGATCGTGCCGCACGCGCGCTTCTCGCGGTTCAGGACGCACGGGAACTTCCTCGAGTTTCAATCGGAATGAACTCCGCATTTCGAAGAACCTATCGATTTGTTCCAAATGGACCAGGCGATCGACTCTCGATTGGTCAATCACTCGGATGGAACGACAAATCATTCGGATCATTTCTTCCGAGAAAGATCCTGAATCTTTCCAGCAGAAGGACATATACAAGTTGAACCATTCTGTCAGAAAACGTTGATCCTGAATCCATCGTGGTTTGAAGTCGAGTGAGGAACGCTCAGGCCGTTTCTGGACACTTCCGGGTGTCAATCACTTAACAACCAAAGCTCATGGATTCGGGGGCTATTTATGAGGATGCCTACCCTGGGTATGGTCATAGGCCTGACATCTGGGGCCCACCAATGGCCCTCCAATGTCTTCAAAGCCCCTGGGCAGAGACTCAATCGGATAAATATAGTCGTTCACTCGGATGCCTCATTTCACTCGGACTACTCGACGCCATTCGAACAAGCGGAAGCTCAGACGACCAGGAAGACAAAGCGTCAGTGGAATTCGAGTAGTCACACATTATGAGTTAATTCGCCGTTATCAGTAACGGCAGGTTAATCGGCCGTTCTTGTAATGTAGTATTCATTGACATTTAATGCCTAATCATGGCGCTCAGCCGGTGGTGGCGCACTCTATATAAGCCACCCCCGGGCGCCGTGGCAAGGGTTCTGACCCCCTGTAATCATATACCACCATAAGCAAACACAACAGCCTCTGGGCACCAAGACGTAGGGCTGTTATCACTTCCGAGTGAGGCATGAACTCGTACAAACCGAGTGCACACTTGAGCCGTAGCTAGACGACGCCCCTTCATTCATACCCCCTAGAACTATTGTTAGGATCATTCCCACGACATCCGCTTTGGGTTCGAGCTTATCAGGTTGAAGTATTTTCACATAAGCGTCGCAACCCCAAACTTTAAGAAACGACAGCTTAGGTTTCTTGCCAAACCATAATTCATACGGTGTCGTCTCAACGGACTTTGATGGTGCCATATTTAAAGTTAATGCGGTTGTCTCTAATGCATAACCCCAAAATGATAGTGGCAGATCAGTGAGAGACATCATAGATCGCACCATATCCAATAGAGTATGATTACGACGCTCAGACACACCATTACGCTGTGCTGTTCTAGGTGGCGTAAGTTGTGAAACAATTCCACACTGTCTCAAATGCATACCAAACTCATAACTCAGATATTCTCCACCATGATCAGATCGTAGAAATTTTATCTTCTTGTTACGATGATTTTCTACTTCACTCTGAAATTCCTTGAACTTTTCAAATGTTTCAGACTTGTGCTTCATCAAGTAAATATACCCATATCTACTTAAATCACCGGTGTAGGTAAGAAAGTAACGATATCCATCACGCACCTCAACACTCATCGGACCGCACACATCAGTATGTATGATTTCCAACAAGTCACTTGCCCACTCCATTGTACCGGCGAACGGGGTTTTCATCATCTTGCCCAAGAGGCATGGTTCGCATGTATCAAGCGATTCAAAATAGAGTGATTCCAAAAGTCCATCAGCATGGAGCTTCTTCATGCATTTTACACCAATATGACCTAAGCGGCAGTGCCACAAGAAAGTTGTACTATCATTATTAACTTTGCATCTTTTGGCATCAATGTTATGAACGTGTGTATCACTACTATCGAGATTCAACAAGAATAAACCATTCACATTGGGTGCATGACCATAAAAGATGTTACTCATATAAATAGAACAACCATTATTCTCTGATTTAAATGAATAACCGTCTCGCAATAAACAAGATCCAGATATAATGTTCATGCTCAACGCAGGCACCAAATAACAATTATTTAGGTTTACTACTAATCCCGATGGTAATTGAAGAGCGGGCGTGCCGACGGTGATCACATCAACCTTGGAACCATTTCCGACGCGCATCGTCACTTCATCCTTCGCCAGCCTTCGTTTATTCCGCAGTTCCTGTTTTGAGTTACAAATATGAGCAACTGAACCGGTATCAAATACCCAGGCACTACTACGAGAGCTAGTGAGGTACACATCAATAACATGTATATCAAATATACCTTTGTTGACGTTGCCAGCCTTCTTATCAGCCAGGTACTTGGGGCAATTCCGCTTCCAGTGGCCAGTCCCCTTGCAATAGAAGCACTCAATCTCAGGCTTGGGTCCAGCCTTCGGTTTCTTCACGGGAGCGGCAACTTGCTTGCCGCCCTTCTTGGAGTTACCCTTCTTTCCCTTGCCTTTCTTGAAACTAGTGGTTTTATTCACCATCAACACTTGATGCTCCTTTTTGATTTCTACCTCCGCGACTTTCAGCATCACGAACAGCTCGGAGACAGACTTTTCCATCCCTTGCATATTATAGTTCATCACGAAGCCTTTGAAGCTAGGTGGCAGTGACTGGAGAATTCTGTCAGTGACCGTTTCGGGCGGAAGATGGACTCCCAAATCATTTAAACGGTTGTAGTACCCAGACATTCTGAGCAGGTGTTCACTGACAGAACTATTCTCCTCCATCTTGCAGGCGAAGAACTTGTCGGAGGTCTCATACCTGTCGATCCGGGCATTTGCTTGAAATCTTAACTTCAACTCCTGGAGCATCTTATATGCTCCATGGCGTTCAAAACGCTTTTGAAGTCCCGATTCTAAGCCGTACAGCATGGCGCACTGAACTATAGAGTAGTCATCAGAACGTGCCTGCCAGGCGTTCACAACGTCCACAGACGACGCTGGAGGGGGGCACACCTAGCGTTGCATCAAGGACATAAGCCTTTTGCGAAGTCGTGAGGATAATCCTCAGATTACGGATCCAGTCCGCATAGTTACTTCCATCATCTTTCAACTTAGCTTTCTCTAGGAACGCATTAAAATTCAGGGGAGCTACTGCGCGAGCCATTGATCTACAACATAATTTTGCAAAGACAATTTAGACTATTATGATAATGAGTTCAATTAATCATATTACTAAAGAACTCCCACTCAAATCAACATCCTTCGGGTTGTCTAAGTGTAACATGATCCAAATCCACCAAGCCAACTTCGATCATCACGTGAGATGACGTGGTTTCAATGGTGAACATCTCCATGTTGATCATATCTACTATATGACTCATGTTCGACCTTTCGGTCTCCTGTGTTCCGAGGCCATGTCTGTACATGCTAGGCTCGGCAAGTTTAACCCAAGTATTCCGCGTGTGTAAATCTGGCTTACACCCATTGTATGCGAACGTAGAGTCCATCACACCCGATCATCACGAGGTGCTTCGAAACGACGAACCTTCGCAACGGTGCATACTCGGGGAGAACACAATTTTATCTTGAAATTTTAGTGAAGGGTCATCTTATAATGCTACCGTCGTCCTAAGCAAAATAAGATGCATAAAAAGATAAACTTCACATGCAAATCATAATAAGTGACATGATATGGCCATTATCATCTTGTGCTTTTGATCTCCATCTCCAAAGCACCGGCATGATCTCCATCGTCACCAGCATCACACCATGATCACCATCATCATGTCGTCATGTGGTTGTCGCGCCAACTATTGCTAACTCATAGCGATAAAGTAAAGCAAAAGAAAGCGAAAATAATTAAAGACAACCCTATGACTCCTGCCGGTTGCCGTACTCATCGACATACAAGTCGTGATAATCTATACAAAAACATGATCATCTCATACATCACATATATCACATCATGTCATTGGCAATATCACATCACAACATGCCCTGCAAAAACAAGTTAGACGTCCTCTACTTTGTTGTTGCAAGTTTTACGTGGCTGCTATGGGCAACTAGTAAGAACCATTCTTACCTACGCAAAGCCACAACGGTGATATTCAAGTTGCCTTTTAACCTTCTACAAGGACCGCCTCTGTCGAATCCGAGTCAACTAAAGTGGGAGAGACAGACACCCGCCAGCCATCTTTATGCAACAAGTGCATGTGAGTTGATGGAATCGGTCTCTCATACGTGGACGAGTAAGGTTTGTCCGAGCCGCTTCATCCCACAATACCGCCAAATCAAGATAAGACTAAGGAAGTAAGCAATCTGAACATCAACACCCACAGACTCTTTTGTGTTCTACTCGTGCATGTTATCTATGCATAGACCTAGCTCATGATGCCACTGTTGGGGAACGTTGCATGGGAAACAAAAAAATTCCTACGCACACGCAAGATCTATCCATGGAGATTAACAGCTACGAGAGGGGGAGTGCATCTACATACCCTTGTAGATCGCTAAGCGGGAAGCGTTAAGAATCGCGGTTGGTGTAGTCGAACGTCTTCGCGATCCAATCACGATCCGTCCCGTGATCCAATCTTGATCCGTTCCGATCTAGCGCCGAACGGACGGCACCTCCGCGTTCAGCACACGTACAGCTCGATGGCGTCACTGCCTCCTTGATCTAGGAAGCGAGGGCGGAGAGGTAGATGAGATCTCCGGCAGCACGACAGCGTGGTGGCGGTAGTGGTGGAGCTGATCCGGCAAGGCTTCGCCAAGCGCCACCAAATCAATCTAAAGGAGAAAGCAATCTAGAGGAAGGGAGAGAGGGCTGCGCCGTGTCTTGGGTGCATCTGCCCTCCTCCCTCTCTCATATATATATAGGGGCAAGGGGAGGAGCCGGCCGCCCTAGGGTTTCCCTAGGGTTGGGCGCGGCGGCCGGGGGGGGGGGGGGGGGGGGCTGCCTTGGCCCCCAAGGCAAGGGGGCGGCGGCCACCCTAGGGCCAGCCCTTGCCCTCGGCCGCATGGGCCCTTGGGAGGTGGGGCGCCCAGCCCACCAAGGGCTGGTGCGCCTCCCTCTCAGCCCATGGGGCCCTTCGGGGCAGGTGGCCCTCTCCGGTGGACCCCCGGAACCCCTTCCGGCACTCCCGATGGAATCCGGCAAACCCCGAAACCATTCCGGTGCCAGAATATCACTTTCCTATATATCAATCTTTACCTCCGTACCATTCTGGAACTCCTCGTGACGTCCGGGATCTCATCCGGGACTCCGAACAACCTTCGGTCACCAACACATACATCTCAACAATACCAAATCGTCACCGAACGTTAAGTGTGCAGACCCTGCAGATTCGAGAACTATGTAGACATGACCGAGACACTCTCCGGTCAATAACCAATAGCGGGACCTAGATGCCCATATTGGCTCCTACATATTCTACGAAGATCTTTATCGGTCGAACCACAATGTCAAGGATTCAATCAATCCCGTATACAGTTCCCTTTGTCTGTCGGTATGTTACTTGCCCGAGATTCGATCGTTGGTATCTCCATACCTAGTTCAATCTCGTCACCGGCAAGTCTCTTTACTCGTTCCGTAATACAAGATCCCGTGACTAACGCCTTAGTCACATTGCTTCCAAGCGTCTTGTGATGCTGTATTACCGAGTGGGCCCAGAGATACCTCTCCATCATACGGAGTGACAAATCCCAGTCTCGATTCACGCCAACCAAACAGACACCCTCGGAGATACCTATAGAGGACCTTTATAGTCACCCAGTTACGTTGCGACGTTTGATACACACAAGGCACTCCTCCGGTGTCCGGGAGTTGCATGATCTCATGGTCGTAGGAACAGATACTTGACATGGATAAAGCAGTAGCAATAAACTAACATGATCAGTTGATATGCTTACGGTTGGGTCTTGTCCATCACATCATTCTTCTAATGATGTGATCCCGTTATCAAATGACAACTCATGTCCATGGTCAGGAAACCTTAACCATCTTTGATCGACGAGCTAGTCTAGTAGAGGCTCACTAGGGACACAATGTTGTCTATGTACCCACACATGTATCTGAGTTTCCAATCAATACAATTATAGCATGGATAATAAACAATTATCATGAACAAGGAAATATGATAATAACTATTTTATTATTGCCTCTAGGGCATATTTCCAACATGAACTTCATCAAACCATTACAAGTTCATCTTCCAAGAACTTCTTCTAAGATCTGGATCCGTATTGTGTACTATTTAGGTTAGGAGCAGACCAGAGCTTCGTTTCACTTCTCAACAGAGTTTCCGTTATGCGGTAACCCGCCAGGGGAAAAGGTATTGCGTCCATCTCCAAGAAGTAGGTGTGGTCGTTGTGTAAGCGAGGAGTGTATGCAGTTGGACACGGAGGTGATCTATTTTGGTTTAACGGAATGCATTGTATTTCAAAAATGAAAATGTGTTTTAATTCAAATAGGTTTAGCACTGCAGAACAATTCTGAACACCTTGGTGTTGATGTGTATATGAATTGGTATAGCAGTCACATTCTGTTTAATGTACCATAAACTCGCATTCTGTTTTACCTACAATAGGCTCAACATTGCAGAACACTTGATTATGAACATCCTTTTCTTGATGTGTATATGAATTGGTAATAGCTGATGAGAGAACAATAGCTAATGCAGTCGATGTCATGTAATAGCTGATGAGAGAACAATAGCTAATGAGTCTGAACACCCTTTAAAAAAATTCATTTGTGTTTTACTTCCAATATGCTCAGCATCGCGGAACACTTGAACGTGAATGTCCCAGTCTCTATGTGTACGTGAATTGGTATTTTTGATGCGGTCTAACTACATTTCTCTTCTTCTCTACTAGACTCAAGCAGCGATGATTCCGATGAAGATTTCAGGAACTTCTTTGGCGACGGTGACAACTGACAATGCTTACTTAGAGGACGAAGAGACACCGAGACACCATCCTTTGATTCCCAACGACGATTGCTTATAGCAGCAGTGATACGTATGAAGATTACCTCCATACATATTTTCAGGCCACACAAGTCTCAGGTTCTACTTATTTTTGGCACCATGTAAACAAGAATGTACATTTGCCAAAATATTAGTATGAAACTTTTTTTGTAATTCAGATGGGTGATTGTTGTACCGTTCATGTGCATGCTTGTGATGCTCCAATGTGAAATACAGTGATGTTCTTGCATGTAAGCTTCTAAAGAATGTGTTCACGGATCTTTGGTTCGTTATCGTACAGAACATCATCGCAACAATTGTTGTTAAAGTTGTTTCTCTCATACTCCCTCTGTCCCAAAATAAGTATCGATGATCTAGTACAAAATTTGTACTAGTTTAGTACAAAATTTGCGACACTTATTTTGGAACGGTGAAAGTACTTAATACTACAATTATAGAGTTATAACTGTTGAGCAATGAACAATCATGTAACCGTTACATAGCCGATACAAGAGCACATGTGAGAAGACAGGTCACAATAGAGAAGACGGGGCAGGACAGAGTTCAGCTAGACTTTATGGTCTGTTTTGCAAAATATACCCGCAGGTCCCATAGCCCTGCATCCTATCCCTTTCTTTTTAATCCAATGGCTCAGGTTGGACCGGAGTACCTGGTGCACCAGTTCATCGGGTGCACAAGATACGTTCTCTGTGGGGATGGAGGGGGAGGAGGAGAATGACCTACGTGCTACCGAAGGGCGGGCCATGGGAAGGACAAGGACGGGCGTCGCAAGCGTCCGCCTTATGTCCGTGCCGATGTAAACCCTGTTTAAATTTGGGTCAAAAATGGGTCATGGGCGGATGAAAAACGGACGCTCGTCCGTTTAGGTCATCTCGTTAGGCTGTCATTTTTATCCGTTTCGACCCAAACTGACGAAACAGATCAAATATGGTTGTGCGTTGGAGTTAGCCGGGTGTGGCTAGGTCTCAGTCGACCGAGACTTAACGAAGTCTAAGTCAAGTGACATTGTATATAAGAAGAAAAGGAAAAATGAAAAAAAAAAAACTATGCACGAATTTCCATTCAAGATCAATGGTATATAGCATCGACTGAGACTTAGCAAAACTGTAGCCTTAAACCTTCGACCCCGTTTGCGATTGCAAAGAAAGGGAGTCACGGGCCCTGCCATTCCATAGCAAACCAGAAGCAAAGCCTTTATTGCCATTTCGGGCGGAGGCGCACGGACCAGTCTACCAGCTAGCCGCGCGCGGCCTGACACGTCTCCGGCCCATTCCCACTCCTCGTTCACCATCGGTGGTGTGCTGCGTGAACAGTGGCGACTCCCCCCTATCCTTGTACCCTCCCGTTCCATCTGGCCGTCAACTTGTCCCTCCGGCGAACGTACGCCTAGGCCCTTCTTTAATCTTTACATATCCACAGCACGCGCGACCCTGCGCCGGCGACAAGTCCATCTCCCATGTCAAGCCCCTCACGTGGTGACAAGCAAGCCGGAGCGTGACAACTGAAGGAATCGGCCGTGGACCACCCGCCTCGCTAACATTCCCGTTTCTCATGAACCTAGTACGTACTTGAGGAGTTGATCGTTCAAGTACGCTGCATGCACTTGCGTCGCCCAATGCAAGCTCGTGACCTGAGGCCAGTGTATCGTTGGAGTACTAACATTCCCGTTTCTCATGAAACGTACTTGAGAGAGTTGATTGTTGAAGTACACTGCGCGCACTTGTCTCGCCCCGTGCAATGCAAACTACCTCGTGAGACTTGATTGATTCGTCAGTGTTACCCCCCTGATTTTCACCCGATGTGTATAGCAGGAGTGCTCGCTATATAAAGAAAGAGAATCCCAGTTTGCATAACTTCCAAGCCAGCTCATTCATGGGAGGGAAAAAACAGGGAATGTATTTTTCTTTTCTTTTTTGCGAGAATGTGTGGGTGCATGTAGCATGCATATGCATGCCCGTGCAGTTGATCTCGTTCTCGTGGTAAACTGGACACGGAGTACACGTAAATGCCGCCGCTGCATCGCGGGAGAGAGGGCGAGTATGGCGCCGCCGTGTACGAGGTAAGGTGTGACCAGCGCCGGCAGGCACGTTCGGGGGGAGGAGCGGCGCGCGGCGGTGGCTGGCTGGGTGGCTACGTACGCAGGCGTAGGACGGCAGGCGTACATACGCGTGCGGGAGCGAGCGGCCGGTACGAGGTAAGTCAGTACATGGTCAGCGGCTGGCACACCCAGGGGGGGAGCGGCGCCCACGCGCCACCCGTGCCGGTGCGCGGCGGTGGACGACGTACGTACGCGAGCGGCCGGTCGTCTCTGGCCCGTGCGCGCGCGGGCCCGGGGGAGGCGTACGTGCGCCGTATGTCGCTGTGGCTGGAGCAAGCGGGGCGTACCGGGCGTACCCGCGCCACCACGTCCCCCGCGACACGTCGCCCATCGCCACTGCCACCCGCACGACCCTACTGTTCCCTTATACGCACTCCTCTACCCCCCCCCCCCCCCCCTACCCTCTACCTAGGCCTCCCCCTGCCAGCCGGCCCGTCCATACCACCTCTCATCTCATGGCCAGAGAACCCATGCGCCCGTGTACATACATACGTATGTGTGTGTGTGTGTCTGCCTGGCTAGCTGCTGCTGCTAGCTGCAGGGCTGGGGAGGGAGTGGATGGTTGGTGCGGTGATTTTCCTAGCACATGTGCGTGCATGCATGTGGACCGGCCGATACATATTCTCTTCTCCTCCCGTGTACTGGTGGGGTACTGTATACAGGTACGTACATCGAGCGATCATATTCCCCTCTCGTGTGGTAGCGTACTGTACAGCTAGCGAGGCAGGCTACCGTGTCCATCGTATGTATGGTCAGGAGCCCCGGGCCCCTTGGCAACGGGCTGTAGTGTGGTGCTCTCGTACTTGCAGTTTTTGCTCCAACACATATGTCGTGCTCCCACTAGCCAGCCACCCCCAGTACCCCACACGTACTCCTCCTCTCTCTCTTTGCTGCATGCTCGAAATGTCACTACAAAAACTGGTACTCCAGCTATATATCTAGTATTTCTCTCGTATAGATACTGGCAGTACCTAGCTATACAGCTCGAAGGAAAAAAGTAGTGCATGCCCAGCTAGCTATATACTACTCCCTCCGTTCCTAAATATAAGTCTTTTTAGAGGTTTTACTAAGGGAGTATATACGGATGTATATAGACATATTTTAGAGTATAGATTCATCCATTTTGTTTCGTATGTAGTCCCCTAGTGAAATCTCTAAAAAGACTTATATTTAGGAACGGAGGGAGTAGTAGTATGACACTACGTGCCACTAGGGGCCGGGCTGCATGCAGGAGAGGATTTACCTCTGGTGAATGATCGGCTACCGATCCCCAAGCCACGTGCAAACCGATCCCAAGTCTAGTACTGTAATTTTTTACAGTCAAACTCCAAGTAGTTACTGCACACACACGAAGTTTATGTTAGGTTAATCATTTGCTTTGCCCAGTCAAGTACACGTCGAGACATGCATCGGAACTTGCTCAAGGAAATCAGATCAGCCCGGTGCCAATCATGCCCGTGTATTCTGTTCACGGTGATGTTCAAGTGTTGTACGTACCACTGGTGGCGTTGCACCTGATATGCTGCCTCTTGGTACTTGGTCGGCCTGCTTAATTAAATCGCACAAACAGCACCACAAGGACAATTGTTTGACCAGTTCGACGTAACCCCTGTCCTAATTGCGGGCTTTCGGTTCGAACTCAAAAGTTTCCTTATATGGTCCCCCTCTCATGCTGTTAATTGACTAATCAGCTCCAGTTCTCCAAATGGTACTGGAAATGGTAATTAAGCACTAATTGTGAAGGCTGCCATGTTTTTTTTCTATGAAAGAAGATTTGTGTACAAATATGTGTTGACAACTGAGGAAGTTAACCCACCCGCGTCGTCCTCTGGGGATGTAGCGGGAAAAAACCCTAGTACCTTCTACCTCATCCTTCTCCGTTCTCCTCGCCGACACCAGAGGAAGCCGCCAATGATGTCGACGGGGTTTGCACTTCTCCAGAGAAAAGGAATGGTCCTGACCAATCTAATCGTTCAAGGCGGCGGCCCATGTCCTTGCCGGCGGTGGGTGTAGCAGGCTATGTGGTGGCATTACGGTGTCGTGGTCACCTAGAGCATGACAGTTGATGGTTTCTCCTCCAGATCGCACAACGAACGGCTCGAGAGGTGATTTGCTTCCTTCGGTCCTTTCAACTCCGGAGGGCAGATGACGTACGAGATTTGGGTGGATCTGAGGCAGCTTGGGCAAATCGGCTGCGATGGCGATGATAAGAAGTGGTGCAAGAAGGAGTGAGAATGGTGCAGCTACGACATGCGTCAACCACAGAGTTGTCACCGCATCTCGACACCGTAGTCATCGTTGGCCTCTGCCATAGTGGCTCTGGAGCAAGTGCAGGGATAACTCCTTGTTTGTTGTGCGCCCTTGCGCGCATCGGCTTTCTTTGTTTTCCCTTTTTGTTCTTTTGGTTGTGTGCATATTTAATATCTTAACTAAAACTTCATATTGTGTCGTTGCACATGCCCGGTGTAATTGGTATCAGCTTGATATTAACATATTACCCTTTGTAAAAAAATATGGTAATATATGAAATGATGTTTCATTTCTTGCAAAAACAACGGAAATGATGTTCTCAAAAATAGAAATATATCTATACGACATGTATATTTTCGGGTTTTATTAAGGAATTCACAATAACGCAGTGGAGGAAATTATTGCCACATCATTGATGATGTCATCATGATGTCAGGATCAGCATGGTAACGCCCAATTGGACGGAGCTGGATGTCTCACGTGTCGGGACCCGGGAGTTTTAGCGAACGTTTGCGCCATATAATCCCCGATTTTTGTGAAATACAGTGAATTTTAAACTAGGTAGTACATATGCAATTAGTGAAAAACATTACAATTAGTTCGAAATTCCAAATGATTAAAGCCAGTCTTGGGAGCTATGATCTATTTGTGAGCACACACACTTTCCACTACTAAACTCCTGTCTCTCTCCACTTTATTCAAAACACAACTTGATGGGACAAATGTGCATGCCACAAGTGGTCTTTCTCTACCCTTTCTTAATTATGTTTACTGAACTTGTCTTGCATACTTCGACAGTTCCTCCCTCTCTCTTTCTCTGTCTACAAACTTGAAATATTCTTTTCTTGGTTGTGCCTTGCACAGCACCTGTTGTTCTAATAGGAGGTCCAAAGTCAAAGTAGTGAAAAGGGCACCCCAAAACCCGGGCGACCCAATGAAATGGACAAAACATGTGTCTTGTGAGCCGTGCTCGTTCCATCATTATTAGTACGCTCCGGTTTTGGTCTCTCTCGGCAGTGATTAACTAACTTAAACATTTCCAGTACAATCTTGTCATGCATATATATATTTTGCATGCATGTGTGGAGCCTCTGGCCCTCAGATTGTGCCCCAACCCCAGCCCCTTTTCCTTTCTCTACTAGTTGAACATGCACCACCTTCTCCTCCTCACACCTTTTCAGATGTTGTCTAGCTAGGGCGCTTGACCAGCCTGACCGGCCTAGCCTGACCCCATCTTGCATTTCACAAGCCAACATATGCCAAATTCACACACAAGAGAAGGGGAGAAGAGATGGGGTAGGGGAAGTCAAGGTCACAAGATAAGATCTCTCTTGGCATGCATACACTCCACATCTACACACATGCTTATGTATAGTTGCACTCGTAGAAGCTATGGCCTTAGATGCAAGAATTGTACCACCAGATGCAGCTTTTCCATAAGAATCCAACTTCACCATTGTTCTCACGAGGGAGGGGAAGTCAAGGCTTTGTAAACTCCAAGAACATCCTTTTCAAGATGCTCCCAACTAAGAAGATTTAAACACCATGTTCAAGTGGACCAATTCATTTGTTTCATTGTCATTCACAGATGTAATTTCCCCCCTAAATTATTGTAATAGTACGATGATTTTGGTTTCAAAAGTCATACGCAATTAGATAATCGTGTTTAATTTCTCGAGGAAAAATTAGGTGGGTAAAAAGCAGTGTCGACCCACGTCAACTGTTCTTTTTCACCAGCCTCACATGGCACACACTTAACAGTCGGTTGCGAGTGGTGTTAATCGCGCCATTACCTCGACGTTCCTTTCAGGTTAAGCGCGCTATCTCTCTCTCTCTCTCTCTCCGAATGTCCTTTGTGACCCCATAAAGCCATGGATTAGGCTCTAGAGAATGGCTCTAGAGAGACATGAAAGGGATAGTTCTCTTGTTTCCTGATTTAATATCGTCACTCCTTTCGATTTGTTCTGGTTTGAAGCTCGGCACCGGCACGCACATGCGCACTAATCCGTAGAATGTCCATTAGGAATAAAGAATCAGCATAAATCCAATGGGATTGGTAGGGATAATGATCCTTGTCCAAGCATTTGTCTAGCTCATGCAGGCAAAGCAAAGCTTCACTGGGGAAAAGGAGTCAAAGAGGGCCCACACCTCATGTGAGAGTCACTCAAGGTTGCATGCATGGAAACAAAGAAGCATAATTAACAGGAAGTGGTGGCATAAGAAAGAGTGCCTTCTACACATCTCACACTGTTGTTTTATCTTGTTCTGAGGGCAAGCTAACCACTCCATTTGAATGTTTCTTAGTACATGCAAGAGGAGGCAATATGATGTTTTAGAATCTGAGTGGTCAAGACGCGTTAACTTTGACCGTTGATGGTACACACATGGCTACTTAGATCGATGATATGGAAACTACGCCGTTGGATTGTTACGAGAAATATTTTCAAAAGATAACAATTGTGCACTTTTATTAAATCTATTATTTATGCAGACAACGTCGAAGTGGTTAATGTTTTAGCGAAGATAAAGTTACTTATAATTGATTATGTCTTGTCGAGAGCATCACCAAGATATGTTGATGAACTTATTGTGGTTAATGTTTTAGCGAAGACAAAGGGGTAACTTTCTCCAATGTTCATTTTAGTTTGCACGTATTGCGCAAGCAGGCACATGGACACACAAGAAAGCAAATCCATATGGTCAGAGTGTTAGAAAGCACATAATTGCGTAGCATTTTGGCATGTATCATAATAGCTATTGTAGTACTAGCATCTTCAAGCATATATAGATTGCAATTGTGTCTTTCAAAACAAATAGATTACAATTCTTCAAAAGGCTTGACGCATAGGTAGGTAAGTTCTCTTCTTTCCCTCCTTTTCTTGTCAGTGGCAGGCATCTTTACACTATGTGATTAGTTTGCAATACTTGGTACTCAGTAGCAAATTATCAAAGCATGCAAGGCAGTATGCCCAACTAACATAGATGCCACAACAAGCTATGCATGTAGGACCATTAATAATTAAAGAGTTTATCATATACTCATATACTCATAACAAGTGTGTCATATACTCATATGCTGGTTGATTAATTTGGAGTGGACTTGAATCATGACAGGGATGGCCATATCTAAAAATGACACTAATACTTAATTGCAAGGGTTGTAGTAGCATGCATAACATTCATAAATGAAGTGTGTGCATGAAAACTAAGAGTAGAACATTCTAACATGCAAGCATTACTTTTCTAACAACACACACACACACACATTTGTAACTATATATTTGACTGACACAACATTCTCCTCATCTCTTTGGTCCTAAGGTTAGGGCACACAAGTCCAAACACAAGGTGAATGCATACAAACATGGAGTGAGCTTTCCATTCCCTCATTTTCCTCCTAGAATTAAACAAGTGCAGAGCGCACTGCAGCGCATGCATGGCACTCCCCTACCTCGCCATCTCATCCACAGTGCTCTCCGTCTAGCTCCTCCCTCCTCCGAGCTCCCCATTTAAATACCACCCTGCCTCCCTCCATAGTGAGCACTACCCACACTACACACTAGAAGCTCACAGCAACCACCTCATCGACCTAAGCTAGCTAGCTCACGCCTCAGAGCGCAAGCTAGGCGGTAGCAGCAGCAGTATAGTAGCCAGCCAGCCTCACTTCACTTCTGCCATGAGCATCCGCAGCAGCAGCGGCGGCAGCGGTGGCGGCCAGGCCTCCCAGATGATGGCCTTCTCGGAGCATTCGATGCCGAAGCCGATCGCCGGTCACCCGCAGCCGCAGCCGTCCCCTCCGTCGTCGCCGAGCGAGAGGCCGGCGCCGCGTGGCAGGCGGCGCGCGCAGGAGCCCGGGCGCTTCCTGGGCGTGCGCCGGCGGCCGTGGGGCCGGTACGCGGCGGAGATACGCGACCCGACGACCAAGGAGCGGCACTGGCTCGGCACCTTCGACACGGCGCAGGAGGCCGCCCTGGCCTACGACCGCGCCGCGCTCTCCATGAAGGGCGCGCAGGCGCGCACCAACTTCGTCTACGCGCACGCCGCCTACAACAACTACCCGCCGTTCCTGGCGCCGTTCCACGCGCAGCCCGCCTACGCGTCCTCGACCATGCCGTACGGCGGCCAGCAGCACGCGGGCGCGGCGGCGCCTCACATTGGCTCGTACCACGGCCACGGCGGCGTCGGCTACCACCAGCAGGGCCCGGGCGCCGGCGCGGGCGAGTGCTCCATGCCGGTGCCCAATGCCGCCGATCACGCCAGCCCGATGGACGTGCGCAGCAGCGGCCACGACTTCCTCTTCCCCAGCGCCGACGACAACTCCGGGTACCTGAGCAGCGTGGTGCCGGAGAGCTGCCTCCGACCCCGCGGCGGCGACCTGCAGGACGCACGGCGGTACTCCGTGTCCGACGCCGACGCCTACGGGCTGGGCCTCCGGGAGGACGTGGACGACCTGGCGTCGATGGTGACCGGCTTCTGGGGCGGCGCCGACGCGGCGTACGGCGGGTTCGCCCCCACGAACGGCGGTGGCCACGACATGGTCGCCTCGTCGCAGGGCTCGGACAACGGCTACTCCCCCTTCAGCTTCCTCTCCCACTAAAGCAGACGCGCCGGCATTGCTCTCACTTAATGGTCGATCCGCTGTGCTCGCCATCGACGACCATAGCTAGGTAGTGTGTGTTTCTCGAGTTGGATCGATCGGTCGGTCGATCATAGTACGTAGCAGCAGTAGAGATGATCGAGGAAGACGAGTGGCTTGTTTCGGTGCCCTAGCTTAGCTAGCTCCATCCATGTACTTAGGCTCTTTTAGCAGCACTATTACCACGTACTACTAGTAAGTTTTCATGCATGCACGAGTGACATGATTAATTTTTACCATCTCTCTAAACTTATTACAGCCTCTCTCTAATTAATCAGTCCCGTGGAATTAAAAGTGGTGGATCGAGAGAGAGTACCCGAGAGGCTCGAGAATGTAGTACACGCACGCGTACTGTTCTTGATCCGAGAAAGTTTCAGTTTGGGTTGGAGTTTCGTTTTGCTGGATGCAGATAGGCCGGATGAGCATGTCAAGTACGTACGATCCTACGTACTTACCTGAAGGATCGTAAGGGGAATAGTACTGCACGCGCACCACGTACTACGACCAAGGATGACAGTTGAACGGAAAGGTCGATGTTCACGGACAAGTGTCAAGCAGACGACCACTTTTTTTCTTTGGTCGTCAAGTACGTACTTTGGGTGCTGATTCTAGTCTAGGGTAACGTCACGGTCAGATCCATCCATCAGGGCCATTGTCTGAAATGTATCTACTTCTTCTATGCAGGTGCAGGGCTTATATGCAAACACCTCCTCCTTTGCTCTGTACCTTTGTTTGGGTATGTTGATAATTTTATTGCATGGGAAATGTTCTTATTAATCACCAGCAATACAGTACAGTGCATAAATGCATGTAACCATTCGACTTTATTGAACAATTAAACAAAGTATATCACACAAAGAAGAAGCAATTGGGTTCAAGTCTAAAACATGACACGGATGCTCTCATTTTGCTGGATTTATTTCAGACATTCCAACCATATTCATACAGTGTGAGATGGCATTCTCGACTACGGGGTCCCCGTGATGACTTTATCACTCTTAGGGTTTTTCGTTCAAGTCTTTCGGAGGTGCTCCTTTTTTTTGAAACGAGGCAAAAAATTGTCATTTTCATTGATTAAGAAGAAGAGAGTTGTCCGATTAATTAGAGGAAAACCGGGCAAAACCCTAGATACAAACCCCACACGGGCACACACGAACCTGGACACAACAACGCCAAACAGTCGACTGCGGCGTCGAGGACATGGCAGCTCCGATTTTGCTGACGAGCATCACACGAGAAAGTTGCAAGCCTCGCACCAACCTAATCCAGCGCAACATCCGGAGAGCACAGCCCGCTGAAAACCGCCCTCATGGAGACATCGTTGCCGCAGTGCCCCCTCCTCCTGCAGCTCCGACTGTCTGTCACACCCAGAAACCAGCATGGGCACACCCATGGACACACCGGACCGTCGACATCAGAAGGACAAGCCGTGGCTCGGCTCTGCTCGCCACCATCGTCATTGCCACACGCGTCGCAACGCCACACTAACCTCACCGTCGGTCGGGCACCTGCCGACCGCGATGTTGTGCACGCCCAGCCTGCACGAAACACAAATGGGCCAAGATCTCCTAGACGGAGCCCCAAAGAGGGAATACGACGTTGGAGACGATGTCGCCGCCTGATCCAACCAGGATCTTTACTTTTGCCCGGAGATCTTGACCCTAGAGTGGAGGATGCACAAATAACCACGACGACGCCTCCAAGGAAGAAAGCGACGCCCACGAGCGCCACCGCCGCCGGCCGGCAAGCACCGGCCAAACTTTCGCCCGGATCAGTAGAACCACCACTCTCACGTGATCGACTGACGCAAACCAGCACCTCCACTAACCCGCCCACCCCTACACAGCAACCACGACATCGCTACGCAGGGACCACCACCACGCCTTGTTGACGAGATAGAAGAGACGAGCCTCCCTTCACCAAGCACACCGCGGTCGACGTGTCACTCTCGCAACTCCACAGCCACCGTCACATCAACTACCGTTCTGAGGCCGTCGCCCTGGAGTCCAACCCTCGAGCAGATCCCCAGCACCCAGGGCGGCCACAGGAGCAGAGATGGGAGGGCTGCCACCCCTCACCAGCCACGCCAGCCTGATTTGGAGGCCTAGCAGGCAGCCACCACCGCAGCACCTCCAGCCGGACGACCGCTGGAGATGAAGCCCATGGCCAGAGCCGGGATGCGCAACACCAAGACAAGAGGAGGGACTGCCACCCCGCCCCGTCACGCTAGGCAGAACTGCCAGGTTGGATTCTGCACATCATCTCGGTGCTGCAGCACCAACCTGCCTACCGTCGCCGGACAACAAAGCACCACCACCCTCGGCGACGCGACCGCACGCCGCGCACCACAAGCGCGTCCGATCCAATCCGCACGCGCGCCGCCACCTCTGCCGCGGAGCTCCTCGCGCCATTCGGACTCCCCACGACCAGCGCCGCATGCCGTGGAAGGGGAGAGCACCACCACCAACCCGACCGGGGAGCACCACGCGCAAATGAGCAACACGAGCACCGCCCCAGTAGCACCAGCGGGCCGCCGCCGCAGCCTTCAAGCCCCAGGCACCTTTAGTGCTGGGCCCGCCGCCACCGCGGCCGACGCCGATGGCAGCGGCGGCGAGGGAGTCGACGACATGGGGAGCTTTTGTGGCGGCGCTAGGGTTCGTCCCTACATCGCCCTGGGGAGCGACGTGGGGCTCTATTTTTTCTTCGTCTCAGAGATGCTCATAGGGGTAAGGGCATGTGTGTGTGTGCGTACTTGCAAGTATATGATTTTTCGTGTTTGTACCGTGTTTCTAATACATACCTCTGAATTTTTGTAAAGATTCTCGGAAGTCTTTGCCTCCAGCTTCACTTTTCAGTATCTCGACGTTTTTCACGCGGGAGAAAAAGAAAATTGTAGAAGATCAAATATACACAAGCATAGCTAACCTAGAAAGTCTGGAAAAACCAACTCCTCCCCCCCCCCCCCCCCCCCTCTTCACCTTTTCTTATATGTAAATATCCCTTTTTTGCACTTTTATGATCGTTATACAAAATTACGGTAGTAGCTTTTCCTACTATATTTGGCCAAAAAATGTTGTTTTATTATAGAAAAATTAAAGGTTGGTGCCTCCCAAATCTTTCTGGGTAAAAAAACAATGCAACGGGCAAGAAACTATGCAACTATATCGTAAAATTAGCTCTAGGTCTTAAACTTTTCACAAAAAATTGCACTATATAAAGAATACCTATATCGAAATACAAAGTCATCTCAAACCCTCAATTGCTACACCCCCAGATATTACCGATAGATAAATAAGTCGTACGCTTCAACTAAGCGATCAACTAACTACGTTAAAAAGTATAGGGCTTGAAAACATCACCAAATATATAAGTCAACAAAGTCGCTCAACGGAAACTAGAATAAAGGTGGTTCAATTTTTTTGGAGGGAAATACGTGATTCAAATAAGACTATCAAAATGATAGCGCTATAAAAGGCCAACCTTGTTCAACCATAAAATGCAGAAGAAAATAAAACTACGGTGTAAAGAGCCCAAGTAGCCCAACTTCTTAACCCATATTGGGTTGTGACTAGGTCTTTTTTTTTACAATGGTTTGTCACAGGAGCTCCTATTCAGAGACCTACGCGCTGAATAGCAAGGAAACACGGGCACACAAGTGTCTTGATTATAGCCGAAATTACTAATTGAGGAGTACTTCTTTCAAGGTTCACTTCCACCTCTTCAGGTTGCGACAAGTGGCGCACTGCATGTGTGCCACTTGTCGCAACCTGAGAGTTTTTCCTTTTTTCTAGATCCGTATTTTTAAAACGTTTTATCTCCTAATCCGTGCGTCCAAATCTCGAATCGTTTTCACCGTTGGGTTTCTCGCGTCGAGATCTTCAAAACTATATCCAATGTTGATAGGTTTTGACGACCTTTTTTTCACGAAAAAACCCGGACGAAAAACCGTGCCACTTTCAAAAAGACGCGTTTTTTCCTTTCTAAGAGGCACGGCCATGCCTCTCGCGGAAGCAAAATCGTGCCTCTCGCGAAAAAAAAACGCGTTTTTTCCCTTTCCGAGAGGCACGGCCGTGCCTCTCACGTTTTTTTTCCTTTTCGAGAGGCACGGCCGTGCCTCTCGCGAAAAAACAACAACTAGAAAACGCGTTTTTTTCTTTCCGAAAGGTACGGTTGTGCCTCTCGCGAAGGCAAAACCGTGCCTCTCACGAAAAAAACACGTTTTTTCACTCAATTTTTTTTTATTTTTTTTCGTCCAAGACCGGTCAAAAACCGGAACGCAAAAAATAATCTAAAAAGCCGAAAACGCGTGCGGAAAAATAAAAAAAACAAAATCTGAAGAAAACGCTCAGAGCGCGACACATGACAACGGCTGAGAACACACTAAATGGTGACGTGTGGGAGTGATCGTTGGGAGGCTTTCCAGAGACTACTCCGGTGCACTCGTGTCAGGTGCCTTCCTAAATAGGCCAGCCCACCGCACGGGAGGCCACATGCCACTGCCTCGTTTTGTTTCTTATGTTTCTCACGTTTTTGTTTTATTTATTTATTTTATACTTCGAAATATTCTAAGGATATTACACAAAATAATTCACATAAAACATTTAAAATATTGTTAACCAGGCATTTTAAAAATGTTAAATGTGTATAGATAAAATATCTCTCATGTATAAAACAATATACAATGTGTACACAATTGATCTTGTCTTTTAAAAAATGTTACTAAAGTATTTGAAAAACGTTAATCAAGCAATTGAATTTTCTAAATTTGTATAGAAATAACTATTGTCATGTATACAAAAAATATATACAAATAATACAATGTGTAAGGAAAAATGTGATCATGTATTTAAAATGTTATACTTTATAAACAATATTCCTGGTGTACAAAAAAGTACAATGTACATGCAATAAAAGTACAAGTAAAAGAATATATGAAAATTTTGGATTCGGTATTTCGAAAGTATTAAACACATATATAAAAATGTTCCACGTGTATAACTAAAATGAACATTGTATGTGAAAAATATTTAATTCCATAAATAAATGTTCATCGTGTATTGATTTTTTTTACCATGTATTCAAGAAATAATACACTTGTATTTCAAATATGTTCGATGGGTATTTAAAATGTATTAGATATATACCAAAAAATTAAAATTTATATGGAAAAGTACATATAAAATTGTAACATTACAAAAATTGATAATATTATTTTTAAAATGTTAAACGTGTATTGAAAATATATTTCTGATGTATACATAAAATGTTGAATGTGTAATTGAAAAAGGTTGACATGTGTTGAACAAAAAAGAAACTGATGAAAATCAATAAAGCAACGAAGAAAAGTGAAGAAACCCAGTATAAACAAATAATTAATGTAAAACCCCAAAATAGAATACCAATTGAAAAGAACAATGAAAACCTAAAAAGAACAAAGAAAAATACAGAAAACTAAGAAAAGAAAAGAAAAATATAGTGAAACCGAGAAAGAAAAGAAGAAAGAAAAAAACACGGTGAAAACCGTGAAAGAATCGAAGATACAGATGAAACAAACAAATAAAAAACAGAAAAAAATGAGAAAATCATTGAAGATACAGAAAAAACTGAAAGAAAACAAAAAAGAAATAAAGCAGTTGCAAGAATCCAGCGACCGAGGACCAGCAAATTGATCGAAAAAAGCGAAAAGATAGAGACAGAAATGGGCCGCACAGTAGCTACTGCTCGAGGAAATACTTCAGGCGAGCATACAACATATCTCGTTGTAAGCAAGATATAGTGGGACCTTCTATACACCGCTCTCTGCGGCAAAGGGCTGCCGTTTCGCACAGGCGACTCAACGAATGGGCCGGAACATGAAGATCAAGACCGACATCAAACGCGAACTGTAGTGCAAAAAAATTGTTGTCGCGGGTATTCAAACACAGGATCAAGTTCTACACACGATGTGCTACTACCAGTTGAGCTAGCAGTCGTATTTGAGCATATAGTAGATTCATCCTTAAAGAACCAACACACTACGTAGATCCAAATTATTTTAGGAATTTTGAACGTATTTTTTTTTTGAAAAAACAGCGTGTTCTGAGAAATGCATACAATCTTCAAATTTGTGAACAATTTTTTTAATAACTATAACATTTTGGAAAAAAAGGAACTTTTTTTTGAAAATCATGAATATTTCTTGAAATGGGTACATTTTTCCTAATGCCAAAACAAAATTTGGAAAGCGAACATATCTGGAAACTCCTGAACATATTGGAAAACACGAACATTTAAAAAAAATGTTAACAATTTATGAAATTAGGAAAAAAATTGAAACTCCAGAAAAAATGAAAATGTGAACAATTATTGAAATTTGTGAACAACTTTTGAAAACAGGAATATTTTTTTGAAAATGTTGAACAAAAAATTCCGAACAATTTTCTGAAAACATTCCCCACCATTTAAAAAAAATGCGAACATGTGTTGAATTTATGAACAATTTTCTAAGACATGAACATTTTGTGAAATTTTGAACGATTTTTAAAAAAGAACACAAGTATTTTGAAATTTCCGAACAATTTTCAGAACATGAAATTTCCAAACAATTTTCGGAACATGAAATTTGCGAATAATTTTGAAATTCCGAACAAAATGATTAAATTTTAATTTTAATTTATTAGAAATTGCAAATAAAGAAATGAACAAAACGGAATAAAAGAAATAGGGGAAAAGAAATAAATCATAAAAATCTAAAAAGAAAAAGAAAAGAGTAAAGTTTACGAAGCTTCTAGAAGGTTCCCAAAACCAGAAAAGGCCGACTGGAACCTCCTAGAAGCCTCCCGAAACTAGGAACGACGAACGCATTAAGGAGGCGGCCCAACTCAACGCTCGATCGCAACCTCCTGTGCGAAAGGTCGACAACTTGACGCATTGTGCGTCATATATGGCGTGTTTGGTTGCCTCCGGTGAATAGTGTCTGCGTTGCATGCGTTGTTGAGTGGAGCCTGGTTGAGAGAAAACGGAGGAAAAATCAACCTATGCACCTCGTTTGGTTGCCCGCATAGAGGTTGCTTACATTTGGGTATCGGTTTAGGCACGTTGTTTGGTTGTGTGCATTGGTTCCGTGCATGCAAGTATACTGTGTTTGGTTGCCGACATGGGATGTGATTAAGATTAACAGCTACCCATAACACACACCGTTCCATGGTGGCTGCGATGAACGGTGGCGAGGACACAAATAGTTTGCCGCACCGTCATCGGACTCGGTGCTGAGGCCACCGTCCACCACCACGGGCTCGCCCGTGCGGAACGTCGGCCTCTTTTGGACGACGAGAAAGCCTCCCGCCGTCGTCGAGTTGCTCTGTATGAGCGACAGTCCCCACAAACTCTATAGTTATATAGAGGCATAAGAAGTAGTGGTTGTGAGATTCGGACCTAAGAGGGAGCCTCCGTGACAAAGGACCAACCACCATCATCCTCGGGCGGCCCTAGCCGAATCAAGTACTACATCGCCACCAAGAGGCCAACTACTATCATCCTCGCCCCGCCCCAAGCGTTACCGCAGCTGGTAGCTGCGCTGGATCCGATTGCTTAGCAGCGCGGCTTCGGAAGAACCGGTTCATTCATGGTGGAGAGCATTGTCGGGGCGATGACGGCGTGTCCCGACACGACGTGCACGGAGTCGTACGCGAGCGACCCCGTCGACGGCATGAAAAACTAGTTTCTAGCCTCGTCGCCGCAGAGAAAGTCCGCATGGAGACAATGGAGAGAGGAGGAGAAATGCAGTGCTCGTGCCATGGCAGCATCAATATAGTAGGGCGAGAGAGAGTATGCCAAGATGACCGACGCCAAAAACGAATCAAGTGTAGTGGGATGCGGGCAAGAAGGTCAAGAGGAACAACCCCGATGTCGAAAGGGACGAATAGGAGGGCTGTGAGACAGAGGACACATGAGAAGATATACAATGTGTGCGTAATGGCGGCGTCAATGTAGTAGGATCGTCGAAATAGAAAAGTTGCAACAGGAATGTCGTGTGGAACTGCGTGATGAAGCTGCCGGCCAAAGAAATTTCAAATGGTCCACTGTGCGCGACGAATTTGACAAAATTCGTCCAAAATAGCTCCAAACGTGAACACAAAACTGGGCATTTACGGTCGACGAAACTACGAACCAATCACAAAAATGGAGCCGTAACATCGATTTGCATCTTTTTCGTCTATAGCTTATCTCGAATCGAAGCATCATCGTGTAGATTGGAGGGGAGAAGGAAGAAAGAAGATTAGAGAGTAGATTAGTGGAGGTAGAAAAAGAAGCACGTACAGATCTCGCATCCCTCCAACCTCCTCTCGTGAAAGGGGCCCACCCATGTGCGCTTGTTGTGCATCGCTTGGGCCTCGCTCTGAAGAAAATGCCGATTTGGAC
Source organism: Elymus sibiricus (assembly GCA_039707655.1). Lineage (NCBI taxonomy): Eukaryota > Viridiplantae > Streptophyta > Magnoliopsida > Poales > Poaceae > Elymus > Elymus sibiricus. The sequence continues at coordinate 84,511,106 of CM077665.1, forward strand.
ATAGTTCTTGGGCCTGACTCGGAGGTGCTTTAAAGTTCGTGCCATGCAGAGCAATCTATGCGGGCAATCAATCAGTCTGCTTTCTTCCCGCGCGAGCCTGATTGAACCTTATACGGGTAACCAAACACACCCATAGGGTTTTCCACATATAGTCGCCGCGAGGAAAAACGCACCACTAGGTTCGCGCTTTTTGGGTCGCCCTATGTGTGGGACACGACGCCCTATTTTTTTTTCCTTATGTTTTCCATTGTTATTTTCATTTTTGCATTTTTCTCTTTGAAAGAATTGCGATTTCAAAAAAGTTCCAAATTTCAAATTTTAAAAAATTCCATTACATTAGCACTATAATGAATTAAAAAAGGTCTGCAAATTCCAAAAAATGCTCACGAGTTTGAAAATTATTTTTGATTTTAGAAATGTTCATGAACTTAAAAATTGTTCTTAGATAACAAAAATGTTTCACGAATTTGAAAAACATTTTCGGATTTTATAATATGTTCATAAATATGAAAATAGTTCTTGGATTAAAATATGTTCACAAATTTTAAAACAATCGGATTTTTACTTTTTTTTTCAAGGAATTGAAAGTTTTTATTGGATTTAAAAAATTGTTCACAAACTTACAATTTTTTCTGGATTTTGAATTTTTCAGGATTTGAAAATTATTCCGGATTTCAAAAAAATGTTCACAGATATAAATTGTTCTAGGATTTCAAAATATGATTTTGGATTTAAAAGCAATCATGATATGAAAATTGTTCTCGGGTTTTAAAAAGGTTACGAATTTGAAAATTGTTCTAGGATATCAAAAAATGTTCACGAATTTAAATATTGTTCTCGGATTTCCAAGAAATTTCATAAATTTAAAATTTGTTCTCATATTTCAAAAGAAGGTAATGAATTTGGAAATTATTCTCTGATTTTAGAAAAGTTACCGAATTTTGAAACTTTTCTTTGATTGAAAAAAATGCTCTAGAATTCTAAAAAAACTCATATTTCGAAAAATCCTTTATGTTTGGAAATTATTGTCAGATTTAAGAAAATGTTCATGAACTTGGACGTATACATAAATCTGAGAAAATGTCCATGATTTCAAAAAAGGAAAAAAAAGGAGAGAAAAATGGAAAATAAAAAATAAAATACGAACAAGAAAGAAAAATTAGAAAATACGAAAAACAAAACACTTGAAAAAATTGGACTGTAAAACAGGAGCGGGGAGCACTCTGGTTTGGTCAGCCCATCTAAGCGCAATACTACTTACAGTGGTACACGATATGGGCGAATCCTATTTAGTGCCACAGGCGCTGGTTATAGGAAATTTTGCCTACCGGCACCTGCAGCCGCGATAGCTGGGCTGGCCCATTTATCAGTTTGTGGGTTTTTTTTCTTCATTTTCCAAAAACGGCAAAAAGAAGTGCTTGCGGGGTTCATCGAACCCGAGACCTCCTATTTGGATAGACCACAACGACACACAACCGCGTCCGTTATTTTCCATCTTTCTCACTCTTTTATTACTTCTAGTGTTTTTTTTCTTCCTGGTTCGATGAACTTTTACTACGAAATTGATGAACCTTTTTCTAAATGTTGATGATTGTTTTCCAAATTTCGATGAACTTTTTCTTAAATTTGGTAACCCTTTTTCATATTCTATGACCTTTTTTGAAATTCGATGAACGTTTTCTCAAAAACGTTGATTTTATGTTTCAAACTTGATGAACTTTTTTCAAAATGTATGAACTTTTTATCAAAATCGTCGATTTTTGTTTCATATTTGATAAACTTTTTGCAAATTTAATGAACTTTTTTTCAAATTGGTGAACTTTTTTTCAAAGTCGATGAACTATATTCAAATTCAAGAACGTTCTTTAAAATTTGATGAACTTTTGTTCAAATTGGTGAACTTTTTTTTCAAAGTCGATGGACTATATTCAAATTCATGAACGTTTTTTAAAATTTAATGAGCTTTTTCCAAATTCGATGAACTTTTGTTCAAATTGTGAACTTTTTTTCAAAGTCGATGGACTCTTTTCAAATCCATGAACTTTTGAAAAATTTGATGAACTTTTTCCAAATTCGATGAACTTTTGTTCAAATTGGTGAATTGTATTTCAAAGTCAATGGATTCTATTCAAATTCATGAACGTTTTTTAAAATTTGATGAAGTTTTTTCAAATTGGATGAACTTTTTTTTCAAAATTGATGAAGTTTTTCAAAATTGATGATTTTTTTCAAATTCGATGAACATTTTTTCAAATTCACAAAAAATTTATATTTGTGTACTTTTTTCAGTCGATACAGACCTTTTTCAAAAAAATTATTTCTATCAATTCGTGTTTTTTAATGATTTTTCAAATTTATGTGTTTCTTTATTTAAATAATTTATAGATAGCATATAATATTGCTATGTGTTTAATGTTTGTACTAAAAGAAGGGTCAAATAATGGTGTTTCGTCTTATAAGTAGTTAAGTCAGCTTGTCGTAGTGGTTGAACAGCGCTCAATAGGAGCTCCCCGCAATATGTTGCTATCCAGGCAACCTATGGGTAAAATATGGAGGAACGGTTGTCACTTGGTGCTATATAACACAAAATGCCCATGCATTATACGCTAAAATCATTGTTCTCACGTTGTCAGAAAACTTCAGCACAAAATGACATGATGATCTCCCCGTTTTGGCAAATGCCATGGCTTGCGGTGTTTTTGGCCCATGTAGAAACGCCTAACCGCAGTCCGCAGGGCATTCCTGGTCTGGCCCACCATCTGGTCGTGGCGGCGTCACCTGCCTACGTGGCAGCAAGAAACGTCGAACCATAGGGCGTTGTTGGGAACATCAAGGCTTTTGGAGTTGCTTACCTTAACATGTAAGAGGCGGCGAGTGGGACCCAACCCACTCGCAGCCCCCGTACATGTCTTCCTCCCTCATCCGCCAGAGGAATCAGAGGCGCCGCCTCACCCCCCCCCCCCCCACCCCACCAAATCCCTCCCAAATTGAAGTTTTTGTCCATCAAAACTCGTGGATTAGATCATCCCCAAGTTGCTTGAGGTATTCTCCCCCTATTCTGCAAAAAAAAAATCAATCGAAACTAGCTATTTTAGATGTATTTTTTGGTACATGGTGGAACCCTAAGATTAGCCTTTTCTAATTTGTTTGGAGATTGTTTGGGCTAGATTTCGTTCAGAAGGAAGATATAATTATTGCGGAGACGTATTTGCTATTGTGTAATATTTGGATTTAGAGAGAGAAAGTGTAAACATTTATTTTCTGGTATTATACATATGTGTGGGTTTTTTGGGTGAAATATTAACGTGACTTTCCACCAAATTTATCTAGGGATTGTACATATGCTTATTCATTTCTATTTGTTTTCTATGTCCTTATAGAGATTATGTATTTATGTTCTTATGTTGTGATGTATTCTTTATTGCATATATATGATGTTTCAAATGTTAGTGGCATTATTAGTAGGATTAAAAACTTGTTGGCATGTTTGTGTGATATTCCCGAGCTTGTAGGCATACAATAAATGGACATGTATGATATGATAGTTGGTATTAATATGTGTATATGTATTATGTAGGATGTTTTTTATTTGAAAACACCAAACATGTATTAACTTAATAAAAGGTTATTACAATCGTTTCTTACAACCTTCGCCATGCAGGGCGGAAAACTATTAGAAAGAAAACTCTTTGCTCTATTATCAAAACTAGATTTCGCATTCTAACGCGCCACTTCATTGGCTCGCCTACTCATCTTGACGAGGTTAAAATTCTGGAGGAGTTTCATGATGACTAAAGCTTCCTTTTCCAGATCAACGAGGGAGGACCTGTCTATACTATCATTGGCGAGAAAAGAGACCACACACGAATAGTCAGTTTCTAAAATTATTCAACGAGGGAGGACCTGTCTATACTATCATTGGCGAGAAAAGAGACCACACACGAATAGTCAGTTTCTAAAATTATTGTACGAACTTCAGGATTGTTTGGCATGATCTAACTTGTTTTTGAATGTGCAGGTGGATGAGGCATGTATGAGGTAGAGGCCGAAGTTCTGCGTTGGTGGTTTGTGTAGGCCTGTAGGTTTGGATGTGGGAACATATCCCTATTGGTCGTTCAACCACCGTTCCTCGACCGCAAGATTGGCAATGGCCTTATGACGGGGATGCCAAGCAACATATCACTATCGCGTACACATGGGCTAGCATCCAAGTAGTTACTTTGGCCTCGATGGGGCGATACAAGTCGTACATCAATAAGCTCAACATGTTGACTTACAATTAGGTAATTCTTCATGAATAATTGCCCTCATTGCTGAAAATGTTTTGTGCATAAGTGATATGTTATGATGTAGGTCAACTCGGGGCCTTACACGGTCATGAGGCAGTTTCCTTCGAACACGATGTGCCTACGTGACCGACACCTTTGGCGTGTGTGGTGCCCCATTATATGTGCTTTTATGCGGTCGCGTGGTATCTCCCACATCGTGTGGCAAAGCAATTTTGAGTAAGTCAGCAAACCCCAGCGGACTACATGGAGACAAGTGTGAAGCTCCATAAATGAGAAAACATTTCTAGTAGACGATAGTCATGCTAAATCTAAAAACTGTTAATGCTTTATTCTTCTCATGATTTCTAACAATCAGTGAACACATCGTTCTCATTCATCCATTTATATAAACCATCAAGTTGCACATTATAAATATGGCCCGTTGAGCATACCAATTATCCGCACTTTAGTATATCAAATAGTGCAACCGTGAAAAATAAAGAAGGGCAATGAAAAACATGCATTATGGATGAATCATGTGTGAGATGAGTAAACGGAAAATAAAATAGATATAAGCCAACGAAAGATAAAAATACATTCAGCTACATAAAACAATTATGTGCAACTTGAGTATATCAAAAAGTGTAGCAGTGAAAAATTCTAAACAAGTGCAAAGTAAACATGCATTATTGATTTGTAGTATTTAAAATGTATAAATAAAAATAAAAATATATACAACCAAAAAAATAAACTTCTTAGATATGGTATATAAGTTGCACATAACAATTATGTCCAACTTGAGTATATCAAACAGTGTAACCGTGGAAAATTAAATTAGATTAAATCAAATATGCATTATGGGATCGCCATATGTCAAATTGTAAAAGAAATATTAAAATCTATAAACTGGCAAGTTGCAGATTTAAATACGACCAATTGCATAGAACAACGCTAATGCCAAAAATTCAAGTCAGATTTTTAGGCATGGCAAATTAAACCTTTTTATGTCAAATTTAGTTGGCGTGAGGATGAAAATTTTAGTTTACGAGCATGATAATTTCCTGGCAAAAAAATAAACTACGGCGGATTTGCCATGCTTTCTAACTAAATGTGCCATCTTCGGCAAACACAAATTGCCATAAAAAATGTTGGATTTGTCAGGGTCAAAAATCTGACGTCAGATTTGTTGTGGAGGCCTAGAACAATATGTGATCACACCAAAAAGTACAACCATGAAAAATAACAAGTCATACACTTCAAACGCTACACCCTTGGAATTAGATAAATAAGTTCTACGGTTCGACTGAGCGATCTTCTAACCATGATTTGAAAAATTGTACAGGAAGAGTAGGGGTCGAAAACAAAATCAAATACACAATCTGAAATGAAAACTACTCGATGGCAACTACAAATATATTCTCCAGAAACTGCTATCAAATAAAATGTTAACCTTGTTTATTCTAGAACTTGTACGAAGTAAAAAATAAAACAAATAAAACCTACAGTCTGACTTGAGAAGCTTAATTGTGGACGGTAATGTGGCCAAAGTAAACAAAACAAAACAATCGAACTACAAAAAAAGAAAAAGACAGACAATAATTAACACCGAAGAGAAATTAACCATCCATGCATGTTATCACTGAAGTTCTTGGTTGAAAGTTAACTAGCAAGACAAAAATACTTATTACCAATTGACTGCAAATAGGCCTTAACCACTCCCTTGGAATTAGATAAATAAGTTCTACGGTTCGACTAGGCGATCTTCAAACCAAGATTGAAAAATTGTACAGAAAGAGCAGGGGTCGAAAACAAGATCAAATACACAATCTGAAAGGAAAACTACTCGATGGCAATTACATATATATTCTCCAGAAACTACTAACATGTAAAATGTCAACGTTGTTTATTCAGAACTTGCACGAAGTAAAAATAAAACTACAGCCTAAAGAGGCCGAGCTGACTTGAGAAGCTTAATTGTGGACGGCGTTCAAGCGGAACAAATTAATAGGTTCATAAACCGGTAGTGTGGCCAAAGTAAAAAAAAAAAAGACGGACAAGAATTAACACTGAAGAGAAATTAACCATCCATGCATGTTATCACTGAAGTTCTTGGTTCAAAGTGAACTAGCAAGACAAAAATACTTGTTACCAATTGACTGCAAATAGGCCTTAACTACCCCCTTGGAATTAGATAAATAAGTTCTACGGTTCGACTAAGCGATCTTCTAACCAAGATTGAAAAATAGTACAGAAAGAGCAGGGGTCGAAAACAAGATCAAATACACAATCTGAAAGCAACACTACTCGACAGCAACTACATATATATTCTTCAGAAACTACTACCATGTAAAATTTCAACCGTGTTTATTCAGAACTTGTACGAGGTAAAAATAAAACTACAGTCTAAAGAGGCCAATCTGACTTGAGAACCTTAATTGTGGACGGCGTCGAAGCGGAAGAAATTAATAGGTTCATAAACCGGTAGTGTGACCAAAGAAAGCAAAACAAAACACAAGAATTAACAACACTGAAGAGAAATTAACCATCCATGCATGCTATCACTGAATTTCATGGTTGACAGTGAACTAGCAATAGCAAGACAGAAATACTTATTACCAATTGACTGCAAATAGGCCTTAATAGTCTTTTCTAACACACGAGAAGTAATAAACAGATAAGGGAAAACCTCAGTCGGTGGCCATACAAAATAAAGCATCGATTACACTAGTCTTCGTTCTTAGCCAAGACTACAAATAACCTCCAAATTACTACTCTCTTACTGCTATGAAGCGGCCGATGGACTCAATCAGTCGAGATGTTCGCAAAATTACCTGCAAGCCTGCATACTAGACGTTCAAGGTGCAATGAATGAACGGGGCGGATCAACTCAATGGGTAAACTTGTCCTCAGCTGCTACGACCAGATCAGTGAAGCCCTCGTAGAGATCTGTGAAGTAGCGGAGCGACTCGCACTCATGGACGACGTAGGGGACGACGCTGGGGTAAAGTGGAACTGGACGGCCAGGGTTGAGCACCTCCATGATCCTACTGATGCCATTGTTGGCCTCCACCACGGATGCAGCGAGCACGTAACCCGCCTTGGCCTGCAGGACGACGCGGCGCAGGCTCTTGGAGGCGTCGATGATGTCCTGCATTGCGGATGTACATTATTCAGAAACATTAGTAGATGACATGGCAGATAGAGGGACAACCAAGTCGTGAGCACTCGAGAGATTTTGTTCTCACAATCATCTCCAGGGAGAACGTCTCGACATCCTCGGGGTTCGTGGTCATGGTCTTGTCAACCAACTGCACGGCTCTCTCGGCGGTCAGCATGAACTTGTTCACCAGCTCCTTGTCCTCGAAGAGAGCTGCGGCACGAAAACCATCCTCAAACATCTCCACCGACTTCTTGTACCATGACACCTACATACAAAAGCGCGGCCGGAATGCCGGATTAGCGAAAGACTGCCGGAAACAACGACAAAGCGCATGGATTTGTGGAGATCGGGAGAAAAAGATGTTACCTTGTAGGGCTCGCCGTCGTCTCCGAGGAGCCCAGGCGCCGAGCCGCCCGCGGCGCACGCCACGCTGAGCAGACGCGCCGGCGGGGCGAGAGGGGCGCCGTCAAGGTGGCAAGCCCCCAGACCGGCGACGCCGAGGACCGCCTGCACTGCGGACGTAGCGCCGTACTCGTCGCGGCCGCGCGGCGCGGCCACGCCGAGACCAGCCAGCGCACGCCCGGGGGCCACGCCGATCCCCCTCACCGCAGCAGCGCCTCCAGCGTCGAGGAGGAGGGTGGTACGAACGCTCCGAGTCGCGGAGTAGGCGGTGACCACGCACACGCCCGCGTGGCCGTGGACAGCGCCGCGCGCCTGGCTCCATGCGCCCGCAGGGCGAGCGCACGCGACATGGGCGACGACGACGGCCATGGGCTCTGTCCGGCGGCCCAAGGGGGAGGGGTTGGGAATGCTGGATGTCCCTCGGGTCTTGGACTTCGCTCGTGAAGAAATGAGGGCGTGAGCAACTCTGGTGGGAGGCCTGCGTTTCTTATAGCAGCGGCGCGGCAGGCGGCACACCTGCTGTTGATTCTTCCGTCGCCTTGTTCGAGATGGATTTCGGATTCGTGGAGAGGCCCGGGGGGTGTTGCGGTACGTACTAGCGTCTCTTTTCCTGCGCCTCTGATCCGTCGTGGTAGTGGGATGCGCCTGTGGCAGCAGAGCACGCATTGCCCTCTAATTCCCATGCTTTGTTGCAGCCTCCAAGTAATCAAGCTGCCTGCTGATCATACCAGCTCGACTAAAAGCGCGTGTATGTTGGCGAGGAGGATAGCGGCCACATATAATCAGAGGGGGGAGGAATCGGACTGGCCGTCGCACAGTACACAGCTAGCTAACCTGCAGTACTTTATACGTCATGCGGCCTGCTATAGGTACCTATCCGTTTCTACCTCTACCTCCAATACGGGTCAAAAGTGTAGGGCCTTTTCAGTCGTAGAGGAATGGCACATGATAAAAGTGCATGGATCTTCCCTTTGGTTTGAGTTTCAAATTTGATAAAAGCAAACAAATTTTACGGTCCACTTCCACCTTTTTTTCTTTCTTTATTTTTTTTTGATTCAAAATCACTAATTAAAGGATACATGATAAAATGGATCATGGAACATGACAGCTCAAAATGGACATGACATCTTTCTTTATTTCTTTATTTTTTATTATTTAGTTCTATGCCACTCTGTATATCTCTGGCGATGAATATGACATCTCAAAATGGATAATGGAATGTATGACCGAAGGAAAACGAATCAAATGCACTTCCACTGATTTTGTCTGACACTTCCATTTTCCTCGTTTTGAGCATGGCGACAAAAACATTCGAGCACATGATATTGATGTCATATCAGATGAAGAGTTTCGGTGTACCATGGATCATGGAATGTATGACCGAAGGAAAACAAATCAAATGCACTTTCACTGATTTTGTCTGACACTTCCATTTTCCTCGTTTTGAGCATGGTGTCAAAAACATTCGAGCACATGATATTGATGTCATATCAGATGAAGAGTTTCGGTGTACCATGGATCAAGAAAATATTCGTGACTTCTCTGGTTCCCCTCATCCTGAGCATTTAACCTTCCAGAATCAGATGTTGTACCATATGCTCTCCTACACCATTTGTCCTCTGGCTAGCATGAATCCTGACAATACCAACTCTGATGTTTTTCGGAATGCCATCTATGCCATCTCTGAGAGGTACATCTTTGACATTGAAGATGTGTTTCTGCGCATACTTAAGGATTCTGCTCAGTATCCACTTTGCATCAAAGTGTACGCACCATGGATCCAGAAAGTCATTGATCATGCAATGAAGACAGTCTATCTTGCGAAGGCTTCTCACAAGTGCTTCATTCCTTCTGTTTGCGATACATTGCAAGTCATGGAAGACTTTACCTCTGTTAAATCTCCTACCTCGAGCCAAGACTACCATAGAAAGTTTGAAGGCCCTCGGCTGCCTCAGCGAGAAAGAACGTCTTCCCCTCTACCTCCATCTCAGCTTGAAGTAAGTCTGCGCACACATCAACTTCTTCTGAATCATATTGAGGAAGATAGACTAGAGAAAGAACATCTATTCTCTGAGCTCAATTCCATCAACAACCGCACTAGGCTAATGCATTTGATCGCTGATGAGAATAAGAAGAGGCTCTGGAAATTGCTTCACAAGTTTTTCACCGAAAACCAACTATTGAATGTGAACCTCCAAGAGTTGTATGATTATATCGACAAAGGCTTCACAGTTGAAGATTTTCAAGAGCGCGATACTCATCCTCTGCCTGATCGTGAGCCTACAACTGATCTTCTTCATATAAAGCTTCGCAAATTTCTCAAAGAATTCAAAGCCACATCTCCAACAGTGAAACCCACTGAAGGCAATGTTCTGTCCCGTGTTCCTCAAACGGCTGATCCAAATGTGCCTGGTTCATCTACTCAGCTCGAAGCCAAGCCCGAAGGAAAATCAACTACTGCTGACAACGAAGAGATCAACATTCCACCAATCACATCTGAAGAATAAGAATCTTCAGACAACTCATATGGGGATGCCTCAGAATGATCTACGTCAAGCTTTTTCTAGACTCATGTTATTCGTCACCTTTTTGACACTCGTTGACAAAAACGGGAAGAATTACATATAGATTTTCCTTTTGGTGTTTATCTGGACATGTTTTCTCTCGAGTTTGCAACTACTTTACAAAGTTCGTCTGCAGTATGTTGCAAAACTCTCAGTAACTTCTGTGATGTAATGTTAATAACCCCTCCTGCAGCTACATTTCTCTCGAAGTATCTGTTTTGCAGGTGGAATTTTATCGGAAGTTAAAAATGATTGCATTATGTTCTCGATGGATTTCATCTTATCAGTGTGAATCATTATCTCAAATGATTGAAATTTCTTCTGTATACATAAATACTTGTAGGAGAACTTGTCTCTAATCTATTTCCCTGCATACATTTAGGGGGAGTCTATTTCATATCGAGAAAAGTAACACTTGTTCACTCTTGTTCGAATTAATTTTACTTGTCTATCTCATCTTCAATGATTATCTGTTTTATCAACAATCATCCAAAAAGGAGGAGATTGTTGGTGCAATAATTTGCCTCCTTATGTTTTGGAGATTGTTGACAGAATAGTGAGGGACTAATGTGTTTGCTAGTGCACACAGAGAGTAACAGGTCTGTGGAGTCATGAGGAGTTTGGTTCAAACTGCAAAGATAATCTCCTGCGTAGCAGTGAGGATTATCACCGAAGATTATGCAAACAATAATGAGCCTAAAAAAATTGCTGACACAAAGCAATTGATTCAGTGCTCGTCCGAAGGATATGACTGCAGTCGAGATGTTGAAGACGAAGTGAAGACGTAGCATTTATTTCATTGTTCTTCTTCTCTTTATTGAGTCATAGGACCGCCGTACTATTAAGAGGGGTATAGTGTTCGAAACTTTGATTCACTGATGCTAAACCCAATCCTATGTGAGTTCAGAGAGAAATCTCTTTGTGTTACGAGCTATACTTGCCAACAAGAGATTGTGTTCTTCTTCGGTACGAGAGATTTTTCCTAGACCATTACTTGTTCCTCAAGTAATGTTACCGTTGCTCTGTAAAATCCGACCATTGAGAACATGTCGGTTGGCCATTGGCTGGACCGCGTGTCCAAAATGGTCATTTCCCATCAGGGAAGGTTGAGGATATAAATAGCTACCCCACATCGGCTTTGTTCGATGGCTGCTTGCTACTTGTAAATTGCGTTGGGATTTTCCCTGAAGAGGAGAGGAGATGCAACGTAGTAGAGATAGGTATTTCCCTCAGCGAGAGCCAAGGTTAACAAACCAATAGGAGAACCAAGAAAACACCGGTCAACAACACCTGTACACAAAGAATAAAACACTTGCACCCAACGAGGGCAACAGGATTGTCAAGCCCCTTGAACTCGTTACTTGCAAGGTTAAAACTGGATAGATAGATAGTGTAATTGAAAAATAAAATAAAAGTAAATAAATAACAGCAAGGTATTTTTAGGGATTTAGGATTTATGTTTGGATAGACCTGGGGGTCATAATGTTCGCTAGAGGCTTCTCTCTCGAAGAAAGCATACGGTGGGTAAACAAATTACTGTTGGGCAATTGATAGAAAAGCACATAGCTATGATAGTCATCCAAGGCAATGATCATGTATATAGGCATCACGTCCGTAAACAAGTAGATTGACTCATGCATGCATCTACTACTATTTCTGCACCCATCAACCACTATCCAACATGCATCTAGAGTGGTAAGTATAAAACGGAGTGATGCTTTGAGCAAGATGACATGATGTAGACAAAGTAAACTCAACTAATATGAACAAACCCATCATTTTCCCCTTAATGGCAGTAATACAATATGTGGCTTGATCCCGTCTGTCATGAGGATAGAGCACCGCAAGATTAAGCCGATCACAACACACCACTCCCACTGACTGAAGATATATCAATCTAGTTGGCCAAACTAAACCGATAGACCGGAGAGAAATGCGAAGATATAACAATCATGCATAGAATAATTCAGAGAAGATTCAATTAATATTCATAGATAATTTGATCATAAACCCACAATCTGTTGGGGAACGTTGCATGGGAACCAATTTTTTTCCCTATAAACACCCAAGATCTATCCATGGAGATGCATAGCTACGATAGGGGGAGTGTATCTACATACCCTTGTAGATCGCTAAGCGGAAGCGTGTATAATGCGGTTGGTGTAGTCGTACGTCTTCACGATCTGTCCCGATCTAGCGCTGAACCGATGGCACCTCCGCGTTCCGCACACGTGCAGCTTGATGATGTCTCCGCCTCCTCGATCCAGCGAGCGAGGCCGGAGTAGTAGATGGGATCTCGACCATCACGATAGCATGGTGGAGATGGTGGTGGAGCAGTGCAAGCAGGGCTTCTCCAAGCGCCTCCGGAACTTCGAACGAGGAAGAATGGGAGAGAGGGGAGGCCGCAGGGCGTGGGGATTGTTGTGTCCAGCCCTTGCACCCCCTCCCCACTATATATAGGGGTGTAGGAGGGCTGGGGGAGCATCCCTAGCCCCTCCTCCAAGGAGGTGGCGGCGGCCAAGGGAGGAAACTTGCCTCCCAAGGCAAGTGGACTCCCTCCCACTTAGGGTTTCCCCTTCCCCTTGCGCATGGGCCTTGTGGGGCTGGTGCCCCTGGCCCAATAAGGCTAGGGAGCCCCCTTACAGTCCATGTTGGCCGAAGGGACGTGGTGGAACCCTGCATGGACTTCCGGACCCCTTCGGAATCCTCCGTAACCTTCTAGAAGCTTCCCAATACAATACCGGCAAAATCCAAAACTTTTTTGGTAGCCAAAATATGAGTTACCATATATAAATCTTTATCTATGGACCATTCCAGAGCTCCTCGTGATGTTCGAGATCTCATCCGGGACTCTGAACAACATTTGGTCACCAACGTACATATCACAATACTACTCTAGCGTCACCGAACGTTAAGCGTGCGGGCCCTACGGGTTCGAGAATCATGTAGACATGACCGAGACAACTCTCCGGTCAATGACCAATAGCGGGACCTGGATGCCCATATTGGTTTCTACATATTCCAGAAGATCTTTATCGGTCGAACCACGATGTCAAGGATTCAGTCAATGCCGTATGATGTTCCCTTTATCTATCAGTATGATATTTGCATGAGATTCGGTCGTCGGTATCTCCATACCTAGTTAAATCTCGTTACCGGCAAGTCTCTTTACTCATTCTGTAATACAAGATCTCGTGACTAACTCCTTAGTCACATTGCTTGCAAGTTTCTTGTGATGTTGTATTACCGAGAGGGCCCAGAGATACCTCTTCGTCAAACGGAGTGACAAATCCCAGTCTCAATCCATGCCAACCCAACAGACACCTTTGGATATACCTGTAGAGCACCTTTATGACCACCCAGTTATGAAGCGAGTTTGGTACACACAAGGTATTCCTCCGGTGTCCGGGAGTCGCATGATCTCATGGTCTTAGGAATAGATACTTGACAGGAAGAAAGCAGTAGTAAGAAACTAAGTGATATGATCAAATGCTATGCTTACGGTTGGGTCTTGTCCATCACATCATTCTCCTAATGATGTGATCCCATTATCAAATGACAACTAATTTCTATGGTTAGGAAACCTTAACAATCTTTGATCAATGAGCTAGTCTAGTAGAGGCTCACTAGGGACACATTGTTGTTTATATATCCACACATGTATTTCAGTTTCCAGTCAATACAATTCTAGCATGGATAATAAACGATTATCATGAACAAGGAAATATGATAATAACCAATTTATTATTGCCTCTAGGGCATATTTCCAACAATCTCCCACTTGCACTAGAGTCAATAATCTAGTTCACATTGCCATGTGATTCACATCCAATGAGTTCTGGGGTTTGATCATCTTTTGCTTGTGAGAGAGGTTTTAGTCAATGGGTCTGCAACATTCAGATCCGTGTGTACTTTGCAAATTTCTATGTCATACTATAGATCCTGCTACTATGCCCCACTTGGAGATATTTCAAATGGCTACTCCACTATACGTATCTGGTTTACGACTCAGAGTCATTCGGATCGGTGTCAAAGCTTGCATCGACGTAACCCTTTACAGCGAACTCTTTATAACCTCCATAACCAAGAATCACTTCCTTAGTCCCCTTTAGGCACCTAAGGATAATTTTGACCGCTATTCAGTGATCCACTCCTGGATCACTCATGTACCCCTTTTTGCCAGACTTATAGCAAGGCGCATATCAGGTGAAGTACACATCATGGCATACATTATAGACCTATGCCTAAGGCAGAGGGGACAACCTTCGTCCTTTCTCTTTATTCTGCCATGGTTGAGCTTTAAGTCTTACTCAACTTCACACCGTACAATACAGGCAAGAATTCCTTCTTTGACTGATCCATTTTGAACTCCTTCAAAATCAAGGTGTGTGCTTTGTGAAAGTCTTATCAAGCTTGTTGATCTATCTCTATAGATCTTGATGCTCAATATGTAAGCAGCTTTACCCAGGTCTTTCTTTGAAAAACTCCTTTCAAACAACTCTTTATGCTTTCCAGAAATTTTACATCATTTCCAATCAACAATATATCATCCACATATACTTATCAGAAATGTTATAGAGCTCCCACTCACTTTCGTTTAAATACAAGATTCTCTAAACTTGTATAAACCCATAAGCTTTGATCACCTCATCAAAACGAAGATTCCAACTCCGAGATGCTTGCACCAGCCCATAAATGGAACACTGGTGCTTGCAGACTTTGTCAGCATTATTAGGATCGACAAAACCTTCCGGTTGCATCATATACAACTCTTCCTTAAGGAAACCATTAAGGAACGTTGTTTTGTCATCCATCTGCCAAATCTCATAATCAAAAAAATGCAACAATTGCTAACATAATCCCAACATACTTTAGCGTCGCTACGGGTGAGAAAGTCTCATCGTAGTCAACTCCTTGAACTTGTCGGAAACCCGCTGCGACAAGTCAAGCTTTATAGACGGTGACATTACCATCAGTGTCTATCCTTTTCTTAAAGATCCATTTGTACTTAATGGCCTACCGATCATCGGGCAAGTCTACCAAAGTCCATACTTTGTTTTCATAAATGGATCCTATCTCGGATTTCATGGCTTCTAGTCATTAGTCAGAATCCGGGCCCACCATCGCTTCCTCATAGTTTGTAGGTTCACTGTTGTCTAACAACATGACCTCGAAGACAGAATTACTATACCACTCAGGGGAAGTACGTGTCCTTGTCGACCTATGAAGTTCGGTAGTAACTTGATCCGAAGTTTCATGATCATCATCATTAGCTTCCTCTTCAACTGATGTAGGCATCACAGAAACACCTTTCTGTGTTGTGGTACTCTCTAATTGAAGTGAAGGTTTGATAACCTCATCAAGTTCTACCTTCATCCCACTCACTTCTTTCAAGAGAAACTCCTTCTCTAGAAAGGATCCATTCTTGGCAACAAAGACCCTGCCTTCGGATCTGAGATAGAAGATATACTAAATTGTTTCTTTAGGGCATCCTATGAAGATGCACCTCTCCGCTTTCGGTTTGAGCTTATCAGGCCGAAGCCTCTTGACATAAGCATCGCAACCCCAAACTTTAAGAAATGACAACTTAGGTTTCTTGCCAAACC
Source organism: Elymus sibiricus (assembly GCA_039707655.1). Taxonomy (NCBI): domain Eukaryota; kingdom Viridiplantae; phylum Streptophyta; class Magnoliopsida; order Poales; family Poaceae; genus Elymus; species Elymus sibiricus. Next base: position 84,527,106 of record CM077665.1, read on the forward strand.
ATAATTCATACAACATCATCTCAACGGATTTAGATGGTGCCCTATTTAAAGTGAATGGACATGTCTCTAATGCATAACCCCAAAATGATAATGGCAAATCAGTAAGAGACATCATAGATCGCACCATATCCAATAGAGTACTATTACGACGTTCGGACACACCATTACACTGTGGTGTTCCAGGTGGCATGAGTTGTGAAACAATTTTCATACTGTCTTAAATGCATACCAAACTCGTAACTCGGATATTCACCTCCACGATCATATCGTTGACATTTTATCCTCTTGTGATGATGATCTTCAACTTCACTCTGAAATTTGCTTGAACTATTCAAAAAGTTTCAGACTTGTATTTCATTAAGTAAATATCCCAATATCTCCTCAAATCATCTGTGAAGTTAAGAAAATTACAATATCCACCGTGCATTGCAACACTCATTGGACGGCATACATCAGCATTTATCATTTCCAATAAGTCACTTGCCTGCTCCATGATACCAGAAAACGAGTTCTTTAGTCATCTTGCCCATGAGGCATGGTCCGCATGTCTCAAGCGATTCGAAATCAAGTGAGTCCAAATATCTAGCAGCATGGAGTTTCTTCATGCGCTTTACACCAATATGACCTTAGCGGCAGTGCCACAAGTACGTGGTACTATCATTATTAACTTTGCATCTTTTGGCATCAATATTATGAACATGTGTATCACTACGATCGAAATTCAATAAACCATTCACATTAGGTGCATGAACATAGAAGTTATTATTCATGTAAATAGAATAACCATTATTCTCTAACTTAAATGAATAACCATATCACAATAAACATGATCTAATCATGTTCATGCTCAACGCAAACACCAAATAACATTTATTTAGGTTCAACACTAATCCCGAAGGTAGAGGGAGCGTGCGATGGTGATCACATCAACTTTGGAAACACTTCCAACACACATCATCACCTCGCCCTTAGCTAGTCTCCATTTATTCCGCAACTTTTGTTTCGAGTTACCAATATTAGCAACTAAACTGGTTTCTAATACCCAGGCGCTACTACAAGTACTAGTAAGGTACATATCAATAACATGTATATCAAATATACTTTTGTTGACATTGTCAGCCTTCTTATCTGCCAAGTACTTGGGGCAATTTTGCTTCCAGTGACCGTTCCCCTTACAACAGAAGCACTTAGTCTCAGGTTTCGGTCCAACCTTGGGTTTCTTCACTGGAGCGGCAACTGGCTTGCCATTCTTGAAGTTTGCCTTCTTGCCCTTGCCCTTCTTGGAACTAGTGGTCTTGTTAACCATCAACACTTGATGCTCCTTGTTGATTTCTACCACCATGGCCTTAAGCATCGCGAATAGCTCAGGGATCATCATCTCCATCCCTTGCATGTTATAGTTCATCACAACGCTCTAGTAGCTTGGTGACAGTGAGTGGAGAACTCTGTCAATCACTATCTTATCTGGAAGATTAAATCCCACTCGATTCAAGCGATTGTAGCACCCAGACATTCTGAGCGCATGTTCACTGACAGATCTATTCTCGTTCATCTTCTAGGCAAAAGATCTTGTCAGAGGTCTCATACCTATCAACACGGGCATGAGTCTGAAATACCAATTTCAGCTCTTGGAACATCTCATATGCTCCGTGACTTTCAAAAAGTCTTTGGAGTCCCGATTCTAAGCCGTATAGCATGGCGCACTGAACTATCGAGTAGTCATCAGAACATGTCTGTCAGACGTTCACAACATCCACAGACGACGCTGGAGGGATTGGCACACCTAGCAGTGCATCAAGGGCATAAGCCTTCTGTGTAGCAGTGAGGGAAATTCTCAAATTACGGACCCAGTCCGCATAATTGCTTACACTATCTTTCAACTTATTCTTTCTCTAGGAACGTATTAAAAACAGTGGAGCTATAGCGTGAGCTATTGATATACAACCTAATTTGCAAAGACACTTTAGACTATGTTCATGATAATAAGTACGACTAATCAAATTACTTATGAACTCCGACTCAAATCAACATCCGTCAGGTTGTCTGAGTGTAACATGATCCAAATCCACCAACCCAAGTCTGATCATCACATGAGATGAGGTGGTTTCAATGGTGAACATCTCCATGTTGATCATATCTACTATATGACTCATGTTCGACCTTTCGGTCTTCGTTCCGAGGCCATGTCTGTACATGCTAGGCTCGTCAAGTTTAACCCAAGTATTCCACATGTGTAAAACTGGCTTACACCCGTTGTATGCGAACGAAGAGTCTATCACACCCAATCATCACGAGGTGCTTCGAAACGATGAACTTTCGCAACGGTGCATACTTGGGGAGAACACAATTTTATCTTGAAATTAAGTAAGGGCTCATCTTATAATGCTACCGTCGTCCTAAGCAAAATAAGGTGCATAACAAGATAAACATCACATGCAAATCATAATAAGTGACATGATATGGCCATCATCGTCTTGTGCTTTTGATCTCCATCTTCAAAGCACCGGCATGATCTCCATCGTCAACGGCATGACACCATGATCTCCATCATCATTATCTCCATCATAGTGTCGTCACGATGTTGTCTCGCCGACTATTGCTTCTACAAGTATTGTGAACGCATAGCGATAAAGTAAAAGCAATTACATGGCTTTTAAAGATTGACACACATGTCATACAATAAATTAAAGACAACCCTATGGATCCTTCCGATTGCCGTAATCATCGACATGCAAGTTGTGATAACTAATACAAAACATGATCATCTCATACATCAACATATATCAAATCACGTCTTGGCCATATCACATCATAACATGTCCTGCAAAAACAAGTTAGACGTCCTCTAATTTGTTGTTGCTAGTTTTACGTGGCTGCTATGGGCAACTAGCAAGAACCATTCTTACCTACGAAAGCCACAATGGTGATATTCAAGTTGCCTTTTAACATTATACAAGGAACGCCTCTGTCGAATCTGATTCAAATAAAGTGGGAGAGACAGACATCCGCGAGCCACCTTTATGCAAACAAGTCGCATATCAGTCGGTGGAACCAGTCTCTTGTGCGAGGACAAGTAAGGTTGGTCCGAGCCGCTTCATCCCATAATACTGCTGAATCAAAATAAGACTAAGGAGGTAAGCAATCTAAACATCAAACGCCCACAAACACTTTGTGTTCTACTCATGCATAACATCTACGCATAGACCTAGCTTTGATACCACTGTCGGGAACGTTGCATGGGAAACAATTTTTTTTCTATGAACACCCAAGATCTATCCATGGAGATGCATAGCTACGAGTGGGGAGTGTGTCTACACACCCTTGTAGATCACTAAGCGGAAGCGTGTATAACGCGGTTGGTGTAGTCGTACGTCTTTACGATCCAATCGCAATCCATCCCGATCTAGCACAGAACGGACGACACCTCCGTGTACCGCACACATGAATCTCGATGATGTATCCGCCTCCTCGATCTAGCGAGCGAGGGCGGAGTAGTAGATGGGATCTTGACCATCACGACGGCATGGTGGAGATGGTGGCAGAGCAGAGCCAGCAGGGCTTCGCCAAGCGCCTCCAGAACGGCGAACGAGGAAGAACGAGGGAGAGAGGAGGCCGCAGGGCATGAGGATTGTTGTGTCCAGACTTGTGCCCCTCCCCACTATATATAGGGGTGTGGGAGGGCTGGGGGCGCAGCCCTAGCCCCTCCTCCAAGGAGGTGACGGCGGCCAAGGGAGGAAACTTGCCTTCCAAGGCAAGTGGACTCCCGCCCACTTAGGGTTTCCCCTTCCCCTTTCGCATGGGCCTTGTAGGGCAAGTGCCCCTAGCCCAATAAGGCTAGGGCGCCCTCTTATAGCCCATGCTGGCCTAAGGTACGTGGTGGAACCCTTCATGGACTTTCGGACCCCTCCGGAATCCTCTGGAACCTTCTAGAAACCTCTCGGTACAATACCGACAAAACCCGAAACTTTTTCGGTAGCCAAAATATGACTTTCCATATATAAATATTTACCTCCGGACCATTCCAGAGCTCCTTGGGACATCCGTGATCTCATCCGGGACTCCGAACATTTGGTCACCAATGTACATATCCCAATACTACTCTAGCGTCACCGAACGTTAAGCGTGCGGACCCTACGGGTTCGAGAATCATGTAGACATGACCGAGACAACTCTCCGGTCAATGACCAATAGCGGGACCTAGATTCCCATAGTGGTATCTACATATTCCACGAAGATCTTTATCGGCCGAATCACGATGTCAAATATTCAATCAATCCCGTATGTTGTTCCCTTTGTCTATCGGTATGTTACTGATAACCCACAAGTATAGGGGATCGTGATAGCATTCACGGATAGTATTTCACCCTAATTTATTGATTCGATACAAGGGCAGAAAAAGAATATTTATTAGCCTTGACAATTGAGTTTTCAATTCAACTGCACCTGGGATATCTCTCTGCAGCAATAGTTCAGTAGCACGACAAATAATAGTAGTAGCAATAATAGTGATAGCAGCAGTTTTGGTAACAGTACTAACAGTAGCAATTGAGTAGCAGGTGTGACAGTAACAGCAACAGTAGTAACTTAGCAAGATTTAGCATATGTAAAGCGTAGGCCATGGTGCAGCGATGGAAATATATGGATGACATCAATCATGTAACAATTACACACTAGAGTGACACAGAACTAGCCCCAGTTCATCAATATAATGTAGGCATGTATTCCGTATATAGTCATACGTGCTTGCGATAAGAACTTGCATGACATCTTTTGTCCTACCCTCCCGTGGTAGCAGGGTCCTATTGGAAACTAAGGGATATTAAGGCCTCCTTTTAATAGAGAACCGGAACAAAACATTAACACATAGTGAATACATGAACTCCTCAAACTACGACAATCACCGGAAAGAATCCCAATTATTGTCACCTTGGGGTACGTGGATCAAGACACGTAATAGGTGCATACAACTTGCAAGATAGGATCCAAATCAATCTTATATTTAGAGATAATATAATAAGTTCAAATCTAAAATCATGGCACTCGGGCCCTAGTGACAAGCATTAAGCATAGCAAAGTCGTAGCAACATCAATCTCAGAACATAGTGGACACTTGGGATCAAGCCCTATCAACTTAACTCGATTACATGATCAATTCCATCCACACACATCACCGACCCGCAAGCCTACAGAGGAATTACCCACGCTCGGTGGTGAGCATCATGGAATAGTTGATGGAGAAGGGCTGGTGATGACGACGGCGACGATCTCCACTCTCCGAAGCCCCAAACGGACTCCAGATCAGCCCTCCCAAGGAAGAACAGGAGGTGGCGGTGGCTTCGTCTCATAGATCATGATGAAAACTTCTCTATGATTTTTTTCTATGTGAATAGGAATTTATAGGAGTGGAATTAGGGTCGGTGAAGCCTCATGGGCCCCAGGAGCTATCTGGGCGTGACCAGGGGGTGGCCGCGCCCAGATGGCTCCTGGCCCATGGGCACACCCCCTCCGGTGGACATTTGCTCCACAATTCATTATAAATCCCAGAAATAATTCACAAAATGTTTCATCTAATTTCGGGAACTTTTATTTCTACACAAAAATAACACCAAAGTAGTTCTGCTGAAAACAACGTCAGTCCGGGTTAGTTTCATTCAAATCATGCAAATTAGAGTCCAAAACAAGAGCAGAAGTGTTTGGAAAAGCAAATACGTTTGAGACGTATCAACTCCCCCAAGCTTAACTTATTGCTTGTCCTCAAGCAATTTAGTTGAGAAACTGAAAGTGATAAAGAAACTTTTACAAACTCTTTGTTCTCGTTGCTGTATATATACTTAGCTAGTGTTCAAGTTTTCAGCATAAATCATAAATAAACACATCCATGATAATAATTTAGCAATCATAATAAGTCACGGCAATACGTAACCAACTAGCGAGCAATAATAAAGTATATCACATGTCAAAATTTTGTCAAAACAATCGTAATATACCATGATGACATGGTATGTCGTTAGCCCTTTTTGAGACTGCAAAACATAAATGCAGAACACCTCTGAGGTTCAAGCAGTGACTAAACATTATAATTCAAGGTAGAAAAGATCCTGTCATTCTCACATCCAACATTGACTAGACTTAATGCATAAAAATGACAATAGTGCTCTCCAGTCCGGTTGTCGGCGTACGACACCTATGGGATCGCGTGGATCCCTTTACGGTTTGGCAGGGAAGTAGGCTTGCACAAAGAGCAGATCCAGCGATCAACGCGGGAGATTTTTACCCAGGTTCGGGCCGCTAAGAAGCGTAAAACCCTACTCCTGCTTTGGTTGTATTAGATGTGTTTATGCCCAAGTTCCAGGAGCGCTTGCGATGAACAATACGTCCGAGCAGCAGCTACGCATGCAGAATGAGCCAGAAGGTCCTCCCCCTGTAGCTATGCCTTGGGCCTCCTTTTATACGTTCGAAGGGGTCACCACAGTGGCGTACAGTGCATACATGAGGTGTAAAGTTGCTACAGTGTTATCATACCTAATACTGACGACTTAGGACAAATGCATTAAATGCTCCGTTGAGGTGTCCCTTAGCGTCTTGGGGACGGGAAAAGAGCCCGTCCCATCAGCACCGCTTAACCCCAACGCCGTTATCGCCTCGACACGCATCCAGGAGGACAAAAGCTAAACGACAGGCTAGTCGCTACACTGGAGCAGTGGCGAGGTGGCGGGATCTTGCCGGGTGCGAGTCTTGCCGGGTCTTCGCTAGCCACCCCGGCAAGATCTTGCCGGGGGCCCCAGCCTTCGGTCTTCTGTCCTTTGTTTATTGACTCGAATGCCTTCTTGATAGTCTTGTATTTGTCTCCAGCTGTCTCCCGGCAGGCCTTGCCGCTGGTGTGGCTACAACCGTCTGTGCACAAGTATGGGGTGCTAAAGGGCCCAAACTTTAGTACACCGACAGGAGCCCCCAGGCCTAGGCCATACACGGGTGCGAGGCGTTGTTGGGCTAGGCCCAAACAGTGCACGGGCACGCGTGGCAGGAGTTAACTGTTGTAATCATTCCGCTTACTGCGCCCCCCCCACGACGCGCGCTAAACGCGGGACGTGGGATACGTGCGCGAAACGGTCGCAACAGTAGTGCGCCCACATTAATTGGCAAAGAGGCAACCTCGCATCTCCCCCATAAAGAGGAATCTGCAGAGGTGCTGCTCATTTACCTCCTGTCCTTTCCAATCTGGGAACCGCCGTCGTCTCCTTCCTCCAGCCTGAAACAGAGCTTCCCCCACTCATCCGCCGCCTCTACGCCCTCACCGTCTTTAGCCTCCACCTCCATAGCTTCCATGGCGCCCAAGGCGAGCAAGGGCAAGGCGGTGAAAGCTGCCGTCTCGGAGAGCGAGCTGGCGAAGATGCGGAAGAAGCATGTCGTCTTCACTTCGGCGCTTGATGCGAACGCCCTGAAGGAGCGATACCAGTGCATGTGGGCAAGGGAGACGAAGGCTCATCCTGCTACTCGCGTGAGTCCAGGTTCCTCCAAGGGTGGCCCAGATAAATTCCCTTTCTTTGTTGACTACTTTTATTGCGGGCTCTGTCCCCCTTTCTCTGATTTCTGCAATGACATCATGTACACATATGGCTTCCAACTCTTGGATTTTACGCCGAATGCTGTGACATGCATGTCAGTCTTTGCGCATCTTTGCGAAAACTTTGCCGGAGTAGTCCCCAACACAGCCCTCTTCCGCCACTACTTCGTTCCCCGTATCCAAGCGGGAGAGGCCCTTTCTGGTTCCATCACCTGGATTCCAAGATCATGGAACAAGGAGGTATATCCAGACGGGGTCTACCGCGAGAAGTGGGAAGAATGGCGGGCCAAATGGTGCTGGATCCAGGAACAAGACCCTCAGCCTTTCTGCTTGCCCCGACAATCAAAAATGGCACGTGGTAAGGACTGGAGTGACCTCGATCCTCAAGATGAGAAGCTCACAATCACAATTACCAGGATTCACCGCCTCAAGGCTGCCGGGCTCACAATAGAGATGATCAGCGCCGACTTCCTTCGCCGGCACATCGCTCCTCTGCAGAACAAGGGGAGACCAGCCTGGGAGTTCCGGAATGCGGCAGACATCATGAGGCTGCGCCCAGGCTTGAACAACAACCTGACGGTCTTGCAGCACACAACCCTCTGCCACAAACTGTTCAGGACTGACTGAAAGCACATTTGCTCCCTTGGTGGTTTTGGTAATTTATAACAACATATAAGTCATTGAACTAATGTTTCCACTAAGTATATTTCAGGAAAAGTTCAATGATAGGGATGGCAAAAGGATTGTGGAGATTGTGGAATACCCCAAGATGCAAGGAAATAGGTTGTCAAAGCTTCAAGCAAGAGGACTCTACATTTTACATTTGTGAGAAATCACTTTGAGTCCATAGGAAAGCCAATACTATTAAAAGGGGGTAAGGTTTTGTTGGTGAACAAAATGCTCATACGTGCACAAGTGATAGTCACCAAAAACACCCACAAGCTCTCCCACCAAAGTCTGTCCAAAGCCATATATTCAAATTCGGTGCAACAAACATTTCCATTTCGGTGCCACCGATTCTAAACCTCAGACAGACTCAGCCAAACCCTAGCCACTTCGGTGCAACCGATTCCATACTGGTGCCACCGAGTTTAGGTTGCCAACTTTCTGTTATGCAAATTCACAATATCGGTACAACCGAGATTGTTGGATCGGCGTCACCGAGATTGTCAATCTGACCGTTGGTCACCTTATCGGTGCAACCGAGTTTCCTATATCGGTCTCACCGAGATTCAAAAGTTTCCACCTTTTGGTCATTTCGGTACCACCGAGATTAACACATCGGTGTCACCGAGTTGGTCATTTTGTGTGTAACGGTTGGATTTTTGGGGATGCCTATATATACCCCTCCACCACCACCTACTCGAAAGAGAAGCACTCAGAACTATTCCATACTTGCCCCATCCAGTTTTCTGAGAGAGAACCACCTATTCTTGTGTTGAGGTCAAGATCTTCCACTCCAACCATATGGATCTTGATTTCTAGCCTCCCCAAGTTGCTTTTCACCAATCCCATCTCTTCCACCAAGCCAAATCTGTGAGAGAGTGATTGTGTGTTGAGGAGTCTATCATCTTGAAGCACAAGAGCAAGGAGTTCATCGTCATTACCGAGCCTATTAATTTTACTTCTGCTGTACCAATTTTCATGTGACAGAATGCAAAATCTTGAAAATCTTTTGTTCAATCTTTCAAAAACCAGCCTCATTTTGTGATGACTCATGTTCTTCTGCTCCTCTATACTCTATTCACAGGGTCAGTATGTCAAGTGCTGAGGACAGTGAGAACAACTTTAGAGAGCAGAGTGTTGAGATGGATTCAGGCACTAGTCCTGAGTCTAGTTCATCTTCAGATCCAGGAACTCCTAGTTCCCATGGTTTGCCCAAGGCTGCAACAAGGGCTAGGAAGAAACTGAATTCAGATGAAGAGGATTCAGACTTCGTTCCAGAAGAGGTTCTTGCTAAGAAGCAAGAGAAGGCTGCCAAGAAGTCTGCAAGTGAAGCTACTTCTTCCAGGAGAGTTGTTGGCAAAGTCTATGCTAGCTCTGAAGCTAGGAGAACACCTGAAGGTGCTAGGACAAAGATGGCTCTTCACCTTGAGTCACCCCCAAAGAAGTCATTGCCTAAGAAGGCAGGTGAGAAGAAGGGTGCCAGGAAAAGGATTGTTTATGCTGTTAGCAGGCAGACCTCCATGTTTGAGGACCCTGAGGAGGCTGCTGCTGCTGCTGATTCTGAGGAGGAGGAAGAACATGTTGAGAAAGCCCCTCCCAAGAAGAAAAAGAAGCTTATGTCTGATGCTATGCCAAAGACCGGAACTTCCAAGAGCACTAAGTCTGCTGCAAAGAAGCCTGCTGCTGAGAAGCCCAAGAGATTGTCAAGGCAAATACCAGCTTCTGAGAAGAACAAAGGAACCACCTCCAGAGTTGAGGATGAGGATGCTATGTCTGCCCTAATGAAGCTTAGGCCACACCTTCCAGTACATAATGCCAGCTACCCACTTGCTGAGGATATGAAGAAGAGGAAGGACTCTGGCTTGAGGGCATGGAGAGCTGCTGATCCATATGCCCAAAGGAAGAAGACAGCTGTGGACTACAGATTCTACACCAAAGAGCAACATGATTTCTATGAGACTGTGCTTTTTGACAAGAGTCCAGCTGTGAGCGATATGCGGTATGTTGATTGGAAATTCATCAAGGAAAATGAGGACTACTTTCCAAGTGTCCAAGAGAATTTCCACTGCATTGGTTTGGATGAGTTTGTTGGCAGAGAGTTCACCGCTTGGAATGATGAGATGATTATGCAATTCTACTCCACTGCACATTTCTATGGAGATGGTAGGATTGTATGGATGACTGAAGGTGCAAGGTACGAGTCTACTGTTGAGGAGTGGGCTGCCATCTTAGGAGTCCCAGAAGCACAGGATGGTGATTTGGATGTCTACTCAGAATCCAAGGAGAGCCACAATGCTATGGCCAACATGTATAAGGAGATCCCTGCTGCTAACGTGAAGTCTCACAGGCTAGGATCTATTTACTTTCTTCAGGCTGGCCTCCGCATCATGAACACCATTCTGAGGCATACTTTGATGCCCAAGTCAGGAGATGACAAGATGATCCGAGGCTACTCCATTAATATGTTGATCCACCTTGACAGACACACCAGGATCAGAGTCATGGACTTGATTGTTGAGACACTCAAGAGGGTTGCTGCTGATCAGAAGCGCTCTTGCTGTAATGCACCCTATATCCAGATGCTCATCAACTCAAAGTTGGAGAAGCACATTTTTGCTCTAGATCGTCCCCACTTGCCCCTACAGCCAGATCTCGAGGACAATGTTGTGGTGATGGATGCTGAACATCCCACATCTGCTGCAGCTCAGGCAGAAGCAGAGGCAGCTAGAGCCACTAGTGCTCAAGTCCCCAGATCCAGGAACGAGCAAATGGATCTTCTGATCTCATCAGTTCAGGACATGAAGAAGGACATTAAGGGGATTCTGGACAACCAGAACAGTGTTGTGAGGATCTTCGAGAACAGGATCAAGACCCTTAATGATAAGGTGGACGGGCTGACTAGAACAGTTAATGAGCTCAAGAAGGAAGTTGACTGAGTGCCTCTTCCTCAGACTTCTTCAGATGATGATGATGATGAGGATGGATCACCTCTCAGGCCAGGCACACAGTTTACCACCAAGGCCAGATCAGCCACTGTGCCAGCTCCAGACTTGAGGCCCTCTTCATCAGCTCCAGCCACGCCATCTGCAGAGATCTTCGCCGACGCTGTTCTCTCGACTCCTTCATCAACAACCGGAGGAGATCAGCCCAAGAACGCTTAGATATATGCCTTTGAACTTTTTGGTAACTTGTTGCCAAAGGGGGAGAAGTGTATATAGATCTTTAGGCTTCGAGTGAGAGAGCGTTTGGTTTTTATTTGCTGTTTCAAAACAATTGTCTTTTGGTTGCTTGTGTTGAACTCATGTGTGTGGTGTTTGATCATACGCTTTATGTGTTGTGCTACTATTTCCTATCATCTTAATGCTTATGAGATGATCATTCACCTTTGCTTGATAGTGTTGTGATATGATGTTCATTCTAATTATTATCGCACACCACCAAGTTGTATGTGACATGGAAGAAGTGCCCCATGTACCTAATCGATTGTGCATTTGCATTCAAACGCAAATTCAAAATAATGCACAAATTTAGGGGGAGCTCTTGCTTATCACATACTTCTCAAAGCGATGATTATATTCATTGATTATATCTTTGTCCAAGCTTTGATCTATATGTTGTCATCAATTACCAAAAAGGGGGAGATTGAAAGCACATTTGCTCCCTTGGTAGTTTTGGTAATTTATAACAACATATAAGTCATTGAACTAATGTTTCCACTAAGTATATTTCAGGAAAAGTTCAATGATAGGGATGGCAAAAGGATTGTGGAGATTGTGGAATACCCCAAGATGCAAGGAAATAGGTTGGCAAAGCTTCAAGCAAGAGGACTCTACATTTTACATTTGTGAGAAATCACTTTGAGTCCATAGGAAAGCCAATACTATTAAAAGGGGGTAAGGTTTTGTTGGTGAACAAAATGCTCATACGTGCACAAGTGATAGTCACCAAAAACACCCACAAGCTCTCCCACCAAAGTCTGTCCAAAGCCATATATTCAAATTCGGTGCAACCAACATTTCCATTCCGGTGCCACCGATTCTAAACCTCAGACAGACTCAGCCAAACCCTTGCCACTTCGGTGCAACCGATTCCATACCGGTGCCACCGAGTTTAGGTTGCCAACTTTCTGTTATGCAAATTCACAATATCGGTACAACCAAGATTGTTGGATCGGCGTCACCGAGATTGTCAATCTGACCGTTGGTCACCTTATCGGTGCAACCGAGTTTCCTATATCGGTCTCACCGAGATTCAAAAGTTGCCACCTTTTGGTCACTTCGGTACCACCGAGATTAACACATCGGTGTCACCGAGTTGGTCATTTTGTGTGTAACGGTTGGATTTTTGGGGATGCCTATATATACCCCTCCACCACCACCTACTCAAAAGAGAAGCACTCAGAACTATTCCATACTTGCCCCATCCAGTTTTCTGAGAGAGAACCACCTATTCTTGTGTTGAGGTCAAGATCTTCCACTCCAACCATATGGATCTTGATTTCTAGCCTCCCCAAGTTGATTTTCACCAATCCCATCTCTTCCACCAAGCCAAATCTGTGAGAGAGTGATTGTGTGTTGAGGAGTCTATCATCTTGAAGCACAAGAGCAAGGAGTTCATCGTCATTACCGAGCCTATTACCTTTTGGAGGGTGGTTCCTCCTAGATTGGTTAGGTGTCGCTTGGGAGCCTCCTACTTCGTGTTGTGGAGTGAACCAAGAAGTTTGTAAGGGCAAGGAGATCGCCTACTTCGTGAAGATCTACCCATAGTGAGGCTAGTCCTTCGTGGACGGAAGCCGTTATGGAATAGTCAAGCTTGCTACTTCGTGGACCCTTATGGGTGGAGCCCTCCGTGGACTCTCGCGACCGTTACCCTCCGTGGGTTGAAGACTCCATAAACGTGGATGTACGATAGCACCACCTATCGGAACCACAGGAAAAAATCATCGTGTCTACAATTGCGTTTGATCCTCCTACCATATCCTTTCTATACATGCTTGTTGTTACTTTCCGCTGCTATACTCTTAGACTCGCATGTGTAGGGTGTACTTGACTTGCCATGAAATGCTAAAACTGCAACCACTAAAATTTGGGAAAATGCAAAACTTTTATTTGGTCAAGTAGTCTAATCACCCCCCTCTAGACATACTTTCGGTCCTACACTGACGCCAGATTTAAGTTGCCGGCAAGCGTAATCCCTTTGTGCAACAACTCTGCTTTGGCCTCAATCATCGCCATGATGCCGGCGTCTAACGCTCACAGCCTTGACGGAACTTGGAAAGAGCCATCCACAAAGCAGGCACAGGAATTCTTTGATAACCTGACAGAAAGGGCCATCCGGGAAGAACCGATCCTCATCCGCCCCACTACTGAAGAGGAAGTGGCGTATATCGCCAGCAGGGCGGAGGAGGCGGATCTTGCCGCGGTGGCCGGCAGCGCTGGCTTCACGGAAGAGGAAGCCAACGAAGGAGAAGTGGTGTCCGAAGAAAAACTTGCCGGGTAGAGCGAGGTTGCCGGAGAGCAGAGCGGCACATCTGCCGGGGGCCATCATGCCGGAAATACAGCTGAGGAGGAGCCGCACGAGGAGCCCCCAGCTCCCGAGAAGAAGAAGAGGCGTGTTCTTCGGAAGGCCACCTCCGACACCTCAACTCAGCAACCTTCTGCTTCTGCCGCAGCCAAGTGACCCAGGACCACTCCCTCACCTCCTCGCTCGAGCACCGTGGCGAAAGTCGACTTCGACCTCTCTGCCTTCAGCTCGGAAGAAGAAGAGTAAGGGTCCTGTCGCGTCTTTAAGCTTCTGGATCTCCGATTTAACTTAACTGACCTGTCTTGCTTTGGCCTGTCTCCGCAGAGATGCAGAAACGTTGGCGCAAAGGATGGCGAAGAGGGCGAAGACTTCAGCGGGCGATGAGCCGTCGGCAAGCACCACGGGTGCGCCAGAGCCGATTACCATCAGCCCGGAGCCCAGCCCCCGACGCAGCCCCCGACGCAGCCCCCGGCGTGAGTCCACTACTCACTTTCCGCTGGCAAGTGCCGGGGTATGTATCTTCACTGCTAACATCACCAGGCGTGTAGGAGAGGAGCGGCAACAAGGAGCATCATCAGAAGCCACTCCCAACGTGCCGCCTCCGTCAACCACATTGCCCAGAGATGGATCTTCGGCAAAGGCTTCCTCTAGTGAACTCTATCGCGATGAAGAGGAGCCGGAAAGCGCGGGCTCTGGTGGTCCTACTTCGGCAACTGGTGTTGCCGGGAAAAGAGAAGCCACCTCTCAACAGCTCGACACAGGTAAACTGTTTGCCTCAGGGTACTTGTCATTCTGCCTTTCTTTTTGTCTTCTTGAACTTCCACCTCAGCATTAATCTTGTTTGTTTTCTTGGCCTTCAGATCTTCCCTCGACAGAACACATGGATGTCGATGCTGTTATCAAGGAGACTGCCAGGGATGCTGCCGCCGAGGCCGATAGAGTTGCCACTGAGGAGGCCGCCAAGAATGCTGCCGCCGAGGCCGCCAAGGCCACACAGGAAGATGCCACCAAGGAGTCTGCTGAAAGGGCCGGCAAAGAGGCCGGTGGCCATACTGACGGCATTCCTGCCGCAGGAGCGCCAGGCGCTACGCCGGCCACGGAGCCCTCAGTTGCCGGTGAGGCGTCAACATCTGAAGCCCCCTCTTCGAGCAAGTACCTCAAGGTCGGCGACAACCTATTCGTCAGCATACCAGGCACGACAAGCATTGGGGTGCCAACTGAAGGGGAAACCTTTGACGAAGATGTCATCGCCGCTGCCGGGCTCGAGATTGTCGACGAGCCATGCACCAGCAGCAACAAATCTGAAGAAGAGAAGCTCCTCCAAGCCATGAGCAACAACTTCCAGAAGCTTCAAGCGCTTCACCGCGCCCGGAAAGGGAAGCTGGACTCCAGGGCAGCAGTTGTCGAAGCAGCGGAAGCAGATCTCCAGGAGCGCATCGAGGAAACGCAAACCTGGTTCGCTGAGGCCTTTCAGGAGCTGAAGACGAGCCAAGAGCAGCTGAGCCAAAGTTGGAATGAGCTCCTCATGAAGCAATCTGACGTTGAGAAGGCGCAAGAGGAGGCCGCACAACAGGCCTCTGCAGAGGAAGCTCGCCTAACAGAGCTCCGTGTCGGGCTTGAGGCCCATGACGAAGAGCTTACTGCTCGCGAGAAGGCGCTTGCCGACAAGCTTCACAGCAAGGATGAAGAAATTGAAAAGCTTGTCGCGCAGCGGACCCAAGGGCTGGAGCAGAAGCACAAGGAAACACTCGAAAATCTGGCCACAGACCACGCCGGCAAGCTGAAGGAGGCCGTCAATGCTGCCGAGGCTGCAGAGGCCGCCAAGAACTTGCTGGAGGAGAAAGTGAAGAGGCTGGAAGCAGGTCTTGAGGATCACGGCAAGGAGCTCTCGACACTCAAAACCGAGAGAGAGAAGACTCTCCACAGCTTGATGGAGATGCAAATCGCCATATCCGACAAGACCAAGCAGATCACCTCTGCCAATGAATCCATTGCCGACCTGGAGCTAAAGCTGACCATGCTGAACGAGACTCTTGAAGCCAGCAAGGCTCGTGAGAAGGTCTTGGTCAAGTATCTCCAGAATGAGAGGGACCTGCTCAAAAGTGCTGCTGCCAACTACAATGACTTCGAGACAGGTGTCAAGATCTGGACTGAACGCCTTGTCGATGTTGCGGGAAGGCTTGCAGCAGAGCTATCCTCCATGGGCCTGCAGAACTTCAACCTTTCTTCCAACGATAGGGTGTCTCAGAGCGCCAGGCTGACCATGTTCTTCGAAGGCTTGGTTGACGCCCTGAAGCAGCTCCAGTCTGACCGAGCAACCCATCTGGCTAACGAATCCCGCAAACTTTGTCGGGCCGTCCTCCAAAAGGTGCTCATCAAAGTGGTGCACAAGAACCCCGACATCAACCTCACCAACCTTCTTGACTGCTTGCCGAAGGATGTAGACCTCAAGGCACTCGAGGAGCTTGTCGCGCCCATCGTCGACAAGGTGGGCCAAGTTAAGAGGGTCAAAGGCCAGCGCAGGGATTAGCTGCTTCACTTTCTTTGTCGCCACCATTCCATGCCAAAGACAATTTATCTTAAGTTAGAATCGCGGCAACTATTATTGTAATATAACTTCCCATGCTCTGAACGAATGTATGCTATTTCCCTTGTCTGATTTCCTTCTGTATTGGAAGAACCCTACACTTATTGGAAACTTGCCGGCGCGTGCACCTTTACCGCGAGCGCTAGGTGCGGGACTTTAGCAGCCTGCTGGAGGTGCCGCTACCGGCAAGAAACCTTGACGTTCTCAGTGCAGCCACTTAGACTGTTGAGCGGACTCGAAATAGAATAAGGGCACAACCGAAGGTGCCGCTACCGGCAAGAAACCTTGACGTTCTCAGTGCAGCCACTTAGACTGTTGAGCGGACTCGAAACAGAATAAGGGCCGAACCGATCATGGCAAGGTTCCTTCGCGTGCAGGTTTTCCATACATAGGCCAAAATCGTTCAGGGAGAATAACCTTACAAACGAAAACGCCTTGTCGATGTTGCGGGAAGGCTTGCAGCAGAGCTATCCTCCATGGGCCTGCAGAACTTCAACCTTTCTTCCAACGACAGGGTGCCTCAGAGCGCCAGGCTGACCATGTTCTTTGAAGGCTTGGTTGACGCCCTGAAGCAGCTCCAGTCTGACCGAGCAACCCATCTGGCTAACGAATCCCGCAAACTCTGTCGGGCCGTCCTCCAAAAGGTGCTCATCAAAGTGGTGCACAAGAACCCCGGCATCAACCTCACCAATGTTCTTGACCGCTTGCCGAAGGACGTAGACCTCAAGGCACTCGAGGAGCTTGTCGCGCCCATCGTCGACAAGGTGGGCCAAGTTAAGAGGGTCAAAGGCCAGCGCAGGGATTAGCTGCTTCACTTTCTTTGTCGCCACCATTCCATGCCAAAGACAATTTATCTTAAGTTAGAATCGCGGCAACTATTATTGTAATATAACTTCCCATGCTCTGAACGAATGTATGCTATTTCCCTTGTCTGATTTCCTTCTGTATTGGAAGAACCCTACACTTATTGGAAACTTGCCGGCGCGCGCACCTTTACCACGAGCGCTAGGTGCAGTACTTTAGCAGCCTGCTGGAGGTGCCGCTACCGGCAAGAAACCTTGACGTTCTCAGTGCAGCCACTTAGACTGTTGAGCGGACTCGAAACAGAATAAGGGCGCAACTGAAGGTGCCGCTACCGGCAAGAAACCTTGACGTTCTCAGTGCAGCCACTTAGACTGTTGAGCAGACTCAAAACAAAATAAGGGCGCAACCGATCATGGCAAGGTTCCTTCGCATGCAGGTTTTCCATACATAGGCCGAAATCATTCAGGGAGAATAACCTTACAAATGAAAATTTGTTCAAAGTTTCTGCAACTTAGCTTTTCGTTGTTGTACTCCTTCCGGCAAGATGTCAACCTTGAACGTCGCCTGTCGGTATCCATACCACCATCCCCCCGGCAAACTTGCATGCGAGGGAACCTTCTGTCCTTTGAGAAAAAGAAAGAAGAGAAAATAGAGATATGGAACCTTGGCAGTTCGTTAGCAATTGCTGGGAATAAGTGTAAGACAACATCTCAGATAAACATGCATATAAGTAAACATGAAAATCGACAAGAATTGTAAAACACTTAATCTTATTCAACTATGCACAGGGTCTGTGCCTGGCTTTGTACAAAGGATTACATGCCTTGGCGGCAAGACTCATACAAAAGATGGTTGCCGGGGGCCCCGGCAACCGCGCCTTATGGATAGAACTTACGAAGATGTTCGATATTCCAGGAGTTGCTCACTGGAACGCCATCCTCGGTCTCCAGGCGGACTGCGCCAGGCCTGGTGACTCGTACTACCCGATAAGGGCCTTCCCACTTTGGCGTCAACTTGTTGGAATTCTTGGCCGACTGAACGAGCCGAAGAACAAGGTCGCCTTCCTCAAGACTTCGGGCATTAACCTTGCGGCTATGGTAGCGGCGCAAGGCTTGCTGGTAGCGTGCAGCTCGCACAGCAGCCTGAAGACGATCTTCCTCGAGGAGCGTAACGTCATCCTGCCGCAACTGCTCTTGCTCAAGCTCATCATAGGCGAGCACTCGAGGTGACTCGTATATGAGTTCCGTGGGGAGAACTTCTTCCGCCCCGTATACTAGGGAGAAGGGTGTCTGGCCGGTGGCTCGATTTGGTGTCGTTTTGATTGACCAAAGAACTACTGGCAGCTCATCAATCCAGCGTCTTCCGCACTTGCGCAGTCTGTCGAAAGTTCTTGTCTTGAGGCCTCGCAACACTTCAGCATTTGCCCTTTCCGCCTGGCCGTTGCTCCTTGGATGAGCAACAGAAGCAAAACAGATCTCGCCGCCAAGGTCTTGGACATACTGCATGAAGGTGTGGCTCGTGAACTGTGTACCGTTGTCGGTGATGATCCTATTAGGCACACCAAAACGGCAAACTAGTCCTTTGAAGAACTTGACGGCTGATTGTGCTGTCACCTTTCTCACTGCTTCCACTTCCGGCTACTTTGTAAACTTGTCGATTGCAACGTACAAGTACTCAAAGCCCCCGGTAGAACGGGGAAAAGGGCCCAATATGTCGAGCCCCCAGACCAAAAATGGCCAGGAAAGAGGGATTGTCTGAAGAGCTTGAGCTGGTTGATGCAATTTATTCGAATGAAACTGGCACGCTTCACACTTGGTTACTAGTGCAGTTGCATCCTGGAGAGCGGTGGGCCAAAAGAAACCTTGCCGGAATGCCTTACCAACAAGAGCTCTTGATCCTATGTGGGAGCCACATATGCCTCCATGTATCTCTGCCAACAGCTCCAGTCCATCCTCCCAAGGAATGCATTTCAATTTCACACCGTTCGGTCTCTTTCTGTATAGGACATTGTCCACAAACTGGTACATATTAGACCGACGGGCTACTTTCTCCGCTTCTTCCTATTCTTCGGGGAGTTCTCCTGTTTGAAGGAAATGGACGATGTGCTGTGCCCATGCTGGAGCCTGAGGCTCGACAACAAGGACTAAAGGCATGTCCTCTGCCGTGGGAGCGCTTGTCTCTACAGCAAAAGCTCGAGGCCCTGCCGAAGCCTGCTGCTCCCCGGCAAGCTCGGCGGGAGCGTTTGTCTCTATGGCAAAGGCTCGAGGCCCTGCCGGAGCGTGTCGCTCACCGGCAAGCTTGGCGTCGTTCCCGGCAACTTCTTTGCCGGCGGCCTCTGGGAGCTCTGCCGGAAAATACTTGCCGGAACTCAACTTTCTTCTTTTTCCTTGTCCCATTGGTGGTGTTACGGATGGTTGAATCAATCGGAGCACAAAAGTTCCTGGTTCCACAGGTAACTTAAGGGCAGCGCGCTTTGACAAGTCATCAGCAATGCTGTTTTCCGCACGAGGGACGTGCTCCATTTGCAGACCGTTAATTCCAATTTCCTCACCTCATCAACATAAGCTTTCATGAATGGGCTCTGATAATCTTTATTCACCTGCTTGACGACAAGCTGCGAATCACCTCTGACGATGAGCTTCCTTATTCCAAGGTCTGCCGCGATCCTGAGGCCGGCAAGCAGCCCTTCATACTCCGCAGTGTTATTTGTCGATCTCTCCCGGGGAAAGTGCATCTGAATCACGTATTTGAGGTGCTCTCCGGTGGGTGCGACAAGCAGCACGCCAGCACCGGCGCCTTGCAGCGAGAAAGTCCCATCAAAATACATAATCCACTCTTGACTCGTTTCCTTGCCGGGGAGAGTTGTTTCCGGAATTTCCTCACCTGGCGTTGGGGTCCATTCTGCAATGAACTCCACCAATGCCCTGCTCTGAATGGTTGAAGTACTTTCAAACCTGAGACCAAAACTGGACAGTTCCAAAGCCCACTCCACAATCCTACCGGTCGCATCTGGATTTCGCAAAATCCGCTGCAACGGAAAGCGAGTGACGACGGTGATCTCATGTGCCTAAAAATAATGGCGCAGCTTCCTCGAGGCCATAAGGAGGCTGAAGAGCAACTTCTGTACGCCAGAATATCTTGACCTAGCCCCCTGCAAAAGGGAGCTGACAAAACAAACTGGGCGCTGCACCATCTTCTTCCTCTGTGTTGCTTTATTTGACTGCGCAGGTCCTACTGTATCAGCACCAGACTCTGCCGGGGAAGATCCCAGCTCGTCGCTTGGCGGACTTGCCACCGCCGCTGCTTCTTCGTCGACTTCTCTCTCTACCACTAACCCAGCACTCACCACTTGATTTGTTGCCGCTAGATATAGCAGGAACGGCTCTTGTGGTTTTGGTGCGACTAGTACTGGCGGAGAGGAGAGGTACCTCTTCAAATCTTGCAGCGCTGCCTCCGCTTCTGGAGTCCACTTCATCGGACCTGCCTTTTTCAAGATTTTGAAAAAGGGCAGGGCGCGCTCAGCAGATTTGGAGATGAACCTACTCAGAGTAGCAACGCAGCCGGCAAGACGACGCACATCTTTGACGCGTCTTGGTGCTTCAATCTGCTCAATTGCCTTGATCTTGTCGGGATTTGCTTCGATTCCACGTTGAGACACAAAGAACCCAAGAAGCTTGCCGGACGGAACGCCAAACATGCACCTCTCAGGATTGAGCTTTAAGTTGATCTTGCGCAGATTTGCAAATGTCTCTTCTAAATCTTGTATGAGCGTCGCCTTGTCCTTGGTTTTGACCACTATGTCATCCATATAAGCTTCCAGATTTCTATGTAGCTGGGGCTCAAAACCAATCTGGACTGCTCTTGCAAATGTTGAACCAACACTTTTCAACCCGAAAGGCATACGTAAGAAGCAATACGTACCACATGGGGTGATAAATGCGGTTTTCTCTTCATCTTCCTTTGCCATGAAGATCTGATGATATCCTGAATAAGCATCAAGAAATGAAAGCAAATCGTAGCCGGCAGTGGAGTCCACAATCTGGTCGATGCGCGGCAAGGGAAAAGGATCTTTTGGACAAGCCTTATTGATATCTGTATAGTCAATACATAGCCTCCATTTTCCATTCGCCTTGCGCACTACAACTGGATTGGCCAACCACGTTGGATGGAGCACTCCTCTTACCAAACCTGCCGCTTCCAATTTCTTGATTTCCTCGGCGATAAATTGTTGCCGCTCCAAAGCCTGCTTCCTAACCTTCTGCTTGACAGGCCGTGCGTGAGGACAGACAACAAGGTGGTGCTCAATTACTTCCCTGGGAACACCGGGGATATCATATGGTTGCCATGCAAACACATCGATATTCGCTCGTAGGAAAGCAATGAGCGCGCTTTCCTATTTGTCGTCGAGGGTGGAACTTATGGTGAAAGTTCCTCCCGTACCATCCTCCCTAGCGGGCACCTTCTTAGTTTCTGGTGGAGCTGCCTTGGATTTCTTGCTCTTGCTGGTGGAGCTCTCTGGCACATCCTCAACAGGAGCGCAGCACTCCGAGGAGGTGCGCTTGCCGGAGTGTGTACTAGAGGTCTTGCCGGTCTTCTTCCCCCCGGGAGCTTCAGCGGCAGGAGCAAGTGCCTTGGCGACAGATGCTGCAACTGCCTCTCGGTAGAGTTGATCGGTGTAGACAAGCGCATCCTTCTTGTCGGAGTTGACAGTGATAACGCTTATCGGCCCGGGCATCTTCAATACATTGTAAGCATAGTGCGATGCCGCCATGAACTTGGCCAGCGCTGGACGGCCAAGGATCCCATTATATGGCAATGGAATCTTGGCGACGTCGAAAATGATCTTCTCTGTTCTGAAGTTCAAATCACTACCAAATGTTACTCGCAGCGTGATCTTACCCTTTGGCTTTCTCCTTCCTGGATTGACCCCTTGAAACATGCCCGTTTCCTCAAGATCTTCATCAGGAATTTGCAACCTTTTGATCACCTCGGGTGAGATCAAGTTCAAACCGGCCCCACCGTCAACTAACATTTTCGTCACTTTGAGATTGCGAATTGTTGGTGAAACCAACAATGGTAGACACCCGACCGCAGTTATGCGATCAGGGTGATCCTCAACGTCGAAAATGATAGGCGTGTTGGACCATTTCAATGGTTTGCGAGCACCGACGGATGGCTCAGTCGCATTCACCTCGCGCGCCCACTGTTTAAGTCGGTGGTGGGAAGAATGCAACGAGGCACCTCCGTCAATGCACATCATTTCTGTAGCTCTCTAAAATTCTTGCTCGCTGGACTCATCGTCTTCCTCGTTGTCATCGTCACCCCCCTCTTCCTTGTCGCGGCCTCGAGCGGGCCTATCTTTCTGTTGCTTGGCCTTGCCGCGGCGGCCTCCTCGGCCACCGCGTTTCTTGCCGGACCCCTCCGCTCCATCTTGGGCCCTCTCCTTATCACGCCTTTCGTATTCAGCCTTCTGCTTCTCGACAAACTGCTCAACTTGCCGGCAGTTTTGGAGATCATGGCCCTTGGTGCGATGGATCTTGCAGTACTGGTTGTCGGAGCCCTCCGGCTTGTCGGCAGCCGCCCAGGCCTGATAGGAGGCGCACCCAGCAGCATCCTTGCCGGGGCCGTCAACCTTGGCCTTCTTGGCGGTGTCGGGGTTGCCGAATCCCTCGACGGCAAGCACGGCCTTGCCCTTGCGCTTCCTGTTACGCCGCCGGCCTTTCTTTGTCAGGGCGGCGGCGTCTTCGTCTTCGGAGTCGACTCCTGCGCCAGCATCCTCGCCGGGGAATCTCCTCCCTTCTTCAGCTCGTGCACACTTATCAGCCAGAGCGCAGAGCTTGGCAACATCCCTGACTTTGTTCATTGCCAGCTCTTCGCGCATCCTGTGGTTGGGCACGTTCTGATGGAACGCGCTGACAACAGCCGCAGGATGAACGTCTGGGATGTTGTGATGTACACGGCTGAATCTCTGTATGTACTTGCGCAATGTTTCGCCTTCTTTCTGGGAGATGAGATGCAAATCACTTTCCTGGCCAGGAGCTTGGTGGCCTCCGGTAAAGGCGCCAACAAACTCATGACATAGATCTGCCCAGGAAGAAATGGAATTCTCCGGCAAATGCATCAACCACGACTTGACGTTGGGCTTGAGCACCAACGGGAAGTAGTTGGCGAGTATCTTGTCGTCGCGAGCCCCAACAGCCTGCACCGCTATGGTGTAGATGCTCAAGAACTCCGACGGGTGGGTCTTGCCGTCGTATTTCTCCGGGACCTCTGGTTTGAACGTGCGGGAATTGGGCCACTGGACTCGCCGCAGCTCACGGGTAAAAGCTGGACAACCCACCTCATAGGGTAGGTCGACAGGATACCCCGGCGCAGGCTTGTCTACAGTGGGTCCTGCGCGCCTATCAGACTGATGGCGCGCTTCCCGCCGCCGCTCGATGGTAGTCCGAGCGTCTTCTTTGCCTTGTTCCCGAAGAACTTGACGTTGATCGCGATGAGTTCGCGGATCAGATGACGCCGTTGAGTCGTCATCATAGGCGTCGATCCGTCGAGTCTGCGACCGCTCTTGCCGCCGTGGAGGAGAGTGCACCGTGGTTGTACCGCCTCCAGTCTTTTTGCCATGGGCGCGCGCGGGCTCAATGGACTGCCGCCATGAAGGTTCGGCCAGCTGCGGCCTATCCTCGTTGGCGAGGCCGACGAGGCTCTGAATAGCAGCTCTCCACTCATCAAGCTTGTCCGCAGTAGCAGGAAAGTTCAAGAGCAGCTGTGCTCGCGCCAACGCTTCTGCTGGTGTAGGCGGCGGCGAAAGGTGCGAAGAACGTGAGGTGCTCTGACTCCTAACTATGTTAGAAGGAGCTCCATCACGGTCCCGTGACCGCGCGCCGCTTCCTCCAACATGTTGGCGTGCATGCTGGTCCCGCGCATCTCGAGAGTGATGCTCAGGGGCCTTTCCGTGGGGACGCTTGGAACCACCAACGTCGTGGCGCTGTTCATCGCGCGCGACCTGAGTAGGCCGCGGCGCATGCGCCCGCGTGGGTGTCTTAGAAGGCGCCCTTCCGTCCATGGAGTTCGCTACGCCGCCCGTAGGTAGCACAACTCCGTCCTTAGATCTAGCGGCGCGAACGACGCCGCTCGCCTGGCTTTGATCACCAGAACGTCATGGAAGCTCAGGATCTCTGCCTCCTCCACCTCCGTCGCCCGTCTGTGTAGCCACAGGGACACCGGACGCGGATGGACCAACCGCCGTAAAACCCTTCTTCTTGGGGGCCATGGAGATGAAGATGATGAAGAAACTGGCGCGCTGATCGCTAGATCAGGTTTACACAACCAATCCCCCTACCTGGCGCGCCAAAGATGTCGGCGTACGACACCTATGGGATCGCGTGGATCCCTTTACGGTTCGGCAGGGAAGTAGGCTTGCACAAAGAGCAGATCCAGCGATCAACGCGGGGGATTTTTACCTAGGTTCGGGCCGCTAAGAAGCGTAAAACCCTACTCCTGCTTTGGTTGTATTAGATGTGTTTATGCCCAAGTTCCAGGAGCGCTTGCGATGAACAGTACGTCCGAGCAGCAGCTACGCATGCAGAATGGGCCAGAAGGTCCTCCTCCTGTAGCTACGCCTTGGGCCTCCTTTTATACGTTCGAAGGGGGTCACCACAGTGGCGTACAGTGCATACATGAGGTGTAAAGTTGCTACAGTGTTATCATACCTAATACTGACGACTTAGGACAAATGCATTAAATGCTCCGTTGAGGTGTCCCTTAGCGTCTTGGGGACGGGAAAAGAGCCCGTCCCATCAGCACCGCTTAACCCCAACGCCGTTATCGCCTCGACACGCATCCAGGAGGACAAAAGCTAAACGACAGGCTAGTCGCTACACTGGAGCAGTGGCGAGGTGGCGGGATCTTGCCGGGTGCGAGTCTTGCCGGGTCTTCGCTAGCCACCCCGGCAAGATCTTGCCGGGGGCCCCAGCCTTCGGTCTTCTGTCCTCTGTTTATTGACTTGAATGCCTTCTTGATAGTCTTGTATTTGTCTCCAGCTGTCTCCCGACAGGCCTTGCCGCTGGTGTGGCTACAACCGTCTGTGCACAAGTATGGGGTGCTAAAGGGCCCAAACTTTAGTACACCGACACCGGTGCTTTTAGTAAGAGGATGATGACTCGAAAAATAAATAACATGAAAGGCCCTTTGCAGAGGGAAGCATTGATTTGCAGAGGTGCCAGAGCTCGGATTTTTTTTAAAAACATTGTCAAGAATATTATTTTGAGTGGTGTGCTTTTACTGTTAACGTCACGATAGAGTTTTTGATATCTTCCATGCTAAACAAATTATTGGCAGTTCCCAAACAAAAATATAAAGTTTACTCCTTTCCACCATCCATACACAAACCATGGCTGACCGAATCCACGGGTGCCTGCCAACATGTCAACTGTCCCAGGAGTTTGTTTGATTTAATTTTGATTATGCAGGACTGGGCATCCTTGTTTTACCAGCCTCTCTCGTGCAATGATGGGTGAATAAACGCCCATCATGAGAATAGCCCCCTTAACATGGAAGATAACGACTGCTCCATCGCTCCATGAGCGGTACGAGCACACAAAACAGATGTTTATTTGAATATTTAGAGGTGGCACATGAAAATTTACTTGAGACAGCAGGGTAATACCGCATATAGGTAGATATGGTGGACTCATGTGGAACAACTTGGGTTTCGGGGTTTGGATGCACAAGCAGTATTCCCGCTTAGTACATGTGAAGGCTAGCTATAGGTTGGGAAGCAACCAGCTAGAGAGCGAAAACCGTCATAGTCATGCATTACGAATAATTAACATTGAACATTAGCATGAGTAGGATATGAACACTTTGAATTTAATCATCATGAAGGTTGCATTGGTTTTGAATCAACTACATGTTTGCACATGGGCCAAGTCAAGCCGCTCAAATCACTCAGAGGGAATATACCATATCAAACATACTACATCATAACCATTTTAATGCATGTGGATACACAAGATAAATCATTATCCACTCTAGCTATTTAAGCATGGCATGAGAAACTATAATCTCTAATTGTCATGATAAACATGTTCACTCATGATATACTAAATCAGGATCGCATGAGCTAAACATATTTACAAAAACGAAAAACAAGGAGAGTTCATACCAGCTTCTTTTACCACAATCACTTCATCAAATATCGTCATTATTGCCTTTCACTTGCACGACCGAATGATGTGATAATAATAATAGTGCGAGTGTGCCATGGACTAAGTTGCAATCTGCGAACATTTATACAAAGGAGAAGACAAGGTAATATGGGCTCTCAGGTAGATCAACATTAATGCATATGAGAGCCACTCAACATTTTCATCCTGGTCTTGTCCTTTTGATGGCTCAAGGAAAGGAAAAGAAATTCAGAGAAACACACTGAAATATTTTTAGAGTTTTTGATTTTTCTTGAAGAAAGCAAAATAAGAAAAGGAAAATAAAAATGAGAAAAACTATTTACACGGGAAAGATCCCAACAAGCAAGAAAATGTTTTTGGTTTTTCTTTTTAATACTACTAACTAAGTAAACGGGAAAAGAAATCCAAAAAGAAGCGAGAAATATTTTTGGATTTTTTAAAGTTTTTCAAACTCACAAGAAGAAAGTGAGAAAAATAAAACTAACATGGATATACAATGAAAGAGGATGAATACCGACAATTGATATCAAATGTGTGAACGTGAATGTAATGTCAGTGAGAAATACATACTCCCCAAGCTTATGATCTTGCATAGCTTGGTGATCACCACTGATAATTGCCATCTGGTCTGGGATAATATTGTGGCTAAGGCACCTGAGCGTCCCACGCTTGGGCCTCGGCTTCCGCTGCAGCTAACTCATTCCGGTAGGCAATTATATCTTCTGGCATAATGATGTACCCGTTCCTAGCATGATTATCAAACAGAGAGGATGCATGCAACACAATAACATCGCGAGTGATCTCGCTATATACTAGGTTATAAAGAATGTGCTGCGGAGGCTAAGGTTCATTAGTAAAGTGGTGATCTATCATGGACTGATGATCAAGATAGATGTTGGGCAATAAGTAATCAGTGGGGCGTATGGTGATATTAAAATGTTTTGCTAAAGGGGTGGCATAGATACCACCATGGACCTTGCCCTTGGTTTGATTATGATGAAAACGATGCACATCAATAGCTCCTAAGTTAAAAATGTTATCACTGTAAAGTGTGCGGCGCACAATGGCAAGGGTAGGAGCCCTTCTCCATAGCAGTTATACATTTTGTTATAAATAGGACAAAGTAATGCACATATGGAAAATGTATACTGGTAGCCGCATGTTACGCCCCTAGTTTCTCCTACGGTCAAGGTGTGAATAAAATCCTTGAACTCCTCAGGCTTTGGTTCACGCACTCCCCCGTCAGAGGGAAGCAGACATGTCTCACAAAACTCAGCAAGTGGTAGTTCAAAAGGTGTGGAATATAAAGCAAAGCGTACCGTAGGAGCATCACACATATTTATAAAATGAAAATTTTGCACAAAGGAATTTGTAAGGAGATGGTATTGATCACACTTATATGCGAGGAAGTTGGTCAGCCCGACATTTGCCACAAATTGCATGAACTTCTGGTGAAAACCCACTTCACTCATAAAAGGAACATGTGGCCATTCACAAGGTCCGACTTCCACTCTGCGAGGGATATTGACGTCCTGGTCCTAATTCCTCACTACAACTCCTTTGGAGCTTCGACTTGTAGAACCTCTCCTAAGGAAATTCATTTTACTAGTGCACAAATTTTTGAAATTTCTGGGCCACAAAATTTTGTCAATAAAACTTTGCAAGATTGATAGCAGCTACTCATATGGGTGCCAAGAGGTCATATCAAGCATTCACACTACTTGAAACTCAAAGATTTCAACATGCAAGCTCATTTTCAGTAACACCAAGTACAACAAATTATGCAAAATATAAACCACTAGAGCAAAAACTAATTGGAGGAATGGGAGAGTCACATACCAAGGAGCAATTCCTCCAAACAGTTTCTGAAACGGAGTTCTAAGCAAAGAGATCAAAAAATTCAGTTTTGTGAGGAAGAACACGGGAGAGAGAGAGCTAGGGAATTTTTGCAGGGGGTAAGGGACGAAATGGGCTAAAGAGATAAGGCAGGGACTGTGGGCCCCAGGAGCTATCTGGGTGCGGCTAGGGGAGTGGCCGCTCCCAGATGCCTCCTGGGCCACAGGTGCATCCCCCTGATGTATTTTTAGCACCAAAAATTCTTAAATATTCCAGAAAAATTCATGTTAAAATTTTGTGGCATTCCGAGACTTTATATTTTTGGGTCACTTTCTATTGCACGGTAATTTCAGAAAAGAGGATAATCATGGCACTTTTTATTTTACTTTACTAGAAATAACAGAGAGCAAACAAATATTACAGAGAGTTGTACATACTAAATTCATCAATCACATGTCTTTTGAAAATGATCCATTAATAAGGTTGATCAAGTCTTATTAATAACCGTTTCCGATTGACATGAAACCAAAGATTTTTCATATAACACTAAGTTACCTCAATGGGGATTTACATATCCCCCACAATAAGAGTATAGTAATATTTCTTCTTGACAATAAGGAGAGGGAATTTAAATCCACCAATGGTGATCTTGGCACTTGGCTCAATGACATTAATATTATTTACCAAAGTTTGCTTCTTCAAAAAATGCACGGGTATGTTGTTGGCCATTAACATGGAATGTGACCTTGCTCTTGTTGCAATCAATAACAGCCCTTGCAGTATTTAAAAAGGTTCTACCAAGGATAATCGACATGTTGTCGTCCACGGGCATCTCAAGAATAACAAAGTCTGTTAAGATAGTAACATTTGCAACAACGACAGGAACATACTCACAAATTCCAATAGGTACAACAATGGATTTATCAGCCATTTGCAAAGATATTTCAGTGGGTGTAAGCTTATTTAGATCAAATATTTTATATAAAGAGAAATGCATAACACTAACACCGGCTCCTAGATCACATAATGCAATTTTAACATAACTTCGTTTAATGGAGCAAGGTATTGTGGGTATACCTGGATCTCCCAACTTCTTAGGCACTCCACCTTCAAAAGAATAATTAGCAAGCATAGTAGCAATTTCAGTTTCAGGTATTTTCCTTTTGTTGGTAATAATATCCTTCATATACTTAGCATGCGGAGGCATTTTCGATATATCAGTCAAACGAGTTTGCAAAAGGACAAGTCTAATCATTTCAGCAAAGCGTTCAAATTCTTCCTCATACTTACTTTTAGAAGACTTACGAGGGAATGGCATGGGTGTATGAACCCATGGCTCTCTTTCTCTTCCATGTTTTCTAGCAACAAAGGCTCTTTTATCATAGCGT
The DNA here is from genome assembly GCA_039707655.1 of Elymus sibiricus. NCBI lineage: Eukaryota > Viridiplantae > Streptophyta > Magnoliopsida > Poales > Poaceae > Elymus > Elymus sibiricus. Next base: position 84,556,659 of record CM077665.1, read on the forward strand.
TTATTTTTAGGATGTGGGCTATAAAGATTTTCAGCAGGTTCTATTTCCACATCATTATCAGGTTCTTTATTATTGTTTAACGAAGCTTTTACATGAACATCACTACTATCATTATCATTATCACCAGGTGAATGTCACTAGCAGATTGAGTCTCAGCATCAGAAATAGAAACATCATTATGATTCTCAGAAGATTTTTCTATAATTGGTTCACTAGAAGCATTTATAGTCCTATCATTTTTCTTTTTAGAAGGACTAGGTGCATCATCATTAATACTCTGAGAATCTTGTTCAATTATCTGAGGGTGACCTTCAGGATAAAGAGGTTCTTGTGTCATTCTACCTCCTCTATCCATCACTCTAACAACATGATCATTCATGTTTTTATTCATTTCAGCAAGCAAATCATTTCATGACTTAGCAACTTGATCTAGTTGGGTGTGAACCATATAAGCATGTTTTCCTAGACCTTTAACATCATTGGCAATTCTAAACATCAAGTCACCCAAATGATCTATCATCATAGCATTATGTCTTAATTGTTCTTTAATATAGTTGCTGAAGTGTTCTTGCTTAACACACTGATACATCTCCAACGTATCTATAATTTTTGATTGTTCCATGCTGATATATTATCATTCTTAGATACTTTTTGGGTCATCATTTACCAATTTATAATATTTTTTAGCACTAACCTATTAACCCACTGCCAAGTGCCAGCTGTTGTTTTCTACGTGGTTTTTACTTTGCAGATTTACTATACCAAACGAAGTCCAATTGCCACGACACTTTTTGATGATTTTTTCTGGACCAATACAAGACCTAAAAGCTTTGGAGGATGGTCGGGAGCCGCACCAAGGCCCCACAAGCCAACAGGGTGCGCCCCTGGGGGGCGCCTTGATGGCTTGTGGCCCCCTGGTGGCTCTCCCGACATTGTTTCTTGGCCTATAAATTCTCTAATATATCAGAAACCCTCAAGAGAGTCCTGAAAACCTTTTTCCGCCGCCACAAGTCTCTGTTCCGCCACGATCCCATATAGAGCTCCGTTCCGGCACCCTGCCGGAGGGGAGATCGATCACGGAGGGCCTCTTCATCTACCTTGCTGCCCTCATGATGATGTGTGAGTAGTTCACCATAGACCTATGGGTCCATAGCTAGTACCTAGATGGTAATCTCTCTCTCATATGATCTTCAATACAATGATCATCACATCTTCGCTTTGATCTATCCGATGTAATCCTTTTGTGCGGTGTGTTTGTTGGGATCCGATGAATTGTGGGTTTATGTTCAGATTATTCATGAAAAGTATTTGAGATGTCTCTGAATTATATTATGTCTCTTAGGTGCATGATCATTGTAGCTTCGTAATGCTCTCCAATTTATTGATGTGCTTTGGCCAAGTAGATGGATATTTCATCGGTGAGAGTGGTGCGTTGTGGTAGGTTCAACCCGACGAGTTTCTATATCCCAGTGACAGAAGGGGAGAAGATACGTCTTTGTGTTGCTGCTACTAAGGATAAAATGATGGGGTTTATTCATATTGATTGAGTTTACTTTGTCTACATCATGTCATTGTTCTCCAAGCATTACTCTGTTTTACATAATACTCTAGATGCATGCTGAATATCGGTCGATGGGTGGAGTAATAGTAATAGGTGCATGCAGGAGTCGACCTATTTGCTTATGGACTCGATGCCTATATAGACATGATCATTGCCGTGAACATCGCATAACTATACGCTTTTCTATCAATTGCCCAACAGTAATTTGTTACCCTCCATACATTGCCTACATGAGAGATGCCGCTAGGGAACACTATGGCCCCCCGGGTCTATTCACTTATATATTCGCAAACGCTATTGCTACCTTGCTGCCTTTATTTACCTTTTATTTTATTTTGCAATTTATATTTATGAACAATTATCTACACAACTCATTTGCTTGCAAATAACGAGATCAAGGGGATTGACAACCCTCTTGCCCACGTTGGGTGCAAGTTGTTTGTTCTTTTGTGTGCAGCCGCTGAAGACGGTTGAGGATTGGTATTCCTATTGGTTTGATAAACCTTGGTTTCATAACGAAGGGATATGCTTACCCACCGTGTGCTACAACTACCCATTCCTCTTCACGGAAAACCCAACGCAGATCACAAGTATCACACACTAGTGCAGGCGCCTGCTATACAAACGGTTTTTAACCCCTTTCCTTGACGTAGTCTTAAACCATTGCCTTGCATGTGTGGGTGATGGGGGCGGGGCTATCCCACATGACACGGAAACCCGTCGGCGATGCCTGCACCCGGTCACACACGATGGGAAAAAATATATTGTGTGCGATTGGTTGGGCCATCACAAACAAATTTATTGGGGAAGTCGTGTGGGATGTGCTCAGCATCCAACACAGTGAATCCCAAACGTGCATTTTCGTTCGTATTGTACATCACAAACAATTTTTTGCATAACATCGTCTGTGTTAGGGGTGGCCATCACACACGGTGCCTAGAAGAAACTGTTTGGCATAGGGCTGTCATCACACGCGTTTTATGTGAAAACATATGTGAATGGTTCTTCTAACGCACACAGTTGTCGGCCAGAAGTCGCGTGTGATTTTTCACTGATCCAACACGCCAATTTTCCAGAAACCGTGTGGGTTTGTGGACGTCATCGCTCATGGTGTTGTATGACAAACCGTCTGCAATTGGAAACCTTAATAATCCGCCTAATTGATCTATTATTTATAATCCAGCTAGTAATCAAATTGACACTTCATATCAAGCACACAATATATGTCATTTCGTATTATGGCAACTAGGATTTCATAATTGAAATACATGAGAGTACAACATCATATAGGCATATACTACCCAATTACATGATAGGACCGAGTTTCACATGCAACATCTAAAACCTTTGGAAAGTAGCATCATATACGGTAAATAGACAAATGAATCTCGTCTAGAAAAATGTTGAAGTGGAAGGCAAATATTGAGCCTTCACTGATGTCGAAGGTCCTTGCAACTTTGTGCTGGTGCCTGTGGATGGTTTCCCGCCCATCCTTCATCCTCTTGAGGAAGACATTAAGATTATACCGTGGGTGCTGTATGAATACCTTCCTCGCCTCTTGACCATACAGGTGGTCTGAGACGTACTCATCGATGAACTGCTTTGGAAAGGCCTGGAAACAAAGATATGCACAAATTTTGTTTCGAAAAATTGAAATGTCGCAAAGGAAGAAAGACAAGGTAAAAGAGATAGTACCATCCTATAGTTGACTGATGTCTTCTTCATTGTGCAGAAAAACAACCTGTTGTTTTTCGTCGCTAGTTTCTTTATCTTAACAATCTTTCCGAGTTTCTTCATTTGACTAATATTCATGAACACATCATTTCCCCACATGCAAAATGGGTCAAACAGTGGGTCTAAACCTCTTACAATAGGACCTACATATGTAAGACCAAATCATTAGAAACCTAAATAATAGAATGGTTCCTGCAAATGCACAATAATGTGCTATTGGCCAAAGGATCATGAAAGTGCAAACCTCGATGGTAAACTTCAGTGTATCCCATTGTTCCCCCTGTAATGTATTTAAGATAGATATTGCTCAGGTTATAAGTGAGATTTGGCGTGCTCTCAGTAAAATATGTTAATGGAAAATAAACGCATTGTAGATCCAACATATTAATTCAAGCCACATGGAAAAGCCAAGTGTGCTAAGAACTATGAAATATTGCAATTGTATGTTTCACATGCATAACAAAACAAAATTGTACCAACAATAATCGAACATCACATTGCAGATGATCAGCAAAACAAATGAACCAAATAGTTAACTGAGCATCACATTGCACAATAGAACATACTAGAAGGTCAGATTGCGTAGTAGCATTACATTACATGTTTCACTAGAATTTCTTAAGGAAATGCAGGAGTAGCAGATGCAACAGGTAAAGCAAACATGCTTAACAGGCGTAGCTAGGTGAACACAGGTCATTAGTAATTAAGCTAAAAAACAAGCTATTCCTCGTCGTCGGAGATATCGATAACGATGGGCTTGGACGAGGGCGAGGCCTCCACATCGTGGGTGCCCTCCTCGTAGTGGTGAGTGGCCTCAGCCTGTCCGGGCACCAACTTGCCAGCTCTGGAGTTGAGGAAAGCACGCGCACGCTGAGAAAACAACTCGTAGTCATCATCGAAGGCACCAGCGGAGCCCTCGAGAAAACACAACGAGCTGTTTTTTAAAGCCGCCAGCCGCGTGGCAACGTCCGTGCGCGAGGCATCGACGATGGCCTCGACGGTGAGGTGATGCTCCAAGATCTGGGGGTCGGCACGCATGGCATCCATCACGGCCTCATCCGTGCATGCGGCCGCGATTTGCTTCTCCGCTGCCAAATGCTCCTTGAGATCCTGGCTATACTACGTGCACCATGTCTTTCGGCGGCGATTATGTGGGGTGTGGGCCAGTGATTTTGGTGGAATGTGTCGTGCCGGCGGTCGAGGCGTGTGGAATGGAGGAGGATGGGTGGAGGGGGAGGGGCTATGGGGAAGGTGTGGATTACGTGACTAGATGGAGGAGGCCCAGCAGTAGGAAGGAGCGTCGTCGGCGAGGTGGCGGCGCTGCAAGCAAGCAGTGAAGGTTTGAACTTAGGAAAGGAAGGGAGAAGCAGGGGAAATGTGGCTTTTGGTTGGTACAAGGGGTGGGGGAGGTTGATATTTGTGCGGCAGACCAAAATTTTGTTGGGTGCGGCAAAAAACTAGCGCGCATGGTCACATCGAACACAATCCCTTTACCAGAACTTTGTGCGATATCCAACAACACAAACGAATCCTATAGTTTATCCCGTGTGTGATGAGACTGAACATGGAAATTTTAGCCTCCATGCTTCCGGCGTAAGATATCGGATACTACATTGCACACGGTACTTGCATTTCATTTTCATTTGGAAGAGAAAATGGGGATACGGCGGCAAATTTTGGTCCAAGATATTTTGTACTGCATCACACACGATTCATGATCATGAACTGTTTGTGAAAGACTTGATTTTGAAAATGTTTTTACAACAAAAAAATTGGTTACTTCGACAATGGACGGTGTTTGGATTGCAATAAGATTTATCTGTAGTGAACACGGACCAATAGCAGTGTCGTGCTAAATATGGAATTATTCAGGGTCTGTTTGGCATTTTTATAATGTGTATAATTCAAATTTGAACTATCGTCCCAATGTCTGGTGCATCAAAGTGGGATGAAAAATCATATTAGTGTCCATGGCTTCATCTGTAGGCCATGAGCAAGAAATGGGAATGAATCTCAAACATCTCGGCATCTTGGCTCGACCACAAACGTTGAGAAACTTGGTTTTTAAATTACTATAAATCCAAAATGCATCAGAAATTCTAAAAACTTGGCATGTTGTCATGACATGGAACATATGTGCCATGGTAAAAAACTGTCCAACTTGGGACAATTTTAGGCACAAGTCCCTTACAAACCAGAGCTTCTAACTGCAAGCTTTGTGGTTCCGATAGGGAACACATCACCTTACGTGGGCAAAACGACATCCGCTCATCTTCTCGCCTTGAACTTTTTTGGAGGCAACATAGACCAGTAGGAGTGTCTTGGTAAAATAAGGAATTATTTAGGGTTATTTTTGTATTTTTATACGTTAATTGAGTTTTCTAGGCATTTAATGTGGATAATTAAAATTTTAACTAAAATCACAAGGTCCGGAGCATCAAGATGGGTTGAAAAATCACATAAGTGTCCATGGTTGCATTGTTTGGGCCCCATGTAAGATATGGGAATGGATTTCAAACATCTCGGGGTCTTGGCTCAGCCACATACATTGAGAAACTTGGTTTTATATTCACGTATAAATCAAAAACTCGTCAGAAATTCATGAAACTAGGCATGGTTTCATGGCATGGCTCATATGTGCTCTCGTAAAAATGTCCAATTTGGGACAAGTTTTGGCACAAGCCCCTTACAAACCTGAGCTTCTCATGGGAAGCTTTGTGGTCTCGATATGGAACGCGTTACCTTATGTGGGCGAATCGACATCCGATTGCTCTTCTCGTCTTGAACTATTTCTAGAGGCAACATATACCAAAAGGAGTGTCGTGCCAAAATATGAAATTATACATGCTTCGTTTGGCCTTTTTATACATTAATTGAATTTTATATACATTATTTAACGTGCATAATACAAATTTGAACTACAATCACAAGGGCTGGTGCATCGAAATGGGTTGAAAATCATATAAGTACATGCATCTTTAGGTCCCATGCAAGGTATGGGAATGGATTTCAAACATCTTGCGGTCTTGGCTCGGCCACATACATTGAGAAACTTGGTTTTATATTCATGTATAAATCAAAAACTCGTCAGAAATTCATGAAACTTGGCATGGTGTCATGACATGGCTCATATGTGCCATGGTAAAATCATATCCAATTGGGGACAAGTTTTGGCGCAGGAACACGTCACCTTATGTGGGTGAATCGACATCCGATGCCTCTTCTCATCTTGAACTATTTCTAGAGGCAACATATACCAAAATGAGTGTCATGCCAAAATATGAAATTATACATGGTTCGTTTGGCCTTTTTATACATTAATTGACTTTTATATACATTATTTAACGTGCATAATTCAAATTTGAACTACAATCAGAAGGGCTGGTGCATCAAAATGGGTTGAAAATCATATAAGTACATGCATCTTTAGGTCCCATGCAAGATATGGGAATGAATTTCAAACATCTCATGGTCTTGGCTTGGCCACACAAACATTGAGAAACTCAGGTTTTAAATCATGTATAAATCAAAAACTTGTCAGAAATTCATGAAACTTGGCATGGTGTCATGACATGGCTCATATGTACCTTGGTAAAAAAATGTCCAATTTGGGACAAGTTTTGGCACAAGCCCCTCACAAACAGGAGCTTCTCACGGGAAGCTTTCTTGTTTCGATATGGAACATGTCACCTTACGTGGGCGAATCGACATCCGCTAACTCTTCTTGTATTGAGCTACTTCTAGAGGCAAGATATACCAAAATGAGAGTGTCGTGCCAAAATATGAAATTATACATGGTTCGTTTGGCCTTTTTATACATTAATTGACTTTTATACGTATTATTTAATATGCGTAATTCAAATTTGAACTATAATATACTCACCCGTTCGCCACTGGAAACACCACTTCCCGTTCGACTTGCATGTGTTAAGCATGCCGCCAGTGTTCATCCTGAGCCAGCGATAAGCTTGTGCCTGTTTGGAGAGATCATCATAAATTATTAAAGTATGCCGTTCGTGGTACATAAAATACTCAGCCAGGGCTGCTCCCGTATAAGGAGCGAGGTATTGTAATGTAGCAGGTGAATCCGAATCCCGATTCGACAGGTCCGGTGCATCAAAATTGGTTGAAAAATCATATAAGTGTACATGCATCTTTAGGTCCCATGCAAGATATGGGAATGAATTTCAAACATCTCGGGATATTGGCTCGGCCAGAGAAACATTGAGAAACTTTTAAATCATGTAAATCAAAAACTCGTCAGAAGATTCATGAAACTTGGCATGGTGTCATGAACATGGCACATAAAGGCGTGATAACATTTTGTTTTCCTATTTGAGACTCATTTTTTAATATATATTTTCTTCTAGAGCCAACAATGAGAATATGACGTTAAATTATAGTAAATAATACTCACACCAAATTCAAGAAATTGGGCATGGCGTCATGATATAGAACAAATATGATGTGGTATTTTTCGTGTCCACTTTGAAAAAAGGCACACACATTAATAGCGAACAAAAGCTTTTTGGAACAAAGAACTGTCATGTTTCCACACAAACGTTGCATTATTTTCAAACCATGGGCGTTCTACTACCCTTACTGTAGGGGAACGTAGCAGAAAACAAAAATTTCCGACCAACGCACCAGCCCAGGACCACTATGGAGACTGCATACAAGGTTTGATCTTTATCGTTACCGACTCGTAGCGCAGCGGAAGTAGAGTCGATGACGATCGGCGGTGCAGATCCCCGCAGCTAGGATTTACAACCTCCCAACCACGAGGATGTATACCCTCATCGGTCCCTCGGACAGCCCTCCGGGAGGCGGTCGGACAGTCCCCCGGACGGTGTCGCGGACAGCCCTTCGGGAGGACCTCCGAAACTCGGATGGTCACACGGACAGCCCTTCGGGAGGCACTCTCGAACTAAGACCGAAACTACGATCTCTCTACAGAGTTGCACACATACGGTGTCATATATCCGGCAGGGCTTCGCCGTCCAGAACTAGTTCCCACCGGAACCCAGACAGCCTTTCGGCTCTACGAAACTATTTCGCTGGGAGGGAGAGAGAAAGCCAGATCATGCATGGCACTTGTATGTGAGAAGGGATGAGGTTTGGGCAGCCCCCTCACCTCCTATTTATAGGAAAACCAAGGGGTAGAGTTGCCATTCCAAAAACCCAAAAATGCCCCCACTTTATGTCATACACAAAGAGCATAAGAGGGAAAAGGGATGCCATGTGGAGCTCCATGGTGCTCCACTCACCTTGGCCGGCCACCCCCTTGGGGCCCCCCCCATGAGGGGCTTCCTTGGACCCCAAGGCCTTCTAGAAGCCTTTTGGGAAATATCCCAAAAGGTGGTTTTCCAAAAATATCCAAAAAGCACTTTCACTATTCACGACGTCATTTTTCAGCGTCCGTTCGAACTGAAAATATTTATGTGGGCTTAGAACATTTCAAGTACCCACTAAAATAATTTTCAATGTGTTCCGGAACAATTCCGGATTAGTGATTTTCATCAGCGAAAAGCATCCGAAGCGGTTCCGGCAGCTCCGGAACATTTCTGGTTTTTCTTCCGAAAAATTCCCAGAAGTTTCCAGAATGATTCTGGCACCCTCCAAGAATTATCAGGCATGTGCCGAAACCAATTTGACTTAATGGTATCCCCTGAAACAACTTTTCAGTTTTACCAAAACTGTTCCTGTGTTCTCTCTGCGGAACTTTTCCGGTGTCCGAAACTTTTTCGGTGATTTTCTCTCAGACTCCCTGTCTAGTATTCAGCAGATAGATGACCCTTAAGCGTGTGACCCTATAGGTTCGGTGAAGTATAGACATGACCCGGAACCCCTTCCGATCAATGATCAACATCGGAGCCGTGGACACCCATATTGACCCCTATACCCACACGAATGAATATTCGAGTGAACCTCCAGTTGCCGTGTGCTATTCCTGTTGCTTCGCGATATGTTACAAATACCCAAGGTGAGACATGTTGGCATCCCCGTGGATCAACAACTTGTCCACTATGCCAGTTACCTCGTTACCGGTATTGTTCTCTTTTCTCGTTTCCGCGTTCCGGCATCCTCGTGATCAAATCACAATATGTCTGGCCAGACGATGATGGTTACTGTAACACCGAGAGGGCCCGAGAATATCTCTCCATCGTCGGAGGAGCAAATCTCAATCTTGATCTATCTTGTTACTTGCCATACTTTTCCGTGAACCCGTAAGCCGCCGTAATAGCCACCCAGTAATGGATGACGTTTAACAAACCCCAAAGTTCACGAAGCAAGCACGAAGCAAGCACGAAGGAGCTCGATACTCTCATGGTCTAAGGAATTATGCAAACATTAACTATCTCTATGTTATTAACCATTAACTTGTGACGAATGTATCTCATAGCATAACATCAATTCGGGTCGATTCAACACAAGTGTTCTACCAACATTGTGCCCTCAAAATTGCCGGCATAGCCATGCCCATGATCTGGAAAACAGGATCATCATGCAATACTTGAGCCAATCTTAGAGGCAAGACTAGGAATACATTTTACCGTTTATTATACCACACGTGCAAATGAGTTTCCCTCCGGGCCTCGTGGATATTGCAGACTCGAGAATCATTGCAGTTATAGCATGGAATATAAACTTAATTAGGAACATGGGGATACATAATAACATTTATTATTGCCTCTTGGGCATATCTCCTACAGACTCCCACTTGCACTAGAGTCAATAATCTAGTCAATGCTAATGCACTTTACACCTATGGCATACTGGTGTAAAATATGCTTCGCTTGTGGTATAGCCTGATGTCCAACGGATCTGACAACTTAAGCTCCGTGTGTACCTTTGCATATCCTCGCGTTTTCATGCTTTCACAAAATTCATATTTTGTGTGGACTTGGCTTTGTATATATGTGAATCATTGGCCGAACCATGATTCCTCAGACTGAGTTATGGAGCAACTATCTACAATAGTGTCCCATTGACCAAAGCCATCTTGGAACCAAACTAAGTTCATGAATGAACTATATGATTCAACATCTTCTTTTTCGCTTCCAAAACGTCAACATACTTAGCCTCTGTTATAGAATTCGCCACAGTAACCTGTTTAGAACAATTCCAACTTACCGTGCCACCGTATTGTGTATTACACAAAACCCTTAATTTAAATCGAAAATCGCATGGAGCATTGATGAAGACTGTATCGATGTAACCTTTTACAATGAACTATTCATGATCTCCGCTTGCGAGAAAACATGTCATCAGTGCCACTGTGGCACTCAATGACCCTTTTCACTGTTGTCCCATGATCAGTACTTTTGATCACTTTGGTATCTATACTCGCAACAGTTTGGGAGTATCAGACATATCTGGTTGTTTTACATACCATGGAATACATGATTAATCCAAACACAAGAGTGTGTGGAATCTCCAGCATGTATTTTTCTCATCAGTGTTTTGGGACACCGAGTCTTACAAAACTCTTTCCATGTGACTTCGGCAATAATCACTCCTTGGCGGTTTTAGTGCTAAATTGTTTTAGCATCTTGTCAATAGGTATTTTTGCTTAGCCCCATTAGGCAAATCTATCTCCATAGATCATTATGCCTAATAGCAAGGCTATTTAGCCCAAGCACTTCATCGAAAACTATTTTCAAATGAAGTCCTAATTCGTGTCAAGAAATTTATTTCCAGTTAACAATGTGTCAAGCACACAAGGTTTTTAGAAATATTATTGTGCTCCCACTTACTTTCTTCAAACCACAAGCATCTTCATTATCCATTGATGAAATCAAACTCTTTTGATCATTTCATCAAAACGAAGATTCCAACTCCATTTTGCTCTCTTCTGTCCATTGCTGGAACTCTGAAGTTTGCATACTCACTAGCATCCTTTGGATCGACAAAATACTTTGGACTGTATCACATACAAATCCTAGTTTATTTTCCCATTACATGGAATTTTTTTTGTCATCCATGTTTCATATCTCATGATTGAAATATGTATTAATTGCTAGTTCAACCAGAACCGACTTTAAGCATCGCTAGGGTGAAACAACCTCATCGTAGTCAACTCCTTGAACTTGTTATTGTAACAAGTCGAGCTTTATGGATAAAACATTTTATCCACATCAGTTTATAGTTTCATAAATATTCGTTAGACTCTAAGTCTTCTGAAAGGTGTATCAAGGTTTTAATCTTGAATCACTTATATGGAAACTATCTCGGATTGTATTGGCATTGAGCCAATTCCGGAGTCAGGGCCCATCAACGCTTCCTTGTGTATCGTAGGTATACTGTTGTCTAACAACAATATCTCGTATGCGCATCTGAGAGATTTGCATGAGTTTTTCCTAGGTGGTTCAGCTGCAAGTTCGACCGAAGTCCATACATCTCATGTAGAGGCTTCCGTATCAGTCGCAGTAGGAAACTCTGGAATTACTTCCAAGGTCTCTTTCCTTTTATCTGATGATGAAGATACTATTTATCTCGTCGAGTTGCACTGTTCTCCCACTCACCTTTTTGAAAGAACAATTTTCTTCAAAAACTATACCGTTCTTTGTGGCAAAAACCTTAGCCTCGGTATAGTGGTGGGGGAATACCCAATAACTTGGGATAACCTACAAAGTAGCACTTGTCTGATTTGGAATAGGTTTGTAACCTTTTACACAAGCCCCATATTCCAAATGTTAAGAAAAGATATAACATGGTTGGGCGTACCATACCATGGCGTCATTTCAATAGACCCGATGGAGCTCTTTTCAGTGTAAAAGCCGCAGTCTCTAAAGCATCACTTTAAAACGGATAATGGCAAATTTATTTATGTCATCTTTGATCTTACCATGTCATGAATGGTTCGATTACATATTCACGGACTCTCCACTTGCAGTGGTTTTCCGGGAGGTGCAAGTTATGAAACCCCTTTCACAACTCATCATACATTCGCTAAACTTGTAACTCAAATATTCCTTTCTGCAATCGAATTGTAGAAACATAATTTTCTTGTTACAACAACTTCTACTTCATTTTTGAAAACCTTTCGAATGATTTCAAAAGATCCAGACTTACGTCTCATCAAGTAAATATCCATATATCTACTTTAGTCATTTCTGAAGAGAGATAAATCCACTACTTGCAACAACATTTATTGAACTACACACATCAAAATGTATGGTCACCAATAAGTTTGTTGCTCGTTCCTTATGGCCTGTGAACGGTATTTCAGTCACTTCACTTTTCGGACAAAAGTTGCAAGTGTCAGATGATTTAAAATCAATCGACTTCAAAATCCATCATAATGGAATTTTCCATGCGGGTTTCTCCAATGTGACCAAATGCAGTGCCACACTTGTGTGGTATTCTTTTAGTCTTGCGACATTTAGCGTCGGTGTTATGGATGTATCATATTTCCATCAATATTCATAACATACATCCCATCTTGGATGGAAGCATGGCCCTTCATGTTATTCATAATACTGAACAACAATTGTTCTTTTATGAACAACCCTTTTGCAACAAACATTGTGCACTGGGTTAGAGTGTATGAAACTCTAAAATGAATTATGAAAGTAAACACAGAGGTAATATATTAATATCATTTTTCATAACATACATCTCATTCATAATGAAAGTATGTCCCTTATGTTTATTCATAACACCGAACATCAAAAGTTCTCTTATGAACAACCTTCTTGCAAGACACCTTATGCAAAGGGCTAGAGTGTGTAAAGCTCTAAAATGAATTATGAAAGAAAACACATAGGTAATACACCGATGGAAGGTATAGTAACTTTTACTATGTTCCCAGCGTGTATCAAGACCTCATTCCTGGCTAGTCTTTCAGGCCATATTAGTTCTTGCATCGAGTCGCAACAGAATGCAATCGAGCGGGTATCTTTGTGATCAACTCACAATACCCAAAAATTAGTGATCAACATGTTTAACCATAATTCCCAAGAACTATATCTTTGACCAGCCTTCTATACATCAAAAACTTGTATGACATTCATACATGAGCTGGATATTCCAGTCTTCTTTCTATACTCCTAACAGTTTAACTTTCAGTATTTCTCCTACTCTCAGAAGAAGCACTCAACTTAAGAGTGACGTTTAGCCCCGGACTTCCTAGGCGTGAAAGTTTCACTAACACCCTTCAGACACTTCCTTTCTCTTTAAGTTGTTGTTTTATTCACCTTTCATAATATGACATGCGTTCTCCTGGATCCCTCTCTTATCAGTCGAATGCATAGTAAACACCTTTACTAATAGTTTGCAAACAAACATTGCTTTGGATATTTCATATCTTTCAGCCTTTGTTTGTATCTGAAAATTAATTTTTAGTTCCATGAATATCACATAACTATCCCAAAACTTTTGAAGTTCGGGTCTCATGGAAGCAAACGTATTGCACTTGACTGAAACGGAATTCCAGCTTTTGGATCGAAGGACGAGTGTCACATGATCCATAGCATTAGCGTGAGAATACCGAAAGCATGCGATAGGACAAAGTCCTTCTCGGCACTCTTGAGGACAATCCTCACATTACGTTACCAACCGTAAAGTTTTAACCAGATATTTAATAGCTATTCAATTTTAACAGGGAAGGTGGAAACGCGAGCCATCATTCTACAACTATTTATGCAAATCACACTTAGACAATGTTCAAAATTAATTGCACTAAGAATTAAAAGAATTAATTCTAAAGCGCGCTCCCACTCAAATCAATATCTCTCATAATTGATTGTGAGTGATTCAAGACCCGAGTTTTGATTGTTTGCCACGATGGTAGCATCACAGATGACGAAAATCTCAACCGGTAGGCCATCTTGCCAATCACATCTTTATGTGATTCTTGTTCATCTTTCGATGCATGTGTTCCGAGCTCAGGACTTTCCTGCCTGACCATCAAGACAACCAAGTGATCTTGCAGTGAGGTCTGACCTCACCCGCCTTACACTTTCCAGTCGTTCGTGCCCATGGTAGCATGTGGCACCCCGAAAGGATACATGCTGTGATGGTGCTACACTTTGGAGAACACTAACTACTTGATATTTTAAGTGAGAGATCACCCTAATAAAAGTGCTTACCGCGCAATCAAGAAGGGTGCATCATAAGGGATAAACATCTCAGGCAATTCATAATAGCATGATATGGTATAGCCCTTTCTGACGGAGAAGTCTAGTATTTCTTCGTCTTCGGCATTCGCATCGGTGTTCACCTTCGCGAAGATTGGCACCACCTTGTCGATGCACCAGATAATATTGCTATCTCTATAGCTAATAAAATAAGTGCATTACATAAGGTTGACACGCAGGTCATTAAAGTGCAATCATATGGCTCCAGCCATCATGCCGAATCATGACACGCAGGTCATGTTAATGAAATTACATCATATAGTCATCTCATACATAATCGAATTAATATGAGACTTGCTATACCACATCACATGCAAACCATCCCGCAAAACCAAGTTAGACGCCTCTAATTGGTTTATGCAAGAACTTGTTTTTCGTGGCTTCTAAGGTTTCGAAACAAACCGAAGCTACCAACGTCCATCATCAAGTATGATAATTCAAGTTGCTAGATTAACTTTGCGGGGTGTATGAAACACGAGATAATAAAATCTCGAGCCCCATACTGAACTTCGTCATACGCATGACCCCAGTGCAGATCATATCTGCATTGCCCTTTCGTTTGCGAAATTTCATCTTTCTTTTTAACTACAGTGGAATTCAATGAACTGTTAGCACTTCGTTGATCAATCAGGATCGCGGATTGCCAGAACATTGAAACTCCGCCATGCTGTTATCAAGATCAGAAATATGCAAATCCCAGGGAAGCAATAAGAACATTGGGTAACAGATTTCATCTGCTACCCGCACAAATAATTTTCAGTAATAGAACTCATCTACTACCTAATTATATTGTGCAACACCCATACATCTCTATGTATTCTAGATCGCAACCTGCATCTACGCATAGCACGGCTCTGATACCACTGTAGGGGAACGTAGCAGAAAACAAAAATTTCCGACAAACGCACCAGCCCAGGACCACTATGGAGACTGCCATTCCAAAAACCAAGGGGTAGAGTTGCCATTCCAAAAACCCAAAAATGCCCCCACTTTATGTCATACACAAAGGGCATAAGAGGGAAAAGGGATGCCATGTGGAGCTCCATGGTGCTCCACTCACCTTGGCCGGCCACCCCCTTGGGGCCCCCCCATGAGGGGATTCCTTGGCCCCCAAGGCCTTCTAGAAGCCTTTTGGGAAATATCCCAAAAGGTGGTTTTCCAAAAATATCCAAAAAGCACTTTCACTATTCACGACGACATTTTTCAGCGTCCGTTCGAACTGAAAATATTTATGTGGGCTTAGAACATTTCCAGTACCCACTAAAATAATTTTCAATGCATTCCGGAACAATTCCGGATTAGTGATTTTCATCTGTGAAAAGCATCCGAAGCGGTTCCGGCAGCTCCGGAACATTTCCGGTTTTTCTTCCGGAAAATTCCCAGAAGTTTCCAGAATGATTCTGGCACCCTCCAAGAATTACCAGGCATGTGCCGAAACCAATTTGACTTAATGGTATCCCCTGAAACAACTTTTCAGTTTTACCGAAACTGTTCCGGTGTTCTCTTTGCGGAACTTTTTTGCTGTCCAAAACTTTTCCGGTGTCCGAAACTTTTCCGGTGATTTTCTCTCAGACTCCCTGTCTAGTATTCAGCAGATAGATGACCCTTACGCGTGTGACCCTATAGGTTCGGTGAAGTATAGACATGACCCGGAACCCCTTCCGATCAATGATCAACATCGGAGCCGGGGACACCCATATTGACCCCTATACCCACACGAATGAATATTCGAGTGAACCTCCAGTTGCCGTGTGTTATTCCTGTTGCTTCGCGATATGTTACAAATACCCAAGGTGAGACATGTTGGCATCCCCGTGGATCAACGACTTGTCCACTATGCCAGTTACCTCGTTACCGGTATTGTTCTCTTTTCTCGTTTCCGTGTTCCGGCATCCCCGTGATCAAATCACAATGTGTCTGGCCAGACGATGATGGATACCGTAACACCGAGAGGGCCCGAGAATATCTCTCCATCGTCGGAGGAGCAAATCCCAATGTTGAGCTATCTTGTTACTTGCCATACTTTTCCGTGAACCCGTAAGCCGCCGTAATAGCCACCCAGTAACGGATGACGTTTAACAAACCCCAAAGTTCACGAAGCAAGCACGAAGGAACTCGATACTCTCATGGTCTAAGGAATTATGCAAACATTAACTATCTCTGTGTTATTAACCATTAACTTGTGATGAATGTATCTCATAGCATAACATCAATTCGGGTCGATTCAACACAAGTGTTCTACCAACATTGCACGCTCAAAATTGCCGGCATAGCCATGCCCATGATCAGGAAAACAAGATCATCATGCAATACTTGAGCCAGTCTTAGAGGCAAGACTAGGAATACATTTTACCGTTTATTATACCACACGTGCAACTGAGTTTCCCTCCGGGCCTCGTGGATATTGCAGACTCGAGAATCATTGCAGTTATAGCATGGAATATAAACTTAATTAGGAACATGGGGATAAATAATAACATTTATTATTGCCTCTTGGGCATATCTCCTACACTTACGTGCTGCCAAGCATCGTACTCTTTTATTGTCTAGGGCCTAAGAGATCCCGTGCGAGCAGCTGCTTGAGTTGATGAGAGGCGTGCGAGCTGGCCTCCGCTGCGTAGGCTCACCAGGAGGCTTGCGGGCAGTACGCCGCAGGCTCACCGAGAAGCGAGCTCTTAGACTTCCATATCCGTCCTCCTTGCTTCTAACCTGTCCATCAATGGTGCCTGAGCCACTATTTAATAGGCGGCTTTACTGCCCACTCACTCACAATCCTCTATATTTCTTCGCCTCCCATTCCCCTCCATCATTCAGACCTCCACGGTGACCAACGCCATGGCACACAAGGATCATATGCTACTAGTCTGCCGGTTTGGTGAAGCGACACTGAGCCAAATGAGATATAACATAAGGACAAACGGGATGCTATGGACATGGCCCTGGAAGAGGTGCATGCCGCAGCGGATGCTGCCCCGACGCACTCGCCAGCAACCATCCCCGTGACCGCGCCAGCAACCATCCCCGTGGCATTGACGGGTTGGTCGCTGAGCATCATCACAGCGCTGGAAACCACAGGCGTCAGGGAGGTCCCCGTGGACCCATGCGAGCTCGTGTATGTGTAAGCACCAGCGCCTCCTCCTGTGCCCGTGCTCGTGCACGCACTTGCACATGCCACGCCGGTCCCAGTGCGCGTGGCCGCATCCACGGCGCCTGACCCCGTGCGTGCGCCTGCACCCACCGCGCCCATGCCCGTGCATGTGACTGCACCCGTCACGGCCCCCTCAGCGGATTGGGACGCCGCCGTCGACAGCTTCCTCGTGGCGCCGCTAGTCGCCCCCCGACCCCACGCCCATCGATCGCGCGACGATCAGCTATTTGATTGGGAATTCCATAACATTCCGGTCTCGTTTGAAGAACTGAACAACTGCGCCTCGGAGCATGACAACGCCGGCGCAGGACGCCGCCTCCACCGCCGCAAGTAGTTTTCTTTATATTTTACCTCAATTGTATGAATGTAAAGTCAAAGCTTGACTGAATGAAATCTATGGTTTGATGAACTAAGTATTTATCTATGAATTCACATATAGTAAACAAAAACCATCATTGTTTTCTCTAAATAAACACTCATCACAAACGGTTCGGGTTGAATACCCGTTTGTAGATCGACAACTATCTTTCCTTTGCCCATAAGCCAAGTGAAAAATTGGCGCCAAGGATTGGTGCAATGCATCATTGCAAACGTTTCTCTAATATGACCCGTGTGTCTAGTACAGACAATCCGAGAAGATTTGCATCTATCATATTGGGTAAATTGCCATGTGTCAAATCAAAAACATTGGCATTTGTTGACCTAATAACATTGGCATTTGTCAACACTGTAGCACTAGCATTTTTCAAATTTTGCAGGAACAAAATCACAATTAGGGTGTAATTTCGCAATGGAAATTCACTAAACATGGATTTCATTCATACATTAAGCAGTGGTCTTTGTACAAAACAGTTCAACTCGACAGTTGAAGCGAACAAACTTTTACCCAATTGTTGCCAACCACGTACTGAAATAGCTAGTTCAACTATATATACAAGCTAATTTGAAGTACGTGGTACAGTTCAACCATATCTATTGTTAGATGAACTGAACAAAATAGCCCCTAAATACTAGTACTACGGAGGGGCTTTGTACTACTTCCAGCAAAATCGAGCGCGCTCAGTAAGAGCCAGTGGAGGAGGAGCCTGTCGACGAGTTGGTGGAGTCGTGTCCGTCGCCTGCCAGTGTTCCCCTCCGGCGCTGAAGACGCCCCTCCTCAAAGCGGTGGGACTCGGCGTAGATCTATGCATTCGGCGCCACCGCCGCTGCTTCGCCTGCGGCCAATGCATCGGTGAGTTTCTTCATGTGCATGACCTGGCGCTCCACCTCCTTCTCTAGGAAGTAGATGAAGCATGCAAGGTTTGCGACACAGAAGCCCGACGGCGGGCCTTGTGCGGCATCCAACTCCCGCATTCGGGCTGTGGTGGCGGAGCGGGTGATGACCCCGCTGCCTGACGGCGGGGTCATGGCCAAGACGGACGATGGTGTGGTGGCGGCCGCGGTGGCCACCGACAACAGCTGCCTTCGGGCAGCGGTGGTGGAGCATGTAGTTGGTTGCGTGCGCACCCACACAAGGGACGCCACGTGCACTAAATGCTTCTAAGGACTGCCGTGCCGACACGGTGAAGCCTCCCAGCTGGAGTTGTCCTCTGGCGGAGTGGCTGAGCGACAAAAAACGGCCGGTGCCATTGGTGATTGGGGGAGAAGCAAACTAGAGAAGCTACGGGGAGGGACGGTATGAAGGCAATGTGGAGTCGCCGGCCGTGAGGGTTTATATTATATAGCAGGCCGGCAAGCATTGGGGATTTGGGGATTTCGCCGAGCCGGGCGGGAAACTAGAGCTGTAGCACGGTTTTGTGCGTGGGAACGGGTTCATCGAGCCAACGCGTGGCCATAAGCGGTGCCAAATCGTGCACTGGAATCCTCGGGCGGCAACACGCTGACAAGACGTGAGAGAGGAGGACGGGTGATGCACAGGCAGACGGGTCATAATAATAAAACGTCTATGATATCAATACAGGAAAACGACACTTCCCAATGTAGCGTCGATAATGATTATATCCATCGCTGAAAACTGTTCGGCAACAACCGTCTGCCCACAACACACACCACTTTTTAGTATGAATCGTTTGGGTTATTATTGGTCTTCCCACACATTTCTGATGAATGAACTGTTTTCCTGGTATCACACACACCTTGTTATGGTAACTCGTTTGTGTTCTAGCACGATCAACTCAAACAGTTTGTCTGAATGAATTGTATGTCGTACTTCACACATGTATGTGTTTTGAGAACCGTTTGTGTTATCTTGTCTAATCGCAAACAGTGCATAAGCACCAACTGTATGCCCTGCATCACACACGCTAGTCTAATCTCAAAGGTGCCTCGTGGACCAATCATTCACACAGTTTTCGTTATTGACGATGGAGGTATAACTATACCGTTTGCGATGGCTCGATCACACACAGTTTGGGCGAAGGGTCTCTGATTGATGTGTCGTCTTTGGACCCTTCTGCAGTAGTGACAATATAATTATCAAATTCATCCATGCATTGACTAGGCGTCTTATTATAAGGTATATCACTTTCATTAAATGTATAGAGAGATTTTACCTCTACTACCTGTGTCGGGATGTCAAGTACATGTATTTCTTCGATAGGTGGTAATTTCTTGACATCTTCAACTTTAATACCTTTTTCCTTCATAGATTTCTTGGCTTCTCTCATATCTTTAGGACTGAGGAATAGAATACCTCTCTTCTTTTGAATAGGTACCGACGATGGTTCAGGAAGTGTCCAATCATTAGCATTTTGTAATATGTTATTCAAAAATTCTTCATCTTGCTCAACAGTTCTTTCCCTGAAAACACAACCAGCACAACTATCGAGGAAGTCCCTAGAAGCATCGATTAGTCCATTATAAAAGATATCAAGTATTTCATTTTTCTTAAGAGGATGATCTGGCAAAGCTCCAAGTAACTGGACAAGCCTCCCCCAAGCTTGAGGGAGATTCTCCTCTTCAATTTGCATAAAGCTAAATATTTCCTGTAAGGCAGCTTGTTTTTTATGAGCAGGAAAATATTTTGCAAAGAAGTAGTGAAGCATATCCTGGGAACTATGCATATAACCAGGAGTAAGTGAAAGGAACCATTCTTTAGCCTCGCCTTTTAGCGAGAAAGGGAAAAGCTTAAGGATATAATAGTAGCGTATCTATTCCTCATTAGTAACTAAAGCGGCAATATCATTCAATTTCATGAGATGTCCGACAATAGTTTCAGTCTCATAACTATGGAAAGGATCGAACTCTACTATAGTAATTAATTCAGGGTCTGCAGAGAATTCACAGTCCTTATCAGTAACAAATATAGGAGGAGTAGCAAATTTAGGATCATGTTTCATTTTCTCCATCATAGATTTTTCTTCCAGTTTGCATAGTAGTTTCTTCATATCATCTCTATCATTACAAGCAAGAAAGTCCCTAGCTACCTCACCATCCATAACATAACCTTCAGGTATATCAGGCAATACATATCTATTGGGAGGACGTGGTGTAATAGGTGATTCAAACTTTTCATCAGTTTCAGCATTTTCAAGTTCTATAGATCTCGCAGTATGAGCATCAAGCAAATCACCAAGTGGCACAGTTTCAGTTTCATCATGTGTAGTCATAGTAGCATCATTAATTTCAGAGGCAACATCATCAAGTTCATGTGACATATCAGGACGATCAACAGGTGGTGGTGTAATAAGCTGATTCAAAATAGAAGGTGAATCAAAAGAAGAGCTAGATGGCAGTTCTTTACATCCTCTCGTGCAAGAGGGGACGATCTTAGTTCAAGTATCTTTAAGATTCTTCATAGTAGCAATTGGATATCCTCAAGTTAACACAATAAATAGAGCCATGCTCCCCCAGCAACGGCCCCAGAAAAAGGTTTTGATAACCCACAAGTATAGGGGATCGCGACAATCTTCACGGGTAGTATGTCACCCTAATTTATTGATTCGACCCAAGGGGAGCCAAAGAATATTTATTGGCCTTGACAGTTGAGTTGTCAATTCAACCGCACCTGGGATATCTCTCTACAGCAAGAGTTTAGTAGCATGCCAAATAATAGTAGTAGCAATAATAGTGATAGCAATAGTTTTGGTAACAGTAGTAACAATAGAAATTGAGTAGCAGGTGTGACAGTAACAGCTGCAGTAGTAACTTAGCAAGATTCAGTATATGTAAAGCGTAGGCCATGGTGCAGTGATGGAAATATATGGATGATATCAATCATGTAATAGTTACACACTAGAGCGACACAGAACTAGCTCCAATTCATCAATATAATGTAGGCATGTATTTCGTATATAGTCATACGTGCTTGCGATAAGAACTTGCATGACATCTTTTGTCCTACCCTCCCGTGGCAGCAGGGTCCTATTGGAAACTAAGGGATATTAAGGCCTCCTTTTAATAGAGAACCGGAACAAAACATTAAAACATATTGAATACATGAACTCCTCAAACTACGACAATCACCGGAAAGAATCCCAACTATTTTCACCTTGGGGTATGCGGATCAAGACACGTAATAGGTACATACAACTTTCAAGATAGGATCCAAATCAATCTTATATTCAAAGATAATATAATAAGTTCAGATCTGAAATCGTGGCACTCGGGCCCTAGTGACAAGCATTAAGCATAGCAAAGTCCTAGCAACATCAATCTCAGAACATAGTGGATACTAGGGATCAAGCCCTATCAACTTTACTCGATTACATGATCAATTCCATCCACACCCATCACCGACCATCAAGCCTACAAAGGAATTACTCATGCCTGGGGGTGAGCATCATGGAATATTTGATGGAGAAGGGTTGGTGATGACGTCTGCGATGATCTCCACTCTCCGGAGCCCCAAACGGACTCCAGATCAGCCCTCCCGAGGAAGAACAGGAGGTGGTGGCAGCTCCGTCTCGTAGATCGTGATGAAAACTTCTCTTTGATTTTTTCACCGTCAATAGGAATTTCTAGGAGTGGAATTAGGGTTGGTGGAGCCCGCGCCCAGATGGCTCCTGGCCCACAGGCACACCCCCTCCAGTGGATATTTGCTCCAAAATTCATCATAAATCCTAGAAATAATTCACAAAAAGTTTCGTCTAATTCGAAAAACTATTATTTCTGCACAAAAATAACACCAAAGTAGTTCTGCTGAAAACAACGTCAGTCCGGGTTAGTTTCATTCAAATCTTGCAAATTCGAGTCCAAAACAAGAGTAAGAGTGTTTGGAAAAGTAGATACGTTTGAGATGTATCAGTTACTTGCCCGAGTTTTGATCGTTGGTATCTCCATACCAAGTTCAATCTCGTTACCGGCAAGTCTCTTTACTCATTCTGCAATACATGATCCCGTGACTAAGTTCTTAGTCACATTGCTTTGAAGGTTCTTGTGATGTTGTATTACCGAGAGGGCCTAGAGATACCTCTTCGTCAAACGGAGAGACAAATCCCAGTCTCGATCCATGCCAACCCAATAGACACCTTCGGAGATACCTGTAGAGCACGTTTATGATCATCCAGTTACGAATCGACATTTGGTACACACAAGGTATTCCTACGGTGTCTGGGAGTTGCATGATCTCATGGTCTTGGGAACAGATACTTGACATGAAGAAAGCAGTAGCAAAAAACTAAGTGATACGATCAAATGCTATGCTTACGGTTGGATCTTGTCCATCACATCATTCTCCTAATGATGTGATCCCGTTATCAAATGACAACTCATGTCTATGGTTAGGAAACCTTAACCACCTTTGATCAACGAGCTAGTCTAGTAGAGGCTCACTAGGGACACTGTGTTGTTTATATATCCACACATGTATTTTAGTTTCCAGTCAATACAATTCTAACATGGATAATAAACTATTATCATGAACAAGGAAATATGATAATAACCAATTTATTATTGCCTCTAGGCCATATTTCCAACACAATCATTGGATCCCAACAAACACACCGCAAAGAAGATTATATCGAATAGATCACCATGAAGATCGCGGTGAACTTCATATTGAATATCAAAGAGAGAGAGAAATCCATCTAGGTACTAGCTATGGACCCGTAGGTATGTGGTAGATTACTCACACATCATCATGGGAGCAGCAAGGTTGATGTAGATGCCCTCCATGATCGATCCCCCTCCGGCAGAGTACCGGAACAACTCCAGATGGGGACATGGTGGAACAAGGACTTGCGGTGGCGGGTTCTCGATTTTTAAGAATATATAGCATTGGGATTAGGTCAAGAGGCGGTGAGAGGTGACCCCAAGCCATCAGAACGCCACCATGGCGCGCCCTATTGGCTTGGCGTCGCCTCACAGGGCCTCCGGTCTTCTCCCAAAGCTTCTAGGTCTTTTTTTGGTCCAAACAATCATCAAAAAGTTTCGGGGCAATGGACTTTGTTTGGTACAGTATTCGTGAAAGACCAAAAACAAGCAAAAAACAATATGTGGCACTAGGCACTAGGTTAATAGGTTAGTTCATAAAAATGATAGAAAATAGCATATAAGTGCATATATAGTATCCTAGAATGATAATATAACAACATGGAGCAATAAAAAATTATAGATACATTGGAGACGTATCACTGCTCCGTTTGATTCCGAGAAGTTTGTGAGCAACCCTCTCTCCCGAGTGATGTGACTTTAAAATTCACCGAGATAGAAAAACCAGAGCCGAAAAATTAGATAGTGGTTTAGCTTCACTCGAATCTAAGTCCAGTTTGCTCCACCTATTACTCTTGAGAGATGTCAACTCTCTACTCGGAAACCAATAGTAATTGTGGTTCTCGAAGAAGTCTGTAAAGGTTTGGAGATCACCTGAAGCATCTACCACGAGTGATCGACATTGCTTGACGAACCAATTGTCGTGGAGAATAGGATGAAGAGAGTTTATCTTCAGTGTTAAATCACAGCCCCTCCAATCAAACATAGTCCTTTTGCAGAAGGGTGAACTAGTCTATCAAACACCTTGTCACCATCGAGCACCTCAGATGATTTCTATCCCTGCTTTCATTCCATTTGGTGCAGTATGCTAAGTATCAAATATGTGATATCCTCTAATGCATGAGTTCAATAATTTTTTGGTAGTTTAGTTCTTAATCACCGTAGCTTAATGTTCACTAGCTCCGCTGTTGGGTTCCGAGATATTTAAAATTTCTGAAAGAAATTTTAAACTCCCATTCACCCTCCCCCCTCTGGTAGACATACTTAGTTCCTACAGAGGTGATCAAAGCTTTTGGATTTATACACGTTTATGGAGAATCTTGTATTTACAAGAAAGTGAGTGAGAGTTCTATAGCATTTCTAATACTATATGTGGATGGCATATTATTGATTGGAAATGATATAGAACTTCTGGAAAGCCTAAAAGGATATTTGAAGAAGAGTTTTCAATGAAAGACCCCAGTGAAGAAGTTGACATATTATGCATCAAGATCTATAGAGATAGATCAAGACGCCTCATAGGACTTTCACAAAGTACATACCTTGAGAAGATTTTGAAGAAGTTCCAAATGGATCAGTGAAAGAAAGGGTTCTTGCATGTATTGGAAGGTGTGAAGCTGAGAAAGACTCAATGCCCAACAATAGCATAAGATAGAGAAAAGATTAGGGTAATCCCCTATGCATGCCTTAGCCATAGGCTTTATCATGTCTGCCATGCTATGCACTAGACCTGATGTGTGCCTTGCCATAAGTATGACTGGGAGGTTTCAGAGTGATCCAGGAGTGGAACACTTGACAATGGTCAAAATATCCTTAAGTACCTAAAGAGGACTAATGAAATGTTTCTCGTTTATGGAGGTGATAAAGATCCCGTCGTAAAGGGTTACGTCGACGATAGCTTTGACACTGATCCGGATGACTCAAAGTCTCAAACCGGATATGTATTTGTTTTGAATGGTGGTGTAGGCAGCTGGAGTAGCTCCAAGCAGAGCATTGTAGCAACATCTTCATGTGAAGCAGAATATATAGATACTTCGGAAGCGGTGCAGGAAGGAGTCTAGATGAATGAGTTCATGTCCAATCTAGATGTGATACCTAGCGCACCGGATCCCATGACTATCTTTTGTGACCACACTGGAGCCATTGCCATTGCCAAGGAGCCCAGGTTTCACAAGAAGACCAAGCATATCAAACGCCGCTTCAACTTCATCTATGATTACATCAAGGAAGGAGACATAGATATTTCCAAAGTACATACAAATATGAATGTTGCAGACCCGTTGACTAAATCTCTTCCAGGAGCAAAACATGATCAACACGAGAACTCTATGGGTGTTAGATACATTACAATGTGAAATATATTATTGACTCTAGTGCAAGTGAGAGATTGCTAGAAATATGCCCTAGAGGCAATAATAAAGATGTTATTATCATATTTCCTTCTTCATGGTAAATATTTATTATCTGTGCTAGAATTATATTGACCGGAAACTAAGTGGGTACATAAATGAATATCGTGTCCCTAGTAACATCTACTAGACTAGCTCGTTGATCAAACATGGTTAAAGTTTCCTAACCATAGACATGAGTTGTCATTTGATAACGGGATCACATCATTAGGAAAATGATTTGATGTACAGACCCAACCATAAGTTTAGCATATGATTGTGTCACTTAGTTTAATTGGTACAACTTTCTTCATGTCAAGTATATGTTCCTTAGACCATGAGATCGTGCCACTCCCTTACACCTGAGGAATAATTTGTGTGTATCCAAATGTCACTTCATAAATGGGTGATCATAAAGGTGGTCTATAGTTATCGCGAAAAGTGTTTGTTGGGTTGCATGGATGGAGACCGGGATTTGTCACTCTATATGACGGAGAGATATCTCTAGGCCCTCTCGGTAACACGATATCCAAAGTAGCTTGCAAGTGTGTGAGTAATGAGTTTAGTCACGGCGACATTGTATTATGGAACGAGTAAAGAGACTTACCGGTAACGAGATTGAACTACGTATGATGATACGACGATTGAATCTCACGCACGTAACATATCGCTGGACAAAGGGAGTTGTATACAGGATTAACTGAATCCTTGACATCGTGGTTCACCCGATAAAGATCTTCGTTGAGTGCAAGAATCAATATGGGCGTCCAGGTCCCGCTATTGATTATTGATTGGAGAGGTGTCTTGGTCATGTCTGCATGATTCTCGAACCTGTAGGGTCACACACTTAACATTCGATAACGCTAAGGTAGTATTGCGATATTAAAAATGGCAAGACCTAATATTGTTCGGAGTCCCAGATGGGATTCGAGACATCACAGGAGCTCCGGAATGGTCCAGAGGTGAAGATTTATATATGGGAGTTCGTATTCAGGGTTCCGGAAAATGTTCGGGATTTTCCGGTATTGTATCGGCAAGGTTCTAGACGGTTCTGGAGTGGGGCCCACCTGCATGGGGGGGCGCACATGGACCTGGGTAGTGTGGAAAGGCCCCACAACCTTGGTCTTGGCGCACCAAGATCCCTTCCTAACAGGAATAGGGTCATATCATGAACGGATAAGATCAAGATCCCTAAAAAGGGGAGATAGCGATCGGTGGGCAAGGAAAGGAGGCATTCCCCCCCCCTTGACCAGCGACCCTAGGGGCTTGGAGTGCAAGCCACCAGGCCCTCCCATGCCTATATAAATGTGGGAAGGCGTAGGGTGCAGCACATCTCTACACCTCTCCCTCTCCCTCCACTTCTTGGTACGCGCTTGGTGAAGCCCTGTCGGTGTTCTGATGTGATACATCTCCAATGTATCAATAATTTATGAAGTATTCGTGCCATATTTAGCCAAGTTTTATATGTTTTGGTGCACTTTAATATGATTTGAATGAAACTAACCTGGATTCATGGTGTTTTCAGCACAACAACCATTGTTATTTTTTGTGCATAAATAGAAGTTCTCAGAAAATTTGCGATGATTTTTTATGGAGCAAAAGAGACCCATGGAATGCCGAGGATGGACCAGGGGGTGGCATAGGGCGCCACGAGCCTAGGGGCGCACCCCCGAGCTCGTGGACCCCTCGGGTATCCCCCTGGCATGAAACCGACGCCAAAAATTCCAATATATTCCAAAACTACCAGAAAGAAACATAGAACTCCCGTGCCACCGCTGCAAGCCTCTGTTCCAAAGCAATCTCATCCGAAGCCCTTTTCTGGTGCCCCGTCGGAGGGGGAAATCATCACCGGAGGCCATCTTCACCATCCTGTCCGTTTCCATGATGAGAGGGAGTCGTTCACCCTCGAGGCTCAGGGTATGTAGCCGTAGCTATGTGTTTAATCTCTCTCTCTCTCTTGCTCTCTCGTGTTCTTGTGCCGACATGATCTTGATGTATCATGAGCTTTTTTAATATAGTTGGATCATATGGTATTTTATCTCTCTATCTTGATGTCATGAATTGAGTCTTTCCCTTTGAGGTTTCGTTATATTGGATTGAACACTTTGGATTTGAGAACACTTGATGTCTTGCATGTGGATACCCCTGGTGACAATGAGGTATTCTATTGAGTCACTTGATATATGTTTTGGTCATCGACTTGCGGATTTCCATGGTGACATTGGGGGTGATCTATGAACATAGGTTGATGAACATTTTCATCCTACTTTCTTCGATAGAAATCTTGGGGTACTCTTTGAAGTTCTTTGTTTTGGATTGAATACGATGAATCTGAAATTGTTTGATGCATGTCAAATAATTAACTCATGGATACTTGCGGTGACATCGGAGTATCTGGGTGACATTAGAGTTGGTTGATGCATATCATAGGTGTTATTGTAGTACCAACTCTATGGATGTTTGTGCCACTTATAGGGATGGCTCAGTAGATTGATCAGAAAGGATAATTTTGAGGTTGTTTTACTACCTACAATAATTACATCTTATGCTATCCGCTAGATGGGAACTTTGGAGTGATTCTTTGTCGCACGGTGAGGGATTGTTATGTGATTCAATTATGCTAGAATTGTAGCGAGATTGCAGTAGTGAATGTATGAACCCTAGGCCTTGTTTCTAAGCATTGCAATACCGTTTTTGCTCACTTTTTTCACTTTATACCTTGTTGTTTTGTTTTATTTAGATTATAAAAACAAATTTCTACTATACACACTAAACTTGTCATCTCTTCGCCAAACTATTGCACCTATACAATTCGCCATTGTATTGGCTATGTTGGGGACACAAGAGATTGCTTGTATTTGATTGCAGGCTTGTTTGAGAGAGACCACCTTCATCCTACACCTCTTGCAGATTGATAAACCTTAGGTCATCCACTCAAGGGAAATTTGCTATTGTCCTACAAAACTCTATGCTTTGAGGCCCAACAGAGTCTACAAGAATAAAGTTGCATAGTATACATCAAGTTCTTTTCTGGCGCCGTTGCCGGGGAGGTGAGTTCTTGAAGGTATATCTTTAGATATTGCAATTGAATCTAATTGTTTATTGTTTTATCACTAGTTGGCTTTATAAAAAGAAAACTTCAGCAAAAATGGAAATGAGGTCGCCTCAAATTCTTCGTCTTTATAATGTCTTTCTTGAAAATGATGGATCGGAAAATTGTGCCAAAGTGTTAGAAGAATAATTCATAAATTTCGTGAATTATAAGCTTGATTGCAATGTTGCTAGTATGAATTCTGTGAATATCCATAATTCCAATGATATTGAATGAAGATGATCTTTTTAGTTCTCCCCACTTTTAATGATCAAATTTATTATGTTGATAGCATGCCTCCTATTTATGATGATTGCAATAATTATGAAAGTGGGTTTGAAGAGGGCCAACTTTAGGTAATAATTATCCAACTATATTGGAGGATGTTCCATCTTATTATAATGATGAAAGTGGATCTGGAGAGGTCATGACCTTATTTAGCAATGATTCCACTATCTTGGAAGAGGTTTCGATTGATTATGATGGGAACAAAGTTGCTACTTATGATGATTATTGTGATGATACTTATGTTATAAAAAGTAGTGATAAAAATTCTTACAAAACTTGTCATAATTATGAATACCCATTTACTGAACATTACTCTTGTAATGTGGAAACAATTTATAGTATTCGGGTTTCATATGATACTCCCACTATTTTGAATGACAAGAAAATTGCTTATGCGGAGAGTAATAAAAATTCTATGCTTGTGGCTCATGAAAGAACTGCTTTGTGTGACAGTTATATTGTTGAATTCATTAATAATGCTACTGAAAATTATTATGAGAGAGTAACATATGATTTTACATACCTCAGTAATATCAAGTTTCCTCTCTATGTGTTGAAAGTTTGAAAGTTATGCTTGTTTTGCCTTCCTATGCTAGTTGATTTTTTCTCCCATAAATTGTTTGCTTACAAAATCCCTATACATATAAAGTGTGTTAGGCTTAAATGTGTTTGATATATGCTTCATGATATTCCGTTTATGTTTCAATTATTCACTTTTATGTGAGCATCATTGAAATCATCATGCCTAGCTAAAAGGCTCTAAAGAAAAACGCTTGTTGGGAGACAACCCAATATTTATCCTTCCTGTTTTTTGTGTTCACATGATTAAGCTATTGTATCAATCATGTTGTCTTCCTTTTATTTCAATAATGTGCTGATACGTCTCCAACGTATCTATAATCTTTGCTTGTTCCATGCTGTTATATTATCATTCTTGGATGTTTTACAATCATTTTATTACAACTTTATATCATTTTTTGGGACTAACCTATTGACATAGTGCCAAAGTGCCAGTTGCTATTTTTGCTTGTTTTTTACTTCGCAGAAAATCAGTACCAAACGGAGACAAAATGTTACGGGGATTTTTGTGGATTTTTTACGGACCAGAAGAAAGAAGATGGGCCAAAGAACACCAGAAGAGGGGGCCCAGGGTGGCCAGCACCCACCAGGGCGCGACAGAGGCCCCCTGGCGGGGCCTGGTGGGCGCTGGGCACCTCGGGCACCGCCTCAACCGACTATCGAGCCTATAAATTCCCAGAAAATCCAAAAACCCTAGAGGAGTCAACGAAACACAATTCCAGCCGCCGCAAGTTCCAGAACCGCGAGATCCAATCTAAACACCATCACAGAGGGGTTCATCTTCCTCATAGGTGCCTCTCCGATGATGCGTGAGTAGTCCACCATAGACCTTCAGGTTCGTAGGCAGTAGCTAGATGGCTTCTTCTCTCTCTCTTATGATTCTCAATACAATGCTCTCTTGGAGATCTATTTGATGTAAACTTTTGCGGTGTGTTTGTTGGGATCCGATGAATTTTGAGTTCATGATGAGTTTCTATCCATGAATATTATTTGAGTCTTCTTTGATCTCTTATATGCATGATTACTTATAGCCTCATATTTCTTCTTCGAATCTTTGGTTTAGTTAGGCCAACTAGATCGATTTTTCTTGCCATGGGAACATGTGCTTTGTGATGGGTTCGATCTTGCAGTGTTCTTTCCCAGTGACAGAAGGGGCAGCAAGACACGCATGTATCGTTGCTATTAAGGATAACAAGATGGGGTCTATTCCTACATGAATAGATCTTGTCTACATCATGTTATCATTCTTATTGCATTACTCCATTTTTCCATGAACTTAATACACTAGATGCATGCTGGATAGCTATCGATGTGTGGAGTAATAGAGGTAGATGCAGGCAGGAGTTGGTCTATCTATCTTGGACGTGATGCCTATATAATGATCATCGCCTTGGATATCGTCATGACTATTCGATTTTCTATCAATTGCCCAACAGTAATTTGTTCACCCACCATGCGCTATACTCATGAGAGAAGCCACTAGTGAATCCTACGGCCCCCGGGTCTACTTTTCCAACATATTGCTTTCCGATCTATGTTTTTTGCAATCTTTGTTTTCAGATCTACAAAACCAAAAACCCAAAAATATATTTCTGCATATTTACTCTTTTTATTTGTGTTCTTGAGAGATCTATCTCTCCTATCTATCACTACCTAATCTATCTATTTACCGTAGAGAGATTGACAACCTCTCTTTTGCGTCGTGTTGCAAGTATTTGTTGTTTGTGTGCAGGTGCTGCTTATTGGGTGGTGGTGATCCTCCTACTGGTTCGATAACCTTGGTTTCATAACTGAGGGAAATACTTACCATCGATGTGCTGCATCATCCCTTCCTCTTTGGGGAAATACCGACGCAGTC
This sequence comes from Elymus sibiricus, assembly GCA_039707655.1. NCBI lineage: Eukaryota > Viridiplantae > Streptophyta > Magnoliopsida > Poales > Poaceae > Elymus > Elymus sibiricus. The sequence goes on from CM077665.1 coordinate 84,588,377, forward strand.
CAAGCCACGTCATGTGCCAAGTAAAGGCTTTGGGATAGTGTGGATACTTGTTGATTTGATTCTGTGCAAAAATAGAAACTTTTGCGCCCAATATATGAATTATGTGATTTTACTGGAGCGTCAAAGTATTTTCAAATTTTGAAAAACTATTTATCTGCAAATTATCTATGTATTAATAATTGTTTCATAATTTAATAATTAGGGAAGTATATTTTTAATTCAGGTCTTTACACACTTCTTTGTTTTTGGCAGATTCTGTTTTGCATGCATACCTTGCTTGTTTTAGTGTTTCCGTAGCTTATATTGAGTAATATTATGGGAACGGTACAATAAAATAGGTAGTATGTGAGAAAAAAATATAAATCTTGTCTTGAAAGTACCTATGTGAACGATCTATTTTTATTTTCCTAACCAATCTCACGAAGTTCCGTTGAGTTTTTGTGATTGAAGTTTTCAGGTTTTGGGTGACATACCGATGTGAGGAGAATAAGGAGTGGCAAGAACCTAATCTTGGGGATGCCCAAGGCACCCCCAAGGTAATATTCAAGGAATACTCAAGCGTACAAGCTTGGGGATGCCCCGGAAGGCATCCCCTCTTTTGTCTTCAACACTATTGGTATATGTCTTACTTGGAGCTATATTTTTATTCGTCACATAATATGTTTGGTGCTTGGAGCATCCTTTTATTTTGTTTATATCTTTTTTATATTATTTATAATCCTATTTTCAATAAAAATTCCAAAATTTGCATTTAAGAGATTTGAATTGCACGTTTGATGTGTGTTGTATAAAAACAGAAACTTTTGTTATAGTGTTTGAATTTTGATATTTTACTGGAAGGTGGAATGTTTCTGAAATTTTTACACATTACTTTCATAAAAATGCTTTATTAGTTCCTAAACGTTTTGAATTTTTTGAGTTACGGAGGTACACTTTTTGAATTAATTGCTACAGACTATCCTGTTTAGACAAATTGTGGTCATAGTTTTGTTATCGGTTTATCCTATAGTTTTCATGGCTTATATTGATAGATATTGATATGTATCCAACGTATCTATAATTTTTGATTGTTCCATACTATATTATCATTCCAGGATACTTTTTAAGCATCTACTTGATATTTTATATCATTTTTGAGCACTAACCTATTAACCTAGTGCCAAGTGCCAGTTGTTTTTTTTTGCATGTTTTTGGCTTTTGAGGTTTACAGTATCAAATGAAGCCAAATGTCATGACACTTTTTGATGATTTTTTCTGGACCAAAAGAATACCTGGAAGCTTTTCAGGAGAAGGCCGGAGGTCGCACGAGGGTCCCGAGAAGCAAACATGGCGCGCCCAGGGGGGTCGGCGCCCTGATGGCTTGTGGGCGCCCCCCCCCCCCCCGCCCCGATGCCTCCAGCCCTGACCTCTGGCCTATAAATTCACAAATATTCCAAAACCCAAGGGAGCTCCTAAAATACTTTTTCTGCCACCGCAAGTCTCTGTTCCGCCGCGATATTATCTGGATCCCTTTTCCGGTGCCCTGCCGGAGGGGGGGTCGATCACGGAGGGCCCCTATATCATCCTTGCTACTCCCATGGTGATGTGTGAGTGGTTCAACATAGACCTATGGGTCCGTAGTTAGTACCTATATGACTATCTCTCTCGATGTTCTTCATTGCCATGACCACATCGATTCCCGCAGTGATCTATCTTATGTAATCCATCTTTGCGGTGTGTTTGTTGGGATTCAATGAATTGTGGGTTTATGTTCTGATTATTCATGATAAAGATTTGATTGTCCTCTGAATTATATTTGCATGATTATTATAGCTTCATAATTCTCTCCGATATACCGGTTTAGTCTGGCCAACTAGATTGGTTTATCTTCAGTGTGAGAGGTGCGTTGTAGTGGGTTCAATCTCTCGGTGCTCTATATCCCAGTGACAAAGTAGGGGACAAGACACGTATTTGTATTGCTGCCACTGCGGGTAAAACTATGGGGTTTATTCATATTAATTGAGTTTACTTTGTCTACATCATGTCATCATTCTCCAAGCATTACTCTGTTTCACTTAATACTCTAGATGCATGCTGGATAGCGGTCAATAGGTGGAGTAATAGTAGTAGATGCAGGCAAGAGTCGGTCTATTTGTTTATAGACGTGATGCCTATATACATATGATCATTGTCATGAATAAATATTGCATAACTATGTGCTTTTCTATCAACTGCCCAACAGTAATTTGTTTACCCATCGTATGCTTTCTTCGAGAGAGAAGCCTCTAGCGAACACTATGGCCCCCAGGTCTATTGACAAATATATTTACAAAAGCTATCAATTCCTCATTGCCATAATTTACTTTTCAGTTATTTAGTATTTTCATTCATCAAATTATATATCTATCAGTACTTATCGCTTGCAAGTAACGAGTTCAAGGGGATTGACAACCCTCTTGCCCGCGTTGGGTGCAAGTGTTTGCTCTTTTGTGTGTAGGCGCAGAAGACGGGAAGTTGTGTGGTTCTCCTACTGGTTCGATAACCTTGGTTCTCACTGAGGGAAATACTTATCCACACTATGCTACATCATTCCCTCCTCTTCGGGAAAAAACCCAACGCAGATCACAAGTATCAAGAAGGATTTCTGGCGCCGTTGCTAGGGAGTATCATCAATTTACTATCAATTACCTTCGCATAAATTATCAATCACTTGTTCTACTTTTTATTTGCTGCTATACTTTGCTTTCTATAAAAATCAAAAATACAAATATATTTATCTTTGCTAGTTTACTAGTTTACTTGCTTTTCTTGTTACTTTGCTTGCTTGAAGTTGCTATCATGTCTGACTTTATCATTGAGATGGATGATAAAGGTAAAAACCCCAACAAGAAAACTCTCCCACTACGAGATGTAAAAGTTTTTGTTGTGTGGAAGGGGGATATCATAGGGAAAAACATTATCCAAGAATGCTTTAATTGTACTGGTACTTTGGCTTGCAAGGAAATGCCAATCCTTGAAAGAACCAAAAGTTACACCGATGCTATTTTCGCTCATGTTCTTAAACTTGAAAGAAGATTTATGCATACTCACCCTACTTTGCAAAGGTTTTTCTATGAGTTGACGATCATAAAAGACCCTAGGGCTAAGAAGATAGCCACTCTCATCCTCATGCATGAATTTGACTATATAGTACGAGAGGCTCGAGAGATTTTTGATTATTATAACAAGAGTCATGAACATCCCGTGATAAACGAAATTTTATATAATGAGGACTATATGACGAGGTGTGTGTTTCATGACAACCATAACTTTGATGAAAACACTAAGAAAGAAGTTCCTCCTATTCACATTATCCAACAAGTTTTCAATGCCATAAATAAACAATATTCTTGGATAGTAAGAGAGAATACTGAGGGATTTGAGGAAAGTAGCATTGAGAATGCTAATATATTATTAGATGATCTATTTCCTATTGTCTTTGAAAATCCTCCTCATGAACACACATCCCAAGATTCAAAGGCTAAAGATGACAACACTTGATACTATGCATTATGCCTAGATAGGGGCATAAAACAATAGCCCTTATTGGGAGGCAACCCAATAGTTACCTTTAAATTTTTGTTTTTACTTTCTGTTTGTGTGTGATAACATGATTATTGCCTCTGTAATGATTGTGCTTTTGTGTCTAAATTAGTGTTTGTGCCAAGTAAAGCCTTTGGGATTAACTTGGATGATAGTACAATTGATGCTTTGAACAAACAAAAACTTTTGCGTTCAGTACTGGAATTTTGTTTCTTTGCTGGAGCATGATAAATTTCTGAAATTTGTACAGAGTATTTCTATACAAATGGTTCAGGTTGTACTAATGTTTCATATTTTTTGGAGTTATAGAAGTATGATTTTTATTCAGATCATTACATATTGTTTTGTTTTAGAGAGATTCTGTTTTTTGCTTGCATAGTTTGCTTGTTTTGATGATGCTATGGATTGTATCTGGGGGTGTAAGCCATGGAGAAGTTAGAATAAAGTACCTATTATGAAATAATGAAATATGAATCAATTTATAATAGTACCTAAAGTATTTGATATGTTTATTATACTAACGGATCTCACAAAGTTTTGTTGAGTTTTGTGTGCTGAAGTTTTCATGTTTTGGGTGTTATCACGATGGATGAAGGAATAAGGAGCGGCAAAGATCCTAATCTTGGGAATGCCCAAGGCACCCCAAGTAAAATTTTAGGAATACTCAAGCGTCTAAGCTTGGGGATGCCCCAGAAGGCATCCCCACTTTCGTTTCAATCCATAGGAATGTCACTTAGAGCTTAATTTTTATTCATCACATGATATGAGTTTTTCTTGTAGCGTCGTGTGCTTTAGTTTGTTTTAGTTTTAGTTTTGCACAATCATTGTTTGCTGGACACACCTACATGAGAGAGACACATTTTCACCATGATTTGTTAGAATACTGATGTCTGTGATCTGCGTTGGGTTTTCCATGAAGAGGAACGGGTAATTGCAGCACATACGAGTAAGTATTTCCCCTAGTTAATAACCAAGGTTTATCAAACCAATAGGAGTAGCACGCAACCACTGTCTTCAGCGACTGCACACAAAGAAACAAACACTTGCACCCAAAGCGGGCAAGAGGGTTGTCAATCCCCTTGGACTCGTTATTTGCAAGCAAGTGAGGCACGTAGATGATAGTAGATAATTCCAAATTGCAAAATAAAATAAAAGACAATAAATGGCAGCAAGGTATTTAAGAGTTTTGTCAATTTATAATTGAATAGACCCGGGGGCCGTAGTGTTCTCTAGTAGCATCTCTCATATTGGAAGCATAAGGTGGGTAAACAAATTACTGTTGGGCAATTGATAGAAAAGCAAATAATCATGTTCATATTCACGGAAATGATCATGTGTATATAGGCATCACGTCCATAAGCAAATAGGCCGACTCCTGCTTGCACCTATTACTATTACTCCACTTCAAGAGCGCTTATATGCTTGCCTCTGTACGTATTAAGTTCTTGACAAATAGAGTAATGCTTGGAGAACAATGACATGATGTAGACAAAGTAAACTCAATCAATATGAATAAACCCCACCGTTTTACCCTTAATGGCAGCAACACAAAGACCATAATGGCAGCAACACAAAGACGTATCTTGTCCCCTTCTATCACTAGGATATAGAAACCCATCAGGTCGAACCCATAACAACGCACCCCTCACTGAAGAAAGATCAATCTACTTGGCCGAAGCAAATCAATAGATCGGAGAGAATTACGAAGCTATAATAATCTTGAAATAAGAATCATAATAAGAATTCAAAGAAGACTCAAACATTTATCATGAATAATTTGAACATAAACCCACAATTCGTCGGATCCCAAAAAACGCACCGCACAAAAGAATTACATCGGATAGATCAAAGCGAAGATGCGATGATCATTGTATTGAAGATCAAAAGAGAGAGAGAGAGAGAAATAGCCATCTAGATACTAACAACGGACCCGTAGGTCCGTGGTGAACTACTCACACATCACCATGGAGGCAGCAAGGATGATGTAGAGGCCCTCCTTGATCGATTCCCCCGATCGCGACGACAGAGACTTGTGGCGGTGAAAAAAGTGTTTCGGGATGCACTCTAGGGTTTTTTCAGGATATATGAGAATTTATAGGCCAAAGAACGACGTCGGGAGGCCCATCAGGGAGGAACAAGCCATCAGGGCGCACCCACCCCCGCTGGGCACACCCTGTTGGCTCGTGCCTCGCTCGTGTAGTCTCCGGTCTTCTCCCGAAGCTTCCAGGTCTTTTTTTGGTCCAGAAAAAAATCATAAAAAAGTTTCATGGCAATTGGACTTCGTTTGGCATTGTAAACCTGAAAAGCAAAAACACGCGGAAAACAGGAACTGGCACTGGGTCAATAGGTTAGTGCTCAAAAATATTATTAATTGGTAAATAAATACCCAAAAAGTATCCTGGAATGATAATATTATAGCACGGAACAATAAAAAATTATAGATACGTTGGAGACGTATTGATACTTGTGACCTGCGTTGGGTTTTCCGTGAAGAGGAACGGGTAGTTGTGGCACAAGGTGGGTAAACATTTCCCTCAATTATGAAACCAAGGTTTATCAAACAAATAGGAATACCAATCCTCAACCGTCTTCAGCGGCTGCACACAAAAGAACAAACAACTTGCACCCAACGTGGGGAAGAGGGTTGTCAATCCCCCTTGATCTCGTTATTTGCAAGCAAATGAGTTGTGTAGATAATTGTTGATAAATATAATTAAAAGGTAAATAAAGCCATGAAGGTAGCAATAGCGTTTGCAGATATATAAGTGAATAGACCCGGGGGCCATAGTGTTCCCTAGCGCCATCTCTCATTTAGGCAATGTACGGAGGGTAACAAATTACTATCGTGCAATTGATAGAAAAGCAGATAGTTATGCGATGTTCACGGAAATGATCATGTATATATAGGCATCATGTCCATAAGCAAATAGGCCGACTCCTGCCTGCACCTATTACTATTACTCCACCCATCGACCGCTATCTAGCATGCATCTAGAGTATTAAGTAAAACAGAGTAATGTTTGGAGAACAATGACATGATGTAGACAAAGTAAACTCAATCAATATGAATAAACCCCATCATTTTATCCTTAGTAGCAGCAACACAAAGACGTATCTTCTCCCCTTCTGTCACTGGGATATAGAAACTCGTCAGGTTGAACCTACCACAACGCACCACTCCCACTGATGAAATATCAATCTACTTGGCCAAAGCACATCAATAAATCGAAGAGCATTACGAAGCTATAATGATCATGCACTTAAGATACATAATATAATTCAGAGATATCTCAAATACTTTTCATGAATAATCTGAACATAAACCCACAATTCATCGGATCCCAACAAACACACCACACAAAAGGATTGCATCGGTTAGATCAAAGCGAAGATGCGATGATCATTGTATTGAAGATCATATGAAAGAGATATTGACATCTAGGTACTAGCTATGGACCCATAGGTCTGTGGTGAACTACTCACACATCATCATGAGGGCAACAAGGTTTATGAAGAGGCCCTCCGTGATCGATCTCCCCTTCGGCAGGGTGACGGAACAGAGATCCAGATGGGATTGCGGCGGAACAGAGACTTGCGGCGGCGGAAAAAGGTTTTCGAGACTCCCTTGAGGGTTTCTGATATATTAGAGAATTTATAGGCCAGAGAACAACGTCAGGAGAGCCACCACGGGGCCACAAGCCATCAGCCCCCCCGGGGCGTGCCCTGTTGGCTTGTGGGGCCCTGGCGCGGCTCCCGTCCATCCTCCGAAGCTTCTAAGTCTTGTATTGGTCCAGAAAAAATCGTCAAAAAGTTTTGTGGCAATTGGACTTTGTTTGGTATAGTAAATCTGCAAAGTAAAAAACACGCAGAAAACAACAACTTGCACTTGGCACTGGGTCAATAGGCTAGTGCTCAAAAATATTATAAATTGGTAAATAATGACCCCAAAAGTATCTAAGAATGATAATATATCAACATGGAACAATCAAAAATTTTAGATACGTTGGAGACGTATCACGTATCAAATACTCTATGTGCTTTATTTGTATCTTTTGAGCTTAGTAGTTGCTCTACTTCACTTATATCTTCTAGAGCATGGTGGCATATAGATTTTATAGAAATAATTGCAATCTTGTTATTCACTTATATTTGTTTGAGATGTAATAAATAGTGATGGTAATTTGCATGGGTTATAAGACTAGTCCAAAAATAATAGGTATTCAAGGAGTGCATAATCAAAACCTTCATGTAGCACATAAAAGAGAAATTGTGGGTTAATGATATTGATGTTGTAATGTGAAAGGGTGTGAGTGCATGGTTGTTGGTTCGTAGGAGTATTGATATTAAAAGGTGTTAACTTTCCGTTCGCCTAAATTTTTGTTATGGCATGGTGAGAATGTGTGAGCATTCTTATTCCACGTTGAAATCCTAGTGTTGTTTCGAGTCAGAGGCACGCGATGGTTAACTCCTCCCAACCTCCTCCCTAGGGGCATGTGATTAGTACTTTTATTCGAGAAAGCTAATAAAACTTTGCAATAAGTATATGAGTTCTTTATGACTAATGTGAATCCATGGACATACGCACTCTCGCCTCCTCATATTTTGTTAGCCTCTTCGGTACCGTGCATTGCCCATTATCACCTTGAGGATCGGTGCAAACTTCGCCGGTGCATCCAAACCCCACGGCATGATACGCTATGTTGCACATAAGCCTCCTTATATATTCCTCAAAACAGCCACCATACTTACCTATTATGACATTTACATAGCCATTTCGAGAAATATTGCCACGCAACTTCCACCGTAACATCCTATGACTAGTTCGCTCATCGTTATATTTGTTGCATGATCATGTAGCTGACATGGTATTTTTGGCAAATACACCGTTCATCATTGTTTACATGTTATGCTAGATCATTGCACATCCTGGTAAACTGCCAGAGGCATTCATATTGAGTCGTATTGTTTCATAGTTCTTCATATCGAGTTGTAAGTAAATAATAGTGTGATGATTTTCATTATTAGGGCAATGTCTCAGTAAGGACAAAAAGAAAAAGAAAAAATAGAAAAATAAAGAAAGAAAAGAAAGAAAAATTAAATGAGAGAAAAAGAGAGAAGGGACAGTGCTACTACCTCTTTTTCCACACTTGTGCTTCAAAGTAGCACCATGTTCTTCATACAGAGAGTCTCCTGTCTTGTCACTTCCATATGCTAGTGATAATTTTTCATTATAGAACTTGGCTTGTATATTCCGATGACAGGCTTCCTCAAATGCCCGAGGCCTTCATGAGCAAGCAAGTTGGATGCACACCCACTTAGCTTCAATTGATCTCATACACTTATAGCTCTAGTGTATCAATTGCATGGCAATCCCTACTCCTCGCATTGATATCTATTGATGGGCATCTCCATAGCTCGTTGATATACCTAGTTGATGCGAGACTTTCTTCTCCACTTTTTACCACTTTGATATCTACCACCATATTCTATTCCACCTATATGCTATGTCCATGGTTCACGCTCATGTATTGCGTGAAGAATAAAAAGCTCAAGTGCGTTGAAAAGTACGATCCAATTACCTGACTTGAACGTCGTGGTGCTTGACATTTGTATTAATTTGGTGAAGACGGAGCCATGCCTTACTAATATGATAAAATGAATGGGGGTAAACATTCTTTAAGGATCGTATATTTTGAAAGATTGATGATTGTGTTGCTTTATAAATATTACTATGTTGATGTTTATTGATTCATCATTTCTGAATGACCATACATGTAAGATATTACATGTTGGGTAGCACGTCACATCAAAAATACTGTCTTTATCATTTACCTACTCGAGGACGAGCATGAATTAAGCATGGGGATGCTGATACGTCTCCAACGCATCTATCATTTTTTATTGTTCCATGCTATTATATTATCATTCTAGGATACTATTTAAGAATTTACCTGTTGTTTTATATTATTTTTGAGCACTAACTTATTAACCCAGTGCCAAGTGTCAATTGTTGTTTCCTGCATGCTTTTAGCTTTTCAGGATTACAGTACCAAATGAGGTCCAAATGCCACGATACATTTTGATGATTTTTTCTGGACCAAAAGAATACCTGGAAGCTTAGGTAGAAGACCCGAGGCCACACGATGAACCCATAAGCCAACAGGGCGCCCAGGGGGGCGGCGCGCCCTGATGGCTTGTGGGCACCCCCCCCCCCCGAGGCCTCCAACCCTAATCTCTGGCCTATAAATTCACAAATATTAAAAAAACCCTAGGGGAGCTCCCAAAATTCTTTTTCTGGCGCCACAAGTCTCTGTTTCATCGCGATCTCACCTGGAGCCCTTTCTGTTGCCCTGCCAAAGGGGGGATCGATCACGGATGGCCTCTACATCATCCTTGCTGCTCCCATGGTGATGTGTGAGTAGTTCACCACAGACCTACGGGTCCGTAGTTACTACCTAGATGGCTATCTCTCTCTGTGTGTTCTTCATTGCCATGATCACCGCGATTCCCGTGGTAATCTATCTTATGTAATCCATCTTTGCGGTGTGTTTGTTGGGATCAGATGAATTGTGGGTTTATGTTGAGATGATTCATAATAAAACATTTGATTCTCCTCTGAATTTATATTTGCATGATTAATATAGCTTCGTAATTATCTCCAATCTATCGGTTTAGTTTGGCCAACTAGTTTGGTCTATCTTCAATGCGAGAGGTGCGTTGTAGTGGGTTCAGTCTTGCGGTGCTCTATATCTTAGTGACAAAATAGGGGACAAGACACATATTTGTATTGCTGCCACTAAGGGTAAAACGATGGGGTTTATTCATATTAATTGACTTTACTTTGTCTACATCATATCATCATTCTCCAAGCATTACTCTGTTTCACGTAACACTCTAGATGCATGCTGGATAGCGGTAGATGGGTGGAGTAATAGTAGTAGATGCAAGCATAATTCGGTCTACTTCTTTATGGATGTGATGTCTATATACACATGATCATTGCTATGCATAAATATTGCATAACTATGTGCTTTTCTATCAATTGCCCAACAGTAATTTGTTTACCCACCGTATGCTTTCTTTGAGAGAGAAGCCTCTAGTGAACACTATGGCTCCCGGGTCTATTCACAAATATATTTACAAAAGCTATTAATTCCTCGCTGCCTTAATTTACTTTCTATTTATTTAGCATTTGCATTAATCAAATTATCTATCAATCACTACTTATCGCTTGCAAGTGACGAGTTAAAGGGGATTGACAACCCTCTTGCCCGCGTTGGGTGCAAGTGTTTGCTCTTTTGTGTGTAGGCGTTGAAGACGGGAAGTTGTGTGGTTCTCCTACTGGTTCGATAACCTTGGTTCTCACTAAGGCAAATACTTATCCATATTGTGCTGCACATTCCCTCCTCTTCGGGGAAAAACCCAACGCAGATCACAAGTACTCGATATAAATTGTGGAAATGATAGTGTACAGTAGATAATGTTTGAATCGTCTTGGCAATACATGAAGTGTTGATTTATTCTTATGTGCACTAACATATCTCACGAGTTCTTGTCAAGTTTTGTGTGGATGAATCCTTTAAGATTTAGGAAACCGTGTTATGATACAAATTAAATAGACACAAGAGCTCAAGCTTGGGGATGCCCAAGGCTACCCAAGTCAATATTAGAAGAAGTCTCAAGCATCTAAGCTTGGGGATGCCACATTAGGCATCCCACTCTTCGTCAACAAACATCGGTTAGCCTATGTTGAGCCTAAGTTTTATTTGTTCACTTGATATGTGCTTTTCTTGGAGTGTACTTTTTTTTCTTTTATGTTTGAAATAATTATTAGATTTGAAATCCTGGATTGAGAGAGAGTCTTCACATAGCTACCTATTTATTTAACTACTCTTCGTCCTTCACTTAGATCTTCTTGGAGTAGTTTGATGTTTAATCTTGTGCTTCACTTATATCCTAAGAGTAAATTGTGGAATGAATTAAATATCATAAAGTTGAAACTATATGAGCTTCATATGTTAGTCTCATGCTTAGTAGTAGTTTCGCAATGGTTTAGAAAGTAAAATCTATTGAAGTTTGACAATCACAATATTGGTCATACAAGCAATTCATGAATTATTAGTATAAGGAAGAGCACTTTCATATAAAAAATTATCTTGGACATCTTTTATGATTGTGAATACCCATTAATTATTTTCAAACTTGATCAAATTGGTTGAAGTTGGACAAGGAAGACAACATAATGGTTTACGTTTCGGTATGTTTGCATAGAAGTTATATTGTTATGGATCCTCTAGCATGTGGTGCTAGCTAGTTTATAATATTTGTTAGCCAAAATTTCTGTACTAAGCGGGAATATTGCTTGTGCATCCAAAATCCTTGAGACAAGTTTCTTCCATGTGTGTCCACCATATCGACCTATATACGATATTACCCTGTCATTCCAAGTAAATTTGCATGTGTCATCTCTAGAACCTTCAAATAAACATCTGTTTTGTGTGCTCGTATCACTCATGGAGCAACAGAGCGGTTGGTATCTTCCATGCTAAGCGGGTTATTCTCACGACGGGTGTTTATTCACTTGTCATTGCACGAGACTGGCTGGTAAAAATGATGCCCAATCCTACATAATACAAAAATAAATAAACAAGACTCGCCCTAGAAAGTTGATTGTTTGGAGGGCACCTGTGGATACGGCTAGCCATGAAGAGTGTTTGAATGATGGAGCGGGAGTAAAAATTTCATTCCGTTTGAGGACCGCCAATAATGCGTTTAGCATAACAGATATTGAAATCCTTTGTCGTAGTGTTGACAAGAAAAGAACACCACCCAAAATATATTCATCTCTGTTTTAAAACTTTGTGCTCTGGCACCTCTACAAATCCCTGCTTCCCTCTGCGAAGGAACATTCTATTTACTTCTATGTTATTTACTTTTCAGGTTGAGTCAATTTCTTATTTCAACCTCAATCTCTACTTGGCAAGCATCATGTGGTGGGGAAAGATCCAGACACATATATCCGATCAAATGTATTTGATCATGAATTATTATTGTTGAAAATTATCTTTATGATAAATAAGTTGAGAGGTGAAACAATAAACCGCTATCTTTCTCTATGTTTGATAGATGCTATTTGTTCTAAAAATATGCTTTTAGTATTAGCAATCATAGAAGACTATACGAGAATTGAGTATGTGGAGCTCTTACTTAGACTTTGTAGACAACTATATGAATTGTAATTGTTTGGTGACTAAGAACATAGTTTGTTAAGTTTCAAGAGAATACATAGTTTGAACCATAAATATGTGAATTGGTTGCTACTTTATCATGATGAGTTTTATGAGAAAGAGTTGATGTTTATGATGCTATGAAAAGTGATTGAAATTATCATTGATACACACTTCATAAATTATTTCTTTTATCATTCACCTACTCGAAGACGAGTAGGAATTAAGCTTGCGGATGATGATACGTCTACAACGTCTCGACAATTTATGAAGTATTCATGCCATATTTGCCCAAGTTTTATATGTTTTGGTGCACTTTCATATGATTTGAATGAAACTAACCCGTACTGACGTTGTTTTCAGCAGCACTTTCATATGGTGTTATTTTTTGTGCAGAAATAAAAGTTCTTAGATTGGGCTAAAAACTTACGGTATTTTTTTATGGACCAAAAGAGACCCACAGAGTACCGAAGATGGACCAGGGGGTGGCAAACGGCGCCACGAGCCTAGGGGCGTGCCCACCCCTAGGCCCCCCCCCCCCCCGAGCTTGTGGGCCCCTCGGGCATCCCCCTGGCATGAAACCGACACCAAAAATTCCTATATATTCCAAAACTGCCAGAAAGAAACCTAGAACTCCCGTGTCGCTGCCGCAAGCCTCTGTTCCGAAGCGATCTCATCTAGAGCCCTTTTTCGGGGACCTGGCGGAGGGGGAAATCAGCACCGGAGGCCATCTTCATCATCCCGACGGTCTCCATGACGACGAGGGAGCACTTCATCCTCAGGGCTGAGGGTATCACTAATGCAGGCGCCTGCTATACAAACGGTTTTTAACCCCTTTCCGTGACGTAGTCTGAAACTGTCGCCTTGCATGTGTGGGTAATAGGGGGGGCTATCCGACACGACACGAAAAACCCTTCGGCGATGCCTGTGCCTGGTCACACACGATGGGCAAAAATATATTGCGTGCGATTGGCTGGGCCATCACAAACAGATATATTGGGGAAGTCATGTGGGATGTGCTTAGCATCCCACACTGTGAATCCCAAATGTACGTTTCCGTTCGTATTGTACATCACACACAATTTTCTGCATAACATCGTCTGTGTTAGGGGTGTCCATCACGCACGGTGCCTAGAAGAAACTGTTTTGCATAGGGTTGTCCATCACACACGCGTTTTATGTGAAAACATTTGTGAAAGGGTCTTCTAACGCACACAGTTGTCGGCCAGAAGTTGTGTTTGATTTTTCACTGATCCAACATGCCAATTCTCCAGAAACCGTGTGGGTTTATAGGAAACCCCAATAATTAGCCTAATTGCTCTATTATTTATAATCTAGCTAGTAATCAAATTGACACTTCATATCAAGCACACAATATATGTCATTTCGTATTACGGCAACCAGGATTTTATAATTTAAATACATCAGAGTACAACATCATATAGGCATATACTACCCAATTACACGACAGGACCGAGTTTCACATGCAACATCTAAGACCTTTGGAAAGTAGCATCAGTAAATAGACAGATGAATCTCGTCTAGAAAACCGTTGAAGTGGGAGGCAAATATTGAGCCATCACTGATGTCGAAGGTCCTTGCAACTTTATGCCAGTGCCTGTGGATAGTTGCCCGCCCATCCTTCTCCTCTTGAGGAAGACTCCAAGATTATACCATGGTGCGGTATGAATACCTTCCTTGCCTCTTGACCATACAGGTGGTCTGAGACGTACTCATCGATGAACTGCTTTGGAAAGGCCTGGAAACAAAGTTATGCATAAATTTCGTTTCAAAAAATTGAAATGCCGCAAAGGGAAAAAGACAAGGTGAAAGAGATAGTACCATCCTATAGTTGACTGATGTCTTCTTCATTGTGCAGACAAACAACTTGTTGTTTTCGTCACTAGTTTCTTTATCTTAACAATCTTTCCGAGTTTCTTGATTTGACTAATATTCATGAACACATCATTTCCCCACATGCAAAATGGGTCGAACAGTAGGTCTAAACCTCTTACAGCATGACCTACATGTGCAAGACCAAATCATTAGAAACCTAAATATTAGAATGGTTCCTGCAATTGCACAATAATGTGCTATTAGACGAAGGATCATGAAAGTGCAAACCTAGATGGTAAACTTCGGTGTCTCCCATTGTTCCCCCTGTAATGTATTTAAGATAGATATTGATCAGGTTATAAGTGAGATTTGGCGTGCTATTAGTAAAATATGTTAATGAAAAATAAATGCATTGCAAATACAACACATTAATTCAAGCCACAAGGAAAAGCCAAGTGTGCTAAGAACTATGAAATATAGCAATTGTATGTTTCACATGCATAACAAAACGAAATTGTACCAACAATAATCGAACATCACATTGCAGATGATCAGCAAAACAAATGAACCAAACAGTTAAATAAGCATCACATTGCACAATAGAACATACTAGAAGGTCAGATTGCATAGTTGCATTACATTACATATTTCACTAGAATTTCTTAAGGAAAAGCAGGAGCAGCAGATGCAACAGGTAAAGCAAACATGCTTAACAGGGGTAGCTAGCTCAACACAGGTCATTAGTAATTAAGCTAAAAAAACAAGCTATTCCTCGTCGTCGGATATATCAATTACGATGGGCTTGGACGAGGGCGAGGCCTCCACATTGTGGGTGCCCTCCTCGTAGTGGTGTGTGGCCTCAGCCTGTCCTGGCACCAACCTGTCGGCTCTGGAGTTGAGGTAAGCACGGGCACGCTGAGAAAACAACTCGTAGTCGTCATCGAAGGCACCAACGAAGCCCTCGAGAAAACACAATGAGCTGTTGTTTAAAGCAGCCAACCGTGTAGCGGCGTTCGCACGCGAGGTGTCGACGGTGGCCTCGATGACGAGGTGATGCTCCAAGATCTGGGAGTCGGCACGCATGGCACCCATCGCGGCCTCATCCATGCGTGCGGCCGCGATTTGCATCTCCACTGCCAGATGCTCCTTGAGATCCTGGCTATAATGCGTGCACCATGTCTTTCGGTGGCGATTATGTGGGGTGTGGGCTGGTGATTTGGGTGGAATGTGTCGTGCCGCCGATCGGGGCATGTGGAATGGAGGAGAATGGGTGGAGGGGGAGGGGCTATGGGGAAGGTGTGGATTACCTGACTAGATGGAGGAGGCTGAGCAGCAGGAAGGAGCGTTGCCGGCGAGGAGGCAACGCTGCAAGCAAGCAGTGAATGTTAGAACTTAGGAAAGGAAGGGGGGGAGCAGGGAGAAATGTAGCTTTTGTTTGGTACGAGGGGCAGTGGAGGTAGATATTTGCGCGGCAGCCCAAAATTTTGTTGTGTGCAGCGAAAAACTAGCACGCACAGTCACATCGGACACAGTCCCTTTATCAGAACTGTGTGTGATAACCAACAACACAAACGAATCCTATAGTTTATCCCGTGTGTGATGAGACTGAACGTGGAAATTTTGGTCTCCAAGCTTCCGGCGTAAGATATCGGATACTACATTGCACACGGTACTTGCATTTCATTTTCATTTAGAAAAGAAAATGGGGATACCGCGGCAAATTTTGGTCCAAGATATTTTGTACTGCATCACACATGATTCATGATCATGAACTGTTTGTGAAAGACTTGATTTTCAAAATGTTTTTAAAACAAAAAATGAGGTTACTTCGACAATGGATGGTGTTTGGATTGCAATAAGATTTATCTGCAGTGAACACAGACAATTAGCAGTGTCGTACTAAAACATGGAATTATTCAGGGTCCGTTTGGCATTTTTATACCTTAATTTAGTGTTCTGGACATTTAATGTGTATAACTCAAATTCGAACTATCGCCCCAATGTCTGGTGCATCAAAATGGGATGAAAAATCATATTAGTGTCCATGGCTTCATCTTTAGGTCACGAGAAAGAAATGAGAATGAATTCCAAACATCTCGGCATCTTGGCTCGGCCACAAATGTTGAGAAACTTGGTTTTTTAATTACTGTAAATCCAAAACGCGTCAGTAATTCTAAAAACTTGGCATGTTGTCATGACATGGCACATATGTGCCATGGTAAAAATACGGTCCAACTTGGCATAATTTTAGGCACAAGTCCCTTACAAACCGGAGCTTCTAACTGCAAGCTTTGTGGTTCCGATAGGGAACACGTCACCTTACGTGGGCAAAACAACATCCGCTCATCTTCTCGCCTTGAACTTTTTTTAGAGGCAACATAGACCGGTAGGAATGTCTTGCTAAAATATGGAATTATTCAGGGTTGTTTTTGCATTTTATACGTTAATTGAGTTTTCTAGGCATTTAATGTGGATAATTAAAATCTAAACTAAAATCACAAGGTCCGGTGCATCAAAATGGGTTGAAAAATCATATAAGTGTCCATGGTTGCATTCTTTTGGCCCCATGCAAGATATGGGAATGGATTTTAAACATCTCAGGGTCTTGGCTCGGCCACATACATTGAGAAACTTGGTTTTATATCCATGTATAAATCAAAAACTCGTTAGAAATTCATGACTTGGCATGGTGTCATGACATGGCTCATATGTGCCCTGGTAAAAAATGTCCAATTTGGGACAGGTTTTGGCACAAGCCCCTTACAAACCTGAGCTTCTCAAGGGAAGCTTTGTGGTTTCGATATGGCACGCGTCACCTTATGTGGGCGAATCGACATCCGATGCCTCTTCTCGTCTTGAACTATTTCTAGAGGCAACCTATATAAAAAGGAGTGTCGTGCCAAAATATTAATTTATACATGGTTTGTTTGGCCTCTTTATACATTAATTGACTTTTATACACATTATTTCATGTGCATAATTCAAATTTGAACTACAATCACAAGGGCTGGTGCATCAAAAGGGGTTGAAAATCATATAAGTACGTGCATCTTTAGGTCACATGCAAGATATGGGAATTGATTTAAAACATCTCGCGGTCTTGGCTCGGCCACATACATTGAGAAACTTGGTTTTATATTCATGTATAAATCAAAAACTCGTCAAAAATTCATGAAACTTGGCATGGTGTCATGACATTGCTCATATGTGCCCTGGTAAAAAATGTCCAATTTGGGACAAGTTTTGGCACAAGCCCCTTACAAACCTGAGCTTCTCACGGGAAGCTTTGTGGTTTCGATATGGAACGCGTCACCTTATGTGGGAGAATCGACATCTGATGCCTCTTCTCGTCTTGAACTATTTCTAGAGGCAACATATACCAAAAGGAGTGTCATGCCAAAATATGAAATTATACATGGTTCGTTTGGCCTTTTTATACATTAATTGACTTTGTATACACTATTTAACGCGCATAATTCAAATTTGAACTACAATCACAAGGTCTTGTGCATCAAAATGGGTTGAAAATCATATATGTACATGCATCTTTAGGCCCATGCAAAATACGGGAATGGATTTCAAACATCTCCCGGTCTTGGCTCGGCCACATACATTGAGAAACTTGGTTTTATATTCATGTATAAATCAAAAACTCGTCAGAAATTCATGAAACTTGGCATGGTGTCATGACATGGCTCATATGTTCCCTGGTAAAAAAATGTCCAATTTGGGACAAGTTTTGGTACAAGCCCCTTACAAACTTGAGCTTCTCATGGGAAGCTTTCTGGTTTCGATGTTGAACGCATCAGCTTATGTGGGCGAATTGACATCCAATGCCTCTTCTCGTCTTGAATTATTTCTAGAGGCAACATATACCAAAGTGAGTGTTGTGCCAAAATATGAAATTATACATGGTTCGTTTGGTCTTTTTATACATTAATTGACTTTTATATACATTACTTAACGTGCATAATTCAAATTTGAACTACAATCACAAGGGCTGGTGCATCGAAATGGGTTGAAAATCATATAAGTACATGCATCTTTAGGTCCCATGCAAGATATGGGAATGGATTTCAAACATCTCGCGACCTTGGCTCGGCTACATACATTGAGAAACTTGGTTTTGTATTCATGTATTAAGAAAAAACTCGTCAAAAATTCATGAAACTTGGCATGGTGTCATGACATGGCTCATATGTGCTTTGTTAAAAAAATGTCCAATTTGGGACAAGTTTTGGCAAAAGACCCTTACAAACCTGAGCTTCTCACGGGAAGCTTTGTGGTTTCGATATGGAACGCGTCACCTTATGTGGGTGAATCGACATCCAATGCCTCTTCATGTCTTGAACTATTTCTAGAGGCAACATATACCAAAATGAGTGTCGTGCCAAAATATGAAAATATACATGGTTCGTTTGGCCTTTTTATACATTAATTGACTTTTATATACATTATTTAACGTGCATAATTCAAATTTCAACTACAATCACAAAGGCTGGTGCATCAAAATGGGTTGAAAATCGTATAAGTACATGCATCTTTAGGTCCCATGCAAGATATGGGAATGAATTTCAAACATCTCGTGGTCTTGGCTCAGTCACACATACATTGAGAAACTCGAGTTTTAAATCATGTATAAATCAAGAACTCGTTAGAAATTCATGAAACTTGGCATGGTGTCATGCCATGGCTCATATGTGCCCTTGTAAAATAATGTCCAATTTGGGACAAGTTTTGGCACAAGCCCCTCACAAACCAGAGCTTCTCACGGGAAACTTTGTTGTTTCGATATGGAACGTGTCACCTTACGTGGGCGAATCGGCATCCATTTCCTCTTCTCGTATTCAACTACTTGTAGAGGCAACATATACCAAAATGAGAGTGTCGTGCCAAAATATGAAATTATACATGGTTCGTTAGGCCTTTTTATAAATTAATTGAATTTTATATGCATAATTCAAATTTGAACTACAATCACAAGGTCCAGTGCATCAAAATTGGTTGAAAAATCTTATAAGTGTACATGCATCTTTAGGTCTCATGCAAGATATGGGAATGAATTTCAAACATCTCGAGGTCTTGGCTCGGCTAGAGAAACATTGAGAAACTTGATTTTTAAATCATGCAAATCAAAAACTCGTCAGAAGATTCATGAGACTTGGCATGATGTCAAAAACATGGCACATAAAGGCGTGATAGCATTTTGTTTTCCTATTTAAGACTCGTTTTTTAATATATTTTTCTTCTAGAGCCAACATTGAGAATATTACGTTAAATTATAGTAAATCTAATACTCACAAAAAATTCAAGAAATTGGGCATGGTGTCATGATATAGCACAAATATGTTGTGGTATTTTTCGTGTCCACTTTGGGAAAAGGCGCACACATTAATAGCGAAACAAAAGCTTTTTGGAACGAAGAACTGTCACGTTTCCACGCAGACGGTTGCATTATTTTCAAACCGTGGGCGTTCTACTACCCTTACGTTCTTCCAAGCGTCGCACTCTTTTATTGGTTACGGCCTAGGAGGTGCCGTGCGAGCAGCTGCTTGAGTTGACGGGAAGCGTGCGAGCTGGCCTCCTCTGTGCAGGCTCACCGGGAGGCGTGCGGGTAGTACGCCGTAGGCTTACCGGGAAGCGAGCTCTTAGACCTCCATATCCGCCATCCTTGCTTCCAACATGTCCATCAATAGCGCCTGAGCCGTTGTTTAATAGGCGGCTTTACTGCCCACTCACTCACAATCCTCTATATTTCTTCGCCTCCCATTCCCCTCCATCATCCAGACCTCCACGGTGACCTACGCCATGGCACACAAGGATCATATGCCACTTGTCTTCCGGTTTGGTGAAGTCGACACCGAGCCGAAAGAGATAGAACATAAAGACGACTGGGATGCCATGGACATGGCCCTGGAAGAGTTGCATGCCGCAGCAGATGCTACCCCGACGCACTCGCCAGCAACCATCCCCGTGCCCGCGACAACAACCATCCCCGTGGTATTGACGGGCTGGTCGCCGAGTATCATCGCAGAGCTAGAAACCGCGGGCGTCAGGGAGGTCTCCGTGGACCCGCACGAGCTCATGTATGTGCAAGCGCCAGCGCCTCCTCCTGCACCCCTGCTCGTGCACGCCCCTACACACGCCACGCCGGTCCCAGTGCGTGTGCCCGGACCCACGGCGCCGGACCCCGTGCGCGCGGCTGCACCCACCGCGCCCGTGCCCGTGCGCGCGCCTGCACCCGTCATGGCCCCCTCAGCGGATTGGGCCGCCGTCGTCGATAGCTTCCTCGTAGCGCCGCTAGTCGCCGCCCAGGCCCCGCGCCCGTCGAGAGTGGGACGGCCGGCTCTTTGATTGGGAATTCCATAACATTCCGGTCCTGTTGGGGATATAACCCCGCGGTTAACCCTGTTGGCGACTCATAGTGCAAGAGACTAAGCCGGCCCAGGAAGGCAAGACGTGAAGACGACGACTTACAGATGGGCCAGTCGAAGGCCTAAAGCCTGGTGGCGAATCAAGGCCCGAAAGGGTAAACCGCCATGTGAAGACTTATCTTGTAAGACTAGGAAAGTAGAACCAGGGTCGGTTACGTTGTGTAACCCGACCCGGACTCTTATAAGCCCAGGACCTATACCTATGTATATAAAGGTGAGCCCCTGCGGCGGGTAAAAGGGGGAGAGAGGGGAAGAAAGACAGACAAGCCTTACGGCCAGAGAGATCAAGCAATCGAGAGTTAGGGCAAGCAAGCCGCCCCTTGTACTCGATATACCAGTTAATACAGCTTAAGCAGGACGTAGGCCTTTACCTCCACCGTGAGGGGCCGAACCTGGGTAAACCCGTGTCCTTTGTCCCGCTTAACCCCTTTGAGTCCACTTCCATGGCGTTGACTCCGAACCTAAGCCTTCGGGCATCTGCCGTGACAAAACCACGACAGGTCCCGTTTGAAGAACTAAACAACTGTGCCCCGGAGCACGACAACGCTGGCGCAGGACGCCATCGCCGCCGCAACTAGTTTTATTTATATTTGTATCTAGATTGTATGAATGTAAAGTCAAATCTTGATTGAATAAAATCTATGGTTTGATGAACTAAGTATTTATCTCTGAATTCACATATGGCAAACAATAAGCATCATTGTTTTCTATGAATAAACGCTCATCAAAAACGGTTCGGGTTGAATACCCATTTGCAGATCGACGGCTATCTTTCCTTCGCCCGTAAGCCAAGTGAAAAATTGGCGTGAAGGTGTGGTGCAATGCTTTATCGCAAACTTTTCTCTAATATGACCCGTGTGTCTAGTACAGACAATCCGGAAAGATTTGCATCTATCATATTAGGTAAATTGTCATGTGTCAAATCGAAAACGTTGGCATCTGTTGATCTAGTAGCATTGGCATTTGTCAACATTGTAGCACTCGCATTTGTCAAATTTTGCAGCAACAAAATCACAATTAGGGTGTAATTTTGAAACTGAAATTCACTAAACATGGATTTCATTCATACATTAAGTAGTGGTCTTTGTACAAAACAGTTCAACTCGACAGCTGAACCGAACAAACTTTTCCCCAATTGTTGCCAACCACGTACTGCAATAGCTAGTTCAACTATATATAGTAGCTAATTTAAAGTACGTGGTACAGTTCAACCATATCTATAGTTAGATGAACTAAACAAAATAGCCCGTAAATACTAGTACTACGGAGGGGCTTTGTACTACTTCCAGCAGAATCGAGTGCGCTCGGTAAGAGCCAGTGGAGGAGGAGTCTGTCGACGAGTTGGTGGAGTCGTGTCCGTTGCCTGCCAGTGTTGTCCTTCGGCGCTCAAGACGCCCTTCCTCGAAGAGGTGGGACTCGGCGTAGATCTCTGCATTCCGCGCAGCCGCTGCGGCTTCTCCTGCGGCCACGGCGTCGGTGAGCTTCTTCGTGTGTGCGGCCTAGCGCTCCACCTCCTTCTCTAGGAAGTAGATGTAGCGTGCAAGGTTCGTGATGCAGAAGCCCGGCGGCGGGCCTTTAGCGGCCTCCAACTCCCGCATTCCAGCCGCGATGGCGGAGCGGGTGATGCCCTCGCCGCCTGACGGCGGGGTCGTGGCCAAGACGGACGATGGTGTGGTCGCGGCCCCGGCGGCTGCCGGCGTGGTGGCGGCCGCGACAGCCACCGGCAGCGGCTGCCTTCGGGCAGAGGTGATGGAGCGTGTAGTTGGTGGCATGCGCACAGTCACCAGGGACGTCATGTGCACTACACGCTACAGAGAACTGCCGGGCCGACGCGGTGAAGCCTCCCAGCTGGAGCTGTCCTCTGGCGAAGTGGCTGAGCGACGACGAACGGCCGGTGCCATTGGCAATTGAGGGAGAAGCAAACTAGACAAGCTACGGGGAGGGAGGGGATGAAGGCAATGTGGAGTCGCCGGCCGTGAGGGTTTATATTATATAGCAGGCCGGCAAGCACTGGGGATTTGGGGATTTCACCGAGCCGGGCGGGAAGCTAGAGCCGTAGCACGATTTTGTGCGCGGGAACCTGCGCGGTTGTGTGCGGGAACGGGTTCATCGAGCCAACGCGTGGCCAAAAGCGGTGTTGAAGTGTGCACTGGAATCCTCGGGCTGCAACGTGGTGACAAGACGTGAGAGAGGAGGACGGGGTGATGCGCAGGCAGATGGGTCATAATAATAAAACGTCTGCGATATTAATACATGCAAATGACACTTCCCAATGTAGCGTCGGTAATGATTTCATTCATCGCTGAGAATTGTTTGAGTATGAATCGTTTGGGTTATTATTGGTCTTCCCACACAATTCTGATGAATGAAATGTTTGCCCGATATCACACACACCTTGTTATGGTAACTGATTTGTGTTCTAGCTCGATCAACGCAAGCAATTTGTCGAATGAACTGTATGCCGTACTTCGCACACGTATGTGTTTTGAGAACCGTTTGTGTTATCTTGTCTAATCACAAACAGTTCATAAGCACCAATTGTATGCCCTGCATCACACATGCTAGTCTAATCTCAAACGTGCCTGATAGACCAGTCATTGCACACAATTTTTTTATTGGCGACGGAGCTATAACTATACCGTTTGCGATGGCTCGATCGCACACAGTTTGGGCGAAGGGTCTCTGATTGATGTGTCCTCTCTCGACCATTCTGCAGTAGTGTATGTACCAGTAGCTCTATGTTTAATCTCTCTCTCATGTGTTCTTGAGTTGGAACGATCTTGATGTATCACATGCTTTGTTAATATAGTTGGATCATATGGTGTTCTTCTCTCTCTATTTGGATGTGATGAATTGAGTCTTTCCCTTTGAGGTTTCGTTATGTTGGATTGAATGCTTTGGATTTGAGAACACTTGATGTATGTCTTGCATGTGGATACCCATGGTGACAATGGGGTATTCTGTTGAGTTACTTGATATATGTTTTGGTCATCAAGTTGCGGATTCCCGTGGTGACATTGGGGGTGATCCATGCACATAGGTTGATGCACGTTTTTGTCCTACTTTATTCGATAGAAATCTTGGGTACTCTTTGAAGTTCTTTGTGTTGGATTGAATATGATGAATCTGAAATTATTTGATGTATGTCGAATAATTAACTCATGTATACTTGCGGCGACATTGGAGTAGCTAGGTGACATTAGAGTTCATTGATGCGTATCATAGGTGTTATTGTAGTATGAACTCTAGGGTTGTTTGTGACACTTATAGGGATGACTCAACAGATTGATCGGAAAGGATAACTTTGACCTGGTTTTACTACCTACAACAATTTCATCTTATGTTCTGCGCTAGATAGGCACTTTGAAGTGATTCTTTGTCGCACAGTGAGGGATTGTTATGCCATTCAATTATCTTAGCATTGTTGAGAGATTGCACTAGTGAAAGTATGAACCCTAGGCCTTGCTTCTAAGCATTGCAATACCGTTTGTGCTCTATTTTGTCACTTGCTACCTTGCTATTTTTATTTATTCAGATTATAAAACCTATTTATACTATACATGCTACACTTGTCATCTATTCGTCGAACTAGTGCACCTATACAATTTTTCATTGTATTGGGTGTGTTGAGGACACAAGAGATTCCGTGTATTTGTTGGCAGGGTTGTTTGAGAGAGAGCACATTCATCCTACACCTCTCGCGGATTGATAAACCTTAGGTCATCCACTTGAGGGAAATTTGCTACTGTCCTATAAAACTCTGCGCTTGGAGACCCAACAGTGTCTACAAGAATAAATTTGCATATCTCATCACATCTACCTCTTCTCCCTTGCTTGCTAGATCAAGAAGGAGGAGACGTCACTGCCAAACGTGTTCATATCTCGGAGGTGCCGCTCACGCGGTACTTGGATCACATTGGATCACGACGCGTGTGTGACTAAGTCAACCACAATCTTTAGATCGTTGGCACTTTCGGT
Source organism: Elymus sibiricus (assembly GCA_039707655.1). Classification (NCBI taxonomy): domain Eukaryota; kingdom Viridiplantae; phylum Streptophyta; class Magnoliopsida; order Poales; family Poaceae; genus Elymus; species Elymus sibiricus. The sequence continues at coordinate 84,613,413 of CM077665.1, forward strand.
CTACAAGGGTATGTAGAAACACTCCCCTCTTGTTACTAGCCTCTCCGTGGAATAGATCTTGGGTGTTTCGTCGGATTTTTTTTGTTTTCCATACAGCGTTCCCCAACAGAACGCCATCACACCATGATCGTTGATCTGCGTGAAAGGGACAACTGACTTATTGGACGTGGCATATACGAGTCACATGAACATAAAATCATTGCTCTTTATTGTCTGTTTTCCTGAAACTTCAAGGAGTTTCACTGTCGTCGTATATCACCCTAAATCAAATTTACAGTTGTCTCGCCCTGTTTTCTAGGCAGTCCTTTACATGCCCACAACTACGGTACCCTGCCTCCTTCTGTACTTATCATCCGCACTTTATCCTGTGCACTCAACATCACAAAATATACGACCATGCACTCTTCAAGCTTTTGACGTTTCACTATTTCAGGCTTTCCACCATTTTCTCATATTTTCCATGGCAACCTCGAGTCCATCTCCGAGTACCGATAAACCCACTCACCAACTCGAACTGGTACTCGCCAAGACTGCTTCAACATCCTATCCACACTTTTGTCAGACCAGATGTTTAAGCACCAGTGTCCTCGTATATCATCGTGTCCCATGTTTACCACATGGCTAGTCGCTATCACCGTGTTGAGTCTATGTTGGCTTGGTCGAGTCTCCTAGGTAGCTAGAGCAAACCGTCTCAACCCCCACTTAGAGAACCATCGGTCATCGCCGACCAATATCGAATCTCATGTATCCCTCGAACCACGGGTTCCCAGCCCGAACAACATGTCCCTCGCTTTCCACTAAAATAGGCTTCGATTCTTTGGATCCTTGCATTGTATCCCCTCCATCAGCACCGATTAATGTATTCCATCATACTCAATCTCCATCTTCAACATGTCTCCATGGTGGTTGTACACATTGTTGAGGAAATCGTTAACTGGTAGCTGCTCTGTTGGCCGGCGAGTAGGGGATTAATGGGCTAATCGGCAAGTTAATCGGCCATTTAATCAATTAATCAGACGATTTTTTGGTTTATCGGCTACTCGGTGACCCTATGAGTAGGGATTAATCGACAAGTTAACTGGTTAATCGGATGAATTCTTGAACAGGGGTTGTACATGCCACCCTGCGCTCGTCGACTCTAAGCTCTCATGTGTACGCCATCTTGAATCAACCTGGCCCCACTGCCATGTCAAAGCGCACAAGTCCTCAGGAGTGTACCACATGTTTTCACCATCACGCTTCTATGTCATTGTCTTCCGTTCCAACCGACCTCACGTCAATCCATCTGGATGTCCAAGTAGTCTAACCTATGTGTCCGACCTCATCAAACTTGTCTAACTACAACCATGTTCCACCTCGCGCCATATCAGCCCAGCACACCATTGTGAACTACTCAAAACCCATGTAGAACATGATCCCCGCATGACATGCTGCAGACTCCTCCGAGCCTTATGTGTACATCGTCATCCATGCTGCCCACACTCCAAGTTCTCCCGGCAAACTAGACCAAAAATACTCGATGCAATACTAACCACCATGATGATCTCTATGCACAATTTTGTTTTCCTTGTCTTCTTCTGCTCATAGCTTTACGTGTAACATTGACATTTTCTCTTGTAACAAATCTTCTTTTTCAAACAACCGAGTTCCTTTATTCATCAATACTAGTGTTTATATAGCCTGAGGGAAGATGGGGTTTGCAACAAATTCATAGCCTTCAGCAGCTCGAACCGCATCCTTGTTCCCGTTAGCCTCGCCTCGGGAACTCCTATACCCAACGTTGCGCGGGGAAGGCTGGCAATCATGCACACCCGCTCCCTCGACATCCCCTGCTTTTATTCCTTTCTTTTCTTTTTTAACTTTGAAAAAAAAATCATTAATCGCAAATACGAAAACAAGTTTCAGACTTCAAAGAAGTTCTGAAACTCAAAAATGTTTACAACTTGAAACAATCTTCCGAATGTTAAAAAAAGTTCATGATGTTGAAAATTGTTAACAGATTTGGAAATTGTTCACGACATTCAAATAATGTTCACAAATTTTAAAATATACTCGTATTTCAAATAAAAATCACGAATTTGAAAATGTTCCTGAATTTCAAATTGTTCGTGAATTTGGAACATGTTCACGAATTCTAAAAATGTACTTAAATATGAAAAAAAATCCTAATTTCATAAGGCGTTCATGTATTTTAAATTTTGTACCTGGATTTCAAAAGAAGATCACGAATTTAAAAAACAATCCCTATGAAAAAATGCTCCCAAAATTACAAAAAATATTAAGGGGTTCGAAAAATATTTGTGATTAGAAAATATGTTCCGTGAATTCAAAAAATGCTCACGATTTCAAAAAATATTCAGAACAAAAGGACTAAAAAAAGGAAGACAATGAGAAAAGAAAAATTAAAAACCAAAGTAAAAAATACTAAAGAAGAAAAGAATTGGTCTAGGAAAGTGGGGAGGACAAAGAAAACACCCGAACTGAGCCGAACAAATACATGGTGTGCGTTCCGGGTGGGTGTACATTTAGTCCATGTTCATCTACCGGGAATAGGCAAAATCACTAATTAAGGGATAGCCTTTGAAAAAGCCACTCGCATTTTTCCAGGTTGCGATAAGTGACACACTGTGTGTCACTTGTCGCAACCTAGGAGAGTCGTTTATTAAAAACGTTTTACCTTTTAAATCGTGTGTTCATATCGTGAACCGTTTTTACTGTTGGATTTCTCGTGTCAAGATTTTTAAAACGAGATACCATGTTCATAATTTTTGACGAACTTTTTTTTCCATGAAAAACCCCCGAGCCGAAATCATGACTTTTCCCACATTTTTTTACTATTCAAAAGGCACAGTTGTGCCTCGCGTCGCGTGGGAAGCAAATTTCTCGCGGAAGAAAAAGCGTATTTTTCTGTTTTTGTGAGGCAGAGCTGTGACTCTTGTGGAAGCAGAATTGTGCTTTCACGAGAAGCAAATATGTGTCTCTCACAAAAAAAATACGTTTTTTCTCTTTTTCAAGAGGCATAGTTGTGGCTCTCATGGAAGCAAAACTATGCCTCCACGAGAAACAAATCTGTGTCTCTCGTGAAATAAACAAAATGAGTATTTCACGCAAAAAATAGAAAAAAAAAACTTTTTGTCCAAAAGCTAGGGAAAACCGGGTGTAAACCAAAAAAACCCACCTAAAACCTAAAAACACGTCCATAAAAATATATAACAAACAAAATCACGACGGAGCGCCTAGCACACGGCACGCGACGACGGCTGAGAGTGCGCCAAGTAAAAGGCTCTCATTTCTCAAATAGTGACCCTTAAGGACCCCCCCCCCCCCCCAACGCAAGGGATACCCCCAATTAGTTGCTCTCGAGAATAGAGACCTTCCTCCCCCGGGAGCTCCTGTTCGGCGCCTTAAACGCCCGAACAGGTTGTTGGCGCCCGCTGCAGCACCTTGTTGGGTCGGCCCGCGAGGCAAAGCACAGCAAACATAAATCAAAAAAAGGTTGGTCCTTCAGGAATCAAACTCGCATCGCCCGCGAAGCAAGGCTTGTTGGAGCTTAGCTGACCACCAAAGCCATGTGATGCTTCTAATTTTCATAGCGCTAACCGTACATGAACCAGTATGACCACACTATTTATTTATCACTTAGATTTTTACTTATTTTTTTAAAAATCATGAATTTCAAAACGGTCATCGATTTTGAGACAAAAGTTCACAAACTTAGAAAATTATTTATTTTGAGAAATAGTTCATCATTTTTGAAAGAAAAGTTCACAAACCTTAAAAAGTTCACCGATTTAAAAAAAAGTTTATGAAAAAGGTTAAAAAGTTCATCATTTCATCGGTTTTGAAAAAAGTTCATCATTTTTTGCAAAAAGTTCATCGACTTTGACAAAAAACATCATCGAGTTTGAAAATAGTTCATTGATTTTGAAAAAAGTTAAAAATTTTGAAGTAAAAAATCATCAATCCTGAAAATTTTCATCATTTTTTTTTTAAAAAGTTCATAGGATTTGGAAGAAGTTTATCAGATTTGGAGAAAGTTCATCAAATTTGAAAAAACAGTTTATCAAATTTGAAAACAAAGTTCATCGAATATGAAAAACGTAATAAATTTCAAAAAACATATGGATGGATTAAAAAAATCATCGAACGAGTAAGAAGGTAAAAAAAGAAAACCGAAAAACGAAAACAGGAAACAGAAAAAAGAAAAACAGAAAACAGAAAAAACGAAAGAAAAGATGATAAGGTAAAAACATGATGGCATTAGCTCATCAAGTTCCTTGTGGCGGCGTGGTTACCGCAGTGCGCTGTGAATAAGGAAATCCTTGGTTCGATTCCTGGCTCTTGCGCCTTGACAGCTCGCGGACGGAAGAGATGTGGGTTCGGGAAGCGAGCGAAACGGGCCGAGCCCAACTAGCACGGCTACACGCGCTGGTTACAGAAACAGTAATAACCGGCACCTGCAGCTTCAAATAGGGTTTGCCCCCACCCCCGCCTTGGCATTTTCATCCGTGCTTCTTTCAAATGCGCCCCGAATGACCACTGCAAACCATGGGCCTCAACAGCAGTGCTCAGTCCGAGCCGACGCACAACTTGGCCGCCAGAACTATATCTCGCATACAGCGAGACTACACTTGGTCTCGGCACGGATATGTACCGCCCACAGCGGTTCCTAGGCAGCGTCGCCTACAGGGAGCCGCTGCTGGGCTGGCCTAATGACGGTGCCTGCTGACGTTATTAATATTTTGCTTTTTCACATTTTTTTTATTTTCTTATTTATTATTTACTATTTTTTATAATGAATATATACCTATTACATAAAACAATTTGAAAAACATGAAAAACCTATTGAATATGCATTTGAAATATACTAAAAGTATATAAAAAATGTTAATCATGCGTACCAAAAATGATAGTGACAATCAAAAAATGTATGTGTCATATTTAAAATCGTTGATACAATGTACAAAAAATGTTTACATAATTAAAGCAATTCTACATTTAGATAAAATTGTATGTTACATTAAAAGAAAATCTTCATGAGTTTCAAAAATGCTTTTTAGACATTTCTAAGAAAATTACATAGAATTTTCTTAAATGCGCAACGTAAGAGAATGTTTCGTATGATTAAAAATATATATGTGACACATTAAAGAAAGAGTCTGGTGATCCAAAAAATATTCCTGACTTTAGTTTATTAAATGTAAAATAATGTCCCTATAGGTTGACAAAATATCTATTGCCTTGAAGAAAATGTACAATGTATATTTTGAAATATATTACGGTGTATTAAAAAGTGTTCAAAACATGTATTTAAAACATATGTACATCATGCATTTTAACAATGTCCAAAGTGCATCACACAAAAAATGTTTCACGTGTCCTCTATAGGTGTACATCATATACCGAGAAAAAAAATTAGACATGAGTTAAAAAAAAACCCGATAATAACCACAAAGAAACAAAAAAACTGAAGAAAACAAGGAAAACAAAGAAAGAAACAAAGAAAACCAAATATAAAGGAAAACAGAGAAAATGAATTAGAAAACAAAGAAAACCAAAGTTAAAATGAAGTAGAAAAGAAAACAAAAAAACATGAAAAATAAATAAAAGCAATGGAAATACAACAAGGAAACGAGAAACGAAACAGTAACCCTGAAAAGACCGAACCGATCGAACATATAGCGGTTTGGCAAGCCCGCTAGTGCGCCGTTCTTTGCGTAGTTTTCTCATTATTTTTCTTTTGTTTTTCATTCTTCTCCTGTTTTCTTTATTTTTTCAGGTTTCCTTTGTTTTTTCACCGGTATTATACTTTTTCATGATTTTCACTAAGTTTTATTTTCCCCATTCTTGTTTCTTTCTTTTATTTTTTCTTTTCTTTCTTTCTTCATTTTATTTTTATATATTTGTTCTTTCTTACGTTTCTTCGGTTTTCAGTGTCTTTCTTTGTTTTTTTGTTATTCTTCAACACATGTCTACATTTTTATATACATTTGTAATTTTATGGATACATCATGAACATTTTTTTATAATTATTGAACATTTTTTATACTTGTTTACATTTTTTAAATGCATGATTAACAATTAAAACATTAGGTTTGATCAACAATTTTTTCATACACATTGTGCATTTCTATATACATAAGGAACAGTTTAATAAATATTTAACATTTTGTAAGTATATGATTAACATTTTCATACACAACCTTCATTTTTTAAAATTTTATTCATACACATTAATTTTTTTTAAATATATATTTAACTCTTTTTTTTCAAATTTTGTGTTTAATGACTACTTTTTCAATACACATTGTAAAATTTTGGTATATATTAGGAACATTTATTTTACATGTTTAACAACTTTGAAATATACGATTAACATTTTGTTGATACATGATCAACATGTTTTTCAAATGCTTGATTAACTTTTCTAAATAGATGATCAACTTTTTTCACGCATATTTTTTGTATACATGAGAAACTTTTTTTATACATATTTAACATTTTTCAAATGCTAGATTAACGTTTTCAAATGTTTTATGTAGCGTGCTTTTTGTAAGGAAAATGCTAGCTTTCGGCTGGTGGATCGCGCTCTCGCGTCGACTACGTCCACTGCCGTTCAATCATATTGCAAAGAGCTAACCTCAACACGTCTTGGTGGGGACCGTCTCTCCAACACGTCCAAGGTTGTAGGATCCCAATTATGTCTAGAGGAGGAGTATTAGACTACTTGACCAAATAAAAATTCTACCTTTTTCCCAATTTTAGTGTTGGTGGATTTTAGCAATTGTAGTAAGTCAAGTACACCCTACACATGCATGTCTAAGAGTATTGCAACAAAATTAAACATATGCTCATATAAGTAGATGGAAGGGAAGGAAGATCGAACGCAATTGGAGACACGAAGATTTTTCCCGTGGTTCCGATAGGTGGTGCTATCTTCAGTGACGAAGCTAGGAATTAAGTTCAGTGGGGTCATATTCGTTAAAGCATGGGTTCACCTCTATGATTAGGCACTTATGACAGGGAATTTATAAAGGATTTGCTGAATTTCATTGGTTTCAATTGACACCAGTGGCAAAGAGCCAGCTCCGTCCCTGGCTATCGTACGTCCACGTTAATGGAGACTTCAACCCACTGAGGGTAACGGCTATGCGAGTCCATGGAGGGATCCATCCATGAAGGGTCCACGAAGAAGCAACCTTGTCTATTCCATCATGGCCTACGTCCACGGAGGACTAGCCTTACTCGCGGTAGATCTTCACGAAGTAGGCGATCTCCTTGCCCTTACAAACTTCTTGGTTCAACTTCACACACGAAGACGGATGCTCCCAAGCGACACCTAACCAATCTAGGAGGCGCCACCCTCCAAAAGGTAATAGATGCGGTAGATGATGAACACATTGCTCTTGTGCTTTAAATGATAGTCTCCTCAACACTCAATCACTCTCTCATAGGTTTGGCTTGGGTAGGAAAGATTGATTGGGTGGAAAGCAACTTGGGAAGGCTAGAAATCAAGATTCATATGGTTGGAGTGGAAGATCTTGACCTCAACACATGAGTAGGTGGCTCTCTCTCAAAAAATGGATATGACAAGTGTAAGTATGTTCTGAGTTCTTTCTCTACGAATGAGAGATGGTGGATGGGTATATATAGGCATCTCCAAAAATCCAACCGTTACAACCTTGTTGCCCAACTCGGTGGAACCGATGCAAAACTCAGTTGCACCGACTAGTGCAAAATGTGGCAACTTTAGGAATCTCGGTGACACCGATATATAAGAACTCTCGGTGAGACCGATTTAGGTTTCCCTAGTCAGTTCCTCAACTCGGTGGCTATTCTCAAAACTTGGAAATTCCGATTTTAAGAGTTAGGATACCCTAGCCGGGGGCACTGATTTTGGTAGCACAGAAACCAAACTTGGTTGCACCGACTTTCTAGGGTTTGTCTTAGGCTTTGCCTGGTTTGAAACTCGGTATGGCCAAAATGTAGAAACTTGGTGGCACCGAATTTGAGTATAGGGCTTTGAGACAGAATATTTGTGGGAGAAATGGTGGGTGCTTTTGGTCATACCGAGTTTCACACCATGATTACCTCATCTCCTTTTAATAGTATTGGCTTTCCTATGGACTCAATTGTGATTTCTCACATAAAGTAAAATGTAGAGTCATCAAGCTTGTAGCCAACTTGATGTCCTTTGCATCTAGGGAATCTCCTCACAATCCTTTGCCAATGTATCTCTTTGAACTTTTCTTGAAATATGCTTGATCGAATCATTAGTCCAATGAGATTTATGTTGTTATTGATTACCAGAACCACCAAGGGAGAAGTTGTGCTTTCAATCTCCCCCTTTTTGGTAATTGATGACAACATATAGATCAAAGATTCGACAAATATTATAATCAATGAAAAACATTGTCGCTTTAAGAAGTGTGTGATAAGCAAGAGCTCCCCCTAAATTTGTGCACTATTTTGAATTTGCATTTGAATGCAAATGCACAATCGATTAGGATCATGGGTCACTCTTCCATGTCACATACAACTTGGTGATGCGCATAAATGATATGAATGGAATATAATGCACATAACAGCAAAACATAGTGAATGATCATCACATAGATATCTCACAAGGATAGGAAATAGTAACAACAACCATAAAGTGTATGATCAAACACAACAAGTTAGAAGAACACCCAAAAGATAAACAAGTGTTTTTAAAACGAGAAAAGCAACACACTCGCTCTCTCGAAGCCCTATGATCTATAATACTTCTCCCCCTTTGGAAACAAGTTACCAAAAAGTTCAAAGCATATAGAGCTAAACGTCACTCTGGGTTGGATCTCCTCCATGAGACGATGAAGCAGCTCATGTAGCTGTTGAAGGAGTCAAAAGAACAGCGCCAGGGAATGCTTCTGCTGAAGTCCTCTAAGGTGGTGGAGTAGAAACTGGAGGTGGTGATGGAGCAGATGGAGCTGTTGCAGGTGCAGACACTGATGGTCTCTCTAAAGTGGGCAATGCAGCTGATATGGCATGTTTCCTAAACTGCATATGAGCTGGAAGAATTGGGCTATCCTCATCTCCCTGATTATCATCATCACTAGAGCTTGGTTTGGGCACAGAGTCAACCTCCTGCTTGAGCTCTTTGACTATCTTAGTCAGCTCAGTCACCTTCACATCCATGTTATGGAATTTTGACTCCACAATCCTCACAACACTTTTCTGATTTTCCATAAGCTCAGTCATATTCTTCTCCAGACCTTGCATAGCATTGATAAGGTATGTCATTTGGTCAGCCTTGGTCTTCAGGACTGGAGCACTAGGGGCTCTGGCTGCCTCTGCCCTTGCATCTTCTTCAATCTCAACATGTGCAGTAGATGAAGTGGGATGCCTTAGGTCCAACACCATAACAGTATCCTCAAAGTATGGTTGTAGGGGCAGGTGTGTCTGTCCAGTAGGTATTTTCTCTTTCCAATCTTGGAGTTGATTAGCATCTGGATATATGGAGCAAATCCACATGACCTCTTCTGGTCAGCAGTTGTCCTTCTGATTGTATCAACAATCAGGTCCATCACCCTAAATCTGGTGTGGGAGTCTATATGATGCAGCATATTAATGGAATACCCCCTGATCATCTTATCATCTCCTGATTTGGGCATCAAGGTGTGCCTCATAATGATGGTGGTGGTGGGTAGTCCTACCTGCAGGAAATAGACTGATCCAAGCTTCTGGGTCTTGACATATGCTCTGGGGATTGGATTATACATGTTGACCATTGAATTATGATTCATCTTTGTCTCATAGTATACATCTAGGTCATCATCTTGTACCTGTGGGGCTCCTAAGATGGTATCCCACTCATCAATAGTGGATTGGTACTTGGTGCCTTGAGTCATCCAGATAATCTTTCCATATGGGTAGAAGTGAGCTGTGGAATAGAATTGCATAATCATTTCTTCATTCCAAGCTGTCATCTCTCTGCCAACAAAGTCTTCAATGTCTATGGCCTCGAAATTTTCTTGGACATGAGGGAAGTAGTCTGCATTGTTCTCAATGTACTTCCAGTCAACATATCTCATGTCACTGACAACTGGACTCTTCTCTAGCAACACAGTCTCATAGAAGTCCTGCTGCTCCTTGGTGTGGAATCTGGGGTCCACAACAGTCCTTCTCCTTGTAGCATAGGGATCTGTAGCTCTCCATCTCCTGAGCCCTTGATCCTTTCTCTCCTTCATATTTTCTGCAACAGGGTGATCATCATTGTGGATAGGCAGATGGGGTCTCAACTTCCTCAACACTGCAATTTCTTCATCCTCATCCTCATCATCAAGGAAGGGAACCTTCTTCTTGTTCTTCTCAGCTGCATGAACATCTCTTGTTGTTCTTTTGGGCTTGGTTGCAGCTGGCTTTGGAGTAGTGGGCTTGGTCTTTGGAGCTGAAGCCTTTGTCTTGGGAGGTGGCCTGCTTGGCATAGCATCAGCCATAATCTTTCTCTGCTTAGGAGGAGGGGGGTTGGTAGCTGGTTCCTCCTCTTCCTCACTCTGCTCTGGAGTTCTCATCATGGAGGTTTGTCTGGCTTCTACATGCACAATCCTCTTCCTGGCTCTCTTCTGGCTTGGCTTCTTGGGCATGGACTTTGAAGTCCTTGGTGACTCAAGAGTGAGAGTCATCCCTGCCCTAGCACTCTCTGGTGCTCTCACAACTTCTGAGCTGGCATACTCTTTTCTCACAGGCCTTCTGGTAGAAGTGGCCTCATCGGCAGCTTTCTTGGCAGTTTTCTCCTTCTTCTCCTGTTGTTGTTTAGCTAGGACCTCCTTAGGCAGAAAGTCTGAGTCCTCCTCATCTGAATTTAACTTTCTCCTGGTCCTGGTGGCTACCTTGGGTAAGCCATGGGATCTGGGGGTGCCCGGTGAGGGAATCCTGGATTAAGGGGTCCTCAGGAGGCCGACCTATTTCTATGGGCCGGACTATATGGGCCACTTACCGAACACAAGATTCATTGAAGACCTTATCTCCAAGATGGAAGCTTCAGGAAGCATGGCTTGTACTCCACGTTTGATGTAGCGAATAGGCAGGTTTATCTCTTCGGCGTGTAACCGACCATGTGTAGACCCTAGATGCCCTCGGCGTCTATATAAGCCGGAGGGTTTTAGGTTGTAGGCATAGAACAACTCATCTAGGGTTAGCTATTCGATCTCGAGGTAGATCAACTCTGTAACCCCCATATCATCAATATAATCAAGCAGGACCTAGGGTATTACCTCCATAGGAGGGCCCAAACCTGGGTAAAACCGTGTCCCCTTCGTCTCCTGTTACCATCGATTCTAGTCTCACAGTTCGGGACCCCCTACCCGAGATCCGCCGGTTTTGACACCGACATTGGTGCTTTCATTGAGAGTTCCTCTGTGAGCACCCAAGGAATCGATGTCCCGCCTTGTCATCAACAAAGAGGTCCGTAACATGGACACTTTCGTCCCCGGACAGATCTTCGCCTTCGGCAGCATTGTGCTGCACGCCGACCCGACCGGCCATCTAGGCCGCGTCGAGAGTTTCGCCCCTGATCAAGAGGTCAGATTCAGGAACCTAGAGTTCTCCGTGGACTCTCGGGGCGACTTGTCACTAACCGGGCTTGCGACTTCACCTGCCGCGCCCGAAGACTCTGAGGCTTTAACCTCGAGTTCCTTCTTCGGTCACACCAACGGGGTTAACCACGGTGGTGTTCCCGCCCATGGTCCGGATCCGGCCATAGTGTCAGAAGGCCGGACACTTGTTCTTGCCGAACATCCTTCTCGTTCGGACGCATTGGAGATGAACTCCGAAAGCTCCGAACACTATGATCCGAGCGAGCCTTCGGCTTTCGACGAAGCCTTAGATCGGATCTCGTCGATGGCAATTTCTGACGGTTCAGCCCCGATCTACGCTCAGATCGGTTACAGTACGGGTCGGGATGAATTTTTCGACCCACCCACCACCCACCTGATAGCCACGGTCGAAGATTTAACCGACATGCTGGACTATGCCTCCGAGGAGGCAGATTACATGGATGAAGAGGACTGCGCGCCCACCGCTGTTAACACTGGGCGATGGGCCGCCACTTCTACATATGATGTTTACATAGTGGACACTCCTAATGGCGACAAAACGCCTAATAACGACGGCGACAAGTCGGGCGACGCACCGTCAAGGCGCCGGAAACCGCATAAGCGGTCCAAAGGCAAAAAGGGAATGAAAGCTATTATCGGCACCGGGGATGGTGATACCCCCGAGGACCGTGGCAACCCTGATGTCCCCGAACACCCGTTAGAGGGTCAGAAAAGGCATGAGGACCAGAGCAACCCCGATAACCTCAACGATTCCGAGGACGATAACTACCTCCCCCCTGTCGAGGAGGAGGACATCCCGAAAGCCGATGACTTGGACATCCCTGATAACCATGAAGATCAGGAACTGTTCAGACAGCAGCTCATAGCGACGGCTCGCAGCCTAAAAGCTAAAGAACGGTAGCTCAAAGCCGAACAGGATGACCTCAATGATCGATGGACAAGGGTCCTCTCAGTTGAGGTAGTACACGGTACCGGTCTGTCGGACCAGACCAAGAGCTATCCACGAAGAAGGCTGCTGCCGCAATTCGACGACGAGCTCACTGATACTCCATCTCCAAAGCATACTCCATACGACAAGCCAGACCGCCCTCTTCGCGGGCGTGATCGGATGGCTTACGACACCGGTTATAGACCGGCGATACCCCGAAGACGGGGAAAGGAGCCACTAGAGCCCAATGACAGGTTCGACCTGCGAGATGACCTAGATCACAGAGCAGGCCGTACAAGATCCATCTACGGATCCAGAGGCTACTCACCCGATAGACGGGACGGGTACAGACCATGGCTCGACCGAAGTAACAACAGAGACTGGGAACGTAACCGAGCTAGAACAGATGCCGATTGCAGGCGCGACATAGCTCGGGTTCGAGGCGCCGCTCACCCGCTGTGTTTCACGGATGAGGTAATGCGGCATCAGTTCCCGGAGGGGTTTAAACCCATGAACATCGAACAATACGATGGGACAACTGACCTAACCGTATGGATCGAGAACTTCCTCCTCCACATCCACATGGCTCGAGGAGATGATCTCCACGCCATCAAATATCTCCCCCTTAAACTTAAGGGGCCAGCTCGGCACTGGCTAAACAGCCTCCCCGAAAACTCGATCGGATGTTGGGAAGACCTGGAGGACGCATTCCGCTCTAACTTTCAGGGAACCTATGTTCGGCCGCCGGATTCCTCCAACCTAAGTAACGTCGTTCAGAAGCCCGAAGAGTCTGCTCGGCAATTCTGGAACCGGTTTTTGACCAAGAAGAACCAGATTGTCGACTGCCCGGACGCCGAGGCAATAGCCTCCTTCCGTCACAACATTCGGGATGAATGGCTGGCCCGCCAGCTCGGCCAGGATAAACCTCGGACTATGTCCGCCCTTACTTCCCTGATGACCCGCTTTTGCGTGGGCGAAGACAATTGGCTAGCAAGACGCAGCCACAACTCCGAAGATCCCGGAACCTCCGAAGCTCGGGATGGCAACGGGAAGCCGAAGCGCAATAAGAATAAGCGACGGCACAATAATATGATGCCGATGACACGGCTGTTAACGCCGGATTCTGCAACTCCCGACCTGGGCCGTGGAAAAAGCCTCCTAAAGGCAATCGCAACGGACCCACTCCGCTGGAAAAAATCATGGAAAGGCCTTGCCAAATCCACGAAACTCAAGAGAAGCCCACAAACCACACATACCGCAATTGTTGGGTGTTTAAACAGGTCGGCAAGCTCCCACCCGAAGATCAAGGTAAGAGCCCTCAAAGCAAGGATGAGGATGAGCCTCGGGGTCCGATTGGTGGCGGTCAAAAGAAATTTCCTCCGGAAGTCAAGACGGTAAACATGATATACGCCACCCATGTACCTAAGAAGGAGAGGAAACGCGCCCTTCGAGAGGTCTACGCTGTAGAGCCCGTAGCCCCGAAGTATAACCCATGGTCGGCATACCCGATCACTTTTGATCGGCGCGACCACCCGACCAGTATCCGTCATGGGGGTTCGGCGGCCCTCGTCCTAGACCCCATTATAGATGGGTATCACCTCACAAAAGTCCTAATGGATGGAGGAAGTAGCCTTAACCTGATTTACTCAGACACGGTGAAAAAGATGGGTATAGATCCGTCACGAATTAAACCCAGTAACACTACCTTTAAAGGAGTGATTCCAGGTGTCGAGGCTCGATGTACGGGCTCCGTAACCTTGGAAGTTGTGTTCGGCTCGCCCGATAACTTTCGCAGCGAGGACTTGATCTTCGACATAGTACCCTTCCGCAGCAGCTATCACGCCCTGCTCGGCCGGACCGCGTTCGCTCGTTTCAACGCCGTCCCGCATTACGCATACCTCAAGCTCAAGATGCCTGGCCCCAAGGGGGTCATCACTATTAACGGCAACACGGAGCGCTCTCTACGAACTGAGGAACATGCGCTAGCCCTGGCGGCCAAATTTAGTTACAAAGATGATCGGCAAGTCTCGGCATCTGCCGTAAAGGCACGCAAGGTTGGGAAGCGAGCTCGGCTTCAGGCCGAACTCTCAGAGCCTTCCTCTCCCCCTAAATAGGGACTCGCCCCCCATCGCACACCCCTAGGACCAGCGAAGTACGTGCCAAGAAGGCACAACTTCGCACTTAAAATTCCATGGGTAGCGGTGGGGAAACAAAGGTGGGAGTCCGGCTGAACCGAACTACTACCATTAAGTATGTCTTCGGACACAATGCAGGGACCATTCAAAGGCCCACCAATGGCGTAAAGCTTATCCATAATTCGGCGACTTCTCAAGACCTTGTTTGCAAGATCCGTTCGCCGCACAATACCACCCATCGAGATGCACCAAAGATCAGGAGTAAACTAGTAACAGGACACATCGAGGACGTAAGGCCGCCAATCGAAGACCCCTGGTACAACCACTCCTATAATCTCTTTTTTTTCACATACCTGTAAGCAGTTGCTTCGGCACTCCGAGTAATAAGAGTTGTTGAGAAAAGATATAGCATCATTTTACATGTTTGTCTGGTTGTCCTTTTCGGCACAAATTTTCCTTTTTCTCCCTCTTCTCGCGATACTGTTCGGTATAATGTGATGCCCTGGCCAATAGACCGAGGGCTCAAGTTTATAAAAAACCGCCTTATGTACAACCTATTGTGCGTTCGGCATCTTGGAATTCACTCTACATGCATTGGTTCCGAACTATGTCTTGGGTCAATAGTTGGGTTGCCCAGCTCCTGTGCTTGCCCCTTTACATTCCGCTCGTTCGGCTAAAAGGGCAAAGGGAGCATCCCTGCGATTGTGTTTCCGGATAGTCTGGTCAAACACCTCAGGGGAGAAAGCCGAAAACTGACTATCATAGTATGCGAGATCCGGTCTGTGAATCCGAGCTCAAAGTGTTATACTTATATCTTCGTCAGAGGATAATCCGTGTTATACGAAGGGTTTGTTCTTCCTACAAACCATGTGATGTTGGCCTTAGACGCGGTTCGTCCGAACATCACAACACTCCAGGGGCTAGTCATCAGCCCCCCGCAGTCCTTTTCACGCCCCTACGGCTAAGTGAAAGAAATAAAGCACTATAGTCTGATTGCCTAGTCCGCCGCACTTTACCGCCTTCGGGTTCCGATAACTCGGCTAAGGGACACAGTGAATTGGCAGAGACACCCCATGTAGTATCTACATGGGGGCTGAAGCCGACGACTCGCATCTTTCAGTTTCAAACGGCCACACAGGAGTTATAAAGGAATGCAAAAACATAAAAGCATAATAACTTATAACATTAAAACTTCGAAAAGTCTTCGGACGCATTACAACTCATTCAAACACATTATCGCCCGAACACTGTGACGCTATCACCCGAGCACCTTCCATTACTCCGGCGAAGTACAGCTCGGGGCGTCTATGCTCCTTCTCGGGAGGCGGCGGGGCGGTGGCTACCTTCATCGGATCCAGCCCCGGCCAGTGCACCTTGGCCTTGGCAAGGGCCATCCGGACTCCCTCGATGCAGGAGGAGCGCTTCACGATGTCGAGGAGGGGCGAAGCGGCAATTAACTTCTGCACCAGGCCAAAGTAGCTGCCGGGCAGTGGCTCGCCGGGCCATAGGCGGATGTAGAGGTCCTTCGGGGCCGGCTCCGCCATCTGGTGCAGCTCCATCAGCTGCTTCAGTTGCTCCACGAGAAGAGGAGAGCGCTCGGGGGCTCCGAACTGCGCCCAGAACAGACGAGCTTCGTCTCCTTCTTCCCTCGAGGCGAACAGCTGATCTGCATCCGCTATGCTCTTCTGCAGATCGGAGGAGGCGCCTGAGGAAAGCCACACCTGGGTAAGCAATTTGAATTTGCTATCCCCGAAGACACACTGTAGTAAGTACGGCTTACCATCCGTTATGTTCTTCGCTTGGCGGACCTGCTCCTCATAGAACCGCTTGTCCACCCGCTCCTTCTGGAGGTCGGTCTTCAAGGTGAATAGTTCGGCCGCGCTCTCCTTGCCCTTCTGCTCAAGGGCCTCGCACTTCTGGCTGGTTTCCTTGAGCTCCTGCTGGACCTCCACCACACGAGCCTCATGCTTGTCGCTGTTGGCTCGCAGGGCGGAGAGCGCAGTAGCCGCTTCTTTGGCGGTCGCCCTCTCGACGGCCGCTTCGTCCTTCGCCTGTTGGAGCTCGGCCTTCAGCCTCTCCACCTCTTTCGCAGAACCTGTGTAAACATTAACACTATGAAAACCTGCATTGACAGTGTTCGGGCAAAGGTGTTCGGATTTTGTTTTGACCTACCTTGTGCCTCGTCGAATCTTTTGTTGAGGGCATCAACTTCGTCCTCGGAGCGTTTAAGCTTCCGATTCAGTTCGTCCAGCTCGGCGCCATTTACGGCCGCCGCCGATGACGAAGCCTGCATTACACATACAATTGACATATCACATGGGTTCTATACTTCCGAACTATAGCCAATCCGATCATACGTCCGACCCTATTAGGGGATATTCTAAAAATTCTGAACACATAGTTTGTATCTAGTTCGGAATCGGATCCATGATTGACCCCTAGGTAAGTTTTTCCAAACTCACCTAGGGCTCAGGGGCTCCCATGTATATAATAATAAAAATAAATAAAAACTTTGCAAATAAGAGTATCGCGTGGCTTACTTGAAAACCCGTCAGGAGACCCTTGAAGGCCTCCTTCAGTCCATTGTTGACGGACTGGATGCTCTGCAATACCGCACCCATAAGGGTGCGGTGCTCCTCGGAGATGGAGGCGCTTGATAAAGCCTCCTCCATGACCGGCCACCCATTGGTCGGTGACACCGGTGGTGACCGGGTAACCCGATCACTAACCGGGGTTTGAACCAGTACCTCTGGAGGCATGGTGCTCTCCGGAGACACCTTCGGAGGGGACTGAGCGGCCGCTCGTCCGGCCTCCTCAGTGTCCGGGTGGGGCACCTCCCCCCGGTCTTCAGTGACCGAGGTGTTAGCCTCGGCCATAACGTCATCTCCCCCGCCGCCGGTGCCTGGCTTCATAGGAGCACGCTGGGACGACACCTCCGTGGCGTCCTTTGCGGCACCTAGAGTAGCGGGATGCGACGCATTACCGCTCTTCGCTAGTTCGGCGGGAGGGGTCTCCCCGTCCGATATCTGATCGGTGGGAAGAACGCGCGGGGGGCTGAAAAGTCAATAAGTACCCGCGTGTTAATAAACTTTAAGCCTATTGAGAGACGAACAAGGGGTCTTCGGATCCTCACCTTCGGGCGGGGGGCTTGACCCTGGGTTTCCTTCGTGGAACCGCCTCGAAGTCATCGGACTTAGTGTCTGAGTCCGAGCTGTCGTCGGACAGAACCACATGCGCCCGACGCGCTTTCTTCTGGGCAGGAGGGGGTACCTCCTTTGGGGCGTCTGATGATGCCGCCCTCTTTCTTGCGAGGGGGGAATTGCCTTCCCCCTCGACTTTGTCCGCCTCCTCTTCCTCCTGCTCCTCCTCCTCCTCTTCTTCTTCTTCCTCATGCTCCTCTTGATTCGAGGAGGCATGAGTTTCCCCGGACGCTGTCTCTGACTGGTCCCTAATGCGAAGGCCACTCCGGCCTGATTTCTTCTTCTTCTCCTTCTTCTCGGCGGCCTTGTACGGCTTCACCATGAGCATCTTCGCTAACAGCCCGGACCTAGCGTCTTCGGGCTGAGGTGCCGGACTATTGATATTCACGGCTCTCTTCAGCCATGACTGCAAAGGGTGATCAGAGAGAATGGTGTAAATCTCCTCTATGGAAAATAAAGCCGACCAAGCAAAGATTAAACCGTACCTCGGAGGCGGGTTTGGCGGCGTGCAGACCCCTGTCTTCTTCCTCGGATGGCCAGCTCTTCTGTGACTTGAAGAGAGCCTTCCACAGCTTCTCCCGCGTAGTGCGGAAGAGGTTCA
Source organism: Elymus sibiricus (assembly GCA_039707655.1). Classification (NCBI taxonomy): domain Eukaryota; kingdom Viridiplantae; phylum Streptophyta; class Magnoliopsida; order Poales; family Poaceae; genus Elymus; species Elymus sibiricus. The sequence goes on from CM077665.1 coordinate 84,631,874, forward strand.
GAATCGTGGGCGCGTCGTCAAGCTGACGATCCCACAAGGGAGTATCCCGGCGCTGGCAGGGGAGGATGCGTCTTCGGAGCATGACCTGGACCACATTGGTCAGCGTGATGTCCTTCTCGGCTATGGAGACGACGCGCTTCTGCAGGTCGCTCACCTCCTTGCTCGGTCCCCAGCTAAGGCCCTTTTCAAGCCATGAAGCTAATCTGGTGGGGGGACCGGATCTGAATTCGGCATGGGGAATCTGACCATCTTCTCGTGGCTCGGTGATGTAGAACCACTCCCTCTGCCACAACTTGATTGTGTCGATGAAGGTGCCCGACGGCCATACAACGCGGGTAAGCTTGCCGATGACAGCTCCGCCGCAGTCTGTGTGCTTCCCCCCGACGCACTTCGGCTTGACGTTGAACACTTTGAGACAAAGCCCAAAGTGCGTCTCGACTCGCAGGAAAGCCTCGCAAACGAGGATGAATGCCGAGATGTGCATGAAAGAGTTCGGCGGGAGGTCGTGGAAGTCGAGGCCGTAGAAAAATATCAGCCCCGTGACAAAGGGGTGGAGCGGGAAGCTCAACCCCCTGATGAAGTGGGGGAGGAAGACCACTCTTTCGCCCGGCCTGGGAGTGGGGATCACTTGGCCCTCCTCCGGTGCACGGTGGGGGATGTCAGCGGAGAGGTAGCCGGCCTTCTTGAGGTCGAGGATGTCCCGGTCGGTGATCGTGGAAGCCTCCCACTGGCCGTTGGAGCCGGAGCCCGCCATTGGTGAGCTTGGAGGTGGGGGGCGGAAAACCTAGATCTGTGCTTCGTAGGCGCAGAGGAATGGAAGGCAGAGAAGGTGAATGAGGAGTGTGAATAGGCTTTGGGGTTTTCTTCCCCTTTTATGAGGCTTATCGATTCGGTCTCCCCTCGCTGTGCCGTGAATCCCTCCGCTTCCCGAGATGTGCGGGTCATTGCGTGCGCATTATTAAACATATCCCGTGCAAGACGGGACACGATTGGCACATTGACAGATCGTGTTGATTGAAACGGCCTCGAACCGCGAATCGAGTTTTTGTAACTGGTCTAGCGGTCGTGGTGGGCCGTGACCTTTCGTCGGAAAGGTCGTCAGGGGACATTATCTTACCCCTTGACGCTTGGCCTTCAAGGCCAGCCTATTCACAGTGTTCGGACGCGCCACTATTCGGAAAGCTACTTGTCATCGGAGGCCGAACTAAGTTCGGCGGGCAGAACTCACCTCGCAAGCCGAAGACTCTGATCGTGCGAAGCAATTGAAACTAGGACCCTTGGCGTTGGAGGCAAGTTCGAGGGATACTGAGGGAGTCCTGGATTAAGGGGTCCTCGGGAGGCCGACCTATTTCTATGGGCCGGACTATATGGGCCACTTACCGAACACAAGATTCATTGAAGACCTTATCTCCAAGATGGAAGCTTCGGGAAGCATGGCTTGTACTCCATGTTTGATGTAGCGAATAGGCAGGTTTATCTCTTCGGTGTGTAACCGACCATGTGTAAACCCTAGATGCCCTCGGCGTCTATATAAGCCGGAGGGTTTTAGGTTGTAGGCATAGAACAACTCATCTAGGGTTAGCTATTCGATCTCGAGGTAGATCAACTCTGTAACCCCCATATCATCAATATAATCAAGCAGGACGTAGGGTATTACCTCCATAGGAGGGCCCGAACCTGGGTAAAACCGTGTCCCCTTCGTCTCCTGTTACCATCGATTCTAGTCTCACAGTTTGGGACCCCCTACCCGAGATCCGCCGGTTTTGACACCGACACCTGGGTCCTCTGAAGAGCTGGATTCTGGACTAGTGCCTGCATTGATCTCAACATTGGGCTCTTTGAAATCATTGTCACTGTCCTCTGAGTCTGACATGTTGACTAACTGTCCCTGTGAATAGATATAGAGGAGTGGAATGGATGATCATCACAAAACACAGCTATTTTCGCAAAATTTGAACTCAAAATCATAGTCATAGAATTCTGCAAAGAGTGTTTCCGTTCCACCAAGATTTAATTTTCAGAGCTACCGAGATTGACTTTCTCTTTAACAGAGACTTGGTCACCTTTTCGGTTTCACCGAGAAACGATGACTCGGTCTCACTGAGAAAGTTCTCACAGCCCAAAACCCAAATCAGTAGGACCGATTTGTTTGCACTTGGTGACACCGAAACGCACTTGGCGGAACCCTAAACTGAGATTTCTTCGTTCGGCTATTCTAACTAAGTTATATTGTGTATGGGAGTGTTGCAATCATTGGCATAAAGATGAAAAAAACATAATGCGCAAGATTTGGAGCTGGGAGCGCACAAGGGGTCGAGTTCTCACCCTAGTTCGGTGAAGACTCACTACGGCGGTGACGGCGGGGCAGATTTCCGTCGACGATGATGGACTCCGGGGGCGAGAGCGCACTGGAGGCGAGGAAGACGTCCGTAGACTCGAGCGATGATTGCAGAGGGTTGCGGGGGACCAAGTGTTTCAAGAATTTTTCAATCTTGGGTCCGCGGGTATATATACCCTACTGCTGTCGGTGACACTGATATGGAAATTTCGGTGCCACCGAGTTTCTTAACTGTCATATGATAGCGAAACTCGATCAGGCCGAGATTTCAGAATCGGTGGTACCGAGGTCAAAACTAGATCAACCCTTGTACTTTGGTGGAACCGAGATTTTGATGTTGGTTACACCGAGTGGCACATGGGAGGTTTTGGAAGTCAGCTCTTGTCAAAACGGTACTCCGAGTGCTCCTCACACAGAGGGCCCAAAAAGTGCTTGCTCAAATTTGTGATGAAGCATGAATAGAATTTGAGACGAGAAAGCATAGATAGATAGAGGGAGTACTTAGGCATTCTTGTACATCCAATTGGCCAAAAAAATTAAAAGCCAAAATAACATCAATAGGATGTCCTTGAATGAGTAAAACATGCATTCCAACATGCTCACACAATAAGAATGTCAAATGAAAACATAGCAAACATGCAATACTACTCTAGTATCTACCAAGCACTTTGGCGATGACGGAGTCATCTATATATGAGTATATTGACATAGGAGCCAAGCAACAATACTTGATCATATGTCATACTCATCGTTTAAGCACAAGTGGGGTTGCCACTTTTACATAAAGCTTTTAATGTGCTCACATCTTATGAGATGCTTTAACTCAAGTCTTAGAGTAAAGATCCCCCTTGATGTGATATCCCCCCAAAAAGGGACAAAGTAACCTTGGATTTTTGTCGTTGAAGATTTCATGTAGGTGATGTAGTGGTGGATGCTCATTGTTTGTGAAGATCATCTTGAGTTGGGAGCAATCCTTGTTGTTTTGTACTCTTGTCACCCACATGGGTTAGTCCCATACAAGGAACAAATACAAGGGTATCTATGGACATGGAGTGCAATACAAATATGATGATGTCCATTGATGCATTAATTACCTTGTCCCTTGCTTACCTTTGAGGGAATGTGTGACTCCTTGAACCGTTGCATAAGGTTGGAGTTGATTGCAAATAGTCCTTGCCAAAAATCAATGTGAGTGAATTTTCTTGGCGGAGTCACCCCTCAAGAACTTCTCTAGTTCTTCTTATTGGGGACCCACATCAACTTGATGGGGATCCTTGGAGTTGAAGTAGCACTTGATGAATTAGACCTAGTGGTGGCCCTGGGAACCCACTTGACCATGGCTTGAGATTCTTCTTTGAAAGAGTCAATCTCCTCTTGAAGCTTGTCCTTGCCCTTGAGCTTGTGTTCTTGTGGTGGGAGATCATCTTGAGATTTTGTTCCCTTGGAGAGAGTAGGGTCATACTTCTCTCTTTGAGGAACAAACTTCTTCTTGGGGTATTGACCTCCTTGCCATTCAACTCCATTGGCATTAATGTAGCCAATTCCTTGGTTCTTCCGGTGTCCTCCTTGCTTGCGTACAATCTCCTCGAATTGCTTGATCCCGGCAAGACTTTTGTAGACACCTTTTTCTAAAATTCCTTTCAATAAATCGTTTTCTTGCTCAGGTGTAACTTGGCTAAGGAAATCATTAGTGGAATCAATAGAACTACTAGAAACAACATCATTGGATTTAGCACTAGCATTGTTGTTACTAAATGAAGAACTTTTATACTCTTGTTACTAGCATGCTTAGATTTACCTTGAGGTACGAAAGTAGAAAAGAGCAATCGTTTGGCTAGATATGAGAACTCTTCTTTTGAAGATCGTCATTGATAGCTTTAAGAAACTCATGCTCTTGCTCTAAATTTAGCTTCTCGAAGCATAGCTTCTCATGAGTTCTTAAGAGCTCTCTATGATCTTCTTGAGTAGATTCATGAGCTAACTTGAGAGAGTTTAGTTCTCTAGTTAGACGTTCAATCTCGTTCTTATCATCATCAAATGATTGTTCTTGACTAGCATAATTATTATCAAGTTCATTTTGGCTAACATTACTAGTCTTATCAAAGAGTAACTCATCTTCTCCTAACAAGTCATCCTCATCACTATCAAAGTCATATTATTCGGGGTGTGATACCTTTGGATCTTTGGCCATCAAGCAATTTCCACTTCCTTCATTTGGTGAATCAAATATGTCGTAGGAATTGGAGGATACGAGTGCTAGTGTAACACCCTGGTTTTCGCTCCCTGTTTTTTTTCTTTTGCGGGATTTGACTCCCGTCTTTTTTCTCGGTGTTATCGGATTTCTCTAGCCATGGGTATGTGAAGATGGTCATCTAGCCTTGCCTTCCCTATCCAACCAGAGATTCTTCCCAGTCCAACCTTGCCACCCAAGATCTTTGGCTCAGGGTTTTGCTGCCGAAACCCTACCTTCCGAGTTGCCGGAAGGGAAACTCTCATTCCTTCCGTTACAAAGGAACCCCAATTTCCTTTGATCTTCTGCGTCCTAAACTTTTCCCAGTGATCATCCCACATCTATAAACCCTGGATATGCAAAAATATTGCCAAGTCATTGCAATATTTTTCATTTATAATTAATTCCTTTTTCTGCCAGTTAAACGAATTAAATCCAGGAAAATATCTATCCATCTCCAAAGTTCATGAAAACTTGTGGAGATATTCTTTGTGATCATATTGAGCTCCCATAAAAATATTGGCCATAATTAAATAGGAGAAATTGCATTTTCCTATTTAATGCCAATATTGCATTTTGGGCACTTTCTAAAGGAACTACCATTTTGATAGCCAGGAAAAATCCCAAATAATTTGTGGAGCTTATCCTATCCATATATTCACCATTTCCATAAAGAACCCAAGTTCCATAATTCAAATTTTGAGCACCACATCCATTTGCAGAATTCTGTCCAGTTGGGCAAGTTGCAAAGGAAGTGCTCTATTCCTTTATCTATTTGAGCTGAAATTTTTCATGATGGTTAACATTGCCAAATCACTCATGGAAACCAAAAATCAGCTCAATCCCTCTATCCATTCATCCACATCAATTTTCCCAAGTTTCTGTCCATTTGGAAGCTTTGTGAAGCAAGTACCATTTTGGTATTTATAAATGGCATGAAACTTTTAAAGAGTCTTAGTATCATCAAATCATTGGTCTCCACAAAATTCCAGCTGTTTTCATCTAGCCAATTTTCCCCAGCACCCTCTTTGCATTTCTGGCCAGATTGCCATGTTACAAAGGAAGTGATAGCTATATTGCTTCATTTGACCTGAAAATTTACCAGGGCATTCACCTTGGTAGATCATAGCTGCCAGCCAAAAACCAGAAACTTTCACCAAGTGAGTCTCCCCCACCTCAGTACAAACAGTATGCTGCCAAATCCTGTTTCAGTAAGTTTCTTCCCCCCAGAGCTTTCCAGTGGATCCCAGCCACACCTAGGATCTATTTGACCTTTGAGTCATGCAATGGACAAGGTATTGGGTCAAGTCGTGCTACAGAGCACGTTTTGGCGTGGTGACCACGCGGACGGCAGGCAGAAGCGCGCGCTCTGTGCTCGGTCTGCTTCGTGCAGTCGCCTCCGGCTTGACGTGCCCCCTCTCCAGCAGGTTCGCCCTTCTCCTTCGTCCTCCTCGCGCCACGTCAAGCCTCGCCGGAGTTCTGTGTTCCCATGACCGCCATCGTTTTCCCCTCTGTCGCCTCCCCTCCGCTGTCCTCTTCCTTCCCGAGCCGTCCCCTCCCTCTGAGCGAGTCAGGTTGGCACCAACCGGTGCTAGCCACCTCGCCGAAGGTGCCAGGACGCCGATAGGCAGGCCACGGCGGCCATGCCTATCCATCCCCGTCGTCCGGCTATAAATAGACTGCCCCTCTTCCTCCCGAGCTCACCCCCACTCCTCTTCCCCTCCCTGGAAGCCTCCTAAGCTCCAGCCCGAGCGGCCGCACCCCCCTGGTGCCCAATTTCCGGCGAACTCCGCCATGGCCGCCGCACTCCCTCCTCTAAATTTTCCTCACCCGAGCCTCGTTTGCTCCTCTAGCTCCACCGGCAGGCCACCACCACCATCACGGCGCCACCCCTGCCCCCATTTTGCCTCAAGGATGACCGTGGCCTCGGGCACGATCTCGCCAGCGCCGCCGCCCGCCATGCTCAAGACAGCCACCGCTCCCGTTTTCCTTGGTGTCCATGGATGGGGTGGCTAGGTGCGCCGCAACGCGGAGGTCACTCCGGTGGTCTGGGTTCCACCGGAGATGGCGGGAGTCGGCCGGGCGCGCGCCGGCACCGGCGTCCTCCCTCTGCCCTGCGAGCGGGAGTCGGGGAAGGAGAAGGAGGCAGGAGGAGAGAGAGAGAGAGAGATGGCGCGGGGCCCTCCTGTAAGTGGCTCAGCCACCGGGCCCGCGGTTTAAGTGGAAGTGCACTCTCTGAAATGCGTTTTCCCATTTGGGAAAGCGTATTTCGCTACTGCTTCAGCCGGAAATACGCTTTCAATTTCCAGGAAGCGTATTTTTCTGAAGTGCGTTTTCTGTTTAAATTCGTCGGCCGATACCCTTTGATAGTGGACATTCACTCGTTAACAGCAGAAATGAACAGATTCTTGTTTGTTTTTACCTAATGAACGAACGGCCACAACTTTTCAACCGTAACTCGGAATCAGGTGAAACCAACACCCACTTCTTCAGTTTATCGAGCCCGTTCCGATGGTATCCTTTTCATCATGTTTACACGTTCTAAAAATACCCACTTTACCCTTGCCCTTCAATCAGCCCTCCGAGAGGGAATCCTTTCCGGCGAATTCCTCCGCGAGGTGATCGCACTTCTTCCGGAGTATTTATTCACCCCCAGGCAAGCCAACCATCTGATATATGCCCTAAAGCATTGCTCTGTGTTATTCTTGTGTGTTTAATTAGTAATTATTCATGTGATAGAAATAATTAAACTCATGCTATATTGCACTTACTGTTTTCATTCCTTCCATATAATAATTCATAGTGAATAATTGAAATGCCTAGTTGCTACCCTCATAAGTTATTGTGATGAACCACATGTTTGCTAAATGAACTTAGTTGTTGATCTTGAGTCACCTGTCCGGGCTTATCCGTGCAACCACATTTGCCGGTATGGGACGGCCTTGACTTGGTCTGATCGCGTGCTCTTTCACTGGTACCTCCAGACAGGGAAGGTTATGCGCGCACGCTACCCTGGCCCGGTAGGCGGCGATAACCTTGTGAGCCCAGTTGATTGTTTAACCCGGCAGTCCCCGTTTGGGCTAGTTTAGTTGGCCACGACGGTGGCAGGTGTCATGAGGACATAGGGGCCACCCAGGGCAGGACTCCGGGGGAGTATGAATGCCGGTGGTACGATGGGAGAGTCACGGGTCAGGCCGGTTTCGTTGGAGCAACGCTGGTCCACCCGAATGGGATCACGAGGCCAGGTGCTTCATGGTGTCGGTAAAGTGCGCAACCTCTGGAGAGTGTAAAATCTATTCGAATAGCCGCATCCACGGTATTGGACAACCCGTCCAGACCTCACTAGGTGGTCAATCGTAACAATGATGATAATGAGGGAAGGACTCGTCTTGTGTAGACATCAGATGATGTCAGGAATATGATATGTTAGCCATGGGATGGCTATATGATAAGAGGTCGGATGACCGCATGATTCGGATTGGATTTGGATCAGATTCAGATTGGATCATGAGATTGTTCGGAGTATGGATTATTTACTTGATCTGCTTTAGGTTACTATATTTACCTTAGTAGTTATCATGCTAGTTAATCCTGTTACACCACCATAATTAATACGGCTAGGTAGGTATGTGATGACCCACAAGTATAGGGGATCTATCGTAGTCCTTTCGATAAGTAAGAGTGTCGAATCCAACGAGGAGCAGAAGGAAATGACAAGTGGTTTTCAGTAAGGTATTCTCTGCAAACACTGAAATTATCGGTAACAAATAGTTTTGTGATAAGGTAATTCGTAACTGATAGCAAGTAACAAATGTAACAAAGGTGCAGCAAAGTGGCCCAATCCTTTTTATAGCAAAGGACAAGCCTGGACAAATTCTTATATAAAGCAAAGCGCTCCCGAGGACACATGGGAATTTCTGTCAAGCTAGTTTTCATCATGCTCATATGATTCGCGTTCGTTACTTTGATAATTTGATATGTGGGTGGACCAGTGCTTGGGTGCTGCCCTTACTTGGACAAACCTCCCACTTATGATTAACCTCTCTCGCAAGCATCCGCAACTACGAAAAAGGAATTAAGATAAATCTAACCATAGCATGAAACATATGGATCCAAATCAGCCCCTTACGAAGCAATGCATAAACTAGGGTTTAAGCTTCTGTCACTCTAGCAACCCATCATCTACTTATTACTTCCCAATGCCTTCCCCTAGGCCCAAATAATGGTGAAGTGTCATGTAGTCGACGTTCACATAACACCACTAGAGGAGAGACAACATACATCTCATCAAAATATCGAACGAATACCAAATTCACATGATTACTTATAACAAGACTTATCCCATGTCCTCAGGAACAAACGTAACTACTCACAAAGCATATTCATGTTCATAATCAGAGGAGTATTAATATCATTAAGGATCTGAACATATGATCTTCCACCAAGTAAACCAACTAGCATCAACTACAAGAAGTAATCAACACTACTAGCAACCCACAGGTACCAATCTGAGGTGCTGAGACAAAGATCGGATACAAGAGATGAACTAGGGTTTGGAAAGGAGATGGTGCTGGTGAAGATCTTGATGGAGATTGACCCCCTCTCGATGAGAGGATCGTTGGTGATGACGATGGCTTCGATTTCCCCCTCCGGGAGGGAAGTTTCCCTGGCAGAACAGCTCCGCCGGAGCCCTAGATTGGTTCTGCCCAAGTTCCGCCTCGAGACAGCGGCGCTTCGCCCCGAAAGCTCTGATATGATTTTTTCCAGGTCAAAACCCTCCATATAACAGAAGATGGGCACCGGAGGCCTGCCAGGTGGGCCAGAAGCCACAAGGGCACGCCCTGGGGGGTAGGGCGCGCCCCTTGGCTTGTGACTGCCTGGTGGGTCCCCTGATGTATTTGTTTCGCCCAATGTTTTTTATATATTCCAAAATAATTCTCCATAAGTTTTCAGGACTTTTGGAGTTGCGCAGAATAGGTATCTCAGATTTGCTCCTTTTTCGGTCCAGAATTCCAACAGCTGGCATTCTCCCTCTTCATGTAAACCTTGTAAAATAAGAGAGAAAAGGCATAAGTATTGTACCATAAAGTGTATTAACAGCCCATAATGCGATAAATATCGATATAAAAGCAAGATGCAAAATGGACGTATCAACTCCCCCAAGCTTAGACCTCGCTTGTCCTCAAGCGAAAGCCAAAATCGATAAATATGCCCACATGTTTAGAGATAGAGGTGTCGATAAAATAAAATACGGACATGGAGGCATCATGGTTATCTTCAGAACAGCAACACATATTGACATACAATTTCTTATGCTAGAGTAACAATTCATTCGCAAAGTAAAGTATGAATCAAGAACTCTATTGAGAACTAACAAACTATGATCTTAGTCATTGAAACAATTCCAATTTATCATAACGTAGGAAAGAGTCAATATAAGAGCTTGTAAAGCAAATCCACATACTCAATCATCTTCTAGTCTTTCATAATTGCTAACACTCACGCGGTACCTGTGAGGTCAAAGCTTCAATCGGACACAGAGAAAGATAGGGGCTTATAGTTTTGCCTCCCAACTATTTACCTCAAGGGTAATGTCAACAATAATCACTCATGCTCACCCACATCCGAGTGGATATATGTGTCTAGATCATTCCCCAACACATGACGCTTGCCAAAAGATAAAGACGAAATAAAGGAAATGGTGAAGATCACCACAACTCTTGCATAAAGGTAAGTGCTGGAAAGTAAAGGTAACAGATAGGCCCTTCGCAGAGGGAAGCAGAGGTTGTCATGCGCTTTTATAGTTGGATGCGCAATCCCTTAATGCAAAAGAACGTCACTTTATATTGCCCCTTGTGATAAAGAACTTTATTATGCAGTCTATCGCTTTTATTTCTTCCATATCACAAGTTCGTATAAAGTTTATTTTCCTCACACTAATAGATCACACATATTTAGAGAGCAATTTTTATTGCTTGCACCGATGACAACTTACTTGAAGGATCTTACTCAATCCATAGGTAGGTATGGTGGACTCTCATGGCAAAACTGGGTTAAAGGTGTTTGGATGCACAAGTAGTATCTCTACTTGGTGCGGAAGTTTTGGCTGATATGGGGTGGAAGCAAGCGACACATGTTGAAGGATCTATAACCATATAACTTCTATTCGGAAATAAGCAAACATAACTCATTATGTTGTCTTCCTTGTCCAACATCAACTTCTTAACATATAATATTTTAATGAGTGCTCACAATCATAAAAGATGTCCAAGATAATATATTTATATGTGAACCTCTCTTTCTTTATCACTTCCTTTTAATTGCAACAATGACCAATAGCTATGTTTGTCAACTCACAACAAATTTCAATCGGCATACCTCTTATATGTGAAGTCATCACCCCCCATAAGATCATCATATATACTCTTTTGCCCTTTTTTTCTATACTTCTTCTATTTCTTTTTCTCAAGATCATAGCAAGCAAGCAAAGCCCTTAACTCAAAACTACTCTTTATTATATAACTCTCGGACTTGCTTACATAGGGGGAACATAAAGCAAAACTCAAAACAAGATCACACTAAAAACTTTATTCTACCAGAGCAAGATATAACCAAAAGGATCGAACGAAGAAAAAACGAAGAAAGTAAAAGATGTGAAGGTGATACGATACCGGGGCACCTCCCCCAAGCTTGGCACAAGCCAAGGGGAGTGCCCATACCCATGTGTTTAGTTATCTTATTTCGGAGGTGGTGATGTTGGAGTTGTTGATGAGGTTGGAGGCTTGTCCTCCGTCTTCCAAGGCATGGGCTCACCATCGTAAAAAGATGAACGAGTCTCCGGGATCCTCAAATCTGTAGCCAAACTCATTCTCTTAAATCTGTATTCATACTCACAGTTTTGGTTTTGTAGGTCATAGATCTAGGCTTGGAGATGCTCGATTTTCTCGTAAAGCTTGAAGACGTGCTCCCCGATGTCTTTGGCGTCCAGCTTGTGCTTATGGGTAAACTCCGCGATCATCATGTGATTGGCATTGAGTCCTCGTTCCACCATCCCTTGGCACTTGAAGACTTGTTGCTCCATTGCTTCGAGCCTTGTCTCCACGCTTCCGGTCTTCTTTGGCCCCTCCACATCACGGATGTGCAGCATCCCCTCATGCATCTCAATGGTTTGAGGGTGTTGCAGCACCTCTGCAAGGTAGGGGTTGATGACCTTCTCGAAGAACTTGTCCTTCGAAGCACTTGAAGACGTCATGTTGATCTAAATCTGCTGCAGAAACAACTCAAAAACGAAAACAGGAGATATTGTCGTGATACGAAGGTCAAAACCTTCGGGAGATTATATAATGAATTTTTACTGACCCAAAGGAGTATACCACAAGAAAACGGAGTCCGGAGGGTACACGGGGTGGCCAAAAGCCACAGGGGCGCGCCCAGGGGGGTAGGGTGTGCCCCCCTGGCTTGTCGCCTCCTCATGCACTTTTCGGACTGCTTTAAATTTTCCTAATTTTTTAAATATTCCAAAACTGATAAAAATTGCCATTGGAAAAGTTTTGGAGTCGGTTTGCTTACCGTAATACATACCTATTCCTTTTCGGAGTCTGAAACGTTCTGATAGGTCTCCCTAATGTACTCCTCCGGAGTCACGGTATTGATAATATTGGTTTGAACATTTATGGGAGTACCTGAAATATAATGTTTGATTCTTTGCCCATTTACCACCTTCGGGTTTGTGCCTTCGGCGTTGTTGATCTTGATCGCACCGGAACGATATACTTCCTCGATAATGTAAGGCCCTTCCCATTTAGAGAGAAGTTTTCCTACAAAAAATCTTAAACGAGAATTGTATAGCAAGACATGATCACCTACATTGAATTCACGCTTTTGTATCCTTCTATCATGCCATCTCTTAACCTTTTCCTTAAACAACTTGGCATTTTCATAGGCCTGGGTTCTCCATTCATCAAGTGAGCTAATGTCAAATAACCTCTTCTCACCAGCAAGTTTGAAATCATAGTTGGGCTCTTTAATTGCCCAATAAGCTTTATGTTCTAGCTCTAGAGGTAAGTGACATGCTTTACCATAAACCATTTTATACGGAGACATACCCATAGGGTTCTTGTAAGCGGTTCTATAAGCCCAAAATGCATCATCAAGTTTCTTAGACCAATTCTTTCTAGATCTATTAACAGTCTTTTGCAAGATCAATTTAATTTCTCTATTGCTCAATTCTACTTGACCACTAGACTGAGGATGATAAGGAGATGCAATTCTATGATTAAGATCATACTTAGCAAGCAATTTACGGAAAGCGTCATGAATAAAGTGTGAACCACCATCAGTCATTAAATATCTAGGGACTCCAAATCTAGGGAAAATAACTTCTTTTAGCATTTTAATAGAAGTGTTATGATCAGCACTACTAGTTGGGATAGCTTCTACCCACTTAGTAACATAATCAACAGCAACTAGAATATGAGTATACCCGTTGGACTTTGGAAAAGGTCCCATATAATCAAAACCCCAAACATCAAATGGTTCAATAACAAGAGAGTAATTCATAGGCATTTCCTGACGTCTACTAATATTACCAATTCTTTGACATTCATCACAAGACAAACTTACGAGCATCTTTGAAGAGAGTAGGCCAATAAAAACCAGATTGTAATACCTTGTGTGCAGTTCTATCTCCAGCGTGGTGTCCTCCGTAGGCCTCGGAGTGACACTTGTGTAGGATCTGTTCCTGTTCATGCTCAGGTACACAACGTCTAATAATACCACCTACTCCTTCTTTATAAAGGTGTGGATCATCCCAAAAGTAATGTCTTAAATCATAGAAGAACTTTTTCTTTTGTTGGTATGTGAAACTAGGCGGTATAAATTTAGCAACAATGTAATTAGCATAATCAGCATACCATGGAGCATTACGCGAAGCATTTATGACAGCTAATTGTTCATCAGGAAAGCTATCATCAATAGGTAGTGGGTCATCAAGAACATTTTCTAACCTAGACAAGTTATCTGCTACGGGATTATCAGCACCCTTTCTATCAATAATATGCAAATCAAATTCTTGTAGCAGGAGAACCCATCTAATAAGTCTAGGTTTAGCATCTTTCTTTCCCATAAGATATTTAATAGCAGCATGATCGGTGTGAACAGTTACTTTGGAATCAACAATATAAGGTCTGAACTTATCACAAGCAAACACAACTGCTAAAAATTCCTTTTCAGTGGTAGCATAATTTCTTTGAGCACTGTCTAGAGTTTTACTAGCATAATGGATAACATTTAATTTCTTATCAACTCTTTGTCCTATAACAGCACCAATAGCATAATCACTAGCATCGCACATAATTTCAAAGGGTAAGTTCCAATCCGGTGGTTGAACAACAGGTGCGGTAATCAAGGCATTCTTAAGAATTTCAAATGCTTCTACACAATCATCATCAAAAACGAATGGAACATCTTTTTGCAAAAGATTAGTGAGGGGCCTAGAAATCTTAGAGAAGTATTTAATAAACATCCTATAGAAACCAGCATGACCAAGGAAACTTCTTATACCTCTGATATCCGTAGGACACGGCATTTTTTCAATAGCATCAACTTTAGCTTTATCAACTTCAATACCTCTTTCAGAGATTTTGTGTCCCAAGACAATGCCTTCATTAACCATAAAGTGGCACTTCTCCCAATTCAAGACAAGATTAATTTCTTCACATCTCTGCAAAACTCGATCAAGGTTGCTCAAGCAATCATCAAAAGAGGTTCCGTAAACGGAAAAATCATCCATGAAAACCTCAACAATCTTTTCACAAAAGTCAGAGAATATAGCCATCATACATCTTTGAAAGGTAGCAGGTGCATTGCATAAACCAAAAGGCATACGTCTATAAGCAAAGGTACCGAAAGGGCAAGTAAAAGTGGTCTTCTCTTGATCCTCTTTTGACACAGGTATTTGAGAGAAACCAGAATAACCGTCTAGAAAGCAAAAAATTGTGTGTTTGGATAGTCTTTCTAGCATTTGATCAATAAAAGGTAGCGGGTAATGATCTTTCCTAGTAGCTTTATTTAATTTCCTAAAATCAATTACCATTCTATATCCTGTAACAATTCTTTGCGGGATCAATTCATTTTTATCACTAGGAACAACGGTAATACCTCCTTTCTTAGGAACACAATGAACGGGGCTAACCCATCTACTATCAGCAATAGGATAAATTATACCTGCCTCCAGAAGCTTTAGTATTTCATTTCTTACCACTTCCTTCATTTTAGGATTTAACCGTCGTTGATGATCAACAACCGGTTTAGCATCAGGCTCCATATTAATTTTATGCTGACATAGAGTGGGGCTAATGCCCTTAAGATCATCAAGAGTATATCCAATAGCAGCACGGTGCTTCCTCAGAGTTTTCAATAATCTCTTTTCTTCATGCTCTGAAAGGTTAGCACTAATAATAACAGGATATATCTCTTTTTCATCAAGATAAGCATACTTCAGAGTATCAGGCAATTGTTTAAGCTCAAACACAGGATCACCCTTGGGTGGAGGAGGATCCCCAAGTATTTCAACAGGCAGATTGTGTTTCAAAATAGGTTGCTGATCAAAGAAAATCTTATCTATTTCATTCCTTTCATTCATATGCATATCATTCTCATGGTCGAGCAAATATTGTTCTAAAGGATCAGTAGGAGGAACAACAATAGAAGCAAGACCAATAATTTCATCTTTACTAGGCAATTCTTTGTCATGGGGTTGTCTACGAAATTTAGAGAAATTGAGCTCAAGAGACACATCCCCAAAACTTACAGTAACAGTTTCTTTCTCACAATCAATCCTAGCATTAACAGTATTCAAGAAAGGTCTACCAAATATAATGGGACAAAAATCATCTTGTGGGGAACCAAGAACAAGAAAATCAGTAGGGTACTTTATTTTCCCACACAAGACTTCAACATCTCTAACAATCCCAATTGGTGCAATAGTATCTCTATTAGCAAGCTTAATGGTAACATCAATTTCTTCTAATTCAGCTGGTGCAATATCATTCATAATTTCTTGGTATAAGGTAAAAGAAATTGCACTCACACTAGCACCCACATCACATAAGCCATGATAACAATGATCCCCTATTTTAACAGAAACAGCAGGCACGCCAACAATAGGTCTATGTTTACCTTTAATATCAGGTCTAGCAATTCTAGCTGCTTCATCACAGAAATGAATAACATGCCCATCAATATTATCAACCAAGAGATCTTTAACCATAGCAATACTAGGTTCAACTTTAATTTGTTCAGGGGGCGTAGGTGTTCTAGTACAACTCTTACGAATCACAGTTGAAGCTTTAGCATGTTCCTTTATTCTAACAGGGAAAGGTGGTTTCTCAATATAAGCAGTAGGAACAACAGGATCGACATAAGAAGTATAATGGTTTTTTCTTCAACTTTAATAGGTTCAACTACTTTCACTTCAATGGGAGGATGATATTTAAACCACTTCTCCTTAGGGAGATCAACATGAGCAGCAAAATATTCACAGAAAGAAGCTACTATCTCAGAGTCAAGTCCATATTTAGTGCTAAATTCACGAAAAGCATCGGTATCTATAAAGGATTTAGAAACAATCAAACTTAAGGTTCATACCTAACTCATTACCTTCGTCGAGTTCCCAATCTTCAGAGTTGCGTTTAATTCTTTCCAATAAAGCCCATTTGAATTCAATATCTTTCTTCAGAAAAGAACCAGCACAAGAAGTATCGAGCATGGATTGATTATTACGAGAAAGCCGGGCATTAAAATTCTGAATAATAATTTCTCTCGAGAGCTCATGATTGGGGCATGAATATAACATTGACTTAAGCCTTCCCCAAGCTTGAGCGATTCTTTCTCCTTCACGAGGCCAAAAATTGTAAATATAATTCCGATCACGATGAACCAGATGCATAGGATAAAACTTCTGATGAAATTCCAATTTCAATCGGTTGTAGTTCCATGATACAATATCATCACATAGCCTATACCATGTCAATGCCTTCTCCTTCAAAGATAAAGGAAAGACCTTCTTCTTGACATCATCCTCGGGCAAACCTACAAGCTTAAATAATCCACAAACTTCATCCACATATATTAGATGCAAATCAGGATGTAGTGTTCCATCTCCTGCATAAGGATTAGCCAGCAGTTTCTCTATCATACCCGAAGGAATTTCATAATAAATATTTTCAGTAGGTGCAACAGGTTGAGGAGCAACTCTTTGTGCTTCCGGTCGAGGTGAAGATACCCCGAACAAGCCCCTCAAAGGATTAGTTTCCATAGTAACAAGTGACAGTAAATTTCAGCACACTATATAAATTTTTCCTTACCAAGTTCCACTCACCAAAGGCGCTTCACTCCCCGGCAACGGCGCCAGAAAAGAATCCTGATGACCCACAAGTATAGGGGATCTATCGTAGTCCTTTCGATAAGTAAGAGTGTCAAACCCAACGAGGAGCAGAAGGAAATGACAAGCGGTTTTCAGTAAGGTATTCTCTGCAAACACTGAAATTATCGGTAACAGATAGTTTTGTGATAAGGTAATTCGTAACTGATAGCAAGTAACAAATGTAACAAAGGTGCAGCAAAGTGACCCAATCCTTTTTATAGCAAAGGACAAGCCTGGACAAACTCTTATATAAAGCAAAGCGCTCCCGAGGACACATGGGAATTTCTGTCAAGCTAGTTTTCATCATGCTCATATGATTCGCATTCGTTACTTTGATAATTTGATATGTGGGTGGACCGGTGCTTGGGTGCTGCCCTTACTTGGACAAACCTCCCACTTATGATTAACCTCTCTCGCAAGCATCCGCAACTACGAAAAAGGAATTAAGATAAATCTAACCATAGCATGAAACATATGGATCCAAATCAGCCCCTTACGAAGCAACGCATAAACTAGGGTTTAAGCTTCTGTCACTCTAGCAACCGATCATCTACTTATTACTTCCCAATGCCTTCCCCTAGGACCAAATAATGGTGAAGTGTCATGTAGTCGATGTTCACATAACACCACTAGAGGAGAGACAACATACATCTCATAAAAATATCGAACGAATACGAAATTCACATGATTCACTACTAGGGAAAAGCCTAGCAGTAGCGCGGGTATTATGTATAGCAGTAGCGCGGGCACCTGCGCTACTGATACGGCGCTACAGCTGACCTATAGCAGTAGCGCGTGTTGGCCCGCGCTACTGCTATACATGCGTAGCAGCAGCGAGCTCCAAAACAGCGCGCTGCTGCTAATATCTGTAGCGCCTTGTATTAGACCGCGCTACTGGTAATGGCACGCTGCTGCTAACTTTACTCCACGCGCTACTGCTAACTTTATTAGTTTCTGATTTTTTTTCTGCATATTTGTTTTGTATTTGAACAGGCTTTATACAAGAATCTTTAGCACATACAAATGTCATCATCATACACATACAAATGGCTGCGAGACCACGAATGTAATCATAGCATATACATACAAATAGTCTCATCAAATCTTGTCATCATCATAATCATCATCCAACACAAAGTGGTCTCTCGTCATCATCTCGAAAATAGCGATACAAGTCTCGAATACTTGCAACTACATCGTCATCCATCTAAACAATGATATACGCGAGAAGAGCTATCACTATGAGTGAGAGCGAAACTATGTAGTACATGAGGCGGCGGTTATGAGCCCTCTCTCGTGCTAGCGTGAGCCTCCTCACGTAACTAGCTTCTGCTTCTTGTCTGCTTTTGAAGCCTTTATGGCTGGCGCCCGAGACCCCCTCCACTTGCGCCTGACACTCGGACCACTCGTCGTATACTCCCGGAACCTTTCCTTTGTACACGACATAGCACCGGTACTTCGCCATCAAGAATCTAGGTACCTGTTAGAGATGCATCTTCATCAAGAGAATGTACAATCATATGCAACAAAATATACTTGAGCAACACAAAAAAGAAAGGGTTAGCAACTAGATGCAACATATAGTAAACATAAATAATCAACGCAGTTTCATCGTACGCAAACTAATTAACTAGAGGTACGTAGGTCATCGTACCCAAACTAACAAAGTAGCGTTACGCAAGTTCGGTAGGGACCGTGGACATCACAAAGTTTCATCGCTACAGAAAGTATATACAAGTTCAACCGACACATATCATCATCATCGGCATCGTAAATCATTAGAACTTCCATCCTTCCAGATCATCGAGGATGGACCCTAGCTTCTTGAACAGCGTGAGGTCCTAACATTGCATGCCTATGTAAGTTCGGACGTCGGCTCGCGATATAGGGCCGTGGTGGAACATCCCCTTCACTTCGACGACTTCTTTCATGATGATCGTCGCAATGTCCCTCTGGATGCGAAAGAAGTCATCTTTAAGTTTATAATCCGCTTCTCCTTGAGATTCTACGCACTTGCGGATATGATCATCGTTTCTGGTTGTCATGCGAAGCTTTTGGTGATCCCTTCTGAACTCCATCATGAGATGGAGGAGGTAGAATCCTTCGTTCGTACTTGATTTCGGGACATGGATGCAGCAGAAGTTGGTTTTATGCGAGAAACCCGTCTTGCGGTTCCTTTGTTTCCTGATCTGCATGTGGCCACCCCTCAAGCTGAAGCCTTGGAGAGCATCATCTAGAATATTCATTACGTGGGTGTAGTCCTTCTTCTCGTTGTTTCTGGTAGGGTCGAAATACACGGCGTGGGAGACTCACGGGTAAAGAACGATAAGGACGGCGCGACCGTTGCTGCAGGGAAAAAAACACCTCAAATTATTCTCCATATGAGCGAGAAGGAATGATTGAAATGTACGAAAGGGTTGTCCGGCACTGACTTACTTTGGATGATAAGGCAGGAGGATAATTTCCTGGTCCTTGTTCTGTACCATGAAGTTTTCAAGGTACTCCCTAGCAGTTTTACGCTCAAACTCGCCGAGAGTCAAGAAGGACTCGTGCATGTAGTATGGATCCGCCACACAGATTTGCGAGACTTCTTCTCTCTTCATGATGGAGCTCATATGTAGCGCAAAAAGGCGGACGATTGTACAATCGAGCCGCCTTGTCAGAAACATCTCGAAGATATGATCAAACCGCAGGAAGACCACCTCCGCGGGCCGTGTGTCGACGTAGCACTTCCCCTCAGGCACACGAGCCGCGTATGTCGGATATCCTGGATCCTTCGAGGCTAGTAGGCTTTTCTCAGTCGACAGCACATGGTCGTGCAGTCTCCTGAGATCCCCGTATATTGCCTCCAGCGGTTTCGGCGGTAGCATCGGCTCGCCCGTGACATGGAACATGGCCACCGTCTGGATGCTATGTGCTCTGGCTTGTTTGTAGGCAGCTGAGCCTATCTTCCCCGATCTCTTCCTCTCCTTTTTCTTGGGCTGACCTTCCAGACCCTTTTTTAACCCCTGCCCCAGTGTTGTCGGGCTAAGCACTACTGTACGACCCCCTGCATCTTCAGGCGTGTGCTGTGAGGATTGCATGAAGAGATACTTCTTGCAATCCCTGCTAGGACGTTCCTGCCCGGGCAGATCATCCATATCCTCATTAGCATGCTGATAGCCCGAGTCGTCATATGGCTGACTCATCATATCTAAGTCACCGTCACAGGCGCCTGTATTGAGGAACCAAAGAGGGTCCTCCTCCATCTCATCATCCATTCTTTGTTCTATGGGAGCGATTACATCAGCCACTATTGGACCCCCTTCATCACGTCGTCTGCCGCTCTCACCCGGCACTACAGGCGCTGGTAATTGCGTAGGCGGGGTGGTGGTGTCCATACCTGCTTGTTGATGTGTGGTTATTGGTGTGCTCTCGGCCGGCTCCAGACGAAGAAGATTCTTCGGCCATAGCAGCACCCAACCCTTGCAACTTCCAATCCGTGACGGGGTCTCGTCGTCCTCTCCCCCTAGCCGTACTGGAGGAGGCAAATCCTCGTGCCCCAATTTCACACTCGACAAGGTAACCCTGAAGTGCCCACCGGGCATCGGCTGGCCGTGGAACGTGAGTTCCAAGGGCTTCGTTATCACCCCCTTTCCCACGTCCACCTTCTGGCCTTTGATCAAGTAGAGTACGGTGCACGGGGTTTCGTCGGCCTGTAAACACATGTCTGGGGCGTAAAACATCCGAAAGGCAACGAAAATGGAATATTCTAGATATATGTTGGTGCGACATGTAATTACCGTGAGGTCGTCGAGCTCAGCCAAAGACGAAGGCCCGCCTAGCGCGCCAGAGACTGAGGACGGGCTGCTATGAGCGGGTGCGGGTGCGGGTGCGGGAGCAGGCCCGGTTGCGTGAGCAGGTGATGGTGCTGTGGTGTTGTTCACCGAGTTGCTCCCGACGAAACTGGGCATGGGGAAATCATGTACCGTCTTGTCTGGATTTTCCTTCGTCCAGTTGATGATAGCCGGGATCAAGTTAGTAGCGAAATCATTTATGCAGGCATGTACAGCTGCATTGACTGCCTGCTGTAGCAACTCATTTTTCTCCTCGGCTGCTTTTTCCGCGTCCTCAGCTGCTTTTTTCTCGAACGCAAGCTTCACCCTCTCGTCGATGTTTGTCTGACTAAACTTCTTTTTCTGCTTCTTGGCCTCCGGGCCCTCGTTGTAAAACACCTTCCACGTGGCGCCGTCTCCGGCGCCGTGCACACATCCATATTGCGGTCGCTGGCCCAAAGGGAGTCCCTTAAGTTCGTTCAAGGCCCGGTTGAGAGGGGTGTCCCACTTGGGCCTCATCGGCGAAGTAGGGCTTTCGGCTGCAAGCTGGTGTTGCTTCTCCTGCAGAAGGAACGTGAACCGTTTATGAATGTGTAGTCGACTTGATCAGAAGCTAAATGTAAGGTGGTAAAAGAATAATTACCAGTATTCTAATCAATTTCCTCGTGATCTGGTCCGTGTAAAAAACCTTCTTTTCCTTGTCCCACTTGTAGCAGGCCCTGATGAAGTCACGCTCCAAGGGGTTGGTGAACTTCGCGAAGGGGTCTAGGAGACCCGCGGCTTCACGTTCCGCGTCCTCCTTATCCCATATGGGCCTTTTGCCAAGGTAGCCACGGCTTCCAAGGCGATGCTTCCCCGTGTTCCTTTGCTGAAGGCTCTTGAATTTTGCAGCCTTAGCCTTGGCTGCCTCAGTAGCGCAAGTGTCCTTGAACTTTTCGAACTCCTCTTCCGTAAGTGTCGGATTTTCCTCCAGAATCTTGGACAGGGGTTCCTCAGCCTCAATAGCTCGTTTCACCCTCCCTTTCCAGGAGGCCAAATCATTGCTGAACATGCCCAGGGCGTGATTGTTAATCTTTTTCATCTTCTTATCATCCCACGGGTGTTCTATGGCGTCATCCCGGTCGGGGAACTTGAATCTCTTGTGCAGCTTCGTCAGGAGCAACTGCATCAAATGTTCTTTACCCCTTATGTCATCGTCGTTGATGCTCGCGCATTCCCGTAGGATGCATCCTACTTGGTTCCCATAGCACTTGCGAGGTTCTTCCGTCTCTAATGGCTCAAACTTGCCAGGGGCCATCTTTGTGATCACCAGTCGTCCGATGCCGAGTTTGTTAGGTTTTCGTATCCTCTTCTTCTTCTGCTTCTTCGCGGCATCGGTGCCGGTACCTTCCCCGCCGGTATCTTCCCCGCCGGTACCTTCCCCGCCGGTCTCGGCGCCGCCATCGGTGCCGGTGCCGTCGGTGTCGATGTCGGCGTCAGTATCATCATCTAGGCCGACCTGCAAACCTTGACTGTGCTTAGCAGACAAAAAGTCAAGGTACTGTTGTTCACCCTCATAATCCATCTCGTCTGCATCTTGGTCAGAAGGTCCGGTTTCTTCGTTGTTCGACATGTTTCCTATGATTAAGTCTCCTCGTTTAATTCTAAAACTATAAAAAAATGAGAAATGACATTAAAAAAAGATCTATGTTTGCCGGAATGTCGTTTCCCAGCAAATCCCGGCACTCGATATGCCTACTTTCTAGCACAAGTCATGCCAAAATTCATGGAAAATTTCGGCATGACCTTTGCTAAAAAGTGGACATATCGAGCGCCTGAAATTCACCAGAACGGAAATGAATCAACATTCCGGCAAAACATAGGCCACTCAGATCATTTACCCTGCACATAATCATCATTTTCCAAATATGACATTTCCAAAACATCACATGTCCAAATATGACATGTCCAAATTCCAAATATGACATGTCCAAATCACATGTCCACATATCACATGTCCACTTCAAATTTGCATATAAAAGGAAGAAAAATATAGAACTTGAAGAAAAATGCAAGTTAAATTTCTGTCCTAATTTGACGAAGAACCTAATTAACCTACTGCCCTAACTAACTAGGGTTCATACTAACTAGGGTTCATAATATAGCCAAATTAACCTACTAGTTTGATAACTAGGGTTCATAACTAAATAGATAACCTAATTAACCTACTTCCCTAACTAAAACCTAAGTAAATTAACAGAAGAACCCTAGCTAGCAGAGAGAGGAGGAGCGGTGGGGGGCTTACAGAGGGTGCAGGGGCGAGGAGGCAGGCCCGATGACGGCCGAGGTTGGGAGGGGAGGAAGCAGAGGAGGGAGGCGTGGCCCCGGGGTCGGGGGCGAGCGTCGGGGTCGGGGGCGACTGCCGGGGTCGGGGGCGAGCGCCGGGGTCGGGAGCGAGGGCAGGACTCCGGCGAGGTCGAGGGCGAGGGAAGGGCTCCGGCGCTTGAGGCAGGGGCGCGGCGAGGTCGAGGGCGAGACGGGCTCCGGCGGCGACGAGGGGGGAGAAGAGAGAGTGGGAATTTGGGGGAAGAAGCAGAGGCGGGAAGCAGATTTGGGGGTTAAGTCAACATAGCAGTAGCGCGTTTCCTAAAAACGCGCTATAGCTAAGTTATCTATAGCGCGTTTCTCCAAGAAGCACTACTACTATCACAGGTAGCTATAGCGCATTTCTCCAAACGGCGCTACTGCTATTTCGACTAGCTATAGCTCTTTTTCGGAAAAGCGCTACTGCTATAACCAGTACCTATAGCAGTTTTCCTGTTTGTATCTTCTATTGTCTTTTCCTTTATTTTCTCTTCCTTTTCTTTTCTACTTTTTCTTTTCCTTTTTTCCAAGAGCTGGAACGAAGGGAGGGTGATACAATGTATATAACTAAGGCGATATATATTGCATCATTTGACGGTTAAGTATGTATACAAAATAGGAACATATAGATTACATCATTTGACCCATGCATAACGGTTAAGTGTGTACACAAAATAGGAACATATATATTACATCATTTGACTGATAACGGTTCCTCAGTGTCGACATTTTCGTTTTTGAGTGAGCTTCTTTCCCTTCTTGTTCGTTGAAGAATAATTGAGCCCCTCATTGTGACTTTTCCTTTTCCATGGAGTACGATCTTTCTTAGGTAATGTAGTATTGATTCTTCTTTTGACGTATACTTCATCGTCATCGTCATCTTCCCTCATTGGGTTGCCGTACTGGTCGTAGTCTTCCTCGTTGGCGACTCCATCCATTCCAATGATGTTCCTTTTGCCTCTCCTCACGACAACACGGCTGGGATTGCACGGGTCGGTTATGAAGAAGCATTGTGTCACGTGCTTAGCGTGTACCCATGGCTCGTTTTTTGCGATAGCGTTCACGGTACCGCTCTTGGCGTCGGGTATAGTCATGGTAGTGAAATACCGGTTTTCTCTTTCGACATTCTTAGCCCATCTGACACGGAACATCGTCGCGTTGTGCAGTCCAGAGTAGTCAAGCTCCCAGATCTCCTCGACCCTTCCGTAAAATCTCTCAGTTGCGTCGTTGTCGCTGTCGGTCATGCATTCCATCGTCACCCCTGAGTTCTGATCATCACTGCCCATATCTTTGGCCTCCGTGTAGAACGTGTATCCATTGATATCGTATGCCTGATAGGTGACGAGGTTGGGCGAGGGGCCATGTGCTAAGGCGTATATGAGCAATCGGTCCTTAGAGCCCTCTTCCGGGGGATTAGCAATAATATGCTCTTTGAACCAATGCAGGAAAGTGGAGTTGTGCTCTCTAGTAAGTTCGGCGTCCGTCCTGCATACCCCCCGGTCACGATACTTCTTTGCGATAGTTTCTTTGTGCAGTTCCGCGAAAGGATCTACCTGGTGTAGGTGTTGTAGCACTACCAAGTTTGCTATGACAAAGTCGTTGCGTCGATCTGAGTAGGCCACATGCAGTTCCCTGCGACCGTTGGAGTGACCTTCTCCTTCGAGCGTCCCATCGTGCATGTTAACGGGCAAACCAACACCAGGCGGCCGGTCTGCGCCATATAGAAAATTCTCGCAGAAAGAGATGCACTCTTGTGTCAGATAGCCCTGGACGATGCTTCCATCCGGACGGGACATGTTACGAACGAATCCTTTGATGATCCCATTCATCCTCTCAAACGGCATCATGTTGTGCAGGAATGACGGCCCCAGGTCTATTATGTCATCCACAATATGGACACACAGATGCACCATGACGTCAAAGAACGCGGGCGGGAAGTACATCTCAAGCTCACATAGTATGACAACGATCTCTTCCTGTAGCCTTCGGAGCTGCTTCACACTGATCGACTTTCGAGAGATGACGTCGAAAAAGTTGCAGAGACCAATAAGCATGTCACGGACGTGCTTGTCCATTATCCCTCTAAGGGCAACAGGTAGTATCTGCGTCATCATCACATGACAGTCATGGGACTTCATCCCGTTGAACCTTTTCTTCTTCGTGTCTAGATATCTGCTTATCTTGCCACAGTAACCGGAACTAACTTTGATTCCGGTAAGGCACTTGAAGAATTGATCGATCTCAGCCGGACTTAAGGTGAAGCAAGAAGGGGGGCAATAATCCTCTTCCTTTAATTTTTTGCCCTTCTTCTCCCGCGCCTCTGTCTCCGTCTCTGTCTCCTCTGACTTTTTACGGGGCGGCATGTGCAGATCTGCCCTGATCTTCAAATCTTGCAAGTCTTTTCTTGCCTTCGGCCCATCCTTGGTCTTATCCGGCATGTTCATCAGTGTCGCAAGCAAGCTCTCAAGGACATTCTTACAGATATGCATTTGATCAAGGCAATGAGGCGTGTCGAGTTTGTGCCAGTACTCCAAGTCCCAGAAAACAGACCTCGTCTTCCATACCTTCAGCAGCGGCTCCGGCGCCTTTTTCATCGTCTTTCCCGGCGCGGGGCACTGTTCCCAATTTTTCAACAGCTCATCGATTTCGGCGCCGCTCCGCTTACGTGGAGGTCCTCGATGCTCAGCCTCACCATTGAATAGATCTCCACGGTTTCTCCACGGGTCATCCTTCTCGAGCCATCTTCGATGCCCCATGTACACGATTTTCCCAGACCCGCCATCTTTCCTTGACGTTAGCTGCTGAGACGTCGTATCATCCATGCACCGCGTGCATCCGCAATATCCATGGCACACCTATCCTGCGACATATCCGTAACCGAGATAGTCGTGCACCGTCATGATCAACGCGGCTCTCATATAGAAATACTCGCCTTTGCTGGCGTCCCATGTCTTGGCCGGTGTTTTCCATAACGTGTCTAACTCCTCTTGAAGTAGCCCGAGATACAGATTAATATTATTTCCCGGTTGTTTCGGCCCTTGAATCAGCATGCTCATGTGTATGTACTTCGACTTCATGCACAACCAGGGGGGAGGTTGTACATCCATACAAATACGGGCCATGTGCTATGGTTGGTGTTCTGGTTGCCAAACGGATTCATGCCATCGGTACACGTGCCGAGCACGATGTTCCTTGCATCACATGCAAAATACCGATATTCGCCGTTGAACTCTCTCCACTGGCTTCCATCCACGACGTGTCTCAGCTTCGGATCATCTCCATCGCCGGGCTTCTTCCTCTCCGCGTGCCAGCGCATGAGCTTTGCTTCCTTGGGATCTACGAAATACCGCTAGAGACGGGGAGTGATCGGTAAGTACCATACAACTTTCTGGGGACATTTCTTCCCGGCCTTCTTGTATCGAGAAGCATTGCACACCGGATAGCTTGTTTTTTCCGCATGCTCCTTCCAATAAATTATGCAATCGTTGATGCATGCATGGTATCTAACATGCGGCAGATCAAGAGGGCACACGATCTTCTTGGCCTCATCCACACTAGTAGGACATAGATTCCCCGCGGGAAGAACATCCTTTAGGTACTTGAGAAGCTCATCGAGGCTAGTGTCGGTCCATTTGTTTTTAGCCTTCGTCTTCAGGAGTTCGAGCGTGAAACTCAAGCGGGTCACCTCGGGATTGCAACCATGCATGATACAATGGAGTGTTCGAATCAACCACCAGTTGCTGCAGCTTGGCCTCCTCTCTAGAAGCAGCTCTCTCAGTACTCGTCTCCTTGCGAAGCAGTGCTTGAACATGAGGGTCCCGCACGATTGAACTTAGTACCGACGAATTCTGTGGCGTGGAGTCCACGTTTTCTCCGCCTCCATGTCCGGCCCCTTCTCCGCCGCCATGTCCGGCCCCTTCTTTGCCGCCATGTCCGGCCCCTTCTCCGCCGCCATGCCCGGCCTCTTCCCCGCCACCATGTCCGGCCCCTTCTCCGCCGCCATTATCGATCATCTCTTCGTCTTGCCCCGTGTCGTCATTGCCTGCCCCGTCGGCGTCCTCAACATCATCATCCTCATCTTCAATTATCCACCGAGTATAGCCATCCATGAAACCAGTCATGAGCAGGTGTGCCATCACACGACCATCGTCATAGGGGTCGAGCCAAGCTCGTCCTTTGCATCTTCGACACGGACATAAAACCTCTGTCAGGTTATTTTCTTTCATGTCCTGCACCGACGACCGCAACCACCTGTCCACCACCGTTCCACTGACCATCATGAATGCCTGCACGGTAATATTAAACAAATTGATTATAAAAATGCATGGATGCATCAAAGTCATACAAAAATTCGGCATGACCTTCCCTAAAAATAGGACATATAGAGTTTGCCCGGAATTCGCCGAAACGGAAATAAATCGACATTTCGGCAAAACATAGGCAACTCACAAGCACAATTCGGCGGCAACTCATGCCACACACACAATTTCCATCATATCGCCCGATTATGTCATATCGCACACATACACATATTTCCATTCTTGCAAAAGCATAAATTTTTAATCACCTATCTCGAGATCGAGCTATGTGATGATGATGTCGATAGGTGTCGCCACACACACCTATGGAATGATCAAAAGTGGACAAAGCTCTTCTTGATAAGGCTATAGATCTAGTTAGGGAGGTACATAGGTCACTTCACTAAATGCTAGCTAGATCTACCTAGCTAGCTAGTTTGGGAGGAGACAAGTTCAACTAGTGGAGGGGGAAGGAAAAAGAGAAAGGAGATGCATTAATGGAGGTTGGTGTAGTTAGCTAGGAGTAATAAAGAGAGAGAAAGATAGGTAGAAGAAGGAGAGTAATGGGGGGAGAAGTAGTGAGGAAGAAGCAAAGTGAGGGAGAGAGGAGGTGGGAGCTAGGGGAAAGTGAGGAAGAGAGGAGGGCAGGGGGGAGGAAAAAGGTGGTATGGCTGCGGCTTAGCAGTAGCGCTGGGTGCAAAACGCGCTGCTACTAATAAGATAGCAGTAGCGTTCGTCTGTTACACGCGCTACTGCTAAACCTAGCATGGCGGGAACGGTCGGGAACGGTCGGTAAATTTTAGTAGTAGCGAGTTGAAAAAAAAGCACGCTACTACTATCACATTAGCAGTAGCGCGGTTATCGTGGACGCGCTACTGCTAAACCTAGCGTGGCGGGAACGGTCGGTCAATTTTAGTAGCAGCATGGTTCTACCGAGCCGCGCTACTGCTAAGTTAGTACCAGTAGCGCCTGTCTTTATACCGCGCTACTGCTAATTAGCAGTAGCGCCCCATCCTGTCCCGCGCTGCTGCTAAGATTCTGTGTATAAGGTTTTCCCTAGTAGTGATTACTTATAACAAGACTTATCCCATGTCCTCAGGAACAAACGTAACTACTCACAAAGCATATTCATGTTCATAATCAGAGGAGTATTAATATCATTAAGGATCTAAACATATGATCTTCCACCAAGTAAACCTACTAGCATCAACTACAAGGAGTAATCAACACTACTAGCAACCCACAGGTACCAATCTGAGGTGCTGAGACAAAGATCGGATACAAGAGATGAACTAGGGTTTGGAAAGGAGATGGTGCTGGTGAAGATGTTGATGGAGATTGACCCCCTCTCGATGAGAGGATCGTTGGTGATGACGATGGCTTCGATTTTCCCCTCCGGGAGGGAGGTTTCCCCGGCAGAACAGCTCCACCGGAGCCCTAGATTGGTTCTGCCCAAGTTCCGCCTCGAGACGGCGGCGCTTCGCCCCGAAAGCTCTGATATGATTTTTTCCAGGTCAAAACCCTCCATATAGCAGAAGATGGGCACCGGAGGCCTGCCAGGTGGGCCACAAGCCACAGGGGCGTGCCCTGGGGGTAGGGCGCGCCCCCTGGCTTGTGACTGCCTGGTGGGTCCCCTGATGTATTTCTTTCGCACAATATTTTTTCTATGTTCCAAAATAATTCTCCGTAAGTTTTCAGGACTTTTGGAGTTGCGCAGAATAGGTATCTTAGATTTGCTCCTTTTCCGGTCCAGAATTCCAGCCGCCGGCATTCTCCCTCTTCATGTAAACCTTGTAAAATAAGAGAGAAAAGGCATAAGTATTGTACCATAAAGTGTATTAACAGCCCATAATGCGATAAATATCGATATTAAAGCATGATGCAAAATGGATGTATCAGTATGCTATGCCATGATAATTAATATTGCTCTAATAAACAATGCATGCTTGAATGCCATGGATTGCTTTGCTTGGTGTATATGTTAGTTTGGTTTGCTTGCGAGTACATTCAAAAGTACTCAGCGGCCTTTAACATGGCCAGGTTCACATAAGGATCCATCGTTCGTCGTCGAGGAGCTGGAGCGTTCGCGGGCTAGAAGAGTAACCTAGTCAGATCCCTGTGGATTGGAGCCGCACCAAGACCATGCTGCCTTAGATAGAGCCTTTCCGCTGCCATCACCTCTTGTATCATATCATGTAAGACATATATATCCATTAATAGAAATGCATGTGTTCATGATACTTGTTGTAAACGCGCATGCCAGAGTGATTTCCTGGGCTAGTATGCGTGGCGACCGTCTGGCTACAGTGGTAATCAGGCAGGGCGCCACAACGAATGGTATCAGAGCCAGGCTGACCATAGGTTACCCTAGCTAGACTTCACTGTCTTGTGTTCAGTAGAAAGCCCAGATGGATTTCAGCCATCTTTGCCACCTGGCACGGCTACTATTGATCATAAGGCAACCCCATAGGTCTTTGGCTCCATCAGACCCCAACTCTCATGGCCCTTGCCTCCGATGTGAAATGCTCGCACCTGGCAACGACCCGTGAGCCCTGAAACCCCTAGGTAAACTAGATACCCTTCCCCTGCTTGCTAGCCATGGCATTTCTCTTCTTGCTCTAGTTTCCTTTGGGAAACGCTTATAAACTCTATCTCTTCCCCCAGCAACCTTAGGATCGTTGACTAAGCCACTTTGGCTATGGTCCTGCGTCGAGTGTGATGCTCCCTAAGGAAGTAGTAGGAGCTTGACACCAGTGCTTCCAGGACCATTGTGTGGTTTCGCTTCTAAATCCTTAGAGAGGTGCATCGAGTGCGCTATGCTAGTTATACTAGTGAATCTTCGGCCATGTGTGTAAGGTCCGCAAAATTTGGGCTTTATCTGATTTTTGGTTTTTCGCGGTTCTTGTTTCTTTTGTCGATTCCGTCTCTCTGCTCCGACTGGATCCATCCGCAAGAGTTGCCTAAGAAGATCAGCATGCAACTGGGATAATACCCAATAATC
This sequence comes from Elymus sibiricus, assembly GCA_039707655.1. Taxonomy (NCBI): domain Eukaryota; kingdom Viridiplantae; phylum Streptophyta; class Magnoliopsida; order Poales; family Poaceae; genus Elymus; species Elymus sibiricus. Next base: position 84,662,323 of record CM077665.1, read on the forward strand.
CCAACCAGCAAGAGTCCTGTCCAGCCAACTGCCGGATATTCAGAACATTACCACCGGATCTGTCAAGAATGAAGAATGGGTCCGAAGCAGAATCCGTGTGCAACAGACAAGGCCAGAATATACCTGAAAGAGTTTGCCTCAGAACAAATCACGCCTAAGGAATAGGCAGATGAGCTACTAAGAATGAATATCAGTAAGGACAAATTATTCTATCCGCAATATAGGGATTATTTCAGTCAGTAAAGTGAACCCTGAGTCTTCTCTCAATGGACCCAAGAATCATCTATTACCCACCGAAGACATATTTCAAGGATGTGGATGTGCCGAGAACACAAAAAAATTTCGGTATGTTGGTACGAATTTCAAAGCATATCTTGGAATTCACCGATGCAAATACAAAATTTTCTGGGCACGGTGAACAAGGTTCGCAAGGAATATGGATAAGTTCACGGTTGTCCGAATCAAGGAGCACCTAACATGCCTAGAAGCTCAGCTGAATCAAATGGAATTATCCGCCGACTATGTACTACCGGCAACATATGGTATTCAGGATTAATTGTGAACATGAAGCCTGCATTAGTTGTGCAACCTTTGCAGCAACAATGATCAGACCAACAGAAGACAAGCGATGTGCGCGACCATCGGAATATCTTCAGTCAAGGTATGGCCTAAACCAAGTTTGGCTTCGCTATGGGTAAAATTTCGGATACCTCGGAAGGAAGCCAAAATTAGCCATAGATCCGACTGCGTACACAAGGCTTCTGGCATAAGGAACCCAGCCTTCCTCCGCAAGATACCAGACTGCCAATCTTCCTCGGTACACCACTTGGTGAGAAAATCTTCTGGGATACGGCACTCCCATCTTCCACAGCGTGCTACCACGGAAAACTTCCGGCATAAGGCACCCGACCTTCCGTAGTAAGCCACATGAAGGAAAGCTTCTGAGGTACGATACCCAGCCTTCTACGGCACACTACCTTAGCAGAAGCTTCAAGCATAAGAAATTCAGTATTCTTCAACACGCCATCGTGCCTACAACAAGCTTGTCAGGAGCACGAACTAGTCTGGACACACATCCGCCTCAGAACTCAGTGGTTATGAAAGGATATGTTGTGAGCATGCAGTCCAGTGGATCAGTTCATGCGAGCCACTCATCGGGAATGACTGTGTTCAGGGAAACATTGGCCCTATACTTCAAAGAAGAATATGAGCACATCAACCCCTACGAGATATGCAAGAGTAAGTTGTAAAATCAAGCCCGATAAACCGGGAAAACAATCAAGGAGCCGTATTGGCAGGTCATTACAGGTCCATCAAAGGAACCCTCAAGAACAAGGAAGTGGTGTACAAACAACCACCGTGACGGTCAACAAGATGCAATTTCACGAATAGGGGATATTGATAATACTTGTCAGACTCTTGCATATACGGCCACAACAATGCAGTAAGCATGCCGCACTCATCATGAATACGGGCCATTAACCAAGATAAGAGGCTATACTCCGAGAGATACACCGGATGATAGCGATACTATGCTCAGCTCAGTGGTCATAGCAAGGACTACAGAAGCTATATATGACAGAAACCTCTCCATGAGTGACAGAGTTTGAAACAGGACATTCAGATAGAATGACTCCAAGCACATCAGCATCAACAACTCGTAGATATCATGACATCATTGGAATAAGAGATTACTGTCTATGATTACCCTGTGATCATACCTGACATTTCAGTTGGGGATATAGCAGCAATAGCTCGGTCATGTTGTTCCTTGAATTATGGGTCACCTAAGGACAAAGTCAGGATGCCGAAGACAAAAGGAAACATCATAATGGAACCCACAGCCAGACTGAGCATTCTAACACGGCAAAAAGGAAAGCCACCCCACTCCCTCGAGGCCATACGAGCATGTGAGCCTGGTACCAGAAAAAGAAGGCCTTGCCCATGACAGTCAAGGTACGAAGCATAGCAATAAAACCCGAAGCAGTTACTTCCAGGCCATGGAAACCAAGCTGTTTGTTGGTATTACACGCTACCCCACCCAACAATACCACTACCAGGACAAAAGGTACACCCGACAGGATAGAGAAGGATTCAAGGAAGTGGTGTGCAGAGACAACACATGATCCCTCAGAAGAGGCAGTTAAAGGGGTCAGTAAACCGACGAAGACAGGACAACTGATGGATCCAAGTCGCACACAGGTAAGTCCCCCTTCACCGGGAGGTAAGCCCGGAAATCTCGAGGACGAGACTTTCTTAAGGGGGGTAGGTTTGTAACACCCTGGTTTTCGCTCCCTTTTTTTTTCTTTTGCGGGATTTGACTCCCGTCTTTTTTCTCGGTGTTATCGGATTTCTCTAGCCATGGGTATGTGAAGATGGTCATCTAGCCTTGCCTTCCCTATCCAACCAGAGATTCTTCCCAGTCCAACCTTGCCACCCAAGATCTTTGGCTCAGGGTTTTGCTGCCGAAACCCTACCTTCCGAGTTGCCGGAAGGGAAACTCTCATTCCTTCCGTTACAAAGGAACCCCAATTTCCTTTGATCTTCTGCGTCCTAAACTTTTCCCAGTGATCATCCCACATCTATAAACCCTGGATATGCAAAAATATTGCCAAGTCATTGCAATATTTTTCATTTATAATTAATTCCTTTTTCTGCCAGTTAAAGGAATTAAATCCAGGAAAATATCTATCCATCTCCAAAGTTCATGAAAACTTGTGGAGATATTCTTTGTGATCATATTGAGCTCCCATAAAAATATTAGCCATAATTAAATAGGAGAAATTGCATTTTCCTATTTAATGCCAATATTGCATTTTGGGCACTTTCTAAAGGAACTACCATTTTGGTAGCTAGGAAAAATCCCAAATAATTTGAGGAGCTTCTCCTATCCATATATTCACCATTTCCATCAAGAACAGAAAGTTACATAATTCAAATTTTGAGCACCACATCCATTTGCAGAATTCTGTCCAGTTGGGCAAGTTGCAAAGGAAGTGCTCTATTACTTTATCTATTTGAGCTGACTTTTTTCATGGTGGTTAACATTGCCAAATCACTCATGGAAACCAAAAATCAGCTTAATCCCTCTATCCATTCATCCACAACAATTTTCCCAAGTTTCTGTCCATTTGGAAGCTTTGTGAAGCAAGTACCATTTTGGTATTTCTAAATGGCATGAAACCTTTACAGAGTCTTAGTATCATCAAATCATTGGTCTCCACAAAATTCCAGTTGTTTTCATCTAGCCAATTTTCCCCAGCACCATCTTTGCATTTCTGGCCAGATTGCCATGTTACAAAGGAAGTGATAACTATATTGCTTCATTTGACCTAAAAATTTACCAGGGCATTCACCTTGCTAGATCATAGCTGCCAGCCAAAAACCAGAAACTTTCACCAAGTGAGTCTCCCCCACCTCAGTACAAACAGTATGCTGCCAAATCCTGTTTCAGTAAGTTTCTTTCCCCCAGAGCTTTCCAGTGGATCCCAGCCACGCCTACGATCTATTTGACCTTTGAGTCATGCAATGGACAAGGTGTTGGGTCAAGTCGTGCTACAGAGCACGTTTTGGCGTGGTGACCACGCGGACGGCAGGCAGAAGCGCGCGCTCTGTGCTCGGTCTGCTTCGTGCAGTCGCCTCCGGCGAACTCCGCCATGGCCGCATGCCCCCTCTCCAGCAGGTTCCCCCTTCTCCTTTGTCCTCCTCGCGCCACGTCAAGCCTCGCCGGAGTTCTGTGTTCCCGTGACCGCCGTTGTTTTCCCCTTTGTCGCCTCTCCTCCGCTGTCCTCTTCCTTCCCGAGCCGTCCCCTCCCTCTAAGTGAGTCAGGTCGACACCAACCGGCGCTAGCCACCTCGCCGAAGGCGCCAGGACGCCGATAGGCATGCCACGGCGGCCATGCCTATCCATCCCCGTCGTCCAGCTATAAATAGACTGCCCCTCTTCCTCCCGAGCTCACCCCCACTCCTCTTCCCCTCCCTGGAACCCTCCTAAGCTCCAGCCCGAGCGGCCGCACGCCCCCTGGTGCCCAATTTCCGGCTAACTCCGCCATGGCCGCCGCACTCCCTCCTCTAAATTTTCCTCACCCGAGCCTCCTTTGCTCCTCTAGCTCCACCGGCAGGCCACCACCACCATCACGGCGCCACCCCTGCCCCTATTTTGCCTCAAGGATGTGTTGACACCAGATTTTGGCATGGACAAAAACGTAATTAAGAAGGCCTCAAATGGAAAAGTGCTCAAAGTGAGAAAGCTCTGTATCGTCAAAAGGAGAAACTTTGATATTTGGGCCATAGCCATCCGACCTCATCTCTAAGACCGAAGTTGTGTTCGAAGTACTGGGATTTTGTATCCAGAACACTATTCGGCTGATTACGCCCTCAAGATGATCTCATATGAGAAAACTTTCTACATGAATTGTCTTCGTCTCGTAGAATTGGTCGATTTTCATATAAAAATCGTCTCAATCCGAGTTCGTATGCAAAAGTTAGAGCTATCTGAATGCAGCCATGTCAAGAGGCGAAATAAGACGCGGGAGACCAGACACGTCTTGGCGAGTGTCTGATGCAATGCGTGAGCAATTAGCCATTCAAGATGGCCTCGAATCGAAAAACGTTCAACATGAAAGTTGTTCGTAACATCGAAACGGTCAACTTTGCTTTTGGGCACATTTTCATCCGAGGTCGTTTACTGCCACAAAAAAGACCCGCAAGGTACAGCCAGAAAGCTTGCCGGGATGGAAACCTTGCCGGGGAAATCTTGCCGGGATGGAAACCTTGCCGGGATAGAAACCTTGCCGGGATGGAAACCTTGCCGGGGTGTGAAAGCTTGCCGGGATGGAAACCTTGCCGGGGAAAGCTTGCCGGAGTGGAAACTGTCAAATCCGACCAGAAGCTGAAGATGGGCTCAAATAATTATTTAGATGGCCTCGGATGAAAAAGTGTTCAACATGAAAGTTGTTCGTAACGTCGAAACGGTCAACTTTGCTTTTGGAGTCATCATCATCCGACATAGTATACGACCTGCAGAGACGCTACAAGAGTCGGACGGTCCAGTCAGCTACATAACCGAGTCCGACTCGAAATTAAAGATGCCCCCGTGGAGTATTCAATATGGCCTTATTTGGAAAAGTGATCAACATACGGATTATTGGCCTCGTCGAAGCGCACAAAATTCGTGTTTGAACCATCTCCATCGGAGGTCATGTGCAGATTCCATGGCCCACGCAAGGAGCAAGACAGAAGATTGGACCAGATTCGGGCTGAATCCGAGCGGGACCAGAACTAGGACTCTAGGACGTGAATTGATGTAATTTTCTTGTAAGGAAAGCATAGATGAATCCTTTGCTTGTACGGGAAGTCCAACCGCCTCTTATATATGTTGGGGGTGACGGCCGATTGAATAACACACAATCGACATACATCTAAATACATCTATTTTTACCCGTACTGTTTTTACCTTTCGTTACCCATGGCCGAGCCTTAGCAACCCTAGGGTTTGGTAACCTTTGCCGTTTTGCGCTGAAAAGCGGCCGTATCTCCTCTCCGAAATCGAGGAACCCATCTTTGCCGCTTTGCACTGAAAAGCGGTCGTATCTCCTCTCCAAAATCGAGGAACCCTTTGTTGCTTTGCTCGTAAAGCATCCGTTCATCGTCACGAAAGTACGATTGGCGACTCTGCATCTTGGTGTTGCGCGGTGCAAATTTCTACGCCAACACAAATTGGCGACTCCGATGGGGACGAGAACGCCGAGTACTTTCGATCTACTCGGCGATAAGAAGAACAAGGACAAGGCCGAGTTACATCTAACTCGGACGAAGTGGAACAAGGACATACGCACCTCGGAGCGCATCAAGAGGCTGCAATCTACAACGGTATCATGAATCATCAATTTTCTTACGTAGATTCAAATTACTCTTGTGTTAATGTTGCTAGATCTAGTGATACATGTACTGTATCGGCTAACCCTAGTTCTTACTATGTGCAAAAGCCGATGCAAAATAACCTATATGCTTCAACTTATTCTAGCAACTTGCAGTGTGTAAATCCGAATTCTCATGCATTGGCAATTCCAGAAATTCACATGCCGATGAGTAACATGATGAGTTCGATCAATCAATATGAGACACCCGATCTTAGAAATTTTAATAGCATGCAATCAAGTGTTTCATCTCCATATTCATCGGCAAATAACTTGCAGTATGTGGATTCACCTTCAAACATGCCGACGGATAGAGAAATTGGACACGCTATTAGCTATTTGACCAATTACTCTCAACCATCATATGCTATACCTTATGCTACTAACTTTTCAACACAGTATGCAGCTAGTGATACTCATAGTTCGGCTCCACACCTTTACAATGGTTATAACCGACCAAGTGGAAATTCAGAAGGAGCTAATGTGCTTTTCTCTAGTACTGCAGCCTATGGTACATCCCCTGTACAAGTGCAAAGTTTCAGCAACACATCATTGCCGAAAGAGACAAAAAGCATTGGGGGGCATTCCTATGCAGGAGCACGTGATTGGAGGGAAGAATGTGCCACTGAGCTCAAGAAGCTTAATTTTATCTACCGAGAGCAACATAAGAAAAAATACACCGAGTTGACAATCATGAATACCGACTCCAAGAACGGAAGCAACGTTAACTCGGATGACATTAGCCCTGTCACGCTTGAAGAAGAAAACCGGCGAGAAATTAAGCGCGTGCTTGAAGAACGGAAGGCTAAGATGGTAAGATGGAAGTTGGCTGAATACCAGAAGACAAGGAACAACGCCATCAAAAAGACAACAACACCGAGCTGCTCCAACTCGGAGACAACAGCACCGAGTTGCTCCAACTCGGAGGCAACAGCACCGAGTTGCTCCAACTCGGAAACAACAGAGAACCGAGTTACTCCAGCTCGGAAACAAGAGCGTACTAAGTTGCTCACAATTCGGGAACAAACACACCAGTACTCGGACGACTCGTCTTTTCCTTACTGCAGCAGTCATGACGAGCTCTCTGAGTTAAAGAAACAAGAAAATGAAGCTCTGCGAGCCAAACAGAACAATGTTGACTCGGCTATTACCTTCGAGTTGGCTAATGAAGCCGAGTCATGCATACATACTGAATCCATTGAGCCTGCAGAGGAAGATTTCGTCAATGAATTAGCCGTGTTTGAGTTTTCTGAATACAAGGGAGTTTTTGTGCTACCCTCTGAGTTCCGCGCTAAAGATGATGGGCATCAAAAGCAGAAAGACATGACCGAACAAGATTCAGTCAGCGATGAACATCAAGAGCTAGAAAGCGAGGCCGGACAATGTTTGGTTAACAAGGAACCTCCGAGTAATCCGGCACAACAGCTAGAAAAGGAAAATGAAGTGTTGGAGGATTATCCAGAAGAGGGGCAAAGTATTGTTCCCGTGCTAGCATCACATTCTCCCAACATCTTCAAGGAGGTATGCCTAACCAGTAGTTTACTCGCTTCTCGATCTGGTCATAATTGTATTTTTGATGCATCTACTTTCATGATTTTAAGTAATATTGAAAGACCGATCAAGATGAGTAACTTGTCTGCTAGGAATAGTTTGTTCACTAATCATGCCAGTCAACATATCGTACCATTCATAGAGGCTAGTAGTGAAATCATAACTCGAGACAGTTATAATTCGGAGGTAAAGAACCTAGTCATTCATAGCTCGGAGATGACACACACCGAGCTACATCTAATTCAGAACAAACACCCACGGAGTTACACGCCGAGTTATAATTTGTCTCAATCAAGGTTGTTCCCGTCATACAGGTTAAGCTTTATTTTCATATGGGCAACTTTGATTATTTCTTACTTGGCTTGCATTTGGTCTCGAATGAGACATATATGTTGTAACAGTTTTGGTTTCAGAAACATAAAGCCAAGGTTTGAATCTGTAGAGGAAACCGATGACATCATAATTCTTTATTCAAAGTCATCGGAGAAAGAGTGTGAAACACAATGCATAGCCGAATGGGGTGATGCCAAATCTGAACCATTCATTTGCTTACTTCCAAAGCCGTTCTTACACCAAGATCGGCTAGAAAACAAAAAGTTTACCTTCAATCCAAACATGTGTGATCAGATCTTTGATTTGTTGCTGAAGAATGATTATATTAGAATTCTGGATCACCATGTCAAGCCATCAATCCAAGGGCGAGTGTATTGTAAATTGCACGAGTCATTCGAGCATACTTTTGAGGATTGCACCATGTTTCGACAGATGGTTAAATCGGCCATTAAAGGACGATTGAGACTTGTTGAAACGCTAAGGGATGACCAGTCCATTCCTATTGGTCCTGATGGCAAAAGGGTCTTGCGTCAGTTGCTTCAAGTCGATTCATTTGAAGATAAGAAGGTAAAAACTGCAAGTGATGGGATCAAGCTTTCAAGTACACAAACTATTCATGAGCACAATGATGAGCTTCTTGAGGGCGGAGGTTTTGTCAAGGTTACAATGAAGACGCCAAGCACTGGGGGGCAACGAGATAATCCAATGATCGATGCTGTCACAATCAAAGAAAACAAAGGCCGAAATAAGCACAAGGGTAAAAATCCGAAAGTTATTTTCGCGCAGCTATTGGAAAAATATCAGAAGATAAATGAAGAGAAGATTGCTTATCGGCCAAGTAATTCAAAAGCATCGAGATCACCCCCTAGGCGCAAATCTAAGGATCGGTATTGGCAAAGTGATAATTTCAATGCATCATATTCATATCCCTATTTTGGGCCGCCAATGCCAATGCCGTGGATGCCTCCCTACGCTCACGTAAATCCATATCCATCATGGGACAGGTATGATACAAGGGCACATCCTCCATCTTATTATAAACCATCTCACCAATATTATGCAGCTTCAAGAAGACCAACCTTCAGTGAGCAGTCATATGTTCAAGACCGTTTCAATAAAAACGAATCGGTCCGGGGCTCAAGAAAGAAGATAGAGGTGGTCAAGCAAATTTACCGAGTGAAAAAGGATGGCCGCAAGTGTGCTCTTTCAGATCCGACTCCGTACGACAAAAAGCCAGCTGAGTCTACGTTGGCTACTAAAGGCAAGGAGATGAAGCGTGTAACTTTCAAGGATCCAATTGCCGAATTTCAACAGGCCAAGTTTGAGGTTCCCAAAGCCAAGGAAAACTTGCCAGTGCATAAAACAAAGCCACAGCCGAGATGCCCACTCGGCTTATCATATTCGCAAGAGAAGAAGCTGAAGCGGCTTAGGGCCTATGAGCTGGAGAAGAGGAACATGGCGTGGGTCCCCAAAGGAAGCCGTCAAGGCAAGAATGATGTGACAGCTCCTGTTGCAGGAGTAAGAGAGGACAAGCGTGAAGCCGGTAGACAAAAACAACGATTTTCATGTCACAATACGAGACTCCAGACAGTGCATCATCCATGTTCTTCAACCGTCCCATCAGAGTTTGTGCCCAAAAATTTATCGCCGGCTGAAATTTCTGATTTATTTCGGCTATTCACACTTTGGTGGGCAGGTTCCCCAGATCCTTTGAGATGAGAACGCATGGCCGATATTTGTTTATCGTCCTGAGATTTCGTCATGTTGGTACAACAAGCATTAGGCTACTATCTCAGCTGAATCCGAGTGGATCATCATTTAGGTAATATTGCCAAGGTTCGAACCGAGTGAAATACAGTCGGTATGTCCGATTGAAAATCTTTGTGATGACCCGACTGGTCCTAAAACATCAAGTTGCAATCCGGGTGATTTTAAATCCATGTGGATCGCCACTCGGGTAATATCGATAAAACTGAAGATGGACCTATCAGAACTGTTCAAATAACTTCAGATGGAGTTGATCCAACAAGAGGCTTGTTTTTTCACATCTGAACAGTCTGATGCTTGGTGTAGCCAATTCACATATGGCCGACTTATTTATTCACTCAGCTCGTGGGAAAAATACGGCTGACTCATCTTTGAATCGGCAAGGAAAACTACATGTGACTGACTCCTTAGTCGATTCAGCCAGTAATGAAGGATCTAGTGCTATTCAGGAAGCTAACTGGAAGAAATCCGAGTGTCAGTCTTTTGCAGGATCCGAGTGAAGCAAGATTGTTCGGCACATGGCTTAATATACAGTTTGATCTTTGATGATTTGTGTTGCCGAATAGTTGACGGTATTCCTTTGAGGTGCATGGTCATAATCGTTCGGCAGCCAGGATGGTGTATCGTCGAACAATTTATGATATCCCCACAGAGTACCTGGATGAAAGCCAGGTGAGTATTGCTATGGGAAGCATGCATGGAGGCGTTTGTGACATCCAATTGTTCTCAAACGGCAAATATCTGAAGAGGCTATACCCAAATGGCAACAAGCCTGAGCGCATATCGCCGATAGCAAATTATCGCCCTAAGCTCATATAAATGGCCGATGGAGTGTTGACATCGTCTTTAGAACAAGCATGGTGCAAAATATTTTTCGGCATGCAAGCTTTGCCGAAAAACAGGGGGGCATGTGTTGACACCAGATTTTGGCATGGACAAAAACGTAATTAAGAAGGTCTCAAATGGAAAAGTGCTCAAAGTGAGAAAGCTCCGTATCGTCAGAAGGAGAAACTTTGATATTTGGGCCATAGCCATCCGACCTCATCTCTAAGACCGAAGTTGTGTTCGAAGTACTGGGATTTTGTATCCAGAACACTATTTGGCTGATTACGCCCTCAAAATGATCTCATATGAGAAAACTTTCTACATGAATTGTCTTCGTCTCGTAGAATTGGTCGATTTTCATATAAAAATCGTCTCAATCCGAGTTCGTATGCAAAAGTTAGAGCTATCTGAATGCAGCCATGTCAAGAGGCGAAATAAGACGCGGGAGACCAGACACGTCTTGGCGAGTGTCTGATGCAATGCGTGAGCAATTAGCCATTCAAGATGGCCTCGAATCGAAAAACGTTCAACATGAAAGTTGTTCGTAACATCGAAACGGTCAACTTTGCTTTTGGGCACATTTTCATCCGAGGTCGTTTACTGCCACAAAAAAGACCCACAAGGTACAGCCAGAAAGCTTGCCGGGATGGAAACCTTGCCGGGGAAATCTTGCCGGGATGGAAACCTTGCCGGGATAGAAACCTTGCCGGGATGGAAACCTTGCCGGGGTGTGAAAGCTTGCCGGGATGGAAACCTTGCCGGGGAAAGCTTGCCGGAGTGGAAACTGTCAAATCCGACCAGAAGCTGAAGATGGGCTCAAATAATTATCTAGATGGCCTCGGATGAAAAAGTGTTCAACATGAAAGTTGTTCGTAACGTCGAAACGGTCAACTTTCCTTTTGGAGTCATCATCATCCGACATAGTATACGACCTGCAGAGACGCTACAAGAGTCGGACGGTCCAGTCAGCTACATAACCGAGTCCGACTCGAAATTAAAGATGACCCCGTGGAGTATTCAATATGGCCTTATTTGGAAAAGTGATCAACATACGGATTATTGGCCTCGTCGAAGCGCACAAAATTCGTGTTTGAACCATCTCCATCGGAGGTCATGTGCAGATTCCACGGCCCACGCAAGGAGCAAGACAGAAGATTGGACCAGATTCGGGCTGAATCCGAGCGGGACCAGAACTAGGACTCTAGGACGTGAATTGATGTAATTTTCTTGTAAGGAAAGCCTAGATGAATCCTTTGCTTGTACGGGAAGTCCAGCTGCCTCTTATATATGTTGGGGGTGACGGCCGATTGAACAACACACAATCGACATACATCTAAATACATCTATTTTTACCCGTACTGTTTTTACCTTTCGTTACCCATGGCCGAGCCTTAGCAACCCTAGGGTTTGGTAACCTTTGCCGTTTTGCGCTGAAAAGCGGCCGTATCTCCTCTCCAAAATCGAGGAACCCATCTTTGCCGCTTTGCGCTGAAAAGCGGTCGTATCTCCTCTCCGAAATCGAGGAACCCTTTGTTGCTTTGCTCGTAAAGCATCCGTTCATCGTCACGAAAGTACGATTGGCGACTCTGCATCTTGGTGTTGCGCGGTGCAAATTTCTATGCCAACAGGATGACCGTGGCATCGGGCTCGATCTCACCAGCGCCGCCGCCCGCCATGCTCAAGACAGCCGCCGCTCCCGTTTTCCTCGGTGTCCATGGATGGGGTGGCTAGGTGCGCCGCAATGAGGAGGTCACTCCGGTGGTCCGGGTTCCACCGGAGATGGCCGGAGTCGGCCGGGCGCGTGTCGGCACCGGCGTCCTCCCTCTACCCTGCGAGCGGGAGTCGAGGAAGGAGAACGAGGCAAGAGGAGAGAGAGAGAGAGAGAGAGAGATGGCGCGGGGCCCTCCTGTAAGTGGCTCAGCCACCGGGCCCGCGGTTTAAGTGGAAGAGCACTCTCTGAAATGCGTTTTCCCATTTGGGAAAGCGTATTTCGCTTCTGCTTCAGCCGGAAATACGCTTTCAGTTTGCAGGAAGCGTATTTTTCTGAAGTGCGTTTTCTGTTTAAACCCGTCGGCTGATACCCTTTGATAGTGGACGTTCACTCGTTAACGGCAGAAATGAACAGATTCTCGTTTGTTTTTGCCTAATGAACGAACGGCCACAACTTTTCAACCGTAACTCGGAATCAGGTGAAACCAACGCCCACTTCTTCAGTTTATCGAGCCCGTTCCGATGGTATCCTTTTCATCATGTTTACACTTTCTGAAAATACCCACTTTGCCCTTGCCCTTCAATCAGCCCTCCGAGAGGGAATCCTTTCCGGCGAATTCCTCCGCGAGGTGATCGCACTTCTTCCGGAGTATTTCTTCGCCCCCAGGCAAGACGACCATCTGATATATGCCCTAAAGCATTGCTCTATGTTATTCTTGCGTGTTTAATTAGTAATTATGCCTGTGATAGAAATAATTAAACTCCTGCTATATTGCACTTACTGTTTTCATTCCTTCCATATAATAATTCATAGTGAATAATTGAAATGCCTAGTTGCTACCCTCATAAGTTATTGTGATGAACCACATGTTTGCTAAATGAACTTAGTTGTTGATCTTGAGTCACCTGTCCGGGCTTATCCGTGCAACCACATTTGCCGGTATGGGACGGCCTTGACTTGGTCTGATCGCGTGCTCTTTCACCGGTACCTCTAGACAAGGAAGGTTATGCGTGCGCGCTACCCTGGCCCGGTAGGCGGCGATAACCTTGTGAGCCCAGTTGATTGTTTAACCCGGGAGTCCCCGTTTGGGACAGTTTAGTTGGCCACGACGGTGGCAGGTGTCATGAGGACACAGGGGCCACCCAGGGCAGGACTCCGGGGGAGTATGAATGCCGGTGGTACGATGGGGGAGTCACGGGTCAGGCAGGTTTCGTTGGAGCAACGCTGGTCCACCCGAATGGGATCACGAGGCCAGGTGCTTCATGGTGTGGGTAAAGTGCGCAACCTCTGCAGAGTGTAAAATCTATTCGAATAGCCGCGTCCACGGTATTGGACAGCCCGTCCAGACCTCACTAGGTGGTCAATCGTAACAATGATGATAATGAGGGAAGGACTCATCTTGTGTAGACATCAGATGATGTCAGGAATAAGATATGTTAGCCATGGGATGGCTATATGATAAGAGGTCGGATGACCGCATGATTCGGATTGGATTTGGATCAGATTCAGATTGGATCATGAGGATGTTCGGAGTATGGATTATTTACTTGATCTGCTTTAGGTTACTATATTTACCTTAGTAGTTATCATGCTAGTTAATCCTGTTACACCACCATAATTAATATGGCTAGGTAGGTATGCTATGCCATGATAATTAATATTGCTCTAATAAACAATGCATGCTTGAATGCCATGGATTCCTTTGCTTGGTGTATATGTTAGTTTGGTTTGCTTGCGAGTACATTCAAAAGTACTCAGCGGCCTTTAACATGGCCAGGTTCACATAAGGATACATTGTCCATCGTCGAGGAGCTGGAGCGTTCGCGGGCTGGAAGAGTAACCTAGTTAGATCCCTGTGGATTGGAGCTGCACCAAGACCATGCTGCCTTTGATAGAGCCTTTCCGCTGCCATCACCTCTTGTATCATATCATGTAAGACTTATATATCCATTAATAGAAATGCCTGTGTTCATGATACTTGTTGTAAACGCGCATGCCAGAGTGATTTCCTGGGCTGGTGCGTGGCGACCGTCTGGCTACAGTGGTAATCAGGCGAGGCGCCACAGCTAGTCTGGCAACACCTTCATCTTGACTATAGTCGGAGTTGGATGGTAGCTTCTCTCGGAGTCGGAGCTGGAAACCCATTCACCAACATGAGCTTGATGTCTTCTTATTGAGTGGATCTTAGTGTATTTGTCCTTCTTCTCAGAATCCTTGCTTCTCCATGAAGGTCTTCGTTCATAACGATCTTCTCTACTCCTTCTTTCTCTTCGAGGTGACTCGTCTCGTGAGCTTCTCCTCCTAGGTGATTCTTCTTTTCTATTGTAGGGAGCCGTACACTCATTTAAAAAGTGACCGGGTCTTCCACAATTGTAGCAATTCCGATCCCGGTTAGAAGAACGCTTCTCTTCATATCTTGAGCTTGAGCTTTTCTCTTTGCCTCTATTCTTGTAGAATTTGTTGAACTTCTTGACCATGAGGCTTATCTCTTCATTGGTGACAAGATTGTCATTTGAGGTAGCGGGAGTGTTACTTGTAGCTTTGTATGCACCGCTTGACTTGGTGTGGAGCTCTTCTTTATCTTTGAGTGACATCTCATGAGCAACAATCCTTCCAATGACTTCCATGGGCAATTGACACTACTGCAGGATGGTCCAAGGATGACACATCAATCAGAGACCCTTCGATGAAACTGTGTGCGATGCATGAATCACAAATAGTATAGTTCAAGCTCCGTCGCTAATGACACGAACTATGTGCGATGGTGGCTCCATCAAATATGATTCAGAAAATAGTTGCGTGTGCGATCTACGGCAGACAGTTTATTCTTATGAACCGTTTGTGATTAGCGAAGATAACAGAAACGATTAACAAAACAACATTCGTGTGCGAAGTACAGCATACAGTTCACTCGGATAAACTGTGTGCGATGATACAGCAGAACACAAACGATTCGGCATAACAAGATGTGTGCGATATAGAGCAAACAGGTGAGTAATGAGAATCGTGTGCGAACACCAGAAATAACATAGATGATTGGTGCTAATAACCTGTGTGTGTTGTGGGAAAACGGTTGCTGGTATACAATTGTCAGCGATTGATGAAATCATCACCGACGGGTTTTGTAGTTTAGTCTGTGTGTACTGTGATTTTCTCGGTCTGCACAACATCTATGATGTGCCTACAGAACAACAACATATGTACTTATAAGAACATGATTGCATAAGCAAAAAAGAACACAATGCAATTTCAAATATTGTATCGCAAATACCAATAATATTACAAGGTCCAAATTCAAGCATAACAAGGCCCAAATTCAAAGATTACAAGGTACAAACTGATATTAAAAATCAAATCCAATCTTCAGGATCCATTGGATGAAATATTTCTGTGAACTCGGTAAAAATATAATATTTAAAGCCTTACAGCCCGCCTACATCACCTTATTGTACTTGCTCTTGAGCATTCTGTGCTTGGGAACTAAAACCTAAACGTGTTCCCATCTTATTGCAAATCGGTTCACACTACCAAACCTAAACGTGTTCCCACTTAGCAGTTGTTTACTGTAGTATGCTATAAAAACACCTACTCAAAAATTACCGCACATTCCTCACCCCCTCCTCACCCTGCTACCAAAAAAATAGGCCTTTCTTTGTTAGTCGTTCATTCCTCTGCCATGGCCGGTGGGAGGGGGGCTTCTGGGTCGAGATATAAGCAGGGAAGAAAGACCAAGGCCGCGGAAGCAACCGAGAGGTCCCGCCGCCGCGCCGAGGAAGCGCCAGAGAGCTCCAGCCACACTGCGTTTGCCGCAGCAGAGATGTCCGGTGGCGCCGCGGACGACCGTGAGGATCTTTCGCAAAGAGGCGACGTCTATCACAATCGTCACAAGCGCATTCGCCTCAGAGGCGAACTGGACGAGTTGGCAGTGTTGGATTCCTTAGGCAGCGACGACATGCGCGCTGAGCTTGATAAGAAGGAGGCGCTGATCGATGCCTTGGTGAAGTTGCTGGAGAAGAGCGATGCCTCGGTTGACAAGGCGATCGGCCTCGTGGTTAAACTTACGGAGGAGAACGCCGCCTGGAAAAAAATGCTCGAGAAGAAAAGTGCCTCGGAGGGGAGGCTGAAAGAACTCACCGAGGAACTTTTGGAAGACTTGGCGAAGCTCTACATCGAGCGTGAGGGGATGCTGAAGGAATCTGTGGCGTGTGTCGAGGAACTTCATGCGTACATGACGCAGACCATCGACGCTCTTGAGCGAAAAGCCTGCGCCATGGCCGCAATGTGGACGATGGCGGAGGAGAAGCGAGAGGAGATGAAGGTCATGGAGGCGATGAAGGAGATTGAGGAACTTTGCGCCCAGTAATCCATCAAGAATTAAATAGCAGCGGCCCAGATCGATTTCTTTGTCTTCCTTCTTCTTTGCCCATGTGTCTTTGGGGAGTTTCCGCATGTGGCATTTTTTATTATCCTAAATATGTAAGAAAATCATTATATTATTTCGTCCGTAGGTACATGTATACGAATCAACTTCTCAGCAAGGCACTAACAAAACAATGGTTACGTTCAGCGGGGCAATAGGATCACAAGCAAACTAGTCGCAATCAAAAACAGAAAGGAAACGAGTGCGTCCGTCCAGGCGCATTAACCACATGACAAACAGCGGGTTGGACGCCATTAATTTGGGAGCGTGGCGAGCGGAGGGCGGAGGTCAAAGTCTCGCTTCCCGATGAGCCTGCACAGCAGACTGATCTCATGCGTCCCATCGAGACTGCACGGCGGACAACTCGCACACGTCCCGTCGAGCCTGCGCGGCGGAAAGCTCACATGCGTCCTATCATCAACCATCTGCACGCACGGCTCCGCCTCCCATATCAAGTAAAAAGAAATGGACGCGTGGCAACACATGGTTATCATACGAGTTTTGTATTTACGCAAATTCAAAAAATAAGATTATCAATGCCTAAATGTTTGCATGGGACCTAAGCAAGCAGACAGGGACACAAAAATGATTTTCCAACGAATTTTCACGCACTAGAGCATGAATTCCAAACGAGCTTTGGGGTTCTCGAGGATTTAAAAACCAAGATTCTCAATGTTCGCGCCCTAGTCACGACGCCAAAAAACTCAATGTTTGGCGCCCTTTATAGATTAATTTAGTTCTTGACCTTAAGTGCATGCCTAGAAAACTCAATGTCGTTTCAACCACAAATGTGACATGTTCCCTATCGAAACCATGATGCTTCTCATGGGAAGCTCCAATTTGTAAGAGGTTTGTCCCAAAACTTGTCCCAGATTGGTCAACAAAATTACCATGGCTTATAAGTGTCGTGTCATGACACCGGGTAGGTTTCAAGAATTTCAGACGAGTTTTGGATTTATGGGAATTTAACGCAAGTTTCTCACCGTTTGTTCCCTAGTCACGACCCCGAGATGTCTGTAATCATTGCATGTGACCTGAACAGGGGCCCAAGGACATAGAAATGATTTTCTAACCCATTTTGGTACCTTTGAGCATGATCTTGTAGTTCAAATATGAATTATGCACATTAAATGGATAGATAAGTTCAGTTAATGTATAAAGGGTGCTAAATGAGCCCTGAATAATTCCACATTGTAGCACCGCCATTGTATTAGTCTATGTTGCATGTAGAAACAATATCAAGGTAAGAAGAGACAATGAATGTCGTTCCCTCCATAGAGGTGACGTGTTCCGTATCGAAACCAAGATGCTTCTTGAGAAGTTCCGGTGTGCAAGAGACTTGTCCCAAAACTTGTGCCAAATTGGACAAAAAAATTATCATGTCGTATAAGTGCTATGTCATGTCACCCGGGTAAGTTTCAAGAATTTCAGACGAGTTTGGGATTTATGGGGATTTAAAAACCAAGTTTTTTAATGTTTGCGGCCTAGTCACGACGGCGAGATGTTTGTGATCGAGTCTCATTCATTGCATGGGACCTAAACAAGGAACCCAAACATGTTTTTCAACCCATTTCAGTGAGATGGGGCATGCACTTTTAGTTCAAATTTTAATTATGCACATCAAATGCCTAGAAACTTGTCTTTGTGTAGTATACAAAAGGCCAAATGAGCCATGAATAATTTAAAGCAGTTCTATACGCCCGCCTGGAGCCCGTGCGTGTGTAAGCATGGTATGCCCACGTGTCGTGCTCTCTCGAGCTTCCTTCTTTCATAAGTTATCCAAATTATATTATAATGGTGTTCTATCCAAACACGCTTCTCCCGCCACTTCCCCAATCGGTTTCCCGCCGAAGGGCCGGTCACGTCATCAACCTCCTGCACGAGGGGGACGAGACGGAGTAGGCCACCATCACACATGGTTTATAGTACTACCATAAACGTTTGCGATACGTAACTGGTCCCGCGAGGTGCCCATCGGGGCACCTCTTATAAATAATAGGAGGCAAACCTTATCAACAAGTTGCAGCTTCCCATCCCCTAACCGATTCGAATGGAACTCGGAAGTTAAGCGTGCTTTGGGTGGAGTAGTTCAAGGATGGGTGACCGGTTGGGAAGTAGCTAGATCTCAAGGTTCATTTAGGCAGAGTGATATGATCACTACAGGTGTTTAGTAGTAAACGCATGAAGTGATATGTCATTCCGGTTACATAAATCTTGAGGTCCTTGTTTTGAAAATATTTAAAGCTATTTTCCTTTGTTGTTTTGAGAATTTGTGTGCGTGTGTGGCAACCCATGTGTGTGTGGACCATGCCTTTCAAAAAAATGAGTGATTTTTTTTGCCTTTAAAAAAATGTGTATGTGTGTGTCAACCCATGATGTTCTTCTGATGTTTTCAAAATGCATGTGTGGACCATGCCTTTGAAAAAAATGCATGGTTTTTACACTGGAACGCCAAGGATGGGTGACGGTGTGTGTGCGTGTGTGTGTGTGTGTGTGTGTGTGTGTGTTTCCGTGTGTGTGTGTGTGTGTGTGTGTGTGTGTTTGTGTTTGTGTGTGTGTGTGTGTTTGTGTGTGTGTGTGTGTGTATGTGTGTGTGTGTGCACGCGTGTGTGAACCCATGCATGCATGTGTGTGCGGTTTTCAACGACACACCTATCGGTGGCCCCCTAGTATATTGGGTTTGTCATCCATCTTTGAGTAACCATGCTAGAACAAGGATCGATGGGTGACCTCTGTGCACATGTGTGTGTGTGTATGTGTGTGTGCGCACATGTGTGTGTGCGCACATGTGTGTGTATGTGTGTGTGCGCACCTGTGTGTGTACGCGCGCGCGTGCGCGTGCGAGCATGCGTGCGTGCGTGTGAGTGCGTGTGTGGGTGCGTGCGCGTGTGTGTGTGTAGTTGTGGGTGGGTGTGTGCCTGTGTGTGTGTGCGTGTGTGTGTCGACCATGCATGCCTCCATTGTGTGGTTTTCGACGACACGCCTACATATATATATCATCCATTTGACTGACTGGTAATCCCCAAGTGCAAGGAATCATCGTAGCAATTTCCAATGGTGGAAGTGATAAGTATGGAGTGTCGAACCCACAAGGAGCTAAAGGTAAGATCAATATTCTCTCAAGTCCTATCTGTCACCGATACAACTCTACGTATACCGAACGTTTGCTTCCAACTTGAAACGAGAAATAAAACTGCGTTGTGGGTATGAAGAGGATAACTTTGCATGATATCTGAGAGCTAAAATATAAAAGTAGGTGCTGTTATCATAAAGTTAGAATATATTACAATGTATTACAAACAACGAGGGTGGAATAATGATGGGTCGATGTGCGGAATTGTCCTAGGCAATTGTTAACAAGATCGATAGTCATTATTGCAATTTTATATGAGGGAGAGGCATAGGCTAACATACTTTCTCTACTTGGATCATATGCACTTATGATTGGAACTCTAGCAAGCATCCGCAACTACTAAAGATCATTAAGGTAAAACCCAACCATAGTATTAAAGCATCAAGTCCCCTTTATCACATACGCAACAACCCACCTACTCGGGTTTATGGTTCTGTCACTCAAACAACCCACTATAAGCGAATCATGAACGTATTGCAACACCCTACAGCGGGAATCCTTCACGTGTGCGCGGCACGGAAGGCACAATAGGACAGCACCAAAATAAACATACAACTCAAACCAATCTATATCATCAATCAACCCAAAGGACAAAACAAATCTACTCAAAACATCATAGGATGGCAACACATCATTGGATCATAATATGTGGCATAAAGCACCATGTTCAAGTAGGGGATTACAGCGGGGTGCGGGAGAGTGGACCGCTAAAAGGATATGAGGATGGTGATGAAGAAGGTGATGTTGATGAAGACGATCACAGCAGCGATGGTTCCCCCGATGGCACTCCGGCACCACCGAGAGAGAGGGGGAGAGGGTCTCCCCCTTGTGCTTCCTCCTCCATGGCCTCCCCCTGGTTGGGGGAAGGTTCTCCCTCTGGTCCTTGGCCTCCATGGCGATGAAGGCCCCTCCGTCCACCTCCTCCATGGTCTCCGGTGAAGGTGACCCCCTCCGGCAGGGTGCCGGAGAGGGCCAAGATTGATCTTTCGTGGCTCTGGAGACTTTGCGGTGGCGGAACTTCCGATCTAGGTTTCTTTTTGGCGTTTTGGGTATTTATAGGAGTTTCTGGCGTTGGTCCCACGCCCAGAAGGTTCCCGAGGAAGTCACAAGCCAGGGGGCGCGCCCTAGGGGGGGCGCCCCTGTGGCTTGTGGCTTCCTCGGCCTTCCTCTCCGGTGACTCTTTGCTCCAGTATTTTTTATATTTTCCAAAAATATTCTCCATAAATTTTCAGCCCATTCCGAGAACTTTTGTTTCTGCACAAAAACAACACCACGGTAGTTCTGCTGAAAACAGCGTCAGTCCGGGTTAGTTCTAATAAAATCATACCAAAATCATATAGAATTATTGTAAACATGGCATGAATACTTCATAAATTATAGATACGTTGGAGACGTATCAGCATCCCCAAGCTTAATTCCTGCTCGTCCTCGAGTAGGTAAATGATAAAAGAAATAATTTATGAAGTGTGAATGCTAGTAAGTGCACAAGTTTGATCAATGATAATTCCAATCACTTTTTCTAGCATAAATATGAACCATAAACAGTAGCTCATCTCATAAAACTTCTCATGACCAAGTAACAAGCTATTCACATGTCAAAGTATAGACCAAAAAGTTTCTTGAAAACTAACAAACCATATTCCTAGTCATCGAACAATTGCAATTCATCTTATTTTTAGGAAGGGTCTATGTAAGAGCTTTGATTTAGCAAATTCCACGTACTCAACTATCATATAGTCTTCCATGATTATTGACACTCAAAGCATATTTTTAGAACAAATAGCATCCATCGAACACAGAGAAAGATAGGGGCTTAATGTTTCGCCTCCCAGCTTATTTATCATATAGATAATTGTCAACAATAATAATTCATGATCAACTATATTTGTGTGGATATATATATATGTCTAGATCATTCCCCAACACATGACGCTTGCCAAGAGAAAAAGGCGAAATATAGGAAGTGGTGAAGATCACCATGACTCTTGCATAAAGGTAAGTACTAGAAAGTAAAAGATAGGCCCTTCGTAGAGGGAAGCAGAGGTTGTCATGCGCTTTTTGTTTTTGGATGTGCAAACCCTTAATGCAAAGGAACATCACGTTGTATTGCCCTTTGTGATAGCAACCTTTATTATGCAGTCCGTCGCTTTTATTTCTTTACCATCACAAGTTCGTACAACGCTTATTTTCCCTCACAATAAAAGATCATGCATATTTAGGAGCAATTTTTATTGCTTTTTGCACCGATGACAACTTACTTGAAGGATCTTACTCAATCCATAGGTAGGTATAGTGGACTCTCATGGCAGAATTGGTTTAAGGCTGTTTGGATGCACAAGTAGTATTTCTATTTGGTGCGGAAGTTTTGGCTAGTATGAGGTGGAAGCAAGCACCACATGTTGGAGGATCCATAACAATATAACTTCTATACAAATATACCCAAACATAACTCATTACGTTGTCTTCCTTGTCCAATCTCAACTAATTTGCTCAAGTTTGAAAATAATTAATGGGCTCACAATCATAGAAGATGTCCAAGATAGTATATTTATATGTGGCATCTCTCTTCCTTCAATATTCTTTCATGAATTGTTCAAGTGACCAATGCGGTGTTTGCTAACTTTCAATAAATTTTACCACCTATACTTATTATGTGTGAAGTCATTACTCCCCATGGGATAAGTATATGAAGCATATTTAATTTCAGATTTATAATATTCAATTCATTCAACCATTTACTCATAGGATATAAGTGAAGAACGAGATTGAATGACAAACTACTCCAAAAAGATATAAGTGAAGATCAATGCGTAGTCAATTAATTAAATAGCCATGTGAGGACTCTCTCTCATTCAAAATTTCAGATCCAATGATTTTATTCAAACAGCAAGCAAAAAAAAAAATAGCACTCCAAGAATAGCACGCATCATGTGAACGAATAAAAATTTTAGGCTCAACATAGGCTAACCGATAATTGTTGACGAAGAGAGGTGGGATGCGTAGCATCCCCAAGCTTAGATTCTTGAGACTTCTTGAAATATTGACTTGGGGTGCCTTGGGCATCCCCAAGCTTGATCTTTTGTATCTCGTTCAATCCTCTCATATCATGGTTTCACCTACTCTCAAAAACGATAATGTTGAAGACGAAGGAGGGGATGCCTTTCGGGGCATCCCCAAGCTTAGTTGCTTGTATCTTCCTTGAATACTACCTTGGGGTGCCTTGGGCATCCCCAAGCTTAGGTTCTTTTCACTCCTTATTCTCCTCATATCGGTGTCTCACCCAAAACTTGAAAACTTCAATCACACAAAACTTAACGGAACTTCGTGAGAAGGGTTAGTGTAATAAAGATAGATCATTCACTTAGGTACTGTCAAGACAAGATTTATAATTTTTCCCACATGAAACCTACTGTATTCTATCATTCCCATAATTTATATTACTAAATATAAGTTATGAAAACACTAAAACAAGCAAACTATGCATGCAAAACAGAATCTGTCAAAAACATAACAGTCTGTGAAGATCTGTAGTGTAGCCATACTTCCCTGTCTCTAAAAATTCTGAAAAATAAGGACAATCTAGGAATTTGTATACCAAGACTGTGTAAAAATTACAGATCAAAAGCACATTCCGGTAAATTTACGAAATTCCTGGACTGAGAGCAAAAGTTTCTGTTTTTGCACAGAATCAAGTCAACTATCATCCACACTATCCCAAAGGCTTTTCTTGGCACTTTATTGAAACAAAAGCTATAAAACATGATTATACAGTAGCTTAATCATGTGGACACACAAAAACAGTAGGGGTAAATATTGGGTTGTCTCCCAACAAGAGCTTTTCTTTAATGCCTTTCTAGCTAGGCATGACATTGATACACTTCCAAGCCTAATTCCGATAGAAATTTTTATTCATACTCTAAAAGATATAAGTGAAGTTCATAGAGAATTCTTCAATTAATGAAGATTAACCAATACCCAAGCTCAAAATATATAAGTGAAGCACAAAGAGCATTCTACCAAGCCATACTCAAAAGATATAAGTGAAGCGCATGAAGCATTCTACAA
The DNA here is from genome assembly GCA_039707655.1 of Elymus sibiricus. Classification (NCBI taxonomy): domain Eukaryota; kingdom Viridiplantae; phylum Streptophyta; class Magnoliopsida; order Poales; family Poaceae; genus Elymus; species Elymus sibiricus. The sequence goes on from CM077665.1 coordinate 84,686,046, forward strand.
TCAATAAAGGACTAACTCATACTAGAAGGGTGCATAAAAGGAAAAGAAAAACACTAAAGACGCATATCATGTGAACAAAACAAAAACCGAGGTATACCGATAATTGTTGAAGAATAAAGATGGGATGCCTTCCGGGGCATCCCCAAGCTTAGATGCTTGAGTCTCCTAGAAATATTTACTTGGGGTGCCTTGGGCATCACCAAGCTTGAACTCTTGTTTCTCCGTATTCTTTTTATATAGATAACTCCTCGATCTTTGAACACTTCATTCACACAAAACTTAACAAAACCCTCGTGAGATCCATTAGTATAATAAAGCAAAATACTACTTTAAGTACTGTTGTGAACTCATTCCAAATTCATATTAGCATTATATCTACTGTAGTCCAACTTCACCATGGTTCATACCCCCCGATACTACCCATAGATTCATCCAAATAAGAGCACAATGCATAGAAAACAGAATCTGTCAAAAACAGGACAGTCTGTAGCAATCTGAAAACTTCGTATACTTCTGTATCTCAAAAAATTCTGAACATTTAGGAAAAATTAAAAAAATTGTATAGAAGTACTGTGTAAAAATTTCAGAAACTTTTGACGTTCCAGTAAGAAATGTAAATTCATGCACTACAGTCAAAGTTTCTGTTTTTGCACCGTACAAAGCAAACAAGCAATCTAATCATCCTAAAAGAAAATCTTGGCACATTATTTTTATAATACAATGGATATATACAGGGGGATGATATTTTTTGAGAAGCTTCCATGAAAAATTCTACATCGTTTCCATGAGCATGAACACAAGTGTTCAAGGTCGACTCTCACTTCTCCAATGCACAACTTTCCAATCACTTCTCTTTTTGAAAAACTTATTAGGCAACAGGCAAGTAATTCTTTTTGTATTTTTCATTATTATTATTTTTGTTTGTTTCACCCTCAACTAAAGAAAGCAAAAAGGGAAAACAAAATCTACTAATGAAGAAAGCAAACAAGCACACACGAGAATATAAACCCCACACTATTGCTCCCCGGCAACGGCGCCAGAAAAGAGCTTGATAATCCCCAAGTGCAAGGAATCATCGTAGCAATTTCCAATGGTGGAAGTGATAAGTATGGAGTGTCGAACCCACAAGGAGCTAAAGGTAAGATCAATATTCTCTCAAGTCCTATCTGCCACCGATACAACTCTACGTATACCGAACGTTTGCTTCCAACTAGAAACGAGAAATAAAACTGCATTGTGGGTATGAAGAGGATAACTTTGCATGATATCGGAGAGCTAGAATATAAAAGTAGGTGCTATTATCATAAAGTTAGAATATATTACAATGTATTACAAACAGCGAGGGTGGAATAATGATGGGTCGACGTGCGGAATTGTCCTACGCAATTGTTAACAAGATCGATAGTCATTATTGCAATTTTATATGAGGGAGAGGCATAGGCTAACATACTTTCTCTACTTGGATCATATGCACTTATGATTAGAACTCTAGCAAGCATCCGCAACTACTAAAGATCATTAAGGTAAAACCCAACCATAGCATTAAAGCATCAAGTCCCCTTTATCCCATACGCAACAACCCACCTACTCGGGTTTATTCTTCTGTCACTCAAGCAACCCACTATAAGCGAATCATGAACGTATTGCAACACCCTACAGCGGGAATCCTTCACGTGTGCACGGCACGGAAGGCACCATAGGACAGCACCAAAATAAACATACAACTCAAACCAATCTATATCATCAATCAACCCAAAGGACAAAAGAAATCTACTCAAAACATCATAGGATGGCAACACATCATTGGATCATAATATGTGGCATAAAGCACCATGTTCAAGTAGGGGGTTACAGCGGGGTGCGGGAGAGTGGACCGCTAAAAGGAGATGAGGATGGTGATGAAGAAGGTGATGTTGATGAAGACGATCACCGCAGCGATGGTTCCCCCGATGGCACTCCGGCGCCACCGAGAGAGAGGGGGAGAGGGTCTCCCCCTTGTGCTTCCTCCTCCATGGCCTCCCCCCTGGTTGGGGGAAGGTTCTCCCTCTGGTCCTCGGCCACCATGGCGATGAAGGCCCCTCCGTCCACCTCCTCCATGGTCTCCGGTGAAGGTGACCCCCTCCGGCAGGGTGCCGGAGAGGGCCAAGATTGATCTTTCGTGGCTCTGGAGACTTTGCGACGGCGAAACTTCCGATCTAGGTTTCTTTTTGGCGTTTTGGGTATTTATAGGAGTTTCTGGCGTTGGTCCCACATCCGGAAGGTTCCCGAGGAAGTCACAAGCCAGGGGGGCGCGCCCTAGGGGGGGCGCACCCCTGTGGCTTGTGGCTTCCTCGGCCTTCCTCTCCGGTGACTCTTCACTCCAGTATTTTTTATATTTGCCAAAAATATTCTCCGTAAATTTTCATCCCATTCCGAGAACTTTTATTTCTGCACAAAAACAACACCACGGTAGTTCTGCTAAAAACAGCGTCAGTCCGGGTTAGTTCTAATAAAATCATACCAAAATCATATAGAATTATTGTAAACATGGCATGAATACTTCATAAATTATAGATACGTTGGAGACGTATCACTGACAACGCTAGAATGTCACCCTAGCTACATGTCATGTGTGTGGGGGGTGAGGGTGGGAGGGAGGGGAACGATGTATATGTCCATAATGACCTAATATATATATATATATATATATATATATATATATATATATAACCAATCTTAAGGGGGTATATATATGTCCAGTTATCTCAGCTAGGTGCATGCCACATCATAGCTAGTGTTATGCATTATGTAGTGAAACACCGGACCACGCCATTTTCCTATATACATTTGGCCATGCAGGGGGGTGGTGTTCTTCTAGCCCAGCTCAATCGATCTTCGACGACGCGCCAACTCGTGGGACCGCACGATCTATATATCCCTCTTGTCCAACAACAATATGTGATGGTTTGGCCAAATTAAGGTATAAATTCTCTTGGTTGTCTTACGACAAGTCGGACATGGATAAGTGTGTGACAAAGTTTGAACCAGGTCATGTGTTCATAGGACCCCTTCCTCCGGCACATAGTGTAGGGGGCAACACCCTACATTTGTCATGAAACCCTTTTCTGTCACACTGGACACTTTTAGGCATGCACATATGCATCATGTGCCACACATCAAAGTTGTGCATTGCGAATTAGAGTGTAGATTCACTTATTTTACTCTGTACATATATAGTTCGTACTGGAATCTCTAAGAAGACTTTTATTTAGGAACAGAGGGAGTATATATTTGGGCCACTAGCGGGCGTGGTTGTGTTTTGACCCTCTCTTGCGGGGTATTTTCGCCGTTTAACCCAAAGATGCTATTATCTAAAATAGTAAACGAATCTGACGAAACAACCGTATGCGATTGTATCTCCAGCAGGCACGAGTGTGCTACTCTAACCGTGTGCGATGCCCGTACACTTCAAAATCGGCCTTGCGTAGTGGTGGCAACCGCAAGCGTCAGCCAGTGCAAAGGGGTAAATGCGCACAGTAAAAACCTAAACCCGACAGCGACCTATAAACGATCCCCCCCCCCCGGGGCGGCGGCTAACAGCTAATTTTTTCCACCGATAGCTTGATACCACCAGCACACACACCAAATGGAACCGGTGCTCAACCATGGGGATGTGCATGGCGATGTCCTGATAGTGTTGGACGACGACGTGATAGAGGATTCCGACGCGTTGGCCGCCGTGGCAGGCAACGGCAAACAGCCAGCTGGCGCGGCCGATGACGACGGGATAGAGGATTCCGACGTGTTGTCCTTCATGTCGGTCAACGGTCAACGGTCATCTGCCGCGACCAACGATGACGATGACCCCGAGTTTCAGCGTCGGATGCAGATGGCCATCGCTATGTTCGTCCATTTAACTTGAGTGCATGTTGCCTTAGGCGGTCGAATACGATTCTGAGATGTTGAAGGTGAATCGGGCCTTGATGCGTTCCTGCGCGACGAGAACGAGCGCCATCTCAGTGTCGGTGTGGAACAATCTATCGCATCTGCGGATGCCATCCGCAACGCGGCTAGGGATTTGAAGCGGCAGAAACGGCGGGAGAGTGCGAAAAGGAAGCGGCTGATGAAGAACTTAGATGCAGGGGCAAAAAGAGGCGGGAGCAGGACCAGATGGCGGCGGAGCAGGCCGTCGCATGCCTCTCAGCCGCGTTGGAGGCCAGTGCAGGCCTTGCAGCTATGGCGGCAGCACTGGCAACAGCAGCCACAGCGACCAGGGACGCAACTCTTGCAAGAGCGGCGCTCGTCTGTATCCAGTTGGCCCACGTGGACGCCATGATAGCTTCGTCGACACCGGAAGACCTGACGAGAGGCGCCACGGTCGCTCCGGTCGAGGTAGCCCCGCCGGTCTCCGTCGTGGAACCAGTGGAGCTCATCTGAATACTCGTTCTGAGACGAGGAAGGTCATGACAACGGTGGAGGCGCGGCGTTTGTATGCATCCATGGCGTAGTGAATATTTTATGCAGTTTATCTTCATGTAAATTGACGAACTGTTTGTAAATTACTGAGCGTATGAACTAATGTCAACTAATCCGCTGCAAAATAAGCTATTTTGTGGTGAAAATTTGCCAAATGTTTGCGCATGTGGAAATTTAGGATGAATTTCACGTATGCGACTGAAATTGAGGATGAACCGTGTGAGATGAACCCGCCTTGAGAAATCTCAGAAAAAGCTACCCGCCTTGAGCGATGCAAAAAATTCGTGGTTTCAAGGCACGTCATTTCGTTACAGTGTACACACTTTATTATGTTTGGACCGTGTGCGATCTTGGTTGCTCCCGCCCCGCTCAGTTCCTTTACCAAAATTTAAGTGGAAGCGGTATTTCAACTGCATGTCGCGCTCCCTCGTCCACCGCACCGACCCTATAGTAAATTTCAGTTGCCGAGGCATTTGAACCGTCGCCATCCCTCGTCCAGCACCATCTCCACCCACACCATTACTCCTAAAATTTTTAGCAGCGGCGGCACATCCGCGAACACCACACCACCACCCACCCCCCATTCACACAACACCCCCTCCCCTTCCTCCCCTGCTTGAACCCTAGCTCGCCCCCGTCGCCGCCTTCCACCACCAACCTCAGCCAGTCTGCCCGTGCCTCATAGCTAAACAAGTTCAGGGTCCCCACCGATCCACATACACCATCGCCGCACTGAGTTTTTAGATGAGGCCGGCGGTGTCCCTTCCCCCCAGATCCCCATCCCGTACTCCAGAGGGTCGCAGCCTAATCAGCCCGACCACATCTCCCATGGAGCTCGAGGAGTGTACGAGCAAAAGGAGTTCTATCATGGCCTCTCCGATGTACGCTGGCGAGGTGGGCGCCGTTCGCGCCGACCCTTCGATCCCGGACGAACACCTCACCGCGGAAGCGGGTGAGGATGTTGGCTACGTTGCCATGCAAAAGGCTTCAAGTCTGCGGGCTCGCGTATTCCTTTATCTCAGGAGAGCCGGCTACGACATCAAGCTCGTCAACATCACCGGCTTCACTCGGGCATGTCACAAGTTAAGTGGTTCACTGGCAACGCCTCTGGTTCAACCGCCGTCGATCTCTTCGAAGGCCTCGCCGCTGATCTCCTCCACCTCGCGGTCATGGATTTGCGATCCTTCTACGACATCGAGCCCCTTTTGTCATTTCTGAAGGAAACATTCTACGGCGGTGGCTTGGGATCCTTAGCTCCAAAGTCGGATCTCATCGACCAAGATAATGGCACAAACTACGGCTGTTACAAGGGGAAACGTCCCATCTGCGACATCACGGAGCGCACCCTAGGCACCACATGTTGGAAATATGCCCTAGAGGCAATAATAAAAGTAGTTATTATTATATTTCCTTGTTCATGATAATCATTTATTATCCATGCTATAATTGTATTAATTGGAAACACTGATACATGTGTGGATACATAGACAACACTGTGTCCCTAGTATGCCTCTAGTAGACTAGCTTGTTGATCAAAGATGGTCAAGGTTTCCTAGCCATAGACATGAGATGTCATTTGATAACAGGATCACATCATTAGGAGAATGATGTGATGGACAAGACCCAAACTATGAACGTAGCATATGATCGTGTCAGTTTATTGCTATAGTTTTCTGCATGTCAAGTATCTGTTCCTATGACCATGAGATCATGCAACTCACTGACACCGGAGGAATACCTTGTGTGTATCAAACGTCCCAACGTAACTGGGTGACTATAAAGATGCTCTACAGGTATCTCCGAAGGTGTCTGTTGAGCTGGCATGGATCGAGACTGGGATTTGTTACTCCGTGTGACGGAGAGGTATCTCAGGGCCCACTCGGTAATACAACATCACAACAAGCCTTGCAAGCAATGTGACTAAAGTGTTAGCCATGGGATCTTGTATTACGGAACGAGTAAAGAGACTTGCTGGTAACGAGATTGAACTAGGTATAGAGATACCGACGATCGAATCTCGGGCAAGTAACATACCGAAGAACAAAGGGAACAGCATACGGGATTAACTGAATCCTTGACATAGAGGTTCAACCGGTAAAGATCTTCGTAGAATATGTAGGAACCAATATGGGCATCCAGGTCCCGCTATTGGTTATTGACCGTAGAGGTGTCTCGGTCATGTCTACATAGTTCTCGAACCCGCAGGGTCTGCACACTTAAGGTTCGGTGACGTTTCGGTATAGTTGAGTTATGTATGTTGGTGACTGAAGGTTGTTCGGAGTCCCGGATGAGATCCCGGGCGTCACGAGGAGCTCCGGAATGGTCCGTAGGTAAAGATTGATATATAGGAAAGTGGTGTTTGAACTCCGGAAAAGTTTCGGGCATTTCCGGCAGTGTACCGGGAGTGACGAATGGGTTCCGGGGGTCCACCAAGTGGGCCCACCACACCCCAAGTGGGTCACATGGACCTGAGAGTGGCGCACCAGCCCCTGGTGGGCTGGGTGGACGGCCCAAGAAGGCCTATGCGGCTGGAATTGTGGGAAAGGAAAGTCCAAGTGGGGGAAGGGAAGGAATCTGATACGTCTCCAACGTATCTATAATTTTTGATTGTTCCATGCTATTATATTATCTGTTTTGGATGTTTTATATGCATTAATATGCTATTTTATATTATTTTTGGGACTAACCTATTAATCTAGAGCCTAGTGCCAGTTTCTGTTTTTTCCTTGTTTTTGAGTATTGCAGATAAGGAATATTAAACGGAGTCCAAACGGAATAAAATCTTCGGAATGATTTTTCTTGGACCAGAAGAAACATGCCAGACTTGGAGATGAAGGCAGGAGACCTGCCGTGGCGTCACAAGCCACCAGGGCGCGCCCTAGGGGGGCACCCCCTGGCTTGTGGCCCCACGGCAGCCCTCCTAACCCTATTCTTCGGCCTATAAATTCCCAAATATTCCCTGGATACCAAAAAGAGCCACGAAAATACTTTTCCGCTGCCGGAAGCCTTTGTTCCCGTGAGATCCAATCTTGGAGCCTTTTCCGGTAATCTGCCGGAGGGGGATTCGATCACGGAGGGCATCTACATCAACTCCATTGCCCCTCTGATGATGCGTGAGTAGTCCACCACAGACCTTCGGGTCCATAGCTAGTGGCTAGATGGCTTCTTCTCTCTCTTTGTTCTTCAATACCATGTTCTTCATGATCTTCATGGAGATCTATCCGATGTAATACTCTTTTGCGGTGTGTTTGTCGAGATCCGATGAATTGTGGGTTTATGTTCAGATTATCTATGAATATTATTTGAATCTTCTCTGAATTCTTATATGCATGATTTCATATCTTTGCAAGTCTCTTCGAGTTATTGGTTTGGTTTGGCCAACTAGATTGGTAATTCTTGCAATGGGGGAAGTGCTTAGTTTTGGGTTCAATCTTGCGGTGTCCTCACCCAGTGACATAGTAGGGGTAGCGAGGCACGTATTTGTATTGTTGCCATCGAGGATAAAAAGATGGGGTTTTCATCATATTGCTTGAGTTTATCCCTCTACATCATGTCATCTTACCTAATGCGTTACTCTATTCTTCATGAACTTAATACTCTAGATGCAGGCAGGAGTCGGTCGATGTGTGGAGTAATAGTAGTAGATGCAGAATCGTTTCGGTCTACTTGACACGGATGTGATGCCTATATGCATAATCATTGCCTTGGATATCTTCATAATTATTCGCTTTTCTATCAATTGCTCGACAGTAATTTGTTCACCCACCGTATTACTTTCCTTCATGAGAGAAGCCTCTAGTGAACCCTATGGCCCCCGGGTCTATTTTCCATCTTATACTTTCAGATCTATATATCAAAAATACCAAAAATACTTTGCTGCAATCTTTTTACTTTTGTTTTACTTTCCGTTTTAGTAATCTTCAATATCTATCTCTATCAGATCTCATCCTTGCAAATAACCATGAAGGGATTGACAACCCCTTTATAGCGTTGGGTGCAAGTGTTTGATTATTTGTGTAGGTACATCTATTGGGGACTTGCTTGTATCTCCTACTGGATTGATACCTTGGTTCTCAACAACTGAGGGAAATACTTATCTACTTTGCTGCATCACCCTTTCCTCTTCAAGGGAAAACCAACGCAAGCTCAAGAAGTAGCAAGAAGGATTTCTGGCGCCGTTGTCGGGGAGATCTACATCAAGCCTACCAAGTACCCATCACAAACTCATCTCTTGCATTTACATTATTTGCCATTTGCCTCTCGTTTTCCTCTCCCCCACTTCTAAAACGATTTTCAAAAAGATTTGCCTTTTTATTCGCCCTTCTTCCGTTCGTCTTTTCGTTTGCTTTTTGCTTGCTTGTGTGATAAGACGCCTAAACTCATGGCTAGTCTTACCACTATCGCTAGTACTCCCGAGAATGAAGTTCTTAATTTTAAGCAAAGGGAGGGAGAAAACTTAAAAGATGCTTGGTATAGAATTTGCAATGCTCAAAATAGATCTACTCGTAAACAATCTACTACCGTTCTCCTTCGCAATTTTTATGTGGGTGTTTCTCCTTGGAATAGATATGTTTTGGATACCATTACGGGAGGGAATTTCTTGGGAAGCAATACCTTTGATTCTTACAATGCTATGACAAATTTCGTAGGTTCACCCCCGCTCATGGTTAATGAAACAATCTTAACTTTGGAACATGTGATGCGAAGGCTTGATATCATTGAAAATAAAGTTGCTACTATAGAGCTCATTGAAAACTTGGATAAAAAGATCCATAATCATATCACTCAATATGGATCTAAGCTTGGAGTTACTCTAAAAAACCTAAGGGAAAAAGAACATAGTTAATGAAAAATTGGATCAAGATTCCTCTAGAATTGGAAAGTTAGAGGACATTATTACCAACTTGGGTTCCGCTTTTGCCTCTGTTCAAACCACTCCAAAATTTCCTCTTTCTAAGACTGTCAAGTTTGTTTATGTTCCTAAGAATAAGGGTGAATCCTCTAGTAGAGGGGATGAAGATCTTAAGATGATAAGTGTTCACCCTAACTTTATTAATATTGTTAGGGAACCTATTTCTACAAGTGAATTTCTTGATTTCTTGCCTAGGAGTATGATTATTGATAAAACCAAAGAATCTCCTAGGGTTTATAAGTGTGCAATTGAGGAATTGCATACCAAAGATGACAATACCTAGATCTATTGCGTTATGCCTGGCTAGGGGCGTTAAACAATAGCGCTTGTTGGGAGGCAACCCAATTTTATTTTTATGCTTTTGTGTTTCTGTTTTTGCTTCTGTTTTTGAGTGTTTGACACATTATTACTTCTGTATTAATTGTGTTTTTGTGTTTTAATTAGTGTTTGAGCCAAGTAAGACCTTTGGGATGGTCTACGGTGTTTGTGATTTGATTCTGCTGAAAAACAGAAACTTTTGCGCTCAGTCCAGGAATTTTATAAATTCACTGGAATGTGATTTTGATCTGAAATTTTTACACAACATTTATATACAAATTTTCCTGATTTTCCTAATTTTTAAGAATTTTTGGAGTTACACAAGTATTCGAACTCTACATATTGCTACAGACTATTCTGTTTTTGACAGATTCTGTTTTCTTTGTGTTGTTTGCTTATTTTGATGTATCGATGGGTTGTATCGGGGGGTATGAACCATGGAGAAGTTAGAATACAGTAGATATTACACCAATATAAATAAATAATGAGTTCACAACAGTACCTAAAGTGGTGATTTATTTTTATTATACTAACGGGGCTCACGAGTTTTCTGTTGAGTTTTGTGTTGTGAAGTTTTCAAGTTTTAGGTAAAGATTTGATGGACTATGGAATAAGGAGTGGCAAGAGCCTAAGCTTGGGGATTCCCAAGGCACCCCAAGCCATATTCAAGGATACCAAAGAGCCTAAGCTTGGGGATGCCCCGGAAGGCATCCCCTCTTTCGTCCTCAATCCATCGGTAAATTTACTTGAGGCTATATTTTTATTCACTACATGATATGTGTTTTGCTTGGAGTGTCTTGTATGATATGAGTCTTTGATTTTTAGTTTGCCACAATCATCCTTGCTGCACACATATTTTGAGAGAGACACGCTGAATCATGAATTTATTAGAATACTCTATGTGCTTCACTTATATCTTTTGAGCTAGGCAATGTTGCTATAGTGCTTCACTTATATCTTTTTAGAGCACGGTGGTGTTTTATTTTATAGAAATAATTGAACTCTCGTACCTCACTTATATTATTTTGAGAGTCTTTAAACAGCATGGTAATTGGTTTAGGTTATGAATTTATTCCTAATATGATGGGCATCCAAGAGGGATATAATAAAAACTTTCATATAATGTGCATTGAATACTATGAGAAGTTTGATTCCTTGCATATAGTTTTGAGATATAGAGATGGTGATATTAGAGTCATGCTAGTGAGTAATTGTGGATTGGATAAATACTTGTGTTGAAGTTTGTGATTCCCGTAGCATGCACGTATGGTGAACCATTATGTAACGAAGTCGGCGCATGATTTGTTTAATGATTGTCATCCTTTGTGTGAGGGTCGGGAGCGCGCGATGCTTAACTCCTACCAACCTCTCCCCTAGGAGCATGCGTCTAATACTTTGCTTCGATAACTAATAGACTTTTGCAATAACTATGTGAGTTCTTTATGACTAATGTTGAGTCCATGGATTATACGCACTCTCACCCTTCCACCTTTGCTAGCCTCTCTAGTACCGCGCAACTTTCACCGGTGCATCAAACCCACCTTCCTCAAAACAGCCACCATATATCCTTCCTCAAAACAGCCACCATACCTACCTATTATGGCATTTCCATAGCCATTCCGAGATATATTTCCATGCAACTTCCACCGTTCGTTTTTCATGACACACGCCATCATTTTCATCTTGCATTCATATAGAGTCATGTTTTGTTTTTGAGTTGTAAGTAAATAAAAGTGTGATGAGCATCCTTATTAGAGCATTGTCCCGTGAGAGAAAAGGAAGATGGAAGCTATGATTCCCTCACAAGTTGGGATGAGTCTCCGGACTTTACAAATAATAAAAGAGGCCAGCGAAGCCCAAATAAAAAAAAAGAGGCCAAAGATGCCCACCAAAATAAAAAAAGAGAAAAAAAATGAGAGAAAGAGAGAAGGGACAATGCTACTATCTTTTTCCACACTTTTTCTTCAAAGTAGCACCATGATCTTCATTGTAGAGAGTCTCCTATTTTGTCACTTTCATATAGCTAGTGGAATTTTCATCATGATGCACGTCCACTTAGTTTCTTTTTGAGCTTTCATACACTTATAGCTCTAGTGCATCCGTTACATGGCAATCCCTACTCACTCACATTGATATCTATTGATGGGCATCTCCATAGCCCATTGATACGCCTAGTTGATGTGAGACTATCTTCTCCTTTTTTTCACAACCTCCACCATATTCTATTCCACCTATAGTGCTATATCCATGGCTCACGCTCATGTATTGCGTGAGAGTTGAAAAAGTTTGAGAACATAAAAGGTGTGAAACAATTGCTTGACTTGTTCATCGGGGGTGTGCATGATTTGAATACTTTGTGTGGGGAAGATGGAGCATAGCCAGACCATATGATTTTGTAGGGATAACTTTCTGAGGCCATGTTATTTTGAAAGGACACAATTGCCTTGTTAGTATGCTTGAAGTATTACTGTTTTTATGTCAGTATTAGACTTTTGTTTTGAATCTTACGGATCTGAATATTCATGCCACAATAAAGAATATTACATGGATAAATATGTTAGGTAGCATTCCACATCAAAAATTCTGTTTTTATCATTTACCTACTCGAGGACGAGCAGGAATTAAGCTTGGGGATGCTTGATACGTCTCCAACGTATCTATAATTTTTGATTGTTCCATGCTATTATATTATCTGTTTTGGATGTTTTATATGCATTAATATGCTATTTTATATTATTTTTGGGACTAACCTATTAATCTAGAGCCTAGTGCCAGTTTTTGTTTTTTCCTTGTTTTTGAGTATTGCAGATAAGGAATATTAAACGGAGTCCAAACGGAATAAAATCTTCGGAATGATTTTTCTTGGACCAGAAGAAACCTGCCAGACTTGGAGATGAAGGCAGGAGACCTGCCGTGGCGTCACAAGCCACCAGGGCGCGCCCTAGGGGGGGCGCCCCCCTGGCTTGTGGCCCCACGGCAGCCCTCCTAACCCTATTCTTCGGCCTTTAAATTCCCAAATATTCCCTGGATACCAAAAAGAGCCACGAAAATACTTTTCCGCCGCCGGAAGCCTCTGTTCCCGTGAGATCCAATCTTGGAGCCTTTTCCGGTAATCTGCCAAAGGGGGATTCGATCACGGAGGGCATCTACATCAACTCCATTGACCCTCCGATGATGCGTGAGTAGTCCACCACAGACCTTCGGGTCCATAGCTAGTAGCTAGATGGCTTCTTCTCTCTATTTGTTCTTCAATACCATGTTCTTCATGATCTTCATGGAGATCTATCCGATGTAATACTCTTTTGCGGTGTGTTTGTCGAGATCCGATGAATTGTGGGTTTATGTTCAGATTATCTATGAATATTATTTGAATCTTCTCTGAATTCTTATATGGATGATTTCATATCTTTGCAAGTCTCTTCGAGTTATTGGTTTGGTTTGGCCAACTATATTGGTAATTCTTGCAATGGGAGAAGTGCTTAGTTTTGGGTTCAATCTTGCGGTGTCCTCACCCAGTGACATAGTAGGGGTAGCGAGGCACGTATTTGTATTGTTGCCATCGAGGATAAAAAGATGGGGTTTTCATCATATTGCTTGAGTTTATCCCTCTACATCATGTCATCTTACCTAATGCGTTACTCTGTTCTTCATGAACTTAATACTCTAGATGCAGGCAGGAGTTGGTCGATGTGTGGTGTAATAGTAGTAGATGTAGAATCATTTCGGTCTACTTGACACGGACGTGATGCCTATATGCATAATCATTGCCTTGGATATCTTCATAATTATTCGCTTTTCTATCAATTGCTCGACAGTAATTTGTTCACCCACCGTATTACTTTCCTTCATGAGAGAAGCCTCTAGTGAACCCTATGGCCCCCGGGTCTATTTTCCATCTTATACTTTCAGCTCTATATATCAAAAATACCAAAAATACTTTGCTGCAATCTTTTTTACTTTTGTTTTACTTTCCGTTTTAGTAATCTTCAATATCTATCTCTATCAGATCTCATCCTTGCAAATAACCGTGAAGGGATTGACAACCCCTTTATAGCGTTGGGTGCAAGTGTTTGATTATTTGTGTAGGTACATCTATTGGGGACTTGCTTGTATCTCCTACTGGATTGATACCTTGGTTCTCAACAACTGAGGGAAATACTTATCTACTTTGCTGCATCACCCTTTCCTCTTCAAGGGAAAACGAACGCAAGCTCAAGAAGTAGCAGAATCCTACTAGGAGTAGGATTGGAGGTGGACTCCTCCACCTCCTCCTCCTTGCGGCCGACTCCTAGGAGGAGCCCTAGGCCGGCCAGCCCCTCCCCTCCCTCCTATATATACTAGAGGGAGAGAGGGCAAAAGCACTTCAACCCAAAAAGGCCACAGTGCAGCCCCTCTCTCCCGATAGATCAAGTCCTCCAATTTTCAGCAGTGCTTAGGCGAAGCCCTGCTGGAATAGTTCCACCACCAACGCCACCGCGCCGTCGCGTTGCCGGAGAACTCATCTACCTCTCCGCTCCCTCTTGCTGGATCAAGAAGGCGGAGATCATCATCGAGCTGTACGTGTGCTGAACGCGGAGGTGTCGTCCGTTCGGCGCTAGATCGGGACGGATCGTGATTGGATTGCGGGACGCTCGGCGATTTGGATCGCGGAGACGTTCGACTACATCAACCGCATTTCTTAACGCTTCCCGCTTAGCAATCTATAAGGGTATGTAGATTCACTCTCCCTCTCGTAGATGCTCATCACCATGGATAGATCTTGCGTGTGCATAGGAAAAATTTTGTTTCCCATGCAACGTTCCCCTACACCACATATCCCAAGTGGAAGGAGCCCATCCATGACAAGTGAGGCAACATCCTGTGAGCAAATCATACTTTTTCTAGTTGGTCGTCTCGTACCCATTGTTGTGGTAGCTTTTGCCATGCGATAATCATGCAGTGTTTAATTGAGCATTTGTCCAGTTTTCAAGCAGATGCCTTGCTTTTCTGTATCTGGTTGTTAGGTTGGTTGCATTGAGTATTTGTCCAGTTTTCAATGTCTATAGTTGGTTGTTACAGTGAGCATGAATGCCTTGTTTCTTTCAGTTATTCACAATGTGATGTTCATTATGTGCAAGTATGATGAACTGTGCAGTTCAATTTCATCAATACCACCTGTTATGCCTAGTGTTGTTAACATGTGCCCTTAACTCCCGCTTCAAACATTTATGCCTTGTTTCTTTGAATTTGGTTGCAGGTTGGTTGCAATGAGCATTTGTCTAGTTTTCAAGCAGATGGCTTGCTTTTCTGTATCTGGTTGTTAGGTTCATTGCATTGAGCATTTGTCTAGTTTTCAAGCAGACGCCTTGCTTTTCTGTATCTGGTTGTTAGGTTGGTTCCATTGAGCATTTGTCCAGTATCAAATGGGTATATTTGGTTGTTATAGTGAGCATATATGCCTTGTTTATTTCAAGCAAATAACTTGTATACTTGGTTGATGTTAAGCATGTTGTACTTATCATGACTTTACATGTACTTGCACAGGACAACAATGGGAGTGGCCAATGTTTTCCATCGAGGGTTTTTTCATCCCTCCGCTTATACTCCATCCATTGCATCATGTAGTGCATATAGATTATTGTGATGTATCTACATATACCATCTAAAATGTATACAATATGAAATTTTGTGATGTATCTAATGAAATGGAATTACAATTCTAGATGTATATGTTTTTCTCTACAAACTTGGTCAAAGTTAGTAAATGTTGACTTCTCAAAATGTTTATATGCAACACAAACTGATGGAGTAATATATTACACCATTCAGCAACTGCATTTTAGCTTCTAATATAGGCTTCTTGCTTGTAGGTACATATGTCTTAGGTAAAGATCCATGAATGGACCCTTTTTGCATGTGGGGCAATGAAATATTCATGAACCAACATCAAGTGAGGAAACTGAAAATGATTGTTAGGGAAAAGAAACGAACAATGTCAATTAGACTATTTGTTTATGCTCTATCCAACACAACAGTGAGCTGTAGGATGGTAACTATGGACTCTGTAGCCTTCTATTAGTACTGCCCATAATGAGTTGTCACACAACAATGTCAGAATCTTTTTCTTTTGCAATGGTTCCCAAAGCAGTTTACTCAAGATTACCTCGCAACGTACATGATTGCTGGACATGCAATGAAGGTTAAAATATATCATCGAGACTACAATGAGCATCGAGAAGTCGTAATGAAGACAGTGAAGGATGGGCGGGCGGCCGTCACTAAGGGCTGGCCTAGAGTCGTTCGTGTGTTAGGCATGGAGGAGGGAACAATATGGGCATTCCGCTTCACCTTCTCCAGCAACCAGAATGTCTTTCGGCTCTCTCTTTACCGTCTTTAATACAACCGTGGTTCCATCATTCTTTATTTGTCCCTTCTATATTTTTCCGTTTTTTTGAGAATTGATGCTTATGTAGTTCTTGAGTATATGTACATGTGAATCGAATTATGCATTCGTTCTTAAACCTACATTTACGCATGATTCGATATGAAATACATGAATTCCTACTTTCAAATTTAAATTATGTGAATTATGAATGAAGGTATTAAATTAGGGCTAATCATGCTCTACAGGCCATTACAATACATACAGTTTGAGAAATCAAAACGTCTGCGATCAACTTCAACATCACACACGTTTCTCCACACCCGGCGTGTGCGATGAGTCAATTATTTGTGCTAGTCTCCTTATCACATACGATTTGGTTTTTTGAACTGTGTATGATATCATGCCCATCGTAAACGTTGGTCATAGAAGAACGCGTGCGATAGGCCTTCATCCGTCACAGTTACTCTGGATGACACGTTTGGGAAGTATGGATCACACGTTTGGGACGTTTTGTGAATCACAAACGTTTATCCAAAACGTCGCGTGTGGGATAGATTCAACCTTCGCATACGGTTTTCTAATGATAACCGTATGCACTCTTATATCATATCACAGACGGTCATAGTGGAACTAAATGTGTGTGATAGCCCCCTTATCACACACGCTTTATAATCGTGCACTGTTTGTGA
Source organism: Elymus sibiricus (assembly GCA_039707655.1). Classification (NCBI taxonomy): domain Eukaryota; kingdom Viridiplantae; phylum Streptophyta; class Magnoliopsida; order Poales; family Poaceae; genus Elymus; species Elymus sibiricus. Next base: position 84,702,784 of record CM077665.1, read on the forward strand.
TTCGGTGCACATCGTAAACAGTGCGCCAAAAAATAGCGCGTGCGATGTTAGTGTGATCTCACACGAGTTGCAAGGATGGGTCGTATGGGAAGGATGACATATCTCAAACGGTTGACCGATGACTCTCGTTTGTGATAGATGCGGACATCCCATACACTTAGTTTTGCCAAACGTTTGCGTTCGTTGGTCACCACCGCCGATGATTATTATGTGCCGTGTGGGATGGACCCCCCTATCGCCCACACATGCAAGGCGATGGTTTAGAACTACGTCGCGGAAAGGGGTTAAAAACCGTTTGTATAGCACGTCGCTGCACCAGTGTGAGATCTTTGTAATTGGGCATCATTTGGATCAATGTGCACACGATGTCGTACTTTCCATCCAAGGCTCTAAGGATCTTCTTGATGATGAATTTGTCGGTCATCTCTTCACTTCCTAAGCCGACAATCTCATTGGTGATGAGAGAAAGCCTAGAGTACATTTCCGCGACTCCTTCACCATCCTTCATCTTGAACTTGTCAAGTTGACTTTGTAGCACATCCAACTTAGATTCCCTGACAGACTTTGTTCCTTCGTGCATATCAACCAAAGTATCCCAAATCTCTTTTGCATTCTCAAGACGGCTTATCTTGTTGAATTCTTCGGGGCTTAGGCAGTTGAATAGAATGTCGCATGCTTGAGCGTTGTATTGCAACATCTTCAATTCTTCCGCGGTCGCTTCATGATCCGGTTCCTTTCCATCGCCAAAGAACTCACCTTGCAAGCCAACACGAACAACAACCCAAGCAGCGGGGTTATGATCAAGAATATGCATTTTCATTTTGTGCTTCCAACTAGCAAAGTTTGTACCATCAAAATATGGACATCTACGATGATAATTTCCCTCACTAGATGCCATACTCTCCTAGGTTGTGAAATCAATGCAGTGGAGACCAATGCTCTGATAGCACTTGTAGGATCCAAAGTATGTCTAGAGGAGGGGTGATTAGACTACTTCACCAAATAAAAATCCTATCTTTTTCCCAATTTTAGTGTTGGCAAATTTTAGCAATTGTAGCAAGTCAAGTACACCCTACACATCCATGTCTAAGAGTATTGTGGGGGAAATAAGCACATGCTCATATAAGTAGAGGGAAGGGAAGAAAGATCAAAAGTAATTGGAGACACGAAGATTTTTCCCGTGGTCTCGATAGGTGGTGCTATCGTACGTCCACATTAATGGAGACTTCAATCCACGGAGGGTAACGGCTGCGCGAGGGCTCCACCCACGAAGGGTCCGCGAAGAAGCAACCTTGTCTATTCCATCATGGCCTACGTCCACGGAGGACTAGCCTTACTCGGGGTAGATCTTCACGAAGTAGGCGATCTCCTTGCCCTTACAAACTTCTTGGTTCAACTCCACACACGAAGACGGAGGCTCCCAAGCAACACCTAACCAATCTAGGAGGCACCACCCTCCAAAAGGTAATAGATGCGGTAGATGATGAACTCCTTGCTCTTGTGCTTCAAATGATAGTCTCCTCAACACTCAATCACTCTCTCACAGGTACAACTTGAGTAGGAAAGAATGATTGGGTGGAAAGCAACTTGGGGAGGCTAGAAATCAAGATTCATATGGTTGGAGTGGAAGATCTTGATATCAACACATGAGTAGGTGGCTCTCTCTCAAAAAAATGGATATGACAAGTGTAAGTATGTTCTGAGTTCTTTCTCTATGAATGAGAGGTGGTGGATGGGTATATATAGGCATCTCTAAAAATCCAACCATTACAACATTATTGCCCAACTCGGTGAAACCGATGCAAAACTCGGTTGCACAGACTAGTGCAAAATGTGGCAACTTTAGGAATCTCCGTGAGACCAATATATAGAAACTCAGTGAGTCCGATTTGGGTTTCCCTAGTCAGTTCCTCAACTCGATGGCACCGATTCTCAAAACTCGGAAATTCCGATTTTAAGAATTAGGATACCCGAGCCAGGGGCACTGATTTCGGCAGCACCGAAACCAAACTTGGTTGCACCGACTTTCTAGGGTTTGTCTTAGGCTCTGTCTGGTTTGAAATTCGATAGGGTCGAAATGTAGAAACTTGGTGGCACTGAATTTGAGTGTAGGGCTTTGGTGGCTAACTTTGAGCATTTTGAGCAATTTGATCACCATGATTACCTCATCCCCTTTTAATAGTATTGGCTTTCCTATGGACTCAATTGTGATTTCTCACATAAAGTAAAATATAGAGTCTTCAAGCTTGTAGTCAACTTGATGTCCTTTGCATCTAGGGAATCTCCTCACAATCCTTTGCCAATGTATGTCTTTGAACTTTTCCTGAAATATGCTTGATAGAAACATTAGTCCAATGAGATATATGTTGTTATTGATTACCAAAACCACCAAGAGAGAAGTTGTGCTTTCAAAGGTGCCAATTTTCCTGGAGGGGGCCACGCACCGCTCGACGACCGCTCACCTACAACCTTATCCTCTCTAGTGCTCTGTCTCCTACCTTTCACCAATACCTGCATCTCCGCCCAAATGCCCAGCTCTCCATCCATAACAACATGTGACCGCGCACAACTGTCGATTCTGAGCCCGTTCCACTAACCACCGTCCTCTGCAGAAGTATGTGAGCTCCACCTCCCTTAGCAACAACAAGGAGAACCATGAGAACATATTTGCAGCTCCTCGGGACAGCTTGCATCGCGGCTAGTCGTGACATACCGCTTCGACTTGGCGCTGCATCGGGTAGCTGGCGGCAGCCAGCATCCTCGACGGTGAGCTCAGCCCCGCCGTGTTCCAACAGAGGTCCTTCCCGTCGGCCGGCATCCTCACCCTAATCGGGCCATGTTTCAGTCTTAAAAAAACTCGCAATCTTTTTTTGCAACATGACCTATGCAACGGAAATTTTCTGCAATAGGATCTCTGTTGCGGAAAGTTTCTACAACAAGAGCTATGTTGCAGAAAATACTGCAACACAACTCTTGTTTCAAAGTGAAGGTTGCTCATGTGGACACAACAAACGACCATTAGTGTTTCCATCCAATGGTCAGCAAGGCAGTCTTTTCTCATTTTTCACCGGCCGACGCGTAGCGCTATCCTATATCTAGAATATTCGGAAGTATAACAAAAGTAAAAAAAAAGCAGAAGCAAGAAACGGAAACAAAAAATGTGAAAAAAAACATAAAAAGAATCGAGGTTGTGGCCTCCCGCGAAATGGGTCGACCCATCTGACGCTCCTCTTCACGCGAGGGTTCCCTACCTCTGGCTGTAAGTGAGACACAGGGACGCCTCGACTGGGCAGTGCCAACTGGGCCACACGCCTATGGATTCTTATGGGCCTCCATGCCAGGAGCTCCTCGCCTGCCCCTATGGCCATATCTATGCCTTGTGTGTATGCTCAAAAAGGAAATCTATACCTTGTATGTGTGGGGCTCGGCTAGCACACACTGCTACCGTCTTACCAGATTGGTTTATCCCTGCCTTCCTCGGAGTAATAAGGTTCACCGAATATCGGTTTATCCCTTCCTTCCTTGGAGCATGACTACGAGTGCTCTCCATGTGACACAACTACAATACCGCACACTGGACATCTAGACGCCGGCACATGCCACCAACTACCCTATCTGCCTATGATATTATCTCGGCATAGATTACATCGTGTAGTCGCACGTTATATAGAGGGCCTACGATAAAGTGTCCTACTAAGAAAGGTCTCCATACTCTATGTACACACAGTGTAAATCTAAGTCTAATTGTAATCTATCTTGTACAAAATATTCAACACAAACACTACTACGAACCAATTGCGCATGTGGTCGGTTGCACATTTATGTCTGTTTTTTGTAGTAAAAAGTTTAAGTTTCTTGATCAAGTTAAACAACTGATTGCACATCATTTAAACTCTATACAAATATGTATAGCAACAAAATCATCTCATCCCTGGTTGCAAACTCCCTTAGAAGTTACCGGTGGACAAATAAGCCGTACATTACAACTAAGTGATCAACTAACTCCGTTAACAAAATAAGTAGGGCTTGAAAAGATGACCAAATATATATTCCAAAAAACACTGCAAAAACTTAAAAATATATCTGACTCCTCAAAGAGTAGCATAAAAAAGCCGAACCTTGTTCATCCATTCAATGTAAATAAAACTGCCATGTAAAGAACTGAAGTTGTCCAGGTGGACTGCATACAAGCTTAATGCAAAACGAAAGTCCCATATGCATGCAATACACAGGCCTAGTGCCACTCGACAAAATAAAACAGGGGGCAGGACAAGGAGGCGAAAAGAAACAACAAAACAACTGAGTTAACGCTAAATCAAATCATGCTAATTTGATGATGCAAATCGGTTTACTGAGCATTAAAAAAGGAAAAAAATAACGCCCACACGTGTGGGCGTTTGCATCTCGCCCACACGCATGGATCAACGTCCGTTTGTGTTTGCACGAATCTTGGCATGTTTTGCTAGATTTTTTATGCCACGTAGGACTGGGCTCGTGTGTGGGCATTCATCCGGTCGCCCACATGTCCGTTTCACCACGCGGAGGGGCTGGTGTGTGGGCGTTTAGCAGTTCGCCCACACGCCAGTTTTCACGCACGCAGAGGGGCTGGTGTGTGGGCGTTTATCAGTTCGCCCACACGCCCGTCTCCTCTCCCACACCCAAAGCTGTCAGTTGCCATGTGTTTTGCAGGGTACATGGCAACTGCCCTAGTGTGCTTGTAAGCAGATGGCAACTCTCTCTTTACCCGAACATGTTATTTTGCCATGTCTTTTTGTAGTGTTACATGGCAACTGCCTAGTGTTAGTAGGTGGCAACTCCTAAAGTTTTCAAATCATGGCAACTGTAGTAGACCAGACCATACATGGCAATAGCTGCAGTTGTCCATAAAATGGCATCTGGCACTTGACCTGAGATGGCAACTGCAGTTGAGCAACCATGGTAACTGTAGTTGTCAGACATGGCAACTCTAGTTCAGCAACATGGCAACTGCAGTTAAACGAACATGGAAGAGGGTCCGGACCATGGCAACTGCGGGGACGTGTGGTGACTGTCACGCGGGGCGTGCGGGACCGTGAGGTAGGAGGCCGGACGTACGGGCGTGTGAGCGTTATCTATTTTGCCCACACATAGGCGTGTGGGAGGGACCGCGAGGCAAAAGATCGGGCGTGTGGGCATTACTTGGTTTGCCCACACGTAGACGTGTGGGCTGGTTCTCTTAGATACCACACGAAACGTGTGGCCAGACCCCTTAACGCCCACACGTGTGGGCGTTATCGGGAGTTCGGTTGACTGAGACTTATGAATTCTCAATCGACAGGGAACTAACATATACCATATATATTGTACACTAAAACATAATAGAACTTATTTTTGATGCAAAGCCTCTCCTAGGTGCCTCCGTCACCGCATCAGATCAAGGGCCGGTCTCCGCTGAAGCGTCAGGCTCCCTATCGTCCGGGCCAACATTGTATGAGTTATTTCTGTTTTCTGTAATGCCAAACACAATAATAATTAACGCATTGTCATAACTAGAGGCAGCAATCTAGGATTTGTTTCAGTTTGTCTAACTTGATAACATGAAAATAAACCATTTCATATAAAAAAGATTAAAAGGACCCAAGAAAGATTAGCCAAAGGAGATAAATTTACCCAGGACGTGGGCTAGTGCTTTCTTGCGACCCATAGTTTGAGCCAATACAAAAAGATCAGCATGCATCACTGCTTCATGTAGTGTAGACACCAGAATCTGCAGGACAATTGAGCATCTACCGATTAATATCAGCATGTGAAGTGAAACAATGGAGGTATATATGTATATACCTCACGCGCTTTGACCGGCGAAGAACTCCTAATTTCACCTTCCAATTGTGTCATCTTTTGCTGGAATATGCGGTTATATGCCCCTACGTCAGGGTTTGGGATGTACTCTGACGAACAGCCTTCAATGTTATTAGCTGCGAACAAAGCATCTTCGAACAAGATGTGGCTAATTGCACCCAACCCTCCAAGAGCTTTGAGAAATGAAATGATAGTTTCCTGGCTAGCCTTCCTGTGGCATGTGTCATCGGCAATCTTAACAAATGTGGAGACATATGTTCGAATGGTCTGTATTGGGGGGTGGAGGAGTTAGTACCCGCAATATCAACTATTCGAAAAATGTGGTCGAAACATCCCCATGAAACTCCAAAATAGTTACCTGCTCTACTGTTTCCATTGAAATTTCACTTGGATGGTGTGATCTCAAAGCCGCAGAAGCCTTTTTTAGGAAGAAAAAAAAAACAGTTGGTGAGAACTAGGACAAGTGTGCGCACACAGGGTTCAATATAATTACCATGATTTGGGACGCTAATTCTGTAGCTTGTCCAGCTCTCAAGCAAATAATCTGTGCTAGCCGCCTGCCTTCCCCATACTACATTATCCACCAAGAAAAAAATTACGAAACGGTGGTGCAAAGCCGGCGATTCTAGCATAGGACCAGAAATATATTTGAACAAAAGAACATAATTGAGAAAAATCTTGTGACACCTATGTTTACATTTAATGTGTTGAAGGCTTGAAGCTGTAAACACATAAGATTCATAGACTTTGTAATATTGAGCCATCTATAACAGCACATGTGTTATTCCTTCAGTGATAATTTATGATATAATCATTTATTTTTGTACTAATTATATCACAATTTCATTAGAAAAATGCTAAATTGACTACTCCCTCGTTCCATAATGTTACATAATGTAGTGCGCATAGATTTTCTGATAAGTCAAACTAAACAAACTTTGACCAAGTTTATAGAAAAAAACTATCTATATATGTACAACACTAAATATATATAATATGAAAATATAACTCATAATGTTTCTAATGATATGTATTTGGTATTCTAAATATATAATTTTCTCTATAAATATGCTTAAAGTTTACAAGGTTTGACTTATGTAAAAATATGAATGCACTACATTATGGAGTACTATTCATTGATTGAATATTAGATGTGTATTTTTTTCATACAAAAATGTATCGTTAGGTGTAAACTTAGCTACTAATGAATGCATTTATATGCTTTTGCTATATAGAAGCAGATTCTTGTTATATATATATTCCAAAATATTAACATTTGTTGCACATAATTAGCTTTTTTCTTGAGTTGTGATACGTTTTAATATCATAGGAAATGTAATAATGTGCATACATAATGTCTGGTAAACTAAAACTGCAAAAACAATGGATTATATTAATAAAAACAGGACTAATTTGACATTGGTGTTGGAGCAAAATACAAACCAAAAAGGATCTGTCCAACTCTATCTCCGTGATGTACTTGTCAATTGTATTTGTCTCGTCATGGAATAATTTATCTTCTGAAACCGCCTTCTCATAAAAAAGAGTAAAATCATTAGAATAAAAGGAATCACAACATTAAATACCACCAATAAAATGGTTTCCATGTTTTTCACTTCTGTCAAATCTCATTTAATGTTTCCTTTTCTTGTTTTGCATGTGTAGTATAGTGTTAAATCAAAGTAGGCTAAAACTACCCCTTAACACGGTTTTACTAAAGTTCATCAGGTGTTGGTACACGGCTTGGGTATGTACCTAAGTTGTGCCTTAATTATTTTCTACACAAGTAAATAGATTCAAATTCAGGTAATGCTATGCCGCGTATCCTTCCACCGTCTAGAAAAAAGAAACTATGTCATGTGATATTGTAAAACCAAATATAGACATGCAACCACTGACACGGAAATTTCCCCACATAAATATAGGTTGGTTAGCGGATAACACATAATCACATCATGAAAGGCCCACCAAATCACCGCATTATAAATTAAAATAAAACACACTCTATTATCTCTCCCACCCCCAAACTAAATATTCCATCAGTTTCAATATATAAGGGGTGTTAGTTTTTTGAAGAGACAATTTTTTTTAACTTTGACCAATTTCGGAGCAAACATATCGACATCCACAATAGTAAACAAAAAAATATGAAAAATTATTTCATGATGAATCTAAAAATACCGATTTGAAATTATGAATTTTGATATATTTCTCTACGAATTTGATCAAATTTAAAAGGTTTGACTTTTAAAAAAAAAGTAATACATCTTATATTTTAATTTAGAGTGATCATATACCAATGACGCAGCAAAGCACGCCCAACCCTTCTAGTATGAATTATGTGTTGTTGTGATTAAGCGAAGGATGACAAATATAGGATGGAACGAAAGTATAAGAACAAACCAACAAATCCTTGTGTTGAGGACCATGCAAGGCACGCAGTGCAGCCGAGTACTCCCTCTCGAACTTCTCCACGCTCTCGCGGTAAAATCTGAGGCTCTCGCTCTGCATGAAAGGGACACCAACAAAGGAAATTCTTTGAGGGAGAAAAACATGAATACAAAGAGATAAACAAGCATCAGTATCGCAATACAAGTCGCCTTGCATCATAACGGTGATAGCAAGCTAGACAGAAAAAGTCTGGGATCGAGGCCTGAATACCTCGGGAGGAACATCATCCCCCGGACTATCGGCGGCGCCCTTCCGGGAGAGGCAGACGTGGCGCCGTCGGCACGTCTCAGCCGCCTGCATCTTCAGGGTCCTAGACGGAGGGCGCATGACCGGCGGAGACCGAAGCCTAAGGCCGGACATCCCGGACACCGACGCCGGAGCGACAGGGCAAGGGCGGAGCATGCCCGGAAACATGGCCAGGAGGAAAGTGGCGTTCCCGGCCGGGAGGGTACGCGGGTCGGCGAGTTTTGTTTAATTTTTTTGTGAGTTTGCTTTGTGCTTATTGTGACGCCTTTTATTAGAGTCCTACTACAAGTACTGTAGCCACGTCTTGAGGTCGGCACGGACTCGCTTGGGCTGTTCGGTTTAGAGGAAAATCGAGGGGATTAAGGAAGTTAGTTGCACCAAACCACCAATGTTTGCAAAAATTCACCACTATACGATTTCGTTGCAAAAACAGCGTGTCTACGTCTAATGACCTAGTAGCAAATAACACTAATCGTGTGTTTAGATCATTTTATGTCTTTTCTAACAGACAGGGCCCGCTGCACGTGATGTGGCACAATAAGTTGCCACATAGGTGCTTTGCCTAGTCAACCTCTTCTTCTTCCCGGTTAGCTCGCCGCCCCGGTAGCTCCCCACCACACCCTCCTTAGTGCCCACCGTCACACATAGTCTATGGCATAGAGTCCCTCCTGGACGCGGGCGCGAAGCTGAAGGGGGAGGCGGAAAGTTTTTCGCATGCGAGCTTCGACCGCCACGATGACAATGACATCATGTGGCTCTGTGACGGCCCGTCAACCAGCCGACCGAGGCTACATCCCTTCGTCTCTCCTCCAAGAAAAGGCGGCTAGGGTTTCTGCCTCCCGTCGGCGGCGCCGTCGATCTGCCACGTCTCCTGTGGCCTTAGGGCCATGGGTGCGTGGTGGATCTCGGCCCTTGCCGATGGGAGGGCTCCGTTTTTTTGTGCTTCTTCAAGTTTTGTTAGGGTTTGTGTCCGGCTCAAGAAGACGAGACGGCGGCGGCTTCTTGCAGATGGAATAAGGTCCTCCCCGTCTAGCCCCCGCCCCGGTGGTGCGTCTAGCATCGTCGGAGGGCGTGTGGAGGTGTGTCTCCGGCGGATCTCACGGGATTCGGTCGGTGGTTGTCTTTGGTGGATCTGCTCGGATCCAGTATTTGTTCGTCTTTGTTCTTGTGTCTTCAGGTTGGATCCTTCCGATCTAAACTTATCTTCATCGGCGACGGTTGCTGTTCTGGTGTGTTGGTCCCATGGGGCCTTAGCACGACGACTTCCCGACTGTCTACTACAACAAGTTGTGCCCGGCTCCGGTGATGGAGGGGCGATGACGGCGGCGCGCCTTCGGCTCGCTTCAGTGCTTGTAGTCGTCGCTAGGTGGTCTACGAATATGGATGTAATTTTAATTATTTCTAGTGTTCGTTGTACTGCCATGATTGAAGATGAATAGATTGAAAGTTTCTCGCAAAAAAAAAACAGCCGACCGAGGTTCGATAGGGCCAGTGCGCCGTCGAGATCCTCGTTGCGCTCCCGGAAGTAGTACCCCAGCTCGCGCCACCTCCCCAAACCATGTAGCTCGCATCACAACACACACCCTACACGCATCTTTGTGCTCGCTCTAGTGGTGCACGAGCAGTGGCGTAGTCAGGCCCCGAGCAACAAGGGCTTTGACCTGGGGCGTGCAGTAAGTTTGCTCGTTAACTATTGCTACAGTGTCACTATGTGACATTGTTCCGCATTGTAGCTGTGAGGTTGGCCCGGGACGTGGAGCTTGGTTGGTACCACTAAGCGCGTGCCTCGTCAAGCGTGACCATGGCGGCGTGCCACTCCTCGCACATTCTAGTGCTCGACCTCGGGTGCCTCCGCGACCTTCATACACCGCTCCTCCATCTCCATCTACAGTCGCATGAACTCCTAAGGTTTGCGACAGGTCCTCCAGATCTCTCTCTCTCTCTCCCCGTCTTTAGAGCCGCTCACTGCCGTAGCAGGAGCTTGCTACCAGCTAGCATTGGGGAGCATTGCATGGAAAACAAAAAAATTCCTATGAACACCCAAGATCTATCCATGAATATGCATAGCTACGAGAGGGAGAGTGTGTCTACATACCCTTGTAGATCGCTAAGCGGAAGCGTGTATAACGCGATTGGTGTAGTCGAACGTCTTTATGATCCAATCGCGATCCATCCTGATCTAGCGTCGAACGGATGGCACCTCCACGTTCAGCACACGTGCAGCTTGATGACGTATCCGCCTCCTCGATCCAGCGAGCGAGGGCGGAGTAGTAGATGAGTTCTCCGACAGCACAACGGCGTGGTGACGGTGGTGGTGAAGCGATCTCGGCAGGGCTTCGCCAAGCGCTGCCGCAATGCAATCTGAGGAGAAAACGATCTAGGGAGAGAGGGAGGGATGCGCCAAGACTTGAGGTGTAGTTGCCCTTCCTCTCCTCTCATATACTATGAAGCACCGATACTTTAGAAATCTGTGTATCGCCATTCAGTACTTCGCCGATACTTCGATACGCCAGACACGGCTTCGATACGGGTATCCCCCAAGTATCGCCTTTTTTAATTTAAAAATAAAAGAAAAGAATGCCGATACGGGTATCCCCGAAGTATCGCCGTTCAGTACTGCTCCTGCCTTGATGTATCATTGATCCGTTCATGTAGGTAGTGGACGTGTAATGTACTGATGTAATAGTTGGATAAAAGTGCTTGCTAAGGATGCTGCTTGTTGGATAAAATTGCTTGTTGATGTTGTTGGCTTGCTGCTTGTTGTTGTTGTTGTTGTTGTTGTTGTTGTTGTTGTTGGCTTGCTGCTTGTTGATGTTGTTGGCTTGCTGCTTGTTGATGTTTGTGGCGTAAAATTACTTGCTGATGTTGCTGCTGACTCCTATTGCTAGGGAAGAAGATACAAGTATACACCTGACATTTTTTAGCTTTCTTCATCATCATTTGAGCATTATTGATGTGTATTGCTTGCTGATTTTAATTATCGTCATGTTCATAGGTGAGAGTTTCTATTTATAGTTACGAGAAAAAGAAGCTCAATGAAGATTGTGCTCTCTATATTGTTATTAAGAAAAAACTTCTAAAACGTTGGAAGAAGAGTAGTGGGGCGGTATTTTGATCTCTAAATTGTTATCAAGAAAAGAATTGGGTTGGGGCAGTCCGTGGCCGTATTACCCCCTTGATGATAGTGAGATTTTTAAAATGAGAAACAAGGAGGCATGGAAGCAATTAGGCAACTAGTAGGGCGGTATTTTGATATCATCTCACATATTTTATTATGTTAGTTTTTATTACATGTCATATTATTATTATTTATATATGCTTGCCGTATCGCCGTATTGCTGTTTATAGAAATTGTCGTCTCCCGTATCGCCGTATCCGTATCACCGTATCGATGTCACCGTATCGGTGCTACATAGCTCATATATATAGGGGGAAGGGAGGTGGGTCGGTCGCCCTAGGGTTTCCCCTAGGGGTGGGGCGACTGTTGGGGAACGTTGCATGGAAAACAAAAAATTTCCTACGAACACCCTAGATCTATCCATGGAGATGCATAGCTACGAGAGGGGGAGTGTATCTACATACCCTTGTAGATCGCTAAGCGGAAGCGTATCTAACGCGGTTGATGTAATCGTACTCTTCACGATCCGATCGCGATCTGATCCGATCTAGCGCCGAACGGACGGCACCTCCGCATTCAGCTCACGTGCGTCTTGATGACGTCTCCTCCTTCTTGGTCTAGCAAGAGAGGAAGGAGAAGTAGATGGTGGTGGAGCAATCCGAGCAGGGCTTCGCCAAGCGCCTTCGGAACTGCAAACGAGGAAGAACGGGAGAGAGGGGAGGCCGCAGGGCGTGGGCATTGTTGTGTCCAGCCCTTGCGCCTCCTCCCCACCATATATAGGGGTGTTGGAGGGCTGTGGCCGCAGCCCTAGCCCCTCCTCCAAGGAGGGGAGACGGCCAAAGGGGGGTGGAGGAGGGGAGACGGCCAAAGGGGGAGGAGTGCCCTCCAAGCCAAGTGGAGGGCCCTTCCCCTAGGCGGATGGGCCTTAGGGGGCTGGTGCGCCTGGCCCAATAAGGCTAGGACGCCCTCCTACAGCCCATGCGCGCCCTAGGTGCTGGAGGGACCCTTCCGGACTCCTCCGGAACCCTCCGGGACCTTCTAGAACCTTCCGAAACCTTCCGGAAGCTTCACGGTACAATATCGGTAAAACCCGAAACTTTTCCGGTAGCCAAAATATGACTTCCCATATATAACTCTTTACCTCCGGACCATTCCGGAGCTCCTCGTGACGTTCGGGATCTCATCCGGGACTCCGAACAACATTCGGTCACCAACGTGAATATTCCAATACTACTCTAGCGTCACCGAACATTAAGCGTGCGGACCCTACGGGTTCGAGAATCATGTGGACATGACTGAGACACCTCTCCGGTCAATAACCAATAGCGGGACCTGGATGCCCATATTGGTTCCCACATATTCCACGAAGATCTTTATCAGTCGAACCACGATGCCAAGGATTCAATCAATCCCGTATGCAGTTCCCTTTGTCCATCGGTATGTTACTCGCCCGAGATTCGATCGTCGGTATCTCCATACCTAGTTCAATCTTGTTACCGGCAAGTCTCTTTACTCGTTCCATAATACAAGATCCCGTGACTAACTCCTTAGTCACATTGCTTGCAAGCTTCTTGTGATGTTGTATTACCGAGTGGGTCCAGAGATACCTCTCAGTCATACGGAGTGACAAATCCCAGTCTCGATCCACGCCAACCCAATAGACACCCTCGGAGATACCTGTAGAGCACCTTTATAGTCACCCGGTTATGTTGCTACGTTTGATACACACAAGGCATTCCTCCGGTGTTAGGGAGTTGCATGATCTCATGGCCGTAGGAACAGATACTTGACATGAATAAAGCAGTAGCAATAAACTAACACGGTCAAATGCTATGCTCACGGTTGGGTCTTGTCCATCACATCATTCTCCTAATGATGTGATCCCGTTATCAAATGACAACTCATGTCTATGGCCAGGAAACCTTGACCATCTTTGATCAACGAGCTAGTCTAGTAGAGGCTCACTAGGGACACAATGTTGTCTATGTATCCACACATGTATCTGAGTTCCCGATCAATACAATTCTAGCATGGATAATAAACGATTATCATGAACAAGGAAATATGATAATAACCAATTTATTATTGCCTCTAGGGCATGTTTCCAACAGCGGCGGCCTAGGGGCAGCCTTGGCGCCCAAGGCACGGGGGCGGCAGACACCCTAGGGCCAACCTAGCGCCCTTGGCTGCATGGGCCTTTGGGGAGGTGGGGCGCCCAGCCCACCAGGGTTGGTGAGCGTCCCTCTCAGCCCATGGGGCCCTCGGGGCAGGTGGATCCTCCCGGTGGACCCCCGGAACTCCTGCCGGCACTTTCGACAAAATCCGGTAAATTCCGAAACTATTCCGGAACCCGAATGCCAACTTTCCATATATAAATCTTTACCCCCGGACCATTCCGGAGCTCCTCGTCATGCCTGGGATCTCATCCGGGACTCCGAATAATATTCGGTCACCTACACATATAACTCAATAATATTATATCGTCATTGAACGTTAAGCGTGCGGACCCTACGGGTTCGAGAATGATGTAGACATGACCGAGACGCTCTCCAGTCAATAACCAATAGTGAAACCTGGATGCCCATATTGGTTCCTACATATTCTACAAAGATCTTTATCGGTCGAACCTCGATGTCAAGGATTCAGTCAATCCCGTATGCAGTTCCCTTTGTCTATCGGTATGTTACTAGCCCAAAATTCGATCGTCGGTATCTCATACCTAATTCAATCTCGTTACTGGCAAGTCACTTTAGTCGTTCCGTAATACAAGATCCCATGAATAACTCCTTAGTCATATTGCTTGCAAGCTTCTTGTGATGTTGTATTACCGAGAGGGCCCAGAGATACCTCTCCATCAAAACGGAGTGACAAATCCCAGTCCCGATCCATGCCAACCCAACGGACACCTTCAGAGATACCTGTAGAGCACCTTTATGATCACCCAGTTACGAAGCTACTTTTGGTACACACAAGGTATTCCTCCGGCGTCCGGGAGTTGCATGATCTCATGGTCTTAGGAACAGATACTTGACATGAAGAAAGCAGTAGCAAAAACTAAGTGATACGGTCAAATGCTATGCTTACGGTTGGGTCTTGTCCATCACATCATCTCCTAATGATGTGATCCCCTTATCAAATAACAACTCATGTCTATGGTTAGGAAACCTTAACCATCTTTGTTCAACGAGCTACTCTAGTAGAGGCTCACTAGGGACACAGAGTTGTTCATATATCCACACATGTATTTCAGTTTCCAGTCAATACAATTCTAGCATGGATAATAAACGATTATCATGAACAAGAAAATATAATAATAACCACTTTATTATTGCTTCTAGGGCATATTTCCAACAACGAGGTCCAGCAAGAGAGATAGAAGAAGAAAGAGTAGAGTAGTCAACGCGCCCAAGTGGCAATTTTTATTGCCAAATCAGCTCTGACGGCCTGATTCCACTTGCCACAAATGCGCTTAAAACACGCAAGCCGACGATCAGTGGTTTTTGCTAGGTCATTAGTCTTAGACATGTTGTTTTTTGCAACAAAATCATGTAGTGATGTTTTTTTGCGAACCTAGTTGGTGGTTTTGTGCAATTAAATTGATTGAAAGGGATTAAATCTCCTAGTAGGGCAAGCCAAAATCCATCCAAATCTCCTCCAATTCATCTGGTAGGAGGTTTAACCAATATAAGGCCTCGATAAATTGAGCTTCGGTGGGTAGATACTTCGAAAACGCTATCCCTGAAACACATGGGCTAGCGCTAGGTGCCATGACCCTTCGGTCCTCTCTCTGCTTTGGCACTCTTGCAGTCTAATTTGCATATCCAACACGCAGCACATCAACACCTCTTGTAGCACCGCCTTCCCCCTGTGGAATCAGTGACAACGCCCCCCTTGCACCAGCGACAAAAAACCAGCTGTGTCTTGCCATGCCGGCGGAAGCTCGGCGTTGTGCGGGAATCGACATCAGGATTTGGTAGTGCAGAAGATGACGTTTTTCTGTTGTATTGAGATTCGCAAATCCATGTGTCAGCCGATCGATAGGGTCTACTAGGATGAACAATAGGACCTGGTTCCTTTCTCTCTCCTCTTTGTTCTTCTTCAAATCACAAAATATACTACTCCGTTCATTCCTAAATACAAGTCTTTTTAGAAATTCTATTACGGACTACATTCGGATGTATATAGACATACTTTAGAGTGTAGATTCACTCATTTTGCTTCGTATGTAGTCCGTAGTGTAATCCATAAAAAGACTTATATTTAGAAACGGAGGGAACAGTGCCATTTAAATCCTTATAATCTCTTTATATCACTTTATTGTACTTGTACTTGATAAACAGCCCGTAACTCTAAAGGGAATGCACCAAACTGACTTAGCTTGTGTGCCTATCTCACGAATCACAGTCTACGCACACCACGGAGGCACACAAAGGAGTAAACTCCAGCGCAATTTTAACAGAAAAACATCGTATGCATGTCCATCAAATCTGATGGTACAGTATTATTCATGCTTGTGTATCCTGATTCCTGCTGGAAGTATGTGAATATTTTAGAAGGCCAACCCTCCTAGTCGCCGACGACGCGGCCTCCTACCCGGATCTATATGCCGCCGTGCCCGCGAAGCCTCCGCCGAGCCCCAGCGCGAAGCGACCGTTCCAATTGAAACTCCTCCGCGCCGGCCGGCACGGCATGGCCGCCTGGCAGTCGGGTTCCGATGGGAGCGGCGGCGGCGCCACCACGGGGCCGAGGCGGTACGCAATGCTGAGCGCGCCGCCGCGGTGCCTGCCGCTCTGCACCTTCCGGACCGGGTACGACGCGCACCGCCACGGGGTGCCCCCGGCGGCGCAGGCGGCGCCCGCGAGCAGGTCGGCGACGGGGACGAACACCTCGCCGACGTCGCGGTCGTCGAGGCCGAACGAGCTGCCGAAGTAGCGCTCGGTGCGGAGGAGCACGTGGAGGTAGGCGCGCCCCGCCGCGGCGGCCGTGGGCGAGACGGTGAACCAGACCGTGTGGTTCCACGCCGGCTCCGTCCCGCCCTCGCGGTCCGTGTGCGTGCGCTGCCGCGTGCGGGGGTCGCCGTAGACGGACGCCACGGCGTACACCTCCATGCCGCTGAACAGGTTCACGTCCGGCAGGTTGTGAGCCGACACCAGCGTCAGCTCCAGGACCCTGTGCGCCATTGCTCTATCCGCCTCGGCACAGCACAGCACTGTTGGAGAGAGGGAAACTAGTACTGTACGTGGCTACTAGCTGCGTGCTTTGCTGTACGGGCTTATGATGGCGGCCATGGCGCGCGGGGGTATCTATTTATAGGACTGGGGCTGGACCGCGGTCAGCGACGACTCGGCTGCTCCAAGTTTGCCGCGAGGGCTACATGCATGCATGGATGTGCACGAATCTGATGCCAAGGGAAGTTTCAAAAGAATTTGATGCGCAACAGCTTTGTGTTGCTGACATTTAGCATACAAAATTCTAAATTTGGAACCCTAAATAAAGATCTTAACATGCATCTAGAACACCTGTGGTTGAACCTGTGACTTGTATAAGACTGTCAGGTTGCTTCTGATGAAAGATTGTGCTACTTCTTTCCCACTGACGCGGGATATAATCCCCAAAACGGAACGTGCGTCAACTTTCCCAACAGATGGAATATAAACTCTAACTGCCCACGAAGACTTGACTCAGAGAAATGCATGCATACTGATTGCATGCTTTCTTCGAATCTGATCACTTGATATCCAAACAATTCCATAATAATTTCCACAAAAGCAAAAGTACCTTTCTACACCCGGACTCAAATGCTCCTCGTGTGAGTAGTAACATAAAAAAAATAGAAACAAAATCCAAAAAATTCTAAATTTTTTTGTGGCATACTATAAGAAATGTTTGTTACGCATGCAAAATTTTATCACGAAATCACATTGATGAAATTCTTGGCAAAAAGAAAGCGGAGCTCCAAAATGCGTTTCAAACTAACATTTCCAGAGCATCGATTTTGTTTTTTTACCATGCATTCCACCAATGTGATTTTGTGATGAATTTTTCCATACACTCCAAACATTCCTTACAAAAAATCAGAACTTTATGAATCTAATTTCTATTTTTTTTGAATTTACTGTTTGTCCGGGAGCATTTGAGCCCGGGTGTAGAAACTCCATGTGCGCTTAGTAGCCCATTTTTTTAAGGAACCCAATAACATGCACCCCATTTTGGCACTTGCCACCTTGCTTCCCTTTGCAGATCATCAACTTAACTGAGTCCCTTTTCCCCACTAATTAAAGTCGGGTTGAGGACCAACCAGTGAGAGGTCTTGTGTTCCCTTATTCAGCGTGCCAACTAGTGGTAATAGGATTCAACTCTCACTCCGCGGGAATTTTATCTGGCTTAAAACGAGATGATAGCTACCCTCGCCGGCAGCGCCCCGCAACGTCCATGAAAATAGGCTGGCCCCTTAAAAAAAATCGGCCGCTGTAGCTTCAGATTTTCTTCCGTTTTTTTCTCTTTTGTTCTTTTGTTTTTCTTTCTATTTTCTCTGTCTCTTCACCGGTTTTCCTTGGTTTTTTGTTTTCTTTGTTTTCCATCCATTTTCTATCCGTGTTTCATGTTTTTACTGGTTTATTGTTTCTGTTTCATTGATATGTTTCTTTCTTGGTTTTTACTGTTTTTTCTTCTCTTTCTTTCTGCGCTTTTCTTCGTTTTCTTTGTTTCTTTGCTTAGTTACCTTTGTTTTCTTCTCGGGTTTCACCGTTTCCATTCTTTTACATTGGTTTTCTTCGGGGTTTTGTTTTATTTTTTCTTTTTCTTTTTCACATTTTATCGGTTTCTTTGTTTCTTTGACGGTGTTCATTGGTTTCTTTTTGTTCAGCACATCTCTACTTTTTTCATTACACAATATACATTTTTAGTGGACATGTGAAACATATTTTTGATACACATTGAACATTATTAAAATATATGATATATGTTTTATTTAAATATATGTTTTGAACATTTTTTTGAATACATGGTCAACATTTTTCAAATATACGTTCAATAATTTTTATGGTAATAAACATTTTTTTAATGCGCAAACATATTTTATATCGTATAGACATTTTTGAAATGTCACGCACATTTTTTTTAAAAAGCGACAATATTTTTTAAACGCCACACATATTTTTGAACAGTATGATTTTTTTCCCAAATTGCGCAAACATTTTTTTAGATTGTATGCAATTTTTTGAAATTTTTCGCATAGAGATGTTGAAACGCAGGAACATATTCATTGTCACGAACGTTGTTTTTTTAAAGCTATCAACATTTTTTTTAGGTGCACTAACATTTTTTTATACTGTGTTAAATTTTATCAAATCCATGGTTTTTATTATTTTTTAAATAAATTTGAGTGTTCATGACGTCGATGTGAAACATTTTTTTGATACACGATTGACCATTTTCCAAATACACGGTGTACATTTTTCTTTAGATGGGTTGCATATTTTTTTTAATACATGGTCAACATTTTTTCAAATACGTGTTGAACATTTTTTTTGTATATGTGAACTGCTCCGCTGCCTCAACTCATGGAACATGAAATCCAAAACATCCATTTTCTTCCTAACAAGCACGAAAACATTAAGCATAGAGCTCGTCAAGCCGTGGTCTCCAATCGAACGCCGTCGTGGCGCGGTGGAGAAATGCGCGCAACAACTTTGCCACGCTGGCCCTGGTTGCCACAAAGCCAGGCGGCTCTGGAGGTCCTCATTGGTCGTGTGCGTACTACTGCAGCTTCTCTCTCCGGGAGTGATCGGGCCAGGTCGCCGTAGTTGGTGTTTCGTCTTAGTCGTTTTAGTCTTCTTTTGCCCCGTCTAGGTCTTTGCTTTTAATCGTGGCCTGCGCACCTTACTTGCCGGTTGTGGCTGCCTAAACTTCATTTGGTGCTTTCTTGTACTCTGCCTGGTTGCTACTGTTGTTGACGTTTGGCTTTATTAATTTAAAGTCGGGCTATGGCCTTTCCTCTAAAAAAACATGGGCATAACTCCTTGGCCACAAATGGGTGCCTTTACGGCTTTACCATGCAAGATCACTAGTAGACACTCGGTAGGCGAGGAGGTCGGAAGGAAGGCACCGGCCGGGAATCTATCTGGAAGCTCGAGGGGGCAAAGGAAGGAACCTTGAGGATCATGCATGATTCTGCTGAGGGAAAAAGAGAAGGACTGAAATTCAAAAGGAAAAAGAGAAGGATTGCTCCCTCCTCTGGTAATTTGTGTCCCACAAACTGCTCAGTTAAGTGGGTCAAGATGATCTTGGCAGCAAGACTTCAGCAGGAGATGATCAATCAGTTTTGTTAAGACTAGACGCGTCGACATCATTTTCCTGTTTGCCATGGATGTTAGTTGATTTCACTGTTCAAAAAATCTTTCGATTCAGCGATTTATCATCCGATTTATCGCTACTCTTGGGGTGACCGATAAGATTATGCCTTATCTCCACCGTTTATCGTTTTGGTCGATTTATCGCTATGACAAGCGATTTATCGTGAATCTACCGATAAATTAGGCCTATTCATAGCACTATGTTTGCAAAAACTACGTTTATTTGCATTTTGTGGACCTTGTTACACAATATGTATTGTTATCCTATTTTGTTTATCATTATACGAGGATTCAAAGGCTAGGGATCAAGGTAACACTTCTGTCCAATATTGTTTTGGTGTTGAATATAGCATATTTTACTGTTGGGAACCTGGGATTTGTAAAAAATAGCCGATTAATAGTCGACCGATAAAATCGATTAATCGACCGATTTCCGATTAATCTCTAATCCCCAGCTGACCGAGACGATAACGATAAGCGATATCCTCAACATTGGTTGATTCCCCTTATTTTGTTGACAAAGATAGCTCCCTCTCCGATTTCAATTATCAGAAACCAAGTGTCTCTATCTTAGTTACCAGAAAGATAGAAACGCCAGTCCACTATACTGTAACCTGACTTGCCTATGTTCCAGGATTTATTTAACAGTCAGTTACAGCTATTCCACCTCAACTTTGGAACAATAACGTTGTTGCCAAAGAAGGTGGAGGCTGTTCGCATTGAGCAGTTCAGACCGATTTGTTTGCTCAATGTCAGCTTCAAATTTTTTACAAAGGTTGGCACGAATAGATTGACGCAGATATCTCATTCGGTAGTCCAACCGACACAGACAGCGTTCATGCCTGGCAGACACATCTTAGAGGGGTTTGTTGTCTTGCATGAAACGTTGCACGAAATCCATACAAAGAAACTGGATGGGGTTATCTTTAAGGTGGATTTCGAGAAAGCGTATGATAAAGTCAAATGGCCATTTCTTCAACAGGCCTTACGTATGAAGGGGTTCAACGAATCTTGGAGGGATCAGGCGGATGCCTTCATTCAGAAAGGTAGTGTGGGGGTTAAAGTTAATGATGACACAGGTCATGTCTTTCAAACACACAAGGGATTGAGACAGGGTGACTCAATGTCTCCGGTGTTGTTCAACATAGTAGCAGATATGTTGGCCAATACTTATTGGTAGGGCTAAAGAGAATGGCCAAGTAGGAGGACTTGTTCCACACCTTGTAGAGGGGGGAGTGTCCATACTACAATATGCGGATGACACGATCATCTTCATGGAACATGATATGGCAAAAGCTAGGAAAATGAAACTTGTTCTTTGCTTATTTGAACAGTTATCTGGGCTAAAAATTAATTTTAACAAAAGCGAACTGTTCTGCTTTGGGAAGGCAAAGGAGGAGCAGGATGCTTACAGGCAGCTATTTGGATGTGAAATGGGATCACTACCGTTTAGCTACCTTGGGATTCCTATTCATCATAGAAGATTGACGAATAAGGAATGGAAGTGTATAGAGGATAGATTCGAAAAAAGATTAAGCTGCTGGAAGGGCAAGCTTATGTCTTATGGAGGGAGGCTAGTGTTAATAAATTCGGTTTTAACAAGCCTACCGATGTTCCTCTTGTCTTTCTTTGAAGTACCGGTAGGGGTACGAAAAAGATTAGACTTTTACCGATCTCGTTTCTTCTAGCAAAGTGATGAGGCTAAGAAGAAATACAGATTGACACGCTGGGATATAATATGCAGACCCAAAGACCAAGGGGTTCTTGGCATTGAAAATCTAGAAGTGAAGAACAGATGCCTGCTTAGCAAATGGTTATACAGGTTATCTACGGAGACCGAAGGGATGTGGGTTCAAATACTGAAGAATAAATACCTACAATCCAAGACATTGGCCCAGGTTACAGCTAGACCAAAAGACTCACCTATCTGGAAGGGGTTAATGAAGGTGAGGGTAACTTTCTTTCAGAGGGTGAAATTTGTGGTTGGCAATGGTTCAACTACAAGATTTTGGGAAGACACATGGCTTGGGGATAGTCCATTAGCGCTACAATATCCTTCCCTTTATAATATTGCACAACGTAAGGAGGATTATGTGGCCACAGTATTAGAATCGATACCACTCAATATGCAATTCAGGCGAGCTTTAGTGGGAGCACGCTGGAATTCGTGGTTACACCTGGTCAGGCGACTGATGCATGTTCAGCTTTCTGATCAGTCAGATAGTATTCGTTGGAATTTAGCTACGAATGGTATCTTTTCAGTAAAGTCCATGTACACGGATCTGATAAACATTGGACCGCTCTCGAGATCATTACATATTTGGAGAATCAAAGTGCCGCTTAGAATTAAAATTTTCATATGGTTTATACACAAGGGTGTGGTATTAACCAAAGATAATTTGACAAAACGAAGATGGGTAGGCAGGCCTAATTGTTGCTATTGTGATCAAAATGAAACAATGAGACACCTCTTTCTAGATTGTCCCCTTGCAAAACTATTATGGCGAACTGTTCATATAGCCTTTAATGTTAACCCACCAACATGCATTAGTTCGTTATTTGGAACGTGGCTCGATGGAGTAGACGTTACTATAGCGAATCTTATTCGGATTGGTATATGTGCTTTATTTTGGGCTATATGGAATACCAGGAATGATATGATTTTTAATGGCAAGAATTTCAATAACTTTTTGCAGGTTATCTTCAGAGCAACGTCTTGGATCCGTACGTGGTCGTTACTCAGCCATGCGGACTCCAGGGAGCTTATGGCTATTGGGTGCAACCGGTGGGAGATGGTCGCACGGGTTATCTTCAACCGATTTGGATGGAGGCATCGTAGTCTACTCTTAGCTACGCCGGATGTGGCAGTTTATTTACCTTTATTCGTACTTTTTGTTCAGCGCATGAGCGCCTTGTGGATCTAAGACCTTGGTTTGAACTTGTTTAATAATATGGCTGCATGCATCGATTGATGCAGAGGCCGGGGCCCGTTCCTCCTTTTCCAAAAAAAAAAACTGACTTGCAAGAAATTAATCACAGCTTGTAAAATTTCGTTACCGGAGGCGGGATCACCCAATGTTACAACTACAAATGTATTACTAAAATGGAGCAACAAAACAAAAACAAGTTGCTACCCAATTGAGAACTCTAGTCCGCACAGCTATACAGCTACAACTGTTCAAAATCAATCCGATCAATGGTCGTGTGCCTGCCCGACCAGTGATTTCATTCAGTGTCTCAGGAAACCCAGCTGCTCGTGCTGCGGAGATGGTGGAGCAGAGCACTGGAAATTTATCTTTCGCTTGCGCTTGATGTGTCCATCTACACAGTTCCATCAGAACTTACCTCTGCCGCTGTCGAGGATTATCGCCTCATCTAACTGAATTTAGGCCATCTGACGGCATCGTCGTCTCTCGAGATCATCGTCCTCGACGCGACCCGCTTGGGCTCTTCGTTCCAAAACATTTCCATCTGTGGAGAAAGGACCTTATTATATCTGACATATACATTTATAGTATCTCAAGTTCAGTAACTGGTGAGAACAAAAAAGGTTAGGCATACATACCTCACCGATAACCACCGTGTCGCCCTCCTTAACTCCAAGTTTGACAAGGGTTTTGTTGACACCGCATGCCTCCAAAACATGCTGGAATCTTTTCAGGGACTCCGTGTAGCTGCATCAGGAGAAGGGGTTAGTTGGGAATTATGATCAATCGACAACAGTATTCAAAATTTAAATGTAAATCTATCAATATGAGATACAACTGCCCAACCAAACTTTGCACACTGCACTGTTTCTGAAGTGTAACAAATTTATTTGCATGGACAAACAGTTTAGAACAAGCTTGAAATGACAAAGGTGGCAAAGATATGAGATAGATGCTTGCAGGGATTATTCTTAAACTAGCCTTTCCAGTCATAAATAAATTTTAGAAAGGGTTAAAGATTTCAATTCACCAAAAGATATCTCAGGTTTACATTATCAGGAAAGAACCATCTTATTTGTATATTGCTGCTAACAGCCTTTTGTTCAAATATAGTATTATGAAAACAGATACACACATCTCCGTGCGGAAATGTACAGATGAGCTGATTAGTCTATTCAAACTTCAGTGGGGAAATCCAAAACTGTGTTACAGTAACTGCATAATTTATTATGCTAAAGAGAGATTAATACGGATAGTCTGAAAAACAATAACTCTTGCAGATGAGCTTGCTAAGAATAACACTGAAAAATAAGGTACTTACTCCCAATTGGTCATCTGAACAAATCGTTCAATTCCGGCTCCAACAACATTCCATGTATTTGTGCCCTTATCATGAACAATCTCAAAATCATTCATGGCAGAACTCCTTTCCCTTTTTATTGCATCAGCCACATGATTCAGATTTTGAGTGTTATTCCATTCTGCACAAACATACAGGATCAAGGAAAACATCTAAAATGGAAACCCAAGCTACTAGCTACTACTGTAATTTGAGAAACAGCAAATATAAGGTGTAAAGCACCTTCGACTTCTTTCACCCTTTGCCTCTCTTTCTGTAGAATCTTGTAGGCAGCATAAACAACATCTTGTGTTCCTTGCCTGTTTAATGCACTAATGCAGTAAGGCTCAAAACCTTGAGCCTGTAGCTTTTCCCTAAACGAATTCCATCTGTCAGATGCCTCTGGAAGATCCATCTTATTGTACACCACTATATAAGGTTTGTCAACCAAAGCTGGGCTAAATAACTCCAGTTCCAAACGAACAGCCTCATACTCGTATTCTGGTTGTTCTCCTGAACCATCAACCACATGCACCTAAGAACAATAATAGTACTCAGCAAAGCCATACATATATTTCCGATCTCGTGAGTTATAAAAAATTAAAAAACCTTAACATAAAGAGATATTTTATATCAATAACATAAGCGATATGGACTCAAATATAGGTCAGTAAGGGAGAGGGCAGGGGAAAAAGAAACATACCAAGATGGAACATCTCTCACTATGTCTTAAAAACTCATGGCCCAAACCATATCCACGATGAGCACCTTCCAGCAAGCCAGGAAGGTCTGCAACTACCATCGTAGCATCAAAGTCTAGTGAGACTACTCCAAGATTTGGTAGCAATGTTGTAAATGGGTAGTTGGCTATTGTTGGCTTGGCAGCACTAATAGCACTCAAAAGAGTGCTCTTTCCAGCATTTGGAGCTCCTACAATTCCCACATCAGCAACCAACTTTAGCTCCAAATCCAGCCACCTGTCAGCCATCCCAGAAAGGAGGTAATGTTAGCAAAAGCAGAGCTAGATTAGTTCCGTACAAATAATTAAGCAATCCAACTAGGGGATTCTGATAAAAAGTAAAACAGGAATAGCAGGTTGTGACAGTAAGTGATCTCATGATTCAGGTTTTAAGTTCCATGTCTAGAAGCCAGATACTACCAGCTGTGGATGCACCTTGGTGGCTGGGTCATCTGTACATTATTAGCAAAGGGAAGGCAAATACTATGAGTAGTATTAGGCCGTCCCAGATATGCCCATTATCTATGGCCTGATGAATATTGGCAATTGAAACTGCAGACAATATGCGGCATCGGGGAACTCTGGACTACAGGATATTGGTAAGATCACGTTTTGACTAACACTCGATTCATCAATCATCATCGGTATGGTTGTCACTGACAACAATATTTTCTCCCTAATCTAAGCTCCCAATCCAATGCCCGGATGCTAATCATTTGTCAGAAGATGCATCGACAATTAAACAAGCAATGAAGCATAAGTATAAGCTTTGAAGGTAGAAATACCATACATTTCAGGGCCTTTCTCCCCCTTCTCTGCAATCCTGGGCACCTTGTTTGTCCCCGTCTTGAACGCGGCATTGCCGCGGCCGCCACGGCCACCGGGGAGGAGCAGCGCTCGCTGCCCGGGCTTCATCAGCTCGAGGAGCTCTATGTCGCCGGCAGCCGACCGGACGACTGTTCCAGGCGGCACCTTCACCACGACGTCCTCGCCCTTGGCCCCGGCCATCTGCGACCCCTGGCCGTGCGCGCCGCGCCCGGCGCGGTAGTGCAGCGACTTGCGGAACGGCAGCAGCGAGTTCATGTCCCCGTCCACCTCCACGTACACGTTGCCCCCGCGACCGCCGTCGCCGCCCGACGGCCCGCCGTGCGGCACGTACTTCTCGCGCCGGAAGGCCACCACGCCGTTGCCGCCGTCGCCGGCCTTGGAGTATATCCTGGCCGTGTCGAAGCACCGCATCACGGCGGGCACCCCCTTCTCCTTCACCTCCCCTTCCGCTTCCTCCCCGTCGTCGTCGTCGTCGTCGTCGTCGTGGGCGCTGCCCTCAAACACGCCGACCTCCTCATCCTCTTCCTCCTCGTCGTCGTCTGGGTGGTACACCACGACCTCCGCGTCGTCGTCGTCGTCCTCCCCGTCGTACTCCAGCTCATCGAGCTTCGCGCTTGCAATCGCGTCGCCTGCTGGTGACCACTCGTTTGCCGCCGCGCCGAATTCCTCCTCCTCCTCCTCGTCGCTGTCGACGCCGTAGTCCGGGTCGAACACCACGGCGCCATCGTCCTCGTCGAGCTCCTCGGGCGGAACAGCCCGAGCTTTCCTGTCCTTACTCCCCTCGAAGATGTCCAAGCGGGTGACGACGAACTCCTCCTCCTCTTCGTCGTCGTCCCCAGGGTGTTCGACCATTTGACGCGAGATGGCGCGACCATTATTAAGGCCCCTCCTGGCCGCGCGCGCATCGAATTGTCCAATGGCGGCGCGCTCGCCGCCGCCCTTCGAATCTCGCAGAGGCAGACGACGGACGGCGGTAGCCCCAGGGCGGCCGAGGCCCACCTCTCCATCCTCGTCCTCGTCGTCCTCCTCCACGCCAAGCCGCTGGACAATCCCGCGCGGCAATGCGGGGGCTGTGCGCTCGGGGTTGCCCGGCGCGGTCGGGAACCGCTCGAGGGTGACCCCCGGGGACTCGGGGGCGGCGTCGCGGAGAGGGAGGCGGGTGAACGTGGTCGCGCTGCGGCCGATGACGTTCGCGGACGACAAGGCGGGGGGGAGCGGAGGGGACTTGACGGGCCTGGCGGAGCCGCGCTTGCCCCGGCCGCCCTTTGCGTTCCGGCGGGCAGCCTCGGCGGAGAAGAGGCGGAAGGGGAACGCCGCGGCGGCGACGGCGGCCGGCGGCATTCTCTGCAGCCGTTCGAGCCGAGATTTTTCCTTCGTTTTTCCTTGCTTCAGTGGAGCGGATAAGGAGTGAGTGAGGTTTTGGGTACGAGTGACTTGTTTGGCCTGCTTGTTGATGTGCGATCTGGAACGTCGGTTTCGAGATCGTACGGCTGACCGCGGTGAAATAGTTGGCCTTGGAGTGGTCTACCCGTGTGTGGCCGTGCGAGGTGACAGAGTCGTAGGGAGTTCTCACAGCGCGGCGTTGACCATGCGCTCCCTACACATGATCGAGAGAATTTATTTTGTATGGGTAGTTCTTTTTTTTGGCAAGATTTTATATGAGTAGTTCAACTCATATGATTGAATGTTCCCCGCAAAAAAGGTAAAAGTTCATAAGATCGAATCTCACATGAATTGTACTACCTAAGAATGCATCACATTTCAAATGTTGTTTAGCATCCACTAAACCTCTTGGAAAGAATGTTTTGTTTTTTTCTGTGATGATGCAAACGAAACAAACGAAAATCATGTAGGATTCGAATGGTGTGACATTCTAACCCTACGTTTTTAATATCATGTGAACGGAAGAAGTCATGAGTTGTTTCAAATGCAATGCCAATGTTGAATGAGCTTCAACAAATTATTGAAATAAGTAAAAACAAAATTTAATGCATAATATTGACAATCTTGACCGTGTAGATCTCCTGTGATAAACATGCATCATCTATGAAGAACAAATTACGCAAGTTAGTCAATGAAACTAACACTTGGCGCTTGGTTCTTTGGCAACGACGCAAGACAACAGTCTTGATGTTCTGTAAATGCACATGACTAGTTGAAGCGCGGATTTGGAAAGTATCGTTCCAAAGTTTAATATTGATCCCACAAGGAATCCAAACGAGCATTATTATTGGCTTCTCGTCACACTTAAGTTGTGACTGAACTCGGGTGAAATCACTATTGGAGTATTTGCAAGACTTTGAGAGTAGGATGGTCGTAGAACAAATATTGCACTAAAGTAATTAAAGCTATGAGAAAAGCAAATGGTGTTTCCCTGTAATATGATTGGTAGACGCATAAGGGTTCAATTCGTGATAAGTAATGGAAATGCCTTTGGTCAAATAGTAGTGTGATACTACTCTTTGTCTTGTATGTTTGATAAGAGGGTCACCCTTCGATAGCCGAACTCCCATGGTCGGACTTGTTCAACATTATTGTCACACCTACCCTTAGCATCGGCAATGGTCACTTGGTGATTGAGATCAATAAATCGGACCAACACCTTAAGTATCATGGATTTTTGTGCTCCTTGTGTCATCTTCACGCCTCATACATACCAACACGTATAACAAGAAGGTCACGGAAGTACCAGACAATATGTGCTTAGTGAAAGTGCTAGTTATCAACTAGAGAGGGGTGAATATGTGTTTTTTAGAAATGTCTTCGAAGATGCGGAAGCTAAACCGGAACAAAAAAGTCACAACTGGAATAATGCTATACTAGGCATGCAACCGATGATAAACTAATTGACATGAGGAAGAAAGACAACAGGCAAGCTAGATAGCATAGAGTGTAACAAATAGCAAACATGAAGACAAACATAGGATCAATGGGAATGTCTTCAAGCAATGTCTTCACATAGATATGAGCAAGCAAAGGCTTCAAAATACAGAACGGAAAAAGAGTGGTGAAGAGATAGAACCGGTTGCTCAATGAACACAAAGGGTTTGCTTGACCAGTTCCGGTATCCGTGACAACTGTATATCTGGTTAGGGAGACTGAGATTTAACTCGGAAGATTAAGTATTCACCTTATTCCCCTTGAGCTAAGGTCACTTAGACTTCGCCCAATCACTCTAGTAAGTCTTCAAGGTAGACTTCCAAAACCTTCACAAACTTGTTCAGAAACAATCCACAATGACTCTTGGATGCTCAAAACATGACGCCTAACTGTCTGGAAGATCACAATCTCCAAGTGTAATAAGTATTCGGTTCACTCAGAACAGAATGTCTTCAGTGATACACAATCACTTTGGGCTCTAGGTGTTTGGGTTTTTCCTCACAGGAAATTTCTCTCTCAAAGGCTTCGGAGGTGGGTTGCTCTAAAACGACAAAAGCTAGGTGTTTAGTTATCTTGAGCTGTTTTTCGCCGGTTGTGGCATTTTTTCACCATTTTACTCTTTCTCACTTGTGAGCTTGTACCGAACTGTAGACCTTTTAAACCTTTTGTTTAATAATATGGTTGCATGCATCATTCGGATGCACAGGCAGGGGGGCAATCTTTTTTCAAAAAAAAAATGACAATTCCTTTTCCACACGGCACCAAAGATTCCTATCCTCCAAAATTCATATGTTTTTCCTTCTTTGTGAACGAGGCATGTGTTATTTCTCTTGAAAGGAAACATATGTTGCAGAAGTGTATTAGAGCATCTACAGCAGCGGTCATGTAATTTGGGCTCATATACGCTCGCTGGCGCGTCCGTGCCCCTATACGCCCATGGACAAGTCCGTTGGAAGTGACCGGGCAGACCTCATTTCTTGGACTCCACAGCCACATCCCTCATATGTCCTACCCTAAATTCATACAAAACCATGCAAACGACGTTCCTACGTAAATCAACATAATCCGATCCAGCATATACATAACATAAAAAACTTAACATAGTCCGTTCCAAAAGGGCCTGCCGCCGGAGTTCATCACTTAAATACTTAGATAGTAATTAAAACTAAGAGATGGGGCGGCCGGATTTCACCACCTCCTTGTCGGACGCTTACCCTTAGGATCTCGGCGGTTGTCCTCGACGGCTCTAGGCGCATCGACGTCGTCGTTGATGTCCAAAGTGAGGAGGAGGAGGAGGACGAGATGATGATGCCCGCCATGCATCGGGCAGCACAGCTCTGCTCCACCCTGAGCCATGCGGCTCTCTCCACCGTAGTAGCTCGCTGCATCACCAACCGATGGGACTCCTCAAGCCCCATGCGGAGCGCCGCCACATATTTGCGGCGACGACGGCGGGTGTCCGTCTCCATGGATGTGTATGAGTGGCGCATGGCATTGAGGATGGCCTTGTCGCCGTCGTTGGCTGGGGGTAGTGGCTTTGGCGCGGATTTGCTCGATCCACACTTGGAGCGACTAGCAACCTCCTCCGTCGCCTGCTTCCTTGCACGCCGATATGTGCGGCCCACCGACTCTGGATGCCTTTCAGTCGAACATGATTACCCAACGGCGCACCGAAGGAGCTGTTGTTGGCGGTGTCGGGTGCCGCTTGGCAGGGGACGGCTGGGACCGCGTCGGGCGACCGCGGGGCACCACAGAAATGCAGCTGCCCACGGGCCCATGGTCGATGCCACTGTGACCCATCTGCTACCGGCAGAGGGCAATGCAGAGCGCTAGCTCCTCCTAGTCAGGCACTCATAAGCTATTGGACTCTGCAACGAGCTTCTCCCAATCGATGGAGTCGGAGTCGCTGCCTGCCATGGCGGAGGGGAGTGGATTTGGGGGAGTGAGAGGAAGTGGATGTGACAAACGAGGAGCAGAGAGGTCAAGTGACTGAGTTTGACCAGGGTTTGCTCGTCGATCATCAGGTATTTGTGAGAGTAGGAGTGTGGTCGGTGCGGGCCATAGTGGGTCGGGCTGACACGGCGGACGCTCCCGGGTGCGCCCGGGCCTCCCCATATCCACCCCAAATTTAAACTAGATATGAGGGTGCTGGACAACCTGGGTGTTTGGGTTTGGTTCGAAGAGCCTGGGTGGGTCGGGTTTTTTTACCGCCGGTGACCGGGTCGTCCGCTCGGACATATAGGATTTGTTCGAGATGCCCGACTATAGATGCTCTTAGGCACACATGGCCGACATGTTGGCCCGCCTGTTGGCACACATTCACAACATAAGCCGACTAACCCTAAGTTGCATGAAAAAGAAGTCGTGGTCAGTCGATTTTGTTAGCACAATTAGATGGAAATCCAACGGTTCTTCTGCTTTCTTCCACCTCAACCTAGAATTGTTCATGTCCTTCCTTCGACACCATTTGCTGCCATCAGCCTAACCGCTTGCCTCCGCCACCCACAGCAGGCGGTCCTCCCACGCCAGCCTCGCTGCCCATCATCGTGATGGTGCCACTCCCAAACATCCGACCATCCAATGTTTTCCGATGATCCTGCACACCGACATCTTGTAATTTAAACACATGGCAATATTTTAATCTATGTTTTCATAATGATATGCCAATGGAAGTTTTAGCAATATGTCATGGCAGTTTTATTAATACCGGCATGGTAGTTTGCTCTCACGCGAGGGCGACTAGGGATTTTGCGCCTTTCATTGGCGCCACCGCAGATCGGCTTTGTCTTCTATGGCCTCAAGGCCATGGAGGCGCGGTGGATCTTGCTGATGGGAGGGCTCCAGCTTCATTTTTGGTGTTCTTTTTTGTGTTCGTTTAGAGTTTGTGTCCTGCTCGGGAAGATGAGACGGTGACGGCTCCCTAAAGTTGCAACAAGATTCTCCCCTCCTAGCCCCCGTTCTGGCGGTGTGTCCAGTGCCATTGAAGGGTGTGTGGAGGTGTGTCTCCGACAAATCTTGCAAAGCTGGTCAGTGTTTCGATCAGTGTTTGCCAATCGCGACATCATATTTTCCTCTAATTCAACATGATCACTTGCATCCATCCACCTTAATCAAATATATGTCATATAACTCATCATCATCTTACTCATCTAACAACTCATCATCATCTTAATCATACCAAGTTAAAATCTCATAAAACAGAAAAACATCATAATAGTAATCATCATAATTGATCATGCAAGTTAATATAAACCAGAAAGATAAGGAACCATCACCGGATCATAACTCGGGTGAGATCCCTGAAGAACCTGCCAGGTATTGGAGAACCTGGCGTCCAACGCCGCCATGTAGCGACGGACGTGCTCGTCCTCCTCCCTGACACGACGACGTACCACCTCCGCGGGGGCCGCTCCCTCTACACCGAAAGTGGCCCACGCGACCGCCACCAAAGAAGCTCCGGGTCGACGACGAGACCCGGATTCCTCACCAAGCTCCGAGCCCGGGAAGGTAGCACCTCCCAGTGCCGGCCCGGCGGAGCCCAGTCCCGGACATTGCGCCTCTCAAGGACGTCGTCGCGGACTCGACGACGAGGATGCGGGCCGGGCATCGTCGACGTCGAAAACAAATTCCTATGAGAACATTTTCTTATAATTTAATGTTTTACTTTCTAGTTATCTTCTTACAAATAAGCGAACAATTTATTTTTTCACATTATTAAAATAAGACATAAAAAAAGGTCTATGGTTTGCCGGAATGCCGTTTCCCAGCAAATCCCGGCACTCTATATGCCTACTTTCTAGCACAAGTCATGCCAAAATTCACGGGAAATTTCGGCATGACCTTGGCTAAAAAGTGGACATATCGAGCGCCTGAAATTCACCGGAACGGAAATGAATCAACATTCCGGCGAAACATAGGCCACTCGGATCATTTACCCTAGAACCCTAGAACCTAACTACAAAACCTAACTACATGAACCCTAGAACCCTAGAACCCTTAGGCAGAGAGACAGAGAGAGAGAAGGAGGGGCTAGGGGAGACGTCGGCGGCGAGGTGGAGCTCGGGGGAGATGCCGGCGACGAGGTGGAGCTCGGGGGAGACGGGTGCGGGTGGAGGAGCGGGCGGCGACAGAGGGCGCGCGGGCGGCGACGGACGGAGGGCGGCGACGGAGGGCGACGGCGGCGTCGCGCGGAGGAGAGGGATTGAATGGGGAATGGGATGGAGGAGGAAGCCCGCGTGGGGGTTATGTCAAGATATCAGTACCGCGTTTCCATAAAACGCGCTATAGCTAAAGTAGCTATAGCGCGTTTTACGAAAACGCGCTACTACTAAAGTAGACATAGCTACAGCGTGTTTTAGGTTCAAACTTAGCCGTAGCGCCCTACCAAAAACACGTGCTACTACTATCGTATTAGCAGTAGCGCGTGTACCCTGGGCGCGCTACTACTAAACCTAGCCTGGCGGCAACGGTGGGGCAATATTAGTAGTAGCGCTGTTTTTTGCTGCCGCGCTATCGCTAAGTTGTTAGTAGTAGCGCTTGTCCTGGACGCGCGCTATAGCTATGTAGCAGTAGCGCCTCTTTTTAGCCAGCGCTACTGCTAAGGTTCTTTGTATAAGGTTTTCCCTAGTAGTGGTCTATATCGGTCCGCCGTGCGATCCAGATCACATTTTTTTCCACAAAACATAACCAAATGCGAGGAGCTTTGTAGGAGTTCGGACACGAGTCACGCCAAAATCTTACACCCTTGGCCTACCCAAACGGAAGGCGGAGCCCGCACTTTTGTAGCATCCACGCTCTTTTCACGTCAAAATCCCCCACTATCTTGATGACGGAGAAGTTTGAGGACATCTTGTTCAAGAAGGAGGAGGCATACATCAAGCGCTTGGACATCAAGAAGGAAAAGAAGACGGAGAGGTTCAAACTATTGATGAAGGCAACCGAGAAGAAAGTAGCGTTCGAAGAGAAGTTCAATGATCGGATAAAAGAAGGTGAAAAACCGCGGACATATATAAAATAGCATTGGATGACGATCTCCGGCATTATTGTTCATGGACTGGTTCCTGATCCGCGGACAGATACCGGAGCGAATTTACACAAGATGTCTTGACAATTTATAGAAGATGTCCTGATGAGCTGATGATGTGGTTTGCAGGCGGAAAGGTGCTCACGAGAGGGTTACCCTGGTCTATGGAGCGAAACGAATCTGTTCGTTGGGTCCGTGCAGCCAGTGAGAACTAGTGGTTCGCTAGGGTCTCTGCCTTAGTGAACGGCAGACAGATATTCACATCTTTTTTATCCATTTTCTTGTAACCAATGACACTTGCTCGGGCTCAAAGACGAGCTTCGAAGCATCTCGGACATTGTGCTGAAAAACACACCATAAATTGAGTGGAAAATAAAGATCCCACGAGGAATCTTTATTTTAACAATGAAAAAAATAATGTGCTATACCATTGCTAATAGCACGCTAACGTATAGAGAATTGTTTCGTTAAATTGACTAGTGTACAATGTCTCGCTAATAGCATGTTATAGCGCTATAACACGTTAATAAAATATTTTTAGGACGGCGCTATTTTGTATAGTACGTTATTTTTTTCCTTGAATTTTAACCTAAAAAGAGAGAGATCCCTCGAGGAATTAACCTTGATTGACCGCCGGAGCCGGAGTCCCGGCGACCGGTCGACCGAGGCTGCGCAGCCCGCGTCCACCGGGGTGGTTTGGCTGCCAGGCAGACATATCCGTGGATTCTTCTTCCTCCTAGACATGCGTGCCGGAGGGCGGGTGATCTTGTGAGCTAGCTGCTACCCGCGGAACGAACGACGGGACGGGACGATGGTGTGCTCTGCTCGTGGGCGTGAGTGGCAGCAGTGGACGAGGCCACATCCCAACCAATGATAACTGGACGAGAACGAGATACATCCATACACGCTTCACCTTCATCCTTTCTCTTTCTTGCTTTGTTAAAACATCACACTCACGGTCCTGGGGCTACGCGGTAGGATCGAAGAATCTTCGTTAGGCTCGAGCCCATTCTGATGACCAACCATACGTTTTATGATCATTCCAAGATCAAATCCAAGACACGCTGTGGATGAAGGGTTAAGAAGACAGTGATGGTATCAAAGTCCATTAGGGTTCAAGTCCTAGAATTACACCGTTGCTCGTATTTTTGGATTTATTTCAAATCTCTCGATGATGTGTGTTTAGTGGTAGAAGACTTTCCGTCGACTACAAAAACGTTTATTTGTCGGTTCAAAAGTGTTCATAAGAGTATGATGTGTAGAAGGAGTGTAAAAATCCAAAAGTGATCATACCAGCAAAGTCATCACCACGCGGGAGCAGACTGAAAAAACTAAAAAATCTAAATAGAAAAAAGAAAACAAGCAAATAGATAGAAGGCCCCCACAACAAAAACAAAATAATATAAGGAGTAATCACGTCAGCCGCCGTCGGACTACATAACAAACCAAAGAGGAGCACTGATATGAAACTATACAACTTCATTCAGTCTCCCCCCTAATCTCTATCCGAACGCTTAACTAACCCCACGCGGATTGCGAAGCTGGTTACCTCCTTCTTCTTTGCCGGCTGTCGCGGTGAACTCCGTCTTCACCAATGCTTCTTACTCTCTATGTACATGCGCTGATCTCTAGGGTACATGCATGCTATTATTCAGATAATAATGTTCTATACTCTCTAACCATGTGCTCTAAATCATACCCGGATGATGTCCTCTGCCAGATTAGATTCTGAATATTTATACTAAGCATTTTTACTTACTAATTTACACTTTGTTGACACTGAATATTTCTAGCTCAATCGATGATAAAATAATTATATTTTTTTTATATTATACTGACGATATTATCCACACAGCTACTATGGTCGAAGTTTATTGTTGTACAAATCACACGTCTATCGTTATGAGGACACTAGCCCTATGGCAAAACTTTATTCGTTGTGATAACTGTGTTGCTTTTACAAATTTTAGCTTGAGATATTTTGCTGAAGGATTATGTCTAAATAAGGTGAGCATAAAAGCTACATCAATGTACAAAAATAATTTGTGCCAC
Source organism: Elymus sibiricus (assembly GCA_039707655.1). NCBI lineage: Eukaryota > Viridiplantae > Streptophyta > Magnoliopsida > Poales > Poaceae > Elymus > Elymus sibiricus. The sequence goes on from CM077665.1 coordinate 84,738,579, forward strand.
TTAGGTGTATATTTATAGTTTTTCTATATGTGTTTGTGCATATTTTAGTACTTATAAATATCGTAACAAAGATTTATAGAATAAGTATCTATCTTATTCTTCTATAACAAAACGTCCTAGATTATATGTGATGTTTAACTTCGGGAAGACTGTATGTGGTGTTTCTTTTGCAAGAAAACAACCAATCTATTCATCAACTGCCAAAGTTAATACAAAGAACACCAGAAGTAAAAAATTACATCCAGGTCCGTAGACCACCTAGCGACGACTACCAGCACTGAAGAGAGCCTAAGGCACGTCGTCGTCATCATCCCTCCCTCATCGGAGCCGGGTAAACATTATTATAGTAAACAATTTGGAAGTCGTCGCGCTAAGGGACCATAGGACCAATGCACCAGAACAACAACCGCTGTCGATGAAGAGAAGCGTAGATCGGAAGGAACCAACCTGCAGACACACAAATGCAGACGAATGAAGACCAGATCCAAGCGGATCAACAGAAGACAAACTCGACTGAATCCCACTAGATCCGTCGGAGACACACCTCCACACTCCCTCCGACGACGCTAGAAGCACCGTCGGGATGGAAGCTAAGAGGGGAGAACTTTATTCCATCTTCAGAAAACCGTCACCGCGTAGTCTTTCTGAACATGGCACAAATCCTAACAAAACTCGAAAAAGCACCTAAAAACGGAGCCCTCCCACCGACAAACGTCAGGATCCATAGTGCTTCCTTGATCCTAGGACCATAGGAGACGAGGCGGACAGGCGACGACGACGGCGAGGGGCAGAGAAAACCCTAGCTAAGCGCCCTTGGGTCGCAGGAGCGAAGGGGTACGGAAGCGCATGCTTTTGACACAAAAAACTTACTTTATGGGGTGTTAACAGATGGTTTGCCCCCCCCCCCCCCCCCAAATCACCTCCCATCATTCTCCCAGCCAGAGACATCATATTTATGATGGGTTTCCCCCTTTAATATAGAATGTAGATTAGTCTATACCTTATATACTTTCAAATAGGCCAAAACCTTATATACGTCAAAATAGGCCAAAGCGTAGGTGGCATACACAAAAACAAATATTGCGAGAAAAACTTCCGATCTATTAATCAAACATCATGGCAGTACAAAGAACATCAGAAGTAACAAAAACTACAACCATATACGTAGACTACCTAGCGACGATTACAAGCACTAGAGCGAGTCGAAGGCGCGCCGCCGTCTTCAACCCTCCCTCACCGGAGCCAGGGAAACATCTTCATAGTAGACAGTCGGGAAGTTATCATCCTAAGTCCCCAAAGTACCAGCGCATCAGAACAACAACTGTCGCTGATAAAGAGAAGTGTAGATCAAAAGAATCCAACCTATAGACACATGAACGCAGACTGGATCCACGCAGATCCACCGAAGACAAACACCGACCGAATCCCATGAAATCAGTTGGAAACACACCTCCACACGCCCTCCGAAAACGCAAGACACACCACCATGACGGGGGCTAGGTGAGGAGAACCTTATTCCATCTTCAGGGAGTCGCTGTCACCTCGCCTTCATGAAAAGGACACATCCCTAAATAGACTAACAACACCAAAAAACGAAGCATGAGTCCTCCCACTGGGAAGGGTTGGATTCCAGGGCGCCTCTATGACCCTAAGAACACAAGAGGTGAGGCTGATCAATAGCGAGGTTCATGTGGCAAGCCTTTAGGGCTCGTCTCCCCGCGGCTGACCAAATTCGTAAACGTAATGGACCGGGCTCGGATCGCTGTGCTCTGTGTAATGGTCTGGAGGACACAAATCATATCTTCTTCCAGTGCGTTCTTGCAAAGCTGGTCTGGTGCTGTATTAGATCGTGGCTCCAGGTATCCTGGGACCCGTCTTCTTTCTCTGAGATTCGGTTCCTTGCCAATGGTCTTGTTGGGGTCTCCAGGCGGCTTTTCTGGGTTGGTTTTCCAGCGGTTTGCTGGGCCCTGTGGACTACCAGGAAAAAGTTTACTATTGAACATATTTTCCCTGCTAAACCTGCTGATTGCTTATTTAAAACATGCATGTTCCTGCAGCAGTGGAGATCATTGACTAAGATGCAAGACCGTGATGGGTTCGACTGCCTTCTCTCCAAGATTCAGGCTTCGGCTACTACTCTTTCGAGGCAGGAACCTGCTGGCTAGCTGTATCTGGTGCCCCCTGGCTTTGCTGGTGTCTCATGTTTTACCATGTTACTTCTGTGTTTTACCATGTTACTTCTGGGTTTCTCCGGCCTGCGCGCCGAGGTTGTGGCCTCTGCGCCTTGTATCCAGTACTTGTGTTCTCGCGCTTTTGGTCTCTCTAGACTCTAGATTCGGATTTGGCTTTGTGGTGTGTTGATGTGGAACTCTGCCTGGTGGCTTTATTTATAAAGTCGGGCTCTGGCCTTTTCTCTAAAAAAAGATCAACAGCGAGGCCGCCGATGGGTGGCAAGGGGGTCCTAGATCCCCGGGGGACTTTCTTTCTTCTTCGTGAAGAAAGAAAACATGTTTTAGTTTTGAAAATCTTGTGGCATATGCAATTACATAAAAACACTTGAAGCAAAGATCGCTCAGAGTGTGCAACTAAGCCTCAAAGGGGTGGGGGTGAAGAAAGAACCTAGTTGGTGTTGTGCTAGAGAAGAGATAAGAGAAGCGGGGTGAGGTCAAGCCAGGCATAGAAGAGAAGTGTTGTCAGTCTAACAAGTTTTTTTAGAACGAAGGCTCAAGTTGAGCTCGGCTTTGAATTAACAAAGCCATCAATCGGCCATGATTACAACTGCCAAAACTTACAAGCACGTAACAGAAAAAGGAGAGAAAAACACACGGCTGATACAAGGTGCACAAATGAAACAACTAAAAGGCCTTGGCATAAGCGATCAGAAGCATCGCGATTCCATGGCCATCGCCCTATGGCACAACCTACACCAGCAGAACGGACTAAGGGCTACCGAGGAATGCACCGTCACGCTTGAATTAATGTCGCATCCACTCTCAAATGACCAAACATGGACATGACCACCATCTGGATCCATCGCCACAGAAGTCCCCTACCCTCTCACCTTGGTTCGGAGGGTGCCGCACCAGCAGACGACAGATCGGTTCTCCCTGGAACCCAGATAGATGGCACCCAAGTTGTCAATGAGAAGAAACTAGGATAGAACCTGCAAGCCCAGACCACAATATTTAGGAGCACTGTCGTCATCTCTGACTCAGCCACACAGTCGGACAAGAGTTGTCGGCCGAAGTCACGAAAGCATGGGGACCTGCACGAAGAGATAACACCAAACAAAGGTCAATAGCAGGACTCGCCGGAGCACATGGCTCCCACCCAACTGGCGTACCGTTGTCGCCACACAGGGGGACCTGATCCCCTCTCGCCTAGGAACGAGGGTGTCGATCCGCCGGTGACCTTGGCAAGGATCCTCCATAATTGCAGCCAATGAAAAGATGCCGAAGAGAAAGACCAGGATGGTGCCCGCCACCTATGCACCCACCACCGCTCACACTCCACCCCCGCGATCCCCGGATAGAGCCTCCAAGAAGGAACACGATAGTGATGTGTCGGCACCGCCCGAAACAGGGGACCTTGGCTTTCACCACGATGCACAGGAGGGGATGAGAGGGAGTGAATCCTCACTAGAGTCTTAATGGAGGAGATCGACACCCAAGGCATCGTCTTTGATGTGGCCGCCATGTCGGGCAAGGGTTTCCCCTAGATCCACACCCACCCAACGAGCATCCCGCATCTAGCACCCGGAGTCAGTGGCTAGCGCCGCCAGAGCCTGGATCTGGCGAGGGAAGGAGCAGATCGAGGCGACAGGATGGAGCAGCTTCACATGAACGGCGGCAAGCCTGCGGGGAACACTGATGCACTAGCAACTGACGACCGTCATCTCCTCGTATCCCACACTACCGAGGGGAGATGCCTCACCAGCACCTACGGGCACGTCCCGCCACAAGGGCCACACCGCGCGCACCGCACGGGGCTGCCGCCCTGGCTGCTGAGGCCCTCCACTCAAGGTGGAGCCGCCGGATCCCCGCCGCCACCTTCATCGGTGTCACGCGTGCAAGCCGGAGGACACTGATGAGGTCACCTACTAGAGGTAGTGTCATATACTTGACATCTAGGGCCCACCTAGGGTCCCATATTATCATTAAAGTCCCTGGACTACCAATGCATTCGGATGCAGATTCAGGATCCACTCGGATCCATCAAGTCACTCAGACGGCGTCCCACCAGTCGGTCAAGCACCAGCACTCGGACAAGAGGAAGCAGAGACGGCGTGGGAGCTGCAACGTTCGAGGGACTTAATATCTCACATGAAGTGTTGTGAAGACTAACGTTACATGTAACGCCTTTAGTTAAGACAGTAGTTTCCAGTAACGTCCGTAGTTACTCGCATTTAATGCCCTTGTAATGGCGCTCGGTCGATGGTTATATAATCCGCTCCCGAGCTCCTGGACAGGGGTTCCTCACCCTACTATATTCATACACCCCTAAAGAAACACAAAGCCCCTGGGCACGAGACGTAGGGTCTTTACCTCCTCCGAGAGGGGCCCGAACTCGCAAAATCCGAGTGATACACCTACACCATAGCTAGGCTCCGTCCTTCTTTCGTACCCCTGGTATTATTGTCACGCTCGTTCCCTCGACATTTGGCGCCCACCGTGGGGCTGCGCATCTAGCGAATTCCGGCACAGGTGGAGTTTTTCTGGTCATCATGATGACTCTTGGCGGAGAGATCCTCTTCGGTTCCATCATCTTCGTCGCCGACGATTCGGCGTGGCTGCAGGAGACTCCGCTGGACACGGATGCGTGATACGTCTCCAACGTATCTATAATTTTTGCTTGTTCCATGTTGTTATATTATCATTCTTGGATGTTTTACAATCATTTTATAACAACTTTATATCATTTTTTGGGACTAACCTATTGACATAGTGCCAAAGTGCCAGTTGCTGTTTTACTTGTTTTTTACTTCGCAGAATATGAGTACCAAACGGAGTCCAATCGCGATGAAACTTTTTGGAGATTTTTTTGGACCAAAAGACACCCAGTGGGCCAAAAAAGAGCCAGGAAGGTGGGCCGTGGAGAGCACAGCCCACCAGGGCACGCCAGGGGCCCCCCAGCGCGCCCTGATCGGTTGTGCCCTCCACGGGGCCCCTCTGCACCACCTCTGATGCCTATAAATTCTCAAATATTTGGAAAACCCTAGGGGAGTCGACGAAACACAATTCCAGCCGCCGCAAGTTCCAGAACCTCGAGATCCAATCTAAACACCATCACGGAGGGGTTCATCTTCCTCATAGGTGCCTCTCGGATGATGCGTGAGTAGTCCACCATAGTCCTACGGGTTCGTAGGCAGTAGCTAGATGGCTTCCTCTCTCTCTCTTATGATTCTCAATACAATGGTCTCTTGGAGATCTATTTGATGTAAACTTTTGCGATGTGTTTGTTGGGATCCGATGAATTTTGAGTTCATGATCAATTTCTATCCATGAATATTATTTGAGTCTTCTTTGATCTCTTATATGCATGATTACTTATAGCCTCGTATTTCTTATTCGAATCTTTGGTTTAGTTAGGCCAACTAGATCGATTTTTATTGCCATGGGAAGAGGTGCTTTGTGATGGGTTCGATCTTGCGGTGTCCTTTCCTAGTGACATAAGGGGCAGCAAGGCACGCATGTATCGTTGCCATTAAGGATAACAAGATGGGGTCTATTCCTACATGAATAGATATTGTCTACATCATGTCATCGTTCTTATTGCATTACTCCGTTTTCCATGAAATTAATACACTAGATGCATGCTGGATAGCGGTCGATGTGTGGAGTAATAGTGGTAGATGCAGGCAGGAGTCGGTCTACTTATCTTGGACGTGATGCCTATATAATGATCATCGCCTTGGATATCGTCATGACTAATCGATTTTCTATCAATTGCCCAACAGTAATTTGTTCACCCACCGTGCGCTATACTCATGAGAGAAGCCATTAGTGAATCCTACGGCCCCCGGGTCTAGTTTTCCAACATATTGCTTTCCGATCAATCCTTTTGCTTCTTTGTTTTCAGATCTACAAAACCAAAAACCCAAAAACATATTGCTGCACTTTTTATTAATCTTTTTTATTTTGTGTTCTTGAGAGATCTATCTCTCCTATATATCACTACCTAATCTATCTTTTTACCGTAGAGAGATTGACAACCTCTCTTTCGCGTCGGGTTGCAAGTATTTGTTATTTGTGTGCAGGTGCTGCTTATTGGGTGGTGGTGATCCTCCTACTCGTTTGATAACCTTGGTTTCATAACTGAGGGAAATACTTACCGTCGCTGTGCTGCATCATCCCTTCCTCTTTGGGGAAATACCGACGCTGTCTCAAGCCACGTCAAAGGAATTTCTGGCGCCATTGCCGGGGAGGAAGCGGTCTCTTCTACGTGCCTATCTCAGGCGCCGAGGAGACACCATCATCATCTACCAGGTTCCTGATCACAGATCTCATCTCCTTGAAATTACATTATTTGCCATTTGCCTCTCGTTTTTCTCTCCCCCACTTCACCAATTTGCCATTTTATTCGCCCTCTTTTTCGTTTGCCTTTTTCTCGCCGGATCTCTTTTTGTTTTATTGTTTGCTATATTTGCTTGTGTTGCCATGTGCCTTCTATTTGCTTGCATCTTCGCTTGCTAAAAATCTATTGATATGGATCCTCATCCACTTGCTAATCTTTTCAAAAGACCAAATTATGATGAACCAATTGCTAGTGAGTTTAGTGCACTTGATTATCTTTATGAAGTTTTGCTTGAAAATCATGAATCTGAAAATTTTGATGAAGTGTTGCAAGAAGAAATTTATAAGGTGATTCATGATAGCTCCTTGATTGAAAAGCATGATTGCAATGTTGCTAGTATGAATTCTCTGAATATCCATGATGCTAATGATATGCAAAGCCACAAGCTTGGGGATGCTATGTTTGACGAAGATGATATTTTTAGTCCCCCAAGTTTTGATGAGAAAATTCATTATGATGATTGCATGCCTCCTATTCATGATGATGGTGATGACACATATGCTATAATGAGTAATGATAACCATGAAACTTATCATCATGATTTTAATTTGCAATGTGGTTATGTCAATCAAGTGTCTCATGATAGTTATTTTGTTGAGTTTGCTCCCACTACTATGGATGAAAAGGAATTTGCTTATGTGGAGAGTAATGAAAATTCTATGTTTGTGCATCATGAAAAGAATGATTTATGTGATAGTTATATTGTTGAATTCCTTCATGATGCTGCTGAAATTTATTATGAGGAAGGAACATATGCTTGTAGGAATTGCAATAATATCAAGTTTCCTCTCTATGTGTTCAAAGTTTTGAAGTTATGCTTGTTTTGCCTTCCTATGCTAGTTGATTCTTGTTCCCATAAATTGTTTGCTCACAAAATCCCTATGCCTAGGAAGTGGGTTAGAATTAAATTTGCTTGTCATGATATTCATGATGCTCTTTTGCATATTTCAATTACTACTTTTTATTTGAGCATCATTGAAATCATCATGCCTAGCTAGGGGCGTAAAACGATAGCGCTTGTTGGGAGGCAACCCAATGAATAAATTTATTTTCTTCTTTTTCTTTCTGGTTTTGAGTGTGGACACAATTATGCCTCTGTTATGATTGTGTTTTTATGGTTTATTTAGTGTTTGTGCCAAGTAGAACCTTTAGGATGATTCATAAGATGAGTAGAAGCGATGCCGAATCTGAAACAGAAACTTTGCGTCCAGTATATGAATTTTCATTTTTTGCTGGAACGTGATCTTGAGCTGAAATTGTAACAAAGTGTTTCTATACAAATTATTTACATTGTCCTAATTTTTCAGAATTGTTAGAGTTACATAAGTATGGTGAGAGTACAGATTACTACAGACTATTGTGTTTAAGACAGATTCTGTTTTTGTTGCATTGTGTGCTTGTTTTGATGAATCTATGGGTTATATTGAAGGGTATGAGCCATGGTAAAGTCAAAATACAGTAGGTATAATGCAATAACAAAATATGAATGGGTTTGCAAAAGCACCTAAAGTAGTGATTTGCTTTATTATACTAACGGATCTCACGTAGATTTTGTTGAGTTTTGTGTGATTGAAGTTTTCAAGTTTTGGGTGAGATCACGATGGATGAAGGAATAAGGAGTGACAAGAGCCTAAGCTTGGGGATGCTACCGCACGCCCAAGATATATCCAAAGAGTAACAAGCAACTAAGCTTGGGGATGCCCCCCGAGTGGCATCCCCTCTTTCTTCTAACGACCATCGGTATTTTCCTTGGAGCTATATTTTTATTCGTCACATATCATGAGTTTTGCTTGGTGCGTCTTGTATATTTTCTTGCTTTGCTTGTTTGTTTTCCTTTGTATCCTTGCTGTACACACCTATTTGGGAGAGCCAAAATTATGCTATGATTTGTTAGAATTGCTCTATGTACTTCACTTAAACTTTTTGAGCTATAGAATTGCTCTAGTGCTTCACTTATATCTTGTTGAGCACGGTGTTCTTGGAATTTTTTTGTAGAAATACTCTCATGCTTCACTTATATTAATTTGAGAGTTAGTAAATTTTGAAGAAATCCTCTCATGCTTCACTTATACCTTTTTGAGAGAAGAAATCTTTATGCTCACGTGCTTCACTTAGATTTGTTTGAGCTTGTCAAAAAAGCAATGGCAATATATGAAACTAGTCCCAAAGTGATAGATATCCAAGGAGGATATAATAAAAAAAATTCATGAAGATCATTGGGCAAATTAAACTTGATTCCTTGTAATAGTTTTGAAACATGATGATAGTAATATGTGAGTCATGTTAGTGAGTAATTATGCTTGAGTAGGAATTCTGGTGTTAAGGTTTGTGATTCCCTATGCAAGTACGAAAGTCAATAGTCATCCAAGGAAATTACATCCTACTTGTGGTGCATTATTCGGTGTTAGTTATGCTCAATGCTCACTTATGTGATTTTTCGTTTCTTGGTTTGGTTGCTTCTGAATCTATTTGCTAGCCTCCATTTGTACTAAGTAGAAATACTACTTGTGCATCCAAAAACCTTAAACCATGTTTTGACTTATGAGTCCACCATACCTACCTATATGCGGTATTTCCATGCCGTTCCAAGCAAATTTGTATGTGCCATCTCTAAATTTTCAAAATAAATTTTCTCTTTTGTGTGCTCGTACCGCTCATGAAACGGTGGGGAGTGTCCAATATTTTTCCATGCTAGATGTGTTATCCTCAAGATGAGTGTTTATTCACTTGTCATTGCATGAGAGTGCGGCGGTAATAGGGATGCCCATTCCCGAAATGAAAAATAAAAAATATTTACTTTATGTTGTCAAATAATAAATTCCTTGGAAAGTGTTGGTATGGAAGGCAACCGTGGATACGACCCGCCATGAAAGTGAAAGTTTGGTGGAAAAAGGAATAAACTTTATTTTTTGTTTGGGAGCCGCCTATGATGTATCTAGCATGGAAAGTATTGTGAGCTACTTTGTCGTTTTCGTTGACAGGAAAAGCATGCCACCCAAAATATTTTTCTCTCTCAATTTAGAACTTTGAGCTCTAGCACCTCTACAAATCCCTACTTCCCTCTGCGAAGGGCCTATCTATTTACTTTATGCAATTTTTGTTTTTACTTTGAGTCTCCATCTTCTCTTATAAAGCACCAACTAGGGGGCACTATGATCGTACTTGAGCATTGGGTATAGCTAATATTTGAGTGTGTTTCATAAATGGATCAATGATTGAGCATGATGGGCTAGGGATAACTTTCTTTAGTGTTGATATTTTGAAAGACATGGTTGCTTGTTGACATGCTTGAGTATTGAAGTCATTATGTTAAAACTAGACTATTGCTTTGAATCATCTACAAGTCCAAATGTCCATGCTATACAAAATAAAAGAATGTGATGAACATGTTAGGCAGCATTCCACATCAAAAATTCTGTTTTTATCATTTACCTACTCGAGGACGAGTAGGAATTAAGCTTGGGGATGTTGATACGTCTCCAACGTATCTATAATTTTTGCTTGTTCCATGCTGTTATATTATCATTCTTGGATGTTTTACAATCATTTTATTGTTGGAAATATGCCCTAGAGGCAATAATAAAATGGTTATTATTATATTTCCTTGTTCATGATAAATGTTTATTATCCATGCTATAATTGTGTTGATTGGAAACTCAATGCGTGTGTGGGTACATAGACAACAATGTGTCCCTAGTAAGCCTCTATAGGACTAGCTCGTTGATCAAAGATGACTAAGGTTTCCTAGTCATGGACAAGAGTTGTCATTTGATAACGAGATCACATCATTAGGAGAATGATGTGATGGACAAGACCCAAACTATAAACGTAGCATATGATCGTGTTAGTTTATTGCTATTGTTTTCTACATGTCAAGTATCTGTTCCTATGACCATGGGATCATGCAACTCACTGACACCGTAGGAGTGCCTTGTGTGTATCAAACGTTGCAACATAATTGGGTGACTATAAAGATGCTCTACAGGTATCTCGGAGGGTGTCTGTTGAGTTGGCATGGATCAAGACTAGGATTTGTTACTCCGTGTGACGGAGAGGTATCTCAGGGCCCACTCGGTAATACAACATCACAATGAGCCTTGCAATCAAAGTGACTAAAGAGTTAGCCACGGGATCTTGTATTACGGAACGAGTAAAGAGACTTGCCGGTAACGAGATTGAACTAGGTATGGAGATACCGACGATCGAATCTCGGGCAAGTAACATACCGAAGAACAAAGGGAACTGCATACGGGATTAACTGAATCCTTGACATAGAGGTTCAACCGATAAAGTTCTTCATAGAATATGTAGCAACCAATATGCGCATCCAGGTCTCGCTATTGGTTATTGACTGTAGAGGTGTCTCGGTCATGTCTACATAGTTCTCGAACCCGCAGGGTCTGCACACTTAATGTTCGGTGACGTTTTGGTAGTATTGAGTTATGTATGTTGGTGACCGAAGGTTGTTCGGAGTCCCGGATTATATCCCGGACATCACGAGGAGCTCCGGAATGGTTCGGAGGTAAATATTTATATATTGGAAGTCATATTTTGGCTACCGGAAAAGTTTCGGGTTTTTCCGGTATTGTACCGAGAAGTTTCTAGAAGGTTCCGGAAACTTCTGGAGGAGTCCGGAAGTCCACCAAGGGTTCCACCACGTCCCAAGGGTTTGCATGGGCTGAGGGGAGGCGCCCTGGCCTTATTGGGTCAGGCGCACAAGTTCCTCAAGGCCCATGTGGCTTGGGAGAGGTGGAAAGTCCACCTAGTTTTGGAAAGGGAGGGAATTGGACTAGGAGTCCAACTCCTACCCCTTGGCTGCGACCTAGGGCTTGGAGGGGCTGATCTCCACGCCCCTCCACCTATATATAGAGGGGAGGGGGCGTCCCAAGAGGACACACGAAGCCCTTGGCGCCCCTCTCTCTCCCTAGATCGTTTTCTCCTCCGTTCGCGGTTTCGGTAGCGCTAAGCGTAGCCCTGCCGGGATAGCACCACCACCATTGCCGCCACGCCGTCGCATTGTCGGAGAACTCATCTACCTCTCTGCTCCCGCTTGCTGGATCAAGAAGGCGGAGATCGTAATCGAGCTGTACGTGTGTCGTCCGTTCGGCACTAGATTGGAAGGACCGTGATAGGATCGCGAGACGGATCGTGATTGGATCGCGAGACGGATCGTGATGGGATTGCGGGACGGCTTGCGATTTGGATCGCGAAGACGTTCGACTACATCAACCGCATTTCTTAACGCTTCCGTTAGCGATCTACAAGGGTATGTAGATTCACTTTCCCTCTCGTAGATGCTCATCACCATGGATAGATCTTGCGTGTGCGTAGGAAATTTTTTGTTTCCCATGCAACGTTCCCCAACAGTGGCATCAGAGCTAGGTCTATGTGTAGATGAGATCACGAGTAGAACACAAAGGAGTTTGTGGGCGTTGATGCTCAGATTGCTTCCTCCCTTGGTCTTTTCTTGATTCAGCGGTATTGTGGGATGAAGCGGCCCGGACCAACCTTACTCGTACGCTTACGAGAGACCGGTTCCATCAACTGACATGTGACTTTGTTGCATAAAGATGGCTGGCGGGTGTCTGTCTCTCCCACTTTAGTTGGATCGGATTCGACAAAGGCGGTCCTTGAGAAGGTTGAATAGCAATTTGTGTATCACCGTTGTGGTTTTGCGTAGGTAAGAATCGTTCTTGCTAGATACCCATAGCAGCCACGTAAAACATGCAACAACAATTAGAGGACGTCTAACTTGTTTTTGCAGGGTATGTTATGATGTGATATGGCCAATTACATGATGAGATATATGTGATGTATGAGATGATCATGTTTTGTATAGAATATCACGACTTGCATGTCGATGAGTACGGCAACCGGCAGGAGCCATAGGGTTGTCTTTAATTTATTTTTGCCGTTTTTGCTTTACTTTATCGCTATGAGTTAGCAATAGTCGTAGAAGCAACAGTTGGCGCGACAACCTCATGGCGACACGTTGATGGAGATCAAGATGATGCAGATCATGGTGTCATGCCGGTGACGATGGAGATCATGCCGGTGCTTTGGAGATGGAGATCAAAAGCACAAGTTCATGGCCATATCATGTCACTTATGATTTGCATGTGATGTTAATCCTTTTATGCATCGTATTTTGCTTAGGACGACGGTAGAATTATAAGGTGATCCCTCACTAAAATTTCAAGATAAAATTGTGTTCTCCCCGAGTGTGCACCGTTGCGAAAGTTTGTCGTTTCGAGACACCACGTGATGATCGGGTGTGATAGACTCTATGTTCACATACAACGGGTGCAAGCCAGTGTTGCATGTGCAGAACACTCGGGTTAAACTTGACGAGCCTAGCATGTACAGACATGGCCTCGGAACACAAGAGACTGAAAGGTCGAACATGAGTCATATAGTAGATATGATCAACATGGAGATGTTCACCATTGAAACCACCTCATCTCACGTGATGATCGGACTTGGGTTGGTGAATTTGGATCATGTGACACTCGAATGACCAGAGGGATGTCAATTTGAGTGGGAGTTTTTAAGTAATATGATTAACTAAACTCATTATCATGAACATAGTCAAAATGTCTTTGCAGATTATGTTGTAGATTACTAGCTTGCGCTGTAGCTCCCTTGAATTTTTATATGTTCCTAGAGAAATAGAGTTGAAAGATGATGATAGTAATTATGCAGACTGGGTCTGTGATCTGAGGATTGTCCTCATTGCTGCACAGAAGGCTTATGTCCTTAATGCACCGCTCGGTGCGCCACCCCCTCAAGCGTCGTCTGTAGATGTTGTGAACATATGACAGGCACGTTATGATGACTACTTGATAGTTCAGTGTGTCATGCATTATGGCTTAGAATTGAGGCTCCAAAACGTTTTGAACATCACGGAACATATGAGATGTTCTAAGAGCTGAAATTGGGATCTCAGGCTCATGCCCGTGTTGAGAGGTATGAGACCTCCAACAAGATTCTTTGCCTGCAAGATGAAGGAGAATAGCTCAATCCATGAGCATGTGCTCAGATTGTCTGGGTGCTACAATCGCTTGAATCGAATGGGAGTTGATCTTATAGATAAGATAGTGATTGATATAGTTCTCCAAGTCACTGTCACTAAGATACTAGAGCTTCGTGATGAACTATAAAATGCCAGGGATGGACATAATGATTCCTGAGCTATTCGTGATGTTTGACACCACGAAGGTAGAAATCAAGAAGGAGCATCAAGTGTTGATGGTTAGTGAAACCACTAGTTTCGAGAAGGGCGAGGGCAAGGAGGGAAACTTCATGGATGGCAAGTCAGGTGCTGCTCCAGTGAAGAAACCCAAGGTTGAACTCAAACCCGAGACTAAGTGCTTCTATTATGAGGAGAATGGTCGCTGAAGCGGAACAACCCTAGATACTTGGTAGATAAGAAGGCTGGCAACATTGACAGAAGTATATTTGATATACGTGTTAATGATTTGTGCCTTACTAGTACTCCTAGTAGCACCTGGGTATTGGATACTGGTTTGGTTGCTAAATGTTAGTAACTCGAAATAAAAGCTACGGAATAAACGGAGACTGGCTAAGGGTGAGGTGACGATGAGTGTTGGAAGTGTTTCCTAGGTTGATGTGATCACCATCACACGCTCTCTCTACCTTCGGGATTAGTGATGAACCTAAATAAATGTTATTTGGTGTTTGCGTTGAGCATGAACGTGATTAGATCATGTTTATTGCAATACGGTTATTCATTTAAGTTAGAGAATAATGGTTATTCTGTTTACATGAATAATACCTTCAATGGTCATGCTGATGGGGAACGGAGCATGAATTTCAAAAATTTCCTACGCTCACGCAAGATCTATCCATGGAGATGCATCGCTACGAGAGGGGAGAGTGTGTCTACAAACCCTCGTAGACCGTTTAGCGGAAGCGTCTCACAACGCGGTTGATGTAGTCGAACAATCCTTCGAGCTCCACCGATCGAGTACCGAACGTACGGCACCTCCGAGTTCTACACACGTGCAGCTCGGTGACGTTCCTCGCCTTCTTAATCCAGCAAGACGTCGAGGTAGTAGATGAGTTCCGTCAGCACGACGGCGTGGCGACGGTGACGGTGAAGTGATTCCGGCAGGGCTTCGCCTAAGCTCTCCGAAAATATGACCGAGGTGGAAAACGGAGATCGGGGCACCGCACATGGCTATGGGACAATTGTGTGTCTCCAAGGGGTGCCCCTCCTCCGTATATAAAGGAGGGAGGGAGGAGGCTACTAGGACTCCTTAGTCCTAGTAGGATTCCACCTCCCATACGGAGTAGGAAAGGGGGGAGGGAGAGGGAAAGGAAAGAGGGGGCAGCGCCCCCTCCCCTAGCCCAATTCGGTTTGGGCAAGGGGGGGCGCGCGCCTCCTCACGTGGCCTGCCTCTCCTTTTCCCGTATGGCCCAATAAGGCCCATTACTTCTCCCGGTGAATTCCCGTAACTCCCCGGTACTCCGAAAAATACCCGAATCACTCGGAACCTTTCCGACGTCCGAATATAGCCTTCCAATATATGAATCTTTACCTCTCGACCATTTCGAGACTCCTCGTCATGTCCGTGATCTCATCCGGGACTCCGAACAAACTTCGGCCACCAATCACATAACTCATATAATACTAAATCATCATCGAACCTTAAGTGTGCGGACCCTACGGGTTCGGGAATGATGTAGACATGACCGAGACGACTCTCCGGTCAATAACCAACAGCGGAACCTGGATGCTCATATTGGTTCCTACATATTCCACGAAGATCTTTATCGGTGAACCTCATATGTCAACATACGTTGTTCCCTTTGTCCGGCGGTATGTTACTTGCCCGAGATTCGATCGTCGGTATCTAATACCTAGTTCAATCTCGTTACTGGCAAGTCTCTTTACTCATTCCGTAATACATCATCTTGCAACTAACTCTTTAGTCACGGTGCTTGCAAGGCTTCTGTGATGCTGTATTACCGAGAGGGCCCAGAGATACCTCTCCGATAGCCGGAGTGACAAATCCCAATCTCGATCCATGCCAACTCAACAAACACTTTCGGAGATACCTGTAGTGCACCTTTATAATCACCCAGTAACATTGTGACGTTTGATACACTCAAAGTATTCCTACGGTATCCGGGAGTTGCATGATCTCATGGTCAGAGGAACGTGTATTTGACATAGTGAAAGCAATAGCAATAAACTGAACGATCGTTTGCTATGCTAACGGTTGGGTCATGTCCATCACATCATTCTCCTAATGATGTGATCCCATTATCAAATGACAACTCATGTCCATGGTCAGGAAACCTTGACCATCTTTTGATCAACGAGCTAGTCTAGTAGAGGCATACTAGGGACATAGTATTTGTCTATTATCCACACATGTATTTAGTTTCCGGTCAATACAATTCTAGCATGAATAATAAACTATTATCATGAACGGGGAAATATGATAATAACTAATTTATTATTGCCTCTAGGGCATATTTCCAACACATGCACCCAATGAGAATGGTTTATTGAATCTTGATCATAGTGATACACATGTTCATAATATTGATGCCAAAAGATACAAAGTTAATAATGATAGTACCACATACTTGTGGCACTGCCCTAAATGTCATATTGGTGTAAAGCGCATGAAGAAACTCCATGCTGATGGATCTTTGGACTCATTCGATTTCGAATCGGTTGAGACATGCGGACCATGCCTCATGGGCAAGATGACTAAGACCCCGTTTTTTGGTATGATGGAGCGGGCAAGTGACTTATTGGAAATGATACATGTTGATGTATTCGGTCCAATGAGTGTTGTAGCATGCGGTGGATATCGTTATTTTCCTACCTACACTGATGATTTGAGTAGATATGGGTATATTTACTTAATGAAACACAAGTCTGAAACATTTGAAAAGTTCAAACAAATTCAGAGTGAAGTTTGAGATCATCGTGACAAGAAGATAAAATGTCTACGATATGATCGTGGAGGTGAATATCTGAGTTACGAGTTTGGTATGCAACTTAAGACAATGAGGAAGTTGTTTCACAACTCACGCCGCCTGGAACACCATTGTGTGATGGTGTGTCCGAACGTCGTAGTCGTGCTCTATTGGATATGGTAAGTACTATGATGTCTCTTATCGATTTGCCACTATCATTTTGGGGTTATGCATTAGAGACAACTACATTCACTTTAAATAGGGCACCATCTAAGTCCGTTGAGATGACACCGTATGAATTTTGGTTTGGCAGAAACCTAAGCTATCATTTCTCAGAGTTTGGGAATACGACGCTTATGTCTGATAAGCTCGATCCCAAAGCGGAAAGGTGCATCTTCATAGAATACCCTAAGGAAACAGTTGGGTATACCTTCTATCTCAGATCCAAGGGCAAAGTGTTTGTTTCTAAAAACGGGTCCTTTCTCGAGAAAGAGTTTCTCTCGAAAGAATTGAGTGGGAGGAAAATAGAACTTGATGAGGTTGTTGAACCTTTACCTGAGAGTAGCGCAGCGCAGAAAGATGTTTCTGTAGAGCCTACATCGGTTGAAGAGGAAGTTAATGATGATGATCAAGAAGCTTTGGATCAAGTTGCTATCGAACCTCGTAGGTCAACAAGGACGCGTACTGCTCCTGAGTGGTACGGCAACCCTGTCTTAGAGGTCATGTTGTTGGACAACGATGAACCTACGAGCTATGGAGAAGCGATGGTGGGCCCGGATTCCAATAAATGGCTAGGAGCCATGAAATCCGAGATAGGATCCATGTATGAAAACCAAGTATGGACTTTGGTAGACTTGCCCGTTGAACGACAGGCCGTTGAGTACAAATGGACTTTTAAGAAAAAGACAGACGCTGATGGTAAATGTCACCATTTATAAAGCTCGACTTGTCACAAAGAAGTTTCCGACAAGTTCAAGGAGTTGACTACGATGAGACTTTCTCACCCGTAGCGATGCTAAAGTCTGTTGGAATTATGTTAGCAGTTGCTGCATTTTTCGATTATGAAATGTAGCAGATGGATGTCAAAACATCATTTCCTTAACGGTATCCGTGAGGAAAGGTTGTATGTGATACAACCGGAAGGTTTTGTCAGTCCTAAGGATGCTAAAATGTATGCAAGCTCCAGCGATCCTTCTATGGACAGGAGCAAGCATCTCGGAGTTGGAATATACGCTTTGATGAGGTGATCAAAGTTTTTGGGTCTATACAAAGTTTATGAGAAACTTGTATTTGCAATAAAGTGAGTGGGAGCACTATAGAATTTCTGATAAGTATATGTGGATGACATATTGTTGATCAGAAATGATGTAGAATTTCTGGAAAGCATAAAGGGTTATTTAAAAAGGAGTTTTTCAAAGGAAAACCTGGAATGAAGCTACTTAAATATTGGGCATCAGGATCTATAGAGATAGATCAAGACGTCTGATAAAACTTTCAACGAATACATACTTTGACAAGATTTTGAAAGAGTTCAAAATGGATCAGTCAAAGAAAGAGTTCTTGCCTGATTTGTAAGGTGTGGAGTTGAGTGAGACTCAAAGCTCGACCACGGCAGAAGAAAGAGAAAGGACGAAGGTCGTCCCCTATGCCTTATCCATAGGCTCTGTATAGTATGCCATGCTGTGTACCGTACCTGGTGTGTGCCTTGCCATGAGTCTGTCAAGGGGTACAAGAGTGGTCCAGGAGTGGATCACTGGACAGCGGTCAAAATTATCCTTAGTAATTAGAGGACTAAGGAAATGTTTATCGATTATGGAGGTGATAAAGAGTTCGTCGTAAAGGGTTATGTCGATGCAAGCTTTGACACCAATCCGGATGACTCTGAGTAGCAATCCGGATACGTATAGCGGGGTAGCCATTTGGAATAGCTCCAAGTGGAGCGTGGTAGCATCTGTAGTATGACATATAGATTTGCGAAGAACACACGGATCTGAATGTTGCAGACCATTGACTAGAACCTCTCTCACATGCAAAACATGATCGAACCCCAGAACTCACTGGGTGTTAGATTCATTACAATATTAATCACATGGTGATGTGAACTAGATTATTGACTCTAGTGCAAGTGGGAGACTGTTGGAAATATGCCCTAGAGGCAATAATAAAATGGTTATTATTATATTTCCTTGTTCATGATAAATGTTTATTATCCATGCTATAATTGTGTTGATTGGAAACTCAATGCATGTGTGGGTACATAGACAACAATGTGTCCCTAGTAAGCCTCTATAGTACTAGCTCGTTGATCAAAGATGACTAAAGTTTCCTAGTCATGGACAAGAGTTGTCATTTGATAACGGGATCACATCATTAGGAGAATGATGTGATGGACAAGACCCAAACTATAAACGTAGCATATGATCGTGTCAGTTTATTGCTATTGTTTTTTGCATGTCAAGTATCTGTTCCTATGACCATGAGATCATGCAACTCACTGACACCGTAGGAGTATCTTGTGTGTATCAAACATCGCAACATAACTGGGTGACTATAAAGATGATCTACAGGTATCTCCGAGGGTGTCTGTTGAGTTGGCATGGATCAAGACTGGGATTTGTTACTCCGTGTGACGGAGAGGTATCTCAGGCCCACTCGGTAATACAACATCACAATGAGCCTTGCAAGCAAAGTGACTAAAGAGTTAGCCACGGGATCTTGTATTACGGAACGAGTAAAGAGACTTGCCGGTAACAAGATTGAACTAGGTATGGAGATACCGACGATCGAATCTCGGGCAAGTAACATACCGAAGAACAAAGGGAACTGCATACGAGATTAACTGAATCCTTGACATAGAGGTTCAACCGATAAAGATCTTCGTAGAATATGTAGGAACCAATATGGGCATCCAGGTCCCGCTATTGGTTATTGTCTGTAGAGGTGTCTCGGTCATGTCTACATAGTTCTCGAACCCGCAGGGTTTGCACACTTAATGTTCGGTGACGTTTCGGTAGTATTGAGTTATGTATGTTGGTGACCGAAGGTTGTTCGGAGTCCCGGATGAGATCCCAGACATCACGAGGAGCTCTAGAATGGTCCGGAGGTAAAGATTTATATATGGGAAGTCATATTTTGGCTACCGGAAAAGTTTTGGGTTTTTTCGATATTGTACCAAGAAGCTTCTAGAAGGTTCCGGAAACTTCCGGAGGAGTCGGAAAGTCCACCAAGGGTTCCACCACGTCCCAAGGGTTTGCATGGGCTGAGGGGAGGCGCCCTGGCCTTATTGGGCCAGGCGCACAAGTTCCTCAAGGCCCATGTGGCTTGGGAGAGGTGGAAAGTCCACCTAGTTTTGGAAAGGGAGGGAATTGGACTAGGAGTCCAACTCCTCCCCCTTGGCTGCGACCTAGGGCTTGGAGGGGCTTATCTCCACGCCCCTCCACCTATATATAGAGGGAGAGGGCGTCCCAAGAGGACACACGAAGCTCTTGGCGCCCCTCTCTCCCGAGATCGTTTTCTCCCCCGTTCGCGGTTTCGGTAGCGCTAGGCGTAGCCCTGCCGGGATAGCACCACCACCATCGCCGCCACGCCGTCGCATTGTCAGAGAACTCATCTACCTCTCCGCTCCCTCTTGTTGGATCAAGAAGGCGGATGTCGTCATCGAGCTGTACGTGTGCTGAACGCGGAGGTGCAGTCCGTTCGGCACTAGATTGGAAGGACCGTGATTGGATCGCGAGACGGATCGTGATTGGATCGCGAGATGGATCGTGATGGGATCGCGGGACGGCTTGCGATTTGGATCGCGAAGACGTTCGACTACATCAACCGCGTTTCTTAACGCTTCCGCTTAGCGATCTACAAGGGTATGTAGATTCACTCTCCCTCTCGTAGATGCTCATCACCATGGATAGATCTTGTGTGTGCGTAGGAAATTTTTTGTTTCCCATGCAATGTTCCCCAACATTTATAACAATTTTATATCATTTTTTAGGAGTAACCTATTGACATAATGCCAATGTGCCATTTGTTGTTTTGCTTGTTTTTTTACTTCGCAGAATATCAGTACCAAACGGAGTCCAATCGCGACGAAACATTTTTGAGAGTTTTTCTGGACCAGAAGACACCCAGTGGGCCAAAAAAGAGCCAGGAAGGTGGGCTGTGGAGAGCACAACCCACTAGGGCGCGCCAGGGGGCCCCCGGCGCGCCCTCCCCCCTGCGTGCCCTGATGGGTTGTGCCCTCCACGGGGCCCCTCTGCACCGCCTCTGATGCCTATAAATTCTCAAATATTCGAAAAACCCTAGGGGAGTTGATGAAACACAATTCTAGCCGCCGCAAGTTCCAGAACCTCGAGATCCAATCTAAACACACCATCACGGAGGGGTTCATCTTCCTCATAGGTGCCTCTTCGATGATCATTGAGTAGTCAAGTCCACCATAGACCTATGGGTCCGTAGGCAGTAGCTAGATGGCTTCCTCTCTCTCTCTGATGATTCTCAATACAATGGTCTCTTGGAGATCTATTTGATGTAAACTTTTGCGGTGTGTTTGTTGGGATCCGATGAATTTTGAGTTCATGATCAGTTTCTATCCATGAATATTATTTGAGTCTTCTTTGATCTCTTAGATGTTACTTATAGCCTCGTATTTCTTCTTCGAATCTTTGGTTTAGTTAGGCTGACTAGATCGATTTTTCTTGCCATGGAAAGAGGTGCTTTGTGATGGGTTCGATCTTGCGGTGTCCTTTCCCAGTGACAGAAGGGGCAGCAAGGCAAGCATGTGTCGTTGCCATTAAGGATAACAAGATGGGGTCTATTCCTACATGAATAGATCTTGTCTACATCATGTCATTGTTATTATTGCATTACTCCGTTTTTCCATGAACTTAATACACTAGATGCATGCTGGATAGCGGTCGATGTGTGGAGTAATAGTGGTATATGCAGGCAGGAGTCGGTCTACTTATCTTGGACGTGATGCCTATATAATGATCATCGCCTTGGATATCGTCATGACTATTCAATTTTCTATCAATTGCCCAGCAGTAATTTGTTCACCCGACGTGCGCTATACTCATGAGAGAAGCCACTAGTGAATCCTACGGCCCCGGGTCTACTTTTCCAACATATTGCTTTCCGGTCTATCCTTTTGCTTCTTTGTTTTTAGATCTACAAAACCAAAACCCAAAAACATATTGCTGCACTTTTTATTTGCTCTTTTTATTTTGTGTTCTTGAGAGATCTATCTCTCCTATCTATCAATACCTAATCTATCTTATTACCGTAGAGAGATTGACAACCTCTCTTTCGCGTCGGGTTGCAAGTATTTGTTATTTGTGTGCAGGTGCTGCTTATTGGGTGGTGGTGATCCACCTATTGGTTCGATAACCTTGGTTTCATAACTGAGGGAAATACTTACCGTCGATGTGCTGCATCATCCCTTCCTCTTTGGGGAAATACCGACGCAGTCTCAAGCCACGTCAATGCGCTGCCCGCCCGCGGCGCAGCGCATTTTCATGTCACCTCGTTCGGAGTTCTACTCCGGCAACCGTTGGTTCCGTACCAGTCGGCTCCCCCTCATATTGCTGGTGGTCGCCGCAAGCACTCTCGGCACTCGCAACCCCAGCGATGGATCAAGCATGCTGCGGCTCTTCACGCTGCGGCTGGACAGGTCGCGATGCTCGACTCTGACGAGCCGACCCTCGATATGTTCCCCTCCTTGTGCGAAGGCTATTCCGACGAGTCCGAGTGCGAGAGCCGCGAGTCCGCTACAGAAATCCTGATGGCTGACACGGGCAGAGGGTTGCCTGGGTGTTCCACTGATGACCCTCGCGGTCGTGCTCGCGGCCATGACAACGATGACGTGGACGGCTACATTCCCCAACCTCTCAATCGGGAGCAGCGGGAAAAGCTCAGGCAGCGGAATGAGCATGCCCTGCTTACCCTAATTACCGGGACTACCCTGGAAGAAATTTCCTTGGAGGCCACACGGCAGGCCACCTTGGCCAAACGCGAGCAACTCGAGAGATTCCAGAAGTCACTCGACGACCACGCTGCCTGGGACCGACCGAGTTCCAGCCGCAACCGCAAGCGGTTGTTCCCGAACGACCGCCCGCGTAACTACCATGTGATGTGCACTCCGCTGTAGAATTTGGCGGCAGCCACTCGGATAGATGATTCCATTCAGCCGTTCGATTTGGCAGCTAGAGAAGGCATTTGGTAGATACAGACGCTGTTGAAAACTGCTTTGGAGGAAAACTCCGCGGTATCGCAGTCGCATAACCGCATTCACAACAAATCCGTTCGGGCGGATACAGTGCAGTCGACCCATAGCCCACTCGCACCAGGAAGGAACCGGCGATCTCCTCCTCTTTCGAGAGACCCATACGGAGGGCGCTGGCGTGACGACCGCGACGTCAGTCGGACTCCCCCTCCGAGGGGCGGTTCATACGGTCAACGGCCTTATGATGATGGTCGACCTCACGAAGAGGACCGCAAACGGAGTCCCATTTGGCGCAGGGGCTACGGAGAAGATGACCAGCGGCCTCCCCAACCCAATGCCAGGTCCATCATTACCCAGAATGTGGTTGACAGGGCCAGGCCAAATAGGGACCGAATGAGCGGCTGGGTGATACGTCTCCGTCGTATCTACTTTTCCTCACACTTTTGCCCTTGTTTTGGACTCTAATTTGCATGATTTGAATGAAACTAACCCGGACTGACGCTGTTTTTAGCAGAACTACCATGGTGTTGTTTTTGCATAGAAATAAAAGTTCTCGGAACTAGACGAAACTTTTTGGAGATTTATTTTAGAATAAATAAAAAATACCGGAGCCAAGAACCACC
The DNA here is from genome assembly GCA_039707655.1 of Elymus sibiricus. NCBI lineage: Eukaryota > Viridiplantae > Streptophyta > Magnoliopsida > Poales > Poaceae > Elymus > Elymus sibiricus. Next base: position 84,761,949 of record CM077665.1, read on the forward strand.
AGAGGGGGGGCCCCTGGCTGGGCAAGATACACCAGGGCGCGCTAGCCCCCCCAGGCGCGCCCTGGTGGGTTGTGCCCACCTCGTGGCCCCACTGACCCTAATTCCGGCACTATAAATTCCTATTTTCAGAGAAAAAAATCGAGGAAAAAGTTTCATCGCGTTTTACGATACGGAGCCGCCGCCACCTCCTATTCTTCATCGGGAGGCCGGATCTGGAGCCCGTTTGGGGCTCCGGAGAGGGGAATCTTCGGTCTTCATCATCATCAACCCTTCTCCATCACCAATTCCATGATGCTCCCCACCGGGAGTGAGTAATTCCTTCGTAGGCTTGCTGGTCAGTGAGGAGTTGGATGAGATTCATCATGTAATCGAGTTAGTTTTGTTAGGGCTTGATCCCTAGTATCCACTATGTTCTGAGATTGATGTTGCTATGACTTTGCCATGCTTAATGCTTGTCACTAGGGCCCGAGTGCCATGATTTCAGATCTGAATCGTTTATGTTATCACCATTATATCTATGTTCTTGATCCGATCTTGCTAGTCACATGCACCTGCTACGTGTTCTGATCCGCAAACCCCGGAGTGACAATAGTCGGGATACTTTCCGATGATGACCGTAGTTTGAGGAGTTCATGTATTCACCGTGTGTTAATGCTTTGTTCCGGTTCTCTATTATAAGGAGGCCTTAATATCCCTTAGTTTCCTTATGGACCACGTTGCCACGGGAGGGTAGGACAAAGATGTCATGCAAGTTCTTTTCCATAAGCATGTATGACTATTTACGGAATACATGCCTACATTACATTTATGAACTGGAGCTAGTTCTGTGTCGCCCTAGGTTATGACTGTTATATGATGAATATCATCCAACGAGTTCACCGATCCAGTGCCTACAAGTTTTCCACATATTGCTCTTGCTAAGTTACTACTGTTGTTGCTACTGTTACACTTGCTACAAAACTATTGCTATCACTGCTACCGTTACTATTACTGTTACTACTGCTATCAAACTATCATACTACCGTGCTACTGATCACTCTTCTGTAGATATTTAATCCCCAGTGTGGTTGAATTGACAACTCAACTGCTAATACTCGCAAATATTCTTTGGCTCCCCTTGTGTCAAATCTATAAATTTGGGTTGAATACTCTACCCTCAAAAACTGTTGCGATCCCCTATACTTGTGGGTTATCAAGACCTTTTTCTGGCGCCATTGCCGGGGAGCATAGCTATATTTGTTGAGTCACTTGGGATTTATATCAATTAATAATTATGAAGAATCTGAAGGATCCAAAGACCAAGATTTTTCCCTCTAAGATGAGGGGAGGTAAGGAACTGCCATCTAGCTCTACACTTGATTCACCTTCTGTTATGAGTAAGCTGGCAACACCACCACATGCTAGTAATCCTGATATGTTGCAAGTTATTGATGATGCTACCTCTGCTATGAATGATGCTTATGATGATGCTAGTACCATGCTTGATGATAATGTGCCACTAGGTGAATTTTTTGATGAACAAATTGCTAGAGCTAAAGAGAATGAAATTACTGAAACTGATGAGATTGCTGTAACTGATGAAGCCTTTGAAACTGATGAGTATGAAACACCCATTAGACCTGGCTCTCCTAGATTTGAAATGCCTAAGATACCTGAAGGTTATGTTATGGATGAGGAGGTAACTAGAGAAATTCTTTCTTGCAAAGATAGAAACGATCTTAAGAAATTGCTACGCAAGTATAAGGAAAAGACTTTGAATGCTAGAATGAAATGTGATCCTAAGTTTGCCACTTCACCTATCTTTGTTACCGATAAGGATTACGAATTCTCTACTGACCCAGAGTTAATTACTTTGGTTGAATCTGATCCTTTCCATGGCTATGAAACTGAAACTGTAGTGGCACACCTTACTAAGCTGAATGATATAGCCACCCTCTTTGCTCATGATGAGAAGATTCGCTATTATTATATTCTCAAGTTATTTCCGTTCTCATTAAAGGGTGATGCTAAGACATGGTACAATACCCTCACTCCTGGTTGTGTGTGTAGTCCCCAGGATATGATTTACTATTTCTCTGAAAAATATTTTCCTGCTCATAAGAAACAAGCTGCCTTACAAGAAATATTCAACTTTTTGCAAATTGAAGAAGAGAGTCTCCCACAAGCTTGGGGGAGGCTTCTCCAGTTGCTTAATGCTTTGCCTGATCATCCTCTCAAGAAAAATGAAATACTTGATATCTTCTATAATGGACTAACCGATGCTTCTAGGGACTTCCTAGATAGTTGTGCTGGTTGTGTTTTCAGGGAATGAACTGCTGAACAAGCTGAGGAATTATTGAATAACATATTGAAGAATTAGGATGATTGGACTCTTCCTGAACCACCGCCTAAACCCACTCTGAAGAAGAGGGGTATCTTATTTCTCAGTCCTGAAGATATGCAAGAGGCAAAGAAATCTCTGAAAGAAAAAGGTATTAAAGCTGAGGATGTCAAGAATTTACCACCTATTGAAGAAATGCATGGCCTTGAGACACCACCACCTCCACAGGTGGTAAAGGTAAATTCTTTATTAAAGTTTGATGAAGGTGATATCCCTCACAATAAACTTCCTAGTCAGTGCTTATATGAGTTTGACAACTATATTATGAAGCAAGATCGTTTCAATGCACATGTTCTGAAACAATTGAAATATAACTCTGATATGATTGCTCGCTTGAGTGACTTGCTATTTAGAACCAGTAATGATGTTAGAGGTGTAGGAAAGCATGCCTCTATGGCTCAAACTCAGTTAGAACAAGTTGCTAACTCTCAAAAAGAATTTCTTGATGAAATCAATAATAACATGAATGATTTTGCTGCTAGAGTAGTAACTAGAGGAGGTAGAATGACCCAAGAACCACTTTATCCTGAAGGTCATCCTAAAAGGATGATAGCTCTGAGGAATAGGATGATCCATTACCTCAACCCAGATGAGGGAGTCCTGGATTAAGGGGTCCTCGGGAGGCTGACCTATTTCTATGGGCCGGACTATATGGGCCTCTTACCGAACACAAGATTCATTGAAGACCTTATCTCCAAGATGGAAGCTTCGGGAAGCATGGCTTGTACTCCACGTTTCATGTAGCGAATAGACAGGTTTATCTCTTCGGCGTGTAACCGACCATGTGTAAACCCTAGATGCCCTTGGCATCTATATAAGCCGGAGGGTTTTAGGTTGTAGGCATAGAACAAGTCATCTAGGGTTAGCTATTCGATCTCGAGGTAGATCAACTCTGTAACCCCCATATCATCAATATAATCAAGCAGGACGTAGGGTATTACCTCCATAGGAGGGCCCGAACCTGGGTAAAACCGTGTCCCCTTCGTCTCCTGTTACCATCGATTCTAGTCTCACAGTTCGGGACCCCCTACCCGAGATCCGCCGGTTTTGACACCGACATTGGTGCTTTCATTGAGAGTTCCTCTGTGAGCACCCAAGGAATCGATGTCCCGCCTTGTCATCAACGAAGAGGTCCATAACATGGACACTTTCGTCCCCGGACAGATCTTCGCCTTCGGCAGCATTGTGCTGCACGCCGACCCGACCGGCCATCTAGGCCGCGTCGAGAGTTTCGCCCCCGATCAAGAGGTCAGATTCGGGAACCTAGAGTTCTCCGTGGACTCTCGGGGCGACTTGTCACTAACCGGGCTTGCGACTTCACCTGCCGCGCCCGAAGACTCTGAGGCTTTAACCTCGAGTTCCTTCTTCGGTCACACCAACGGGGTTAACCACGGTGGTGTTCCCACCCCTGGTCCGGATCCGGCCATAGTGTCGGAAGACCGGACACTTGTTCTTGCCGAACATCCTTCTCGTTCGGACGCATTGGAGATCAACTCCGAAAGCTCCGAACACTATGATCCGAGCGAGCCTTCGGCTTTCGACGAAGCCTTAGATCGGATCTCGTCGATGGAAATTTCTGACGGTTCAGCCCTGATCTACGCTTAGATCGGTTACAGTACGGGTCGGGACGAATTTTTCGACCCACCCACCACCCACCTGATAGCCACGGTCGAAGATTTAACTGACATGCTGGACTATGCCTCCGAGGAGGCAGATTACATGGATGAAGAGGACTGCGCGCCCACCACTGTTAACACTGGGCGATGGGCCGCCACTTCTACATATGATGTTTACATGGTGGACACTCCTAATGGCGACAAAACGCCTAATAACGACGGCGACAAGTCGGGCGACGCACCGTCAAGGCGCCGGAAACCGCATAAGCGGTCCAAAGGCAAAAAGGGAATGAAAGCTATTATTGGCACCGGGGACGGTGATACCCCCGAGGACCGTGGCAACCCTGATGTCCCCGAACACCCGTTAGAGGGTCAGGAAAGGCCTGAGGACCAGAGCAACCCCGATAACCTCAACGATTCCGAGGACGATAACTACCTCCCCCCTGTCGAGGAGGAGGACATCCCGGAAGCCGATGACTTGGACATCCCTGATAACCATGAAGATCAGGAACTGTTCAGACAGCAGCTCATAGCGATGGCTCGCAGCCTGAAAGCTAAGGAACGGCAGCTCAAAGCCGAACAGGATGACCTCAATGATCGATGGACAAGGGTCTCCCAGCTGAGGAAGTACACGGTACCGGTCTGTCGGACCAGACCAAGAGCTATCCATGAAGAAGGCTGCTGCTGCAATTCGACGACGAGCTCACTGATACTCCGTCTCCAAAGCATACTCCATACGACAAGCCAGACCGCCCTCCTCGCGGGCGTGATCGGACGGCTTACGACACCGGTTATAGACCGGCGATACCCCGAAGACGGGGAAAGGAGCCACTAGAGCCCAATGACAGGTTCGACCTGCGAGATGACCTAGATCACAGAGCAGGCCGTACAAGATCCATCTACGGATCCAGAGGCTACTCACCCGATAGACGGGACGCGTACAGACCATGGCTTGACCGAAGTAACAACAGAGACCGGGAACTTAACCGAGCTAGAACAGACGCCGATTATAGGCGCGACATAGCTCGGGTTCGAGGCGCCGCTCACCCACTGTGTTTCACGGATGAGGTAATGCGGCATCAGTTCCCGGAGGGGTTTAAACCCGTGAACATCGAACAATACGATGGGACAACTGACCCAACCGTATGGATCAAGGACTTCCTCCTCCACATCCACATGGCTCGAGGAGATGATCTCCACGCCATCAAATATCTCCCCCTTAAACTTAAGGGGCCAGCTCGGCACTGGCTAAACAGCTTCCCCGAAAACTCGATCGGATGTTGGGAAGACCTGGAGGACGCATTCCGCTCTAACTTTCAGGGAACCTATGTTCGGCCGCCGGATTCCTCCGACCTAAGTAACGTCGTTCAGAAGCCCGGAGAGTCTGCTCGGCAATTCTGGAACCGGTTTTTGACCAAGAAGAACCAGATTGTCGACTGCCCGGACGCTGAGGCAATAGCCTCCTTCCGGCACAATATTCGGGATGAATGGCTGGCCCGCCAGCTCGGCCAGGATAAACCTCGGACTATGTCCGCCCTTACTTCCCTGATGACCCGCTTTTGCGCGGGCGAAGAGAATTGGCTAGCAAGACGCAGCCACAACTCCGAAGATCCCGGAACCTCCGAAGCTCGGGATGGCAACGGGAAGCCGAAGCGCAATAAGAATAAGCGCCGGCACAATAATAGTGATGCCGATGACACGGCTGTTAACGCTGGATTCCGCAACTCCCGACCTAGGCCGCGGAAAAAGCCTCCTAAAGGCAATCGCGACGGACCCACTCCGCTGGAAAAAATCATGGAAAGGCCTTGCCAAATCCACGGAACTCAAGAGAAGCCCGCCAACCACACACACCGCAATTGTTGGGTGTTTAAACAGGTCGGCAAGCTCCCACCCGAAGATCAAGGCAAGAGCCCTCAAAGCGAGGATGAGGATGAGCCTCGGGGTCCGATTGGTGGCGGTCAAAAGAAATTTCCTCCGGAAGTCAAGACGGTAAACATGATATACGCCATCCATATACCTAAGAAGGAGAGGAAACACGCCCTTCGAGAGGTCTACGCTCTAGAGCCCGTGGCCCCGAAGTATAACCCATGGTCGGCATACCCGATCACTTTTGATCGGCGCGACCACCCGACCAGTATCCGTCATGGGGGTTCGGCGGCCCTCGTCCTAGACCCCATTATATATGGGTATCACCTCACAAAAGTCCTAATGGATGGAGGAAGTAGCCTTAACCTGATTTACTCAGACACGGTGAAAAAGATGGGTATAGATCAGTCACGGATTAAACCCAGTAACACTACCTTTAAAGGAGTGATTCCAGGTGTCGAGGCCCGATGTACGGGCTCCGTAACCTTGGAAGTTCTGTTCGGCTCGCCCGATAACTTTCGTAGCGAGGACTTGATCTTCGACATAGTACCCTTCCGCAGCGGCTATCACGCCCTGCTCGGCCGGACCGCGTTCGCTCATTTCAATGCCGTCCCGCATTACGCATACCTCAAGCTCAAGATGCCAGGCCCCAAGGGGGTCATCACTGTTAACGGCAACACGGAGCGCTCTCTACGAATTGAGGAACATGCGCTGGCCCTGGCGGACGAATTTAGTTACAAATATGATCGGCAAGTCCCGGCATCTGCCGTAAAGGCACGCAAGGTTGGGAAGCGAGCTCGGCTTCAGGCCGAACTCTCAGAGCCTTCCTCTCCCCCTAAATAGGGACTCGCCCCCCATCGCACACCCCTAGGACCAGCGAAGTACGTGCCAAGAAGGCACAACTTCGCACTTAAAATTCTATGGGTAGCGGTGGGGAAACAAAGGTGGGAGTCCGGCTGGACCGAACTACTACCATTAAATATGTCTTCGGACACAACGCAGGGACCATTCAAAGGCCCGCCAATGGCGTAAAGCTTATCCATAATTCGGCGACTTCTCAAGACCTTGTTTGCAAGATCCGTTCGCCGCACAATACCACCCATCGAGATGCACCAAAGATCAGGAGTAAACTAGTAACATGACACATCGAGGACGTAAGGCCGCCAATCGAAGACCCCTGGTACAACCACTCCTGTAATCTCTTTTTTTCACATTCCTGTAAGCAGTTGCTTCGGCACTCCGAGTAATAAGAGTTGTTGAGAAAAAATATAGCATCATTTTACATGTTTGTCTGGTTGTCCTTTTCGGCACATATTTTCCTTTTTCTCCCTCTTCTCGCGATACTGTTCGTTATAATGTGATACCCCGGCCAATAGACCGGGGGCTCAAGTTTATAAAAAACCGCCTTATGTACAACCTATTGTGCGTTTGGCGTCTTGGAATTCACTCTATATGCATTGGTTCCAAACTATGTCTTGGGTCAATAGTTGGGTTGCCCGGCTCCCGTGAATGCCCCTTTACGTTCCGCTCGTTCGGCTAAAAGGGCAAAGGGAGCACCCCTGTGATTGTGTTTCCGGATAGTCTGGTCAAACACCTCAGGGGAGAAAGCCGAAAACTGACTGTCATAGTATGCGAGATCCGGTCTATGAATCCGAGCTCAAAGTGTTATACTTATATCCTCGTCGGAGGATAATCCGTGTTATACGAAGGGTTTGTTCTTCCTACAAACCATGTGATGTCGGCCTTAGCCGCGGTTCGTCCGAACATCACAACACTCCGGGGGCTAGTCATCAGCCCCCCGTAGTCCTTTTCGTGCCCCTACGGCTAAGTGAAAGAAATAAAGCACTATAGTCTGATTGCCTAGTCCGCCGCACTTTACCGCCTTCGGGTTCCGATAACTCGGCTAAGGGACACAATGAATTGGCAGAGACACCCCATGTAGTATCTACATGGGGGCTGAAGCCGACGACTCGCATCTTTCAGTTTCAAACGGCCACACAGGAGTTATAAAGGAATGCAAAAACATAAAAGCATAATAACTTATAACATTAAAACTTCGAAAAGTCTTCGGACGCATTACAACTCATTCAAACACATTATCGCCCGAACACTGTGACGCTATCACCCGAGCACCTTCCATTACTCCGGCGAAGTACAGCTCGGGGCGTCTATGCTCCTTCCCAGGAGGCGGCGGGGCGGTGGCTACCTTCATCGGATCCAGCCCCGGCCAGTGCACCTTGGCCTTGGCAAGGGCCATCCGGACTCCCTCGATGCAGGAGGAGCACTTCACGATGTCGAGGCGGGGCGAAGCGGCAATTAATTTCTGCACCAGGTCAAAGTAGCTGCCTGGCAGCGGCTCGCCAGGCCATAGGCGGATGCAGAGGTCCTTCAGGGCCGGCTCCGCCATCTGGTGCAGCTCCATCAGCTGCTTCAGTTGCTCCACGAGAAGAGGAGAGCGCTCGGGGGCTCCGAACTGCGCCCAGAACAGACGAGCTTCGTCTCCTTCTAACCTCGAGGCGAACAGTTGATTGGCATCCGCTATGCTCTTCTGGAGATCGGAGGAGGCGCCTGAGGAACGCCACACCTGGGTAAGCAATTTGAATTTGCTATCCCCGAAGACACAATATAATAAGTACGGCTTACCATCCGTTATGTCCTTCGCTTGGCGGACCTGCTCCTCATAGAACCGCCTGTCCACCCGCTCCTTCTGGAGGTCGATCTTCAAGGTGGACAGTTCGGCCGCGCTCACCTTGCCCTTCTGCTCAAGGGCCTCGCACTTCTGGCTGGCTTCCTTGAGCTCCTGCTGGACCTCCGCCACACGAGCCTCATGCTTGTCGCTGGTGGCTCGCAGGGCGGAGAGGGCGGTAGCCGCTTCTTTGGCGGCCGCCCTCTCGACCGCCGCTTCGTCCTTCGCCTGTATGAGCTCGGCCTTCAGCCTCTCCACCTCTTTCGCAGAAGCTGTGTAAACATTAACACTATGAAAACCTGCATTGACAGTGTTCGGGCAAAGGTGTTCGGATTTTGTTTTGACCTACCTTGTGCCTCGTCGAATCTTTTGTTGAGGGCATCAACTTCATCCTCGGAGCGTTTAAGCTTCCGATTCAGTTCGTCCAGCTCGGCGCCATTTACGGCCGCCGCCGATGACGAAGCTTGCATTACCCATACAATTGACATATCACATGGGTTCTATACTTCCGAACTATAGCCAATCCGATCATACGTCTGACCCTATTAGGGGATATTCTAAAAATTCCGAACACATAATTTGTATCTAGTTCGGAATCGGATCCATGATTGACCCCTAGGTAAGTTTTTCCTAACTCACCTAGGGCTCGGGGGCTGCCATGTATATAATAATAAAAATAAATAAAAACTTTGCAAATAAGAGTATCGCGTGGTTTACTTGAAAACCCGTCAGGAGACCCTTGAAGGCCTCCTTCAATCCGTTGTCGACGGACTGGATGCTCTACAATACCGCACCCATAAGGGTGCGGTGCTCCTCGGAGATGGAGGCGCTTGATAAAGCCTCCTCCATGACCGGCCACCCATTGGTCGGTGGCGCCGGTGGTGACCGGGTAACCCGATCACTAACCGGGGTTTGAACCAGTACCTCTGGAGGCATGGTGCTCTCCGGAGACACCTTCAGAGGGGACTGAGTGGCCGCTCGTCCGGCCTCCTCAGTGTCCGGGTGGGGGACCTCCCCCCGGTCTTCGGTGACCGAGGTGTTAGCCTCGGCCATAACATCATCTCCCCCGCCGCCGGTGCCTGGCTCCATAGGAGCGCGCTGGGACGACACCTCCGTGGCATCCTTTGCGGCACCTGGTGTAGCGGGATGCGACGCATTACCGCTCTCCGCTAGTTCGGCGGGAGGGGTCTCCCCGTCCGATATCTGATCGGTGGGAAGAACGCGCGGGGGGACTGAAAAGTCAATAAGTACCCGCGTGTTAATAAACTTTAAGCCTATTGAGAGACGAACAAGGGGTCTTCGGATCCTCACCTTCGGGTGGGGGGCTTGACCCTGGGTTTCCTTCGTGGAACCGCCTCGAAGTCGTCGGACTCAGTGTCTGAGTCTGAGCTGTCATCGGACAGAACCACCTGCGCCCGACACGCTTTCTTCTGGGCAGGAGGGGGTACCTCCTTTGGGGCGTCCGATGACGCCGCCCTCTTTCTTGCGAGGGGGGAATTGCCTTCCCCCTCGACTTCATCCTCCTCCTCTTCCTCCTGCTCCTCCTCTTCTTCTTCTTCTTCTTCCTCATGCTCCTCTTGATTCGAGGAGGCATGAGTTTCCCCGGACGCAGTCTCTGACTGGTCCCTAATGCGAAGGCCACTCCGGCCTGATTTCTTCTTCTTCTCCTTCTTCTCGGGGGCCTTGTACGGCTTCACCACGAGCATCTTCGCTAACAGCCCGGACCTAGCGTCTTCTTGCTGAGGTGCCGGACTATTGATATTCACGGTTTTCTTCAGCCATGACTGCAAAGGGTGATCGGAGAGAATGTTGTAAATCTCCTCTATGGAAAATAAAGCTGACCAAGCAAAGATTAAACCGTACCTCGGAGGCGGGTTTGGCGGCGTGCAGACCCCTGTCTTCTTCCTCGGATGGCCAGCTCTTCTGTGACTTGAAGAGAGCCTTCCACAGCTTCTCCCGCGTAGTGCGGAAGAGGTTCAGAATCGTGGGTGCGTCGTCAAGCTGACGATCCCACAAGGGAGTATCCCGGCGCTGGCAGGGGAGGATGCGTCTTCGGAGCATGACCTGGACCACATTGGTCAGCGTGATGTCCTTCTCGACTATGGAGACAACGCGCTTCTGCAGGTCGCTCACCTCCTTGCTCGGTCCCCAGCTAAGGCCCTTTTCAAGCCATGAAGCTAATCTGGTGGGGGGACCGGATCTGAATTCGGCAGGGGGAATCTGACCTTCTTCTCGTGGCTCGGTGATGTAGAACCACTCCCTCTGCCACACCTTGATTGTGTCGATGAAGGTGCCCGACGGCCATACAACACGGGTAAGCTTGCCGATGACAGCTCCGCCGCAGTCTGCGTGCTTCCCCCCGATGAACTTCGGCTTGACGTTGAACACTTTGAGCCAAAGCCCAAAGTGCGGCTCGACTCACAGGAAAGCCTCGCAAACGAGGAGGAATGACGAGATGTGCATGAAAGAGTTCGGCGGGAGGTCGTGGAAGTTGAGGCCGTAGAAAAACATCAGCCCCCTGACAAAGGTGTGGAGCGGGAAGCTCAACCCCCTGATGAAGTGGGGGAGGAAAACCACTCTTTCGCCCGGCCTGGGAGTGGGGATCACTTGGCCCTCCTCCGGTGTACGGTGGGGGATGTCAGCGGAGAGGTAGCCGGCCTTCTTGAGGTCGAGGATGTCCCGGTCGGTGACTGTGGAAGCCTCCCACTGGCCGTTGGATCCGGAGCCCGCCATTGGTGAGCTTAGAGGTGGGGGGGCGGAAAACTTAGATCTGTGCTTCGTAGGCGCAGAGGAATGGAAGGCAGAGAAGGTGAATGGGGAGCGTGAATAGGCTTTGGGGTTTTCTTCCCCTTTTATGAGCCTTATCGATTCAGTCTCTCCTCGCCGTGCTGTGAATCCCTCCGCTTCCCGAGATGTGCGGGCCGTTGCGTGCGCATGATTAAACATATCTCGTGTAAGACGGGACACGATCGGCACATTGATAGATCGTGTTGATTGAAATGGCCTCGAACCGCGAATCAAGTTTTTGTAACTGGTCTAGCGGTCTTGGTGGGCCGTGACCTTTCGTCGGAAAGGTCGTTAGGGGACATTACCTTACCCCTTGACGCTTGGCCTTCAAGGCCAGCCTATTCACAGTGTTCGGACGCGCCACTATTCGGAAAGCTACTTGTCATCGGAGGCCGAACTAAGTTCGGCGGGCAGAACTCACCTCGCAAGCCGAAGACTCTGATCGTGCGGAGCAATTGAAACTGGGACCCTTGGCGTTGGAGGCAAGTTCGGGGGCTACTGAGGGAGTCCTGGATTAAGGGGTCCTCGGGAGGCTGACCTATTTCTATGGGCCGGACTATATGGGCCACTTACCGAACACAAGATTCATTGAAGACCTTATCTCCAAGATGGAAGCTTCGGGAAGCATGGCTTGTACTCCACGTTTGATGTAGCGAATAGGCAGGTTTATCTCTTCGGCGTGTAACCGACCATGTGTAAACCCTAGATGCCCTCGGCGTCTATATAAGCCGGAGGGTTTTAGGTTGTAGGCATAGAACAAGTCATCTAGGGTTAGCTATTCGATCTCGAGGTAGATCAACTCTGTAACCCCCATATCATCAATATAATCAAGCAGGACGTAGGGTATTACCTCCATAGGAGGGCCCAAACCTGGGTAAAACCGTGTCCCCTTCGTCTCCTGTTACCATCGATTCTAGTCTCACAGATCGAGACCCCCTACCCGAGATCCGTCGGTTTTGACACCGACACCGGAGACATGCATGTGGAGTTTAAGAAATCAAGCCTCCCTAGAAGATACAAACCTAAGGTCCAATTTATCCCATCTCGTTTTCTGCAGGAGAGCAAGTTAGCATCGTGCAAAAAGATCTTAAAGCTTGAGTTGGAGAACGATGATCTAAGGGAGGAAAACTTTATGCTTAAATATAAGTTGAAGAAGAAGGCTTCCTCAACACCACCACCTTCTTCATCACCACCACCGAAGGAGACTTAAGCACACGGGTATGGGCACTCCCCTTGGCTTGAGCCAAGCTTGGGGGAGGTGCCCCGGTATCGTATCACCACCACTTTTATTCACCTTTGCCTATTTTAGTTCGATCTTTTGTTTCCCTTTGCTTTAGTTGAATAAAAGTTTAGCATGATCTATTTTCATGTGTTAGTTTCGTGGCCTAGCTATCTATGTAATCGTGTGAAAGTTATATAGTAAAGTTTAGTTTGAGTTTTTGCCTCTCTACTTTTTGGTTGCAATCAAAATAAAGGAAAAGAGAAATAAATGAAAAGAATCATATGCCAATCTTATGGTGAGTAATGACATCACATAAGGAAAGGTATAAGTAGTAAAATTTATTGGAGATTGATAAACATAGCATTGGTCAATGATGCAATTCATGAAAGAATTAATAAGGGAAGAGAAGATTCACATGCAAATACACTATCTTGGACATCTTTTATGATTGTGAGCCCCCATCAAATATTATATGTCAAAATTGTTGACGTTGGACAAGGAAGACAACGTAATGATTTATGTTTGTTCATATCCACATAGAAGTTATATTGTCATAGATCCTTTAACATGTGGTGCTTGCTCAATATCTTTGCTAGCCAAAAATTCCGCACTAAGTAGAGATACTACTTGTGCATCCGAAAACCCAAACCCAAATTCTTTCTTTGAGTGTCCACCATACCTACCTATGGATTGAGAAAGATCCTTCAAGTAAATTGTCATCGGTGCAACAAGGCAATAAAAATTGCTTATAAAAGTGTTTTGATCAATTAGTGTAAGAGAAAATTGATCGCTATACGAACTTATGATGGCAAAGTAATAAAAGCGACGGACTGCATAATAAAGGTTGCTATCATAGGGGGCAATATAGCGTGACGTTCTTTTACATTAAGGGATTGGGCATACAAACCAATAAGCGCATGACAACCTATGCTTCCCTCTATGAAGGGCCTATCTTTTAGTTTTATGTATTCACTTTTATGCAAGAGTCAAAGTATTTTTCCCTATTCCTTTTTTACTTTTTCTTTTGCAAGCACCATGTGGCGAGGAACGATCTAGGCACATATATCCAGTTGGATATGTGTGGGCATGAGTTATTATTGTTGACATCACCCTTGAGGTGAGTAAGTTGGGAGGCGAACCTATAATCCCCTATCTTCTTATGTGTCCGGTTGAAACTTTTTGTTCATGGGTATGCCATGAGCATTAGCAATCATAGAGGACTAAATGATGGTTGAGTGTGTGGACTTTCCAAAAGGCTCCGACATGAGACCCTTCCTGAAAATATGATGAATTGTAGTTGCAAAGTTGACTAAGAACATAGTTTGTTGGTTCCCAATAAGGTTTATGCTTCATACTTCTACGTTGTGATGAATTGTTACTTGCTCATGAGAAGCTATATGATATAAATGCATTGAAATAAGTTTTTATGATAGAGTTTGTTGCTGTTACGATAATAAACATGTCAGGACCGGTTTTCCAATAAAACCTTTATTGAAAAATCGCCCCTTCAGTCAGACCAGCACAGAAAATCTTTCGTACTGGTAGACAAATCCTTGATACAGAAATCCAGTAGTACTTAATATTATACAGGGTTGAGCTGAGGCTGCTCAACAATTTATTACAAGCACGCCAATATTAAGCATAAAGGCGGGTATGACACAATGGAAATGGTGGCATACTACTGACTCGTAAAATATGGTAGTGGTGGATATGTCACAATGGAGTGGGTGACATGACTCTAATATCTTACAACTCATCAAGCGTCGGAGTGAGGCTCGACGATTTTATTTGGGTAGCGGAAGCATATATAATAGAAGTGGCAAACTCCAGGATCGCAAGGGACTGACTGGGACTCCTCTAGGCATCGGACTCGCTATCGTACTCTTCATCCATAAGATCGCCTTCGTCAACATCTGGCCAAATCAACAAGCTAGGTGAGTACTTTGAATGTACTCGCAAGACAGTTTGGACAAAAGATATAACAAATGCAAACATGATGCTCATGAGCAGAATAGTAATACACACACATGCCTTAAATCTGCACAACAAGATAAATAAAAAGGAAGTCGGGCGGTAGTCCTCCCGAAATCCCAATAAAATAGAAGAAGACCGATCGGGTGTCTGAAGCGACGCCTCGAAAGGTAAAAATAAATTAACATGCCTCAGTCGGGCGTCGGGGCGACACCACATAAAGGGCTTATATCGAAAATAAATAATAAGAATGCCACAGTCGGACGTCTGAGCGACATCACATAAAGGGCTTATAATGAAAGTTAATAACAAGAATGCCACAGTCGGACGTCTGAGCGACATCACATAAAGGGCTTATATCGAAAATAAATAACAAGAATGCCACAGTCGGACGTCTGAGCGACATCACATAAAGGGCTTATAATGAAAGTAAATAACAAGAATGCCAAAGTCGGACGTCTAAGCGACATCACATAAAGGGCTTATATCGAAAATAAATAACAAGAATGCCACAGTCAGACGTCTAAGCGACATCACATAAAGGGCTTATAATGAAAGTAAATAACAAGAATGCCACAGTCGGACATCTGAGCAACATCACATAAAGGGCTTATATTTCATCATTCGAATACGAGTAATCCAGGAGGTAGCACCATCCCAAGGAATACTCGGTACCTAATAATAAACAGGTTAGTCCATCCACAGGAATAATATTCAACCAAGTTTATTTAACATATTAGTTCTCCAGAGACTGACACTGAGACCGACACTTGACATGTCTACCAACGTCCTTGACCGTGGACACGGCTATTCGAATAGTTTTGACTCTGCAGAGGTTGTACTCCTTACCCACAGCCAACGGATTTCAGTAGTCACAAAGGACTAGTTTCGTCTACGGTATTTTAGAAGAAAACACACCTAACCAGTACACACCCATTTCACATCCCGATGCTAGGTATCACCCTAGGCAACGTTCAAGAAAAACTTTAAGACGGGGAGGCCAACACCTCGAATAGCATGGGATCAAATTTATATCGCGCGCTACTAAGGGGTGCCCCCCTCTCGGTCCCAACCGGAAACACCCATGCCCCCTGACCGGATGACGGGCTTTAATCCAGGGCCATGGAACCCTCATCACGGCCCCTCTATTTGGTGTGTACATGGAAAGAGGTTTGCAACTTACTAAACCGTATTCTTTGCAGAAAACATGTGGCAGCACGAAAAGAAGGTGAACGGGAACAAGACTCGATCTATGTCAACACTGGAGTTAAACAGTTCCTTTGATAGTACCGGCATGCTCCAACAATACCAGCATACAACCTATCATGTCACCACATGACTAGGTTGTCCAATATTTCATGATCACATCAAGTTTGTAGCTCACTTGCAACTTATCATGCATGAAATATAACATTCATCATATGCTTATATAAACATGCCAGGAGAACAACCACTCAAGCAAACATGAAAAACACTCATCATATCAAAGGTTCAAACATGCTTGCCTGGATCGGAGTAGTCGGAATCTAGCTCGGCGAAGTTGACGGCACCGTCTCCTCCTTTGGTATCTACGATATACAAATATCCGAATACTAACGTAAATACCGTGCGCGCATAAAAGTTGTTCCAAATATGTTTCAAATAAATATGATAAAAAACTAGACAGAAAAATAAAGATGACAGAAAAAGAATCAACTCAAAATCATCTTTTGTTTAAAAGTTATAAAGGTTTTAGTCCAGGGACTAATCTGTTATAAACAGAAAACTATCCAGGGGGTCGTTTGATAAAAACAGAAAACGCTTCGGAAGGAATACGCCAAGCCAAGAAGAAAACGTACTTAGCCCGAAGGCGTTTTCAGAAAATGGTTCGAAAAGAAGGAAAGAGGCTGACGAGGGGGTCCCTCATGTCAGGTTTAAAACAAAGCTCGCCGGCACCAGAAGCAAACGGTGCACGCCGGCGACGATCAACGGCGAGCCAGAGGAGGGAAAGGGGGTGGTTGCACTCACGGGACTATTCCGCGTCGGTGGGTGGTGGAGGGAGGCGTCGGAGAGCACCATGGCGATGGCCACTACCTCTCCGACGGACGGCAACTTCGGGCGATGATGGATCTCACCGGACAGAGCTGCAGATGCCAAATTGAAGCGCGGGTCAGGGGAGTGGGTGCACTAGGAGGCTACTGACCAAATTTGAGCTGAGGAGATAGAGCAACTAGAGCGAATTTAGCCGGAGCCCGAATCGGATCGGGGCGGCCGGAGGCGAGGAAGAAGACCTACCCGAGGTCCTCTGAGGGGCTTGGCGTGGCTTTGAGGAGAGGTGGAGTGGTGCTGAGTTGCTGGATGGCTCGGGGGGCTCCTATTTATAGGCGGGCGAGGGGTGTGCCGCAAGCAAAATATCTCCAGCGAGAAATTACGGCGAGGTGGTGATCGAACGGAAGGTTACGGAGACTGGGCATCTTCGGATTGGTCCCCCGGTTCCATTTTTGAGCTAAGGTTGATCAAAGATGGCCTACCGCCATGGCCTCGACGGAACGGCCTCACGGGCGCACACCGGCTGCAGAAGGCGCGCTCCCTGTTTCCAGGCCACGACGACGGTTCTGCAGCGCGCACAGAGAGGAGGACGGCCACGCGTAGCTTGCTAGTGGTGTGGGCGGTGCTGGACGGCGCCGCTCCTCGCTGGGCTCTCTGGCGACCGCAGCGGGCGTCGCTGCCGTCGCTCACGCGGACGATGCACCCCTGCCAACTCACCACCGACGCTCGCAACCGTCCAGACGACCGTGCGGCACAATGGATAAGAAGGAGGAACAGGGAGCATGGCGCCAATGCGGCTACTGGCGAGATTGACGCCGGAGTCTGAAGAAAATGACACTGTCTCTGAAAACTTAACACTGAACTCTGAACTTTGACAGGAACAGTGCATGCCACCTGTTCGATGAAATGTTTAACGCACGTGGAAATTTTTTCTTGAGCTGAAACTTGGAGGGGTGGCTTCTTGATGCATCCAGAGGCTCCCTAAATTTTCTCAGAATTTTTGGAAGGTAGAAACAATGGTTTCCATCAAAAATGGCAAATCTGGTCCAAATTTGCAGTCAACAAATTTTGAAAATTTTGTACAGTGGACCAGCAGTTCTTTGGTGATTTAGGTTGAGGGTACTAAGAAGTAGCTAGGATAATTTATTTGGGACCAAAGATCAAAGGAATCTGATACTTCCTTTGTAAACCAGAGAGGTCCAAAATAAATTACAGAAAATAGTTTGAGGATAGAATAAATAGAAAGGAAATTAAAAATGGGTTGAACCTTGCTGGACTAAGTATAAGACTTGGTCCAAAAGTAGGGAGTATGGTTTGGGAAGGAAATTTGCAAAGTAGGTCATGGCAAGAGAGTAGCATAAGAGTATTTTTGAATAGGGAAAGACAAATCCAATTTCATAGGAATTCTTGTTAATAGAAGAAATAACAAAACAACTCAAAAGTACTTGTGTTGAACCAACACATGTTGCAAAAACCCTCAAGACCAAAATCAAGATTGAGAAGGTTTCATAAAAGATTTGTCATCACAAAGTTTTTTAGAAGGAGAGTCTCTTAGAAGAATTCAAATAACCTCCTTCAAATCAAATAAGGAATTTGGTAAAAATCAAATCAAAATTTTGGGGTGTTACAACACGTACCCCCTTAGGAAAAATCTCGTCCCCGAGATTTCAGCTGGTCCTCAAATGGGTGTGGGTGCTCTGCCCGAAGAAAATCATCTCTTTCCCATGTTGCCTCATCCTCGGTGTGATTGCTCCACTGAACCTTGAAAAATTTGATTGTATTCTGACAGGTCCTTCTTTCAGACTCTTCCAATATTTTTATTGGACGTTCCCTGTATGTGAGGTCTGGTTGAACGTCAATGCTCTCATGAGATACATGCTTCTCTGGGTTGCTCACACATTTCCTTAACTGTGAGATGTGGAACACGTCATGGACGTCTGACAGTTCTTCGGGTAGGTCTAGCTGGTAGGCCACTGTGCCTCTTCGTGCAATTATACAGAAGGGTCCCATAAATCGTGGTGCTAGCTTTCCCTTGACTTTGAATCTTTGTAGGCCCCTCATTGGGGATACTCGTAGATACACATATTCACCTGGTTCAAAACTGACTTCACGGTGTTTTTGATCATAATAACTCTTTTGTCGGCTCTGGGCTGTCTTGAGTCGGTCCCTGATTAATTTGACTTTTTCCTCAGCCTCCTTGAGCATGTCTGGGCCGAAAATACGGCTGTCTCCTGTCTCTGACCAATTAAGTGGGGTACGGCATCTTCGCCCATACAAGGCTTCAAAAGGTGCCATTTGTAGACTGGCTTGGTAACTGTTGTTGTACGCGAAGTCGGCATACGGCAAGCTTTCTTCTCAACTGGTTCCATAGGTGAGAACACATGCTCTCTGCATGTCCTCTAAAATTTGGTTCACACGTTCAGTGTGTCCTCCAGTCTGGGGGTGGTACGCTGTACTGAATACTAGTTGAGTTCCCAGAGCTTGTTGTAGGTGATCCCAAAATCTGGAGACAAACTGAGTGCCCCTGTCGGATATTATAGTCTTTGGAACTCCATGCAAACAAACAATACGGGAGAGATAGAGCCTGGCAAGCTTCTGTGTGGTGTGGGTTGTCTTCACTGGAATAAGATGTGCCACCTTGGTTAGCCTGTCGGTGATAACCCATATGGCATCATTTCCGCGTCATGACCGAGGTAGTCCGACAATAAAATCCATTCCAATTTCGTCCCATTTCCATTCAGGTATCCCGTTTGGCTGTAATAGTCCTGCTGGTTTTTGGTGCTCGGCTTTAATGCGCTGACATGAATCACAGCAAACAATGAATGCGGCTATATCCCTTTTCATACCGTGCCACCAAAAAATTTCCTGGATGTCCTTGTACATTTTCGTTCCTCCTGGGTGGATTGAATATGGAGCGGTGTGGGTTTCGGTCAAAATTTGTTGTTTGAGGTCTTCTATATTTGGTACGCATAGCCTGTCTCCGTACCATAATATTCCCTTGTCGTCTACGACAAATTCTGAGGCCTTGCCCATACTCACTTTTCTTTTTATGCCTTCAATGCTGGGGTGTTCGTGCTGAGCTTCTTTAATTTGTTCCATCAAGGTGTGCTGAATTTCCAAATTTGCCATAGTGCCTTCTGTGACTAACACCATGTTGAGTTTGGCAAATTCCCGCTGAAACTCAGGTCTTAAATTTTGTAGACTGCCACTGTTCAAGCTTGGGTTTCGACTGAGAGCATCTGCCATGACATTCGCCTTGCCTGGATGGTAGTGAATACCAACATCATAATCCTTCACTAATTCCAACCAGCGTCGTTGTCGTAAATTGAGTTCTGGCTGTGTGAAAATATATTTGAGACTTTTATGGTCCGTATAGATTTCACAATGATTCCCAAGCAAAAAGTGCCACCATTCCTTGAGTGCATGAATAACTGCTGCCAATTCCAAGTCATGAGTAGGATAATTTTCTTCATGCCAACGTAGTTGCCTGGAAGCATAGGCGACTACTTTGCCTTCTTGCATTAGTACGCATCCGAGGCCTTTCCTGGACGCGTCGCAATATACTTCAAAATTTTGGTGTATGTCCGGCATGATTAATACTGGGGCTGTTGTTAATCTCTTTTTCAACACTTGAAAACTTTTCTCACAGGCTTCAGTCCACTCAAATTTCTTATCCTTCTTGAGTAGCTGTGTCATAGGTTTTGCTATGGTGGAAAATCCCTCAATAAATCTTCTATAATATCCAGCCATTCCCAGAAAGCTTCGTATATCTGTTACGTTGGCTGGTTGTTTCCACTCAAGTACAACTTTGACTTTTTCTGGGTCCACGGCAACACCTTCTTGGGTTAGTACGTGGCCTAGAAAACCAACTTGTTTTAACCAGAAGTCACACTTGCTGAATTTTGCGTACAATTGATTTTTCCTTAATTCTCCCAGTACAATTCTGAGATGTTCAGCATGTTCTTCTGGTGTCTTGGAATATACCAAAATATCATCAATGAACACCACAACAAATTTGTCCATATATTTCATAAACACTTTGTTCATGAGGTGGACAAAATATGCGGGGGCATTTGTCAGTCCGAACGGCATTACTGTGAATTCATACAACCCGTATCTGGAGGTGAACGCTGTCTTAGGAATATCTTCTGTCCGTATTTTTAATTGATGATACCCCGACCTCAAATCAATTTTTGAGAAAACCTTGGCCTGTGCGAGCTGGTCAAATAAATCATTTATCCGTGGCATCGGATATTTGTTTTTGATGGTGACCATGTTCAGGGCTCGATAGTCCACACATAACCTCAGAGTTCCATCTCTTTTCTTGTCAAATAATACTGGTGAACCCCAAGGTGAGGAGCTGGGCCTGATATAACCTTTGTCCGGTAATTCTTTTATTTGCTTCTTTAATTCTACCAACTCGGATGATGCCATCCTGTATGGTTTCTTGTAGATGGGCTTGGTGCCAGGTGCTAGTTCAATGATGAACTCTATCTCTCTGTCTGGCGGCATACCTGGTAACTCTTCTAGAAATACATCAGGAAATTCACAGACCACTGGTACTTTACTTAATTCAGAAATATCCACCTTGTTCAATCTTGGTTGAAGTGATATTGGTCTTTCTAAAGCTGCAATTCTTATTGTCTTCCCGTGATGATGAGTGAGAATCACAGTCCGATTGAAGCAATCAATAAAACCCTTATTTGTTGTTAGCCAATCCATTCCAAGAATAACATCCAGTCCCTTGTTTTCTAGTACAATGAGGTTTGCCCAAAACTTTAATCCTTCAATCTCAATAATTACGTCTTGGCAGTAACTTTGAGTGATTTGCTTAATCCCGGGGGACTTGATAGTCATTGAATTTTCCAAAGGAAGGATCGGAAAATCATGTTGCAAAACAAATTTCTTGGAAATGAACGAGTGAGAGGCTCCAGAATCAAACAAAACTGTGGCAGGTATTGTGTTGACAGGGAACGTACCGATTACGATGTCCAGAGCATTCTGTGCTTCATCCTTGGTCACATGGTTCACGTGACCCTTCCTGTGGTTGTTATTGGGGTTGAAGTTGTTGCGCTTGGGAGCTGAATTATTTCCATTGCTGTTCGGCTTGGGGGCCGAGTTTCTTGGCTTTGGGCACTGCTTGGCATAATGTCCTTCCTCTCCACATGCAAAGCAGGTAACGCCTGGGCGATACGTAAATTCCTTGTCCCTTGCATGATTTTTTTTATTTGGGCTAGGTACATTGGTTGAGGATTTGTTCGCCCCATTTCTCTGGAAATCATTCTTGTTCTTGTTGTTGCGAGAATGAGCAGTCTTGTCCCTTTTGCGCTTGCGAATATCATCCAAGCTGCGACGCTCATTTTCCAGTGTAATGGCCTTGTCCACAAGCGTCTTGAAATCTGGGAAGGTGTGAACGACCAGCTGGCATTTTAGTGCTGGTGCAAGACCGTCCAGGATTTTTTTCATCTTTTTATTTTCAGTCATATGTTCTTCATTGGCATAACGAGATAATTGAGTAAACTGACTATTGTATTCAGTCACTGTCATGCTTCTCTGCTTGAGGTCATCAAACTCCCTTTTCTTGATCTTCATAACACTTCTGGGAATGTGCGCCCCACGAAAGTTTTCCTTAAATTCCTCCCAGGTGATGTTGTTTTCATTGGGGTGCATGTGTAGGAAATTTTCCCACCACGATGCAGCTGCTCCAGTGAGGTAGTGAGGTGCATAAAGTACCTTCTCACGGTCCGAACATTATGCAATTATTAATTTCCTCTCAATGTCTCGAAGCCAATCATCGGCCTCAAGAGGTTTATCAGTGTGAGAGAAAGTTGGGGGACGTGTCTTTTGTAGCTCAGATAATTTGGAATGCTGCTGGTATGGTTCGCGGTGATTTCCCATATTGATAATATGATTCATCATCTCTTGATGCTGCTGCTGGCTTTGCTCATAAAGGCGGCATACTTGAGAAAATGCTGCTTCATTGTCTTGCTGACTTGACCGTCCCTGTGTGAAATTGTTACCTGTCTGTGTACCATGATTTTCTTCTGGTGGACTTGGCATAGAACGGGTCCAGGGACGAGGCATTTTCCACTCTGGGGTATTTTTGCAGAACACATGAGAAAATCTATGTGGCAAAAATAAATAATTTTGCAAAGGCAGAAATTTAAATACTCCAAGATTTTTCAAGAAAATATTTGATTGCGCATGGAGAAGGACCGCACAGTACATATCTTACAAGCAAGCCATAATTATACAATACATCACTCAGGATGCGCATACACACTCCTGACATGTTATTTAGGCTAGTGCACTTCTCCGAATTCCTACATGATGCGCACACAGACTACTTCTCACCAAGCTTATATACATATAAGCATATCATACAAGCTGCTTCCTCACACTGCTGCTCGGCGTACTCAGTCGGAGATGGTAAAAACTTCTCTCGGCCTACCGAGGGTAAGTCCCAGAGGTGCTGGAGACTCAACCTCCTCCTCACGAATAGGCTCTAGGCACGGAGTACTGGGCTGTGGAGCTGGTGCGGGGGTGGCGGGTGGTGCAGCACTAACTGGGGTAGGAGCAATAACCTGGTCAAACTCCTCAGTGGTAGGCAGGCGGCGTGCGGTGGCTAAGATGGCAGGTTTGTAAGATGCTGCGGACGAGATGTACGATAGTGGTGGCGCTGTATGGAGGAGCTCCCTCCTGTTGGCGACACAGCCCTGAACTGAGTCCATACGAGCAGCCACAAAGTCGTCCACGAGGTTATCAAAAGTTGCCTCAAGAGCCTTGAGATACTCAACAAGCATCTCAATAGCTTCATCTCTCTCTCCCATAGCGCAAGCAAATGCATAGTGACACGTGTATGGCACGTGGCATGGGAGGTAGCGGTAGCGACGAGCCTTCATCGAAGGAAGAGCATCCCGGAGACGAGCAATTGCCTCATGGGCAGCCATCTGCATAGCATGCCTCTCCGTAGGCATGGCCCTCCCAACAAATCGGAAGTGGCGTGATTCAGAACACCCTCCCTTGAACTGCATCGCGGCCTGGTGCATAGACACGCTGTCGCTGAGCTTGTGCTGGTAGAGTGTGAACTCCGGACGAGTCGATGGCCCGATCGCAATCTTGGTGATGGAGCCGAGGAGCTTGATAAACCCCTCGGGCACATTGGTGAACACCTATGACTCACAGTCGCCGCCAGCCATCTACAAAAGTAGACAAAAATTCCAGATAGTCAAATCATAAATTTATGATGACTAACAGAAAAATTGCTACAATTTGTATAATGCTAAAATAATACTATTACGCTAATAACCGATTAGCGATCACACCTAGTGGCTTCCTACAGTCAGCCTGGCTCTGGTACCAAGGTTGTCAGGACCGGTTTTCCAAGAAAACCTTTATTGAAAAATCGCCCCTTCAGTCAGACCAGCACAGAAAATCTTTCGTACTGGTAGACAAATCCTTGATACAGAAATCCAGTAGTACTTAATATTATACAGGGTTGAGCTGAGGATGCTCAACAATTTATTACAAGCACGCCAATATTACGCATAAAGGCGGGTATGACGCAATGGAAATGGTGGCATACTATTGACTCGTAAAATATGGTAGTGGTGGATATGTCATAATGGAGTGGGTGACATGACTCTAATATCTTACAACTCATCAAGCGTCGGAGTGAGGCTCGACGATTTTATTTGGGTAGCGGAAGCGTATATAATACAAGTTGCAAACTCCAGGATCGCAAGGGACTGACTGGGACTCCTCTAGGCGTCGGACTCGCTATCTTACTCTTCATCCATAAGATCGCCTTCGTCAACATCTGGCCAAATCAACAAGCCAGGTGAGTACTTTGAATGTACTCGCAAGACAGTTTGGACATAATATATAACAGATGCAAACATGATGCTCATGAGCAGAATAGTCATACACACACAGGCATTAAATCTGCATAGCAAGATAAATAAAAAGGAAGTCGGGCGGTAGTCCTCCCTAAATCCCAATAAAATAGAAGAAGACCGATCGGGTGTCTGAAGCGACGCCTCGAAAGGTAAAAATAAATTAACATGGCTTAGTCGGGCGTCGGGGCGACACCACATAAAGGGCTTATATCGAAAATAAATAACAAGAATGCCACAGTCGGACGTCTGAGCGACATCACATAAAGGGCTTATAATGAAAGTAAATAACAAGAATGCCATAGTCGGACGTCTGAGCGACATCACATAAAGGGCTTATATCGAAAATAAATAACAAGAATGCCACAGTCGGACGTCTAAGCGACATCACATAAAGGGCTTATAATGAAAGTAAATAACAAGAATGCCACAGTCGGACGTCTGAGCGACATCACATAAAGGGCTTATATCGAAAATAAATAACAAGAATGCCACAGTCGAACGTATGAGCGACATCACATAAAGGGCTTATAATGAAAGTAAATAACAAGAATGCCACAGTCGGACGTCTGAGCGACATCACATAAAGGGCTTATATTTCATCATTCGAATACGAGTAATCCAGGAGGTAGCACCATCCCAAGGAATACTCGGTACATAATAATAAACAGGTTAGTCCATCCACAGGAATAATATTCAACCAAGTTTATTTAACATATTAGTTCTCCAGAGACTGACACTGAGACCGACACTTGACCTGTCTACCAACGTCCTTGACCGTGGACACGGCTATTCGAATAGTTTTGACTCTGCAGAGGTTGTACTCCTTACCCACAGCCAACGGATTTCAGTAGTCACAAAGGACTAGTTCCGTCTACGGTATTTTAGAAGAAAACACACCTAACCAGTACACACCCATTTCACATCCCGATGCCAGGTATCACCCTAGGAAACGTTCAAGAAAAACTTTAAGATGGGGAGGCCAACACCTCGAATAGCATGGGATCAAATTTATATCGCGCGCTACTAAGGGGTGCCCCCCTCTCGGTCCCAACGGGAAACACCCATGCCCCCTGACCGGATGACGGGCTTTATTCCAGGGCCATGGAACCATTATCACGGCCCCTCTATTTGGTGTGTACATGGAAAGAGGTTTGCAACTTACTAAACCGTATTCTTTGCAGAAAACATGTGGCAGCACGAAAAGAAGGTGAACGGCAGCAAGACTCGATCTATGTCAACACTGGAGTTAAACAGTTCCTTTGATAGTACCGGCATGCTCCAACAATACCAGCATACAACCTATCATGTCACCACATGACTAGGTTGTCTAATATTTCATGATCACATCAAGTTTGTAGCTCACTTGCAACTTATCATGCATGAAATATAACATTCATCATATGCTTATATAAACATGCCATGAGAACAACCACTCAAGCAAACATGAAAAACACTCATCATATCAAAGGTTCAAACATGCTTGCCTGGATCGGAGTAGTCGGAGTCTAGCTCGGCGAAGTTGACGGCACCGTCTCCTCCTTTGGTATCTACGATATACAAATATCCGAATACTAACGTAAATACCGTGCGCGCATAAAAGTTGTTCCAAATATTTTTCAAATAAATATGATAAAATCCTAGACAGAAAAATAAAGATGAGAGAAAAAGAATCAACTCAAAATCATCTTTTGTTTAAAAGTTATAAAGGTTTTAGTCCAGGGACTAATCTGTTATAAACAGAAAACTATCCAGGGGGTAGTTTGATAAAAACAGAAAACGCTTCGGAAGGAATACGCCAACCCAAGAAGAAAACGTACTTAGCCTGAAGGCGTTTTCAGAAAATGGGTCGAAAAGAAGGAAAGATGCTGACGAGGGGGTCCCTCATGTCAGGTTTAAAACAAAGCTCGCCGGCGCCAGAAGCAAACGGTGGACGCCGGCGACGATCAACGGCGATCCATAGGAGGGAAAGGGGATGGTTGCACTCACGGGACTATTCCGCGTCGGTGGGTGGTGGAGGGAGGCGTCGGAGAGCACCACGGCGACGGCCACTACCTCTCCGGCGGACGGCAGCTTCGGGCGATGATGGATCTCACCGGACAGAGCTGTAGACGCCAAATTGAAGCGCGGGTCAGGGGAGTGGGTGCACTAGGAGGCTGCTGACCAAATTTGAGATGAGGAGATAGAGCAACCAGAGCGAATTTAGCCGGAGCCCGAAGCGGATCGGGGCGGCCGAAGGCGAGGAAGAAGACCTCCCCGAGGTCCTCTGAGGGGCTTGGCGTGGCTTTGAGGAGAGGTGGAGTGGTGCTCAGTTGCTGGATGGCTCGGGGGCCTCCTATTTATAGGCGGGCGAGGGGTGTGCCGCAAGCAAAATATCTCCGGCGAGAAATTACGGCGAGGTGGTGATCAAACGGAAGGTTACGGAGACTGGGCATCTTCGGATTGGTCCACCTGTTCCATTTTTGAGCTAAGGTTGATCAAAGATGGCCTACGGCCATGGCCTCGACGGAACGGCCTCACGGGCACACACCGGCTGCAGAGGGCGTGCTCTCTGGCTCCAGGCCACGGCGACGATTCTGCAGCGCGCACAGAGAGGAGGACGGCCACGCGTAGCTTGCTGGTGGTGTGGGCGGTGCTGGACGGCGCCGCTCCTCGCTGAGCTCTCTGGCGACCGCAGCGGGCGTCGCTGCCGTCGCTCACGGGGACGATGCACCCCTACCAGCTCACCACCAACGCTCGCAACCGTCCATACGACCGTGCGGCGCGGTGGATAAGAAGGAGGAACAGGGAGCATGGCGCCAATGCGGCTACTGGCGAGATTGACGCCGGAGTCTGAAGAAAACGACACTGTCTCTGAAAACTTAACACTGAACTCTAAACTTTGACAGGAACAGTGCATGCCACCTGTTCGATGAAATGTTTGGCGCACGTGGAAACTTTTTCTTGAGCTGAAACTTGGAGGGGTGGCTTCTTGATGCATCCAGAGACTCCCTAAATTTTCTCAGAATTTTTGGAAGGTAGAAAGAATGGTTTCCATCAAAAATGGCAAATCTGGTCCAAATTTGCAGTCAACAAATTTTGAAAATTTTGTACAGTGGACCAGCGGTTCTTTGGTGATTTAGGTTGAGGGTACTAAGAAGTAGCTAGGATATTTTATTTGGGACCAAAGATCAAAGGAATCTGATACTTCCTTTGTAAACCAGAGAGGTCCAAAATAAATTACAGAAAATAGTTTGAGGATAGAATAAATAGAAAGGAAATTAAAAATGGGTTGAACCTTGCTGGACTAAGTATAAGACTTGGTCCAAAAGTAGGGAGGATGGTTTGGCAAGGAAATTTGCAAAGTAGGTCATGGCAAGAGAGTAGCATAAGAGTATTTTTGAATAGGGAAAGACAAATCCAATTTCATAGGAATTCTTTTTAATAGAAGAAATAACAAAACAACCCAAAAGTACTTGTGTTGAACCAACACATGTTGCAAGAACCCTCAAGACCAGAATCAAGATTGAGATGGTTTCATAAAAGATTTGTCATCACAAAGTTTTTTAGAAGGAGAGTCTCTTAGAAGAATTCAAATAACCTCCTTCAAATCAAATAAGGAATTTGGTAAAAAATCAAATCAAAATTTTGGGGTGTTACAACACCTACCCCCTTAGGAAAAATCTCGTCCCCGAGATTTCAGCTGATCCTCAAATAGCTGTGGGTGCTCTGCCCGAAGAAAATCCTCTCTTTCCCATGTTGCCTCATCCTCGGTGTGATTGCTCCACTGAACGTTGAAAAATTTGATTGTATTCTGACGGGTCCTTCTTTCAGACTCTTCCAATATTTTTATTGGACGTTCCCTGTATGTGAGGTCTGGTTGAACGTCAATGCTCTCATGAGATACATGCTTCTCTGGGTTGCTCACACATTTCCTTAACTGTGAGATGTGGAACACGTCATGGACGTCTGACAGTTCTTCGGGTAGGTCTAGCTGGTAGGCCACTGTGCCTCTTCGTCCAATTATACAGAAGGGTCCAATAAATCGTGGTGCTAGCTTTCCCTTGACTTTGAATCTTTGTAGGCCCCTCATTGGGGATACTCGTGGGTACACATATTCACCTGGTTCAAAACTGACTTCACGGTGTTTTTGATCATAATAACTCTTTTGTTGGCTCTGGGCTGTCTTGAGTCGGTCCCTGATTAATTTGACTTTTTCCTCAGCCTCCTTGAGCATGTCTGGGCCGAAAATACGGCTGTCTCCTGTCTCTGACCAATTAAGTGGGGTATGGCATCTTCGCCCATACAAGGCTTCAAAAGGTGCCATTTGTAGACTGGCTTGGTAACTGTTGTTGTACGCGAACTCGGCATATGGCAAGCTTTCTTCCCAACTGGTTCCATAGGTGAGAACACATGCTCTCAGCATGTCCTGTAAAATTTGGTTCACACGTTCAGTCTGTCCTCCAGTCTAGGGGTGGTACGCTGTACTGAATACTAGTTGAGTTCCCAGAGCTTGTTGTAGGTGATCCCAAAATCTGGAGACAAACTGAGTGCCCCTGTCGGATATTATAGTCTTTGGAACTCCATGCAAACAAACAATACGGGAGAGATAGAGCCTGGCAAGCTTCTGTGTGATGTGGGTTTGTAGGAGATATGCCCTAGAGGCAATAATAAATGTTATTGATTATCTCCCTGTTCATAATTAGGTTTATGTTCCATGCTATAACTGCTATGGTTCTCGAGTCTACAATAACCACGAGGCTCGGAGGAAGACTCATATGCACGTGTGGGATAATAAACGGTAAAATGTATTCCTAGTCAAGCCTCTATGACTGGCTCAAGTATTGCATGATGATCCTGTTTTCCTGATCATGGGCATGGCTATGCCGGCAATTTTGAGGGCACAATTGTTGGTAGAACACTTGTGTTGAATCGACCCGATTGATGTTATGCTATGAGATACATTCGTCATAAGTTTATGGTTAATAACACAGAGAAGTTAATGTTTGCATAATTCCTTAGACCATGAGAGTGTCGAGTTTCTTCATGCTTGCTTCATGAACTTTGGGGTTTGTTAAACGTCATCCGGAAATGGGTGGCTATTACGGCGGCTTACGGGTTCATGGAAAAGTATGTCAAGGGACTTGATAGCTCAAGATTGGGATTTGCTCCTCCGACGATGGAGAGATATCTCTGGGCCCTCTCGGTGTTACGGTATCCATCATCGTCTGGCCAGACACAGGGTGATTTGATCACAGGGATGCCGGAACACGGGAACGAGAAAAGAGAACAATACCGGCAACGAGGTAACTGGCATTGTGGAAAAGTGTTGATCCACGAGGATGCCGATGTTTCTCACCTCGGGTAATTGTAACATATCGCGAAGCAACAGGAATAGCTCACGGCAACTGGAGGTTCACTCGAATATTTATTCGTGTGGGTATAGGGATCGATATGGGTGTCCACGGCTCCGATGTTGATCATTGATCGGAAGGGGTTCCGGGTCATGTCTATGCTTCACCGAACCTATAGGGTCACACGCTTAAGGGTCATCTATCTGCTGAATACTAGACAGGGAGTCTGAGAGAAAATCACCGAAAAAGTTTCGGACGCCGGAAAAGTTTCGGACAGCGGAAAAGTTCCGCAGAGAGATCACCGGATGAGTTCTGGTGAAACTGACAAGTTGTTTCATAGGATACCATGAAGTCAAATTGGTTTTGGCACATGCCTGATAATTCTTGGAGGGTGCCAGAATCATTCTGGAAACTTTCTGGAATTTTCCGGGATGAAAACCGGAAATGTTCCGGAGCTGTCGAAACCGCTTCAGATGCTTTTCGCAGATGAAATCACTAAACCGGAATTGTTCCGGCTCGCGTTGAAAATTATTTTGGTGGGTACTAGAATTGTTCTAAGCCCACATGAATATTTTCAGTTCGATCAGACGCTGAAAAATGTCGTCGTGAATAGTGAAAGTGCTTTTTGGGATATTTTTGGAAAGCCACCTTTTGGGGCTTTGCTCCAAAAGATCTTGGGGATGACATGGATGGATAGGGGCCAATTTTGGGGCCCCACATGAGGGTGTGGCCGGCCACATGGTGGACTCCTTCATGGAGTCCCCCTTGTTCCTTGGTTTCACCTTTTAGGTCCTTGGGAAGGACTCCTTTCCATGTGGGTTTTGGGTTTTCTTGTAAAACCACCCTACCCCTTGGGTTTCCTATAAATAGGAGGTGTGTGGGCTGCCATAAAAGACACTCTTGCTCTCATACACAAAGCCATGCATGATCTGGCATTCTTCTCTCCCTCCCAGCGAAATAGTTTCGTAGAGCCGAAAGGCTGTCTGGGTTCCGACAGGAACTAGTTCTGGACGGCGAAGCCCTGCCGGATAGATGACACCGTATGTGTGCAACTCTGTAGAGAGATCGTAGTTTCGGTCTTAGTTCGAGAGTGCCTCCCGAAGGGCTGTCCGTGTGACCGTCCGAGTTTTGGAGGTCCTCCCAAAGGGCTGTCCGAGTGACAGTCCGAGTTTCGGAGGTCCTCCCGAAGGGCTGTCCGCGACACCGTCCGGGGGACTGTGTGACCGCCTCCCGGAGGGCTGTCCGCGGGGCAGATGAGGGTATACATCCTCGCGGTTGGGAGGTTGTAAAATCCTAGCTGCGGGGATCTGCACCGCCAATCGTCATCGACTCTACTTCCGCTGCGCTACGAGTCGGTAACGATAATGATCAAACCTTGTATGCAGTCTACATAGTGGTCCTGGGCTGGTGCATAGGTCGGAAAATTTTTGTTTTCTGTTGCGTTCCCCAACAGTGGCATCAAGAGCCGTGCTATGCGTAGATGCAGGTTGCGATCTAAAATACATAGAGATGTATGGGTGTTGCACAATATAATTAGGTAGTAGATGAGATCTATTGCTGAAAATTATTTGTGCGGGTAGCAGATGAAGTCTGTTACCCGATGTTCTTGTTGCTTCCCTCGAATTTGCATATTTCTGATCTTGATAACAGTATGGTGGAGTTTCAATGTTCTGGTAATCCGCGATCCTGATTGATCAACGAAGTGCTAACAGTTCATTGAATTCCACCGTAGTTAAAAAGAAAGATGAAATTTTGCAGACGAAAGGGCAATGCAGATGTGATCTGCACGGGGGTCACGCGTATGACAAAGTTTAGTATGGGGCTCGAGATTTTATTATCTCGTGTTTCATACACCCTGGAATGTTAATCTAGCGACTTGGATTATCATGCTTGATGATGGACGTTGGTAGCTTCGGTTTGTTTCGAAACCTTAGAAGCCACGTAAAATAAAATTTTGCATGGACCGATTAGAGGCGTCTAACTTGGTTTTGCAGGATGGTTTGCATGTGCATGTGATGTGGTATAGCAGTGTTCATAATAATTTGATTATGTATGAGATGACTATATGATGTAAATTGATTAACATGACCTGCGTGTCATGATTCGGCATGATGGCTGGAGCCATATGATTGCACTTTAATGACCTGCGTGTCAACCTTATGTAATGCACTTATTTTTATTAAGCTATAGAGATAGCAATATTATCTGGTGCATCGACAAGGTGGTGGCAATCTTCGCGAAGGTGAACACCAACGCGAATGCCGAAGACGAAGAAATGAAAGACTTCTCCGTCCGAAAGGGCTATACCATATCATGCTATTATGAATTGCCTGAGATGTTTATCCCTTATGATGCACCCTTCTTGATTGCGCGGTAGTCGCTTTTATTAGGGTGATCTCTCACAAAAATATCAAGTAGATAGTGTTCTCCCAAGTGTAGCACCGTCACGGCACCTAACTTTTCGGGGTACGCCATGGATGCATGGGTGCGAACGATTAGGGATGTGTGAGGCGGGTGAGTTGAGACCTCGCAGCGAGATCACTTGGTTGTCTTGACGTTCAGGCATGAGTGTCATGAGCTCGGAACACACGCATCGAAAGATGAACAAGAGTCACATGGAGATGTGATCGGCAAGTTGGCCTACCGATTAAAATTCCCGTCATGAGATGATGATTCTATGGCGATGAATTGAAGTCTGGATCTTGTATCACTCAAAATCAATTATGAGAGATATTGATTTGAGTGGGAGCGCACTGTAGAATTAACTTGTTTAATTCTCAGTGCAATTAATTATGAACCCTGTCTAAGTGTGATTTGCATAATAGTTGTAGAATAATGGCTCGCGTTTCCACCTTCCCTGTTAAAATTGAATAGCTGTTAAATATCTGGTTAAAACTTTACGGTTGGTAACGTAATATGAGGATTGTCCTCAAGAGTGCCGAGAAGGACTTTGTCCTATCGCATGCTTTCGGTATTCTCCCGCTAATGCTATGGATCATGTGACTCTCGTCCTTCGATCCAAAAGCTAGAATTCCTTTTCAGTCAAAGTGCAATATGTTTGCTTCCATGAGACCCGAACTTCGAAAGTTTGGATAGTTATGTGATATTCATGGAATCTGAAAATCATTTTCAGAGACAGACAAAAGCTAAAAGATATGAGATATCCAAAGCAATATTTGTTTGCAAACTGTTAGTAAAGGAGTTTACTATGCATTAAGACTGATAAGAGAGGGATCCAGAAGAACGCCAGTCATATGATGATGGTGAATAAAACAACAACTTAAAGAGAAAGGAAGTGTCCGAAGGGTGTTAGTGATGCTTTCATGCCTAGGAAGTCCGGGGCTAACGCCACTCTTAAGTTGGGTGCTTCTTCTAAGAGTAGGAGAAATACTGAAAGTTAAACTGTTAGAAGTATAATGGCAAAAGGAAAGTAGACTGGAATATCCAGCTCATGTATGAATGTCATACAAGTTTTTGATGTATAGAAGGCTGGTCAAAGATATAGTTCTTAGGAATTATGGTTAAACAAGTTAATCACTAATTCTTGGGTATTGTGAGTTAATCAAAAAGATACCCGCTCGATTGCATTCTGTTGCAACTCGATGTAAGAACTACTATGGCCTGAAAGACTAGCCAGGAATGAGGTTCAGATACACGCAGGGAACATAGTAAATGTTACTATGCCTTCCATCGGTGTATTCCCTATGTATTTACTTTCATAATTCATTTTAGAGTTTTACACTCTAGCCCATTGCATAAAGTATCTTGCAAGAAGGTTATTCATAAGAGAACTTTTGATGTTCGATGTTATGAATAACATAAGGGCCATACTTTCATTATGAATGAGACGTATGTTATGAATATTGATAATAATACATTACCTCTGTATTTACTTTCATAATTCATTTAGAGTTTCATACACTCTAGCCCTTTGCATAAGGTATTTTGCAAGAAGGTTATTCATAAGAGAACTTTTGATGTTCGGTGTTATGAATAACATGAAGGGCCATGATTCCATACAGGATGGGATGTATGCTATGAATATTGATGGTAATATGATACATCCATAACACTGACGCTAAATGTCGCAAGACTAAAAGAATACCACACAAGTGTGGCACTGCATTTGGTCACATTGGAGAAGACCGCATGAAAATTCCATTATGATGGATTTCGAAGTCGTTTGATTTTGAATCATCTGACACTTGCAACTTTCCTCTGAAAAGTGAAGTGACTGAAATACCGTTCACAGGCCATAAGGAACGAGCAAAGAACATATTGGTGATCATACATTATGATGTGTGTAGTCCAATAAATGTTGTTGCAGGTAGTGGATTTATCTATCTTCAGAAATGACTCAAGAAGATATGTGGACATTTACTTGTTGAGACGTAAGTCTGGATCTTTTTGAATTCATTCATAAGGTTTTCAAAAATGAAGTAGAAGTTGTTGTAACAAGAAAATTATGTTTCTACAATTCGATTGCAGAAAGGAATATTTGAGTTACAAGTTTAGCGAATGTCTGATGAGTTGTGAAAGGGGTTTCATAACTTGCACCTCCCGAAGCACCACTGCAAGTGGAGAGTCCGTGTAGATGTAATCGAACCATTTATGACATGGTA
Source organism: Elymus sibiricus (assembly GCA_039707655.1). Taxonomy (NCBI): domain Eukaryota; kingdom Viridiplantae; phylum Streptophyta; class Magnoliopsida; order Poales; family Poaceae; genus Elymus; species Elymus sibiricus. Next base: position 84,796,355 of record CM077665.1, read on the forward strand.
AGATCAAAGATGACATAAATAAATTTGCCATTATCCCTTTTATAGAGTGATGCTTTAGAGACTGCGGCTTTTACACTGAAAAGAGCTCCATCAGGTCTGTTGAAATGACGCCATGGTGTGGTACGCCCAACCATGTTATATCTTTTCTTAACAATTGGAATATGGGGCTTGTGTAAAAGGTTACAAACCTATTCCAAATCAGACAAGTGTTACTTTGTAAGGTTATCCCAAGTCATTGGGTATTCCCCCACCACTATACCGAGGCAAAGGTTTTTTGCCGCAAAACGGTATGCTTTTAAAGAGAATAGTTCTTACAAAAGGTGAGTGGGAGGATAGTGCAACTCGACGAGATAACCAGTATCTTCGTCATCAGGTCAAAAGAAAGGAACCTTGGAAGTGATTCCGGAGTTTCCTACTGCGACTGATACAGAAGCCTCTACATGAGATGTATGGACTTCGATCGAACTTGCAGCTGAACCACGTAGGCAAAGCTCGTGCAAACCTATCAGGTGCGCAAACGAGATATTGTTGTTAGACAACAGTATACCTACAATACACAAGGAAGCGTTGATGGGCCCTGACTCCGGAATTGGCTAAATGCCAATACAATCCGAGATAGTTTCCGTATAAGTGATTCGAGATTAAAATCTTGATACACCTTTCGGAAGACTTAGAGTCTAACGAATATTTATGGAACTAAAAACTGATACGGATAAAATGTTTTATCCATAAAGCTCGACTTGTTGCCATAACAAGTTCAAGGAGTTGACTACGATGAGATTGTCTCACCGTAGCGATGCTTGAAGTCGGTTCGGGTTGAACTAGCAATTAATACATATTTCAATCATGAGATATGAAACATGGATGACAAAAAGATTTCCATCTGATGGAAATGAAACCTAGGACTTGTATGTGATACAGTCCAAAGTAATTTGTCGATCCAGAGGATGCTAGTAAGTATGCAAACTTCAGAGTTCCAGCGATGGACAGAAGAGAGCAAAGTGGAGTTGGAATCTTCGTTTTTGATGAAATGGTCAAGGGGGTTTGACTTCATCAAATGGGTATCGAAGATGCTTGTGATTCAAGAAAGTAAGTGGGAGCATAATAATATTTCTAAAAACCTTGTGTACTAAACACATTGTTAATTGGAAATAAATTTCTTGACACGAATTAGGACTTCATTTGAAAATAGTTTTTCAATGAAGTGCTTAGGCTAAATAGCCTCAATATTAGGCATGATGATCTATGGAGATAGATTTACCTAATGGGGCTAAGCAATGAATACATATTGACAAGATGCTAAAACCTTTTAGCATTTAAAACGCCAAGGAGTGATTCTTGCCGAAGTCACATGGAAAGAGTTTTTGCAAGACTCGGTGTCCCAAAACACTGATGAGTAAAATACATGATGGAGATTCCACACACTCTTGTGTTTGGATTAACCATGTATTCCATGGTATGTAAAAACAAACAGATATGTCCAATACTCCAAAGTTGTTGCGAGTATAGATACCATAGTGATCAAAGTACTGATCATGGGACAACAGTGAAAGATGTCATTAAGTGCTAAGAGTAGTGCTGATGACATGTTTTCTCGCAAGTAGAGATTATGAAGTGCTCGTTGTAAGTGATTACATCGATACAGTCTTCATCAATGCTCCATCCGATTTTCGATTTAAATTGAGGGTTTTGTGTGATACACAATATGGTGGCACGGTAGTTGGAAATTGTTCCAAACAAGATACTGTGGCGAATTCTATAACAAAGGCTAAGTATGTTGATGCTTAAGAAGTGACAAAGAAGTTGTTGAATCATATAGTTCATTCATGAACTTAGTATGGTTCCAAGATGACTTTGGTCTATGGGACACTATTGCAGATAGTTGCTCCATAGCTCAGTCTGAGGAATCAGGTTTCGACCAATGATTCACACATATGCAAGGCCAAGTCCAGACAAAATATGAATTTTGTGAAAGCGTGAAAACGCAAGGATATGCAAAGTTACACACAGAGCTGAAGTCGTCAGATCCGTTGGACATCTGGCTATACCACATGCGAAGCATATTTTACACCAGTATGCCATAGGTGTAAAGTGCATTAGCATTGACTAGATTATTGACTCTAGTTCAAGTGGGAGTCTGTAGGAGATATGCCCTAGAGGCAATAATAAATGTTATTGATTATCTCCCTGTTCATAATTAGGTTTATGTTCCATGCTATAACTGCTATGGTTCTCGAGTCTACAATAACCACGAGGCTCGGAGGAAGACTCATATGCACGTGTGGGATAATAAACGGTAAAATGTATTCCTAGTCAAGCCTCTATGACTGGCTCAAGTATTGCATGATGATCCTATTTTCCTGATCATGGGCATGGCTATGCCGGCAATTTTGAGGGCACAATTGTTGGTAGAACACTTGTGTTGAATCGACCCGATTGATGTTATGCTATGAGATACATTCGTCATAAGTTTATGGTTAATAACACAGAGAATTTAATGTTTGCATAATTCCTTAGACCATGAGAGTGTCGAGTTTCTTCATGCTTGCTTCATGAACTTTGGGGTTTGTTAAACGTCATCCGTAAATGGGTGGCTATTACGGCGGCTTACGGGTTCATGAAAAAGTATGTCAAGGGACTTGATAGCTCAAGATTGGGATTTGCTCCTCCGATGATGGAGAGATATCTCTGGGCCCTCTCGGTGTTACGGTATCCATCATCGTCTGGCCAGACACAGGGTGATTTGATCACAGGGATGCCGGAACACGGGAACGAGAAAAGAGAACAATACCGGCAACGAGATAACTGACATTGTGGAAAAGTGTTGATCCACGAGGATGCCGATGTTTCTCACCTCGGGTAATTGTAACATATCGCGAAGCAACAGGAATAGCTCACGGCAACTGGAGGTTCACTCGAATATTTATTCGTGTGGGTATAGGGATCGATATGGGTGTCCACGGCTCCGATGTTGATCATTGATCGGAAGGGGTTCCGGGTCATGTCTATGCTTCACCGAACCTATAGGGTCACACGCTTAAGGGTCATCTATCTGCTGAATACTAGACAGGGAGTCTGAGAGAAAATCACCGAAAAAGTTTCGGACGCCGGAAAAGTTTCGGACAGCGGAAAAGTTCCGCAGAGAGGTCACCGGATGAGTTCCGGTGAAACTGAAAAGTTGTTTCAGAGGATACCATGAAGTCAAATTGGTTTTGGCACATGCCTGATAATTCTTGGAGGGTGCCAGAATCATTCTGGAAACTTTCAGGAATTTTCCGGGATGAAAACCGGAAATGTTCCGGAGCTGTCGAAACCGCTTCAGATGCTTTTCGCAGATGAAATCACTAAACCAGAATTGTTCCGGCTCGCGTTAAAAATTATTTTGGTGGGTACTAGAATTGTTCTAAGCCCACATGAATATTTTCAGTTCGATCAGACGCTGAAAAATGTCGTCGTGAATAGTGAAAGTGCTTTTTGGGATATTTTTGGAAAGCCACCTTTTGGGGCTTTGCTCCAAAATATCTTGGGGATGACATGGATGGATAGGGGCCAATTTTTGGGCCCCACATGAGGGTGTGGCCGGCCACATGGTGGACTCCTTCATGGAGTCCCCCTTGTTCCTTGGTTTCACCTTTTAGGTCCTTGGGAAGGACTCCTTTCCATGTGGGTTTTGGGTTTTCTTGTAAAACCACCCTACCCCCTGGGTTTCCTATAAATAGGAGGTGTGTGGGCTGCCATAAAAGACACTCTTGCTCTCATACACAAAGCCATGCATGATCTGGCATTCTTCTCTCCCTCCCAGCGAAATAGTTTCGTAGAGCCGAAAGGCTGTCTGGGTTCCGGCAGGAACTAGTTCTGGACGGCGAAGCCCTGCCGGATAGATGACACCGTATGTGTGCAACTCTGTAGAGAGATCGTAGTTTCGGTCTTAGTTCGAGAGTGCCTCCCGAAGGGCTGTCCGTGTGACCGTCCGAGTTTTGGAGGTCCTCCCGAAGGGCTGTCCGAGTGACAGTCCGAGTTTCGGAGGTCCTCCCGAAGGGCTGTCCGCGACACCGTCCGGGGGACTGTGTGACCGCCTCCCGGAGGGCTGTCCGCGGGGCAGATGAGGGTATACATCCTCGCGGTTGGGAGGTTGTAAAATCCTAGCTGCGGGGATCTGCACCGCCAATCGTCATCGACTCTACTTCCGCTGCGCTACGAGTCGGTAACGATAATGATCAAACCTTGTATGCAGTCTACATAGTGGTCCTGGGCTGGTGCGTAGGTCGGAAAATTTTTGTTTTCTGTTGCGTTCCCCAACAGTGGCATCAAGAGCCGTGCTATGCGTAGATGCAGGTTGCGATCTAAAATACATAGAGATGTATGGGTGTTGCACAATATAATTAGGTAGTAGATGAGATCTATTGCTGAAAATTATTTGTGCGGGTAGCAGATGAAGTCTGTTACCCGATGTTCTTGTTGCTTCCCTCGAATTTGCATATTTCTGATCTTGATAACAGTATGGTGGAGTTTCAATGTTCTGGCAATCCGCGATCCTGATTGATCAACGAAGTGCTAACAGTTCATTGAATTCCACCGTAGTTAAAAAGAAAGATGAAATTTTGCAGACGAAAGGGCAATGCAGATGTGATCTGCACGGGGGTCACGCGTATGACAAAGTTTAGTATGGGGCTCGAGATTTTATTATCTCGTGTTTCATACACCCTGGAATGTTAATCTAGCGACTTGGATTATCATGCTTGATGATGGACGTTGGTAGCTTCGGTTTGTTTCGAAACCTTAGAAGCCACGTAAAATAAAATTTTGCATGGACCGATTAGAGGCGTCTAACTTGGTTTTGCAGGATGGTTTGCATGTGCATGTGATGTGGTATAGCAGTGTTCATAATAATTTGATTATGTATGAGATGACTATATGATGTAAATTGATTAACATGACCTGCGTGTCATGATTCGGCATGATGGCTGGAGCCATATGATTGCACTTTAATGACCTGCGTGTCAACCTTATGTAATGCACTTATTTTTATTAAGCTATAGAGATAGCAATATTATCTGGTGCATCGACAAGGTGGTGGCAATCTTCGCGAAGGTGAACACCAACGCGAATGCCGAAGACGAAGAAATGAAAGACTTCTCCGTCCGAAAGGGCTATACCATATCATGCTATTATGAATTGCCTGAGATGTTTATCCCTTATGATGCACCCTTCTTGATTGCGCGGTAGTCGCTTTTATTAGGGTGATCTCTCACAAAAATATCAAGTAGATAGTGTTCTCCCAAGTGTAGCACCGTCACGGCACCTAACTTTTCGGGGTACGCCATGGATGCATGGGTGCGAACGATTAGGGATGTGTGAGGCGGGTGAGTTGAGACCTCGCAGCGAGATCACTTGGTTGTCTTGACGTTCAGGCATGAGTGTCATGAGCTCGGAACACACGCATCGAAAGATGAACAAGAGTCACATGGAGATGTGATCGGCAAGTTGGCCTACCGATTAAAATTCCCGTCATGAGATGATGATTCTATGGCGATGAATTGAAGTCTGGATCTTGTATCACTCAAAATCAATTATGAGAGATATTGATTTGAGTGGGAGCGCACTGTAGAATTAACTTGTTTAATTCTCAGTGCAATTAATTATGAACCCTGTCTAAGTGTGATTTGCATAATAGTTGTAGAATAATGGCTCGCGTTTCCACCTTCCCTGTTAAAATTGAATAGCTGTTAAATATCTGGTTAAAACTTTACGGTTGGTAACGTAATATGAGGATTGTCCTCAAGAGTGCCGAGAAGGACTTTGTCCTATCGCATGCTTTCGGTATTCTCCCGCTAATGCTATGGATCATGTGACTCTCGTCCTTCGATCCAAAAGCTAGAATTCCTTTTCAGTCAAAGTGCAATATGTTTGCTTCCATGAGACCCGAACTTCGAAAGTTTGGATAGTTATGTGATATTCATGGAATCTGAAAATCATTTTCAGAGACAGACAAAAGCTAAAAGATATGAGATATCCAAAGCAATATTTGTTTGCAAACTGTTAGTAAAGGAGTTTACTATGCATTAAGACTGATAAGAGAGGGATCCAGAAGAACGCCAGTCATATGATGATGGTGAATAAAACAACAACTTAAAGAGAAAGGAAGTGTCCGAAGGGTGTTAGTGATGCTTTCATGCCTAGGAAGTCCGGGGCTAACGCCACTCTTAAGTTGGGTGCTTCTTCTAAGAGTAGGAGAAATACTGAAAGTTAAACTGTTAGAAGTATAATGGCAAAAGGAAAGTAGACTGGAATATCCAGCTCATGTATGAATGTCATACAAGTTTTTGATGTATAGAAGGCTGGTCAAAGATATAGTTCTTAGGAATTATGGTTAAACAAGTTAATCACTAATTCTTGGGTATTGTGAGTTAATCAAAAAGATACCCGCTCGATTGCATTCTGTTGCAACTCGATGTAAGAACTACTATGGCCTGAAAGACTAGCCAGGAATGAGGTTCAGATACACGCAGGGAACATAGTAAATGTTACTATGCCTTCCATCGGTGTATTCCCTATGTATTTACTTTCATAATTCATTTTAGAGTTTTACACTCTAGCCCATTGCATAAAGTATCTTGCAAGAAGGTTATTCATAAGAGAACTTTTGATGTTCGATGTTATGAATAACATAAGGGCCATACTTTCATTATGAATGAGACGTATGTTATGAATATTGATAATAATACATTACCTCTGTATTTACTTTCATAATTCATTTAGAGTTTCATACACTCTAGCCCTTTGCATAAGGTATTTTGCAAGAAGGTTATTCATAAGAGAACTTTTGATGTTCGGTGTTATGAATAACATGAAGGGCCATGATTCCATACAGGATGGGATGTATGCTATGAATATTGATGGTAATATGATACATCCATAACACTGACGCTAAATGTCGCAAGACTAAAAGAATACCACACAAGTGTGGCACTGCATTTGGTCACATTGGAGAAGACCGCATGAAAATTCCATTATGATGGATTTCGAAGTCGTTTGATTTTGAATCATCTGACACTTGCAACTTTCCTCTGAAAAGTGAAGTGACTGAAATACCGTTCACAGGCCATAAGGAACGAGCAAAGAACATATTGGTGATCATACATTATGATGTGTGTAGTCCAATAAATGTTGTTGCAGGTAGTGGATTTATCTATCTTCAGAAATGACTCAAGAAGATATGTGGACATTTACTTGTTGAGACGTAAGTCTGGATCTTTTTGAATTCATTCATAAGGTTTTCAAAAATGAAGTAGAAGTTGTTGTAACAAGAAAATTATGTTTCTACAATTCGATTGCAGAAAGGAATATTTGAGTTACAAGTTTAGCGAACGTCTGATGAGTTGTGAAAGGGGTTTCATAACTTGCACCTCCCGGAGCACCACTGCAAGTGGAGAGTCCGTGTAGATGTAATCGAACCATTTATGACATGGTAAGATCAAAGATGACATAAATAAATTTGCCATTATCCCTTTTATAGAGTGATGCTTTAGAGACTGCGGCTTTTACACTGAAAAGAGCTCCATCAGGTCTGTTGAAATGACGCCATGGTGTGGTACGCCCAACCATGTTATATCTTTTCTTAACAATTGGAATATGGGGCTTGTGTAAAAGGTTACAAACCTATTCCAAATCAGACAAGTGTTACTTTGTAAGGTTATCCCAAGTCATTGGGTATTCCCCCACCACTATACCGAGGCAAAGGTTTTTTGCCGCAAAACGGTATGCTTTTAAAGAGAATAGTTCTTACAAAAGGTGAGTGGGAGGATAGTGCAACTCGACGAGATAACCAGTATCTTCGTCATCAGGTCAAAAGAAAGGAACCTTGGAAGTGATTCCGGAGTTTCCTACTGCGACTGATACAGAAGCCTCTACATGAGATGTATGGACTTCGATCGAACTTGCAGCTGAACCACGTAGGCAAAGCTCGTGCAAACCTATCAGGTGCGCAAACGAGATATTGTTGTTAGACAACAGTATACCTACAATACACAAGGAAGCGTTGATGGGCCCTGACTCCGGAATTGGCTAAATGCCAATACAATCCGAGATAGTTTCCGTATAAGTGATTCGAGATTAAAATCTTGATACACCTTTCGGAAGACTTAGAGTCTAACGAATATTTATGGAACTAAAAACTGATACGGATAAAATGTTTTATCCATAAAGCTCGACTTGTTGCCATAACAAGTTCAAGGAGTTGACTACGATGAGATTGTCTCACCGTAGCGATGCTTGAAGTCGGTTCGGGTTGAACTAGCAATTAATACATATTTCAATCATGAGATATGAAACATGGATGACAAAAAGATTTCCATCTGATGGAAATGAAACCTAGGACTTGTATGTGATACAGTCCAAAGTAATTTGTCGATCCAGAGGATGCTAGTAAGTATGCAAACTTCAGAGTTCCAGCGATGGACAGAAGAGAGCAAAGTGGAGTTGGAATCTTCGTTTTTGATGAAATGGTCAAGGGGGTTTGACTTCATCAAATGGGTATCGAAGATGCTTGTGATTCAAGAAAGTAAGTGGGAGCATAATAATATTTCTAAAAACCTTGTGTACTAAACACATTGTTAATTGGAAATAAATTTCTTGACACGAATTAGGACTTCATTTGAAAATAGTTTTTCAATGAAGTGCTTAGGCTAAATAGCCTCAATATTAGGCATGATGATCTATGGAGATAGATTTACCTAATGGGGCTAAGCAATGAATACATATTGACAAGATGCTAAAACCTTTTAGCATTTAAAACGCCAAGGAGTGATTCTTGCCGAAGTCACATGGAAAGAGTTTTTGCAAGACTCGGTGTCCCAAAACACTGATGAGTAAAATACATGATGGAGATTCCACACACTCTTGTGTTTGGATTAACCATGTATTCCATGGTATGTAAAAACAAACAGATATGTCCAATACTCCAAAGTTGTTGCGAGTATAGATACCATAGTGATCAAAGTACTGATCATGGGACAACAGTGAAAGATGTCATTAAGTGCTAAGAGTAGTGCTGATGACATGTTTTCTCGCAAGTAGAGATTATGAAGTGCTCGTTGTAAGTGATTACATCGATACAGTCTTCATCAATGCTCCATGCGATTTTCGATTTAAATTGAGGGTTTTGTGTGATACACAATATGGTGGCACGGTAGTTGGAAATTGTTCCAAACAAGATACTGTGGCGAATTCTATAACAAAGGCTAAGTATGTTGATGCTTAAGAAGCGACAAAGAAGTTGTTGAATCATATAGTTCATTCATGAACTTAGTATGGTTCCAAGATGACTTTGGTCTATGGGACACTATTGCAGATAGTTGCTCCATAGCTCAGTCTGAGGAATCAGGTTTCGACCAATGATTCACACATATGCAAGGCCAAGTCCAGGCAAAATATGAATTTTGTGAAAGCGTGAAAACGCAAGGATATGCAAAGTTACACACAGAGCTGAAGTCGTCAGATCCGTTGGACATCAGGCTATACCACATGCGAAGCATATTTTACACCAGTATGCCATAGGTGTAAAGTGCATTAGCATTGACTAGATTATTGACTCTAGTTCAAGTGGGAGTCTGTAGGAGATATGCCCTAGAGGCAATAATAAATGTTATTGATTATCTCCCTGTTCATAATTAGGTTTATGTTCCATGCTATAACTGCTATGGTTCTCGAGTCTACAATAACCACGAGGCTCGGAGGAAGACTCATATGCACGTGTGGGATAATAAACGGTAAAATGTATTCCTAGTCAAGCCTCTATGACTGGCTCAAGTATTGCATGATGATCATGTTTTCCTGATCATGGGCATGGCTATGCCGGCAATTTTGAGGGCACAATTGTTGGTAGAACACTTGTGTTGAATCGACCCGATTGATGTTATGCTATGAGATACATTCGTCATAAGTTTATGGTTAATAACACAGAGAATTTAATGTTTGCATAATTCGTTAGACCATGAGAGTGTCGAGTTTCTTCATGCTTGCTTCATGAACTTTGGGGTTTGTTAAACTTCATCCGTAAATGGGTGGCTATTACGGCGGCTTACGGGTTCATGGAAAAGTATGTCAAGGGACTTGATAGCTCAAGATTGGGATTTGCTCCTCCGACGATGGAGAGATATCTCTGGGCCCTCTCGGTGTTACGGTATCCATCATCGTCTGGCCAGACACAGGGTGATTTGATCACCGGGATGCCGGAACACGGGAACGAGAAAAGAGAACAATACCGGCAACGAGATAACTGGCATTGTGGAAAAGTGTTGATCCACGAGGATGCCGATGTTTCTCACCTCGGGTAATTGTAACATATCGCGAAGCAACAGGAATAGCTCACGGCAACTGGAGGTTCACTCGAATATTTATTCGTGTGGGTATAGGGATCGATATGGGTGTCCACGGCTCCGATGTTGATCATTGATCGGAAGGGGTTCCGGGTCATGTCTATGCTTCACCGAACCTATAGGGTCACACGCTTAAGGTTCATCTATCTGCTGAATACTAGACAGGGAGTCTGAGAGAAAATCACCGAAAAAGTTTCGGACGCCGGAAAAGTTTCGGACAGCGGAAAAGTTCCGCAGAGAGGTCACCGGATGAGTTCCGGTGAAACTGAAAAGTTGTTTCAGAGGATACCATGAAGTCAAATTGGTTTTGGCACATGCCTGATAATTCTTGGAGGGTGCCAGAATCATTCTGGAAACTTTCAGGAATTTTCCGGGATGAAAACCGGAAATGTTCCGGAGCTGTCGAAACCGCTTCAGATGCTTTTCGCAGATGAAATCACTAAACCGGAATTGTTCCGGCTCGCGTTGAAAATTATTTTGGTGGGTACTAGAATTGTTCTAAGCCCACATGAATATTTTCAGTTCGATCAGACGCTGAAAAATGTCGTCGTGAATAGTGAAAGTGCTTTTTGGGATATTTTTGGAAAGCCACCTTTTGGGGCTTTGCTCCAAAAGATCTTGGGGATGACATGGATGGATAGGGGCCAATTTTGGGGCCCCACATGAGGGTGTGGCCGGCCACATGGTGGACTCCTTCATGGAGTCCCCCTTGTTCCTTGGTTTCACCTTTTAGGTCCTTGGGAAGGACTCCTTTCCATGTGGGTTTTGGGTTTTCTTGTAAAACCACCCTACCCCTTGGGTTTCCTATAAATAGGAGGTGTGTGGGCTGCCATAAAAGACACTCTTGCTCTCATACACAAAGCCATGCATGATCTGGCATTCTTCTCTCCCTCCCAGCGAAATAGTTTCGTAGAGCCGAAAGGCTGTCTGGGTTCCGGCAGGAACTAGTTCTGGACGGCGAAGCCCTGCTAGATAGATGACACCGTATGTGTGCAAATCTGTAGAGAGATCGTAGTTTCGGTCTTAGTTCGAGAGTGCCTCCCGAAGGGCTGTCCGTGTGACCGTCCGAGTTTTGGAGGTCCTCCCGAAGGGCTGTCCGAGTGACAGTCCGAGTTTCGGAGGTCCTCCTGAAGGGCTATCCGCGACACCGTCCGGGGGACTGTGTGACCGCCTCCCGGAGGGCTGTCCGCGGGGCAGATGAGGGTATACATCCTCGCGGTTGGGAGGTTGTAAAATCCTAGCTGCGGGGATCTGCACCGCCAATCGTCATCGACTCTACTTCCGCTGCGCTACGAGTCGGTAACGATAATGATCAAACCTTGTATGCAGTCTCCATACTGGTCCTGGGCTGGTGCGTAGGTCGGAAATTTTTTGTTTTCTGCTGCGTTCCCCAACAGGGTTGTCTTCACTGGAATAAAATGTGCCACCTTGGTTAGCCTGTCGGTGATAACCCATATGGCATCATTTCCGCGTCATGACCGAGGTAGTCCGACAATAAAATCCATTCCAATTTCGTCCCATTACCATTCAGGTATCCTGTTTGCCTGTAATAGTCCTGCTGGTTTTTGGTGCTCGGCTTTAATGCGCTGACATGAATCACAGCAAGTAATGAATATGGCTATATCCCTTTTCATACCGTGCCACCAAATTTTTTCCTGGATGTCCTTGTACATATTGGTTCCTCCTGGGTGGATTGAATATGGAGCGGTGTGGGCTTCAGTCAAAATTTGTTGTTTGAGGTCTTCTATATTTGGTACGCATAGCCTGTCTCCGTACCATAATATTCCCTTGTCGTCTACGACAAATCCTGAGGCCTTGCCCATACTCACTTTTCTTTTTATGCCTTCAATGCTGGGGTGTCCGTGCTGAGCTTCTTTAATTTGTTCCATCAAGGTGGGCTGAATTTCCAAATTTGCCATAGTGCCTTCTATGACTAACACCATGTTGAGTTTGGCAAATTCCCGCTGAAACTCAGGTCTTAAATTTTGTAGACTGCCGCTGTTCGAGCTTGGGTTTCGACTGAGAGCATCTTCCACGACATTCGCCTTGCCTAGATGCTAGTGAATACCAACATCATAATCCTTCACTAATTCCAACCAGCGTCGTTGTTCCGGCTGTGTGAAAATATATTTGAGACTTTTATGGTCCGTATAGATTTCACAACGATTCCCAAGCAAAAAGTGCCGCCATTCCTTGAGTGCATGAATAACTACTGCCAATTCCAAGTCATGAGTAGGATAATTTTCTTCATGCCGACGTAGTTGCCTGGAAGCATAGGCGACTACTTTGCCTTCTTGCATTAGTACGCATCCGAGACCTTTCCTGGACGCGTCGCAATATACTTCAAAATTTTTGTGTATGTCCGGCACGATTAATACTGGGGCTGTTGTTAATCTCTTTTTCAACTCTTGAAAACTTTTCTCACAGGCTTCAGTCCACTCAAATTTCTTATCCTTCTTGAGTAGCTGTGTCATAGGTTTTGCTATGGTGGAAAATCCCTCAATAAATCTTCTATAATATTCAGCCATTCCCAGAAAGCTTCGTATATCTGTTACGTTGGCTGGTTGTTTCCACTCAAGTACAGCTTTGACTTTTTCTGGGTCCACGGCAACACCTTCTTGGGTTAGTACGTGGCCTAGAAAACCAACTTGTTTTAACCAGAATTCACACTTGCTGAATTTTGCGTACAATTGATTTTTCCTTAATTCTCCCAGTACAATTCTGAGATGTTCAGCATGTTCTTCTGGTGTCTTGGAATATACCAAAATATCATCAATGAACACCACAACAAATTTGTCCATATATTTCATAAACACTTTGTTCATGAGGTGGACAAAATATGAGGGGGCATTTGTCAGTCCGAATGGCATTACTGTGAATTCATACAACCCGTATCTGGAGGTGAATGCTGTGTTAGGAATATCTTATGTTCGTATTTTCAATTGATGATACCCCAACCTCAAATCAATTTTTGAGAAAACCTTGGCCTGTGCGAGCTGGTCAAATAAATCATTTATCCGTGGCATCGGATATTTGTTTTTGATGGTGACCATGTTCAGGGCTCGATAGTCCACACATAACCTCAGAGTTCCATATCTTTTCTTGGCAAATAATACTGGTGAACCCCAAGGTGAGGAGCTGGGCCTGATATAAACTTTGTCCAGTAATTCTTTTATTTGCTTCTTTAATTCTACCAACTCGGATGGTGCCATCCTGTATGGTTTCTTGTAGATGGGCTTGGTGCCAGGTGCTAGTTCAATGATGAACTCTATCTCTCTGTCTGGCGGCATACCTGGTAACTCTTCTGGAAATACATCAGGAAATTCACAGACCACCGGTACTTTACTTAATTCAGAAATATCCACCTTGTTCAATCTTGGTTGAAGTGATATTGGTCTTTCTAAAGCTGCAATTCTTATTGTCTTCCCGTGATGATGAGTGAGAATCACAGTCCGATTGAAGCAATCAATAAAACTATTTGTTGTTAGCCAATCCATTCCAAGAATAACATCCAGTCCCTTGTTTTCTAGTACAATGAGGTTTGCCCAAAACTTTAATCCTTCAATCTCAATAATTACGTCTTGGCAGTAACTTTGAGTGATTTGCTTAATCCCGGGGGACTTGATAGTCATTGAATTTTCCAAAGGAAGGATCGAAAAATCATGTTGCAAAGCAAATTTCTTGGAAATGAACGAGTGAGAGGCTCCAGAATCAAACAAAACCGTGGCAGGTATTGTGTTGACAGGGAACGTACCGATTACGATGTCCGGAGCATTATGTGCTTCATCCTTGGTCACATGGTTCACGTGACCCTTCCTGTGGTTGTTATTGGGGTTGAAGTTGTTGCGCTTGGGAGCTGAATTATTTCCATTGCTGTTCGGCTTGGGGGCCGAGTTTCCTGGCTTTGGGCACTGCTTGGCATAATGTCCTTCCTCTCCACAGGCGAAGCAGGTAACGCCTGGGCGATACGTAAATTCCTTGTCCCTTGCATGAATTTTTTTATTTGGGCGAGGAACATTGGTTGAGGATTTGTTCGGCCCATTTCTCTAGAAATCATTCTTGTTCTTGTTGTTGCGAGAATGAGCAGTCTTGTCCCTTTTGCGCTTGCGAATATCATCCAAGCTGCGGCGCTCATTTTCCAGTGTAATGGCCTTGTCCACAAGCGTCTTGAAATCTGGGAAGGTGTGAACGACCAGCTGGCATTTTAGTGCTGGTGCAAGACCGTCCAGGATTTTTTTCATCTTTTTATTTTCAGTCATATGTTCTTCATTGGCATAACGAGATAATTGAGTAAACTGACTATTGTATTCAGTCACTGTCATGCTTCTCTGCTTGAGGTCATCAAACTCCCTTTTCTTGATCTTCATAACACTTCTGGGAATGTGCGCCCCACGAAAGTTTTCCTTAAATTCCTCCCAGGTGATGTTGTTTTCATTGGGGTGCATGTGTAGGAAATTTTCCCACCACGATGCAGCTGCTCCAGTGAGGTAGTGAGGTGCATAAAGTACCTTCTCACGGTCCGAACATTATGCAATTATTAATTTCCTCTCAATGTCTCGAAGCCAATCATCGGCCTCAAGAGGTTTATCAGTGTGAGAGAAAGTTGGGGGACGTGTCTTTTGTAGCTCAGATAATTTGGAATGCTGCTGGTATGGTTCGCGGTGATTTCCCATATTGATAATATGATTCATCATATCTTGATGCTGCTGCTGGCTTTGCTCATAAAGGCGACATACTTGAGAAAATGCTGCTTCATTGTCTTGCTGACTTGACTGTCCCTGTGTGAAATTGTTACCTGTCTGTGTACCATGATTTTCTTCTGGTGGACTTGGCATAGAACGGGTCCAGGGACGAGGCATTTTCCACTCTGGGATATTTTTGCAGAACACATGAGAAAATCTGTGTGGCAAAAATAAATAATTTTGCAAAGGCAGAAATTTAAATACTCCAAGATTTTTCAAGAAAATATTTGATTGCGCATGGAGAAGGACCGCACAGTACATATCTTACAAGCAAGCTACTTCTCACCAAGCCTATATACATATAAACATATCATACAAGTTGCTTCCTCACACTGCTGCTCGGCGTACTCAGTCGGAGATGGTAAAAACTTATCTCGGCCTACCGAGGGTAAGTCCCAGAGGTGCTGGAGACTCAACCTCCTCCTCACGAATAGGCTCTAGGCGCGGAGTACTGGGCTGTGGAGCTGGTGCGGGGGTGGCGGGTGGTGCAGCACTAACTGGGGTAGGAGCAATAACCTGGTCAAACTCCTCAGTGGTAGGCAGGCGGCGTGCGGTGGCTAAGATGGCAGGTGTATAAGATGCTGCGGACGAGATGTACGATAGTGGTGGCGCTGTATGGAGGAGCTCCCTCCTGTTGGCGACACAGCCCTGAACTGAGTCCATACGAGCAGCCACAAAGTCGTCCACGAGGTTATCAAAAGCTGCCTCAAGAGCCTTGAGATACTCAACAAGCATCTCAATAGATTCATCTCTCTCTCCCCTAGCGCAAGCAAATGCATAGTGACACGTGTATGGCACGTGGCATGGGAGGTAGCGGTAGCGACGAGCCTTCATCGAAGGAAGAGCATCGCGGAGACGAGCAATTTCCTCACGGGCAGCCATCTGCATAGCATACCTCTCCGTAGGCATGGCCCTCCCAACAAATCGGAAGTGGCATGATTCAGAACGCCCTTCCTTGAACTGCACCACAGCCTGGTGCATAGACACGCTGTCGCTGAGCTTGTGCTGGTAGAGTGTGAACTCCGGACGAGTCGATGGCCCGATCGCAATCTTGGCGATGGAGACGAGGAGCTTGATAAACCCCTCGGGCACATTGGCGAACACCTGTGACTCACAGTCGCCGCCAGCCATCTACAAAAGTAGACAAAAATTCCAGATAGTCAAATCATAAATTTATGATGACTAACAGAAAAATTGCTACAATTTGTATAATGCTAAAATAACACTATTACGCTAATAACCGATTAGCGATCACACCTAGTGGCTTCCTACAGTCAGCCTGGCTCTGGTACCAAGGTTGTCAGGACCGGTTTTCCAATAAAACCTTTATTGAAAAATCGCCCTTCAGTCAGACCAGCACAAAAAATCTTTCGTACTGGTAGACAAATCCTTGATACAGAAATCCAGTAGTACTTAATATTATACAGGGTTGAGCTGAGGCTGCTCAACAATTTATTACAAGCACGCCAATATTAAGCATAAAGGCGGGTATGACGCAATGGAAATGGTGGCATACTACTGACTCGTAAAATATGGTAGTGGTGGATAGGTCACAATGGAGTGGGTGACATGACTCTAATATCTTACAACTCATCAAGCGTCGGAGTGAGGCTCGACGATTTTATTTGGATAGCGGAAGCGTATATAATACAAGTGGCAAACTCCAGGATCGCAAGGGACTGACTGGGACTCCTCTAGGCATCGAACTCGCTATCGTACTCTTCATCCATAAGATCGCCTTCGTCAACATCTGGCCAAATCAACAAGCCAGGTGAGTACTTTGAATGTACTCGCAAGACAGTTTGACAGAAGATATAACAAATGCAAACATGATGCTCATGAGCAGAATTGTACTCCCTCCGTTCCTTTATATAAGGTGTATTTGTTTTTTCAAAAGTCAAACGAGTGCATGTTTGACCGAGTTTTTAGAAAAATATATCAATATCCACATTACGAAATTTATTTCATTTGATCCATCATGAAAAGTAGTTTCATATTTTATCTATTAGGTGTTGCAGATGTTGTTATTTTATTCTATAATATTGGTCAAAGATTCCAATAGTTGACTTGCACGGAAACCAATACACCTTATATTCTGGAATGGAGGGAGTAATACACACACAGGCATTAAATCTGCACAGCAAGATAAATAAAAAGGAAGTCGGGCGGTAGTCCTCCCGAAATCCCAATAAAATAGAAGAAGACCGATCGGGTGTCTGAAGCGACGCCTCGAAAGGTAAAAATAAATTAACATGCCTCAGTCGGGCGTCGGGGCGACACCACATAAAGGGCTTATATCGAAAATAAATAACAAGAATGCCACAGTCGGACGTCTGAGCGACATCACATAAAGGGCTTATAATGAAAGTAAATAACAAGAATGCCACAGTCGGACGTCTGAGCGACATCACATAAAGGGCTTATATCGAAAATAAATAACAAGAATGCCATAGTCGGACGTCTGAGCGACATCACATAAAGGGCTTATAATGAAAGTAAATAACAAGAATGTCACAGTCGGACGTCTGAGCGACATCACATAAAGGGCTTATATCGAAAATAAATAACAAGAATGCTACAGTCGGACGTCTGAGCGACATCACATAAAGGGCTTATAATGAAAGTAAATAACAAGAATGCCACAGTCGGACGTCTGAGCGACATCACATAAAAGGCTTATATTTCATCATTCGATTACAAGTAATCCAGGAGGTAGCACCATCCCAAGGAATACTCGGTACATAATAATAAACAGGTTAGTCCATCCACATGAATAATATTCAACCAAGTTTATTTAACATACTAGTTCTCCAGAGACTGACATTGAGACCGACACTTGACCTGTCTACCAACGTCCTTGACCGTGGACACGGCTATTCGAATAGTTTTGAATCTACAGAGGTTGTACTCCTTACCCACAACCAACGGATTTCAGTAGTCACAAAGGACTAGTTCCGTCTATGGTATTTTAGAAGAAAACACACCTAACCAGTACACACCCATTTCACATCCCGATGACAGGTATCACCCTAGGCAACGTTCAAGAAAAACTTTAAGACGGGGAGGCCAACACCTCGAATAGCATGGGATCAAATTTATATCGCGCGCTACTAAGGGGTGCCCCCCTCTCGGTCCCAACCGGAAACACCCATGCCCCCTGACCGGATGACGGGCTTTAATCCAGGGCCATGGAACCCTCATCACGGCCCCTCTATTTGGTGTGTACATGGAAAGAGGTTTGCAACTTACTAAACCGTATTCTTTGCAGAAAACATGTGGCAGCACGAAAAGAAGGTGAACGGGAACAAGACTCGATCTATGTCAACACTGGAGTTAAACAGTTCCTTTGATAGTACCGGCATGCTCCAACAATACCAGCATACAACCTATCATGTCACCACATGACTAGGTTGTCAAATATTTCATGATCACATCAAGTTTGTAGCTCACTTGCAACTTATCATGCATGAAATATAACATTCATCATATGCTTATATAAACATGCCATGAGAACAACCACTCAAGCAAACATGAAAAACACTCATCATATCAAAGGTTCAAACATGCTTGCGTGGATCGGAGTAGTCGGAGTCTAGCTCGGCGAAGTTGACGGCACCGTCTCCTCCTTTGGTATCTACGATATACAAATATCCGAATACTAACGTAAATACCGTGCGCGCATAAAAGTTGTTCCAAATATTTTTCAAATAAATATGATAAAAACTAGACAGAAAAAAAAGATGACAGAAAAAGAATCAACTCAAAATCATCTTTTGTTTAAAAGTTATAAAGGTTTTAGTCCAGGGACTAATCTGTTATAAACAGAAAACTATCCAGGGGGTAGTTTGATAAAAACAGAAAACGCTTCGGAAGGAATACGCCAACCCAAGAAGAAAACGTACTTAGCCCGAAGGCATTCTCAGAAAATGGTTCGAAACGAAGGAAAGAGGCTGACGAGGGGGTCCCTCATGTCAGGTTTAAAACAAAGCTCGTCGGCGCCAAAAGCGAACGGTGGATGCCGGCGACGATCAATGGCGATCCAGAGGAGGGCAAGGGGATGGTTGCACTCACGGGACTATTCCACGTCGGTGGGTTGTGGAGGGAGGCGTCGGAGAGCACCACGGCGACGGCCACTACCTCTCCGGCGGACGGCAGCTTCGGGCGATGATGGATCTCACCGGACAGAGCTGCAGACGCCAAATTGAAGCGCGGGTCAGGGGAGTGGGTGCACTTGGAGGCTGCTGACCAAATTTGAGCTGAGGAGATAGACCAACCAGAGCGAATTTAGCCGGAGCCCAAAGCGGATCGGGGCGGCCGGAGGTGAGGAAGAAGACCTCCCCGAGGTCCTCTGAGGGGCTTGGCGTCGCTTTGAGGAGAGGTGGACTGGTGCTGAGTTGCTGGATGGCTCGGGGGCCTCCTATTTATAGGCGGGCGAGGGGTGTGCCGCAAGCAAAATATCTCCGGCGAGAAATTACGGCGAGGTGGTGATCGAACGGAAGGTTACGGAGACTGGGCATCTTTGGATTCGTCCACCGGTTCCATTTTTGAGCTAAGGTTGATCAAAGATGGCCTACCGCCATGGCCTCGACGGAACGGCCTCACGGGCGCGCTCCGGCTGCAGAGGGCGCGCTCTCTGGCTCCAGGCCACGGCGACGGTTCTGCAGCGCGCACAGAGAGGAGGATGGCCACGCGTAGCTTGCTAGTGGTGTGTGCTGTGCTGGACGGCGCCGCTCCTCGCTGAGCTCTCTGGCGACCGCAGCGGGCGTCGCTGCCGTCGCTCACGGGGACGATGCACCCCTGCCAGCTCACCACCGACGCTTGCAACCGTCCAGACGACCGTGCGGCGCGATGGATAAGAAAGAGGAACAGGGAGCATGGCGCCAATGCGGCTACTGGCGAGATTGACGCTGGAGTCTGAAGAAAACGACACTGTCTCTGAAAACTTAACACTGAACTCTGAACTTTGACAGGAACAGTGCATGCCACCTGTTCGATGAAATGTTTGACGCACGTGGAAATTTTTTCTTGAGCTGAAACTTGGAGGGGTGGCTTCTTGATGCATCCAGAGGCTCCCTAAATTTACTCGGAATTTTTGGAAGGTAGAAAGAATGGTTTCCATCAAAAATGGCAAATCTGGTCCAAATTTGCAGTCAACAAATTTTGAAAATTTTGTACAGTGGACCAGCAGTTCTTTGGTGATTTAGGTTGAGGGTACTAAGAAGTAGCTAGTATAATTTATTTGGGACCAAAGATCAAAGGAATCTGATACTTCCTTTGTAAACCAGAGAGGTCCAA
The DNA here is from genome assembly GCA_039707655.1 of Elymus sibiricus. Taxonomy (NCBI): domain Eukaryota; kingdom Viridiplantae; phylum Streptophyta; class Magnoliopsida; order Poales; family Poaceae; genus Elymus; species Elymus sibiricus. The sequence goes on from CM077665.1 coordinate 84,816,768, forward strand.
AAGAAATTACAGAAAATAGTTTGAGGATAGAATAAATAGAAAGGAAATTAAAAATGGGTTGAACCTTGCTGGACTAAGTATAAGACTTGGTCCAAAAGTAGGGAGGATGGTTTGGGAAGGAAATTTGCAAAGTAGGTCATGGCAAGAGAGTAGCATAAGAGTATTTTTGAATAGGGAAAGACAAATCCAATTTCATAGGAATTCTTTTTAATAGAAGAAATAACAAAACAACCCAAAAGTACTTGTGTTGAACCAACACATGTTGCAAAAACCCTCAAGACCAGAATCAAGATTGAGAAGGTTTCATAAAAGATTTGTCATCACAAAGTTTTTTAGAAGGAGAGTCTCTTAGAAGAATTCAAATAACTTCCTTCAAATCAAATAAGGAATTTGGTAAAAATCAAATCAAAATTTTGGGGTGTTACAAAGCATGATGCTTCTATGTCCGTATTTTGTTTTTATCGACACCTCTCTCTCAAACCATGTGGACATGCTTTTCAATATCGGCTTTCACTTGAGGACAAGCGAGGTCTAATCTTGGGGGAGTTGATACGTCCATTTTGCATCATGATTTCCTACTGTTATTTACTTAGTTTTTTTGAATAATAATGCTTTGGGGAGTGATTCTAATGCCTTTTCTCTCATAATATGCAAGGTTTAAACAAAGAGGGAGAATACCGGCAGCTGGAATTCTGGACCTAAGAAAAGCACGTTAGAGATACCTATTCTGCACAACTGCAATGAAGCTGAAATTTTACGGAGATTATTTTTGCATTTAATAAAAAATACTGGAGCAGAAAACTACCGGAGGGGGCCTCCCAGGTGGGCACAACCCACCAGGACGCGCCAGGCCCCCCTGGGCGCGCCCTGATGGGTTGTGGCCACCTCGGCCCACCTCCGGTGCCCATCTTCTGTTATATGGTCACACTTGACCTAGAAAAAATCAGAGGAGGACTTTCGGGACGAAGCGCCGCCCCTCGAGGCGGAACTTGGGCAGGAGCACTTTTGCCCTCCGGCGGAGCGATTCCACCGGGGGAACTTCCCTCCCGGAGGGGGAAATCGAAGCTATCATCATCACCAACACCCCTCTCATCTTTGGGACGCTAATCTTCATCAACATCTTTAACAGCACCATCTCCTCTCAAACCCTAGTTCATCTCTTGTGTTCAATCTTTGTACCGGAACATCAGATTGGTACCTGTGGGTGACTAGTAGTGTTGATTACCTTGCGTAGTTGATTACTATATGGTTTATTTGGTGGAAGATTATATTTTCAGATCCATTATGCTATTCAATACTCCTCTGATCTTGAGCATGATTATTATTTGTGAGTAGTTACCTTTGTTCTTGAGGTCACGGGAGAAGTCATGTTGCGAGTAATCATGTGAATTTGATATGTGTTCGATATTTTGATGATATGTATGTTGTGATTCCCTTAGTGGTGTCATGTGAACGTCGACTACATGACACTTCACCATTCATGGGCCTAAGGGGATGCATTGTGGAGTAGTTATTAGATGATGGGTTGCTAGAGTGACAGAAGCTTAAACCCTAGTTTATGCGATGCTTCGTAAGGGGCTGATTTGGATCCAAACGTTTAATGCTATGGTTAGATTTTATCTTAAGACTTTTCTCGTAGTTGCGGATGCTTGCGAGGGGGTTAATCATAAGTGGGAGGTTGTTCAAGTAAGAACAGCACCCAAGCACCGGTCCACCCACATATCAAATTATCAAAGTAGCGAACACGAATGAAACAAATATGATAAAAGTGACTAGACGAAACTCCTGTGTACCCTCAAGAACACTTTGCCTATTACTAGTGATTGTTCTGGCCTGTCCTTTGCCTCAAAAGGATTGGGCTATCTTGCTGCACCTTGTTTACCATTACCGTTACTTGCTTGTTACCAATTATCTTGCTATCAAACTATCTGTTACCTACAATTTCAGTGCTTGCATAAATTACCTTGCTGAAAACCGCTTGTCATTTCCTTCTGCTCCTCGTTGGGTTCGACACTCTTACTTATAGAAAGGACTACGATTGATCCCCTATACTTGTGGGTCATCAAGACTCTTTTCTGGCGCCGTTGCCGGGGAGTGAAGCGCTCTTGGTAAGTGGAAATCGGTAAGGAAAACTTATACTACGTGCTGAAATTTATTGCTACTTGCCACTATGGAAAACAATCCTTTAAGGGGTTTGTTCGGGGTATCTTCACCTCGACCGGAACCACAATTAGTTGCCCCTCAACCTACAACACCTACTGAAAATGTTACTTATGAAATCCCTTGGGTATGCTAGAACAACTGCTTGCTAAACCTTATGCAGGAGATGGAACTGAACATTCTGATATGCACCTCTTATATGTGAATGAAATTTGTGGATTATTTAAGCTTGCAGGTTTACCCGGAGATGAAGTTAAGAAGAAGGTTTTCCCTTTATCTTTGGAGGGAAAAGCATTGACATGGTATAGGCTATGTGATGATCTTGGATCATGGAACCGGAATTGTTTGCAATTGGAATTTCACCAAAAGTTTTATCCCATGCATCTAGTTCATCGTGATCGGAATTATATATATAATTTTTGGCCTCGTGAAGGAGAAAGTATCGCTTTAGCTTGGGGGAGGCTTAAGTCAATGTTATATTCATGCCCCAATCATGGCATTCCGAGAGAAGTTATCATTCAGAATTTTTATGCTCGGCTTTCTCATAATGATCAATCCATGCTCGACACTTCTTGTGTTGGTTCTTATATGAAAAAGACTATTGAATTCAAGTGGAATCTCTTAGAAAGAATTAAACGCAACTCTGAAGATTGGGAACTCGACGAAGGTAATGAGTCAGGTATAAATCTTGAATTTGATTGTGTTAAATCTTTTATGAATACCGATACTTTTCACAAGTTTAGCACTAAATATGGACTTGACTCTGAGATAGTAGCCTCTTTCTGCGAAGCATTTGCTACTCACGTTGATCTTCCTAAGGAGAAGTGGTTTAAATATCATCCCCCTATTAAAGAAGAAATTAAAGAACCGGTCATAGCTAAAGAAGAAACCATCTTTTACAATGTCGATCCAGTTGTGCCTACCGCTTATATTGAAAAGCCACCTTTCCCTGTTAGGATAAAGGAACACGCTAAGGTATCAACTGTGGTTCGTAAGAGTGGTATAAGAGCACCTAAACCCCCTGAGCAAATTAAAGTAGAACCTAGAGTTGCTATGGTTAAAGATCTCTTGGTAGAAAATATTGATGAGCATGTTATCTACTTTTGTGATGAAGCTACTAGAATTGCTAAACCCGATGAAAAAGATAAACATAGACCCATAGAAGGCATGCCTGTTGTCTCAGTCAAAATAGGATATCATTGCTATCATGGTTTATGTGATTTGGGTGCTAGTGTGAGTGCTATCCCTTTTACCTTCTACCAACAAATTATGGATGAAATAGCACCTGCTGAAATGGAAGACATTGATGTTACTATTAAACTTGCTAATAGACACTATCACACCACTTGGGATTGTTAGAGATGTTGAAGTCTTGTGCGGGAAGGTAAAATACCCTACTGATTTTCTAGTCCTTGGTTCCCCACAAGATGACTTTTGTCCCATTATCTTTGGTAGACCTTTCTTGAGTACCTTTAATTCTAAGATAGATTGTGAAAAACAAACTGTCGGTGTCAGTTTTGGTAATGTCTCTCATGAGTTTAATTTTTCCAAGTTTAGTAGACAACCTCGTGATAAAGCTTTATCTAGTAAGGATGAAATAATTGGTCTTGCTTCTATTGTTGTGCCTCCTACTGATCCATTAGAACAATATTTGCTCGACCATAAAAATGATATGCACATGCGTGAAAGAAATGAAATAGATCAAATTTTCTTCGAACAACAACCTCTCTTGAAACACAATTTGCCTATTGAAACTCTTGGAGGTCCTCCTCCACCTAAAGGTGATCCTGTGTTTGAATTGAAACAATTGCCTGACACTTTGAAGTATGCTTATCTTGATGAGAAAAAGATATATCCTGTTATTATTAGTGCTAACCTTTCAGAACATGAAGACGAAAGATTATTAAAAGTTCTAAGGAAGCATCAGGCTGCTATTGGATATACTCTTGATGATCTTAAGGGCACTAGTCCCACTCTATGTCAACACAAGATTAATATGAAACCTGATGCTAAACCTGTTGTTGATCACCAACGGAGATTGAATCCTAAGATGAAAGAAGTGGTAAGAACTGAAATATTGAAGCTTTTGGAAGCAGGTATAATCTATCCCATAGCTGATAGTAGATGGGTGAGTCCCGTTCATTGTGTCCCTAAGAAAGGAGGTAGTACCATTGTTCCCAATGATAAGAATGAACTCATTCCACGAAGAATTGTTACTGGCTATAGAATGGTAATTGATTTTAGAAAATTAAATAAAGCTACTAGGAAAGATCATTACCCTCTAGCGTTCATTGATCAAATGCTTGAAAGACTATCTAAGCACACACACTTTTGTTACTTAGATGGATATTCTGGTTTCTCTCAAATACCTGTGTCACAATCCGATCAAGAGAAAACTACCTTTACTTGCCCTTTTGGAACCTATGCTTATAGACGTATGCCTTTTGGTTTATGCAATGCACCTGCTACCTTTCAAAGATGTATGACTGCTATATTCTTTGATTTTTGTGAAAAGATTGTGGAGGTTTTCATGGATGATTTTTCCGTCTACGAAACTTATTTTGATGATTGCTTAAGCAACCTTGATCGAGTTTTGCAGAGATGTGAACAAACTAATCTCGTCTTGAATTGGGAGAAGTGCCACTTTATGGTTAATGAAGGCATTGTCTTGGGGCATAAAATATCTGAATGAGGTATTGAGGTGGATAAAGCTAAAGTTGATGCAATTGAGAAAATGCCATGTCCTAAAGATATTAAAGGTATTCGAAGTTTCCTTGGTCATGCTGGTTTTTATAGGAGGTTCATTAAAGACTTCTCTAAAATTTCTAGGCCTCTTACTAATCTTTTGCAAAAGGATATTCCTTTTGTTTTTTATGATGATTGTGTGGAAGCCTTTGGAACACTCAAGAAAGCCTTAACCTCAGCACCTATCGTACAACCACCTGATTGGAACTTGCCTTTTGAAATTATGTGTGATGCTAGTGATTTTGCTGTTGGTGCTGTCCAAGGACAAAGAGTTGATAAGAAAATGAATGTTATCCATTATGCTAGTAAAACTCTAGATAGTGCCCAACGAAACTATGCTACCACTGAAAAAGAATTTTTACCAGTTGTGTTTGCCTGTGATAAATTCAGATCCTATATTGTTGATTCCAAAGTTATTGTTCACACCGATCATGTTGCTATAAAATACCTTATGGAAAAGAAAGATGCCAAACCTAGACTCATTAGGTGGGTTCTCTTGCTTCAAGAGTTTGACTTACACATCGTTGATAGGAAGGGAGCTGAGAATCCCGTAGCTGATAACTTGTCTAGGTTAGAAAATATTCTAGATGACCCACTACCTATTGATGATAGTTTCCCTAACGAACAATTAGCTGCAATAAATGTTTCTCAAAACACCCCTTGGTATGCTGATTATGCTAATTACATTGTCGCTAAATATATACCAACTAGCTTCACTTACCAACAAAAGAAAAAATTCTTCTATGATTTGAGACATTACTTTTGGGATGACCCACACCCTTATAAAGAAGGAGTAGATGGTATTATTAGACGTTGTGTACCTGAGCACGAACAGGAACAAATCCTACGGAAATGTCATTCCGAAGCTTATGGAGGACATCATGCGGGAGATAGAACTGCTCATAAGGTACTAAAATCTGGTTTTTATTGGCCTACTCTCTTCAAGGATGCCCGTAAGTTTGTCTTGTCTTGTGATGAATGTCAAAGAATTGGTAATATCGGTAAGCGTCAGGAAATGCCTATGAATTATTCACTTGTTGTCGAACCATTTGACGTTTGGGGTTTTGACTATATGGGACCTTTTCCTTCCTCCAATGGGTACACTCATATTTTGGTTGCGGTTGATTATGTCACAAAGTGGGTAGAAGCTATTCCAACTAGTAGTGCTAATCACCACACCTCCATTAAAATGCTTAAAGAGGTTATCTTCCCGAGGTTTGGAGTCCCTAGATATTTAATGATCGACGGTGGTTCACATTTTATTCATGGTGCTTTCCGTAAGATGCTTGCTAAATATGATGTTAACCATAGAATTGCATCACCCTATCATCATCAATCTAGTGATCAAGTTGAACTTAGCAATAGAGAAATAAAATTAATATTACAAAAAACTGTCAATAGGTCTCGTAAGAATTGGTCTAAGAAATTAGATGATGCACTTTGGGCCTATAGAACAACTAATAAAAATCCTATGGGTATGTCTTCATATAAAATGGTGTATGGGAAAGCTTGTCATTTGCCTCTAGAGTTAGAACACAAAGCATTTTGGGCAATTAAAGAACTCAACTATGATTTCAAACTTGCCGGTGAGAAGAGGTTATTTGATATTAGCTCACTAGATGAATGGAGAACCCAAGCGTATGAAAATGCTAGGCTATTCAAAGAAAAAGTAAAAAGATGGCATGACAAAAGAATCCAAAAGCGGGAATTCAAAATAGGAGATTATGTTCTTTTGTTCAACTCTCGTTTAAGATTTTTTGCAGGAAAGCTTCTCTCCAAATGGGAAGGACCATATATTATCGAAGAGGTTTATCATTCTGGAGCTATCAAGATTAATAACGCCGAAGGTACTAACCCAAAGGTGGTCAATGGACAAATAATTAAGCATTATATGTCAGGTACGCCTATTAACGTCGAAAGCAATGTTATCCAAACCATGACACCGGAGGAACACATAAAAGAAACCTTCCGGAACACTCCAAAATTCCTAAAAATAGGAGGTACGTGATACGGTAAGTAAACGGACTCCGAAAAATCCGCAAAAATATTTTTTGTCAGTTTTGGAATATTTTAAAATTTTGGAAATAAAGAAATAAACCGGAAGGTGAGCGAGGCGAGCACGATACACCAGGGCGCGCCAAGCACCCCTGGGTGCGCCCTGGTGGGTTGTGCCCACCTCGGATGCCTTCCTGACTCTGTTTTCCATCCATATAGTTGTTTTCCAACAATAAAAATTCTCTATATATATACCCCCAACTATTTTAACGACCGCATCGCAGAAAAATCCTCTGGTCTTGTTTTGTGCTGTTTCCCTGACAGGTCTGAAAATATGTCGTCTCAAGATTCGGAGGGGGAGAGCCATGTTGATCCCTATGTTTCAGATCCAAAGATCTTTAGGGAAATTTACCCCTATCTATGGACCTCGATGGAAAAAGAAGATGCTACCATGAAGGAAGTAAAGGATGATAGCTCTGAGGAAGAGGATGATCCATTACCTCAACCCGGAGACATGCATGTGGAGTTTAAGAAATCAAGCCTCCCTAGAAGATACAAACCTAAGGTCCAATTTATCCCATCTCGTTTTCTGCAGGAGAGCAAGGCAGCATTGTGCAAAAAGATATTAAAGCTTGAGTTGGAGAATGATGATCTAGGGGAGGAAAACTTTATGCTTAAATATAAGTTGAAGAAGAAGGCTTCCTCAACACCACCACCTTCTTCATCACCACCACCTTCTTCATCACCACCACCGAAGGAGACTTAAGCACACGCGTATGGGCACTCCCCTTGGCTTGAGCCAAGCTTGGGGGAGGTGCCCCGGTATCATATCACCACCACTTTTATTCACCTTTACCTATTTTAGTCCGATCTTTAGTTTCCCTTTGCTTTAGTTGAATAAAAGTTTAGCATGATCTATTTTCGTGTGTTAGTTTCGTGGCCTAGCTATCTATGTAATCGTGTGAAAGTTATATAATAAAGTTTAGTTTGAGTTTTTGCCTCTCTACTTTTTGGTTGCAATCAAAATAATGGAAAAGAGAAATAAATGAAAAGAATCATATGCTAATCTTACGGTGAGTAATGACATCACATAAGGAAAGGTATAAGTAGTAAAATTTATTGGAGATTGATAAACATAGCATTGGTCAATGATGCAATTCATGAAAGAATTAATAAGGGAAGAGAAGATTCAAATGCAAATACACTACCTTGGACATCTTTTATGATTGTGAGCCCCCATCAAATATTATATGTCAAAATTGTTGACGTTGGACAAGGAAGACAACGTAATGATTTATGTTTGTTCATATCCACATAGAAGTTATATTGTCATAGATCCTTCAACATGTGGTGCTTGCTCAATATCTTTGCTAGGCAAAAATTCCGCACTAAGTAGAGATACTACTTGTGCATCCAAAAACCCAAACCCAAATTCTTTCTTTGAGTGTCCACCATACCTACCTATGGATCGAGAAAGATCCTTCAAGTAAGTTGTCTGCAACAAGGCAATAAAAATTGCTTCTAAAAGTGGTTTGATCAATTAGTGTAAGAGAAAATTGAGCGCTATACGAACTTATGATGGCAAAGTAATAAAAGCGATGGACTACATAATAAAGGTTGCTATCATAGGGGGCAATATAGCATGACGTTCTTTTACATTAAGGGATTGGGCATACAAAGCAATAAGCGCATGATAACCTCTGCTTCCCTCTGTGAAGGGCCTATCTTTTACTTTTATGTATTCACTTTTATGCAAGAGTCAAAGTATTTTTCCCTATTCCTTTTTTCTTTTTCGTTTGCAAGCATCATGTGGTGAGGAAAGATCTAGGCACATATATCATGTTGGATATGGGTGGGCATGAGTTATTATTGTTGACATCACCCTTGAGGTGAGTAAGTTGGGAGGCGAAACTATAAGCCCCTATCTTCTTAGGGTTTTTTACATTTGTGGCCCTCGTTCCTTAGCTGTACTCATCCATCCCCACGCTCTTAGAATTTTCTCACTTTTCCCCACTCTATTGTCCAAAACCCTCACGAAAGAACACAACGGAGGATGCCGTTGGGTCAATGGTTTGACCGTTAACTCTGACTAGTGGTTCCGCGTCGTAAGGGCAACTCCAAATCGTACGCCCACGTCCGCTTGGGGCAAAACGGACAGACGGGCCGTCACTCGTGGCGGCGTCCAACCTACCCCCACCGCCCAAAGTATATGCGCACGCACGGTGGGGCCCGGTCGTCACCCACCCACCTTCGTGTCATCGTCCTACTTTAAGTGGAAACCCGTGGACCGGCCAGTCACACCCCACACAGTAGCTTCCGCTTCCAAAGCCAATCTTGCCCCCTCCTCTCCCTGCAGTTTTTAGAAACCCTAGCGCGCCGCCGTCACCATGACCTGGCCGTGGTCCTGGAAGGGGAAGCACGGCCATGAGGCCGGCTCATCCTCTGGTAGGTGCTACTCTGGTCGCTCTAGGAGCCCACCACCACCGCCGCCGCCGCCGCCGCCGCCGCCTACTCTGTCCGCTCCGCCCGCATTTGCAATCGGTCCGCCGGCCGCCCCGCAGCGCACGCGCCTGTACGTCGGCATGGAAATATGCCGGAGGTACTGGGAGACGGCCACGCCATTGCGTGGGGAGATGGCCACCTCCCAAACAACTGGAATCTGTCCGCGGATCGGGTTCCAATCCCCCTGGTGCCGATGAACGGCCGCGTTCACCGTGAGGAGATCGACCGACGTCGCGCGCACATGCCTCTAGATCTCCTCCATGACCCAAGGTACGGTGTCAACTCGCGGCTGTGGGATACGTGGCTTCACGACGAGCACGACCTGTGGCGGCAGTCTTTTTTTGCCGGTCGTCCACCTAGCCCACGGCGACGACGTGCTGCTAGCCCACCCCAAGTGCGCGGTCGTAGGCGTGTCCGCGGCCTCACCCCAACACCATCTCCGTCCCCGTCATCACCACCTCCGATGACCGAGGAGGAGGAGGCCGAGCTCATTAGGCGTGTCATGGAGGAATCCGCGCGCACGCACAATGAGCGTCAATGGACGGACATGGAGAGGGCGTTGGCCCTCTCTGCGGCCGGCGACGTGGCCATCCCTGAGTTGGAGATGTCCGTCGTCATCAAGGAGGAGGTGAAGGAGGAGGTGGCGGAGGAGCTGGCCCTTGTGGCGTGGAACCCCCGTCTGGTGGGCCAGTCGTGGGGATGGTCGGCAACTGGATCGGAGATGGCCGACGCGCTGGCTGTCCAGCCGTGGGCACCCACGCCGCCGCGGTCACCCGAACCGGAGCAGGAGCCACGGGAGGAGGTGTTGCAGGCACCGCAAGCGCCTCCGTCCTGGCAGGGGCCGTCAACCCACCTTTGGCAGCCGCCTCCCTACGTCAACCTCACTAGCGACGATGACGAGTAGGAAGGTGCTCCTAAAGATGGCGGCGGCTTCACCGGCGGGCGGAGTTGTCTATATTTTACATGTGTTATATTTTTATTTGTGTTTTTATATTAGTAGCTACTGGCATTGTGTATAATGCACTAGAACTATCGCCGGCCTCTGTGGTCGGCATTGATGCTTAATTAAAGCTAATGTATGGTGATGTGATCCACTACAAGGATCCGGGTCTATTGCAACAAAATCGTTTGTTGTAATACGTGCCGATTTGTGGCGATAAGTACCTATTACCACGAAACGACATTTGTTGGCAGCCGTTGCGACTGGACGCATGGTAATAGGTTATTGCCACAAAAAAAAGCAATTGTGGTTAATTAAAATTCGTGCAATTAAAGCTTGCAAAAATCCTAACTTAATATCTATAAAATTCGAATAATATATATTTCCATCGTTTTGATGCAACATCACACCGATGTTGCAATATCTTTCCGAATATTACCACAAATAGTTATTCTGTTGAAATACCTAGTCTCTATTACAACAAAATAACCGCCTCGCGCGATGGTATTTGTTTGTCGCAATATCGCTACCATATTGCAACGACGATGCAGTTTGTTGCAATAGTTAGCCACTTTTTTGCAACAATATTTGTAGCTAATGCAACGTCACGCCGATGTTGCAATATCTTCCCGAATATTACCATGAATACTTATTCTGTTGAAATACCTAGTCTCTATTACAACAAAATGACTTCCCTCGCGCAGCGTAATTTGTTTGTCGCAATACTGCTACCATATTGCGATGCCGATAAAGTTTGTTGCAATAAGACGCCTCTATTACAACAAAATTAGTATTTATCGCGACCAAACTAAGTTATGGCAATATGTGCAGCCTATTACCACAACTGGAGAATTTGTGGTAATATTGTGGTTTATTGCAACAAAAGGTAGTTGTAGCAATAAATTTTGTTGCAATAGACCAGAATCCTTGTAGTGTGATGTGATATGATGTGACCGGTATCACACTCGCGCCAGACTAAACAGCAGAGTTAAAACCAAACCAAATACGATTCTTATATTATCTTACCAAAAAGTTTGATAGGGTTAGGCAGATGCCCCATTATTCGTAAACAAGAAGAAATCCAGTGAATAAATACCTGCATCTGCAATAAGATAGATGGCCATCATCTAACCACTTATATGCCGCCAATCCTATGTGATGTTTGAATATGATGTGATTTGATGATTAATTAAGGTAAAAACTTGAATCTGAACTAACATTTGAATTATAAGAGACATGTTGAAAGAGGCCTAAGTTGTAATGATCATGTTACCCTATATTGAAATGATCTAACAGCAAACAAAACAAAAATAGACTCCTAAACCCTAACCCTAACCCTTTATTACAAAACCCATTTATATGAAGACGGTTTAAAATTTAAAAAATGAAAAATACGTTCGAATCCTTCTTACTCACACTGAAATGGAGCTCTGGAGAATTTTTTATTTTTTTTATTTTTCGTAAACATAAACCCACTGCGCTCTCTTCTCGAACTCTATACAACCCCGTACGTGATAGCTCATATGTGTGATGGAGTTTTCATGGAAATGCCCATAAACCAAGATTTTTATTTTTTGCCATAACCATGTCACATACAAAGTCATTGTGAGCAGGTTTTACATTTTTTTGAATTTAGTTCTGCTCATTTGAATTTGGAAACGGTAGCTCATCTCAAAAGAAGTTTTTTCTTAAAAAAGTCCCTAAACCGAGGTTTATATTTTTTAGGGTAACTATGTCTTATAAAATGACGAACAGGGAAGGTTTCATATTTTTTTGATTTTTTTGAATTAGTTAAGGTCATTTGAAAGTTGGTCAAAGTTAAGATAACCCCGCTGACCGGCTCAAAACCCCGCAGCATCTCTACAAACCCTAACGTCGAACTACAGCCGTCCAATCATACCCTAGCGCCAAGCGAAAACCGTCGGATATGGTCTTCTAGAAGGATATGGGCAGGCTACATGCAGGCTCCGCGCCGTTGGATCACAAGGACGGCTCTGCATCATTGGATCGTTGGGCGATCCGCGAGACGTTGGTTCTGCTCACCCACTCGGCCGTGGGAAATAAAAAAAAGTCCTGGTTGGTCCTTCGCTACGCGTTGACTGTCGAGGGAGGAGGCTCGCTCCAGCTCCCCGTCATTATCCATAGACGGCTATTTAAGCCGAAGGGCGTCCCCCAGCCCTAGCTCATCCGCCTGCTCCCTCTCCCCGCCGGCACCCGAGCACTCCCCTCTCCGAGCCCATCAGCCATGCCACCACGCTGCCAGTACTACACAGTCGAACAACGTCTCTTCCTCCTTCGGCAGGCCCAAATCCGGAGGCAAGCGAGGCTACCTCTGGAACCGGAGGAGGATTTCGAGGAGGGGTCGGAGATGGGGGATGAGGAGCCAGAGGAGGCGCCGCGGCAGCCGGAGGAGGAGGCGCCGCCGCAGGAGCCGAAGGAGGAGGCACCGCCGCGGCAGCCGGAGGAGGAGGCGCCATCGCAGGAGCCGGAGGAGGAGGCGCCGCCGGAGGAGCCAGAAGTGGAAGCACCGCCGGTCTACTATCTGTGGCCCGATCAAGTGGTGATCCTCAACTCCATCCGGCCAGAGCTGGCCCGGCGTCTTTGTCAGCAGCAGATGGAGGCAGCGCGGGCGGCGTAGGAGGAGGCGCAGGCGGACCAGGCTCCCGCGCAGGCGGATCAGACTCCGGCGCACGCGGATCAGGCCATCTTCGACGACGAAGACGCGTAGTGCACTACGTAGTATGTAGGATATATATTGTATGTTGCTATTATGCTCTCTGAGCTATGTTTAGTTGACTCTGGTTGCTGGTTCTATTCTATGCTTCAAAAAATATATTGCATGCTTTTGTACATGGAGGGAGTGACATATGGGTGGGTAAAAAAGGTGGGCGAAGCTCGCACGTAGTACTGCACCCTGGCCTTGGTCTGTGGCACCTGGAAGGTGGAGATGCATGCGAGAAGACAGGAACCAGCGGCAGCGACCGTTGCTGCATTCGTGGCGGCGCATCGGCGCATGCAGGCAGGCTAGCTGGATCACGTGGCATGCATAGCAGGCTTCCTGGCGGCGCACGTCGATCGGTATGCCCTAGAATTTAATTGCCACGCTGAATTGATGCTGCGGAGGTCAAAGGCTGAGACGGTGTGAACTGTGAATCGATCAAGGAGGCGCATGCGAGAAGAGACAAACTGGCAGCAGCGACAGTCGCTGCGTCCATGGCGGCTCACAGGAAGGCTGCGTCCGTGGTGGCTTGCATCGGCGTATGCACGCAGGCTAGCTGGATCATGTCGCGCATGCATAGCAGGCTTATCGTGGCGGCGTGCATCAGCGCATGGACGCGGGTGTTTAATTCAACGGCCCAAACGAAATCACGGCCAAACGGTCCAACCAGCACCACTGTCCAACGGGCGACACAGTCCAGCGCGGCCCCACACGTCAGAATGGTCAAAGGAGGGCGACACAGTCCAAACGTGTCCCCACTTGGCAGGTGCAATGGGCGACACAGTCCAGCGCGGCCCCACACGTCAGAGTTAATGGTCAAACCATTGACCCTACGGCATCCTCCGTTGTGCCATTTCTGAGGGTTTTGGACAAGGGAGTGGATAAAAGTGAGCAAAAGTTAAGGGCGTGGGGATGAATGAGTACAACTAAGGAACCAAGGGCACATGAATAGAAACCCCATCTTCTTATGTGTCCGGTTGAAACTTTTTGTTCATGGGTATGCCGTGAGCGTTAGCAATCATAGAAGACTAAATGATGGTTGAGTATGTGGACTTGCCAAAAGGCTCCGACATGAGACCCTTCCTAAAAATATGATGAATTGTAGTTGCAAAGTTGACTGAGAACATAGTTTGTTGGTTCCCAATAAGGTTTATGCTTCATACTTCTATGTTGTGACGAATTGTTACTTGCTCATGAGAAGCTATATGATATAAATGTATAGAAATAAGTTTTTATGATAGAGTTTGTTGCTATTATGATAATAAGCATGATGCTTCTATGTCCGTATTTTGTTTTTATCGACACCTCTCTCTCAAACCATGTGGACATGCTTTTCAATATCGGCTTTCGCTTGAGGACAAGCGAGGTCTAAGCTTGGGAGAGTTGATACGTCCATTTTGCATCATGATTTCCTACTGTTATTTACTTTTTTTGAATAATAATGCTTTGGGGAGTGATTCTAATGCCTTTTCTCTCATAACATGCAAGGTTTACTCAAAGAGGGAGAATACTGGCAGCTGGAATTCTGGACCTAAGAAAAGCACGGTAGAGATACCTATTCTGCACAACTCCAATGAAGCTAAAATTTTACGGAGATTATTTTTGCATTTAATATAAAATACAGGAGCAGAAAACTACCGGAGGGGCCTCCCAGGTGGGCACAACCCACCAGGGCGCGCCAGGCCCCCCTGGGCGCGCCCTGATGGGTTGTGGCGACCTCGGCCCACCTCCGGTGCCCATCTTTCGGTATATGGTCACACTTGACCTAGAAAAAATCAGAGGAGGACTTTCGGGACGAAGCGCCGCCGCCTCGAGGCGAAACTTGGGCAGGAGCACTTTTGCCCTCCGGCGGAGCGATTCCGCCGGGGGAACTTCCCTCCCGGAGGGGGAAATCGAAGCTATCGTCATCACTAACACCCCTCTCATCTTTAGGAGGCTAATCTTTATCAACATCTTCAACAGCACCATCTCCTCTCAAATCCTAGTTCATCTCTTGTGTTCAATCTTTGTACCGGAACCTCAGATTGGTACCTGTGGGTGACTAGTAGTGTTGATTACCTTGCGTAGTTGATTACTATATGGTTTATTTGGTGGAAGATTATATGTTCAAATCCATTATGCTTTTCAATACTCCTCTAATCTTGAGCATGATTATTATTTGTGATTAGTTACCTTTGTTTTTGAGGTCACGGGAGAAGTCATGTTGCGAGTAATCATGTGAATTTGATATGTGTTCGATATTTTGATGATATGTATGTTGTGATTCCCTTAGTGGTGTCATGTGAACGTCGACTACATGACACTTCACCATTCATGGGCCTAAGGGGATGCATTGTGGAGTAGTTATTAGATGATGGGTTGCTAGAGTGACAGAAGCTTAAACCCTAGTTTATGCGCTGCTTCGTAAGGGGCTGATTTGGATCCAAACGTTTAATGCTATGGTTAGATTTTATCTTAATACTTTTCTCATAGTTGTCGATGCTTGCGAGGGGGTTAATCTTAAGTGGGAGGTTGTTCAAGTAAGAACAGCACCCAAGCACCGGTCCACCCACATATCAAATTATCAAAGTAGCGAACACGAATCAAACGAATATGATAAAAGTGACTAGACGAAACTCCCGTGTACCCTCAAGAACACTTTGCCTATTACTAGTGATTGTTCTGGCCTGTCCTTTGCCTCAAAAGGATTGGGCTATCTTGCTGCACCTTGTTTACTGTTACCGTTACTTGCTTGTTACCAATTATCTTGCTATCAAACTATCTGTTACCTACAATTTCAGTGCTTGCAGAAATTACCTTGCTGAAAACCGCTTGTCATTTCCTTCTGCTCCTCATTGGGTTCGACACTCTTACTTATCGAAAGGACTACGATTGATCCCCTATACTTGTGGGTCATCACATACCCGCTTAACTGATATCTTAAAGATGGCCCCTTATGCAAAATACATGAAAGACATCATCACTAATAAAAGAAAGATACCTGAAGCTGAAATCTCCACCATGCTTGCTAATTATTCTTTTAATGCTGGAGTACCTAAAAAACTTGGAGATCCTGGAATACCAACTATACCTTGCTCCATTAAAAGAAACTATGTAAAAACTGCTTTGTGTGACTTGGGAGCCGGTGTTAGTGTTATGCCTTTCTCCTTATATATGTTGGGGCACGGATGCACACGATCACCTATGGGACCAGAGGCCCCTTTGTGGTTCGGCAGGGGGAGGTCACATTGCACAAAGAGCGGAGACCATGAGGTAGCATGACGATCAGGACGCTAGTGTTTTTACCCAGGTTCGGGCCGCTTTGAAGCGTAAAACCCTACTCCTGCTTTTGGTGGATTGATCAGAGGAACACGAAGAACACACAGCGCTCAATCCCGGCTAGGGTTGCCGTCGGGGAGAGCTGCTACGTGAGTACAAGTGTCCAAAGGTCCAAATCTTGAGCTAGGTCGCCTTGGGCCTCCTTTTATAGCTCAAGGGGCAACCACAATGGCAAAACATACATTGTCTGATGATTAGACAGCTAACAGAGCTATCATACCTAATTCTGGCACTTAGGACAAAATGCCATAAATGCAGTCTACGTGGCGTGCGGGGGTGCATCCCTGACAAGCTTCTACCACCGCTCTAGCTAACAATCGCACCACAGCTTGACACGCCTATGGACGGGTGTCAAGGGGGCATAACCTGTCTTCCAGCATGCCGCCACATGCTTAGCGAGAGCCACTTAGCCACCTGGGGCTTGACACCGCATCGACAAGTGATTGGCGTTGCGATGCGGTGGAGCGGTGGCCGATCGGCTCGCGCTTGCCGGGGGATGGCTTGCCGGGTCTTCCTGAAGGTGCACGCGCCTCGGTCCCCGGCAGGCACCGGGGATGGGCTTGGAGCGCTCTGGGCCCGTCCTGGGCTTGTTGCGTTGGTCTTGCCAGTGTTGCTTGGCCTTTTGTAGGTTGCTGTTGCCGGAGTCTGGGTCTTGAATGCTTGCTTGGTGGCGTGGTTGCTTTTCCCGACGGGCTCAGGTCATGAAGGTCGGAGGCTTATTGTCCGTGCACAAGTCAGGATAAATAAACACCCCTGTTTGTGTACCCCGACAGAAGCCCCCGGGCCTGAGCCATACGTGTCGCTTGGCATGTTGGGCTAGTGAAAGCACAACATGCTCCCTTGGTGGTTTTGATAATTCATGACAACATACATTGTCTCTTGGACTAATACTTTTACCTAGTGTATTTTAGATAAAGTCCATGGAGAGAAGGGTTGGAAAAAAGGGCTGTGTGGAAATACCCCAAGATGCAAGGAAATGGATTGGCAAAGCTTCAAGCAAGAGGACTCTTCATTTTACATTTGTGAGAAATCACTTTGAGTCCATAGGAAAGCCAATACTATTAAAAGGGGGTAAGGTATTGTTGGTGAACAAAATGCTCATACGTGCACAAGTGATAGTCACCAAAAGCACCCACAAGCTCTTCCACAAAAGTCTGTCCCAAGTCATATATCCAAAATCGGTGCAACCAACACTTTCCACTCGGTGCCACCGATTCCCAAACCCAGACAGACCTAAGCCAAACCCTAGCCTTTCGGTGCAACCGATTCTGCTTCGGCGCCACCGAGTTTGGGTTGCCAACTTTCTGTTACGCAAATTCACAAAATCGGTACCACCGAGTTTGTTGGATCGGCGTCACCGAGATTGGGCAATCTGACCATTGGTCACCTTATCAGTGCAACCGAGTTTTATATATCGGTCTCACCGAGTTGCCGCCTTTTGGTCACATCGGTACCACCGAGATTCACACATCGGTGTCACCGAGTTGGTCACTTTAGGTGTAACGGTTGGATTTTTGGAGATGCCTATATATACCCCTTCACCACCACCTACTCGAAAGAGAAGCACTCAAAACTATTCCATACTTGCCCCATCCAGTTTTCTGAGAGAGAGCCACCTACTCATGTGTTGAGATCATGCCATTCCATTCCAATCATATGAATCTTGATCTCTAGCCTCCCAAAGTTGCTTTCCACCAATCCCATCTCTTCCACCAAGCCAAATCTGTGAGAGAGTGATTGTGTGTTGAGGAGTCTATCATCTTGAAGCACAAGAGCAAGGAGTTCATCGACATTGCCGAGCCTATTACCTTTTGGAGGGTGGTGCCTCCTAGATTGGTTAGGTGTCGCTTGGGAGCCTCCTACTTCGTGTGTGGAGTTGAACCAAGAAGTTTGTAAGGGCAAGGAGATAGCCTATTTCGTGAAGATCTACCCATAGTGAGGCTAGTCCTTCATGGACGGAAGCCGCTATGGAATAGTCAAGGTTGCTACTTCGTGGACCCTTATGGGTGGAGCCCTCCGTGGACTCTCGCGACCGTTACCCTCCGTGGGTTGAAGACTCCATAAACGTGGACGTACGATAGCACCACCTATCGGAACCACGGGAAAAATCTTTGCGTCTCCAATTGCGTTTGATCTTCATATCTCATCTCTTTACTTCATGTGCAATGTCTTTATTTTCCGCTGCCATATTCGTAGACATGCATGTGTAGGGTGTGCTTGACTTGCTATGATTGTTAAAATCTGCCAACCAATTACCTTGGGAAAAGGTTAGGTTTTTAATTCCTGCTAGTAGTCTATTCACCCCCCTCTAGACAATCTTCTAGTGATCCCACAATTGGTATCAGAGCATTGGTCTCCATTGCTTCGGTTTAATCACCGTGGAGGAAGATGGATGTGTCTAGTATAGGGAGTTTGAGTTGTAGAGTGCCTATCCTTGATGGAGAGTACTATAGTCAATGGAAAACCTTGATGCTTGAGCTGTTTAATGAATTTCAATTGAGCAAATATGTTAAGAGCCCCTATATACCTCCCATTGATCCTTTACATCCCACACACGAAGAGGAAATTGATATGCTATGCAATCTTAGAACTGTTAATCTCATTGTTAGAGCATTGCCTAGAAACGTTCTTAATCAAATGAAGAATTTTGAATGTGCCTATACTTTGTGGAATGACTAGGAGAAATGATATCCAAGTTATTCATTGAGTAATCTTGATGAAATTCTTCATAAAACTATTGCCTTTCACCAAATGACGCCTAGTGATCCCAAGTTTGATTATTGTCTATTTGAGCTTAGAGACCTCATGCGTGCTAAAGGAGATGTCATAACCATTAGCAACATCATTATAGAAGCCATTCAAATTCATAATCTTGAACATTGTCATTATCGTAATCCTAACGAATCTCTTGTTCTTTGTGACAAGGATTTCCCTCTTGATGATGACAATGTGGAACATGGCTACTATGATGAAGATGAGCTGTTCAACATCGAGTATGAGAAGATCATGAAGAATCTAAGTCTCATGGCAAACTTCAAGGATTACATGTCTGGAGGAAAAGAGTGGATTCTTGATAGCGGATGTACCGATCATATGACCGGAGATAGAGAAATGTTTGAAGAGATCACACCAAACCATGGACCGCGAAGGTACGTAACGTTTGGGGACAACTCCAAGGGTAAGGTACTTGGTCTTGGTAAGGTGTCCATATCCCATGATAGCTCTATTCAAAATGTTATGCTTGTTGAATCTCTTGGCTACAATCTTCTTTCCGTATCTAGACTTGCCGACTTTGGTTTTAATGTGCTATTCACGAAAGTAGATTGCCAAGTGTTTCGTCAAGATAATCATAACATGGTCTTTACCGGTTTCCGTAGAGGTGATCTATACATTGTCGATTTCACTAAGAGATCCAAACCTCGTACTTGTCTTATTGCAAAATCTTCTAACGGTTGGCTTTGGCATAGAAGACTAGGACATGTTGGCATGCGTAATTTAGACAAGCTTATTTAAGGTGATCATATACTTGGAGTTAAAGATGTTATCTTTGACATAGATAGACTTTGTAGTGCTTGTCAAGCTGGAAAGCAAGTAGGTGGAAGTCATCCCATTAAGAATATCATGACTACTAGGAGACCACTCGAGTTACTTCACATGGATCTTTTTGGTCCCAATGCTTACAAGAGTCTCAGTGGAAATTCCTATGGTCTAGTTATAGTTGATGATTTTTCCAGATTTACGTGGGTATTCTTTCTTGATGATAAGTCGCAGGTACAAAAGATCTTCAAGAACTTCGTTCGCAAAGCGCAAAATCAGTTTGAAGTGACGATCAAGAAGGTTGGAGCGATAACGGATCGGAGTTCAAGAACACCCATGTGGATACCTTTCTTGACGAAGAAGGTGTCTCACATGAGTTCTCGGCTATGCACACACCTCAACAAAATGGAGTTGTTGAGAGGAAGAACCGGACGCTTATTGAGATGGCAAGAACGATGCTTGACGAATACAAGACGCCAAGACACTTTTGGGCAGAAGCCGTGGAAACAGCATGTCATGCCACAAACCGACTTTACTTGCACAAGCTTCTCGGTGATAAGGATCCTTCGGAAGCAATCCAAGACTTTTCCATTGGAAAGATTCGTCCCATGGAGGTGAAGGAAAGTACTTCGTCAACTCAAGTGGAAGCCCCTACTTCACGTCAAGGTGAACCTCAACATGAAATGGAGGCATCCACAAGCGGTACACGACAAGATGATGAAGAGGAGGAAGTACATCATGAAGATACACCCCAACCTCCTTCACCACCACCTCAAGGAAACGACACCTTCAACAACAACAAAGATGAAGGAGATGATGATGAAGAAGAAGCTCCACCATCCAACAAGCCTAAGCTACCCCGAGTTCGAGCAAGAGTGACCAAGAACCATCCCCTAAACCAAATCTTTGGTGACATACAAACCGGGAGAATCACTCGCTCTAAAACTCGCCTAGCTAACTTTTGTGAGCATTATTCTTTCATCTCTAGCATTGAACCCTTGAAGGTAGAACAAGCTCTTGAAGATGCGGATTGGGTGAATGCAATGCATGAAGAGCTTCACAACTTCGAGAGGAACGAAGTGTGGACACTCGTGGAGAAGCCCGAGGATGAGCACAACATCATTGGAACCAAATGGGTGTTTCGGAACAAGCAAGACAAAGACGGTCAAGTCGTACGCAACAAGGCGCGTCTCGTAGCCCAAGGATATACGCAAGTCGAAGGTATGGACTACGGTGAGACCTATGCCCCCGTCGCTAGACTTGAAGCTATTCGCATTCTTCTTGCTTATGCTAATCACCATGATATCACGCTTTATCAAATGGACATTAAAAGTGCCTTTTTCAATGGTGAAATTGAAGAAGAGGTTTATGTTAAGCAACCACCTGGTTTTGTGAATCCTAAGAAACCTAATCATGTTTACAAGCTTCGTAAAGCCCTTTATGGTCTTAAGCAAGCCCCTCGTGCTTGGTACAAATGCTTAACGAAGTTTCTCACCGAAAAAGGTTTTGAAATTGGTAAAATTGACGCAACCTTATTCACTAACAGAGTTAATGGTGAATTATTTGTGTGCCAAATCTATGTGGATGATATTATCTTTGGATCTACTAACCCACAATTTAGTGAAAGATTTGGAAGGTTGATGTCCGAGCAGTATGAGATGTCCATGATGTGTGAGCTGAAATTCTTTCTTGGTTTGCAAATCAAGCAAACAAGAGAAGGAACTTTCATCTCTCAAACTAAGTATACCAAGGACTTGATCAAGAAGTTCAACATGCAGGAGTGCAAAGGTATGAAAACTCCTATACCTACTAGTGGACATGTTGATCTTACCAAGGAGGATGAACCGGTTGATCAAAAGGTTTATCGATCTATGATTGGTTCATTGCTATATCTATGTGCTTCTCGTCCCGATATTATGCTTAGTGTTTGCATGTGTGCTAGATATCAAGCTGCACCTAAAGAGTGTCATCTTTTGGCCGTTAAACGTATAGTGAGATATTTGATACAAACACCAAACTTTGGCATTTGATATCCCAAGGGATCTTCTTTTAATCTTGTTGGCTATTCCGACTCGGACTATGCCGGCGACAAGGTTGATAGAAAATCCACCTCGGGTACTTGTCAATTTTTGGGTGGATCTCTTGTGTCTTGGTCCTCCAAGAAACAAAATTCAGTATCTTTATCTACTGCCGAAGCTGAGTATATTGCTGCCGGATCGTGTTGTGCGCAATTACTTTGGATGACACAAATGCTTAAGGATTATGGAATTCATGTTAAAAATGTTCCATTACTTTGTGACAATGAAAGTGCTATTAAAATTGGTCATAATCATGTGCAACATTCTCGAACAAAACATATTCAAGTTAGACATCATTTCATTCGTGATCATGTTGCCAAAGGAGATATTAATCTTAAGCATGTCCGTACTAACAAGCAATTGGCCGGTATCTTTACTAAGCCACTTGATGAGAAAACATTTTGTTACTTGAGGAGTGAGTTGAACATCATTGATGCTTCAAACTTGATCTAGTCTCACTCGGGTGCATGCAAGGGCATGAGCTTACTTGATATTTCCATGATCTCTTAACTCGTTATCTTATGCCATGGAATTCTATGCTCCCTTGTATTGCATCTAACCTTTTGTAGGTACTTGGAAGAATTTCATTCCACAAGATTGCCACCAACTCCAATCATAAGCAATCTTGTCATTACCAAGTGTCCACAAGCTCCTTGTTGATGGAAGGAAGAAGACAACAAACTATATCCTTGACACATATTTGTACTTCACAATTGGTATCGTGTCAAATCATGTTCTTCCTTGCTTGACTAATCTATGTAGGTGATAAGTGTACTAAAACGAGAAGGATTGCTCCCAACTCAAAATGATCTTCATCAACCTCGAGCATCCTCAACAAGTTCACCTACAAGTTACGTCATCAACATCACTCAAAGGTATGTACTCATATCCTTGAAAAGGCTTTACTCCAAGTCATGAGCTAAAGCAACTCAAGTGATATGAAAACATTAAAATGCTTAATCGAAAAATGGTAACCCCATTTTGAGCTTAACGTTGAGTATGACCTATGATCAAGTATTCTTGCTTGGCTCCTAAGTCAATATACTCTAATATAGGTGACCTAGTCACCGCCCATCATCTAGTTAATAACTTTGAGTTGGTTCATTCTCTATTTTGCAAGATTTCTTGGAACCACTCAAATCTTCTCTAGTTGATATCCTTTTGTAAAAACTTTTGCATTTTCTTTGAAAATTCCTTTTGACACTGTGTTATTGGCAAAGTTTAAAAAAATCTCAATTTCAAAATCTCACTACCAAGTTTCTGTTTTAGCCTCAGAGCCGCCGATACAAATAACTCGGTTCTACCGAATTTACAGATGAGCTGCACTACAAAATCCTGGTACCACCGATTTGTTTGTCTCGGAGCCACCGATTGGATTTGTTTTTCAATTTGTGTTTAAAATTGCAAGTCTTTATTTCTCTAGTGATCCTATTGTGATGTTTATCAATTCTTCGATGATCCCTTCTTATTAAAAAAAACTTAGGGGGAGAAACTTTATTCAAGGATCCCTAACTCAAAGCAGGAGAAGTCTTATAGGATCTCAGATCAGCCAAAGGGAGAGAAATTATTTTCCATGATTCCCTCAATTTTCATTTCTATGAACCCTACATTCAATGACCCTTGTTCTTAAGGATTCCTTCTTAGTCAATGATCTCTGTATCTAACCCTGTGTATGACCTTTCTGGAAATTAATGCCAAAGGGGGAGAATACCAAAGCTTCAATGCTATAAGGGGAGATACATGCTTATGCAAAGGGGGAGATATAATCAAGGGGAAGAGGAGAATATCAAAATTTACATTTATATAGACAAGGGGAGAATACCAAAGTAGGGGGAGAAAAATATGTTTTGGAGAAAAATATGTTTATTTCATTTGACTATTCATCTTAGACTTTTCTCACCCTATCCAATCCCAATATCTACATGCTGAGATTCAGGGGGAGAGGATGATCCACTATTTTCATATCTAGGGGAGAAAGTTCTAAATGATCTTGGAGACATATCAATGTTAGTGATCTATCTTCTATATGTTCTCCATATATTGGTACTATTGAGTTCTATTGCTTTTGATTGGTAGAATACTCTTGTGTTTCCTAACATTGTTTTCTCAAGTGTGTTTCTACTACAAGAATGCTCAAGAACTCAAGGTAAGTATATGCATCATATCTTTGATCAAGATGATCTCTTGCTTCTTGCACATATTGTTTGCAAGAGTGAAGTCGTGAACAAGGATACATCTCATTCACATATATTTGATGCGTATAGCCAAGATACACATGACCCATTATATCCCTTCTACTATATGTGTGTCCATGCATTCCAAAGCAACTATCCTTTAAAGGACTGCACACATTTAGGGGGAGCAAATCTAAGTCATGTGTCTCTCAAAGTCTTCATTATATCCATGCATATCTCAATTTGAAGCTTTGATTGTATGTTGTCATCAATTACCAAAAAGGGGGAGATTGAAAGCACAACATGCTCCCTTGGTGGTTTTGATAATTCATGACAACATACATTGTCTCTTGGACTAATACTTTTACCTAGTGTATTTCAGATAAAGTCCATGGAGAGAAGGGTTGGAAAAAAGGGCTGTGTGGAAATACCCCAAGATGCAAGGAAATGGATTGGCAAAGCTTCAAGCAAGAGGACTCTTCATTTTACATTTGTGAGAAATCACTTTGAGTCCATAGGAAAGCCAATACTATTAAAAGGGGGTAAGGTACTATTGGTGAACAAAATGCTCATACGTGCACAAGTGATAGTCACCAAAAACACCCACAAGCTCTTCCACAAAAGTCTGTCCCAAATCATATATCCAAAATCGGTGCAACTAACACTTTCCACTCGGTGCCACCGATTCCCAAACCCAGACAAACCTAAGCCAAACCCTAGCCTTTCGGTGCAACCGATTCTGCTTCGGTGCCACCGAGTTTGGGTTGCCAACTTTCTGTTACGCAAATTCACAAAATCGGTACCACCGAGTTTGTTGGATCGGCGTCACCGAGATTGGGCAATCTCACCATTGGTCACCTTATCAGTGCAACCGAGTTTTATATATCGGTCTCACCGAGATTCAAAAGTTGCCGCCTTTTGGTCACTTCGGTACCACCGAGATTCACACATCGGTGTCACCGAGTTGGTCACTTTAGGTGTAACGTTTGGATTTTTGGAGATGCCTATATATACCCCTTCACCACCACCTACTCGAAAGAGAAGCACTCAGAACTATTTCAGACTTGCCCCATCCAGTTTTCTGAGAGAGAGCCACCTACTCATGTGTTGAGATCATGCCATTCCATTCCAATCATATGAATCTTGATCTCTAGTCTCCCCAAGTTGCTTTCCACCAATCCCATCTCTTCCACCAAGCCAAATCTGTGAGAGAGTGATTGTGTGTTGAGGAGTCTATCATCTTGAAGCACAAGAGCAAGGAGTTCATCGACATTGCCGAGCCTATTACCTTTTGGAGGGTGGTGCCTCCTAGATTGGTTAGGTGTCGCTTGGGAGCCTCCTACTTCGTGTTGTGGAGTTGAACCAAGAAGTTTGTAAGGGCAAGGAGATCGCCTACTTCCTGAAGATCTACCCATAGTGAGGCTAGTCCTTCGTGGACGGAAGCCGTTATGGAATAGTCAAGGTTGCTACTTCGTGAACCCTTATGGGTGGAGCCCTCCATGGACTCTCGCGACCGTTACCCTCCGTGGGTTGAAGACTCCATAAACGTGGACGTACGATAGCACCACCTATCGAAACCACGGGAAAAATCTTTGCGTCTCTAATTGCGTTTGATCTTCATATCTCATCTCTTTACTTCATGTGCAATGTCTTTATGTTCCGCTGCCATCTTCGTAGACATGCATGTGTAGGGTGTGCTTGACTTGCTATGATTGTTAAAATCTGTCAACCAATTAACTTTGGAAAAGGTTAGGTTTTTAATTCCTGCTAGTAGTCT
The DNA here is from genome assembly GCA_039707655.1 of Elymus sibiricus. NCBI lineage: Eukaryota > Viridiplantae > Streptophyta > Magnoliopsida > Poales > Poaceae > Elymus > Elymus sibiricus. The sequence continues at coordinate 84,842,713 of CM077665.1, forward strand.
ATTCACCCCCCCCCCCCTCTAGACACTCTTCTAGTGATCCCACAGCTAGGCCCCAAACAGTAAGTGGACACGCGTCAAAGAAATGTTGTCCTCCCGTCCCACATCCACTCCGCGTAATTACCGCAGGTCGTGGGGTCGTGGAACAGTAGCCGTTGGAGAGTAAAAACTGCCAGTAAAGAAATGGCAGTTTTCCGAAAAGATAGCGAAGAGCCAGCCCCAGTGCGGGTCCCCCAAATAAAAGGAGCAATGTACAGGGGCATTGCTCATTCGCATCCGATTCTCCGTCCTTCATCTTCCTCCTCAAGCCAAAAGAAACCGCTTCCTCTGCCGCCTCTGGCCCACCTGAGCGCCGCTAGATCATCCGCCGCCCTTGAGAGCTCTAGAGATGGGGCGGGAGATGGCCGCCGTCAAGGGGAAGCAGACGGTCGCGTCTGCGGACCCAGTGGCCGAGGAGAGGAAGAGGAAAGCGGAAGAGCTGGAGAAGCGGCGACAGAGAGATGTGGTCATCTCCCTGTCGAGCCTGGACGGCAATACCTTGATCAACAGGTACACCTATATGTGGGCGAGAGAAACAAAGGGGCATAAAGCGCTCGTGGTTCTGCAGGACAGCCCCAAAGAGAAGACGTCGTCAGATTCGTAAAGCTTCTTCTGCGCGTACTTCTACTGTGGCCTCTCTCCCCCCTTCTCTGATTTCTTCTGCGGCATGATGGCGGTGTACGGGTTCCACCTTCTCGACTTCACACCCAATGCAATGGCGTGCATGGTGATTTTTGCCCATTTGTGCGAGAACTTCGTCGGAGTTGCTCCCAACGTGGATTTGTTCAGGCACTTCTTCGTTCCTCGGATTGAGGACAAATCCCACCGCTCGAGGAATATAAGCTGAATCCCCCGGGGCAGGAAGGATGACTGGGATTACCTTCCTGGACAGCAGCGTGGGAAGTGGGAAGAGTGGAGGGGCGACTGGTGCTGGATCAAAGATGACAAAGCCCCCAAGTTCTGCTTGCAGGGAACGGATGTGTCGCACGCGGTAGTGACTGGGGCAAGCCGGACCTTACCGACGACAAACTCCGTCTGGCGCTGAACAGGATCATCCGTCTTAAAGCTGCCGGGCTGACCATTGAGCATGTGGGGGCTGACTTCCTTCATCGCTACATCGAGCCGTTGTAGAAGAGGGATAGGTTTGCATGGGAGTTCAACGATCCTGCCGATTGGATGCAATTGTACCCAGGCCCTGCCAACAACCTGACGGTTTATGGCCATGGTTGGTTGTGCGATCAGCTGTTCGGCCGCCCTGGGTCGTTCCATTTTCCGGCAGGAGTCATCCCCTTGCACCTCAACTCAGCCCGGAACCAGATCCTGCAATGGATGCCTGATTGCAATGCCTTTGGGGTTAGGCCTGATTGGGAGCTGCCCGACCTGGACAGCGAGATGGAGTGGGTCTCCAGCCTGGAGGAAAGAGTTTCCAGGACGGAGGATAACCTGACCGCGCCAACCAAGACGGCGGAGAGGGCATTCATCGCTACTCGGATTGCGGAAGACAAAAATGTCAGAGCCGCCAAGGGAGCAGCCTCCGAAGAAGAGGAGGAGGAGGAATCCGAGGACGACGACTCTTTCGAGGAGGAGAGCAGAAATCTTTCTCCGGGGGAGGCTGCCGGGGCCAGGGGCTCCCAGGCCGCGGCGACAGGAACCCAAGAGGGGATCGAGGTGGAGGAGGCGAAAGAGCCGGAGGTGGAGGAAGAGGGGCTCGAAATGGGTCCCCAAGCTCCAAAACCGGGGCGCGACCTCCGTCAACGCGTCAATCGAGAACCAACAGCCCCTGCGTCTTCGCGGGGTCTCTCGAAGGTGAAGAAGACGGCCTCCAAGGGAGGCGGGCTCGAAGTAGCACGCCACCAATCCTCCCACCTTTCTCAAGCCAAAGCTTCTCCCGTCAAGCGACGGAGGGTTATAGGGGCGGACCTCAGCCCCCGTCAAGCCCAACTTCTCCGCCAAGCTCGCCTTTGTCGGAAGTCTTGGTCCCTCCACCAAGCTCCGCCCCTCTAACTCTAAAAAGGGGCAGATCAACTCCGCCGCATGCGCCGTACGAGCTGGGCTCCATGCTCATCGCCTCGGAGTGAGTCATTCGATCACAATCTTTGTCAAAGTCTTTATCCTTGATTTTATTGATTGATCTTGTATGGTTGATTCTGACAGGGATGAGGACGAGGAGACCCTTGCGCATAGGGCCAAGCGGGCCAAATCTGCGGCAGGGCCGGATTCAGCGATAGGCATGAGCCCGGCAGGAGACGCGGAGGAGAACCCTGCGCCTAGCCCCCGGTCCAGCCCTCTTCGTGAAATCCAAGCGCAGACCTCGTCCATCGACAGGGATGAGGAAGGGCTTCTCCCTACACCCAACAGGGAGACGGGAGAAAATTATCAGGGAGAGGCTCGCCAGGATGAACCTTCCCTTCAAGATTTCTCATCAACCGTTGCCCGTGAGAAAGATTCGCCGGCAAGGGCCTCCACCGAAGAGCATTCCCGTGTTGAGGTCATCACTGGAAGGATGTTGACAGACTGCACACCGGCAACTGATGTTGCCGGGGAAGGGAATGTCCTTCCGTAGCAACCTCCATCAGGTATCCCACTTGCTTGCATTTTTACTTCCCCTGTTCTCTCTTCTTACGTGCCTTATTGATTTCTGACTTCCATACTTCTGTTTATTGCTCTAATCTGCAGCTCCGCTACTTGAAGAGCCTGAGTTGCTGGAAGAAGTGGCTGACATCGGGAAGGATCCTTCCACGGAGGCGATGAAGATTGATGCCGCGGAGGGCCACGGGCAGGTTGTCGGGGACGTTCAAAGGTCCTCAGAAAGGACGGAACAAAACCCCGGTAGCGCGCCTGGCCCGGATACAGTGGTTGAGAAGAAGACTCCACTTCAGTCCATGGGCCCCTCCTCGCCAAGCTATCCCCTGGCATCAGCTCTACGATCTCCCCAGAGCCACCTGGCATTGGTCACTGCTCAGCTGGGTCCCACAACTCCTGGCTCACCCTTCTCAGTGAGCGCAGACCTTGATGAGGAAATCAATAGGATCCTGGTGCCGCTGTCTCAGAAGATCGAAGGAGCAGATGGTACTGCTGATGGTGCCAAAGATTTGGCCTTTCTGGAATCCATAGCAGCGGGGCTCAAGTACGTGCAGAGCAGGTATAGCCTCAAGTGGCAGGCGGTCAAGGAGCAGCATGACTCGGTGCTACTTCTTGAGCTTGCGTTGGTTTTCCCTTGAAGAGGAAAGGGTGATGCAGCAAAGTAGATAAGTATTTCCCTCAGTTGTTGAGAACCAAGGTATCAATCCAGTAGGAGATACAAGCAAGTCCCCAATAGATGTACCTACACAAATAATCAAACACTTGCACCCAACGCTATAAAGGGGTTGTCAATCCCTTCACGGTTGTTTGCAAGGATGAGATCTCATAGAGATAGATATAGAAGATTACTAAAACAGAAAGTAAAACAAAAGTAAAAAGATTGCAGCAAAGTATATTTGGTATTTTTCGTATATAGATCTGAAAAGATAATATGGAAGATAGACCCGGGGGCCATAGGTTTCACTAGAGGCTTCTCTCATGAAGGAAAATAATATGGTGGGTGAACAAATTACTGTCGAGCAATTGATAGAAAAGCGAATAATTATGAAGATATCCAAGGCAATGATTATGCATATAGGCATCACGTCCGTGTCAATGATTACTCCACACATCGACCGACTCCTGCCTGCATCTAGAGTATTAAGTTCATGAATAACAGAGTAACGCATTAGGTAAGATGACATGATGTAGAGGGATAAACTCAAGCAATATGATGAAAACCCCATCTTTTTATCCTCGATGGCAACAATACAAATACGTGCCTCGCTACCCCTACTTTGTCACTGGGTGAGGACACCGCAAGATTGAACCCAAAACTAAGCACTTCTCCCATTGCAAGAATTACCAATCTAGTTGGCCAAACCAAACCAATAACTCGAAGAGACTTGCAAAGATATGAAATCATGCATATAAGAATTCAGAAAAGACTCAAATAATATTCATAGATAATCTGAACATAAACCCACAATTCATCGGATCTCGACAAACACACCGCAAAAGAGTATTACATCGGATAGATCTCCATGAAGATCGTGAAGAACATGATATTGAAGAACATAGAGAGAGAAGAAGCCATCTAGCTACTAGCTATGGACCCGAAGGTCTGTGGTAAACTACTCATGCATCATCGCAGGGGCAATGGAGTTGATGTAGATGCCCTCCGTGATCGAATCCCCCTCCGGCAGATTACCGGAAAAGGCTCCAAGATTGGATCTCACGGGAACAGAGGCTTCCGGCGGCGGAAAAATATTTTCGTGGCTCTTTTTGGTATCCAGGGAATATTTGTGAATTTATAGGCCGAAGAATAGGGTTAGGAGATCTGCTTAGGGGCCACAAGGCAGGGGGGCGCCCCCCCTAGGGCGCGCCCAGGTGGCTTGTCGCCTCCCGGCAAGCCTCCTGCCTTCATCTCCAAGTGTGGCAGGTTTCTTTTGGTCCAAGAAAAATCATTCCGAAGATTTTATTCCGTTTGGACTCCATTTAATATTCCTTATCTGCAATACTCAAAAACAAGGAAAAAACAGAAACTGGTACTAGGCACTAGATTAATAGGTTAGTCCCAAAAATAATATAAAATAGCATATTAATGCATATAAAACATCCAAAACAGATAACATAATAGCATGGAACAATCAAAAATTATAGATACGTTGGAGACGTATCAAGCATCCCCAAGCTTAATTCCTGCTCGTCCTCGAGTATGTAAATGATAAAAACAGAATTTTTGATGTGGAATGCTACCTAACATATTTATCCATGTAATATTCTTTATTGTGGCATGAATATTCAGATCCATAAGATTCAAAACAAAAGTTTAATATTGACATAAAAACAATAATACTTCAAGCATACTAACAAGGCAATTGTGTCCTTTCAAAATAACATGGCCTCAGAAAGTTATCCCTACAAAATCATATGGTCTGGCTATGCTCCATCTTCCCCACACAAAGTATTGAAATCATGCACACCCCCGATGAACAAGTCAAGCAATTGTTTCACACCTTTTATGTTCTCAAACTTTTTCAACTCTCACACAATACATGAGCGTGAGCCATGGATATAGCACTATAGGTGGAATAGAATATGGTGGAGGTTATGAGGAAAAGGAGAAGATAGTCTCACATCAACTAGGCGTATCAACGGGCTATGGAGATGCCCATAAATAGATATCAATGTGAGTGAGTAGGGATTGCCATGCAGCGGATGCACTAGAGCTATAAGTGTATGACAGCTCAAAGAGAAACTAAGTGGACGTGCATCATGATGAAAAATTCCACTAGTTATATGAAAGTGACAAAATAGGAGACTCTCTATCATAAAGATCATGGTGCTACTTTGAAGCACAAGTGTGGAAAAATATAGTAGCATTGTCCCTTCTCTCTTTCTCTCATTTTTTTTAGTTTGGTGGGCATCTTTGGCCTCTTTTTTTTATTTGGGCTTCGCTGGCCTCTTTTATTATTTGTAAAGTCCGGAGACTCATCCCAACTTGTGAGGGAATCATAGCTTCCATCATCCTTTTCTCTCACGGGACAATGCTCTAATAATGATGATCATCACACTTTTATTTACTTACAACTCAAAAAAAATTACAACTCGATACCTAGAACAAAATATGACTCTATATGAATGCAATATGAAAATGATGGTGCGTGTCATGAAAAACGGAACGGTGGAAGTTGCATGGCAATATATCTCGGAATGGCTCTGGAAATGCCATAATAGGTAGGTATGGTGGCTGTTTTGAGGAAAGGGTATATGGTGGCTGTTTTGAGGAAGGTGAGTTTATTGCACCGGCGAAAGTTGCGCGGTACTAGAGAGGCTAGCAAAGGTGGAAGGTGAAAGCACATTTGCTCCCTTAGTGGTTTTGGTAATTAATAACAACATATATGTCATTGAACTAATGTTTCCAGTAAGTATATTTTAGGAGAAGTTCAATGATAGGATTGGCAAAAGGATTGTGGAGATTGTGGAAATACCCCAAGATGCAAGGAAATGGATTGGCAAAGCTTCAAGCAAGAGGACTCTACATTTTACATTTGTGAGAAATCACTTTGAGTCCATAGGAAAGCCAATACTATTAAAAGGGGGTAAGGTACTGTTGGTGAACAAAATGCTCATACGTGCACAAGTGATAGTCACCAAAAACACCCACAAGCTCTTCCACAAAAGTCTGTCAAAGTCAAATATCCAAAATCGGTGCAACCAACACTTTCCACTCGGTGCCACCGATTCCCAAACCCAGACATACCTAAGCCAAACCCTAACCCATCGGTGCAACCGATTCTACTTCGGTGCCACCGAGTTTGGTTGCCAACTTTCTGTTACGCAAATTCACAAAATCGGTCCTACCTAGTTTGTTGAATCGGCGTCACCGAGATTGGGCAATCTGACCATTGGTCACCTTATCGGTGCAACCGAGTTTTATATATCGGTCTCACCGAGATTCAAAAGTTGCTGCCTTTTGGTCACTTTGGTACCACCGAGATTCACACATCGGTGTCACCGAGTTGGTCACTTTAGGTGTAACGGTTGGATTTTTGGAGATGCCTATATATACCCCTTCACCACCACCTACTCAGAAGAGAAGCACTCAAAATTATTCCATACTTGCCCCATCCAGTTTTCTGAGTGAGAGCCACCTACTCATGTGTTGAGATCATGCCATTCCATTCCAACCATATGAATCTTGATCTCTTGCCTCCCCATGCTGCTTTCCACCAATCCCATCTCTTCCACCAAGACAAATCTGTGAGAGAGTGATTGTGTGTTGAGGAGTCTATCATCTTGAAGCACAAGAGCAAGGAGTTCATCGTCATTACCGAGCCTATTACCTTTTGGAGGGTGGTGCCTCCTAGATTGGTTAGGTGTCGCTTGGGAGCCTCCTACTTCGTGTTGTGGAGTTGAACCAAGAAGTTTGTAAGGGCAAGGAGATCGCCTACTTCGTGAAGATCTACCCATAGTGAGGCTAGTCCTTCGTGGACGGAAGCCGTTATGGAATAGTCGAGGTTGCTACTTTGTGGACCCTTCATGGGTGGAGCCCTCCGTGGACTCTCGCGACCGTTACCCTCCGTGGGTTGAAGACTCCATAAACGTGGACGTACGATAGCACCACCTATCGGAACCACGGGAAAAATCTTCGTGTCTACAAATTGCGTTTGATCTTCCTACCCTTCCTTTACTACTCATGCTTGTTCTTACTTTCCGCTGCTATACTCTTAGACATGCATGTGTAGGGTGTACTTGACTTGCTATGAATGCTAAAATCTTCCAACACTAAAAATTGGGAAAAGGCTAGATTTTTATTTGGTCAAGTAGTCTAATCACCCCCCCTCTAGACATACTTTCGGTCCTACAGAAGGGTGAGAGTGCGTATAATCCATGGACTCAACATTAGTCATAAAGAACTCACATACTTATTGCAAAAGCCTATTAGTTATCGAAGTAAAGTATTAGACGCATGCTCCTAGGGGAGAGGTTGGTAGGAGTTAACCATCGCGCGCTCCCGACCCTCACACAAAGGATGACAATCATTAAACAAATCATGCTCCGACTTCGTTACATAACGGTTCACCATACGTGCATGCTATGGGAATCACAAACTTTTACACAAGTATTTCTCCAATCCACAATTACTCACTAGCATGACTCGAATATCTCCATCTTTATATCTCAAAACTATATGCAAGGAATCAAACTTCTCATAGTATTCAATGCACTTTATATGAAAGTTTTTATTATATCCCCCTTGGATGCCCATTATATTAGGACTAAATTCATAACCTAAACCAATTACCATGCTGTTTAAAGACTCTCAAAATAATATAAGTGAGGTACGAGAGTTTAATTATTTCTATAAAATAAAACACCACCGTGCTCTAAAAAGATATAAGTGAAGCACTAGAGCAACATTGCCTAGCTCAAAAGATATAAGTGAAGCACATAGAGTATTCTAATAAATTCATGACTCAGCGTGTCTCTCTCAAAATATGTGTGCAGCAAGGATGATTGTGGCAAACTAAAAAGTAAAGACTCATATCATACAAGACGCTCCAAGCAAAACACATATCATGTGGTGAATAAAAATATAGCCTCAAGTAAATTTACCGATGGATTGAAGACGAAAGAGGGGATGCCTTCCGGGGCATCCCCAAGCTTAGGCTTTTTGGTATCCTTGAATATGTCTGGGGGTGCCTTGGGCATCCCCAAGCTTAGGCTCTTGCCACTCCTTATTCCATAGTCCATCAAATCTTTACCCAAAACTTGAAAACTTCACAACACAAAACTCAACAGAAAACTCATGAGATCCGTTAGTATAAGAAAAATAAATCACCACTTTAGGTACTATTGTGAACTCATTCTTTATTTATATTGGTGTAATATCTACTGTATTCCAACTTCTTCATGGTTCATACCCCCCGATACAACCCATAGATACATCAATATAAGCAAACAACACAAAGAAAACAGAATCTGTCAAAAACAGAACAGTCTGTAGCAATCTGTAGAGCTCGAATACTTCTGTAACTCCAAAAATTCTGAAAAATTAGGAAAATAAGGGAAAATTTTATATCAATATTGTGTAAAAAATTCAGATCCAATTGATGCTCTGGTGAATTTATCAAAATCCTGGACTGAGCGCAAAAGTTTCTGTTTTTCAGCAGAATCAAATCACAATCACCGTAGACCATCCCAAAGGTCTTACTTGGCTCAAACACTACTTAAAACACAAAAACACAATTACTACAGAGGTAATAATGTGTGCAGCACTCAAAAACAGAAGCAAAAACAAACAAAAACAGAAACATAAATAAAATTGGGTTGCCTCCCAACAAGCGCTATTGTTTAACGCCCCTAGCTAGGCATAACGCAATAGATCTAGGTATTGTCATCTTTGGTATGCAATTCATAAGTGGCTCTCATAATAGATTCATAAGGTAATTTTATTTGCTTTCTAGTAAAGTGTTACATGCCTTTCCTTAACGGAAATTGGAATCTAATATTTCCTTCTTTCATATCAATAATTGCACCAATCGTTCTAAGGAAAGGCCTACCAAGAATAATAGGACATGTAGGATTGCAATCTATATTAAGAACAATGAAATCTACGGGCACATAATTCCTATTTGCAACAATAAGAACATCATTAATCCTTCCCATAGGTTTCTTAATAGTGGAATCCGCTATATGCAAATTTAAAGAGCAATCATCAAGATCATGGAAACCTAGCACATCACATAAAGTTTTTGGAATCGTGGAAATGCTAGCACCCAAATCACACAAAGCATGGCACTCATAATCCTTAATTTTAATCTTAATAGTAGGTTTCCACTCATCATCAATCTTTCTAGGTATAGAAACTTCCAACTCAAGTTTTTCTTCAAAAGATTTCATCATAGCATCAACGATATGTTTAGTAAAAGCCTTATTTTGATTATAAGCATGCGGAGAATTCAACGTGGATTGCAACAAGGAAACACAATCAATCAAAGAACAACTATCATAATTAAAGTCCTTGAAATCCAAAAGAGTGGGTTCATTGCTATTTAAAGTTTTGACCTCTTCAATCCCACTTTTAGCATTAAGATCTATAAACTCCGAATCATTGGGACGCCTTTTAACTAAAGTTGACTTATCTCCAGTCCCATCTTTATCAAGATTTGTATTAGAAAACAAAAATTCAATAGGAGTCACATCAATCACTTTAAGATCTTCATCATTATTGTCACGAGAACACACTTTTTCAAGCCATTCACGCTTAGCACGCATTCTAGCGGTTCTTTCCTTACACTCATCAATAGAAATTCTCATAGCTTTTAGAGACTCATTAATATCACACTTGGGTGGAGTAGATCTAATTTTCAAAGAATCAATCTCAAGAGAAATTCTATCAACGTTCCTAGCCAAATCATCAATCTTGAGCAATTTTTCTTCAATCATAGCATTGAAAACCTTTTGCGAACTAATAAATTCTTTAACATTATTCTCAAGATCAGAGGGCATCTTATTATAATTTCCAGAAGAATTGTTGTAGGAATTACCATAATTATTAGAGGAATTACTAGGAAACAGCCTAGGATTGAAATTACCTCTATACGCGTTATTACCAAAATTGTTCCTACCAACAAAATTCACATCCATAGATTCATTATTATTTCCAATCAAAGAAGACAAAGGCATATCATTAGGATCAATAGGAGCACTCTTACTAGTAAACAATTTCATCAATTCATCCATCTTTTCACTCAAAGTATTTATTTCTTTAATAGTATGCACTTTTTTACTAGTAGGAGATCTTTCGGTATGCCATTGAGAGTAATTTGCCATAATACTATCTAGGAGTTTAGTAGCTTCTCCTAATGTGATTTCCATAAAAGTACCACCCACGGCGGAATCTAAAAGATTTCTAGATGCAAAATTCAATCCCGCATAAAAAAATTGTATAATCATCCATAAACTCAAACCATGTGCGGGACAATTTCTAATCATTAATTTCATCCTCTCCCAAGATTGTGCAACATGCTCATGATCAAGTTGCTTAAAATTCATTATATCGTTCCTAAGGGAGATGATCTTAGCGGGCGGAAAGTACTTGGAAATAAAAGCATCATTACACTTATTCCATGAATCAATACTATTTTTAGGCAAAGATGAAAACCAAGTTTTAGCACGATCTCGTAGTGAGAATGGAAATAGCTTCAATTTAACAATATCATTATCCACATCTTTCTTCTTTTGCATATCACACAACTCAACGAAAGTATTTAGATGGGATGTGGCATCTTCATTAGCAAGGCCGGAAAATTGTTCTTTCATAACAAGATTAAGTAAAGCGGCATTAATTTCATAAGATTTCGCACTAGTGGCGGGAGCAATCGGAGTACTAATAAAATCATTATTATTAGTATTGGAGAAGTCACACAACTTGGTATTCTCTTGAGTCATCGTGACAAAGCAAGCAATCTAGCACACAAGCAAACAAAAACCAAACGAAAAGGCAAACGAAAGAAGGGCGAATAAAAAGGCAAATCTTTTTGGTATTTTCTGAAAATCGTTTTAGAAGTGGGGGAGAGGAAAACGAGAGGCAAATGGCAAATAATGTAAATACAAGAGATGAGTTTGTGATGGGTACTTGGTAGGCTTGATGTAGATCCCCCCGGCAATGGCGCCAGAAATCCTTCTTGCTACTTCTTGAGCTTGCGTTGGTTTTCCCTTGAAGAGGAAAGGGTGATGCAGCAAAGTAGATAAGTATTTCCCTCGGTTGTTGAGAACCAAGGTATCAATCCAGTAGGAGATACAAACAAGTCCCCAATAGATGTACCTACACAAATAATCAAACACTTGCACCCAACGCTATAAAGGGGTTGTCAATCCCTTCACGGTTATTTGCAAGGATGAGATCTGATAAAGATAGATATAGAAGATTACTAAAACGGAAAGTAAAACAAAAGTAAAAAGATTGCAGCAAAGTATTTTTGGTATTTTTGGTATATAGATCTGAAAATATAATATGGAAGATAGACGCGGGGGCCATAGGTTTCACTAGAGGCTTCTCTCATGAAGGAAAATAATACGGTGGGTGAACAAATTACTGTCGAGCAATTGATAGAAAAGCGAATAATTATGAAGATATCCAAGGCAATGATTATGCATATAGGCATCACGTCCGTGTCAAGTAGACCGAAACAATTCTGCATCTACTACTATTACTCCACACATCGACCGACTCCTGCCTGCATCTAGAGTATTAAGTTCATGAAGAACAGAGTAACGCATTAGGTAAGATGACATGATGTAGAGGGATAAACTCAAGCAATATGATGAAAACCCCATCTTTTTATCCTCGATGGCAACAATACAAATACGTGCCTCGCTACCCCTACTTTGTCACTGGGTGAGGACACCGCAAGATTGAACCCAAAACTAAGCACGTGTCCCATTGCAAGAATTACCAATCTAGTTGGCCAAACCAAACCAATAACTCGAAGAGACTTGCAAAGATATGAAATCATGCATATAAGAATTCAGAAAAGACAAAAATAGTATTCATAGATAATGTGAACATAAACCCACAATTCATCGGATCTCGACAAACACACCGCAAAAGAGTATTACATCGGATAGATCTCCATGAAGATCATGAAGAACATGGTATTGAAGAACATAGAGAGAGAAGAAGACATCTAGCTACTAGATATGGACCCGAAGGTCTGTGGTAAACTACTCACGCATCATCGGAGGGGCAATGGAGTTGATGTAGATGCCCTCCGTGATCGAATCCCCCTCCGGCAGATTACCGGAAAAGGCTCCAAGATTGGATCTCATGGGAACAGAGGCTTCCGGCGGCGGAAAAGTATTTTCGTGGCTCTTTTTGGTATCCAGGGAATATTTGGGAATTTATAGGCCAAAGAATAGGGTTCGGAGACATGCTGGGGGGCGACAAGCCAGGGGGGCGCCCCCCTAGGGCGCGCCCAGGTGGCTTGTCGCCTCCCGGCAAGCCTCCTGCCTTCATCTCCAAGTCTGGCAGGTTTCTTCTGGTCCAAGAAAAATCATTCCGAAGATTTTATTCCGTTTGGACTCCGTTTAATATTCCTTATCTGCAATACTCAAAAAACAAGGAAAAACAAAAACTGGCACTAGGCACTAGATTAATAGGTTAGTCCCAAAAATAATATAAAATAGCATATTAATGCATATAAAACATACAAAACAGATAATATAATAGCATGAAACAATCAAAAATTATAGATACGTTGGAGACGTATCACTCGGCCAAGCTCATGGACCAGCAGTTGAGGAACAAGGGGAGCGAGCTGCGGGAGTGGTATAACCGGAAGGTTCATTCTCTTAAGAGGCAGCACCAGACGCTATCCATGGCCAAAGAGGACGTTGCTACCTGGAAGGCTCAACTGACGGAGCGCGAAGCGCTTCTGGACGCCAGAGAGAAGAGCATTTCCTCCCGGGAAGGGGCCCTCGAGGCTACTCTTCGTGACAAGGATGAGGAGCTAGAGGCCCGCGTCCGGCAGCGTACCAAGGAGCTGGAGGACAGCCATAAGACCACTCTTGACGTATTTTCCCTGGAGTCCACAACTCTGCTAAAGAAAGTGGCTGACGAGCTAGCTGCTGCATCTGCCGCCAAGGCCAAACTCGAGGCTCAACTGAACAAGCTGACGGAGGACCTTGCCAGGAGCACCAAGGAGATTGAGGCCCTCAATGAGGAAGCACGAAATGTGGAAGCTACCCTGGGAGAGGCGCAGTCGCAGATTTCCTCCAAGAGCCAAGATCTCGATGCCGCCAACGACACCATCTCTGATATGAAATCCAGGCTTGCTTCCTTGAAGAAAGACCTTGAATCTGCCGGGGTTTGGGAGAAACTGCTACTGACAGATTTGAACAGCGCAAAGACCCTTCAGAAGGATGCTGAAGACAAGCTGGAGAACCAAATTGAGCAGCGCGAGCTCTGGATCAAGAGTATGACTAACATCACCGAACACCTCACTGCCCTGATTGCAAAGATGGACATGAAGAGCTGGGACTTCTTCGTCGGTAAGCACGAGGTTGCAAGCGTCAAGCTGACACTCTTCTTTGATGGCCTGGTCGAGGGGTTGAAGATATACGAGGAAGACAGGGCCGTCTACTTTGCCAACGAATCCCGGAAGCTGGCACGCGACGCCCTCTTCCTGGTCCTGAGCAACCTCGCCTTCTTCCATCCGGAGCTCGACCTCTCCGACGGTTTCAAGAAGCTGCCATCGGGCGCCAACACCTCTGCCGTCGTGAAGAAGGCCGGCCCCCTTGCTGACAGGGTCCTCGTAGTCCCAAGGACCCAGGGGAGCCACCGGGGTTAACCTTGAGCTTTCCTTGTTGTCATGTTGTCTTGTACTTAAGACACAGTAGGTATCTCGTATTAGGGCATGCACTTCCTTTGTTTTAATGTTTGCTGAACTGATGTTTTTATGCAAACGCGTGCTATCCCCTGCGCTTCCCTACTGGCGTTCGTATGATCGTTTTCCTTACGTGTTCCGGTTACCCGCCAACAAGGTGTTGCCGCGATTGCTTTGAGGAACGGGTCCTTAGCATTCTGCTGGCAAGGGCATGCTGCCGGCGAGATCTCCCTTGGTGGTGTTTGATGTTGCCGCGTGTTTCGTTGAGCAGGCTCGAAACAAAACACGGGCGCAAACAAACACGGTAAGGTCCCATCCCACGCAGGATTTATCATACGAAACCTTTGGTTTGACGAAGGGGTATGCAGATGCGAATTCTAATGGAAGTTGATAACCATGTCAACTTAGCTTTTGTCAGGCTTTTCTTTTGCCCTGGCGCGTGCTTATCCACGTTCATAGCCCCTCTCTTCATCCACTGGTGCCTCTCCTCTTCGTGCTCCCCGGCGCGCGCATGAGCGTGTACCCACTGCTGCCCTGAGAGGAAGGGAACGTGAAGAGAGGCAAAATGGAGAAACTTGGAGATCCATTAGTCATGAGTACAATCCATGGCACGAGTCAGCCGGGTTAATGTAAACATTCATAACTAACAGGAACGGAGGAGAAAACATGAATGGCCGAGCCCTCCCTCCTTTCCTTCGCGCCCAACGGCCCCGCGGTGACCTATGCGATGGACGCATAGGCGGGCGGGACCTTGCCGTGGTTCGCTTGCCGGGGGCGTCAACTGGTGGATTCGCTCTAGCATTCGACTCGGGATTTATCCCTGGTGGAACAAATGCAAGACCGAACCCCATGAGAGCTTATCGACACCGATGGTACCGCCGTCGTGCAGAACCGATCATAGGTGGGGAAGGAGAGGGGAGAAGGGTATAGCCAAGTACCTCTTTCTTTCCTTCGCCTACCGGATTATGCCGCGCCTCCGTGGGGTCAGGCGGGCTCATTTCCTTCCGGCGTTCCTTGCCCCGGTTTTGGTCATGGGGGACGCGACGGTGGTGCCGCCTGTGCCCGTCGCGTCGCCCTCGAAGCCCCCTCATTCGCCGCCGCAGTAGTACGCACGGCGTTCGCGGCTGCGTGCGAGAGAGCCTTCGAAGCAGATGGATGTGCGGCCGCGTCGGTCTTCGACTCGCTGCTCATGAACTCGGGTTCGCACAAATGACGTGCCCCCTACCTGGCGCGCCAAAGATGTCGTGGCACAGATGCACACCATCACCTATGGGACCAGAGGCCCCTTTGTGGTTCAGCAGGGGGACGTCACGTTGCACAGAGAGCGGAGACCATGAGGCAGCACGACGATCGGGACGATGGTGTTTTTACCCAGGTCCGGGCCGCTATGAAGCGTAAAACCCTACTCCTGCTTTTGGTGGATTGATCAGAGGAACACGAAGAACACGCATCGCTCAATCCTGGCAAGGGTTGCCGTCGAGGGGAGCTGCTACGTGAGTACAAGTGTCCAAAGGTCCGAATCTTGAGCTAGGTCGCCGTGGGCCTCCTTTTATAGCTCAAGGGCCAACCACAATGGCAAAACAGACATTGTCTGGTGATTAGACAACTGACAGAGCTATCATACCTAATTCTGGCACTTAGGACAAAATGCCATAAATGCAGTCTACGTGGCGTGCGGGGGTGCATCCCCGGCAAGCTTCTACCACCGCTCTAGCTAACTATCGCACCACAGCTTGACACGCTTATGGACGGGTGTCAAGGGGGCATAACCTGTCTTCTAGCATGCCGCCACGTGCTTAGCAAGAGCCACTTAGCCACCTGGGGGCTTGACACCGCATCGACAAGTGACTGGCGTTGCGATGCGGTGGAGCGGTGGCCGATCGGCTCGCGCTTGCCGGGGGATGGCTTGCCGGGTCTTCCTGAAGGTGCACGCGCCTCGGTCCCCGGAAAGCACCGGGGATGGGCTTGGCGTGCTCCGGGCCCGTCCTGGGCTTGTTGCGTTGGTCTTGCCAGCGTTGCTTGGCCTTTTGTAGGTTGCTACTGCCGGAGTCTGGGTCTTGAATGCTTGCTTGGTGGTGTGGTAGCTTTTCCCGGCGGGCTCAGGTCATGAAGGCCGGAGGCTTATTGTCCGTGCACAAGTCAGGGGAAATAAACACCCCTGTTTGTGTACCCCGACAATATAAGAGACTTGACTTGAATAAACTCACACCTACTAAAATATCATTGCAAATGGCTGACAAATCAACTGCCATACCTATCGGTATTTGTGAGGATGTGCCCGTTGTTGTTGCAAATGTTACTATCTTAACGGACTTTGTTATTCTTGAGATGCCCGAGGACGACAACATGTCAATTATCCTTGGTAGACCCTTATTGAATATTGCAGGGGCTGTTATTGACTGCAACAAAAGCAAAGTCACTTTTCATATCAATGGTAATGAGCATACGGTGCACTTTCCGAAGAAACAATTCCAAGTGAATGGTATAAATGTTATTGAAGAATCTCCGACCATTACTATTGGAAGTTTTCAATTACCTCTACCTACTGCCAAAAATAAATATGATATACTTATTGTTGGGGATATGCACATCCCCATTGAGGTAACCTAGTGTTTTACGAAAGTTCATCAGCTTCACGCTAATCGGAAGTGGTTGTTAATAAGACTTGATCAACCTTATTAATGGATCATTTTTGAGAGGTATGAAGTTGATGAATCTAGTAAGCACAACTCTCTGCTCCCACCTTTTATTTTCTGTTTTAGTTAGCCAAATAAAATAAAATGCCATGATTATCCTGTTTTCTGTTTTCTCCGTGCAATAAAAAATGACCCAAAAATAAAAGGTGTCAGAATGATCTGAAAATTTGATACGATTTTTTTCCGAATATTTTTGAATTTCTAGTGCAGATAATACCATAGGGGGTGCACCTGGTGCCCACAAGACACCAGGGCGCGCCAGCACCCCCAGGCGCATCCTGGTGGGTTGTGGCCCCCACGTGGGCCCCCTCACTTACTTCTTTAGCCCACAGCATCCCCTACCTCCAGAAAAAATTATCACAGCCACCATTCCCGTGCTCTTGCTCTCAAACCCGTGGATTTCGATCTCTTTGCTCGAAGCTCCATTTCCGAAGCTGTCAGGAGGGCCGAGGAGTTTACACCAAGGGCCTCGGTGAGCCATCGTTCAGATTATTATCCATACGGGTGGTGATTACCAAGCTAGGCCAAAAGCATAAGCTTGGGGGAATACGTGTTTCCAGCGACATTACATTCATGTTCACACATTTCATTCCAGTTGTCGGTGTTCACACTTTTTCATTGTATTATCCATGCTAAATTTATTTTCTCGCTTTCTTTTTGTGTGTTTGAAAAACTTTGAGAAAATCCAAAAATATTTCCTACTTCTTTTCAGTTTTTATTTCTAGCCTAGTTTAATTGTAGTATCGAAAGAAAACCCAAAAAGATTTCTCATTTCTTCTTTTGCTTGTTGGGACCTTTCCCATGTAAATAGTTATTCTCGTTTTTGTTTTTCCTCTTTAATTTGCTTTCTTCAAAAAAAAACTCCAAAAATATTTCAGTGTGTTTCTCTGAAATTCTTTTCTCTTTGTTTGAGTCGTACCAAGGAGAAGACCACGATGAAAATGTTGAGTGGCTCTCATATGCACTATTGTTAATTTAAAAAAGAGCCCATGTTACCTTGTCTTCTCCTCTTGAATAAAATGTTGCAGATTCCAGCTTAGTCCATGGCACTCTTGCACTGTTCTTATTTTCTTATCATTTGGTCGTGCAAGTGAAAGGCAATAATGACGATATTTGATGAATTGGCTGTGGCAGAGAAAAGCGGGTATGAACTCAACTTGTTTTTGTTTTTGTAAATATGTTTAACCTAGTATCCTTGATTCAGCATATTATGATCAAACGTGTTTGCAATGACCATTAGAGATTATAGTTGTTCATGCCATGCTTAAGTATCTAGGAGTGTATAATGATTTATCTTGGATGTCAACATGCATTAAAATGATTGTGATGCACCAAACTATCTAGATTAAAGAGATTACTGTTACTGCTGCTATCAAACTATCATACTACTGTGCTACTGATCACTCTGCTGCAGATATTTAATCCCCAAGTGTGGTTGAATTGACAACTCAGCTGCTAATACTCACAAATATTCTTTGGCTCCCCTTGTGTCGAATCTATAAATTTGGGTTGAATACCCTACCCTCGAAAACTGTTGCGATCCCCTATACTTGTGGGTTATCACTGGGGGACTTCCGGTCTCGGGTGCTTCAGTAGGTACATCCGAGAAGCTGAGATACCCTCCAACTACAGGTTGGCAACGGGAATCTAAAATTTTAAAGGCGAGTCAAAGCTGGAAACTCTGCTTGAAGATTATCGAGTGGCCGTCCATATAGGTGGCGGCGACGATTTCGTCGCGATGAAGCATCTTCCTCTTATGTTGGAGGGATCTGCGCGAGCTTGGTTGAATCAGCTTCCCGCCAGCTGCATATACTGTTGGGAGGACTTGGCCCGAGTGTTCGTCAAGACATTCGAGGGCACGTACAAGTGCCCGGGTGGTTTGACCGAGTTGCAGCATTGCGTCCAATAGAGCAATGAGACTCTCCGAGAGTACATTCAGCGATGGACCACGTCGCATAACACTGTGGAGAATGTGACAGAACATCAAGCTATTTGTGCCTTCAAGGCGGGCATTCGGTACCGCGAGCTCATCCTGAAGTTCGGACGAACCAAAGTCCTGTCTCTCACTTGAGCGATGGATATCATCAATCGGTACGCCAATTGCGAGGAAGAAGACCGCCTCCACAGCGGCAAGGGTCAGACCAGCATCACTTCTCGGTCGGGGGGGCAATGCTGGAAAGAAGCAAAAGCGCAAAGCTGAAGCAACCGACAAAGCGGAGGCAGTGGCAGTGCCCAGCCAGAGCAAGGGCAAGTCGAAGAAAAAGAAGAAAGAGTGGGCCTCGAAGAAAAAGTCTGAGTCCAGAACCGACGTCTTGGATCAGCCCTGCCATATTCATACCAAGAAATATGAAGAAGGTAACTTAGTGTACCCGAAGCACACAACTCGGGAGTGTCGCCTGCTCAAGCAGGAGATGGGTGGAGATCCCTCTGATGGCAAGGATGATGACAACGTCGGCGAGGAAAACGCCTCCGGGTATCCCAACGTCGAGAAGATCCTCATGATCTTCGCTGAGGTGGAAAGCAAGAGCCGACTGAAGGTTATTAACCGAGAAGTCAACATGGCGGTTCTGACTGCCACCAAGTACCTGAACTGGACCAAGAAGCCCATCACCTTCGATCAGTCGGATCACCCAGCCCACATACTGACCCCTGGGCGGCAGGCGCTAGTGGTCGATCCGACCGTCAACAGAGTCCGACTGCATAAGGTCCTCATGGATGGAGGCAGCGGGCTCAACATCATCTACACTGACACGCTCAGAGCGATGGACATCTAAATGTCCCGACCGAGTAAGAGTAACATGCACTTCCACAGGGTCATCCCCGGGAAAAAGGCAGAATCACTCGGGCAAATAGCTCTCGATGTCCTATTCGGCGGCGAGAAAAACTTTCGGAAGGAGCGGCTGACCTTCGAGGTGGTCGACTTCCACAGTGCTTATCACGCCATCCTGGGTAGGCCAGCCTACACATGTTTCATGGCCCGACCATGCTACGTGTATCTTAAGCTTAAGATGCCAGGTCTGAATGGCGTGATCACAGTCACGGGCAATCGGAAGGTGGTGGAGGAGTGCCTCCAGAAGGGCTCCATGATCGCCGACAAACAAATAGCAATCGCCGAGCTTGACGAAATCAAAAAGAGAGTGGATGCAGCAGACCTTCTGAAGTCGAAGAAGCCAGCCACGGAGTCCGCCTTTCAGTCGGCTGGCGAGACGAAGCAGGTCCACATCCACCTGTCATATCCGAGTGCTGCATCGATGAACATTTCGGCGACACTCGGTGACAAATAGAAAGGTGAGCTCATCCAGTTCCTCCATTAGAATTGGGAGATCTTCGCATGGAAGCCGTCTGACATGCCGGGTGTTCCTAGTGGACTGGCTGAGCATCGACTCCGTCTCGACCCTAAGGCCAAAACCGTCAAAGAACATCTACGTCGCTCGTGTACAATGAAGCACAAGGCAATTGGCGAAGAGATCGCTCGGCTCCTAGTGTCTGAGTTCATCCGCGAGGTTTACCACTCTGAGTGGCTTGCCAATGTCGTCCTGGTGTCAAAGAAGGACAAATCACTCCGCATGTGCATTGACTTCAAGCATCTGAATCGGGTCCACCCGAAGGATCATTCTCCTTTACCCTGTATAGACCAAATAGTGGACTCTACCGCCGGGTGTGAATGCCTGACGTTCCTGGATGCGTACTTCGGGTACCACCAGATCAGATTGTACGGTCCTGATGAAATAAAAACAGCCTTCATCACCCCATTCGGGCGTTTTTGCTATATCACCATGCCATTCGGCCTTAAAAACACCGTAGCCACATTCCAGCGCATGATCCAGAAATGCTTGCAGGAACAGATCAGTCAGAATCTGGAAGCTTACATGGATGACATAGTGGTCAAGTCCAGGAAAGGTTCCGACCTCCTTGCTGATCTAGCCGAAACGTTCGCGAATCTTTGGCGCTTCGGGATAAAGCTCAACCCAGCTAAGTGCACCTTCGGTGTCCCCACTGGCAAGTTACTCGGATTCCTTGTTTCTGAACATGGGATCGATGCCAACCCCGACAAGATTGGTGCCATAATCCGAATGAAACACCCCGAGCGCCTGCATGATGTCCAGAAGCTCACTGGTTGCCTGGCAGCCCTGAGCCTGTTCATATCAAGACTCGGTGAGAAGGCCCAGCCTCTCTACCGACTGATGAAGAAATCTGACAAGTTCGAGTGGATAGATGAGGTGCAAGCCGCGTTCCAGGAACTTAAGACATTGCTTTCCACACAGCTGGTGTTGGCTGCTCCGGGAAGCCGAGAGCCTTTGCTCTTGTACATTGCGGTTACAAGCCAGGTGGTCAGCATTATCCTCACTGTGGAGCGCGAGGAGCCAGGAAAGGCATTCAAGACTCAGTGACCCGTATACTATATTTCGGAGGTCCTGACTCCTTCCAAACAAAGATATCCCCATTACTAGAAGTTGGTTTATGGCATTTACTGAACGGCAAAGAAAGTGATCCATTACTTCCAAGACCACTTGGTCACAATGATTAGTGACGCTATATTGTTCGATATCCTGAATAATCGAGACGCCACAGGCCAAGTGGCGAAGTGGGCTATAGAACTCCTTCCTCTAGAAATCAAGTTCGAAGCCAAGAAAGCGATCAAGTCTCAAGCCCTGATAGACTTCCTGGTCGAGTGGATCGAACACGAGCAACCAACCCTAAGCCTTCCCGAGCACTGGACTATGTTCTTCGACGGATCTAAGATGCTCCATGGCTCGGGGGCTAGAGTAGTCCTGGTTTCCCCCAGAGGAGACCGACTGAGATACGTTCTTCAGATTCACTTAGACTCTTCCAACAATGAAGCCGAGTATGAAGCCCTCTTGTAAGGGCTTCGCATGGCCATTTCACTCGGCATCCGCCGCTTGATGATATATGGCGACTCGGACCTTGTTGTGAACCAAGTTATAAAGTAGTGGGACATTCGGAGCCCCGCGATGACTGGTTACCGTAATGTCGTAAGGAAACTGGAAAAGAATTTTGAAGGCTTGGAGCTCCATCACATACCTCGAGCCAAGAATCAAGCGGCTGATGACTTAGCCAAGATTGGGTCCACTCAGCGCGCGGTGCCGAGTGACGTGTTCCTCAAACATTTGCATGCCCCTACCGTCATAGAAGATTCCTTTACGGAGGAGCCCCCACAAGCAGTTGGACCATCCGAGGTCAACGTCCCGGCTGTAGTCGATTTGATCTAGGAGATGCTAGTAATTACCCCCGAGTGGACACAACCCTACATAGCATACCTGCTCCGACAGGAACTCCCCGAAGATGAAAGAGAGGCCCGTCAGATCGTCCGGCGGTCCATGGCCTTCACTATGATGGGAGATCAACTATTCAAAAAAAGCACCACCGGAGTCGTTCAACGCAGTATTTCCTCAGAGGAAGGACAACAGATTCTGCATGAAATCCACTTGGGAACTTGCGGCCATCACGCGTCCTCTTGGACACTAATCACCAAAGCCTTCCGAGCGGGTTGGCCCCGTGCCAATGAGGCAGCAAGAGACATTGTGGAGATGTGTGTGGGATGCCAGTTTTACAAGAATCAATCACACAAACCCCGCGTCAGCGCTGAAGACGATTCCACTTACCTGGTCGTTCGCCGTGGGCCTCGACATGGTCAGGCCCCTATGGATTGGGTCGAGTGCTTTCACCCACATGCTAGTGGCGGTGGACAAATTTACATAGTGGATAGAAGCGAAGCCTATCAAGAGCCTGGACTCGGCTACAACAATCAGCTTCGTCAGACAGGTCATCTTCAGATTTGGAGTACCCCATGACATCATCATAGACAACGGGTCTAACTTCGATTCGGATGAGTTCCGCGAGTTCTGCTACACCCAGGGCACACGGGTCAATTACGCCTCCGTGGCTCACCCTCAGTCGAACGGGCAAGCGGAATGGGCGAATGGAATGATCTTACAAGGACTGAAGCTGCGTCTCATGAGAGATTTGGAATACGTTGCACGAGCATGGGTGGAAGAGTTGCCATCAGTGTTGTGGGGTCTTCGGATGACCCCCAATTGGTCCACCAATCACACCCCTTTCTTCATGGTATACGGGTCGGAAGCAATCCTCCCGAGTGACCTGCAGCATAATTCCCCCCGAGTGGAACTTTATGATGAAGCCCAAGCCGAAGAGGCATGACGGGATGGTCTAGACCTCCTAGAGGAAGAGAGGGAGCTAGCTTTGATCAGATTGACGCTATATCAGCAGGATTTGAGACACTATCATGACAAACAAGTCAGAGGGCGTGCCTTCCAAGAAGGTGACCTGGTGCTCCGACTGGACCAGAAAAAACCTCACAAGTTGGCACCGTCATGGCAAGGGCCAATCGCAATCTCCAAAGTTCTGAACAATGGAGCTTATCGGCTCTACAACTTCAAAACAGAGGCAGAAGAGCCCAGAGCTTGGAACGCGGATCTGCTCCGCAAGTTCTATACTTAGAACAGAAAACACTCCTTAATTCTTGTAATGAACATCTGAGTGATTTTGATGAATAAAAGTCTTTACTTTTTCCGTACTTTGTCAAAATTTCCTCAAAAATATTTTTCACTTTTTTCACTCTCGTGATTTACAATGTAATCCTCGCCCCTAGCGGATGTAATGGCTTAGCTGCGAACCCGATTTTGCCTAAGTTAAAAACTACCCAGAGTGAGGACAACGTCCACACTCGGGGGCTTAGCTACGAACCTGATTTCACCTAAGTTAAAACCTACTCCGAGTGAGGACAACGTCCACACTCGGGGGCTTAGCTGCGAACCTGATTTCGCCTAAGTTAAAAACTACTCCGAGTGAGGACAACGTCCACACTCGGGGGCTTAGCTGCGAACCTGATTTCGTCTAAGTTAAAAACTACTCCGAGAGAGGACAACGTCCACACTTGGGGGCTTAGCTGTGAACCTGATTTCGCCTAAGTTAAAAACTACTCCAAGTGAGGACAACGTCCACACTCGGGGGCTTAGCTGCGATCCAGTAATCGCCTAAGTTAGAAACTACTCCGAGTGAGGACATCCTCCACACTCGGGGGCTTAGCTGCAATCCTGTAATCGCCTAAGTTAGAAACTTCTTCGAGGACAACATCCACACTCGGGGGCTTAGCTACGAACCTGATTTCGCCTAAGTTAAAAACTACTCGGAGTGACGACAACGTCCACACTCGGGGGCTTAGATGCGATTCAGTAATAGCCTAAGTTAGAAACTACTCCGAGTGAGGATGTCCTCCACACTTGGGGGCTTAGTTGCGATCCAGTAATCGCCTAAGTTAGAAACGACTCCGAGTGAGGACGTCCTCCACACTCGGGGGCTTAGTTGCGATCCTGTAATCGCCTAAGTTAAAAACCACTCTGAGTGAGGACATCCTCCACACTCGGGGACTTAGTTGCGATCCAGTGATCACCTAAGTTAGAAACTACTCTGAGTGAGGACGTCCTTCACACTCGGGGGCTTAGCTGTGATCCTGTAATCGCCTAAGTTAGAAACTACTCCAAGTGAGGACGTCCTCCACACTCGGGGGCTTAGCTGCGATCCTGTAATCGCCTAAGTTAAAAACCACTCTGAGTGAGGACATCCTCCACACTCGGGGACTTAGCTGCGATCCAATAATCGCCTAAGTTAAAATCCACTCCGAGTGAGGATATCCTCCACACTCGGGGCTTAGCCGCGATCCTGTAATCGCCTAAGTAATAAAGTACTCCGTATGAGACCAACGTGGCTTGAAACTGCGTCGGTATTTCCCCAAAGAGGAAGGGATGATGCAGCACAGCAACGGTAAGTATTCCCCTAAGTTATGAAACCAAGGTTATCGAACCAGTAGGAGAACCACGCAACACTATGTAAACGGTACCTGCACACAAAGAACAAATACTTGCAACCCGACGCGTCAGAGAGGTTGTCAATCTCTCCACGGTAAAAAGATAGATTAGATTGTAGTAGATTGTATAGATAGATCGCACAAGAACATAAAATAAAATAGGCAAATAAAAAGTGCAGGAAGGTATTTTTGGGTTTTTAGAATAATAGATCTCAAAACAAAAGCGGCAAAAAGATAGATCAGAAAGCAATATGTTGGAAAAGTAGACCCGGGGGCCGTAAGTTTCACTAGTGGCTTCTCTCATGATATAGCACACAATGGGTGAACAAATTACTATTGGGCAATTGATAGAAGATCAAATAATCATGACGACATCCAAGGCGATGATCATTATATAGGCATCACGTCCAAGATTAGTAGACTGAAACGATTCTGCATCTACTACTATTACTCCACACATCGACCGCTATCGAGCATGCATCTAGTGTATTAAGTTCATGGCAAAAACGGAGTAATGCAATAAGAATGGTGACATGATGTAGACAAGATCTATTCATGTAGGAATAGACCCCATCTTGTTATCCTTAATAGCAACGACACATGCATGCCTCGCTGCCCCTTCTGTCACTGGGAGAGTACACCGCAAGATTGAACCCATCACAAAGCACCTCTTCCCATGGCAAGAAAAATCTATCTAGTTGGCCTAACTAAACCAAATATTCGAAGAAGAAATATGAGGCTATAAGTAATCATGCATATAAGAGATCAAAGAAGACTCAAATAATATTCAAGGATAGAAACTGATCATCAACTCAAAATTCATCGGATCCCAACAAACACACCGCAAAAAGTCATTACATCAAATAGATCTCCAAGAGACCATTGTATTGAGAATCAAAAGAGAGAGAGAAAGCCATCTAGCTACTGCCTACGGACCCGTAGGTCTATGGTGGACTACTCACACATCATCGGAGTGGCACCAATGAGGATGATAAACCCCTCTGTGATGGTGTTAGATTGGATCTCGCGGTTCTGGAACTTGCGGCGGCTGGAAGTATTTTTCGTCGAATCCTCTAGGGTTTCTGGAATTTTTGGGTATTTATAGAGCTCAGAGGTGGTGGAGGGGACTCCCGAGGCGGCCACAACCCACCAGGGCGCACCCGGGGCCTTTGGCTCGCCCTGGTGTCTTGTGGGCCACCAGGGCTCCCCCTGGGTACTTCTTTAGCCCACCGGCTTCCATCTGGTCCAAAAAAATCTCCAAAAAGTTTCGTTGCGATTGGACTCCGTTTGGTACTGATATTCTGCGAAGTAAAAAACAAGCAAAAAACAGCAACTGGCACTTGGCACTATGTCAATAGGGTAGTCCCAAAAAATGATATAAAGTTGCTATAAATCGATTGTAAAACATCCAAGAATGATAATATAACAGCATGGAACAATCAAAAATTATAGATACGTTGGAGACGTATCAGAGACCTCACTCACACTCGCAAACTTAGCTTGACCTGATCAAGACTTAAGTGAAAAACATTCAAAATACCGAATGAACTACAAGTCGATAAATACGAAAGTCAAGTTGCAAGAGCCCTGAGCTCAGACGAAAGTATAGAGGTTACATCAACCACTCGGCTTACCGAGGCAAATCTAAAGAGATTTAAAGTTTTGGGCAGAAGATCATTCTGTGGAAGAAGGAGTCGCAACTTCAACAAACGTATCTAGATCGATGCCATCTGCGATCCGAGTGGCAGTCTCGAGGAACGTCTCCATGAAGTCCTCGAAATTGGCGTTCTTCCTGTTGGCGACCTTGAGGGACTTCAGCCTCACATCGTCCACGCCCTTCCAATGGACTCGGGCAAGTGAGAGGGCGACATCGGCTCCACAACAAGCTACAGATTTCTTCCAAGATTGAACCTTGAAGGACACGTCATCCAATCGGAACATGATGGACTCCAGGTCCTTGGGCAAGTCCTCCCCTGGTATCATCTCCTTGTCTATCTTGGCAGAGGCAGTGCACAACTAGTAGAGGTAAGCATGCACACGATCGCAGCGCTCTTCCAGCGGAAGAGTAGCCAGGGCCGAGGAGTCCCTGAGAAGCTCCCGAGTGGGATCGAGCTCTTGCTTGATTTTCTCGGTCTCCGCCTGGACGTCATCACAGAAGTCTGGAAAGGCAAACAAGCCGGAAGTGAGATATTGAAGGAAAGTACCAGTGGGAATTAGAGACCACTCGGACCGAAGATTACCTTTGAACTTCTCGCACATCTCCTTGGCGAAGTCATCGATGTATTGCTCCAGCTCAGACTTCTTCAAGGAGAGGTTGTGGACTTTCTTCTTCTCTGCTTCGAGGACACTCGCTTGGACATTATATTTGCCCTCCCACTCGGCGTAGCTCTTCTTCAACTCCTGAATCTCTACTATGGACTTCTCGGCTGCAATCTTCAGGACTTTGTTGTCCTCGTCAAGTTTCCCGACTGTCTTCAGCTTGTCTTCGGCCTCCTTGGCCTTAGCATGAGTTTCCTTCCACGCTGAAGCCAGTTCAACATCCTTGGTCTCGAGAGTCAGCTTCATGGTTTCTAAAGAAATAGAAGTCCTGAGCCTCTTTACAAGTTGAAGGTTCTTACTATGAACATCTGGTAAAATAAATTCAGTCGGACTGAGAGGAGGCAGAACACAGAGATCATTCGGAAGACGTCTACTAACCTCCCAGCGCGCTCTTCTCCTGCTCCAGGCGCGCACTCTTGGCCTTCTCCGCCTCCAGGATGATCCTGAGGTCCTGCACCTCTTTCTCGATGGCATCGTACTAAACTCCAAGCTCACAGATGCTCTGACAACGTGAAGTGAAATTGATAAATACGACTAGTCAGATCCAGTGAAGTAAAAATTCTCGATCAGTCGAGCGCAAAAAAATGAAACTCTAAGACTCCTGTCGACTGACTCGGTCGACGGCAGACTCGGGGACTACACACAGTGGGTGCGCTCAGCATGCCCTACTCGAAGGTAGAATAACTAATGTGGCTAGGAAGACACGAGGTGCTTCCACAAGCTCATCCAATTTTCAAGCCAAATGACATCTACATAAGCTGTAAGACAGCCGCCGACTGATATAGCCGACCGCAGTCTCGGGGACTACACCCAGTGGGTGTGCTCAGCGTGCCCCCACCCGACAACCAGACGGTGAAAGAACCTCTATAAGCTAAGAAATAGGTTCTACAACCCGACGATCAATGATGTCTACTACGCAACTTTATTCTTGTAGACTTTGTTGGGCCTCCAAGCGCAGAGTTTTGTAGGATAGTAGCAATTTTCCCTCAAGTGGATCACCTAAGGTTTATCAATCCGTGGGAGGTGTAGGATGAAGATGGTCTCTCTCAAACAACCCTGCAATCAAATACAAGAAATCTCTTGTGTCCCCAACACACCCAATACAATGGCAAATTGTATAGGTGCACTAGTTCGGCGAAGAGATGGTGACACAAGTGCAATATGGATGGTAGATATAGGTTTTTGTAATCTGAAAATATAAAAACAGCAAGGTAGCAAGTAACAAACATGAGCACAAACGGTATTGCAATGCTTGAAAACAAGGCCTAGGGTCCGTACTTTTGCTAGTGCAATCTCTCAACAATGCTAATATAATTGGATCACATAACCATCCCTCAACGTGCAACGAAGAATCACTCCAAAGTTCTTACCTAGCGGAGAACATAAGAAGAAATTGTTTGTAGGGTACGAAACCACCTTAAAGTTATCCTTTCCGATCGATCTATCCAAGAGTTCGTACTAAAATAACACCAAGTTATCCTTTCCGATCAATCTATCTAGAGTTCGTACTAAAATAACACCATATGATACGCATCAACCAACTCTAATGTCACCTAGATACTCCAATGTCACCACAAGTATCCATGAGTTAATTATATGATACGCATCAAACAATTTCAGATTCATAATACTCAATCCAACACAAAGAACCTCAAAGAGTACCCCAAGACTTCTATCAGAGAAAGTAGGTCAAGAACGTGTATCAACCCCTATGCATAGATTGCCCCAATGTCACCGTGGGAATCCGCAAGTTGAGTACCAAAACATATATCAAGTGAATCAATAGAACACCCCATTATCACCACGGGTATCCACATGCAAGACATATATCAAGTGTTCTCAAATCCAATATTCAATCCAACATAACGATATCTCAAAGGGAAAGATTCAATTCATCACAACATGATAGCAAGGGAATAACATCATATGATCTGACTATATTAACAAAG
Organism: Elymus sibiricus; assembly: GCA_039707655.1. NCBI lineage: Eukaryota > Viridiplantae > Streptophyta > Magnoliopsida > Poales > Poaceae > Elymus > Elymus sibiricus. The sequence goes on from CM077665.1 coordinate 84,871,517, forward strand.
CCCGTGATACATCAAGATCGTGACATCTCAAGAACACGAGAGAGAGAGAGATTGAACACATAACTACTGGTACATACCCTCAGCCCCGAGGGTGGACTACTCCCTCCTCGTCATGGCCTCCGCCGGGATGATGAAGATGGCCACCGGAGATGGATTCCCCTCTCCGGCAGGGTACTGGAACGTCTCCAGATTGGTTTTTCATCGATACAGAGTGTTGCGGCGACGGAGCGGAGAGTCTAGCGTTATTTCTGATGGTTTCTATATTTATAGGATTTTTTGGCGTTGGTTTCACGCGAAGGTGGGCCACGAGGTGGGCACGATACACCAGGACGCGCCGGGGGGGCTGGCGCGCCCTGGTGGGTTGTGCCCACCTCGTGGCTTGTCTGGCCCTCCCACGAAGCGTCTAGTGCCTATTTTGTTCCAAAAAAATCGTCAAAAAGTTTCGGGCGATTCCGAGAATTTCATTTTTTGCACAAAAACAACACCACGGTAGTTCTGCTGAAAACAGCGTCAGTCCGGGTTTGTTCTAAATAAATCATATAAAGTGCATCAAAACCATATAAAAGTATTGTAAACATAGGTGAATATGGCATGAATACTTCATAAATTATCGATACGTTGGAGACGTATCAGCATCCCCAAGCTTAATTCCTGCTCGTCCTCGAGTAGGTAAATGATAAAAGAACAAATTTATGAAGTGTGAATGCTAGCATAATATATAAGTTTGATCATTGATAATTTCAGTCAATTTTCTAGCATCATAACCAGCAACTTTTTCTCATAAAAATCATCATGATAGAGTAGCAACCAATTCACATGATATGGTTCAAACAATGAATTCTCTTGAAACTTAACAACCTATGTTCTTAGTCACCAAACAATTGCAATTCAACTTATTCTCAACTAAGTCTAAGTAAGAGCTCCACATACTCAATCATCATATAGTCTTCTATGATTGCTAGAACTCAAAGCATATTTTTAGAACAAATGGCATCCATCAAACACAGAGAAAGATAGGGGCTTAATGTTTCGCCTCCCAACTCATTTATCATAGAGATAATTGTCAACAATAATAAATCATGATCAAATATAATTGACTGGATATATATGTTTGGATCTTTCCCCACCACATGATGCTTGCCAACTAATAGACTGAGGTTGGAATAAGAAGTTGACTCAACATGAATAGTAAATAACATGAAAGTAAATAGATTGTCCCTTCGCAGAGGGAAGCAGGGATTTGCAAATGTACCAGAGCTCATTGTTTAAAAACAGAGATGAATATAGTTTTGGTAGGTGCACCCTTCCTGTCAACGTTACGACCAAGAGTTATCAATATCTTCCATGTTAAACACATTAGCGGCGGTTCCCAAGTGGTAAAATTAAAGGGTTACTCCCCCTCCACCAACAAACACACTCCACGGCTAGCCGAATCCACGGGTACCATCCATACCAACAACATTCCTGGGGGAGTTTTGTTTAATTATTTGCATTTTTTTATTTCGGGAATGGGAATCCCTATTACCGCCCCTCTCGTGCAAGGACGAGTGAATAAACTCATCATGAGAATAACCCGCTTAACATGGAAGATACTGACCGCCCCCGTCGCTCCATGAGCGGTCCAAGCACACAAAACAGATGTTTATTTGAATGTTTAGAGGTGGCACATGCAAATTTACTTGGAATGGCAGTGAAATACCATATATATGTAGGTATGGTGGACTCTTATGGAAGAAACTTGGCTCACGGATTTGGATGCACAAGTAGTATCTCTACTTCGTACGAAGTGTTGGCTAGCAAAAGGTTCTAAACAAGCACCACATGTTGGAGGATCCACAACAATATAACTTCTATGCAAATATACACAACCATAACTCATTACGTTGTCTTCCTTGTCCAACTTCAACTAATTTGCTCAAGTTTGAAAATAATTAATGGGTATTCAAAATCATAGAAGATGTCCAAGATAATAAATTTGTATGTGAAAGTTCTCTTCCTTATAGTAATCATTCACGAATTGCTTGTATGACCAATATTGTGATTGTTAAAATTCAATAGATTTTACTTTCTAAACCAAATGTGAACTTGCTACGAAGACAGATTGATAATTTCAGATTTATTATATTTCATTCATTCACAATTTACTCTTAGGATATAAGTGAAGCACAAGAGTAAACATCAAACTACTCTCAAAAGATATAAGTGAAGATCAATGAGTAGTCAAACAATTAAGTAGCTATGTTAGGACTCTCTCTTAATAAAGATTTTCAGATTTGAGTATTTTATTCAAACAGCAAACTAAATAAAAATAGCACTCCAAGAATAGCACATGTCATGTGAACGAATAACAATTTAGGCTCAACATAGGCTAACCGATAGTTGACGAAGAGAGGTGGGATGCGTAGCATCCCCAAGCTTAGATGCTTGAGACTTCTTGAAATATTTACTTGGGGTACCTTGGGCATCCCCAAGCTTGAGCTTTTGTATCTCGTTCAATCCTCTCATATCCCGGTTTCACCTATTCTCAAAAACTTCATCCACACAAAACTCGAAAAGAACTCGTGAGATAGGTTAGTACACATAAGAATAAATCGACACTTCATGTACTGCCAAGACAAGTTGCACAATAATTTTCAAACATCATCTACTGTTTACTATCGTTTCCACAATTTATATCTACCAATACAGGCTATGGAAACTATAGGATAAGTAGATAACAAAACTATGACAACAACCTGTCCAAACAGAACAGTCTGTAGCAATTTATGAAAACAGTGTACTTCTGTAACTCGCAAAATTATGAAAATTTAGGACATGCTAAATAATTTATATCATAATACTGTGTAAAAATTTCAGAAACTTTCCACGTTCCAGTAAAATATGAAAATTCAAACACTACAGCAAAAGTTTCTGTTTTTACACAGCACACATCAAACATGCAATGCAAGCATCCTAAGGCAATTCTTGGAACTTTTTATTGAAAAACAAGATTATAAATAGGGAAATGATCTAAATCAGCCGGCTGATCCTGCGCGCTGCATCCGTCACACGCCCAGCGGTCCGATTCGTTTTGATCGGACCGACCACGTGAAGGAAGCATAAGCGACAAGAAACTTCCTGAACTGTTATCTTCTCGTTTGACCTCCGCGAGGCACGCCATAGCCTTGTCCACCGTCTCCGTCGTTCAACGTCGCAACCGCTGCTGCCGTCTCCGTACAGTTCCTGCAACATTATCTCTATTGCACAATTTTTTTCTGCAACAAGGCCTCTGTTACTGAAAGAATTACACGCGTTTCTACAACATGATTTCTACTGTAAAAATTTGTACAAACATTTCTACATCATGATCTTTGTTGCAGAAAATATTTTATAACAAACGTTGTTGCAAAAAAATTCTACAGATGTTTCCGCAACACGGTCATTGTTGCAGAAAATATTTTATAACAAACTTTGTTGTAAATAAAATTCTACAGATGTTTCCGCAACACGATCTTTGTTGCAGAAAATATTCTATAACAAACTCTGTTGCAAATAAAATTCTATAGGTGTTTCTGTAACACGATCTTTGTTGCAGAAAATATTTTATAACAAACTTTGTTGCAAAAAAAATCTACAGACGTTTCTGCAACATGTTCTCTGTTGCAGAAAATTCTACAACGTAATCTATACTGCAAAAGTTAAAATGTCCATCAGACATTTGATGACGTTGATGGCTAGCCGACCCAGCCGATCTTTTAAAAAGATCGGCCGGCAGACGCGTAGCTGCGCCCTTATAAATAACACCTAACAGAGAACAACAAAATAAAATGACACTCCAAGCAAAACACATATTATGTGACGAATAAAAATATAGCTCTAAGTAAGATATACCGATAATGTTGAAGACGAAAGAGGGGATGCCTTCCGGGGCATCCCCAAGCTTAGGCGCTTGAGTCTTCCTTGGATATTACCTTGGGGGTGCCTTGGGCATCCCCAATCTCAGGTTCTTGTCACTCCTTATTCTCCTCATATCGGTATCTCACCCAAAACTTGAAAACTTCAATCACACAAAACTTAACGGAACTTCGTGAGATGGGTTAGTATAATAAAGATAGATCATTCACATAGGTACTGTCAAGACAAGATTTATAATTGTTCCCACATGACACCTACTGTATTCTACCATTACCATAATTTATACCACTAAATATAAGCTATGGAAACACTAAAACAAGCAAACTATGCATGCAAAAAAGAATCTGTCAGAAAGAGAACAGTCTGTGAAGATCTGTAGTATAGCCATACTTCCCTGTCTCTAAAAATTCTTAAAACTTAGGACAGCCTGAAGAATTTGTATGTGAAGACTGTGTGAAAATTTTAGATCATTATCACGCTCCAGTAAAAAATGAAAATTCCTGTACTGGAGTCAAAAGTTTCTGTTTTGGTTCAGCATCAATTCTACTCATCTTGTGAGTCATCCCAAAGGCTTTACTTGGCACTTTATTGAAATAGAAGACACAAAACATGATTAATACAGTAGCTTAATCATGTGAACACACAAAAAAATAAAGGAAAAGTGTTGGGTTGTCTCCCAACAAGCGCTTTTCTTTAAAGCCTTTTAGCTAGGCATGATGATTTCAATGATGCTCACATAGGAATAGTAATTGAAACATGCACGAGAGCGTCATGAATCTCATGACAAGCACATTTAAGTCTAACCCACTTCCTATGCATAGGGATTTTGTGAGCAAACAATTTATGGGAGCAAGAATCAACTAGCATAGGAAGGCAAAACAAGCATAACTTCAAAGCTTTGAACACATAGAGAGGAAACTTGATATTATTGCAATTCCTACAAGCATATGTTCCTCCATCATAATAAATTTCAGTAGCATCATGAAGGAATTTCACAATATAACTATCACATAAAGCATCCTTTTCATGATCTACAAGCATAGAAAATTTATTACTCTCCACATAAGCAATTTTCTTCTCATTCATTGTAGTGGGAGCAAACTCAACAAAATAACTATCATGAGACACTTGATTGACATAACCACATTCAATATTAAAATCATGATGACAAGTTTCATGGTTACTAGCATTCTTTATAGCATACATTTCATCACAATAATCATCATAGATAGGAGGCATGCCATCATCATAATAAATTTGCTCATCAAAACTTGGGGGGCAAAAAATATCATCTTCATCAAACATAGCATCCCCAAGCTTGTGGCTTTGCATATCATTAGCATCATGGATATTCAGAGAATTCATACTAGAAATATTGCTGCCATGCTCATCATTCAAGGACTTATCATCAAGTATTTTCATAATTTCTTCTTCTACCAATTGACCAAAATTTTCTGAATCCTTATTTTCACGAAAGACATTATAAAGACGATACAAATGATGCAACCTAAACTCCATTTTTTGTAGTTTTCTTTTATAAAACCAAACTAGTGAAAAACAAGAAACTAAAAGATTCAATTGCAAGATCTAAAGATATATCTTTAAGCACTCACCTCCCCGGCAACGGCGCCATAAAAGAGCTTGATGTCTACTACGCAACTTTATTCTTGTAGACTTTGTTGGGCCTCCAAGCGCAGAGTTTTGTAGGACAGTAGCAATTTTCCCTCAAGTGGACGACCTAAGCTTTATCAATCCGTGGGAGGTGTAGGATGAAGATGGTCTCTCTCAAACAACCCTGCAATCAAATACAAGAAATCTCTTGTGTCCCAAACACACCCAATACAATGGCAAGTTCTATAGGTGCACTAGTTCGGCGAAGAGATGGTGACACAAGTGCAATATGGATGGTAGATATAGTTTTTGTAATCTGAAAATATAAAAACAGCAAGGTAGCAAGTAACAAAAGTGAGCACAAACGGTATTGCAATGCTTGAAAACAAGGCCTAGGGTCCATACTTTCGCTAGTGCAATCTCTCAACAATGCTAATATAATTGGATCACATAACCATCCCTCAACGTGCAACGCAAAATCACTCCAAAGTTCTTATCTAGCGGAGAACATAAGAAGAAATTGTTTGTAGGGTACGAAACCACCTTAAAGTTATTCTTTCCGATCGATCTATCCAAGAGTTCGTACTAAGATAACACCAAGTTATCCTTTCCGATCGATCTATCTAAGAGTTCGTACTAGAATAACACCATATGATACGCATCAACCAACTCTAATGTCACCTAGATACTCCAATGTCACCACAAGTATCCATGAGTTAATTATATGATACGCATCAAACAATTTCAGATTCATAATACTCAATCCAACACAAAGAACCTCAAAGAGTACCCCAAGATTTCTATCGGAGAAAGTAGGACAAGAACATGTATCAACCCCTATGCATAGATTACCCCAATGTGACCGCGGGAATCCGCAAGTTGAGTACCAAAACATATATCAAATGAATTAATAGAACACCCCATTGTCACCACGGGTATCCACATGCAAGACAGATATCAAGTGTTCTCAAATCCAATATTCAATCCAACATAACGATATCTCAAAGGGAAAGATTCAATTCATCACAACAAGATAGTAAAGGAGACACACCATATGATCCAACTATATTAACAAAGCCCGTGATATATCAAGATCATGACACCTCAAGAACACGAGAGAGAGAGATTGAACACATAGCTACTGGTACATACCCTGAGCCCCGAGGGTGGACTACTCCCTCTTCGTCATGGTCTCCGCCGGGATGATGAAGATGGCCACCGGAGATGGATTCCCCTCTCCAACAGGGTACTGGAACATCTCCAGATTAGTTTTTCGTCGATACAGAGAGTTGCGGCGGCGGAGCAGAGAGTCTAGCGTTATTTATGATGGTTTCTATATTTATAGGATTTTTTGGCATTGGTTTCACGCGAAGGTGCGCCACGATGTGGGCACGATACACCAAGGCGCGCCGGGGGGCCTGGCGCGCCCTGGTGGGTTGTACCCACCTCGTGGCTCGTCTGGCCCTCCCACGAAGCGTCTAGTGCCTCTTTTGTTCCAAAAAAATCATCAAAAAGTTTCGGGCGATTCTGAGAACTTTCATTTTCTACACAAAAACAACACCACGGTAGTTCTGCTAAAAACAGCGTCAGTCCGGGTTAGTTCTAAATAAATCATATAAAGTGCATCAAAACCATATGAAAGTATTGTAAACATATGTGAATATGGCATGAATACTTCATAAATTATCGATATGTTGGAGACGTATCAGTCAACGTCGAGAGACTCTGGTCCATGGACCATCGCCACATCCTCTTCGACAAGTACCACTTGGCTACTTCAACGAGTTGAGTAGCAGGTTCTACAACCCGACGGTCAACATCGAGAGACTCTGGTCCATGGACCATCATCACATCCTCTTCGACAAGTACCACTTGGCTACTTCAACGCGCTGAGCAACAGGTTCTACATCCTAGCGGACTACAGTGTGTTTATAAAGACTCTAAGACTCCCGTCGACTTACCCAGTCGACGGTAGTCTCGGGGACTACACCCAGTGGGTGCGCTCAGCATGCCCCCACCGGAGCTGGACAACACCCAGTGGGTGTGCTCTGTGCAAACCCACTCAGGATTTGAAACAAATGCAAAAGCAAACTATGCAAGGACTCAAACTCTCGACCGGGGCGGATACTTACAAGAGTACTTACTTGGACGTTTTTTCAGCGCTTTGCTCGCGTCGTACGCCTCCTTCCGTCGGCCACACATCATCTCCAGCTAGATCAGGGCCTCCTTGCTCGCTCTCACCTGATCCTCCGGGACATGGTGCAGCGTAAAAATGTTGGCCGATGGAGGGGTTAGCGGGACAACTTAAGAACCGGTTCCGAGTGCAGCTCGGGCCCTTGGAGTAGCACACGGAACTGGAATCGAGGCCCTAGCCGAAGAAGTCTTGGACACTCGGGGAGGAGTAACGTCATGCATTGATGTGGCTTGAGACTGTGTCGGTATTTCCCCAAAGAGGAAGGGATGATGCAGCACAGCTACGGTAAGTAGTTCCCTCGGTTATGAAACCAAGGTTATCGAACCAGTAAGAGAACCATGCAACACTATGTAAACGGTACCTGCACACAAAGAGCAAATACTTGCAACCCGACGCGTAAGAGAGGATGTCAATCTCTCCACGGTAAAAAGATAGATTAGATTGTAATAGATTAGATAGATAGATCGCACAAGAACACAAAATAAAAGAGGCAAATAAAAAGTGTAGCAAGGTATTTTTGGGTTTTTGGAATAATAGATCTGAAAACAAAAGGCGGCAAAAGATGGATCGGAAAGCAATATGATGGAATGGTAGACCCGGGGGCTGTAGGTTTCACTAGTGGAGTATAGCACACGGTGGGTGAACAAGTTACTGTTGGGAAATTGATAGAAGATCAAATAATAATGACGATATCCAAGGCGATGATCATTATATAGGCATCACGTCCAAGATTAGTAGACCGAAACGATTCTGCATCTACTACTATTACTCCACACATCGACCGCTATCCAGCATGCATGTAGTGTATTAAGTTCATGGAAAAATGGAGTAATGCAATAAGAACAGTGACATGATGTAGACAAGATCTATTCATGTAGGAATAGACCCCATCTTGTTATCCTTAATAGCAAAGATACATGCGTGCCTCGCTGCCCCTTCTGTCACTAGGAGAGGACACCGCAAGATTGAACCCATCACAAAGCACCTCTTCCCATGGCAAGAAAAGTCGATCTAGTTGGCCTAACTAAGCCAAATATTCGAAGAAGAAATACGAGGCTATAAGTAATCATGCATATAAGAGATCAAAGAAGACTCAAATAATATTCATGGATAGAAACTGATCATGAACTCAAAATTCATCGGATCCCAACAAACACACCGCAAAAAGTCATTACATCAAATAGATCTCCAAGAGACCATTGTATTGAGAATAAAAAGAGAGATACAAAGCCATCTAGCTACTACCTACGGACCCGTAGGTCTATGGTGGACTACTCACGCATCATCGGAGATGCACCAATGAGGATGATGAACCCCTCCGTGATGGTGTTAGATTGGATCTCGCGGTTCTGGAACTTGCGGCCGCTGGAAGTAATTTTCGTCGACTCCTCTAGGGTTTCTGGAATATTTGGGTATTTATAGAACTCAGAGGCGGTGGAGGGGGGGTCCCGAGGCCACCACAACCCACCAGGGCGCACCGGGGGCCTCTGGCGCGCCCTGGTGTCTTGTGGGCCCCTGGGCCTCCTCCCAGGTACTTCTTTCACTCCCTGGATGTCTTCTCAGTCCAAAAAAATATCCAAAAAGTTTCATCGCGATTGGACTCCGTTTGTACTAATATTCTGCGAAGTAAAAAACAAGAAATAAACAACAACTGGCACTTGGCACTATGTCAATAGGTTAGTCCCAAAAAATGATATAAAGTTGCTATAAAATGATTGTAAAACATCCAAGAGTGATAATACAACAGCCTGGAACAATAAAAAATTATAGATACGTTGGAGACGTATTAGCATCCCCAAGCTTAATTCCTACTCGTCCTCGAGTAGGTAAATGATAAAGACAAAAAAATGTTGTGGAATGTTGCCTAACATGTTCATCACATATTCTTTTCTTTTGTAGCATGGACATTTGGAATTTTAGATGGTTCAAAGCAATAGTCGAGTTTTGACATAAAGACTTTAATACTCAAGCATGCCAACAAGCAACCATCTCTTTCAAAATATCAACACTAGAGAAAGCTATCCCTAGCCCATTGATACGTCTCCAACGTATCGATAATTTATGAAGTATTCGTGCCATATTCACCTATGTTTACAATACTTTTATATGGTTTTGATGCACTTTATATAATTTATTTAGAACTAACCCGAACTGACGCTCTTTTCAGCAGAACTACCCTGGTGTTGTTTTTGTGCAGAAAATGAAAGTTCTCAGAATCGCCCGAAACTTTTTGATGATTTTTTTGGAACAAAAGAGGCACTAGACGCTTCGTGGGAGGGCCAGAAGAGCCACGAGGTGGGTACAACCCACCAGGGCGCGCCAGAGGGCCCAAGCGCACCCTAGTGTCTAGTGCCCTCCTCGTGGCCCATCTTCGCGTGAAAGAGATGCCAAAAATTCCTATAAATATAGAAACCATCAGAAATAACCCTAGACTCTCCGCTCCGTCGCCACAACTCTCTGTATCGATGAAAAACCAATCTGGAGACGTTCCAGTACCCTGCCGGAGAGGGGAATCCACCTTCAGTGGCCATCTTCATCATCCCGGCGGAGGCCATGATGAGGAGGGAGTTGTCCACCCTCGGGGCTGAGGGTATGTACGAGTAGCTATGTGTTCAATCTCTCTCTCTAGTGTTCTTGAGATTGTTGGGGAACGTAGTAATAATTCAAAAAAAATCCTACGTGTCACCAAGATCAATCTAGGAGATGCTAGCAATGAGAGAGAGGGAGTGCATCTTCATACCCTTGAAGATCGCTAAGCGGAAGCGTTGCAAAGAACGCGGTTGATGGAGTCGTACTCGCGGCGATTCAAATCGCGGAAGATCCGATCCAAGCGCCGAACGGACGGCGCCTCCGCGTTCAACACACGTACAGCCCGGGGACGTCTCCTCCTTCTTGATCCAGCAAGGGGGAAGGAGAAGTTGAGGGAGAGCTCCGGCAGCACGACGGCGTGGTGGCGGTGGAGCTCGTGGTTCTCCGGCAGAGCTTCGCTAAGCACTACGGAGGAGAAGGAGGTGTAGGAGGGGGGAGGGCTGCGCCAGGGGCAAGGGGTGCGGCTGCCCTCCCACCCCCCCTCTATTTATAGGCTAAAGGGGAGAGGGGGCCGGCCCCCTTAGATCCATCTAGAGGGGGGGCGGCGGCCAAGGGGGGAGCTTGCCCCCCAAGTTGGTGGGAGGCGCCCCCACCCCTTAGGGTTCCCAACCCTAGGCGCCTTGGGCCCTTGGGGGGCGCACCAGCCCACTAGGGGGCTGGTTCCCACCCATATTCAGCCCACGTGGTCCTCCGGGGCAGGTGGCCCCTCCCGGTGGACCCCCGGAACCCTTTCGGTGGTCCCGGTACAATACCGATAAACCCTGAAATTTTTCCGTTGACTGAAACTGGACTTCCCATATATAAATCTTCACCTCCGTACTATTCCGGAACTCCTCGTGATGTCCGGGATCTCATCCGGGACTCCGAACAACTTTCGGTAACCACATACAATTCCCATTACAACTCTAGCGTCACAGAACCTTAAGTGTGTAGACCCTACGGGTTCGGGAACCATGCAGACATGACCGAGACACCTCTCCGGCCAATAACCAATAGCGGGATCTGGATACCCATATTGGCTCCCACATGTTCCACGATGATCTCATCGGATGAACCACGATGTCGGGGATTCAATTAATCCCGTATATAATTCCCTTTGTCCATCGGTATGTTACTTGCCCGAGATTCGATCATCGGTATCCCTATACCTTGTTCAATCTCGTTACCGGCAAGTCTCTTTACTCGTTCCGTAACACATGATCCCGTGACTAACTCCTTAGTCACATTGAGCTCATTATGATGATGTATTACCGAGTGGGCCCAGAGATACCTCTCCGTCACACGGAGTGACAAATCCCAGTCTCGATTCGTGCCAACCCAACAGACACTTTTGGAGACACCTTTAGTGCACCTTTATAGTCACCCAGTTACGTTGTGACGTTTGATACACCCAAAGCATTCCTACGGTATCCGGGAGTTGCACAATCTCATGGTCTAAGGAAATGATACTTGACATTAGAAAAGCTCTAGCAGACGAACTACACAATCTTGTGCTATGCTTAGGATTGGGTCTTGTCCATCACATCATTCTCCTAATGATGTGATCCCGTTATCAACGACATCCAATGTCCATGGTCAGGAAACCATGACCATCTATTGATCAATGAGCTAGTCAACTAGAGGCTCACTAGGGACATGGTGTGGTCTATGTATTCACACATGTATTACGGTTTCCGGTTAATACAATTATAGCATGAACAATAGACAATTATCATGAACAAGGAAATATAATAATAACCATTTTATTATTGCCTCTAGGGCATATTTCCAACAGTCTCCCACTTGCACTAGAGTCAATAATCTAGTTACATTGTGATGAATCGAACACCCAAACAGTTCTGATGCTGATCATGTTTCGCTCGTGGAAGAGGTTTAGTCAACGAATCTGCGACATTCAGATCCGTATGTACTTTACAAATATCTATATCTCCATCCTGAATGTAACCACGAATGGAGTTGAAGCGACGCTTGATGTGCTTGGTCTTCTTGTGAAACCTGGGCTCCTTGGCAATGGCAATAGCTCCAGTGTTGTCACAGAAGAGAGTCATCGGGCCCGACGCATTGGGAATCACTCCTAGGTCGGTGATGAACTCCATCATCCAGATTCCTTCCTGCGCTGCTTCCGAAGCAGCTATGTACTCCGCTTCACATGTAGATGCCGCCACGACGCTTTGCTTGCAACTGCACCAGCTGACTGCGCCACCATTCAAAATATACACGTATCCGATTTGTGACTTGGAGTCATCCGGATCTGTGTCGAAGCTAGCATCGATGTAACCCTTTACGACGAGCTCTTCGGCACCTCCATAAACGAGAAACATATCCTTAGTCCTTTTCTGGTACTTAAGGATATTCTTGACCGCTGTCCAGTGTTCCATTTCGGGATCACTTTGGTACCTCCCTACCAAACTTATGGCAAGGTTCACATCAGGTCTGGTACACAGCATGGCATACATAATAGAGCCTATGGCTGAGGCATAGGAGACGACACTCATCTTTTCTCTATCTTCTGCCGAGGTCGGGCATTGAGCTGTGCTCAATCTCACACCTTGCAATACAGGCAAGAACCCCTTCTTGGATTGATCCATATTGAACTTCTTCAATATCTTGTCAAGGTATGTGCTTTGTGAAAGACCAATGAGGCGTCTTGATCTATCTCTATAGATCTTGATGCCTAATATGTAAGCAGCTTCTCCAAGGTCCTTCATTGAAAAACACTTATTCAAGTAGGCCTTTATGCTTTCCAAAAGTTCTATATCATTTCCCATCAACAATATGTCATCCACATATAAAATGAGAAATGCTACAGAGCTCCCACTCACTTTCTTGTAAATACAGGCTTCTCCATAAGTCTGTATAAACCCAAATGCTTTGATCACCTCATCAAAGCGAATGTTCCAACTCCGAGATGCTTGCACCAGCCCATAGATGGAGCGCTGGAGCTTGCATACCTTGTCAGCATTCTTAGGATCAACAAAACCTTCCGGCTGCATCATATACAATTCTTCCTTAAGGAAACCGTTAAGGAATGCCGTTTTGACGTCCATTTGCCAGATCTCATAACCATAAAATGTGGCAACTGCTAACATGATTCGGACGGACTTCAGCATCGCTACGGGTGAGAAAGTCTCATCGTAGTCAACTCCTTGAACTTGTCGATAACCCTTAGCGACAAGCCGAGCCTTATAGACGGTCACATTACCATCCACGTCAGTCTTCTTCTTAAAGATCCATTTATTTTCTATGGCTTGCCGATCATCGGGCAAGTCCACCAAAGTCCATACTTTGTTCTCATACATGGATCCTATCTCGGATTTCATGGCTTCAAGCCATTTGTTGGAATCCGGGCCCACCATGGCTTCTTCATAGTTCAAAGGTTCACCGTTGTCTAACAACATGATTTCCAGGACAGGGTTGCCGTACCACTCTGGTGCGGAACGTGTCCTCGTGGACCTACGAAGTTCAGTAGTAACTTGATCCGAAGTTTCATGATCATCATCATTAACTTCCTCTCTAGTCGGTGCAGGCACCACAGAAACATTTTCCTGCGCTGCGCTACTCTCCGGTTCGAGAGGGGGTCCAATTACCTCATCAAGTTCTACTTTCCTCCCACTTACTTCTTTCGAGAGAAACTCTTTCTCTAGAAAGGATCCATTCTTGGCAACAAAGATCTTGCCTTCGGATCTGAGATAGAAGGTATACCCAATAGTTTCCTTAGGGTATCCTATGAAGACGCACTTTTCCAATTTGGGTTCGAGCTTTTCAGGTTGAAGTTTCTTGACATAAGCATCGCATCCCCAAACTTTCAGAAACGATAGCTTAGGTTTCTTCCCAAACCATAATTCATACGGTGTCGTCTCAACGGATTTAGACGGTGCCCTATTTAAAGTGAATGCGGCAGTCTCTAATGCATATCCCCAAAATGATAGCCATAAATCAGTAAGAGACATCATAGATCGCACCATATCCAATAGAGTGCGATTACGACGTTCGGACACACCATTACGCTGAGGTGTGCCAAGCGGCGTGAGTTGTGAAACAATTCCACATTTCCTTAAGTGCGTGCCAAACTTGTGACTCAAATATTCTCCTCCACGATCAGATCGTAAGAACTTAATTTTCTTGTCACGTTGATTCTCTACCTCACTCTGAAATTCCTTGAACTTTTCAAAAGTCTCAGACTTGTGTTTCATTAAGTAGACATACCCATATCTGCTTAAGTCATCAGTGAGGGTGAGAACATAACGATAGACACCGCGAGCCTCAACGCTCATTGGACCGCATACATCGGTATGTATTATTTCCAACAAGTTGGTTGCTCGCTCCATTGTTCCGGAGAACGGAGTCTTAGTCATCTTGCCCATGAGGCATGGTTCGCACGTGTCAAATGATTCATAATCAAGAGACTCCAAAAGTCCATCTGCATGGAGTTTCTTCATGTGTTTGACACCAATATGACCAAGGCGGCAGTGCCACAAGTATGTGGGACTATCATTATCGACCTTACATCGTTTGGTATTCACACTATGAATATGTGTAACATCACGTTCGAGATTCAATAAAAATAAACCATTGACCAGCGGGGCATGACCATAAAACATATCTCTCATATAAATAGAACAACCATTATTCTCGGATTTAAATGAGTAGCCATCTCGCATCAAACGAGATCCAGATACAATGTTCATGCTCAAAGCTGGTACTAAATAACAATTATTGAGGTTTAAAACTAATCCCGAAGGTAGATGTAGAGGCAGCGTGCCGACGGCGATCACATCGACCTTGGAACCATTCCCGACGCGCATCGTCACCTCGTCCTTCGCCAGTCTCCGCTTATTCCGCAGCTCCTGTTTTGAGTTACAAATGTGAGCAACCGCACCGGTATCAAATACCCAGGAGCTACTACGAGCGCTGGTAAGGTACACATCAATAACATGTATATCATATATACCTTTGACGTTGCCGGCCTTCTTATCCGCTAAGTACTTGGGGCAGTTCCGCTTCCAGTGACTAGTTCCTTTGCAATAAAAGCACTCAGTCTCAGGCTTGGGTCCTTTCTTGGGCTTCTTCCCGGCAACTGATTTACCGGGCGCAACAACTGCTTTGCCGTCCTTCTTGAAGTTCTTCTTACCCTTGCCTTTCTTGAAACTGGTGGTCTTATTCACCATCAACACTTGATGTTCCTTTTTGATCTCCACCTCCGCTGATTTCAGCATCGAATATAACTCAGGAATGGACTTCTCCATCCCTTGCATATTGAAGTTCATCACAAAGCTCGTGTAGCTAGGTGGAAGCGACTGGAGGATTCTGTCAATAACCGAGTCATCCGGAAGATTAACTCCCAGCTGAGACAAGCGGTTGTGCAACCCAAACATTTTGAGTATGTGCTCGCTGACAGAACTATTTTCCTCCATCTTACAACTGAAGAACTTGTCGGAGACTTCATATCTCTCGACCCGGGCATGAGCTTGGAAAACCATTCTCAACTCTTGGAACATCTCATATGCTCCATGTTGCTCAAAACGCTTTTGGAGCCCCGGTTCTAAGCTGTAAAGCATGCCGCACTGAAGCAGGGAGTAATCATCACTACGCGACTGCCAGGCGTTCATAACGTCTTGAGTTGCTGGGAAAATGGGTGCGTCACCTAGCGGTGAATCAAGGACATATGCTTTCTTGGAAGCTATGAGGATGATCCTCAAGTTACGGACCCAGTCCGTATAGTTGCTTCCATCGTCTTTCAGCTTGGTTTTCTCTAGGAACGCGTTGAAGTTGAGGGCAACATTAGCGTGGGCCATTGGATCTACAAGATAGATTGTAAAGACAATTTTAGACTAAGTTCATGATAATTAAGTTCATCTAATCAAATTATTTAATGAACTCCCACTCAGATAGACATCCCTCTAGTCATCTAAGTGATACATGATCCATATCGACTAGGCCGTGTCCGATCATCACGTGAGACAGACTAGTCATCAATGGTGAACATCTCCATGTTGATCGCATCTACTATACGACTCATGTTTGACCTTTCGGTCTCTCGTGTTCCGAGGCCATGTCTGTACATGCTAGGCTCGTCAAGTCAACCTAAGTGTTTCACGTGTGTAAATCTGGCTTACACCCGTTGTATGCGAACGTTAGAATCTATCACACCCGATCATCACGTGGTGCTTCGAAACAACGATCCTTCGCAACGGTGCACACTTAGGGGGAACACATTTCTTGAAATTTTAGTGAGGGATCATCTTATTTATGCTACAATCGTTCTAAGCAAATAAGATGTAAAAACATGATAAACATCACATGCAAATCATAAAGTGACATGATATGGCCAATATCATCTTGCGCCTTTGATCTCCATCTTTGGGGCGCGGCATGATCACCATCGTCACCGGCACGACACCATGATCTCCATCATCCTGTCTTCATGAAGTTGTCTCGCCAACTATTACTTCTACTACTATGGCTAACGGTTAGCAATAAAGTAAAGTAATTACATGGCGTTTTTGATTGACACGCAGGTCATACAATAAATTAAGACAACTCCTACGGCTCCTGCCGGTTGTCATACTCATCGACATGCAAGTCGTGATTCCTATTACAAGAACATGATCAATCTCATACATCACATATATTTCATCACATCCTTTTGGCCATATCACATCACATAGCATACCCTGCAAAAACAAGTTAGACGTCCTCTAATTGTTGTTGCAAGTTTTACGTGGCTGCTATGGGTTTCTAGCAAGAACGTTTCTTACCTACGCAAAAGCCACAACGGTGATATGCCAATTGCTATTTACCCTTCATAAGGACCCTCTTCATCGAATCCGATCCGACTAAAGTGGGAGAGACAGACACCCGCTAGCCACCTTATGCAACAAGTGCATGTCAGGCTGTGGAACCAGTCTCACGTAAGCATACATGTAAAGTCGGTCCGGGCCGCTTCATCCCACAATGCTGCCGAATCAAGATAGGACTAGTAACGGCAAGCAAATTGATCAAATCATCGCCCACAACTACTTGTGTTCTACTCATGCATAGAATCTACGCATAAACCTGGCTCTGATACCACTGTTGGGGAACGTAGTAATAATTCAAAAAAATTCCTACGTGTCACCAAGATCAATCTAGGAGATGCTAGCAACAAGAGAGAGGGAGTGCATCTTCATACCCTTGAAGATCGCTAAGCGGAAGCGTTGCAAAGAACGCGGTTGATGGAGTCGTACTCGCGGCGATTCAAATCGCGGAAGATCCGATCCAAGCGCCGAACGGACGGCGCCTCCGCGTTCAACACACATACAGCCCGGGGACGTCTCCTCCTTCTTGATCCAGCAAGGGGGAAGGAGAAGTTGAGGGAGAGCTCCGGCAGCACGACGGCGTGGTGGCGGTGGAGCTCGTGGTTCTCCGGCAGAGCTTCGCTAAGCACTACGGAGGAGGAGGAGGAGGTGTAGGAGGGGGGAGGGCTGCGCCAGGGGCAAGGGGTGCGGCTGCCCTCCCACCCCCCCTCTATTTATAGGCTGAAGGGGAGAGGGGGGCGGCCCCCTTAGATCCATCTAGAGGGGGGGCGGCGGCCAAGGGGGGAGCTTGCCACCCAAGTTGGTGGGAGGCGCCTTGGGCCCTAGGGGGGGCGCACCAGCCCACTAGGGGGCAGGTTCCCACCCATATTCAGCCCACGTGGTCCTCCGGGGCAGGTGGCCCCTCCCGGTGGACCCTCGGAACCCTTTCGGTGGTCCCGGTACAATACCGATAAACCCCAAAACTTTTCCGGTGACTGAAACTGGACTTCCCATATATAAATCTTCACCTCCAGACTATTCCGGAACTCCTCGTGATGTCCGGGATCTCATCCGGGACTCCGAACAACTTTCGGTAACCACATACAATTCCCATTACAACTCTAGCGTCACCGAACCTTAAGTGTGTAGACCCTACGGGTTCAGGAACCATGCAGACATGACCGAGACACCTCTCCGGCCAATAACCAATAGCGGGATCTGGATACCCATATTGGCTCCCACATGATCAACGATGATCTCATCGGATGAACCACGATGTCGGGGATTCAATTAATCCCGTATACAATTCCCTTTGTCCATCAGTATGTTACTTGCCCGAGATTCGAACGTCGGTATCCCTATACCTTGTTCAATCTCGTTACCGGCAAGTCTCTTTACTTGTTCCGTAACACATGATCCCGTGACTAACTCCTTAGTCATATTGAGCTCATTATGATGATGTATTACCGAGTGGGCCCAGAGATACCTCTCCGTCACACGGAGTGACAAATCCCAGTCTTGATTCGTGCCAACCCAACAGACACTTTCGGAGACACCTGTAGTGCACCTTTATAGTCACCCAGTTACATTGTGACGTTTGATACACCCAAAGCATTCCTACGGTATCTGAGAGTTGCACAATCTCATGGTCTAAGGAAATGATACTTGACATTAGAAAAGCTCTAGCAGACGAACTACACGATCTTGTGCTATGCTTAGGATCGGGTCTTGTCCATCACATCATTCTACTAATGATGTGATCCCGTTATCAACGACATCCAATGTCCATGGTCAGGAAACCATGACCATCTATTGATCAATGAGATAGTCAACTAGAGGCTCACTAGGGACATGGTGTGGTCTATGTATTCACACATGTATTACGGTTTCCGGTTAATACAATTATAGCATGAACAATAGACAATTATCATGAACAAGGAAATATAATAATAACCATTTTATTATTGCCTCTAGGGCATATTTCCAACAGAGATGTCACGATCTTGATGTATCACGGGCTTTGTTAATATAGTCAGATCATATGATGTTATTCCCTTGCTATCATGTTGTGATGAATTGAATCTTTCCCTTTGAGATATCGCTATGTTTGATTGAATATTGGATTTGAGAACACTTGATATATGTCTTGCATGTGGATACCCGTGGTGATAATGGGGTGTTCTATTGATTCACTTGATATATGTTTTGGTACTCAACTTGCGGATTCCCGCGGTGACATTGGGGCAATCTATGCATAGGGGTTGATACACGTTCTTGTCCTACTTTGTCCGATAGAAATCTTGGGGTACTCTTTGAGGTTCTTTGTGTTGGATTGAGTATTATGAATCTGAAATTGTTTGATGCATATCGTATAATTAACTCATGGATACTTGTGGTGACATTGGAGTATCTAGGTGACATTAGAGTTGGTTGATGCGTATCATATGGTGTTATTTTAGTACGAACTCTAGATAGATTGATCGGAAAGGATAACTTGGTGTTATTTTAGTACGAACTCTTGGATAGATCGATCGGAAAGGATAACTTTAAGGTGGTTTCGTACCCTACAAACAATTTCTTCTTATTTTCTACGCTAGATAAGAACTTTGGAGTGATTCTTCGTTGCGCATTGAGGGATAGTTATGTGATCCAATTATATTAGCATTGTTGAGAGATTGCACTAGCGAAAGTACGGACCCTAGGCCTTGTTTTCAAGCATTGCAATACCGTTTGTGCTCACTTTTGTTACTTGCTACCTTGCTGTTTTTATATTTTCAGATTACAAAAATCTATATCTACCATCAATATTGCACTTGTATCACCATCTCTTCGCCGAACTAGTGCACCTATACAATTTGCCATTGTATTTGGTGTGTTGGGGACACAAGAGATTTCTTGTATTTGATTGTAGGATTGTTTGAGAGAGACCATCTTCATACTTCACCTCCCACGGATTGATAAACCTTAGGTCATCTACTTGAGGGAAAATTGCTACTGTCCTACAAAACTCTGCGCTTGGAGGCCCAACAAAGTCTACAAGAATAAAGTTGCGTAGTACACATCACCCATCATGCTCAATCATTGATCCATTCATGAAACACACTCAAATATTAACTACACCCAATGCACAAGTATGATCATAGTGCCCCCTAGTTGGTGCTTTATAAGAGAAGATGGAGACTCAAATAAATGTAAAAATTGCATAAAGTAAAAAAGATAGGCCCTTCGCAGAGGGAAGTAGGGATTTGTAGAGGTGCCAGAGCTCAAAGATTAAATTGAAAGAGAAAAATATTTTGGGTGGCATGCCTTTCCTGTCAACGAAAACGACAAAGTAGTTCTCAATACTTTCCATGCTAGATACATCATAGGCGGTTCCAAACATAAAATAAAGTTTATTCCTTTTTCCACCATTCT
Source organism: Elymus sibiricus (assembly GCA_039707655.1). Classification (NCBI taxonomy): domain Eukaryota; kingdom Viridiplantae; phylum Streptophyta; class Magnoliopsida; order Poales; family Poaceae; genus Elymus; species Elymus sibiricus. Next base: position 84,891,995 of record CM077665.1, read on the forward strand.
TTCACAATTCGTGGCTAGCCGTATCCACGGTTGCCTTCCATGCCAACACTTTCCAAGGAATTTAATATTTGACAACAAAAAGTAAATTTCTTTTTCATTACGGTACTTGGCATCCCTATTACCACCGTACTCTCGTGCAATGACAAGTGAATAAACACTCATCTTGAGAATAACACATCTAGCATGGAAAAATATTGGACACCCCCTACCGTTTCATGAGTGGTACGAGCACACAAAAAGGAAATTCATTTTGAAAATTAGAGATGGCACATACAAATTTGCTTAGAACGGCATGGAAATACCGCATATAGGTAGGTATGTTGGACTCCTAAGGCAAAACTGGTTTTAAGGATTTTGGATGCACAAGTAGTATTTCTACTTAGTACAAGTGGAGGCTAGAAAATAGATTGAGAAGCAACCAACCAAGAAACAAAAATTCACATAAACGGGCATTGAGCATAACTAACACCGAATAATACACCATAAGTAGGATGTAATTTCATTGCATAACTATTGACTTTCGTGCTTGCATAGGGAGTCACAAACCTTAACACCAATATTCTTACTAAAGCATAATTACTCACCAACATGACTCACATATTACTATCATCATGTCTCAAAACTATTACAAGGAATCAAGTTTAATTTGTCCAATGATCTTCATGAAAGTTTTTATTATATCCCTCTTGAATATCTATCACTTTGGGACTAGTTTCATATATTGCCATTGCTTTTGACAAGCTCAAATAAATTTAAGTGAAGAACAAGAGCATAAAAATTTCATCCCTCAAAATAATATAAGTGAAGCATGAGAGAATTTCTTCAAAGTTTACTAGCTCTCAAATTAATCTAAGTGAAGCACTAGAGCAATTCAATGGCTCAATTTTTTTAAGCGAAGCATATAGATCAATTCTAACAAATCATAGCATAATTTTGGCTCTCTCAAATAGGTGTTTCCAGGAAGGATACTTGTGACAAACTAAAAAGCAAATCAAGCAAAGACTCAAATAATACAAGACGCTCCAAGCAAAACTCATGATATGTGACGAATAAAAATATAGCTCCAAGTAAAATACCGATGGTCGTTAGAAGAAAGAGGGGATGCCACTCGGGGAATCCCCAACTTAGTTGCTTGTTTCTCCTTGGATATTATCTTGGGGGTGCTGTAGAATCCCCAAGCTTAGGCTCTTATTACTCCGTATTCCTTCATCCATCGTGATCTCACCAGAAACTTGAAAACTTCAATCACACAAAACTCAACAAAACCTTCTTGAGATCTGTTAGTATAATAAAGCAAATCACCACTCTAAGTACTGTTGTAAACCCATTCATATTTTATTATTCCATTATATCTACTGTATTCTATCTTTAACATGGCTTATACCCTTCAATACAAACAATACATTCAATAAAACAAGCACACAATGCAACGAAAACAGAATCTGTCAAAAACAGAACAGTCTATAGTAATCTGTATTCTAACCATACTTATGTAACTCTAAAAATTCTGAAAAATTATTACAACGTAAAGAATTTGTATAGAAATACTGTGTAAAAACTTCACCTCATTATCACACTCCAGTAAAAAATGAAAATTCCTGCACTGGAGTCAAAGTTTATGTTTCAGATTCAGCATTGTTTCTACTCATCTTGTGATCCATCCTAAAGGATTTACTTGGCACAAACCCTAATTAAAACATAAAAAACAAATTATAACAGTATCATAATTGTGTAAACACTCAAGAACAGAAAGAAAAAGGTGAAAATAAATTTATTCATTGGGTTGCCTCCCAACAAGCGCTATCGTTTTACGCCCCTAGCTAGGCCTAAAGCATAGATTCAAGTATTGTCATCTTTAGTTTTTGCTCCATAGGATGCTCTCATGATTGATTCATATGGTGGATTAATTCTTGTTCTAGGGAAGTGTTTCATACCCTTTCTTAGTGGAAATTAAAATTTAATATTGCCTTCTTTCATATCAATCACGACACCTATAGTGCGTAAAAACGGTCTACCAAGTATAATGGGACAAGACGGATTGCAATCAATATCAAGAACAATAAAAATCTATGGGCACATAGTTCCTATTTGCAAGAATAAGAACATCATTAATTCTTCCCAAAGGCTTTTTAATAGTAGAATCCGTCAAGTGCAAATTAAGAGAACATTCTTGAATATTGGTAAGACCAAGCACATCACATAGAGATTTCGGAATTGTGGAAACACTAGCACCCAAATCACATAAAGCAAAGCACTCATAATTTTTAATCTTGACATTAATGGTAGGTTCCCACCCATCATGTAATTTTCTAGGAATTGAAATCTCTAACTCCAACTTTTCTTCAAAAGATTTCATCATGGCATCAACAATATGTTTAGTAAAAGCTTTATTTTGTTCATAAGCATGGGGTGACTTTAACATGGATTGCACCAAAGAAATACATTCAATCAAAGAGAAACTATCATAATTAAAATCTTTGCAATCCAAAATAGTGGGCACGTCACTAGTTAACGTTTTGACCTCTTCAAACCCACTTTCATCAATTTTTTCATCAAGATTTTCACCCTCCAAATCATTGGGACACCTTCTAGCTAAAGTTGACTCTACTTCAGTCCCTTTATCATCAATTTTAATATTACTAAACAAGTAATCAATAGAAGAAACACCAATCACTTTAAGATCTTCATCATTTTTATGAAAGCAATCACTAGAAAACGCTTTTTCTAAGAATTCTCTTTTAGCTCTAAGCATAGCGGTTCTTTTCTTACTTTCATCCATAGAAACATATAAAGCTTTAATTGATTCATCAATCTTAGGTGCAAAAGCTTTAAACTTGAGATTTTCTACATCATGGGAAATTCTATCAATGCTTCTAGACATATCATCGATCTTATTCAACTTTTCTTCTATCGTAGTATTGAAAACTTTTTGAGCATTGATAAATTCTTTAATATTACTCTCAAGATCAGAGGGGTTCCTATTATTATTGTAAGAAGAATTACCATAGGAATTACCATAATTATTAGAGGAATTTCCAGGAAAAGGTCTAGGATTAAAATTACCTCTACAAGCATTGTTATTAAAATTGTGTCGCGAGATGAATTTCACATCTACGGAATCACTATTTTGCTCAATCAAAGTAGACAAAGGCACATCATTAAGATCAATAGGAGAAATTTTACTAGCAACCAACTTCATAAGACCATCAACTTTTTCACTCAAAGTACTAATTTCTTCAACCGAATTAACCTTTTTACTAGTAGGTGCTCTTTCAGTATGCCATTGTGAATAATTTGCCATAATATTATCTAGAAATTTAGTAGCTTCTCCCAAAGTAATTTTCATAAAAGTACCACCCACGGCGGAATCAAAAAGATTTCTAGAGACAAAATTTAATCCCACATAAAAAATTTGTATGATCATCCAAAGATTTAAACCATGAGTAGGACAATTTCTTAGCATCAATTTCATTCTCTCCCAAGATTGTGCAACATGTTCATGCTCAAGTTGCTTAAAAATCATGATTTGAGTTCTAAGGGAAATAATTTTCACAGGCGTAAAATACTTAGTAATAAAAGCATCCTTGCACTTATTCCAAGAATCGATACTATTGCCAGGCAAAGAAGAAAACCAAATTTTTGCACGATCCCGCAAGGAGAAAGGAAATAATTTCAACTTCACTATATCATTGTCCACATATTTTTTTCTTATGCATGTCACACAATTCTACGAATGTGTTTAGATGGGACGCGGCATCCTCATTAGGAGTACCGGAAAATTGATCTTTCATGACAAGATTCAACAAAGCGACATTAATATCACAAGACTCTGCACTAGTGGCGGGAGGAGCAATCGGAGTAATAATAAAATAATAATTATTGGTATTGGAAAAATCACACAATTTGGTATTTTCTTGAGTCATCGTGACTACGCAAACAAGATTGCAAGCAAACAAGAGATCTGACGAAAAAAGGGCAAACGAAAAAGAGGGTGAATAAAACGGCAAATTTGTGAAGTGGGGGAGAGGAAAACGAGAGGCAAATGGCAAATAATGTAATTGCAAGGAGATGAGATTTGTGATTAGGAACCTGGTAGATGTTGATGATGTCTCCCCGGCAATGGCGCGAGAAATTCCTTTGACGTGGCTTGAGACCGCGTCGGTATTTCCCCAAGGAGGAAGGGATGATGCAGCACAGCTACGGAAAGTATTTCCCTCAGTTATGAAACCAAGGTTATCGAAACAGTAGGAGAACCACACAACACTATGTAAACGGTACCTGCACACAAAGAACAAATACTTGCAACCCGACGCGTAAGAGAGGTTGTCAATCTCTCCACGGTAAAAAAGATAGATTAGATTGTAATAGATTGGATAGATAGATCGGACAAGAACACAAAATAAAAGAGGCAAATAAAAAAGTGCAGCCAGGTATTTTTGGGTTTTTGGAATAATAGATACGAAAATAAAAAGCGCAAAAGATAGATCGGAAAGCAATATGTTGGAAAAGTAGACCCGGGGGCCGTAGGTTTCACTAGTGGCTTCTCTCATGAGTATAGCACACGGTGGGTGAACAAATTATTGTTGGGCAATTGATAAAAGATCAAATAATCATGACTATATCCAAGGCAGTGATCATTATATAGGCATCACATCCAAGATTAGTAGACCGAAACGATTCTGCATCTACTACTATTACTCCACACATTGACCGCTATCCAGCATGCATGTAGTGTATTAAGTTCATGGAAAAACGGAGTAATGCAATAAGAATGGTGACATGATGTAGACAAGATCTATTCATGTAGGAATAGACCCCATCTTGTTATCCTTAATAACAACGATACATGCGTGCCTCGCTGCCCCTTCTGTCACTGGGAGAGGACACCGCAAGATCAAACCCATCACAAAGCACCTCTTTCCATGGCAAGAAAAATCGATCTAGTTGGCCTAACTAAACCAAAGATTCGAAGAAGAAATACGAGGCTATAAGTAATCATGCATATAAGAGATCAAAGAAGACTAAAATAATATTAATGGATAGAAACTGATCATGAACTCAAAATTCATCGGATCCCAATAAACACACCGCAAAAAGTCATTACATCAAATAGATCTCCATGACACCATTGTATTGAGAATCAAAAGAGAGAGACAAAGCCATCTAGCTACTGCCTACGGACCCGTAGGTCTATGGTGGACTACTCACGCATCATCGGAGAGGCACCAATGAGGATGATGAACCCCTCCGTGATGGTGTTAGATTGGATCTCGTGGTTCTGGAACTTGCGGCGGCTGAAAGTATTTTTCGTCGACTCCTCTAGGGTTTCTAGAATATTTGGGTATTTATAGAGCTCAGAGGCGGTGGAGGGGGGTCCCGAGGCCAGCACAACCCACCAGGGCGCGCTGGGGGCCTCGGGCGCGCTGGGGGCCTCGGGCGCGCCCTGGTGTCTTGTGGGCCCCCTGGGCCTCCTCCCAGGTACTTCTTTTGCTCCCTGGATATCTTCTCAGTCCAAAAAATATCCAAAATGTTTCATCGCGATTGGACTCCGTTTGGTACTGATATTCTGCGAAGTAAAAAAAAGCAAAAACAGCAACTGGCACTTGGCACTACGTCAATAGGTTAGTCTCAAAAAATGATATAAAGTTGCTATAAAATGATTGTAAAACATCCAAGAATGATAATATAACAGCATGGAACAATCAAAAATTATAGATACGTTGGAGATGTATCATGCATCACGACGTCTGCGTCAACCGAGGGGTTCGGCAGGTTAACCTTGTCGTCCTCTTCAATATGAATCACCTCATGCGGCCCTGCGAACGTCCAAAACACTCGGACATAAGCAACAGAGGAAGAAAATGGTAGCCGAGTGAAAGCGAACTAAGATTTCCTTTCGAAGACGCCGCATCAACCTCTGTTTGGCCCTTCTCCGGAGCCTTGGGTTCAAGTGAGGCGGTTGAAGTGTCAGCGCTACGAACCATCAAGTCAGTCAGCCACAGATCACTCAGAAGGAAAGATCGCAAGATCTCGACAAAATGACACACTGAAAACTTACTTCGAGGTCACAGGCACCTGCACCTTTTTGCGCGGCAGAGCAGCTTTCTGGGGCTTAACCACTGTGACTTTGGGTTGCTTCACTGCCTTCTCGGGCGGCTCAGCAGCCTCGCCATGCGCGTGCTTGGAGGTACTTGTCAGAGGAGCTGGACGAGCAGCGACTGCCCCTTTTCCGCGAGCATTCGGGTCTTGCCGCGCCTTTGAGTGGACCTCCGTCGGCACGGTCTCTGACGGGGATGACTCGGCCTCATCCCCCTCCTCGGACTAATACTCCTCCTCCGAGTCATCTTCATCGTCGTTATCGCCATCAGATGCCTCCTTGAGTTCGTTGTCGCTGGCCACATCCGTGGGCTCCCTGCTCACGACTGGCACTTGGCTGATCATCGTCTGGAAAGCCTGCCGAGTGAGAAGCAAAGTCATATCAGATTCAGCCGGACAACAAGAATACACACGGATTGAAGAAGTTCAAACTTACATCGGTTGGTGGGTTCTCTGCATCAAAAGGAGGAACCAGACGACTACCCTCGGGTTGTCATGGGCGCAAGTGATGGACTTGATCTTTGCCTCCACCGCCTCCGAGTCGAGATCCTCCGGGTGAACTCTCGTGGGGTCATCCGGCCCTTTATAAGTCCACATTGGTCGGGCCCTGGCCTGCGGGGGCTGAATCCGCCGCTTGAGGAAAACCTCCAGGCGATCTAGCCCTTTCACCCCCCTTGTTGACAATGCTCACCACTACGAGCACCAGGATGTCCATGTCCACCCTCTCCTCCTTTGACACAAGCAAGCCCGGGGGAGTCCGCACTCGCTCCGCCGAGTACGGCGGCAAGCCCGAGTGACCGCCGGCAAGGGGGATGTCTTTGCAGTAAAACCATGTCTCCTGTCACCCCTTCACCGAGTCGGGGAATGACATGGAGGGAAAGCTGGCCTTGACCCTGAGCTGCACACCTAGGCCTCCGCACAGCTTAATGACATTGGTCTTGTCTCCACTAGGATCATATTTCTTCACGGTCATCGCTCGACAAGTGAAGATATGCTTAAAAAGCCCCCAGTGCGGATGACAGCCAATTAAGTTTTCACAGAGAGAAACGAAAGCAGCCAAATAGGAAATGACATTGGGAGGAAGGTGGTGGAGTCGCGCCCCAAAATAATCAAGAAAGCGCGAAAGAACGGATGCGGCGGCAGAGAAAAACCTCGCTCGACGTGGGCGGCGCGGGCTCGGCTTCGCCTGCCTCCGGCAACCGCCAGCTCCCAGCGACGAGAAACCCCTGGTTCTCCAGCTCCTGCAGCCGGCCCGCGGTGACCCACGACACCAGCCAATCGCCCTGGACCCTTCCCGTCGGAGAATCGGCGCTTGAGGACGAGCCGCGGGATCCCTTCTTCACCCGCTTCGCCTTCGCAGTCGCGCTTTGCGTCATCTTCAGCAGACGGGGTGCCAGGTCAGAGGCGGAATCTGGGAGGAAAGGGTTCGGCGGAGTGCTTGAGGGGTTGAGGAAGGGGAAAGAGGGATTTGTCTCTCTCCCCCACCGCTCACCCACTCTTATACGTGAATCGGCCGTATCTCCATCGGTCAATCCGCGGTCAGCGCGAGATCTGTGGGATCCTGCGTACAGTCCTTTGGGGGCACGTGGGGATAATTGCAGCATGGAATTCGAGGCGTCTCGTCCAGATGCCCCACTACCACAATGCAACCGCTCCCACGCGCGTGTGTCGCCCACGATTTCAAACCAACGGAAAATCCACGACGAGTCGACCCGAATGAGCTTCGCGCTCATCGGCTCGTCTCATCACGTTTCGGTCTGCCGAGTGCTCATTGCAGGTCTCCGGTCACTCGGGCATTGCCGCGAGTGTCCGAGAGAGTACCACAAGGGTGCTTAGAACGTCAGCCTTCGCTCCCGTGTCATCGCTCGAGGTTCCTGACAAGCTTGCTTTTGCCTGTCAGGTTATTTCTCCCGAGAGATAGTCCAACACATTCCGATTGAAGGGAGCAGTCAGTCTGTTCTGAATGATCGGAATTCATAGATCCTGAATCCGTTATGGTTTTAGCTTGGACTGAGTCGAAGACGCCCTTAGCTACTTTCCGGGCACCCCCGAGGCTCCGGTGACGCTCCTGAGTGTCGTTCACTTGCCCTGTCAACCTCAATCGATTCGGGGGCTAATGATGAGGTCACCTACTAGAGGTAGCGTCATAGACCTGACATCTAGGGCCCACCTAGGGTCCCACATTATCATTAAAGTCCCTGGACTACCAATGCATTCGAACGCATATTCAGGATCCACTCGGATCCATCAAGTCACTCGGACGACGTCCCACCAGTCGGCCAGGCACCAGCACTCGGATAAGAGGAAGCAGAGACGACGTGGGAGCTGCAACGTTCGAGGGACTTAATATCCCACATGAAGTGCTGTGACGCCTATAACGCCTTTAGTTAAGACAGCAGTTTCGAGGTACGTCCGTAGTTACTCGCATTTAATACCCTTGTAATGGCGCTCAGCCGGTGGTGGCGCACTCTATATAAGCCGCTCCCGAGCTCCTGGACAGGGGTTCTACACCCTACTGTATTCATACCCCCCTAAATAAACACAAAGCCCTCGGGAACTAGATGTAGGGTCTTTACCTCCTCCGAGAGGGGCCCGAACTCGCAAAATCCGAGTGATACACCTGCGCCGTAGCTAGGCTTCACCCTTCTTTCGTACCCCTGGTATTATTGTCAGGCACGTTCCCTCGGCAGACACCTCTGGCGGCGGCAGAGGGTCGGGAAGGGGTGGGAGGAGGGTGGCGGCAGCTATGTTAACCCCCGAGTTGCATCAAAGGAGACGACGCACGGGGGGGCTGAGAATGTTCACTTCCTCTGAGCCTAACGAGTTTTGCAAGAACATGAGTGGACTAATGGGGCGTGAAGTTTCTTATCTCGAGCTCATCTGAGCTCGGGTGGACAGTAAAATAAAAAAAGATTGAACACATGTGTGCAAATTTCCGCGATGGAATCACATTTGTGAAGGTGTGCTTAAAAAACAAAATTTGCACGCACCTTCATGAATATGATGTCATATCAAAAAATCGCACACGTGTGAAGCACACATCAATGTTTGTTGCAAAAAAAAGATTTTATTTAAAAACCTATTTTAGGATTTTATATCGTTCACTCGAGCTTACATGAGCTCGAGCTAAGAAGCGGACTTTTTCCAATAAATGAAATAATACAGTTGTTTTCATTATTAGTTAGTCATCATGTTATAGCTGAGACAAGTCTGGTAAAAATTACAAATCCCATTGGGGCGTGTTTGGCAGCCGCTGCGCGCGAGACTGGAGTCCGTGTCAAAACCGGTAGATCTCGGGTAGGGGGTCCCGAACTGTGGATCTTGGATTGATGGGTTACAGGAGACTAGAGAGACCATGTTTACCCAGGTTCGGGCCCTCTAAATGAAGGTAAAACCCTATGTCCTGCTTTGATTGTATTCGGTATGGAGTATCAAGTACAGAGTTGATCTACCTCGAGATCGTATGACGTGGTCTAAACCCTAGGAGTAATGAACTTAACCTATGATGATCTGATGTGTCTAATGTCCAGCCTAGCCTCGGCTTATATAACACACCGGAGGCCTAGGATAACAAGAGTCCTAGTCGGCTACGTCAGTGGAGAGGAGTCCTTGTCTTGATCACCAAGTCTAGTGGAATCTTCCTTGCATATGTCATCGGCTACCCGAAGTGGCCCATGAGTCCGGCCCGTACAGGTAGGCCGGTGGCCCGAGGACCCCTTAGTCCCGGACTCCCTCGGTAGCCCCCTGAACTAGTCTTCAAGTTAGGGACACTCCTCGGTTCTTCCAAACTATTCTTCGTCTTCATTCGTCGGACTTGAAAACCAGTTCAACAAATCTTCCCATCTCCGATCTTGAGGATCGCCGAGGTGTATCCGAAGAGTTCACACGTCGGGCATCTGAGAAGCCCCTTTAAGTTCTCGGCCTTTATCAATGCCTTGTAATTTTTACGCCACACCTCGGGCTCAAAGTGTTTCCCATGCGGTGCTATCCTCTTGTGTCTGAGCTCCAACGCCGAACTACATCCGAGGTGTCTTTTTGCATCTGAGCTCCTACGTTGGTCAGCATCCGAGCCTTATGTCAGATTGTGTCCAAGCTCCAACGCCGGACTGCGTCCGAGCTTTCAGACTGCGTCCGAGGTGTCATGGATTACCTCGGTCTTTAAAAAATTGAAGGAATTCAGTCGAGCTTAATGCCGGAAATGCCCTCTATGGAGGCAGCCACTTGCGCCCGAGATTTATGCCGAACTGCTTCTGAGGTGGTGCACTACCTCAGTGGTGGGCTCATTTTTTGTGGATAATTTTGATTGGTGCAATTTATTCTCTGCCCGAGATTTATAGCCAGTAGCCCTCAAGGTGCGTGTCGGTTTAAAACCCGAGATGTGCCTGAAGGATAAGATAAAACCACTAATCCCAGTAGCCCCTGAGACTCACGTCGATTCGCGAAATCGGCCTGAGGATCAATTTCGTGCTCGGCAGCATACTTTAGGGATTAAAATGCGGTGTGCAGTAGCCCCCGAGACTCAGGTTGGGTGCGGCCGACCAACCTAAGGATCGTAATCTCCTCGGAAACTGTATTGCATTTCAAAATTTACTACATTGAATCAATCAATGCACTAGCCCCCGAGACTTGGGTTGAGCAACATGACCGACCCTAGGATCGTATCTCCTCGGGAACTAGTTCATCCGTTGAGTTTGTTTTGACAACGCCGAGGTGTAGCTCGGCAGGGAAGATGTCGAACTGTGGGTCAGAAAATATTTTCTAAGCAGAACCATCACGCAGAACACCTCGAACAAGAGGATGTCCTTCCTCCTGAAAGAAAAACATAAAAATAGGTTAAAGGTGTCATAAGTTTGGAAAACCAAAAAACTTTAACAAAAACTTTACGTCAGAACTAAACCAAGTTCTTGGCGCCAATCTGAAAATTGGTCTTAAAATTAATATGTGCTTCGGTCGTGCTTTAACATGATACATCCGATCTCCAGACTTCAAGTGGGTCAGCCTTCGGCTTCAACCTCCTAAAGCGAAGGCAGAGTGCTTCTCAGGCCAGTTTAGCGAACTAAACTCGAGCGACTTTAGAGAGAAACCAGGCTACCCGACTATTGACCAAACACTCGCGTCGGAAAAATGAGTAGTAGATAAAGACTTTGCAACGACCAAGAAGAAAACATTTATTATAAAACGACTCATATAAATTTAAGAGCCCCCAGTTAACGTGGGTAAAGTAAGCATTTTTAACAAACAACGCTTTTAACAAAATAAGTTTTCAACAACCAACGTTTTTGTTTAACACAAATATAATGCTTGGTTGAACCGCACAGAAATAAAAGCTGGAAAAAGTTGAGCATGAAAGTGACTTAGCTGGTTAATGTGCTCGGTGTTGATGACCTGGGCCGAGCTTGTAGTGGGCCGAGCTCCCAGCCCCCAAGCCGGTCCCGAGGTGACCAAGCGAAGAGCTCGGCATGACAAAGTAGTGATGCAGCACGGTCGATTTGGCGAGGCGAAGCCCCCAATCTAGCTAACATGATGAAGCTGGTCGGCTGGTGACGCTGAAGTCCCCGGAGCAGGTTGATGAGGAGATGGCGAAACCCCCGGTCTAGCCGAGGTGACGGAGCAGGTCGGTAGGGTGACGGTAGAGCCCCCATGCCTGCCGACATGTCGAAGCAGGTCGGCGTGGTGAACGTCAGCTTGAAAAAGCGATGGCGTGGCGATGCCGACGCAGGTCGGAATTTATGACACGGTCAATGCTGGCTTGATGAAGCAACAACGTGCACGGCCCGTGCAACCCGCGGATGTTGAGGGTCTTTTGATGATTATTCGGCCCTCGCGAAGCCGAACTCTTGGTCAGCTGACCGAGATGATGAGAAATTTTCCTCCAAAAAGGACGTCCGACAACCCATTCATGAAAATGACGAACTTGGGTCGGATTCATATTCGTGTAGAAAATAGATTCAAAATTTGTTATATTCATCAGGCGTTTCCCGGAGTTTATACGGTCGGATCAATCTGAAATTTTGAGGGTTGATCGATATAGGAATTCCGCAACCGATGTACGATGGGATTTTCCGAACTATGTCCGAGGTGGACACTGGACTCCTCGCCCTAAACTCGTCCGGATTCCTGTCCAGATTCGCCAGGGCTCTAGTAAATCGGAGTTTGCCGGAGATTCCTCCATCGGAACGCGATGAAATTTTACATGGTTGTTCTAGACTCAATTCCGCACAATTGCACCGAAGCAATCATTAAAGCGACGCTCAAGGAAAAAGGCACGACGAACATGATGCTGTTGTCCAGAAAAAGCTGTAATCTGCAGATGAGCCATCAATCCTTTGGCGATCTCATAGCGGAACTCTCAATGAAAGCACCAATGTCGGTGTCAAAACCGGCAGATCTCGGGTAGGGGGTCCCGAACTGTGGATCTTGGATTGATGGGTTACAGGAGACTAGGGAGACAATGTTTACCCAGGTTCGGGCCCTCTTAATGGTGGTAAAACCCTATGTCCTGCTTTGATTGTATTGAGTATGGAGTATCAAGTACAGAGTTGATCTACCTCGAGATCGTATGACGTGATCTAAACCCTAGGAGTAATGAACTTAACCTATGATGATTGTTGGTTCTGAATCCGGCATATCTCGTAGTAGGGGTCCTAAGCTAGGCGTCTTGGAGCGATGGTAACATAGACATAGGACTTTACCCAGGTTCGGGCTCTCTCGAGGAGATAATACCCTACATCCTGCTTTTGATTGTATTGATATGGGAATAGTACATGGTATAGGTATCTACCACGAGATTGTTGTAATGAATATGAGATTGTCTATTGACTAGCCTGGCCTCGGTTTATATAATGTACCAGAGGCCAAGGGTTTAGAGGAGTCCTTGTCTTGTGCGCCAAGTCTTGTGGAATCTCCCTTGTATGCATCATGGACTGTCCGAACTGGCCCATTAGTGAACCATCATGGGGGTCCTCGACCCGACCCACTGGTTGGGAGACGACGTGGTGAGTACCCCCTAGTCTAGGACACCATCAGTAGCCCCCTGAACCGGTCTTCAAGTTGGGGACGCTACTCGGTTCTTCCGAACTGTTCTTCGTCTTCGGCTGTCGGTCTTGAAAACTGGTTCAACAAATCTTCCCATCTCCAATCTTGAGGATCACCGAGGTGTATCCGAAGAGCTCACACGTCGGGCATCCAAAGAGTTCACACGTCAGGCATCCGAGGAGCCCTTTAAGTTTTTGGCCTTTATCGATGCATTGTTATTTTTTATGCCACACCTCGGGTTTGAAGTGTTTCCCGTGCGGTGGTATCCTCTTGCGTCCGAGCTCCAACGCCGAACTGTATCTGAGGTGTCTTTTTGTAGCCGAGCTCCAACGCTGGTCGGCATCCGAGGTGTCATAGATTACCTCGGTTTTTGAAAATTTGAAGGAGTTCATCCGAGCTTAAATGCCGGAATAGTCTTTTATGGAGCCAGCCATTCGCATCCGGGCTTTATGCCGGACTGCTTCCGAGGTGCCTTTTTGCAGCCGAGATCCAACGCCGAACTGCAGCCAAACTTTATGTCGGACTGCTTCTGAGTTGGTGCACCACCTTGGTCTTAGGCTGTTTTTTGTGGAATTTATTTCCGATTGATGTAATTTATTCTCTGACAAGCCGTATAACCAGTATCCCTCAAGGTGTGTGTCGGTCTAAAACCCGAGATGCACCTGAAGGATCAAAATAAAACCGTTGATCCCAGTAGCCCCTGAGACTTAGGTCGATTTGCGAAATCGGCATGAGGATTAAGTTCTTGCTCGGCAGCATACTTTAGGGACAAAATGCGGTGCGCAGTAGTTCCCGAGACTGAGGTTGGGTGCGGCCGACCAACCTGAGGATCGAATCTCCTCAGAAACCGTATTGCACTTGAATTTGCTACATTGAATAGGCAATGCAGTAGCCCCGAGCCTTAATTTGGGCATGGGTGGTCGAATTAAGGATCGATATTTGTTTGACACAAACTTTGTTACGTTTGACACAATTTATGTGTAATGATTCTATGTATCCAAGTACTTTACATCATTAATGCTTGGATCCACATTGTACAAGACTTTGTTGACCGACCATCGGCTTCAACCTCCTCGGCCAGTAGCCGAGGAGTGTTTGTCCTACTTTATAAAGCCTTTATAAGGGCAAAGATTTACGGCAAACAAGCCAATCCGGACACATGGTTTTATAAACAAAGGTTCGCGGAGAGATATGTTATACATTACTATTTATCATAAGAAACATCTTCTGGAAAAAATAGTTCATTTATAAGTTCCTTTTCCCAGGATATCCTGTTGACCATGATCGTGAAACCTCAACTCTGATCAATGTGGGAGGAAAATATTGAGGATTTAGTTTGGGGAATGTTGCCGAACTCAGTGGTCTTTAATGAACCGAGATTTTCACTTCCGTCGTTGCCGACCAATTATATTCTTAAGATGGCTAGCTTTCGGCTTCACCCAGTGTGAGGTACTAACCGGATGACCCGGAAGTAACAATCACAGAGGTGCTCCCTTTACCCTCTAGCCGAACAATCGGGAACATAGGGGGTAAGAACAGGAGCCAGGCAACCCAGCTTTGCTAAAATCTTAAATCAAATTGATGCATATCTATGGCATTATAACGATCACTACAGAAAGCAGCTTTCGTATATTAAATACAAACGCTGATGATATGTTGGGCTCTCCAGGAATCCCAATGTATCTATGCCGAGGTGCCACAAGGAACCCTCGGTATGGTTTATTTTGACTCCGTCGTGACTGTTTATAATCTGAAAGTGGCCTATCGTCGGCTTCCACCCCTTTGTAGATGCTACGCAGGGTGCTTCCATACAAACAAGACAACCCTTACCGACGTCTGAGTGCCCGGAGGCGGTTGTGTTAGTGGAAACGAGGCAAACAGATATTCAGGCTTTATAACTTTCACTTAGTCATAGGAGCATATGTTTGGGGGCAACTTAATAGCCCCCGGTATACGTCGACTCCTCGGATCATTCGAGGTCGAACCACCCACAACTTGGCCTTTTCAAGAAAGAGGGGCCCTACATTTTACTCAGATAACCTCGATTGGCTATATTTGGTTGAACACCTCCTGTGGTTCGCTAATCGATTTACGCTTGTTGTGACAATCAGCTTTCGGCTTTCTCCAACTGAGGCACTTAACCAGTTAAACCAGAAGTGACAACCACAGTGGTTCTCCCTTTACCCCTTAGCCGAACAAAGCGGAAACGTAAGGGGTAAGCACAGGAGCCGGGCAATCCATCTATAGACCAAAGACACAACTCGAAATCAATGCATATAAATGCGAAATACCGAGGACATTTTGCTGAGGACTGCATGGAGTACCTTGGTTTTTGGTGGGTTCGGTGCTAACCGCAGACCCCCTTTAATATTGCCGATGCGTGAAATGCATCTGGCGTTGTACTGCGAGAGTTATGCTCGGAAATACCAAAAAACTTATGCAAAAAAGTTTATGTTTAGATAAAATAAAATTGTGCCAATCCGTAATTGGTCTAAATTTTAATTTGTGCTTCGGTCGTGTTTTAACATGATATATCCGATCTCCGGACTCCAATCGAGTCAGCCTTTGGCTTCAACCTCCATATCCTGAAGGCGGAGTGTTTCTCCGAGGCATGTTTAGCAAACTGAACTCGAGCGGCTTTAGAAAGAAACCAGGCTATCCGGCTATTGACCACACACTAGTGTCGGAAAAAGGAGTAGTAGAAAAAGACTTTGCAACGACCAAGAAGAAAATACATTTATTATAAAACGGCTCATATAAATTGAAGAGGCCCCAGTTAACTTTGGGGAAAGGAAATTGTTTTTAACAAACAATATTTTTGTGTAAGAAAAAATATAATGTTTGGTTGAATCGAACAAAAAGTAAAATTTCAAAAAGAGTTGAGCACGAAAACGACTTAGCTGGTTAATATGCCCGGTGTGGTCCGGGGTTGTGGCGGGACGGAGACGTAGTCCTCGGCATGGCCGAGGTCCCAGCCCTCAAGCCCGAGGTAATCGAGCGAAGAGCTCGAGTCAAGAAGTGGCAACACAACACGGTTGTTGCGGCGAGGCGAAGCCTCCAGTCCAGCCGAGGAGACAGAGTAGTTTGGCAGCATGATGGTGAAGCCCCCACGTCAGTCGATCATGTGGATGACGCAATTTGGTTGATGGAGGCGGGACGACGATGTCAGCACGCCGAGGTGACCGCATGATGCAGTCAAAGTCAATTACCTGTGCACACAATACATTGCAAGCCAAGAGTAATAACAAATAATAATAAAATGAAAATCCTCTACTGAATTAACTTAAGTGAAGTAAATAATGAGAAAACATATAGCCCGAGGGCCGAGGTCGGCAGGGATGGGACGACGACGTCGGCTCGCCGATGTAACGGCATCGTGTGGTCGAGGTCGATTATCTGGCGCAAGGTCAATGACGACACAGGTCGGAAATCCACAAGAAGCTGGCCAGATCGACGTCATACACGAATATTGATAGAATATCCCTACAAAAATAATGCAGTACAAAACCAACAGAAAATATTCTGTGCATAATAATAATTTTATGTTCTGAGGGAATAGTTAGGAAAAACAAAACCTGATATTCACCCGATGTAACGCCCCTTGGTTTGACTTTCATGGCATTAATCTCCCGTATGATGACAAGTGATTCTCCATGGAAAAGAGAATCAGCTGAATTGCTGCTCCAAGGAAATCAAGTGTGTGTCGTTGCCGTGCACTGCAGCCGTCTATAGTTAGTTGATGCCTTCAGGCATCGATCTTGCATTAGCCTTTAGGGGAAGCTCGATGATCCCCGGCGCTTGAGCACAGGGAGCGTACACGGCCAAGGTCGAGCCCTGGTCTTTGGACGCAGTTATCGGACCCGAGCTCGAAGCCGAATCCAAGGTAAGGATCGAGCCCAGGTTTCCATACGCAGTCATCGGATCCGAGCTCAAAGTCGAATCCAGGATAGGGGTCGATTCGGAAACGTGGTCGAGGAGGAGGCCCGAAGTTAAAGCTTCGAATGTCCGGGCTCATCGGGTGAGGCCGTGAACCCGACAAGGAACAGATCGCCCTGGGCGCCGGCGGCGTACTCTAGGCTACCGAACTTGATCTTCTATCCTGGGGCGAGGCTATCAATCTGTTCAAGATGTCCGGCCGCATTGGCGTGAAGCACGATGCTGCCTGATGCGAGGAGCTGGTCGGCTGGTGAAGACGAAGTCCCGAGAGTAGGTTGATGAAGAGATGGTGAAACCCCCGGTCTAGCCGAGGTGATGAAGAAGTCGGTAAGGTGACGTAGAGCCCCCATGCCAGCCGACGTGTCGAAGCAGGTCGGCGTGATGGACGTCAGCTTGAAGAAGCGACGGCGCGGCAATGCCGCCGTAGGTCGGAATTTGTGACACGGTCAATGCTGGCTTGCTAAAAGTGACCACTCAGTGATGGCGGTGCGCCCAATCCGTGTAATCCACGGGGCGACAATGTTGTCTTGACGATTAGTTGTCCTTCACGATGCCGAACACTTGGTAGGCTCGCCGAGGTGATGATCCGAGGTGGTTGTCATTGGCTCGATGGAGCAACGGCCCAGTCGATGTTGGCGCAGGTCGGTAGCCATGGAGCAACGTGGTCGGGCCGGTTTGACATCGGCGCGACGGTGAAGATCGCCTCGGAAAAGACTTAAAATTTGTGGGCACGTGTTTAAAAACAACACACAATACCCTAGAAAAAAAATTCTCCAAAAAGGATGTCCAATACCCCGTTCATGAAGAAAGATGAATTCGGGTCGAATTTGTTTTCATGTAGAAAATAGATCCGAAAATTGATGTACTAATCGGACGTTTCCCGGAGTTTGGACGGGATTGAGCTGAAATTTTGAGGGGTAATCGGTATGAGAATTCTGCAGCCGATGAACGGTGGGATCTTGCAAACGATCTCCGAGCTAGCCGCTGGACTGCTCGCCCTAAACTCGTCCAGATTCTCGTCAAGATTCGACAGGGCTTCGGTAGATCAGAGTTTGCCGGAGGTTCCTCCATCAAAACATCATGAAATTTTATAGGGTTATTCTAGACCCAATTCCACACACTTCCACCGAAGCAATCATCAAAGCGACGCTTGAGGAAGCGGGGACGACAAACACGAGTCGCTGTCCAGAAAAACTGCACGGTTGCCCGAGGACGATGTTAACATCGAGCCCCCGAGCTCCATGGATGATTCCTGGTGATCTTGATAGAGATCGGAGATGATGAAGATGAAAGTATCCGTCCGATCTTGACGATCCGACACGGAGCGCAATCCTCGGTCCAGCCGAGGTGACCAGTCGAGCCGGCGACGAAGATGCCGACATCGACAACAAAGCTCGGTTCCGACACGTAGATCGCGCCAAAGACGATCCGAATTCCCATCGCACAACGGTGACTGCCAGCAGGCTCTCAATGAAAGCACCAATGTCGGTTCTGAATCCGGCATATCTCGTAGTAGGGGTCCTAAGCTAGGCGTCTTGGAGTAATGGTAACATAGACACAGGATTTTACCCAAGTTCGGGCTCTCTCGAGGATATAATACCCTACGTCCTGCTTTTGATTCTATTGATATGGGAATAGTACATAGTACATGTATCTACCACGAGATTGTTGTAATGAATATGAGATTGTCTATTGACTAGCCTGGCCTCGGTTTATATAATGTACCAGAGGCCAAGGGTTTAGAGGAGTCCTTGTCTTGTGCGCCAAGTCTTGTGGAATCTCCCTTGTATGCATCATGGACTGTCCGAACTGGCCCATTAGTGAACCATCATGGGGGTCCTCGGCCCGACCCACTGGTGGGGAGACGACATGGTGAGTACCCCCTAGTCCAGGACACCATCAATGATCGTATGTGTCTAATGTCTAGCCTGGCCTCGGCTTATATAACACACCGGAGACCTAGGATAACAAGAGTCCTAGTCGGCTACATCGGTGGAGAGGAGTCCTTATCTTGATCACCAAGTCTTATGGAATCTTCCTTGCATATGTCATCGGCTGCCCGAAGTGGCTCATGAGTCCGGCCCGTAGAGATAGGCCGGTGGCCTGAGGACCCCTTAGTCCCGGACTCCCTCAACTGGTCCATGGAGTCTGACTCAACAAGGCCTGGCTGAGAAAAAACAAGCATAAAACTAGCATCTGCACCTAGTTTGGTTGCATGCATCCCTCAAGGCTGCATGGGGTGTGATGAAAGGCATGGTGTTTGGTTGCCCACTTGTGTATGCGCAAATACAAGGCGCAATGGTGGAGTTACCAACACACATCGGCGTCAAGAATAACACACGCAACATAAGATAGCAGCAAGCAGTTTAAGTGCCACACAAACATATCAGTTTGAAAGGAAAGCAATATGATATTAAACTAAAGCAACTGGAGCATAGAGGCCTGCCCTAGACGTTCATGGCGAAGGCGTCGTTGTGCCTCCCACACTTGGTCACCACTTTAATGTCGTCGTCATTGAAGACGATGACCTTGAGCATGTCGGGGGTCAACAACTTGAAGGTCATCATGTAGCCGATCTTGATCTGATGGATGGTGGTGAAGGTGGCCCAACCCTGATCGAGGGTTACCCTGTCGTTCAACAGCTAGACAGTGACCCTCCATGAGCAGCCGGTGTTCATCTTGAGCTTGAACTCCTGCGACACGGACGGGAAGTGCTTCGTGAATTCGAGGGGCATTGGTATGGCCTCGAGCTGCGGGGCCATGATCACCTTGCAGAAGTGAGTTGGCCCACTGCTACTTGTAAACTGCGTTGGGATTTCCCCCGAAGAGGAGACGAGATGCAGTATAGTAGATATAAGTATTTCCCTCGGTGAGAACCAAGGTTATCGAACCAATAGGAGAATCACCAAAACCTTCTTTAGCAGCACCTACACACACAACATCAAACACTTGCACCCAACGCGGGCAAGAGGGTTGTCAAGCCCCTTGAACTCATTACTTGCAAGGATTAAATACTGATAGATAGATAATATAAATATAAAAGTAAATGATAGAAATAAAAAGGCATCAATATTTTTGTAGTTGTAGCAATATGATTTAAGTGGACCCGGTGGGCATAGTTTTCGCTAGAGGCTTCTCTCTTGAAGATAGCATATGGTGGATACTCAAATTACTATTGGGCAATTGACATAATAGCGCATAGTTATGACATCTTATTCAAGGCAATGGTCATGTATATAGGCATCATGTCCATATACAAGTAGACCGACTCCTGCCTGCATCTACTACTATTACTCCACTCATCGACTGCTATCCAGCATGCATCTAGAGTATTAAGTATGAAACAGAGTAATGCTTGGAGCAAGATGACATGATGTAGACAAAGTAAGACAAGCAATATGTTCAGACCCTGTCGTTTTATCCTTAATGGCAACAATACAAAATATGTGTCTTGTCCCTTTCTGTCACTAGGATTGAGCACTGCAAGATTGAACCCATTACAACGCACCACTCCCACTGAAGATAAATCAATCTAGTTGGCCAAACCAAACTGATAGATCTAAGAGAAATACGAAGCTATAAAAACCATGCATAAAAGAATCCGGAGAAAACTCAATTAATATTCATGAATAATCTGATCATAAACCCATAATTCATCGGATCCCAACAAACACAATGCAAAAGAAGATTACATCGGATAGATCACCGCGGGAATCGCGGTGAACTTTGTATTGAAGATCAGAGAGAGAGAGAGAGAGAGAGAGAGAAAGCCACATAGGTACTAACTATGGACCCGTAGGTCTGTGGTAAACTACTCACACAACATCATGGAGGCAACAAGGTTGATGTAGATGGCCTTCGTGATTGATTCACCCTTCGGCAGGGCACTGGAAAAGGTCTCCAGATGGGCTCATGGTGGAACAGGGACTTGCGGCGACGGAAAAAGTATTTTGTGTGGCTCTCTGTTGGTTTCTCGATTTTAGAGAATTTATAGGGGTGGAATTAGGTTAGACGGAGCCACGAGGGGCCCACAAGGCAAGGGGGCGTGCCTACCCCATGTGCGTGCCCTGTTGCCTTGTCGTCTCCTCGTGCATCGTTTGATCTCCCTCCGAAGTTTTCAGGTCTTATTTTGGTCCAGAAAAAATCATCAAAAATTTTCGTAGCGTTTGGACTCCGTTTGGTACTGGTTTCCTAAAAAGCCAAAAACACGCAGAAAACAACAACTGGCAGTAGGCTCTGGGTTAATAGGTTAGTTCCCAAAAATTATATAAATAAGCATATAGTTGCATATAAAATATCCTAGATTGATAATATAATATCATGGAACAATGAAAAATTATCGATACGATGGAGACGTATCAACATCCCCAAGCTTAATTCATGCTCGTCCTCGAGTAGGTAAATGATAAAAATAGAATTTTTGATGCGACATGCTACCCAACCTGTAATCACTTTTAGGTATGATCTTTGAGAAACGATGAACTAATTAACATCAACATAATAATATCCATAAACATAAATAGCATAATCATTTCTTTTGAAAATATATGATCCTTAAAGAACGTTACTCCCTACTCATTTTATCATATTAGCATGGCATGACTCCGTCTTCACCACATAAGTACAAATCATGAGCACCATGGTGTCAAATCGGGCAATTGGATCGTACTTCTAACGCGCTTCAACATTTTCAACTTCACTCAATACATGAGCGTGAACCATGGATATAGCATATGGGTGGAATAGAATATGATGGTAGAGATCAAAAGGAGTCAAAGTGGAAAGAAAGTCTCGCATCAACTAGGTGGACCAACGGGCTATGGAGATGCCCATCAATCGATACCAATGCAAGGAGTAGGGATTGCCATGCACCAGATGCACTAGAGCTATAAGTATATGAAAACTCAATGGAAGCTAAGTGGGTGTGCATCCAACTTGCTTGCTGATACATCTCCGTCGTATCTATAATTTTTTATTGTTTCATGCCAATATTCTACAACTTCATATACTTTTGGCAACATTTTATATTATTTTTGGGACTAACTTACGGATCCAGTGCCCAGTGCCAGTTCCTATTTTTTGTGTGTTTTTTGTTTCGCAGAAAATCCATATCAAACAAAGTGCAAACGCGATAAAAATTTACGGAGATTTTTTTGGAATATATGTGAATTTTGGGAAGAAGAATCAATGCAACACGGTGCCCGAGGTGCCCACAAGCCAACAGGGTGCGACAAGGGGGGTGGTCGCACCCTGATGGCTTGTGACCATGATACGTCTCCATCGTATCTATAATTTTTGATTGTTTCATGCCAATATTCTACAACTTTCATATACTTTTGGCAACTTTTTATACTATTTTTGGGACTAACATATTGATCCAGTGCCCAGTGCCAGTTCCTGTTTGTTGCATGTTTTTTGTTTCGCAGAATATCCATACCAAACGAAGTCCAAACGCGATAAAACCTTACGGAGATTTTTTTTGGAATATATGTGATTTTTGGGAAAAAAGAATCAACGCGAGACGATGCCCGAGGGGCCCACAAGCCATAGGGGCGCGCCCCAGGGGGTAGGGTGCGCCCTGGACCCTTGTGGTCACCCCGTAAGGCGGTTGGTGCCCTTCTTTCGCCACAAGAAAGCTAATATCCGTATAAAAATCGTGTTAAAATTTCAGCCCAATCGGAGTTACGGATCACCGGGAATTTAAGAAACGGTGAAAGGCCAGAATCTTGGAAGGCAGAAACAGAAGGAAACAGAGAGAGAGATCCAATCTCGGAGGGGCTCTCGCCCCTCCGCCACCATGGAGGCCATGGACCAGAGGGGAAACCCTTCTCCCATCTAGGGGGAAGGACAAGGAAGAAGAAGAAGGAGGGGGGCTCTCTTCCCCTCTCTCCCGGTGGCACCGGAACGTCGCTGGGGCCATCATCGTGACGGCGACCTACACCAACAACTTCGCCGCCGTCATCACCAACTCTCTCCCCCTCTATGCAGCGGTTCAACACCTCTTCTCCCTGCTGTAATCTCTACTTAAACATGGTGCTGAACGCTATATATTATTTCCCAATGATGTATGGCTATCCTATGATGTTTGAGTAGATCCGTTTTGTCCTATGGGTTGATTGATGATCATGATTGGTTTGAGTTGCATGTTTTATTATTGGTGCTGTCCTATGGTGCTCTCCGTGTCGCCCAAGCGTGAGGGATCCCCGCTGTAGGGTTTGCAATATGTTCATGATTCGCTTATGGTGGGTGGCGTGAGTGACGGAAGCACAGACCCGAGTAAGTAGGTTGTTTACGTATGGGAATAAAGAGGACTTGATACCTTATAATGCTATGGTTGGGTTTAACCTTAATGATCTTTAGTAGTTGCGGATGCTTGCTAGAGTTCCAATCATAAGTGCATATGATCCAAGTAGAGAAAGTATGTTAGCTTTTGCCTCTCCCTCATATAAAATTGCAATAATGATTACCAGTCTAGTTATCGATCGCCTAGGGACAAATAACTTTCTTGTGACAAAAAGCTCTCTACTAAGACTAACTTAGTTGTTTCTTCATCTAAACAGCCCCTAGATTTTATTTACGTGTTCTTTATTATCTTGCAAACCTATCCTATCACACCTACAAAGTACTTCTAGTTTCATACTTGTTCTAGGTAAAGCGAACGTTAAGCGTGCGTAGAGTTGTATCGGTGGTCGATAGAACTTGAGGGAATATTTGTTCTACCTTTAGCTCCTCATTGGGTTTGACACTCTTACTTATCGAGAAAGGCTACAATTGATCCCCTATACTTGTGGGTTATCAAGACCTTTTTCTGGCGCCGTTGCCGGGGAGCAATAGCATGGGGTGAATATTCTCGTGTGTGCTTGTTTGCTTTATCACCAAGTAGATTTTATTTGTTGTTCTAAGTTGTTCTCTATCTTTAGCTATGGATATGGAACACGAAATACCAAAAAAATTAGGTGTACTTGCTACTCATGGAGATGGGGAACCTCCTAAAACCCTCGATGCTCGTTATGTGGAAAATATTATGCACTACTTTGATAATCCTGAGAAAACCCCATTCAACTTGATAATGGGATACACGTTGGATCAACGTGAATACTTTAGGGATTATCGCTTGACTCAAAAAGGGAAACTGTTATGGGATCAAATTCATATGTTGAAATGGTATACTTGGAATCTATGCTTGAGATATGATATTACTTGTTGCTCTAGGATGAAGGCTAAACACCTTCCCTTTTCATGTAAATTTAATGATAATGAAACCTTGGCTTCTTATGCTAATGGTATATATGATTACTATGATGTGGAACAAATAGAAGAGTTTGTTGCTTTTAAGGGTGCTTATGAAATTGAAGCTTTGTTTGAAAAGTATGAAGATTATGATGATGCTGTTTACCGATCTCAAAATTTGGCTATGCTTCGTTATTGTTATGCCAATTATGAATATAATTCCCATATTGATCAATTTATTGAGAAAGTCTCCGCTATCCAAGAAGAGACTAATATTTTGCAGGAATCTGTGGAAGAAGAAATTGATGACACTGTGAGCTCATTGGATGAAAAAGATGAGGAGGAGAGCGAAGAACAAAAGGAGGAAGAGCGGATTAGCTACCCGTGCCCACCTTCTAATGAGAGTAACTCTTCAACTCATACATTGTTTAATTTCCCTTCGTTCTTACCGAAGGATGAATGCTATGATAATTGCTATGATCCCTTGGATTCGTTTGAAATATCCCTCTTTGATGAACTTGATGCTTGCTATGCTTGTGGCCATGATGCCAATATGAATGATGCTTATGGATATGAACTTGCTATAGTTCCGTATGTTAAACGTGAAATTGTTGCTATTGCACCCGATAGTCGTATTATCTTTTTGAATTCTCCCAACTACACTATATCGGAGAACTTTGCACTTATTAAGGATTATATAGATGGGTTGCCTTTTACTATTACACATGATGATTTTGATAGATATAATATGCATGTGCTTGCTGCTCCTACTTGCAATTATTATGAGAGAGGAACTACATCTCCACCTCTCTATGTTTCCAATATGATAAAATTGCAAGAAACTGCTTATGCTATGTATTGGCCTTTACTTGATGTGCATGAATTGTTCTTTTATGATATGCCAATGCATAGGAAGAGAGTTAGACTTCATTGTTGCATGATATATGTCAATTTGTGCTCACTACTAAATTACAAATCATTGTTAATTAAAATTGGCTTTGATATACCTTGGGATCCGGGTGGATCAATTACTTGAGCACTTTATGCCTAGCTTAATGACTTTAAAGAAAGCGCTGCTAGGGAGACAACCCGGAAGTTTTAGAGAGTCATTTTATTCTGTTGTGTGCTTTTATATAGTTCAAAAAACAAAAAATAAAGAGGGGAACCTAAAACTTTTTCAAAAAGAAAAGTGAAAGTGAGAGAGACGAGCATTGTTAAAATGGGAGCATGCCTTGAACTTTGTTCATGCCCATGGAAACCTTGTGAATCTTAATTACCGAAACTTTTCAACAAAAATAATTATCCCCTTGTATAAATCCATTGTATTATAAAAATAATGTGCCAAGATTTGCCTTTAGGATGATTAGATTGCTTGTTTGGTGTGTGCAGTGCAAAAACAGAAACTTTGGCTGTAGTGCGTGAATTTACATTCTTTACTGGAATGTCAAAAGTTTCTGAAATTTTTACAAAGTACTGCTATGCAAATTGTTTATTTTGTCCTAATGTTTCAGAATTTTTAGAGTTACAGAAGTATAGTAAATGTTCAGATTTCTTCAGACTGTTCTGTTTAAGACAGATTATGTTTTTGATGCATTGTTTTGCTTGTTTTGATGAAACTACCGATTGTATCAGTGGTATAAGCCATAAAGAAGTTATAATACAGTATCTACAATGCAAAAATAAAATGTGAATGGGTTTGCAACAGTACTTAAAGTGGTAATTTGCTTTATTATACTAACGGATCTCACGAGGGTTTTGTTAAGTTTTGTGTGATTGAAGTTTTCAAGTTTTGGGCGAGATCACGATGGATGAAGGAATAAGGAGTGTAAAGAGACTAAGCTTGGGGATGCCCGAGGCACCCCAAGGTAATATTCAAGGACTCCCAAGAAACTAAGCTTGGGGATGCCCCGGAAGGCATCCCCTCTTTCTTCTAACGACCATCGGTAATTTTACTTGGAGCTATATTTTTATTCGTCACATGATATGCGTAAATCTTGGAGCGTCGTGTGCTTTTTATTTTTCTTTTAATAATGCACCATGCTGGTATGAGAAAGTTCTTGGTTGATTTATAGAAGGCTCTTTGCACCTCACTTATATCTTTTGAGTATGGCTTTATAGAATGCTTCATGTGCTTCACTTATATCATTTGAAGTTTGGATTGCCTGTTTCTCTACACATAGAAAACCGCCATTTGTAGAATGCTCTTTTGCTTCACTTATATTTGTCAGAGCGTGGGCATATCTTTTGTAGAAAGAATTAAACTCTCATGCTTCACTTATATCTATTTAGAGAGTCAACAGGAATTGGTCATTCACATGGTTAGTCATAAAATCCTACATAAAACTTGTAGATCACTGAATATGATATGTTTGATTCCTTGCAATAGTTTTGCAATATAAAGATGGTGATACTAGAGTCATGCTAGTGAGTAATTGTGGATTGGTAGAAATACTTGTGTTAAAGTTTGTGATTCCCGTAGCATGCACGTATGGTGAACCGTTATGTGATGAAGTCGGAGCATGATTTATTTATTGATTGTCATCCTTTGTGTGGAGGTCGGGATCGCGCGATGGTTAACTCCTACCAACCCTTCCCCTATGAGCATGCGTGTAGTACCTTGTTTCGATGACTAATAAATTTTTGCAATAAGTATGTGAGTTCTTTATGACTAATGTTGAGTCCATGGATTATACGCACTCTCACCCTTCCACCATTGCTAGCCTCTCTAGTACCGCGCAACTTTCGCCGGTGCATTACACCCACCATATATCCTTCCTCAAAACGGCCACCATACCTACCTATTATGGCATTTCCACAGCCATTCCGAGATATATTTCCATGCAACTTCCACCGTTCCGTTTATTATGACACGCACCATCATTGTCATATTGCTTTGCATGATCGTAAGATAGCTAGCATGATGTTTTCATGGCTTATCCTTTTTTGATGTCATTGCTACGCTAGGTCATTGCACATCCCGGTACACCGCCGGAGGCATTCATATAGAGTCATATTTTGTTCTAGTATAGAGTTGTAATTCTTGAGTTGTAAGTAAATAAAAGTGTGATGATCATCATTATTAGAGCATTGTCCCATGTGAGGAAAGGATGATGGAAGCTATGATTCCCTCACAAGTTGGGATGAGTCTCCGGACTTTACAAAAAAATAAAAGAGGCCAAAGAAGCCCAAATAAAAAAAGAGGCCAAAGAAGCCCACCAAAAAAACAAAAAACAAAAAAAAAGAGAAAAGAGAGAAGGGGCAATGCTACTGTTCCTTTTTCCACACTTGTGCTTCAAAGTAGCACCATGATCTTCATGATAGAGAGTCTCCTATATTGTCACTTTCATATACTAGTGGGAATTTTTCATTATAGAACTTGGCTTGTATATTCCAATGATGGGCTTCCTCAAATTGCCCTAGGTCTTCGTGAGCAAGCAAGTTGGATGCACACCCACTTAGTTTTCAGTTTGAGCTTTCATACACTTATAGCTCTAGTGCATCCGTTGCATGGCAATCCCTACTCACTTGCATCGATATCGATTGATGGTCATCTCCATATCCCATTAATTTGCCTAGTTGATGTGAGACTATCTTCTTCTTTTTGTCTTCTCCACAACCTCCACCATATTCTATTCCACCTATAGTGCTATATCCATGGCTCACGCTCATGTATTGCGTGAAAGTTGAAAAGGTTTGAGAATACTAAAGTATGAAACAATTGCTTGGCTAAAACCGGGGTTGTGCATGATTTAATACTTTGTGTGGTGAAGATGGAGCATAGCCAGACTATATGATTTTGTAGGGATAACTTTCTTTTAGCCATGATATTTTGAGAAGACATGATTGCTTTATTAGTATGCTTGAAGTATTATTGTCTTAATGTCAAATGATAGACTATTGCTTTGAATCACTCGTGTCTTAATATTCATGCCATGATTAGATTATATGATCAAGATTATGCTAGGTAGCATTCCACATCAAAAATTATCTTTTTTATCATTTACCTGCTCGAGGACGAGCAGGAATTAAGCTTGGGGATGTTGATATGTCTCCATCATATCTATAATTTTTGATTGTTTCATGCCAATATTCTACAACTTTCATATACTTTTGGCAACTTTTTATACTATTTTTGGGACTAACATATTGATCCAGTGCCCAGTGCCAGTTCCTGTTTGTTGCATGTTTTTTGTTTCGCAGAATATCCATACCAAACGAAGTCCAAACGCGATAAAAACTTACGGAGATTTTTTTGGAATATATGTGATTTTTGGGAAAAAGAATCAACGCGAGACGATGCCCGAGGGGCCCACGAGCCATAGGGGCGCCCCAGGGGGTAGGGCGCGCCCTGGACCCTTGTGGTCACCCCGTAAGGCGGTTGGTGCCCTTCTTTCGCCGCAAGAAAGCTAATATCCGGATAAAAATCGTGTTAAAATTTCAGTCGAATCGGAGTTACGGATCTCCGGGAATTTAAGAAACGGTGAAAGGCCAGAATCTTGGAAGGCAGAAACAGAAGGAAACAGAGAGAGAGATCCAATCTCGGAGGGGCTCTCGCCCCTCCGCCACCATGGAGACCATGGACCAGAGGGGAAACCCTTCTCCCATCTAGGGGGAAGGACAAGGAAGAAGAAGAAGGAGGGGGGCTCTCTTCCCCTCTCTCCCGGTGGCACCGGAACGTCGCTGGGGCCATCATCGTGACGGCGACCTACACCAACAACTTCGCCGCCGTCATCACCAACTCTCTTCCCCTCTATGCAGCGGTTCAACACCTCTTCTCCCCGCTGTAATCTCTACTTAAACATGGTGCTGAACGCTATATATTATTTCCCAATGATGTATGGCTATCCTATGATGTTTGAGTAGATCCGTTTTGTCCTATGGGTTGATTGATGATCATGATTGGTTTGAGTTGCATGTTTTATTATTGGTGCTGTCCTATGGTGCTCTCCGTGTCGTGCAAGCGTGAGGGATCCCCGCTGTAGGGTTTGCAATATGTTCATGATTCGCTTATGGTGGGTGGCGTGAGTGACGGAAGCACAGACCCGAATAAGTAGGTTGTTTACGTATGGGAATAAAGAGGACTTGATACCTTATAATGCTATGGTTGGGTTTTACCTTATGATCTTTAGTAGTTGCGGATGCTTGCTAGAGGTTCCAATCATAAGGTGCATATGATCCAAATGAGAAAGTATGTTAGCTTATGCCTCTCCCTCATATAAAATTTGCAATAATGATTACCGGTCTAGTTATCAATCGCCTAGGGACAAATAACTTTCTTGTGACAAAAAAAAGCTCTCTACTAAGACTAACTTAGTTGTTTCTTCATTCTAAACAGCCCCTAGATTTTATTTACATGTTCTTTATTATCTTGCAAACCTATCCTATCACACCTACAAAGTACTTCTAGTTTCATACTTGTTCTAGGTAAAGCGAATGTTAAGCGTGCGTAGAGTTGTATCGGTGGTCGATAGAACTTGAGGGAATATTTGTTCTACCTTTAGCTCCTCGTTGGGTTCGACACTCTTACTTTACCGAGAAAGGCTACAATTGATCCCCCTATACTTGTGGGTTATCAGGCCACCCCTTAAGTCGTTAGTGCCCTACTTTCTCCGCAAGATAGATAATTTCACGGTAAAAATTCCTCAAAATTTCAGTCCAATCGGAGTTACGGATCTCTGGATATTTAGGAAACGGTGGAAGGGGTTAGAAAATAGTCGCGAAAATAGGAGAGAAACAGATATATATATATATATATATATATATATATATATATATATATATATATAGAGAGAGAGAGAGAGAGATCCAATCTCAGAGGGGTTGCCACCCTTCGGGAGCCATGGCGGTCATGGACCAGAGGGGAAACTCTCCTCCCATCTAGGAGGGAGACCAAGGAAGAAGAAGAAGGGAGGGGCCTCTCTCCCCCTCTCTCCCGGTGGCGCCGGAACGCCGACGGGGCAACCATCGTGACGACGACCTACACCAACAACTTCACCGCCGTCACCAGCAACTCTCTCCCCATCTATGTAGCAGTGTAAAACCTCTCTTCCCCGCTGTAATCTCTACTTAAACATGGTGCTTAATGCTATATATTATTATCCAATGAAAATACCAAAAAAAATAGTTGTACTTGCTAACCCAGTGGTTGAAGAACCACCCAAAATCTACAATACTTCTGAAGTTTTTTACTTGGATCATCTTCGATCCCTTTTGTGCTCGTGTTGAAAACCCAACTCGCTTAGTTGAGGGAAAATCATTAGATGAGCATGCTCATTTTGTGCGACACCGATTATCTCAAAAAGGGAAACTCTTATGGCATCAAATTAATTGTTTGTGTTGTTATGCTTGGAATTTATGTGAAATACATGATTTTACTTGTTGTTCCGAAGACACTAAAAAACACCTTCCCTATCAATGTGTGTTTAATGATAATGAAATACTATGTTCATATGCCAAGGATGTCTATGGTTATTATGATATTGAAAAAATTGAAGAATGTATTGCTTTAAGGGTGCATATGAAATTGCTTCTTTGATTGAAAAGTATAATGTTATTCTTTACAAATCTAAAAAAATTGTCGTACTTAAATATTGCTATGAAAACTATGCTTCTAATTCTTATGTTAAAGAATTTATTGAAAGAATGTCTGCTGCCTTGGAAGAGACTAATATTTTGCAGGAATCTATGGAAAAAGAAATTTATGAAACTGTCAGCTCATTAGATGAAAAAGATGAGGGGGGGGGGAGCGAAGAACAAAAGGAGGAAGAGCGGATTGATCACATGTGCCCACCTTCTAATGAGAGTAACTCTTCAACTCATACACTGTTTAATTTCCCTTCGTTCTTACCTAAGGATGAATGCTATGATCCCTTGGATTCGTTTGAAATATCCCTTTTTGATGAACTTGATGCTTGCTATGCTTGTGGCCATGATGCCAATATGAATTATGCTTATGGAGATGAACTTGCTATAGTTCCTTATGTTAAGAATGAAATTGTTGCTATTGCACCCACACATGATAGTCCTATTATCTTTTTGAATTCTCCCAACTACACCATATCGGAGAAGTTTTCACTTATTAAGGATTATATTGATGGGCTGCGTTTTACCATTACACATGATGATTTTGATAAATATAATATGCATGTGCTTTTTGCTCCTACTTGCAATTATTATGAGAGAGGAACAAAAATTTCACCTCTCTATGTTTCCAATATGATAAAATTGCAAGAAACTACTTATACCATGTATTGGCCTTTGCTTTGTGTGAATGAACTGTTCTTTTATGACATGCCAATGCATAGGAAGAGAGTTAGACTTCGTTGTCACATGATTTATATCATTTTGTGCTCACTACTTAATTACAAATCATTGTTAATTAAAATTGGCTTTGATATACCTTGGGATCCGGGTGGATCAATTACTTGAGCACTATATGCCTAGCTTAATGGCTTTAAAGAAAGCGCTGCCAGGGAGACAATCCAAAAGTTTTAGAGAGTCATTTTATTCTGCTGTGTGCTTTTAAAATAATTAAAACAAAAAATAAAGTGGGGAACTTAAAAAAAATCAAAAAGAAAAGTGAAAGTGAGAAAGACGAGCACCGTTGAAGTGGGGGACGTCCTTAAATTTTTTGTTCATGGCCATGGAAACTTTGTGAATCTTGGTTACAACAACTTTTCAACAAAAATGATTATCCCCTTGTACAAGCCATTGTATTATAAAAATAATGTGCCAAGATTTACCTTTAGGATGTTTAAATTGCTTGTTTGATATTTGCGGTGTAAAAACATTAACTTTTTTTGTAGTGTTTGAATTTTCATATTTTACTGGAGCATGAAAAAATTCTGAAATTTTAACACAGCACTGTTCTGCAAATTTTTTATTACTTACTAATTTTTCAGAATTGTTTGAGTTACAGAAGTATAGGTGTCATCTGCATCTTTATAGACTGTCCTGTTTTTCACAGATTGTTGTTATAGTTGCTTTATCTGCTTATGGTTGAATTCTTGTTGAGCCCCATTGCCTTGGGAGCCATAGAATTATGATAGCATACAGTAGGTAATGTTAGATTATAATTATACAATAATGTTATGGCAGGACATAATGGGATTTGATGATTATATGTACTAACCTTTCTAATAAAAGTTTTGTTAAGTTTTGTGTGGATGAAGTGTTCGAAGATTGAGCAGGTATCGATATGAGAGGAATAAGGAGAGGCAAGAGTTCAAGCTTGGGGATGCCCAAGGCACCCAAAGTAAGTATTCAAGGAGACTCAAGCATCTAAGCTTGGGGATGCCCCGGAAGGCATCCCATCTTTCTTCTTCAATAATTGTCGGTATATCTCAGTTTTTTGTTTTGTTCACATGATATGTGTAAATTCTTGGAGCGTCGTGTGCCTTTTATTTTTATTTTAGCAATGCACCATGCTGGTATGTGAAAGTCCATGGTTGATTTATAGAATGCTCTTTGCACTTCACTTATATCTTTTAAGTATGGCTTTATAGAATGCTTCATGTGCTTCACTTATATCATTTGAAGTTGGATGCCTGTTTCTCTACATATAGAAAACCATTATTTGTATAATGCTCTTTTGCTTCACTTATATTTATTAGAGCGTGGTTTTTTGTAGAAAGAATAAAACTCTCATGCGTCACTTATACCTATTTAGAGAGTCAACGGGAATTGGTCATTCACATGGTTAGTCATAAAATCCTACATAAAACTTGTAGATCACTGAATATGATATGTTTGACTCCCTGCAATAGTTTTGCAATATTAAAATAGTAATATGTGGGTGCATGAGTGGATCATTGTGGATTAGTAAGAATATTGGTGTTAAGGTTTGTGATTCCCGAAGCATGCACGTATATAGTCTCTAGTTATGCGATGTTGGAGCATAATTTATCCTTGATTGAAATCCTTTGTGTTGTTGAATCGGGGGCGCGCGATGGTTAACTCCTCCCAACCTCCTTCCTAGGGGCATGCGGTAGTACTTTGGTTCGAGAGAGCTAATAAAGCTTTGCAATAAGTATGTGAGTTCTTTATGACTAATGTGAATCCATGGATGTTGTTGCCTATGGGAGTAAAGGGGACTTGAAGTGTTAATGCTATGGTTGGGTTTACCTTAATGATCTCTAGTAGTTGCCGATGCTTGCTAGAGGTCCAATCATAAGTTCATATGATCCAAGCATGGAAAGTATGTTAGTGTATGCCTCTCCCTCATATAAAATTGCAACAATGATTACCGTTCTAGTTATCGATTGCCTAGGGAATGATCTTTCTCTTGTGCTACAAAAAGCTTTTTACTAAACAATTAAATTAATTAATATTTACCTAAACAACCCCTAACTTTTATTTTCTTGTTCTTTTTTATCTTGCAAACCTATCTTTTTACACCTACTAAGTACTTCTAGTATTCTTCATACAAAGTAGTTTTATTCTCGTTCTAGGTAAAGCGAACGTTAGGTGTGCGTAGAGTTGTATCGATGGTCGATAGATTTTGAAGGAAATATTAATTCTACCTTTAGCTCCTCGTTGGGTTCGACACTCTTACTTGTCGAAAAAGGCTACAAACGATCCCCTACACTTGTGGATTATCACTTGCTCATGAAGACCTCAGGCATTTGAGGAAGTCCGTCATCGGAATATACAAGCCAAGTTGTATAATGAAAAATTCCCACTAGCATATGAAAATGACAACTCATGAGACTCTCTATATGAAAAACATGGTGCTCCCTGTAAGCACAAGTGTGGAAAAAATATAGTAGCACTGCCCCTTCTCTCTTTTCTCTCATTTTTTTCTTTTTTTCTCTTTTTTCTTTTCCTTTCTTTCTTTCTTTCTTTCTTTCTTTCCTTTTCCCCTTTTTTTTGTTCGGAGTCTCATCCCGACTTGTGGGGGAATCATAGTCTCCATCATCCTTTCCTCACTGGGACATTGCTCTAATAATGATGATCATCACACTTTTATTTACTTACAAGTCGATATTACAACTCAATGAAGATAGACAAAAAAATGACTCTATATGAATGCCGTTGGCAGTGTACCAGGATGTGCGATGATCTAGCATAGCATGTAAATAATGATCAACGGTGGCCTTGCCACGGATACTATGTCAGCTACATGATCATGCAAATCAATATGATGATGAACACACAAGTCATGTGACAGAACGATGGAACTTGCATGACAATATATCTCGGAATGACTATGGAAATGCCATAATAGATAGGTATGGTGGTTGTTTTGTGGAAGATATAAGAAGGCTTATGTGTGATAGAGCGTATCATATCATGGGGTTTGGATACACCGGCGAAGGTTGCACCGATCCTCGTGGTGAGAATGAGCAATGCATGGTACCGAAGAGGCTAGCAAATTATGGAAATGTGAGAGTGCGTACATCCATGAATTCACATTAGTCATGAGGAACTCATAGACTTATTGCAAAGCCGTATTAGCTCTCTCGAAGCAAAGTACGACAGCATGCCCCTGATGTCTACTACGCAACTTTATTCTTGTAGACTCGTGTTCGGCCTCCAAGCGCAGAGTTTTGTAGGACGGTAGCAATTTTCCCTCAAGTGGATGACCTAAGGTTTATCAATCCGTGGGAGGTGTAGGATGAAGATGGTCTCTCTCAAACAACCCTGCAATCAAATACAAGAAATCTCTTGTGTCCCCAACACACCCAATACAATGGCAAATTATATAGGTGCACTAGTTCGACGAAGAGATGGTGATACAAGTGCAATATGGATGATAGATATAGGTTTTTGTAATCTTAAAATATAAAAACAGCAAGGTAGCAAGTGTAAAAAAGCGAGCAAAACGGTGTATAAATGCTTGGAAATAAGGCCTAGGATTCATACTTTTGCTAGTGCAATCTCCCAACAATGCTAACATAGTTGAATCATATGATCATCCCTCAACGTGCAACAAAGAATGACTCCAAAGTTCCTATCTAGCGGAGAACAATAAGATGAAATTGGTGTAGGTAGTAGAACCACCTCAAAGTTATTTTTTTCGATCAATCTATTGGGCTATTCCTATAAGTGTCACAAACAGCCCTAGAGTTCCTACTAGAATAACACCAATGATACATATCAATCAACCCTAATGTCACCTAGATACCCCAATGTCACCTCAAGTATCCGTGGGTAAATTATGCGACATGCATCAAACAATTTTAGATCTATCATATTCAATCCAACACAAAGAACTTCAAGGAGCACCCCAAGATTTCTATCGGAGAACGTGGTATGAAAACGTGCAATCAACCCCTATGCATAGATCCCCTAGGTCACAAGAATCCGCAAGTTGATGCCTCAACATATATCAAGTGAATCAAAAGAATACCCCAATGTCACTACGGGTATCCCATGCAAGACGTACATCAAGTGTTCTCAAACCATAATATTCAATCCAACATAACGAGATCTCAAAGGTAAAGATTCAATTCATCACAACAAGGTAGCAAGGGAATAACATCATATGATCCGACTATATTAACAAAGCCCGTGATACATCAAGATCGTGCCATCTCAAGAACACGAGAGCGAGAGATTGAACACATAGCTACTGGTACAAACCGTCAGCCCCGAGGGTGGACTACTCCCTCCTCATCATGGCCTCCGCCGGGATGATGAAGATGGCCACCGGAGATGATCTACCCTCTCCGACAGGGTACTGGAACGCCTCCAGATTGGTTTTTTGTCGATACAAAGAGTTGCGGCGGCGGAACGAGGAGTCTCTGTTTATTTCTGGGGTTTCTGGTATTTATAGGATTTTACAGCGTTGGAATCACGCGCAACGGAGCTACGAGGGCCCCACAAGCCATCTGGCCGCGCCCCTAGGGGGGGCGCGGCCGGTTGCGTGGTGGCCTTCTGGTCCACCCCCTCCGGCAGTTCTTCGCTCCAATATTGCTTATTTGGTCCAGAAAAAATCACCAAAAAGTTTCGGGCGATTCCGAGAACTTTCATTTTCTGCACAAAAACAACACCACGGTAATTCTGCTGAAAACAGCGTCAGTCTGGGTTAGTTCTAAATAAATCATATAAAGTGCATCAAAACCATATAAAAGTATTGTAAACATAGATGAATATGGCATGAATACTTCATAAATTAACGATACGTTGGAGACGTATCAGCCCCAATGGAGGAGGTTGGTAGGAGTTAACCATCGCGCGACTCCGACTCGAACATCACGATAGGATTTCAATCAGAAATAAAAATGCTCACACATCATCACCATGCCATAACCAATATTTAGCTGAACAACAAGTAACAAGCTTTAATTATCGACATTTCAACCAACGATCATGTACTCATGCTCTTTCATATTACTACATCAATATCGTTAGCCAACAGTTCTCTTATATGGTGAGCTACATAAAAGTTTTTATTATATCCCCCTTGAATACCTATCTTTTGGAACTAATCTTATCACCCGTGCAAATTACCATCACTATTTCTTAGACTCTCAAACAGATTTAAGTGAAGCACGAGAGTACAATTATTTCTATAAAATCTACACGCCACCGTGCTCTAAAAGATATAAGTGAAGCACTAGAGCAATTGTCTAGCTCAAAAGATATAAGTGAAGCACATAGAGTATTCTAACAAATCATGATGAACATGTGTGTCTCTCAAATAGGTGTGTCCAGCAAACAATGATTATGGGAAACTAAAAACAAAACAAACTATAATACACGACGCTCCAAGCAAAACAAATAGCATGTGATGAATAAAAATATAGCTCCAAGTGACATACCGATAGAATGGAGATGAAAGAGGGGTGCCTTCCGGGGCATCCCCAAGCTTAGATGCTTTGGTCTTCCTAGAATATTACCTTGGGATACCTTGGGCATCCCCAAGCTTAGGGTCTTGCCGCTCCTTATTCCTTCATCCATCGTGGTCTCACTCAAAACTTAAAAACTTCAATACACAAAACTCAAGAGAAACGATCCGTTAGTATAATAGGTAAATCATAGACTTTAGGTACTATTATAAATTGATTCCTATTTAATTATTGCATAAGGTACTATATTCTAACTCATCCATGACCTATACCCCCCGCCCCCCGATATAATGCATAAGGTACTATATTGGAGGGAAATACTTATCTCTATTGTGCCCTTGTCCTGCTCCATTGGCGGCACCACCTCATTGCCCTTGTTTTCTGTGTCGATTTGCATTATAGAGAGCACAAAGTTCAAAGGTTGATCGCCATTCAAACCTATCGTCCACAACCCCTTTATTTACCCAACCTGACAGTCACCACTTACCCAGCCCTCTCTGCCTCTCACTCTTCCTCCTACCCATCGCCATGAACTCCAACAGCAACTCCAACCCCATCCCCAACCCCCTTGGGGCATTGGATGGAGGGCTTTATTCCTAGGGTGCTCGCTCGGTGACCGCACCAAGTTCGAGAACACCATGAAAGTATGCTCAAACTTCAACAGCATGGAAGACCTTCACAAAGAGTCAGACGATGTGGTGAAGAAGGCGATGTCGAAGGAGTTGAAGACGCCGATTCCTGACCCGGTGAAGGGCGCTATGTCAGTCGACATACTTCGCTGGGCTATGAATTAGCCCGACTCTGGCGACGCTCGACATAGGGCAAAGTGGGCCAAGTACAGAGAGTACCGTCGTCTTCATGACCATCTTGTCGTAGTGTACTTCACCACAAGGACTGTGAGGCTGCTGGAGAAGGAATAAGAAACGATGGTGATGGTGGTGGAAGAAGTAGATGCGGCGGCCATGGTTGTAAGGGCGCCGGAACTAGGACACCGAAGCATGCCAATCGAGTTGGACTCCGACGAGGAAGAAGAGAAGGTGGTGTAGGTCGAGGAGAAGAACATGGCCAAGGTCACCCGCCGCTCCAACCGCCTCCAGGGTCGCCTGGGCTAAGATCTGAGACTACTGTGTAAGATTAACCCCCAATCCCAATTTCTCTTGTACTCAATCCGGACCAGGAACCTCAAATCCATCGGTACTACAGACTCATGGTGATGTTATTTATCCCGATTCCCCTAACGCGGATCGAACCTAAACGCGAATCTAATGCGAAATAGTACGTGAGAAGGGCAAAAAAGTGCTTACCGCCATTGTCGAACTGCTGTTGCGGATGCCGGTGAAGGGGGCGGAGGTGGACTTGCTGTTCTCCGAGCTGCTGAACGCCGCCGCCGCCGTCGGTGAGAGTGGGAGAGGGGAGAGAGAACGGCAGGGAAGGTGAGGGTAATAACTGTCGGCGCTTCGGGAAGCAACGCGGCTTCTCGAGCGTGGCTCCTCGCATGCAACCCCCGCCGCCCAAGTGCATCGCGCGGGCCTGGCTCGCTAGAAACTGCCGATTCGAACGTTCCTAGCGAGACAGGTCCAAAGGTGCTTTAAACTTTGTGCCATGCAAGCCCAACAATATTTGCGGGCAACCAAACAAGCCGAATTCTTCCCGCACGGGTCTGGTTAAACCTAGTGCAGGCAACAAGCCATCCTTCGTCTCTTCCTCCTAAACAACAACGGAGGCAGATACCACACTATAGCCAGCGAGTAGAGCAGGAGCATCTTGTTTGGCCGAGAGACCCGTCCCCGAGAACCAGAAGAAACTTTTTGAAATGCAAATGGAAAATAAGCACGGATAATAAATAAATACACTCATATATAATCCGCAACAACCGTAATAAAAAAGTAACGGGGAAACAGGAAGAAGAAGAAGAAGAAAAAGAGCCGCAACAGACGCGGAGCCCCGCAAGTCTGGTATTCGCCTCCCGTCGGATATAATAACAACGCTCCGTTGATCCGGATAACACCAGCAGGAATTATGACGCCACCGGCCGCCGGACTATATATAACAGACCACAGGCAGCCACTGGTCGACACACTGCGCCCGCACGAGTCTGAGAAAAGAAAAACACCTCAGTCAGTCTCCCTAATCCATATCCGGGCCGCTTAACCAAGCCCCCGCGGATCGCGCGGAGCTGGTTACCTCCTTCTTCTCCGGCGGCCGGCGCGGTGAGCTCCTCCGTCTTCCCCGCCTCCTCTTCCCCCGTCTCCACAACCCCCCTCCTAGCTAGCCGTCGCGGTCAGCTCCGGCCGGAGATGCCCCGCCGGCGTCCGGCGTCGCGGTAGTGGGTGGGGCATCGTCGCCACTTCGCTGTGATGTAGAATCTCGTTCCAAATTTGTTTTCGCCGGACGCCGGTCCGTCCAGGTTGTCTGTCGTGGATAGTGCGTACCTTAGCTGCGCTGGTAGTGCTGGAAGCAGTTTAATAATCTGTTGAAAGATTGGGGATTCGGTTGAATCCAGCCCCCGCGGTTGGTCCGGCGTTCTTGCTGAGACAGGCATCCCGTGTTTAGGACCCCGCGGGCAGTAAATTTCACGTTATTTACCTGCGGATTGATTGGATCCTCGTATGACTAATCGGTGCTTTTCTTTTTTGTTTTGTTTCAGTTGCGGAGACCTTTCGGTATGAAGGGCGCGGAGCTCTTGGTCCTGCTGGTGGCGTCGTCTCTCTGCCTGTCTGCCGCGGTGAGCGATTGCAAACTTTGCGGTCTTCTTTGAATGATTGGTGCCCATGGTGATTTGATCTATGAACTTGATGTGATCCTGGTTCTGATCTGGTTGTTCCTCGCAGATCGCCGCGCAGGAAACCTGCCCGGCCGACATCGACGCCAAGTGCGGCGGCGATGCCGCCTCCGATGATTGGGAGGGCGAGTTCTTCCCCGGCATTACCAAGATCAACTACGAGGTGAGGCCATTGGCCTTGGGCCGGAACAGATTATGTGCAGTTAACGCGTTGCTTTCAGTTTGATAGCTTTTGTCCTTGAATGAACAATTGCGCTGCAGGGTCCTACCAGCAAGAAGCCGCTTTCTTACAAGTGGTATAACGCGGAGGAAGTGATCCTTGGAAAGAAAATGCAAGTATGATTTGCAGAACTGTGGCTTTTTGGTAGTATATCCTTTTGGTTTAATTTTGCATTATGTGCTACAGTGAGATGATATAATCGTTTCGTGCTATAGGATTGGTTGCGGTTCAGTGTGGCCTTTTGGCATACGTTCCGGGGTACTGGAGGAGACCCTTTTGGTGCACCTACAAAGAACTGGCCTTGGGAGGATGGCACCAATTCCTTGGCCATGGCTAAGAGAAGAAGTACGAGAATTATCTGACCTTGTGTTTAGGTCCATGGCCGTTATGAAATTGCACATGTGCTGGAATCAACAACTCATGCTTGGTTTTCTGTTTCAGTGAAAGCTCACTTCGAGTTCATGGAGAAGCTTGGAGTTGAAAGGTGGTGCTTCCATGACAGGGACATCGCCCCTGATGGCAAAACACTCGCGGTATGTTTTTATCAGAATGATTCCTGAAGTTGCAAGTTGCAACCCTGATTTAGGGAATTGAGACTGGTAGTGACCGATATTAGAGCAGTTTGATTATGATTATTTACAGGAGTACATGACTATGTTTTCAGCTTGGTTGCTGATGTTGTACAGCTAGTTTTATACTTGCCCTGTGACTAAAAAGAATACTCCCATCCGATCCATATTAATTGTCGCTGATTTACTGAATCAGTGACAATTACTCCCTCCGTTCCTAAATATTATACATCCGTATGTAGTTTATAATGAAATCTCTAAAAAGACAAATATTTAGGAACGGAGGGAGTACTATGGATCGGAGGGAGTACTTGTTTTGGATCATCTATTAAAGAGCACAATAGAACCGAACTGATCATCTTAATTTCCAAGCAACAACAAATAGAAATGAACTTTATTCCAGAAGATTGCTTCTGTCTAAAATAGCATCTCAGGGTGTTACTGTAGTATATCTGAAAAATGGTGTCACCATAATATATCTCAAGACAGTGTCACTGTAATCTGACTACCTTGGCTCCTAGGCCCTGAAAGGTCAGTATTCTCCGTCTTAAGGGTCTTCTGTTCACATTGCAGGAAACAAATGCTAACTTGGATGAGATAGTTGAGCTGGCAAAGCAACTCCAGGTTACTGCTACAACCTTAAAATGTTTCAACATTTAGGTTTCCTACAGTACAACTTTTTTCCGCTCTTTGCTCAAAAATATACTCCGAACATCATGTAGAGTGAGACCAATATAAAGCCATTGTGGGGGACTGCACAGCTTTTCATGCATCCACGTTACATGCACGGAGCTGCTACTAGGTGGGTACTAAATTTCACTGCATTTGTGAATTTGAGTTACAACTTGAAACTAAGCAAGGCCTTCACTGATGCTGCAGCCCAGAGGTCAAGGTGTATGCTTATGCTGCTGCTCAAGTGAAGAAAGCTTTGGAGGTGGGTTGTGTCTAAATATCATAGGAAGCCTTCCTTCTGGTTAGTTGTGTAACTTGATTTGTATCCCTTTCCAGGTTACTCACTACCTAGGCGGTGAGAACTATGTATTCTGGGGTGGAAGAGAGGGTTACCAAACTCTTCTCAATACCGATATGAAGAGAGAACTTGAACATTTGGTATGGGTTGACATACTTCTTGACTCTTGTTTGTCTTTTTACTTGGTGTCGTTTGTAGCACAAATCATGTGTCAATATTTTAAAAAAAATCTAGATTTGATAACTTGTCTTCTGTTGTCCAGGCTAACTTTCTTCAAGCTGCTGTTAACCACAAGAAGAAGATTGGCTTTAACGGTAATTGCTTTGCAGTGCTGTATTTGCTGTTCTGGTTTGAGTCTCCCAAATTTGACAGTAAATAGTTTCATTGTTCCGCTTTATGATAATTGAAGATACTGAGTGTCTGAATCTCTTTTTTTTCAGGAACATTGTTGATAGAGCCTAAACCACAAGAACCAACAAAACATCAGTATGTTTGTTGTCTGGAAAATATATATTATGAAACTGTTAACAGGACTGGAAAGAGTAATACTTATTTTCTCTTGCAGGTATGACTGGGATGTTGCAACTACATTCTCTTTCCTACAGAAGTTTGGTCTTACAGGTAATTTTTGAAATGTGGCAAAAATATCATTTAGTACCGCCATTCCTGTTTTCCGTATGTTTATGTGTATCTGCAACAATTTTGTGCAAAATGAAGCATGTGGATTTAACCATGTTTTCCTGAGAATCATCTTAGAACATTCTATTTTTAAATAAAAAAATGTATTCTTTTTCTAATAATATGGTGATACAGGGGAATTCAAGATAAATGTTGAGTGCAACCATGCTACTCTCTCTGGGCATAGGTCAGTTTCTTGCTCGCCTAAATCCAATCATAACGGCTTAAAGTGATGCCGGTACCATAACTGCATCTAAAACTTGTGTCCTGCAGCTGCCATCATGAGCTTGAGACTGCACGCATTAATGATATTCTTGGAAACATTGATGCAAACACTGGTGATCCACAAGTTGGTATGTGCATAGTTCATAAAATGACTGTTACTTGTTGAAATCCCTGTTACACGCTTAGTAGCTTAATATTTCAAATCTTACATGTCGGCAGGTTGGGACACGGATGAGTTCCTTACAGACATTTCAGAAGCTACCTTGATTATGTCAAGTGTAGTTAAGAACGTGAGTGAAATTAATCATTTCTTGTACCTTTTCTGAATCAAAAGTCTCTTGTACAGTATAATGTTTGGTTACCATTTAATTCAGGTAACAACACTCATAATTTGTTCTGTTTGACACGGTTGCAGGATGGACTTGCACCTGGTGGCTTCAACTTCGACGCCAAATTGTTAGCTCTCACTATCATTGCTGTTCTGTGAATTGAGCTTTGGGTTTGACAGAAATTTTGGCTGACATGGAATTGTTTTGTGGTGACAGGCGGAGGGAGAGTACTGATGTTGAGGACCTGTTTATTGCCCATATCTCTGGGATGGACACCATGGCCCATGGCCTCCGCAATGTTGCCAAGCTGATCGAGGTAACTGGAGACATCATTAGTTCATGACCCGGTAAAGTTTGCACATGCCTTTACCTAAATGGAAGTTTTGTTTTCGATGTTATTAGGATGGTTCCCTGGATGAGCTTGTCCGCAAGCGGTACCAGAGCTTTGACACTGAGATTGGTGCCATGATTGAGGTACACAAACTAACAAGTTTGGATTTATTTTCTCAAAAGGATTGAATGGGGATTGTGACACTGGTTTATGACCTCAAACAGGCTGGGAAGGGAGACTTTGAAACTCTAGAAAAGAAGGTGTTGGAGTGGGGCGAGCCAACAGTTCCATCCGGCAAACAGGTAAACGGAATGATAAACCTAGGCAGCTTGTTTTCGCAGCACAACACAAATAATCTCTGCGCTGACGATTGTTCCTCGCGACCTTTTGTTGCCCGCTTCCCTATGCAGGAACTGGCCGAGATGCTGTTCCAATCCGCTCTGTAGACGGCGGCCCACGGTTCTAGGAATAAAAAGCAAGATGGCGCCCTTGGAACACCCAGCCGTCCTCGTCACTACGGGCAATGTTCTATAGTTAGGCCTCCACGCAATGAACCCTGTAAACAAAACTGCGTGGAGCTGGAAATAATGTAACCTTATATCAGAATTAAATTCGTTCGCCAACACGGAGTTGGGCTGGACTATGTTCCAGTTTTCTTCCTGTGTTTCACCCAGATGCTGCTCATCGGTCTTAAGGGTGTGTTGGTTTGAGCCCAAGCTAGGCCTGCTAATATTTGGCTAGCCAATATTTTGGTCAAGGTTTGGGTTTTTGAGTATTGGCAACCATCCAAACAAGAGTCAAAATTTTGGCTATGTCAAAAAAATGGTATGGCTGATTTTGGTCAACATCATTTTATTCTCTTCTGAGCGAAAAAAACTGTGGGGGAGGACCCATCAGCAAATTTTATTAAAAAGAAAATATGTACAAGAGAGAATATTATACAATTACAG
The DNA here is from genome assembly GCA_039707655.1 of Elymus sibiricus. Taxonomy (NCBI): domain Eukaryota; kingdom Viridiplantae; phylum Streptophyta; class Magnoliopsida; order Poales; family Poaceae; genus Elymus; species Elymus sibiricus. The sequence goes on from CM077665.1 coordinate 84,936,137, forward strand.
CATTGGGGAGAGATAGAGAATACAAAAGAATTACTAGAGGGGATTAGCACTGGCTCAGAAGGGTTCATCAAACTGGTCAAGGCAGAGTCTAATGAGGTACTCCCTCTGTTCACAAATATAAGATGTTTTGTAATATGGACTACATACAGACTGAAATGAGTGAACAAAGTTCACAAATAATGTTTTCGAATATGGACTACATACATCCGATTCGCAAAAAAGTTGGAACATCTTATATTCTGTGAACAGAGGGAGTAGCTAGCAAGCTCATCCTCCACTATGTGAGAAAGCAAGAAGAGACCCCTCCTAAAATTGCAGAAAAACAGGAATCCATGCTAGGGGAAATATTATCAACTCTGTTTCCAGAGATATTCCAGACAGCAACCCTTAGGACTTCAAAGTTACTCATCTTGACCGCAAGCTTTAAGGGTGCATTTGGATTTCCAGTGTGGTGAAGGTGGGGGCCTGGATGCTCTGAAATTGGCTCTTATCAAACTTGGCAGCTGAGAAGATAGGACGAAAAGGCCAAACATCAAGATTAATAATCAACAGTATAGGTCTGAAAGATAACACATGATCAGGCTAAAAAAAGCACAATTATATGAGAGGAAGTGCTCATACTCATCAAAATTAATCACGAATACGTCATCATAAGGTATCATGGCCTTCAAATTTCATAGAAAGCACAGGACACAAAGCACCATTCGACAAACAGGTGAGTAACTTTTTCATGTTCTCTCAAATGAGGATTTGTGTTGTTACACATTATGCACTCCTTTGCTACACACACTGGTACATAACAATGCTATGAGTTACAACAACATAATCAGTCTGATTGTACATTTTACAGGTGTACAATGTACATGATATTAACAACAAGATACAAAGTCAGAATAGCTCCGCGCAGCAGAATGGATAATAGCCAGCTTCTCCAGCGGATTCCGAGACGACTCTTAACTCCTTCTGGATCTTCCGACGCTCATAGAACACTGGGCATGCAAGCGAAACGCACTTGACCCCACTTTCCACGATCCAGTCCGCGCCGCCACAGTGGCCACACATCTGGAAAACATTCAAAAGTTGGCTGTCAGCTGAAACAACTTATCTTAAAGGCTTTTGTTGCACTTCAAAAGGCTTTTAGCTGTCAGCTGAAACAAGTTATCTTAAATACTAGAATTTCAATATTTCTGATGCTTAGTCCATGTTACACAAAAATGTCAAGAAACACAAGTGTTAGCTATCATTATTTTAATATTCCATGCAACGATTTCATTTTCGAGTCGGGAATTCAAATAAGAGAAGTATTCAAGTACTAAGAACTTACAGCAGCAAGATGTTGGATTTCTCGCTCCAATTTTGATGTCCTGCCAGCGACTACAGTGGCAACAACAGCTTCATTTTTCAAACAGTAACTGCAAAAAGTTTCTGATCCTTGAACTGTATCACCACAGATAGTACAATGGCTCGACATATAATAAGTATCTATCCTGGCTACTTTGGCGGACGGTTTCTTATTCCATCCCAATCGGATGGAACTGCTATCACGAGAACTGTGACCAAAAGCAGACTGGCGTTTCGCGAGTGTTGACCGTGTGGGGCGAGGCATCTCGTTAAACCATTTGTTTAGGTTAACACCTAGGAGTCCAAAGACACGTTGTAGTGCTGGAATAATTTGTTTCGTTATGTAATATAATTCATTTAACCTATAAGGGGATCCAACTTCTAGCAGACCATATGGATCAATGACCATATCGACGAGACGAGCCCCTGGTTCCCCGTGGATAACAACATAGGGCACTCTCTCTGCATAACGTGGTTCTGCCCTAGGATCAGACAACATTGCTTTTGTTGCAACAATTGCTGCAGGTGGCAGCGAGGATGCCCTTGCACTATAAGTACCTAGACGAACCTCCTTTGCAAAAACAAAGTCCTGAATCGAAATTTTTCCTGATAACATCCGTGTCCATTGACGCTCCACATACGATTTAACCTGCAAGAATAAAAGGCCATCAAACTATATACCTGACACTGCTACAGGGAAGACCAAAGGTGATAATGAAAGAAAATCATCCTCGTAAAGTCGAAGAGATTAAGAAACACCCCTTACCTTGACCAAGTCTTGTTCTTCAAACATTATTCTAAGAGATCGTTCTAACATCTTCGCAACCGCCGGGCATGTATCTCTCCGCACTGTCTCAATCCCCTTTGCGTCAAAGATTGGCTCGTTCTGTTCGGGGTTTTCATAGCTATAGCCAACATATCTCTTCTTTGTAAGAAGGAAACAGGGATGGTACACTTTCTCAAACTTCAAAGTGACTGGATCCGGATTAATCGCAGTCACTAAAGAGGCAATTTCCTTTCCTATTCTGAATGCTTCTTCCCTAGATCGCCCTTTTAGAAGAACAAACATACTGCAGCAGAAATAACGAGCTTCGTACATTATTTAAGTATAATTCAAAGAAAACATCATGAGAAATGCACAAAAATACCTGTCAGTATCACCATACACAACCCTAGCATTCCACAAGGGATGATGATTGACAAATGATATTGCCGTTTCAAGCGTTCTACGACCACATTGAACAATGCTGTCTGCAAGCTCTGCACAGGGCATACGACCACTGAATCCAGCAGCTGTGTAACCATACGTTACATTAGCTATCAGCTTCAGAGCAAGTTGCCGAGCATTGAGTATCTGGAAAATAAATACATTACCATTATACATGAACCCAGATATTCTAGTAAGTCATATCGTATCATAGTTAATCACAAAATTCAAGAAATTTAGGGCTTCTGTAAAATGTTCAAGAAAGTATAGAAGTAAATACCTTCTGCAGAACCTTCTGAGATGGAGCTAGCTTTTTCATTGCTTGCTTCACCATAATTCTGGTTGACAGTATCTCCTCAAGAAGGCGAGGCACTACACCTTTTCTGACCTGCAGAATGCCATCGACAATGTGTTCAAAAGGTCAGTCTGGTGCGAGATGCTCATTCCTTGTCCACGCCTAACAATGGGAAGGAGTATGCAAAAGAAAAAGAGTGTCGGGATGGATAGAAAATGCAGTACTAAGCAATGTTTTCAAGAATATAGCCACTATCAACATAATCATCTGGAGATGGTATAACAACTATATGTGGGAGGTATTCCAATATTGCCTGTCAACTGGTGGTACTTAGTCGAGCACCAACAAGAAAAGTATTAGATATGACTATGAGCGACACAAGAAAATCTGCGATGTCCGAGAGTAAACAAGATCATTACCTCGGGTTGCACATACAGAACCCCATTTGGAGTAAGGAGCAGCTCATTTTTCAGATCAGCGATCGTATGCAGATCTGCTGAATATGAGCTGACACCAAGTACACTGGATTTCGACGGGAAAACTTTACCCAAGCAAGTAGAATAACATAGATTATATGCTATTATCATGGAAGGATAAAGAGATTGAAAATCCAATACGAGAACTGGGTCAGAGTAGAAAGCTGATTCTGGTTCCATTACAAGTGGCATGCACTCCATGGCTGGCTGAGAAGCAACCTGTAAAGCAGCACTGGTGAATTGTTAAAATGCAGGCAAGCTACTGGAATATATACGCAATAATATCCAAAACAAATTTAGCAGTGATTCAAAAGTAGGCTGACTAGGCTGTCTAGGCGATTGGCATCAGGGTCCGCCACAATTTGACCATAGCTGGCCCTCTAGGCAGCCTGAAACCAAGGCGTGTCGAAGTCGATCCTAGTTGCGACTTCGGTCACTAGGTGAGGTGGCCCTCGGCAGACTACAACGACTAGGCAGGTGACTAAGTCGAGTATACAGGGGACAAGGGCGCTCGTGAACCCCAAATCTCACAAGATTTGAGGGTTAGGGTCCAGGCGACTGCCCCAAATCCTAATCAGTCAAGAGTTAGGTTGGCAGAAAATATATCACATTTCTAGTTCGTGTGAAGAACCAGCGTTCTAAACCACAAAATTCCTGGTGGCTTAGAAGAACAGTCTCCGTCTAATCTTAAGCCTGCCAAACCCTTTTCTTTGGCAATTTACATAAAGCAAGTTCATTGACCCCGCAGACAAAATGGCCGTCTTTGCCTCTTCGGACAAAGAGCCAATATAAATGTTATACCTCTTGGTAGATATGCCAATGAACAAGAGCTGCCATTCTTGCATTTGTTTCTCAGAACTGGTGTTACTAGGCAAAAGCGGCTGAGCATCTACAGAAGTATAGAACATGTCTATGCAGAAATCGAGAAATTAAATTTCCAAGGGGACAAGGAATTGCACCTGTTGGTTTCCTGGGGAAATTGCAAGGTAGTTCTGTGTATGAGCCAATCTCAAGAGCATAGATTCAACACGAAACTGAGACCCCCGTGAAAGAACAGAGAAGAAGTCAATACCAAACACACGAGCAAGTTCAGATGTCCGATTGACCTGCATGAATAGTCAGGTAAAGTTTGGAGCAAACTTTTCTGTTACAAATATTCAGGTACAAAAAAAGTACCAGTTCCTAGTTAATTGTTCCGGATATAACATTTTCACCAAGCTTGTTAACTTGTAATTATAACAGGTGTAAAACCAAAAAGGACAGGCTGCCCAGTTGATAAAACATCTCATATGGAAAAACCAAGGGAGCTCTCAAGTAACCATTTGTTGATGATGTACTGGCAAGAATGCAATGAAGGGAAATTCATTTACCAGGTCAAGTTGATTTATTATTTCAAGGTTGAGCATAGCTCTGCTGCTAACATATTCTATGCATCTGTGTCTTCCTCGTCCAGGACCTGTTGCAAACCATCGATTCAATGTCTTGGTTGGTACTAATGGTACCTTTCGCCTCAGGACTTCATCAGCCACAGCTTCAAGGGAGTAATTGTTAAGCTTAACTTCTCCACGCATGAGACGCCATAAGTTTAGTACGATTCTCCCACCAACATGTACACCACTAGCATGAGTATGACTCCAATCATTCTCACTGACATCCACAATAACATCATCAGCAGGAGATGCTTCAGGCACCTGACTAGACTCATGGGCTAGATTCTTAGGTGGATGTTTCGACTCATGTGGTAATGTCCTTGAGATTCTTTTCAGTAAGCCTATACCCAGATAAGCAGCTCTTTCAGCAAGAAATCCTAAAGACCCTAACTGAATCTCCCATCCGACTAGGATATCTGGATCAATTGAACATAATGCATCGATAAGATGATTCAAAAGATCCCTCTCTTCCGGGAAGACATCGACACTGCAGCCAATAACTCCGTCAAGGTTTCTGCAGTAACAAGAAAAAGGGCATTAAATACATCTTGACCCAACAAGCTAAGATCGTACACACTTTAAAAAGAACCACCGAACCAAAAGAAGAACAATTACATGAAGACACAACTGTAAAACAGCAAAATGTCACACATGCATTTATGTTCCAAAACATGAATAAAGAAAATAAATCAAATTTATATGATATTCTTCAGGTCCAGAAGCATGGGAAATGATTAGAAAATGCCATTAACCATCACGGTAAGCCGGTTATCTTTGTATTAAGTCTTTAACAGTGGATGGTGTGGAAGGAAAGGAATAGCAAGGTGTTCCATGATGAGTCCCAGCTAAAGCAGAGGCAGATTGATGGCGGCAGGTCTACCACCAAGGATTGCAAACGCCTCTGGGAGAAGTAGCTTAGGTTTTTTACTTTGTGTTGTATTTTGCATGTTCTCCAAAGAAATCAGTAAGTTAGCAACCCAAATTACCATACTCCTGCAAAATATGACATCTGTTGCAATTGTCACCACCCTAGTCAACCAGAGTGCCATGTTGATGTCACTCGTCTACTATCCAAGGGACTCGGTCACATGGCATAATAACTACTCCCTCGGTTCCTAAATACTCCCTCCGTCCGGAATTACTTGTCGCCAAAATGGAAAGGAATGGATGTATCTAGAACTAAAATACGTCTAGATACATTTATTTCTATGACAAGTAATTTCGGACGGAGGGAGTATAAGTATTTTTAGAGATTTCAATATGGACTACATACGGAGCAAAACGGGTGAATGTACACTCTAAAATATGTCTATATACATCCGTATGTAGTTCATATTGGAATCTCTAGAAAGACTTATATTTAGGAACGGAGGGAGTAGTGGAGTACTAAGACTGTAACTGAAATGGCGACACTGGCAACTGGCCTTTCACATTTTACAGAATTCTGCTGAGTAGAGCGGTTAACTTACTGATATGGACTTCTACAGACTTCACTTTGGTAAATACAACTAAATTGATAAAGGGTGTCGATGGACACAAAAGGAAAATTCAGACACAATTGAAATCTAAATGGAAACTTGATTGAAAGATCAAAAGACGTCATACAACCTCCTCCCCTGTGATTTGTCATTGTTTCCACGTATAAGTACACGAACTTCAACAGTATTGTCACCGTCATCCTCAACGGCCAAAGATACAACATTGATGGCATCAAACCGTGGATCAGGACGCAGCTCCGCTCTGCTTTCTGCAAATACCTGTGGAATAGTGGGAAGAAATATCAAGAGGTCACTCTACCTTGCCTGGTATTCCAAGACTTCTGCCTTGCTGCCAGTAATCATTAGCAAGTGAAAACTGTCAAGATTCTTGTTGGTCACGCAACATAGAATCTCTAAGAACAACTCATTATCACCCTGCTTCCTAGGAGGAACGAAGAAGGAAGAAGATATGTTGTTTCTTAAGAGCAAAAGAAAAAGGAATATGATCGAACCTCTATGCTAAGTATCGTCAGTTGTTGCCCACCACCAGTGCTAGCAGGGTCACGAAATCCAATTTGACTGAGAGGTGTGAGCTTATGCTTTTCATCTTCAGCTGAGATCTGGGAAAAATCATGCCAATCGTCCAGCTGTTTATTTTCTTTGTTTGACAGATCAGATTTCATCATAACTGTATCAACGAGCGTTGTTGTTGTATGCTCAGAAGCAGATCTGGGTACACGAGAACTGGTCGTCCAAGGAAGAGCTTCCGGATGTGGTGAAAAAATAGGATGGTGTGCTATTTCCTGATCATCTGTAACATTCTCACCATCGTTGGAGTGACCTAAAATAATAGTGCGTAAGGTAGCCGGTAAACTAAATGACAACTAATATATGCAGTAAACTACTTATACCAGAGACACTACCGGCATAAGTGTGTTGGGGTAGCCACTGGCCCACAGATGCTGCAGATGGCGGTGAAAATGCATGCGTAAGCAAATATAGGACTGATCCATCATTTTGGAAGTGAGTTGGAACACCCAAAGTATCAGGTGTGAATTCACTACTTCCCATATACTGAAATGATCCATTCTCCTTATTCTCTTCAGCAGTCTGATTGAAAAATGGAAGGGGGTCAACCGATCCCACTTTAGCAGCTGAAAAATAGCAAAAAATATGTATAATATGAGTTGAAAGGTTGTACTAACAAATTGGAGAAACATAATGTCGTACCATAATAACATGGAATAAATAATATAATAAGCTTTATGTGATATTTGGTTTAATTGAAAGTCCAAAGTGTGTCAGGGGAGGGAAGGGGGAGTGAGTTCAGTTATCTAGAAATACTTGATAAATGGAACCAAACAATGAAAAAATCTGATATACAATCATAACAGGAATTGTTATCTAACACAACTATTTAGCAAAAAAACAGATGGGAACTAGAATATCAATGCTAGCTCAACAGTTTCCAAAATTTACAGCTGAACAGCATACCAGCATCACTATAGTTAAAAAAATTACATGCACCAAAATAAATATTCCTCATGAAACTTACATTCAGGATGCTCAATGCTCGCTGAAGAAACCTCCAAACCACTTGGAGGCTTCTGCGCAAAGGTCATATATACATATTCACCACCAGAACAAGACGTTTCCGAATTTGAAAGACCATTGATGGCATCATGCAATTCTAATCCTCCAGAAATCATGATTCCGCTCGTCTTATCCATGTTGCATGCTGCAGCTCCAGAACAACCAAACTCCAACTTTTCAGGCTGAAAAGATCCCCTCCTCCGCCTCCTCATTAAATCCCTCACAGAATGACAGGCCTCAGTGTCGGTATCATGCTTACTTGCTAACTTTGAGCCATGTTCACCAATCGAACTAGAAGATTCCTTGTCAGTGTCGTCCGTGGTATCACGAGAGCTCTTCTCAGTTTTACTCTTGTAAGAACTTGGGTCCTCAGTTGGCATTGCACTGTCTGAAGAAATTTTAACAGGACCATCAGCATTTCCATGTGACCGTTTTTTAGTAGAAAGAGGCAAAGAACCCCAGAGAAGTTCAGTACCTCCATGCTTACTTGCTAACTTTGAATTATATTTACTAGATGAGTAACTAGATGATCCTATTTTTCTTCTACTAATTTTACCCTGATCATATTCTTGGGGACCTTTCTGTTTTTCATCAGAAGATCCATCAATCTGAGGAATAGTATTGCTCACTGAAGTACTCTCATCAAGCATTGGAGAACTGTGGTAAGACTTGTGAGCATTCAATTCTTCTGCCCCGGTCATGGGTTCAAGTGAATCAAGAATATCCTGGCACTCCTGCTGAGAAGCACTATCAAAATCCAGGTGAGCAGACTCTAAAGCAAATTCAATGGACTTCTTGGAGAACAAAGGGCTCAGAATGACTTCATTGACTAATTCATCATCGGTTGTTTGTTCCTCTCCAGCCTGCGAGGAGGCCATCCAGCTTAAAAGCCCAAGTGCTTCAGAATCCACATGCTACAAAAGAAAGTGGCAAGAGGTGTTATATTTATCAGGAGAAAGTAAAAAACACATTCAAATCGAAAGCATAATATGCAAATGTAGCCAGACAAAATACACATACGTAATCCCGAAAAGAGAAATATCAGAACCCACATCTGAAATGATTGGCGAGATCAGAAAGTGGCCCTGGACTGGCATCCTCTACCATCTGAAGTACTCACTTCAAACCAGACCTAGAATTATCTTCCACCCTTTCGAATTTGACCATTAGTGTGGCTTTGTTTGGCGTGGTTATGGTGCTTGTCAGGCATTTCTTCTGGGACCACCAGGAGCACCAGCTACCGATAGCCAGAAGCCAAACAATGCAGTTCTTCACCTCACAACTATTTTAGGTACATTATATAGGTTGGCAAAATTGGTTCGGCATGTTTCTTATTTATAAACTGCTTTGGATAACACTACAAATTGACGCAATAATATATGCATATAACTTAGATCAAACCATAACCAGATAACTAAGATCTGAGAACTACCTTTTCATGTTCGTCAAATGACTGAGATGTTCTTTGAGCAGAATTATCACTACCAATATTTTCGCAGCAGTCATTTTGTGAGAATGTGACAGTCCCAATAACACCAGTCAATGATTTAAAGCACCTCTCAAGCTTTTCAGATGCTTCAACGGCAGAATCTTTGTGATGGGACCCCTCCTCTTTTGGATCCAACGCAGAAAGAGCACTCTCATACTTAATACCATGAAGGAAACTTTTAAGAACAGCATCCCGCGGTGGTCTACCAACATCAGCAGGTTTTGTTTCATCCAGTAGTCTTAAGTGCTCAAGTTCCTAAGCAAAGCAGGTATGAGAGGTTTAGCAATTAGTAACAATTTGCAGCATATGTGCACATAGAGCAGGAAGGATACCTCCCAAATTGCTAAAAGCGACTGAACCATTTTGGTATCTGCCGTTGTTTGTGAAAGAGAAGTGTACATCTTATACTTCTCGTTTATGATTCCTACAAGCGAAACCGGAATTTGTAACACAATTTATGGATTATAAGTTTATAACAAATAATAGCCGTTAGAATGTAGCAAACGGACCTTCTACCCTGGAGTCAGCTTCAAGCATCATAAAAGTATGTCGTTTTCTGAAGTTCGGACTGGATCCTTCCAATGAATGTAAAGTTGAAGAATTGCCCAGAATTAAAGCATGTGGCACTGTTGACGATGTCCAGATAATTGGGTTTTTCATCGCAGCATTATATGAATGTGTCTACATTTTTAAGAGGAAGGTAGAGTTTTTTAGTAGAAGCAATGGATAAATGTATGATCCCATGAAAAATAACATAGATTCAAATGGAAATCATTCGATATAGGCATAAGAAAATCCATAGAACTTGCCTTGTGCTCCGATTCATCAGAAGAGTCAACCTTCCTATGCAGAGTCTTAGGATGAAAATCACCTGGCAATGGAGGGCGGAACTTGAAGTCTGTGACATGTACATGGCCCATTCCATACAAGTTATAGTCGATCTAAAACATACATTGAACAGAAATATCATCTTAGATTACTCAATATATATATCAAATGTGTCAAACAAGACTGGCACCATCAAGTCAGGAATATTGTACTTAAGTTGTATGCTTGTGCAAAAGAGACAAAATGGCAATAGTCTTGCAGTTCAGGACATCCATAAAAACAGAATAAGAAAGCACCGCTCTCACCAAAAAGTGAAGAAGATATGGAATGTGTGATTCATAAGGCTGGAATACTCTATCAAGAACAGCACCGCCCTGAAACCAAACAGCTCGCAATCAGTCCCAGCGAGGATAGCATAAAACTTTACATAAAAGAGATTCCAATTTCCATACAAATATACTACCTCCGTTCCTAAATATAATTCCTTTTAGATATTTCAATATAGACTACATACAGAGCAAAATAAGTGAATCTATACTCTAAAATACGTCTATATACATCCGTATGTAGTCCATAGTGAAATCTCTAAAAAGACTTATATTTAGAAACGGAGGGAGTACTTACAGTTGCATGGAATACCACAAAATTCACTGGTGTCTTTAAATTAATAAACATTCATTACACGAGAGGTTGTCATCCATGCCAGCTGTCTAGATGATTTGTTATTGCTAGACAATTGCCTAGCCCTGCCTAATCGTCCATGACACACTAAGCGCTTGTCTAATGTCTTACTAGCGCTAGCACCAAGGTGAACACTACTGAATTCACAGCTTCAAGCCATGAAAATTTTCTGTCATAACTCTGTTCACCATAAAAGTTACAATTTTCCACTAGTGTACAAATTGAGTAATTCTTAAATGCATAGCTAATGGACACAGATCAAAAGAACAATAGAAAGCATTGATGTAAAAAAAAACATTGCACCTCTTGTAGTAGAACATAGTAATTTTGCAGAAGTTAGTGAAACAGAAGATACATGATCCAGAAATGAGATAACAATATTCCTCCATTTCAGACTTATCTACCTATCAGGACATAAATGTAGTCATGTACGCATCCATATGGAAATACTAAAGCCACAACTTAAGCATAAGGGAGCTTCAATGTATCATACCAATAGATGGGTCGCCGCCCGAGAAACCTCATGAGGATAATATCTTTAGATTAAATCAAGGCAATCAGTTGTATGACAAAGTCGTGGAGGAGAATGCAGGCATACATTCATTAAATAAGAAACAATTCCATGTGACAACAAGTGTGTGACGAAAGAACAGAACATCAATTGATTACATGCACCTGAAACCCTGCATAATTTGATCTATCAGTTTGCGCAAGAAGATTTCTATGACAACATTTGGTTCAAACATTTGATGCTATTCAGTTTTTAGTTAAAACAGAAGGTAACTCAGCAAACCACTCAACGCTCATGACTTCCTAAGTTGCCATCAGGGCTCATGCATATGCAGTCATAAAGAAAGGGATATTTTCCGAGTGATATTGTCAATACACAATGACAGGAATATGTCACGATTTCCACTTTCCTATCTTATATAGCTACCTCAAAATGCGTGCAAAGTATTATGTTTCACAATTAAGTCCATAACAAAAGGTTAAAAATGGTTTTCAAACTATCAGATGAACTATGTTCATAATTTACAATTTTTCAAAGCGATAATAACCAGAAAAAGAAGTGGGAAATGATTTACACAGGTTCAAACATTCATAGCAAAAAGAAATGATCTGTAAATGATCAAATTGTGGATACAGGTAGATCTTCACAAAAATCTCCTCGGATGAATGATAACCATACAACTTCTTTGCTCGAACAAGGCTGCATCCATGGACATGCTTCCTTTTTGCTGGGCCGCGGTTCTGCAGGGGAAATGATGATACTCACGAAAAGAGAAAATTAACATACCAACTAAGTGGACTCTACCTGTAAAGTTTTCTCGAGGTCACTCAATAGACCAGTCATACATGAATTCCCTAAAGAAAAGAGAAAAAAAAAGACATATTAATTTCTCCTGACCGTCAGGTGCTTTTCTTGACACGGACGCCCCTTTGATCAAAAAGAAAACCAAATAAGTGCTTTACCAGGTCTCGTTCAGACTAAGAGTTCATCGTAGCCTTTATGTTATGTAACTATGTCGCAAAAGCAAAGTAGAGCAAGCTTTTAACATGTAAATTGACGTTTTTAACAACAAATCATGTTAGTACCTCGTAAAAAAAGTTAGAAGTGGTAATCCGTAAGACCGTAACTACCAACTATATGAGAAAGTGATGCCTAGAAAATTTGCGAGGCGTGCAATAACGACTGCCTGGTAAGAAGTTGAATGCATAAGCCATGCAATATCACGTTCCAAGCAATACGGCTATGAAATCATAAACGTCATGCAGAACAAGGGAAGAGTGCAAATAGTAAATGGCAAAAGGAACATTAAAAACATAAGCAATCTTATAAGGGGTGCATATCTAGGAAGCGCAAATCACCTCTTTCGATATTATGAAGTAGCTCCTCTGGGCAAGGTACATACAAGTACGGCAGGGCCTGAATACCAAAAGGAGATTTACAACTTCAGACTGTTACATTACAAAGTAGTTGAAACAATTTGTCACCAGAATACAATAAGATGAGTAGTATCTCATCATCAACTACTGGAGTATATGATACAAGAGATATCGAGTATATAAGAACTTCAGTTCACCAAAGATAACAATAGGTTTAAAGGGAAGATGATATGTGTTGTGGGATAAAATTCAATCCTAACCAGTGTCCCAACTCCCATTAACAACAGAAACTGTTACAGAACTTCAATATGGACTACTGACACAAGTAACAGAGGAAGCACTAATACAGACAGCGTTAGTTGTATTCACACAGGCAGCGTGGACTCTCAAGACAAGCATGAAGCATCGCAATGGGTAAAAGTTTGGACAGCTACAAATAATAAACAAACCTCCCTGAGGGAAATTGAACTACTGACCAGACCAGAGCAACACATCCCTGAATTGCCACACTGCCCTTTAATAACTGGCATGCTGAATTGAGCTCCCAAGCATCGAATTCGGTGTGCCGCGCTGCTCTTTGGTAACTGGCATGCTGAATTGAGCTTCCAAGCATCAAATTCGGCGTGCCGCACTCCCCATTCCCCTTCCATCCCCTCCAAAATTTCAAAACCAGGCAACCAGGACTATGTGGCGAGAATCACACAAGCATACTGAAATGTGAAGACTGAAGAACGGTAATAAGGGCAGAGAGAAGCTGGTGCCCACCTGGTGGATGTGGAGGCAGGTCTTCTGCCCCGCGGGGGTGGAGCCGTAGATCCTGATCACCGGCACCTCCTCCACCTCCTCGCCTGCGGCGGCCACCAGACAGACAGAGAATTCAGCGCGGCAGGAGGAGAAAGAAGTTCAGAAAGGGGGGCAAACGGGGAAGGGGGCGTACAGTGGAAGGGGCTGTAGGAGATGTCGAGGCCGGGGACGGGCGGCGCCATGTAGTAGTCGAGCGAGACGATGCGGACGCTGAGGACCTGCGAGGGGGTCCCCGGCGGCGAGGGCTCCGGCGAGGGCTCCGGCGAGGAGGAGGTCATGGTCGCCGGCGGGCGGGCGGGCGGGCGGTGGTTTTATTTGGGGCCGGTGTGGGTTCCCGGGCTCCGGCTCCTTCCAGAGCACGCTGCTCGCTCCACTTGGGTTTGACTCCGTGGGTCGGCGGGTCGCCATCGCCTAGTTGGGGGGTTTATTAAGGGCCATAGCCCACGAACGATCCGCTTGGACCCCTTTGGGCCTATGTCGCCTATAACCCATCTTGGAAATTTATGTATTTGTGTGTTTGCAACTAACAAGGAGCTTTGCTTAAAAAAAACTAACAAGGAGCGCTACTTCGGGAGCCTCCTCAAGGGTCACTTGGGATGGGCTGAGAGCATGCCACTTGGCTCGCTCTCAGCCATCGCCACGTATCGCGTTTTGGACGCTTCTTTTGGATTTTGTTTTTTTTATTGTTTTTCCGTACGTGTTTTCGGCTTTTTAAATGGGGTTTTCGGCTTTTTGGTTTTTCACCGATCTTTCTTACCTTTTGGGCAAAAAAAAGTTTGAAAAAAAATGCGTGAAAAACGTGGGGGGGGGGGGGGGGGGGTTTCGCGAGAGGCATGGCCGTGCCTCTCTGAAACGGAAAAATGCATTTTTTTTTTGCTTTCACGGGAGGCACGATTTTGCTTCCACGAGAGGCACGGTCGTGCCTCTTTGAAACAAAAAAACACGTTTTTTCCTTCCGCGAGAGGCTCTCTGAAATGAAAAAAACGTGTTTTTTTTCTTTAGCGAGAGGCATGATTTTGCTTCCGTGAGAGGCACATATTTGCTTCGGTGAGAAGTGTGGCCGTGCCTCTCTGAAACAAAAAAAAGTGTTTTCTTTTTTTTCTTTCGCGAGAGTCACTGTTTTGCTTCCGTGAGAGGCACGGATTTACTTTCATGAGAGGCATGGTCTCGGAAACGAAAAAAACACGCTCCTGGTTCGGTTTTTTCGTTCATTTTTTTTGTGAAAAGAAATTCGTCAAAACCTATCAATATAGAATCTATTTTTGAAGATCTCGACGCGAGGAATCCAAAAAAGGTTCGAGATCTGGACGCACGGTTTAAAAGATAAAACATTTTAAATAAACAGATATACGAAAAAGGAAAATCTTCTAGGTTGCAACAAGTGGTGCACACGCCACTTGTCGCAACCTGGGAAGGTAGGAGTAACCTTTGCAAAAAGTGCTCCTTAATTAATGATTTCGTTTATCACGGCTCAGTCTGTACACGAAATGTTAGTCTCAACCAAGATGAAGAGAGAAGTGTGGTTAGAGGAGAGTGTTGGTGCATCAAATTTAAATCTTTTCGGAAGACTAAAGTTCCAGGCAAAATCAGATTGTTCTTGCGGAGATTAGCTAAACACTCCCTTCCTACTGAGGACGTGCGATGCCATTAGAAAATGTCTACCGCTAGCTCGTGTGGTATGTGTAGTGCCAAAGATTTCTGGAGACACTCTCTTCTGGAATGCATGATGTCGAGATGTATATGGGTGCTCGTCGTGAAGCCAGAAGATGAAAGCTAGGGGAACTACAAGGGCTCCACACAGCCTGCCCACGCGGCCACCCCCGTTCGCGTAGTGGCCCCGCGTGGGAGTTACCTAAGTCGGCGGGGGCTCTACTTTTGCCGCAAGAAAGATCCTGAAATATTAAAAGTCTCCTTAAATGTTAGCCCTATCAAAGTCACGGATCTCCGGCTATAAAAGAAACAATAACCATGCTCAGAAAAGTATCGAAAAACAGAGAAACAAAGAGATTAGATTCAATCTCGGAGTGGCTCCCTCCCTCTTTGTTTCTTTGTCCTTTCAATTGGTTTCTTTTTTTATCAACACATGACTTTTTTCACTACACATTCAACATTTTCTTATGCATGAGAAACATATTTTATGTACATGTATAACATTTTTGAAAATCGCGATTAACATTTTTATTTTATTTTTTATGTCTAATTATTTGCATAGACATTTATATTTTTGGTATATATCTAATACCTTTGTAATACACATTTAACATGTTTCATATACAAGATTAACATTTTATAATACATGGTCAACACTTTTCATTACACGGGCAAACATTGTTTTAATGGAAATATTTCTTTCGCTCATAGTGTAAATTTTTCGAATCCATCATGATTATTTTATATACATGTTTATAATTTTTTAAATACAAAATTACCTATTTTGTAATGTTTTTGTGTCTACTTTTATTTAATGTACGCTGCACTTGTATACAGGAGTAACATTTTTTATACACATTTAACATTTTTCAAATACATCATCAACATTTTTTCATACACATTGCATTTTTTTTGTATATATTTGTCGTATACTATGTGACAAACATTTTTCTATGCACATTTAACCTTTTCAAAATGCTTGATTAACATTTCTCAAATACTTGATTAACATTTTTCAAATATTTGATTAACATTTGAAAAATGCATGATCAACTTTTTTCATTGATGACCCACAAGTATAGGGGATCAATCATAGTCCTTTCGATAAGTAAGAGTGTCGAACTCAACGAGGAGCGGAAGGAAATGACAAGCGGTGTTCAGCAAGATAATTTCTGCAAGCACTGAAATTGTAGGTAACAGATAGTTTGATAGCAAGATAATTGGTAACGAGCAAATAACGGTAACGGTAAGTAAGGTGCAGCAAGGTAGCCCAATCCTTTTTGTGGCAAAGGACAGGCCAGAACAATCTTTAGTAATAGGCAAAGTGTTCTTGAGGGTACACGGGAATTTCATCTAGTCACTTTTATCATGTTGGTTTGATTCATGTTCGCTACTTTGATGATTTGATATGTGGATGGACCGGTGCTTGGGTGTTGTTCTTACTTGAACAACCTCCCACTTATGATTAACCCCCTCGCAAGCATCCGCAACTACGAGAAAAGTATTAACATAAAATCTAACCATAGCATTAAACGTTTGGATCCAAATCAGTCCCTTACGAAGTAGCACATAAACTAGGGTTTAAGCTTCTGTCACTCTAGCAACCCATCATCTAATAACTACTCCACTATGCATTCCCTTAGGCCCATGAATGGTGAAGTGTCATGTAGTCGACGTTCACATGACACCACTAAGGGAATCACAACATACATATCATCAAAATATCGAACACATATCAAATTCACATGATTACTTGCAACATGACTTCTCCCGTGACCTCAAGAACAAAGGTAACTACTCACAAATAATAAACATGCTCAAGATCATAGGGGTATTGAATAGCATAATGGATCTGAACATATAATCTTCCACCAAATAAACCATATAGTAATCAACTACGCAAGGTAATCAACACTACTAGTCACCCACAGGTACCAATCTGAGGTTCCGGTACAAAGATTGAACACAAGAGATGAACTAGGGTTTGAGAGGAGATGGTGCTGTTGAAGATGTTGATGAAGATTGACCTCCCAAAGATGAGAGGGGTGTTGGTGATGACGATGGCTTCGATTTCCCCCTCCGGAAGGGAAGTTCCCCCGGCGGAATCGCTCTGCCGGAGGGCAAAAGTGCTCCTGCCCAAGTTCCGCCTCGAGGCGGCGGCGCTTCGTCCCGAAAGTCCTCCTCTGATTTTTTTTCTAGGTCAAAAGTGAATATATACCAGAAGATGGGCACCGGAGGTGGGCCGAGGAGGGCACAAGCCACCAGGGCGCGCCCAGGGGGCCTGGCGTGCCCTGGTGACTTGTGCCCACCAGGGTGGCCCCCTCCGGTAGTTCTTTGCTCCAGTATTTTTTATTAATTTCAAAAATAATCTTCATAAAGTTTCAGCTTCATTGGAGATGTGCAGAATAGGTATCTCTGATGTGCTTTTCTTGGGTCCAGAATTCCAGCTGCCGGTATTCTCCCTCTTTGTGTAAACCTTGCATTTTATGAGAGAAAAGGCATTAGAATCACTTCCTAAAGCATTATTATTCAACAAAACATAATAAATAACAGTAGGAAATCATGATGCAAAATGGACGTATCAACTCCCCCAAGCTTAGACCTCGCTTGTCCTTAAGCGAAAGCCGATATTGAAAAGCATGTCCACATGGTTTGAGAGAGAGGTGTCGATAAAAACAAAATACGGACATAGTAGCATCATGCTTATTATTATAACAAGAACAAACTCTAACATAAAATTTATTCAATACATTTTTATCATATAACTTCTCATGAGCAAGTAACAATTTATCACAACATAGAAGTATGAAGCATAAACCTTATTGGAAACCAACAAACTATGTTCTTAGTCAACTTTGCAACTACAATTCATCATATTTTCAGGAAGGGTCTCATGTCGGAGCCTTTTGGCAAGTCCACATACTCAACCATCATTTAGTCTTCTATGATTGCTAACACTCACGGCATACCCATGAGCAAAAAGTTTCAACCGGACACATATGAAGATAGGGGCTTATAGTTTCGCCTCCCAACATATTCACCTCAAGGGTGATGTCAACAATAATAACTCATGCCCACTCATATCCAACTAGATATATGTGCCTAGATATTTCCTCACCACATGATGCTTGCAAAAGGAAAAAGGAAAAAGGAATAGGGAAGATACTTTGACTCTTACATAAAAGTAAATACATAAAAGTAAAAGATAGTCCCTTCGCAGAGGGAAGCAGAGGTTGTCATGCGCTTTTTTGGTTTGTATGCCCAATCCCTTAATGTAAAAGAACGTCACGCTATATTGCCCCCTATATAGCAACCTTTATTATGCAGTCCTTCACTTTTATTACTTTTCCATCATAAGTTCGTATAGCGCTCAATTTTCTCTTACACTAATTGATCAAAACACTTTTAGAAGCAATTTTTATTGCCTTATTGCACCGAGGACAACTTACTTGAAGGATCTTACTCGATCCATAAGTAGATATGGTGGACACTCAAATAATGAATTTGGGTTTGGGTTTTTGGATGCACAAGTAGTATTTCTACCTAGTGTGGAATTTTTGGCTAGCAAAGATATTGGGCAAGCACCACATGTTGAAGGATCTATGACAATATAACTTCTATGTGGATATGAACAAGCATAAATCATTACGTTGTCTTCCTTGTCCAACGTCAACAATTTTGACATATAATATTTAATTGGGGCTCACAATCATAAAAGATGTCCACGATAGTGTATTTGCATGTGAATCTTCTCTTCCCTTATTCATTCTTTCATGAATTGCATCATTGACCAATGCTATGTTTGTCAATCTCCAACAAATTTTACTACTTATACTTTCCTTTATGTGATGTCATTACTCACCATAAGATTAGCATATGATCCTTTTCATTTATTTCTCTTTTCTTTTATTTGGATTGCAACAAGAAAGTAGAGAGGCAAAAACTCAAACTAAACTTTATTATATAACTCTCACTCGATTACATAAATAGATAGGCCACGAAACTAACACACGAAAATAGATCATGCTAAACTTTTATTCAACTAAAGCAAAGGAAAACTAAAGATCGAACTAAAACAGGTAAAGGTGAATAAAAGTGATGGTGATACGATACCGGGGCACCTCCCCCAAGCTTGGCTCAAGCCAAGGGGAGTGCCCATACCCGTGTGCTCAAGTCTCCTTTGGTGGTGGTGATGAAGAAGGTGGTGGTGATGTAGTAGGCTTGTCCTCCAGCTTCCAGGGCAAGGGCTCCCCATCAAAAGTTGACGCAAGAGTCCCTTGAGTCCTGCAACTGGCAGCTAAACTCATACCTTTAAATCTTGCTTCATATTCAAAAACCTGGTTTTGAAGATCATAAATTTGGCTCTGCAGAAAATTAATTTGCTCATTGAGGGTGGAGATGATGTCCTTCATAGACCGACCATCCACCATCTGATCACGGGTGAATTCCGTGATCATGGAGTGGTTGGCACTAAGTCCACGTCCCACCATCTTCTGGCACTTGAAGATTTCCTATTCCACTGCCTCGAGCCTAGCCTCCACGCTTCCGGTCTTCTTGGGTCCTTGAACATCGCGGATGTGGAGCACCCCCTCACGCATCTCAATGGCTTGAGGGTGCTTCATCACCTCCGGCAAGTACGGGTTGATGACCTTCTCGAAGAACTTGTCCTTGGAGGAGCTTGGTGGAGCCATGGAGATCTAGATCTGACGAGAAAACAACAAGAAGCAAGAACAGAGGATTTTTCTGCGATGCGGTCGTCAAAATAGTCGGAGGTATATATAGAGACTTTTTATTCTTGGAAAACAAGCATATGGAAGAAAAACGGGGCCGGGAAGGTGTCCGAGGTGGGCACAACCCACCAGGGCGCGCCCAGGGGTGCCTGGCGCGCCCTGGTGTATCGTGCTCACCTCGATCACCTTCCGGTTTATTTCTTTATTTCCAAAATTTTCTAATATTCCAAAACTGACAAAAAATATTTTTGCGGATTTTTCGAAGTCCGTTTACTTACCGTATCACGTACCTCCTATTTTCCAGAATTCTGAAGTGTTCCGGAAGGTTTCTTTTATGCGTTCCTCCGGTGTCATGGTTTGGATAACATTGCTTTCAACGTTAATAGGCGTACCTAAGATATAGTGCTTAATTCTTTGCCCATTGACCACCTTCGGGTTAGTACCTTCGGCGTTATTAATCTTGATAGCTCCAGAACGATAAACCTCTTCGATAATATAAGGTCCTTCCCATTTGGAGAGAAGCTTACCTGGCAAAAAATCTTAAATGAGAGTTGAACAAAAGAACATAGTCTCCTATTTTGAATTCACGCTTTTGGATTCTTTTGTCATGCCATCTTTTTACTTTTTTTTTGAATAGTTTGGCATTTTCATAGGCTTGGGTTCTCCATTCATCTAATGAGCTAATATCAAATAGCCTCTTCTCACCGGCAAGTTTGAAATCATAGTTGAGTTCTTTAATTGCCCAAAATGCTTTATGTTCTAATTCTAGAGGCAAATGACAAGCTTTACCATATACCATTTTGTATGGAGACATACCCATAGGATTTTTATAAGCTGTTCTATAGGCCCAAAGTGCATCATCTAATTTCTTAGACCAATTCTTACGAGACCTATTGACAGTTTTTTGTACTATCAATTTTATTTCTCTATTGCTAAGTTCAACTTGACCACTAGATTGAGGATGATAGGGTGATGCAATTCTATGGTTAACATCATATTTAGCAAGCATCTTACGGAAAGCACCATGAATAAAGTGTGAACCACCATCGGTCATTAAATATCTAGGGACTCCAAACCTCGGGAAAATAACCTCTTTGAGCATTTTAATGGAGGTGTGGTGATCAAAACTACTAGTTGGAATAGCTTCTACCCATTTAGTGACATAATCAACAGCAACCAAAATATGAGTGTACCCGTTAGAGGAAGGAAAATGCCCCATATAATCAAAACCCCAAACGTCAAATGGTCCGACAACAAGTGAATAATTCATAGGCATTTCCTGCCGCTTACCGATATTACGAATTCTTTGACATTCATCACAAGACAAGACAAACTTACGGGCATCCTTGAAGAGAGTAGGCCAATAAAAACCAGATTGCAATACCTCGTGAGCAGTTCTATCTCCCGCATGATGTCCTTCATAAGCTTCGGAATGACATTTCCGTAGGATTTGTTCCTGTTCATGCTCAGGTACACAACGTCTAATAATACCATCTACTCCTTCTTTATAAAGATGTGGGTCATCCCAAAAGTAATGTCTCGAGTCATAGAAGAATTTTTTTTCTTTTGTTGGTATGTGAAGCTAGGTGGTATATATTTAGCGACAATGTAATTAGCATAATCAGCATACCAAGGAGTGTTTTGAGAAACATTTATTGAAGCTAACTGTTCGTCAGGAAAACTATCATCTATAGGTAGTGGGTTATCAAGAACATTTTCTAACCTAGACAAGTTATCAGCTACGGGGTTCTTAGCTCCCTTCCTATCAACGATATGTAAGTCAAATTATTGAAGCAAAAGAACCCACCTAACGAGTCTAGGTTTAGCATCTTTTTTTCCATAAGATATTTTATAGCAGCATGATCGGTGTGAACAATAACTTTTGAGTCAACAATATAGGATCTAAATTTATCATAGGCAAACACAACCGCTAAAAATTCCTTTTCAGTAGTAGCATAATTTCGTTGGGCACTGTCTAGAGTTTTGCTAGCATAATGGATAACATTCAATTTTTTATCAACTCTTTGTCCTAGAACAGTACCAACAGTATACTCACTAGCATCACACATAATTTCAAAAGGCAAGTTCCAATCAGTTGGTTGAACGATAGGTGCAGAGGTTAAGGCTTTCTTGAGTGTTTCAAAGGCTTCCACACAATCATCATCAAAAACAAAAGGAATGTCCTTTTGCAAAAGATTAGTAAGAGGCCTAGAAATTTTAGAGAAGTCTTTAATGAACCTCCTATAGAAACCAGCATGACCAAGGAAACTTCGAATGCCTTTAATATCTTTAGGACATGGCATTTTCTCAATTGCATCAACTTTAGCTTTGTCCACCTCAATACCTCGTTCAGATATTTTATGCCCCAAGACAATACCTTCATTAACCATAAAGTGGCACTTCTCCCAATTCAAGACGAGATTAGTTGTTCACATCTCTGCAAAACTCGATCAAGGTTGCTTAAGCAATCATCAAAAGAAGTCCCATAAACGGAAAAATCATCCATGAAAACCTCCACAATCTTTTCACAAAAATCAGAGAATATAGCAGTCATACATCTTTGAAAGGTAGCAGGTGCATTGCATAAACCAAAAGGCATATGTCTATAAGCATAGGTTCCAAAAGGGCAGGTAAAGGTGGTTTTCTCTTGATCGGATTGTGACACAGGTATTTGAGAGAAACCAGAATATCCATCTAGGAAACAAAAGTGTGTGTGCTTAGATAATATTTCTAGCAGTTGATCAATGAAAGGCAGAGGGTAATGATCTTTTCTAGTAGCTTTATTTAACTTTCTAAAATCAATTACCATTCTATAGCCAGTAACAATTCTTTGTGGAATGAGTTCATTCTTATCATTAGGAACAATGGCAATACCTCCTTTCTTAGGGACACAATGAACGGGACTTACCCATCTACTATCAGCAATGGGATAGATTATACCTACTTCTAGAAGCTTTAATATTTCAGTTCTTACCACTTCTTTCATTTTGGGATTCAATCGCCGTTGATGATCAACAACGGGTTTAGCATCAGGTTCCATATTAATCTTGTGCTGACACAGAGTGGGACTAATGCCCTTAAGATCATCAAGAGTATATCCAATAGCAGCCCGGTGCTTCCTTAGAACTTTTAATAATCTTTCTTCTTCATGTTCTGAAAGGTTAGCACTAATAATAACAGGATATATCTTTTTCTCATCAAGATAAGCATATTTCAAAGTGTCAGGCAATTGTTTCAATTCAAACACAGGATCACCTTTAGGTGGAGGAGGGCCTCCAAGAGTTTCAATAGGAAAATTATGTTTCAGGAGAGGTTGTTGTTCAAAGAAAATTTGATCTATTTCATTTCTCTCACGCAAGTGCATATCATTTTCATGGTCAAGCAAATATTGTTCTAATGGATCAGTAGGAGGCACGGCAATAGAAGCAAGACCAATTATTTCATCCTTACTGGATAACGCTTTATCGCGAGGTTGTCTACTAAACTTGGAGAAATTAAACTCATGAGACACACCACCAAAACTGACACCGACAGTTTGTTTTTCACAATATATCTTAGCGTTGACGGTGCTCAATAAAGGTCTACCAAAGATAATGGGGCAAAAGTCATCTTGTGGGGAACCAAGGACTAGAAAATCGGTAGGGTATTTTACTTTCCCACACAAGACTTCAACATCTCTAACAATCCCAAGTGGTGTGATGGTGTCTCTATTAGTAAGTTTAATAGTAACATCAATGTCTTCTATTTCAGCAGGTGCTATTTCATCCATAATCTCTTGGTATAAGGTAAAAGGGATAACACTCACACTAGCACCCAAATCACATAAACCATGGTAGCAATGATCTCCTATTTTATCTGAGACAACAGGCATGCCTTCTATGGGTCTATGTTTATCTTTTTCATTGGGTTTGGCAATTCTAGCAGCTTCGTCACAGAAGTAGATAACATGCCCATCAATGTTTTCCACCAAGAGATCTTTAACCATAGAAACACTAGGTTCTACTTTAATTTCCTCAGGGGGTTTAGGTGCTCTTATATTACTCTTACGAACCACAGTTGATACCTTAGCATGTTCCTTTATCCTAACAGGGAAAGGTGTTTTTTCAATATAAGCGGTAGGCACAACTGTATCAACAATGTAAATGATGGTTTCATCTTTAGCTATGACCGGTTCTTTAATTTCTTCTTTAATAGGGGGATGATATTTAAACCACTTCTCCTTAGGGAGATTGTGACACCCTTGGAATCATGCTACAGTGATCAAAGTAATTAAGCTACAATAACCAGGAGGATTAAGCTAATGCTTTTGCTAAACCCATGTGTGGTCACTTTTGGAAACAATTCTCAATTCAAATTCTTTTGCAATTCAAATTGATTTGAAAAGTGGAATTAAAAGTTTTGCAAACCAGTAATTAAAAATCATATTGTGATTGCAAATAATCCCCTGATAATTATAAAAATATAAGCAACATTTTATCAAGTATTTTGGTGCCTCTAAAACAATAAAACAGAGGCCAATTATTAAATGTTTTTTATGTAGATTTCAAATATTTTTAGAAGGACCCCAAACTTTTTGTGGCCCTTCTTAATATTGCAATAGGATTTATGGGCCAGGCTAGAAAAATTACAGAGGTCTTGGTAGTTAAAAATAATGTAATAACATAAACTAACAAATAAAGAAAAGCTAAAATAAAAATATAAAGAAAAAGCTAAGACCCTCCCTGAGCCGTAGCCCATGCTAGGCCGACTGGCCGGCCCAGTCCATCCCCGCTCACCTCCTTCCCTGTTCGACCGACCGGTCGGTACAGGGGCGTGGTTGCCCCCCGACCACCTCGCCGGCGCCGACAGGGAGGGGATAAGGCACCCCCCCCTCGCTCCTCAAACCCTACCCCCTCCCAGATCCCCCCTTGCGCCTCCGTCCTCTGCCCCGAGCGCGAGCTCAGGCTCGAGCTCACCCGTGCCACCCGCCCCGTCGCCGTGCAACGCCGCCACCACCTCGCCGTCAAACTTCGTCACCAGGGCCTCCCCGACCTCCCGAGCTCGCCAGCGAGACCCGCTCTGAGGCCCTCCTCCTTTTCCCCCTTTAGCCCCCCTTGATCTGTCGTCGTTGTAGCCGTGCTCATCGAGGCCACCATGGCCGGTGCTCGCGTGCCCTCGTGCTCGCCGCGCTCCCTGCCCACGCTCGCGGGCCTTTGGCCGCGCTCTGCCCGTGCCCCGTCGCGGACTGGCCGTGCTCACGTGCGCGCAAGCACCGTCGCTCACCCGTCTTCTCTCGCCGCCGCTGCTGAAGCTTGCTGCCGCCGCCGATGCTGGCTGCCGATGCGCTGCCCGATGCCGCTGCTAGCACTGCTGCTCCCGCTACTGTGCTGCTGCCGCCCGCACTCGCTCCTGCCGATGCTGCTCTGCAGACGCGGCCGCCCGCAGCCCCCCTGCTCGCTGTGCCGCCCGTCCGCGCCCGCTTACGCCGCCTGCGCCTCGAGCTCCTACTGCAGCTCCGGCTACCGCTGGCCGTCGCCGATCCGCTTCCGCCCATCCCGCGAGTGGCCTCTCCCCGCCTGCCGCTACCTTGGCCGTGCGCGCCCGCAGTCGGTCACGCCCACCGGCACGCACAGCCGGCCGCAACCGGCCGCTGAGCTGGCCTCCTGGGCCACTGGCGCTGGGCGCCATGGCCCCGTTGACTGGTCAACTGGCCCAGTTGACCAGCTGACTGGGCAGTTGACCCTGGTCAAACGGGGCCCACTAGTCAGCCTCTGGTGCACCTGTGGGTGCAGTGCACCGGGTGCACCTAGTAATTAGCTACTATTTTTGGAATAAAAATGAAATCATGAAATTATAGATTATTGTTTAAACTTTGAAAATCAATAGAAATTAATCTATAACTCGGATGAAAAAGATTTATACATGAAAGTTGCTCGGAAAAATCCCACGAATCCGAATACGTTGTTCGTTCGTCTGTCACGTGTTCCTATCATAACAAACATGGACATTTTGCGTTAGGATCATCTGTCTGGTAGTAGCCCGAGACCCGGAAAATATCGTCAGATGTTTTCCCGCCCCGTCCATGACGTGTAGTACTGCGTTAGTGCATGTCTAGATCTGTTAATTGCCATGTCATGCATCGTGTTGCATCTGTGCTTTATATTTATTATTTCTTCCCCCCTCTTCTTACCGGTAGACCCCGAGACTGACGTTGCTACCGGGTACGACTACGCGACTGACGATCAGGCCTTTGCAGCAGAGCAGCAAGGCAAGCAACCCCCCTTGATCATTCCGATATCGCCCAGTTCCCTTCTCTCTCATGCTTACATTAGATTTTCCTACTGTTGTAGTTAATACCTATTCTGACGCATAGCCTGTTTTTGATGAACTGCTACTGTACCTACTGTCATATCAACTGCTTAGTATAGGTTGATCAGTGAATCCCCTGTGACCCCCTTAGTCCCAGTTGCCCCGCTTTAAATATCTGTTACTCGATCATCATGATCGACGAGCCAGGCCCGTCACATCACCACACTCCCCTTAGTTGTACGACTCTACAGAACTACTATCGAGTACCGAGGGTGACACCTTGTGAAGTACTCATGATGCTAGCTCTGTAGTGTAGCTAGTCGGTCGTGGTAAACAGAGGGTGATACCACTCCGCCACTCCCGATATCAACTCTGTCGTGCAATCCCCCCCTCAAGTGTGTTCCCCCGAGGGTGATTCCTCTAGGTCCCGCCTTGATGTTTTATACACACGGGTACTATGACTTGGTTACAGAAAAATGTTGGTGATGGGTCGGCCTTGAAGGGTACCCATGGTTTATTTGACGACGAGGCATGGCCGGGCAGGTGAGGCCCTTGCCACACATCCTCGAGACGGGGCGACAAGACCGCACATCATGGGTCGCGCTCGTCACCGCATTAATAAAATGCTAATGGGTTGGGTATTTGATCTGAGTTGGTCGATTGACCTTTTTACGCACTAAACCTTCACGTGGGACAAGTTATGGGTACTCAGCGTCGTTGTATCAGCCGAAGCTCTTCGGACGTCAGCAATGGAGCGGCGCGCGCCCGAGTGGTCTGCGACGACACTGATCTTGTATTAGAGTGTGCTAGGACTGACCTCGGTCGCCCACGCATCGTGCAGGAGTGCAAAGGGCGAGTGGGCCCATGACCCCTGCGCACTTAGGATTTAGACCGGCGGGCTGGCCTCTCTGTTAAGCCTAGGTAGGGCGACGACGTGTTGATTTCCCGAGGCCGGGCATGACCCAGGAAAGTGTGTCCAGCCAGAGGTGATCAAGCGTGTTGGAAATGTGGTGCACCCTTGCAGGGATGAATTCAACTATTCGAATAGCCATGTCCACGGTAACAGGATGACTCGGAGTTGTACCTTGATCTACTACAACTATAATTTTGACTTAAAATTGAAATGAATGTTGGCTCCGAGATTGCTTTCTCGCAGGGAGTCGAGGAAGAATCTCTGGGCATGGTTACTTAATAAAATTGCTACAATAATATTGCTATATATGAGTTACCAGTCTACTCTCTTCTAATGCTGCAAGATGTTGAAGATGCTTGTCTTCGATAGGACTAGGCCTTCCCCCTCATTCTTGCTTTCTGCAGTCAGTCCAGTTATAACCCCATTCCTTGATACTGATGCATACTTAGCATAGTTCTGATGTTAGTCTTGCGAGTACTTTGGATGAGTACTCACCACTGCTTTGCTTTCTCTTTTCCCCTCGATACGATTACTACGTTCAGACGACGGAGCCCAGTAGATGGAGTACGCCGGAGACGACTACTACACCACCACTGGAGCTTACTACTACATGGAGGCGGCCCCCGACCAGCAGTAGGATAGGAGGTTCCCAGGCAGGAGGCCTCGCCTCATTCGATCAGTTGTTATGTTTGTGCTAGCCTTCTTAAGGCAAAACTTGTTTAACTTATGTCTGTACTCAAATATTATTTGCTTCCGCTGACTCGTGCTTGTCGAGCTTTGTATTCGAGCCCTCGAGGCCCCTGGTTTGTAATATGAAGATGTATGACTTTAATTTGTGTCTAGAGTTGTGTTGTGATATCGATCAGTGAGTCCCTAATCTTGGTCGTACGCATTGCGTGTATGATTAGCGTACGGTCAAAATTGGGGGCGTCACAAGTTGGTATCAGAGCGAACTGCCTGTAGGTAGCCCCCTTTCCAACTCCTTGGCCGAAGTTGAGTCTAGTACTTGAAAAACTTTTACTAACATTGTTGTGTGGCTTACGGGCTCACATCTCAATCGGGTGGTATTAGGATCTTTTATTCCTCGTCGATACTCTGGGTTCTGATCTCTCTTCTCTTTCGAGTTAAAGATTTTACTGACTCTAACTCTAGGTTCTCGTAACTGCTTCCTCCCGGAGAGCCCCTCATTCTAGATGATGGCTTGATTCATCAGAAGACTCTGATGATACTCTCTGATGTTTTCCTGAGAACTTGTGCTCAACACTTTTGCGATTCCCTTCCACCATCAATCCCTATGGATAACTGCATGCAACTGTCGTTCATACTCATTTCTAGTTGCTCTTGTTATTACAAGGTACATCGAATTATCTTATCGGGGATTTGTTCGTCCTCAGATGTCATGTGTTTCCCAAAATTCTTCGAAATACTATTTGATCTCCCGAAATCCTCAGTAGCCTATTGCTCTTGACCTTTCTCACCTGCTTGCATTATGGTTAATTCCATATGCCTAGCAACCTTCTTTAAAATCCTTCGTGATTGTCCTTTGATCTTATTGATTCAACCTGTGTGTGAATGCACACAATCATCAGTTGTTCCTCATAAATTATCTGTCCGGCTCAAATGTCTTTCCAAACATGAGTTGGTTCTCGACAAATCAACTTTGATTGATTGTCCATCTAAGTCCATTCAACTTACTTGTATTTGATCGGAGTATCTGATTCTGATACACCAATTTGGAAATCTTATCACCTTTGGTTATTTAAGCATCAAAATTATTCAGATGTTCTATAATCCGATGCCTTGCATTCTTTCTTCCTCTGATTGAGTACCGATACTCGCATCAGGTCCTTGTGGACCGCTAGACCCATTGTTGGGTTATTATCCGACAGTGTCCTTCTCATTCAAAATTCTTGTGAATCCTCCCCCTGATACATGATGCCATTGGTAAATCGTGTCTTCTCCCTCTGATAAGTTGTATCCTATGCTTTTTGTCAGCCATGCTCTGTTGTCAAGCATGTGTTGATTACTCTTGAAGCTTGTGGTATATGTTCCTAAGATGCCCCGATGGGTTGAACCTATGCCTTCCTTACTCCATGTGAACCCGGGGGTTTGCACGAGTCTTACTCTTCTGGTGTTTTGCCAGATAATCTTCCAAAACTACAACTTTATCAAAGGCGAGGAGTAAATGGAAGGTGATGCATTGGTGAAGTGGGAGCCGACCTTGAACTTTGTGTTCATGCCCATGGACCCGGTGTATGACTTATCATGGAAGCTTCTCGTAATAATAAAATTCCCTTGGTATAATTTGATCTGGTATTTGTGATCTTGTCTTTGGCAATCGTGGTTCCGACCATGTTGTTCTACTTCAATTTCATTCCCAGACCAGTTAAAGTGTTTGTCTCCCACAGATCAATACACTAGTCTAACCTCTAATTCTGACCGACCTCCGAGTATTATCCCTGGTACCTCGAGAATATCACGGAGCTACATAACTTCTGATGAGCTCCTCATCAACTATGATTTCACTGATTCCAGTTCCTCGTGTTCTGAGTTGTTGGACACTCAAGGACACCGATAACTAAATCGAGTACACATTGTGATTCAGCAACTCTTAGTAATCTTCTTTGCTTATGAGTTTGTAATCGATCATGTCATTCCAAGTTGTTAGGCTACATCATCATCGTCATGCTAGAGCTTGACCATGCTATCTATGTCCTTCGTCCCCGGAACAAAATTCCAACAGTGCATTAAGCTTACATCGAGCTTTCAACATCATGTTGGTTGTCTTGAAAGGCGATTTCGATTCTGAGCTAGCACTCTAATCTATGGTTCCGACAACCTTTCGCTTCGCCATTTCTTTGCTTGATGTCGTCACTGATCGATTACATCTTCATGAGACTTCTCGGCATTGTGTCGGGCTCATCATCAACATTCTGGGCTCTCCAGGGTATCAATTAAATTTGTGATGAGGAGTAAGGTCCTTGCCCTTGGTAATTGGTATTGTCGTTGACGACATTCCTTTGCCTTCCTTCCAAACGCAGGCTTGGTCTTATTTTGGTTGAACCTTAAGTTTCTTACTAGCATCTTGTGTTATGTCCTATCTTGGAGTATTACCATCTTTTGTCGAGAATGTCGTGAGAATTGCACACGCCTTAAGAATTCTTGGTATAGTGATACTTCCTGCCATCATCTTTCATTTCTTGGTCCCCGTGTGGCTTCTAACCGGAATATCAACAAATGGACTGTGATGTGTATATCCAACACTTATGGCATAGCAACTCTATTACCTTGGAGTTAATGAACAATAAGTCCATTCTTAGTGTGTTGACTGTTGAATCAACATGCTAACATTCGTCGTGCTACGTAGTCCGGGTTTTGGGTGTGCCTTTCGATTAATGTTTAATTATGGATGTTTCCCTCGGGCATACCTCATTATTCATCTGTGTTGACCAATGCTAGAACCTTGTTCACTCAATCATGGAAATCCACGTTTGTGGGAATCTCGATGAATTGTTGCTGAGCCCATCAGCCACATTCTCATCTTCTTCGTGGTTCATGATGAACCTTTAAACTAGTGTTGGAAACCTTGAAAGCATTAACTTTGTGCCTAGCCCATGAAGAAGATGTTTGATAAAGAAGTGTTTTTCTCTAAGTTCACGTGCATCTTGCCGTCGTGATTATGAGAAATTTTGTCTCGCTTCCTCCGGAATCGTTCCAATTCATTCATGCATGTGCGAAGTATTCTATGGTTTGATAGGTTTGCTACCTTCACTCCATATGTATTTCCTAGCACGTCAAGCCACTGATTGATTTGATCTGGGGAAAAGAAGTTCTTCGTAAGAGCTATTCGGACTTATACACGGAACTTTGATATTCTCTATGATGGTTCCCAACCAGAACTTGATTACATTCCATTCTAAAAACTTCCACGTGGCCACGAATGTTTTGACATTGTGTTCATATGTCTTGCAATCCGACTCATGATTCAAGGCCTGCTTCCGTCGTTCATTCCAGGATCCTTGCAACATCATCTCGTAGGTCTGTGTTGCATCCTTTCCTTCTTAGGCCTGCTAAGTCTGAAAAATCCTGGCACCAACCAGATCTGAATCTCAGTCAGATATGATGGTTGGAACATTTTTCAAAAGGTATAACATTGGTCTCTATGTGACTCTGTAAGGTGATGTTATGGCTACCACACTTGGCCGTGGGACCTAGTGTTATAGTATCTTGTTCAACAAAGTTCGCCTTTCTCCCATAAGGAAATTGTAAGACTTATTTTATAAGTTGTTCCTGATGGATCCTTTGTGTATCCAATGTCTGACCCTTACCTGATGACCATGTCGATGCTTCCCCGAAGCATGACTGTGATACTCCACTCTTCAACAAGGAATATTGGAAGCGAAATGCTCATTATTTCTTGATCTTTTATCCAAACGCCGTTGCATGGGTAAACATCATGATTCTCTGTGCCCCATTTTCTAAGTGGATATATACTTGTTGTCCTATCATGTATATCATGCTCTGTTGTCTTTGGGAAAGGTATACTCTAATACTTGGGGTATAAACACCTTTTCCTTTCCATTGGTCTGGTTAATCTATTAACCACATTTTTCCTTCCATTGGTCTGTTTAACCTTTCTGGTAATCTAACTTATCTAAGCTGTGGTAATTCCCTACTTAGGTAGACACCTCGGTGAACAACTCTGTCAGTAAGACCTTGTTACTATTGTTGTTAACATTCCGGTAACCGCCGGTGGACGAGAACCTTGCCTATTGGTCCGCCTCGTTTCAACGAGCAGGAAAATGGTTCTGTTCGTCCCCCGCCCTTGGTACCGACGTTGTTGTCAACTTAACTGACAGGGTATCCTCTGACTTGTCTTGCTACCATGACCGAGCAAGATGTCACCGCTCTTCCTACTCTTAACCCACATGGTCGGTCCATAACCCACAGTTGCACACGATCGAAACCTGACTCTCCTGTACATCTTTGATTCCAAAGTATCCTTTGCTCTTGGCTTCGTATGTAACTCCCGAGCCAACGTCCAAGGGATGATCTATCCTAGCATCAGACGCAATATTCATTCTCGTTGCTCTGAACCCCTTTTCACCTTCTGATTAGGCATCGAATAATTCCCTAGCAGTTTGAAACTTTGGTACCATCGCATTTCGCTCTTAATGAATTCCCTGAGTTCCAACTCGAGGAATGATTCATGTCTTTTCCCCGAGTTCACCGTTAGATGCCGAATTTTGTGGAGATACGTTCTTCTAGAGTTTTCCCCCTTATCGCATTCGTAGGATGATGAAGATCCCGAAGGAAGGATGATGACTCCATCAGATTGACCTGAACCAGAGTAAAGATTACATCTACGAGAAGGACATACCTCTTCGATGAGAGTAGCAAAGACAAGGAGGCTCGTTAGAATTTCGTAATCAGACTTTTTCCCCTTACTTCTACCTCTTAATTCTCAGGACGAGAATTTCTTTTAGTAGGGGAGAGTTGTGACACCCTTGGAATCATGCTACAGTGATCAAAGTAATTAAGCTACAATAACCAGGAGGATTAAGCTAATGCTTTTGCTAAACCCATGTGTGGTCACTTTTGGAAACAATTCTCAATTCAAATTCTTTTGCAATTCAAATTGATTTGAAAAGTGGAATTAAAAGTTTTGCAAACCAGTAATTAAAAATCATATTGTGATTGCAAATAATCCCCTGATAATTATAAAAATATAACCAACATTTTATCAAGTATTTTAATGCCTCTAAAACAATAAAACAGAGGCCAAATAAATTATTAAATGTTTTTATGTAGATTTCAAATATTTTCAGAAGGACCCCAACTTTTTTGTGGCCCTTCTTAATATTGCAATAGGATTTATGGGTCAGGCTACAAAAATTACAGAGGTCTTGGTAGTTAAAAATAATGCAATAACATAAACTAACAAATAAAGAAAAGCTAAAATAAAAATTTAAAGAAAAAGCTAAGACCCCCTGGGCCATAGCCCATGCTAGGCCGACCGGCTCGCCCAGCCCATCCCCGCTCACCTCCTTCCCTGTTCGACCGACCGGTCGGTACAGGGGCATGGTCGCCCCCCCGACCACCTCGCCGGCGCCGACGGGGAGGGGATAAGGCATCCCCCCTCGCTCCTCAAACCCTACCCCCACCCAGACCCCCCCTCACGCCTCCGTCCTCTGCCTCGAGCGCGAGCCCGGGCTTGATCTCGCCCGTGCCAACCGCCCCGTCGCCGTGCAACGCCGCCACCACCTCGCCGTCAAACTCCGTCACCAGGGCCTCCCCAACCTCCCCAGCTCGCCAGCGAGACCCTCTGTGAGGCCCTCCTCCTTTTCCCCCTTTAGCCTCCCTCGATTCATCGTCATTGTAGCCGTGCTCCTCGAGGCCGCCATGGCCGGTGCTCGCGCGCCTTCGTGCTCGCCGCGCTCCCTGCCCACACTCGCGGGCCTTTGCCTGCGCCCTGCCCGTGCCCCGTAGTGGACTGGCCGCGCTCACGCGCGCGCAAGCGCCGTCGCTCGCCCGTCTGCTCTCGTCGCTGCTGCTGAAGCTTGCTGCCACCGCCGATGCTGGCTGCCGCTGCGCTGCCCGATGCTGCTGCTAGCACTGCTGCTCCCGCTGTTGTGCTGCCGCCGCCCGCACTCGCTCCCGCCGATGCTGCTCTGTAGACGCGGCCGCCCGCAGCCCCGCTGCTCGACGCGCCCGCTTCCGCCGCCTGCGCCTCGCGCTCCTGCTGCAGCTCCGGCCGCCGCTCGCCGTCGCCGATCCGCTTCCGCCCGGCCCGCGCGTGGCCTCGCCCTGCCTGCCGCTGCCTTGGCCGTGTGCGCCCGCAGCCGGCCACGCCCATCGACGCGCGCAGCCGGCTGCAACCGGCCGCTGAGCTGGCCTCCTCGGCCACTGGCGCTGGGCCCCATGGCCCCGTTGACTGGTCAACTCGCCCAGTTGACCAGCTGACTGGGCAGTTGACCTTGGTCAAACGGGGCCCGCTAGTCAGCCTCTGGTGCACCTGTGGGTGCACTGCACCAGGTGCACCAAGTAATTAGCTACTATTTTTGGAATAAAAATGAAATCATGAAATTACAGATTATTGTTTAAACTTTGAAAATTAATAGAAATTAATCTATAACTCGGATGAAAAAGATTTATACATGAAAGTTGCTCAGAAAAATCCCACGAATCCGAATACGCTGTCCGTTTGTCTGTCACGTGTTCCTATCATAACGAACATGGACATTTTGCATTAGGATCATTTGTCCGGTAGTAGCCCGAGACCCGGGAAATATCGTCAGATGTTTTCCCGCCCCGTCCATGACGTGTAGTACTGCGTTAGTGCATGCCTAGCTCTGTTAATTGCCATGTCATGCATCGTGTTGCATCTGTGCTTTATATTTATTATTTCTTCCCCCCTCTTCTTACCGGTAGACCTCGAGACTGACGCTGCTGCCGGGTACGACTACGCGACTGCCGATCAGGACTTTGCAGCAGAGCAGCAAGGCAAGCAAACCCCCTTGATCATTCCGATATCGCCCAGTTCCCTTCTCTCTCATGCTTACATTAGATTTTGCTACTGTTGTAGTTAATACCTATTCTGATGCATATCATGTTTTTGGTGAACTGCTACTGTACCTACTGTCATATCAACTGCTTAGTATAGGTTGATCAGTGAATCCCCTGTGACCCCCTTAGTCCCAGTTGCCCCGCTTTAAATATCAGTTACTCGATCATCATGATCGACGAGCCAGACCCGTCACATTACCGCACTCCCCTTAGTTGTACGACTCTGCAGAACTACTATTGAGTATCAAGGGTGACACCTCATGAAGTACTCACGATGCTAGCTCTGTAGTGTAGCTAGTCGGTCGTGGTAAACAGAGGGTGATACCTCTCCGCCACTCCTGATATTGACTTTGTCGTGCAACCCCCCCTCAAGTGTGTGACCCCCGAGGGTGATTCCTCTAGGCCCCGCCTTGATGTTTTATACACACGGGTACTATGACTTGGTTACAGAAAAATGTTGGTGATGTTCGGCCCTGAAGGGTACCCACGGTTTATTTGACGACAAGGCGTGGCCGGGCAGGTGAGGCCCTTGCCACACATCCTCGAGACGGGGCGACGGGACCGCACATCATGGGTCGCGCTCGTCACCGCATTAATAAAATGCTAATGGGTTGTGTATTTGATCTGAGTTGGTCGATTGACCTTTTTTATGCACTAAACCTTCACGCGGGACAAGTTATGGGTACTCAGCGTCGTTGTATCAGCCGAAGCTCTTCGGACGTCAGCAATGGAGCGGCGCGCGCCCGAGTGGTCCGCGACGGCACTGATCTTGTATTAGAGTGTGCTAGGACTGACCTCGGCCGCCCACGCATCGTGCAGGAGTGCAAAGGGCGGAGTGGGCCCATGACCCCTGCGCGCTTAGGATTTAGACCGGCGGGCTGGGCTCTCTGTTAAGCCTAGGTAGGGCGACGACGTGTTGATTTCCCGAGGCCGGGCATGACCTAGGAAAGTGTGTCTGGCCAGAGGTGATCAAGCGTGTTGGAAATGTGGTGCACCCCTGCCGGGATGAATTCAACTATTCGAATAGTCGTGTCCACGGTAATAGGATGACTCGGAGTTGTACCTTGATCTACTACAACTATAATTGTGACTTAAAATTGAAATGAATGTTGGCTCCGAGATTGCTTTCTCGCAGGGAGTCGAGGAAGAATCTCAAAAACATTCTTCTTAGCTTCATCTCCGGGTAAACCTGCAAGCTTAAATAATCCACAAACTTCGTTCACATATAATAGGTGCATATCAGGATGTTCAGTTCCACCTCCTGCATAAGGTTTAGCAAGCAGTTATTCTACCATACCCGAAGGAATTTCATAACCAATATTTTCAGTAGGTGCAGTAGGTTGAGGGGCAACTAATTGTGGTTCCGATCGAGGTGAAGATACCCCGAACAAACCCCTCAAAGGATTGTTTTCCATAGTAGCAAGTAACAATAAATTTCAGCACGTAGTATAAGTTTTTCCTTACCGATTTCCATTTACCAAGAGCGCTTCACTCCCCGGCAACGGCGCCAGAAAAGAGTCTTGATGACCCACAAGTATAGGGGATCAATCGTAGTCCTTTCGATAAGTAAGAGTGTCGAACCCAACGAGGAGCAGAAGGAAATGACAAGTCGTGTTCAGCAAGGTAATTTCCGCAAGCACTGAAATTTTAGGTAACAGATAGTTTGATAGCAAGATAATTGGTAACAAGCAAGTAACGGTAACGGTAAGTAAGGTGCAGCAAGGTAGCCCAATCCTTTTTGTGGCAAAGGACAGACCAGAACAATCTCTAGTAATAGGCAAACTGTTCTTGAGGGTACACGGGAATTTCATCTAGTCACTTTTATCATGTTGGTTTGATTCATGTTCGCTACTTTGATGATTTGATATGTGGGTGGACCGGTGCTTGGGTGATGTTCTTACTTGAACAACCTCCCACTTATGATTAACCCCCTCGCAAGCATCCGCAACTACGAGAAAAGTATTAAGATAAAATCTAACCATAGCATTAAACGTTTGGATCCAAATCAGCCCCTTACGAAGTAGCACATAAACTAGGGTTTAAGCTTTTGTCACTCTAGCAACCCATCATCTAATAACTACTCCACAATGCATTCCCTTAGGCCCATGAATGGTGAAGTGTCATGTAGTTGACATTCACATGATAGCACTGAGGGAATCACAACATACATATCATCAAAATATCGAACACATATCAAATTCACATGATTACTTGCAACATGACTTCTCCCGTGACCTCAAGAACAAAGGTAACTACTCACAAATAATAAACATGCTCAAGATCAGAGGGGTATTGAATAGCATAATGGATCTAAACATATAATCTTTCACCAAATAAACCATATAGTAATCAACTATGCAAGGTAATCAACACTACTAGTCACCCACAGGTACCAATATGAGGTTCCGGTACAAAGATTGAACACAAGAGATGAACTAGGGTTTGAGAGGAGATGGTGATGTTGAATATGTTGATGAAGATTGGCCTCCCAAAGATGAGAGGGGTGTTGGTGATGACGATGGCTTCGATTTCCCCTTCCGAGAGGGAAGTTCCCTCGACGGAATCGCTCCGCCGGAGGGCAAAAGTGCTCCTGCCCAAGTTCCGCCTCGAGGCGGCAACGCTTCATCCTGAAAACCCTCCTCTGATTTTTTCTAGGTCAAAAGTGAATATATACCAGAAGATGGGCACCGGAGGTGGGCCGAGGAGGGCACAACCCACCCGGGCATGCCCTGGTGTCTTGTGCCCTCCAGGGTGGCCCCCTCCGGTAGTTCGTTGCTCCAGTATTTTTTATTAATTCCAAAAATAATCTCCGTAAAGTTTCAGCTTCATTGGAGATGTGCAGAATAGGTATCTCTGATGTGCTTTTCTTGGGTCCAGAATTCCAGCTGCCGGTATTCTCTCTTTTTATGTAAACCTTGCATTTTATGAGAGAAAAGGCATTAGAATCACTCCCTAAAGCATTATTATTCAACAAAATATAATAAATAACAGTAGGAAATTATGATGCAAAATGGACGTATCATTCATACACATTGATATTCTTTTATGTACATTTTTCATATACATGAGGAACATTTTCTTTATACACATTTAACATTTTTATTAAAATGTTTGTTTAACATTTTTCAAAAATTCTATAAGTGTTTTTTGTAATATATATATTTAGAGCATTTGGAAGTATAAACATAAATAAAAAAGCAAAAAAAAAATGAGGCAGTGGCCTCATGCGTGCTGGGCCGGCAATTTAGGGAGGCGCTTGACGTGAGCCAGTAGCTACCGGTTCGCTTGGGGTGATTTCTCTTTCGGAAAATATCTAGTGCATCGGTGCTTATGGTGCTACCGATGCACCGGACGTCCGTAACAAATTTTAGAATGTTTCAAAAAATGTGAAAAATATTGAACACATTCACACAATATCAATGTTTGTTGTCGAAAAAGCTTAAATCAAAATTCAAAACATTGCTCGAGAAGTCAAGATACAAAAATGATGAATTTAACACTGGATACTATGTAATTCAAGTTTGGCTTTAGATTTAGTCCATTATCACATTGACGTCAAACTTGTCATTTTTGTATCTCGGACAATGTTTCAAAATTTGATTTGAAATTGTGCAACACCAAATATTAATGTTGTGTGAATGTGCTCAATCATTTTACATTTTTGGAAACATTTTAAAATGTTCGAGGAGGTCCGGTGCACCGGTAGCACCACAAGCACCGGTGCACCAGATACGTTGCCATTTCTCTTTCGCTGGATCGAAACACCTGGGTCGAACAAATCGTTCGTTTCACTCCCTTCCCAGGTTTGACGTCAGGTCAAGTATTGGTGTCCATGATATATGTTCTCTGTCCGTGGTAGAAACACTGAAAAAAAACTACCAACGAAAGTCCAAACTGAAAAGGATACGGCCTAGCCTCGTAGATCCCCAACCCCCACTAGATACACGATCATATTCTTGTGAACGGTCACCAAGCAGTGAAGAACATTAATCAAAGTAGCTAGGTGGATCGTGGATGCGTGATGGCCAGCGACCTGTAGAACCAGAGTCTCCGGGACGAGCAGCTCGTGGCGACGATGGAGCCCGACGAGTCCGGCTCATCGTGCTCGTGGGCGTCCCGACTCTGTCGCTCACCCTCGTCACATGGGTCCTGATCGATGTCCACTTGTACGGCTGCTCACCTCACACCAGCAGGCTTACTGCCGCCGGGATCGCCATCGCCACCGTCGCAGGGTGCGACATTGCATTAACTTCTTACCACATGGTATAAATATGCGAGGCCAGCAGACCCACAATTTCAAGTAAGCCATGAAGTCAAGATACATCCATAGGGCAATGTCCCTCAAACAGTCTGGAAAACGACCTGCGACAGGAGATACCACAACTATGCCCTTGTGTAATGCTCCACAGTCTACGGGGTGGTATTTTGCGGGTATCCGAACTTGAAAGGGAGACCAGATGTCTGATTGTCCGTCACGGACAGATGGGAAGCAAGCATCGATAATATTGATAACCCTCTATCGCCAATTCCTCTTCTACACTTGTCCAGTGAGAGGCTCATCATGGAGCGGAAGGCCTGTGATCATGGCGAAGTCCTCGAGGGTCACCGTCATCTCGCCACAAGGGAGGTGGAAAGTATGTATCTCGGGTCACCAACGGACCAACAGGGCTACGAGAGCTGCGTAGTTGATCGTCGGCGGTACACGCTTGAGCTGGGGATCGGACAGTAGGAGCCCAACTTTCTCGAAGAACGGCTCAAACCGCACGTCGTATGCCATCTCGCAGACCTTTTGTGTCCCCTCAATTGCACTGGTGGTACCGCCTGTCAAAATTTACACAAATTTATCAGTAACATGTGGATAGCACGAGAATATTACATGAATATGACGATGTCATTGCTTATTACCCTTCCATTCTC
The DNA here is from genome assembly GCA_039707655.1 of Elymus sibiricus. Taxonomy (NCBI): domain Eukaryota; kingdom Viridiplantae; phylum Streptophyta; class Magnoliopsida; order Poales; family Poaceae; genus Elymus; species Elymus sibiricus. The sequence goes on from CM077665.1 coordinate 84,975,710, forward strand.
GGTAGCACGTGTGCAATGCCTCTTGTCGAAGACATGATCAAGCATATTGTACCAACGACGGTTGTCCTCGTCATTGTCCATCCTAATACAACACAATTGACATTTCAAATAAATTATTTGACAACATATGAATTACAATCTTTATATCCATGTACACATTGCAAACATAGGAAACAAATTTACAACCTATATAGAATTTCACAACATAATAATAAGTATTTATTCATCACATACCCCCCCTATCCGCAAATATGCACATACATCAATTCATCACATATACATAAATCCATACATATGCATTCATCCACTAATTGCAATATGCACTGTCCATATTCATATTCAAAAGACATCCATACAAATTGAGAAAAAACAAACAAATTTATCATGTTCAACATATTGATATCCATAAATTTTATTCATGCCCAGCATATCCATATCCATATCCACTATTTTATCCATGTCCAACATATCCATATCATTCTATCCATATTCATGTCCAACATATCCATACAATTTATCATCCATACAAATTGAGAAAAATAAGTATTACAACTTGATCATATAATCTATCCATACATTTAACTACTACTACCTCATATCCATAGTATGGCATAAACAAATTTAACATCACAATATTTCAAAAGAGTTGAGGAACTAGGTTGCACCTAGTGACAAAAAATGCATCAAAATGAAAAAGATATGACAAAAATTAACTGGATGGATCGAAGGAGATTATATCCCTCTTCGATTTGCCCACAAGATCCACCAAAACCATGGAGAGAAGGAGATCAAAGGAGGGATTTGAGAGGGGGGAGATGAACTCCATCTCCGTTTTCGAGAGAGGAGAGGAGAAAGATAGGGTTATGTGGTGGGTGGCCCCGCTGATAATCCCCAAGTGCAAGGAATCATCATAACACTTTCCAAAGATGAAAGCGGTAAGTATGGAGTGTCGAACCCACAAGGAGCTAAAGGTAAGATCAGTATTCTCTCAAGTCCCATCTGCTACTGATACGATTCTACGTACACCAAGTGTTTGCTTCTATCTAGAAACGAGAAATAAAACTGTGTTGTGGGTATAAAGAGGATAACTATGCATGATATTGGAGAACCAAAATATGAAAAATAGTTGTTGCCTAAATAAAGTTAGAATATAATACAATATATTACAAAATAGCGAGTGTGGAATAATGATGGTATGGTGTGCGGAATCATCCTAGGCAATTGATAACAAGATCGGTAATCATTATTGCAATTTTATATGAGGGAGAGGCATGAGCTAACATACTTTCTATACTTGGATCATATGAACTTATGATTGAACCTCTAGAAATCATCTGCAACTATTAGAGATCATTAAGGTAAACCCAACCATAGCATTAACATTTCAAGTCCCCTTCACTCACATACGTAAACAACCCCCTTACTCGGGTGTAAGATTTTGTCACTCTAGCCGCCCACTATAAGAGAATCATAAACATATTGCAACACCCTACAACGGGAACCTCCCACGTGTGCGCGACACGGAAGGCACCATAGGACAGCACCAATATAAAACATACAACTCAAACCAATCAAGATCATCAATCAACTCAAAGGACAAAATAAATGTACTCAATCATCATAAGATGGCAACACATCATTTGATAATAATATGTGGCACAAAACACCATGTTCAAGTAGGGGATTACAGCGAAGTGCGAGAGAGTGGACCGCCGTAGATAGATAAGGGAAGGTGATGGAGACAGTGATGTTGATGAAGACGATCACCGCGGTGATGGTTCCCCCAATGGCACTCCGGCGCCACCGGAAGAGAGGGGAAGAGAGTCTCACCCCTTAGGCTTCCTCCTCCATGACCTCTCCCTAGATGGGGAGAGGTTCTATATCTTTTGAGCTAAGTAGTTGCTCTAGTGCTTCACTTATATCTTTTAGAGCACGGTGGCATATAGATTTTATAGAAATAATTGCACTCTCGTTCTTCACTTAAATTTGTTTGAGAGTTTAATGTATAGTGATAGTAATTTGCATGGGTTATAAGACTAGTACAAAAATAATAGGTATTCAAGGAGTGCATAATCAAAACCGTCATGTAGCACATAAAAGAGTAATTGTGGGTTAATGATATTGATGTGATAATATGAAAGGGCATGAGTGCATGGTTGCTGGTTAGTAGAAATACCGATAGTTAAAGGGTGTTAATTTTTTGTTCGTCTAAATATTGGTTATGGCATGGTGATGATGCGTGAGCATTCTTATTCCTCGTTGAAATCCTAGTGCTGTTTAGGTCGGGGGCGCGCGATGGTTAACTCCTACCAAGCTCCTCCCTAGGGGCATGCGAGTAGTACCTTGCTTCGAGAGAGCTAATAAAGCTTTGCAATAAGTATGTGAGTTCTTTATGACTAATGTGAATCCATGGATGTACGAACACTCACATTTTCATATTTTCTAGCCTCTTCGGTACTGTGCATTACCCATTCTCACCTCAAGAATCGGTGCAACTTTCACTGGTGCATCCAAACCCCATGACATGATGCGCTCTGTTGCACATAAGCCTCCTTATATCTTCCTCAAAAGAGCCACCATACCTACCTATCATGGCATTTCCATCGCCATCCCGAGATATATTGCCATGCAACTTCCACCGTTAAATCATATGACTTGTGCACTCATTGTCATATTGCTTGCATGATCATGTAGCTGACATAGTATTTGTGGAAAAGCTGCCGTTCATCATTGTTTACATGTTACGCTAGATCATTGCACATCCTGGTACACCGCCAGAGGCATTCATATAGAGTCATATTGTTTAGTAGTTTTTCATATCTAGTTGTAAGTAAATAAAAGTGTGATGATTTTCATTATTAGAGCACGGTCTCAGTGAGGAAAGGATGATGGAGACAATGATTCCCCCACAAGTCGGGATGAGCTCTGGACGAAAAATAAAAAAACGTGGGAGGCCAAATGAGCCCACCAAGAAAAAAGGGAAAAAAGAAAAAGAAAGAAAGAAAAAGAAAAGAAAGAGAAAAAGGAGAAAAAGAGAAAAAAAGAAATAAAAGAGAGAAAAGAGAGAAGGAACAGTGCTACTACCTCTTTTTCACACTTGTGCTTGGAGAAAGCACCATGTTTTTCATATAGAGAGTCTCGTGTTTTGTCATTTTCATATGTTAGTGGGAATTTTTCATTATAGAACTTGGCTTGTATATTCTGATGAAGGGATTCCTTAAATGCCCGAGGTCTTCATGAGCAAGCAAGTTGGATGCACACACACTTAGCTTCATTTGAGCTTTCATACACTTATAGCTCTAGTGCATCCGTTGCATGGCAATCCCGACTCCTCACATTGATATTGATTGATGGGCATCTCCATAGGCCATTGATCCACCTAGTTGATGCGTGACTTTCTTCTCCACTTTTACCCCTTTGAAACCTACCACTATATTCTATTCCACCTATATGCTATGTCGATGGTTCACGCTCATGTATTGAGTGAGGTATAAAAAGCTGAAGCACGTGAAAAAGTATGATCCAATTGCTTGGCTTAACACCGTGGTGCTTGACATTTGTATTTATGTGGTGAAGACGGAGTCATGCCATGCTAATATGATAAAATGAATGGGGGGGGGGGGGGTAAACATTCTTTAAGGATCGTATATTTTGAAAGTTGATGATTGTGTTACTTATGTTTATGGATATTACTATGTTAATGTTTGTCGATTCATCGTTTCTCAATGATCATACCTGAAAGAGATTACATGTTGGGTAGCATGTCACATCCAAAATTCTGTTTTTATCATTTACCTACTCGAGGACGGGCAGGAATTAAGCTTGGGGATGGTGATACGTCTCCAACGTATTTATAGTTTTTGATTATTCCATGCTATTATATTATCATTCTAAGATACTTTTTTAAGCAATTACTTGCTGATTTATATTATTTTTGAGCACTAACCTATTAACCCAGTGCCAAGTGCCAGTTGTTGTTTTGTGCATGTTTTTGGCTTTTCAGGAATACTGTACCAAAGGAAGTCCAAATATCCCGAAACTTTTTGATTATTTTTTCTGGACCAAAATAAGACCAGGAAGCTTTGGATGGACACCGAAGGGCATACGAGGTGCCCCAAGCCAACAGGGGCGCCCAGGGGGTGGCCGCGCCCTGATGGCTTAGGGCCACGGGCGTAGCTAGGCTAATTCAAGGGTATGCAGCGCATACCCAATGTTTTGTGCAAAAAATAATCAGTTTGTACGTTCATATATGCATATGTATCATGCATGGTAGTCATTTTACACGTAGAAGTCACCAAAATATCGAGAAGAAGAACGCTCCAGCGTTCTCCCACGACCTGGCTTCCTTACTGGGCTAAAATGCCTCTTTGGGCTAGCATGGCCCCATAGTTATCCTGATGGGCTAGAGAAAAACTGCAATAAAGAAGCACCATGGGTTTGCTACGATAGACTTGTGTGTTTTCTTTTATTTGTGAGGGTTTTCTTTGTGAAGGACGTTCGTTTGATTCTTCTCAAATTTTATTTCTCCAACTTGTCAAATATAAGAACTCAGGGTTACCTTTAATACTAGTTTATTCATTGATCTATCATAGTCGAATTTAACCAACAATTTACATTGGGGTCGTTGTTCTTGCAGTATCACTACATTATCCGAGATGTCGGTAGTTTGCTACAACCAATTGATAGTTTTATTAATTGTGAACTCCTTTTTTTTGTAATTATTGTGTGAACTTTATTGTTACATTGGGAAAAATCGACTTCGCATACCCCACTTGAAAATCCTGGCTCCGCCACTGCTTAGGGCCACCTCCCCGCTCTCCTGGCCCTGATCACTGGCCTATAAATTCAAAAATATTCCAAATACCCTAGAGAGCCTCCCGAAACACTTTTTTCGCTGCCGTAAGTCCCTGTTCCGTCGTGTGCCCATATGGAGCTCTGTTCCGATGCCCTGCCGGAGGGGGGTCGATCACGGAGGGACTCTATGTCAAGCTTGCTGCTCCCATGGTGATGTGTGAGTAGTTCACCGCAGACCTACGGGTCCGTAGTTAGTACCTAGATGGCTATCTCTCTCTCTATGTTCTTCATTGCCATGATCACCGCGATTCCCGCGGTGATCTATCTTATGTAATCAATCTTGGTGGTGTGTTTGTTGGGATTCAATGAATTGTGGGTTTATGTTCAGATTATTCATGAAAAGATATTGAATACTTGCTGGTATTTTATATGCATGATTGGTATAGCTTCATAATGCTCTCCGATCTATCGGTTTGGTTTGGCCAACTAGATTGATTTATCTTCAAGTGGGAGTGGTGCGTTGTAGTGGGTTTAATCTTGCAGTGCTCAATCCCAGTGACAGAAAGGGACATGACACGTATTGTATTGCTGCCACTAAGGGTAAAATGATGGGGTTCATTCATATTTAGTTGGTTTTACTTTGTCTACATCATGTCATCATCCTCCAAGCATTACTCCGTTTTTACTTAATACTCTAGATGCATGCTAGATAGCTGTCAATGGGTGGAGTAATAGTAGTAGATGCAGACAGGAGTCGGTCTATTTGTTTATGGACGTGATGCCTATATACATGATCATTGTCGTGAATAAATATTGCATAACTATGCGCTTTTCTATCAATTGCCCAACAGTAATTTTTTTACCCACCGTATGCTTTCTTCGAGAGAGAAGCCTCTAGCAAACACCATGGCCTTCGGGTCTCCTCACAAATATATTTACAAAACTCTAAATACCTTGCTGCCATGATTTACTTTCTTTTTATTGTCAATTTATATTTCAAACTATCTATCTATCACTACTTATCGCTTGCAAGTAATGAGTTCAAGGGGATTGACAACCCTCTTGCCCGCGTTGGGTGCAAGTGTTTGCTCTTTTGTGTGTAGGCGCTGAAGACGGGAGTTTGCGTGGTTCTCCTATAGGTTCAATAACCTTGGTTATCACTGAGGGAAATACTTACCTCTATTGTGCTGCATCATCCCCTCCTCTTCGGGGAAAATCCCAACACAGTTTACAAGTATCAGTGGCTGACTCGACAGCTCGTACAGGATAAATCCGAAAACCATGGTCGTGCTTACCTCTCTCATGACTCAGTTCTGCGCCGGAGAAGATAGCTGGTTGGATCGTAGTAATACTAATGAAGCGACCCCAACACCTCCGAAGTTCGCGACGAGAATGACAAGCCTCGGCGCAACAAAAACAATAAGCGCCGCCATAAAAATGGCAACAACAACGATGCTGACGAAACAACAGTCAATGTTGGTTTCAGCAACCAGCATCGCGGCCAGAAGAAGAAACCCTTTAAAGGGAAGCAAGATGGCCCATCTTCCCTAGACATAATCCTTGATAGGTCGTGTCAGATCCATGGCACTCCGAATAAACCCGCTAATCACACCAATCGGAACTGTTCGGTGATCAAGAGCGTCGAAAAGGCCTTGGCTGAAAGCCCGAGCAAGGGACACCTCGTAGTGAAGACGAGGATGAACAACCTCGGCCCCGTAATGGAGGCCAAAAACAATTCCCTCCAGAAGTAAAGAATGTGAATATGATATATGTCACCCACATCCCCAAAAAGGAGAGGAATAGAGCACTTCGGGACGTCTACGCCCTAGAGCCTATAGCGCGAAGTACAACCCATGGTCGGCTCACCCGATCACTTTCGACAAGCGTGACCACCCGACCAGTATCCGACATGGAGGATTGGCCGCTTTGGTCCTTGATACTTCCATTTTGGATCATGTTTTTCCGTTGATATTTAATGTTTTGAATCATTATTACACTTTATGATGCAATCCTAATGCATTTCCTCTCTTATTTTGCAAGTTTCATCCAAAGTGGGAGGTTGCCGGCAGCTAGAATTCTGTACCAGAAAGGACCACCGAAGAGCTGGATATCATCTGGAACTCCAAATGAGATGAAAATTGACAGAGAATTATTTTGAAATATATAAAAAATACTGGCATAGAAATCCACCAGAGGGGACCCACCAAATGGCCACAAGCCATGGGGCGCGCCCTACCCCCCAGGACGCACCCCAGTGGCTTGTGGGACACCCAGCAGGCCTCCGATGACCATCTTCTCCTATACGAGCCATTTTCCCTAGAATAAAATCATAATAAGACTTTCGGGACTAAGTGCCTCCGTCTCGAGGCGGAACCAGGACAGGAGCATTTTGCACTCCGGCGGAGAGATCCGCCGGGGAAACTTCCCTCCGGGAGGGGGAAATCGAAGCCATCGTCATCACCAACATTTCCTTCATCGTTGGGGGACCAATCTTCATCGACATCTTCACCAGCACCATCTCATCCCAAACCCTAATTCATCTCTTGTATTGAATCTTTGTCTCCAAACCTCATATTGGTACCTATGGGTTGCTAGTAGTGTTGATTACATCTTGTAGTTGATGCTAGTTGATTTAATTGGTGAAAGATTATATATTCAGATCCTTAAGCATATTCATTGCACCTCTGATCTTGAATATGTTGATGCTTTGCGAGTAGTTACTTTCGTTCTTGAGGACATGGGAGAAGTCTTGTCTTAAATAATCATGTGAAGTTAGTATTTCTTCGATATTTTATGATATGTATGTTGCTCTTCCTTTAGTGGTGTCGTGTCAACGTCGACTACATGACAGTTCACCATATTTGGGGCCTAAAGAAAAGCATTGGGGAATGATAACTAGATGATGGGTTGCAAGAGTGACAAAAGCTCAAACCCTAGTTTATGAGTTGTTCCGTAAGGGGCTGATTTGGATGCACACGTTTAATTTCATGGTTAAATTTATCTTAATTATTCTTTCGTAGTTGCGGATGCTTGCGATAGGGGGTAATCATAAGTGGGTTGTTTGTTCGAGTAAGAAACAACACCCTAGCACCGGTTCACCCACATATCAAATTATCAAAGTAGCGAACGTGAATCAACTAAACATGATAAAACATGACTAGACGAAATTCCCATGTGTCCTCAAGAGTGCTTTGCTTCATATACGAGTATGTTTTGGCTTGTCCGTTGCAATAAAAAGGATTGGGCCACCTTGCGACACCGTTGCTACTATTTTTACTTGTTACTTGTTATGAACTGCCTTGCTACCAAACTATCTATCACCGTTACTTTCAGTGCTTGCAGGAATTTCCATACCAAAACCACTTGTAATTTCCTTCTGCTCATCATTGGGTTCGACACTCGTACTTACCGAAAGGACTACGATTTATCCCCTATACTTGTGGGTCATCAAGACTCTTTTCTGGCGCCGCTGCCGGAGATTGAAGTGCCTTTGGTAAGTGGAATTTGGTAAGGAAACACTTTTGTTACGTGCTGAAATTTATCGTTACTTGTTACTATGGAAGATAATCCTTTGAAGGGCTTGTTTGAGTTATCATCACCTCGTCCGGAAGTGGCAAAAGCCTCCCTTCAACCTACTGAACCTAATGAAAATATTTACTTTGAAATTCCTTCGAGTATGTTAGAGAAACCGCTCGCTAGTCCTTATGCAGAAGATGGAACAATACACCCTGATATGCACTTGATCTATATAGATGAAATTTGTGAATTATTTAAGCTTGCAGGTTTGTCTGAAGATGGCATTAATAAGAAGGTTTTCCCTTTATCTTTGGAGGGAAGACATTGATTTGGTATTGGCTATTGGATGATGCCGGTTCATGGAATTGGAACCGATTGAAGCTGGAATTCCATCAGAAATTTTATCTTATGCATTTGGTTCATCGTGATCAGAATTATATATATAATTTTTGGCCTCGTGAAGGAGAAAGTATCGCTCAAGCTTTGAGGAGGCTTAAATCTATGATGCACACATGCCCCAATGATGTGCTCTCAAGGTAAATAATCTTACAAAACTTTTATGCTCGGCTTTCTCATGATAATCAATCAATGCTCGACACTTCATCTACTCGCTCCTTTATAAAGAGAACTATTGAATTCAAATGGGATCCTTTGGAAAGAATTAAGCGCAACTCTGAAGGTTGGGATATCGACAAAGGTAAAGAGTTAGGTATAAATCTTAAGTTTGATTAAGTTAAATCTTTTATAAAAACTGAAGATTTTCATAAGTTTAGTGCAAAGTATGGACTTGACTCTAGATAGTAGCTACTTTCTGTGAATCATTTTCTACTCATGTTGATCTCCCTAAGGAGAAGTGGTTTAAATTTCACCTACCTATTGAAGAAACTAGTAAGGAACATGTTATCGCTAAAGAAGAAACAATCATTTACAATGTTGATCCAGTTGTGCCTACTACTTATATTGAGAAACCACCTTTTCCTGTTAGGATTAGGGAACATGACAAAGTTGCAACCGTGGTTAATAAGAGTAATATCAAAACACATATATCCTCTTAACAAATAAATGTAGAACCTAAAATTGCAATGATTAAGGATCTATTGGTTGATAATGTTGATGGGCATGTTATATATTTCTATGATGAAGCACCTCATATTGCTAAACAAGATTCCAAAGATAGCGATTGGAACTTCGGCTAGCTCTGGCTTATTCCTTCCCCTTCTCACCTTCACCGTCCTCTATCTCAGCTAGGGGTTAGTCTTCCCGAGCGCTCCTCTGGGTCGTTGTTCTGGATTCGGAAAGATCTTGTGGCATCCAGTTCGTTCACTGCGGCTGATTGCCACCCCGCCACCCGCCGCCCCTTTGATCCACCCCCTAAAATTATAGATCTGGTGATGGAGGGTTTAGGTCCCGGTTCTCTTTCTTTTGCTGAGGTTGTCAAGAAGGGTGGGCATATGGCGGATCGGCGAGGTGGGAGCTCTGGCCCTGGAACGTCTGGTCCGGCAAAGACCACCACGCAGAAGGCCAATTCTGGTGGTGTTCACAAGGCAGCTCCCCTGGTTTCCAAGGAGGCTGCTCCTGCCCAAAGACCTACCAAACCCACTGCCTGAGGGATCACTAGAAGAGTGTCTAGAGGGGGGGGGGGTGAATAGACTACTAGCAGGAATTTAAAACCTAACCTTTTTCCAAGTTAATTGGTTGGCAGATATTAACAGATTTAGCAAATCAAGCAAGTCTATATACCCTACACATGCATGTCAACAAATATGGCAGCGGAAAGTAAAGACATTGCACATGAAGTAAAGAGTTGCGATAAGGAGATCAAACGCAATTGGAGACGCAAGGATTTTTTCCCGTGGTTCCGATAGGTGGTGCTATTGTACATCCACGTTTATGGAGTCTTCAACCCACGAAGGGTAACGGTCGCGAGAGTCCATGGAGGGCTCCACCCATAAGGGTCCACGAAGTAGCAACCTTGACTATTCCATAACGGCTTCCGTCGACGAAGGACTAGCCTCACTATGGGTAGATCTTCACGAAGTAGGCGATCTCCTTGCCCTTACAAACTTCTTGGTTCACTCCACAACATGAAGTAGGAGGCTCCCAAGCGACACCTAACCAATCTAGGAGGCACCACCCTCCAAAAGGTAATAGGCTCGGTAATGACGATGAACTCCTTGCTCTTGTGCTTCAAGATGATAGACTCCTCAACACACAATCACTCTCTCACAGATTTGGCTTGGTGGAAGAGATGGGATTGGTGGAAAGCAACTTGGGGAGGCTAGAAATCAAGATCCATATGGTTGGAGTGGAAGATCTTGACCTCAACACAAGAATAGGTGGTTCTCTCTGAGAAAACTGGATGGGGCAAGTATGGAATAGTTCTGAGTGCTTCTCTTTCGAGTAGGTGGTGGTGGAGGGGTATATATAGGCATCCCCAAAAATCCAATCATTACACACAAAACGACCAACTCGGTGACACCGATGTGTTAATCTCGGTGGTACCGAAGTGACCAAAAGGTGGCAACTTTTGAATCTCGGTGAGACCGATATAGGAAACTTGGTTGCACCGATAAGGTGACCAACGGTCAGATTGACAATCTCGGTGACGCCGATCCAACAATCTCGGTTGTACCGATATTGTGAATTTGCATAACAGAAAGTTGGCAACCTAAACTCGGTGGCACCGGTATGGAATCGGTTGCACCGAAGTGGCTAGGGTTTGGCTGAGTCTGTCTGAGGTTTAGAATCGGTGGCACCGGAATGGAAATGTTGGTTGCACCGAATTTGAATATATGGCTTTGGACAGACTTTGGTGGGAGAGCTTGTGGGTGTTTTTGGCGACTATCACTTGTGCACGTATGAGCATTTTGTTCACCAACAAAACCTTACCCCCTTTTAATAGTATTGGGTTTCCTATGGACTCAAAGTGATTTCTCACAAATGTAAAATGTAGAGTCCTCTTGCTTGAAGCTTTGCCAATCCATTTCCTTGCATCTTGGGGTATCTCCACACAGTCTTTTGCCAACCCTTTTTCTCCATGGACTATTATCTGAAATACACTAGATAAAAGTATTAGTCCAAGAGACAATGTATGTTGTCATGAATTATCAAAACCACCAAGGGAGCATGTTGTGCTTTCAATCTCCCCCTTTTTGGTAATTGATGACAACATACAATCAAAGCTTCAAATAAAGAAATGCATGGTTATAATGAAGACTTTGAGAGACACATGACTTAGACTTGCTCCCCCTAAATGTGTGCAGTCCTTTAAAGGATAGTTGCTTTGGAATGCATGGACACACATATGGATGAAGGGATATAAAAAGTCATGTATATCTTGGCTATGTGCATCAAATATATATGAATGAGGTGTATCCTTGTTCAAGACTTCACTCTTGCAAACAATATGTGCAAGAAGCAAGAGATCATCTTGATCAAGGGTATGATGCATATACTTACCTTGAGTTCTTGAGCATTCTAGTAGTAGAAACACACTTGAGAAAACAATGTTAGAAAACACAAGAGTATTCTACCAATCAAAGGCAATAGAACTCAAAAGTGCTAAGATATGGAGAACATATAGAAGATAGTGATCATTAAGATTGATATGTCTCCAAGATCATTAGAATTTTCTTCTCCTGAATATGAAGATGGTAAATTATCCTCTCCCCCTGAATCTCAGCATGTAGATATTGGGATTGGATAAGATGAGAAATTTGATATTCTCACCTTGATGTTGATTCTCCCCCTTGATCATATCTCCCCCTTTGCATAAGCATGTATCTCCCCTTTAGCATGAAGCTTTGTTTCTCTCCCCCTTTGGCATTAATTTCCAAAAGGATCAAAAACAGGGATAGATACAGGGATCATTGATTGAGAAGGGATCCTTGAGAACAAGGGTCACTGAATGTAGAGTTCATAGAAATGAAAGCTGAGGGAATCAGAAAAAAAAATTCTCTCCCTTTGAGATGTTGTAAGACTTTGTTATTCTCCCCCTTCTTCCTTTGAGTCAGGGATCCTTGAATAAAGAAATTCTCATCCTAAGATTATCTTTTGTTATTCTCCCCCGTTTTTTAACGGGATCATCGAAGTAACAGAAGTATTACAAGAAAGATCACTAAGAAAACACAGAATTGCAAATATGAACACAAATGAGATAGGATGCAAATCGGTGGTTCCGAGATGAACTGATCGGTGATACCGAAATCTTAAGGTGCAGCATATCTGCGAATTCGGTAGGACCGAGATGTTTGTATCGGTGGCACCGATGTAGAAACAGAATAAAGGACCAAGTTTCTGTTTTCAAGGCGTCAACAGAGAATTTTTTTTTCCAAAGGGAATGCAAAAGTCTTTACAGAAAAATATCAACTAGAGAAGATTTGAGTGGTTTCAAGAAATCTTTGCAAAATAGAAAATGAACCATCCAAAATTCTTAACTAGATGATGGGCGGTGACTAGGTCACCTATATTAGAGTATATTGACATAGGGGCCAAGCAAGAACACTTGATCATAGGTCATACTCTACGTTAAGCTCAAAATGGGGTTACCATTTTTCGATTAAGCATTTTGATGTCATCATATCACTTGAGTTGCCTTAGCTCATGACTTGGAGTAAAGCCTTTTCAAGGATATGAGTACATACCTTTGAGTGATGTTGATGACGTGGCTTGTAGGTGAACTTGTTGAGGATGCTCGAGGTTGATGAAGATCATCTTGAGTTGGGGCAATCCTTCTCGTTTGAGTACACTTGTCACCTACATAGGTTAGTCATACAAGGAAGAGCAATAGATATATCCATTTGACATGATACCAAGAGAGATTTAGCAATGATCACATCAAGTATATGTCAAGGATATGTTTGAGGTGTCTTCTTCCTTCCATCATCAAGAGGGGTTGTGGATACTTGGTCATGACTAGAGTGCTTATGATTGGAGTTGATGGCATTCTTGTGGAATGAAAAACTTCCAAGTACCTACAAAAGATTAGATGCAATACAAGGGAGCATAGAATTCCATGGCATAGGATAACATGTTAGAAATATCATGGAAGTATCAAGAAAGCTCATGCCCTTGCATGCAACCGAGTGAGACTAGCTCAAATTTGAAGCATCAATGATGTTCAACTCACTCCTCAAATAACAAAATATTTTCTCATCAAGTGTCTTGGTAAAGATATCGGCCAATTGCTTGTTGGTGCGAACATGCTTAAGATTAATATCTCCTTTGGCAACATGATCACGAATGAAATGATGTCTAACTTGAATATGTTTAGTTCGAGAGTGTTGCACAGGATTATAACCAATTTTAACAGCACTTTCATTGTCACAAAGTAATGGAACATTTCTAACATGGATTCCATAATCCTTAAGCGTTTGTGTCATCCATAGTAATTGAGCACAACAAGATCCAGCAGCAATATACTCAGCTTCGGCAGTAGATAGAGATACCGAGTTTTGTTTCTTGGAGGACCAAGACACAAGAGATCTACCCAAAAATTGACAAGTACCCGAAGTGGATTTTCTATCAACCTTGTCACCGGCAGTCCGAATCGGAATAGCCAACAAGATTAAAAGAAGATCCCTTGGGATACCAAATGCCAAAGTTTGGTGTTTGTATCAAATATCTCACAATACGTTTCACGGATAAAAGATGACACTCTTTAGGTGCAGCTTGATATCTAGCACACATGCAAACACTAAGCATAATATCGGGACGAGAGGCACATAGATATAGCAATGAACCAATCATAGATCGATAAACTTTTTGATCAACCGGTTCATCCTCCTTGGTAAGATCAACATGTCCACTAGTAGGCATGGGGGTTTTCATACCTTTGCACTCTTGCATGTTGAACTTATTGATCAAGTCCTTGGTATACTTAGTTTGAGAGATGAAAGTTCCTTCTTTCGATTGCTTGATTTGCAGGCCAAGAAAGAATTTCAGCTCACACATCATAGACATCTCATACTTCTCGGACATCAACCTTCCAAATCTTTCACTAAATTGAGGGTTAGTGGAACCAAAGATAATATCATCCACATAGATTTGGCATACAAATAATTCACCATTAACTCTCTTAGTGAACAAGGTTGCATCAATTTTACCAATTTCAAAACCTTTGTCAATGAGAAACTTCGTTAAGCATTTGTACCAAGCACGAGAGGCTTGCTTAAGACCATAAAGGGCTTTACGAAGCTTGTAAACATGATTAGGTTTCTTAGGATTCACAAAACCAGGTGGTTGCTTAACATAGACTTCTTCAATCTCACCATTTAAAAAGGCACTTTTGATGTCCATTTGATAAAGCGTGATATCATGGTGATTAGCATAAGCAAGAAGAATGCGAATAGCTTCAAGTCTAGCGACGGGTGCATAGGTCTCACCGTCGTCCATACCTTCGACTTGCGTATATCCTTGGGCTACGAGGCGAGCCTTGTTGTGCACGACTTGACCGTCTTCATCTTGCTTGTTCCGAAACACCCATTTGGTTCCGATGATGTTTTGCTCATCCTTGGGCTTCTCCACGAGTGTCCACACTTCGTTCCTCTCGAAGTTGTGAAGCTCTTCATGCATTGCGTTCACCCAATCAACATCTTCTAGAGCTTGTTCTACCTTCAAGGGCTCAATGCTAGAGATGAAAGAATAATGCTCACAAAAGTTGGCTAGGCGAGTTTTAGAGCGAGTGATTCTCCCTGTTTGTATATCACCAAATATTTGGTTTAGGGGATGGTTCTTGGTCACTTGAGCTCGAACTCGGGTCAGCTTCCGATTGTTGGATGGTGGAGCATCTTCTTCATCATCATCTCCTTCATCTTCGTTGTTGTTGAAGGTGTCGTTCCCTTGAGGTGGTAGTGAAGGAGGTTGTGGTGGATCTTCATGATGCACTTCCTCCTCTTCATCATCTTGTCGTGTACCGCTTGTGGATGCATCCATGTCATGTTGTGGTTCACCTTGACGTGAAGTAGGGGCTTCCACTTGAGTTGATGAAGTACTTACCTTCACTTCCATGGGACGAATCTTGCCGATGGGCAAGTCTTGGATAGCTTCCGAAGGGTCCTTATCACCTACATCATTTGGCAATTGTTCGACTTGCGAACCATTAGATTCATCAAAGCCAACCTTTAGAAGATTTAGCAATTAAGCAAGTGCGAGGTTTGGATCTCTTAGTGAAGTCAACAATGTATAGATCACCTCTACGGAAACCGGTAAAGACCATTTTATGATTATCTTGACGAAACACTTGGCAATCTACTTTCGTGAATAGCACATTAAAACCAAAGTCGGCAAGTCTAGATACGGAAAGAAGATTGTAGCCAAGAGATTCAACAAGCATAACATTTTGGATAGAGCTATCATGGGATATGGCCACCTTACCAAGACCAAGTACCTTACCCTTGGAGTTGTCTCCAAACGTTATGTACCTTCGCGGTCCATGGTTTGGTGTGATCTCATCAAACATCTCTCTATCTCCGGTCATATGATCGGTACATCCGCTATCGAGAATCCATTCTTTTCCTCCGGACATGTAATCCTTGAAGTTTGCCATGAGACTTAGATTCTTCATGATCTTCTCATACTCGATGTCGAACAGCTCATCTTCATCATAGTAGCCATGTTCCACATTGTCATCATCAAGTGAGAAATCCTCGTCATAAAGAACAAGAGATTTGTTAGGATTGTGATCATGACAATGTTCAAGTTTATGAATGCGAAGGGCCTCTATAATGATATTGTTGATAGTAGTGACATCTTCTTTAGCACGCATGAGGTCTCTAAGCTCAAATAGACAATCATCAAACTTAGAATCGCTAGGCATCATTTTGTGGAAGGCAATAGTTTTATGAAGAATTTCATCAAGATTACTCAATGAATAATTTGGATATCGTTTCTCCAAATCATTCCACAAAGTGTAAGCACAAGCAAAATTCTTCATTTGATTAAGCACATTTCTAGGTAAAGCTCTAACAATAAGATTGACAGTTCTAAGATTGCATAGTATATCAATTTCCTCTTCGTGTGTGGGATGCAACGGGTCAATGGGAGGTACATAGGGGCCCTTGACATACTTGCTCAATTGAAATTCATTAAACAGCTCAAGCATCAAGGTTTTCCATTGACTATAGTACTCTCCATCAAGGATAGGCACTCTACAACTCAAACTCCCTATACTAGACACATCCATCTTCCTCCTCGGTGATTAAACCGAAGCAATGGAGACCAAAGCTCTGATACCAATTGAGGGATCACTAGAAGAGTGTCTAGAGGGGGGGGGGTGAATAGACTACTAGTAGGAATTTAAAACCTAACCTTTTCCCAAGTTAATTGGTTGGCAGATATTAACAGATTTAGCAAATCTAGCAAGTCTATATACCCTACACATGCATGTCAACAAATATGGCAGCGGAAAGTAAAGACATTGCACATGAAGTAAAGAGTTGAGATAAGGAGATCAAACGCAATTGGAGACGCAAGGATTTTTTTCCCGTGGTTCCGATAGGTGGTGCTATCGTACATCCACGTTTATGGAGTCTTCAACCCACGGAGGGTAACGGTCGCGAGAGTCCACGGAGGGCTCCACCCATAAGGGTCCACGAAGTAGCAACCTTGACTATTCCATAACGGCTTCCGTCCACGAAGGACTAGCCTCACTATGGGTAGATCTTCACGAAGTAGGCGATCTCCTTGCCCTTACAAACTTCTTGGTTCACTCCACAACACGAAGTAGGAGGCTCCCAAGCGACACCTAACCAATCTAGGAGGCACCACCCTCCAAAAGGTAATAGGCTCGGTAATGACGGTGAACTCCTTGCTCTTGTGCTTCAAGATGATAGACTCCTCAACACACAATCACTCTTTCACAGATTTGGCTTGGTGGAAGAGATGGGATTGGTGGAAAGCAACTTGGGGAGGCTAGAAAGCAAGATACGTATGGTTGGATTGGAAGATCTTGACCTCAACACAAGAATAGGTGGTTCTGTCTCAGAAAACTGGATGGGGGCAAGTATGGAATAGTTCTGAGTGCTTCTCTTTCGAGTAGGTGGTGGTGGAGGGGTATATATAGGCATCCCCAAAAATCCAACCGTTATACACAAAATGACCAACTCGGTGACACCGATGTGTTAATCTCGGTGGTACCGAAGTGACCAAAAGGTGGCAACTTTTGAATCTCGGTGAGACCGATATAGGAAACTCGGTTGCACCGATAAGGTGACCAACGGTCAGATTGACAATCTCGGTGACGCCGATCCAACAATCTCGGTTGTACCGATATTGTGAATTTGCATAACAGAAAGTTGGCAACCTAAACTCGGTGGCACCGGTATGGAATCGGTTGCACCGAAGTGGCTAGGGTTTGGCTGAGTCTATCTGAGGTTTAGAATCGATGGCACCAGAATGGAAATGTTGGTTGCACCGAATTTGAATATATGGCTTTGGACAGACTTTGGTGGGAGAGCTTGTGGGTGTTTTTGGTGACTATCACTTGTGCACGTTTGAGCATTTTGTTCACCAACAAAACCTTACCCCCTTTTAATAGTATTGGCTTTCCTATGGACTCAAAGTGATTTCTCACAAATGTAAAATGTAGAGTCCTCTTGCTTGAAGCTTTGCCAATCCATTTCCTTGCATCTTGGGGTATCTCCACACAGTCTTTTGCCAACCCTTTTTCTCCATGGACTATTATCTGAAATACACTAGATAAAAGTATTAGTCCAAGATACAATGTATGTTGTCATGAATTATCAAAACCACCAAGGGAGCATGTTGTGCTTTCACTGCCTCTACTGCAACTTCCACTCATGTACAGTCTTCCCAAGCTCATGAAGTGGAGGTAGAGCAGATGCTTGATCCCAAGTATAAGGACATGATCTTCTTCAACTGTGGGGGTCCTGGTCATTATGTGGGGAATTGTGTCAAGCCAAAGTCTTATTTGATATGTCAACAGAACCACAATGTCAACAACTGTGCTGCTTTGTCAAAAATTCAACCTACTGCTGCTTTCCTTGGCAGTGGAGCAAGGGGTGTCGGTGCATTAGGAATGGGGTACCCAGTGCCCCTGACTTATGCACAGACAGTAGTAGCAGAACTCCGTCAAAACACCAATCCAAGCCAGAGAAGCCGCTCTACAAGAGATCAAGGAGCGCATCAAGAAGATGAAGCCAACGTACAAGACCAAGACCCCGACAGGAGCAGCCTATGCTGGCTTGCAACACCGGCAAGGATGATGCAACGACCCAGGACGGGCCCGAGCCGCGCCAGTCGCGCCCTGATACGTCTCCAACGTATCTATAATTTTTGCTTGTTCCATGCTGTTATATTATCATTCTTGGATGTTTTACAATCATTTTATTACAACTTTATATCATTTTTTGGGACTAACCTATTGACATAGTGCCAAAGTGCCAGTTGCTGTTTTTGCTTGTTTTTTACTTCGCAGAAAATCAGTACCAAACGGAGACAAAACACTGTGGGGATTTTTGTGGATTTTTAACGGACCATAAGAAAGAAGATGGGCCAAAGAACACCAGAAGAGGGGGCCCAGGCTGGCCAGCACCCACCAGGGCGCGCTGAGGCCCCCTGGCGTGGCCTGGTGGGGGCTGGGCGCCTCGGGCACCCCCTCAACCGACTATCGTGCCTATAAATTCCCAGGAAATCCAAAAACCCTAGAGGAGTCGACGAAACACAATTCCAACCGCCGCAAGTTCCAGAACCTCGAGATCCAATCTAAACACCATGACGGAGGGGTTCATCTTCCTCATAGGTGCCTCTTTGATGATGCGTGAGTAGTCCACCATAGACCTTCGGGTCCGTAGGCAGTAGCTAGATGGCTTATTCTCTCTCTCTCTCTTATGATTCTCAATGGTCTCTTGGAGATCTATTTGATGTAAACTTTTGCGGTGTGTTTGCTGGGATCCGATGAATTTTGAGTTCATGATCAGTTTCTATCCATGAATATTATTTGAGTCTTCTTTGATCTCTTATATGCATGATTGCTTATAGCATCGTATTTCTTCTTCGAATCTTTGGTTTAGTTAGGCCAACTAGATCGATTTTTCTTGCCATGGGAAGAGGTGCTTTGTGATGGGTTCGATCTTGCGGTGTTCTTTCCCAGTGACAGAAGGGGCAGCAAGACACGCATGTATCGTTGCTATTAAGGATAACAAGATGGGGTCTATTCCTACATGAATAGATCTTGTCTACATCATGTCATCGTTCTTATTGCATTACTCCGTTTTTTCATGAACTTAATACACTAGATGCATGGTGGATAGCGGTCGATGTGTGGAGTAATAGAGGTAGATGCAGGCAGGAGTCGGTCTATCTATTTTGGACGTGATGCCTATATAATGATCATCGCCTTGGATATCGTCATGACTATTCGATTTTCTATCAATTGCCCAACAGTAATTTGTTCACCCACCGTGCACTATACTCATGAGAGAAGCCACCAGTGAACCCTACGGCGCTCGGGTCTACTTTTACATCATATTGCTTTCCGATCTACGTTTTTGCAATCTTTGCTTTCAGATCTACAAAACCAAAAAAACCAAAAATATATTGCTGCATATTTGCTCTTTTTATTTGTGTTCTTGAGAGATCTATCTCTCCTATCTATCACTACCTAATCTATCTTTTTACCGTAGAGAGATTGACAACCTCTCTTTCGCCTCGGGTTGCAAGTATTTGTTGTTTGTGTGCAGGTGCTGCTTATTGGGTGGTGGTGATCCTCCTACTGGTTCGATAACCTTGGTTTCATAACTGAGGGAAATATTTACCGTCGCTGTGCTGCATCATCCCTTCCTCTTTGGGGAAATACCGACAAAGTCCAAGCCACGTCATGGCCCCGCTGACCGCCGGGGACCGAAGCGCACACACCTTCAAGAAGACCCGGCAAGCCGTCCCCCGGCAGGCGCGAGCCAAACAGCCACCACTCCACCGCATCACAATGCTAGTCAGTTGTCGATGTGGTGTCGAGCCCTCAGATGGCTAAGTGGCTCTCGCTAAGCACGTGGCGACACACCGGAAGACAGATTATGCCTAGTTGACACCCGTCCAGAGGCGTGCTAAGACACTAAGCAACAAGCAGCCAAGCGGTGGTAGAAGCTTGCCGGGGATGCGCCCCCACACGCCACCTAGGCTAGCATTTATGGCATTTTGTCCTAAGTGCCAGAGTTAGGTATGATAGCACCATTAGCTATCTAATCACTAGATAATGTCTGTTTTGCCACTGTGGTCGCCCCTTGACCTATAAAAGGAGGCCCGAGGCAACCTAGCTCAAGATTCGGACCCTGGGACACTTGTACTCACGTAGCAGCTCCCCCGAAGGCAACCTTGTCGGGTTTGAGCGTTGCGTGAGCTTCGTGTTCCTCTGATCAATCCACCAAAGTAGGAGTAGGGTTTTACGCTTCTCAGCGGCCCGAACCTGGGTAAAACACCAGTGTCCCATCGTCGTGCTGTTTCATTACTTCTGCTCTTTGTGCAACGTCACCTTTCCCGCCGAACCACAAAGGGACTCAAGGTCCCATAGGTGATCGTGTGCATCGTGCCCCGACATCTTTGGCACGCCAGGTAGGGGGCATCATTTGCGTGAACCTGAGTTCGTGAGCAGCACGTCGATCTTCATCGCCATCTTCTTCATCCATGGCTCCCAAGAAGAAGACCGGCGCGACTGCGCATCCTTCCACTTCAAAGGCCCCCACGCACGCAGCTGCAGACGCCGTTGGTGCCGTGGTGGCGACAAGTGAGGTGGGCGTCGTGGGCGACATGACCGGCGCAGGCGGCGCCAACGTCGTGTCCCCCGCGGCCGAAGCTAGAGCGAGGAACGCCGAAGGGGAGCAGCAGCAGCAACATCCTGGCGAGCTCGGCCCTGGAGCCGCGGGAGGAGAAAACGTTCATCCTCCGCCTCCCCGCCGCACTGGTGGCCGCGGCCGTAATAGCGGCGCCCAATCTGGGGCAAACCGTGATCCTCCAGCTGCGCCCATCGCAGGCGCAGCTGCTGGGCACGCGCCTCGTCCAGAGCAAGACGGAGCGCCAAGCGGGGCCGTGGACCCACAAGCTCGACCTCCTCCTCGTCAGACCGCCTCGGCGACTGGTGCGCGGCAGCAAGGACGCAGCGACGCTCCGCATGGTTCCACCAGGAGTCGAGTGACATCGCGGTCCGCCTCCTTAACCATGCCGGCCACCATAGCGGAAGCAATGGCGCGGGCCCATCTGCTGCTAAACTTTCCATCGGCGGCCGACAAGTTGGACGAGTGGAGAGCCACCATCCAGAGTTTGATCGGTTTCGTCGAAGCCAGCAAATCACAGCAAGCAGAGTGATGTCTACTACGCAACCTTCTTCTTGTAGACTCGTGTTGGGCCTCCAAGCGCAGAGTTTTGTAGGACAGTAGCAAATTTCCCTCAAGTGGATGACCTAAGGTTTATCAATCCGTGGGAGGCGTAGGATGAAGATGGTCTCTCTCAAACAACCCTGCAACCAAATAACAAAGAGTCTCTTGTGTCCCCAACACACCCAATACAATGGTAAATTGTATAGATGCACTAGTTCGGCGAAGAGATGGTGATACAAGTGCAATGTGGATGGTAGATATAGGTTTTTGTAATCTGAAAATATAAAAACAGCAAGGTAACTAATGGTAAAAGTGAGCACAAACGGTATTGCAATGCTTAGAAACAAGGCCTAGGGTTCATACTTTCACTAGTGCAAGTTCTCTCAACAATACTGACATAGTTGAATCATATGTAAATCCCTCACGTGCGACAAAGAGTTCACTCCAAAGTCACAAATAGCGGAGAACAAACAAAGAAATTATTGTAGTGTACGAAACCACCTCAAAGTTATCTTTTCCGATCAATCTTATGAGCTATCCCTATAAGTGTCACGAACAGCCCTAGAGTTCGTACTAAAATAACACCTTAAGATACACATCAACCAAAACCCTAATGTCACCTAGATACTCCAATGTCACCACGAGTACCCATGGGCTTGATTATACGATATGCATCACACAATTTCAGATTCATCATGTTCAATCCAACACAAAGAACTTCAAAGAGTGCCCCAAAGTTTCTACCGGAGAGTCAAGACGAAAACATGTGCCAACCCCTATGCATAGATTCCCAAGGTCACGGAACCCGCAAGTTGATCACCAAAACATACATCAAGTGGATCAATAGAACATCCCATTGTCACCACGGATATCCCATCGCAAGACATACATCAAGTGTCCTCAAATTATTTAAAGACTCAATCCGATAAGAAAACTTCAAAGGGAAAACTCAATTCATCATAAGAAGATAGAGAGGGGAAAATTACATATGATTCATCTATATTAATAAAGCTCGCGGTACATCAAGATCGTGTCATCTCAAGAACACGAGAGAGAGAGAGATCAAACACATAGCTACTGGTACATACCCTCAGCCCCGAGGGTGAACTACTCCCTCCTCGTCATGGAGACCGCCGGGATGATGAAGATGGCCTCCGGTGATGGTTTCCCCCTCCGGCAGGGTGCTGGATCGGGCTCTCGATTGTTTTTTCGTGGCAACAGAGGCTTGCGGCGGCGGAACTCCCGATCTAGGTTTCTTTCTGGGGGTTTTGGTATTTATAGTAATTTTTGGCGTTGGAAACAAGTCAAGGGGGGCCACTAGGCGGCGACAAGCCAGGAGGGCGCGCCCTAGGGGGGGGGGGGCGCCCTGCAGGCTTATGGTGGCCTCGTGGCTCTTCTGGCCCAACTCCAAAGCTTCGGGGGTCTCTTTTGGTCCATAAAAAATCACCGTAAATTTTCAGCCCATTCCGAGAACTTTTATTTCTGCACAAAAAACGACACCATGGTAGTTCTGCTGAAAACAACGTCAGTCCGGGTTAGTTCTAATAAAATCATACCAAAATCATATAGAATTATTGTAAACATGGCATGAATACTTCATAAATTATAGATACGTTGGAGACGTATCAACATCCCCAAGCTTAATTCCTGCTCGTCCTTGAGTAGGTAAATGATAAAAGAAATAATTTATGAAGTGTGAATGCTAGCAAGTGCACAAGGTTGACCAATGATAATTCCAATCACTTTTTCTAGCATCAATATAAACCATAAACAGTAGCTCATCTCATAAAACTTCTCATGATCAAGTAACAAGCTATTCACATGTTAAAGTATAGACCAGAAAGTTTCTTGAAAACTAACAAACCATATTCCTAGGCATCGAACAATTGCAATTCATCTTATTTCCAGGAAGGGTCTATGTAAGAGCTTTGATTTGGCAAATTCCACATACTCAACTATCATATAGTCTTCCATGATTATTGACACTCAAAGCATATTTTTAGAACAAATAGCATCCATCGAACACAGAGAAAGATAGGGGCTTAATGTTTCGCCTCCCAAATTATTTATCATATAGATAATTGTCAACAATAATAATTCACGATCAAATATATTTGTGTGGATATATATGTCTAGATCATTCCCCAACACATGACGCTTGCCAAGAGAAAAAGGCGAAATATAGGAAGTGGTGAAGATCACCATGACTCTTGCATAAAGGTAAGTACTAGAAAGTAAAAGATAGGCCCTTCGCAAAGGGAAGCATTGATTTGCAAAGGTGCCAGAGCTCGAGCTTTTAAAACAGAGATGAATAATAATTTTGAGCGGTATGCTTTCATTGTCAACATAACAACCGAGAGATCTCGGTATCTTCCATGCTAGATACATTATAGGCGGTTCCCAAACAGAATGGTAAAGTTTTTTACTCCCCGTCCACCAATCAATCACACTCCACGGCGAGCCGAATCCACGGGTACCGTCCATACAAACAACAATCTTGGGGGAGTTTTGTTTCATTATATTTTGATTTGATTTTTGAGCATGGAACTGGGCATCCCGAATACCAGCCACTTTTTCGTGAATGATAGTGAATCAACACATATCGTGAGAATAACCCACCTAGCATGGAAGATACTGACATCCCCTAGTCACTATATGAGCGATTCGGGCATACAAAACAGAATATCATTTGAAGGTTTAGAGTTTGGCACATGCAAATTTACTTGGAACGGCAGGTAAATACCGCATATAGGTAGGTATGGTGGACTCATATGGAACAACTTTGGGTTTAAGGGTGTTTGGATGCACAAGTAGTATTTCTACTTGGTGCGGAAGTTTTGGCTAGTATGAGGTGGAAGCAAGCACCACATGTTGGAGGATCCATAACAATATAACTTCTATACAAATATACCCAAACATAACTCATTAAGTTGTCTTCCTTGTCCAATTTTAACTAATTTGCTCAAGTTTGAAAATAATTAATGAGCTCACAATCATAGAAGATGTCCAAGATAGTATATTTATATGTGGAATCTCTCTTCCTTCAATATTCTTTCATGAATTGTTCAAGTGACCAATGCGGTGTTTGCTAACTTTCAATAAATTTTACCACCTATACTTATTATGTGTGAAGTCATTACTCCCCATGGGATATGTATATGAAGCATATTTAATTTCAGATTTATGATATTCAATTCATTCAACCATTTACTCATAGGATATAAGTGAAGCACGAGAGTGAATGACAAACTACACCAAAAAGATATAAGTGAAGATCAATGAGTAGCCAACGATTAAATAACTATATGAAGACTCTCTCATCTAAGAATTTCATATCTTAAGCATTTTATTAAACAGCAAGCAAAAGAAAAATAGCACTCCAAGAATAGCACGCATCATGTGAAAGAATAAAAATTTAGGCTCAACATAGGCTAACCGATAATTGTTGATGAAGAGAGGTGGGATGCGTAGCATCCCCAAGCTTAGATGCTTGAGACTTCTTGAAATATTTACTTGGGGTGCCTTGGGCATCCCCAAGCTTGAGCTTTTGTATCTCGTTCAATCCTCTCATATCATGGTTTCACCTATTCTCAAAAACTTCATCCACACAAAACTCGAAAAGAACTCGTGAGATAGGTTAGTACACATAATAATAAATCAACACTTCATGTACTGCCAAGACAAGTTGCACAATAATTATCAAACATCATCTACTGTTTACTATCATTTCCACAATTTATATCTTCCAATATAGGCTATGGAAACTATAGGATAAGTAGATAACAAAACTATGACAGCAATCTGTCCAAACAGAACAGCCTGTAGAAATTTATGAAAACAGTGTACTTATATAACTTAAATAATTATGAAAATTTATGACATGCTAAATAATTTATATGAAAACACCGTGTAAAAATTTCAGAAACGTTCCACGTTCCAGTAAAATATGAAAATTCAAACACTAAAGCAAAAGTTTCTGTTTTTACACAGCACACATCAAAACATGCAATGCAAGCATCCTAAGACAATTCTTGGAACTTTTTATTGAAAAAAAAGATTATGAATAACACCTAACAGAAAATAACAAAATATAATGACGATCCAAGCAAAGCACATATTATGTGACGAATAAAAATATAGCTCTAAGTAAGATATAGCGATAATGTTGTAGACGAAAGAGGGGATGCCTTCCGGGGCATCCCCAAGCTTAGACGCTTGAGTCTTCCTTGAATATTACCTTGGGGGTGCCTTGGGAATCCCCAAGCTTAGGTTCTTGTCACTCCTTATTCTCCTCATATCGGTGTCTCACCCAATACTTGAAAACTTCAATCACACAAAACTTAACGGAACTTCGTGAGAAGGGTTAGTGTAATAAAGATAAATCATTCACTTAGGTACTGTCAAGACAAGATTCATAATTGTTCCCACATGATACCTACTGTATTATATCATTCCCATAATTTATATCACTCAATATAAGTTATAGAAACACTAAAACAAGTAAACTATGCATGCAAAACAGAATCTGTCAAAAACAGAACAGTCTGTGAAGATCTGTAGCGTAACCATACTTCCCTGTCTCTTAAAATTCTGAAAAATTAGGACAACCTGAATAATTTGTATATCAAGACTGTGTAAAAATTTCAGATCATTATCACGTGCAGTAAAAAATTAAAAATCCTGTACTGGAGTCAAAAGTTTCTGTTTTGGTTCAGCATCAATTCTACTCATCTTGTGAGTCATCCCAAAGGCTTTACTTGGCACTTTATTGAGACAAAAGCTATAAAACATGATTAATACAGTATCTTAATCATGTGAACACACTAAAACAGTAAGGATAATTATTGGGTTGTCTCCCAACAAGTGCTTTTCTTTAGTGCCTTTTAGCTAGGCATGATGATTTCAATGATGCTCACATAAAAGATAAGAATTGAAACATGCAAGAGAGCATCATGAAGCATATGACTAGCACATTTAAGCCTAACCCACTTACTATGCATAGGGATTTTGTGAGCAAACAACTTATGGGAACAAGAATCAACTAGCATAGGAAGGTAAAACAAGCAAAACTTCAAGATTTTCAACACATAGAGAGGAAACTTTATATTATTGCAATTCCTACAAGCATATACTCCTCCCTCATAATAATTTTCAGTAGCATCATGAATGAATTGAACAATATAACTATCACATAAAGCATTCTTTCATGATTCATAAGCATAGAAAATTTGTCACTCTCCACATAAGCAGTTTTCTTCTCATTCATAATAGTGGGAGCAAACTCAACAAAATAAATATCATGAGACACTTGATTGACATAACCACATTCAATATTAAAATCATGATGACAAGTTTCATGGTTACTATCACTCTCTATAGCATACATGTCATCATCATAATCATCATAAATAGGAGGCATGCCATCATCATAACAAACTTGCTCATCAAAACTTGGGGGACTAAAAATATCATCTTCATTAAGCATAGCATCCCCAAGCTTGTGGCTTTGCATATCATTAGCATCATGGATATTCAGAGAATTCATACTAGCAATATTGCAATCATGCTCATCATTCAAGGAATTCTCATTAAGTATTTTCATAAATTCTTCCTCTACCAATTGAGCACAATTTTCCAAACCATCATTTTCACGAAAGACATTAAAAAGACGAACCAATTGATGCAACCTAAACTCCATTTTTTAGTTTTCTTTTATGAAACCAAACTAGTGAAAATAAAGAAACTAAAAGATTCAATTGCAAGATCTAAAGATATACCTTCAAGCACTCACCTCCCCAGCAACGGCGCCAGAAAAGAGCTTGATGTCTACTACACAACCTTCTTTTTGTAGACTCGTGTTGGGCCTCCAAGCGCAGAGTTTTGTAGGACAGTAGCAAATTTCCCTCAAGTGGATGACCTAAGGTTTATCAATCCGTGGGAGGCGTAGGATGAAGATGGTCTCTCTCAAACAACCCTGCAACCAAATAACAAAGAGTCTCTTGTGTCCCCAACACACCCAATACAATGGTAAATTGTATAGATGCACTAGTTCGGCGAAGAGATGGTGATACAAGTGCAATGTGGATGGTAGATATAGGTTTTTGTAATCTGAAAATATAAAAACAGCAAGGTAACTAATGGTAAAAGTGAGCACAAACGGTATTGCAATGCTTAGAAACAAGGCCTAGGGTTCATACTTTCACTAGTGCAAGTTCTCTCAACAATACTGACATAGTTGAATCATATGTAAATCCCTCACGTGCGACAAAGAGTTCACTCCAAAGTCACAAATAGCAGAGAACAAACGAAGAAATTATTGTAGGGTACGAAACCACCTCAAAGTTATCTTTTCCGATCAATCTTATGAGCTATCCCTATAAGTGTCACGAACAGCCCTAGAGTTCGTACTAAAATAACACCTTAAGATACACATCAACCAAAACCCTAATGTCACCTAGATACTCCAATGTCACCACGAGTACCCATGGGCTTGATTATACGATATGCATCACACAATTTTAGATTCATCATGTTCAATCCAACACAAAGAACTTCAAAGAGTGCCCCAAAGTTTCTACCGGAGAGTCAAGACGAAAACATGTGCCAACCCCTATGCATAGATTCCCAAGGTCACGGAACCTGCAAGTTGATCACCAAAACATACATCAAGTGGATCAATAGAACATCCCATTGTCACCACGGATATCCCATCGCAAGACATACATCAAGTGTCCTCAAATTATTTAAAGACTCAATCCGATAAGAAAACTTCAAAGGGAAAACTCAATTCATCACAAGAAGATAGAGAGGGGAAAACTCCATATGATTCATCTATATTAATAAAGCTCGCGGTACATCAAGATCGTGTCATCTCAAGAACACGAGAGAGAGAGATCAAACACATAGCTACTGGTACATACCCTCAGCCCCGAGGGTGAACTACTCCCTCCTCGTCATGGAGACCGCCGGGATGATGAAGATGGCCTCCGGTGATGGTTTCCCCCTCCGGCAGGGTGCCGGAACGGGCTCCCGATTGGTTTTTCGTGGCAACAGAGGCTTGCGGCGGCGGAACTCCCGATCTAGGTTTCTTTCTAGGGGTTTTGGTATTTATAGGAATTTTTGGCGTCGGAAACAAGTCAAGGGGGGCCACGAGGCGGCGACAAGCTAGGAGGGCGCGCCCTAGGGGGGGGCGCCCTGCAGGCTTATGGTGGCCTCGTGGCTCTTCTGGCCCAACTCCAATGCTTCGGGGGTCTCTTTTGGTCCATAAAAAATCACCGTAAATTTTCAGCCCATTCCGAGAACTTTTATTTCTGCACAAAAAACGACACCATGGTAGTTCTGCTGAAAACAGCGTCAGTCCGGGTTAGTTCTAATAAAATCATACCAAAATCATATAGAATTATGGTAAACATGGCATGAATACTTCATAAATTATAGATACGTTGGGGACGTATCACAGAGTCATCAGGATACCCGTGGACGGCGACGGCGGCCCGGGCTGACGGTCGCGTCAAGGGGGCCGCGCCAACGGTGCAATCCCCTCCGCAACAATAGGCCCAGAGGCAGCCACGACAAGCTCCACATGCATACGACCCCGATGGGGCATCCATGGTCTCGTCCGGCTCGCACGATCACCGGGACCAGCGGCGTGTCTTGGACGACCGGCGGAGGGAAGCACACCGCCAATCCGACAGGCGCAACGGCCTAGATGCTGGCGACCCCGCGCCTAGTGTTGGCGGGTACCTGCCTTATGAGGTTGGGTGCCCTACCTTCACTCGCGAGAGTGATAAAAGTAGTGGTCTGATTAATCAACAAGTTACATTCATGTTCAATGATTGGATCAATCGACGGGGTCTGCTTGAGATTAATGTGGCTAACAGGAAGTATACTTGGTCTAATAATCAAAGTAACCATGTTTTTGCTGTTTCAGATAGAGTCTTCACTTCTGTGGATTGGGATGCTCATTTTCCTATGTCATCACCCTCTACTCTCCCTAGGGTGGGCAGTGATCATACCCCTCTGGTGATTGATACTGGAGCTAGGAAAATCTGCTGCCCCAAGATGTTTAGGTTTGAGAAATGGTGGCTTTGTCAACCTGGTTTCAACCACATTGTTGAGGAAGCCTGGTCTTCTGTTGGTTCTTCCAATGGTTCTGTGGACAATTGGATGACTAAGACTAGAAACCTCGGGAAAAAATTGAAAGGGTGGAGTATCAATTTAGAGGCAGCCATGAAGAAAAGGAAGAAATCTCTCCTTATGGAGTTTGATATGTTGGATGTGTTATCTGAATCACAACAGCTATATGTTGCTGATTTTGATAGAATGAAAGATATTAAAAGAGAACTTGATGATATTTGGAGAAAGGAAGAGACTGCCTTGTGGCAGAGATCTAGAGATAGGAAAATTCTAGAAGGTGATCGTAATAATGCTTACTTTCATGCTCTTGCTAATCATAGACATAGGAAAAACCACCTCTCTGAGCTGGTTGGTCCTGACGGAACTATGACCTCTACACAGGATATGTTAAGGGTAGCCACTGATTTCTATAAAGATCTTTTTGCCTTTGAACCTAAACCTGACATTCATTTGGGGGCTGGCTTTTGGTCAGAAAATGAATTAGTCTCTGACTCTGATAGAGATGAACTTGAAAAACCCTTTTCCGAAGTGGAAATTAAACAGGCAATCATGAGCTCTTATGCATGTGGAGCTCCTGGGCCAGATGGTCTTTCCTTTTTGTTCTATCAAAAATTCTGGGATGTTATCAAAAGTGATTTTATGTGGATGGTCAGAGATTTTGAAGTTGGGTCTTTAGATATCCATAGACTGAATTTTGCTATTATCACTCTTATCCCTAAAACCCCTCAAGCTAGGGAGATGAAGAATTTCAGACCCATTAGTTTGAGCAACTGTGCTATCAAGATTTTTTCCAAGGCCATGACTACAAGAGCCTCTCCCCTCTGTGACAAGCTCATTTCCATGAACCAATCTGCCTTTATTAAGGGGAGATTCATCTTGGAAAGTGTGGTGATGGCTCATGAAGTAATTCATGAGGTCCATAGATCTGGCTCTGGGGGTTTGATTTTGAAATTAGATTATGAGAAAGCTTATGATAGAGTTAGTTGGGATTTCCTTAAAGAGGTGCTCCTTTTTAGGGGCTTTGAGGAAAAATGGGTTAGTTGGGTATTTAGTACTTTGCACCAAGGGACCTTTCAGGTCAGGATCAATGACACCAATGGGGCACACTTTATAGGGGAAAAAGGCCTCAAGCAGGGTGACCCTCACTCACCTGTGCTTTTCAATTTAGTAGTTGATGTGTTTACCAAGATGCTGGCCAAAGCTGCTAGACATGATCTAACTGTTGGGTTGCTCCCCCATGTTATTCCTGGGGGTTGATACGTCTCCAACGTATCTCTAATTTTTGATTGTTCCATGCTATTATATTATCTTTCTAGGATACTTTTTGAGTAATTATTTACCAATTTATATTATTTTTGAGCACTAACCTATTGACCCAGTGCCTAGTGACAGTTCCTATTTTTTGTGTGTTTTTTGTTTCGCAGAAATTCCATATCAAACGAAGACCAAGCGCGATAAAAATCTACGGAGATTTTTTTGGAATATATGTGAATTTTGAGAGTCGGAATCAACGCAAGACGGTGCCCGAGGGAGGCACAAGCCAACAGGGCGCGACCCAGGGGGGCGCCCTGATGGCATATGCCTCCCCCTTAAGTCGGTTGGAGCTCTCCTTCCGCCGCAAGAAAGATATTTTCGCGATAAAAATCCCCTCAAAATTTCAGCCCGATCGGAGTTATGGATCTCCGGATATTTAAGAAACGGTGAAGGGGTCAGAAACTAGTCGCGAAAACAGAAGAGAAACAGAGAGAGATCCAATCTCGGAGGGGCTCCTTCCCTCCGGGATCCATGGTGGCCATGGACCAGAGGGGAAACCCTCCCCCCGCCTAGGGAGGAGACCAAGGAAGAAGAATAAGGAGGGGGCTCTCTCCCGGTGGCGCCGGAGCGCCGCCGGGGCATCCATCGTGACGGCGATCTACACCAACAACTTCACCGCCGTCACCACCAACTATATCCCCCTCTATGCAGTGGTGTAAACCCTCTTCTCCCCGTTGTAATATCTACTTAAACATGGTGCTTAATGCTATATATTATTATCCAATGATGTGTGGCTATCCTATGATGTTTGAGTAGATTTCTTTTGTCCTATGGGTTGATTGATGATCGTGATTGGTTTGATATGTATGTTCTATTTTGGTGTTGTCCTATGGTGCCCTCCGTGTTGCGCAAGCGTGTGGGATCCCCGCTGTAGGGTGTTGCAATATGTTCATGATTC
Source organism: Elymus sibiricus (assembly GCA_039707655.1). Classification (NCBI taxonomy): domain Eukaryota; kingdom Viridiplantae; phylum Streptophyta; class Magnoliopsida; order Poales; family Poaceae; genus Elymus; species Elymus sibiricus. Next base: position 85,007,696 of record CM077665.1, read on the forward strand.
GCTTATAGTGGGTGGCTAGAGTGACAGAAGCTTACACCTGAGTAAGGGGATTGTTTACGTATGGGATAAAGGGGACTTGATGTGTTAATGCTATGGTTGGGTTTAACTTAATGAATTTCTAGTAGTTGCGTACGCTTGCTAGAATTCCAATCATAAGTGCATATGATCCAAGTACGGAACGTATGTTAGCGTATGCCTCTCCCTCATATAAAACTGCAACAATGATACCGGTCTAGTTATCGACCGCCTAGGGACAAATCTTTCTCTTGCGTTACAAAAAAATCTTTCTACTAAAAAACTTACTTATTAATCTTTATCTAAACAGCCCCGAACTTTTATTTACTTGTTCTTTATTACCTTGCAAAACTACCTATTACTCCTACTAAGTACTTCTAGTTTCCTTCCTGCAAAGTAGTTTCATACTTGTTCTAGGTAAAGTAAACGTTAGCGTGCGTAGAGTTGTATCGGTGGTCGATAGAACTTGAGAGAATATTAATTATACCTTTAGCTCCTCGTTGGGTTCGACACTCTTACTTATCGAAAAAGTCTACAATGATCCCCTACACTTGTGGGTTATCAAGATCTTTTTCTGGCGCCGTTGCCGGGGAGCAATAGCGTAGTGGTTCATATTCTCGTGTGTGCTTGTTTGCTTTATCACTAAGTAATTTTTATTTTCTGTTATTAGTTGTCCTATTTTATGTTATTAGTTGTTTTCTATCTTTAGATATGGGTAGGAAACGCAAAATACCAAAAAAATTAGATGTACTTGCTGCTCCAAAAGTTGAGGAACCACTAGTGTTCCGTACTACCGAAGAATATTACTTGGATCATCTTTGATCCCTTTGTACTTGTGCTGAAACCCCAAATAGATAGTTGATGGAAAATCTTTAGATGGGCATGCTTATTTTGTGCGTCACCGGTTGTCTCAAAAAGGGAGAATTTTAAGCCATCAAATAAAATGTTTGATGTGCTATGCTTGGAATCTATGTGAAATTTATGATTCTACTTGTGTTCTGAAGAAACTAAAAAACACCTTCCCTACCAATGTCTGTTTAATGACAATGAAATAATATCTTCTTATGCCAAGGAGGCCTATTGTTGTTATGATGTTGAGCAAATTGAAGAATTTGTTTCTTTTAAGGGTGCATATGAAATTGCTTCTTTGATTGAAAAGTGTGATGCTACTCTTTAGAAATCTGAAAATTTTGCCGTACTCAAATATTGCTATGAAAACTATGCTTCTAATGCTTATGTTAAAGAATTTATTGAAAGAATTTATGCTGCCTTGGAAGATACTAATATTTTGCAGGAATCTATGGAAGAAGAAATTTCTGAAACTGTGAGCTCATTAGATGAAAAAGATGAGGAGGAGAGCGAAGAACAAAAGGAGGAAGAGCGGATTAGCTACCCATGCCCACCTTCTAATGAGAGTAACTCTTCCACTCATACATTTATTAATTTCCCTTCACACATACCGAAGGATGAATGCTATGATGATTGCTATGATCCCTTGGATTCGTTTGAAATATCCCTTTTTGATGAACTTGATGCTTGCTATGCTTGTGGCCATGATGCCAATATGAATTGTTCTTATGGAGATGAACTTGCTATAGTTCTATATGTTAAGCATGAAATGATTGCTATTGCACCCACACACGATAGTCCTATTATCTTTTTGAATTCTCCCAACTACACTATATCAGAGAAGTTTGCGCTTATTAAGGATTATTTGATGGGTTGCGTTTTACCACTACACATGATGATTTTGATGAATATAATATGCATGTGATTGCTGCTCCTACTTGAAATTATTATGAGAGAGGAACCAAATCTTCACCTCTCTATGTTTCCAATACGATAAAATTGCAAGAAACTACTTATGCTATGAATTGGCCTTTACTTTGTGTGAATGAATTGTTCTTGTATGACATGCCAATGCATAGGAAGAGAGTTAGACTTCGCTGTCACATGATATATATCACTTTGTGCTCATTACTTAATTACAAATAATTGTTAATTAAAATTGGCTTTGATATACCTTGGGATCCGGGTGGATCAATTACTTGAGCAATATATGCCTAGCTTAATGGCTTTAAACAAAGTTGTAGGATCGAAAGTATGTCTAGAGGGGGGGGGGGTGATTAGACTACTTGCCAAAATAAAATTTCTACCTTTTCCCAATTTTAAGTGTTGGTAGATTTTAGCAATGATAGCAAGTCAAGCACACCCTACACATGCATGTCTAAGAGTATAGCAGCGGAAAGTAAAGACAAGCATATGTAATAGAGGATAGGGAAGAAGATCAAACGCAATTTCGAGACACGAAGATTTTTCCCGTGGTTCCGATAGGTGGTGCTATCATACGTCCACGTTTATGGAGTCTTCAACCCACGGAGGGTAACGGTCGTGAGAGTCCACGGAGGGCTCCGCCCATAAGGGTCCACGAAGTAGCAACCTTGACTATTCCATAACGGCTTCCATCCATGAAGGACTAGCCTCACTATGGGTAGATCTTCACGAAGTAGGCAATCTCCTTGCCCTTACAAACTTCTTGGTTCAACTCCACAACACGAAGTAGGAGGCTCCCAACCGACACCTAACCAATCTAGGAGGCACCACCCTCCAAAAGGTAATAGGCTCGATGATGACGATGAACTCCTTGCTCTTGTGCTTCAAGATTATAGACTCCTCAACACACAATCACGCTCTCACAGATTTGGCTTTGGTGGAAGAGATTGATTGGGTGGAAAGCAACTTGGGGAGGCTAGAAATCAAGACTCATATGGTTGGAGTGGAATGGCTTGATCTCAACACATGAGTAGGTGGCTCTCTCTCAGAAAATCAGATGGGGCAAGTATGGAATAGTTCAGAGTGCTTCTCTTGCGAGTGGGTGGTGGTGAAGGGGTATATATAGGCTTCTCCAAAAATCCAACTGTTACACCTTTACTTACCAACTCGGTGACACCAAAGTATAAAACTCGGTGGTACCGAGTTGCTCAAAAGGTAGCAACTTTTGAATCTCGGTGAGACTGATATATAGTTCTCGGCAGTACCGACAAGGGTGACCAACGGTCAGAAAGCAAACTCGGTGGCACCGATCCAAAAACTCGGAAATTCCGAATTTAAGAAAAGGGGCAACAGAAAGTTGGCAACTGAAACTCGGTGGCACCGATGCAGAATCGGTTGTAACGAAAACTTAGGGTTTGGCTGGGATCTGTCTGAGGTGAAAATCGGTAGGGCCGAGTGGGAAATATTGGTGGCACCGATTTTGCATGATAGGCTTTGACAGACTTTTGTGGAAGAGCTTGTGGGTGGTTTTGGTGACTATCACTTGTGCACGTGGAACATTTTGTTCACCATCAATACCTCACCCCCTTTTAATAGTATTGGCTTTCCTATAGACTCAAAGTGATTTCTCATAAAGTAAAATGTAGAGTCTTCTTGCTTGAAGCTTTGCCAATCCTATTCCTTGCATCTAGGGGTCTCTCCACAATCCTTTTGCCATACCATCATTGAACCTTTCCTGAAATATACTTAGTGGAAACATTAGTCCAATGAGATATATGTTGTTATTAATTACCAAAACCACCAAGGGAGCAAATGTGATTTCAATCTCCCCCTTTTTGGTAATTGATGACAACATATAGATCAAAGCTTCTACATATGATATAATCAATGAATATAATCATCGCTTTGAGAAGTATGTGATAAGCAAGAGCTCCCCCTAAATTTGTGCACTATTTTGAATTTGCGTTTGGATGCAAATGCACAATCGATTAGGTATATGGGGCACTCTTCCATGTCACATACAACATGGTGGTGTGCGAGAGTAATAGGAATGAACATCATAGCACAACACAACAAGCAAAAGTGAATGATCATCTCATAGGCATCTCAAGGATAGGAAATAGTAGCAGCACACATCAAGTGTATGATCAAACACAAACAAGGTTTAACACAAACCAAAAGATATCAATGTTTTTGAAGAGCGATAAAAAGCAACACTCTCCCTCTCTCGAAGCCCTAATGATCTATACAACTTCTTGAAAGCACAACATGCTCCCTTGGTGGTTTTGATAATTCATGACAACATACATTGTCTCTTGGACTAATACTTTTACCTAGTGTATTTCAGATAATGTCCACAGAGAGGGTTGGCAAAAGGATTGTGGATATTGTGGAATACCCCAAGATGCAAGGAAATAGGTTGGCAAAGCTTCAAGGAAGAGGACTCTACATTTTACATTTGTGAGAAATCACTTTGAGTCCATAGGAAAGCCAATACTATTAAAAGGGGGTAAGGTTTTGTTGGTGAACCAAATGCTCATACGTGCACAAGTGATAGTCACCAAAAACACCCACAAGCTCTCCCACCAAAGTCTGTCCAAAGCCATATATTCAAAATCGGTGCAACCAACATTTCCATTCCGGTGCCACCGATTCAAAACCTCAGACAGACTCAGCCAAACCCTAGCCACTTCGGTGCAACCGATTCCATACCGGTGCCACCGAGTTTAGGTTGCCAACTTTCTGTTACGCAAATTCACAATATCGGTGCAACCGAGATTGTTGGATCGGCGTCACCGAGATTGTCAATCTGACCGTTGGTCACCTTATCGGTGCAACCGAGTTTCCTATATCGGTCTCACCGAGATTCAAAAGTTGCCACCTTTTGGTCACTTCGGTACCACTGAGATTAACACATCGGTGTCACCGAGTTGGTCATTTTGTGTGTAACGGTTGGATTTTTGGGGATGCCTATATATACCCCTCTACCACCACCTACTCGAAAGAGAAGCACTCAGAACTATTCCATACTTGCCCCATCCAGTTTTCTGAGAGAGAACCACCTATTCTTGTGTTGAGGTCAAGATCTTCCACTCCAACCATATGGATCTTGATTTCTAGCCTCCCCAAGTTGCTTTCCACCAATCCCATCTCTTCTACCAAGCCAAATCTGTGAGAGAGTGATTGTGTGTTGAGGAGTCTATCATCTTGAAGCACAAGAGCAAGGAGTTCATCGTCATTACCGAGCCTATTACCTTTTGGAGGGTGGTGCCTCCTAGATTGGTTAGGTGTCGCTTGGGAGCCTCCTACTTCGTGTTGTGGAGTGAACCAAGAAGTTTGTAAGGGCAAGGAGATCGCCTACTTTGTGAAGATCTACCCATAGTGAGGCTAGTCCTTCGTGGACGGAAGCTGTCATGGAATAGTCAAGGTTGCTACTTCGTGGACCCTTATGGGTGGAGCCCTCCGTGGACTCTCGCGACAGTTACCCTCCGTGGGTTGAAGACTCCATAAACATGGATGTACGATAGCACCACCTATCGGAACCACGGGAAAAAATTCTTGCGTCTCCAACTGCGTTTGATCTCCTTATCTCAACTCTTTACTTCATGTGCAATGTCTTTACTTTCCACTGCCATATTTGTTGACATGCATGTGTAGGGTATATAGACTTGCTAGATTTGCTAAAACTGTTAAAATTTGCCAACCAATTAACTTGGGAAAAAGGTTAGGTTTCAAAATTCCTGCTAGTAGTCTATTCACCCCCCCTCTAGACACTCTTCTAGTGATCCCTCAATTGGTATCAGAGCTTTGGTATCCATTGCTTCGGTCTAATCACCGAGGAGGAAGATGGATGTGTCTAGTATAGGGAGTTTGAGTTGTAGAGTGCCTATTCTTGATGGAGAGTACTATAGTCAATGGAAAACCCTGATGCTTGAGCTGTTTAATGAATTTAAATTGAGAAAATTTGTAAAGAGCCCCTATGTGCCTCCCATTGATCCCTTGCATCCCACACACGAAGAGGAAATAGATATGCTATGCAATCTTAGAACTGTCAATCTCATTGTTAGAGCTTTGCCTAGAAATGTGCTCAATCAAATGAAGAATTTTGTATGTGCTTACACTTTGTGGAATGACTTGGAGAAACGATATCCAAGTTATTCATTGAGTAATCTTGATGAAATTCTTCATAAAACTATTGCCTTCCACAAAATGACGCCTAGTGATCCTAAGTTTGATGATTGTCTATTTGAGCTTAGAGACCTCATGCGTGCTAAAGGAGATGTCACAACTATCAACAATATCATTATAGAAGTCCTTCGCATTCATAAACTTGAACATTGTCATGGTCACCATCCTAACGAATCTCTTGTTCTTTATGACGAGGATTTCCCACTTGATGATGACAATGTGGAACATGGCTACTATGATGAAGATGAGCTATTCGACATCGAGTACGAGAAGATCATGAAGAATCTAAGTCTCATGGCAAACTTCAAGGATTACATGTCCGGAGGAAAAGAATGGATTCTCGATAGCGGATGTACCGATCATATGACCGGAGATAGAGAGATGTTTGAAAAGATCACACCAAACCATGGACCGCGAAGGTACGTAAAGTTTGGAGACAACTCCAAGGGTAAGGTACTTGGTCTTGGTAAGGTGGCCATATCCCATGATAGCTCTATCCAAAATGTTATGCTTGTTGAATCTCTTGGCTACAATCTTCTTTCCGTATCTAGACTTGCCGACTTTGGTTTTAATGTGCTATTCACGAAAGTAGATTGCCAAGTGTTTCGACAAGATAATCATAAAATGGTCTTTACCGGTATCCGTAGAGGTGATCTATACATTGTTGATTTCACTAATAGATCCAAACCTCGCACTTGCTTAATTGCTAAATCTTCTAAAGGTTGGCTTTGGCATAGAAGATTAGGACATGTTGGCATGCGTAATTTAGACAAGCTTATCAAAGGTGATCATATACTTGGTGTTAAGGATGTTATGTTTGACAAAGATAGACTTTGTAGTGCTTGTCAAGCCGGAAAGCAAGTAGGTGGAAGTCATCCTGTTAAAAATATCATGACTACTAGGAGACCACTCGAGTTACTTCATATGGATCTTTTTGGTCCCAATGCTTACAAGAGTCTCGGTGGAATTTCCTATGGTCTAGTTATAGTTGATGATTTTTCCAGATTTACGTGGGTATTCTTTCTTGATGATAAGTCGCAGGTTCAAAAGATCTTCAAGAACTTCGCTCGCAAAGCGCAAAATCAGTTTGAAGTGAAGATCAAGAAGGTTCGAAGCGATAACGGATCGGAGTTCAAGAACACCCATGTGGATACCTTTCTTGACGAAGAAGGTGTCTCACATGAGTTCTCGGCTACGTACACGCCTCAACAAAATGGAGTTGTTGAGAGGAAGAACCGGACGCTCATTGAGATGGCAAGAACGATGCTTGACGAATACAAGACGCCAAGACACTTTTGGGCAAAAGCCGTGGAAACAGCATGTCATGCCACAAACCGACTTTACTTACACAAGCTTCTCGGTAAAACGGCATACGAGCTACTCACCGGTAACAAACCCCAAGTTGGATACTTTCGGGTATTCGTCTCAAAGTGATACATTCTTGATAAGCATCGTCGTACTAAATTTGCTCCTAAATCTCATGAAGGATTCCTACTTGGTTACGGATCGAACTCTCACACTTACCGTGTCTACAACAACTTCACTCGAAAAGTTGAAGAGACGGTAGATGTGAAGTTTGATGAATCTAATGGTTCGCAAGTCGAACAATTGCCAAATGATGTAGGTGATAAGGACCCTTCGGAAGCTATCCAAGACTTGCCCATCAGCAAGATTCGTCCCATGGAGGTGAAGGTAAGTACTTCATCAACTCAAGTGGAAGCCCCTACTTCACGTCAAGGTGAACCACAACATGACATGGATGCATCCACAAGCGGTACACGACAAGATGATGAAGAGGAGGAAGTGCATCATGAAGATCCACCACAACCTCCTTCACCACCACCTCAAGGGAACGACACCTTCAACAACAACGAAGATGAAGGAGATGATGATGAAGAAGATGCTCCACCATCCAACAATCGGAAGCTGACCCGAGTTCGAGCTCAAGTGACCAAGAACCATCCCCTAAACCAAATCTTTGGTGATATACAAACAGGGAGAATCACTCGCTCTAAAACTCGCCTAGCCAACTTTTGTGAGCATTATTCTTTCATCTCTAGCATTGAGCCCTTGAAGGTAGAACAAGCTCTAGAAGATGCTGATTGGGTGAACGCGATGTATGAAGAGCTTCACAACTTCGAGAGGAACGAACTGTGGACACTCGTGGAGAAGCCCAAGGATGAGCAAAACATCATCGGAACCAAATGGGTGTTTCGGAACAAGCAAGATGAAGACGGTCAAGTCGTGCGCAACAAGGCTCGCCTCGTAGCCCAAGGATATACGCAAGTCGAAGGTATGGACTACGGTGAGACCTATGCACCCGTCGCTAGACTTGAAGCTATTCGCATTCTTCTTGCTTATGCTAATCACCATGATATCGCGCTTTATCAAATGGACATTAAAAGTGCCTTTTTAAATGGTGAAATTGAAGAAGAAGTCTATGTTAAGCAACCACCTGGTTTTGTGAATCCTAAGAAACCTAATCATGTTTACAAGCTTCGTAAAGCCCTTTATGGTCTTAAGCAAGCCCCTCGTGCTTGGTACAAATGCTTAACGAAGTTTCTCATTGAAAAAGGTTTTGAAATTGGTAAAATCGATGCAACCTTGTTCACTAAGAGAGTTAATGGTGAATTATTTGTATGCCAAATCTATGTGGATGATATTATCCTTGGATCTGCTAACCCACAATTTAGTGAAAGATTTGGAAGGTTGATGTCCGAGAAGTATGAGATGTCTATGATGTGTGAGCTAAAATTCTTTCTTGGCCTGCAAATCAAGCAAGCGAAAGAAGGAACTTTCATATCTCAAACTAAGTATACCAAGGACTTGATCAAGAAGTTCAACATGCAAGAGTGCAATGGTATGAAAACCCCCATGCCTACTAGTGGACATGTTGATCTTACCAAGGAGGATGAACCGGTTGATCAAAAAGTTTATCGATCTATGATTGGTTCATTGCTATATCTATGTGCCTCTCGTCCCGATATTATGCTTAGTGTTTGCATGTGTGCTAGATATCAAGCTGCACCTAAAGAGTGTCATCTTTTGGCCGTGAAACGTATTGTGAGATATTTGATACAAACACCAAATTTTGGCATTTGGTATCCCAAGGGATCCTCTTTTAATCTTGTTGGCTATTCCGATTCGGACTATGCCAGTGACAAGGTTGATAGAAAATCCACTTCGGGTACTTGTCAATTTTTGGGTAGATCTCTTGTGTCTTGGTCCTCCAAGAAACAAAACTCGGTATCTCTATCTACTGCCGAAGCTGAGTATATTGCTGCTGGATCTTGTTGTGCGCAATTACTATGGATGACACAAACGCTTAAGGATTATGGAATTCATGTTAGAAATGTTCCATTACTTTGTGACAATGAAAGTGCTATTAAGATTGGTTATAATCCTGTGCAACACTCTCGAACTAAACATATTCAAGTTAGACATCATTTCATTCGTGATCATGTTGCCAAAGGAGATATTAATCTTAAGCATGTTCGCACCAACAAGCAATTGGCCGATATCTTTACCAAGCCACTTGATGAGAAAACATTTTGTTATTTGAGGAGTGAGTTGAACATCATTGATGCTTCAAATTTGAGCTAGTCTCTCTCGGTTGCATGCAAGGGCATGAGCTTTCTTGATACTTCCATGATATTTCTAACATGTTATCCTATGCCATGGAATTCTATGCTCCCTTGTATTGCATCTAATCTTTTGTAGGTACTTGGAAGATTTTCATTCCACAAGATTGCCATAAACTCCAATCATAAGCAATCTAGTCATGACCAAGTATCCACAACCCCTCTTGATGATGGAAGGAAGAAGACACCTCAAACATATCCTTGACATATACTTGATGTGATCATTGCTAAATCTCTCTTGGTATCATGTCAAATGGATATATCTATTGCTCTTCCTTGTATGAATAACCTATGTAGGTGACAAGTGTACTCAAACGAGAAGGATTGCCCCAACTCAAGATGATCTTCATCAACCTCGAGCATCCTCAACAAGTTCACCTACAAGCAACGTCATCAACATCACTCAAAGGTATGTACTCATATCCTTGAAAAGGCTTTACTCCAAGTCATGGGCTAAAAGCAACTCAAGTGATATGAAGACATCAAAATGCTTAATCGAAAAATGGTAACCCCATTTTGAGCTTAACGTAGAGTATGACCTATGATCAAGTATTCTTGCTTGGCTCCTATGTCAACATACTCCAATATAGGTGACCTAGTCACCGCCCATCATCTAGTTAAGAATTTTGGATGGTTCATTTTCTATGTTGCAAAGATTTCTTGGAACCACTCAAATCTTCTCTAGTTGATATCTCTCTATAAAATCATTTGCATTCCCTTATTTTCTTTTGTTTCTCCGACAACAGAAACTTGGTCTCTCATTCTGTTTCTGCATCGGTGCCACCGATACAAACATCTCGGTCCTACCGAATTTGCAGATATGCTGCACCTTAAGATTTCGGTATCACCGATTAGTTCGTCTCGGAACCACCGATTTGCATCCTGTCTCATTTGTGTTCTTATTTGCAATTCTGTGTTTTCTTAGTGATCTTTCTTGTAATACTTCTGTTACTTCGATGATCCCGTTAAAAAAAACGGGGGAGAATAACAAAAGATAATCTTAGGAGGAGAATTTCTTTATTCAAGGATCCCTTACTCAAAGGAAGAAGGGGGAGAATAACAAAGTCTTACAACATCTCAAAGGGAGAGAATCTATTTTTCCATGATTCTCTCAGTTTTCATTTCTATGAACCCTACATTCAGTGACCCTTGTTCTCAAGGATCCCTTCTCAATCAATGATCCCTGTATCTATCCCTGTTTTTGACCTTTTTGGAAATTAATGCCAAAGGGGGAGAGAAACAAAGCTTCATGCTAAAGGGGAGATACATGCTTATGCAAAGGGGGAGATATGATCAAGGGGGAGAACCAACATCAATGCTTATACTTTATAAACAAGGTGAGAATATCTAAGTAGGGGGAGAATACTTGGAAAGTCAAAACAAACACATCGTTGAAAAATATGTTTTGGAGAATCAATTTCTCATTTTATCCAATTCCAATATCTACATGCTGAGATTCAGGGGGAGAGGATAATTTACCATGTTCATATTCAGGAGAAGAAAATTCTAATGATCTTGGAGACATATCAATCTTAATGATTACTATCTTCCATATGTTCTCCATATCTTGGTACTTTTGAGTTCTATTGCCTTTGATTGGTAGAATACTCTCGTGTTTTCTAACATTGTTTTCTCAAGTGTGTTTCTACTACTAGAATGCTCAAGAACTCAAGGTAAGTATATGCATCATACCCTTGATCAAGATGATCTCTTGCTTCTTGCACATATTGTTTGCAAGAGTAAAGTCTTGATCAAGGATACATCTCATTCATATATATTTGATGCACATAGCCAAGATATACATGACTTTTTATATCCCTTCATCCATACATGTGTCCATGCATTCCAAAGCAACTATCCTTTAAAGGACTGCACACATTTAGGGGGAGTAAGTCTAAGTCATGTGTCTCTCAAAGTCTTCATTATAACCATGCATATCCTTATTTGAAGCTTTGATTGTATGTTGTCATCAATTACCAAAAAGGGGGAGATTGAAAGCACAACATGCTCCCTTGGTGGTTTTGATAATTCATGACAACATACATTGTCTCTTGGACTAATACTTTTACCTAGTGTATTTCAGATAATGTCCACAGAGAGGGTTGGCAAAAGGATTGTGGAGATTGTGGAATACCCCAAGATGCAAGGAAATAGGTTGGCAAAGCTTCAAGGAAGAGGACTCTACATTTTACATTTGTGAGAAATCACTTTGAGTCCATAGGAAAGCCAATACTATTAAAAGGGGGTAAGGTTTTGTTGGTGAACAAAATGCTCATACGTGCACAAGTGATAGTCACCAAAAACACCCACAAGCTCTCCCACCAAAGTCTGTCCAAAGCCATATATTCAAAATCGGTGCAACCAACATTTCCATTCCGGTGCCACCGATTCAAAACCTCAGACAGACTCAGCCAAACCCTAGCCACTTCGGTGCAACCGATTCCATACCGGTGCCACCGAGTTTAGGTTGCCAACTTTCTGTTACGCAAATTCACAATATCGGTGCAACCGAGATTGTTGGATCGGCGTCACCGAGATTGTCAATCTGACCGTTGGTCACCTTATCGGTGCAACCGAGTTTCCTATATCGGTCTCACCGAGATTCAAAAGTTGCCACCTTTTGGTCACTTCGGTACCACTGAGATTAACACATCGGTGTCACCGAGTTGGTCATTTTGTGTGTAACGGTTGGATTTTTGGGGATGCCTATATATACCCCTCTACCACCACCTACTCGAAAGAGAAGCACTCAGAACTATTCCATACTTGCCCCATCCAGTTTTCTGAGAGAGAACCACCTATTCTTGTCTTGAGGTCAAGATCTTACACTCCAACCATATGGATCTTGATTTCTAGCCTCCCCAAGTTGCTTTCCACCAATCCCATCTCTTCTACCAAGCCAAATCTGTGAGAGAGTGATTGTGTGTTGAGGAGTCTATCATCTTGAAGCACAAGAGCAAGGAGTTCATCGTCATTACCGAGCCTATTACCTTTTGGAGGGTGGTGCCTCCTAGATTGGTTAGGTGTCGATTGGGAACCTCCTACTTCGTGTTGTGGAGTGAACCAAGAAGTTTGTAAGGGCAAGGAGATCGCCTACTTCGTGAAGATCTACCCATAGTGAGGCTAGTCCTTCGTGGACGGAAGCCGTCATGGAATAGTCAAGGTTGCTACTTCGTGGACCCTTATGGGTGGAGCCCTTCGTGGACTCTTGCGACCGTTACCCTCCGTGGGTTGAAGACTCCATAAACGTGGATGTACGATAGCACCACCTATCGGAACCATGGGAAAAAATTCTTGCGTCTCCAACTGCGTTTGATCTCCTTATCTCAACTCTTTACTTCATGTGCAATGTCTTTACTTTCCGCTGCCATATTTGTTGACATGCATGTGTAGGGTATATAGACTTTCTAGATTTGCTAAAACTGTTAAAATCTGCCAACCAATTAACTTGGGAAAAGGTTAGGTTTCAAAATTCCTGCTAGTAGTCTATTCACCCCCCCTCTAGACACTCTTCTAGTGATCCCTCACTTCTCCCCTTTGGCAACAAGTTACCAAAAAAATTTCAAAGGTATAGAACTAAGCGTCTCTCCGGGGCTGATCTCCTGCGGTAGCTGATGAAGGAGTCGAGAGAACGGCATCAGCGAAGACTTCAGCAGATGTCATGGATGGAGTTGGAGTAGCCACTGGAGTTGCTGGTGCAGCTGATGGAACTGAAGGGGCTAATGGAGCTGATGGAGCTGTAGCAGGTGCTGATGAAGAAGGCCTCAACTCTGGAGCAGTCACTGTAGGAGTCCTGGCTTTAGTCCTGAACTGGGTGTCGGCTCTGAGGGGTGGACTGTCCTCATCATCATCTGTGGTGTGGGGACTGGGCACGCCATCAACTTCTCTCTTGAGCTCATTTACAGTCACTGTGAGCTCATCCACCTTGTTGTTGAGAATGTGAAACTTGTTCTCAACAATCCTTCCCAGACTCTCCTGGTTCTTCAAGATATTCCCAATGTCCTTCTGCATGCTGAGCACGGAACTGAGAAGAAGATCCATCTGCTCACTCCGGGTCTTTGGCACCTGAGCACTAGTGTCTCTGGCTGCCTCTGTCTCTGCCTATGCTGTAGCTAAGGTGGGATGATCTGGATCCATCACCACGACATTGTCTTCGAGCTCTGGCAGGAGTGGCAAGTGTGGTCGATCAAGTGCATACACGTGCTTCTCCAGCTGGGAGTTGATAAGCATCTGAATGTGTCGAATTTCGGGCTCCGCAAAACCCAAAGAGGTTCGTACCCAGGGGCGTGTGCAAAGATCCCCACCAGCTTCGGCCTCAAGCTCACAGCTTCACAACCTAGCCGAATCAAACTCACTCAATCGCGGGGAAGAAGACTAACACGCAGATTTACCCAGGTTCGGGTCACTGTGAAGCGTAAAACCCTACTCCTGCTTTTGGTGAATTCCCTCACGAGGAGGTTTGTGGATGAACTGGTACAGTGGTGTGCAACCTCGCGAGGGCGCTCGGGTGGTTTTTCTGGTCTCCCCCCTACGACGCAGCCTTGCCTCCCTTTATAATGGCCCAGGTCCTCTTCCCTTATCGCACTGGCGGGAAGGGATCCCACAACGGCCAAATTCGAAGGGGGACAAGGAGTACACCTTATTCTAACAAAAGGTGGTCTTCGCCTGCAAAGTAGCAAGTAGTGGTGCAGAGGTGGGCTCGGCGATGACGTCCGTCCTGCGGGGCTCGTGGTCTTGGTCTCGTTGCGCCGGAACGGAAACCTTTGGGGGGGATGCCTTGGGAACCTGCGTACGTCCTTGCCTCCTTTGCACCAAAGAGGAAACTGCTTCTTCTGTGCCCGCTGGCGCCCGCCTGGCCTGGCTGGCGTCACCTCAGCCTCCCGAGGCCGAGCGCTGCATAGAGATCTCCGCCCCTCGGGAGGGGGCCTGGAGAGGCCTCCTCCCTCCGGGGGTCTTGGCGTCGTCCTCCTCGCGAGGGTGGGGCTCTCGCGAGGGCCTTGTCTTGAGTGATGCTGCACCGGGCCGTACCAGGCTGTCGAAGTGGGCCACGCCCTGGCCCGCAGGCAGGCAGGTCTGGGTACCCCCGTTCCTAGAGCGCCGACAATAGCCCCCGGGCCCAAGGCGCGCTGGGGCTGGCTTCGGGGCGAAGCCGAAGGTGTCGGCCCGAGCGCCGCAGGCCCCAATCGCTTGCGGGTCCAGTCTGATGCGTGGCGCGTAACGAGACGCGGACGCCTCCACTTCCCGAAGACCTCGGGAACCGCCTCGAGTCAAGCTGACACGAAGCTTGCACGCAGCGGCGGCCATCATTGCCCTTCTTTGAATGTAGCCGTCTCCTTCTGTCTTCTCTCCCCTCGACCCACGCGGATGTGACCCGACGAGGGTAGGCGAGGCGACGTGAAGCAGGGCTGCATGCCGGTCGAGTCGGGCACGTGGCGCCCGGGGAGCACGCGTTGCCTCCACTCCCCACGACGCCTCATGGACAGCGGTTGCGCCTATAAACTCGCCCCGCCCGGGGGGTCATGCCATCCTGACACGCCCTCTCGCTTCCCATCTTTCCTAAGATGTCATCCTCTTCTCTTTCCTTCTCTTCCATGGCATCTGGGGGAAGTGCAGCAGGCGAGGGGTGGCGCACGGGGTCTCCGGCTCCGCCATCGGCCTCTGGAGGCAGCGGCGGGGGGCCTTCGAGGCCGACCCAGGCACGCCGGCGTTGGACCGTCACCGACGAGTGAGTGTTCCGTCGCCCTCCTCGCTTTCTTGTGAACCATGCCCTCCATGCCAGATCTGATTGCCTCCTTCTCTCAGGGCGCCCGCACCCAAGAGGCGCAAGCTCGACGAACTCCAGGAGAAGGTGGACGTGCTAAGGGCCTAGCTAGTGGGTGCCGAGGCCGCCCTCCAGGCCGCGCTCAGAGGTGAGGAGGATGCCAAGGCAGAGCTGGCATCCCTCCAAGCTCAAATCGAGGGAGCAGCCAACGCCGTGCAGGCCGCCAAGGACAAGGCGGCACACACGAGGGTGCCGGAGGCGCAGCGCGCCAAGCAGTATCTGGACATCGCCCGCCGCGCGGTCGGTGCAGTTAGCCGGTTCGTCGGGGAAGCCCCCGCACTGCCGTGCGCGCACGGCGACGGGGGTTATCTCCACTTCTTCGGCAAGGTGGTGGAGGCGCTGGAGACTAGCGTCTCCCGGGTGGACGAGGACAATCAGTCCAGCGGGCGCGACCTCCTGGACATCGCGCTGACGCGCGTCTTCTCCAATTTGCGTCGCCACGCCCCAGAGCTCGATCTCTCCCGCGTGATGGAGCCGGTGCCCGAGGATCTCCAGAGGCCCCTCAGGGACGAGGTGCGCGGGCAGGTGGAGTCCCTGGTGGAGCGGTTCGTCCAAGACCCTTCTTCCGAAGAGGGCGGCGACTCCAGCGCCGTGGCTGGCGAGGGTCACGATGGGGACAACGCCTCCTCCGCCTAAGCTTCCCCTGTTCTCTTCCCTCTGGTTCCTATTGCATCAAGAAACACCTGGCCCCTGGGGGCGTTAAACTTTTGTGTTATACCTCGTCTTCCTTTTTTGAACCGTTGATTGCTTGTTTTGTGTTGCACGTCCTCATCTCCTCCACGGGGTTTTACGTCGTCGTTGGTGTGTCTCCGCACACCCCTTCGCGCCTTCGCTTGCCTCGCTGTGCCGTTTCTCCGCGCCTGACGCTCCTCGGGGGGTCCGCGGGGGTATCGCACAGTGTCCAGCGATAGCACCCCGCCGGGACCTCACGAGGTGGGCGCTTCTGAGGGGACGCGTGCTGCTCCAAAGCCGAGGTTTTTGTGGCGATGCCTAGAGAAGCTGAACTCCCTCCCTTGCACTGTCCTTCCTATATCCAAAGCCACAGGAGGCCCCACGGGGGCACGCAGTAAACCGTAGCGCCTGCACTTTCATGTTAGCGCTCCCGTCTCGTACTCCAATATTTGGGCTGCCATTGAATCAAAAAATTCCTGCTCATTAGGGTTGGGGTACTTAGCTTGGCGGACCGTGGCGAGCTCGTGCGTTGTGAGGTGCAGCTGGAGCGCCTGGGGAGTTCGGGGATCTCGCCAGGGGGGTCTTCTTCCGTGCGGGCGAGGCGGTTCGGGAGCCCTCTTGGTGCTCTGCGTCGGCAGGGCCCAATCCCGCTCATACCTCGACCGCCGTTGGGGCGTCCGGATCACCAGGACGAGACCAAGGGGCGAGGGGCTACATGACTAGTGAGGCTCCTGAGTCGCGTTGCTCAGGAGTCCCCCTTAACGCTCGAGCGGCTCCCTTACCTTTCCTTGTTAGATCCTGCCTCGAGAGGTGCCCGAGCCTCCTGAGGGTACATGGCGACGCGCCAAGCCGTGGCTGGAGCCCCCGAGCGAGGGCCGATCATCGCTGGTATGCTGAGTCACGATGCTCAGCAATGCCCAGGAGATGAGTTCCTCTGAGGCAGCATGCGCTTGTCGGCCTGCTCGAGAGCGCCGTGCGAGGACCAGGATGCCAAGGCCTTGGCAAGGCATGCATACCGTGCCTATGTAGCCCCCGCTCGCGGGGCGCGTGAGGGGGAGACCGACATGTGTCGATTCAGAAAACGAGACTTCAAGATCAAGAAGATTGCAAAGAGAAAAATTCCCCCCTTTTTTCAAATAAGGTTGCGAAACTTCGAGCTTCATTCAAAAAATGGCAATTCGAATACAAAACAGGAGCAAGGAACAGCCGCGTCCGGCACCTAGGCTAGTCCTCGTCTTCGTCTTCTCCCCAGCGTGGAGCGTAGGGCTTCCACTACGCGTGGGCATAGTCATTGGAGGACAGTGTTGTCCGCCAGCACGGAGCATGGGGCTTCCACTTGGACGTGGGTGGGAACCCCTCCGCGTCCTCGGGGGGCTCCGGGCATATACAACCCACTCATTATTACGTGAGAGTGTCACGGTCGGAGATAGCTGGGCGAACCCCCAGGCGCAAGGCCTAGGTGCTCCCAACTCGTCCATGATCCATCCCGCACATTTTTGCATGGTTGCGCGCCCCTATGGCCCAAATATGAGTGCATTGCTCCCCGCGTAGCCGCGGTATTGTGCTCCCGCGGCCCAAACATGAGCGCAATGCACCCCGCGTAACCATAGGAGTGTTGTGTCGGTGAAGCCGCCTCGTGAGGCGTCGGGGCGCCGGCCAGGCCGCGACCCGGAGGCCTCGCGAGGCCCTGCCTTGTGAGGGCCGCTCCGGCGCCCCCGGAGCCGCGCGTGGCCCGCGCTGCTTGTATCCTGCCGATCCCCTAGGATGTTGCTCCTACGGCCCTGGGGGCCCAGTTGCGTGCTGCTTGCTCACGAGGGCGGCGCCCGCACCGCGCCCCCGTGCATCCCGGGATGCCCCCACTCTTGCACCAACCTAGCCTGGTGCTCCCTTAGTGGGAGCCCCCGGGCCCGGCTTGAAGAGGGTGTCCGGGACACCTCTCTACTCCGGGAGGATGCTGGCACCCGCGGGGGGCATGCGATCCACGGTGGCGTCCGTAGGTACGATGCTGCTCGGAACACAGGCCTCTGTGTAAAGGCCTTGGCTTCCTCCTAAACCGTCTCCGTGCGCCCCGCGGTCAGCCTCCCCGGGTGGCAAGATGACGCCACCCGGGACGCGCGGCCCACAGACCCTCCTGCGCCGAGCCTCCGCCCGAAGTTGCTTGCCTCTGCCGTCGCCGCGAGGTTGGACGTTTGCGTCTTGACGTGGGTTGCCTCCGTGGTCACCCACTGTGACGCCCGGATAATTAAGCTACAGTGATAATTGTAATTGAGCACAGTGACCATCTGATAAAAATGCCAAGTCATCATCATTTGCATTGCTTGATCACAGTAGTTAATATCTCATTTCAAATTCCTTCTCTGGATTCTATTCAAATTCAAAGTGAAATTTGAAGTTGCTCAAATATTGCTAGAAAAATGTTCATCATTTAGCAAACATTCCAAAACAATTTATTGTTAAGGAAAACAACATCACTCCTATGCTAAAATGGACAGTAGCATTTAAACAGTGCTATTACAGCAATTTAATTTGCAAGATCATTTATGAAAAATACAAATTAATTCCTATGCCTCCCAAAATAATTGTGGCTATACCTAAAAATGCACTGGAGTTAATGGGACAAGTCCCATATTTTCCTAATTCATTTGGATGCCCAATTAAATCCATTCTCTCTCTGTTTAATAAATAAAAGAGAAAACAGAGAAAAATAAAAAGGGGGCGAGACCTACCTGGCAATGGGCCGAGCCCAGCTGGCCCAACCCCTGTTCTCCTACCTGCTCCTCCCTCGTGTCGCTGCCGCCATGGCCGAGAGCGCCCGCGCCGGCCATCGTTCGCCACGGCGATGGGGCAGTTGGTGAGGGGATAAGGGCACCCCCGAGCCCTCTCCCCTGGATGCCTCCTCCATTCACCGCCCTCTCCTTCCTCTCTCTCGCGCTCAGCTCCCTTTGCCACCCTCTGCCGAGTGCCATGGCCGCCATGGCCGCCGGTTAGCATGGCCATCGTGCTTCCCTCGCCTCGCCGTTGCGTCCCCGAGCCCCGCCGTGACCTCCTCGTCCTCCTCGACCATGAGCCCGAGCTCCTACGCCCCTGCATCGCCTTCACGCCGTCATCTTCCTCCTCTGGATCCGCCGCTCGCCGTCGCCGATTGCGTCGCCGTCAAGCCCTCCCCGAGCTCGCTTTGAACGGCTACGCCCCACTGTGAGCTCCCGCACGTCCTCCCCTTCCTCTGGATACGCCCCTAGGCCGCCGTAGATAGTTCCCCACCGCACCCGACCTCCGGTCGCTGCCGTTGAGCTCATGGCCGTCGCTATCGTCGCTATCACGCCCGCCTGAGCCCACCGTCGAGCTCCTGGTGCTTCGAGGAACACGACGCACCCGCGCACGGACTCGTTGGTGCCTCCTAACGCCGCATGCGACGCGCGCCCGAACGCATCCGCCACGGAGCTCATCGCCGACGAGCCTCCGGTGACCATTTGTTCACGGGCGTGCCACCGTCGTACTCGCCGCGTCGCGTAGGTTCACACCGCACCATTAGTTCGCTCGCTGCTTCGCCGTTTACCATCGCCGGCCGAAGCTTGCTTCCGCCGCCGTTGACCTGCCGCTCGCCACCGTCCACCGCAGCTCCTCGCACCGCCACCATTCGACGCGGCGCAGCCGTAGCTTTCGAACGCACCTAGCCGCGCGCCAAACGGAGCACCGTGCGCGTTTTCCGATCACATCTGAGGCCCTCCGCCGCGTTTTGTGGTCGCCGGCGGCCAGTCGCCGGCCACCGCCGGCGTGGTTGACCTGGGGCCACCCCCCCAGGGTCACTGCCAGTGGGCCTGGGGCACCCAGTTGACCAGTTGACTCGGTCAACTGGCTGACTGGGCACAGCCCAGTCACTGACAAGTGGGTCCCCTCCCACCTGTGTCTATGACACATGGGCCCTCACTGTCAGTTGCCTAATTAACTAATTAGGATAATTAAAATAATTAATTTAAGCTAATCTGTCATTGACATGTGGGGCCCTTCCCTAATTAAACTCTGTTTAAATTAATTTAAACCCTGGAAATTAAATGTGTCTATGACATATGGGTCCCACCTGTCTGGTTCAAACAATAGCGGACACTGTTGACTGCTGACGCAATGCTGACCTCATGCTGACGTCATCATTCACTATTCTGGATAATGTTGGATTTAATTAATTAAAATAATTCCTGAAAATCAATAAAACTTTAGAAAATCATATCTTTTAAACCGTAACTCAGATGAAAATAATTTATATATGAAAGTTGATCAGAAAAACCCCACGAATCCAAATATGCCATCCATTCATCTGTCACATGCCTCTAACTATCTGAACATGCAACTTTTTGTCTGTCTCGGATAGGTGAATAGTGTATGACATTACTAAAATAATTTCAAATAAATTTCTAAATTAACTATCGCACTTAGATAGGCGGTAAACACCCCTAGCCATGCGTTTTGCCATGTCATGCATCGTGTTGCATCTGTGTGCTTTATATTTATTGTTTCTTCCCCCTCTTCTCTCCGGTAGACCCCGAGACCGACGCTGCTGCCGGGTAAGACTACGCCATTGACGTTCCGCCCTTTGCCGCAGAGCAGCAAGGCAAGCAAAACCCCCTTGAGCATTCCGATACCGCCTATTCTTTCCCTCTTAATTCTTGCATTAGATTTGGCTACTGTATTAGCTAGCACCTATTCTGATACATAGCCTGTTTTTGATGAACTGTTACTATACCTGCAATCATACCAACTGCTTAGTATAGGTTGATTAATGAATCCCCAGTGACCCCTAGTTCCAGTTGCCCCTGCTTTCATCGATGACACCGAGGACTTGAAGACAGAAGACTCAGTCGTCATGACTGACAAGCCGTTACCGACACATCACCACACACCCCTTAAGTATGGCACTGCAGAGCTACTACCGAGTGCCGAGGGTGATACCTCACTTAGCACTTCCGGTGTTAATTCTGTAGCGTAGCTATCGGTCATGGGTATCGAGGGTGATTCCTCCTTCCCATTTGCCGGTAGCGACTCTTGTCTTACTCATACCTCAAGTGGGATCCATCGAGGGCGATTCCTCGGATATCCACTTGGTGTATAGAGACACCGTTACTATGACCTGGTTACAGAAACATGTTGAAGACGGGTCGGCCCCAAGGGTACCCGTGTGTGAGATATGGTGGGATGCGCCGGTAAGGCATCCGGGTTATGTTGAGGCGTGGACGGGCAGGAAAGGCCCTTGCCACACATCCTCGAGACGGGGTGATGGGACCGCACTTTGAGGGTCGCGCTTGCCCCGCATTAATAAAATGCTAATGGGTTGGGTACTTGATCTGAGTTAGGTCGTTGGCCTTAATACGCACTAACCTTCACGTGGGGAAGTTATGGGCACTCAGCGTTGTTGTATCAGCCGAAGCTCTTCGGACGTCAGCAATGGAGTGGCGCGCGCCGGATTGGATTGGTTATGCTCGCGCTTGCATTAAGGGGGCTAGGTCTGTTTCCGGCCGCGTTCGCATCGTGCAGGAGTGCAAGGGCAAGTGGGCCACGAACCTGCGCGCTTACGATTTAGACCGGCGGGCTGGCCTCTTTGTTGAGCCTAGGTGGGGCGACGACGTGCTGATATCCCAAGGCTGGGCATGACCCAGGAAAGTGTGTCCGGCCGGAGGTGACTCAGGCGTGTTGGGGAATATGTGGTGCACCCCTGCAGGGATGAATAATCTATTCGAATAGCCGTGTCCACGGTAACAGGACGACTTGGAGTTGTAGCTTGACCTTATACAACTATAATTGTGAATTTAATTTGAAATGAATTGTGGCTCCGGGATTGCTTCCTCGCAGGGAGTCGAGGAAGGATCTCTGGGCGTGTTTACTTAATAAAATTGCTACAACAATTTGACTATGTATGTGAGATACCAATATGCACTCTTCTAATGCTGCAAGATGCTGAAGATGCTAGTCTTCGATAGGACTAGGCCTTCTCCCTATTCTTGCTTTCTGCAGTCAGTCCAGATATACCCCCCTTCATTGATACTGATGCATATTTAGCATAGTTTTGATGTCAGTCATGCGAGTACTTTGGATGAGTACTCACGGCTGCTTTGCCTTCTCTTTCCCCCTCGATACGATACCGCGTTCAGACGATGGAGCCCAGGAGCTGGAGTATGTCGGAGACGACTACTACACCACCGCCGGAGCCGACTACTACACCATCGCCGGAGCCTACTACTACGTGGAGGCCGCCCCCGATGCTCAGGAGTAGTTAGGAGGTTCCCAGGCAGGATGCCTCGCCTCTTTCGATCCGTGCTTATGTTTGTGCTAGCCTTCCTAAGGCAAAACTTGTCTAACTTATGTCTGTACTCAGATATATTTGCTTCCGCTAACTCGTGTTTATGTCGAGCTTTGTATTCGAGCCCTCAAGGCCCCTGGCTTGTAATATGGAGTTGTATGACTTTATTTGTGTCTTTTGTTGTGTTGTGATATCAATCAGTGAGTCCCTAATCTTGATCGTACGCATTATGTGCATGATTAGCGTACGGTCGAGAATGGGGGCGTCACAAGTTGGTATCAGAGCCGACTGCCTGTAGGTAGTCCCCTTTCCAACTCCTTGGCCGAAGTTGAGTCTAGTCATTGAAAAACTTTTACTAACATAGTTGTGTGGCTTACGGGCCCACATCTCAATCGGGTGGTATTAGGATCTTTTACTCCTCTTCTATACTCTGGGACTCTGATATCTCTTCTTTTCGGGTTAAAGATTTTACCAACTCTGACTCTAGGTTCTCGTAACTACTTCTCCCTGAGATCCCTCGTACCAGAAGATCACCTGTTTCGTCAGAAGATTCTGAAGATCCCCTTTTGATGTTTTCCGAGACTTTGTGCTCATCGGCTTTGCAATTCCCTACCATCGATAAGTCCCTATGGATGACTAATTGCACTTGTCATTCATACAATCCTTTCTCGCTACTCTTGTTGTTACAATATGCCCCGAAATACTCTCCATTGCCCCGATAACCCTTTGAGTTTACTACCTCATAGTTCTTTTCTGCATGGAAGCCTTACGGATAATTCCTCACAGTTGTCGAGGATCCGTTCATCCCAGTTGTTCATGTGTTTCACAAAATTCTTCGAAATACTTTTCGATCTTCCAAAAATCCTCCGCAGCTTGTTGCTCTTGAAATTCTTGCCTGCTCGCATTATGGTTAATTCCATATGTCCAGTAGTCTTCATTGACATCCCTTGTCTTTGCCATTTTGAGCCTATTGATTCAATGTGGGCGTATGCACACAGTCATCAGGTGATCCGTTTAAAATTATCTTTCCGGCTCAGACGTCCTTCCGGACATGAGTTGGTTCTCGGCAATTCAAACCTTTATTGATTGTACGACTAAGTCTTTTCAACTTATCCATCCTTGATCAGAGCGTCTGCTTCTGATCCTTAGTTTTGGAAATCTTAATTCCTTTGTATTTTAAGCAACAGACTATTCAGGTGTCTCTTGAAACCGATACCTCTCCATTCTTTCTTCCTCTGATTGAGTACCGATACTAACATCAACTTCGTTGTGGATCGCTGATCCATTGTTGAGTTATTATCCGACAGTGTCGTTCATATTCAATCACCTTGTGAGTTCTTCCCCTGATACATAATGCCTTTGGTAAATTGTATCCTCTGTTTTGCCAACCATGCTCTACCTTCGAGCTTGTGTTAATTACTCTTGGAGCTTGTGGTATATGTTCCTAAGATTCCTCGATGGGTTGAACCTATGCCCTCCCTAATCCGTGAGAACCCGAAAGTTTTCACGGGTCATACTCTTATAGAGTTTTGCCAGCTAAATTTTCAACACTACAACATCGTCCAAAGCAAGAAATGAATGAAATGTTATACATTGATGAAGTGGGAGTCGACCTTGAACTTTGTGTTCATGCCCATGGACCCGTTGTATGACTTATCATGGAGCTTCTTGTAACAATAATCATTCCCTTTGTATGGATTGATCTTGTATCTATGTTTTGCTACTTTGCAACCGTGGTTTCGACCATGATTGTTCTTCCTGGAATTCCATTTCTTGGACAAGTTCAAGCACTTGTCTTCGGCAGATCAATGCACCTGCCCAACCTCTATTTTGATCTACCTTCGAGTATTACCCCCTGGTATCTCGAGGATATCATGTCATTGCATTACATCTTATGAATTTTAGATGAAGTAATGCTTTTCCCTGTCATAGCCACTCCACGGGTTCTGGGTTGTCATCAACCGAGAACATCGAATAGTGAATCGAATCCGCACAGCAATTCAATACCGTACTAAATGTTACTGGAAATTTTTAAACTCAATCTGGTTATTCCTAGACCATCGGCTACATCCTTATCTTGCTATCTTTGACTGTGCTACCTCGTCCTTCTTTGGTGCGCGACTTCTTCAGAGTGTGAGCACGACTTACGTCGAGTTTTAAACATCATGTTGTTTGTCTTGAAAAGCAACCCCGATATTGAGCTTGCATCTTATCTGTTGTTCCTATAACCTTCGACTTTGTCATTCCCTTACTTGACGCCATCGCTGTTCGGTTGCATTCTCTTGAAAACTCTCGACAAACGGTGTCGTGCTCATCGTCCACGATTTGACTTCTTCTGAGACGTCAACTGAGTTCTTGATGAGAAATACCTTCCTTGCCCTCGATGATTTTTATTATCATCGACAACCTCCTCGACTTCCTTCCATCGCAAATTTGTCCATGGTATGGATGCAACTTGCTATCCAACTTGTGTTATGTTCTACCCTGAAGTATTACTGTCTTTTGTGTCGATAATGTTGTGAGGATTGCTCCACCTCTTAGAAATTCTTGGCATAGTGATACTTCTCACCATCAAACGATGCTGCTTTGATTCTAACTTCTAGCAACCCTATTGCTTTGAAGTTAACGATCGACAGTTCGTTCTTAGGCTGTTGGTTATTGAATTGTCACTCTAACATTGATCTTGCTGCCTAAGGTCATATTTCGGACGCACTTTTCAACCAATGATTAATGATGTATGTTTTCCTAGATCATACAACATTATATCATTCGAGCTGACAAATGTCATGTCCTTGTTCACATAATTGTGGAAATCCATCCGTTTGGAATTCTCGATAAATTGTCGCTGAGTCCATCAGCCACCTCCTCATCCTCCCCTTGGTTTAATGATGAATAATTGTTTCGGGAACCCGCTTCCATAGTTCATTTTCCGAGAATCTTACTATGTCATCTCGACAATTTGAGTTGCACCTTTTCTTCTCGGGCATCCTGAGTCTGAGGTATCCTGACACCAATCAGATCTGAATCTCGGTCAGACATGATGGTTGGGACACATTTCCAGGAGTTATAATATAGGTCCTTTGATGACCCAGTAAGGTGATGCCATGCCTATCACACCTGGCTGGAGGACCTATTATTATAGTTTCCTTCTTGTGCAAGGGTTGCCATTCTTCCATGGGGGAATTATAAGACTTATTTTATAAGTTGTTCCTACTGGATCCTTGTGTAACCAAAGTCTAACCCTTACCTGGTGACCATGTCTTTGCTATCTCGAAGCATGTCTGTGGTACACCGATCCTCAAAACAAGAACATTGGAGGCATAATACTAAATGTTTCTTGATCAATTATCCAAACATCGTTGTATGGGTAAACATCATAAATTCCTTGCCCCTTAGTCTTAATGGTTACCTACCTGGAGCCTTGTCATGATTGTCTCGCTTTGCTTGCTCTTGGAAAGGATATACACCTAATGCTCGTGTATACACATTTTCCTTTCCATTGGTCTGTTTAAAGTGATAATCACATTTTCCTTTCCATTGGTCTGTTTAACCTTTCTTGAGGTTTATTTGATCTGAGCAGTGATAATTCCCTGCTTAGGTAAACCCCTCGATGAACAAGCCTGTCAGTAAGATTCTGTTACTATTGTTGATAACATTCGGGTAACCGCCGGGACGAGAACTTTGCCTATTGGTCCGCCTCGTTTCAACGAGCAGGAAGATGGTTCTCTTCGTCCCCCGCCCTTGGTACCGAAGTTGTTGCCGACATACTTAA
The DNA here is from genome assembly GCA_039707655.1 of Elymus sibiricus. NCBI lineage: Eukaryota > Viridiplantae > Streptophyta > Magnoliopsida > Poales > Poaceae > Elymus > Elymus sibiricus. The sequence goes on from CM077665.1 coordinate 85,033,867, forward strand.
CAGATTTTCCTCCGACATGTCATGCTACCATGACCGTGCAAGATGTCACCGATCTCCATATTTTGACCCACATGATGGGCCCTTAACCCATAGTTCCACAGGATCGAAACCTGACTCTCCTGTACAACCCTGGTTCTGATGTATCCTTTATGCTTGGCTTCGTATGTTATTCACGAGCTAATTTCTTTACCATGTTTCATCCTAGTATCAAACGCAATAATTATCCTAGTTGCTCAAGACCCCATCTCGACTTCTGTTTGGGCCTCGAATGATTGCCTACCCGTTTGAAACTTTTGGTACCATCACGTATTGCTCTCAGTGAATTCATTGAAATATGACTCGTAGGATACTTCGTGTATTTCCCCTTGAGTTCACCATCAGATGCCCAACCTTGTAGGGATGCGCTCTTCTAGAGTTTTCCCCCTTACCGCGTTCGTAGGGCGAGGAAGATCCCGAAGAAAGGATGACGACTTGTTCAAATTTACCTGAAACGGAGGATTGAAGACATCAGTGGAAGGCCTCAACTTCTTCAAGAAGAGCAACCAAGAACAAGAAGATCCGTTAGAATTTCGTAAACAAATTTCCCCCTTACTTCTACTTCTTGATTCTCGGGACGAGAATTCTTTTTAGTGGGGAAGAATTGTGACGCCCGGATAATTAAGCTACAGTGATCATTGTAATTGAGCACAGTGACCATCTGATAAAAATGCCAAGTCATCATCATTTGCATTGCTTGATCACAATAGTTAATATCTCATTTCAAATTCCTTCTCTGGATTCTATTCAAACTCAAAGTGAAATTTGAAGTTGCTCAAATATTGCTGGAAAAATGTTCATCATTTAGCAAACATTCCAAAACAATTTATTGTTAAGGAAAACAACATCACTCCTATGCTAAAATGGACAGTAGCATTTAAACAGTGCTATTACAGCAATTTAATTTGCAAGATCATTTATGAAAAATGCAAATTAATTCCTATGCCTCCCAAAATAATTGTGGCTATACCTAAAAATGCACTGGAATTAATGGGACAAGTCCCATATTTTCCTAATTCATTTGGATGCCCAATTAAATCCGTTCTCTCTCTGTTTAATAAATAAAAGAGAAAACAGAGAAAAATAAAAAGGGGGCGAGACCTACCTGGCAATGGGCCGAGCCCAGCCGGCCCCACCCCTGTTCTCCTACCTGCTCCTCCCTCGTGTCGCTGCCGCCATGGCCGAGAGCGCCCGCGCCGGCCATCGTTCGCCACGGCGACGGGGCAGTTGGCGAGGGGATAAGGGCGCCCCCGAGCCCTCTCCCCTGGACGCCTCCTCCATTCGCCGCCCTCTCCTTCCTCCCTCTCACGCTCAGCACCCTTTCCCCCCCCCCTCTGCCGAGCGCCATGGCCGCCATGGCCACCAGTTAGCACGGCCATCGTGCTTCCCTCGCCTCGCCGTTGCGTCCCCGAGCCCCGTTGTGACCTCCTCGTCCTCCTCGACCACGAGCCCGAGCTCCTGCGCCTCTGCATCGCCTCCACGCCATCATCTTCCTCCTCTGGATCCGCCGCTCGCCGTCGCCGATTGCGTCGCCGTCAAGCCCTCCCCGAGCTCGCTTTGAACGGCTATGCCCCACTGTGAGCTCCCGCATGTCCTCCCCTTCCTCTGGATACGCCCCTAGGCCGCCGTAGATAGTTCCCCACCGCACCCGAGCTCCGGTCGCCGCCGTTGAGCTCGTGGCCGTCGCTATCATCGCTGTCACACCCGCCTGAGCCCATAGTCGAGCTCCTGGTGCTTCCAGGAGCACGACGCACCCGCGCACGCACTCGTTGGTGCCTCCTAACGCCGCATGCGATGCGCGCCCGAACGCATCCGCCGCGGAGCTCATCGCCGACGAGCCTCCGGTGACCATTTGGTCATGGGCGTGCCACCGTCGTACTCGCCGCGTCGCGTAGGTTCACACCGTACCGTTAGTTCGCTCGCTGCTGCGCTGCTTCGCCGTTTACCATCGCCGGGCGAAGCTTGCTTCTGCCGCCGTTGACCTGCCGCTCGCCGCCGTCCACCGCAGCTCCTCGCACGGCCACCATTCGACGCGGCGCAGCCGTAGCTTTCGAACGCACCTAGCCGCGCGCCAAACGGAGCACCGTGCCCGTTTTCCGATCACATCCGAGGCCCTCCGCCGCGTTTTGTGGTCGCCGGCGGCCAGTCGCCGGCCACCGCCGGCGTGGTTGACCTGGGGCCACCCCCCCAGGGTCACTGCCAGTGGGCCTGGGGCACCCAGTTGACCAGTTGACTCGGTTAACTGGCTGACTGGGCACAGCCCAGTCACTGACCAGTGGGGCCCCTCCCACCTGTGTCTATGACACATGGGCCCCTACTGTCAGTTGCCTAATTAACTAATTAGGATAATTAAAATAATTAATTTAAGCTAATCTGTCACTGACATGTGGGGCCCTCCCCTATTTAAACTCTGTTTAAATTAATTTAAACCCTGGAAATTAAATGTGTCTATGACATATGGGTCCCACCTGTCAGGTTCAAACAGTAGCTGACACTGTTGACTGCTGACGCAATGCTGACCTCATGCTGACGTCATCATTCACTATTCTGGATAATGTTGGATTTAATTAATAAAAATAATTCCAGAAAATCAATAAAACTTTAGAAAATCCTATCTTTTAAACCGTAACTCAGATGAAAATAATTTATATATGAAAGTTGATCAGAAAAACCCCACGAATCCAAATATGCCATCCATTCATCTATCACATGCCTCTAACTATCTGAACATGCGACTTTTTGCCTGTCTCGGATTGGTGAATAGTGTATGACATTACTAAAATAATTTCAAATAAATTTCTAAATTAACTATCGCACTTAGATAGGCTGTAAACACCCCTAGCCCTGCGTTTTGCCATGTCATGCATCGTGTTGCATTTGTGTGCCTTATATTTATTGTTTCTTCCCCCTCTTCTCTCCGGTAGACCCCGAGACCGACGCTGCTGCCGGGTACGACTATGCCATTGACGTTCAGCCCTTTGCCGCAGAGCAGCAAGGCAAGCAAAACCCCCTTGAGCATTCTGATACCGCCTATTCTTTCCCTCTTAATTCTTGCATTAGATTTTGCTACTATATTAGCTAGCACCTATTCTGATGCATAGCCTGTTTTTGATGAACTGTTACTATACCCGCAATCATACCAACTGCTTAGTATAGGTTGATTAATGAATCCCCAGTGACCCCTAGTTCCAGTTGCCCCTGCTTTCATCGACGACACCGAGGACTTGAAGACAGAAGACTCAGTCGTCATGACTGACAAGCCGTTACCGACACATCACCACACACCCCTTAAGTATGGCACTGCAGAGCTACTACCGAGTGCCGAGGGTGATACCTCACTTAGCACTTCCGGTGTTAATTCTGTAGCGTAGCTATCGGTCATGGGTATCGAGGCTGATTCCTCCTTCCCATTTGCCGGTAGCGACTCTTGTCTTACTCATACCTCGAGTGGGATCCATCGAGGGTGATTCCTCGGATATCCACTTGGTGTACAGACACACCGTTACTATGACCTAGTTACAGAAACATGTTGAAGATGGGTCGGCCCGAAGGGTACCCGTGTGTGAGATGTGGTGGGATGCGCCGGTAAGGCATCCGGGTTATGTTGAGGCATGGACGGGTAGGAAAGGCCCTTGCCACACATCCTCGAGACGGGGTGACGGGACCGCACTTTGCGGATCGCGCTTGCCCCACATTAATAAAATGCTAATGGGTTGGGTACTTGATCTGAGTTAGGTCGTTGGCCTTAATACGCACTAACCTTCATGCGGGGAAGTTTTGGGCACTCAGCGTCGTTGTATCAGCCGAAGCTCTTCGGACGTCAGCAATGGAGTGGCGCGCGCCGGATTGGACTGGTTATGCTCGCGCTTGCATTAAGGGGGCTAGGTCTGTTTCCGGCCGCGTTCGCATCGTGCAGGAGTGCAAGGGCAAGTGGGCCCACGAACCTGCGCACTTAGGATTTAGACCGGCGGGCTGGCCTCTTCGTTGAGCCTAGGTGGGGCGACGACGTGCTGATATCCCGAGGCCGGGCATGACCCAGGAAAGTGTGTCCGGCCGGAGGTGACTCAGGCGTGTTGGGGAATATGTGGTGCACCCCTGCAGGGATGAATAATCTATTCGAATAGCCGTGTCCACGGTAACAGGACGACTTGGAGTTGTACCTTGACCTTATACAACTATAATTGTGAATTTAATTTGAAATGAATTGTGGCTCCGGGATTGCTTCCTCGCAAGGAGTCGAGGAAGGATCTCTGGGCGTGTTTACTTAATAAAATTGCTATAACAATATGACTATGTATGTGAGATACCAATCTGCACTCTTCTAATGCTGCAAGATGCTGAAGATGCTAGTCTTCGATAGGACTAGGCCTTCTCCCTATTCTTGCTTTCTGCAGCCAGTCCAGATATACCCCCCCTTCATTGATACTGGTGCATATTTAGCATAGTTCTGATGTCAGTCTTGCGAGTACTTTGGATGAGTACTCACTGCTGCTTTGCCTTCTCTTTCCCCCTCGATACGATACCGCGTTCAGACGATGGAGCCCAGGAGCTGGAGTACGCCGGAGACGACTACTACACCACCGCCGGAGCCTACTACTACGTGGAGGCCGCCCCTGACGCTCAGGAGTAGTTAGGAGGTTCCCAGGCAGGAGGCCTCGCCTCTTTCGATCCGTGCTTATGTTTGTGCTAGCCTTCCTAAGGCAAAACTTGTCTAACTTATGTCTGTACTCAGATATATTTGCTTCCGCTGACTCGTGTTTATGTCGAGCTTTGTATTCGAGCCCTCGAGGCCCCTGGCTTGTAATATGGAGCTGTATGACTTTATTTGTGTCTTTTGTTGTGTTGTGATATCAGTTAGTGAGTCCCTAATCTTGATCGTACGCATTGTGTGCATGATTAGCGTATGGTCGAGAATGGGGGCATCACAAGTTGGTATCAGAGCCGACTACCTGTAGGTAGCCCCCTTTCCAACTCCTTGGCCGAAGTTGAGTCTAGTCATTGAAAAACTTTTACTAACATAGTTGTGTGGCTTACGGGCCCACATCTCAATCGGGTGGTATTAGGATCTTTTACTCCTCTTCTATACTCTGGGACTCTGATCTCTCTTCTTTTCGGGTTAAAGCTTTTACTAACTCTGACTCTAGGTTCTCGTAATTACTTCTCCCTGAGAGCCCTCATACCAGAAGATCACCTGTTTCGTCAGAAGATTCTGAAGATCCCCTTTTGATGTTTTCCGAGACTTTGTGCTCATCGGCTTTGCAATTCCCTACCATCGATAAGTCCCTATGGATGACTAATTGCACTTGTCATTCATACAATCCTTTCTCGCTACTCTTGTTGTTACAATATGCCCCGAAATACTCTCCATTGCCCCGATAACCCTTTGAGTTTACTACCTCATAGTTCTTTTCCGCATGGAAGCCTTACGGATAATTCCTCACAATTGTCGAGGATCCGTTCATCCCAGTTGTTCATGTGTTTCACAAAATTCTTTGAAATACTTTTCGATCTTCCAAAAATCCTCCGCCGCTTGTTGCTCTTGAAACTCTTGCCTGCTCGCATTCTGGTTAATTCCATATGTCCAGTAGTCTTCGTTGACATCCCTTGTCTTTGCCATTTTGAGCCTATTGATTCAATGTGGGCGTATGCACACAGTCATCAGGTGATCCATTTAAAATTATCTTTCCGGCTCAGACGTCCTTCCGGACATGAGTTGGTTCTCGGCAATTCAAACCTTTATTGATTGTCCGACTAAGTCTTTTCAACTTATCCATCCTTGATCAGAGCGTCTGCTTCTGATCCTTAGTTTTGGAAATCTTAATTCCTTTGTATTTTAAGCAACAGACTATTCAGGTGTCTCTTGAAACCGATACCTCTGCATTCTTTCTTCCTCTGATTGAGTACCGATACTCACATCAACTTCGTTGTGGATCGCCGATCCATTGTTGGGTTATTATCCGACAGTGTCGTTCATATTCAATCACCTTGTGAGTTCTTCCCCTGATACATAATGCCTTTGGTAAATTGTATCCTCTGTTTTGCCAACCATGCTCTACCTTCGAGCTTGTGTTAATTACTCTTGGAGCTTGTGGTATATGTTCCTAAGATTCCTCGATGGGTTGAACCTATGCCCTCCCTAATCCGTGAGAACCCGAAAGTTTTCACGGGTCATACTCTTATGGAGTTTTGCCAGCTAAATTTTCAACACTACAACATCGTCCAAAGCAAGAAATGAATGAAATGTTATACATTGATGAAGTGGGAGTCGACCTTGAACTTTGTGTTCATGCCCATGGACCCGTTGTATGACTTATCATGGAGCTTCTTGTAACAATAATCATTCCCTTTGTATGGATTGATCTTGTATCTATGTTTTGCTACTTTGCAACCGTGGTTTCGACCATGATTGTTCTTCCTGGAATTCTATTTCTTGGACAAGTTCAAGCACTTGTCTTCGGCAGATCAGTGCACCTGCCCAACCTCTATTTTGATCTACCTTCGAGTATTACCCCCTGGTATCTCGAGGATATCATGTCATTGCATTACATCTTATGAATTTTAGATGAAGTAATGCTTTTCCCTGTCATAGCCACTCCACGGGTTCTGGGTTGTCATCAACCGAGAACATCGAATAGTGAATCGAATCCGCACAACAATTCAATACCTTACTAAATGTTACTGGGAAATTTTTAAACTCAATCTGGTTATTCCTAGACCATCGGCTACATCCTTATCTTGCTATCTTTGACTGTGCTACCTCGTCCTTCTTCGGTGCGCGACTTCTTCAGAGTGTGAGCACGACTTATGTCGAGTTTTCAACATCATGTTGTTTATCTTGAAAAGCAACCCCGATATTGAGCTTGCATCTTACCTGTTGTTCCTATAACCTTCCACTTTGTCATTCCCTTACTTGACGCCATCACTGTTCGGTTGCATTCTCTTGAAAACTCTCGACAAACGGTGTCGTGCTCATCGTCCACGATTTGACTTCTTCTGAGACGTCAACTGAGTTCTTGATGAGAAATACCTTCCTTGACCTCGATGACTTTTCCCCTCTCTATCTTCTTGTGATGAATTGAGTTTTCCCTTTGAAGTTTTCTTGTCGGATTGAATCTTTAAGGATTTGAGAACACTTGATGTATGTCTTGCGATGGGATATCCGTGGTGACAATGGGATGTTCTATTGATCCACTTGGTGTATGTTTCGGTGATCAACTTGCGGGTTCCGTGACCTTGGGAATCTATGCATAGGGGTTGGCACATGTTTTCGTCTTGACTTTCCGGTAGAAACTTTGGGGCACTCTTTAAAGTTCTTTGTGTTGGATTGAACATGATGAATATGAAATTATGTGATGCATATCGTATAATCAAGCCCATGGGTACTCGTGGTGACATTGGAGTATCTAGGTGACATTAGGGTGTTGGTTGATGTGTATCTTAAGGTGTTATTTTAGTACGAACTCTAGGGCTGTTCGTGACACTTATAGGGATAGCTCATAAGATTGATCAGAAAATATAACTTTGAGGTGGTTTCGTACCCTACAATAATTTCTTCGTTTGTTCTCCGCTATTTGTGACTTTGGAGTGAACTCTTTGTCGCACGTGAGGGATTTACTTATGATTCAACTATGTCATTATTGTTGAGAGAACTTGCACTAGTGAAAGTATGAACCCTAGGCCTTGTTTCTAAGCATTGCAATACCGTTTGTGCTCACTTTTATCATTAGTTACCTTGCTGTTTTTATATTTTCAGATTACAAAAACCTATATCTACCATCCATATTACACTTGTATCACCATCTCTTCGCCGAACTAGTGCACCTATACAATTTACCATTGTATTGGGTGTGTTGGGGACACAAGAGACTCTTTGTTATTTGGTTACAGGGTTGTTTAAGAGAGACCATCTTCATCCTACGCCTCCCATGGATTGATAAACCTTAGGTCATCCACTTGAGGGAAATTTGCTACTGTCCTACAAAACTCTGCGCTTGGAGGCCCAACACGAGTCTACAAGAAGAAGGTTGTGTAGTAGACATCAAGCTCTTTTCTGGCGCCGTTGCCGGGGAGGTGAGTGCTTGAAGGTATATCTTTAGATCTTGCAATTAAATCTTTTAGTTTCTTGTTTTTCACTAGTTTGGTTTTATAAAACAAAACTACAAAAAAATGGAATTGAGGTTGCCTCATATGCTTCATCTTTTTAATGTCTTTCGTGAAAATGATGGAAAAGAAAATTGTGCTCAAGTGTTAGAAGAAGTTATTAAAATGTTTGGCACTAAATCTTTGAGTGATGAGCATGATTGCAATGTTTTTAGTATGAATTCTTTGAATATCCATAGTACTAATGATGATTGCACTAGTCATGATAAAAAGATTTCTTGTAAGCATGTCAATTTTTGTGGAGTGCATAGAGTTTGTAAAGACATGCCTAAAAGGGAAGATAGATTTTGTAAGAGGCATAAGTATTTAGAAACTAAATGGTTGCAAGAGAGGCTATATGTTTGTGCTGAAAGACTTAATATTTCTCGCCGTCCTTGTGAACTTTGCAATGAAAGTGGTAATTTTAATTTCCAATGTGAATTATTTCATGATCGAATTGTGTCCAAAAATTGTGATAGCCTCATTACCCTTGAGCATCATAATGAACTTAGTCTATTTTTGGGGTATGAAGAAATGAAACATAAAACTAAGGATGTTCCAGCTTGGGTTCTCATGAAAATGATTGATTTTGATCTAAATGAAATCTATATGTATTGCGTGGTAAATTGCATTGAGAATCCTTATATTGCCAATTACTTAAATACAAGAAAACAAATAGAAGATGAAGAGAATACTAATGAAGGGGAAGAGGTTTCCCAATATCCTCCTATTTTTTTATGATGAATCAGGTAACGAGGAGGAGCTTTTTATTCAACCAACCTCTTCAAAAAGAAGCTTGGAGGAATTAAATAAACCCACACATAATGTGGTGAAGAAGAAGAAAAGAAGGAAAAGTAAAGGTAAAGAGGTATCTCTCCCAAATAATGATACCCCTTATAATCTTGAAAATCTTTTTGGCACCAACTTAGAAAATTGTGATGATAATAATTGTTATACGATTGGTGCTATTCATACTATTAATGATGAGAGTGATTATGCTTATGTTATGCATAGCCACAAGCTTGGGGATGCTATGTTTGATGAGAATGACATGTTTGAGAATTTATTTGCTGCAATTAATGTTTTTCCCAAGCTTGGGGATGCTATGTTTAATGAAGATGATGTTTTTAGTCCCCCAAGTCTTGATGTGCAAATTTATTATGATGATAGCATACCCCCTATTTATGATGATTGCAATATTTATGAAAGTGGGTTTGGAAGAGTGTCAACTTTAGATAATAATTATCCCACTATTTTGGAGGGTGTTGAATCTTATTATAATGATAAAAGTGGATTTGGAGAGGTCACGACTTTATTTTTTAATGATTCCACTATTTCGGAAGAGGTTTCAATTGACTATGATGAGAACAAAGTTGCTACTTATGATGATTATTGTGATGATACTTATGTTATAAAAAGTAGTGATAATTATTGTCATAATTTTGAATATCCTTTTACTGAACATTACTCTTTTAATGTGGAAACAATTTTTAGTATTCAAGTTTCATATGATACTCCCACTACTATTGATGAGAATAAATTTGCTTATGTGGAGAGTAGTAAAATTTCTATGCTTGTAGATCATGAAAAGAATGCTTTTATGTACTGGTTATATTGTTGAATTCGTTCATGATGCTACTGAAAATTATTATGAGGGAGGAACATATGCTTGTAGGAATTGCAATAATATCAAGTTTCCTCCCTATGTGTTCAAAGCTTTGAAGTTATGCTTGTTTTGCCTCCCTATGTGTTCAAAGCTTTGAAGTTATGCTTGTTTTGCCTTCCTATGCTAGTTGATTCTTGCTCCCATAAATTGTTTGCTCACAAAATCCCTATGCATAGGAAGTGGGTTAGACTTAAATGTGCTAGTCATATGCTTCATGATGCTCTCTTGCATGTTTCAACTACTATTCTTATATGAGCATCATTGAAATCATCATGCCTAGCTAAAAGGCATTAAAGAAAAGTGCTTGTTGGGAGACAACCCAACACTTTTCCTTTCTGTTTGTGTGTGTCCACATGATTAAGCTACTGTATAATCATGTTTTATAGCTTTTGTTTCAATAAAGTGCCAAGTAAAGCCTTTGGGATGACTCACAAGATGAGTAGAATTGATGCTGAACCAAAACAGAAACTTTTGACTCCAGTACAGGAATTTTCATTTTTTACTGGACCGTGATAATGATCTGAAATTTTTAAACAGTTTTCATATACAAATTCATCAGGTTTTCCTAATTTTTCATAATTTTTAGAGACAGGGAAGTATGGTTACACTACAGATCTTCACAGACTGTTCTGTTTTTGACAGATTCTGTTTTGCATGCATAGTTTGCTTGTTTTAATGTTCCCATAGCTTATATTCAGCGATATAAATTATGGGAATGATAGAATACAGTAGGTATCATGTGGGAACAATTATAAATCTTGTCTTGACATTACCTAAGTGAATGATCTTTATTTATTATACTAACCCATCTCACGAAGTTCCGTTAAGTTTTGTGTGATTGAAGTTTTCAAGTTTTGGGTGAGACACCGATATGAGGAGAATAAGGAGTGACAAGAACCTAAGCTTGGGGATGCCCAAGGCACCCCCAAGTTAATATCCAAGGAAGACTCAAGCGCCTAAGCTTGGGGATGCCCCGGAAGGCATTCCCTCTTTCGTCTTCAACACTATCGGTATATCTTACTTGGAGCTATATTTTTATTCGTCACATAATATGTACTTTGCTTGGAGCGTCATTTTATTTTCTTGTTCTCTGTTAGGTGTTGTTTATAATCTTGTTTTTCAATAAAAAGTTCCAAGAATTGCCTTTAGGATGCTTGCATTGCATGTTTGATGTGTGCTGTGTAAAAAACAGAAACTTTTGCTGTAGTGTTTGAATTTTCATATTTTACTGGAACGTGGAAAGTTTCTGAAATTTTTACAGAGTATTGTCATATAAATTATTTAGCATGTCCTAAATTTTCATAATTTTTTGTGTTACAGAAGTACACTGGTTTAATAAATTGCTACAGACTGTTCTGTTTGGACAGATTGCTGTCATAGTTTTGTTATCTACTTATCCTATAGTTTCCATAGCCTATATTGGTAGATATAAATTGTGGAAATGATAGTATACAGTACCTAATTTTTGAAAATTATTGTGCAACATGTCTAGGCAGTACATGAAGTGTTGATTTATTCTTATGTGTACTAACCTATCTCACGAGTTCTTTTCGAGTTTTGTGTGGATGAAGTTTTTGAGAATAGGTGAAACCATGATATGAGAGGATCGAACGAGATACAAAAGCTCAAGCTTGGGGATGCCCAAGGCACCCCAAGTAAATATTTCAAGAAGTCTCAAGCATCTAAGCTTGGGGATGCTACGCATCCCACCTCTCTTCATCAACGATTATCGGTTAGCCTATGTTGAGCCTAAATTTTTATTCGTTCACATGATGCGTGCTATTCTTGGAGTTCTATTTTCGTTTAGTTTGCTGTTTGAATAAAATACTCAGATCTGAAAATATTTATTGAGAGAGAGAGAGAGTCCTCACATAGCTACTTAATTGTTTGATTACTCATTGATCTTCACTTATATCTTTTGAGAGTAGCTTGTCATTTCCTCTCATGCTTCACTTATACCTTTTTGAGAGATGAAATTTTTATGCTCATGTGCTTCACTTAAATTTGTTTGAGCTTGCCAAAAAGCAATGGCAACATATGAAACTAGTCCCAAAGTGATAGATTTCCAGGGAGGATATAATAAAAACTTTCATGAAGATCATGGGACAAATTAAACTTGATTCTTTGTAATAGTTTTGAAACATGATGATAGTAATATGTGAGTCATGTTAGTGAGTAATTATGCTTTAGTAGGAATATTGGTGTTAAGGTTTGTGATTCCCTATGCAAGTACGAAAGTCAATAGTTATGCAATGAAGTTACATCCTACTTGTGGTGCATTATTCGGTGTTAGTTATGTTCAATGCTCACTTATGTGAATTTTCGTTTCTTGGTTTGGTTGCTTCCCAATCTATTTGCTAGCCTCCATTTGTACTAAGTAGAAATACTACTTGTGCATCCAAAATCCTTAAACCAAGTTTTGCCTTATGAGTCCACCATACCTACCTACATGCGGTATTTCCATGCCATTCCAAGCAAATTTGTATGTGCCATCTCTAAATTTTCAAAATAAATTTTCTCTTTTGTGTGCCCGTACCGCTCATGAAACGATGGGGAGTATCCAATATTTTTCCATGCTAGGTGTGTTATTCTCACGATATGTGTTGATTCACTATCATTCACGAGAAAGTGGCTGGTATTCGGGATGCCCAGTTCCATGCTCAAAATTCAAATCAAAATATAATGAAACAAAACTCCCCCAGGATTGTTGTTTGTATGGACGGTACCCGTGGATTCGGCTCGCCGTGGAGTGTGATTGATTGGTGGAGGGGGAGTAAAAACTTTACCATTCTGTTTGGGAACCGCCTATAATGTATCTAGCATGGAAAGTATTGTGAGCTACTTTGTCGTTTTCGTTGACAGGAAAAGCATGCCACTCAAAATATTTTTCTCTCTCAAACCTTGAGCTCTGACACCTCTACAAATCCCTACTTCCCTCTGCGAAGGGCCTATCAATTTACTTTATGCAATTTTTATTTTTGCTTTGAGTCTCCATCTTCTCTTATAAGCACCAACTAGGGGGCACTATGATCGTACTTGAGCATTGGGCATAGCTAGTATTTGAGTGTGTTTCATGAATGGATCAATGATTGAGCATGATGGGCTAGGGATAACTCTCTTTAGTGTTGATATTTTGAAAGACATGGTTGCTTGTTGACATGCTTGAGTATTGAAGTCATTATGTTAAAACTAGACTATTGCTTTGAATCATTTACAACTCCAAATGTCCATGCTATACAAAGAAGATAAGAATATGATGAACATGTTAGGCAGTATTCCACATCAAAAATTCTGTTTTTATCATTTACCTACTCGAGGACGAGCAGGAATTAAGCTTGGGGATGCTGATACGTCTCCAACGTATCTATAATTTTTGCTTGTTCCATGTTGTTATATTATCATTCTTGGATGTTTTACAATCATTTTACTACAACTTTATATTATTTTTTGGACTAACCTATTAACCTAGAGCCCAGTGCCAGTTTCTGTTTTTTCCGTGTTTTTGAGTTTTACAGAAAAGGAATATCAAACGGAGCCCAAACGGAATAAAAATCTACGGTGATTTTTTATGGACCAGAAGAAGCCCAGGCTGCATTGGAGTTGGGCCAGAAGAGCCACGAGGCCATCACAAGCCTGGGGGGCGCCCCCCCTAGGGCGTGCCCCCCTGGCTTGTCGTCACCTCGTGGCCCCCCTGGACTTGTTTCCGCCGCCAAAAATTCCTATAAATATAGAAACCCCCAGAAACAAACCTAGATCGGGAGTTCCGCCGCCGCAAGCCTCCAGAGCCACGAAAAACCAATCGGGAGCCCGTTCTAGCACCCTGCCGGAGGGGGAAACCATCACCGGAGGCCATCTTCATCATCCCGGTGGTCTCCATGACGAGGAGGGAGTAGTTCACCCTCGGGGCTGAGGGTATGTACCAGTAGCTATGTGTTTGATCTCTCTCTCTCTCGTGTTCTTGAGATGACACGATCTTGATGTATCGTGAGCTTTATTGATATAGATGAATCATATGGAGTTTTCCCCTCTCTATCTTCTTGTGATCAATTGAGTTTTCCCTTTGAAGTTTTCTTGTCGGATTGAATCTTTAAGGATTTGAGAACACTTGATGTATGTCTTGCGATGGGATATCCGTGGTGACAATGGGATGTTCTATTGATCCACTTGGTGTATGTTTTGGTGATCAACTTGCAGGTTCCATGACCTTGGGAATCTATGCATAGGGGTTGGCACATGTTTTCGTCTTGACTTTCCGGTAGAAACTTTGGGGCACTCTTTAAAGTTCTTTGTGTTGGATTGAACATGATGAATCTGAAATTATGTGATGCATATCGTATAATCAAGCCCATGGGTACTCGTGGTAACATTGGAGTATCTAGGTGACATTAGGGTTTTGGTTGATGTGTATCTTAAGGTGTTATTTTAGTACGAACTCTAGGGCTGTTCGTGACACTTATAGGGATAGCTCATAAGATTGATCAGAAAAGATAACTTTGAGGTGGTTTTGTACCCTGCAATAATTTCTTCGTTTGTTTTCCGCTATTTGAGACTTTGGAGTGAACTCTTTGTAGCACGTGAGGGATTTACATATGATTCAACTATGTCATTATTGTTGAGAGAACTTGCACTAGTGAAAGTATGAACCCTAGGCCTTGTTTCTAAGCATTGCAATACCATTTGTGCTCACTTTTATTATTAGTTACCTTGCTGTTTTTATATTTTCAGATTACAAAAACCTATATCTACCATCCATATTACACTTGTATCACCATCTCTTCGCCGAACTAGTGCACCTATACAATTTACCATTGTATTGGGTGTGTTGGGGACACAAGAGACTCTTTGTTATTTGGTTGCAGGGTTGTTTGAGAGAGACCATCTTCATCCTACGCCTTCCACGAATTGATAAACCTTAGGTCATCCACTTGAGGGAAATTTGCTACTGTCCTACAAAACTCTGCGCTTGGAGGCCCAACACGAGTCCACAAGAAGAAGGTTGCGTAGTAGACATCAGGCGTCGGCCATCGAAACGATGGAGCGGAGAGGAAGCGAGGCTTGTGGACGGATTCCGACACGCCCCCTACTTGGCCCGCCAAATGTCGGATTTCGGGCTCCGCAAAACCCAAAGAGGTTCGTACCCAGGGGCGTGTGCGAAGATCCCCACCAGCTTCGGCCTCAAGCTCACAGCTTCACAGTCTAGCCAAATCAAACTCACTCAATCACTGGGAAGAAGACTAACACATAGATTTACCCAGGTTCGGGCCGCTGCGAAGCGTAAAACCCTACTCCTGCTTTTGGTGGATTGCCGCACGAGGAGGTTTGTGGATGAACTGGTACAGTGGTGTGCAACCTCGCGAGGGCGCTCGGGTGGTTTTTCTGGTCTCCCCCCCTACGACGCAACCTTGCCTCCCTTTATAATGGCCCGGGTCCTCTTCCCATATCGCACTGGCGGGAAGGGATCCCACAACGGCCAAATTCGAAGGGGGACAAGGAGTACACCTTATCCTGATGAAAGGTGGTCTTCGCCTGCAAAGTAGCTAGTAGTGGTGCAGAGGTGGGCTCGGCGATGACGTCCGTCCTGCGGGGCTCGTGGTCTTGGTCTCATTGCGCCGAACGGAAACCTTTGGGGGGATGCCTTGGGAACCTGCGTACGTCCTTGCCTCCTTTGCACCAAAGAGGAAACTGCTTCTTCTGTGCCCGCTGGCGCCCGCCTGGCCTGGCTGGCGTCACCTCAGCCTCCCGAGGCCGAGTGCTGCATAGAGATCTCCGCCCCTCGGGAGGGGGCCTGGAGAGGCCTCCTCCCTCCGGGGGTGTTGGCGTCGTCCTCCTCACGAGGGTGGGGCTCTTGCGAGGGCCTTGTCTTGAGTGATGCTGCACCGGGCCGTACCAGGCTGTCGAAGTGGGCCACGCCCTAGCCCGCAGGCAGGCAGGTCTGGGTACCCCCGTTCCCAAAGCGCCGACAGAATGTATGGTGCATAACCACATGATCTCTTCTGATCTGCAGTAGTCCTCTGCACGGTATCAACTATCAAGTCCATCACCCTAAATCTGGTGTGTTGATCAATATGGAGGAGCATGTTGATAGAATAACCTCTGATCATCTTCTCATCTCCAGACTTAGGCATCAATGTATACCTCAAGATGGTGTTGGTGGCGCGTAGGCCAGCCTGAAGAAAATAGATGGATCCAAGCTTGTGTGAATGCACATTTGCAGCAGGGATCTCATTGTACATATTGGCCATGGAGTTGTGGTTTGCCTTGGGCTCAGAGTACACATCCAAGTCTCCTTCTTGCACCTGTGGGGCTCCTAAGATGGCAGCCCACTCATCAACAGTGGATTCATATCTGGTGCCTTCAGTCATCCATTCAATCCTACCATCTCCATAGAAATGTGCAGTGGAGTAGAATTGCATGATCATCTCGTCATTACAGGCAGTGAACTCTTTCCGAACAAACTCATTAATGCTAATGCAGTGGAAATTATCCTGCACACATGGAAAGAAATCTTGGTTCTTCTTGATGTACTCCCAATCAACAAATCTCATATCACTAACTGCAGGGCTCTTGTCAAGCAGAATAGTCTCATAGAAGTCTTGCTGTTCCTTGGTGTAGAATCTGTTGTCTACAACTGTCCTTCTCCTCTAAGAATAAGGATCTATGGCTCTCCACTCTCTCAGTCCAGAATCCTTCCTCTTCTTCATGTCCTCAGCAATTGGATGGCTGGCATTGTGCTCAGGAAGGTGTGGCCTTAGCTTCATCAAAACTGACAGTGCTTCATCCTCAGCTTCTCTGAAGGTAGTACCTTTGTTCTTGGCAGCAACTGGGATGTCTCTGGTAGTCCTCTTGGGCTTGGAAGCAGCAACAACCTTCTTGGGGGCAGTCTTGGTTCCTTTGGATGATGTATCCTTGGGCATAGCATCAGCCAATAGTTTCTTCTTCTTAGATGGAGGGGCTTTGGCAGCTGGTTCCTCTTCCTCTTCTTCAACAACAGCTTCTGGATCCTCATACATAGAGGTAGGTCTGCCAACAACATGGACAATCCTCTTCCTGCTCCTCTTCTTGTCACCTTCCATCTTGGGCTTGGAGCTCATAGGGGCATCAATGGTCATGCTTGCCCTGGCACTCTCAGGTGCTTTGGTAGAATCAGCTTTGGCATATACTTTCTTTACTGCCTTCTTCTTGGTTGAAATAACAGCAGCAGCAGTGCTCTTGGCAGTATTGTCCTTCTTGGGTGGCTCCTCAGGCACAAAGTTTTCATCCTCCTCATCTGAGTTTAACTTCCTCCTTGTCCTGGTAGCAGCCCTGGGCAAATCAGGTGAACTAGGCACATCATCATAGCTGCCCTCAGGACTAGTGCCTGAGCTCATATCCACATTCTCCTCTCTGAAATTGTTCTGACTGTCATCTGAGCCTGACATGCTGACCCTGTGAATAGAGCATAGAAGAGTAGAAGGGTTGAGCATCACAAAATGCAGAGATATTTTTAAAAGTTGAACAGAAAAAAACTTAGCTTTAGCTTTCTGCAAAATGGATTTCGGTACCACCGAGTCAATTTTTTTGGATCCACCGAGACATATGGTCTGCTTTATAGAAACTTGGCAGTCACTTCGGTGTCACCGATAATGTCTGCTCGGTTTCACCAAGACCATTCTCAGGAACCCTAGAACCAAAATCGGTAGAACCGATTTTTGTGACCCGGTGTCTCCGAGATGCGTTTTGCGGATGGCTGAACCTAAATTTTCCTCGTTCGCTAGACTAAAGGAATTCCTGGTGGGA
The DNA here is from genome assembly GCA_039707655.1 of Elymus sibiricus. Classification (NCBI taxonomy): domain Eukaryota; kingdom Viridiplantae; phylum Streptophyta; class Magnoliopsida; order Poales; family Poaceae; genus Elymus; species Elymus sibiricus. Next base: position 85,051,484 of record CM077665.1, read on the forward strand.
TAGGAAGATTGCAAACTGAGCCTTATCGATAAATCTACCCTAATGCGCAAGAATTAGATTTAGGAGCGCACGAGGGGGTCGGATTCTCACCCTAACTCGGTGAAGATCCGCTACGGCGAAGACGGCGGTGAAGATTTCCGTTGACAGCGAGGATCCCAGTGGCGGAGGCGCTCGGGGAGGCAAAGGCAATGACCAGAGGGGTTAGGAGCGGCAGCTTAGGGTTGGGGACACGGGCGTTTGAAGATGAAATTTCAAACGTCAGGTCCGCCTGGATTAAGTACCCTTCACTGTCGGTGAAACTGATTCTTATTTATCGGTGTCACCGAGTTTCACAACCATCAGGTGGCTAGGAAAATCGGTGTAACCGAGAAAAAGGAATCGGTGTTACTGAGATGCGAAAACCAGATCAACTCAGTGCTACGGTGGAACTGAAATTTGTGAATTGGTTTCACCGAGATGCACATGAGAGGTTTTGGAATGCAACTCTTGTCGACATGGTACTCCGAGTGCTCCTCACACAGAGGGATCGAGAAGTGCTTGTTCAAGATTTTGTGATGTAGCATGAATAGAATATGAGACAAGAAAGCATAGATAGCTAGAGAGGGGTCCTAGGCATTCTTGTACATCCAATTGGCAAAAAAGAAAACAAAGTCCAAATAGCAACAATTGGATGTCCTCGAATGATAAAAGATATGCAAACCTGCATGCTCACACAATAAGATGTCCAATGAAATCATGGCAAACATGCAAAACCACTCTAGTATCTACCAAGCACTTTCGCGATGACGGAGTCATCTATATATGAATATATTGACTTAGGAGCCAAGTAAGAATACTTGATCATAGGTCATACTCATCATTTAAGCACAAGTGGGGTTACCACTTTTACATAAAGCATTTAATGTTGTCACATTCTTAAGAGATGCTTTAACTCAAGTCTTAGAGTAAAGCCCCCCCTTGATGTGACATCCCCCCATAAGAGGGATAAACTAACCTTGGGTTTGTCGTAGGAGACTTCATGTGGGTGATGTAGTGGTGGATGATCAAGGTTGATGAAGATCATCTTGAGTTGGGAGCATCCTTGTTGTTTCCTTACTCTTCTCACCTACATGGGTTAGTCCCAAGCACAAGAGACAAATACAAGGATATCTATGGACATGGAGTGCAAAGCATATAAGATGATGTCCATGGATTCATTAATTACCTTGTCCCTTGCTTACCTTTGAGGGAATATGTGACTCTTTGAACTATTGCATAAAGTTGATGTTGATTGCAGCTAGTCCTTGCCAATAATGAATATGAGTGAATTTCATGGGCGGAGTCACCCCTCAAGAACTTCTCAAGTTCTTATTCTTGGGGACCCACATCAACTTGATGGGAATCCTTGGTGTTGAAGTGGCACTTGTAGAAGTTGAGCTTGTAGAAGCCTTGGGAACCCACTTGACCAAAGCTTGGGATTCATCTTCATATGAGTCAATCTCCTCTTGAAGCTTGTCCTTACCCTTGAGCTTGTGGTCTTGTGATGGAAGGTCATCTTGAGCGTTTGTTTCCTTGGGAAGAGCATGTTCATACTTCTTCCTTTGAGGAACAAACTTGGGCTTGGGGTATTGACCTTCTTCCCATTCAACTCCATTTGCGTTGAATTAGCCAATGCCATGGTTCTTCCGGTATCCTCCATGCTTGCGTACAATCTCCTCAAATTTCTTACATCCAGCAAGACTTTTGTAGATACGTTTCTCTATAATTCCTTTCAATAAATCGTTTTCTTGCTCAAGTGTAACTTGGCTAAGAGAATCATCATTAGTGGAATCAATAGAACTACTAGAAGCAACATCATTAGATTTAGCATTTTTATTGTTGCTACTAGATGAAGAACCTTTCTTGCCTTTGTTACTAGTTTGTCTAGGTTTAACTTGTGGAATAAATGTAGACAAGAGTAATTGTTTGGCTAGATAAGATGAAGTCTTCTTTCGGAGATCGTCATTGATAGCTTTAAGAAACTCATGTTCTTGCTCCAAGGTGAGCTTCTCGAAGCGTAGCTTCTCATGAGTCTTTACAAGCTCTCTACGATCTTCTAGAGTAGATTCATGGGCTAACTTAAGAGTGTTTAGTTCTTTAGTTAGTCACTCTATTTCCATCTTATCATCATCACACGACTTATCTTGACTAACATGAAAATTATCAAGTTCATTTTGACTAATATCACTAGTTTTATCAAAGAGCAAGTCATCATCTCCAAGCAAATCATCCTCATCACTATTGAAATCAAGATACTCGGGGTGTGATACCTTGGGCCTTTAGCCATGAAGCAACTTCCACTTCCTTCATTTGGTGAATCAAATATGTCATAGGAGTTGGTAGTCACTAGTGCAAGTCCGGCAACACCTTCATCTTGACTATAGTCGGAGTTGGAGTGATAGCTTCTCTCGGAGTGGTTGTCGGATTCGGAGCCGGAAACCCATTCACCAACGTGAGCTTGATGTCTTCTTCTTGAGTAGCTCTTGGTGTACTTGTCCTTCTTCTCCGAGTCCCTACTTCTCCTTGAGGGTCTTCGTTCATAACGGTCATCTCTACTCCTTCTCTCTCTATGAGGTGATTCATCTCTTGAGCTTCATCTTCTAGGTGACTCTTCTCTTCGTTTGTAGGGAGCCGTGCACTCATTGGAGTAGTGTCCGGGCTTCCCACAATTGTAGCAATTTCGGTCATGACTTGACGAACGCTTCTCTTCATATCTTGAGTTGGAGCTTCGTTCTTTGCCTCTATTCTTGTAGAACTTGTTGATTTTCTTGACCATGAGGCTTATCTCTTCATTGGTGACAAGGTTGTCGCTTGAAGTTGCGGGAGCATCACTTGTGGCTTTGTAAGCACCGCTAGGCTTGTTGTGAATCTCTTCTTTGTCTTTGAGTGTCATCTCATGAGCAACAATCCTTCCAATGACTTCCGTAGGCTTGAGATCTTTGTAGTTGGGCATCATTTGGATCAATGTGCACACGGTGTCATATCTCTCATCCAAAGCTCTAAGTATGTTCTTGATGATGAATTTGTCAGTCATCTCATCGCTTCCTAAGCCAGCAATCTCATTGGTGATGAGAGCTAGCCTAGAGTACATTTCCACGACTCCTTCACCATCCTTCATCTTGAACTTGTCAAGCCGACTTTGAAGAACATCCAACTTGGATTGTCTCACGGATTCGGTACCTTCGTGCATATCAACCAAAGTGTCCCAAATTTCCTTGGCATTCTCAAGTCGACTGATTTTGTTGAATTCTTCGGGGCATAGGCAATTGAAAAGAATGTCACATGCTTGAGCGTTGTATTACAACATCTTCAATTCTTCCGCGGTCGCTTCACAATCCGGTTCCTTTCCATCACCAAAGAATTCACCTTGCAAGCCAACACGAACAACAGCCCAAACGGCGGGGTTATGACCAAGAATATGCATTTTCATTTTGTGCTTCCAACTAGCAAGATTTGTACCATCAAATACGGACCTCTATGGTGATAATTTCCCTCGCTAGATGCTATACTCTCCTAGGTTGTGAAACCAATGCAATGGAGACCAAAGCTCTGATACCACTTGTAGGATCGAAAGTATGTCTAGAGGGGGGGGGTGATTAGACTACTTGACAAAATATTTTTTTTACCTTTTCCCAATTTTAAGTGTTGGCAAATTTTAGCAATGATAGCAAGTCAAGCACACCCTACACATGCATGTCTAAGAGTATAGCAGCAGAAAGTAAAGACAAGCATATGTAATAGAGGATAGGGAGGAAGATCAAACGCAATTTCGAGGCACGAAGATTTTTCCCGTGGTTCCGATAGGTGGTGCTATCGTACGCCCACGTTTATGGAGTCTTCGACCCACGGAGGGTAACGGTCGCGAGAGTCCATGGAGGGCTCCACCCATAAGGGTCCACGAAGTAGCAACCTTGACTATTCCATAACGGCTTCCGTCCACGAAGGATTAGCCTCACTATGGGTAGATCTTCATGAAGTAGGCGATCTCCTTGCCCTTACAAACTTCTTGGTTCAACTCCACAACACGAAGTAGGAGGATCCCAAGCGACACGTAACCAATCTAGGAGGCACCACCCTCCAAAAGGTAATAGGCTCGATGATGACGATGAACTCCTTGCTCTTGTGCTTCAAGATGATAGACTCCTCAACACACAATCACTCTCTCACAGATTTGGCTTTGGTGGAAGAGATTGATTGGGTGGAAAGCAACTTGGGGAGGCTAGAAATCAAGATTCATATGGTTGGAGTGGAATGGCTTGATCTCAACACATGAGTAGGTGGCTCTCTCTCAGAAAATTAGATGGGGCAAGTATGGAATAGTTCTGAGTGCTTCTCTTGCGAGTGGGTGGTGGTGAAGGGGTATATATAGGCATCTCCAAAAATCCAACCGTTACACCTTTACTTACCAACTCGGTGACACCGAAGTATAAAACTCGGTGGTACCGAGTTGCTCAAAAGGTAGCAACTTTTGAATCTTGGTGAGACCGATATATAGTTCTTGGCAGTACCGACAAGGGTGACCAACGGTCAGAAAGCAAACTCGGTGGCACCGATCCAAAAACTTGGAAATTCCGAATTTAAGAAAAGGGGCAACAGAAAGTTGGCAACTGAAACTCGGTGGCACCGATGCAGAATCGGTTGTACCGAAAACTTAGGGTTTGGCTGGGATCTGTCTGAGGTGAAAATCGGTAGGGCCGAGTGGGAAATATTGGTGGCACCAATTTTGCATGATAGGCTTTGACAGACTTTTGTGGAAGAGCTTGTGGGTGTTTTTGGTGACTATCACTTGTGCACGTGGAGGATTTTGTTCACCATCAATACCTCACCCCTTTTTAATAGTATTGGCTTTCCTATAGACTCAAAGTGATTTCTCACAAAGTAAAATGCAGAGTCTTCTTGCTTGAAGCTTTGCCAATCCTATTCCTTGCATCTAGTGAGAGAAGCCTCTAGTGAAACCTATGGCCCCCGGGTCTATTTTTAGATCTATAAACCAAAAATACCAAAAATACTTCGCTGCATTATTTTTACTTTTGTTTTACTTTACGTTCTAGCAATCTTTTATATCTATCTCTATCCTTGCAAATAACCGTGAAGGGATTGACAACCCCGTTTAGCGTTGGGTGCAAGAGTTTGATTGTTTGTGTAGGTGCGAAGATTGGGGACTTGCTTGTATCTCCTACTCGATTGATACCTTGGTTCTGAACAACTGAGGGAAATACTTATCTACTTTGCTGCATCACGCTTTCCTCTTCAAGGGAAAAACAACCCAAGCTCAAGAAGTAGCACCCACCAGGGCACGCCAGAGGCCCCAGGCGCGCCCTGACGGGTTGTGCCCTCCTTGGAACCCCTCTCCACCGCCTCTGATGCCTATAAATTCCCAAATATTCCAGAAACCCTAGACAAGTCGACGAAAAACACATCCAGCCGCCGCAAGTTCCATTGCCTCGAGATCCAATCCAACACCATCACAAAGGGGTTCATCATCCTCATTGGTGCCTCTCCGATGATGCGTGAGTAGTCCACCATAGACCTACGGGTCCGTAGGCAGTAGCTAGATGGCTTCCTCTCTCTCTTTTGATTCTCAATACAATGGTCTCTTGGAGATCTATTTGATGTAAACTTTTGCGGTGTGTTTGTTGGGATCCGATGAATTTTGAGTTCATGATCAGTTTCTATCCATGAATATTATTTGAGTCTTCTTTGATCTCTTATATGCATGATTACTTATAGCCTCGTATTTCTTCTTCGAATCTTTGGTTTAGTTAGGCCAACTAGATCGATTTTTCTTGCCATGGGAAGAGGTGCTTTGTGATGGGTTCGATCTTGCGGTGTCCTCTCCTAGTGACAGAAGGGGCACCGAGGCGCACATGTATCGTTACTATTAAGGATAACAAGATGGGGTCTATTCCTACATGAATAGATCTTGTCTACATCATGTCATCATTCTTACTGCATTACTCCATTTTTCCATGAATTTAATACACTAGATGCATGCTGGATAGCGGTCGATGTGTGGAGTAATAGTAGTAGATGCAGGCAGGAGTCGGTCTACTTATCTTGGACGTGATGCCTATATAATGATCATCGCATTGGATATCGTCATGATTATTTGATCTTCTATCAATTACCCAACAGAATTTGTTCACCCACCGTGTGCTATACTCATGAGTGAAGCCACTAGTGAAACCTACGCCCCCCGGGTCTACTTTTCCAACATATTGCTTTCCGATCTATCTTTTTGCCGCTTTTGTTTTCAGATCTATTATTCCAAAAACCCAAAAATACCTTGCTGCACTTTTTATTTGCCCTTTTTATTGTGTTCTTGTGAGATCTATCTCTCCAATCTATCACTACCTAATCTATCTTTTTATCGTAGAGAGATTGACAACCTCTCTTTCGTGTCGGGTAGCAAGTATTTGTTCTTTGTGTGCAGGTGCTGTTTATTAGGTGGTGGTGATCCTCCTACTGGTTCGATACCTTGGTTTCATAACTGAGGGAAATACTTACCGTCGCTGTGCTGCATCATCCCTTCCTCTTTGGGGAAATACCGACGCAGTCAAGCCACGTCAGTGTTTTGGTGTCAATCTTGCCTATCTTTATTTCCTCCCTCTGTCATGTAATGGGTTTATGTATTAGGGCTAAAACTAGGTCCACTTGGTCCGTTTCGATCTGTGGCTACTACTTAGGCTGTCACTGAGTTCCTTGTTAACGCTGAATCTTGGTCTGTCGTGCCTTGGCTTTAATAAAAGTTGGGGCTGGGGGGAGACCCCTCTCGTTTCAAAAAAAAGATTCCAAAGATAAAAATAGACCCGTTGTTGGCATGCCAGTTGTTTTTGTTAAAATTGGAGATCATTGTTATCATGACTTATGTGATATGGATGCTAGTGTTACTGCCATTCCATTTACTCTTTATCAATAAATTATGCATAATATTTCACCTGTTGAGTTAGAAGATATTGATGCTACTATTAAGCTTGGAAACAGAGAGACTATTTCACCACTTGGGATTGTTAGAGATGTTGAAGTCTTATGTGGTAAGATTAAATATCCCACGGATTTCTTAGTCCTTGGTTTATTACAAGATAATTTTTGTCCAATAATATTTGGTAGACCTTTCCTGAACACTGTTAATGCAAAAATTGATTACACTAGAGAGACGGTTAGTGTTAGCTTTACTGATGTATCTCATGAATTTAATTTCTCCAAGTTTAGTGAACACATGCATGAGGAAGAATCTTCTAGTAAAGTTGAATTAATTGGTCTTCCTTCTATTGTTGTGCCTCCTACTGATCCGTTAGAAAAATATTTGCTAGACCATGAAAATGATATACACAGGAAAGAAAGAAAAGAACTAGATGATGTTTTCTTTAAACAAGCACATATCCTTAAACATAATTTGCCTGTTGAAACCTTGGGAGACCCTCTACGTCCTAAGGGTGATATTGTGTTTGAATTGAAGAAACTACCTGATACATTGAAGTATGTTTATCTTGATGAAAATAAGATATATCCTATTATTATTAGTGCTAACCTTTTAGAACTTGAAGAAAAGAGATTACTTAAGGTCCTGAGGAAGCACCATGCTGCAACTGGCTATACTTTGGATGATCTTAAGGGCATTAGTCCCACCTTATGTCACTAGTTCACCACAAGATTAATATGGAACTATATGCTAAACCAGTCGTTGATCATCAACGTCGGTTGAACCCTAAGATGAAGGATATGGTAAGAACTGAAATATTAAAGCTTCTGGAGGCAGGTTTAATTTATCCTATAACTGATAGTAGATGGGTAAGTCTTGTTCATTGTGTTCCTAAAAAAGGAGGCATAACCGTTGTCCCTACTGATAAAAATGAACTTATCCCACAAAGAATTGTAACTGGTTATAGGATGGTAACTGATTTTAGGAAATTAAATAAAGCTACTAGAAAAGATCATTACCCCTTGCCTTTTATTGATCAAATGTTAGAAAGGTTGTCTAAGCACACATACTTTTGCTCTTAGATGGATATTATGGTTTCTCTCAGATACATGTAGCACAAGAGGATCAAGAGAAAACCACATTTACTTGTCCTTTTGGAACCTATACTTATAGATGTATGCCTTTTGGTTTATGCAATGCACCTGATACTTTTCAAAGATGAATGACTTCTATATTCTCTAACTTTTGTGAAAAGATTGTTGAGGTATTCATGGATGATTTCTCCGTTTACGGAACCTCTTTTGATGATTGCTTAAACAACCTTGATCGATTTATGCAAAGATGTGAAGAAACTAATCTTGTCTTAAATTGGGAGAAGTGCCACTTTAGGGTAAATGAAGGTATAGTCCTTGGGCATAATATTTCATTGAGGTAGACAAAGCTAAAGTTAATGCAATTGAGAAAATGCCATGCCCTAAAGATATCAAAGGTATTCGAAGTTTCCCAGGTCATGCTGGTTTCTATAGACGGTTTATTAAAGATTTCTCTAAGATTTTAGACCTCTTGCCAATCTTTTGCAGAAATATATTCCATTTGTTTTTTATGATGAACGTGTAGAAGCTTTTGAAATAATGTGTGATGCTAGTGACTATGTTGTTGGTGTTGTTTGATACGTCTCCAATGTATCTATAATTTTTGATTGTTCCATGCTATTATATTATCATTCTAGGATACTTTTTGAGTAATAATTTATCAATTTATATTATTTTTTAGCACTAACCTATTGACCCAGTGCCTAGTGTCAGTTCCTGTCTTTTGCGTGTTTTTTACTTTTTTGGTTTATAGTACCAAACGAAGTCCAATTTCTCCGAAACTTTTTTTATGATTTTTTCTGGACCAAAAGAAGACCTGGAAGCTTCGGGAGAAGACCGGAGACCGCACGAGGGAGGCACATGCCATCTGGGCGCGCCCAGGGGGGTCGGTGCGCCCTGATGGCTTGTGCCCCCCTGGTGCCCCTCCTTATCCCCGTTCTCTGGCCTATAAATTCACATATATTCAAAAAACCCTAGAGGCCAGTCCGAAACTCTTTTTCGGCCGCCGCAAGTCTCTGTTCCGTCATGATCACATCTGAAGCTCCGTTCTGGCACCTTGCCGGAGGGGAGGTTGATCACGGAGGGCCTCTTCATAAACCTTGATGCCCTCATGATGATGTGTGAGTAGTTCACCACAGACCTACAGGTTCGTAGTTAGTACCTAGATGGCTATCTCTCTATCTCTCTTTTGATCTTCAATACAATGATCATCGCATCTTCGCTTTGATCTATCCGATGTAATTCTTTTGTGCGGTGCATTTGTTGGGATCCGATGAATTGTGGGTTTATGTTCAAATTATTCATGAGAAGTATTTGAGTCACCTATGAATATTATGATTCTTATTTGCATGATCATTATAGCTTCGTAATTCTCTCCGATCTATTGAAATAGTTTGACCAACTAGATTGATATTTCTTCAGTGGGAGAGGTGCGTTGTAGTGGGTTCAACCTGACGGGTTCTATATCCCAGTGACATAAGGGGACAAGATACGTCTTTGTGTTGTTTCCACTAAGGATAAAACCACGGGGTTTATTCATATTGATTGAGTTTACTTTGTCTACATGATGTCATTGTTCTTGATACGTCTCCAATGTATCTATAACTTTTGCTTGTTCCATGTTGTTATATTATCATTCTTGGATGTTTTACAATCATTTTATAGCAACTTTATATCATTTTTTGGGACTAACCTATTGACTTAGTGCCAAAGTGCCAGTTGTTGGTTTTTCTTGTTTTTTTACTTCGCAGAATATCAGTAACAAACGGAGTCCAATCGCGACGAAACTTTTTGGAGATTTTTTTGGACCAGAAGACACCCAGTGGGCCAAAGAAGTGCCAGAGAGGTGGGCCGTGGAGACCACAACCCACCAGGGTGCGCCAGAGGCCCCAGGCGCGCCCTGATGGGTTGTGCCCTCCTCGGGGCCCCTCTCCATCGCCTATGACGCCTATAAATTCCCAAATATTCCAGAAACCCTAGAGGAGTCGACGAAAAACACATCCAGCCGCCGCAAGTTCCAGAGCCTCGAGATCCAATCTAACACCATCACGGAGGGGTTCATCATACTCATTGGTGCCTCTTCGATGATGCGTGAGTAGTCTACCATAGACCTACGGGTCCGTAGGCAGTAGCTACATGGCTTCCTCTCTCTCTTTTGATTCTCAATACAATGTCTCTTGGAGATCTATTTGATGTAAACTTTTGCGGTGTGTTTGTTGGGATCCGATGAATTTTGAGTTCATGATCAGTTTCTATCCATGAATATTATTTGAGTCTTCTTTGATCTCTTATATGCATGATTACTTATAGCCTCGTATTTCTTCTTCGAATCTTTGGTTTAGTTAGGCCAACTAGATCGATTTTTCTTGCCATGGGAAGAGGTGCTTTGTGATGGGTTCGATCTTGCGGTGTCCTCTCCCAGTGACAGAAGGGGCAGCGAGGCACGCATGTATTGTTGCTATTAAGGATAACAAGATGGGGTCTATTCCTACATGAATAGATCCTGTCTACATCATGTCATCGTTCTTATTGCATTACTCCGTTTTTCCATGAACATAATACACTAGATGCATGCTGGATAGCGGTCGATGTGTGGAGTAATAGTAGTAGATGCAGGCAGGAGTCGGTCTACTTATCTTGGACGTGATGCCTATATAATGATCATCGCATTGGATATCGTCATGATTATTTGATCTTCTATCAATTGCCCAACATTAATTAATTCACCCACCGTGTGCTATACTCATGAGAGAAGCCACTAGTGAAACCTACGGCCCCCGGGTCTACGTTTCCAATATATTGCTTTCCGATCTATGTTTTTGCCGCTTTTGTTTTCAGATCTACTATTCCAAAAACCCAAAAATACCTTGCTGCACTTTTTATTTGCTCTTTTTATTTTGTGTTCTTGAGAGATCTATCTCTCCAATCTATCACTACCTAATCTATCTTTTTACCATAGAGAGATTGACAACCTCTCTTTCGCGTCGGGTTGCAAGTATTTGTTCTTTGTGTGCAGGTGCTATTTATTAGGTGGTGGTGATCCTCCTACTGGTCCGATACCTTGGTTTCATAACTGAGGGAAATACTTACCGTCGCTGTGCTGCATCATCCCTTCCTCTTAGGGGAAATACCGACGCAGTCTCAAGCCACGTCAAAAGGAATTTCTGGCGCCGTTGTCGGGGAGGAAGCGGTCTCTTCTACGTGCCAATCTCTGGTGCCGAGAAGACATCATCATCATCTACCAGGTTCCTAATCACAAATCTCATCTCCTTGCAATTACATTATTTGCCATTTGCCTCTCGTTTTCCTCTCCCCCAGTTCACCCAATTTGCCGTTTTATTCGCCCTCTTTTTCATTTGCCTTTTTCTCGTCAGATCTCTTGCTTGCTTGCAATCTTGTTTGCGTAGTCACGATGACTCAAGAAAACACCATGTTGTGTGATTTTCCAACACTAATAACAATGATTTTATTAGTACTCCTAGTGCTCCTCCCGCCACTAGTGCGGAGTCTTGTGATATTAATGCCGCTTTGTTGAATCTTGTCATGAAAGATCAATTTGCCGGTAATCCTAATGAGGATGTCGCGTCCCATCTAAACACGTTCGTACAATTGTGTGATATGCAAAATAAAAAAGATGTGGACAATGATATAGTGAGGTTTAAATTATTTCCTTTCTCCTTGCGGGATCATGCAAAGATTTGGTTTTCTTCTTTGCCTCGCAATAGTATCAATTCTTGGAATAATTGCAAGGATGCTTTTATTACTAAGTATTTTCTGCCCGCAAAAATTATTTCGCTTAGGACACAAATCATGAATTTTAAGCAACTTGAGCATGAACATGTTGCACAATCTTGGGAAAGAATGAAATTGATGCTAAGAAAATGTCCTACTCATGGTTTAAATCTTTGGTTGATCATACAAAAATTTTATGCGGGATTGAATTTTGTCTCTAGAAATCTTTTAGATTCCGCCGCGGGTGGTACTTTTATGGAAATTACTTTGGGTGAAGCTACTAAATTGCTAGAGAATATTATGGCAAATTATTCACAATGGCATACCGAAAGAGCACCTACTAGTAAAAAAGTTAATTCGGTTGAAGAAATTAGTACTTTGAGTGATAAGGTTTATGCTTTGATGAAGTTGGTTGCTAGTAAAAATGCTCCTGTAGATCTTAATGATGTGCCTTTGTCTACCTTGATTGAGCAAAATAGTGATTCCGTAGATGTGAATTCCGTCTCGCGAAACAATTTCAATAACAATGCTTATAGAGGTAATTTTAATTCCAGGCCTTTTTCTAGAAATTCCTCTGATAATTATGGTAATTCCTATGGTAATTCTTCTTACAATAATAATAGGAACATCTCTGATCTTGAGAGTAATATTAAATAATTTATCAATCCGCAAAAGGTTTTCAATGCTACGATAGAAGAAAAGTTGAATAAGATTGATGATATGTCTAGAAGCATTGATAGAATTTCTCATGATGTAGAAAATCTCAAGTTGAAAGATTTTGTGCCTAATATTGATGAATCAATTAAAGCTTTACATGTCTCGATGGATGAAAGTAATAAAAGAACCGCTATGCTTAGAGCTAGAAGAGAATTCTTAGAAAAATTGTTTTCTAGTGATTGCCTTCAGAAAAATGATGAATATCTTAAAGTGATTGGTGTTTCTTCTATTGATTACTTGGTTAATAATATTAAGATTGATGATAAAGGGACTGAAGTAGAGTCAACTTTAGCTAGAAGGCCTCCCAATAACTTGGAGGGTGAAAATGTTGATGAAAATTTTGATGAAAGTGGGTTTGAAGAGGTCAAAACTTTAACTAGTGATGTGCCCACTATTTTAGATTGCAAGGACTTTAATTATGATAGTTGCTCTTTGATTGAACGCATTTCTTTGCTGCAATCCATGTTGAATTCACCCCATGCTTATGAACAAAAATAAAGCTTTTACTAAACATGTCGTTGATGCCATGGTGAAATCTTTTGAAGAAAAGTTGCAGTTGAAGATTTCTATTCCTAAAAAATTACATGATGAGTGGGAACCTACTATTAAGGTCAAGATTAAAAATTATGAGTGCTTTGCTTTATGTGATTTGGGTGCTAGTGTTTCCACGATTCCGAAATCTTTATGTGATGTGCTTGGTCTCACCAATATTGAAGAATGCTCTCTTAATTTGCACTTGGCGGATTCTACTATTAAAAAGCCTTTGGGAAGAATTAATGATGTTCTTATTCTTGATAATAGGAACTATGTGCCCATAGATTTTATTGTTCTCGATATTGATTGCAATCCGTCTTGTCCCATTATACTTGGTAGACCGTTCTTACGTACTATAGGTGACGTGATTGACATGAAAGAAGGCAATATTAGATTTCATTTTCCACTAAGAAAGGGTATGGAACACTTCCCTAGAACAAGAATTAATCCACCATATGAATCAATCATGAGAGCATCCTAGGGAGCAAGAACCAAAGATGACAATACTTGAATCTATGCGTTATGCCTAGCTAGGGGCGCAAAACGATAGCGCTTGTTGGGAGGCAACCCAATGAATAAATTTATTTTCCTCTTTTTCTTTCTGTTTTTGAGTGTTGACACAATTATGCCTCTGTTATTATTGTGCTTTTATGTTTTATTTAGTGTTCGTGCCAAGTAGAGCCTTTAGGATGATTCATAAGATGCGTAGAAACAATGCTGAATCTGAAACAGAAACTTTGCCTAGAGTGTTCGAATTTTACATTTTTTACTGGAATGTGATATTGAGCTGAAATTTTAACACAGAGTTGCTATACCAATTCTTTACGTTGTACTAATTATTAAGAATTTTTAGAGTTACATAAGTATGGTTAGAGTACATATTACTACAGACTGTTCTGTTTAAGACAGATTCTGTTTTCGTTGCATCGTGTGCTTGTTTTAATGAATCTATGGGTTGTATTGAAGGGTATGAGCCATGGTAAAGTTAAAATACAGTAGGTATAATGCAATAATCAAATATTAATGGGTTTTCAACAGTACTTAAAGTAGTGATTTGCTTTATTATACTAACGGATCTCACGAAGATTTTGTTGAGTTTTGTGTGATTGAAGTTTTCAAGTTTTGGGTGAGATCATGATGTATGAAGGAATAATGAGTGAAAAGAGCCTAAGCTTGGGGATGCTACAGCACCCCCAAGATATATCCAAAGAGAAACAAGCAACTAAGCTTGGGGATGCCCCGAGTGGCATCCCCTCTTTCTTCTAACGACCATCGGTATTTTACTTGGAGCTATATTTTTATTCGTCACATATCATGAGTTTTGCTTGGAGCGTCTTGTATCATTTGAGTATTTGCTTGCTTTGCTTTTTAATTTGTCACTTGTATCCTTGCTGGACACACCTATTTGAGAGAGCCAAAATTATGCTATGATTTGTTAGAATTGCTCTATATGCTTCACTTAAACTTTTTGATCTAGAGAATTGCTCTAGTGCTTCACTTATATCATTTTGAGCACGGTGTGCTTGGAAACTTTTGTAGAAATACTCTTATGCTTCACTTAGATTAATTTGAGAGTTAGTAAATTTTGAAGAAATCCTCTCATGCTTCACATATACTATTTTGCGAGATGAAATCTCTATGCTCATGTTCTTCACTTAAATTTGTGTGAGCTTGTCAAAAGCAATGGCAATATATGAAACTAGTCCCAAATTGATAGATATCCAAGGAGGCTATAATAATAACTTTCATGAAGATCATTGGACAAATTAAACTTGATTCCTTGTAATAGTTTTGAGACATGATGATAGTAATATGTGAGTCATGTTAGTGAGTAATTATGCTCTAGTAGGAATATTGGTGTTAAGGTTTGTGATTCCCTATGCAAGTACGAAAGTCAATAGTTATGCAATGAAATTACATCCTACTTATGGTGCATTATTCGGTGTTAGTTATGCTCAATGCTCTCTTATGAGAATTTTCGTTTCTTGGTTGGTTGCTTCTCAATCTATTTGCTAGCCTCCACTTGTACTAAGTAGAAATACTACTTGTGCATCCAAAATCCTTAAACCCAGTTTTGCCTTGTGAGTCCACCATATATACCTATATGTGGTATTTCCATGCCGTTCTAAACAAATTTGTACGTGCCATCTCTAATTTTCAAAATAAATTTTCTTTTTGTGTGCTCGTACCGCTCATGAAACGGTAAGGGGTGTCCAATATTTTTCCATGCTAGATGTGTTATTCTCAAGATGAGTGTTTATTCACTTGTCATTGCACGAGAGTACGGCGGTAATAGGGATGCCCATTCCCGAAATGAAGAAAGAAAAAAATTTACTTTATGTTGTCAAATAATAAATTCCTTGGAAAGTGTTGGTATGGAAGGCAACCGTGGATACGACCATCAATGGATTGTGAAAGAATGGTGGAAAAAGGAATAAACTTTATTTTATGTTTGGGAACCACCTATGATATATCTAGCATGGAAAGTATTGTGAACTACTTTCTCGTTTTCGTTGACAGGAAAAGCATGCCACCCAAAATATTTTTTCTCTCTCAATTTAAACTTTGAGCTCTGGCACCTCTACAAATCCCTACTTCCCTCTGCGAAGGGCCTTTCTATTTACTTTATGCCATTTTCATTTTTATGTTGAGTCTCCATCTTCTCTTATAAAGCACCAACTAGGGGGCACTATGATCGTACTTGAGCATTGGGTATAGCTAATATTTGAGTGTGTTTCATGAATGGATCAATGATTGAGCATGATGGGCTAGGGATAACTTTCTTTAGTGTTGATATTTTGAAAGACATGGTTGATTGTTTGCATGCTTGAGTATTGAAGTCATTATGTTAAAACTAGACTATTGCTTTGAATCATCTAAAAGTTCAAATGTCCATGCTACAAAAGAAAAGATTATGTGATGAACATGTTAGGCAGCATTCCACATCAAAAATTCTGCTTTTATCATTTACCTACTGCAGGACGAGTAGGGATTAAGCTTGGGGATGCTGATACATCTCCAACGTATCTATAATGTTTGCTTGTTCCATGCTGTTATATTATCATTCTTGGATATTTTACAATCATTTTATAGCAACTTTATATCATTTTTTGGGACTAACCTATTGACATAGTGCCAAAGTGCCAGTTGCTATTTTTGCTTGTTTTTTTACTTCGCAGAATATCAGTACCAAACGGAGTCCAATCGCGATGAAACTTTTTGGAGATTATTTTTGGACCAGAAGACACCCAGTGGGCTAAAGAAGTGCCAGAGAGGTGGGCCGTGGAGACAACAACCAACCAGGGCGCGCTAGAGGCCCCAGGCGCGCCTTGATGGGTAGTGCCCTCCTCGGGGCCCCTCTCCACTGCCTCTGATGCTTATAAATTCCCAAATATTTTAGAAACCCTAGAGGAGTCGACGAAAAACGCATCCAGCCACCGAAAGATCCAGAGCCTCGAGATCTAATCTAACACCATCACGGAGGGGTTCATCATCCTCATTGGTGCCTCTCCGATGATGTGTGAGTAGTCCACCATAGACCTACGAGTCTGTAGGCAGTAGCTAGATGGCTTCCTCTCTCTCTCTTTTTATTCTCAATACAATGGTATCTTCGAGATCTATTTGATGTAAACTTTTGCGGTGTGTTTGTTGGGATCCGATGAATTTTGAGTTAATGATCAGTTTCTATCCATGAATATTATTTGAGTCTTCTTTGATCTCTTATATGCAAGATTACTTATAGCCTCCTATTTCTTCTTCGAATCTTTGGTTTAGTTAGGCCAACTAGATCGGTTTTGCTTGCCATGGGAAGAGGTGCTTTGTGATGGGTTCGATCTTGCGGTGTCCTCTCCTACTGACAGAAGGGGCAGCGAGGCACGCATGTATTGTTGCTATTAAGGAAAACAAGATGGGGTCTATTCCTACATGAATAGATCTTGTCTACATCATGTCATCGTTCTTATTGCATTACTCCGTTTTCCATGAACTTAATACACTAGATGCATGCTGGATAGCGGTCGATGTGTGGAGTAATTGTAGTAGATGCAGGCAGGAGTCGGTCTACTTATCTTGGACGTGATGCCTATATAATGATCATCGCCTTGTATATCATCATGATTATTTGATCTTCTATCAATTGCCCAACAGTAATTTGTTCACCCACCATGTGTTATACTCATGAGAGAAGCCACTAGTGAAACCTACGTCCCCAGGTCTAGTTTTCCAACATATTGCTTTCCGATCTATCTTTTTTCCGCTTTTGTTTTCAGATCTACTATTCCAAAAACCCAAAAATACCTTGCTGCACTTTTTATTTGCTCTTTTTATTTTGTGTTCTTGATAGATCTATCTCTCCAATCTATCACTACCTAATCTATCTTTTTACCGTAGAGAGATTGGTAACCTCTCTTTCGCGTCGGGTTGCAAGTATTTGTTCTTTGTGTGTAGGTGATGTTTATTAGGTGGTGGTGATCCTCCTACTGGTTCGATACCTTGGTTTCATAACTGAAGGAAATACTTACCGTCGCTGTGCTGCATCATCCCTTCCTCTTTGGGGAAATACCGATGCAGTCTCAAGCCACGTCAGTTCTCCATGCATTACTCTGTTTGTCATGAACTTAATTTGTAGAGAGTCAAGCATAGAAGCGCTCTTGAAGTGGAGTAATAGTAATAGGTGCAGGCAGGAGTCAGCCTATTTGTCTTGTACGTGATGCCTATATACACATGATCATTGCCGTGAATATCGCATAACTATGCGCTTTTCTATCAATTGCCCAACAGTAATGTGTTTACCCACCGTATGCTTATTTTCATGAGAGATGCCGCTAGGGAAAACTATGCCCCCTGGGTCTATTCATCTATCTATTCATAAAGGCTACAATACCTTGTTGCCTTTATTTACCTTTTATTTTATTTTGCAATTTACAACTATCTACTATTATCTATACACTTCACTTGCTTGCAAATAACGAGATCAAGGGGATTGACAACCCTCTTGCCCGTGTTGGGTGCAAGTTGTTTGCTCTTTTGTGTGCAACCACTGAAGACAGTTGTTGATTGATATTCCTATTGGTTCGATAAACCTTGGTTTCATTACTGAGGGGAATACTTACCCATATTGTGCTGCAATTACCCGTTCCTCTTAACGGAAATCCCAACGCAGATCACAAGTATCAGGAAGGATTTCTGGCGCTATTGCCGGGGAAGATCATCACCTGCTATCAAGTAACTTCACACAAATTATCATTCACTTGTTCTTCTTTTTATTTGCTGTTATATTTAGTTTGCCTCATAAAAATAAAAAATACAAAAATATTTATCTTTGCTAGTTACTAGTTTACCTCTTTGCTTACTAGTTTGCGTGTCTTGCTTGTTTCGTTTGCTTGAAGTTATTACCATGGCTGATTTTATTATTGAAAAGGATGATGGAAGTAATATCCCCAAGGAGGAAACTCCCCCATAGTGAGATGTAAAAGATTTTGTTGCGGGGAAGGGGAATATCATAGGGAAAAGCATTATCCAAGAATTCTTTAACTGTGCGGGTACTTTAGCTTGCAAGGATACTCCAATCCTTAAAAGAACTAAAAGCTATACCGATGCTATTTTTGCTCTTGTGCTTAAGCTTGAAAGAATATTTATGCGTACTCATCCCACTTTGCAAGATTTTCTATGAGTTACCGGTCATAAAAGACCCTAGAGCCAAAAAGATGGCCACTCTCATTCTCATGCATGAATTTGACTATATAGTACAAGAGGCTAGGGATATTTTTGAACACTACAATATGAGTTGTGAACATCCTGTGATAGATGAAATTTTATATAATGAGGACTATATGATGAGGTATGTGTTTCGTGATAACCATACTTTTGATGAAAATACTAGCAAAGAAGGTCCTCCTATTCATATTATCCAACAAGTCTTCGATGCTATCAATAAACAATACCCTTGGATAGTAACAGAAAACATGGAAGGATTTAAATAAAGTAGTATTAAGAATGCCAAGATATTACTTGATTATGCGTTTTCAATTGTATTTGAAAAGCTTGCTCTGCAAGAGGAGAATATTAAGGATGATGTCACTTGAAACTATGCATTATGCCTAGCTAGGGGCATAAAACAATAGCGTTTGTTGGGAGGCAACCCAATAGTTATGTTTATTTCTGATTTTTACTTTCTGTTAGTGTGTGATAACATGATTATTGCCTCTGTAATGATTGCGTTTTTATGTTTTAATTAGTGTTTGTGCCAAGTAAAGCCTTTGGGATGACCCACAAGATGAGTAGAATTGATACGGTGCAAAAACAGAAACTTTAACATCCAGTACAGATTTTCTCTGATTTTACTGGAACGTCTTTTTGATCTGAAATTTTTACACAGTATTGATATACAAATTCTTGAGGTTTTCCTAATTGTTCAGAATTTTTAGAGTTAAATAAGTATAGGTTCTTTACAGATCTTTACAGACTATTCTGTTTTAGACAGATTCTGTTTTTGCTTGCATAGTTTGCTTGTTTTGATGATGCTATGGATTGTATCGGGGGGTATAAGCCATGGAGAAGTTAGAATACAGTACCTATTATGCAATAATGAAATATGAATCAATTTATAACAGTACCTAAAGTATTTGATATGTTGCTTATACTAACGGATCTCACGAAGTTTTGTTGAGGTTTGTGTGATTGAGGTTTTCAAGTTTTGGGTGTTATCACAATGGACGAAGGAATAAGGAGCAGCAAGAGCCTAATCTTGGGGATGCCCAAGGAACCCCAAGGTAATATTATAAGGATACTCAAGCGTCTAAGCTTGGGGATGCCCTGGAAGGCATCCCCTCTTTCGTCTCAATCCATCGGTATGTCACTTGGAGCTTTATTTTTATTCATCACGTGATATGAGTTTTGCTTGGAGCGTCGTTTGCTTTTGTTTTCTTTTATTTTTAGTTTGCCGCAATCATCATTTGCTAGACACACCTATTTTAAAGACACACACCTTCATCATAATTTATTAGAATACTCTATGTGCTTCACTTATATCTTTTGAGCTTAGAAGTTGCTCTAGTACTTCACTTATCTCTTTTTGATCACGGTGGCGTATAGATTTTATAGAAATAATTTCACTCTCGTTCTTCACTTATATTTGTTTGAGAGTTAATAAATAGTACGGCAATTTGCATGGGTCATAAGACTAGTCGACAAATAATACGTATTTAATGAGTGATAATCAAAACCATCATGTAGCACATATAAGAGAAATTGTGGGTTAATGATACTAATGTGGTAATGTGAAAAAGGTGTGAGTGCATCATTGTTGATTCGTAGAAGTATCGGTATTAAGAGGTGTTAATTTTCCATTTGTCTAAATATTAAAAAGGCATGGTGAGGATGTGTGAGCATTTCTATTACTCGTTGAAATCCTAGTGTTGTTTCGGGTTGGAGGCACGCGATGGTTAACTCCTCCCAACCTCCTCCCTCGGGGATTCGAGTAGTACTTTGATTTGTGATAAACTAATAAAACTTTGCAATAAGTATATGAGTTCTTCATGACTAATGTGAAACCATAGACATACGCAATCTCACTGATGACCCACAAGTATAGGGGATCAATCGTAGTCCTTTCGATAAGTAAGAGTGTCGAACCCAACGAGGAGCAGAAGGAAATGGCAAGCGGTTTTCAGCAAGGTAATTTCTGCAAGCACTGAAATTGTAGGTAACAGATAGTTTGATAGCAAGGTAATTGGTAACCAGCAAGTAAAGGTAACGGTAAATAAGGCGCAACAAGGTAGCCCAATCCTTTTGTGGCAAAGGACAGGCCAGAACAATCTCTAGTAATAGGCAAAGTGTTCTTGATGGTACACGGGAATTTCACATGATTACTTGCAACATGACTTCTCCCGTGACCTCAAGAACAAAGGTAACTACTCACAAATAATAATCATGCTCAAGATCAGAGGGGTATTGAATAGAATAATGGATCTAAACATATAATCTTCCACCAAATAAACCATATAGTAATCAACTACGCAAGGTAATCAACACTACTAGTCACCCACAGGTACCAATCTGAGGTTCCGGTACAAAGATTGAACACAAGAGATGAACTAGGGTTTGAGAGGAGATGGTGTTGTTGAAGATGTTGATGAAGATTGGCCTACCAAAGATGAGAGGGGCATTGGTGATGACGATGACTTCGATTTCCCCCTCCGGGGGGGGGGGGGGGAAGTTCCCCCGGCGGAATCGCTCCGCCGGAGGGCAAAAGTGCTCCTGCCCAAGTTCCACCTCAAGACGGCGGCACTCCATCCCGAAAGTCCTCCCCTTATTTTTTCTAGGTTAAAAGTGAATATATACCAGAAGATGGGCACCGTAGGTGGGCCGAGGAGGGCACAACCCACCATGGCGCGCCCAGGGGGGGCTAGCGCCCTGGTGTCTTGTGCCCACCAGGGTGGCCCCCTCCGGTAGTTCTTTGCTCCAGTATTTTTTATTAATTCCAAAAATAATCTCCGTAAAATTTCAGCTCCATTGGAGATGTGCATAATAGGTATCTCTGATGTGCTTTTCTTGGGTCCAGAATTCCAGCTGCCGGTATTCTCCCTCTTTGTGTAAACCTTGCATATTATGAGAGAAAAGGCATTAGAATCACTCCCTAAAGAATTATTATTCAACAAAACATAATAAATAATAGTAGGAAATCATGATGCAAAATGGATGTATAACTCACCACCTCATATTTTGCTAGCCTCTTCGGTACCGTGCATTGCTTGTTCTCATCTCGAAGACCGGTGCAAACTTCTCCGGTGCATCCAAACCCCGTGACATGATACGCTCTGTCACACATAAGCCTCATTATATCTTCCCCAAAACAGCCACCATACCTACCTATTATGGCATTTCCAGAGCCATTCCGAGATACATTGCCATGCAAATTCCACTGACACATCATATGACTAGTTCGTTCATCATCATATTGCTTTGCATGATCATATAGAGTTGACATAGTATTTGTGGCAAATCCACCTTTCATCATGTTTTTTATACATGTCACGCTAGATCATTGCACATCCTGGTACACTTCCAAAGGCATTCATATCGAGTCATATTGCTTCATACTTCTTCATATCAAGTTTTCTTATTGAGTCGTAAGTAAATAAAAGTGTGATGATCATCATTATTAGAGCATTGTCCCAGTGAGGAAATAAAAATGGGGGAGGCAAAATGAGCCCACCATAAAAAATGATGAGAGAAAAAGAGAGAAGGGACTTTGCTACTATATTTTATCACACTTGTGCCTCAAAGTGGCACCTTGTTCTTCATATAGAGAGTCTCATGTTATGTCATTTTCATATGCTAGTGGGAATCACTTTTTCATTATTAGAAACTTGGCTTGCATATTCCGTTGACGGGCTTCCTCCAATGCCCAAGGTCTTCATGAGAAAACAAGTTGGATGCACACCCCACTTAGCTTCATTTGAGCTTTCATACACTTATAGCTCTAGTGCATCATTTGCATGGCAATCCTTACTCCTTACATTGACATCTATCGATGGGCATCTCCATAGCCTGTTGATACGCCTAGTTGATGTGAGATTATCTTCTCCACTTTTACCCCTTTGATATCTACCACCATATTCTATTCCACCCTTATGCTATTTCCAATGGTTCACGCTCATGTATTGCATGAAGAATAAAAAGTAGATGCACTTTGAAAAAGCATAATCCAATTGCCTGACTTGGACACCGTGGTGCTTGACATTTATATTAATGTGGTGAAGACGGAGTCATGCCTTGCTAATACTATAAGATGAATGGGGGTAAACATTCTTTTAGGATCGTATACTTTGAAAGATTGATGATTTTGTTGCTTGTGCCTATAAATATTACTATGTTGATGTTTGTTAATTCATCGTTTCTCAATGAGCATACATGCAAAAGATTACATATTGGGTAGCATGTCACATCAAAAATTCTGTTTTTATCATTTACCTACTTGAGGACGAGCAGGATTTAAGCTTGGGGATGCTTAATACGTCTCCAACGTATCTATAATTTTTGATTGTTCCATGCTATTATATTATCATTCTAGGATACTTTTTGAGTAATAATTTACCAATTTATATTATTTTTTAGCACTAACCTATTGACCCAATGCCCAGTACCAGTTCCTGTTTTCTGCGTGTTTTTTACTTTTCAGGTTTACAATACCAAACGAAGTCCAATTGCTCCGAAACTTTTTTATGTTTTTTCTGTACCAAAAGAAGACATGGAAGATTCGGGAGAAGACCAGAGACCGCACAAGGGAGGCACAAACCAACTGGGCATGCCCAGGGGGGGTTGGCGCACCCTGATGGCTTGTCCCTCCCTGGTGGCCCTCCTTAACCCGTTTTCTGTCCTATAAATTCACATATTTCCAAAAACCCTGGAGGGCATCCCGAAACTCTTTTTTCGCCGCTGCAAGTCTCTATTCCGCCATGATCCCATCTGGAGCTCTGTTCCGGCACCCTGCCGGAGGGGGGGTCGATCACGGAGGGCCTCTTCATCAACCTTGCTGCCCTCATGATGATGTGTGAGTAGTTCACCACCGATCTACGGGTCCGTAGTTAGTACCTAGATGGCTATCTCTCTCTCTCTCTCTTTTGATCTTCAATACAATGATCGTCGCATCTTCGCTTTGATCTATCCAATGTAATTCTTTTGTGCGGTGCGTTTGTTGGGATCCGATGAATTGTGGGTTTATGCTCAAATTATTCATGAAAAGTATTTGAGTCACCTATGAATATTATGATTCTTATTTGCATGATCATTATTGCTTCGTAATTCTCTCTGATCTATTGAAATAGTTTGGCCAACTAGATTGATATTTCTTCAGTGGGAGAGGTGCGTTCTAGTGGGTTCAACCTGACGGGTTTCTATATCCCAGTGACAGAAGGGGACAAGATACCTCTTTGTTTTGTTGCCACTAAGTATAAAACGATGGGGTTTATTCATATTGATTAAGTTTACTTTGTCTACATCATGTCATCGTTCTCCATGCATTACTCTGTTTGTCATGAACTTAATACGTAGAGAGGCAAGCATAGAAGCACTCTTGAAGTGGAGTAATAGTAATAGGTGAAGGCAGGAGTCAGTCTATTTGTCTTGGACGTGATGCCTATATACACATGATCATTGTCGTGAATAGCGCATAACTATGCGCTTTTCTATCAATTGCCCAACAGTAATTTGTTTACCCGTCGTATGTTTATTTTCATGAGAGATGCCTCTAGGGAAAACTATGGCCCCCGGGTCTATTTATCTATATATTCATAAATGTTACAATACCTTGCTGCCTTTAGTTACCTTCTATTTTATTTTGCAATTTACAATCATCTACTATTATTGACATACTTCACTTGCTTGCAAATAACGAGATCAAGGGGATTGACAACCCTCATGCCCGCGTTGGGTGCAAGTTGTTTGCTCTTTTATGTGGAGCCGCTGAAGACGGTTGTTGATTGATATTCCTATTGGTTCAATAAACCTTGGTTTCATAACCGAGGGAAATACTTACCCGTATTGTGCTGCAATTACCCATTCCTCTTCACGGAAAACTCAATGCAGATCACAAGTATCATTGTTCTAGGACAAAGAGTTGATAAGAAATTGAATGGTATTCACTATGCTAGTAAAACCCTTGACACCGCTCAAAAGAACTATGCTACCACTAAAAAGGAATTTCTAGCTATTGTGTTTGCATGTGAAAAATTCTGATCCTATAAAGCTGATTCTAAAGTAATAATTCACACCGATCATGCTGCTATTAAATATCTAATGGAAAAGAAAGATGCTAAACCTAGACTGATTAGGTGGGTCCTTCTATTACAAGAGTTTGATTTGCATATTGTTGATAGGAAGGGACCGGAAAACCCTGTAGCAGATAATTTGTCTAGGGTGGAAAATGTTCTTGATGTCCCACTGCCTATTGATGATAGTTTTTCTGATGAGCAATTAGTTGTTATAAATCCTTCTACTTCTCGCAATAGTCCATGGTATGCAGATTATGCTAATTATATTGTTGCTAAAGATATGTGACCTAATTTCACATACCAACAAAAGAAAAAGTTTTTCTTTGACTTGAGGCATTAATTTTGGGATGACCCACATCTTGTATATCTAAATAGCTAGCCCCCACTAACTATTTCTATCAACATGCAAGCATGCCACATCTCACACAACATGCATGAGAAAAGTCCCACCCACACTACCATATGTCTCTCAACATGCAAGCATGTCATTTTATCATGAAACATGCATGAAGAAAATACTAATCTCAACATGCGAACATACATCCGATTTTTCATTCTATTGTGTTATTTCTATTTAATATACGTATTACAACTATATAGTAATCAAACATGATAAATTATATGTATTTTCAGGTTTAGCTTTTATATTATTACTTCAAATATTCATGTTTCAAACAACGAATCACATTGAAATATGTTGCAAAATATTGCCCCAACAACGTGTAGGGCATCATCTAGTTTTTATAAATAAGGAGTACATGGTATTATTAGACGTTGTGTACCTGAGCATGAACATGAACAAATCCTACAGAAGTGTCATTCCGAAGCATATGGAGGACACCATGCGGGAGATAGAACCACATATAAGTACTACTCGTGAGCTGCGTTGGGTTTTTCCCCAAAGAGAAGGGGAGATGTAGTACAACAGAGATAAGTATTTCCCGATTTTAGAGAATATATGGAGGTGGAATTTGGTCAAACGGAGCCACGAGGGGCCTACAAAGTAACATGACGCGCCTACCCCACCTAGGCGCGCCTTGTTGCCTTGTCGTGTCTAGGGATGAAAATGGAGTGGAAACTTTCCGTTTTTCCGGAGGAAAAATGGAAACAGAGAGGAAATATGGAAACGTAAACGGAAATTTGTAAATCAAAAGTGGAAATGGAAATTTTTATGCTGAAACGGAAACAAAAACGGAACAATGTTTTCTGGCAGAACATACGTGGAAACGGAACTTTCCGCTTCCATGAATATGGAATTTCCCTTTTTACTTTAGACATATGGCTGCTTTGTAGCCCAATTAACACGCAACACACAATGTCACAATGAGCATAATGAGCAGAATGGATCATTTGAGACCCAACTTCTACTACCACACATGTACTCAACTAGACCATGTTTCCAATTGTCTAGTACTATTACAATACGATGCTAAGTTGCTAACATAATCATATTATTTTGTAGACATGTTAACAATTCATTAATATTGTTTGTTTTTGTGTGTATTTGTGTGTGATTCAAGGGTTTTTTAAGTTCCGGTCAACCCCTGCTTCTGTTTCTGTGTTCGCTCCGTATTCGCTCCATGTCTGTTTCCGGTAGTATCTATTTCCGTATTCATTTCCGGTGTTTCTGTATTCGTTTCCGCTTCTGCAAAATAATATGAAAATAAATATGGTAGTACTCAGTTCCATCCGTTTCCGCTCCGTTTTCATCCCTAGTCGTGTCCTCACTTCGCATCTGGTCTCCTCCCGAAACTTCCAGGGTCTCTTTTGTCTAGAAAAAATCATCAAAAAGTTTTATAGCGTTTGGACTTCGTTTGGTACTAATTTCCTAGAAAACAAAAAAGAAACAGAAAAAAACAACTGGCACTAGGCACTGGGTTAATATGTTAGTTCCCAGAAATGATATAAAATAGCATATAATTGCATATAAAGTATCCAAGATTGATAATATAATAGCATGGAACAATAAAATATTATCAATATGTTGTAGACGTATCAGCACGCCCAAGCTTAATTCATGCTCGTCCTCGAGTAGGTAAATGATAAAAACAAAAAATTTGATTCGACATGCTACCCAACATGTAATCTCGGTATGATCTTTGAGAAAAGATGAACTAATTGATATCAACATAATAATATCCATAAACATAAACAACATAATCATTACCTTCTAAAATATACGATACTTAAATAATGTTATTCCCTACTCATTTTATCATATTAAGCATGGCATGACTCCGTCTTCACCGCATAAGTATAAATCATGAGCACCCCGGTGTCAAACCAGGCAATTGGATCGTACTTCTGACGTGCTTCAGTATTTTCAACTCCACTCAATACATTAGCGTGAACCATGGATATAGCATATGGGTGGAATAGAGTATATATGGTAATAGAGATCAAAATGAGTCAAAGTGGAAATAAAGTCTCTCATCAACTAGGCAGATCAACGGGCTATGGAGATGCCCATAAATCGATATCAATGCAAGGAGTAGGGATTGCCAAGAAAAAGACGCGCTAGAGCTATAAGTGTATGAATGCTCAACAGAAGCTAAGTGGGTGTGCATCCAACTTGCTTGCTGATACTTGTGATCTACGTTGGGTTTTCCGTGAAGAGGAACGGGTAATTGCAACACAATACTGATAAGTATTTCCCTCAGTTAAGAACCAAGGTTTATCGAACCAATAGGAATATTAATCAACAACCATCTTCAGCGACTACACACAAAAGAGCAAACACTTGCACCCAACGCGGCAAGAGGGTTGTCAATCCCGTTGATCTCGTTATTTGCAAGCAAATGAAGTGCGTAGATAATAGTAGACAATTGTAAATTGCAAAATAAAATAAAAGCAAATAAATGGCAGCAATGTAATGAAAGCGTTTGTAAATATATAAGTGAATAGACCCGGGGGCCATAGTTTTCCCTAGCGGCATCTCTCATGTAGGAAGCATACGGTGGGTAAACAGATTACTGTTGGGCAATTGATAGAAAAGTGCATAGTTATGCGATATTCACAGCAATGATCATGTATATATAGGCATCACGTCCATAAGCAAATAGGCCGACTCCTGCCTACACCTATTACTATTACTCCATACATCGAACGCTATCCAGCATGCATCTAGAGTATTAAGTAAAACAGAGTAATGCTTGGAGAACAATGACATGATGTAGACAAAGAGAATTCAATTAATAAGAACTAACCTCATCGTTTTATCCTTAGTGGCAACAATACAAAGATGTGTCTTGTCCCTTTCTGTCACTGGGATATAGAGAACCGCCAGATTGAACCCAGTACAACGCACCCCTCTCACTTAAGAAATATCAATCTAGTTGGCCAAACTATTTCAATAGATCGGAGAGATTTACGAAGCTATAATGATCATGCAAATAAGAATTATAATATTCGGAGGTGACTCAAATACTTTTCATGAATAATCTGAACATAAACCAACAATTCATCGGATCCCAACAAACGCACCGTACAAAAGAATTATATCGGATAGATGAAAGCAAAGATGCGATTATCATTGTATTGAAGATCAAGAGACAGAGAGAGAGAGAGCCATCTAGGTAATAACTACAGACTCGTAGGTCTGTGGTGAACTACTCACACATCACCATGGGAGCAGCAAGGATGATTAAGAGGCCCTCCGTGATCGATCCCCCCTCAAGCAGAGCACCGGAACGGAGCTCCAGATGGGATCACGGCTGAACAGAGACTTGCGGCGGTGGAAAAAGTGTTTCGGGATGCCCTCTAGGGTTTTTGAAATATATGTGAATTTATAGGCCAAAGAACGAGGGCAGGAGACCCACCAGGGAGGGACAAGCCATCAGGGCGCGCCGATCCCCCCCCCTCTGGGCATGCCCTCTTGGCTTGTGCCTCCCTAGTGCGGCCTCCAGTCTCCTCCCGAAGCTTCCAGGTCTTCTTTTGGTCTAGAAAAAATCATAAAAAAGTTTCGAGGCAATTGGACTTCGTTTGGTACTGTAAACCTGAAAATCCAAAAACATATAGAAAACAGCCGCTGACACTGGGCACTGGGTCAGTAGGTCACTGCTCAAAAATAATATAAATTGGTAAATAAATACTCAAAAACTATCCTAGAATGATAATATAATATCATGGAACAATAAAAAATTATAGATACGTTGGAGACGTTTCAGCATCCCCAAGCTTAATTCCTGCTCGTGCTCGAGTAGGTAAATGATAAAAACAGAATTTTTGATGTGACATGCTACCCAATATGTAATCTTTTGCATGTTTGCTCATTGAGAAACGATGAATTAACAAACATCAAAATAATAATATTTATAAGCACAAGCAACATAATCATCAATCTTTCGAAATATACGATCCTCAAAGAATGTTTACCCCCATTCATTTTATCATATTAGTAAGGCATGGCTCCGTCTTCACCACATTAATACAAATGTAAAGCACCGCGGTGTCCAAGTCATGCAATTGGATCGTACTTTTTCAATGTGCATCAACTTTTTATTCTTCACATAATACATGAGCGTGAATCATGGACATAGCATAAGGGTGGAATAGAATATGGTGGTAGACATCAAAGGGGTAAAAGTGGCGAAGAAAGTTTCGCATCAACTTGGCATATCAATGGGCTATGGAGATGCCCATCGATAGATATCAATGCTAGGAGTTGGGATTGCCATGCAAATGATGCACTAGAGTTATCCGTGTATGAAAGCTCAACTGAAGCTAAGTGGGGTGTGCATCCAATTTGCTTGCTCATGAAGACCTCGGTCATTTGAGGATGCCCGTCATCGGAATATACAAGCCAAGTTTGTAATAATGAAAAATAATTCCCAGTAGCATATGAAAATGACATAACATGAGACTCTCTATATGAAGAACAAGGTGCCACTTTGAGGCACAATTGTGGTAAAGGATAGTAGCAAAGTCCCTTCTCTCTTTTTCTCTCATTTTCATTTCATTTTTTTATGGTGGGCTCATTTGGCCTCCCCCATTTTCTATTTCCTCACTGGGACAATGCTCTAATAATGGTGATCATCACACTTTCATTTACTTACAACTCAATATGAATACTCGATATGAAGAACTATGAAACAATATGACTCAAGATGAATGCCTCTGGCAGTGTACCAGGATGTGCAATGATCGAGTGTGACATGTATCAAAAAATGATGAACAGTGGCTTTGCCACAAATACTATGCCAGCTCTATATGATCACGCAAAGCAATATGATGATGAATGAACTAGTCATATGATGTAATGGTGGAATTTGCATGGCAATATATCTCGGAATGGCCATGGAAATGCCATAACAGGTAGGTGTGGTGGCTATTTTGAGGAAGATATAAGGAGGCTTATGTGTAACAGAGCGTATCATGTCATGGGGTATGGATGCAACGGCGAAGTTCGCACCGATCCTCGAGGTGAGAATGGGCAATGCACGGTACCGAAGAGGAGCAAAATATGAGGTGGTGAGATTGCTTATGTCTACGGATTCACATTACTCATAAAGAACTCATATACTTATTGCAAAGTTTTTATTAGTTTTATCACAAATCAAAGTACTACTCGCATGCCCCAAGGGAAGAGGTTGGGAGAAGTTAACCATCGCGCGCCTCCGACCCGAAACAACACTAGGATTTCAACGAGGAATAGAAATGCTCACACATCCTCACCATGCCTTTTTCTAATATTTAGATAAACGGGAAATTAACACCTCTTAATAACGATAGTTCTACGAACTGACAACCATGCACTCACACCCTTTGACATTACCACATCAATATCATTAACCCAAAATTTCTCTTTAAGGTGCTAAATGATGGTTTTGATTATCACTCATTGAATACCTATTATTTTTGGACTAGTCTTATGACCCATGCAAATTACCGTCACTATTTATTAACTCTCAAACAAATATAAGTGAAGAACGAGATTGCAATTATTTCTATAAAATCTATACGCCACCCTGCTCAAAAAGATATAAGTGAAGTGCTAGAGCAACTGCTAAGCTCAAAAGATATAAGTGAAGCACATAGAGTATTCTAATAAATTATATTGAAGGTGTGTCTCTCTCAAATAGGTGTGTCCGGCAAACGATTATTGTGGAAAACTAAAAGAAAAAGCAAACAAAAGAAAACGACACTCCAAGCAAAACTCATATCATGTGACGGGTAAAAATATAGCTCCAAGTGACATACCGATGGATTGAGACGAAAGAGGGGTTGCCTAGACGCTTGAGTCTTCCTAGAATATTACCTTGGGGTGCCTTGGGCATCCCCAATCTTAGGCTCTTGCCACTCCTTATTCCTTTGTCCATCGTGATAGCACCTAAAACTTGAAAACTTCATTCACACAAAACTCAACAAAACTTCATGAGATTTGTTAGTATAAGCAACATATCAAATACTTTAGGTACTATTATAAATTGATTCATATTTCATTAGGTACTGTATTCTAACTTCTCCATGGCTTATACCCCCCCCTATACAATCCATAGCATCATCAAAACAAGCAAACTATGCAAGCAAAAACAGAATCTATCTAAAACAGAACAGTCTGTAAAGATCTGTAAAGAACCTATACTTTTGTAACTCTACAAATTCTGAAAAATGAGGAAAACCTGACAAATTTGTATAGCAATACTGTGTAAAAAATTCAGATCAAAAGAGACATTCCAGTAAAATCAGAGAAATTCTGCACTGAACGCTAAAGTTTTTGTTTTTGCACCGTATCAATTCTACTCATCTTGTGAGTCATCCCAAAGGCTTTACTTGGCACAACACTAATTTAAACATAAAACACAATCATTACAGAGGCAATAATCATGTTATCACACACAAACATAAAGTAAAGAGAAAAAGTAAATATAACTATTGGGTTGCCTCCCAACTGGCGCTATCGTTTTATGCCCCTAGCTAGGCATAATACATAGCTTCAAGTGTTGTCATCTTTGACACCCCACCCAAGTTGTTCCAACTTGTTATTAAGAATTTTCATTTAATCTTTCAGAATACTAAGAGCATCAATCTTTTGATCCATAGTATCAAATTTCCTATTTTGCATCACTATGTTCCCATTGATTTTAGTAGACATGTTGTACAACCCTCTAAGGTGGGTTTCCAAGATGGATTTAGTTTCTTTTATTAGTTCAGTTTGACGAAAGCACACCAATATGGTTGGTTAAATGGTTTCTATTTTGGGTTGTCCAAATATGGTTTTCATCTTATCATAGATGTCAAAAGCTTTATTCCCAAGGAAATCTTTTTCGAACATAGAATCCAAGACATGTCTATGAGAAAGAGATAGACCAACATAAAAACTTCTAAGGAGCAATTTAATATGACTCTTGGGATTAGCTCTCACTTGTATTTCTAGTAATCTGTCCCATGCTTCCTTAAGGTACTCATCACCTACTTGCTTAAAATCAAAGATTGGGGAGCCCTCTCCCAAGTAAGGAGAGTGAGGCATGTCCGGAGGAGAACTAACCATAGCAACAAGCAACAAGTAAACTAGTTACAAGCAAAGATAAATATTTTTGTATTTTTTATTTTTGTGAAGAAAACTAAATATAATAGCAAATAAAAAGAAGAACATGTGAATGATAGTTTGTGCGTAGTTACTTGATAGTCGGATGATGATATTCCCCGGCAACGGCGCCAGAAATCCTTCCCCATACTTGTGATCTACGTTGGGTTTTCCATGAAGAGGAACGGATAAATGCAGCACAATACAGATAAGTATTTCCCTCAGTTAAGAACCAAGGTTTATCGAACCAATAGTAATACCAATCAAAAACCGTCTTCAGCGACTGCACACAAAAGAGCAAACACTTGCACCCAACGCGGCAAGAGGGTTGTCAATCCCGTTGATCTCGTTATTTGCAAGCAAATGAAGTGTGTAGATAATAGTAGACAATTATAAATTGCAAAATAAAATAAAAGCAAATAAATGGCAGCAATGTAATGAAAGCGTTTGTAAATATATAAGTGAATAGACCCGGGGGCCATAGTTTTCCGTAGCGGCATCTCTCATGTAGGAAGCATACGGTTGGTAAACAAATTATTGTTGGGCAATTGATAGAAAAGCGCATAGTTATGCGATATTCACGGCAATGATCATGTATATATAGGCATCATGTCCATAAGCAAATAGGCCGACTCCTGCCTACACCTATTACTATTACTCCATACATCGAACGCTATCCAGCATGCATCTAGAGTATTAAGTAAAACATAGTAATGCTTGGAGAACAATGACATGATGTAGACAAAGAGAATTCAATTAATATGAACTAACCCCATCGTTTTATCCTTAGTGGCAACAATAGAAAGACGTGTGATGTGCCTTGAGACTGTGTCAGTATTTCCCCAAAGAGGAAGGGATGATGTAGCACAGCTACAGTAAGTATTTCCCTCAGTTATGAAACCAAGGTTATCGAACCAGTAGGAGAACCAAGCAACACTATGTAAACAGTACTTGCACACAAAGAACAAATACTTGCAACCCGACGCGTAAGAGAGGTTGTCAATCTCTCCACGGTAAAAAGATAGATCGGTTTGTAATAGATTGGATAAATAGATCGCACAAGAACACAAAATAAAAAGCGCAGCAAGGTATTTTTGGGTTTTTGGAATAATAGATCTGAAAACAAATGCGAAAAAAGATAGATCGGAAAACAATATGTTAAAAGAATAGACCCGGGGGCCGTAGACTTCACTAGTGGCTTCTCTCAAGAAAATAGTACACGGTGGGTAAACAAATTACTGTTAGGAAATTGATAGAAGATCAAATAATCATGACGATATCCAAGGCAATGATCGATATATAGGCATCACGTCCAAGATTAGTAGACCGAAACGATTCTGCATCTACTATGTCGGTGTACTGAACAGGGGGTGTTCATTACCCTTGGACATGCACCGACAAGTTGCAGCCTCCGGGCTGGAAGGGCATGGCTGAGAAGAAATCCACTTATCCCAGGTTTCCGGCAAGGATTTTTGCCGGCAACGGGCCTACGCATCACCAGCAAGCTCAAAGGCCGGCAAGATTAGGATAGGATTTCTGGGAAGCAAGCCTTCCTGGGAGAAGACCTCCAGGCAGCTTACCGAGAAGACCCGACGTTGGACTCCCGGCAAGATGCTTGCCGGGGGACAACTGGGAACAAGCACAAGACTATCAACAAGACATTCAAGCCGATGATCAGACCACAGAAGACCGAAGGCTGGGCGCCCGGCAAGATCTTGCCGGGCTGGCCCGTCGGCCCCGGCAAGATTCGCACCCGGCAAGACCTCGCCACCCTGCCACCGCTCCAGCGCAGCGACCAGCTTGTCGTTTAGCTGTTGTCCTCCTGGGTACGTGTCAGGTGCTAGCGGTGGATGGACTTAAGCGGTGCTGATGGGATGGCCCCTTTTTCCGTCCCCGAGAAGCTAAGGGACACCTCAACGGAGCATTAAATGCATTTGTCCTAAGCCGTCGGTGTTAGGTATGATAACACTGTAGCTACTTTTACACCTCATGTATGCACTGTACGCCACTGTTGGTGACCCCTTCGAACGTATAAAAGGAGGCCCAAGGCGTAGCTACAGGGGGATCATCTTCTCTGGCCCGTTCTGCATGTGTAGCTGATGTGTACTGTTCATCACAAGCGCTCCTAGAACCAGGGCTTAAACATATACAATATACCAAAGCAGGAGTAGGGTTTTACGCTTCTCAGCGGCCCGAACCTGGGTAAAAACCCCGCGTGTTGATTGTTGGATCTGCTCTTTGTGCAAACCTTCTCCCTGCCGAATCGTAAAGGGATCCACGCGATCCCATAGGTGTCGTTTCTCCGACATCTTTGGCGCGCCAGTGTTGCAGGAATACGCATGGAAGGCAGGCTCGGGGGCTGGCAGCGCCCTAGAGAGTAACCTTCTAGAGAGCCTGCCGGTCATCACCACGAGCGCGGCCTCGATATGCGAGATGCACAGCAGGAAAAGCTAAGTTACAAAAACTTGTGACAGCTACATTTCTTTTGCTGTCCTCACTTGCTCCTTACACCTACATGCGAAGGAGCCTTCCCGGGGCCAATAGTGCCCCTAGTTGTCTCGAGTCCGCTCAACAACTTAGGCGGCTGCACAGACACTGGGAAGGTAAACCTTTTCGGGAGGCGGCGTTCCCGGCAAGCCGCTAAGGACCCGTTCCACCAAGCGCTGCCGACTGGAGCGTGCGCACCGGAAAGCTTTCCAGCAAGCATGGGTCGTCTTGATTGATTTTTCGTCCTTGTACATCAATCTGCACGCGAAGGAACCTTGTCGTGGTGAGCTCGCGCTCTAGTTTTGCCTCGAGTCCGCTCGGCAAGCTTTACAGCCTCGTTCTGACCCTTCAAGTTGCCTTGCCGGCGGCGGCGTTTCCAACAGGCTGCTAAAGTCCCGCACCTAGCGCTCGCGGCAAACGTGCACACCGGCAAAGTTTCCAAGCAGCGTAGGATATAAGATATATGCAAGGATGGAATTAATCAAGAGAGAAGCAACATTAATTTAGCATAAAGAAACATGTCTTGCATACATAAAGATTGGCCTGACTAAGATTAATTATTTCTTTACATGCGCCATTGCAGCAACAGGTATGCAAAAAGTACCTCAGTCTCGGCGGCGGCTTTATTCTCGGCGGCACGCGGCAGCCGAGAAAGCCAAGGGCGCCGTGCTGGAGGCCGGCAAGATGGCAGTGAGGCATTCATAGTAGACTGCGGCGACGGCAGGGATGACTGTATGAATCGAGCACCGCACCCGCAGTACCCCTTATGGGAAAGGCTCGGGGGCTGGCTCTTCATCGCACGGTGTGGCACTCCCTTTCGGGCACACGATTACTGCTGCCGTCCTGCTCTGTCTGCCCACGCCGCCGGCAAGCCCAAGGCCCGGCAAACCACAAGCTCTCTTGCGTCATCATCAGCGTGCAATTAAAGTCATGGGTGATGGTTACTTCTCGCCGCGCGTGTACCGGTGCATGTTTTTGGGCCTAGCCCGGACAACATTGTGTGCGCTTGTCCGGCCCAGGCCCGGGGACTCCTGTCGGTGTACTGAACAGGGGGTGTTCATTACCCTTCGACATGCACCGGCAAGTTGCAGCCTCCGGGCGGGAAGGGCATGGCTGAGAAGAAATCCACTTATCCCAGGTTTCCGGCAAGGATTATTTGCCGGGAACGGGCCTACGCATCATCGGCAAGCTCAAAGGCCGGCAAGATCAGGATAGGATTTCCGGGAAGCAAGCCTTCCTAGGAGAAGACCTCCAGGCAGGTTACCGAGAAGACCCGATGTTGGACTCCCGGCAAGATGCTTGCCGGGGGACAACTGGGAACAAGCACAAGACTATCAAGAAGGCATTCAAGCCGATGATCAGAGCACAGAAGACCGAAGACTGGGCGCCCGGCAAGATCTTGCCGGGCTGGCCCGTCGGCCCCGGCAAGATTCGCACCCGGCAAGACCTCGCCACCCCGCCACCGCTCCAGCGCAGCGATCAGCTTGTCGTTTAGCTATTGTCCTCCTAGGTACGTGTCAGGTGCTAGCCGTGGATGGGCTTAAGCGGTGCTGATGGGACGGCCCCTTTTTCCGTCCCCAAGAAGCTAAGGGACACCTCAACGGAGCATTAAATGCATTTGTCCTAAGCCGTCAGTGTTAGGTATGATAACACTGTAGCTACTTTTACACCTCATGTATGCACTGTACGCCACTGTTGGTGACCCCTTCGAACGTATAAAAGGAGGCCCAAGGCGTAGCTACAGGGGGGGTCATCTTCTCTGGCCCGTTCTACATGTGTAGCTGATGTGTACTGTTCATCACAAGCGCTCCTAGAACCAGGGCTTAAACACATACAATATACCAAAGCAGGGGTAGGGTTTTACGCATCTCAGCGGCCCGAACCTGGGTAAAAACCCCGCATGTTGATTGCTGGATCTGCTCTTTGTGCAAACCTTCTCCCTGCCGAATCGTAAAGGGATCCACGCGATCCCATAGGTCCTATCGGTGTACTGAACAGGGGGTGTTCATTACCCTTGGACATGCACCGGCAAGTTGCAGCCTCCGGGCGGGAAGGGCATGGCTGAGAAGAAATCCACTTATCCCAGGTTTCCGGCAAGGATTTTTGCCGGCAACGGGCCTACGCATCACCAGCAAGCTCAAAGGCCGGCAAGATTAGGATAGGATTTCTGGGAAGCAAGCCTTCCTGGGAGAAGACCTCCAGGCAGTTTACCGAGAAGACCCGACGTTGGACTCCCGGCAAGATGCTTGCCGGGGGACAACTGGGAACAAGCATAAGACTATCAACAAGACATTCAAGCCGATGATCAGAGCACAGAAGACCGAAGGCTGGGCGCCCGGCAAGATCTTGCCGGGCTGGCCCGTCGGCCCCGGCAAGATTCGCACCCGGCAAGACCTCGCCACCCTGCCACCGCTCCAGCGCAGCGACCAGCTTGTCGTTTAGCTGTTGTCCTCCTGCGTACGTGTCAGGTGCTAGCGGTGGATGGGCTTAAGCAGTGCTGATGGGACGGTGTTGGGGAACGTTGCATGGGAAACAAAAAATTTCCTACGCACACACAAGATCTATCTATGGTGATGAGCATCTACGAGAGGGAGAGTGAATCTACATACCCTTGTAGATCGCTAAGCGGAAGCGTTAAGAAACGCGGTTGATGTAGTCGAACGTCTCCGCGATCCAAATCGCAAGTCGTCCCTCGAACCGATCACGAACTAGTGCCGAACGGACGGCACCTCCGCGTTCAACACACGTACGGCTTGATGACGCCTTCAGCTCCTCGATCCAGCGAGCGATGGTGAAGTAGTAGATGAGTTCCGGCAGCACGACGGCGTGGTGATGGTGGTGAGGAACAATCTCTGCAGGGCTTCGCCAAGCGCTACGGAGATTATGACGTAGGAACTAGAGGGTTAGGGTTGCCGCACACGGCTTGGGGAAATCTTGATGTGTTCCGGGTGCTAGCCCTGCCCCTCTATTTATATGTTGAGCCCTGGGGTCGAAACTTGGAGAAAGAGCCTCCTCAAAGTCGGTTTGGCCCGCAAGGCAAGAGTCCTGCTCGGACTCCAGGACCAGACGCCAGGGTCCCTGGCGTCTGGCCCCTGGCCTCCGCAAAACTTCCTTTTGCACCTTCCTAAAGCCTCGTGGGCTTTACCCCTTGGCCCAAATAAAGTGTTCTCGTACCCGAACATTTCGGGAAACATCCGAAACTCCTTCCGGTGAATTCCGGAACCCTTCCGGAGACCAAACACTATTATCCCATATATCAATCTTTACCTCCGGACTACTCCAGAGCTCCTCGTCATGTCCGGGAACTCATCCGGGACTCCGAACAACTTTCGGTCACCAACATAATAACTCAACTATACTTATATCGTCACCAAACGTTAAGTGTGTAGACCCTGCGGGTTCGAGAACTATGTAGACATGACCGAGACACCTCTACGGTCAATAACCAATAGCGGGACCTGGATGCCCATATTGGCTCCTACATATTCTACGAAGATCTTTATCGGTCGAACCTCTATGTCAAGGATTCAGTTAATCCCGTATGATGTTCCCTTTGTTCTTCGGTATGTTACTTGCCCGAGATTCGATCGTCGGTATCTCTATACCTAGTTCAATCTCGTTACCGGCAAGTCTCTTTACTCGTTCCGTAATACAAGATCTCGTGGCTAACACTTTAGTCACATTGCTTGCAAGGCTCATTGTGATGTTGTATTACCGAGTGGGCCCTGAGATACCTCTCCGTCACACGGAGTAACAAATCCCAGTCTTGATCCATGCCAATTCAACAGACACCCTCGGAGATACCTGTAGAGCATCTTTATAGTCACCCAGTTACGTTGCGACATTTGATACACACAAGGTATTCCTCCGGTGTCAGTGAGTTGCATGATCTCATGGTCAAAGGAACAGATACTTGACATGCAGAAAACAATAGCAATAAGCTGAGACGATCATATGCTACGTTTACAGTTTGGGTCTTGTCGATCACATCATTCTCCTAATGATGTGATCCCGTTATCAAATGACATCTCATGTCCATGGCTAGGAAACCTTCACCATCTTTTGATCAACGAGCTAGTTAACTAGAGGCATACTAGGGACACAGTGTTGTCTATGTAGCCACACATGTATTTGAGTTTCCAATCAATACAATTATAGCATGGATAATAAACGATTATCACGAACAAGGAAATATGATAATAACTAAATTATTATTGCCTCTAGGGCATATTTCCAACAGTCTCCCACTTGCACTAGAGTCAATAATCTAGTTTACATCACCATGTGATTTACATTGTTCTAACACCCAATGAGTTCTGGGGTTCGATCATGCTTTGCATGTGAGAGAGGTCTTTAGTCAACGGGTCTGCAACATTCAGATCCGTGTGTACTTTGCAAATCTCTATGTCATACTGTAGACACTTCTACCACACTCCACTTGGAGCTATTCCAAATGGCTGCTCCACTATATGTATCCTGACTGCTACTCAGAGTCGTCCGGATAGGTGTCAAAGCTTGCATCGACGTAACCCTTTACGACGAACTCTTCATCACCTCCATAATTGAGAAATATTTCCTTAGTCCTCTAGTTACTAAGGATAATCTTGACCGCTGTCCAGTGATCCACTCCTGGATCACTCTTGTACCCCTTGACAGAATCATGGCAAGGCACACATCAGGTGCGGTACACAGCATGGCATACTATACAGAGCCTATGGATAAGGCATAGGGGATGACCTTCGTCCTTTCTCTTTCTTCTGCCGTGGTCGAGCTTTGAGTCTCACTCAACTCCACACCTTACAAATCAGGCAAGAACTCTTTCTTTGACTGATCCATTTTGAACTCTTTCAAAATCTTGTCAAGGTATGTACTCATTGAAAGTCTTATCAGACGTCTTGATCTATCTCTATAGATCTTGATGCCCAATATTTAAGTAGCTTCATTCCAGGTCTTCCTTTGAAAAACTCCTTTCAAACGACCCTTTATGCTTTCCAGAAATTCTACATTATTTCCGATCAACAATATGTCAACCACATATAATTATCAGAAATTCTATAGTGCTCCCACTCACTCTATTGTAAATACAAGTTTCTCATAAACTTTGTATAGACATAAAAACTTTGATCACCTCATCAAAGTGTATATTCCAACTCCGAGATGCTTGCTCCAGTCCATAGAAGGATCGCTGGAGTTTGCATACATTTTAGCATCCTTAGGACTGACAAAACCTTCCGGTTGTATCACATACAACCTTTCCTTACGGATACCGTTAAGGAAACGATGTTTTGACATCCATCTGCCAGATTTCATAATTGAAAAATGCAGCAACTGCTAACATGATTCCAACAGACTTTAGCATCACTACGGGTAAGAAAGTCTCATCGTAGTCAACTCCTTGAACTTGTGAAAAACCCTTTGCCACAAGTCGAGCTTTATAGACGGTGACATTACCGTCCACGTCCGTCTTCCACTTAAAAAATCCATTTGTTCTGAATGGCCTTACGCCCTTCAGGTAATACTTCCAAAGCCCATACTTTGTTTTCTTACATGGATCCCATCTCGGATTTCATGGCCTCTAACCATTTCTCGGAATCCGGGCCCATCATCGCTTCTCCATAGCTCGTAGGTTCATCGTTGTTCAACAACATGACCTCTAAGACAGGGTTGCCGTACCACTCCGGAGCAGTACGCGTCCTTGTCGACCCACGAGGTTCGATAGTAACTTGATCCGAAGTTTCATGATCATCATCATTAACTTCCTCTTCAACTAACGTAGGCTCCACAGAAACAACTTTCTGCGCTGCGCTACTCTTTGGTTGAAACAAAGGTTCAACAACCTCATCAAGTTCTATCTTCCTCCCACTCAATCTTTCAAAAGAAACTTTTTCTCGACAAAGGACCCGTTTTAGCAACAAACACTTTGTGCTTGGATCTGAGATAGAAGGTTCACCCAACTGTTACGTTAGGGTATTCTATGAAGATGCATTTGTCCGCTTTGGGTTCGAGCTCATTAGGTGAAAACCCTTTTTCACATAAGCGTCGCATCCCCAAACATTAAAAAATGACAGCTTAGGTTTCCGCCAAACCAAAATTCATACGGTGTCATCTCAACGGACTTATGGTGCCCCTTTTAAAGTGAATGTGGTTGTCTGTAATGCATAACCCTAAAACGATAGTGGTAAATCGATAAGAGACATCATAGTTCGCACCATATCTAATAGAGCACAACTACGACGTTCGGACACTCCATCACACTATGGTGTTCCAGGTGGCGTGAGTTGTGAAACAACTTCCACATTGTCTTAAGTTATATACCAAACTTGTAACTCAGATATTTACCTCCACGGTCATATCGTAGACATTTTATCTTCTTGTCACGATGATCTCAAACTTCACTCTGAACCTTTCAAACGATTCAGACTTGTGTTTCATTAAGTAAATATACACTATATCTACTCAAATCATCACTGAAGGTAAGAAAATAACGATATCCACCGCCCACTACAAAACTCACTGGACCGCATACATCAACATGTATCATTTTCAATAAGTCAATTGCCCGCTCCATCATACTAGAAAACGGGGTTTTAGTCATCTTGCCCATGAGGCATGGTCCGCATGTCTCAACCGATTCGAAATCGAATGAGTCCAAAGATCCATCAGCATGGAGTTTCTTCATGCGTTTTACACCAATATGACATTTAGCGGCAGTGCCACAAGTATGTGGTACTATCATTATTAACTTTGTATCTTTTGGCATCAATATTATGAACATGTGTATCACTACGATCAAGATTTAATAAACCACTCTTATTGGGTGCATGACCATTGAAGGTATTATTCATGTAAACAGAATAACCATTATTCTCTAACTGCAATGAATAACCGTATTGCAATAAACTTGATCTAATCACGTTCATGCTTAACGAAAACACCAAATAACATTTATTTAGGTTCATCACTAATCCCAAAGGTAGAGAGAGCGCGCGATGGTGATCACATCAACCTTGGAAACACTTCCAACACTCATCGTCACCTCACCCTTAGCCTCCGTTTATTCCGTAGCTTTTATTTCGAGTTACCAACACTTAGCAACCGAACCGGTATCTAATACCCAGGTGCTACTAGGAGTACTAGTAAGGTACACATCAATAACACGTATATCAAATATACTTCTGTCGATGTTTCCAACCTTCTTATCTACCAAGCATCTAGGGTTGTTCCACTTCAGCAACCGTTCATCTCATAATAGAAGCACTCAATCTCGGGTTTGGGTTCAACCTTGGGTTTCTTTACTGGAGCAGCAACTGGCTTGCCATCCATGAAGTATCCCTCCTTGCCCTTGCCCTTCTTGAAACTAGTGGTTTTACTAACCATCAACACTTGATGCTCCTTCTTGATTTCTACCTTCGCGGGGTCAAACATCGCGAATAGCTCAAGGATCATTATTTCCATCTCTGGCCTTTTATAGTTCATCACGAAGCTCTAGTAGCTTAGTGACAGTGACTTGGAGAACTATACCAATCACTATCTTATTTGGAAGATCAACTTCCACTCGATTCAAGCAATTGTAGTACCCAGACAATCTGAGCACATGCTCAACGATTGAGCTATTCTCCTTCATCTTGCAGGCAAAGAATCTTGTTGGAGGTCTCATACCTCTCAACACGGGCACGAGCCTGAGATCCCAATTTCAGCTCTTAGAACATCTCATATGTTCCGTGACGTTCAAAACGTTTTGGAGCCTCAATTCTAAGCCGTAATGCATGACGCACTGAACTATCAAGTAGTTATCAGAACGTGCCTGTCAGATGTTCACAACATCTACAGACGACGCTTGAGGGGGTGGCGCACCGAGCGGTGCATTAAGGACATAAGCCTTCTGTGCAGCATTGAGGACAATCCTCAGATCACGGACCCAGTCCGCATTATTGCTACCATCATCTTTCAAATCTATTTCTCTAGGAACATATAAAAATTCAAGGGAGCTACAGCGCGAGCTAGTAATCTACAACATAATTTGCAAAGACATTTTGACTATGTTCATGATAATGAGTTTAGTTAATCATATTACTTAAAAACTCCCACTCAAATTGACATCCCTCCGGTCATTCGAGTGTCACATGATCCAAATCCACCAACTCAAGTCCGATCATCACGTGAGTTGAGGTGGTTTCAATGGTGAACATCTTCATGTTGATCATATCTACTATATGACTCATGTTCGACCTTTCGGTCTCTTGTGTTCCGAGGCCATGTCTGTACATGCTAGGCCCGTCAAGTTTAACCCGAGTGTTCCGCACGTGCAACATGGCTTACACCCGTTGTATGTGAACGTAGAGTCTATCACACCCGATCATCACGGCGTGTCTCGAAACGACGAACTTTCGCAACGGTGCACACTCGGGGAGAACACAATTTATCTTGAAATTTAAGTGAGGGATCACCTTATAATGCTACCGTCGTCCTAAGCAAAATAAGATGCATAAAAGGATTAACATCACATGCAAATCATAAGTGACATGATATGGCCATGAACTCGTGCTTTTGATCTCCATCTCCAAAGCACCGGCATGATCTCCATCGTCACCGGCATGACACCATGATCTCCATCATCTTGATCTCCATCAACGTGTCGCCATGAGGTTGTCGCGCCGACTGTTGCTTCCACGACTATTGCTAACGTTTAGCGATAAAGTAAAGCATTACATAGCGCTTAATGATTGACACGCAGGTCATACAATAATTAAAGACAACTCTATGGCTCCTGCCAGTTGCCGTACTCATCGACATGCAAGTCGTGATATTCTATACAACACATGATCATCTCATACATCACATATATCTCATCATGTAATTGGCCATATCACATCACAACATACCCTGCAAAAACAGGTTAGACGTCCTCTAATTGTTGTTGCAAATTTTACGTGGCTGCTACGGGTTTGCAAGAACCGTTCTTACCTACGCAAAACCACAACGTGGT
Organism: Elymus sibiricus; assembly: GCA_039707655.1. Taxonomy (NCBI): domain Eukaryota; kingdom Viridiplantae; phylum Streptophyta; class Magnoliopsida; order Poales; family Poaceae; genus Elymus; species Elymus sibiricus. The sequence goes on from CM077665.1 coordinate 85,095,267, forward strand.
GTAGTGATTGCTTTTTGATCTTCTAAAAGAACCCTCTTCATTGAAATTGATTCAACTAAAGTGAGAGAGACAGACACCCGCTAGCCATCTTTATGCAACGAAGTTACATGTCGGTTGAAGGAACCTGTCTCGCGTAAGCGTACGCGTAATGTCGGTCCGGGCCGCTTCATCTCACAATACCGCCGAATCAAGTATCAACTAGTAACGGCAAGCAATATGTATACACCCACGCCCACAACTCGCTTGTGTTCTACTCGAGATCTCATCTACGCATAGACCTAGCTCATGATGCCACTGTTGGGGAACGTTGCATGGGAAACAAAAATTTTCCTACGCACACACAAGATCTATCCATGGTGATGAGCATCTACGAGAGGGAGAGTGAATCTACATACCCTTGTAGATCGCTAAGCGGAAGCGTTAAGAAACGCGGTTGATGTAGTCGAACGTCTCCGTGATCCAAATCGCAAGTCGTCCCTCGAACCGATCACGAACTAGTGCCGAACGGACGGCACCTCCGCGTTCAACACACGTACGGCTTGATGACGCCTTCACCTCCTCGATCCAGCGAGCGATGGTGAAGTAGTAGATGAGTTCCGGCAGCACGACGGCGTGGTGATGGTGGTGAGGAACAATCTCTGCAGGGCTTCGCCAAGCGCTACGGAGATTATGACGTAGGAACTAGAGGGTTAGGGTTGCCGCACACGGCTTGGGGAAATCTTGATGTGTTTCGGGTGCTAGCCATGCCCCTCTATTTATATGTTGAGCCCTGGGGTCGAAACTTGGAGAAAGAGCCTCCTCAAAGTCGGTTTGGCCCGCAAGGCAAGAGTCCTGCTCGGACTCCAGGACCAGACACCAGGGTCCTCGGCGTCTGGCCCCAGACGCCAGGGTCCCTGGCGTCTGGCCCCTGGCCTCCGCAAAACTTCCTTTTGCACCTTCCTAAAGCCTCGTGGGCTTTACCCCTTGGCCCAAATAAAGTGTTCTCGTACCCGAACATTTCGGGAAACATCCGAAACTCCTTCCGGTGAATTCCGGAACCCTTCCGGAGACCAAACACTATTATCCCATATATCAATCTTTACCTCCGGACTATTCCAGAGCTCCTCGTCATGTCCGGGATCTCATCCGGGACTTCGAACAACTTTCGGTCACCAACATAATAACTCAACTATACATATATCGTCACCAAACGTTAAGTGTGTAGACCCTGCGGGTTCGAGAACTATGTAGACATGACCGAGACACCTCTACGGTCAATAAGCAATAGCGGGACCTGGATGCCCATATTGGCTCCTACATATTCTACGAAGATCTTTATCGGTCGAACCTCTATGTCAAGGATTCAGTTAATCCCGTATGTTGTTCCCTTTGTTCTTCGGTATGTTACTTGCCCGAGATTCGATCGTCGGTATCTCTATACCTAGTTCAATCTCGTTACCGGCAAGTCTCTTTACTCGTTCCGTAATACAAGATCTCGTGGCTAACACTTTAGTCACATTGCTTGCAAGGCTCATTGTGATGTTGTACCGAGTGGGCCCTGAGATACCTCTCCATCACACGGAGTAACAAATCCCAGTCTTGATCCATGCCAATTCAACAGACACCCTCGGAGATACCTGTAGAGCATCTTTATAGTCACCCAGTTACGTTGCGACATTTGATACACACAAGGTATTCCTCCGGTGTCAGTGAGTTGCATGATCTCATGGTCAAAGGAACAGATACTTGACATGCAGAAAACAATAGCAATAAACTGACACGATCATATGCTACGTTTACAGTTTGGGTCTTGTCCATCACATCATTCTCCTAATGATGTGATCCCGTTATCAAATGACATCTCATGTCCATGGCTAGGAAACCTTCACCATCTTTTGATCAACGAGCTAGTTAACTAGAGGCATACTAGGGACACAGTGTTGTCTATGTACCCACACATGTATTTGAGTTTCCAATCAATACAATTATAGCATGGATAATAAATGATTATCACGAACAAGGAAATATCATAATAACTAAATTATTATTGCCTCTAGGGCATATTTCCAACAGACGGCCCCTTTTTCCGTCCCCAAGAAGCTAAGGGACACCTTAACGGAGCATTAAATGCATTTGTCCTAAGCCGTCAGTGTTAGGTATGATAACACTGTAGCTACTTTTACACCTCATGTATACACTGTACGCCACTGTTGGTGACCCCTTCAAACGTATAAAAGGAGGCCCAAGGCGTAGCTACAGGGGGATCATCTTGTCTGGCCCGTTCTGCATGTGTAGCTGCTGTGTACTGTTCATCACAAGCGCTCCTAGAACCAGGGCTTAAACACATACAATATACCAAAGCAGGGGTAGGGTTTTTCGCTTCTCAGTGGCCCGAACATGGGTAAAAACCCCGCGTGTTGATTGCTGGATCTGCTCTTTGTGCAAACCTTCTCCCTGCCGAATCATAAAGGGATCCACGCGATCCCATAGGTGTCGTTTCCCCGACATACTACTATTACTCCACACATCGACCGCTATCCAGCATGCATCTAGTGTATTAAGTTCATGGCGAAACGGAGTAATGCAATAAGAACGATGACATGGTGTAGACAAGATCTATTCATGTAGGAATAGACCCCATCTTGTTATCCTTAATAGAAACGATACATGCGTGCCTCGCTGCCCCTTCCGTCACTGGGAGAGGACACCGCAAGATCGAACCCATCACAAAGTACCTCTTCCCATGGCAAGAAAAATCGATCTAGTTGGCCTAACTAAACCAAAGATTCGAAGAAGAAATACGAGGCTATAAATAATCATGCATATAAGAGATCAAAGAAGACTCAGATAATATTCATGGAAAGAAACTGATCATGAACTCAAACTTCATCGGATCCCAACAAACACACCGCAAAAAGTCATTACATCAAATAGATCTCCAAGAGATCATTATATTGAGAATCCAAAGAGAGAGAGAAAGCCTTCTAGCTACTGCCTACGGACCCATAGGTCTATGGTGGACTACTCACGCATCATCCGAGAGGCACCAATGAGGATGATGAACCACTTCGTGATGGTGTTAGATTGGATCTCGTGGTTATGGAACTTGCGGTGGCTGGAATTGTGTTTCATCGACTCCTCTAGGTTTCTGGAATTTCTAAGGATTTATAGAGCTGAGAAGCGGTGGAAAAGACCTCCGTGGGCCCCACGATGCATCAGGGCGCGTCGAGGGCCTCTGGCGCGCCCTGGTGTATCATGGGCCCCATGGGCCTCCACCAGGTGCTTCCTTCGCTCCCAAGTTGTCTTCTGGTCCAAAAAAATCTCCTAAAAGTTTCGTGGCAATTGGACTCCGTTTGGTACTGATATTCTGCAAAGTAAAAAACAAGCAAAAAACAGCAACTGGCACTAGGCACTATGTCAATCGGTTAGTCCCAAAAAATCATATAAAGTTGCTATAAAGTGATTATAAAACATCCAAGAATGATAATATAACAGCATGGAACAATAAAAAATTATAGATACGTTGGAGACGTATCAGCATCCCCAAGCTTAATTCATGCTCGTCCTCGAGTAGGTAAATGATAAAAACAGAAATTTTGATGTGGAATGCTGCCTAATATGTTCATCACATATTCTTTTCTTTGGTAGCATGAACATTTGGACTTTTTAGATGGTTCAAAGCAATAGTCTAGAGATGGCACATACAAATTTGCTTGGAACGGCACGGAAATACCGCATACATGTAGGTATGGTGGACTCATATGGTAAAACTAGGTTTAAGGATTTTGGATGCACAAGTAGTATTTCTACTTAGTACAAATGGAGGCTAGCAAATAGATTGAGAAGCAACCAACCAAGAAACGAAATTCACATAAACAGGCATTAAGCATAACTAACACCGAATAATGTACCACAAGTAGGATGTAATTTCATTGCATAACTATTGACTTTCGTGCTTGTATAGGGAATCACAAACCTTAACACCAATATTCTTACTAAAGCATAATTACTCACCAACATGACTCACATATTACTATCATCATGTATCTAAACTATTACAAGGAATCAAGTTTAATTTGTCCAATGATCTTCATGAAAGTTTTTATTATATCCCTCTTGAATATCTATCACTTTGGGACTAGTTTCATATATTGCCATTGCTGTTGACAAGCTCAAATAAATTTAAGTGAAGAACATGAGCATAAAAATTTATCTCTCAAAATAATATAAGTGAAGCATGAGAGAATTTCTTCAAAATTTACTAACTCTCAAATTAATCTAAGTGAAGCATGAGAGTATTTCTTCAAAAATTTAAAGCACACCATGCTCAAAAAGATATAAGTGAAGCACTAGAGCAATTCCATAGCTCAAAAAATTTAAGTGAAGCATATAGAGCAATTCAAACAAATAATAGCATAATTTGGGCTCTCTCAAATAGGTGTGTTCAGCAAGGATACTTGTGACAAACTAAAAAACAAATCAAGCAAAGACTCATATAATACAAGACGCTCCAAGCAAAACTCATGATATGTGACGAATAAAAATATAGCTCCAAGTAAAATACCGATGGTCGTTAGAAGAAAGAGGGGATGCCACTCGGGGAATCCCCAAGCTTAGTTGCTTGTTTCTCCTTGGATATTATCTTGGGGTTCCATAGCATACCCAATCTTAGGCTCTTTTCACTCCTTATTCCTTCATTCATCGTGATCTCACCCAAAACTTGAAAACTTCAATCACACAAAACTCAACAAAACCTTCGTGAGATCCATTAGTATAATAAAGCAAATCACCACTTTAAGTACTGTTTCAAACCCATTCATATTTTATTATTTCATTATATCTACTATATTCTAACTTTACCATGGCTTTATACCCTCCAATACAAACCATATATTCATCAAAATAAGCACGCAATGCAACGAAAACAGAATCTGTCAAAAACAGAATAGTCTGTAGTAATATGTACTCTAACCATACTTCTGTAACTCAAATAATTCTGAGAAATTAGGAAAATGTCAGAAATTTTTATATAAATCTTTTGTAAAAAATTCAGATTTTTCCGTGACTTCTGTGATTTTTGAAAATTCTGCAACTGGACGCAAAAGTTTCTGTTTTTCAACAAGATCAAATCAACTATCACCCAACATGATCCCAAAGGTTTTACTTGGCACAAACACTAATTAAAACATGAAAAACATAATCATAACAGTAGCATAAATGTGCAAACACTCAAGAACAGAAATAAAAAGGTAAAAATAAATTTTATTCATTGGGTTGCCTCCCAACAAGCGCTATCATTTTACGCCCCTAGCTGGGCATAATGCATAGATTCAAGTGTTGTCATCTTTCTTCTTATTTTCCGTAGATGTATTTTGGTCAAGAGGTTTTGCAAATATAACTTGAAACACATTATCCATAGAAATCTTAGCACTATCAAGGTGTCCATCTACGTACCCTCTTTGATTATCGGCCACAATCCAATAATACTGTTGATTAACATCATTGAAAACTTGTTGGATCATATCTAAAACGGGGATTTCATTGTTAAGGTTCTCATAAAAAAATTGATTATTTCCAAGCAGATGTCTCAACATGTAGTCACTATTGTGTAGGATCTCATCTATTACCGTTTTTTCATGGCTCATACCAAAAAATAGAAAATTTCCCTAGCTTCTCGTAGTATGTGATCAAATTCAGTCATAAGAACAAGGGTAGCAAACTTTTTAGCTTTAGAATCATTTGTAATGGGTAGCTCATAAAACAATCTTTGCAAGGTAGGATGGGTGCGGATAAACCTATTTTCGAGTTTCAGAACTAGTGCTGAAATAGCTTCCGCATAAGTTTTAGTTCTTTTAAGTATAGGAGCATCATCAAGAGTCAAATTTCCAACAGAATTGAAGAATTCTTGGATAGTTTCTTTTCCTATAACGTTCCATTGCCCCAAAACAAAAGTTTTAGCATCCAGATTACCAGAACATCCAATTTTAGGAGTCCTTCCATCATCTGTTTCTGCCATACCAAAATCACTCATGGTGACAAGCAAACAAAAGATCGAACGGGAAAAAGGTGAACGAAAGAGAGGGCGAACAAAATGGCAAATTTTTCTGAAGTGGGGGAGAGGACAACGAGAGGCAAATGGCAAATAATGTAAATTGCAAGGAGATGAGATTTGTGATTAGGAATCTGATAGATGTTGATGATGTCTCCCCGGCAAAGGTGCCAGAAATTCTTTTGACGTGGCTTGAGACTGCGTTGGTATTTCCCCAAAGAGGAAGGGATGATGAAGCACAGCTACAGTAAGTATTTCCCTCAGTTATGAAACCAAGGTTATCGAACCAGTAGGAGAACCAAGCAACACTATGTAAACGGTACCTGCACACAAAGAACAAATACTTGCAACCCGACGCGTAAGAGAGGTTGTCAATCTCTCCACGGCAAAAAGATAGATTGGTTTGTATTAGATTGGATAAATAGATCGCATAAGAACACAAAATAAAAGGTGCAAATAAAACGTGCAACAAGGTATTTTTGGGTTTTTGGAATAATAGATCTGAAAACAAATACGGAAAAAGATAGATCGGAAAGCAATATGTTAAAAGAATAGACCCGGGGGCCGTAGACTTCACTAGTGGCTTCTCTCAAGAAAATAGCACACGGTGGGTAAACAAATTGTTGTTGGGCAGTTGATAGAAGATCAAATAATCATGACGATATCCAAGGCAATGATCAATATATAGGCATCATGTCCAAGATTAATAGACCGAAACGATTCTGCATCTACTACTATCACTCCACACATCGACCGCTATCCAGCATGCATCTAGTGTATTAAGTTCATAGAGAAACGGAGTAATGCAATAAGAATGATGACATGATGTAGACAATATCTATTCATGTAGTAATAGACCCCATCTTGTTATCCTTAATAGCAACGATACATGCGTGCCTCGCTGCCCCTTCTGTCACTGGGAGAGGACACCGCAAGATCAAACGCATCACAAAGCACCTCTTCCCATGGCAAGAAAAATCGATCTAGTTGGCCTAACTAAACCAAAGATTCGAAGAAGAAATACGAGGCTATAAATAATCATGCATATAAGAGATCAAAGAAGACTCAAATAATATGCATGGATAGAAACAAATCATGAACTCAAACTTCATTGGATCCCAACAAACACACCGAAAAAAGTCATTACATCAAATAGATCTCCAAGAGGCCATTGTATTGAGAATCAAAAGAGAGAGAGAAAGCCATCTAGCTACTGCCTAAGGATCCGTAGGTCTATGGTGGACTACTCACGCATCATCGGAGAGGCACCAATGAGGATGATGAACCCCTCCGTAATGGTGTTAGATTGGATCTCGTGGTTATGGAACTTGCGGCGGCTGGAATTGTCTTTCGTCAACTCCTCTAGGGTTTCTGGAATTTCTAAGGATTTATAGAGGAGAGAGGTGGTGGAAAAGACCTCCGTGGGCCCCACGATACATCAGGGCGCGCCCTGGTGTATCGTGGGCCCCACGGGCATCCCCCTAGGTGCTTCCTTGGCTCCCAAGTTGTCTTCTGGTCAAAACAAATCTCCATAAAATTTCGTGGCAATTGGACTCCGTTTGGTACTGATATTCTACGAAGTAAAAAACAAGCAAAAAACAACAACTGGCATTGGGCACTATATCAATAGGTTAGTCCCAAAAAATGATATAAAGTTGCTATAAAATGATTATAAAACATCCAAGAATGATAATTTAACAACATAGAACAATAAAAAATTATAGATACGTTGGAGATGTATCAACGTGTCTTGTCCCTTTCTGTCATTGGGATATAGAGCACCGCCAGATTGAACCCACTACAACGCACCACTCTCTGTGAAGAAATATCAATCTAGTTGGCCAAACTATTTAAATATAGATCGGAGAGATTTACGAAGCTATAATGATCATGCAAATAAGAATCATAAAATTTAGAGGTGACTCAAATACTTTTCATGAATAATCTGAACATAAACCCACAATTCATCGGATCCCAACAAACACACCGTACAAAAGAATTACATCGGATAGATCAAAGCGAAGATGTGATGATCATTGTATTGAAGATAAAGAGAGAGAGAGGGGAGAGAGAGAGAGAGCCATCTAGGTACTAACTACGGACACGTAGGTTTGTGGTGAACTACTCACACATCACCATGGGAGCAGCAAGGATGATGAAGAGGCCCTCCGTGATCGATCCCCCCTCCGGCAGAGCACCGGAACGGAGCTCCAGATGGGATCGCGGCGGAACAGAGACTTGTGTTGGCAGAAAAAGTGTTTTGGGATGCCCTCTAGGGTTTTTGGAATATATGTGAATTTATAGGCCAAAGAGCGGGGACAGGAGACCCACCAGGGAGGGACAAGCTATCAGGGCACGCCGACCCCCCTGGGCGCGCCCTGTTGGCTTGTGCCTCCCTCATGCAGCCTCCGGTCTCCTCCCGAAGCTTCCAGGTCTTCTTTTGGTCCAGAAAAATCATAAAAAAGTTTTGGGGCAATTGGACTTCGTTTGGTAGTGTATACCTGAAAAGCCAGAAACATACAAAAAACAGCAACTGGCACTAGGCACTGGGTCAATAGGTTAGTGCTCAAAAATAATATAAATTGCTAAATAAATACTCAAAAAGTATCCTAGAGTGATAATATAATAGCATGGAACAATCAAAAATTATAGATACGTTGGAGACGTATCACTTGCTCATGAAGACCTCGGGCATTTGAGGAAGCCCGTCATCGGAATATACAAGCCAAGTTCTATAATGAAAAATTCCCACTAGCATATGAAAATGACAACACAGGAGACTCTCTATATGAAGAACATGGTGCAACTTTAAGTCACAAGTGTGGTAAATGGATAGTAACACTGCCCCTTCTCTCTTTTCTATCTTTCATAGTCTCCATCATCCTTTCCTGACTAGGACAATACTCTAATAATGATGATCATCACACTTTTACTGACTTACAACTTTATATTACAACTCAATGAAGAACAATATGACTATATATGAATGCCTCTGGCAGTGTACTGACGTGGCTCGAGACTGCGTAGGTATTTCCCCAAAGAGGAAGGGATGATGCAGCACAGTGACGGTAAGTATTTCCCTCAGTTATGAAACCAAGGTATCGAACCAGTAGGAGGATCACCACCACCTAATAAACAGCACCTGCACACAAAGAACAAATACTTGCAACCCGACGTGAAAGAGAGGTTGTCAATCTCTCTACGGTAAAAAGATAGATTAGGTTATGATAGATTGGAGAGATAGATCTCTCAAGAACACAAAATAAAAAGGGCAAATAAAAAGTGCAGCAAGGTATTTTTTGGTTATTGGAATAATAGATCTGAAAACAAAAGCGGCAAAAAGATAGATCGGAAAGCAATATGTTGGAAAAGTAGACCCAGGGGCCGTAGGTTTCACTAGTGGCTTCTCTCATGAGTATAGCACACAGTGTGTGAACAAATTACTGTTGGGCAATTGATAGAAGATCAAATAATCATGACGATATCCAAGGCGATGATCATTATATAGGCATGACGTCCAAGATAAGTAGACCGACTCCTGTCTGCATCTACTACTATTACTCCACACATCGACCGCTATCCAGCATGCACCTAGTGTATTACGTTCATGGAAAAACAGAGTAATGCAATAAGAATGGTGACATGATGTAGATAAGATCTATTCATCTAGGAATAGACCCCATCTTGTTATCCTTAATATCAACGATGCATGCGTGCCTCGCTACCCCTTCTGTCACTGGGAGAGGACGCCGCAAGATCAAACCCATCACAAACACCTCTTCCCATGGCCAGAAAAATCGATCTAGTTGGCCTAACTAAACCAAAGATTCGAAGAAGAAATACAAGGCTATAAGTAATCATGCATATAAGAGATCAAAGAAGACTCAAATAATATTCATGGATAGAAACTGATCATGAACTCAAAATTCATCGGATCCCAACAAACACACCGCAAAAGTTTACATCAAATAGATCTCCAAGAGACCATTGTATTGAGAATCAAAAGAGAGAGAGAGGAAGCCATCTAGCTACTGCCTACGGACCCGTAGGTCTATGGTGGACTACTCACGCATCATCGGAGAGGCACCAATGAGGATGATGAACCCCTCCGTGATGGTGTTAGATTGGATCTCGAGGCTCTGGAACTTGCGGCGACTGGATGTGTCTTTCGTCGACTCCTCTAAGGTTTCTGGAATATTTGGGAATTTATAGGTGTTAGAGGCGGTGGAGAGGGGTCCCGAGGAGGGCACAACCCATCAGGGCGCGCCTGGGGCCTCTGGCGCGCCCTGGTGGGTTGTGGTCTCCACGGCTGTCAGTGTACAAAGAACCAGGGTATCTATTACCCACACTCGTGCGCGGGCAGCCGCGGCAGGATTCCTGGAGCCGGCAAGACCATGCCAGGTGCGTTCCAGCCCCCGGCAAGCCTCTTTGCTACTGAGCTTGGAGGAAGGACTGAATTCCCCGGCAAGGCCCCTTACCGGGATGAGAAGGCATCCAAGCCAAGACAATAATCAGAAGATTGAAGACTGGAGGTTGGACCCCCAGCAAGATCTTGCCGGGATGGCTCTTAGCCCCGGCAAGGCTCGCACCCGGCAAGCCTTCGCTGCCCTGTCATCGCTCCAGTGCAGTCATCAGCTTGTCCTTTAGCTGTTGTCCTCCTGGTAACGTGTCAGGCGCTAGCGGTGGATGGGCTTAAGCGGTGCGATGGGACGGCCCCTTTTTCCAGCCCCAAGACGATAAGGGACACCTCAACGGAGCATTTAATGCTCTTGTCCAAAACTGTCAGTGTTAGGATGATAGCACTGTAGATACTTTACACCTCTTGTACTTCGCCACTGTTGGTGACCCCTTTGACATATAAAAGGAGGCCCAAGGCGTAGCAGGAAAGGAGGACCTTCGAACCCAGAGAGCTGGCATAGCGCTCTTGGATCGGATCTTTTAGAGCTCATTCTGCATGTGTAGCTGCTAAGTACTGTAGCGCTCCTAGAACTGAGCTAGAACACAGCTAATACAACCAAGCAGTAGTAGGGTTTTACGCATCTTTGCGGCCCGAACCTGGGTAAAATTCCCGCGTGTTGATCATCAGTTCTGCTCTTTGTGCAAACCTTCTCCCTGCCGAACCGTAAAGGGATCCTCCCGGTCCCATAGGTGTCGTTTCTCTGACATCTTTGGCGCGCCAGGTAGGGGTGAAGGCTGTGCGGATCTGATCTGGTGATTAGCGCATCAGTTTCTTCATCACCATCATCGATATGGCCCCTAAGAAGAAGGGCTTCATGGCGGTCGGGTTGAGGCATGGAAGGTGAGCTCGGGGGGCTGGCAGCGCCCTAAGGAATAACCTTCTTGAGAGCAAGCCGCCGGCCGTCACCACGAGTGCAGCCTCGGCATGCGAGATGGACGGCAGAAAAGATAAGTTACAAAGATCTGTACCAATCATGCTTCTTTTGCTGTCTTCATTTGCTCCTTGCACCAACACGCGAAGGAGCCTTCCAGAGCCAGTAGCGCCCCGAGTTGTCTTGAGTCCACTCGACAACTTGGGCGGCTGCGCAAGCATTGGGAAGGTTAACCTTTCCGGGAGGCGGCGTCCCCGGCCAAGCTGCTAAGGACCCATTCCTTGAGCGCTGCCGACTGGGGCGTACGCACCGGAAAGTCATCCGGCAAACGTGGGTGGTCTTGATTGATTTTTCCGTCCTTGTACATCAATCTGCACGCGGAGAAACTTTGTCGTGGTTAGCCCGTGCTCTAGTTTCGCCTCGAGTCCGCTCGGCAAACTTAGCAGCTGCGTTTTGGCCCGGCAAGGCACCTTGCCCGTAGCGGCACTGCCAGCAGGCTGCTAAAGTCCCGCACCTAGCGCTCGCAGCAAATGTGCGCGCCGGCAAGGTTTCCAAATAGCGTAGGATATAAGAGATATACGAGGACGGGCTTAATCAAGAGGAGAGCGAACATTCATCTAGCATAAAGAAGCGTGTGTTGCGTACATAAAAGTTGGTCTGACTAAGCTAAATTACTTTCTTATGTGTGCCATTGCAGCAACATATATGCGCAAAAGTACTTCACTTCCGGGAAGCCGAGGGCGCCGTGCTGGAGGTCGACGAGGCAGCACTAAGGCATCCGCGGTAGGTGGCGGGGACGGCAAGGATGGCGCAAGAATCGAGCATAGCACCTGCGATATCCTTTACGGGAAGCCCGGGGGCTGGCTCTTCATCGCACGGCGCGGTGCTCCTTTTTGAGCCCACGACCCCTGCCGTCATCCTGCTCTATATGCCACACTGCCGGCAAGCCCAAGGCCCGGCAATGCCTTTGGCGCACACTCCGGCAAGCGCGCCTCTTCGGAGTGCTGTGTTCCCGTTGAGAACGTGCCAGAGAGCTCCCCGGCAAGTTACAGTCTCCAGGCGGGAGATGCAACCGAGAACAAGCCTGTGCATCACCGGCAAGCCCAAGGCCCGGCAAGACCTCTGGCGCATACTCCGGCAAGCGCACCTCTCCGGAGTGCTGCGCTCCCGTTGAGGGCGTGTCAGAGAGATCAGCCGACAAGATGCTTTGTCGGCGGACAGCGGGAAACACAAATGCACGCAACGAGGGGAGAAGCCATCAACTGTCATTATTACAAAAAACTACGGCCGCGTGTGCCCGCGCACTGTTTTGGGCCTAGCCCAACAAGCGCCACGTGCGCATGTGTGGCCCAGGCCCGGGGGCTCCTGTCAGTGTACAAAGAACCAGGGTATCTATTACCCAGACTCGTGCGCGGGCAACCGCGGCAGGATTCCTGGAGTCGGCAAAACCATGCCAGGTGCGTTCCAGCCCCCGGCAAGCCTCTTTGCTACTGAGCTTGGAGGAAGGACCGAATTCCCCGGCAAGGCCCCTTGCCGGGATGAGAAGGCATCCAAGCCAAGACAATAATCAGAAGATTGAAGACTGGAGGTTGGACCCCCGGCAAGATCTTGCCGGGATGGCTCGTAGCCCCGGCAAGGCTCGCACCCGGCAAGCCTTCGCTGCCCTGTCATCGCTCCAGTGCGGTCATCAGCTTGTCCTTTAGCTGTTGTCCTCCTGGTAACGTGTCAGGCGCTAGCGGTGGATGGGCTTAAGCGGTGCGATGGGACGGCCCCTTTTTCCAGCCCCAAGACGATAAGGGACACCTCAACGGAGCATTTAATGCTCTTGTCCAAAACTGTCAGTGTTAGGATGATAGCATTGTAGATAACTTACACCTCTTGTACTTCGCCACTGTTGGTGACCCCTTTGACATATAAAAGGAGGCCCAAGGCGTAGCAGGAAAGGAGGACCTTCGAACCCAGAGAGCTGGCATAGCGCTCTTGGATCGGATCTTTTAGAGCTCATTCTGCATGTGTAGCTGCTAAGTACTGTAGCGCTCCTAGAACTGAGCTAGAACACAGCTAATACAACCAAGCAGGAGTAGGGTTTTACGCATCTTTGCGGCCCGAACCTGGGTAAAATTCCCGCGTGTTGATCATCAGTTCTGCTCTTTGTGCAAACCTTCTCCCTGCCGAACCGTAAAGGGATCCTCCCGGTCCCATAGGTGTCGTTTCTCCGACAACGGCCCACCTCTCTGGCACTTCTTTGGCCCACTGGATGTCTTCTGGTCCAAAAACAATCTCCAAAAAGTTTTGTCGCGATTGGACTCCATTTGGTACTGATATTCCGCGAAGTAAAAAACAAGCAAAAACATCAACTGGCACTTTGGCACTATGTCAATAGGTTAGTCCCAAAAAATGATATAAAGTTGCTATAAAATGATTGTAAAACATCCAAGAATGATAATATAACAACATGGAACAAGCAAAAATTATAGATACGCCAGAGACGTATCAGCATCCCCAAGCTTAATTCCTACTCGTCCTCGAGGTGGTAAATGATAAAAACAGAATTTTTGATGTGGAATGCTGCCCAACATGTTCATCTCATATTCTTTTCTTTGTAGCTTGGACATTTGGACTTTAGATGATTCAAAGCAATGGTCTAGTTTTAACATAATCACTTCAATACTCAAGAATGCCAACAAGCAACCATGTCTTTCAATATATCAACACTAAAGAAAGATATCCCTAACCCATCATGCTCAATCATTGATCCATTCATGAAACACACTCAAATATTAGCTACACCCAATGCTCAAGTACGATCATAGTGCCCAGTAGTTGGTGCTTTATAAGAGAAGATGGAGACTCAAAGTAAAAATAAAAATTGTATAAAGTAAATAGATAGGCCCTTCGCAGAGGGAAGTAGGGATACGTAGAGGTGCCAGAGCTCAAAGTTTAAATTGAGAGAGAAAAATATTTTGAGTGGCATGCCTTTCCTGTCAATGAAAATCACAAAGTAGTTCACAATACTCTCCATGCTAGATATATCATAGGCGGTTCCCAAACATAAAATAAAGTTTATTCCTTTTTCCACCATTCTTTCACAATCCATGGCTGGCCGTATCCACGGTTGCCTTCCATACCAACACTTTCCAAGGAATTTATTATTTGACAACATAAAGTATTGTTTTTCCTTTTTAATTTCGGGACTGGGCATCCCTATTACCGCCGCACTCTCGTGCAATGACAAGTGAATAAACACTCATCTTGAGAATAACACATCTACCATGGAAAAATATTGGACACCCCCTACCGTTTCATGAGCGGTACGAGCACACAAAAGAGAAAATTTATTTTGAATATTAGAGATGGCACAAACAAATTTGCTTAGAATGGCATGGAAATACCGCATATAGGTAGGTATTATAGACTCATAAGGCAAAACTGGGTTTAAGGATTTTGGATGCACAAGTAGTATTTCTACTTAGTACAAGTGGAGGCTAGCAAATAGATTGAGAAGCAACCAACCAAGAAACGAAAATTCACATAAGCGAGCATTGAGAATAACTAACACCGAATAATGCACCATAAGTAGGATGTAATTGCATTGCATAACTATTGACTTTCGTACTTGCATAGGGAATCACAAACCTTAACACCAATATTCCTACTAAAGCATAATTACTCACTAACATGACTCACATATTACTATCATCATGTCTCAAAACTATTGCAAGGAATCATGTTTAATTTGTCCAATGATATTCATGAAAGTTTTTATTATATCCTCCTTGGATATCTATCACTTTGGAACTAGTTTCATATATTGCCATTGCTTTTGACAAGCTCAAACAAATTTAAGTGAAGCGCATGAGCATAAAGATTTCATCTCTCAAAATAGCATAAGTGAAGCATGAGAGGATTTATTCAAAATTTACTAGCTCTCAAATTAATCTAAGTGAAGCATGAGAGTGTTTCTTCAAAAATTTACAAGCACACCGTGCTCAAAAAGATATATGTGAAGCACTAGAGCAATTCTATAGCTCAAAAAGTTTAAGTGAAGCATATAGAGCAATTCTAACAAATCATAGCATACTTTTGGTCTCTCAAATAGGTGTGTCCAGCAAGGATACAAGTGACAAAATAACAAGCAAAGCAAGCAAAGACTCAAATGATACAAGACGCTCCAAGCAAAACTCATGATATGTGACGAATAAGAATATAGCTCCAAGTAAAATACCGTTGGTGGTTAGAAGAAAGAGGGAATGCCACTCGGGGCATCCCCAAGATTAGTTGCTTGTTTCTCTTTGGATATATCTTGGGGGTGTTGTAGCATCCCCAAGCTTAGGCTCTTTTCACTCCTTATTCCTTCATCCATTGTGATCTCACCCAAAACTTGAAAACTTCAATGACACAAAACTCAACAAAATCTTCGTGAGATCCGTTAGTATAATAAAGCAAATCACTACTTCAAGTGCTGTTGAGAACCCATTCATATTTGATTATTGCATTATACCTACTGTATTTTAACTTTACCATGGCTCATACCCTTCAATACAACCCATAAATTCATCAAAACAAGCACACAATGCAACGAAAACAGAATCAGTCTAAAACAGAACAGTCTGTAGTAATCTGTACTCTAACTGTACTTCTGTAACTCTAAAAATTCTGAAAAATTAGGAAAACGTAAAGAATTTGTATAGAAATACTTTGTTAAAATTTCAGCTCAATATCACGTTCCAGTAAAAAATCAAAACACTGCAGGCAAAGTTTCTGTTTCAGATTCAGCATCACTTCTACTCATCTTATGAATCATCCTAAAAGCTCTACTTGGCACAAACACTAAATAAAACATAAAAACACAAGCATAACAGAGGCATAATTGTGTCAAAACTCAAAAACAGAAAGAAAAAGAGAAAAATAAATTTATTCATTGGGTTGCCTCCCAACAAGCGTTATCGTTTTACGCCCCCAGCTAGGCATAACGCATAGATTCAAGTATTGTCATCTTTAGCTGTCGCTCCATAGGATGCTCTCATGATTGATTCATATGGTGGATTAATTCTTGTTCTAGGGAAGTGTTCCATACCCTTTCTTAGTGGAAATTGAAACCTAATATTGCCTTCTTTCATATCGATCACGGCACCTATAGTACGTAAGAACGGTCTACCAAGTATAATGGGACAAGACGGATTGCAATCAATATCAAGAACAATAAAATCTATGGGCACATAGTTCCTATTTGCAAGAATAAGAACATCATTAATTCTTCCCAAAGGCCTTTTAATAGTAGAATCCGCCAAGTGCAAATTAAGAGAACATTCTTCAGTATTGGTGAGACCAAGCACATCACATAAAGATTTCGGAATCGTGGAAACACTAGCACCCAAATCACATAAAGCAAAGCACTCATAATTTTTAATCTTGACCTTAATGGTAGGTTCCCACTCATCATGTAATTTTCTAGGAATAGAAATCTCCAACTCCAACTTTTCTTCAAAAGATTTCATCATGGCATCAACGATATGTTTAGTGAAAGCTTTATTTTGTTCATAAGCATGGGGTGAATTCAACATGGATTGCAGCATAGAAATACATTCAATCAAAGAGCAACTATCATAATTAAAGTCTTTGCAATCCAAAATAGTGGGCACATCACTAGTTAAAGTTTTGACCTCTTCAAACCCACTTTCATCAAATTTTTCATCAAGATTTTCACCCTCCAAATTATTGGGACGCCTTCTAGCTAAAGTTGACTCTACTTCAGTCCCTTTATCATCAATCTTAATATTACTAAACAAAGAATCAATAGAAGAAACACCAATCACTTTAAGATCTTCATCATTTTTCTGAAGGCAATCACTAGAAAACGATTTTTCTAAGAATTCTCTTCTAGCTCTAAGCATATCGGTTCATTTCTTACTTTCATCCATAGAGACATGTAAAGCTTTAATTGATTCATCAATCTTAGGCACAAAAGCTTTCTACTTGAGATTTTCTACATCATGAGAAATTCTATCAATGCTTCTAGACATATCATCAATCTTATTCAACTTTTCTTCTATCGTAGTATTGAAAGCCTTTTGCGTATTGATAAATTCTTTAATATTACTCTTAAGATCAGAGGTGTTACTATTATTATTGTAAGAAGGATTACCATAGGAATTACCATAATTATTAGAGGAATTTCCAGGAAAAGGCCTAGGATTAAAATTACCTCTATAAGCATTGCTATTGAAATTGTTTCGCGAGACAAAGTTCACATCTACGGAATCACAATTTTGCTCAATCAAAGTAGACAAAGGCACATCATTAAGATCAATAGGAGCATTTTTACTAGCAACCAACTTCATCAAAGCATCAACCTTATCACTCAAAGTACTAATTTCTTCAACCGAATTAACTTTTTTACTAGTAGGTGCTCTTTCGGTATGCCATTGTGAATAATTTGCCATAATATTATCTAGCAATTTAGTAGCTTCACCCAAAGTAATTTCCATAAATGTGCCACCCACAGCGGAATCTAAAATATTTCTAGAGACAAAATTCAATCCCGCATAAATTTTTTGAATGATCATCCAAAGATTTAAACCATGAGTAGGACAATTTCTTAGCATCAATTTCATTATTTCCCAAGATTGTGCAACATGTTCATGCTCCAGTCGCTTAAAATTCATGATTTGTGTCCAAAGGGAAATAATATTCGCGGCCGGAAAATACTTAGTGATAAAACCATCCTTGCACTTATTCCAAGAATCGATACTATTGTGAGGCAAAGAGGAAAACCAATTTTTTGCACGATCCCGCAAGGAAAAAGGAAATAATTTCAACTTCACTATATCATTGTCCACATATTTTTTTTCTTTTGCATATCACACAATTCTACGAACGTGTTTAGATGGGACGCGACATCCTCATTAGGAGTACCGGCAAATTGATCTTTCATGACAAGATTCAACAAAGCGACATTAATATCACAAGACTCCGCACTAGTGGCGGGAGGAGCAATTGGACTACTAATAAAATCATTGTTATTAGTATTGGAAAAATCACACAACTTGGTGTTTTCTTGAGTCATCGTGACTACGCAAACAAGATTGCAAGCAAGCAAGAGATCTGTCTTGAAAAAGGCAAACAAAAAAGAGGGCGAATAAAACGGCAAATTGGGTGAAGTGGGGGAGAGGAAAATGGCAAATAATGTAATTGCAAGAATATGAGATTTGTGATTAGAAACCTGGTAGATGATGATGGTGACTCCTCGGCGCCAGAGATTGGCACGTAGAAGAGACCGCTTCCTTCCCGGCAACGGTGCCAGAAATTCCTTTGACGTGGCTAGAGACTGCGTCGGAATTTCCCCAAAGAGGAAGGGATGCTGCAGCACGGCGACATTAAGTATTTCCCTCAGTTATTAAACCAAGGTATCGAACCAGTAGGAGGATCACCACCACCTAATAAATAGCACCTGCACACAAAGAACAAATACTTGCAACCCGACACGAAAGAGAGGTTGTCAATCTCTCTACGGTAAAAAGATAGATTAGAGAGATAGATCTCTCAAGAACACAAAATAAAAAGGGCAAATAAAAAGTGCTGCAAGGTATTTTTGGGTTTTTGGAATAATAGATCTGAAAACAAAAGCGGCAAAAAAGATAGATCGGAAAGCAATATGTTGGAAAAGTAGACCCGGGGGCTGTAGGTTTCACTAGTGGCTTCTCTCATGAGTATAGCACACGGTGGGTGAATAAATTACTGTTGGGCAATTGATAGAAGATCAAATAATCATTACGATATCCAAGGCGATGATCATTATATAAGCATCACGTCCAAGATAAGTAGACCGACTCCTGCCTGCATCTACTACTATTACTCCACACATCGACCGCTATCCAGCATGCATCTAGTGTATTAAGTTCATGGAAAAACCGAGTAATGCAATAAGAACGGTGACATGATGTAGATAAGATCTATTCATGTAGGAATAGTGTAGGAGGTATGCCCTAGAGGCAATAATATATGTTATTGATTATCTCCCTGTTCATTATTAGGTTTATGTTCCATGCTATAACTGCTATGGTTCTCGAGTCTACAATAACCACGAGGCTCGGAGGAAGACTCATGCACGTGTGGAATAATAAACGGTAAAATGTATTCCTAGTCTGGCCTCTAAGACTGGCTCAAGTATTGCATGATGATCTTGTTTTCCTGATCATGGGCATGGCTATGCCGGCAATTTTGAGGGCACAATGTTAGAAGAACATTTGTGTTGAATCGACCCGAATTGATGTTATGCTATGAGATTCATTCGTCATAAGTTAATGGTTAATAACACAGAGATGGTTAACGTTTGCATAATTCCTTAGACCATGAGAGTATCGAGTTACTTCATGCTTGCTTCATGAACTTTGGGGTTTGTTAAACGTCATCCGTAAATGGGTGGCTATTACGGCGGCTTACGGGTTCATGGAAAAGTATGTCAAGTAACTTGATAGCTCAAGATTGGGATTTGCTCCTCCGACGATGGAGAGATATCTCTGGGCCCTCTCGGTGTTACGGTATCCATCATCGTCTGGCCAGACACTTTGTGATTTGATCACGGGGATGCCGGAACACGGGAACGAGAAAAGAGAACAATACCGGTAACGAGGTAACTGGCATAGTGGACAAGTTGTTGATCCGCGGGGATGCCAACATGTCTCGCCTCAGGTATTTGTAACATATCGCAAAGCAACAGGAATAGCACACGGCAACTGGAGGTTCACTCGAATATTCATTCGTGTGGGTATAGGGATCAATATGGGTGTCCACGGCTCCGATGTTGATCATTGATCGGAAGGGGTTCCGGGTCATGTCTATGCTTCACCGAAACTATAGGGTCACATGCTTAAGGGTCATCTATCGGCTGAATACTAGACAGGGACTCTGAGAGAAAATCACCGAAAAAGTTTTCGGACACCGGAAAAGTTTCGGACAGCAGAAAAGTTCCGCAGAGAGAACACCGGAACAGTTTCGGTAAAACTGAAAAGTTGTTTCAGGGGATACCATAAAGTCAAATTGGTTTTGGCACATGCCTGATAATTCTTGGAGGGTGCCAGAATCATTCTGGAAACTTTCTGGAATTTTCCGGGATGAAAACCGGAAATGTTCCGGAGCTGCCAAAACCGCTTCAGATGCTTTTCGCAGATGAAAATCACTAAACCGGAATTGTTCCGGATCGCATTGAAAATTATTTTAGTGGGTACTGGAAATGTTCTAAGCCCACATAAATATTTTTAGTTCGACCGGACGCTGAAAAATGTCGTCGTGAATAGTGAAAGTGCTTTTTGGGCTGATTTGCAAATGGGGTTTTTCTTCTAGAAGAAAACCACTTTTGGTGTGTGAAAGGGAGGTGGAGCTTCCCAAGGGGGCTGCAAATTTCGGCCATGGCATGGGGGGGGGCCTCCTTGAGGTGTCCTTCCAACTCATGGTGGATATCTTCTACACACCCTTATGTGGCATGTGGTGGAAAGATCCTAGGAAGGTCCTTTTGGTCTTTCCTCTACCCCTTGCTCCTCCTATAAATAGAGGTGGAGAGAGCTCTCCAAAATCATCTCATGCTTGCTCTCATACACATGCCATTGACTTGTCTGGCTTCTCTCTCCCTCCCAGCGAAATAGTTTCATAGAGCCGAAAGGCTGTCTGGGTTCCGGTGGGAACTAGTTCTGGACGGCGAAGCCCTGCCGGATAGATGACACCGTATGTGTGCAACTCTGTAGAGAGATCGTAGTTTCGGTCTTAGTTCGAGAGTGCCTCCCGAAGGGCTGTCCAAGTGATCGTCTTAGTTTCGAGGGTCCTCCCGAAGGGCTGTCCGAGTGACCGTTCGAGTTTCGAAGGTCCTCCCGAAGGGCTGTCCGCGACACCGTCCAAGGGACTGTCCGACCGCCTCCCGGAGGGATGTCCAAGGGGCAGATGTGGGAGTACATCCTCACGGTTGGGAGGTTGTAAATCCTAGCTGCGGGGATCTGCACCGCCGATCGTCATCAACTCTACTTCCGCTGCGCTACGAGTCGGTAACGAAACAGATCAAACTTTGTATGCAGTCTCCATAGTGATCCTGGGCTGGTACGTAGGTCGGAATTTTTTTGTTTTCTGCTGTGTTACCCTACAGTGGCATCAAGAGCCAGGCTATGCGTAGATGCAGGTTGCGATCTAGAATACATAGAGATGTATGGGTGTTGCACAATATAATTAGGTAGTAGATGAGATCTATTACTGAAAATTATTTGTGCGGGTAGCAGATGAAATCTGTTACCCGATGTTCTTGTTGCTTCCCTGGAATTTGCGTAGTCCTGATATGACGGCATGGTGGAATCTCACAAAGTTCTGGCAATCCGCGATCCTTTCATGCTGCTCCTAAGTATGCTGATTGACAGATCAACGAAGTACTAACAGTTCTTTGGGTTCCACCATAGTTGAGAAAGATGGATGTTTCGCAGACGAAAGGGCAATGCAGATATGATCTGCACGGGGGTCACGCGTATGACGAAGTTCAGTATGGGGCTCGAGATTTTATTATCTCGTGTTTCATACACCCCGCAATGTTAAAACTAGTGACTTGGATTATCATGCTTGATGATGGACGTTGGTAGCTTCGGTTTGTTTCGAAACCTTAGAAGCCACGTAAAATAAATTTTTGCATAAACCGATTAGAGGCGTCTAACTTGGTTTTGCAGGATGGTTTGCATGTGCATGTGATGTGGTATAGCAGTGCTCATATAAATTTGATTATGTATGAGATGACTATATGATGTAAATTAACATGACCTGCGTGTCATGATTCGGCATGATGGCTGGAGCCATATGATTGCACTTTAATGACCTGCGTGTCAACCTTATGTAATGCACTTATTTTATTAGCTATAGAGATAGCAATATTATCTGGTGCATCGACAAGGTGGTGGCAATCTTCGCGAAGGTGAACACCGACGCGAATGCCGGAGACGAAGAAATAAAGACTTCTCCGTCAGAAAGGGCTATACCATATCATGCTATTATGAATTGCCTGAGATGTTAATCCCTTATGATGCACCCTTCTTGATTGCGCGGTAGTCGCTTTTATTAGGGTGATCTCTCACAAAAATATCAAGTAGTTAGTGTTCTCCCAAGTGTAGCACCGTCACAGCATCCTTCCTTTCGAGGTGCGCCATGATCTATATGGGTACGAACGATTGTACGGGTGTAAGGCGGGTGAGGTCAGACCTCGCAGCAAGATCACTTGGTTATCTTGACGTTCATGGCAGGATCGTCCTGAGCTCGGAACACACGCATCGAAAGATGAACAAGAGTCACATAGAGATGTGATCGGCAAGTTTGCCTACCAATTGAAGTTCGCGCCATCGGTGTTCATCTCGAACAATGGCGTTGAATGGAAATGTGGGTCTTGAATCACTCACAATCAATTATGAGAGATATTGATTTGAGTGGGAGCGCACTTTAGAATTAATTCTTTTAATTCTTAGTGCAATTAATTTTGAACACTGTCTAAGTGTGATTTGCATAATAGTTGTAGAATAATGGCTCGCGTTTCCACCTTCCCTGTTAAAATTAAATAACTGTTAAATATCTGGTTAAATCTTTACGGTTGGTAACGTAATGTGAGGATTGTCCTCAAGTGTGCTAAGAAGGACTTTGTCCTATCGCATGCTTTCGGTATTCTCCCGCTAATGCTATGGATCATGTGACTCTCGTCCTTCGATCCAAAAGCTAGAATTCCTTTTCAGTCAAAGTGCAAAATGTTTGCTTCCATGAGACCCAAACTTCGAAAGTTTGGATAGTTATGTGATATTCATGGAATCTGAAAATCATTTTCAGAGACAGACAAAGGCTAAAAGATATGAGATATCCAAAGCAATGTTTGTTTGCAAACTATTAGTAAAGGTGTTTACTATGCGTTTGACTGATAAGAGAGGGATCCAGAAGAACGCCTGTCATATGATGAAAGGTGAATAAAACAAACAACTTAAAGAGAAAGGAAGTGTCCGAAGGGTGTTAGTGAAACTTTCACGCCTAGGAAGTCCGGGGCTAACGCCACTCTTAAGTTGGATGCTTCTTCTGAGAGTAGGAGAAATACTAAAAGTTAAACTGTTAGAAGTATAATGGCAAAAGGAAAGAAGACTGGGATATCCAGCTCATGTATGAATGTCATACAAGTTTTTGATGTATAGAAGGCTGGTCAAAGATATAGTTCTTGGGAATTATGGTTAAACATGTTAATCACTAATTCATGGGTATTGTGACTTGATCACAAAGATACCCGCTCGATTGCATTCTGTTGCAACTCGATGTAAGAACTACTATGGCCTGAAAGACTAGCCAGGAATGAGGTTTAGATACACGCAGGGAACATAGTAAATGTTACTATGCCTTCCATAGGTGTGTTCCCTATGTATTTACTTTCATAATTCATTTTAGAGTTTCACACTCTAGCCCTTTGCATAAGGTATCTTGCAAGAAGGTTGTTCATAAGAGAACTTTTGATGTTCGGTGTTATGAATAACATAAGGGCCATACTTTCATTATGAATGAGACGTGTGTTATGAATATTGATAATAATACATAACCTCTGTGTTTACTTTCATAATTCATTTTAGAGTTTCATACACTCTAGCCCATTGCACAATGATTGTTGCAAAAGAGTTGTTCATAAAACAACAATTGTTGTTCAGTATTATGAATGACATGAGGGGCCATGCTTCCATCCTAGATGGGATGTATGTTATGAATATTGATGGAAATATGATACATCCATAACACTGACGCTAAATGTCGCAAGACTAAAAGAATACCACACAAGTGTGGCACTGCATTTGGTCACATTGGAGAAACCCGCATGGAAAATTCCATTATGATGGATTTTGAAGTCGTTTGATTTTGAATCATCTGACACTTGCAACTTTCCTCTGAAAAGTGAAGTGACTGAAATTCCGTTCACAGGCCATAAGGAACGAGCAAAGAACATATTGGTGATCATACATTATGATGTGTGTAGTCCAATAAATGTTGTTGCAAGTAGTGGATTTATCTATCTTCAGAAATGACTCAAGTAGATATATGGATATTTACTTGTTGAGACGTAAGTCTGGATCTTTTGAATTCATTCATAAGGTTTTCAAAAATGAAGTAGAAGTTGTTGTAACAAGAAAATTATGTTTCTACAATTCGATTGCAGAAAGGAATATTTGAGTTACAAGTTTAGCGAATGTCTGATGAGTTGTGAAAGGGGTTTCATAACTTGCACCTCCCGGAACACCACTGCAAGTGGAGAGTCCGTGAAGATGTAATCGAACCATTTATGACATGGTAAGATCAAAGATGACATAAATAGATTTGCCATTATCCCTTTTAAAAGGTAATGCTTTAGAGACTGCGGCTTTTACACTGAAAAGAGATCCATCGGGTCTGTTGAAATGACGCCATGGTATGGTACGCCCAACCATGTTATATCTTTTCTTAACATTTGGAATATGGAGCTTGTGTAAAAGATTACAAACCTATTCCAAATCATACAAGTGCTACTTTGTAAGGTTATCCCAAGTCATTGGGTATTCCCCCACCACTATACCGAGGCAAAGGATTTTGCCGCAAAACGGTATGCTTTTAAAGAGAATAGTTCTTACAAAAGGTGAGTGGGAGGACAGTGCAACTCGACGAGATAACCAGTATCTTCGTCATCAGATCAAAGGAAAGAAACCTTGGAAGTGATTCGGATTTTCCTATTGCGACTAATACGGAAGTCTCTACAGTAAATGTATGGACTTCGGTCGAACTTGCAGCTGAACCGCGTAGGAAAAACTCATGCAAACCTCTCAGGTGCGCATACGAGATATTGTTGTTAGACAACAGTATACCTACGATACACAAGGAAGCGTTGATGGGCCCTGACTCCGGAATTGGCTAAATGCCAATACAATCCGAGATAGTTTCCATATAAGTGATTCAAGATTAAAATCTTGATACACCTTTCGGAAGACTTAGAGTCTAACGAATATTTATGGAACTAAAAACTGATACGGATAAAATGTTTTATCCATAAAGCTCGACTTGTTGCAATAACAAGTTCAAGGAGTTGACTATGATGAGATTGTCTCACCGTAGCGATGCTTGAAGTCGGTTCGGGTTGAACTAGCAATTAATACATATTTCAATCATGAGATATGAAACATGGATGACAAAAGGATTTCCATCTGATGGAAATGAAACCTAGGACTTGTATGTGATACAGTCCAAAGTAATTTGTCGATCCAGAGGATGCTAGTAAGTATGCAAACTTTAGAGTTCCAGCGATGGATAGAAGAGAGCAAAGTGGAGTTGGAATCTTCGTTTTTGATGGAATGGTCAAAGGGGTTTTGACTTCATCAAATGGGTATCGAAGATGCTTGTGATTCAAAAAGGTAAGTGGGAGCATGATAATATTTCTAAAAACCTTGTGTACTTGACACATTGTTAATTGGAAATAAATTTCTTGACACAAATTAAGGACTTCATTTGAAAATAGTTTTTTGATGAAGTGCTTGGGCTAAATAGCCTCAATATTAGGCATGATGATCTATGGAGATAGATTTACCTAATAGGGCTAAGCTATGAATACATATTGACAAGATGCTAAAACCTTTTAGCATTTAAAACGCCAAGGAGTAATTCTTGCCGAAGTCACATGGAAAGAGTTTTTGCAAGACTCAGTGTCCCAAAACACTGATGAGTGAAATACATGATGGAGATTCCACACACTCTTGTGTTTGGATTAATCATGTATTCCATGGTATGTAAAACAGCCAGATATGTCCGATACTCCAAAGTTGTTGCGAGTATGGATACCAAATTGATCAAAGTACTGATCATAGGACAACAGTGAAAGATGTCATTAAAGTACTAGAGTAGTAGTGATGACATGTTTTCTCGCAAGCAGAGATTATGAAGTGCTCGTTGTAAGTAATTACATTGATACAGTCTTCATCAATGCTCCATGCGATTTTCAATTTAAGTTAAGGGTTTTGTGTAATACACAATATGGTGGCACGGTAGTTGGAAATTGTTCCAAACAAGATACTGTGGCGAATTCTATAACAAAGGCTAAGTATGTTGACGCTTAAGAAGCGACAAAGAAGTTGTTGAATCATATAGTTCATTCATGAACTTAGTATGGTTCCAAGATGGCTTTGGTCTATGGGACACTATTGCAGATAGTTGCTCCATAGCTCAGTCTGAGGAATCAGGTTTCGACCAATGATTCACACATATGCAAAGCCAAGTCCACACAAAATATGAATTTTGTGAAAGCGTGAAAACGCGAGGATATGCAAAGTTACACACGGATCTGAAGTCATCAGATCCGTTGGACATCAGGCTATACCACATGCGAAGCATATTTTACACCAGTATGCCATAGGTGTAAAGTGCATTAGCATTGACTAGATTATTGACTCTAGTGCAAGTGGGAGTCTGTAGGAGATATGCCCTAGAGGCAATAATATATGTTATTGATTATCTCCCTGTTCATTATTAGGTTTATGTTCCATGCTATAACTGCTATGGTTCTCGAGTCTACAATAACCACGAGGCTCGGAGGAAGACTCATATGCACGTGTGGAATAATAAACGGTAAAATGTATTCCTAGTCTGGCCTCTAAGACTGGCTCAAGTATTGCATGATGATCCTGTTTTCCTGATCATGGGCATGGCTATGCCGGCAATTTTGAGGGCACAATGTTAGAAGAACATTTGTGTTGAATCGACCCGAATTGATGTTATGCTATGAGATTCATTCGTCACAAGTTAATGGTTAATAACACAGAGATGGTTAACGTTTGCATAATTCCTTAGACCATGAGAGTATCGAGTTACTTCATGCTTGCTTCATGAACTTTGGGGTTTGTTAAACGTCATCCGTAAATGGGTGGCTATTACGGCGGCTTACGGGTTCATGGAAAAGTATGTCAAGTAACTTGATAGATCAAGATTGGGATTTGCTCCTCCGACGATGGAGAGATATCTCTGGGCCCTCTCGGTGTTACGGTATCCATCATCGTCTGGCCAGACACTTTGTGATTTGATCACGGGGATGCCGGAACACGGGAACGAGAAAAGAGAACAATACCGGTAACGAGGTAACTGGCATAGTGGACAAGTTGTTGATCCGCTGGGATGCCAACATGTCTCACCTCGGGTATTTTTAACATATCGCGAAGCAACAGGAATAGCACACGGCAACTGGAGGTTCACTCGAATATTCATTCGTGTGGGTATAGGGATCAATATGGGTGTCCACGGCTCCGATGTTGATCATTGATCGGAAGGGGTTCCGGGTCATGTCTATGCTTCACCGAACCTACAGGGTCACACGCTTAAGGGTCATCTATCTGCTGAATACTAGACAGGGAGTCTGAGAGAAAATCACCGAAAAAGTTTTCGGACACCGGAAAAGTTTCGGACACCGGAAAAGTTCCGCAGAGAGAACACCGGAACAGTTTCGGTAAAACGGAAAAGTTGTTTCAGGGGATACCATAAAGTCAAATTGGTTTTGGCACATGCCTGATAATTCTTGGAGGGTGCCAGAATCATTCTGGAAACTTTCTGGAATTTTCCGGGATGAAAACCGGAAATGTTCCGGAGCTACCGAAACCGCTTCAGATGCTTTTTGCAGATGAAAATCACTAAACCGGAATTGTTCCGGATCGCATTGAAAATTATTTTAGTGGGTACTGGAAATGTTCTAAGCCCACATAAATATTTTCAGTTCGACCGGACGCTGAAAAATGTCGTCGTGAATAGTGAAAGTGCTTTTTGGGCTGATTTGCAAATGGGGTTTTTCTTCTAGAAGAAAACCACTTTTGGTGTGTGAAAGGGAGGTGGAGCTCCCCAAGGGGGCTGCAAATTTCGGCCATGGCATGGGGGGACCCTCCTTGAGGTGTCCTTCCACCTCATGGTGGATATCTTCTACACACCCTTATGTGGCATGTGGTGGAAAGATCCTAGGAAGGTCCTTTTGGTCTTTCCTCTACCCCTTGCTCCTCCTATAAATAGAGGTGGAGAGAGCTCTCCAAAATCAGCTCATGCTTGCTCTCATACACATGCCATTGACTTGTCTGGCTTCTCTCTCCCTCCCAGCGAAATAGTTTCGTAGAGCCGAAAGGCTGTCTGGGTTCCGGTGGGAACTAGTTCTGGACGGCGAAGCCCTGCCGGATAGATGACACCGTATGTGTGCAACTCTGTAGAGAGATCGTAGTTTCGGTCTTAGTTCGAGAGTGCCTCCCGAAGGGCTGTCCAAGTGATCGTCTTAGTTTCGAGGGTCCTCCCGAAGGGCTGTCCGAGTGACCGTTCGAGTTTCGAAGGTCCTCCCGAAGGGCTGTCCGCGACACCGTCCGAGGGACTGTCCGACCGCCTCCCGGAGGGCTGTCTAGGGCCAGATGTGGGAGTACATCCTCGCGGTTGGGAGGTTGTAAATCCTAGCTGCGGGGATCTGCACCGCCGATCGTCATCGACTCTACTTCC
Source organism: Elymus sibiricus (assembly GCA_039707655.1). NCBI lineage: Eukaryota > Viridiplantae > Streptophyta > Magnoliopsida > Poales > Poaceae > Elymus > Elymus sibiricus. The sequence continues at coordinate 85,124,136 of CM077665.1, forward strand.
GCTGCGCTACGAGTCGGTAACGAAACAGATCAAACCTTGTATGCAGTCTCCATAGTGATCCTGGGCTGGTACGTAGGTCAGAAATTTTTTGTTTTCTGCTACGTTACCCTACAAATAGACCCTATCTTGTTATCCTTAATAGCAACGATACATGCGTGCCTCGCTGCCCCTTCTGTCACTGGGAGATGACACCGCAAGATCGAACCCATCACAAAGCACGTCTTCCCATGGCAAGAAAAAATGATCTAGTTGGCCTAACTAAACCAAAGATTCGAAGAAGAAATACAAGGCTATAAGTAATCATGCATATAAGAGATCAAAGAAGACTCAAATAATATTCATGGATAGAAACTGATCATGAACTCAAAATTCATCGAATCCCAACAAACACACCGCAAAAGTTTACATCAAATAGATCTCCAAGAGACAATTGTATTGAGAATCAAAAGAGAGAGGAAGACATCTAGCTACTGCCTACGGACCCGTAGGTCTATGGTAGACTACTCATGCATCATCAGAGAGGCACCAATGAGGATGATGAACCCCTCCGTGATGGTGTTAGATTGGATCTCGAGGCTCTGGAACTTGCGGCGGCTGGATGTGTTTTTCGTCGACTCCTCTAGGGTTTCTGGAATATTTGGGAATTTATAGGCGTCAGAGGCGGTGGAGAGGGGTCCCGAGGAGGGCACAACCCATCAGGGCGCGCCTGGGGCCTCTGGCGCGCCCTGGTGGGTTGTGGTCTCCACGGCTGTCAGTGTACAAAGAACCAGGGTATCTATTACCCAGACTCATGCGCGGGCAGCCGCGGCAGGATTCCTGGAGCCGGCAAGACCATGCCAGGTGCGTTCCAGCCCCCGGCAAGCCTCTTTGCTACCGAGCTTGGAGGAAGGACCGAATTCCCCGGCAAGGCCCCTTGTCGGGATGAGAAGGCATCCAAGCCATGACAATAATCAGAAGATTGAAGACTGGAGGTTGGACCCCCGGCAAGATCTTGCCGGGATGGCTCGTAGCCCCGGCAAGGCTCGCACCCAGCAAGCCTTCGCTGCCCTGTCATCGCTCCAGTGCGGTCATCAACTTGTCCTTTAGTTGTTGTCCTCCTGGTAACATGTCAGGCGCTAGCGGTGGATGGGCTTAAGCGGTGCGATGGGACGGCCCCTTTTTCCAGCCCCAAGACGATAAGGGACACCTCAACGGAGCATTTAATGCTCTTGTCCAAAACTGTCAGTGTTAGGATGATAGCACTGTAGATACTTTACACCTCTTGTACTTCGCCACTGTTGGTGACCCCTTTGACATATAAAAGGAGGCCCAAGGCGTACCAGGAAAGGAGGACCTTCGAACCCAGAGAGCTGGCATAGCGCTCTTGGATCGGATCTTTTAGAGCTCATTCTTCATGTGTAGCTGCTAAGTACTGTAGCGCTCCTAGAACTGAGCTAGAACACAGCTAATACAACCAAGCAGGAGTAGGGTTTTACGCATCTTTGCGGCCCGAACCTGGGTAAAATTCCCGCGTGTTGATCATCAGTTCTGCTCTTTGTGCAAACCTTCTCCCTGCCGAACCGTAAAGAGATCCTCCCGGTCCCATAGGTGTCGTTTCTCTGACAACGGCCCACCTCTCTGGCACTTCTTTGGCCCACTGGATGTCTTCTGGTCCAAAAACAATCTCCAAAAAGTTTCGTCGCGATTGGACTCCATTTGGTACTGATATTCCGCGAAGTAAAAAACAAGCAAAAACATCAACTGGCACTTTGGCACTATGTCAATAGGTTAGTCCCAAAAAATGATATAAAGTTGCTATAAAATGATTGTAAAACATCCAAGAATGATAATATAACAACATGGAACAAGCAAAAATTATAGATACGCCAGAGACGTATCAGCATCCCCAAGCTTAATTCCTACTCGTCCTCGAGGTGGTAAATGATAAAAACAGAATTTTTGATGTGGAATGCTGCCCAACATGTTCATCTCATATTCTTTTCTTTGTAGCATGGACATTTGGACTTTCGATGATTCAAAGCAATGGTCTAGTTTTAACATAATGACTTCAATACTCAAGAATGCCAACAAGCAACCATGTCTTTCAATATATCAACACTAAAGAAAGTTATCCCTAGCCCATCATGCTCAATCATTGATCCATTCATGAAACACACTCAAATATTAGCTACACCCAATGCTCAAGTATGATCATAGTGCCCCGTAGTTGTTGCTTTATAAGAGAAGATGGAGACTCAACGTAAAAATAAAAATTGTATAAAGTAAATAGATAGGCCCTTCGCAGAGGGAAGTAGGGATACGTAGAGGTGCCAGAGCTCAAAGTTTAAATTGAGAGAGAGAAATATTTTGAGTGGCATGCCTTTCCTGTCAATGAAAATCACAAAGTAGTTCACAATACTCTCCATGCTAGATATATCATAGGCGGTTCCCAAACATAAAATAAAGTTTATTCCTTTTTCCACCATTCTTTCACAATCCATGGCTGGCCGTATCCACGGTTGCCTTCCATACCAACACTTTCCAAGGAATTTGTTATTTGACAACATAAAGTATTTTTTTCCTTTTTCATTTCGGGACTAGGCATCCCTATTACCGCCGCACTCTCGTGCAATGACTAGTGAATAAACACTCATCTTGAGAATAACACATCTACCATGGAAAAATATTGGACACCCCCTACCGTTTCATGAGCGGTACGAGCACACAAAAGAGAAATTTTATTTTGAATATTAGAGATGGCACAAACAAATTTGCTTAGAATGGCATGGAAATACCGCATATAGGTAGGTATTATGGACTCATAAGGCAAAACTGGGTTTAAGGATTTTGGATGCACAAGTAGTATTTCTACTTAGTACAAGTGGAGGCTAGCAAATAGATTGAGAAGCAACCAACCAAGAAACGAAAATTCACATAAGCGAGCATTGAGCATAACTAACACCGAATAATGCACCATATGTAGGATGTAATTTCATTGCATAACTATTGACTTTCGTACTTGCATAGGGAATCACAAACCTTAACACCAATATTCCTACTAAAGCATAATTACTCACTAACATGACTCACATATTACTATCATCATGTCTCAAAACTATTGCAAGGAATCATGTTTAATTTGTCCAATGATCTTCATGAAAGTTTTTATTATATCCTCCTTCGATATCTATCACTTTGGAACTAGTTTCATATATTGCCATTGCTTTTGACAAGCTCAAACAAATTTAAGTGAAGCGCATGAGCATAAAGATTTCATCTCTCAAAATAGCATAAGTGAAGCATGAGAGGATTTATTCAAAATTTACTATCTCTCAAATTAATCTAAGTGAAGCATGAGAGTGTTTCTTCAAAAATTTACAAGCACACCGTGCTCAAAAAGATATATGTGAAGCACTAGAGCAATTCTATAGCTCAAAAAGTTTAAGTGAAGCATATAGAGCAATTCTAACAAATCATAGCATACTTTTGGTCTCTCAAATAGGTGTGTCCAGCAAGGATACAAGTGACAAAATAACAAGCAAAGCAAGCAAAGACTCAAATGATACAAGACGCTCCAAGCAAAACTCATGATATGTGACGAATAAGAATATAGCTCCAAGTAAAATACCGATGGTGGTTAGAATAAAGAGGGAATGCCACTCGGGGCATCCCCAAGATTAGTTGCTTGTTTCTCTTTGGATATATCTTGGGGTGTTGTAGCATCCCCAAGCTTAGGCTCTTTTCACTCCTTATTCCTTCATCCATCGTGATCTCACCCAAAACTTGAAAACTTCAATGACACAAAACTCAACAAAATCTTCGTGAGATCCGTTAGTATAATAAAGCAAATCACTACTTTAAGTGCTGTTGAGAACCCATTCATATTTGATTATTGCATTATACCTACTGTATTTTAACTTTACCATGGCTCATACCCTTCAATACAACCCATAAATTCATCAAAACAAGCACACAATGCAACGAAAACAGAATCAGTCTAAAACAGAACAGTCTGTAGTAATCTGTACTCTAACTATACTTCTGTAACTCTAAAAATTCTGAAAAATTAGGAAAACGTAAAGAATTTGTATAGCAATACTTTGTTAAAATTTCAGCTCAATATCACGTTCCAGTAAAAAATCAAAAATTCGAAACACTGCAGGCAAAGTTTTTGTTTCAGATTCAGCATCACTTCTACTCATCTTATGAATCATCCTAAAAGCTCTACTTGGCACAAACACTAAATAAAACATAAAAACACAAGCATAACAGAGGCATAATTGTGTCAAAACTCAAAAACAGAAAGAAAAAGAGGAAAATAAATTTATTCATTGGGTTGCCTCCCAACAAGCGTTATCGTTTTACGCCCCCAGCTAGGCATAACGCATAGATTCAAGTATTGTCATCTTTAGCTGTCGCTCCATAGGATGCTCTCATGATTGATTCATATGGTGGCTTAATTCTTGTTCTAGGGAAGTGTTCCATACCCTTTCTTAGTGGAAATTGAAACCTAATATTGCCTTCTTTCATATCGATCACGGCACCTATAGTACGCAAGAACGGTCTACCAAGTATAATGGGACAAGACGGATTGCAATCAATATCAAGAACAATAAAATCTATGGGCACATAGTTCCTATTTGCAAGAATAAGAATATCATTAATTCTTCCCAAAGGCCTTTTAATAGTAGAATCCGCCAAGTGCAAATTAAGAGAACATTCTTCAGTATTGGTGAGACCAAGCACATCACATAAAGATTTCGGAATCGTGGAAACACTAGCACCCAAATCACATAAAGAAAAGCACTCATAATTTTTAATCTTGACCTTAATGGTAGGTTCCCACTCATCATGTAATTTTCTAGGAATAGAAATCTCCAACTCCAACTTTTCTTCAAAAGATTTCATCATGGCATCAACGATATGTTTAGTGAAAGCTTTATTTTGTTCATAAGCATGGGGTGAATTCAACATGGATTGCAGCATAGAAATACATTCAATCAAAGAGCAACTATCATAATTAAAGTCTTTGCAATCCAAAATAGTGGGCACATCACTAGTTAAAGTTTTGACCTCTTCAAACCCACTTTCATCAAATTTTTCATCAAGATTTTCACCCTCCAAATTATTGGGACGCCTTCTAGCTAAAGTTGACTCTACTTCAGTCCCTTTATCATCAATCTTAATATTACTAAACAAAGAATCAATAGAAGAAACACCAATCACTTTAAGATCTTCATCATTTTTCTGAAGGCAATCACTAGAAAACGATTTTTCTAAGAATTCTCTTCTAGCTCGAAGCATATCGGTTCATTTCTTACTTTCATCCATAGAGACATGTAAAGCTTTAATTGATTCATCAATCTTAGGCACAAAAGCTTTCTACTTGAGATTTTCTACATCATGAGAAATTCTATCAATGCTTCTAGACATATCATCAATCTTATTCAACTTTTCTTCTATCGTAGTATTGAAAGCCTTTTGCGTATTGATAAATTCTTTAATATTACTCTTAAGATCAGAGGTGTTACTATTATTATTGTAAGAAGGATTACCATAGGAATTACCATAATTATTAGAGCAATTTCCAGGAAAAGGCCTAGGATTAAAATTACCTCTATAAGCATTGCTATTGAAATTGTTTCGCGAGACAAAGTTCACATCTACGGAATCACAATTTTTCTCAATCAAAGTAGACAAAGGCACATCATTAAGATCAATAGGAGCATTTTTACTAGCAACCAACTTCATCAAAGTATCAACCTTATCACTCAAAGTACTAATTTCTTCAACCGAATTAACTTTTTTACTAGTAGGTGCTCTTTCGGTATGCCATTGTGAATAATTTGCCATAATATTATCTAGCAATTTAGTAGCTTCACCCAAAGTAATTTCCATAAAAGTGCCACCCACAGCGGAATCTAAAATATTTCTAGAGACAAAATTCAATCCCGCATAAATTTTTTGAATGATCATCCAAAGATTTAAACCATGAGTAGGACAATTTCTTAGCATCAATTTCATTATTTCCCAAGATTGTGCAACATGTTCATGCTCCAGTCGCTTAAAATTCATGATTTGTGTCCAAAGGGAAATATTTTTCGCGGCCGGAAAATACTTAGTGATAAAACCATCCTTGCACTTATTCCAAGAATCGATACTATTGTGAGGCAAAGAGGAAAACCAAATTTTTGCACGATCCCGCAAGGAAAAAGGAAATAATTTCAACTTCACTATATCATTGTCCACATATTTTTTTTCTTTTGCATATCACACAATTCTACGAACGTGTTTAGATGGGACGCGACATCCTCATTAGGAGTACTGGCAAATTGATCTTTCATGACAAGATTCAACAAAGCGACATTAATATCACAAGACTCCGCACTAGTGGCGGGAGGAGCAATTGGACTACTAATAAAATCATTGTTATTAGTATTGGAAAAATCACACAACTTGGTGTTTTCTTGAGTCATCGTGACTACGCAAACAAGATTGCAAGCAAGCAAGAGATCTGTCTTGAAAAAGGCAAACAAAAAAGAGGGCGAATAAAACGGCAAATTGGGTGAAGTGGAGGAGAGGAAAACGAGAGGAAAATGGCAAATAATGTAATTGCAAGAATATGAGATTTGTGATTAGAAACCTGGTAGATGATGATGGTGTCTCCTCGGCGCCAGAGATTGGCACGTAGAAGAGACCGCTTCCTTCCCGGCAACGGTGCCAGAAATTCCTTTGACGTGGCTTGAGACTGCGTCGGAATTTCCCCAAAGAGGAAGGGATGATGCAGCACGGCGACGTTAAGTATTTCCCTCAGTTATGAAACCAAGGTATCGAACCAGTAGGAGGATCACCACCACCTAATAAATAGCACCTGCACACAAAGAACAAATACTTGCAACCCGATACGAAAGAGAGGTTGTCAATCTCTCTACGGTAAAAAGATAGATTAGAGAGATGGATCTCTCAAGAACACAAAATAAAAAGGGCAAATAAAAAGTGCTGCAAGGTATTTTTGGGTTTTTGGAATAATAGATCTGAAAACAAAAGCGGCAAAAAAGATAGATCGGAAAGCAATATGTTGGAAAAGTAGACCCGGGGGCTGTAGGTTTCACTAGTGGCTTCTCTCATGAGTATAGCACACGGTGGGTGAACAAATTACTGTTGGGCAATTGATAGAAGATCAAATAATCATTACGATATCCAAGGCGATGATCATTATATAAGCATCACGTCCAAGATAAGTAGACCAACTCCTGCCTGCATCTACTACTATTACTCCACACATCGACCGCTATCCAGCATGCATCTAGTGTATTAAGTTCATGGAAAAACCGAGTAATGCAATAAGAACGGTGACATGATGTAGATAAGATCTATTCGTGTAGGAATAGACCCTATCTTGTTATCCTTAATAGCAATGATACATGCGTGCCTCGCTGCCCCTTCTGTCACTGGGAGATGACACCGCAAGAACGAACCCATCACAAAGCACCTCTTCCCATGGCAAGAAAAAATGATCTAGTTGGCCTAACTAAACCAAAGATTCGAAGAAGAAATACAAGGCTATAAGTAATCATGCATATAAGAGATCAAAGAAGACTCAAATAATATTCATGGATAGAAACTGATCATGAACTCAAAATTCATCGAATCCCAACAAACACACCGCAAAATTTTACATCAAATAGATCTCCAAGAGACCATTGTATTGAGAATCAAAAGAGAGAGGAAGACATCTAGCTACTGCCTACGGACCCGTAGGTCTATGGTAGACTACTCATGCATCATCAGAGAGGCACCAATGAGGATGATGAACCCCTCCGTGATGGTGTTAGATTGGATCTCGAGGCTCTGGAACTTGCGGCGGCTGGATGTGTTTTTCGTCGACTCCTCTAGGGTTTCTGGAATATTTGGGAATTTATAGGCGTCAGAGGCAGTGGAGAGGGGTCCCGAGGAGGGCACAACCCATCAGGGCGCGCCTGGGGCCTCTGGCGTGCCCTGGTGGGTTGTGGTCTCCACGGCCCACCTCTCTGGCACTTCTTTGGCCCACCAGATGTCTTCTGGTCCAAAAAAAATCTCCAAAAAGTTTCGTCGCGATTGGACTCCGTTTGGTACTGATATTCTGCGAAGTAAAAAACAGGCAAAAACAACAACTAGCACGTTGGCACTATGTCAATAGGTTAGTCCCAAAAAATGATATAAAGTTGCTATAATATGATTGTAAAACATCCAAGAATGATAATATAACAGCATGGAACAAGCAAAAATTATAGATACGTTGGAGACGTATCATGTACCAAGATGTGCAATGATCTAGCGTAACATGTAGATAATGATGAACGGTGGCTTTGCCACGAATATTATGTCAGCTATATGATCATGCAAATCAATATAATGATGAATACACAAGTCATGTGACGGAACGGTGGAAGTTGCATGGCAATATATCTCGGGGTGGATATGGAAATGCCATAATAGGTAGGTATGGTGGCTGTTTTGAGGAAGATATAAGGAGGCTTATGTTTGATAGAGTGTATCATATCACGGGGTTTGGATGCTCCGGCGAAGTTTGCACCAACTCTCGAGGTGATAATGGGAAATGCACGACACCGAAGAGGCTAGCAAATTAGGAATGGTGAGAGTGCGTATATCTAGGTTGGTAGGAGTTAACCATCGTGCGCCCCCTGATTCGAACAATAAGATATGATTTAATTTCAGACATAAAAATGCTCACACATCATCACATATATTTCTACTAACCAATGATCATGTACTCATGCCCTTTCATATTACTACATCAATATAATTAACACATGTTTCTTCTTTGGTGAGCTACATGAAAGTTTTTATTATATCCCCCTTGAATACCTACCATTTTTGGACTAGTCTTATAACATGTGCCCATTACCATTCCTATTTATTAGACTCTCAAAAATATTTAAGTGAAGCATGAGAGTTCAATTATTTATATAAAATCTAAACACCGTCGTGCTCTAAAAGATACAAGTGAAGCACTAGAGCAACTGCCTAGCTCAAAAGATATAAGTGAAGCATATAGAGTATTCTAACAAATTATGATGACCATGTGTCTCTCTCAAATATGTGTGTCCAGCCAACAATGATTGTGAAAAACTAAAATAAAATCAAACTATAATACAAGATGCTCCAAGCAAAACACATATCATGTGACGAATAAAAATATAGCTCCAAGTGACATACCGATAGATTGGAGACGAAAGAGGGGAGGCATCCCCAAGCTTAGAAGCTTGGGTATTCCTTGAATATTACCTTCGGGTTCCTTGGTCACCCCCAATTTTAGGGTCTTGCAGCTCCTTATTCCTTCATCCATCGTTGTCTCGCCCAAAACTTGAAAACTTCAGCACACAAAACTCAACAAAACCTCGTGAGAAACGTTAGTATAATAGACATATCAAATACTCTAGGTGCTATTATAAATAGATTCATATTTTATTATTGCATAATAGGTACTTTATTCTAACTTCTCCATGGCTTATACCCCCCGATACAATCCATAGCATCATCAAAACAAGCAAACTATGCAAGCAAAACAGAATCTATCTCAAACAGAACAATCTGTAGTGATCTGTACTAAAACCATACTGCTGTAACTCTGAAAATTCTGAAACATTAGGACAACCTGGGAAATTTGTATACCAATACTGTGTAAAATATTCAGATCAAAAAGACATTTCAATAAAATCAGAGAAATTATGCATTGGATGTATAAGTTTTTGTTTTTGCACAACATCAATTCTACTATCTTCCAAATCATCCCAAAGGCTTTACTTGGCACAAACACTAATTAAAACATTAAAACACAATCATTACAGTAGCAATAATCATGTAAACATGCCAAAACATAAAGTAATAAAAATTAAAGATAACTATTGGGTTGCCTCCCAACAAGTGCTATTGTTTTATGCCCCTAGCTAGGCATAATGCAAAGTATCAAGTGTTGTCATCTTTCAAGTTGATTCCATAGGTGGCCCTCATAATAGATTCATAAGGTGGTTTGATTCTCTTTCTAGGAAAGTGTTGCATCCCTTTCTTTAATAGGAATTGGAATCTTATATTACCTTCTTTCATGTCAATAATAGCTTCTATATTTCGCACGAAAGGCCTACCAAGTATAATAGGACAAGAAGGATTGCATTCATTATCAAGCACAATTAAATCCACATGGACATAATTTATATTAGTAAGAATAAGGACTTCTACCCATTGGTTTCTTAATAGTGGAATCCGCTACATGCAAGTTGAGGGAACATTCATTTATATCGGTGAGACCTAGCACATCACATACAGATTTTGGTATTGTGGAAATGCTAGAACCAAGATCACACAAAGCATTACATTAGTAATCTTTAAGCTTAGTTTTAATAGTAGGTTGCCATCATGCAACTTTCTAGGTATTGAAACCTCTAACTCAAGTTTCTCCTCATGAGCTTTTATAATAGCTTCCACAATATGTTTAGTGAAAGCTTTATTTTGTTCGTAAGCATTAGGTGAGCTAATCACCGATTGCAACAAGGAAATACATTCAACTAAAGAGCAACTTTCATAATTAAAGTCCTTGTAATCCAAAGTAGTGGCTGCATCACTATGTAAATTTTTGACCTCTCCAAACCCACTTTTTTCTATCAATAAGATCATCACCCTCCGAACAAGCAGGACGCCTTCTAGCTAAAGTTGACTCATCTCCAGTCCCTTTTTCATCAATTTTCATGTTAGTAAAAAAAGATTCAATAGGAGAAACACCATTCATTTTAATTTCCTAATCATGATTACCGAGAGGATATGATTCTGGTTAGCAGCCATTTTATTTACTAATGTGGTTTGCTTATCAGAAATCTTCCCTAGCAAATTTTCAATCTAAGCTAGTTGAGATTGTAGGTTGGCTACTTCATGATTAACTTCATCAAGTTATTTACTAATAGCATCAAGCAGAGTGGAATTTTCCTTAAATTCTTCAGTAAATAATTTATTATGTTCATGTTGTGTAAACAAGAAATTTTTCATAGAGATGTCTATTTCAGCCAACCGTTTGTAATAAGTAGTGTCATAAAATTTATCCTAAGATATAGCGGCGAAAAAAGTAAACTAGCAAGCAAACAAGTAAACTAGATAACTAAGCAAGCAAGAAAATAGAAATATTTTTTATTTTTATGTAAGCAAATATAAAGGAAAATAAAAATTAGAACAAGTGATTGATAATTTGTGTGAAGGGACCTGACGAGAGTTTGATGATGTCTCCCTGGCAACGGCGCCATAAATTCTTCCTGCTACTTGTGAGTTGCGTTGTGTTTTTCCCCGAAGAGGAGGGGAGATGCAGTACAGTAGAGATAAGTATTTCCCTCAATGAGAACCAAGGTTATCGAACCAATAGGAGAACCAAGCAAACCTCTTTCAACAGGACCTACACACAAAACCAAACACTTGCACCCAACGCGGGCAAGAGTGTTGTCAAGACCCTTGAACTCATTACTTTCAAGGATTAAATCATGATAGAAATAGGTGATACAAATAATAAAAGTAAAAAACAATAAGTAAATTGCAGCAAGGTATTTTTAGGGTTTTAGTATTTATGATTAAGTAGACGCCAGGGCCATAGTTTTCGCTAGAGGCTTCTCTCTTGAACATAGCATACGGTGAGTAAACAAATTACAGTTGGCCAATTGAAAGAATAGCGCATAGTCATGACATGTTATTCACGACAATGATCATGTATATAGGCATCACGTCCATAAACAAGTAGACCGAAATGATTCTGCATCTACTACTATTACTCCACTTCGAGAGCGCTTCTATGCTTGCCTCTCTAGATATTAAGTTCGTGACAAAAAGAGTAATGCTTGGAGCAAGGTGAGATGATGTAGACAAAGTAAGACAAGCAATATTTTCAGACCCCATCGTTATATCCTTAATGGCAACAATACAAATACGTGTCATGTCCCCTTCTGTCACTGGGATATAGAGCACCGCAAGATTTAACCCAATACAACGCACCACTCCGGTGTATTTTGCACTTTTGGTATGTCACATATGATTCATATGTTTCTTTAGCGCACACGGCAATGCTCATGTACATAGACATCACGTCCATAAACAAGTAGACCGAAACGATCATGCATCTACTACTATTACTCCACTTCGAGAGGGTTTCTATGCTTGCCTCACTAGGTATTAAGTTTATGACAAAAAGAGTAATGCTTGGAGCAAGGTGACATCATGTAGACAAATTAAGACAAGCAATATGTTCAGACCCCGTCGTTATATCCTTAATGTCAACAATACAAATACGTGTCATGTCCCCTTCTGTCACTGGGATATAGAGCACCGCAAGATTGAACCCATTACAACACACCACTCCGGTTCATTTTCCACTTTTGGGATGTCACATATGATTCATACTTTTCTTTAGTGCAACTTTCATAAAATCCATGTATCGAAATTCATAAAAAATTATGCTAACTTTAAGAATTTTGCACTTGGATATTCGAAATGATCTTTAAAAATCACATCTAATATTAAATTTTGTAAAGTTGAGAATTATCAAAAGTTGAACTTTCAAATTTCTGAGTTGTGATTTTTTAAATTTCCATTATTTTACTTTACACGGGAAAATGGGAAGCTGAAAAATGTCATGTAGTTGGGCGCCACCTCTTCATCCTGTACCGCATGTGTAGCCAACTACGGCCACCCTTGCTTGCGTGGGCACCCCACCACTCCCGTGTATGACGATTGCTCCCAGCGCATCCAGCGTGCCTGGCCCCCACCATGACGAGTATACCGTGAAAAAGTGCGCCCAAACAACCCCGTCGAGTGCACTCCCATGCTTGACCGCGGGTGCATTAAACCGTGAGGAGCAGTTTCGTGCTCGAAGGTCCACGTGGTAAAGTTACCAAAACACTCATTCACACGCTTTTTCCACAAAAAAAAGACATGAAAATTTTTCTACATACACATTGCTTTATGTAATAATATGTAAAAAGGAACAGTAACATGTTTGTCTGTTGTTTTGTATACATCGACAAGTGACCAATATGATATTTAATTTAGGACAATAGAAAAATGAATCATAGGGCAGAAAGGATGTACAAAATCCACTCTCCATCTGTGGCGATCCAAAACGGCGGGGCACTTTCAAAGTTGAGAATTCTCAAAATTTGAACTTTCAAAATATCAATTTTTTTTACTTTACACGGGAAAAGGGAAAGCTGAAAAATGTCATGCGGGTGGGCACCACCTCCTCATCACACGTCGCATGTGTAGCCAATTGTTGCCACCCGCGCTTGAGTGGGCACCCCACCACTCCCGCGTACGATGACGGCTCCCCTCGCCTCCTGCGTGCATGGTCACCACCATGATGAGCGTTCCCTGAAAAAGCGTGTGTCAACAACCCTACCCCATGCTTGACTGCGGGTGCATTAAATCGCAAAGGAGCGATTTCGTGCTTGAAGGTCCACGTTGTCAATTTACCAAAAAAGACTCATTTACACACTTTCCCAAAAATAAAATTCATGGCAATATTTCTTCATATACATTGCTCGATGTGATATGTAAAAACGGAGCAGTGATATGTTTGCTTGTTATTATGTATAATACTACATCACAAATAGATATGTGTTTTCGACACAAAAACTCACAAATTTGATCTTTGATTTAGGAAAATATAAAAAGGAATCATAGGGCAGAAGGGGTGTACAAAATCCACTCTCCATCCGCGAAGATCCAAAACGGCTGGACACTTGAGAATTATCAAAACTTGAACTTTCAAAATTCTAACGTGGTATTTTTAACTTCCGTTTTTTTGAATTTTACACAGGAAAAAGGAAAGCTAAAATATGTCACACGGGAGTGCCCGGCCTGTTCATCTCGTGTCGCATGTGTAGCCAGCTATTGACACCCAAGCTTGCATGGGCACCCCACCACTCTCGCGTACAACAACGGCTCCCCTCGCCTCCCGCGTGACTGGCCCCCATCATGACGAACGTTCCCCGAAAAAGCGCGTCCTAACAACCCTACCCCATGCTTGACTCGAGGTGCATTAAATCACGGAGGAGCGGTTTCGTGCTTGAAGTTCCACATGTTCAAGTTACCACAAAGACTTATTTGGACACTTTTTTCAAAAAAGAAAATTAATGGCAATATTTCTACATATACATTGCTTGATGTAATATGTGGAAACGGAGTAGTGGTATATTTGCTTATTATTTTGTATAATAATACATCGCAAATAGATATGTGTTTTGACTAAAAAACTCATAAATATGATATTTAATTCATGACAATATAAAAAGGAATCATGGGGAACAAGGGGTGTACAAAATCCACTCTCCATCTACGGAGATCCAAAACGGCGGGGCACTTGCAAAGTTGAGAATTACCAAAACTTGAACTTTCAAAATTCTGACTTGTGATATTTTCGAACATTCAATTTTTTGAACATTACATAGGAAAAGGGAAAGCTCAAAAATGTCACGCGGGTGGTCCTCACTTCTTCATCTTGTGCTGCATGTGTAGCCAACTATTGCCACACGCGTATGTGTGGGCACCGCACCACTCCCGCTTACGACGACGGCTCCCCTTGCCTCCCGCGTGCATGGTCCCCACCATGACGAGCGTTCCCCAAAAAAGCGTGTCACAACAACCCTACCCCATGCTTGGCTGCGGGTGTATTAAATTGCGAAGGAGCGATTTCGTGCTTGAAGGTCCACGTGGTCAAGTTACCAAAAAAAGACTCATTCACATACTTTTTCCAAAAAAAAATCATGGCAATATTTTTACATATACATTGCTTGATGTATTATGTAAAAATGGAGTGGTGATATGTTTGCTTGTTATTATACATAATACTACATCACAATAGATATGTGTTTTTGACACAAAAACTCGCAAATATGATCTTTAATTTAGGACAATATAAAAAGGAATCATGGAGAAGAAGGGGTTTACAAAATCCACTCTCCATCTGCGGAGATCCAAAATGGCGGGGTACTTGAGAATTATCAGAACTTGAACTTTTAAAATTCTGATGTGATATTTTTTTAATTTCGTTTTCTTGAACTTTGTACCGAAAAAAAGGAAACATAAAAGATGTCAGACGGGTGGGCCCCACGTCTTCATCTCGTGGCGCATATGTAGCCAACTATTGCCGCCCGCGCTTGCATGGGCACCCCACAACTTCCGCGTACAACAACGGCTCACCGCGCCTCCCTCGTGCCTGGCCCCACCATGACGAGCGTTCCCCGAAAAAGCGTGCCCTAACAACCCTACCCCATGCTTGACTGCGGGTGCATTAAATCGCGAAGGAGCAGTTTCGTGCTTGAAGGTCCACGTGTTCAAGTTACCAAAAATACTTATTTAGACACTTTTTCTTAAAAAAAATCATGGCAATGTTTCTACATATGCATTGCTAGATGTAATATGTAAAAAATGGAAAACTGATATGTGTGCTTGTTATTTTGTATAATACCACATCACAAATAGATATGTGTTTTTGACAGAAAAAATAACAAATATGATCTTTAATTTAGGACAATATAAGAAGGAATCATATGGAAGAAGGGGTGCACAAAATCCACTCCCCGTCAGCGAGACCCAAAATGATGGGGCACTTGCAAAGTTGAGAATTACCAAAACCATAAGTTTCAAAATTTTAACTTGCGATAACTTTTAAATCTCATTTTTTGAAATTTACATAGGAAAAATAAAAGCCAAAAAAATGTCACACAGGAGGGCCCCACCTCTTCATCCCATCCCGCGTGTGTAGCCAACTGTTGCCACCCGTGCCGTCGTGGGCACCCCACCACTCCCGCGTACGCTGCCCATGCCTCTCGCGTGCTTGGCTCCGACCATGACGAGCGTTCCTCAAGAAAACACGCCCCGACAACCCTACCCCATGGTTGACTGCGGGTGCATGGAGGAGCAGTTTCGTGCTTGAAGGTCCACATGGTCAAGTTACCAAAATGTCTAATTTAGACAGTTTTTCCAAAAAGAAAATGCATGGCAATTTTTCTACATTTACATTGCTTGTTGTAATATGTAAAAACGGAGCAGTGATATGTTTGCTTGTTATTTGTATAATACTACATCACAAATAGATATGTGTAATTAACACAAAAACTCACAAATATGATTTTAATTCAGGACAATATAAAAAGGAATTATAGGGCAGAAGGGGTGGACAAAATTCACTCTCCATCCGCGAAGATTCAAAATAGTGGGGCACTTCAAAAGTTGAGAATTTCAAATCTTGAACTTTTAAAATTCTGACTTGAGATATTTTTTAACTTTCATTTTTTGAACTTTACACGGGAAAAATTAAAGATGGGAAATGTCACGCGGGTGGGCCCCACCTCTTCATCCCGTGCCACGTGTGCAGCCACACCCGTGCTTGCGTGGGCACCCCGCCGCTCCTGCGTACGCTCTCCGCGCCTCCCACGTGCCTAACCCCCACCATGACGGGTGTTCCTCGAAAAAGCACGTCCCAACAACCCTACCCAGTGCTTGACCACGGGTGCATTAAATCGCGGAGGAGCAGTTTCGTGTTAGAAGATCACAAAAACTCACAAATATGATCTTTAATTTTGGACAATATAAAAAGGAATCATAGGGAACAAATGGTGTAAAAAATCCACTCTACATCCGCGGAGATCCAAAACTGCAGGGCACTTGCAAAGTTGAGAATTACCCAAAACTTGAACTTTCAATATCCTAACTTGTGATATTTTTTAACTTTCATTTTTTTCGAACTTTACACAGGAAAAAAGAAAGCTAAAAAATGTCACGCGGGTGGTCCCCACCTCTTCATCCCGTGTTACATGTGTAGCCAACTGTTGCCACCCGCGCTTCCATAGGCACCCCACCACTCCCGCGTACGTCAACGGCTCCCCGCGCCTCCCACGTGCATGGTCCCCACCATGACGAGCGTTCCCCTAAAAAGTGTGTCCCAACAACCCTGCACCTATCTTGACGGCGGGTGCATTAAATCGCGGAGGAGCAATTTCGTGCTTAAAAGTCCATGTGGTCAAGTTACCAAAAAAGACTCATTTACACACTTTTCCAAAATAAATAAATTCATGGCTATATTTCTACATATACATTGCTTGATGTAATATGTAAAAACGGAGCAGTGATATATTTGCTTGTTATGATGTATAATACTACATCACAAATAGATATGTGTTTTTGACACAAAAAGTGACAAATATGATATTTAATTTAGGACAACATAAAGAGGAATTATAGGACAAAAGGGGTGTACAAAATCCACCCTCCATCCGCGGAGATCCAAAATAAAACTTGAACTTTTAAAATTTTGCCGTGATATTTTTTAACTGTTTTTTGAACTTTACACAGGAAAAATGAAACCTAAAAGATGTCACATGGGTGGGGCCCACCTCTTCATCTCGTGTCGCACGTGTAGCCAACTATTGCCACCCGCGCTTGCGCGGGCACCCCATCACTCATGCGTACAACGACGGCTCCCTGCGCCTCCCGCATGCTTGGCCCCACCATGACGAGCGTTCCTTGAAAAGGTGCGCCCTAACAACCCTACCCCATGCTTGACTGCAGGGGCATTAAATCGTGGAGGAGCAGTTTCGTGCTCGAAGGTCCACGTGTTTAATTTACCAAAAATACTTATTTACACACTTTTTCCAAAAAAAGAAAATTGATGGCCATATTTCTACATATACATTGCTTGATGTAATATGTAAAAACGGAGCAGTGATATGTTTGCTTGTTATTTTGAATAATACTACATTAAAAAAAGATATATGTTTTTGATACAAAACTCATAGATATGATCTTTAATTTAGGACAATATAAAAAGGAATCATAGGGAAGAAGGGGTGAAACAAATCCACTCTCCATTTGTGGAGATCCAAAACAGCGGGGCACTTTCAAAGTTGAGAATTACCAAAACCTGAACTTTTAAAGTTCCGACTTGTGATGTTTTTTAAGTTTCATTTTTTGAAATTTACACGGGAAAAAGGAAAGCTAAGAAATGTCACGTGGGTTTGACCGAACAACCTTACCTAGTGTTTGACCGCGGGTGCATTAAAATCGCGCCTGGCCCCACCATGACGAGCGTTTTCCGAAAAAGCGCATCCGAACAACCTTACCTAGTGTTTGACTGCGGGTGCATTAAAATCGCGCCTGGCCCCACCATGACGAGCGTTTCCCTAAAATGCGCATCCGAACAATCTTACCTAGTGTTTGACCCCGGGTGCATTAAAATCGCGCCTAGGCCCACCATGACGAGCGTTTCCCGAAAAAGCGCATCCGAACAACCTTACCTAGTGTTTGACCGCGGGTGCAGTAAAATCGCGCCTGGCCCCACCATGACGAGCGTTTCCCGAAAAAGCGCATCCGAACAACCTTACCTAGTGTTTGACCACGGGTGCATTAAAATCGCGCTTGGCCGCACCATGACGAGCGTTTCCCGAAAAAGTGCATCCGAACAACCTTACCTAGTGTTTGACCGCGGGTGCATTAAAATTGCGCCCGACCCCACCATGATGAGTGTTTCGTGGTTGAAGGTGCGTGTGGTCAAATACTCCCTCCGGTCCTTTTTAGTCTTCATATAAGTTTTGTTCGAAGTCAAAGTATCTTTACTTTGACAAACATTATAGAAAAAAGTATCAACATTCACAACACCAAATCAATATTGTTAGATTCATTATTGAATGTGGTTTCATAGTATATATATTTAATATTATAGATGTATATACTTTTAAATATAAATTTGGTCAAACATTGTAGGGTTTGACTTGACAGAAATTTAATACGTGGAGTAAAAAGGACTGAAGGAGTACCAAAGAGACTTATTACACACTTTTTGCCAAAAAGAAAAATGATGACAATATTTCTACATATATACACATTGCTACCTATACATAATACATCTGCGGGGCACTTCCCGACTGCGACTGTTCTCTCTCCACAGCGACTGCTCTCTCTTGACTGGAGTCCGAGTCTTGAGTGCTGCTGACCCGCCGTCTTCTCCGGCCGCTTGCCCGTTCCGCCATGGACAACAGGGAGACGGAGACGGAGACGGAGCCTCGCCACCCGCTCCTGCAGGCCGTTCTCGACGGCGACCTCCGCCTCCTCAAAGGTACCGTACTGCTAGTAGCCCAGTGCCTCCTATTGCCCCTGCCCCTACCCAACCTTAGGGTTCCTTGCTGATGGTAATTAATTTGGTCCGATCATGTGATGTGCCCAGAGATGGCGGGCGTCGTCGCGGCGGACGCCGGCGTCCGGGCGCGCGCGCTGAGTCTGGCGGCCATGGAAGGACGGCTGGACATCTGTAGTTGTCTCGTCGAGGACCACGGCGTCGACGTCAACCAGCGCACCTTCACAGGTTAATCAATCCGGTTCCCTTTCTCTTCGCCTAAATTCTGCTCCAGTAATCCCGGGTTGATTTGGTTTTATTGCAGGTGACACTGCTCTGGCCATCTCTGCATCTTATGGGACGCCTGCTATCACGAGATATCTTCTGGATCGTGGTGCTGTTCCAACTTTGGTTGGTGCCCTGTGGCCACCTCTTCATGCTGCTACAAGCAATGGTATATATCCCCTGTTGCAGCTCCAGCCTCATGAACTTTCATTGCTCATGACTACAAATGTTCATATATTTGCCGATGCTGCCATATGTTTTTATTGATTGACATCTATTCACCAAGTTCAGACATATGTGAGTTGGACGGTGGAACAAGAAACAGTGAGTTTCTGTACGATCATTTTGAGGAGTGGAGTGTAAAGTAAATTGGTTTCAAATACTCTGCTGCTCATAATTTCCGAGAGAAAAAACACTTTGTTGCTCAAGTGTTAATTCTAGTCTTGTTTGCACACAAATCGAGGATTTTTTCTACTGCCTATATTTAGATAGAAAAACAAGGAGAAGTCAAATATAAACCATATCACATTTGAAAACTTGGTCCTGGACACAATTGGACATGATGATTGGTAACTGGTGGTTATCACATTTGCAAGTGTTTACATTTTTTTTGTTTTTGCAAAATAAGCTTATCTTGCTGGTTTTTCTACAAACTTCTATTCTAGGACAATGTGAGATAGTGAAAATGCTGCTTTCAACTGGAATTGATGTTGATCATTTCGATCCTGAGTACGGGACTGCATTGCATGCTGCCGCTACTAATGGTCAAGATGGCTCGATGAAAATTTTGTTGCAGCATCATGCAGATGTAAGTCACCAGACTTTCTTCGTTCTCTTCTTGGCTGTGCAAAAGTAAATCCTGGTTTGTTAAGGCCCTAAGCGACTGTATCTCCAGTTCATAACTATCATGCATTGTAATTAGAAATGAAATACTGGGGTCTGTTAGTACTTGGGCTCAATCTGAACCAAAAGAGTTTATGTTGGCACAAAGCAAAACATATATAAAAAGTTTGTCGTTTGACCATAAATAATTCTCCTGAAGTGAAACATGCTCATTTTCTCATAAGTGTTCTAAATGTTTGTCTGATTTTATAATCAAATAAGAAAATGTTTGCTTTTGTGCGTTGAGAAATTCCAATATGTGTAACACACAATGCGCTTGTTTTATTTCCCCATTACTCCATTTTTTGCAAGTGAATAAATTGATTTTTCTACTTTCCACAGCCTAATAAGGTTTTCCGTCTTCAAAGTACCCCATTAAGTATGGCCATAATTTCTGAATCGCTGGAATGTGTGAAGCTACTCATTAAGGTCAGCAATCTTTATCCTTTATGGAGCTTCCTTTAGTGTAGTCTATAGACGCAGCTTCATTGCTTGGCGCATACAGTTTCTGCAGTTGACATCTCAAACACTTACTCAAAAGAAACTAAAATTTATTTACACAGGCTGGTGCTGATGTCAATGAAATTGACTATACTGGTGTTACTTACTTGATGGTAGCAGCGGGCAATGGCTTACCTGGTATCATGAAGTGCTTACTAGATGCTGGTGCTAACCCAGACATTGATGATGGAGTGAGTCACTGAGTCTTACGTTGTTTTCTCCCCCTCTGCCTTCATGATCTACTTTTCATGCGTATTCTCTGTTCGTAGTTGGCTGAATGGTTGTCCCTCTGTGGGACATGTTAGGATCTAGGCTCTTGAGAGATTAGGATAAATGTGCTCAGCCGCTTCTTTTACATCAACTGTACCCATGCTGCTGGGAATATTTAATTCATGCATGAGGAAACACATTGTTTTGGTAAATCATATTTGTTACTACGTGATGCATGGTGTACATAGAACATGAAAAAAGTATTCGTACCCACATGTTTACTGTGTAGTATCAGTGAAGCAGATCACCATGGTAAGGTTTTGCACCGCCTTGGTCAGCACATATCAGCTGCTGCAGTTCTTCCCAGGTGTTAAACTTACCAATTGCTGCCCAAGGAAGACGGGCATAGGCTTTTCTGCTCCCCCACCCCCCACCCCCTCGTTTTAAGGAGGAATTCTTAGTAAATCACCATCCTGTACAATTATCTCTTTGCGGAGGCAGCGGAGTACCTTGCAGGACTTTCATGAATTTGTTTATTGTCAATCGAGAAATTCTCCAGTTTCTTCATTGCCTGGTCAAATAGACACAAGATGCTGTTTTTTTTCAAAGACTTATTCTTCTATGTATGTTGTTGTGTAGATGGCACATTCTTTCTCCATTCTGTTTTGACAAATTAATGCAATATAAAAAAAATTAGTCTGGAATTTGGATTAATATTTTTACGGGATTTAACCCTAGCTTTATTGTGGAGAAGTATGGACAAGGCTATTGCATTGTTTGTCCCCGAGTTTTGATTTGCTTAAAGCCCATCTAGCTATTTGGTTGAAATTGTAGACTTCGAATCATAACTATCAATGTTGAAATGCTCTGCTAGTATAGTGCATCTTGTATTAATGATAATACCATCGCATTTACTCCTGCAGTTTGGTACAACTCCAATCGAAATTGCCGCCCTCCGAGGCAGAAGGGATATGGTTGAGATGTTATTTCCTTTAACTTCTCCCATTTCAAGATTGCCGGATTGGAGTGTTGATGGAATTATTTCTCATGTGAAATCTTTTGGTTTGAAGCCGAGGGTATGTAGTTCCTTTTATGCTCACTTACAGTTCCATAATATTATGTATCATGGCTGGTAGTCTTCCATTCTTCTGTTGCTGTGCTCCTGCGGTCATGATTTCAATTGATATTTATATAATAACAGAAAAATATGCATAAGCACCCCATATTTGAGAATGTTTTAATATCATTGTTAGGGTCAGCTAAGATTCTAAGTGAGACTTCTTTTCTGTGTTTGTGCTGTATATATATATATATACACTAGTGGTCGGCCTATATATACCCCCTGCCCGCGAGCAGAGCAATGCACTGCTCACTTTTTTTGGCCGGCCGTGGGAGAGCTTTGTGGTGCTCTAGCTCACCTCCTATGCACATGAGGTGTTCGATGAAATGCCCGAACCACACTTAAGCTTTCTCCTCTCGAAGCTCCTTGTCCAAGCTCCATTTTCCTCAAGATTTGTTTAGGTTTGGCGGTCCGTCCTGTCCCGTCCCCGTCCTCACCGCCGTCGATCGCCCGCGCCCATCTCGGCGCCGGCACCACCGTGGTTAGCCTCTTCTTCTTATCTTCTTTCTAAAAGAAAAAAGTTCTTACTTGTATCATTTAGATAGATACTTGTGTAATTTTCTTACTTTTATTATTGTTTGTTATTATATAGTGCCATGGTCATGGTATCCGCCCACGTCGGCCCTCGTCCGGTCTATGATTCGGATGTGGTATATATTATCTTTTATAACTATTTGTTTTATTTAGTGTTTATGACAATTATGCCGACCAACGTGACATAAATTTTTTTAATCTAGGAGGTATGTGAACCGGAAATTCCAACCGACATAGAAATTCTTGTCGAGAAGTTAAATTTGGTTGAAAAGAAAACAATTACTTGAAAGAAAAATTACAAAGAGTTGAAGAGGAGAAGATGAAGTTGGAGCTGCATGTTGCCGATGTCGTCGACGATCACAAGATCAAGATGGATGCAATGCGCTTGAAGATTAGAAAGATTAGAAAATATGCCATTCATACTGAGGCTTGGTATCATTATGCCGTTGGATCAATTGGTACCTTAGTTGCGGTTATGATCGCATTTGTTGTTGCATTTAAATTTTATAGTTTCAATGTATGTTTTAATTAGATGCTCTAGAGAGCTATATGTTGTTCAATAATGAGAACTATGTATGAACGTTATGTATTTATTTTGGTCACTACTGTACTTTGGCTTTAATGTGATGATGAATTTCTATTAATTTGGTCACTTCTCTATTCATGATATGCACGCAGATGAACCGGCAATGGATGTACGGTGACCGACGCACCTCCGAGTATATTAAGGGCCTGCATAATTTTCTCGAAGCGGCTGAGGCAAACAAGCAGAATGGTTTTATGCATTGTCCATGTACTGTCTGTGAGAATACGAAGGCTTTCTCCAACTATAAAACCCTTCACTTCCACCTGCTTCAGAAGGGTTTTATGCCACACTATAATGTTTGGACCAAGCACGGAGAAAGAGGGGTTATGATGGAAGACAACGAAGAAGAAGAGGATGACGACAACTACCCGCCCCCTGAATACGGTGATGCTGCAATGGGGGAAGCTGAAGATCAAGAGGAACCAGACGATGTGCCCGATGATGATCTTCGTCGGGTCATTGTTGATGCACAGAGAGAATGCGAAAGTGAAAGGGAGAAGTTGAAGTTCGATCGCATGTTAGAGGATCACAAAAAAGGGTTGTACCTAAATTGCGAAGATGACAACAGAAAGCTCGGTACCACACTCGAATTGCTGCAATGGAAGGCAGACAATGGTGTATCTGACAAGTGATTTAGTTCGCTACTGAAAATAATGAAGAATAAGCTTCCAAAGGATAACGAATTGCCCGGCAGTACGTACGAAGCAAAGAAGGTTCTATGCCCTCTAGGATTGGAGGTGCAGAAGATACATGCATGCCCTAATGACTGCATCCTGTACCGCGGTGCGTACGAGGATTTGAACGCATGCTCGGTATGCGGTGCCTTGCGGTATAAGATCAGAAGAGATGACCCTGGTGATGTTGAGGGCCAGCTCACCGGGAAGAGGGTTCCTGCCAAGGTGATGTGGTATGCTCCTATAATACCACGGTTGAAACGCCTGTTCAGAAACAAAAAGCATGCCGAGTGGATGCAATGGCACAAAAAAGACCGTAAGAAAGACGGGAAGTTGAGAGCACCCGCTGACGGGTCGCAGTGGAGAAAGATCGAGAGAAAGTGGAGCGACTTTACAGGTGACCCGAGGAACGTATGGTTTGATTTAAGTGCAGATGGCGTTAATCCTTTTGGGGAGCAGAGCAGCAAGCATAGCACATGGCCTGTGACTCTATGTATGTATAACCTTCCTCCTTGGTTGTGCATGAAGCGGAAGTTCATTATGATGCCAGTGCTCATCCAAGGCCCTAAGCAACCCGGCAATGACATTGATGTGTACCTAAGGCCATTAGTTGATGAACTTTTACAGCTATGGAATGGAAGAGGTGTACGTGTGTGGGATGAGAACGAACAGGAGGAATTTGACCTAGATGCGTTGTTGTTTGTAACCATCAACGATTGGCCTGCTCTCAGTAACCTTTCAGGACAGACAAACAAGGGATACCACGCATGCACACACTATTTAGATGACACCGACAGTATATATTTGGACAAATGCAGGAAGAATGTGTACCTGGGGCATCGTCGATTTCTTCCGACCAACCATCAATGTCGAAAGAAAGGAAAGCATTTCAAAGGTGAGGCAGATCACCGGAAGAAGCCCGCCCTCCGTACTGGTGATCACATACTTGATATGGTCAATGATTTACAAGTAATATTTGGAAAGGGTCCTGGCGGACTATCTGTTCCGACTGACGATGCGGGACGCGCACCCATGTGGAAGAAGAAATCTATATTTTGGGACCTACCCTATTGGAAAGACCTAGAGGTCCGCTCTGCAATCGACGTGATGCACGTGACGAAGAATCTTTGCGTGAACCTGCTAGGCTTCTTGGGAGTATATGGGAAGACAAAAGATACACCGGAGGCACGGGAGGAACAGCAACGTGTGCATGAAAAAGACGGCATGCATCCAAAGCAGTATGAAGGTCCTGCCAGCTACGCTCTTACCAAAGAAGAGAAGGAAATCTTCTTTGAATGCCTGCTCAGTATGAAGGTCCCGTCTGGCTTCTCGTCGAATATAAAGGGAATAATAAATATGGCAGAGAAAAAGTTCCAGAACCTAAAGTCTCATGACTGCCACGTGATTATGACGCAACTACTTCCGGTTGCATTGAGGGGGCTTCTACCGGAAAACGTTCGATTAGCCATTGTGAAGCTATGTGCATTCCTCAATGCAATCTCTCAGAAGGTGATCGATCCAGAAATCCTGCCAAGGTTAAGGAGTGATTTGGTGCAATGTCTTGTTAGTTTCGAGCTGGTGTTCCCACCGTCCTTCTTCAATATCATGACGCACGTCCTAGTTCATCTAGTCGACGAGATTGTCGTTCTGGGCCCTGTATTTCTACACAATATGTTCCCCTTTGAGAGGTTCATGGGAGTCTTAAAGAAATATGTTCGTAACCGCGCTAGGCCAGAAGCAAGCATTTCCATGGGCCATCAAATAGAGGATGTCATTGGGTTTTGTGTTGACTTCATTCCTGACCTTAAGAAGATTGGTCTCCCTCAATCACGGTATGAGGGGAGACTGACTGGAAAAGGCACGCTAGGAGCGGACTCAATAATATGTAGGGACGGGCATTTTTGGTCTCAAGCACACTACACAGTTCTACAGAATTCTACCTTGGTGACCCCGTATGTCGATGAACACAAGAATATTCTGCGCTCCAAACACCCGGAGCAGTGTGACGACTGGATTACATATGAACACATCAGGACTTTTGGCAGTTGGTTGCAAACACGTCTCATGGGTGACAACACTGTTTCTGATGAGTTGTACTCGTTGGCCAGGGGACCATCTTCGACTGTATTGACTTACAAAGGGTACGAGATAAATGGGAATACATTTTACACGATCGCCCAAGATCAAAAGAGCACCAACCAAAACAGCAGTGTCCGCTTTGATGCGGCAACCAATAGGGGAAAGGACACATATTATGGTTACATAGTGGACATATGGGAACTTGACTATGGACATGATTTCAAGGTCCCTTTGTTTCAGTGCAAATGGGTCAATCTGTCAGGAGGCGGGGTACAGGAAGACCCACAGTACGGAATGACAACAATGGATCTGAACAATCTTGGGTACACAGACGAACCATTCGTCCTAGCCAATGATGTGGCGCAGGTTTTCTATGTGAAGGACATGTCTACCAAACCGAGAAAAAGAAAAGATAAGGAAGCGAATACATCATACGATGAGCCAAAGCGCCACATAGTTCTTTCAGGAAAAAGAGACATCGTGGGATTGGAGGGCAAGACAGACATGTCTGAAGATTATGAAAAGTTTCATGAAATCCCTCCCTTCAAAGTCAAGGCTGACCCAAGCACCCTCTTAAACGATGAAGATTATCCATGGTTACGGCGCAATAAGCAAAGGACACAAGCGAAGAAAAAGTGAAGACTTTCTCTCCACAACTATATCATTGCAGTTACATGTGAAGAAATGAAATGCCTTTTGTAACAGATGAGTTTTCGTATGAAACCCTAATACTTCGAAAGAGATTGTCCGTTTTGTACACGAAGTGCATCCAGTTTTTGACGTAACCCTCTCAACTCTTTATAACCTTGGGCGGTGAAGGTCGTACCAATCAGGAAGAAGCACACGGATCGTGTGTTTCTTTCAAGCGCTTGTGAGTTGTTGGATCAGCACTATAACGACTAGTCCCGGTTCGTGCTAGCAACCGGGACTAAAGAGGCACACGACCCTATATATAACCCACCTCTCGGACATGTTCGACACTTAGTGTGTGTACTCATTCGGATTCAAATCATTCGGATTCCCTGCATACGGTCCAACGGTGCATTTCATATTTCCACCGTTAGGATGTATGCAGGGGAAACCGTGTGTTTTGTTGATCTATCTAGAAATCCTTTAGTTCATCGACCGAATACAAATCATTCGGATTCCCTGCATACGGTCCGACGGTGCATTTCATATGCGGGCACTCACGAGCCACCGTCGGGCTGTATGCAGGGGAAACCGTGTGTTTTGTTGATCTATCAAGAAATCCTTTAGTTCATCGAGCGAATACAAATCATTCGGATTCCCTGCATACGGTCCGACGGTGCATTTCATATGCGGGCACTCACGAGCCACCGTCGGGCTGTATGCCGTGTGTTTTGTTGATCTATCTAGAAATCCTTTCATTTTCCGACGGTATATTTCATTTTTCCAACTCCATTTTTACAAAGACACTTAGAAACAAAAGACAAATAGAAAGGATGATGCTCAATTGTCCGTTTTGTACACGAAGTGCATCCAGTTTTTGCCGTAACCCTCTCAACTTTTTATAACATGCTATGTGGGTGAAATGATGATACCATGCCAACTTTCAACCTTTTCAGAGTTCATTTGTAGTGCTTTTCAATTTCAGGGTCATTTAGCTCAAAAAATCAATAAATGCATGAAAAATACCAAATGAAGTTAGAAAGGGTTGAAAATTGATGATGTGGCTTTGAATGGTGCATTTTGAACACACAAAAAGTCTGGAGTTCAAATAAGTTCAAAAAAATGAAATCCCTTTGTAACAGATGAGTTTTCGCCCGAAACCCTGATACTTCGAAAGAGATTGTCCATTTTGTACACGAAGTGCATTCAGTTTTTGCCGTAACCCTCTCAACTTTTTATAACATGCTATGTGGGTGAAATGATGATACCATGCCAACTTTCAACCTTTTCAGAGTTCATTTGTAGTGCTTTTCAATTTCAGGGTCATTTAGCTCAAAAAAATCAGTAAGTGCATGAAAAATACCAAATGAATTCAGAAAGGGTTGAAAATTGATGATGTGGCTTTGAATGGTGCATTTTGAACACACAAAAAGTCTGGAGTTCAAATAAGTTCAAAAAAATGAAATCCCTTTGTAACAGATGAGTTTTCGTCCGAAACCCTGATACTTCGAAGGAGATTGTCCATTTTGTACACGAAGTGCATCCAGTTTTTCCCGTAACCCACTCAACTTTTTAGCACATGCTATGTGGGTGAAATGATGATACCATGCCAATTTTCAACCTTTTCAGAGTTCATTTGAAGTGCTTTTTAATTTCTTTCAAAACATCGTGGGAGTGGAGTTCAAAAAAGAATCAACTAAAAAGCTTTTATAAACCTCTAGTATTTTTGAAACTATAATTATATAAAAATTATGCAACTAAAATTATCAAAGTATTTTTTCTTGAAAACATTAATAGCAAAAAGAATATAATGATAAAACACATTGGAAATAAATAAAGCAAAAAAAAGCAAAAAACAAAACAAAATAATAGAAATTATGCAACTAAAATTATCAAAGTATTTATTTGTTAAAAAGAATGAACTAAAATAACAGAAGAAAAATACTGGAAAAAAATTAAAAAAATAAATAAAGCAAAAAACAAAACAAAAATACTGGAAAAAATATAAAAAATGCCGCCTACTGGGCCACTCCTAGACCCACAGGCAGAAGGCCCAATAGGCCCACAGGCAGTGACAGATTAGGCCCGCAGGCCTGCAGTTGAGAGGAGCTCGAGAGGGTATGCGCAGCAGCGCTTATAAACCACACTCGAGCTCTCTCGGCTAGCGAGGTCGGACTAAAAATTTGGCCCCGGGCAGAACCACCCTTTGGTCCCAGTTGGTGCCACCAACCGGGACCAATGCCCCCAATTGGTCCCGGTTGGTGGCACCAACCGGGACCAAAGGTCCCTGTTTCCCGCCCTTTGGGCTGCTGAAAAGAGACCTTCGGTCCCGGTTGGTGGCACCAACCGGGACCAAAGGCGGCATTGGTCCCGGTTGGTGGCACCAACCGGGACCAAAGGCTCTGGGTATATAAGCCCACACTTAGCGTTTTCCAGTCCCAGTTCATCTTCCCCCCCGACGCCGCGCCGATCTGCACGACGCCGCCAGGCTGCCGGACCGCGCCCTCGCCGACGTGCTCTCCTCCCCGAGCCCTCGTCGATGCCCTCGCCGACGCGCCCTCGCCGTGCCCGCCGTCCTCGTCCCCGTCGCCGCGCGCCGCCCCGAGCCTGCCGTCGTCGTCCCCGTCCCCATCGCCGCCCCCGTCGCCGCCCCGTCCCCGTCGCCTCCCCGTCGCCGCGCCGCCCCGTCGCCGCCCCGTCGCCTCCCCGTCGCCGTCGCCGCCCCCGTCGCCGCCCCGTCCCCGTCGCCTCCCCGTCGCCGCGCCGCCCCGTCGCCGCCCCGTCGCCTCCCCGTCGCCTCCCCGTCGCCGCCCCGTCGTCTCCCCGTCGCCGCCCCATCGCCGCCCCGTCGCCGCCCCCCAGTGAGCCACCCCTTTCCCATGGTCCCCTGCTCGGATACGGCGACACGGACACGGCGACACGGGATATGGCATTTTCCAAAAACAGCCCATCGGGGACACGGGACACGGACACGGCGACACGGGACACGGACACGGCGACACGGACACGGCGACACGGGACACGGGACACGGACACGGCGACACGGGATATGGCATTTTCCAATAACGAGAAAGAGATCACCCCCTCCCCGATAACTTCGACATGAGGGGGGGTCGATATACATTTTTTTTCCATATATGTATGTCGTTGTCGCTGAGTTAAAGAAAGAAAAATAATGAAAATATGTCATGAGTTAATGAAAATATATAATATATGTATGTGGCTATGTATGTAAAGATGGATAGCATTTTTTTCCATGTATGTATGTCGTTGTCGATATACCCCCTCCCCGATAACTTCGACATGAGGGGGGTCGATATACCCCCTCCCCGATAACTTCGACATGAGGGGGGGTCGATATACCCCCCTCCCCGATAACTTCGACATGAGGGGGGGGTCGATATACCCCCCTCCCCGATAACTTCGACATGAGGGGGGGTCGATATACCCCCTCCCCGATAACATTTTATTTCTAAGTTACTTAGGTAAAATGTTCACCCCCCTCTCGATATACCGGGCGAGATGAAGCCGTGGTTTTCTTGAATCCTTTGACACTAGACAACGTGACATATAGAAGGGTAGATGAGATCAGGAAAAATATGGACCATTTTCTGCACATCCAGAATGGCGCCATTTTGTTAAATCCCTAAAAGGTTAAGAGAATCCCGGCCCTCTCGCCCTACCCAATAAACTCTCGAGGCCACCCAAACCCTAGAAGAAAGAGCGTTGTCGATCTCCTACCCCCTCCCGTCCCTACCCGATAAACTCTCGAGGCCACCCAAACCCTAGAAGAAAGAGTGTTGTCGAGACCACCCCAAACCCTAGAAGTGTTGTCGAGGCCACCCCAAACCGGACGTCGGACATTCATGA
Source organism: Elymus sibiricus (assembly GCA_039707655.1). Taxonomy (NCBI): domain Eukaryota; kingdom Viridiplantae; phylum Streptophyta; class Magnoliopsida; order Poales; family Poaceae; genus Elymus; species Elymus sibiricus. The sequence goes on from CM077665.1 coordinate 85,154,624, forward strand.
GAGAGGCGGTCCGGACGTCGGACGACATTCATGTTTGTATATTAATTGCCATGTTGTAATATTTGCAGAAACTATGGATCCAAGAGACTTGGAACAAGAACAGTTGTTGGGGGACATAATCCACGACGGACGTGATATCTTGTCGTATCTCAACGACACCGATGGTCTGGAAGGAGAGGATGATGGCTCCGGTGATCGAACAATGGAGGAGGAAGGAAATGATCATGATGGCTCCGGTGACCGAATGCCGGAGGAAGAAGGAGACCATGATGACGGCTCCGGTGACCGAACGGAGGAGGGAGCTGTTGCAAAGTCCGGCGAGGTATATATATTAATTAAGCCTGTGCTGACTAGCTAATTGATGCATTAATTGTTTTGGTATGTACATATATTAATTAACTCTTCTTTCTTCTTTTATAGCCCTCCAGATCGAGCCAAACTTCGGTAACGAGACGAGGCCCGAAGATGAGGTTGCGCAAGGATGAAAGGTTCACGATCACAGCACTCGCGCACGATGGCCATCCGATTGAACCCAAGCGGACCAAGGACGCATTTTCTGCTCAGTGCGGAGCTATTGTTAGGGACTACATCCCGATCAGCATCAAGCAATGGAATAAGCCTAAGGATGGCGCCCCTGATGGTGATTATGTCACCGATAGACAGAAAGATGATCTTTGGACCGCGCTGAAGGCAAATTTCACCCTACCGCCAGAGGAGGATCTGAATAAGCCAGTTATAGAGCCACTGGTCAAGGCGTGTGCTCTTAAGAAGATGGCGGATCTATTCAGGAGGTGGAAGAATGAGTTGAAATCAAAGTTTGTCGACAAAGGGAAGACTCCAGAATTCACCGGCCGATTTGAGAAGATAGGTGATCACTGACCCGCATTTGTGGCCTACAAGACATCGGACAAGAGTAAGAAAATGTCAGAGACAAACAAGATCAATGCTGCAAAGAAGCAGTATCACCATCACTCGGGGTCAGGTGGCTACCTCAAAGCCCGGCCGTTGTGGGACAAAGCTGAGAATGACCTGATTGCTAAAAACGTCGTACCACAGACATTGAACTGGCCAGACCGTTCAAGGACTTGGTTCTTCGGGGTTGGGGGAACTTTGGATCCTGAAACAGGGAAGTACCGTTGGACAAACGAGCAACTTGCAATACCCATGAACAAGCTTCAGGAGTATATCACCGCAGCGCAGGAAGGGACGTTCATTCCCGACAGAGAGAAGGACGAGCTGACTGAGGCCCTAGGGAATGCTGAGCACCCTGGACAAACACGAGGCACACCAGGCTCCGTTCCGTGGAAGGTTGGGTTTCCCGACGCAGGCGGTTACAGAAGCCGGGAGATAAAGAGGAAAGCGGAGCTGAGCGAAATTCAGAAGCTCAATGCAAGACTACAAAAGCTAGAGGAAGCTGAGAGCCAGCGAGCTGCCGGCCAACCATCTCAGCGGCACGAAGCTACCCCAGAAGCTACCCCGCCATCTTAGCAGAGAAGCAGTGTCGCTTCCACGGAGCCCGTTCAGCCTAACTTCACGTCTCCTAGCTACCCCGTGGATACTATCACGGAGGCTCAACATTGCTAGCTTATGACGAAATGCCGGAACCTCACTTTATTGGTGGCTGTCGGCTCTGTTGCACCTCCTCAACCCAACGGAACTTTTCACTGCCGTCTGATTCCACATGGCTATGCTGTTGTGATGGTGGATGAAGTAATGGAGGGATTTGAGGAGCTCGAGCTTGACCACTCTACAGGTGAAGGGGAGAATCGGCTGGGTCGTGCCCTGAGGAGTACATGTCTATGGCAGAAGGAGTACATCAAGCTTCCAAACTGGACGCCTCCGCCTCCTCCTCCTCCTCCTCCGGCGAGTCAGGGCACTCCGCCTCCTCCTCCTCCTCCTCCTCCTCCTCCTCCTCCGGCGAGTGATCAGGGCACCCCGCCTCCTTCTCCGGCTCCTCCGACGCGTGAGGGCACTCCGCCTCCTCCTTCGCCTACTCCGGCACGTCGAAGCAGTACGCCTCCTCCTCAGCCTCGCCGGCAACGGCGGAAGACAGCCGCCGCCGCTCCGGCTCCTCTGGCGCGTCAGAGCACTCCGCCTCCTTCTCCGCCTCATAAGCAACGACGGAAGAGAGACGCCGCCGCTCCGGCGGCTAGCAGTATAAGCAGAGGCGGGAGGGAATACAGATACGGTCCATCTCTCAAGCCTCTGGAAAAGTTACCATATGAGAGGACCGAGTCTGAAAACGAGGAGATATGTCAGGAGCAATTGAGGGCCCATTTGGCAAAGAAAACTCCACCTCCGAAGGAGAAGCTAGATCCGGTGAAAGTGAAGCGCACTATCGATGCCCTGAAGCGACCACCACCACCTCCGCCGGATTCCAACTATGTCCGGATTATTAAAAAGACATATGTAGAAGCGCGGCGGTCGGGAAGTACTTCTAGTGATGCAAGGTTAGCAGAACGAAGAAGTGGGAAAACAATTCCCCAGCTCGGCGAACAGGAGAAGCAATCGTGCCCCCCGCTCAAGGTGTCTAGCGATATCGTCGCTAATAATCCAGGGATGGTGCCCGGTACCAATCCTGGTGATTACTTGGGGGATGATGTAATTTTTCAAACGGCTGAGGTAACAAAAGAATATCAATACTTGCACGGGAAGCCTCTTGTCGAACCTGATCATCCTCCTCTAACAACGATGATGTACAAATTGCATGAGTGGTACATGAAAACCTGCAGGGAGTCTGGGAGAGACACTATGTATATGGCAGTGAAACCAGAGCACGAATTCATTGGACTTTCCGTGATGCCTGTTGAATTTGTGGAGTTATTTCAGTTATACAATCAACGGGCCCTCGACAAACAACTCATGACTGCCTACTGTCTGTAAGTATTACTTCTATAGTTAAGTCTCTAGCTCAGCTCGTTCATTGCATGTATATATAATTATCCTCACTATATTATGCAGATTGAAGATCGTCGAATGCAAAACACTAGGAATCTTCGACGTTGGGTTCATTAGCCCAGATGCCGTAAATGAATGGGCGGTACGAAACTCAATCAAAGAGACCGAGAAGAACTTGCTAAAGTCGTTCCTTATACATCAAAACAAAAGGGAAATACTCTTTCCTTACAACTTCAAGTGAGTGTTGCTGTCTTCTCTGTATACTCGGTTTCGCTTACACGAGGTTAAGTAATGTAACTGATGAGTTATATATGCGTGCGCAGTTACCACTTTATTCTGCTATCCATTAAGCTTGACGGGGCATTAGTAACTGTCTTAGACTCGAGACGTAAAGATCCCGAGAATTATGCGGACATGACTGCAATGCTCAAGAAGTAAGTTCAGTCAATACCGGGACCATATCGGCATGCAACTTTCGTTAATTTCCTGATATCAAGTAATCATTTTCTTTGCCTGGCAGGGTTTGGAAGAAGTTCACCCGAAAGGTTCCCGGTCTAAACTCGGAGTTGCGATTTACGCACCCCAAAGTAAGTAGTACTAGGTAGTTCCGCGCATCTCTAATTGATTCAAATTTTCATCAATATATCATTACCATGCTTGCTTATCAGTTTGATTGAACTATATTCTCGTAAAGTGCTTGTACCAGAAAGAAGGGACTTCTTTATGTGCATACTACGTATGCGAGTTCATTCGCCATTCGACCTCTGAGCAGGGCTTCTCTGACAAACAATTTGAAATACGTAAATAATATTCACAATTTTATTTTATATATTACCATCAATTGTGTTGAGTTTTATTCATATATATGCATGTATTGACCCCCTTCTTTAAATTAGATTTGGCAGATGCGGGATGAACTCCTACCACATGATCGCATATGAGCAATTCAAGAGGAATTGGCGGGATTCTTTCTTGACCACGTCATACCTAAAGACGGAGAATACCATGCGAATTTGTGATTGGATCTTAGGTACATGATGTTAGGGATTGTAAAAGATGTTATATTGTATATATGTAGTAGCGTCGGATAGATATACGAAAACTTGTTGTTCGACCAATCTCTCGGAGAAAGAGAGGTCGATCACTTCTCTCTGTATATGTTCATGACGATCTTATGTACTTAATGGTTCCTTCATTTGCTTACTAGCTAGCGTGTCGAGTTCTCTCTATAGTAGCTAGCGTCAACCAAGCACGGAGAAAGAGAGGACACTTCTCTCTATTAGCTAGCTAACACAATATGAAACCCCTAAATTAACCCTACAAAACCCCCTAACCCCCCCCCCCTTTCAAAAAAAAAACCCAGCTCCTGCCAGATGCTGACGCGTGGATGCCTTTTGGTCCCGGTTGGTGTTACCAACCGGGACTAAAGGTCCTCCTGCCTGGGCTCCCCGCAGCGGCCACGTGGAGGGCCTTTGGTCCCGGTTCGTAAGGAAACTGGGACTAAAGGTCTTGGGCTTTAGTCCCGACCCTTTAGTCCCGGTTCCAGAACCGGGACAAATGGGCCTTTTTCTACTAGTGATATGTGTCTTGACCAAAAATAATTTTTGATCAGGATATACATCTATGCGAAATGAAAAGAGCTGAACTAAATTTGCAAGCTACAGAGGCTTTTAAGAGAAAGGAACATATGATAGCAGGAGAGCTATATACTTGTTGTCGGAGAAACGACACCTATGGGATCGCGAGGATCCCTTTACGGTTCGGCAAGGGGGAAGGTTTGTATAGAGAGCAGAACTGACGATCAACACACGGAGATTTACCCAGGTTCGGGCCGCAAAGATGTGTAAAACCCTACTCCTGCTTGGTTGTATTTGGTGTGTTCTTGCTCAGTTCTAGGAGCGCTATAGTAGCAGCTACACATACAGAATGAGCTCCAGAAGATCCGATCCCCCTGTAGCTACGCCTTGGGCCTCCTTTTATACGTTCGAAGGGGTCACCAGCAGTGGCGTATAGTGCATACATGAGGTGTAAAAGTGGTTACAGTTCTATCATACCTAACACTGACGGTTTAGGACAAGAGCATTAAATGCTCCGTTGAGGTGTCCCTTAGCGTCTTGGGGCTGGGAAAAGGGGCCGTCCCATCGCACCGCTTAAGCCCATCCGCCGCTAGCGCCTGACACGTACCCAGGAGAACAACAGCTAAACGACAAGCTGGTCGCTGCGCTGGAGCGGTGCCAGGGCAGCGAGGGCTTGCCGGGGGCGAGCCTTGTCGGGGCTGCGAGCCGACCCGGCAAGGTCTTGTCGGGGCCCCAGCCACCAGTCTTCAATCTTCTTGATTATCGCCTTGTCTTGGATGCCTTCTTGACTTTATGAACTTGCATTTGGTTGACTCCCGGCAGGCCTTACCACAGGTGTGGCTACAACTACCCGTGCACAAGTACGGGGTACTAAAGGACCCAATCCTTAGTGCACCGACAGGAGCCCCCGGGCCTGGGCCATACACGGGTGCGATGCGTTGTTGGGCCAGGCCCAAACAGTGCACGGGCACGCGTGGCAGGAGTTATCCACCGTAATCATTCCTTTTACTGCGCCGCCCACGACGCCCATTGAATGCGGAGCGTGGGGGACGTGCACAGCGCGACCGTTACAACGGCGCTTTCGCGAAGCGTTTCAATATTATTTTAGTAAAGAGGCGGCCTCGCGTCCTCCCATAAAAAAGAATCCGCAGAGGCACTGCTCATTTACCTCTCGTTCCCTCCAATCTGGAAACCGTCACCATCGTCTTCTTCCTCGAGCCCAAAGCAGAGCTTTCCCCCTCATCCGCCGCCTCCACGCCTTCTCCGCCTTCAGCCTCCGCCCCCCATAGCCGCCATGCCGTCCAAGGCAAGCAGGGGCAAGGAGGTGGATGCCGCCGTCTCGGAGAGCAAGATGGCGAAGATGCGGAAGGAGCACGTCGTCTTTCCGCCGGCGCTTGATGCGGCCGCACTGAAGGAGCGGTATCAGTTCATGTGGGTGACGGAAATGACAGCACATCCGGCCACCGCCGTGAGCCCAGGTTCCTCCAGTGGCAGCCCGAACAAATACCATTTCTTTGTTGATTATTTCTACTGCGGACTCTGCCCCCCCCCCTTCTCTGATTTCTTCAACGACATCATGCTCACCTACGGCTTCCAACTTTTGGATTTCACGCCGAATGCCGTAACTTGCATGTCCGTTTTCGCTCATCTTTGCGAAAACTTTGCCGGAGTGGTTCCAAGCACCGTCCTTTTCCGCCATTACTTCCTTCCCCGCATCGAGAAAGGCGAGGCCCTTTCTGGTTCCGTCACTTGGATCCCTCGGCCAGGAACCAAGGAGGTCTACCCAGACGGAGCTTTCCGCAAGAAATGGGATGAATGGCGGGCCAGATGGTGCTGGGTTCGGGAGACAGAGGAACCAAAAATCCAACCTTTCTGCCTGCCGCTGGAAACGAAAATAGTGCGCAACAACGACTGGAGCGCCCTTGATCCCGACGACAAGAAGCTCACCGTCGCTATCACCAGAATTCATCGCCTCAGAACCGCCGGGCTCTCAGTGGAGATGATAGGCACCAACTTCCTTCGCCGGCGCATAGCCCCTCTACAGAACAAGGGGAGGCCAGCTTGGCAGTTCAAGAATGCGGCAGACATCATGAGGCTGCGCCCTGGGCTGAATGGCAATCTGACATTTATGCAGCACGCAGCTCTCTGCCAGAAATTGTTCAGGGGCGACGCGGTATGCAAGCTGCCGGCAAGCATAGTCCCTTTGTGCAACAACTCTTCTCTAGGCCCAATCATTGCTATGATGCCGGCGTTTGACGCCCACAGCCTTGACAGTTCTTGGATTGAGCCACCTGTAGAGCAAGTGCAGCAATTCTTCGACAACTTGACGGAGAGGGCTATCCGCGAGGAAGAGGGCCTCGTCCGTGACACCACTGAGCAGGAAGTGGCCTACATTGCCAGCAGGGTGGAGGAAGCCAATCTTGCCGCGGAGGCCGGCAGCGTTGGCTTCGTGGAAGGGAGAACCAGCGGAGAAACGCTGCCGGACGAGGATCTTGCCGGGCAAGACGAGACCGCAGAAGAGCAGGGCGGCACATCAGCCGAAGGCCCTTCTGCGGGGGATGCTGGCGAGGAGGAGCTGCACGAGGAGGCCCCGACTCTTGAGCCAAGAAAGAGGCGTGTCCTTCGGAGCGCCGCTTCCGGGGCCGCAGTCCACCAAGCTTCTTCGAGCAGTGCAGCCCCCGGCAAGGGGGCGGCCGGCAAGGCCACGAAGCGGCAAGGAGCTCCCCGGCAACCTGCGCCTGCCGCAGCCAAGCGACCCAGAAGCACTCCTCCACCTCCTCCCATGGCGGAAGTCGGCTTCGACCTCTCTGCCTTTAGCTTGGGAGAAGAGGAAGAAGAGTAAGGATCTTGCCGCGTCCCTTATTTTCTGAGTTTTCGGTTTTACTTAGCTCATTTGTCTTGTTTCGGCCTGTTTCCGCAGGGATACAGAAACTCTGGCGTAGAGGGTGGCGAAGAGAGCCAAGACTTCGACGGACGAGGAACCGCCGGCAAGCACCTCTGGTGCGCCGGAGACGATCACCATCAGTCCAGAGCCCAGCCCGCGACGCAGCCCTCGACTCAGCCCCCGGCGCAGCCCCCAGCGTGAGTCTGTTACTCACTTTCCGCTGGCAAGTGCCGGGGTGTGCATCTTTACTGCTGACATCGCTAGGCGTGCAGGAGGAGAGCAGCGACAAGGAGAACCATCAGAGGCCACCCCTGATATGCCGCCTCCGTCAACCACGCCGCCCAGAGATGGATCGCCGGCAAGGACTTCCTCTAGCGTGCTCTACCGCGATGAGGAAGAACCGGCAAGCATGGGCACCGGCAGCTCTACGCCGGCAACCAATGTTGGCACAGGTACTTGTTACTCTGTTTTCTTTTTTTTTTGTCTTCTTGAACTTTCATCTCAATCTCATCTTGATTTGTCTTCTTTCTTGGCCTTCAGACATTCCCTCGACAGAGCAAATGGACGTTGACACCGTCATCGAGGAGACCGCCAGGGATGCTGCCGTCGAGGCCGGCAGGCTTGCCGCCGAAGAGGCTGCCAAGAACGCTGCCGCCGAAGCCGCCGAAGCCGCCAAGAACGCTGCCGTCGAGGCCGCCAAGGATGCCAGCGCCGAAGCTGCCAGGGTTGCAGAGGAAGAGGCCGCCAAGGAATCTGCCGAGAGGGCCGGCGAGGAGGGCAGTGACTGTACTGACGGCATCCCTGCCGCAGGAGCGCCAGGCGCTACGCCGGACACAGAGCCCCCGGCCGCCGGGGAGGAGGCTGTTGAGGAATAGCCACCAACATCCGAAGCTCCCTCGTCAAGCAAATACCTCAAGATCGGCGACAACTTGTTCGTCAGCATCCCCGACACAGCAGGCACTAGGGCGCCAACTGAAGGGGAGGTCTTTGATGGAGACGCTATCGCTGCTGCCGGGCTCGAGATCGTCGGTGAACCAAGCGCCAGCGGCAGCAAAACTGAAGAGGAGAAACTTCTCCAGGCCATGAGCGACAACTACCAGAAGCTCCAAGCACTCCATCGCGCTCGAAAGGAGAAGCTAGACTCCAGGGCAGCAGTTGCCGACAAGGTGGAGGCAGATTTCCAGAAGCGCATTGAAGAGACTCAAGGCTGATTTGCCGAAGCCTATCAGGAGTTGAGGACTGGCCAAGAGCAGCTGAGTGAGAGATGGAACGATCTCCTCCTGAAGCAGTCCGATGTTGAAAAAGCACAGGAGGAGGTCAAACAGCAAGCTGCTGCAGACAAAGCACGTCTGAACGAACTTCGCGTTGAACTTAAGGCCCATGACGAAGAACTTGAAGCTCGAGAGAAGGCGCTCGCCGACAAGCTCTGCGCCAAGGACGAGGAGACCGAGAGGCTTGTCGCACAGCGGACCCAAGATCTGGAGCTGAAGCACAAGGAGACACTCGAGGCCCTGACCACAGACCATGCCGGCAAGCTAAAGGAGGCCATCGATGCTGTCGGAGCTGCAGAGGCCGCCAAGAACTTGCTGGAGGAAAGGGTGAAGAAGCTGGAGGCAGATCTCGAGGATCACGGCAAGAAGATCTCAACACTCGAGACCGAGAGAGACAAAGCTCTCCACAACCTGATGGAGACGGAAGTTGCCGTGTCTGACAAGACCAAGGAGCTCTCCACAGCTAATGAATCCATCGTTGATCTGAAGGTGAAGCTGTCCACGCTGGAAGAGACTCTGAAGACCGCCAAGGCTCTAGAGAAGACCCTGGTCAAAAGTCTCCGGGATGAGGAGGAACTGGTCAAGAGCGCTGCCGCCACCCACAACGACTATGTGCAGGGAGTGCAGATCTGGACTGAGAAGCTTGCCGATGTCGCGGAGAAGCTTGCCGCGCAACTGTCCACCATGGGCCTGCAAGATCACAGGCAGCATCTTGACGACAGGGTGTCCCCGAGCGCCAAGCTCACCATGTTCTTCGACCGTGTGCTTGCAGCCCTGGAGCGGCTCCATTCTGACCGAACAGCTCATCTGGCCAGCGAGTCCCGCAAGCTCTACCAAGCTGTCCTTCGCAAGGTGCTCACCAAGGTGGTATACAGGAATCCCGGCATCAACCTCGCCAACGTCTTTGACCGCCTGCCGAAGGATGCAGATCTCAAGGCGGCAGAAGAGCTTGTCACGCCCATCGTCGACAGGGTAAGCCAAGTCAAGAGAGTCGAGGGCGATCGCCGGGATTAACTGCTTTATTCCTCTTCTCGCCGCCACCGTTACATGTCAAAGACAATTTAGTCTTATATTAGAACATCGGCAGCTATCATTATAATATAACTTGCTGTGCTCTGGATGAACGCTATGTTATTCCCCTTGCTTAATTTCCTTCTGTATGTATTCGCCCTACGCTTGTTTGGAAACTTGCCGGCGCGCACACCCTTGCCGCGAGCGCTAGGTGCGGGACTTTAGCAGCCTGCTGGCGGGGCCGCTTCCGGCAAGAGACCTTGGGGCTTTCAGCGCAGCCACCTAAACTGTTGAGCGGACTCGAAACAGAGTAAGGGCGCAACCAATCACAATAAGGTTCCTTCGCGTGCAGGTTTTCCATACAAGAATATAAATCGTTCAAGGAGAATAACAAAACAGGAAAATTTGTTCAAGGTTTCTGCAACTTAGCTTTTGGTTGCTGTACTTCTTCCGGCAAGATGTCAACCTTGAACGTCGTCTGTCGGTATCCATACCATCCTATCCCCCCGGCAAACTTGCATGCGAGGGAACCTTCTGTCCTTTGAGAAAAAGAAAGAAGAGAAAATAGAGATATGGAACCTTGGCGGTTCGTTAGCACTTGCTGGAGGTAAGTGTAATACAATATCTCGGATAAACATGCATATAAATAAACATGAAAATCGACAAGAATTGCGAAATACTTAGGCTTTATTCAATTATGCACAGGGTCTGCGCCTGGCTTTGTACAAAGGATCACATGCTACAGCGGCAAGACTTGTACAAAAGGGGCTGCCAGGAGACCCGGCAACCGCGCCTCATGGGTAGAATTTACGAAGATGCTCGATATTCCAGGAGTTGCTCACCGGAATACCGTCTTCGGTCTCCAGGCGTACTGCGCCAGGCCTGGTGACTCGTACTACCCGATAAGGGCCTTCCCACTTCGGCGTCAACTTCTTGGAATTCTTGGCCGACTAAACGCGCCGAAGAACAAGGTCGCCTTCCTCAAGACTCCGGGCATGAACCTTGCAGCTATGATAGCGGCGCAAAGCTTGCTGGTAGCGTGCAGCTCGCACAGCAGCCTGGAGACGATCTTCCTCAAGGAGCACAGCGTCATCTTGTCGCAGCTGCTCTTGCTCGAGCTCATCATAAGCGAGCACTCGAGGTGACTCGTATGTGAGTTCCGTGGGGAGAACTACTTCCGCCCCATACACTAGGGAGAAGGGTGTCTGGCTGGTAGCTCGATTTGGTGTCATCCTGATTGACCAAAGAACCACCGGCAACTCATCAACCCAGCGCCTTCCGCATTTGCGCAGCCTGTCGAAAGTCCTCGTCTTGAGGCCTCGCAGCACTTCAGCATTAGCCCTTTCCGCCTGGCCGTTGATCCTCGGGTGGGCAACAGAAGCAAAACAGATCTTGCCGCCAAGGTCTTGGACATACTGCATGAAGGTGCGGCTCGTGAACTGTGTGCCGTTGTCGGTGATAATCCTGTTGGGTACTCCAAAACGGCAAACTATTCCCTTGAAGAACTTGACGGCTGACTGTGCTGTCACCTTCCTCACCGCTTCCACTTCCGGCCACTTTGTAAACTTGTCGATTGCTACGTACAAGTATTCAAAGCCCCCGGTAGCACGGGGAAAAGGACCCAAGATGTCGAGCCCCCAGACCGAAAATGGCCAAGAGAGAGGTATTGTGTGAAGAGCTTGAGCCGGTTGATGTAGCTTCTTTGAATGGAACTGACACGCTTCACACTTGGTTACTAGTGCAGTTGCATCCTGGAGAGCAGTGGGCCAAAAGAAACCTTGCCGGAATGCCTTACCGACAAGTGCTCTTGATCCTATGTGGGAGCCACATATGCCTCCGTGTATCTCTGCCAACAGCTCTAGTCCATCCTCCCGAGAAATGCATTTCAATTTCACACCGTTCGGCCTCTTTCTGTACAGGACATTGTCCACAAACTGGTACATTTTAGACCGACGGGCTACTTTCTCTGCTTCTTCTTGCTCTTCGGGGAGTTCTCCTGTCTGAAGGAAATGAACGATGTGTTGTGCCCATGCTGGAGCCTGAGGCTCGATGGCAAGGACTAAAGGCAAATCTTCTGCCGCGGGAGCAGTCGTCTCGACAGCAAGGGCCTGAGACCCTGTCGGAGCTTGTTGTTCCCCGGCAAGCTTGGCGGGAGCGTTTGTCTCGACGGCAAGAGCCTGAAGCCCTGCTGGAGCCTGTCGCTCACTGGCAAGCTGGTCGTTGTTCTCGGCAACTTCCTTGCCGGTGGCTTCTGAGAGCTCTGCCGGGAAGTACTTGCCGGAACTCAACTTTCTTCTTTTCTCTTGCCCCATTGATGGTGTCACGGATGGTTGAGTCAATCGAAGCACAAAAGTTCCTGGTTCCACAGGTAACTTGAGAGCAGCGCATTTTGACAGGCCATCAGCAATGCTGTTCTCTGCACGAGGGACGTGCTCCATTTGTAGGCCGTCAAAATGCTCTTCCAACTTCCTCACTTCATCTACATAAGTTTCCATCAATGGGCTCTGATAGTCTTTATTGACTTGCTTGACAACAAGTTGAGAATCACCTCTGACAATAAGCTTCTGGATTCCAAGGTCTGCCGCGATCCTGAGACCGGCAAGCAAACCTTCATACTCCGCAGTATTGTTTGTTGACCTCTCCCGGGGAAAATGCATCTGAACCACGTATTTGAGGTGCTCTCCGGTGGGTGCGACAAGCAGCACGCCAGCACCGGCGCCTTGCAACGAGAAAGCCCCATCAAAATACATGATCCATTCTCGATTCGTTTCCTTGCCGGGGAGAGTTGACTCTGGAACTTCTTCATCTGGCGTTGGGGTCCATTCTGCAATGAATTCCGCCAAGGCTCTGCTCTGGCTGGTTGAAGTACTTTCAAACTTGAGACCAAAACTTGAGAGCTCCAAAGCCCACTCCACAATCCTGCCGGTAGCATCTGGATTCCGCAAAATCCGCTGTAATGGAAAGCGAGTAATAACGGTGATCTCATGTGCTTGGAAGTAATGGCGCAGCTTCCTCGAGGCCATGAGGAGGCCGAAGAGCAACTTCTGCACACCAGAATATCTCGACCTAGCCCCCTGCAAAAGAGAGCTGACAAAATAGACCGGGTGCTGCACCATCTTCTTCTTCTGAATTGCTTGACTTGACTGCGCAGATTCAACCTTGTCGGCACCAGACCCTGCCGGGGAGGGCCCCAGCTCGTCATTTGGCGGTCCTGCCGCTGGCGCTGCTTCTTCATCAGCTTCTCTCTCTGCCACTAACGCAGCACTTACCACTTGATTCATTGCCGCTAGATATAGCAGCAACGGCTCTTGTGGTTTTGGTGCGACTAGTACTGGCGGAGAGGAAAGGTACCTCTTCAAATCCTGCAGCGCTGCCTCCGCTTCCGGAGTCCACTTCATTGGACCTGCCTTCTTCAAGATTTTGAAAAAGGGCAGGGCGCGCTCAGCAGATTTTGAGATGAACCTACTCAGAGTAGCAACGCAGACGGCAAGACGACGCACATCCTTGACACGTCTTGGCGCTTTAATTTGCTCAATTGCTTTGATCTTGTCGGGATTTGCTTCAATTCCTCGTTGAGATACAAAGAACCCAAGAAGCTTGCCGGAAGGGATGCCGAACACACACTTCTCAGGGTTGAGCTTCAAGTTGATCTTGCGCAGATTTGCAAATGTTTCTTCTAAATCTGATATGAGCGTCGACTTATCCTTGGTTTTGACCACTATATCATCCATGTAAGCTTCCATATTTCTATGTAGCTGGGGTTCAAAACCAATCTGGACTGCTCTTGCAAATGTAGAACCAGCACTTTTCAACCCGAAAGGCATACGCAAAAAGCAATACGTACCACATGGGGTGATAAATGCGGTCTTCTCTTCGTCTTCCTTGGACATGAAAATCTGATGATAGCCTGAGTAGGCATCAAGGAATGACAGCAAGTCGCAGCCGGCAGTGGAGTCCACAATCTGGTCGATGCGCGGCAAGGGAAAAGGATCTTTTGGACAGGCTTTATTGATATCTGTATAGTCAATACATAGCCTCCATTTCCCATTCGCCTTGCGCACTACAACTGGATTGGCCAACCATGTTGGATGAAGTACTCCTCTAACCAAGCCTGCTACTTCTAACTTCTTAATTTCTTCGGCAATAAACTGTTATCGCTCCAAAGCTTGCTTCCTGACCTTTTGCTTGACGGGCCACGCGTGTGGACGGACGGCAAGGTGGTGCTCAATCACCTCCCTGGGAACACCGGGGATATTGGATGGTTGCCATGCAAACACATCGACATTCGCCCGCAGGAAGGCAACGAGCGCGCTTTCCTATTTGCTGTCAAGGGTGGAACTTATGGTGAAGGTTCCTCCCGTACCATCCTCCTTGGCGGGCACCTTCTTGGTCTCTGGCGGAGCAGCCTTGGACTTCTTGCTCTTGCCGGTGGAGCTCTCAGGCACGTCCTCAACGGGAGCGCAGCACTCCGAGGAGGTGCGCTTGCCGGAGTGTGCGCGAGAGGTCTTGCCGGTCTTCTTCCCCCCGGGAGCTTCAGCGGCAGGAGCAAGTGCCTTGACAGCAGATGCTGCAACTGCATCCCGGTAGAGCTGATTGGTGCAAATGAGCGCGGCCTTTCTTATCGGAACCGACAGTGATAACGCTCATCGGCCCAGGCATCTTTAGCACATTGTAGGCGTAGTGTGATGCCGCCATGAACTTGGCCAGCGCTGGGCGGCCAAGGATCCCATTATATGGCAACGGAATCTTGGCGACGTCGAACACAATCTTCTCAGTTCTGAAGTTCAAGTCGCTACCAAATGTCACCGGCAGCGTGATCTTCCCCTTGGGCTGGCTCCTTCCTGGATTGACCTCTTGAAACGAGCCCGTTTCCTCGAGATATCCATCAGAAATTTGCAATCTCTTGATTACCTCGGGTGAGATTAGATTCAAACCGGCCCCTCCGTCAACTAACATCTTCGTTACCTTGAGGTTGCGAATCGTTGGTGAGACCAACAATGGCAAACACCCAACCGCAGTTACACGATCGGGGTGATCCTCAGCGTCGAAAATGATAGGCGTGCTGGACCATTTCAAAGGCTTCCGTGCGCCGACAGATGGCTCAGTCGCATTAACCTCACGCGCCCACTGCTTAAGTTGGCGGTGGGAAGAATGCAACGAGGCACCTCCGTCAACGCACATGGCGTCCGTAGCTTTCTGGAACTCTTGCTCACTGGATTCATAGTCCTCGTCCATGTCATCATCACCCCCCTCTTGCTTGTCGCGGCCTCGAGCGGGCCGGTCCTTCTGTTGCTTGGCCTTGCCGCGGCGACCTCCTCGGCCACCACGCTTCTTGCCGGACCCCTCCGCGCCATCATGGGCCTTCTCCTTGTCTCGCCTCTTGTACTCGGCTTTTTGCTTCTCGACAAGCTGCTCAACTTACCGGCAATTTTGGAGGTCATGGCCCTTGGTGCGGTGGATCTTGCAGTATTGCTTGCCAGAACCGTCTGGCTTGTCGGCAGCCGCCAAGGCTTGGCAGGAGGTGCACCCAGCAACATCCTTGCCGGGGTCATCAACCTTGGCCTTCTTGGCGGCACCGGGGTTGTCGGATCCCTCAACGGCAAGCACGGCCTTGCCCTTGCGCTTCCTGTTGCGCCGCCGGGCCTTCTTTGCTGGGACGGCGGTGTCCTCATCACCAGAGTCGACTCCCGCACCAGCATCTTCGCCGGGGAGTCTTCTCCCTTCTTCAGCTCGAGCACACTTATCTGCCAGAGCATAAAGCTCGGCAACATCCCTGATCTTGTTCATCGCCAGCTCTTCCCGCATCCTGCGGTTGCGCACGTTCTGATGGAACGCGCTGATAACAGCGGTAGGATGAACGTCTGGAATGTTGTGATGTATACGGCTGAACCTCTGAATGTACTTGCGCAAAGTTTCGCCTTCCTTCTGGGGGATGAGATGTAGGTCGTTTTCCTGGCCAGGAGCTTGATGGCCTCCGGTGAAGGCGCCAACAAACTCGTGGCATAGATCTGCCCAGGAAGAAATGGATCCTTCCGGCAAATGCATCAACCACGACCTAACGTTGGGCTTGAGCACCAACGGGAAGTAGTTGGCGAGTATCTTGTCGTCGCGAGCCCCGGCAGCCTGCACCGCAATGGTGTAGATGCTCAGGAACTCCGACGGATGGGTCTTGCCGTCGTATTTCTCCGGGACCTCCGGCTTGAACGTACGGGAATTGGGCCACTGGACTCACCGCAGCTCACGGGTAAACGCTGGACAACCCACCTCGTAAGGTAGATCGACAGTGTACCCCGGCGCATGCTTATCTACAGTGGGTCCCGCGCGCTTATCAGATTGATGGCACGCTTCCTGACGCCGTTCGATGGTAGTTCGAGCGTCTTCCTTGCCTCGCTCCCGAAGAACTTGACGTTGATCGCAGCGAGTTCGCGGATCGGACGACGCCGTGGAATCGTCATCACGAGTGTCGACCCGTCGAGTCAGCGTCCGCTGCTATCGCTGTGGGGGAGAGTACACCGTAGTCGTACCGCCCACAGTCTTCTCACCGCCGACGCGTGCCGGCTCGATGGACTGCCGCCGCGAGGGTTCCGCCTGCTCCGACTTATCTTCGTTGGCGAGGCCGACGAGGCTCTGAATGGCAGCTCTCCATTCGTCGAGCTTGTCCGCAGCAGGAGGAAAGTTCAGAAGTAGCTGCGCATGTGCCAGCGCTTCTGCTCATGTAGGCGGCGGCGACAGGTGCGAGGAACGTGATGTGCTCTGACTCCCAACTATGTTGGAAGGAGCTACATCACGGTCCCGCGACCGTACACCACTTCCGCCAGCATGCGGACATGCATGCTGGCCTCGCACATCCCGAGGTTGATGCTCAGGAGACTTTCCATGGGGACGTCCGGGCCCACCAGCATCACGGCGACTTTCATCGCGCGCGCCCTGAGAAGGTCGCGGCATGTGCGCCGGTGTGGGTGTCTTGGAAGGCGCCCTTCCATCTCTGGAGTTCGCTGCACTGCCTGCTGGCAGCACAGCTCCATCCTTAGATCCAGCGGCGCGAACGACGTCGCTCGCCTGGCTACGATCACCAGAGCGTCGTGGAAGCTCTGGATCTCTACTTCCTCCTCCACCTGCGTCGACGTCGTCACCCGTACGTGTAAGCACAGGCGCGGCGGACGTGGATGGACCAACCGCCGTGAAACCCTTCCTCTTGGGGGCCATGGCGACGAAGATGATGAAGAACTGGCGCGCTAATCACCAGATCAGGTCCGCACAACCTCTTCCCCCTACCTGGCGCGCCAAAGATGTCGGAGAAACGACACCTATGGGATCACGAGGATCCCTTTACGGTTCGGCAAGGGGGAAGGTTTGTACAGAGAGCAGAACTGACGATCAACACGCGGGGATTTACCCAGGTTCGGGCCGCAAAGATGCGTAAAACCCTACTCCTGCTTGGTTGTATTTGGTGTGTTCTTGCTCAGTTCTAGGAGCGCTACAGTAGCAGCTACACATACAGAATGAGCTCCAGAAGATCCGATCCCCCTGTAGCTACGCCTTGGGCCTCCTTTTATACGTTCGAAGGGGTCACCAACAGTGGCGTACAGTGCATACATGAGGTGTAAAAGTGGCTACAGTGCTATCATACCTAACACTGACGGTTTAGGACAAGAGCATTAAATGCTCCGTTGAGGTGTCCCTTAGCGTCTTGGGGCTGGGAAAAGGGGCCGTCCCATCGCACCGCTTAAGCCCATCCGCAGCTAGCGCCTGACACGTACCCAGGAGAACAACAGCTAAACGACAAGCTGGTCGCTGCGCTGGAGCGGTGCCAGGGCAGCGAGGGCTTGCCGGGGGCGAGCCTTGTCGGGGCTGCGAGCCATCCCGGCAAGGTCTTGTCGGGGCCCCAGCCACCAGTCTTCAATCTTCTTGATTATCGCCTTGTCTTGGATGCCTTCTTGACTTTATGAACTTGCATTTGGTTGACTCCCGGCAGGCCTTGCCGCAGGTGTGGCTACAACTGCCCGTGCACAAGTACGGGGTACTAAAGCACCCAATCCTTAGTGCACCGACACTTGTGTAAGTCACTGAGCCTAGATGATTATGATAGTTACAATGTCAATTTAACATGTGCTTGTTATTGTTATCTACGAAGACACTTCACATTTTGAAGACGCCTAAAGGTTCAATCCATGTCTCTTTTTGTTGATAAACGGCATTTTTATTGACACAAAATGTAGCATCAAACGGATACAAAGCATGATGAGCAACGCCCGGACTCTACATAACTAAGATGGATACAGCCAAACAAAAACAAGCTGAAAGAAGATAAAAAAAGGTGACATATCAGCAACAGTAGGATCATATAGAACCGACACTATGCCTATGTCGAAGGAGGTGGTGCACCAATCCAGAGATTATGCTGCCACCCATGTTGGGTGAAGACCTCCCTGGCCACCCGCTCCAACCGCATATACACCGCCTTGAACAATGGTTGATACTCCGTTCGGTGTAGCGTAGACCACGTACGAAGCGAGTGCGTACAGCGGAAGGAGAGGTGTTTTTGCCCTCGAAAACCAAGTCATTTCTACATAGCTAGAGTTCCCATAATAAGGCATATGCTCCCATCCGAATTAGCGTTTTGAACCTATTTGAAATTCCGTCCAACCAAATGACCAAATATATTGGCAACACTTGTGGCTGGATACAAATTGGACGCTATTTGGATGACTGACCACGTAGAACACGCAAACTTGCATTGGAAAAAGAGGTGTTTGATTGTCTCCTCATGAGTACAAAAACTACACTTCTTACTTCCGTGCCAATTGCGACGGGCAAGATTGTCTTTGGTTAGCACAACTCACCTTCGAAGATACCACATGAAGATTTTAACTTTTAGTGGAATCTTCGACGTCCGAATTTTCTTGTTATTATCCATTGGGACCTCTGAATGCGTGAGCGCACGGTACATAGATTCGACTATGAAGGACCCAGATGTAGTGAGGTTCCAGCAAACCTCGTCCCATCCTTGTGTCAGGTTAATCGACTCCAATCGAGATAACAGATTTTGCCATGACATAAGACGGGGGCCAATCAAATCCCGCCTGAAAGAAACATTCGGGGGGAATGAACTAAGCACCTGTGCTAGAGCTGGATATTGTTCTCGGAGGCTGGCATTGCCTAGCCAGTTCTCCTCCCAGAAACGAATCTCCGACCCATCTTTTATCGAGAAGGATCCAAAGCGAAAAAGGTGTTTCTTCGCCACCATTAGACCAGTCCAAAAGTGTGGTTCACCAGGTTTCCAATAGGTACGTGACACAACTTTTTGGCCTGGATACTTGTTGCGCAACAGGGTTTGCCAAACGTTATCCTCAGTGAGTAGTTTAAACAACCATTTACTAAGTAAGGCATCCTTGACCTGAAGGTTATGAATGCCAAGTCCACCTCGGTCTTTCGGCCTACAAACCACGCTCCATTTGGCTAGCCTGTATTTTTTCTTTTCACTGTCCCCTTGCCAAAAGAATCTGGATCTAGAATAACCCAGCCTCTGCAAGGTCCCTTTTGGGAGTTGGAAAAAAGAGAGCATATAGAGAACCATATTTGTGAGGACCGAGTTGAGTAAGACCAGTCAACAGAGAGCAACTTGCCTTTTCAACTGCTCAACCGTTTCTCTAAGCACTCCTCTACATGTTTCCACTTTGCATTAGTGCCCATAATGAATCGGAATTTCCAAATATTTAATTGGGAATTGGCCCTGCGCACAACCAAATAGGTTGCCATACTCAGTCGTTGCCTCGCTGGCCTCTCCAAAGCAAAACAATTCACTTTTATGAAAGTTAATTTTAAGGCCTGACATCTACTCAAACGCTGAAAGCAACAATTTCAAGTTTTGAGCCTTATCCAGGTCATGTACCATAAAAAGAATTGTATCATTGGCATCATTGTTTATAAGGCGGTAAGGCGACCTAAGGCGAGCACCACTCGCTCTAGCGCCTAGGCGATGCCTAATCGCCCAAGGCGGATGCCTAAGCGCCTAAGGCGGGCATATTTGTAAGGCGCTGCCAGGGCGCCTTATCACCTAAGCGTCTAAGGCAGGACGCCTTAAAGACAATGATTGGCATATTACAGAATAGAGAGGCCACCATCCACAAGGTGGGGCACTATTGCAATTTGACCGTCCTGCTTAGCGCAATCAATCAGAATAAACAACATGTCAACAACGATATTAAATAACATTGGAGACATTGTGTCACCCTGTCGTAGTCCTTTTTTTGTCCGGAAGCAATGGCTTATGTCATCGTTGACTTTAACAGCCACACTACCTTCGGTGACAAAATTTTGGATCCATTGGCGCCATTTATCGAAGAATCCTTTCATTCTTAGGGCATGTTGAAGGAACAACCATTTGACCTTGTCATAGGCATTTTCGAAGTCAATCTTGAACACTACTCCACTCATGTTTTTATGGTGCATCTCATGAACGGTCTCATGTAGGATTACTACTCCATCGAGTATATTTCTACCTTGCATGAAAGCCGTTTGAGATGTCCGGACGACATGGTCAGCAACCGTGTTGGGCCTATTAGTAGCCACTTTGGTGAAAATCTTGA
Organism: Elymus sibiricus; assembly: GCA_039707655.1. Classification (NCBI taxonomy): domain Eukaryota; kingdom Viridiplantae; phylum Streptophyta; class Magnoliopsida; order Poales; family Poaceae; genus Elymus; species Elymus sibiricus. Next base: position 85,174,854 of record CM077665.1, read on the forward strand.
AGCTGACATTAAGGAGACATATGGGTCCGTATTGTTGGATCCGCTCAGCCTCCTTAATTTTTGGCAACAAAAAGATCTCGCCAAAATTAAGCATGAATAAATCAAGTTGGCCAGCATGAAGACAATTGAACAACTTCAATAGGTTAGTCTTTGATGATATCCTATAAAATCTGATAGAATTCCGCGGGGAAGCCATCAGGGCCTGGAGCTTTGTTATGTTCCATTTGAAACACCACCGCTCTCACCTCCTCAGAGAAAGGTGTCGTGAGGATATCGTTCTCTTTTGTTGTGACTTGTGGAATATCATCTGTTCGGGTCTCATCAAAGGTGAAGTTCCCTTCATCAGGTGCCCCAAACAAAGATTTGTAGTATTTGGAGATATAACTTTTGAGCTCTGCCTGACCGTCGATCCGCCCCTCATCTTGTTGGAGACTAAATATGCACTTCTTCCTATGCTGACCATTGGCGACAAGTTGGAAGTATCGTGTATTGCTGTCACCCTTCAAGATGAAGTCGGCTTTGGATCTTTAGTAATATTTGATTTCCTCTTCTTGCAAAAGACGTGCAATTCTCTCATTGGATTGATTTTTCAATTCAATCTCATGTTGTGACAAGATGCGAGTCTCTGTGATTTTATCGAGGTCATCAATAATGGTGGCGAGGCGTTGCTTTTCTTTTTTGTATATTCCATTGTTGTGTTTCGCCCATCCAGATAGGTATTGCCTTGTGGCCCTTATTTTAAAGTTTCATCTCTGAATAGGTGTGCGACCAATTGCGGGCCTCTCTCATACATTCTTGATTATGTTTGCACCATCCCAATTCAAACTTGAAAGGGCGGCAAGCAGATGGGTTAGTACAATTAGAATCAAGAATGATAGGTGCATGATCCGATAGCACCTCGGTAGGCTCTAGGGCCCTCACAGTTACCAGACGAATTTTTAGCTCCCATTTGGTATCCATGAGTACCCTATCAAGCTTTTCATATGTTGGCACAGAACAGTTATTGGCCCAAGTGAATTGTCGCCCAGGCAAACTGGCTTCCTGAAGATTCAAACTGTCAATCACAACATTGAATAGGAAAGGCCAATGAGTGGCAAAGCGGTCATTATTTTTCTCTTCCGTATACCTAATGATATTAAAGTCCCCTCCAATAAGCATTGGATGCAGGTTATCCTTAGCCAGGTTCATCATTTCCTGAAGGAAAGCGGATTTATGCTCATCTTGGGCAGCCCCATTGACTGCGACCGGGCTCCATGTAAAATTCCCGAAGGAAAGCGGATTTATGTTCAATCAATGTCTAACTATTCAGTGTCCTAATCTAACTGTTTAAGCTACAGCTAGACTAGAGCCTCAGTATCTGAAACAAAGGGCAGATTCGCGTGGCACTACAGCTGCATGCTATTATAGCAGTTGTTTTGCACTGTTTGTCCTCAAAATTCAGTCAGGATTAATTTATGCTCGCAATTGCTATTATCATCCAGTTACAGTAGCAACTGCGCCTTATTCAAATGTCCAGTCAGTCAGTATAGCTAGTGACTAGAGATAATTTTTTGGGCATTAGTAGAAAATTTGAGCTTCACGCAAAATGATAACTAAATAGCATGTATGTAGTTTTGTGGTCTTCCAGCAACTTGGAATCACACACACGCGCGTGTGTGTGTGTGTGTGCGTGTGCGTGCGTGCGTGTGTGTGCGTATCTCGTAGCTCCTTATTAAAATTAACTCAATGGAAGGTGACCGCCGCAGATTAGTTACCAACAAAAAACACTGTTTTGGAGTTGAACTGCTTATGTTTTAGTTAGATGAACCGTGTGCACATCCAAAGGTATTTAAAATTCCAAAGTTATCTATTTTTAATTCATAAAAAATCAGTATCTTATTCCATGTATCTTTCGTAAAATTCTGTCAAAAATCTTATATTTGATTTCATAAAAATGAACGGTTTCTCCTTGTCTCGATGTGGATTATCGGAAATGTTGGCGGGGTCAATGAAAATGTTGTTACTGTGTTATGTCAACTACCTTGTAACAAAATCTGCATGTGATTGGTCTATTGTAGGCAATGCGTTTTCAGCCTAGTTCAGAAGATCTTGCAACCCTCCTAGCAAATAGGAGTTTCTGTATGTTGCATGCGGGAATAGGAAAAGATGCTCTCTCCGATGCTGCTAGGTGCACAATGCTACGACCTGTTTGGCCCAAAGGTTACTATCTACTAGGAGAAGCCTTTATGTTGCTAGAGGTAAAAAGAACAAATTTGTTACGGCCATTCTTTCGTGACCATGATCAAATTAATCATCTTCTGGTGTCTACTTACAGGACTATGGAAAAGCAGCTCAGACGTTTGCAGCTGGCTTGAAACTGGACCCTACAGATGCCGATATTGCAAATGCTTTAAGGTAATTGTTTGTTCTATGTCTTCATGTTGCGAGGGATCTTGTGCAGTCCCACCTGCTTGATTGGTCCCGTAAAAGGATGAACTATTTCTTATATACTCCATCTGTTTCTAAATAATCCTTTTTAGAGATTTTAATATGGACTACATACAAATGTATATAGACATATTTGGAGTGTAGATTCACTCATTTTGCTTCGTATGTAGTCCGTATTGAACTCTCTAAAAAGGCTTATATTTAGAAACGGAGATATTAGATCGAAAAAGCCCTTCTGGAATGCCAGCTGTTTTTGTGTCTTGAAGGTCTAAACTCGAGCATCGCATGGATCTAATGATTTAAGGTCTATTAAGAGTTTAGAGCTAGAACTGTAGCTCTGGTCCTGGTGCCCTGTGGGTGCCTGCGTTCAGATCAATCTCTGCAAAAAGGAGCCATATAGAAGTCTCACCCGCCCATTGCTTACCCCAAAAATATTTTTCGTCGCAGGGAAGCCCGAGCGGCGGCGAGGAATCCTCCTCGCACCGGGAATCAGGGGCGCCTTAACCCATTTGGAATCAGACGTTCCTGGAGAGACTGAGGCTCTGTTTCGTTGCCATCTCCAGTCGAGGGTATGCTTGCCTGTTATTCTCTTTTCCTATGTCCAGTCCAGTGTATGCATATATGCCTGTTATTCTCTGGAGAGATTGAGACTCTGTTTCGTTGCTTAAGACTCTGTTTAGTGTTGAACCGCCCAAGAGCACCGATCTCGTATGCTATGTTGTAGACCTCATGGGGCACCGACGGTGTAAACATGGCTATATGTACATTGTGGTTATATATCGTCTCTGTGAACCATTGTGGTTATATATCGTGTGCGTGAACCCCTGTGAAATGCGCTTGTCTTCCATTCGTAGAAAGGAAATGAAGAAGTCTTCACCCACATTAGTCAAGGTGAAGCTTAAGTAGTGTACAGTACTGTTTAGAAAAAAGGATAGCAGGCAAAAGAAAAGTATTCTAGGAAGGGGGTCGTATTGAATCGAAGAGATATTGTGATATTTGATAAGAAAAAGGGGGGAATAATCTGTGCGGATAGGGGGATTTTGTATGGCGTTGGGCATGCTGTAGAAGTCAGCTGGGAGGTTTGCTGGTGGGTGGACACATTAGAATCCTGCTGAGGATGAAAGACACTGCTTGCTGAGGACACAGAGAGCACATCTCTTTTTTTAGGGGAATTTGGCACATCTCTTGCCATCACCTTTTCCTGGGTGGTGAGTTTAACTAGAAACCGCACAGATATTTTGGGAAAAAAGTGGCGAAGAAATTAATGAAAGAAAAACAACATAGACTGCAGTCCACCACCCACTGGACAAATCGTCATTCATGCAAACGAATAAGATCATGTGTAGACACACGAAAGAAGAACGAGTCATGTGCACAGTAGTAATACTTACCAACACATAAATGATAATTACAAAGTAGTAATACTCATCATGGGTGCATGGAACAACAGAAACTAAAAGGAATGATGTAATACAGAAGGAATACAAAAAGATGCATCATCACTATCTCGCTAGCCGGATACTATGCCACTTATTCTGGAAATAGCACATCGTGGCTCCGGACGACGGGGTCGATCTCCTCCTTCAGCTGTCATATGTGAGTACCACATCAATTGTCAGTCATCGGCGGCTTGCCCTTCGGAGGCGGCTCCGGCTTCGGCTCGGGCTCCGGCTTGGGCTCCGGCTTAGGCATAGGTTCAGGCTTGGGTTCTGGTTTTGGCATCGGGTAAGGCTTGGGCTCTGGCTTTGGCATCGGCTCGGGCTTTGGTTCCGGCTTTGGCATCGGCTCTGGCTTTGGTTCTGGTTTTGGCATCGGCTCGGGCTTGGGCTCTGGCTTCGGTTCGGGTTTTGGCATCGGCTCGGGTTTGGGCTCTGGCTTCGGTTTGGGTTTTGGCATCGGCTCGGGCTTGGGCTCTGGCTTCGGTTCGGGTTTTGGCATCGGCTTAGGCTCAGGCTTCATCGGCTCGGGCTTGGGCTCTGGCTTTGGTTCGGGTTTTGGCATCGGCTCGGGCTTGGGCTCTGGCTTAGGCTCAGGTTTGGGCATGGGGTAAGGCTTGGGCTCTGGCTTCGGTTCGGGTTTTGGCATCGGCTCGGGCTTAGGCTCTGGCTTCGGTTCGGGTTTTGGCATCGGCTCTGGCTTGGGCTCCGGCTTTGGTTCGGGTTTCGGCATCGGCTCTGGCTTGGGCTCTGGCTTCGGTTCGGGTTTCGGCATAGGCTCAGGCTTGGGCTCTGGCTTTGGTTCGGGTTTCGGCATCGGCTTAGGCTCAGGCTTCATCGGCTCGGGTTTGGGCTCTGGCTTTGGTTCAGGTTTTGGCATGGGCTCAGGCTTGGGCTCTGGCTTCGGTTCTGGTTTAGGCATCGGCTCAGGCTTGGGCTCAGGCTTAGGCTCAGGTTTGGGCATCGGGTAAGGCTTGGGCTCAGGCTTTGGCATCGGCTCCGGCTTCGGTTCCGGTTTGGGCTCTGGCTTTGGCATGGGTTCAGGTTTAGGCATAGGCTCTGGTTTGGGCTTTGGCATGGGTTCAGGTTTAGGCATAGGCTTAGGCTCCGGCTTCGGCATGGGTTCAGGTTTGGGCATGGGCTGCGGCTTGGGCTCCGGTTCGGGGAGCTTCTCGGCGAGGCCCCGGCCAGCGGCGGCCGCCTGGCTGAAGCCGGAAGCCGCGACCAGACCGACGAGGAGCACGGCAAGGAGGCTGTGCCTCGCCATTGCTGCCACCCGCTCCTTCTTCTCGCAGCTCTCGCTGCACTCGTGCTTCACCTCTCAACGGACGATGGATGGATAAAGTGGATGTGGTGTGGCTCCTCTGTCCTCTGGATGGTGCTGTGGAGAACCGGAGATGGCATATGGCCCGGCTTTATAGGGCGGAGCAGCCAACCAGGCCCTGACGCGTGTGCCACACTCCCAGTGCCGGTGGGTCTGCTTGCGGATCAGGTTACCTCAGCTTTTCATCTGCCGTCTGCACCTTCCTCCCGCCTGGGCTGCAAGGTGGTAATGAGAAGGGACTGGGGGCAGTAAATCCGTGTTGTGGACGCCGCCGGACGCCGGACGGCGGGTGGCTGGTGGCCGGTCGCCGTCGCGGCTTGAAACCCATGTCGGATCTTTCTCCGTTGCGCGTAGCATCCGACGACGCCTGACGGGTGCGGGTCAAGTCCCACGACTGTTCTAGGCAGCCGCTAGCCGAGGCCGACGGCGACGTGGCATCGCAAGTTAAACCCCGGCTTGACGGCATCAAACTCAACTGCGCCGTACCATTTCACGTAGAGCTTTTACTGCGGTCTGCAGCCGGAGCACGGAGAGAACGTACGTACGTACGAAAAAGTAAGCACGAGTTGTGGTCGCCAGGCAGACACGAACCCGTGCGTGCGTGCGTGCGTGCGTGCGTGCGTCCGTGTCGAGCCCGTTGCGTTGCGTGCTCGATCGATCGCTTGCTGCTGTTTGTTTCACTGTTGATGCGTCGTGTCCGGTAGATCCACCCGTCGGCGATTCTGTGTACGGCGAGCTGCGGCGGTGTGCCACCGACGGCAATCGCACCTACTGACCCACTGTATATATCGGGCCATCGGCAGCTTTGATATTGTTCACGGATGGACCTGCAGACCGATCGACCTTGCTTGGTGTGGTTTGCGGTGTTAATTAGTTGATTGATTGACTTTTTTTTGCCGGAGACACTTACAATCTATTTATAATTTGTCACGGCAGTACAAAATAACGTTAGAGGTAATAAAAATTACAACCGGCTCCATTGATCACCTAGCAACGAGTGCAAGCACGGCAGCGAGCCGAGGGCGTGCCGCCGTCATTGCTCCTCCATCATATGAGCCGCACGGAATCTTATTGTAGTAGACAATCGAAAAGTCGCCGTGCTAAGGTCCCACAAGACCAACGCACCAGAGCAACAACCATCGCCGATGAAAAGAGTGGTAGATCGAAAGGATCAAACTTATAAACATCCAACTGAGATGAACGAAGACCAAATCCAAATAGATTCATCGAAGTCCAGCACCGACCGAATCCCACGAGACTCGACGGAGACACCTCCACGCGTCCTCCGAACCATCGGTACGGGGATAAAACGTAAGAAAAACAATTTCTATTGAGCGGCATCGCCGCTGTCATAGAGCCCCAACCAAGACACATAACCTAATAAAAATGAGAGCGGGGTAGTTGATCCATTGACTGGTTAAAAGTCACGCACGCGGACAGGTAGGCAGGCAGGCAGGCGAAAATGGTTTTGTTGCACTTTTGCCTTGAACAAGCGTTATCACGTACGTGCTTTTCTTGCTGCATTTTTTTCTCGTTGTGGGGTTTGCTGCATTGACCAACATTGCAGCTGAAATGTAACATGGTAGTACTACCAATCGAGGTTTATTGATTAACAAATGGAGCAACCTTCGGACATAGTATACCAAATTAAATCAGTGAAGCATCCTGCCTACCTAGTAGTAAGATCATTTCGCGCCCTATACTACTAGTCGCGTGGAGCTCACACAAATTAAGAACGCGCAAAAGTAAAGCTCAAGCTGTGGTGGTTAGAGACACCGTAACCCGGCCCGTCCGTTGCGTGCTTGCTTCATGTTGTTTGACCGTCCGTGCATATCTGGGTGCCCCATCGGGGAGAGTCGTACCATAGCTATCGAACCATCGGCAACGTTGAAAATTGTTCATCGAGATCGACTGACCGACCGACCGACCTTGCTTGCTCTTGTTTCCGGTATTAATTGATTGACTGGTTGGTCACGCAGCCAGGTAGGCAGGCACAGCAAATCTTCGCGTTGATATTCGAAGCACATTTCTCACGAGATGTTTGCGTGAGTACCGATCAAGTCAAGGACGCCTACGTGTTCTTTCTTCCTGCTCCTGCAGCGTGTTTCCTGTGTGGGGTTGCTGCATTGATTAGCAACATTGCGGCTCAAGTTGCGTAACATTGTCATGAAGTTTTACCGATCAACAAACGAAGCAACCTTCCACACCAAAACTAAACAAAACGAAGTAACAACCTACCTTACCTACTGTAGATCGTTACAAATCTTCACCACATGCGATGATAAAACGAAGTAGCAACCGTATTCTAGTTCTATGTGGTCGGCCTACCTTTAGTAGAAATCCACCAAAAGATCGACCGAGTACACAAAAGTTAGTGCAACCCTTTTTTGAACACGCGTCAGTGCAATCCTACTACAAAGTAGAGAAAAAGCATGGGCGGCCGGTAGAAAGTGACCCACGCGTCGCGGTCTCCGTCGCCCGATTTCAACCGGCGGATCTCACGAAGGTGCCGATCGGGTCCGATGTCGATCGATCGCGGTCGCGGGCATCGAATCGCTGCCTAGCTTTTTGACTGTAGCACGTACCTAGATAATTAATCGAGGGCATCGATGCCCCGGGCTCCACACCAATCGCCTCACTTCAACTCACGGCGGAAACCAGAGGTCTCCAAAGGTCTCCCTCCCGAAAGGAACCGGGCGGAAAGATCTTTCAAAAGATCTGTGTGAGCGTGATCTGTGCTGCGAGAAGTTACCATCCCATCATGTTTGTTGAAAAATGGAGAAACGTTTGTGAAATGCCATCTCGTTGTCATTGTGTAGTGTTCAAGTTTGCATTGTCAGGTAGGCGGTGTTTGTTTTTGTAACTTTTTTTTTTTTTGCGAGAAAACTTTCGATCTATTCGTCTTCAATCATAACAGTACAACGAACACCAGAAATAATAAAAATTACATCCAGATTCGTAGACCACCTAGCGACGACTATAAGTACTGAAGCGAGCCGAAGGCGCGCCGCCGTCATCGCCCCTCCATCGCCGGAGTCGGGTACAACTTGTTGTAGTAGACAGTCGGGAAGTCGTCGTGCTAAGGCCCCATAGGACCAGCGCACCAGAACAGCAACCGCCGCCGATGAAGAATAACGTAGATCGGAAGGATCCAACCCAAAGACACACGAACGTAGAAGAACAACGACGAGATCCGAGCAAATCCACCAAAGATAGATCCGCCGGAGACACACCTCCACACGCCCACCAACGATGCTATACGCACCGCCGGAACGGGGGCTAGGCGGGGAGACCTTTATTCCATCTTCAGGGAGCCGCTGTCGTCTCGTCTTCCTGAGCAGGACACAAACCCTAACAAAACGGAAAGGAACGACTAAAATCGGAGCCCTCCCGCCGGCCCTTGGCAGGATCCACCGCGCCCCCATGGCCCTAGGGCCACCGGAGACGAGGCGAACCTGCGGCAGCGCCGGCGAGAGGCAGGAACCCTAGCTTATCTTCACCGGTTTGGTTGTCTCTAAATTTAGATTTCTTTTTCTTTTCGTTAATTTATGAAGGGAGATATTGGACCGCTACGACCGGTTTATAAGTTTTTTTTAACACTGTACAGACGCAGACGCTCATATCCTCACCCCTATGAACGCATGCACTCACATCCTATCCTTATGAACACCGCCAAGAGACTATGCCGACACATCATCTTGAGATTGATTAAGTCGTTACAGGCGACTTTGTAGTCGACTCCTCCCACTGAACACACAACGACGGAAGGGTTGAAATAAATTCAGAAAATGCGAGCACCTGGGTAAGTCTAAGACTTGAATTCTGATGGACCGAGGATAACACTGTCTTCCTAGCCATCCAACCACATGTTGGTTCGCCGGTTTATAATTTTCTACCGTTAGGAAATAGCTTAGGGGTTCCATGACCAATGATAAGGGAAAATTATGCGGTATGTTTTATTTTATTTTATTTGTCATTTAGGTACGATGATAACATTGTGTGCTCAATTAGCTCCTAAAGGACTAACTGAAGCGACAACTTCATTTGTAAAATTAACATATAATCTTGCACCTGGCAGAAAGTGTCATGTTGAAGTAGAGCTCATATGCTTCTGCTATGAACAATCAGATCCAAATAATTCAAATAAAATCGAATTTTCGTCAACACATGACGTAACAGAACGGCATCCATGGTTGCGTGAAAAAAACAAATTGATACTCCAAAAATGCTTTTAAAAAAACTGTCTTTTTAGCATTTTTTTTCCTAGAGCAGTAAGAATGTTTCTTCCTCACGGAACTTTGCACATATGTGAAACACTCAACACTGTTATTCAGCAACTAAAAAATGTTATTCATGTTTTTTGCACCGGTGCTTACATTTTCTCTCCCTTTGTTTTACTGTTTATCCGGGTGCATGTGCACCAACAACAGCTTCATGTCCGCATGTAGCATAATTTTCTCAAATAAATTATGAATGATATTCTATTGAAAAGCCATTGCCATGTTTTTTTTACAAAAAAACTCAGATCTATTAAAAAAAGTTCACCAAAAGTACAAAGTACCCCAAACTTAATACAAATTACACCGAGGTTCCTGGACCACCAAACGACCATTGTCGCCACCAAAACGAGACGCCGATGTGCCATTGTCGCCTCTCCGATAATGGAGCCGGTCTGGCCTTGTCGATGACAGTCGAAAAGTCTTTTGTGCATGTGCCCCTATGGACCAGCACCATAGAGTCGCGGTCGTCAATGAACCCTTGAAACGATCTAAAGAACCTTACACTAAATCTCATCATTACGTACGCACAGCGAGAAACCCTAAACTCGCTTCTTTGAGGAGCTGGCAGGAATCTATGCCGGAGCTCCATCTAATCCATCCCGATGGATGAATTTGAGGAGGATCGGAGCCTTAAAAACTGACTCGGAGAAAAAGCACTCCATCCGTCCAAGCACTAAAACCCTAACCTATCTACTACCAAGGGCCAAGGCACCAGGATTACCCTCCCTGCCACCGGCTGCCAAAGCGGGAGGCAGAGGGAAAGTGAATCCACGAGCTTGCCTGCGGAGATCCAGGAGAGGAAGGCTTTGCCGTGGTCGCGTTGCGAGAGAAGGTAATTGTCATGTTACTAAGTTCACTTAATATTTTATGTCATATTGAAATATTGAAAATTTTGTTTGCGGTTTTAAATCAAAATTAACAAAAAAAAGATCCTAAATAATAATAAAAAAATAGTGGGTTTACACTGAGATAGGTTCAAACAGAAAATAAACAAAAACTGATTGTAGATACCAATAAATCATATAATTATTGTTTTACATTGGAATAATCTCTAACATAAAATACACACAAAAAAACGACACACGCATGCGCATGCATGTGCTAGCAACACCAAGACAGGAACAAATGATGGTCGTTGTTTGTCCGGTGGCCTCGCCCGGTCCATGTCCGCGCCCACCCACGCACCCCAGCCAAAAGCAGACTATAGTAGGAGAGGCTCGTGACACACGGCGGGACCCTGCTCATGTTCCTCAGTGGGCGAGAGATTTTGTTCCATCTCAGTCGACTGTTGTCAGCTTGCGTGTAGCGTCGATTTCAGCACCCCGAACTACCGCTAGCTGCCGCCTGCTTCGGTGTTCTCGTGGGTCAGCACGGTTTTGGACTTGGACCAGATGAGTTGCGTGCTTTCAGAAGAGATCTCCACGTTGGGCAGCCCATTAGTTGATTTGCACACGCGACCATCATCTTCTTCTACCCGGCCTCTCCATTGTTACGATGAACACAACCATCTATATTGAACAGAAAAAACAGCTCAATCTTTACTCTTAAAGGGGGAGTTGGTAGCTTCTTTTTTGGGTTTTTTCGTCTCCCCTCCCACCTTCGTCTGGTTTTTTTTCGTCCGGTTTTCTTTCGTCCCTAGTCCCATCATCATATATTTAGTAATGTATTTATGTGAAAGAGTCAATCATCTAATGAATCTTTAAAGACCAAATCTAATGAATCAATCAATCTAATTAATTAATTAACCTTATCATAAATGGCTCAATCACATTAATTAATATTTCCATACATCACCGAATTACATTAATTAACATTCCGTTTCAGGGTTTTTTCCGTCTCCGCTCCCACCTTAGGAGGAGGCGTTGGTAGCTTAGGTTCAAGGTTTTTTTCTGTCTCCCCTCTCACCTTCGTTTGGTTTTTCTCGTTCGGTTTTTCTCCGTCTCTCCTTCCATCATCATATATTTAGTAATCTTACTCATAAATGCTCGGTTGGTAGAATTGCATCCACGGTTTATTTTCGTCCGGTTTATTTTCGTCTAGTCTATTTTCGTCTCACGTCCCACCAATATCTCCTCACATTGGTTTTTTCACCATCCCATTAAAAACTTTACTAACATTTTTAAACTTTCCTAATGAGACACGTTACAAACGGGCAGACAACAATAGCACTTACCAAATAATGAAATCAATTTCACGCATGTTTCCTAAACCAACACTTTCCTAACATGAAAAAGATCTCCCATCAATGCAATTTGTTTTAGGAAACAAATAACATATTTTAAGCAAACAAAATCCTTTCCACTCTTTCCTTGTAAACCAACACTTTCCTAACATACAAATGATCTCTCATCAATTTATTTATTTTTGGAAATAAAATATCTCTACTCCTAAAGACTCACTTCATAGGTTGTAGTTGGTTTTCGTTCGTTCCTGCCCTCCTTCGATCCCCCCTTGTCCACCGATTTTTTTTACATACAAAAGAACGTGCCCCCATACAAAAACCCCTCCTCCCGTCAGGCCGTCATCCAAAGTACCCCAGCCAAAAGAACAGAGAAATAGCCATCCGCAACCATCCGAGCACCTAAATAAAAACAACACAACACCCGAGCGAATAAACTCTACGCATCGCCAGGCATCGCAAAATTCACGCATCGCCACTGTCGGCGTCGCCGTAATTCCCACGACGCCCCCCCCCCCATCGTACCCAACAAGGACGGATTCCACGGGTCAACGTGCAGCGCGCCGTCGGGGAAGGGGGCGTCGGAGCTTGTCGGGAGGCACGGAAGGACTATGGGAGTCCCGCCGGTGATCCGTGCCATGGGATCCGCAGTGCACGTGGCCAAGGAGATGGAGCTGCCAGCCTACCTCCACATCACCCCAGCACGTGTGGATTCTTGGGCTACCTCAACTTGGATCAGCTTTTTTGAGAAAGGATGCCTGCCATTCAAAGGTAAATGGTGCTCTTCAGTTTCGATGTTGTCTGATTTGGCTTGCAGTTTCTACAAATGATGTGAGGATTGGCTTTGGATAGTAGATGATCTGCTCCCGTGTCTAATTCCACATGTAGACAGATTTATGCGCTTCAAATGGTTTGTAATTTATAGAATTCACTATGGTACTTGTTCGTTCATGTATATGTGGCGGGATTCTGATGGAGAAGATGAAGTCAACTACTAAGCTGAAAACGATTTTACATCATGGTTGGAAACGTAAAAGGGGAATCTTCGAGTAAAGGCATGTTCTACTGCAAACGAACTTCCCGAGGGATCTCATTGAAATTCAAAGTATGTTTCTTTTTTTATTCCTAGATTTTGAGCATCTTGAAGGTTCATCCCTTGATTTTCACTACAACATCGTGTTTTATGTTACAACCCATTTGAAGAGGAATTTCAGAGATACCTTCCCGCTTATATGGAAATGTTGCACAAGTGAATTCCATGGATGTCTTTGATGAGGTAATATGTTTGTTGGACTTGTTCTTACTATTGACAATTATTCTCTTATTATAAATAATAATAATTATAATTAGTTTCATTATAGTATCTTGTTATTGTGAGGCTTTTGCAGTTTTTCAATTAAAAAAAGTTTTGCAAGTATGTGGAAGTTGTGTTTATGAATGCTAGGCCAACGCTGCACCATCATGGATGGACGGGACAGTTTGGAGGCGGCGACCGACACCTACACCCCAACCCCTCGCTGGCACCCGTGTTGAACGATGCCGCCGGCGTGCCAACGACTGACCTTGCATGGATGTCTCATCTTGGACCGATGCTGTAGGGGCAGCAACTCCACACCACCACAATATGGTAATGCAAATCCACCTCCCTTTTTTTGTTCTGAGTCAATGCTAATCATCTGACTAGAGTTGGTCAATGATAGAGGATTGGGTTTCTGGTTGCATTGTATATCTAAGTTATTTGTCTTGGTTTATTGGCAAAGAGAAACCAAGACCTTGTTGATTTGAGGCTAATATCTTGCTAATTTCAGTTATGGTATTGTGAAACCAAGACCTTGGAAAATACCGGTTTGTGTGCCTAATAAGTATTTGTGTGCAGTAAACCAAGATTTATGTTTTATACTTTTGACTTCTATACGTTACTGAATTAAAGATATACCAATGTTCAGGAGAAGATGCAGTGTTGCAAACAACTCATTATTCTCATAGTAGCTAGGAAATAATCTTATATTATGAGTTATTGTACTCTTCACGTGTAATGTTATTATTTTTTGGATAGTCGTAGTATTTATTTCTGCACATGTTTAATAAAATTCTTCAGGTTTGCATGGCGAGATTTCTTCAGCAAAGGAGAGATCTATCGGTGGTAGATTTTTGGCTTGCAATATCTATCTAATAGACTAATACCACTGAAGATAAATGTTCTTGCTCTGTGCTACTTGGATAATAGATCTGATGATGCTACTTGAAAATTGTACCTGGATACGCGACATTCTGATGGTTGCATATATTAGAGAGAAAAAATGGACAAGGTATTGTATTTTTTTCTTGCCATCTTAGTTTTAAATAATTACCCGGTACCTTAGTACCTATAGATAATTTTTTTGTATAGCAAAGACGATAGCTAGATCATAAAATTGGCTGATTTGCGTGCCTGATTTGAAAGTAAAATTCGTACTCATAGTGAGGCTTTTATCGCTCAATATGTCAGATGCTTACATTCTTGGGTGTTCATTGTATATCTTATTACAATGAGACATACTTCCCATTGTGTTATCCCGCTAATGAATGTATCCAATTTATAATGTAGTGGTTCATGGAAAATACACAGGAGCTCCTGGGTGCTCCACACCCCCGTACGAATATTAAACCTAAAAAATACCCATTTTTTTAAAAAAAACTAAAATTTGAGGATAGCGAACCAGAGTTCTCAATCTACTCCCGTGTCAAGTTTCGTGAAAAAATACCAGGAAACGTATCCGTGGCGAAGGAATTTCTGTTCGAAAAAAAAATCCATCCAAACAGTTTTTTTCTATACGTAGGAATTTTTTTTGTTGTTTGCCACAAATAGTTTTCCTGGTATTTTTCACGTAATTTCATACGGGAGTAGATTGGAAACCCATGTTTGATATCCCCAAATCCCAGATTTTTTTCAAATTTCTCGGTATTTTTTTGAGTTTAATGTTCGTATAGGGGTGTGGAGCACCCAAGTGCTATAAATCCGCTTCCCTAATTTCATGAACTAAGTAGGCGTTATAGAATTTTTCCTTTTCATTTTAATGGTGTATATGTACTCCTGCACAACATGCCTTCTTGCTTAATTACATCAACAGAACTGTTACACTAAAATTAAAAAGCTCTTATGTGACATTTACTTATGTGATAATTTTGCACATTTTATCACTAGATCAGCTGCTTAATCTGTTCACTAAACTGCACATCACTTAATTACATTATTTATTGCAGAGCTTTTACTTGGTGTATGTTAAATAACAGTTTGTTATAGTGATACTTGGTTGTTGAAGGGTAGTAGCGTTACTCGGTATGAGAAGTTTTCAAACAGCACTAAGGAAACCAATTCTCCTTTAGTTGTTCAGGATTTCTATTAATTCTATTGAACATACAATTTTCAGGCATTTACAATCAATTTGAATCACCAAAAAGCCTCCTCCATAAAAGGAGGGATGGGCATCGAGAGATTTACGAATGCCCCCGAGCACATTAGATTTTTTGAAAAGTAAAAGCAGTGGCAACCCAGTTGTTTGCACTGGTGTATACTAGACATCTCCCTCTTCTTGGCATCCCTGATGGCTCTTGCCATTTTCTTATAGTAGTTACTTCTATGTTTTTATCAATAACTACACTAGATGTTCTTCTACTTCTTCTACAGTCACATTCTTATGTTTAGGCTGTTATACTCTTACTTATTCCTTTTTAACACTGATCAGTTAAGAACATCAAATAAACCACGTCGGCGCATGTAGAATTTCGTCCAGTGTCTAAAAATAGTCATGTTATATACATGCAAGATGATGTTATAACCATATTCTAGAGAAGATCGTTGGAGGATGTCTGCAGCAGTATTGTGTTCACTATGCTCTCCACTAGCATGTCAGCATTACTTTTATCTTTCGAAGTTCCCAGGAATTAGAATTTAGATAGTGAAACTCCTTCAAATGTTGAGTTTTTGAAGATTTTAATATGTATCTGCAACTTACAAGATGTTGTGTACCTTGCAAGGGTTGATCAATACTATTCTTTGTTTGAGGGGTCTCTTCTATTAAAATTTAGTACAAATAAAGTTGTGGCCAACACCTTATGGTATGTTATATTTGATCAGACCGACAAGCATATCACATATTTCATTGTCAAATATGCTTCATTGTTTCCCCATAGTGTAAATAGAGACGGGCCAGCAAGTTGTGCAGAATATGGATGCCAGTTCGCTCCCTTATTGATAATGCAATTCATGAAGGGAAATATGTCCTATTGAGAGATGATATCAGTATTTCTAGCATTTTTATACAACATATATTTTCCAATTTCTTGAAGCTACTATTTAGAGAATTATGTTTCAATACAAATGTATTTTCAGAGAAAGCACGTTCAATCGCACGGGTGAAGTCGCTCAGGATGGACTAGAGCTGCATTTTGAATATTGTATAATTGAAGTACCATCACATTTTTGTGTGTGGAATGTACCCATGTGACAATATTGATAGAAGTCACAAAGAGTTTATCTTAATAATTGATTGCATAGTATGAGATATTGCCATAAATTTTCATCTCTCGCCAGACATTTGGTAGCCCTTTTCATTATCTTTATTAGGGATGGTCAACCGGAGTTGGACAAGACACTTGGTGCTATCGTGCAAGGTCAAGGCTAGGAAAGAAAACATGGAGGAGAAAGGATCGTGGAAGGAAGTGGAATACTGTCATTGTGGTGGGCGATAAGAGGGAGGTGAGAGGACGATAATGAGGAGATGCATTTATCTACCACTTGAGGAACATGAGATATCATCCCATGTGAATAGTCTATGACTCTCATGCCACATGAAATTTTTCTTCGTACACATATTTTATTAGTCCGTGACTACGCACGGACATTATACTAGTAAGTACATAGTATATCAACTAAAAAGAAGATATGCCCTATATAAAAAAAATAAAAGGAATACAACCAAAGAAAAAGACCACAATCGACCAAATAAACCAGCCAAACCAGTTGAATAACACATGTGGAACTATCTCTAGACGGTTGCAACAAAAGGTCATGAGCTCCCTAGCATCCATGCGCTAGAGTGATGACTACATGCAGACCAATGCAGTGGCCCTGAATACAACGCTGCAAAAAGTTAATAATCGAGATCTGTTAAAAACAGCCATACCGGCGGCCGCCCCTCCGGCGCCGTCGGCCACCAGCCCGCCCCCGCCGCTGTCCCTGCTGGCCACCCTCCTCCACCCGCCCCTGCCGCTTCGCTGGGTGTCCCACCCCGCGCAGCTCCTGCCTTCAGAGCTGCCGCACCTGCAAGGGCCCGATCCAGATCCGGTCTATGCGGCTCTGCCGCCTCCCCCGCCCGGCGCCCTGCTGGCGCTGGAGTTGGCGCGGGCCGCATCCCCGTGCCCACTCCGGACCTGCACACCCGCGTTGCTTCCCCAACCACTGGCTTCAATGGGATCGGTTCTGTAGCAGCAGTTATTGCCAGTAATGGCGCGGGATGGCTCGCCTGCTTTCGGGACGAGGCGACCCAAGGGAGTGTCGGGCATTCATTCCCACGCGGCGCGGCGTCCGCGGGGCTCGAGGTTGAGGCGACGGCCATGCCCTAGGTGGAGGTCAAGTCCCGTCGACCGCGTCCGCCGGCCATGCGCGACGCATTCACTCCGCGCTCCCCTCCGCCTGAGTGGATAATAGGCCTCTGCTTCCACTGCCTCAGCTCACGCCACCGCGCCATCGACTGTCGAGACCCCGTGGTTTGCAGGCGCTGTTTCCGCTCCGGCCCCGTGCGCCGCTTCCCCTGCCGCCGCATGCGCTACTGCCGGCGACACCACTGCCCCCTCCGCAAGCTGTGATGGGTTCTGCTATTGCTGCCTGGACGGGCGACCACTCCGCTCGTCCGGAGGTATTCGCCGTCGTCCGCAACACGCCCACGATGCTGATGGAGATCGCCCTGCTGGAATCCAACGCGGTGGTCGCCTGGTTCGACCGTGACCGTCGGGCCTCCACCGATGAGATGGCGGACTTCTTTGCTGACAAGATTGGTGCCCTCAAGCCGGACGTCGTCGTCGTTCTCCACCACCCCGAAAAGTTCCTCGTACGCCTCATCCATCGGCACCACGCCGAGCTCGCCGTATCCCGCCGCGAGCTCACATTCGGTGACACCAAGCTCCAGCTCCGCGCCTGGCGGCTTGAAGCGCATGCGGAGCACGTTGACATGCGCCACCATGTCCGGCTCTGCTTGGAGGGCCTCCCCCTCTATGCGTGGGAGGAGATGGCAGTGGCATGGCCATCGGTTCCGGGTGCTCGATCGACTACATCGAGCCTGCTTCCTAGTTGAAGACCGAGACGAAGATCCTGGCGGTGTGGGATTGGACGCCGTGCCCGAGCAAGGTGCCGCGGGTGAGCTGGATCACCCTGCCTGCCCGCAATGGAGGCGCGTCGGTGTACGGGCGCAAGGGTTTGGAGCACCGCATCCTCGTGCATCTCGACATCCACGAGGACCCCTCCTCCGGCAACATCGTCTCCAAGCAAAACACATGCCGATTCCACATCGTCGACGATGAGAGCCACATGAGGGACAGGCGCGAAAGAATCTCTCGTCCAGTGCGGCACGACCGCCGAGACAGAGACGACGAGGGAGACCGCGACCGTGACAATCGCCGTGGACGGGACGGGCAGGACACTCACTGAGGCGGCCAAGGGCTGGGGGCTCACCTCCGCAGGAGCCTCTCACGCGCTCCACGGGAAGACCAGCGCGGCTCCGGCAAGGATGCCCGCGACGATCGTCGGGGAGGCCGCGATGGGCGCCGCCATGCTGTCATCGCCGACCCGTTTGTGGCGTCTCCGGTGCCTCTGCTGATGGGCTCTGGCTCCGTTAGCACCCTGGAGGTCATCGCTGCGGAGCTGCTGCCGATGGCCCGGGTCCCTCTGATCCCTGAAGAAGGCAGGCGGGGCAGGAGCCCCGCTAGACAACAGCGGCCTGTTGCTGCCAGGCGCCTCTCCCAGGAGACGCGCACTCCACCAGCCTCCCCGCCTCGCTCCCCAACGCCGGTGCTCCGGCCCTCCCCAACATCCAAGCGGGATGCAACCCGTGCAGAGCGGCTGGCTCCCCAAGAGAAGAGCCCAACTCTCTTCAAGCTGTGCTCGCCAACGGCCATGCTGCGTCCCTTGATAGCATTCTCTCTGGTGCGGCCTCCAGGGTTCGAGCGCTCCCCAACTCCTCTCCTTCCTAGCAACGATGGGCTCCAGCGCACTCCTTCACCCCGTGAACGCCCAAGAACTGATGTTGATGACCTGCCGGCTGGGCTAGCGGCGTTGATCGTCCCAAGTCAAGAACCGGAGCTGCCGGAGCAGCTGTTTGCTGCACGCGAACCAGCGCTGTTGGGGTAGGACGCTTCGCTGCCTAGCCTGCTACCCCCCACTGCTTCGCCCCCAAGGAGGCTGGCGGCTCGCCGGAATACATTGGCGGGCGTGAAAATCGTGAACAGATCTGGTGGCATCGCTCTGCAACGTGTGAGACGCTCGGCCGTCCACCCAGCAGCAGTCCTGGCTTCGAAGATGGTTGAAAGGCTGGTGTGTCGCAGCCTGGGCATCACCAGAGATGGGGAAGACGTCACGGAGGCCACTCTTGACGCTTTCTCGTTGAAGTTCAAAGAGCAGCTGACCCCTGAAATAATTATAGCCATGAGAGATTTCTTTCAATTGGACAATGACGCCGTCAGCGCGGTGGAGGAGGCCCTCATAGGTCATGGAGGCGAGGCGACAATGGAGCCAGCAGCTGCTAGCTCGCGAGACCAGGAGTTGTAAGGCTAATCAATAGCTTCATTCGGTCATTTGTAGGGTCTTCCTAGTTTCCCATGTTAGTGCAAGATATTCGAGCATGTAAGGGACCCTTGCCTGGGGCTTGTTAGGGTTTGTTAGTTGCTAGCTTTAGTGGCCGAGTGCCTTGTCCTACTTGTATTAGTGTTCACCTTTTTACTACTACCAGACTGTATCCAGGGAGCTGCTTTGTTTCCCATGCATGAACAACCCATCAACTCTCTGAGCTGAAATGTGAGAGGGCTTAATTGCCCAGATCGCAGAGCAACTGTTAAAGCCACAATCGAGGGATCCTCTTGCCACCTAGTCTGCTTGCAAGAAACGAAACTCAGCTCCGTCGACATGTTCATCGTGGCTTCCATTGCTGGAAATTGGCTTCGCGGTTTTGCGCAATGCCCGGTAGAAGGGACCCGAGGTGGTATCCTTCTGCTCTGGGACGAAGGCCTCCTTGATATCACGGACATTGCCACTTCCACATTCTGTCTGTCAGCCATGGTTCGCATCCGTGATACTAGCGTTACTTTCAAAACCACTTCGGTGTACGGTCCAACCGACTCGTCAAGCAAAGATGCTTTTTTCGCAGAGCTTATAAGCCACAAGCCACTGCCGGGTGTGGCATGGTTGGCCTCAGGGGATTTCAACCAAATCTACCGTGCAAGGGGCAAAAATAGGCGGAACGTGAGCACGAGTAGGATCAACCGCTTCCGGGCGGCGCTGCAATCCTGTGAGCTCAAGGAAATTCACCTTCAGAATAGGCGTTTCACCTGGAGCAACAAACGATCAAACCCAACCCTATGCAAGCTCGACTCCTTCTTCTGCAATGCAGAATGGGACGCTGCATTCAGTACTCACGTCCTCCATGCGCTTTCATCCTCCCTTTCAGATCACTGCCCGCTTTTTCTGGCAGATGACAAAGGGCCTAGAAGACCTCGCTCCTTCAAATTTGAGAACATATGGACTTCCTTGCCTGGGTTCTATGAGGTGGTCCAAAAGGCCTGGAGCGAACACGTGCCCCACTCGGAGCCCTACTAGGCCCTCCATCACAAGCTTAAAAACCGCTCTTCGTCTCTCGGAATGGAGTAGAAAATGTTTTCTAAGGCTAGCGTCCAGCTGCACGCGGCCCTTTTGGTCATCCTTCGATTAGACATTGCTCAAGAGGCGCGACTCTCCCCCGCTGAGGTAGACCTCCGGGCTAGGCTGAAGCGGAGAGTCATTAGCCTGGCAGTGCTCCAGAGATCAAGAAAGAGCCAGTGTGCGAGGATGGCCAACCTAAAAGAAGGGGATGCAAACACAAAATTCTTCCAGCGTCGTGTCAACGCTAGAAGAAAAAAAAATCATATCCACAGGATCAAATACGCTCAGGGATGGGTGACTGAGAATGGGCAAGAGGAGAAGATCATCCATGACCACTTCTCCGAGGTTATGGGATGGACAGGCACGAATAACGTCGACTTCAACTGGGATGAGCTCGATATCCAGCATCACAACCTGCATGCCATTGGTGCTGGCATAACTGAAGATGAGGTTTGGGAGGCTATCAAAGAAATGCCGAGTAACAAGGTCCCTGGCCCGGACGGCTTCACCGGCATTTTCTTTAAGAAATGCTGGGATATCATCAAACTGGACATCATGAGGGTCATTCATTGTTTCGACTCCCTGCGCATGGCCAACCTGCAATGGTTGAACTCCGCCAACGTGGTCTTACTGCCCAAAAAGGAGGGCGCCAAGGGGATCTCCGACTATAGGCCCATAAGCCTCATCCACGCAGTCGCCAAAATCATTGCCAAGATTTTGTCCATCCGCCTTGCGCCGCTCATGGACACCCTGGTTTCCAACGCACAGAGTGCATTCATAAAGAAAAGGAGCATCCATGGTAATTTCATGTACGTTCGCAATTTTGCCCGTTGCCTCCACAAGTGCAAGACTCCAGCCTTGTTATTCAAGCTTGACATCAAAAAGGCATTCGACTCTATCAGATGGGAATATATGCTAGAACTAATGCAACGCATGGGGTTCCCGGATAAATTCCGAAATTGGATTGCAGCGCTGCTATCATCTTCATCCTCGCGCTTTCTCCTCAATGGCCTGCCTGGCCCCACCATCAGGCATGGACGTGATTTTCGCCAAGGGGACCCTATCTCGCCGCTGCTATTCGTCATCGCAATTGACCCCTTGCACAAGATCCTCGATCTGGCCACGCGCAAGAGCGTTATTCATAAGATTCGAGGACGAGGTACAATGGTTCAAACCTCCCTCTACGCTGATGATGCAGCAGTTTTTATGGCACCTATCAAAAGAGACATTGATAACCTTGCCATCATACTAAAGGGTTTTGGTGACGTCACGGGGCTTTGCACCAAATTCCATAAAAGCTCTGTCGTACCCATTCGATGCGCCAACCTTGATCTCGTGAGCATCCTGAGCAGCATCCTGGCAACCAGGGCATTATTTCCTATCAAATATTTGGGCCTCTCGCTCTCTGTTTGTAGGTTGAGGAAAGTCGACTTCCAGTACCTTGAGGATAAGGCGGCCAGCAAGCTAGTCACCTGGGACGGAAAGAACATCACCACCATTGGGCGCACGGCCCTGGTGTCGGTGTCAAAACCGGCGGATCTCGGGTAGGGGGTCCCGAGCTGTGAGTTTAGGATCGATGGGTAACAAGGGACGAAGGAGACGATGTTTACCCAGGTTCGGGCCCTCCTATGGAGGTAAAACCCTACGTCCTGCTTGGTTGTATTGATGTGTATGAAGATTACAGAGTCGATCTACCTCGAGATCAAGTAGCCAAAACCCTAGATGAGTTTTTCTGCCCTCTACGATCTAAACCCCGCGGTTTATATAGACACCGGGGGTACCTAGGGTTTACACATGATAAGTCTCCAGCCGGAAGTAAAGACGCTGATCCCCTCATCTTGACTTGGAGTGCACGCCGCGTCTTCGGAGGTTTCCTTCTAGAATACGGGGTCGTCGCATATCTCGGCCCTTCCTGCGATAATCAGAGAGCAGCCCACCAAGCCGGCCTATGAGAGATAGGCCGGCGGCCCGAGGACCCCTTAGTCCAGGACTCCCTCAGTAGCCCCCGAACTAGCCCCCAACGCTAGGGGTCATGACACTAGCAGCTTCGCGTGATCAGAGTTTTCGGCTTGCGGGGTGAGTTCTTTTCCCCCTTTATGATCGGCTAGCTCTAGTTCGGCCGCCAATGACATGTAGTTATCCGAACATGTAGTTATCCGGATGCCATAAGTCGCTTAACCTCGAAGGCCGAACGTCAAAGTGTGAACAGTATTTCCTAACAACCTTTCTGATGAAGGGTCGTGGCCTATCACGACCGCTGAGCCGGTTACAAAAACTCGATTCGCGGTTCGAGGCCGTTTCTCCATTGGCACGTCTTATCAACGTGTAGATCGTGTCTCGTTTCTTACGGGATATGATTAGTTCCCTGGGTTATCCCACGTGCGCATAACGGCATGATTCTTTCGGGAAGTGGCGAGGCCTGCGGCGCAGTAAAAGGGAGGCTCTTGGTATTACGGCACCCCATAAAAGGGAGAAAACCCCCAAGGCCTATTCACGCTCCAAATTCGCACCCTTTGCCTCCTAAACCTTCCCAAGCTCCGAGATCCCAGATCCAGTTCTTCCTCAATCTTCCCTCCGAGTTCGGCCATGGCTGTATCAGGCTCCATGGGCAAGTGGGAGGCCTCCTCCGTCACTGACAACGACATTCGGGAGCTAAAGCGTGCCGGCTACCTCTCCGCCAACATCGCCCACCGCGCTCCAGAGGCGAATCAGGTGGTTCCCACACTGAAGCCGGGCGAGAGGGTGGTGTTCGTCCCCCATTTCATTCGGGGACTGGGCTTTCCGCTCCACCCCTTCGTCAGGGGCCTCATGTTCTTTTACGGGTTAGATTTCCATGACCTCCCCCCGAACTCCTTCATGCACATCTCGGCGTTCATCATCGTCTGTGAAGCCTTCCTGCGGGTACAACCGCACTTTGGCCTGTGGCTCAAAGTTTTCAACGTCAAGCCGAAGACAGTTGCGGGCGCGCATGCGGATTGTGGAGGGGCGGTAATCAGCAAGCTCCCCCGTGTCGAGTGGCCGGACGGCACCTTTATCGACACGGTCAAGATCTGGCAAAAGGAATGGTTCTACATCACCGAACCAAGGAGCGCGGACTGGGTGGCACCTGCCGAGTTCAGATCCGGACCTCCCGCGAGGCTAACCTCATGGCTCAAGAAAGGCCTTGACTGGGGGTCGTCCACAGAGGTAAAATTGCTGCAGAAGCGCATCTCCGCGATGATTGAGGCCAAAATCGAGCTGGTCAACGTGATCCAGGTCATGCTCCGCCGCCGTCTCCTCCCCTGCCAGCACCGGGCCTCCCCAATGTGGGCTTACCAGCTCGAGGACCCGGTCACCATGCGTCAATTCTTCCACACTACCCACAAGAAATTGTGGAAAGTGCTATTCAAGCCCAGAAGAGCTGGCTAGCCAAGGAGGAGGACACCTGTCTTGACGCCAAAACCCCTCCTACCAAGGTATGATAAAACTTTAATTCTCCGGCTCTGTTTTTTGACAAAGAGCTGAACCCCTTCTCCCTTATCTTCACAGAAATGGCTGAGCAAGGTCGTGCAAATTGACTGTCCGGCCCCGCAGCCCGAAGACCCTCGGTAGGATCTGTTGACGGAGATGCTCGTCGTGGCGCCGTATTCGGCGCCAGAGAAGAAGGAGAAGAAGAAGAAAGGGGAGAAGAAGGAGGACCGAGAGGGTCTTCGTCTAAGGGGTCTTCCGGACACTAAGTCCGAGGAGACCCATGCCTCTTCCACTCACGAGGAAGAGCACGAGGATGAAGGGGAGTTCGACTCTCCCCTCACAAGGAAAAGGGCGGCGTCAGCGGACGCCGTGGAGGACCTACCTCCTCCTGCCCCGAAGAGGACATGCCGGACAAAGGCAGTCCTGGCCGACGATAACTCGGACTCCGATAAGGAGTCTGAGGCTTTTGAGAAGGTTCCCCGAAGGAACCCAAGGGTTAAACCCCCAGCCCAGAGGTATGAATCTGAAGACCCTCTGGGTCACTTATATAGAGTTTTTAGTGCTAAATGGGCGAACGTCTTTCAATTTGCAGCCCACCACGCGATCTCCCCACCGACCAAATCTCAGACGGGGAGTCTCTGCCCGCCGACCTGGCAGAAAGTGGGACTGCGTCACATCCTACGCCTCCTGAGGTCTCGAAGGAGGCCGCAGAGGTGTTATCGTGCCAGGCTCCTTCTGAGCCGCACACCGGCGGCGGGGGTGACGATGTTATGGCTGAGGTTAATACCTTGGCCGCCGAAGACCAGGAGGAGGAACATCTCCTGGCAACTAAAGAGGGGGGACAAAGTCCGGTCCAGTCCCCTCCGAGGACATCTCCGGAGTGCTCTATGCCTCAGGAGCTGCCAGCCCAATCCCCCACCGGAGGGAGGGTTGGCAGGTCACCATCGGTGCCGCCCATGACTGGGTGGCCAGCCGTGATGGAGGAAGCTTTATCCGGCTCCTCCATCGCCGAAGATCACCGAGCCCTTATGGGTGCGGTTTTGCAAGGCATTCAGTCCGTTGATAGCGGACTGAAAGAGGCCTTCAACGGTCTCTTGACGGGCTTCAAGGTGAGCCACGTAATACTCTTTTTTCCAGAAAAAGTTAATTTACCAAGTTTATGCAATCCTTATAAGTGTAGTAGCCCCTGAGCCCTGGGTGAGTTTGAAAAACCCACCCGGGGGTCAAATGTCCGAAGATTGGAAATGATGCTCAAGGCACCCTTTGTCCCTCATTATTCTAAGAGCTCCGGAGAGTACTTACCCAGGGTCTGAATCCGACAGCTCAGGAGTTTTAATGCACATAAGTTGTTTTGTAGGCCTCGTCATCGGCGGCGGCCGCCAATGCAGTGGAGCTTGCGAGCTAAACCAGAAGCTCAAGAGCTCCGATGAGGAGCTCGATCGCCTGAACAAGAGATTTGACGAGACGCAAGGTGAGTCCGAATTGTATCATTCGGGCTATTGTCTATCCTCATTGATTGAGATATCCGAATTATTATCCCTAAGTGTTATTTACTCATTATTACCACAGCTGTGGCCGCAGAGGTTGAGAACCTCAAGGCCGAGTTGAAAAAGGTGAGGCAGGAGGCCGCGGATGAGAAGGCGGCGGCCGAACAAGCAGCAGCCGAACTGTCAGCGCTAAAAGCCGTGTGCGACAAGCATGAGGCCCGGGTGGCAGAGGTGCAGCTGGAGCTCAAGGATGCCAGCACGAAGTGCGAGGCCCTTGAGCAAAAGAACGAAGACCAGGCCACCGAACTATCCATGCTGAAATTGGAGCTCAAAGCGGAGCGAGTTGATAGGCGGTTCTTATAAGAAGAACTCTGCCAAGTCAAGGCGATCGCGGATGGTAAGCCGTACTTACTGCAATGTGCCTTTGGTGGTAACAGGTTTGCATTGCTCACCCGGGTGTGGCGTTCCTCAGGCGCCTTTACGGACCTCCCGAGGAGTGCAGCGGACGCGAACAAATACTTCACCTCTCGGGATGGGGATGTTGAGCCTCGGCTGTTCTGGGCGCAATTTCAAGCCCCCGAGCATCCTCCCCTCCTGAGCAAGCAGATGAAACAATTGATGGAGCTGCACAGGATGGCGGAGCCGGCCATGAAGGACCTCTGCATCCGGCTGTGGCCTGCAGAGCCGTTGCCCAGCAGTTACTTCGGCTTGGAGCAGAAAATGTGCGACGCTGCGCCTCGGATTGACGCTCTAAAGCATTCTACGTGCATCGAGGGAGCTCGGATGGCCTTTGCAAGGACCATGATGCACTGGCCGAGGCTCAAGCCGACCGAGATGGCCACCGTGCCTCCACCCCCTGGGAAGGAGCATAGGCGCCCCGAGTAATACTTTTCCACCGTGATGGATGGTGCTCGGGCAATAGAAGCCCAATGCCCTAAGGATGTAATTTATGAATGAGCGTTTTGTCATGTATCCGATGACCGTTCCGCTTTATAATGCGGTTGCATGGTTTATCATGTCTTTAAGCTTTGTATTATTTTGACTCCTATGTGGCCGTTTTATCTGAAAGTTGCGAGTCGTCGGCTTCAGCCCCCATGTAGATACTACACGAGGTGTTTCTACCTCCACACTGTGACCCTTAGCCGACGTATCGGTGCCCGAAGGCGGTAGTGCGAGGGGAACAAGGCAATCGGACTATGATGATTTAGTGCTTTCACTTAGCCGTAGGAGCTTGACTGCGGGGGCTGATGACTAGCCCCCAGTGTTTTGTGATATTCGGATACACCGAGGTTGAAACCAGCATCACATGGTTTGTAATCGTACAAACCCCTCGTATAACACGGAATAAGCTCTATCGATTTTTAGTTTGACACTTATGCTCGGATTGCAGACCGGTTCTCGCTTATTATGACAGTCAGTTTTCGGCTTTCTCCACTGAGGTACTTGACCAGGCGAGCTGGAAGCACAATCGCAGTGGTTCTCCCTTTACCCTTTTAGCCGAACGAGCGGAATGTAAGAGGGCAAACATAGGAGCCGGGCAACCCAACCATTGACCCAAGACATAATTCGGAACCGATTCATATAACGCAACATCCGAGACGCCGAACACATAAACAATAGTGTCGGGGTGATGCTTGGGGCGATTTTTATAGTCAAGCCCCCGGTCTATTAGCCGGTCACATCGTAATATATACCGAACAACTTTGCTATCAGCGTCGGTGAGTAGAGAACAACGTATGTGACATAAAATACAGCGAGGAGGCCGTAAAGGATGGTCTTTATTTCTGATGAATTCTTATAACTCAAACTGCCGAAGCAACTGTTACAGGTATTTTGAAATGAAAAATAAAGTTTACAAAGGAGAGGTTTTACCCGGGGTCTTCGATGGGTGCCTTGACGCCCTCAATGTGCCATGTCGCATGTCTGCTCCTTTGCTCCCGAGGGGGTTGCGTTCCTTTAAAGGTGATTGCTACCGGCGAACGGACCTTGGGAAGAAGATCTTGAGAAGTCGCCGCAGTGTGGATGAGCTTTACGCTTGGAAGGTCCTAGATGGTACCTATGGTTTGTCCGAAGACATGTGTTGGCAGTAGTTCGGTCCAGCCGAACACTTTCCCTTTGATAGTGGGTCCCCACAGCTGCCCATGGTATTTTGAGCGCGAAGTTGTGCCTTCTTGGCACATATTTTACGGGAACTAGGGTTGTGCTGTGGGGGGTGTGTCCCTATTTTTGTGCAGCGGAAGATGATTCCGGGAGTTCGGGTTGAGACTGAGCTCGTTTACTAACCTGGCATGCCTTTATGGCTGATTTGGGCGTCGGCCTATCGTCGCCATACTGGAATTCGGCTACCAGGGCCGCTGTGTGTTCCTCAGTTCGGAGAGAGCGCTCTGTGTTGCCGTTGACAGTAATGACCCCCTTGGGCCCGGGCATCTTGAGCTTCAGGTACGGCGTTAAAGCGAGCGAATGTTGTGCGGCCGAGTAGGGCGTGATAACCGCTGCGAAAAGGGACAATGTCGAAGATCAAGTCTTCGTTGCGGAAGTTGTCGGGCGAGCCGAACACTACTTCCAGATTCACGGTGCCCGAGCAGCGGGCTTCGACACCTGGGATCACTCCTTTAAAGGTAGTGTTGCTAGGTTTGATCCTTGACGGGTCTATACCCATCTTTTTTACTGTGTCTGAGTAAATCAGATTAAGGCTACTTCCTCCATCCATTAGGACTCTAGTGAGGTGATACCCATCGATAATGGGGTCTAGAACGAGGGCTGCCGAACCTCCGTGACGGATACTGGTCGGATGGTCCCGTCGGTCGAAAGTGATCGGGCAAGCCGACCATGGGTTATACTTCGGGGCTACGGGCTCTACGGCGTAGACCTCCCGAAGGGCGCGCTTCCTCTCATTTTTTGGTATGTGAGTGGCATATAGCATGTTCACGGTTTTTACCTCTGGAGGGAACTGCTTTTGTCCTCCATTGCTTGGACCGCGGGGCTCGTCATTGTCCTCGCTGCGTGGGCCCTTGCCTTGCTCTTCGGCTGCGAGTTTGCCAGCTTGTTTGAATACCCAACAATTACGGTTGGTGTGGGTAGCGGGCTTGTCTTGGGTGCCGTGGATCTGGCAGGGCCTATCCATGATTTTGTCCAGCGTGGTAGGTCCGTCTCGATTTCCTTTAGAAGGTTTCTTCCACTGTCCGGATTTTGGGTTGCAGAAACCGGCATTAACAGTCGTGTCCTCAGCATCGCCGTTGTTGTGTCGGCGTTTGTTTTTGTTACGTCATGGTTTCCCATTTCCATCCCGGACTTCGGAGGTTCCGGGGTCTTCGGGGTTATGGCCTTGTCGAGCTAGCCAGTTATCCTCACCCGCGCAAAAGCGGGTCATAAGTGAGGTAAGGGCGGACATTGTCCTTGGCTTGTCCTGGCCGAGCTAACGAGCTAGCCACTCGTCCCGGATATTATGTCTGAAGGAGGCTATTACCTCGGCGTCCGGGCAGTCAACGATCTGGTTTTTCTGGTCAGGAACCGATTCCAGAATTGCCGAGCCGATTCACCTGCTTTCTGGACAACATTGCTCAGGTCGGAGGAGTCCGGTGGCCGGACATAAGTGCCCTGGAAGTTAGATCGGAAGGCATCCTCGAGCTCTTCCCAGCTCTCGATGGAATTCTCAGGGAGACTGTTTAACCAGTGTCGAGCTGGCCCCTTAAGTTTTAGGGGCAGACACTTGATGGCGTGGAGATCATCTCCTCGTGCCATATGAATGTGGAGGAGGAAGTCATCAATCCACACGGTTGGGTCTGTTGTCCCGTCGTATTGCTCTATGTTAACGAGTTTAAACCCTTCAGGGAACTGATGCTGCATCACCTCGTCTGTGAAGCACAGTGGGTGGGCAGCGCCTCTGACCCGAGCTATGTCATGCCTACGATCGGCGGTCGATCGGGCCCGGTTTTGTTCCCGACCTCTATTGCTGCGGTTGAGCCAAGACTGGTACCCGTCCCGTCTAGCGGGGGAGTACCCTCTAGATCCGTAGATGGATCTTGTGTGGCCTGCTCTATAATCCAGGTCATGTCGTAAGTCATACATGTCCTCAGGCTCTGCTGGTTCTTTTCCTCTCCTGCGGGGTACTGCAGGTCTGTACTCGGCCTCGCCGGCCGTCCTATCCCGTCCTCAGGGAGGGCGGTCCGGCTGGTCGTACGGAGTATGCCTGGGAGGCGATGTTTCAAGGACCTCGTCATCGAACTGCGGCAGCAGCCGTCGGCATGGGTAGCTCTTGGGTTGGTCCGGTAGGTTGGTACCGTACCCTTCTTCGGCTACCAAGACCCTCGTCCATCTATCATTGAGGGTGTCTTGTTCGGCTTTGAGCTGCTGTTGTTTTGCCTTCAAGCTTCGGGCGGTGGCTAAAAGCTGCCGCCTAAACCATTCCTGATCCGCGGGGTTTTCGGGGACGGTGAAGTCTTTGGCTTCCAGGCTGTCCTCCTCCTCGACAGGGGGAAGGTAGTTGTCGTCCTCGGAATCATTAAGATCCTTAGTGTCGCGCCGATCTTCGGGCCTTTCCTAGTCCTCCAGTGGCTGTTCGGGGACTTTAGGGTCGCCGAGGTCTTCCGGGGTGTCGTTTTCCCCGGTGCCTGCAATGGCCTCCCTTCCCTTGTTTGCCTTAGATCGTTTGCGCTATTTCCGGTGCCTTGACGGCTCCTCACCGGATTTATCGCCATTCTTCTTAGGGGTGTGATCGCCCTTATCGTCGGGGGTGTCTACCATGTACACATCGTAGGTGGAGGTGGCAGTCCATCGCCCAGTGTTGACAGGGGCGGGGACGCCATCCTCTTCATCCATGTCTTCTGCCTCCTCGGAGGCGTAGTCCAGCATATCGGTTAAGTCTTCGATAGTGGCTACCAAGTGGGTGGTGGGTGGGTCGAAAAATTCCCCATGACCCGCCTTCAGACCGATCTGAGCATGGGTCGAGGTCGGGTCGTCTGTGATTTTTATTGATAGGATCCGATCCAGTGCCTCGTTGATCGTCGAGAGCTCGACCGGATCGATCTGCCTAGGGCTTTCGGAGTTAACCTCCAACGTGTCCGTACAAAGAGTGTGTTCGGCAGGGGCCGACTCCTGGCCCTCAGGTACTGTAACCGGATCCGGACTAAGAGCCAGATCATCGGTTGGGATAGACCCGAGGACAGAGTCGAGAAAGCGATCCGAAGTTAAGGCTTCGGAGACTTCGGGCTCGTCAGATGAGATCACGAGCCCAGCGAATGAAAGATCGCCCCGGGAGTCTACGGAGAACTCTAGGTTCCCGAATCTGATCTCTTGATTGGGGGCGAGACTCCCGATCCGACCAGGGTGGCCGGTCAGGTCGGCGTGCAACACGATGCTGCCGAAAGCGAAAATCTGTCCGGGGGCGAAGGAGTCCCCATTACGGACTTCATCGCTAATGATTAGCGAGCCATCAATTCCTCTTGCGATCCCACAGCGGAACTCTCAATGAAAGCACCAATGTCAGTGTCAAAACCGGCGGATCTCGGGTAGGGTGTCCCGAGCTGTGAGTTTAGGATCGATGGGTAACAAGGGACGAAGGAGACGATGTTTACCCAGGTTCGGGCCCTCCTATGGAGGTAAAACCCTACGTCCTGCTTGGTTGTATTGATGTGTATGAAGATTACAGAGTCGATCTACCTCGAGATCAAGTAGCCAAAACCCTAGATGAGTTTTTCTGCCCTCTACGATCTAAACCCCCCGGTTTATATAGACACCGGGGGTACCTAGGGTTTACACATGATAAGTCTCCAGCCGGAAGTAAAGACGTTGATCCCCTCATCTTGACTTGGAGTGCATGCCGCGTCTTCGGAGGTTTTCTTCTAGAATACGGGGTCGTCGCATATCCCGACCCTTCCTGCGATAATCAGAGAGCGACCCACCAAGCCGGCCTATGAGAGATAGGCATGCGGCCCGCGGACCCCTTAGTCCAGGACTCCCTCACCTGGTTCGCTCGGTCGTCACCTCCCAAGCCGTGTACACCATCACACCCCTCATTGTACCCCAGGGCTCCCTTGACAACCTCAACAATATTGAGAGGGCTTTTCTCTGGTCCGGCTCGGACAAGACTACCGGGGCAAAATGCAAAGTCAACTGGGACATGGTTTGCGGACCCACTAGCTATGGAGGGCTGGGCGTGCTTAACACGACAAATTCTCACGTGCTCTGCGGCTGAGATGGCTTTGGTATGAATGGAAAGAACCAAGCAAGCTGTGGGTGGGCCTGGGTAACCCATGCACTGAGGAGGACCATGACTTCTTCTATGCCTCCACCACGATCATCATGGGCAATGGAGCCAAAACGCCATTTTGGGACTCGCCTTGGTTGCTTGGCCGCAAACCTAAGGACATTGCGCCTCTCATTTTTGAGGCCTCGAGAAAAAAGAGCTGGAAGGTGAGAAAGGCTATCAAAGAGAATGCATGGATGCTCAAGATCAGACGAGACACCATCATCACTGGCAACCATGTGCGCGAATTCTTTGCACTCTGGATGCTCATCAACGACTTCCACCCCGACGAGCACTCTGAGGATGACATTACCTGGAAGCACTCTTCAGATGGTTCATATTCGGCATCGACCGCATACAAGGCACAATTTCTTGGGTTGACACTTTCCCCCATGGATTCCATGGTCTGGAAGATGTGGGCGCCGCCGAAGGTCAAATTCTTCTCTTGGCTTGCCTTGCAAGATCGGATCTGGACGGCTGACAGACTCGAGCGGCGTGGATGGGATAACTGCGGCCTATGCCCCCTCTGCAAGCAGGTGCAAGAGTCGGGCATCCACCTCTTCGTGAAATGCCGCTTCACTACTAGGCTTTGGCAGATGATCATCGACAAATATGGCCTGACGCCCATGGATACTGCTAGCTGGCACCTGGAAGAATCCCTGCTTGCATGGTGGGACAAACGCACTAATTCAAGCACCCCGGAGCGACGAGCCATGGCCTCTCTTACCATGCTTATGTCCTAGACAATTTGGAACGAGAGGAATGCGAGGGTGTTCTGACACAAAGCTACGCCGCCACCAATCCTGCTAAAGTTTATCGACAACGAGGCAAACCTTGGGTCACCGCGGGGGCAAAGCAATTAAGGAAAATTGTAACGCGCGAGTAGTTGTCATGCCGTCCGTCGGCCTTATGTATCACTACAAAACTCTATTCTCCCCTAATTTAATCGATGAGGCAAATCTTTTGCCTCCGTTTCGAAAAAAAATATAGTCATATGACAATTCTAAACTGCCCAAATTAAGGTACGTTCCTACATGGATATGACCTTTAAGCTGATACCAACTAACCATTTTCTAAACAAGTTTGGGGTACTTGTTGGGGTGACAGATTATATTCAACAGTTTAGCGTGCATGCTCAATTGCTCGCCTGACCGTTGTACTACACGCTCGCCTCTCTTTATTGGTTCTTTGAAAAAACCAGAAACTCCTTGTTTTAAAAAAAGACCAGGTATGATTTTCTAATAGATTCGGAAACTTTTTTGAAAAACAATTGTTCATTATTTTTCTTAAAACTGTGAAATATGAGAAAATTATGTGACTCTGAAAAAAGTTCACGAAATTTGGGGGAAAAGCAAAAAAAAAATTAATCATTATTAATAAAACAGAATGAAAAAACCCGAGTAATAAACGGCAAAAAAAAAACGGGATGAAGGCTTCCAGAAGCTTCCCAAAACTGGCCCAGAATCTTCCCAAAATCGTCGGGACGCAGCTGCGCTTGAATAATACCTGGATGGGACCGACCACTTAGGAACCCTGGAAATTATAAAGTTTTTTCTTATTTAGAACGACTGAACTGGACTAGCCCAGTTAGTAAGGTTCTGATTCCTGGTTTTCTTGGTTTTACTTTTTTTACAGGTTGTTGTTTCCGTGTTTTTATTCATAACAAATGTTCATAATTTCAGGAAAAATATTTAAAATTTAAAAATGTTTTCATATTTCATTTTACATTTTTTTAATGATCAAAAATATCAAATGTGCTTTAAAATGTTACAAAAATGTTCTCAAATTTTCAAAAAATATTTACTCTTTATAATAAAAATGTGTCTTTTGGAAAATAAACTGAAAAGAGAAAGCAAATGGTAGGGAGAATAATCGCTCGGCCTGGTTGAATCGCCCTTATGTGTTTGCTAGGCACTTTGACGAACATAGGGCATGTTCGGATCCTTTCCAACGCTCAACTCCACTAACTCCAGGGCACCCATATATCTCGCCTTCAGCGAGACAGGACATACCCCACGCTGAAGGGTGGCTCGAGTTGGGCTGGCTCAGGCGCACGGGAACAATACCCTCGTTTTTATTTTATTTTTCATTTTTGTTTTCATTTATTGCTTTCCTTTTCTACTTTTGTATACTTCAGATATTCTTAACAAATTTGTTACAAAAATCACTCTACATAAAACATTTGAAAAATGTTGACCAAGCACTTGGAAAATATTAAATATGTATAGATAAAATGTTTTATCATGTATACGAAAAATATATACAAAATAATGTGTATGAAACAATTTGATCGTGTATTTGAAATGTTAATAAAGTATTTGGAAGATATTAAATGAGTATAGAAAAAATGTTGACCATGTATTAAAAATATGATGACAAACATTTGATCATACACACACACACACACACACACACACAGATATATATATATATATATTAATAAAGCACTAAAAAAATGTTGAACAAGTGTTTGAAAAATCTAAAATGTGTATACAATTTTTTTTGACCATATATTGAACAAAAAAAGGAACACTTTGATCATGCACATAAAAATATTAATCGAACATTTGAAAAAAATGTTAAACAATTATGTGAAATAAATGTTACTCAAGTATTTTAAAATTTTAAATGTGTTTAGAAAACATGTTGACTATGTGGTAAAAAAATGTTAAATATTGAATTTAAAAAATAATAATCAAAGCATTTGAAAATTGTTAAATGTGCATAAAAAAATGTTGACCATGTGTTAGAATTTTTTTAATCTTGTAGTATTTGAAAAATGTCACTCATGCATTTAATTTTTTTAAGTGTGTATAGGAAAAATATTGACCATGTATATAAAAAAATGTTAATCTTGTGTTTGAAAACTGTTAAATTGGTTTTGGAAAAATGTTAAACGTGTATCATAAAAAAGTTGTTGACGTATACAAAAATGTAGAATGAAAACCGAAAAGAAACAAAGAAACCCAAAAAAAAATAAACAGAAAAATAAATAAAAACCAGAGCAAAAGTAAAATGAAAAATAAAACCAAAGAAACAAATGCGAAAAGAATGAAAAACTGATAAAAACAATGAAAGAAACAAAGAAAAAGGAAAAGGAAAAGAGCAGAGAAGATATAACCAAACAAAAAAGAAAAAAACAAAGAAAACCGAATAAAAATGAAGAAAGAAAAGAAAAGAAAAAAAACTAGCAAAGGTAAGGAAAGAAACAAAGAAAACCGGGTCGTGTCGCCTCAAGTAGTAATCTGATGCGAGCATAGTGCTTAACTGCTCTTTGAATTACCCAGGAGACCCGGGATCGACCCCCCCCCCCCCCCCCCCCCGCGCTCCCTTTTCTGTAATATTTCTTGTTTTAAGTTTGCTACAATGGGTCGGGCCGTCACTGTAGATTCTCGACGCGAGAGTAGCTTCTGTCTCGCTTAATGAGAGGCATAGCTCTTGCCTGAACTCCACACCTGGATCCCACCGGAACGTCTGAGCTCCATGAAGCTAAATTCCACAAGCTAGCCCGACTTGCAATGTAAAAAGAGAAGCCATATTTACAGCTGAAGTGCCCCCGCCAAAGAAAACGATTCATCCAGCTATCCTGGTATCGATACACTTCCCTCTAAAAAAAGCCTATTGCTACGCCTGAATCGAATCGGTACCCATCATCCCCCTTGACCTAGTAACCATACCGATCGCTGCCACCTCTCGCCGCCATGACTGATTCCACCCTATCGCCGACCAGCCTTCCTAATCCGACCATTCCAGGCCCATCCACGTCACATCTAGTATGTACTTCCCCTACGACCATCCCCCACATTGATTCCGCACGAGCAGCAAAGGCCATTGACGCCGTTGCTCACCTAGTCAGGGCCCGCCTCCTCTGAGCCCCCTCTCCAACACCATTGACATGCGGTGAGTTATATACACAGGTTAACTACTGTGAAAAGGCTTATAGGTGAACTGACATTAGTGGCAGGTGCAGTCTAGCGCTTGCCACTGATAATCTAAAACATTACCAGCGACGGACGCAAAAAACCGCCCGCCACTGCTATAAGCTTACCAGTGGCGGACATTAGTTTGCGTCCGCCACTGGTAATAGTTGTCCAGATTTGTCGTGCGACAAATATTACCAGTGGCGGGCGATAATACGTGCTCGCCACTGCTTCTTGAGTTATCAATGGCAGGCAGTAATACATGCCTGCCACTATTATTTTTGGTCTTACAACAAATCTGTCCAAAATACCAGTGACGCGAGACGATATGTGCTCGCCATTAGTACTTGAGTTACTACTGGCTGGCGACGGTACGTCCTCGCCACTGTTATTTTTAGTCTCGCAGAAAATCTTTTCAAAAATACCAGTGGCGGCCCACAATACGTACCCGCCACTAGTAACTCAATTACCAATGGCGGGCCCTACTTCATGCTCGCCACTAGTAACTTTGTTTTCCCGCCACTAGTAACATACCGTTCAAATGAGCTTCGGAACTAATGAAAATTGGCAAGGTGTCTTCATAGATCCGTGTAGGGTGTGCTAAAAATTTGATACCATGAGGGAAAAAACTTGATGCACTTCATGTACAAACGAAACACTCTTGGACGAAGTGTAAGGGTTTCGAACAGAAACCTCCACCAACCATGCTGAAGTGATTTTTTATAAATAAATTCAACTTATAACTTTTCCCATAATTAACACAGACCATTGAAAGCCCCATGGTCAAATTTAAGCACTTCTTTGAGCTGGTTTACTATTTTCTAAGAATTAACTGATTTATCGGTCACTAAAAAGGTTAGAATGCAATTCCGTTCAACTTACCATTTAAACAAGTTCCGAAATTGATGAAAATTGGCATGGCGTCTTCATAGGATCCCTATAGGGTATGGTAAAAATTTGATATCATTATGGCAAAAACTTGAAACACTTCGTATGTACAAACCTAACACTCTGAGACGAAGTGTAAGGATTTCGAACGGAAACCGCCACCTGCCACACTAAAGTCAATTTTTATAAATCAATTCAACTTCAAACTTTTTTCATGATAAACAAAGACCATTGGAATCCCCATGGTCAAATTTGAGCACTTTTGTGAATTGGTTTATTATTTTCATCCCATTAACTAATTTAAGCGCAATTTCTTTCAAGATACCATTCAAACAAGCTTGGAAATTGATGAAAATCTACATGATGTCTTTATAGGATCCATGTAGGGTGTGGTAAAAATTTGATAGCATTACAAAAAAACACTTGATGCACTTCGTGTACAAACCGAACACTCAAGGACGTAGTGTAAGGGTTTCGAATGAAAACCGCCACCTGCCACATTCAAGTCAATTTTTATAAATCAATTCAACTTGAAACTCTTTTCATGATTAATACAGACCACTCGAAGCCTCATGGTCAAATTTGAACACTTTTTTGAGTTGGTTTACTATTTTCTAAGCATTAACTGATTTACCGACCACTAAAAGGGCCAGGACGCAATTTCGTTCAACATTACATTCAAACGTGCTCCGAAATTGATGAAAATTGGCATGGTGTCTTCACAGGATCCCTGAAGAGCGTGGTAAAAATTTGAGAGTATTACGGAAACAAAATTGATGCACTTCGTGTACAAACCGAACACTCTCGAAAAAAGTGTAAGGGTTTCGAACGGAAACCGCCACCTACCACACTTAAGTTAATTTTTATAAATCAATTCAACTTCAAACTTTTTCCATGATTAACACGGGCCATTGGAAGCCCCATGGTCAAATTTGAGCACTTTTTTGAGTTGGTTTAGTATTTTCTCGCATTAACTAATTTATCGGCCACTAAGAAGGTCAGAACACAATTTCGTTCAACATACCATTCAAACAAACTCCGAAATTGATGAAAATTGGCACAATATCTTCATAGGATCCGTGTAGGATGCAATATAAAATTTGAGAGAATTACGGCAAAAACTTAATGCACTTCGTGTACAAACCGAACACTCTCCGACAAAGTGTAAGGGTTTCGAACGGAAACCGTCACTTGCCACATGAAGTCAATTTTTATAAATTAATTCAACTTCAAACTTTTCCCATGATTAATGGAGACCATTGGAAGACTCATGGTCAAATTTGAGCATTTTTTTTGAGTTAGTTTATTATTTTCATCGCATTAACTGATTTACCGGCCAGTAAAAAGGTCATAACGTAATTTCGTTCAAACATACAATTCAAACGAGCTCCGAAATCGATGAAAATAGGTTGGTGTCTTCATAGGATCCTTGTAGGGTGCAATAAAATTTTGAGAGAATTACGGCAAAAACTTAATGCACTTCATGTACAAACCAAACACTCTCGGACGAAGTTTAAGGGTTTCGAACGGAAATCCCCACCTGCCACATTTAGAGTAGAAAAAATTTCAAGGTCAACCGACAAAGTACCACTCGATTCACATGCAAACTTGACATGTTCCCTCTAGAAACCTAGTCTTAATTAAAACTTAATACATAACATAAGAAATTACTTAGTCCATGAAATACCACTATTATCACTTTGTATATATTATGTTACACAATAATTGCAAAAAAAAAGGTATCAGTGGCGGGCCCTAGAAAAAACCCGCCACTACAAAAACAGTATATTAGCAGTGGTGAGCATAATCTAGGGGTTCGTCACTGGTACCTTTTGTGTTCTGATTGGCCAATCCAATCTCCCACAGATTGATGAGGTGGGCTATCATCCAGCCATCCACACCCAACATGCACGCACATATCGTCACCGTCAATGACTTCTCCTATCTCTCCCTTCCCCTCTCTTCCCTTTCTCCTCTCTCTTCCTTTTTTTCTTCTCTCTGTGCTCTCTTGATCCCTTTGATTTGCTCGAGCTTCGACATGTCTCCTTCTGCGGACGTCTACACGAGTTTGGCGGCGACCAACGACAGAGTTCTATGCCATCTCTCCCGCAGACGACGGATGCATCGTGCGCAGTGACGGATGCAGCGGGCGCGGTGAATCCAGCGAGCGTGCGCTTAGCGGCGCATCCAGCGCGTGCGGCGACAGATCCATCAAGCATGGTGGATCCAGCGGGCGCGGGGGGGGGGGGGGGGGGGGATCTGGTGGGGTGGTGGGTCTAGCAGGCGCATCGCTCACGACGGCGGATCTAATCGGCTCGTGCCGGCAAATCCAGCGGGCGTGTGTGTGGCGGTGGATCCAGCGGGCGTGCGCGATGGTGGATCCATCGTGCGCGCGATGGTGGATCCAGCGTGCGAAGGGTGGAGCGCCGCCAACTGGTGCATTTTTTTATTTTCTAGAGTTATACCAATACGGGTGAATATTGACACCCTCCATTGATAGTGTGTGCTGTTAGTGGTCATTACTAATGGCAGGCGCTAGGTAATACCCGCCACTGCTAGTAGTTTACCACTGGCGGGCGGGTGCCCGCCACTAATGCCGTGTTAGCAGGGGGGGCTGAGAGCCCTGCCCGCCATAGCTGGGCTTTTGGCGCCCGCCACTAGTAGCTATTCCTGCAGTAGTGTTTGGCCAACCTTGGCTGCTTCCAGCTGGCCCAAGCTAGCGCTAGACAGGCGAGAGTAGCCGCTGCCAGCCCAAGGCGACGATGGAGAAGCTGGTTTGGTTGCCGAACGGATGGGAGTTGCTGTGAGGAGCAAGAAGCTAGCTTGGAAGCTGAATTTGTGGAGTTGGAAGAGTGAGAGAGGCTCGAGCCCCTTATAAGTGAAAATAGTATATTAACACCAGGACAACATTATCAGTGAAAATAACATATTATCTTAAGGAAATGTAACAAATGTATATAATGGCCACTTGGTGGTCTTTTTTATGTTTTCTTTGGGCTGGCTTGTGCTATGGTCCCAGTGAACTATGTCGTTATACTATTGTTACTCGTTGTGCTACTGGTTGGTTGCTTTATATTTATCTCAAAATGCAAAGTTTAAAAACGCCTTGCAATTTGAGACAGGGAATATTTAATACAGTAATACGGAGGCAGAAGATACATGGACAAAAAAAATGATACGAGGTTCCATCATGGAAATTCTGGGCAAGTATTTCGATGTGGCCCCAAAATGAAAATCATCCGGGCTTAAAATACCTGCCCTAACAAACCCACCGCATATCACGGCGTGCAGGTGCGGCGCGCCGGCGATCGCCCTACTCTCGTCCCCCCTCTGCTTCCCCGCGACGACCACTCTCGAGTCTCGAGTCTCCAGCGACCTAGTAAGACTCGCGTCTTCTCCGCACGCGCCCGATCGCCATGGAGATGGAGGAGAAGGCGGCTGCGTCTCCGCACCCGGTCCTGAAGGCTGCTCTGGAGGGCAACCTCCGTCTCCTCAAAGGTACTGACCACAACCACAACCACAACCAACCCTCTCCTCCAGCTCCCGACCTTAGCTTCTTCTCCATCGATCGATGCTAATGAGGATATATCCTCGATCGTGCGCCCAGAGCTGGCTCCCGTCGTGGCGGAGGAGTGCATCTGGGTCCGCGCGCTGTGCGTGGCGGCCATGGAGGGCCGGCTGGACATCTGCGCCTACCTCGTCGAGGACCTCCGCGTCGACGTCAACCAGCCCAACGACCTAGGTTTCTGATTCTCTATCTCTTCCCTTCCCGTCAATTTTGGGCCTCCGATCCTATATGCATGGATTAAGAGAAAGGAAGAAAAACCCTAAACCCTAGTACAAACCAATTTTGTTTCTTCTTCTGCAGGTGAAACCGCGCTGTTCATCTCTGCAACTTTCGGGACGGTTGCTGCAGCAAGGTATCTTCTCGATCGTGGCGCTGATCCGACCATACCTGGGAGATTGGGGTCGCCTCTCCATACTGCAACAATGAATGGTATCCCCCCGCCCCCCTCCAACACGTTGTTATTTGTTTTGCCAAATGTCTTTACATTAGTCTGTCTTCGATCGATACATTTTTACGTGATATATATAGTCTTGTTTACTTTGGATGTCTATCGACCAAGCTCAGACATATATATAGATGATTTGGATGATGGTGCCACTTTGAAGGTTGGAATGTAATGTAATCTGGTATCTGTTAGCTGTAGTCTTGTTCACTCGTAACCTGAACATTTTCACAAAAACTGGAGCCAAAACGCTCTGAGTTGAGTTTACAACACTTTACAAAAAGTTGGAAAACAAAAAAGAGCAAAATTAGTCAATGCCTTGGGCCGCGAAGCTGCAAAGCGCCGGGTAAGCCTTGCAGTCAACATTGTCGCATCGATTGGCCCATAGGGCAATATCAGCAGCAATTCTTCTATGGAGAGATGCAGAAGGCAGCACAGGCTTTCCAAACACTTCTGCATTTGGGGTTTTCCAGATGTTCTGAAGGACAGCAGCATGAAGAGTGCCTTTGACTGCAGGTTTGGATTCCACCCTTCCCAGCAGGAAGAGGCAATGCCTGTCGAGACTGACAAGGAACATGATCCAGCTTCACGAGCACAGGACTTGATGATTTTCGGTGCCGCCAAGAGGAAAAAATATATGGAAGTGGTCGCTAGGCCCGTAGGCCGTTAATGAGAGAAACCTCGTGCCGATCCGTAGCTCATTTTAATATAGATCGGTCATTCGAGATGTATGCATGTAGGAAACCATGCTTATGTTGTTGATTTGTAAAAAACAACTTCTCTTCCAGGAAATTGTGAAATAGTAGAATTGCTACTTTCAAGGGGAGCCGATGTGGATATTTTCGATTCTAAGTACGGGACCCCGTTGCATGCGGCCACTAATCTCGGTGAAGTTGGCCGGATGAAGGTTTTGTTGGAGCACCATGCAGATGTAAGACTTTTTCTACTTCTCTTTTTCGTTAAGCAAAGGAAAAACACCTGTTTTATTTAAGGGCTTTCATCTCCCATTTGGGGCTGCCATTCATTGGAATAGAGAAATCTTGGTATATGCAGCACTTTTGCTCGACCTAAACCAAAAACAAATACGTTGGTACATTGTAAAACCATGTAAACATTCGACCCTAGTACTTCTCTTTAAGGGAAACATGCACACTTTTCTGCAGGTGTTGTAAATTTTATGTCTAATTTCTATTAAAAAAATTACATGTGTTTTCATGAGAAATATCAATATATGTGAACACATAATGGGCTCATGTTA
Organism: Elymus sibiricus; assembly: GCA_039707655.1. Classification (NCBI taxonomy): domain Eukaryota; kingdom Viridiplantae; phylum Streptophyta; class Magnoliopsida; order Poales; family Poaceae; genus Elymus; species Elymus sibiricus. The sequence continues at coordinate 85,216,644 of CM077665.1, forward strand.
TTTCTCTACTGTAACTTGTTTTTTTAAGTATAAGAAAATGATTTATTTTCACTTTCCACAGCCTAATAAGGTTTTGAACCTTCATAGTACCCCACTGAGTATGGCCATACAGAGAGAGTCGTTGGAATGCGCTAAGCTACTCATTGAGGTCAGTAATATTTCTTCTTATTAAGATTCTTAAGAGTAATCTGTAGATGCTGCTTCACTTAATTTTTGTGTGGATGTGTCTTCTGGGGGTGACATCTCAAGCACCTCCTCAAATGATCAGATAGTAATTCTGTTTATGCAGGCTGGTGCTGATGTGAATAAGACTGACTACATCGGTGTTACTCAATTGATGGTGGCAGCGAATAACGGCTTACCAGATATCATGAAGTGCTTGCTCGATGCTGGTGCTAACCCCAATATTGGAGATGCAGTGAGTCGTACCGTTTCCCCTTTTCCGTTCTTATCATATACTCCCTTCGTTCCATATGAATTGTTGCTGATTTAGTACGAAGTTGTACTAAATCAGCAACAATTAATATGAAACGGAGGGAGTACCTTTCATGCATATATACTCTGTTGATGGTTAGATGTATGAGGAAACATATTGATTTAGTAAAACTGTTCTTACTATTACAGTGTGTTAATAATACTTTTCTATGCAATGCCTATACAGCCATTTTTTGGTTTAAGTTTTTTGAAATTCCAAATTTACTACTAGTGTCTGAATTATCTGCAAGCACAACTGACGTATACATTGGTGATGACTACTCGCCAAATCTAATCTCCAAATCTCTTTCTCGGAATGTACGCCGTTTTGTATTAGTGATTAATTCTGAAATCAACTATCGTTAATTTCATTCCTGCAGTTCGGTACGACTCCAATTGAAATTGCTGCCCTAAAAGGCAGAAGGAATATGGTTGAAATGCTATTTCCTCTGACTTCTCCGATTTCAACATTGCCGGATTGGAGTATTGATGGTATCATGTCTCATTTGAAATCCTTTGGTTTGAAGCCAAGGGTATGTATTTCCTTCTATGCACAATTACAGCTCCATAATATATTATTTACCATGAATAGCTGTCATCAAATTCTTGTACAGTTCTGTCTATCCTTGCTAATGATATTTGTATATAATAACAGAAATGTTATGCACATGTGATGAAGTCATTGCTAATGTCTAAATGCAACTTCTTGTCTCTGTTTGTTGTACATATTTTTTCTGACGTTTTTTTGTGTGTGATCAGGATAAAAATAAGTGTGAAAAGAGAAGGGCTGAGCTGAAATTACAAGCTACAGAGTCTTTTAATAGGAAGGAGTATCTGATAGCAGGAGAACTATATACTTGTGTAAGTCACTCAGCTGCATCTTGATTGCTTTTAGGCTGCTAGAATTGCTGAACGTAAAGCTTGCTGCAACACCATAGCTCTGTTAACACCTTACAGAAGTTCCTTTTGATGCTACCTTAATTTGGTACTCCGTATTTATTTTCATGAGAGTTTCCTACTCCATATTCATTGAACTTGGAAAAACTGTTAAGCACGGATAAGTAAAAGAAAAATGCAAAAGACATAGAAAAACTACAGAACAAAAGATGGCGGAGACTTTTATGTCAAAACTTTGGTGGTACTTATGAATTGTGACCAAGTTTTCCTGCACTGTTTATGGTGGGACGTTAGGTTAGCTAGATTGGCTATGCCTTTTTTTCTCTCTGAATGTTCTTTTAATGCCCGCTTTCTCTTTAATAAAAAATGTGAAGTTTTCAGGATTTAGTTTAGCCCCACCTTTTATCACATTCAAATGTCGCAAAACAAATTAAGTTAGAACAGACAATTAAAATTTGAACTCAAAATTTTCGGATGTTTTCTCTCTCCGAGTTCTGAGTAGTTTAAATGTCGTGGGTAATTTTTTTTAAATATATATTGGTGTATGCATCACTACCATGTTACATCAACCACCTCTGCGGATGTTATGCAGGCAATGAAATTCGAGCCTAGTCCAAAAGATCTTGCAATCCTGCTAGCAAATAGGAGCTTCTGCTTGTTGCGCCTGGGAAGAGGAAAAGATGCTCTCTCTGATGCTGATGCGTGCACAATGGTGAGACCTCGTTGGCCCAAAGGTTACTACCGAAAAGGCGCGGCTTTAATGTTGCAAGAGGTAACAAAAAATATGAGGATAATAGTAACACCCAATCTTTCATAGCCATGGAGTTGATCATGTGCTGGTGTCTACTTACAGGACTATGAAAAGGCATCCATGGCTTTTGAAGATGGTTTGAGGCTGGATCCTACAAATGTTGATATCGCAAATGCTTTAAGGTAACTGTTCCTTTGCTTAGTAGGCAGGGTTTTCGGTAACTAAATCGGGCATTAGATTTGGATGGCCGAATTTGTTTCGGTCAACAAATCCCGGTACCCAAAAAGACAGCATTGACTGAATTTGTGAGTTCTGAATGTTGAACATTGATCATGAATTCATGATCACAAATTGATATTGGTTATGAGTTATCATGCTTAAATAAATGTTGTTGTGTTTCTTGCTGCCATTTGATGTGAATCTATGTCATGACTGAAAAACAACAGAATTTCTGGGTACCAGAATTACCGGCCAGTAAATATGAGTATATGACCAAGGCAATTTGTTCACCAAATCTGGATGGTCGAGTTTTAAAAAGATCAAAATTAAATGACTAGATTTTCGGTCATGACTGAATGCCCAGCCCTTTATACCGCACTCAGTCCTGCCTGCTTGATTGGTTCAAGAATCACGAGGATTCAGCCTTTTTTTCGGAAACTTGGATTCAGTCATTTTAGCGTCTATCCGAGTTCAGAGTTACAATTGCGGCCTTGTTTCCGAAAATTTGAGATAATTATCCTGTCGCCATGTGCATGCTTTTGATATAAGCATTCTCTTCTTCTTGTTGCAGGGAAGCCCGGGAGGCACTGAAGAAGGACGGTTGTGCTGAAAAGTAGCAAATGCCTTCGTTCATATTCAGAAAACCTGTCCTGCCTGGTCCTGGAGAAGTTGAGGCCCGGGTTGTCTATGTCATTTTCACTGACTGATAATTCGGGCACCCGGAAATTCCGTCGGTTTCTCAGTCAGGAACGAGCAATATGACAGCGGCAGACAGCATTTCGGACTGTATTTCCGTGGAAATTTTTACTAGCATTTCGGTAGGCATCTCGACAGTGCTACGTTGCATATACTCGCATCAGATTGCATGGCAGCAAGAGACACAACAACATTTGTTTAAGCATGTGATAACTCAAAAGCAATAGTACTAGCAATTTGCCATCATGATCAACATTCAGAGCAATACTAACACAATTGTCGGTGAGTAGTCAAACCAAAGGTACAGCTATATATCCTGATGATACCAGTCTGCATATGTGTTGACGACCTTGTACGCAATGCATTGGGTCCACACGGTTTAAATTAACCACAATAAAACCCGGGTTCGTTAAAAATTCGGGTTTTCTCGACACTTTAGGCAGTGGCGGAGCTTGGGCTAAAGTCACGGGGCCCATTGGCTGGGGGGCAAACAAAATCGCTATATGCTGATTTTTGATGGAAATTTTGGTCTAATACAAAGGTGTACATGCAATTTTTTCTTTCAGCTCGGGGGCCACCGCCCAAGTTGACCCCATGAAGCTCCGCCACTGACTTTAGGAGTAAGGTAAGAGCATCTACAGCCGGACCCCTCATACTCTTCTCCCTCATACTCTTCTCAAACGTCCGGGCAGCCCGCCCGGTCACTGACCAGTCACGAAAAAGCGATCCAGACGGACCTCTCATATTCATCTCAAACACACGAACTGACCGGCACCCCTCATATCCATCTCAAATATGAGGACGATATGAGGGGTCGCGGACGCGCCCGGGCATGCCCGGTCAGTCCGCCACGTAGAACGCGACCCCACCCCGGACCACCTTTTCTCTTTCTTTATTCATTATTTTCTTTCTCTCTCTTCTTCTCCACCAATCACGTGCAAGTGACCGGACATATGAGGAAAAATATGAGAGATGCGGCTGCACGGACGAAAAAATAGGGGTTCCAAACGGACACGCCCGGTCACTGTCCGCGGGCGTTTGAGGGGCCGGATTTGCAAGTCGTGGCTGAAGATGCTCTAAGTAGCAACATGCATGTCAAATAGGTAAAAAAATATGATATGACAAATTGTTAATAAGGAGAGATGCAAATAAAATAATATAATATGTTATCATCACATAGCGGTTTCTGATGTAAAATGACTCTACAAAGTAATAAATAAAACTTCATATATTATTACACTTACGGTACTTTCCATTGTGAAAGTATTACCTCCGTCCGGGTTTATTGGGTCCCTTTGTATTTTGTGTCAGACTTTGACCATCGATAAGCTACTAAAATATAAAGTATATGCTATGAAATATTATATTGTTTGATTTGTATTTGAAAGAGCTTTTCAACAATATAATTTTTGTGACTTTTAGTTTATATTTTGTTAGTTAAATTTATAGGTCAAACTATAACCCAAAATAAGAGGGGGCCTAATAAATCCGGACGGAGGGAGTAGTAACATAGATCAGTACTCCTTCCGTCTCAATGCATTAGGCATCCAAGTAGTGAAAATCAAATAATCGCAGAACGCTAAGGCACGAAGCAGTAGTACGAGTTGCGTGGATATTCTAACTACCATGACTTTAATCTTCCAAAATAATAGCACGTTTTCAGTTGAGAAACGAATGGTGTGATTGGATTCCTTCGCAGTATAATTTTTCTCCTAGCTCAATCTCCATGCGTCTAGCTTACGATGCACCTCTTCAGATGTTTAAGGCACCTAAATGAAGAAAATTACCGGTCTAAATCAGTAATAAATTCGACACAAGCAGTGCATATCATCGCGAGACAGGTTCGCCGCAATCTACATCGTCCCCAGTTCAATCAAATCACGCGCCCTGTTCAGTGCCGTGTACGCACGCACGCTCGAATTATCCTGCGTGAGGTGTGTCGTCCAGGTACGGCCACGCACGCACGCGTCGGCCATCTCATCTCATCATCGCCTCCCCGTGCCATCGGCGGCATGCCGCCGCCGGCGTGCGACCAGGGATGCAACGTGTGAGGAGCGGATGGACGCGTCGGACGCGCGGCCGAGAGCGGCGGCGACGCGCGCGCGCGCGCGCTCGCTAGCTGCTGGCTGCCATTGCCGTGCGCTCCATGCAACTCCGATTAGCGGATGGCTGGCTGACTGGCTCGCATATCAGATCATGATGTGACCATTGAAAAAATATTGTGTAATTTCAAGAGGAATATCGAAACAGACATGCTAAGGTCACTCCTACCTTCTCGATCGACCAGTGGTGCACGGTGCCACTTAGAGCAACTCCAACGGGCCGACCCAAACGGACGGCGGATTTGTCCGTTTTTTGTCCGTTTGGGTCGGCCCGGCGGACATTAACGTCCGCTTCCACGTTTGGGTCGACACGTGCGCCCAACGCTGGCCCGACCCATTTTGACGACGGCGCTCCTCATCGAGCCATCGTCGGCGCCATTCCTCAAGGTGCTCCGCCTTCTCCTCCGCCATCGCCCCCATCCAGACCGGCAGAGCGCTGACCCACTCGCGCACGACGCCGGTCCACTTGTAGCCCTCGATGGGGGTCGGCTCCGGCTCAGCCTTGACGGGGGAAGGCGGGGCCACCGGTGGCACGACGCAGTCGCCCGCCGCGGAGAGGGCCATGGCCTCCGCCATGGCCGCCTGGTACGCCGCCTCCTCCTCTTCCTCCCTGCGACGCTCCTCCTCCTCGCTCTCCCGGAGGACGGCCGCCAAGGCCGCCTGGTAGGCCGCCTCCGCCTCCTGGTCCTCGTCGCGGACGACGAGGGGGGTCGGTGGCGACCTGCGGCAGACTTCGCGGCCGCCGCGCCGCCTGGCCTCCTTGTGCTCGAAGGCGAACCATCGAGCCCAGTTGGGCGAGTCGAAGGCGTATGCGGCGTCGCTGCGCTGCTCCGGCGTCAGCTGCGCCCGCCGGCGCCGCACCTCCTCCGCGTGCGCCCTAGCCGACCGCGGCACCGCCGGCACTGGGATCCTCTCCGGATCTAGATGCCAATCATGTGGCAGGGTGACGTCGGGGTACGGGAGAGGCACCCGGTTCTGCCAGTGCCACTCCGCCTGGTGCACTGGCACGTTGATGCGCTGCCGCTGCCGGCAAGCTGGCACCGGCGGAGGGAGCTCAGGGGGAAAAGGGGTGGCGGGGGCCTTGCCCTTGCCTTTGCCGGAGAAGAGCCCCATTGGAGTTGGCTAGGGTGGCTAGGGTTTGCCGTCGACGGGGGAGCGAGATGGGGACGGGAGCTCTTCTGGAAGCGGATGAGGACGGCCCCGCCGCACGGTCGGCTTAAAAAAGGACGGCCGTCGTCGCTGACGCGTGGGCCCGAGATGGGCGGTCGTCATAAATTAAGCTGACCAAACTGGCCGCTGGGTAGTTGGACGACCGCTAGGTGGGGACGCGGCGGACACCGAGAAGGCGCGCGTGGCGTCCGCTTCGCGTCCGCGCCGACGCATTTCGGCCGCAAATTTGGGCCAGAAATGCGTCGGCGCGGACGCGAAGCGGACGCGTTTTGGGTTTGGGTCGGCGCGTTGGGCCTCCACTTTTGTCCGCGCCGACCCAAACGTACGCAGGCGGATAAAATGGGTCGCCCCATTGGAGTTGCTCTCATGGCAACCTGGTAGTTTTTTTAGATTCGTTTATTTAAAATATTTTATCCATGAACCGTGCGTCCAAATCTCGTGTTGTTTTTACTTTTGGATTTCTTTCGTTGAGATCTTCGAAACTAGATTCCATGTTAACTGATTTTGACAAAAAAAATCCACGAAAAAACATTAAGAAAAGAAACATACCCGGAAGCACGTTTTCTTTGTCACTTTTGGGGAGGCACTGTTGTGCTTCCTGCAAAAACAAATATGTGAATCCATGCGAAGCAAATCTATACCTCTCGCGGAAGCAAAGATACATGTTTTTCGCCTATTTTTTTAAAAAAATCTCGTCCAAAATCGGGGGAGGCATAAGCCGAAAAGCATAAAAAAACCGGAAAAAATACACATCTAAACCCCAAAAACGCGTATAGAAAAATAATCGCGATGAGGCACGCAACACGCGACACGTGGTGGCGGCTGAGTGTGCAAGTGGCACGCTTGCAGCCTACCAAAAATGATCTTTGCGAAGCTCCCACAAAGGATACCCTTGATTAGTTGCTCTCTACGTTTGATCAATATTGAGGCCCTTAGACTTAACAATGCCCAATTCGATCCGGATGTCCTTGAAGATGCATGTATCAATTGCGACCGTTCTGAGTAGTACCATCAACACGGTTCATGAGGGGTAAAGTTCCTTTGTAGCTCGTCCTACATCGTACCCCTTATCCTCACCCCTCCAACATTGCTTTGAGATCTGTGCTCTCCAACTAACTTACTATAAGAAAATTTCTCTTTTTTGTTTCTCTCAAATGAAGTAACATATGGACTTCAAACTTTGCAGGACAACACAACATTCTAACAAGAATGTGGGGAAAATACTTTCAGATTTTTTGATTCGACATAAATATATGAAATGAGATTTTTTTAATTAAAAAAATATTTTTAAGCATTTAAAATGCATGAAAAAATCTGAATGTATTTTTCCCACATTCTTGTTAGAATGTTGTGTTGTCCTGCAAAATTTGAAGTTTATATGTTGTTTCGTTTGAGAGAAACAAAAAAGACAAATGTTCCTGCACGGATCTTGATGCTGAAATGAATGGCTTTGATAAGGGGTACCATGTAGGACCAGCTACAGAAAACCACACTCTTCATGAGGAGGTGCATCCGGATCTATGTCTCAATGATGAGCCGGAACGCTGGGAGTGCCTCTAGTCCAGGGAGAGCGCAAAGGCAAACCGCAAGAGGATGACGGCAAGGAACGTCTAGACATCGACCATAGCAAGCTTCTAGTCGAGGCAGGTGCGTGTGCAGAGGCCGGACATCATGAACACAACCTACAGGTTCTTGCACGCGGCCACCACACCATTCTTGAACCGGTTCGGTCGATTCGGCTTAGCATCGGGCCCCAAGAAGCGACGTCGTGGTGCATGGTGGACACCGACACAAAGGATCGACACAAAAAGATTGATGCCCATGGGCGCGAGCAGCTCGCTCAGCCAAATGTCATAGAACGTCTCCTGCACCATGAACGACGACGACAGGAAGTTCGCAGCGTCTCCTCAGGGCCGGCCCATCTTAAATAAGGGCCCAACATACGTAAATAAATTATAAAAATATGATTTGTAGAACATAGTGTCAACACTATGGGGTGGACTGGGGGCCGGTGCCCCCCCCCCCCCTCCCCCGACACTTCACCATGTTGTATTTATCCAATAGTTGTTTATGGTTGAGTAGATGTATTTATTGTCGGCGTTTGCATTATGTAATCAAAATACACTATGTTTTAAGACTTTATTTGCTAATTTAAAATAAATTTTCAATGTTTATACCTGTATAACGATTTTCATGATATGCAATATTTATCGATGAAAATATTTATGTTACTGCGTTATGGTTATTAGGTACACTAGGACCTCCATAATGCTAGGGTTGGCCATGATCGCAGCTCGTAAAATGATGATTTCTCATGTATACAAATTTTTGTTGCAAAAAGATTCTCAAACCATGCGTAAACCATGTTGTTTCTCCTTTTCTTCTTCTTGTTCGCTTCGAAGCAAAAGTTGTATGCTTGTTTTAGTTATGGCTTGCATATCATAGTCTTTTTCTTCTATATAGATGTGTTAACAAACAAATTGTGGATTAATTAGTTACATGCTTATTAGTATTTATTAATAATTTGCAATAGTGGCCCACATTTTTTTGTAATAGTATCTTTTTTAGCCATTCAAAGAAATAGCACACTAGTATATCACATGGCAATGGGATAGGCCATAAAACAACCATGCCGGGAGACCTTTGCAACAAGACCAAGACTCGAGGACAAAACAGACCAACATATCCTACCCAATGCGCCATCGTGTCACAAAAAACGTCGGAGGCAAATGTACGACGGGGCCTGGGTGGACCTAGAGAAGGAATCATCGAGAGAGAGCCGGTGATGGTATAGATTGCACCCCATAGGCCCACGCCCAGAGCGGTAGCCGACACCGACTCAAGCCGCACCACCAGGACTCCTCGAGCAAGCAAGACATCGTCTCCAAAAAGGAAACGACACAGCTAATCTATTGTGTAATAGTTTTTTATAAAAATGAAAGAATTTTTTTTTGCCAATGACATGATGACAATCTTTATAGGTTCGTCACTGCTAATCTATTGTGTAATAGTTTTTAATAAAAATGAAAGCAATTTTTTTGCCTTGTCAAATAATTAAAAAAGAAATGAGTTTGCATAATATTACAACACCCCACAACAAAATGCCATTACTCTCCCGGCAAGATTTGATCTAATTTCTTGGCCCTCAGAGCATATCTTTTTTTAATGTATCTAAAAAGAACCGTCGAAGAAGCGCTCCTACGCGCGCATTTTCCCCCGTTCCAAATAGTCCATGAGGCGAGCATGGATATAGAAAGCACAACTTTTTATTTGGAGTGCTTTCATCACATAAGCCCATGATTTTCTCATTAGACCATCTACAAAATAAATTTTTACACCAACAGCAGAATTTAAGTAAACCTGGCCCAGCATTTCAGCCACACAATTGGAAGCCGTTGCTCAAGGCCCGAGTTTCTGTAATTCTACGTATTCTCCGTATCCCCTCGCAACCAAAATGGAAATCGTATGATTGCTATCCAGAACCATCTATACTGTAGTATTTCTCTGGCTAGCTACCCCATCCGGATGACATGTTCAGGCGGCAATATTGAAAGCGTAATCATGCATGGCGACGTGATTACAGCGGGCCGGCCGGCTTAAACAAACCTGCGAGGCAGGCAAATGGGCGCACACGAGCCAGCCAGCCAGCCAGCCAGGCAGATCGATGTAGCTAGTAGAGTACACCCGAATAATGCAGCTGGTCAGGTCAGGTGACGACTGACGGGCTAGCTAGTCAAACGGAACGGAACGGGTGGACGCGCCTAGCTGGGCGTGCCATTTCCCGATGGCGACAGTCGCGTATATATCCATCTTGCCGATTCACCGTTTGGCACCATGCGGACAAATGGACTCTGGTTAATGACCATGTAAGAATGAATGACAGTGTCATATGTCAAATGGTAATATTTGATACTTCTTCCGCTTGGTTTATAAGTTGGGCACCAATTGTTTAGGTCTTCAATTTGACTAATAACGTATGTGTTGGGAATATAACCCCGTGGTAAGACCCGCCCACGAGGGGCCGGGTCATACCTGACGGCTCATAGCCCAAGACCCATAAGGTGGGCCGGAAGGTGAAAGCCAGGCCGCGTGGCGGCTTACCAGATGGGCTAAGGCGGAGGCCCGGAGACAGAAGATGGTATGAAGACCCGGGCGGTTAAGCCGCCCGGAGACGGCTTGCCCAAGACGGCAAGGCGGCTTAGAGACAGGATTCACTACGATGTATGAGTCGGTTTAGGACTCGTGTAAACCAGGGCCTTGACCTCTTATATAAAGGCGAGACCCTGGGGCGGCTTAGACAAGAAAACCAACTAATCGAGAACTAGGACAAGCGAATCCGCTCCATTGTAATCGATACTCCAATCAATACAACACAAGCAGGACGTAGGCTTTTACCTCCTCCCGAGGGGCCGAACCTGGGTAAACTCGTGTCTCTCGTCTCGACCAACCCCTTTGAGTCCACCGCCTTAGCGATGGCCTCGAACCTAAGTCTTCGGACATCCGCCGTGACAAAACCACGACAGTTGGCGCCCACCGTGGGGCCAGCGCTCGGTGGTGTTGAGTTCTCAAGGGGCTCTCTCCCAGGGATCGAGGGATACGCTGTTGGCAGGATGACCAAGAGTCGCCGCGGCCGGCTCTACATCGATGACGCCGGCTGGGGCCCCGAGGCCGACTCAGTTGAGTACGGTTTCCGGGTCCCCTTCGGCGGAATCCACGTCTTCATCGGCAAGATCGGCGGATCTAAACCCGGGCCGGACATCTGCACCGACATCGTCGAGCCGGCCCGGCGCGAGCAATCCGCCCGACGCGTGCAACCTGCCCGTGCTAACCCGGGCAGGAAGCATGTCTTCGTCGGCTTCACCCAGGGCATGGAGCTTGAGGGCTCTGTGTTTCGGGAGGAAACTCTCATCTGCTCAGATGATGGATCATCCAGCGGAGAGACGGAATCAATTTATCAGCTTCACAACGGGGGGCTCGGGGGCTACGTCAAGCCTTACCCCGAGTCGGAGTATCATGAGCCGAAGGGTTATGAGCCGCCGAACCGTGCTGCCGTCTTCATGACGGGTTCAGCGCCGGCCCCTGGCAGCTCAGCCGCCGGTGTGACTGGGTCTGGGGCTGGCAGGCCGCCGGCTCAGGTTCTTCTGGATCTGATGAATGAGCTTACAACCCTGATGGCAACTGAGGTCACGGCTGAAAACCAAGCGGCCCGTAACACGGAGATCGCAAGGTTGAAGAACCAGATGACCGAGGTCCAACAGGAAATCAATGCGCTGAAGGCTCAGATGGATGCTGAGGCGGAACGCCTTAGGGCAGACGCTTTCCGTCTTGAGTTAGAGCAGCAGTCCGCAGCGGCGGTTCAGCGGATGAGGCATCAATCCCGCTTACCAGATCAGTATGAAGCCAGAAATCTTTTCAACACGCCAGGGACAGGACGGAACATACCTTTGACCGTAACCCGGACGGCGGAAGTGCCTGGAAGCCGGGCGACGGTTCAGCATCAGCGGCCAGACCCGCCCCGCCGGGACCTGACCCCACCACAACCTTTTCCGACGCCGCCGGGTCATTATTCTAACCCGGCGGAGAACATGGTGGCGGCGGCTACCAGGCTGGATACAATTCCCATCCCCGACGAGGCGCCTTTTGCAGAAGAGGTGCGGAACGCTATTGGGTATCTGCGGACGGCGGTAGCCCAGCAGGAGAAGTATACTTACAGCCGGAGCCGTGTGCATTCAACTCCCCTTCCCAGCCGCAGCTACAGTCGGCGTTATGAGTCGCCGGCGGTTTCCAGCAGTGGACGACATCGGAACCCGCCGCGAGTCGATCGGGCGGCTCTGGATGCTCAGGCGCTGGTGGACTGGGCGAGAGCACAGCGAGAAGCGGCGGCTCTGGCGGCGGCGGCTTATCAAGAACCCACAGTTGCACCTTCTGTCTCAGTTGGGGCAGGACTAACATCCAGGGCTGTGGGAGTGCCGTGTTTATCGCCGGCTCTACGGAACGAGCGTCTGCCGAAGGATTTCAAGGGGCCTCGCAAGGTGCCCAATTATACTGCTGACCTACCTCCAGAGGCTTGGATCGAAAGCTATGAGCTGGCTATGGAGATGTTAGACGTCAGTGACGCGGTGTATGCCAAATATTTCATCATGATGCTAGAAGGGCCGGCTCGCACGTGGTTGAAGGGCTTGCCACCCAACACCATTAATTCCTGGGCTGAGTTGAAGGCGAAATTCATCAAAAAAATTCAAGGAACGTGCAAGCAGCCCATGACGATTGTGGACTTGGATCATTGTGTGCAACAGGAGGACGAGTCGGCTCATCACTGGGTCCGGCGGGTCTCAACCATTATCCACTCGTCTGAGCAGATTACGGCGGCTCAAGCGGTGCTGATTCTGGAGAAGAATTGTCACTTTACGCCCTTGAAGCAGAAGCTTGGCCGACTCAAACGTTCATGTCAAGACATGGGGGAGCTCATGGCGGCTCTCACCAAGTATGCAAACTCTGATAACACGAAAGACCCGGGCTCTGATGAAGAGAAATCAGGTCAGGGGAAGAAAGGTAATGGAAAGGGTCAGCAGCACAACGCGGCTGGAAACAGCAGTTCTGGCAAGCGGAAGAACCCGGATGGCGGGTCAGAGCTGGTGGCGAATACCAGCGCAGGGAATAATCGTGTTAAGGGCAACGGAAACTTCAGGCAGCCCTTTAACAAGGGTAAAGCTCCTTTCAATTTGGAAGCAATGCTCAATAAACCTTGTCCGGAGCACAGCCGGCCAGATAAGCCGGCAGGTCACACCTGGAGGGACTGCAGTATCATGCGACAGTTCTGGGACTACAGCCTTCAACAGCATCATAATAATGGTAATGGTCCGTCAGGCGGCTCAGGGCCGGGCGGGTCAGGAGCTGGTTTTGGTACTGGCGGCTCAGGGTCCGGTTACCAGGGTCAAGGCAATCAAGGAGGTCATCATCAACAATCTGGTGTTGGAGGCGAGCAGCAGAATAACCAATCGGGGTACCAGACTAACCCGAAACAGCTTAGTGGGGGTCAGTATCATGTTTTTACAACCAGCCTTGACAAGCGAGACCGAAAGGTGCGTAAGCGGGCGGTTAATGCAGTCATGCCGGCTCTTCCGCAGTATTTGAGGTGGTCTGAGTATGATATAACTTGGAGCCGGGCGGATCACCCGCCGCGTGTTGATAACCCGGGGCAACTAGCTTTGGTAGTTGCCCCCCAAGTTGGAGGATATGTGTTCACCAAGGTGCTTATGGATGGTGGCAGCAGCATCAACATCCTGTATTATGACACTTTCAGCCGGATGGGTTTACTTGACAAGGATCTTAAGCCCTCTTCAACAGTCTTTCACGGTGTAGTGCCCGGCAAGTCGGCCTATCCAGTGGGAAAGATTTCTTTGGAGGTAGCTTTTGGGGATGAATTCAACTACAGGGTGGAGTCTTTGTGGTTTGAAGTGGTTAAAATCAAGAGCCCGTATCACGCTCTGTTTGGACGGCCGGCTTACGCCAAGTTCATGGCTAGGCCTTGCTATGTTTACTTGCAACTCAAGATGCCCGGGTTGAATGGAACGATTACTGTGCATGGTGATCGGAAGACGGCTCTTGAGTGTGAGGAAGGAGACGCAGCTTACGCAGAGTCAAGCTGTGCTGAAGCAGAGCTTAAGTTCTATAAGGAAAATGTTGACCCGGAAGATATGACTCCACTGAAGAAGCCTAACACGGAGTCTGAGCCGCCCCTCAAGTTTGCGGTGGATGATACCAAGCTGGTGGATTTCACTCCGGGCGACTCATCACAACAGTTCACTATCGGGGCTAACATGGACCCCGCATAGGAAAGCGCGCTCATCGAATTCATCCGTGAGAATCGGGACATCTTTGCGTGGAAGCCGTCTGACATGCCGGGTGTACCGAGAGAATTCGCTGAGCACCACCTTAATGTGGATCCTAAGTTCAAGCCGATCAAGCAGTTCCTTCGCCGTTTCAATGAAGATCGGCGTAAAGCAATTGGGGAGGAGGTGGCCCGGCTCTTAGCGGCAGGGTTCATCGTGGAGGTTTTTCACCCGGAGTGGTTAGCTAACCCGGTGCTAGTGCTTAAGAAGAACGGCACGTGGCGCATGTGTGTGGATTACACGGATCTTAACAAGGCATGTCCAGTTGACCCGTTTGCTCTCCCCCGTATCGACCAGATCATTGACGCAACAACGGGTTGTGAGAGTTTATGCTTCCTGGACTCTTATTCAGGTTACCACCAGATCAAGATGGCAGTCAAAGACCAAGAGAAGACGGCTTTCATTATGCCTTTTGGCGCTTTCTGCTATGTATCTATGCCTTTCGGGCTCAAGAGTGCCCAGGTGACTTACCAGCGTTGTGTACAGAACTGTCTTCACAGTCAAATTGGACGCAATGTTCATGCTTATGTGGATGATATTGTGGTCAAGTCAAGAAAGAAGGAGACTCTACTTGACGACCTGAAGGAAACATTCGATAACTTACGGGTCTACAAGATGATGCTTAACCCGGCTAAGTGTGTCTTTGGAGTTCCTGCAGGCAAGCTCTTGGGATTTCTAGTCTCTGAGCGTGGCATTGAAGCTAACCCGGACAAGATAAAGGCTATCACCTCCTTGTCTGAGCCGGCGTGCATCAACGACGTTCAGCGCCTGGCGGGTCGAATCGCCGGGTTAAGCCGGTTCATAAGCCGCCTGGGTGAGAAAGCTATCCCTTTGTATCAGATGATGAAAAAGACAAACAACTTTGTCTGGAGTAAGGCGGCGGGTGAGGCGTTCGAGGCGCTCAAGAAGCAACTGACTGAGCCGCCAATCTTGGCTGCTCCGGCTGAGAAGGAACCTTTGCTCCTCTACGTGGCGGCTAACAACAGGGCAGTCAGCGCTGCGGTTGTTGTGGAGCGTAAGGAAGCAGGAAAGGAGTATCCGGTTCAGAGGCCGGTTTACTATGTTAGCGAAGTCTTGATTGAATCCAAGCAAAGGTACCCACATTGGCAGAAGTTGATCTATGGGGTGTTCATGGCGAATCGTAAGTTGAAGCATTACTTCCTGGGACACCAGATCACGGTGGTTAGCTCTGCCCCATTGGGAGACATAATTCAAAACAGAGAAGCCACTGGCAGGATTGCGAAGTGGGCATTGGAGCTTGGGCCTCTAAATCTCAAATATGTGCCCCGCACGGCTGTTAAGTCTCAAGCTTTGGTGGACTTTATCAACGACTGGACAGAGTGTCAGTCGCCTGAGGAGAAGCCGGATAATACGTACTGGACAATTCACTTTGATGGATCCAGGCAGTTGGAAGGGTCAGGGGCTGGAGTTATTTTAACTTCCCCTAAAGGTGACAAGTTTTGTTATGTGTTAAGGTTGATGTTTCCCTGTACTAACAATGCAGCTGAGTATGAGGCCTTGCTTCACGGCCTCCGCGTGGCTAAGGAGATGAATCTGAGCCGGGTCAGATGCCTCGGCGACTCAGACCTCGTGGCTCAGCAAGTATCAGGCACATGGGACTCCAAAGACCCACGGATGGCGGCTTATCGTCAGGCGGTGGACGTCATTGCTGGTCACTTCAAGGGTTATCAAGTGGATCATATTGACTGTCGCAAGAACGAGGCGGCTGACGCGTTATCACGGCTGGGTTCTCAGCGCAAGCCGGTGCCCCCTAACGTGTTCTTGGATGTGTTATATCACCCGTCAGTTAAGCTACCTTCGGAGGAGGATCTGGCAATACCTGACCCGGAGGGGCAGCTGGTGGTGGCTCTTCACGCCATCCCAGATTGGACGTTGCCCTACTTGGCGTACTTAACTCGCGGCGAGTTACCTGAGGACGAGACCTTGGCAAGGCAAATCATCAGGCGATCCAAGTCCATGACTATCATCAATGGCGAGTTGCATAAGTGCAGCGTCACCGGTGTTTTTCAACGTTGTGTGTCACCTGAGGAAGGTAAGGAAATCTTAAGTGAGATTCACGCTGGTGATTGTGGTCATCACGCCGGCTCAAAATCTCTGGTGGCCAAGGCTTTTCGACATGGTTTCTTCTGGCTGACGGCACATAAGGACGCAGAAGACTTGGTTCTCAAGTGTGATGGATGTCAGAAGTTCGGGCGACGTGCTCACGTGCCGGCTCAGGAATTGCGCATGATCCCAATTACCTGGCCGTTCGCGGTCTGGGGGCTTGATATGGTCAGACCCTTCAAAAGATCCAAAGACAAGAAGACCCACCTTCTGGTGGCAGTGGATAAGTTTACCAAGTGGGTGGAGGCTGAGCTGGTCAGTAAGTATGACGTGGCCACGGCGGTTCAGTTTGTCAAAAAACTGATCTACCGCTTTGGTTACCCTCATAGTATCATCACAGACAATGGCACAAACCTCTCCAAGGGGGCTATGCAAGCTTTCTGTGAAAGTGAACACATCCGGCTTGACGTTTCTGCGGTTGCTCATCCACAATCCAATGGTCAGGCGGAGCGTGCTAACCAGGAGATCCTGAGAGGTATCAAGCCCCGGCTTATGGTTCCTTTACAGAGAACGCCGGGTTGTTGGGTTGAGGAGTTACCATCAGTTCTATGGAGCATCAGAACAACTCCCAACAGGTCAACAGGCTATACGCCTTTCTTCATGGTTTACGGCGCAGAAGCCGTGTTACCAAGCGACATACGTCATGACTCGCCAAGGGTGGCGGCTTACGTTGAGACAGACAATGAGACGGCGCGTCAGGACGCGTTAGATGCTTTGGATAAAGAGCGTGATCTGGCCGCGGCTCGATCGGCGATTTATCAACAAGACCTGCGTCGCTATCACAGCCGCAAAGTCAAGACCCGGACGTTTCAAGAAGGCGACTTAGTGTTGCGCCTGATTCAAGATCAGACGGACGCGCATAAGTTATCTCCTCCATGGGAAGGACCTTTTGTGGTTAGCAGAAACCTCAACAATGGGTCATACTATCTCATCGACGTACGAGACGAGTCACGCACTTCTGGGCAGGAGACCCACCGGCCGTGGAATATCGCTCATCTGCGGCCTTATTATACTTGAGTCATCAACTCCCCCCATTGTACATCATCATTGTATATATCACATATATATATAATAAAGTTGGCATCCCTGCAAGACGGGGCCTCTGCCGTTTTTACGTATCTCAAATTGTGCAAAGTTGGATACAATCATAAGATCACTTGGGGGCTTCTAACCCGCCAGGGTTAAGCTTCAACCCTCTTGATCGGCTCTTCAGCCAAAATAGCACCATCATCTGGCGGCTTACAAGACGGTGCACAAGTTGATATCATCAACAAGGTCGTTTGGGGGCTTTCAACCCACCGGGTTAAGCTTCAACCCTTTCGATCAGGCTCTTCAGCCACGGTAAGGTCGGGTTATATACCCAAAAAGTTGACTCCGTCAACAAGGTCATTTGGGGGCTTCCAACCCACCGGGTTTAGCTTACACACCCTCTTGATCGGCTCTTCAGCCACCGCAAGTTAGAGTTAAACCTGCCTGTAAGCTGCTGCTGCTCCACCAGGTGACCCGCCGAACTCTTACCAGTTAATCTCGATTAGAGACCCTGAGCTGTTCAAACATATTTGGCAGTCACTCTCACTAGAGACCCTGTACTGGTCAAGGTTCAACCGGCGGCTCTTGTCACGTGAGGGCCGGCTTACGGAAAGCGAGGATAAACTCACCCATCTGCTGCCGACTCTCCGCTATGTGGCCCGCTCGTACTCTTAAACAGTTACTCTTTTAAAGACCCTGCACTATTTAAGGTTCAAACGACGGAATTACGTCACGTGAGAAGTAGCTTATGGGCCTTAAGGGTACTCATACCCTGCTGCGTCTCTCTCTGGTTCGTTGCGCTCTTATCAATTAATCTCGCCTAGAGACCCTGAGCCGTTCAAAGAATTGACGGTCACTCTCGTTAGAGACCCTGTACTGTTAAGAGTTCAAGTAACGAGTTCACCCAGAAGAACCGGCTTATGAGTTTTGAAAAGCAAGGTCATGGAAGATTCAACATCTCCGGGTTGTGCTTTTTCAAGCCGCTCTTACAGCAATACAGAACATATTCTGTCTTGTTTATTTTTGCAGGGTTTATCTTCTACAGATGAGCCGCCGTGCAATCGATATTATAAGCACAAACATAAGACAGACAAACATGCATCAAGCTATGCAAAGTTTACTACGTGCACGATGGCACGGCTCAGACAGTTCAAGATTTTCTAAGCCTATTACAAAGCTCTCCACAGAGCCCAAAAGGCAACAGACTTAAAGTTTTTATACAACTTTCAGTTCGGCGGCTCAACAAGCCGAGTTATCAATTTCAAGCATCAAGTGCTTAGCTCGACGGCGGGTCATCCTACGCCGGGTCTTCGACCTCTTCGATCTGAAGATTATCCACATCCCAGTTGCAGTTTGTTAGAGCTTCAAACTGAGCCTCTTCAAAGAGGGGAGACAGGTCAATCTCAGGGGCGAAGAGGTGCTTACGGCGAGCAGGAGTCAAATCTCTGGCTTCAAAAGTTGGGCCACGCACTCTTTTGCTGACCTCGCTGTAAGCCGCCTGGTACGTGGACAGGACAAGTTCATCAGCCAGCGTTGATGCAAGCACTCGGGAAGCTTTCCTACATTTGGCATAGTCAACCTCTGTGAACTCTGAGCCATCATCTTTTCTGGATGGAAACCCGTCCATCATTTCTTCAGCAGTCAATTTAGGAGCAAAGGCTAGAGACCGGCTCAGTGCGGCCATTGCTCCCTGACGGGCGGCTGATCGTTTGAGTTCCTCAATCTGTTTGGGCAGAGTTGATAAAAGTTCTATCACCCCCTTCATGTACTTGGGGATGCTTTTCTCAGTTAACATCGCCTTGATGGTGCAAAGGGTCCTGCAGTAGAGTTGTTCTGCCAAGGAATATACTCCTTTCAGCCTTAACAGGCTGTCAGATGATAGCTGGCAGCTTCTTTGACCTGCAAGGGAAGATTTGGTATTATAAGCCGCCCCGATAAGATTTTCAACCAAGTACGGAAATTTTCTAACGTTTTCAATACTTACCAAAGATGGCAGAAGTCATCCTGGATATATGGCGCTTCAGAGTTTGTAGCTCCTCTGACACAAGTTTGAGCCGCTGGTCCGTGTCATCTGCGCGCTTGGTCAGGGCAGCTTGCTCAGCTTCAGCAGTCTTCTTGAAGGCATCAAAGTCAGCCTGGACTTTTTCAAGCTCCTTCATGGCAACCCGCCATTTCTCTTCCGCCTCAGACCGGGCGGTTTGTTGCGCGGCAAGGCTTTCTTTTACGTCAGTAAGATTTGACTCGGCTGCGTCCAAGGCTTCCTGTTTTACACAACAACAAAACAGTTCAGGAGGTTTAAGTCGCTAGTGTAAGATATTCATAGATGGTTGATGGAGCTGTTATGACAAGTCTCAAGCAGATTGCAAGCAATATACTTGACACTTGGGGGGCTAATGTCTGTTTGCTCTCAAGTCTACAATGAAGTTCCGGCTCATCTTCGCAAAAGATAAGCCGGCACTTGGGGGGCTACACACAGCGCTTTTCACATCTCCAATACAATCCCGGCTCATCTTCGCAAAGCTAAGCCGGCACTTGGGGGCTACAGGCGGCGCTTTTCAAGTCTACACTGAAGTTCCGGCTCATCTTCTTCAAGATAAGCCGGCCCTTGGGGGGCTACATAGCATTTTCCAAGTTTTCAAAGTGAAGTCCCGGCTCATCATTTTCATACTGGCCCAGACTTGGGGGCTACATGCTAAGCTATTTGGAGTATGACATAGATTGGAAGACCCGGTTTACTATTCGCAATACTAAACCAGCTCTTGGGGGCTATGTAAGGGTACAAGGAAAAAGCAGGCAAAGAGATTACCTCATATTTTTTCTTCATCAGACCAACAAGCTTGAGCTCCATGTTTCGGCTTGTGGTCAGGCGGTTCAGATAACCAGCGTGAAGCTCATCGGCAGTCAGCTTCTCCAATACAGGGAATTCGAAACCAAACTTCTCAGGCGAGGAAGTTTCAGCCTTACTGGTATGTCTTGTCAATACATGAGGCTCGGGAGATTGATGACCCGTCCCAGTGATGATAACGTCTGGAAGAGCTGTGTCTTCAACGGCAGTTGAAGGACTGGGCGGCTTAGGATCATCCCTTGGAGGACTCTCGGTTGCCATATCATGATCAGCCGGCTCAGAGGACTGATGAATATCTTCAGGTGCGTTTTTCATAACATCAGCAGGCTCAGCATGCGCTAAAGGGGAGTCCGGCTTAGCAAATTCCGGCTCTTGGGCAGTTGGGGCGGCGGTAGACCCGCCGGTCTTCCTTCGCTTTGCTTGGGCCCTGGAAGACAAAAGATTGTTACACAGAGAACAAGGGTAATAAAGGGTATGGTGCAAGAGTAAAGGTACGCACTCCGGGTTGATCTTCATAGGAGGCAGCTTAGTTGCGGTGGAATCACCGGACGAAGGGGGCGTTTCCTGAATGTGGTTAAGGCAATACAAAGCAGAATAAGGTCACAATGCAAGATTGTTAAAGCTTGCCTTAGTTAAAGAATACCTCAGCCGGCCGTTTCCGTGGAGCCGGAGAATTCGATAACCCGGCCACAAGATCTTCAGAGCCGGTGCTCCGGGTCTGACGTCGGGAGATGTGATGTTGCTTTTTCAAAAGAAAATCGGGGTCTAAATAAGCAAGAGGAAGAGAGAATGGGACTTTCCGTACGACCCGCCGTATTTTCTCTGGTGGAACATTTTCTGAGTCAGAAGAAATATAAGTTACCTCAGGGGCGTCTGCATGGCTTGTTTCCGTTTCCTCCTATGAATGATTGTTGTCAATAAGTTGCATAAAAGATGGCCAAGGGAGTCAAGTTCTACCTCTGAGTCGTCAAGCTTAGGCGGGTCTTGAGTGGCGGTTTTCTTCTTCTTCTGGGCGCGGGCTTTCACCTTAGGCTTCCTCACTGGAGGGTTATACTTCTTCTTCTAGAAAGGAGAGCCGGCCTATACATAAGCCGCCAACAATGATTAGAAGGGGCAAGGCAAAGTAAAGATGAATTTGACCAATGGAGGAAAAGGAGTTTCTTACGGCTGGAGCTGGGTTCTTGATGCAAAAGGGTTTCAATCCAACTTTGTTACAAACCGCTTGTTTTTCGCCAAGGAGTCCTTTGACGGAGGAGTTGATATTTTCTTCGGTCAGAGGAACGGTACTGAAACAGAGCGGGTCATTGGGTTCACCCGTGAATTGGTGCATGAGACGGTCACGCCGGCTCAGTGGCAAGATCTTCCAGCTAACCCAGCAGCGGGTTAGGTCAACACCAGTCAAGCCATTGGCCATCAAGGCCCTAACCTTCGCGAAAGCCGGAGCATATTTCGCTCGTTCTGCGGCAGACATCCGGTCTGGAAGCTCGGTGTAGCAAAGCCGAGTGGGACGGTAACCCGGCAGCGGATTCTCTCCTTCAGGAGAAGTATCTTTGCAGTAGAACCAGGTCTTGTTCCAGTCCTTGGGGTGGCTTGGTAAGAGAGCTTCTGGATAGGGCAAGTCTCTCCGTCGCTGGATAGACACGCCGCCAAGCTCCAAACTAGGCCCAGCCGCCACTTCGGTTTGGCGATTGACATAGTAATAGTCACGGAAGAGGTCCACAGATGGTTCTTCTTGCAAGTAAACTTCACATAATACTTGGAACTGACACATGTTGGTGACAGAATTTGGACCTATATCTTGAGGATGAAGCTTAAAGAAATGAAGAACGTCTCGGAAAAACTTTGACCCGGGCGGGCTGAATCCACGAAGGAGGTGATCTGTGAACACGACAACTTCCCCTTCCTTGGGAGTAGGTCTTGGTTCTGGCCCTGGAACCCGCCAGTGTATGACATCCTGAGCCGGCAGGATACCAGATTCTACGAAGTCAAGTAAGAGTTGTTCGGTGACTCCGGAGCTAACCCAATTGCAAGACGAAGGCGCTCTCGACATGATGGCGGGTCAAACTGCGAAAAGGCCCAAAGTATGGCGGCTTAGAAAAATGATCAGCAATCAAAGCAACTATGGTCAGCATAATGGTGAGGTGTTAAGCCATCGGAATATGTCCTCGAGAGTCGCCAATACAATGGAGGGTTAGGTGGGCAAGGCGACGCTGGAAAATACGGCTAAGTGCGGACAAACAGGTTTCACATATCGTCATTATAGCTGCAAGATCTACGGGCGAAGGTGAACGGAAATATGTTCATGACCTAAAAACGGCAGTGGAAGGACAAGTAAATCAGTATGAAGAGATGAGTGCTATACGGATCTAAAACAGATGGGCATTGATACTAAAGGGATAACCGCAACAAATAGACAGTACCATGGGACGCAAAGTGGTGCTCAGTGGTCTATGCTATGATGAACACTGACGAACTGCTATGAACAACAGAGAAACCCGAGGAGCTCGGGAACCCTAATGGGGATGGATCCAGATTGGAACGAGGGCTGAAAGTAGTACCTTGCGGATGCGGACGCGCCGGCGAAAAATCTGGTCCGATTCAGGTCGATGCAGCGGCCAGCGATGGAGATGACGGCGAGGTCCAGTCGGAGGCGGCGGAGCTCTGGAGGCGCTGCTGACCGAAGGAGGAAGAAGGCAGAGGAGGCGGGGAAAGGAAAAAAGGGTACCACGTGTCCCTATTTATGAGTAAGGAGGGCAACAGTGCGCGCGAAAATTGAGGAGGCACACTGATGATTGACCGAACGTGGCGCCTCGATTTTTGGGATGGCCCTTCAATGAGAAGATCCGTTGCAAATGTCACAGAATCTTTTCGGAATATTTGATATGGCGTCATGACGGGTTATAACTTTTCTTTTCAGATGACAGAAATATAAAGACTCGCCGCCAAGTGAGTTTGAAGATTGACATGAGCAAGCTCAAATCAACCTGGGGCCTAATGTTGGGGATATAACCCCGTGGTAAGACCCGCCTAGGAGGGGCCGGGTCATACCTGGCGGCTCATAGCCCAAGACCCATAAGGTGGGCCGGAAGGTGAAAGCCAGGCCGCGTGGCGGCTTACCAGATGGGCTAAGGCGGAGGCCCGGAGACAGAAGATGGTATGAAGACCCGGGCGGTTAAGCCGCCCGGAGACGGCTTGCCCAAGACGGCAAGGCGGCTTAGAGACAGGATTCACTACAATGTATGAGTCGGTTTAGGACTCGTGTAAACCAGGGCCTTGACCTCTTATATAAAGGCGAGACCCTGGGGCGGCTTAGACAAGAAAACCAACTAATCGAGAACTAGGACAAGCGAATCCGCTCCCTTGTAATCGATACTCCAATCAATACAACACAAGCAGGACGTAGGCTTTTACCTCCTCCCGAGGGGCCGAACCTGGGTAAACTCATGTCTCTCGTCTCGACCAACCCCTTTGAGTCCACCGCCTTAGCGATGGCCTCGAACCTAAGTCTTCGGACATCTGCCGTGACAAAACCACGATAGTATGTGTAATATGTCACAAAAATATATGTGTAGAAAATTCATTTGACAAGAAATCTAAATATATTTTTTGTGACAATAACACATGTTTTGCTAGTCAAACCGAAGACCCCAAAACCCCTGCCCAACTTATAAATCCAATTGCAGGAAGTATTCAACGTGCGTGATCGGTCTCATAAAACCGGGAAAAAAGGACCTAGTCGCCCCACCAGTGTGCCTCCCACTCCTCAAGAAAAGAAGGGCGACTAGGGTTACACATAAGGGCTTTTGCCGTCGCCGATTCCCCTCCCCTCGGAGTGCCTTCCGGGGTCGGTGAGGTGGGGAGGAACCTCAATCTAGGGTGATTGTATGGTCTCACTTTTGTTTTAGCTATAGCTAGGGTTAAGTCTGTCTAGCCAGTGACGGTGAGGTGATGACGCCATCGGTGATGAGGAATAAGACCCTAAACCCTAGACCCCCTAAACCCCAGGTCAGAGCTCGGGTCTCCTTTTTTTGTTTTCACTTTTTCGTCTAGGTGACTGGTGTGACTTCTTGCCGCGGGGGGGGGGGGGGAGTGGGATGTCACGATGGTGTTCAGTCAGATGTGGCTCCGTCGAGAACTTGGGAGGTTTGTTTCCTCCTTATCTGTCTGACTAGATTTGTGATTATATTTATCCCTCCTTGGTGCAAGATTCTTCGGACGACGATCTGTCCAGGTCATGGCCGCCGACGTCTTCTGTTCTACATCAATGACTTCCCGGTCGGTGCGTTTTCAAGATCTTGAGTTTCAACAAGGTTGCTCGGATAAGACGAAGGCCCAGAGATGATAACGAGTTATGCTCACGACGCACAGCCAATGGATGTAGAAGAAAGACGATGTTGATTCCATCAAGATTTTTCCATAATTTTATATTCTTTTACGAGTGTTTTTAAGGGCTGGTTTTATCTAATATATATGGCTTTGAGTGTTTCTGGGAAAATAATAATAATACTCAGTATATATAATGATTTTTAGCATGAGGTGACGTTCCAATGGACAGCAAGACGACCACGACTACTTCAAAGTGAGCACCTCTAGCCAAACTCGTAAAAGGGATGAACTCCTCAAAAGATTCCCTTTTGAGGAGTTATGCCACAACTAGCTGAACTCTCATTTGGTTTAGCTGATTCAATTTCTTTACGAGAACATCCACCGGGTCTCAAATTTGAGCAATTGAAACCAAGTCTCGGCAAAAGATTCCCTTTCGGTTGCTGCTCCCTCTCTCTTGTCGGCCTCCATGTCAGTGATGTCATTGCCACTTTTCGTTCCTCCGCCGGCCACTTCACACGCCCATAGACATGTCACAGCCCGGTCGACCTCACGGTCCACCATGGATTCGCTCGCCGTCTGCCACAGCAGCGATCGAAATCGCCGCATATCTTTGTCGTCACTGCTAGGAGCTTGTGGACGAATAGGGACACCGTCGAACTTTGTTTCATTGGAAATGGAACCACTAGAGGAGCACGATGTCGAGGGGCACCGACGCTCAAGCTAAACGGTGTCAGAACCGTCAGATGGCCTTCTGAAAGCTGAAGTTTGGCCATGATGGGCTTGTGAAAGGACATGGATGTCGCCTAGAGGGGGGGGTGAATAGGCGCTTTAAAATAATTACGGTTTAGGCTTGAACAAATGCGGAATAAAACTATCGTTTAATTAGTCAAGCACAAAACCTAAAACAACTAGGCTCACCTATGTGCACCAACAACTTATGCTAAGCAAGATAGACAACTAAGTGATAGCAAGATATATAACAAGAAACAATATGGCTATCACAAAGTAAAGTGCATAAGTAAAGGGCTCGGGTAAGAGATAACCGAGGCACGCGGAGACGACGATGTATCCTGAAGTTCACACCCTTGCGGATGCTAATCTCCGTTCGGAGCGGTGTGGAGGCACAATGCTCCCCAAGAAGCCACTAGGGCCACCGTAATCTCCTCACGCCCTCGCACAATGAAAGATGCCGTGATTCCACTAACGGACCCTTGAGGGCGGTCACCGAACCCGTACAAACAAGGTTGGGGCAAACTCCACAACTTAATTGGAGGCTCCCAACAACACCACGAAGCTTGACCACAATGGATTGTGGCTCCGAGGTGACCTCAAATGCTCGGGGCAATCTCCACAACCTAATTGGAGACCCCGAAGCTTGCCCGGAGCTTTGCACCACAATGATTGAGCTCCGAGGCACCACCAACCGTCTAGGGCGCCAAAGCACCCAAGAGGAACAAGCTCAAGGGTGCTCAAACACCCAAGAGTAATAAGCTTCTCAAACTTCATTTCCACATATCACCGTGGAGAACTCAAACCTATGCACCAAATGCAATGGCAAGGGCACACGAAGTGCCCAAGTCCTTCTCTCCCAAATCCCACCAAAGCAACCAATGCTAGGGAGGAAAATGAGAGGAAGAACAAAGAAGAACACGAAGAACTCCAAGATCTAGATCCAAGGGGTTCCCCTCACATAGAGGAGAAAGTGATTGGTGGAAATGTGGATCTAGATCTCCTCTCCCTTTTCCCTCAAGAACTAGCAAGAATCATTGGAGGGATTGAGAGTTAGCAAGCTCGAAGAAGGTCAACGATGGGGGGCAAACTCGAGCTCAAAGGATTAGATTCAATGGGGAAGAAGACCCCCTTTTATAGGTGGGGAAAAATCCAACCGTTATCCTCACAGCCCGCACAGAGCGGTACTACCGCTCCAAGGAGCGGTACTACCGCTAGGGCGGTAGTAGCCATATGAAACACTAGTACAATGAGGCAACATGCCGGTAGTACTGCCGGAGCGGTACTACCGCCTGCCCTCGCGGTACTACCGCGGGGGTAGTATTCAACGACCACTCAGGTGCAGCACACGGCAGAAGACACCGTGAGGCAGCGGTACTACCGCTCGGGGTAGCGGTACTACCGCGCGTCCACGGATGTAAAAAATTACTTCCGGGCTACATCTGCTGGAGCTAGCTTCGAGAAAATATTTGGCACGGTAGTACCGGAAGTAATTTGCGGTACTACCGCCCGAGGGGCGGAAGTAAAAATTACTTCCGTGCAACTACCGTAGGTGTACGCTACAGGTGCTGGAGACAGCGGTACTACCACTCCTTGGAGTGGTACAACCGCTGGCACCTTGCGGTACTACCGCTCCGAGGAGCGGTACTACCGCTAGCCACTGTACTGCAGCACCTTGCTGCCTTCAACTACTCAGCTAGGAAAACGGAAGGATACAGTAAAACCAGAATTGCCATAACTTCTGCAAATGAGCTCCGAATTGAGCAAACTCAAGCTTGTTGGATTCAGGACGACAAGAGCTATCTTAAGAAGAGGCAGTATGAAAATGCCAATGATATAGAGATGTGAAACCTCTATCAATGAAGAACCGGCAAAAACTCCAACATCGAAAACATCATAGAAGATGCATATGGACTCCGTTTTCGATGAACTTGAGCTTGTCATGAAGCTGACCATAAGCTCAAGAACCCACATAGAGAAAAAGCCAACCAAGAACCAAGAAATATGATGATGCCAAGAATGCAATGGTTTGAGCTCTCAACGAACGATACGATCAAGCTACTCATTTGAGAGCCCCCCTTGATAGTACGGTAATCGATCCTATAACCCGGTCTCCCAACTACCACCACGAGACCGGTAAAATAGAAAACCCTATCAAGGTCAAACCTTTGCCTTGCGCATAGTCCACTTGAGCTAGATGATGACGATCTTGTCCTTCTCAAGATGGACCACCTTTCTTGATTGCGTCGGCTCGATGAAGACTAGTAGATTGCTCCCCATACTCCACTATGGGAGAGCCACTCTTCGGCACATCTTCACAAGTCCATTGTCACCACAATGGATGGCAAGCTTCAAGCATGATCTCTTCGTGATGCTTCACTTGAACTTGCACACCGCAACCTTGATGACGATCACCACTTGATGTCATCCTCCATGGGTTGTATGAGATCTTCCTCTTGACGCAAACCCATGGAAATATACCTAACCCCACAACGAACTCTCACGTAGACCATGGGTTAGTACACAAAGCGTAATGGACAATGCTTACCATACCATGGAATCACTTGATCCCACTTGGTACATCTTCTACGCTTTGTGTGTTGATCAACTTGAATCATTCTTTACCTTAATCTTGATCAACCTTGTGTCTTATCTTCTCTCTTCATAAAGATGATGTCTTGAAGGTAAACATGAATGCTCACACAATCTTTTTCTTCAAGACATGCTTGCAATAAGTTCAACTCTCACATGACCAATCTTTGGATAAACCTTGAATACCACCTTGGTCACCATATAAACTCCTTGAAACCAACAGATGGACTTCAAGAAGTACCTACGAATAAATCCTTTGAATATAACTCAAGGCAACCATTAGTCCATAGGGATTGTCATCAATTACCAAAACCACACATGGATAAATGTGCTCTTACAGCTTGCAAGGCGACGTGGGGGTGGGGGCGGCTTCGAGGGGAATCAAGCTCCTCGACGCCCTCAGACCATCCCCTCAGCCCTGTCATGCACCGGTATCCTGAACATCAATGCAACACCGCCTGCGGCTTCTCTCACCTCTACCGCCCCCAAGTGTTCAACTAATTGCCTTGGTAATTCTCCCCCCTTTTTTTGGTTTCTTTACTGTTTTTGCAATAAAAAACAACATTGAGTAGTATAATTATTAGATGAAGAGGTTAAGGGAGATGCTCTTCGACGCCTCTTCGTCTAAGGAAGGAGAATATGACGATGATTGTGAGATGGAGCATTGTCATGATCGTTCACGAGGATCATCGAAGACCGAGACAAGGATCTCACTTGGGGCACTTGTATATCAATCATGATAGGAAAAAATGGATTACTTTGCACCCAATTCACCATATCAGAAAAGGTAATTTTCATGGTGATTTCGGATGCATCGAAGTCTCCTCAACACCACTGCAAAACTTGTTGAGGATCGTGTTCCTTGGTTTAAACCGAGAAGGAGTGCAACAAGAAATAAGTATGAATCCATTGATGAAGTGTGTTGCGTCTCTTCGAGTGCTTGCCTATGGGTGCACGACCGACGCCATTGATGACTATGTGCGCATTGGGAAAGATGGGTTTGAGTGAAGAACAAGATGGTCACGATGCTTGGATCAATTGATTGCATGCATGTGACATGGAAAATTTATTCCACGGGGTAGAAAGGTCAGTGTAAAAGGGCATTTCAAAATCCAACCATCATTCTCGAGGCAGTTGCATCAAAGGATCTATGGATTTCGCATTCATTCTTTGGATTGTCGGGCTCTCATATTGGCTTTAGTGTCCTTTCAAGATCACCACTATTCGAAAGGTTTTTTGTCGGAGAATCTCCACCTTCAACTATGTTGTCACTGGTCATCGGTACATGATAGACTACTACCTTGCAGATGGCATCTATCCTCCATGGGACACATTTGTGAAGACAATCCATCGTCCTCAAGGCAACAAAAGATCCCACGTTGCAACACGTTAAGAGTCTTCAAGAAAGGATGTTGAGATAGCTTTCGGCGTGATTCAAAAGTGCTTGATTGTACATTGCTCTGTTGAGCATTGGAAGCCACAAGTCTTCTGATAAATAATGAGATGTTGCATCATCCTGCACAACATGATCATCGAGGTTGAGAGGGGCATGCCAGAGAAACTTTTGATACATCTCCAATGGGGATGTTGTCGAGCTGAAACGCAATGCAACGAAGATACACCGATTCCTCGGAACGCGTCAAAGTATCGAGAATCAAGCAGTCCTTAGCCAGCTCCAAGATGATATTATTGAGCACTTGTGTCCACTTCATAACACTTGATTGTGCTTTTTATCATGCTTTTTTAGATTGATTATTACTTCACTCGGATCCTTCGTGTGTTTGAATTTCGATAATTAAATGTAATGTTATTGAAGTGTGTGCACCTAAGTTATCAAGTTTGGACTTGATATGCTGAGAAAGTCTAGTTGAAATGAAGTATGTAAACTAAAAGATAGAAGAATTGATAATATTTTTTAGCGATTTAAGTTTTTGGAGTTCGGGTAAGAACACGTATTTGTTAACTCTTCAAATTAAAGTTTGAGGAGATCGTTTGAGGGACTAAATTCAAGGAGATGCCCCTAGTCTAGTTTTTAGTAGACCATATATATGATTATGTGCATCCATGTTATTTACTTAGTGTTACTCCCTCCGTTCAAAAATATAATATGTTCTGATTCTTTTTTTTTTTCCGAATCAGATGAGTATATAGACAGGCTTTAATGTGTCCGTTCATTCATTTCAATCTGAATGTAGTCGATGTTAAAATATTCAAAACATCTTATATTTGTGCACGATGGAATACCACAGTAGACTATTTGTTAATTTATTATATGTATGAACTAATGCTCTTGACCTTTGCAAATGAGCATATACACTGTACCGAAGGATTCAAAAGACACCAGGTGAGATGGCATTTTTGTCCCTGTCCAGCCTTGTGTCATGTCATGTCAAACCCTACACCCAATATTGACATCTCCCTTACATCACGAGCATTCCCAACCAAGAAAACACATATGGAACAGTCCCCATCAAAATGGTTTTAAATTTCTTGTTGAAACCATAAAAGGCGCCCCTTTTCTGTAACCATCCCTCCCTTCCCTTCCCTTCCCTTCCCTTGAGCTCGACAAAATGACAGCGCAACTACCCACCTCAACTGGCCACCAGCAAACTGCCTCGCCAAGAACACTTCAACCGCCATTATAATATTCACGAATTGGCCTCCCGAGCTCCCCTTTTGCCCCACGCCTCTCTCCCCCCTCTGGTTTTGACTCGCCATCCGTCCCCTCTCCCCGGCCGCCCCCCAAAAGATTTCACTTTCCGCGCCGGGGAGATCATCAGGGAGGGTTGTCCAAAGATCGATCGAGCGCTTGCTTGCGCCGGGGTTTCTTGGCCGGCATTTTCTGACAGCCGCGGGAGATGAGCTGCTTCCCCTGCTCGGGGTCGTCGGGGAAGGCCGGGGAGGACGCGGCGGCGCTCTCGCCGTCGCCCCGGCCGTCGGCGGCGAAGCCGGCGCCAGGTAGCGTCCGCATCTTGACTTGAGTTGTCCAGTTTCTGTGCTGACCGGAAGCGCTGAATCCTTTGGTCATTCTGATGATTCCTGTCTTGTCCGTTCAGATGCCTGCTGATTTCCAGTGATTTCTGAGCATTGATTTGGGCATAAAATTTTTATTGTTTCTTGATGGTACAAGAGGCCTAGCTGATCCCTAATTAGCTTTTTTTTTAGAACATCTACTAATTGCCAATTGGTTGGGGGCGGTTGAGTCGTTGAGGTGGACATGGATCATGTGCTTGACTGTAGCATCTTGATTCATCGGGCCCAGAAATGGGGACTAAGTGTATTAGTTTTGTATATTTTGATTCCTTTCATGTACGTAGATAGAAGAGTATATTCGGTGCGCGGTAGACCGTAGACGATTCCTTTTATTTTGACATGCAGATGTTAGTCCGAATTCTTGCTGAGGTAGTGGTGGTGAAGGGGACACACAAAAGAACAATATCTTGTCAAAAGAATTGTAGTGTTTGAGTTTTTTTTTTTTCTCCTCGCCTGAAGTGGCGTGAAAGGGAGAGAAATGTCTGAAGCGAAGCTTGTGGTTGCGGTTGATTTTGCTACCAAACTTTCTGTCTGAAGCAACAACCAAAGAAACAAACATTTGATGTGTTGTTTACACTTGTTATCTTACTTAATTTCATCACCAAACTTTCTGTCTGAAGCAACCAAAGAAACAAGCATTTGATGTGTTGTTTACACTTGTTATCTCTGATTGATTCCTTGGGGTAGCTAATCGGTTGCGTCGAGTTGAATTGAATTAGATTTCACCCTTTGCTTAGTTTTTGGGATTAATGAGGAATTTGAAGCAAAGCGCCAGAGTTTAGTTTTTAGCTTCTGCCTGCTGGACATGCAAGTCTGATCTTGCATATTTTGTTTGATCTTGTGGCTGCTGCAATTTCTCATCTACCTGCAGCCAGAAGTATTTTACATCACATGGTGTAGATGCTGTTTGCTGACAGGGTGGTACATGCGATTTATGGTGGATTAATTCGCTTTGTACACTTGTACTATTATGCAGAAATAATAAATATGTTTCTCTAATGCTAGTCAAATTTCTCATGAGGTGATGCAAGTTGTCATTGCACATATCTGCTTGGTGTTTAAACTTGAAATAAAATAACTATAAGATCCATAAAGTGCCGGTGATACCTTTTTTATACCATTAAAAAAGGTCTGCTTTTAATGGGATGCTCATGATCGTGAAGATATTTAAATGGGAGCTACCTAGGATAGCTTTGTTCTGTACGACTGTACATCACCTCAACAACTCAAAAGAGTAGTATCTTGCACTTCAATTCAACTTATGCCACCAACTTGATGATATTAAGTATAAATGGCAGTTCTGGACGAGTTAGGGCAGTAGAGCATTCGGTAACAGATGTGAATGCGCCAACGGGTCCTCAGGTCATCAAATGTTAGATATGTATAGCTGTTTATGAATCATGATCCATTTCTGTAGCCTGTAGGTACCTGCCTTTTATATTTCCTGGACTATACGATTTCTTTGCGTTCAAGAAAGCTTATAATTGTCGAACTATATGCTGATGTTTTTCTGATGTTTGGGTCCAGATCGATCCAATTCTCGTAGTTCAAGCTCTGTTCGCAGAGGAGGAAGCATTCCACATGGCCCGGCAAAGATTTTCACTTTCCGAGAGCTAGCTATTGCTACCAAGAATTTCAGAAAAGATTGTTTGTTGGGTGAAGGCGGTTTTGGTCGCGTCTATAAAGGACACATGGAGAATGGACAGGTTTGTTATCTCTAGCCTTGTTTCCTTTATTTCCCTTTTCTATTAAAAAGAGTTGTGTTTCCTTTCATGGACTGCGGCTTAGGAGATAGATTTATTGGTAATTTCCATGACGTTTCTTACCCATTTTACCTTTGTCATTTAGCAGGTTATTGCCGTGAAGCAACTTGACAGAAATGGTTTCCAAGGAAACCGTGAATTTCTTGTGGAGGTTCTCATGCTAAGCCTCTTGCACCATCCCAATCTTGTCAGATTAATTGGCTATTGCGCAGATGGTGATCAGCGCCTCCTAGTTTATGAGTATATGTTATTGGGATCTTTGGAAAATCATCTGCATGGTACGCTTCTCATTTTTCTATGGTTTCCTGTCCTATAAAATATATTTCTCAGTGGGTGATTGCAATTGGTGTTTACATATTACGAATATCTTGGTATTTTAG
This sequence comes from Elymus sibiricus, assembly GCA_039707655.1. Lineage (NCBI taxonomy): Eukaryota > Viridiplantae > Streptophyta > Magnoliopsida > Poales > Poaceae > Elymus > Elymus sibiricus. The sequence goes on from CM077665.1 coordinate 85,249,666, forward strand.
CTGTCTTGAGCTTCATAAAGAATATGTAAGAGCAGGCTTGAGCTCCAGTTTCCGATCTTCTGCAGTAAAATAACACAACATGAAATACACTATTTACATATGGTAATACTATAGCATACCCCCAAGTGTCAGTACATGATAAATATGTCACATGTTAGGGAAATAGTGACTTCTATTTCCATGATGCCATAGGCTGATTTATATACACATACAGGCGTGGTAAATGTGCAGAAAACCCTATGGGGATATTACACGCTAACATATACAACTCCAACAAAGTAGATAGTGGTCCTGTTATTTCAGCTTCCTTATGGGTCAAATCACAGATAATTTCATCTTCTGTTTCAGCATTTATTAAATTGATTTCTAACCTGTTACATTTAAGTATACACCCTAGTTATCCACCATCATCTTGTTGTTCACCACTATCCGTAACCTTTTCAAGAACTTGGCATCCATATTTCTTCTTTTGTACTAACTCATGGATCACTTCGCTGGACAGACCGCCCACCAGACAGGGAACCCCTTGACTGGAATGCAAGGATGAGGATTGCTGTCGGTGCAGCAAAGGGTTTGGAGTACCTGCATGATAAGGCGAATCCACCAGTCATATACAGAGATTTCAAGCCATCAAATATTCTTCTGAGTGAAGATTATTACCCGAAGCTGTCTGACTTTGGGCTTGCTAAACTTGGTCCAGTTGGTGAAAATACCCACGTGTCAACAAGAGTTATGGGAACGTACGGCTACTGCGCTCCTGAATATGCCATGACAGGGCAGTTGACTGTAAAGTCTGATGTTTACAGTTTTGGTGTTGTGTTCCTTGAACTCGTTACAGGTCGGAGAGCCATTGACCACACCAAGCCTGATGGGGAGTCAAATCTTGTCGCATGGGTACGTTCAACTGCACCAAGTCACCTCCCATCTGTTTGGGTGTAAAAGGGATAACCATTTCTCATTTCTTCATATGTGCCAAGTGTCTGACCCATATAATTTGCAGGCTCGCCCGATGTTCAGAGACCGGCGAAAGTTCTGCCAGATGGCCGACCCGTTGCTGCAAGGCCGCTACCCCAAGAGGGGTTTGTACCAGGCTTTAGCCGTTGCAGCAATGTGTTTGCAGGAGAAGGCGGCATCCCGGCCCCTCATAGGGGACATTGTCACTGCGCTTTCATATCTAGCTTCCCAACACTATGACCCAAAAAGCTGTAGGACTTGCCCGTCTACCCCAAGGGCGAAAGCACACCGACGAACAACCAGTTGTGTTCCTGATGCTCAGCATGCCGCCAACTCGCTTAACTGGGACGCCGTGGACCTGAGGAGAAAGGAGCCTAGAGGAGGGGAGTTTGAAGAGGATCTCAGTGAAGGTTGCTGCAGTGGCAGCAGCTCTGGAAGGAATGATGGCTTTGATGTGCCAGAGCTGCTTGCCTTGCATAATGGGAAGTCTTACTCTTACCGCGAAAATGATGGTAACCGCAAGTCGGCTGTCAAGGTCGATGCCCACGAGAAGCCGAGAGTGGATCCTGCGAAATATAGCAGGCAGGTCTGACGGCGTATACAAACAGACATTGTTGCAGCCAATTTTGCCAGGTACCTTCACATCTCCATTGTTACAGAGCAGCATTCTTCTCTCACCCAGACTTGTGTTTCCCCATTCCAGATGACCATACATATTACACTCAATGGGTTTGTTGTTTCTACAGAACATTCATCACATACCTAAACAAAGACGCCGTTCGACTGCTGGGAATCTGTCTCCCAGGATGCTTGTTTTGATCAGTCACAATACTTGTTTTGATCAAACACAGCGTCGTTCGACCTATAAAAGATTCCACCCCCTTGTAATTAGCCCATCCATGTATTTATCGTTTAGGATGATATTTTCTTTGGTTTTTGTTGTTGTCATAAATATGTTTGTGCATTGAAATGAGTTGGCGTGTAAGTAAACCTGTTATTAGAGGATTTTTCCTTTTGTCCATACCGTGTATAAGAATGTAAAGGAACGATGATTTGTAGAGGATATATCACAATCAGGCATGGTTGTTACAGACTGAAGTAAATGGTACACACGTTTTTTGGAGTGTAAATATGAATGTTTTGGTTTTAACTGCTGTGAAAAGTAACCAAACACTGGAGTCTGAATGAACAACTATTCAGAGCAGAATTTGTCCCTTTTTCTCAAGTGTGGGTCAAATTTCAGTTCAGAATTCTATGACACACATCTACTAGATGCATTTCATGGCAATGTTATCAATTTATTCTGCTTTATTTCCCAGACTGGAGACATCTGTATAGATATCTGCATGGGTATTGTATTTTACAAGACGTGAACACACCGTGTATCTTTCGTGCATCCGGCAAGAGTTTACGGTCTAGAGCCTATAATTCGTGTCTACATTTCTACATATTCACAGGCTATGAAAGAACAATGTACAACCCAATCTGAATGAAATTCCCCAACTGAAGCCCCCCATCCTCAAGAGAAAGAAAAGGCGTCGTCTTCTGCTATAAATTTGATGTTAAAAAGATGCTGTATGCTATCTGGAACTGCTCCAGTCTGTCTGCTCACTATTCTCGACAATGGAGACCTCGACGCCATGCTTTGTCATGATGATGTTGCTGGCGAGATCCTTCCGTAATCGCTCGACGCTTTGTGCTGTGATGATTCTGCAGGTGCTCCAGTCATCTGATTCCATATCGACTCCCAGGTATGTGAAATGGTCCTGAATGCTCAAGCTCAATATGGAGAGGCACCTAGTAGAATGATCAGTGTGAGAATGTTAGAACTAGGAGCTAAAGAGACAGACAGTTGAGCTGCAAGGAAGGTCTGATCTGTAAAACCTGCAGCAGTTTGGGTCTTCGCCGCTGGCATCACAAATCTGTTCGGTTGTGTTGCCGTCAGAATCATCGATCCATACCTGAAATTTGGGCGGAAGTAAGCATACAAAGAGATGAAGGCCAGGGACTGAATTGACATCCAAGAAAGCGTATTTATAAGTTTGTGCGGTATACCTCTCTTGGGAAGTGGTGGTATGTCAGTTTGGAAAGAAAGGAGAAATAAGGTGGCAAATGTGGCACAATATCATGTTCGTGTACCAGTCGAATCGTGTTTGGTACATATTTGGCAAAGTAGGAGGCGAAAACAGCATTGCCAACACGAGGCTGTCCGAAAGTCATGAGTTGAACATTGTCACTTCCAAGCTTGATCTGTGGAGAGAATTGAAGAGAAATATCAGCAGCTTAAATAATAAGCGTACAAAGATAGTGCTGGTGTTAGGAATTTGATACAAGATTGCAATCTAAACCTAGAAGGAATTAAGAGTCCGGACAATGAATGTATTTGTGAAACATTGGATCTTGTGTACTCACAGCAAGATCAAGTGCACAGAAGGCAGCCATGGCTCCTCCCATTGAGTGCCCTGTGACTATGACGCCGATATCCCCATATGTCTTTCTTGCCTTGTGAACAGCACTTGTGATAGCTAGACGTAAAATCGTATTATTATAGGAGGAGAAAAATCCACTGTGCACCTTAAACCAGAGTAGTAGAAAGATTTTTAGCAAAAAGATGCATCTGCCTTTTCCTTTTACGAAAGTATAAACAGTCTATTGGCAATAAACCTTTGCGTTTGGCATGTTTGGATAGCTTAGATCAAGCTGCTTCCATATCAAGTCCTTGATCCAATTCTGCACACTGAGCAAGCAAATCTAAACATAAATCACATGTTTACCGGCTTAATTGAGAATACTAGAAGCACATGCAATTTGGTTAGCACCTGTTCTCTTGAGTCCCTCTGATTGCAACTATTATGGAATTTAGATTGTGAGCTACACCGACAAATGCCTGTTACAGTTTTCACCCATATAATGGCAGGTAAAAGAAAGGCCATATCATGAAAAGCTCAGTACACTTGATAAGAAATATGCCTATAATTAAATCACGGAAATTTATGACAACTAAATATGGAGTGTGTTAAGATAGGAACCTGCAAGCAGTTCTCCACATCAACAATTAGAGACCTCATCTCGAAGTCCTATTTCAGAAATAAGAAACCATAGATTTTATAAGCTGTATAGTTGACGGGCTGCTGCATATGACGCCCAACCAACCACTGGTGAGCATCTTGAGTACGCATCCCTTACGGTTTGAACAGTTATAGTTTCAGGAAAAGAAATAAGCACCCCTAGATAGATATTCTGTTCCGAAAAGGAGGATAACCCCCGGCCTCTGCATCAAGCGATGCACACAGCCATTTTTATTAATTATTAAGTAGAGTACACACTAAATGCAACCAGTGTGGAAGAGAACAGTTGGAAGGTTTCTTACTTGAGTCAAGTCATTGCATCTTGAACATGTCCATGTATACAAAGCTGTTAGATCTGTCATATACACCTGGAGATAACAGAGGACCACTGGAATTATGCATGATACCGAAGACAGAATTTAGTTAACTTATGAGGTTCAAGACAAAGATGAACTAAAGCTTCATTCAGAAAAGCTTCATTCAGAAAGCATGAGACACATGTAATAAAATAATGAGCATAATTTTAACTTACAGCTGAAGCATATTCCACAATGGTCTTAGCAAGAGTATGGTCATAAATAAGACTCTGATCGTGATTTTTGACAGAGAACTCTGCGATAATGAAAACAGTTGATTATTATTAGCATATTAAATGATTCAATATTGAACACAGATGCTGAAGATCAATTTCAGATACAAGAAGATGCCAAAGCAGATGGACAAACATTTACACCAAGAAGAACAAATTGAACAAACTGAAAAAACTGAAAGCAAACAGAATAAATGACTCTGTCACTGCTTGTTAAATTTACATAGAGAAGTCACTTTATGTCAAGAGACCAATTTACCTAGGAATATCCGTACATAAGTAAGGGGAAGTCACTTTCAGCTTCTTAACTGGTCTCGACCATACAACAAAAGTTATTCTTACAGGGCCTTTCTTAACTTATGGCAGCTTTTAGCACAAGCTCAGACCTTCCTTATGCTGTATAACATGTCCAAACGATATCATGGCTAGTGTGTGCTAACTAAAGGTAAGTTCTAATTTACCGAGGGCGGTTAAGCATGAACGGGTGACAGCCAAGTTAAAACGCCATAGATGATTCAATTTCACCTATTCTCATGTCCTGAAACTACCGACATTCACAAATCTCAGAATCTACCAAGATAGAGCAAGTGGATAACTGAAATTATTGCATGATATGTCAGCCAGAAATCAGTTGGGAACTTGATCAATATTAAGTGCCATATGTGGTAGACGCACTAGATCTGTCAACTGAAGCTCAGAAAGAATCTATAATGGTCTTTGCTGTGGGTCACTGAAAATATTGCTTCGATATCACAGGCAAAAATCAATTGGGGACATCATGGATGCTACTAGTAGTATTCTCAGAGCAAGTCAAGCTCCAAAACAATATAATGGTTCTTCGCTGTCATAGTTCATCAACCCATTCTTCTTTATTCAACCTTTTTAAATTTTGTGAGGGTCACCAACCATGCAACCAGAGCCTCATTATGTTAACAAGGCACCAGGTAAGTTCCAACTGTCAGCCACCTAATTTCCTTCTCTTTATACACGAAGATAGGTATAACCTTTTTCCAGTTGTTTGGAAATCCATCGACATTGCGGCCCCAAAGGCCCCAGCAACACACCAAGTGCATTCAATCAGTTCAGCTGTTGACCAGTGTGCTGCTAACAGGCAATCAGGACTTGGCTAAATTGACAGGGAGCAGGGCAATTTGGTCAGTCTGCCATAGCTGCCCCCTTTCTGTCCCTATACATGATTACACCTTTTCAAATGCCTGAGTATATAGTGATATCCACCTAGGATTTCTCCAATCATGTCAATCGGCATGAATTCAGTAAACAACTTGATGGCCACTACTGGTTTAGTTAACCCGTTCTTGGAATTCATTCGAGGCGAAACTTGGAGCAGTTACCCCAGCAAGCATCATCAAAAATTGGTAGTGGAGGCCAAAGGAGCACATGAATGGAACTACGGTACCTGCTCCATGACAAGCGGAGAGCAGCAAGAGCGCCATGGCCAGCACGCTGACCCGCCTGCATCTCTCCATCGACCTGCAGGCAAGACGGCATAAAAAAGAGCAGCTTGACGAGGTGAGCACGGAAGGAGCCCTCGGGAGCATCGAAATGCGGTGGGAGAAAAGAACTGATAAATGAGCGGCGCCCAGAACCAAATTGACGAAAGCCCAGCTTGGATTTGGCGACTCGTGAGAGCTGGAAAGAGGACGAAAGTTTGGGGGAGGGGACGAATTTGGTACTTCGGCGGCGGCGGTGGCGGCTGGAAATGGGTGGGAAGAAAGAAGGTGAGGTGAGATTGGATTGGAGCTGGAGGGGGGAGGCGAGAGGCGGATGGCGGTCGCTGAGCTCTATTAATGCGGCGCGGAAGGGAAGGTGCAAGAAAGGAGTCGAAAATTGCTTTTGAAGGGGGTGTTTGTTTACAGGGACTTTTCGACGTAGGGACTTTTTGAGTTCCTTTTAGTCCCATCTAAACCAAACACGAGGGATTTTTAGGAACTAAAAGTGGGTATTTGAGACTAAAGAAAGAAGACCCTGAAAGAGAGTCTTTTTGAGACTTTTTCCAACAGCTGCCCCTTATCCCTTCGCCCGACTCGCTGCTTCCCCGCCTCCACATGGTCTTTACTAGGGTAACATGGTCTTTTAGCATGTCATTTAATAACCTCTAGTCCATGTTTAGTCCTTGGAACTAAACAGGTAGGGACTAGGGACTTTTTAGTTAGGACTAAAAAAAGTCCTAGGACTTTTTAACCAAACCGGCCCCCTATAAATAGTAAATTCGAAAAAAGCAGTAAAACACAAATTAATTTTCTACACGCCAGGTATGCTCAACTGCCCATGTGGAATTTCATTCTGAGACGACATCCGTGGCGCTCTGAATTTTTTTTTTCTGCATCAAAACGTCTAATATCAAAACTTCCTCCGAGCTCGAATTTTGTCGACATCATCTCGACGCGAAATTTCGCACGCTTCTACTAGTACACTTGGGCATCGTCAGTTATGTACTCCCTCCATTCCACAATGTAGTGTGTTTGCGTTTTTCGATACGAATTCAGTGGTATAATTTATGCTGTCGGTTTCGTTGGTAAAATTTATCGTCAAACTTAGATCTCGAAAAGTTCGGACGCGCTGCGTTATGAAATGGAGGGAGTATTTCAAGTTTACCGTTTGCATCAAGAGTAGATGAGCTCCAGCTCCAAAACGCCGTCCTCAGAAAGAGCGTGCTTTTTTTTTATGGCTGTTGCCTTGGCGAGAAAAGAGGAAATGGAATATGCTCCGGCCCCTCTCCGCAGCTCCCCTCTGTGATGCCGATCCTCCGGTTTATGCCGATGAGGTCCGGCGATGGTACGGCACGGTAGGGCCCCGGACGAAATCTTTTATCCAGACCGCTGATACGGAACTGAAGAAAACAAATGGTTTGGCGTCCTGCCGAGGAGCCCAGCGCCTTCACGCAAATGATGAGCTCAACAGCGACCTCTTTGGGATATCGGGGTGCAAAGCAAAGATGATCGAGCGAGCCGGGTGGTTATCATATTTTTATCTTTTCTTTCTTCGTGACAGCGTTTTTAATTATCACTACCTGCGACGAGGAGCAGCAGTGGTTGCTGACACACAAAGGTTATGGCGGCAGCAGCAGCAGAAGTCCGTCACGGAAGCGGTTACGTGCCAAGTCTCGTATAAATCGATAAGGAAGAAAGTCAGTCAGCCGCATCGTGTAGACCGTAGAGGAACCACGCCGGAGTGCGTGCGTGCGGCCGCGACCGCCGCGAGGAAGGAGAGAAGATTGGAGAGGCCGTGCGTGGAGTGGAGGAGGGGAGGCGGCGGTAGACTCCAGGGGCGGGTGCGGCGGACGCGTCGGTGCGGCTGGGCCGCTCGCGTGACGGCCTGCGTGGCGCGGAGGAGAAACGTCGTCCGCGACGGGTGCGGGCGCCGCCGCCACGTGTGGAGCGGAATGCGATTAAAAACTGGATGCACGTACATCGGCCCGGGCGCCCGGCCCCTCGGGAACGGTGCCCGCCGTGACACGGAGCTGAGCCATCTCATCTTCATCTGTGGGTGACCTTACCCTATTTAACGCTCACTGCGGCAAGTAGTCGGCAAAACGCGAGGACGGAGTGGGCCGGCCCGCTTGTCGTACATGCGGGGCCATTCATTTTTTCAAAAAATCTTTTTCTTCTCGTTTCCTTTTTTGGGTTTTTAATACATTCGAAAAACTTCAGAATTAAAAAAAAACATTTTTGCAAACAATTGTTTGGAATTTCACATGTTTTTTACAATTTTCAACAGTTGTTTGAACATTCAAAAAACGTCTGGATAATTTAAAATCGTGTTCATGTTTTCATTTTTTTTTTCATTTTCAGAAAAAGAAATTCATGTCTAGAGTAATGTTTGTATTTCCAAAATTTGTTCTTCATTTTCAAAAAATCCTTCGTGCTTTTCAAAAATAGTAATCATAAAGTGTTTTTACTTAAAAATTGCTCAGGGATTTAAAAAATGTTCACATTTTCAAATGAATGAGTGGAAGATTTACTGGAAGAAAAAAATACGATACTTTTTCAGTCAATTTTTTTTGTGTTTTTCTTTCAGAAAAATGTCCGGAATTCCAAAAATAGTTTGTAATTTTAAAAGTTTTTTCTGTTATATTTGGCATGTCAAAATTGTTCATAAATTTCAAAAATGTTTTCAAATCTCAACGTTGTTGTGTGTTCTTAAGCACTTTGCGCTTTTCATTAATCACCGATAATCATTTGTTCTAGTGGATAGGAGTGAGGATTCAACACTGTCAGGTCGCCAGTTTGAATGCTTGTGAGGTTTTGCTACTTCTTGGATTTTTTACGTCGCATGCTAAAAAAAACTAGTTTGGCGCCCGATGGGCCGGCCCAATCACGTGGACCCTATGCGCCACACTTAAATATGACGTAAAATGTGTCATACAGGAGACCCCGATCTTTCATTCATGCATCCATCCCGTCCAACTCCAAAGTGTATTGAAATTTCGTAATTTCTTTACATGCGACACTAGACAATCTGACGCTGGTGATGCGGTTATTCCCACCAGATAGGCCCACGTGAGACACAAAACCCAATAAGGCCCATGAAGTCCCAATCCCATCTATTTTACATAAAGTTAGCATGAACAACATATCCCAGCGACTATATATCGCTTATAGCCAGACATATCAGACGCTCGTTTGAAGAATTTTCGCTTTGTGCTTTTACTTGCTCAGCACAGTTCTTCTCTTCCCGGCCCAGCTCTCACTCCAAGCTCGTAGGTTGCTACCTTTACTCGGTGGGTTGGCTATAGATGGTTCGGTATGGTATTCTTCTGGTTTTTCCTTCTGTTTTATTTGTTTCTTCACGATTTTCTTAGGTTTATGTTTTCTGTGCTTTTCCATTGGTTTTATTTGTTCCTTTCTCGGTTTTCATTGGTTATTTTTTTCTCGTTTTCTATGATTTCTTCAGTTTCTTTATCTCTTTCTTGGTTTTCACTGGTTTATTCTTTGATTTTTTTTCTTTGTTATACCTCATTTTTTATATCTTTCTCGCCGTCTTTGATTTTATTATTATTTCATTTACTTGGTGTCGTTTTCATGTTTATTTATTTGCTTTGTTTATTTTCTAGTCTCCATTGGTCTTTTCCTTTCTCCTTTCATATAGAGCAATAACTTTATTTTATACAGGCTTAACATTTTATTCAAATACACGAAACATTTTTTGTGTACAGTTGTTGGCAATTACACGGTTAATTTTCTTCAAATATATATGTTTTATGCAAGTTTGTTTCGATACATATCCTAATTTGTTTATACACCAGGAACATTTTTATGCACACAATTAACATTTTCTCAATACATCATTAGAAATTTTAAATACATATATTTATGTCTACTTTTTTGCATACACATGGTAAATTTTTCTTATAAAAGAGGAATATTTTTATAGACGTTTAGCAGTTTTTAAAAACATGGTAAAAAAATTCACAAACATAGTATTTTTTCTTATACATATTTCATAAAAATGACAAACATTTTTTCTATACACATTTAACTTCTTAAAAATAGTTAATTAACATTTTTCAGATACTTGATTAAGCTTTCTTAATACACAATGAAAATCTTTTACACATTTTTGCATACACGAGAAACATTTTTCTATACACATGTACATTTTTCATAAAAATTTGTGAAGTGTTTTTTGTAATTTTTGTAAGTGTAAACAAAAGTAAAAAAAAAAAGGAAATCAAAAGGCACAAAACCCCTAAAAACGAGGTTTTGGCCTCCCGTGGTCTGGGCCGTCCCAATCTCGCGCATATTCACACAAGGCTTCCCCACACCTTGCTATAAGATAGGCACAGACGTGCCGAAACAACATAAGGTTTTTGTCAATCGCTATGGGGCACCCTCGAGAATAATTCTGTCACTCAGCTCAGATAGAGAAGGATGTATCCTCACTCGGATGGATTCAGTCGGCACAGAGTAGACCAACGGCCAAAATCATTAATTAAGGCGTTTTCCAAGTCTTGAACCCTGGCGTTATTACTAGCAATTAGAACATATGTTAGCTTTGGCAGTGGACCTGTATTAACTCTCTTTAACTCACCTGTAACGTAGTAGCGGGCCGGGGTAGCGAACTCTAGATAAGCATACCCGTGGCGTTTGTTTTACGAGTTTTGGAACCTTTGTAACAACAAAACTATACGCAAGAAATACCTGTCCGGAGTACATGACTACGGCCTTTACCACGCCACAGAGGGATCTAAGCCCGTATAATCCTCTTGTCACCAACTTGCGCATTGTTAGATCAAGCCTCATTTCTATACCTCTTTTACTATCAGATTTTACCCCACGACAATTGGCACCATCGTGGGTTGCGTATCTTTCGGTCCATGGCGTCGGTGGTTTCTTCACCAATTTCAGGCGTTGAGATGATTCCGAGGAACGTCATATTTTTTAAAATGTCAATGTTTTTTTATATATTATGCAAAGAATATTCTACATTGTATAGACATTTATTCTAATGTAAAAACAATTTTTCAAAACACATGATCATTTTTTGAATGCATGAGTATTTTTTGCATGATAGAAACCATGTTTTAAAAATAACATCAACATTTATTTTACATTTTATAACCTTTTTGAAATTACAAAAATATATGTTCGAAACTCGTGAATATTTTCAAGTGTGAAAAACATTTTTTCCAATGGTACGAACAATTTCTTAAAATTGCATGCACAAATTAACTATACTACATGAACATTTTTCTAACGTTCGGTGAATTTTTGAAAAATGCAAGCAAGTCACTTTTTCAAATATGCATATATTTAAATTATTTTTAAATATAAAAAAAGTAAAAATAGATTGGAAAAATCAAACTAAAATCCGTATTTCAATCTGCTGTGGCGGCCCACTATGTAGGCTAATTTAGGCTAGCAATTTTACTAACGCGGATGATTGACGGGCTGAGGCACATTAATGTAGCTTTGCTCAGCTGTTCAAAATCTAAAAATAATAATCGCCAACTCTGCTCGTTAGCCAAGCAGTTGCTCATGGTTCATGGAAAAAAACCAAATCCGATTTTTCTGTAGATTCAAAAAATTCGTCCATTATAATATGTGAAAAATTAAAAACTTCACAAATTTTAAAAAGTTCATGAATTTGTTTTTTTTGTGAATTTGGAAAAATATTGTGAATTAAAAAATTCATGGTTTTTTAAAAGAATATAGAAAAAAATAGAAAATGTGAGTAAAAAGGTAGGCCATAAGCTTTTGGAAGCTTCCAAAATTGGGCGGGATGCTTTTGGAATCTTGCGGGAAGCCTCCCCATAAACCGAAAGGCCAAAAGCTCTAGTGGGCCGGACCGTTTCGCTTTGCTCGCTCTAGTGTGCGCCATGTGCAATTTAGGCACTATTTGGCGCCTTAAGCGTAAAGCACCAAACAGGAGTTCCGCCTGATCCTCCTGCTTGACCTGACCCGTCCTTCAGCCTCAAGCAAATATCGACCCTATTTTAACTAAAAAAAATGCCGGCCTTCCTTTTTCCCTTCTTCCTACTTCACCACAGCTTTGTAATCTAAACAAAGCTTCACCACCGAGTTGCCTTGCCGACACCGTGAACTTTTGTCTTTTTCTCTCCCTTCTCACTGTCACATAATGGTGGGAAAGGAAAAAAAGGAAAGGAGATCAAAACTTTGTCATCCTGATGGCGTTGTTCATTGTGACACAAGCGAACACAAGAATGTTTGAGAATGTGGCCTATTTAAAGGTTTTGCTACGGAATAACACCGACTGTTATATATCATACTCCACTTTTTGGTGACTTTGTTTTCATTGCCTCGTCGGACAATAAAATTATGTCTATGTTTTCCAAGGATGCGTGTCGAGAGGCTTCATTCTTCCATTACGAAAAAAGTATCTCTAAGGAGTGTGGTACTTAGTAGGCTTTGCGAAAGTTGGACTAACTAGGCTAGTGTGGGCTAACGATAATAGCTTAGTCTATTGTCATTTCTATCTCTCGATGGAGTTGGTGGCCAGTGTGCGTGCCAATGTCTAAACATGGATTAAGTTGTAACTTTCCCCCGCATGTTTTTGAAAAATCATATTCTTATGTGAAATATTCGACTTGCCATGACATTCCAATTCCAATTATATATTGTAGAAGCTAAATCCGGTAAATGTCTTGGTAGAGTACCCCGGCTAGGCGATTGGGCTAGATGGTAACAGGAAGCAAGGTTTTAGCCAGGTTCAGACTCTCATGGTGGAGATAATGCCCTACTCCTGCTCGTATATATTGTGATTGGGGGTGTGTATAAACTATAGGTGAATACCAGGAGATTGTAATGTGTCTACCGACGAGCCCGACCCCGACATATATAGCGTTTTGGGGGTCCTAGGTTTACAAATCCTAGTCGGCTACGTCGGTGGTAGAGTCCTCCATGCTCCGGTATCTTTGGCTTGTACGTCAAATCATTCATATAACGCATCATGGGCCACCCAACATGGCCCATAACGGAACATACCTAGGGGTTCTCACGCCGGGCCACCAGGCCAGGAACTGACGTGGTGGGAGACCTCTGGGCCGGGACACCGTCATATATTTTCCATATCTCCATTTTTAAGAGAATCCTATGTAGCAAACATAACGTATTTTTTTCTTAATCCTTTCAAAGCCCATAAACCTCACCTCACCCCTCTTCCCAACCCACAACATGTGTGCCAATGAGATAATATTTGGACCCAACCTTGTAGTCCTACGAGTGCACCAAACTCGTGTAGCACAATTTAAAATATTCGGAAAATTGTGGAAGAAATTAGCACATTCACGCAACATCAATGTATGTTGTCACAAATTTCAAATAAAAATTCAAAACATAGCTTGGAGAACCAAAATGACGAATTCGACACTAAATAGTACATAATATAAGTTAGGGTTTAGATTTGGCCTGTTATCGCATTGTTGTCAAATTTGACATTTTTGTATCTGAAACAATGTTTTGAATTTGGATTAGAAATTTTGTGACAACATATATTGATGTTGTGTCAATGTGCTAGATTTTTTATTTAGTTTTTTCAAACATTTTAAATGTGCTACGGCATCCAATGCACCGATAAACCATAAAAGTGAGTGAACCAGATACATTCCACGCGTACCAACCATGCATGTAGGGAGCACACCCCTTATGTGATGCATAGGTTCGTCAAAGGTTCTGTCTGTTCGGTCATGATGATTTTTCCTTCTTGAATGAACTACAAGTTGTAAACTGTACCAAACAATATCTCTCACACACATTTGCAATTACTACTTAGAAGCTTGCCTCCGACATAGTAAAACCTGGGGTTGAGCTAGCATAGAATCATTGCTGCCAAATATTACACTAAGAAGTAATAATAATGTTATAATGGTCATTTCCTCGGGCAATTAAAACCTACTTTGGTATCCTTTACATGAAACGCCTCCTTGGCGTGTATCTGCACCCACGGTTGACCCCGACCACACGTAGTTGTGCACTGGGCATGATGGCTATCGATTCGTGCAGGGGCACCACGTGCCCCCCCCCCCCTCTCTCTCTCTCACCAGTGGGCTCACACGCGTGTGATTTACTAGTTTTTCCCTTATGTATTAAGGTTCCAAAAAGTGGGAACTACAAACTTTTAAAAGTTCAAATTTCCTAAGAGTTCAAACTCCGAAAGTTACTTTTTCAATACTTCAAAGTTCTGATAGTTGAAAATTTAAAATTCCTCGAAGTTTCAAATTCTAAAAGTTGAGCCACATTTTTCCGAAAGCCGGTTATGTAACTTGGGAAAGTGCCAATTTTTTTTTCTAGGACGAAAATTGTGAAATATGGAAACATGCAAAAAACTGCCGGAATTAGACGGCACCAGGCTGCCTGCCAATTAGTTGTTCCCCTCTTAACATTATGTAATGATGGTGATTCATTTATGGAAGTATGACCAATTGCTATATATAAATAAATAAATAAATAAATAAATAAATAAATATATATTTATATATATAATGGGTATATATATATAATGGGTATTTTATATTTGATCGCTAAACGCGGTCTTTATTAGCGTATGTGGTTATTCAAAATTCAGTTTACTATTCACCACGGTAGCAAACACTGTTCACAACAGTATTTTCTATACACTTTACTATTCGGTACTATTTGCTTTACTATTCAGTACTATTTAGAACTATTTGCTTTACTATTTGTTACTATGCCAACTATTGGTGCTTGTCTGGCTATTAATTAGGCTAATATTCTCTTATATGCAGGATTAATTAGCTGGTTATTTAAGACTATGTCCCGTTTGTGCTGCGGAGTTCGTGAAGTCCTACTCGGTACTCACCATATTTATCATTATGTTGCATCATATGTAGCTAGCTACGTTCACTTGATGGTTTTAATTGCAAATTTATAGGTTAAATTCTTATCGTCTTCCCAGGCAGTTCCACCCGAAGAGAACACTTCTCTACGGCAACAAGGTTCTCATTCAACGCCACTCTGGACTACACAGAGAACAACACACGCAGAGGTTTCTCCTATAGGATCCCTAGCATAAGAACTCTTCCCATAAATTCAAAAATAGAAACACCAAATGAAACCAAGAAACTACATCATTTCAACAACATAATTTACATATAGTTTTTCCCTTTCGGTAAACCCCGAAGGGATTACACACAAACTAAAGAGATTACCTTACAAATCCTGGCGATCGGAGCGCCTTCTTGACTACATTACCAAGTGGTGGTGGTGGCTGAAACTACTAAGGAGTGTCCTGGCTCGAGTGCTCTGGCTCTTGCTTGCTTCGCTTCTGCCTTCTGTCTCCTCAAGTCCTCCGTCTCTCCTCCTTTTATAGCTGCGAGACGGCTGCCAGCGATGCCTTCGGGAGCCTTCGCTCGGCTGCCAGCGATGCCCTTACTTATTTATTTTACATACGGTAGCATACACACGTGCCCTACTAGGGTATGGATAAGCGAGAGAGAGAGTGCCCGACAAACTTCAATCTTCAGGAATCTTCTCTTTTTTCACGTGGGCATTGTCTCTCGGTAGATAATTGGCTTGCCTCCAGCGTCTTCTAACATATGAGCAATATACAGGGATTGCTCACACCGTTGGCTCGATCTTTATGTCCGCCTTCTTCTTTGATGCAATATACTGGCGTCTGATGCATGACAATTTTTTTTTACACTGGGGGGTCTTCCCCGCCAATATTATTGATATACCATATCAATATTCATATTCGAATCAATTATTCAGGGGAGGTCCTCCGCGCCCGAAAAATTGATAGCTATATCAATTCAAGTATATGGCCTATTGAATAATACCTTAATATTCAGGCTGCTGCCCATGCCCTGCGATATCCATATGATCCTCATCTGAAAGATGAATATATATATGGCAGTTACCATCACTTGCGTTTTGTATGTTGTATGTAGTATCTATCAAATCGGAGAGTATGTACGCGTAGTATGTAGTACATAATAATGTTTAGGTAGTATATATACTATTTTTTGATAGTATGTATCGTATTTTGAGTATGCTCTTTTTTACATACAAATATATACGTATTTTACAAATATAATAAAAACCATGGGTCAACTTGTAATTTTTAATGTAACACACTTTGAAAAATCTTATATATAGTATATGAACATATTTAAAATGATAAATTAGTATATATACTACCACATGCTAGTATATGGAACATGTGGGGTAACTACCCCTCGGTATATATATATATATATATATATATATATATATATATATATATATATATATATATATATGTTTGTCTCTATCTCTCTCACTCAATCTCACAAGTGGGCTTGCTTGAATATTTTTGGCAAACAAAAAATCTCCTGTATGAATGTTCCAAGAAATGGAAGTTGGAAGCTCAAATATCAAAAGCTATTTTTTCTGAACTTCAAACTTTTGAAAGTTGAAGTTTCAAAATATTCAAAAAAATCTGAAAGCTGGGCCACGAGTATTGTAAAACGGTACTATAACTTTAGAAAGTGCTAAAAATCTTTCCAACAATTAGAAATAGCCAAATATGAAAACTTGCCAAAAATGAAAAAATATCCTATGGGGATTTGACCGCACTAGGGTAGGGGCGCGATGTCCCGCCAATTAGTCACACCCTCTTAAAAATATATGTAACGACACCAATGCATTCTATGAAAGTATGACCAATAGCGTCACATTAGAACTTTTTCCTTGGAAAAACAGGCAACAAGCACTACGCGGATGGATGACACCACGAAACCCATAAACAAGGCCCAAAATTCAAGACACTGTACATTAATGTGTGATGTTGGTGCACCCATGCACAACACGACTCTCGATGATTTTGCTGCCGTTTCTAGATGGGGCACTTTTAGCATGAAATGCCCCCATGACGTCTATCTGCGCCCATAGCTAACCCCGACCACACGCTCCCATACGCTAGGCACAACGGTTGTCGCTAAGTGCAGGCAGCCACCTTGCGACTTCCTTCTCTCATCCGACTCTCTCTGTCACAAGTGGGCTCACCCTTGTGTTTTTAGTAGCTTTTTTACTCATGTATAAAGGTAAAAATATTTGGAAAAGCCCATTTTTTGAAATTCAAAATTGAAAGTTGATTTTTTCTTTCAAAAGTTCAAAATTTTGAAATTCGAAATTTTGGAAGGTCCACATTCTGAAAAGAGGGCCAAGATTTTTTTAATCCAATACTATAACTTCTGAAGGAGCCAAAAGAACTTTCAAAACATATAAATTGCCATATATGGAAAGTTGACTAAAATGAAAAAATATACCATATTAGGATTTGACTACACTAGGACAAGGGCGCGAGCACCCACCAAGAGCCACCCAATAAATGTAATGACACTAATACTTTTATAGAGGTAAGACCAGTAACATCATGTTTTTTTGTAACTTTTTCTCCTGGAAAACACAAGCGACAAGCACGCGCGAATATACAATGCCACGAAACCCAAACAATCAAGGCCTCAAAATCCGAGGTTGTGTACATAAATATGTGACACAATCATACCCGCGTATAACACCGACGTTCACTGCCTTTTGATGTCGTGTCTAGATGGGATACTCTTAACATGAAACACTGCCTTGCGTCTATCTATGCCCGTAGTAGACCGCAACCATGTCTGCCTGGCACTGCGATTGTCGATACCTGCAGGGGGGCACCACATGGATTTCTCATGAATGAAGGTTTAAACAAATTGAAAATTCAAATTAGAAGTTCGAATTTTTGTAAAGCTCAAAAATTTGGAAGTTGAACTTTCAAAGAGTTCCAAAAATTGTTGTAAGTTTCAAATTCTAAATGTCGGGCATGGATTTTTGAAAGTTGGTCTATAACTTCTAAAAGTGCCAAAAATTTGAAAAAACTGAAACAACCAAATATGGAAAGTTGCCAAAAATGAAAAAAAATATTGTTAGGATTCAATCGCGCCGTGACAAGGCCGCAAATGCCCTCCAGTTAGTCGTGCCCTCTTAACAATATGTAATGACACCAGTACATTTGTAGGAATAAGACCAATAGCGTTATAATTTTCATAACTTCCTTTGTGCGAAAACACAAGCGACAAGCACCGAGCGAATTTATGATGAAACGAAACCCGCGACCAATGCCAGGAAATCCGAGTCGTGTACATGTAAATATTTGACACATGCACACCGACGTATAACCCAACGCTCGATGCTTATGTCGCCGCGTACATATGTAATAAGTCCTCTTTGGATTGTAGGAATTGCACCGTAATTTTGTATGATTCCAATTCTTAGGAATTTTTATAAGGAATTGCTTTGCATCAAAGGAGTGATGCAAAATTGTAAGTTCAAATTTCCTAAAAGTTCAAATTCTGGAAGTTACTTATTTTGAAAGTTCAAGGTTTTGATAGTTCAAAATTTTAAAACTCCTGGAAGTTTCAAATTCTGGAAGCTGGGCGATGATTTTTGGAAAGCCGGTACTATAACTTCTGAAAGAGCCAAGAAACTTTAGGGAAACATACATTGCCAAATATGGGAATATGCTAAAAAACTGTCGGAATTTGACTGCACTAGGATAGGGGTGTGGCTTCCTAGTCGTGCCCCTCTTAACGGTATATACCGATAGTGATTCATGTTATGGAAGTATGACCAATAGCATCATTTTTCATAACTTCCCACGTAGAGAAACACAAGCATCAACCACCACACGAATATTTGATGCCCTAAAACTCACAACCAAGGCCTGGAAACCCGAGGCCACATACGTAAATATGTGGTGCGGGTACACCGCACACCCACGTACAACCCTGCTTTTGTTGCTTTTGCTGAGCGTCCAAATAGGACACTCTTAACACGAAATGCCCCTCTTATGTCTATCTGTGTCCACAGTTGAGTCCGACCACACACACTCGTGCGTTCGACATGACTTCTACCAATGTATGCAAGGAGATCACCTGGTGCGTACCCTTCCTTTCTCGTCTCGTATCTCTCTCACTCTACCACACACTCTCAGTAGTGGGCTCACACACATGTTTTTGAACAAACAAAACTTATCCTCTATGAAGGTTATGAAAAATTGGAAGTAGAAATTTATTGGAGTCCATTTTTAAAAAAGTTCAACTTTCATAATAGTTTAAATATCAATAGTATTTTTTTGAAACTTCAAACTTTTGAAAGTTGAAATTTCAAAACATTCAAACAACACTGAAAGATGGGCCACGAGTATTTCAAACTGGTACTATTACTTCAGAAAGTGCGAGAAAAACTTCCCAAAAACATAAATAGCTAAATATGGAAACTTTCCAAAAATGGGAAAAAATATCATGTGGGGATTTGACCGCATACTAGGACAAGGGCGTGACTCCCCCCAGTTAGTTGTGCCCCTCTTATAATATGTAATGACACCAATACATTTATGGAAGTATGACCAATAGCGTCACATTTTCAGAACATTCTCCTTGAAAAAATAGGCAACAAGCACCGCGTGAATGAATGACACCACGAGGCCCACAAACAAGGCCCAAAATTCAAGATGTTGTACGTTAATGAGTGATGCAAGTACACCCACGCACAACCCGACACTTGATTCTTTTACCGCCGTGTCTGGATGTGACACTCTTAGCACGAAGCGCGTCCATGATCCACACCCATAGTTTACCCAACCACCCTCACCCATGCGATGGGAACCGTGATTGTCGATACGTGCAGGGGGCACCATGCGGCCTTCCTTCCCTCTCTCGTCTCACTCTCTCACCAGTGGGCCCACCCTAATCTCTTTTCGTTGATTTTTCACTCATGTATAAAGGTCCAAAAAATTGGAAGGTCACATTTTTTGGAAGTTTGAATTTGAAAGTTAAATTTTTCAAATGTTTAAAGTTTTGAAAGTTGAAAATTTGAACGCTGGGCCAAGATTTTTTTCAAATCTGATACTATAACTTCGAAAGTGCCAAAAGAACTTTCAAATAAAGAAATTTCCAAACATGGAAACTTGGAAAAAATGGGAAAAATAATATCATATCAGGATTTGTCTACACTATGACAAGGGCACGACTACCTGTCAAGCTGCACCATATTAACAATATGTAATGGCACGAATACTTTTATAGAGCTAAGACCAACATCGTCATATTTTGGGAATTTCCTCTATGGAAAATACAAGCGACAAGCCCCCACACGAATATACAAGGCCACGGAACCTAGAACCAAGGCCTTGAAATCCGATGTCGCATACGTAAATATGTGATGCGAGCACACCTTCATACAACCCTCCACTCACTGCTTTTGTTGTCGTGTCTAGATGGGCTACTCTTAACATGAAACGGCTCCCAGACGTCTATCCGCGCCCGTAGTTGACACTAACCACGTGCAACCCCTGCGACCGTGGTTGTCGGTACTTGCAGGGGCATCACGTGGCTTTCGCTCCCTCACTCGGCTCTCTCTCTCTCCCCCCCCCCACACACACACTCTCTCTCTCTCTCTCTCTCTCTCTCTCTCTCCCACTGTTGGGCCCGCCCGTATGTTTTTTCTCAGCTCTTTTCTCATGTATGCAGGTTTAAAACAACAAAGGTTCAAATTATTTGCAAGTTTGAATATTCTAAAAGTTTAAATTTCAGAAGTTGTTTTTCCAAAAGTTCAAAGTTTTGAAATTTAGAAAGTTTCAAAAATTGCCGTCGGCATATTTTTTTGAAAGTCGGTACTATAACTTCTAGAACTGACAAAAATTGAAAAACTAAAATTCCTAAATATGGAAATTTGCTGAAAATGAAAAAAAAATCCTGTCAAGATTTGGTCACGCGAGGGCTGCGGATGCCCTCCAATTAGTTGTGCCTCACCATGTGCATTTTAAAACCGAACCAAACAACCATACCGAGAAAAACTGAACCGATTCTAATTTTTTGGTTTATGGTATGGTATGAAATCTAAAAACCATACAGAAATTGGTTTTTTGGGTATAAAACCGAAATATTCGGTAAACCGAAATTACTGAGGCCCAGCCCAGCCCACTAAAAATAGAGCACACACAGTTCTGAAATTAGCAGCCCAAATAGCACACCACCACACGCTCCGAGCGACCCAACCGGCCAAGCCCACTCGTCCTGACCCCGGTCAGATCCGGCTGCTGGTTGTGCGCGCCGCCCACGAGCAGCCGGCGGAGCAGCAGAGAACCACGGCCGGCGACGCGCTAGCCACCCTTGCAGCTGCAGCCTCGCTCCCGGCTCCTTGCTTGGCTGCACCACACAACCATGATATGATAGAATTGGTTGCTGCTACACACTCTGATTGATGTTGTGCGTGTTCTTGTTCAGATGAATAGTTTTTCCATATATGTTGTGCAATGGTATTTCATACGATTCCAATTCTTAGGATTTTTTTTTTACAAGGAATTGCCTTTGGATCAAAGGAGTCCTATGGACTGGATTCCTACACGCCCATACGGATGTGAACATCCACCTCGACATCTCTCTATGATTCATCAATCAATCACATAAGACAAGACACGTTTCTAGTGATCCACCCAAACGGCCATTGGTGCGTGTTTCGCGACCCTCTAATCCACGTTGGCAAACTTATCAGTTCCCAATGCTTATCATGCTTATCATCATATTTCCGGGCCTCTCAATCCAAACGAAATCTGTTATGTGCCCGCAAATGCCAAGCGGTTCAGTGGACAACAGCCTGGGCGGTTAGCCTCACACCGCACGCGTTAGGTTAGTTAGCCCCTAACCAGGGATCGATGAGACGATGACCCGCACCGCACTGCACCGCTCCACGCCGCATCGCGCCGCGCGGTCGACGGACGGACGAGGGAGCCGGTGGGTTTCGTCCGGTTGCCTAGTGACGCCACGACCATCACACCGGCGCACGCAGGCTCGTGCATGTCCCATGCGTGCGGCCACGGAGGCTGACGGGCGCTCGCGTGGACGCGATCGCCGCGTGAGGAAGGAGTAGGAGGAGGAGGAGGAGGATCGACCACTTGTCCCGCAAACGGTCGCCCCTGCCGCGCGAGCTTGCTTGATGGAGGGACGCATGCAGATCAGTTGCGAGGATGTCCATTAGCGCTTTAAGAAAAGTAGGTAGGATGGCTTGTTGGATAAGCGGGTTTCGCTTGGATTTTGGCTCGGGGGAGTCGGTTTGTTGGTAAGTACTAGGTAGGTATGGATCGTTGATGATCGATTGTGGAGTGCATGATTGTGGCTCCCTCTTCTCGGTGCAATTGCATAACACTTGTTCTTTCTGCAAGGGGATTGCATAGCACTTGTTAGCATCTATACACACAAAAAAATGTAATTTATATGCCGAGGGGTCAATCCGTAGTAAAATATTTTTATTATAATTAATTTATAAGATAGGTTTGTGTTTGCAATGCATATATTATTCAAAATTTCATCACAAAAAACGAACCCTAATTAGGATGGAACGTGTCCTCTCTGGTGTCCCTCGAGAGAACGAGTGTGCGCTTTGGGTGGTTCTCGCGGGAGAAGAGGTCGTTCCCTCTGAAAAACCACTCCCAGCAAACGCTCAAAGGGGGCTCTCCCCTGCACACTCTACCCTCCCCCCTGCTCAACACCCTCTGGTCACACGCTATCCAAGAGAAATTACCATGCTTTGAAAATGTTATGAGCAAAAAAAATTGCCATGTTGCCGTGTGTGCAAAGATTGCCATGCCGCGGCATGGAAGAATTACTGTGTTACCTATTCAGACACTGCCATGCTAGAGAGACAGATGATTGTCATACTATATACAAAAAGAATAATCATCCTACAACAAAGAAAGTTGCCACAAAATGTTCATGGTTTGTCATGCTACAACATGGAGAATTGTCATATTGCAATAGAGAAATTGTCATGTTGCATCAGAATAAACTGCCATGCTACACATAGAAATTGTCATGCTTATACCAAAAGAATGTCAATGTTCAAAAAATTGCATCGTTCGCCGGGTGGAGGGGGGGGGGGGGGGGGGTTGGCTGGAGCGAACATTTTCATAATTTCGATTCGTTCGCTCAGGGTGGGTGGTGGAGTGAACAGGTGACCCATGAGAAGCGCCAGCTATCATGCGCCGTGTGAGGAGATCGGACGCGCCACAAGGTCTTCCCTACAAAAACCGTGCCCAGAGAACGTCGGTTCCATAAGGTTTCCATGAAAAATAGTCCAGTTTCAGTGGCAATATCGAAATATATAACACCTCATAATGAGGAGTTGTGCAGTCCAGTAACCATGATGTGGAAAAACCCTAGCCGCCTCCCGACGCTCTCGGGCGACTTCATAGACACCACTACCCCCAAAAAACTCGACCCCCACCGTCACTAGAGGAGGTCGACATAAGTTTTGGTGTTACGCTTACACGGCTCCCCGTGCCTCGCTAGCGGTGGTTCTAGGGTTCTTCCTGTTGTCGCTTGGTGCCTGCCTTATGTGGCATGTGCCGGCTCACCCTCCTACATCCGACGCACAAAGGTGTCATCTTTATCCCTGTCTGCGGTGAGGACGCATCGGGATTCATGCAGAGCACATCCTAGTTGGTGTGACACTCTATGGGTGCATTTATTACTAGCCTCATGTGCTGCTCTGGCCATGGCTGGTCGGTTGCGGTGCCGGTTATGTTTTGAGAGAAATCCCATCTCATATCAAGTGTCCGAGCTAACCACGGAAACATTAATGCATCATTTACCTCGATAGATGCATGATCCTAGAGTTGCACATCTGTTCCTAGCATCCGGGCAACCAATGTCGTGTTGCTGCTCCCTATGGCTAGCGTAAAACCTTTTTTTGAAAGGTCAAAGATAGTTACAAATATATAATATCACATGTTAGTTACAAATTACATCTCTAGTTTGTACTCTCAGGAAAACTAGGTGCCCTAGTTCAAGCCATCAGGCCAGCCTTTCTAGAGGCAGGAGGATGACTTGTGTTCTAGGAGAGGACAAAGAGGAAGGGTTAGAGAGGGAGTTACACAACCATGTCAAGGAGTGAGGTAATGAAACCGGTGAGTGAGGGTTTAACCCTATGGCTTAGTAGCGCGTTCCTTCCACGAGTTAAAAGAATGTGGGATTCTTTGGAAGATCACGCCATTACGTTCTTTCTAAATGCTCCATGCTACTACCATGAATACTTCCATAAACATGGGGGATTGTCATCTCTGTTTTCCATGATGGATCAAAGTCAACATGTTCCCGTTGGCTGTCCAAGAAATGCCGAGAGCAGCCCAACATTGTTGGGTAAGAGGACACCTGAAGAATAGATGTTCTACCGTTTCTTCCTTCGTTTGGTTGCAAATGATGCATTCGGTTCCACCCCCACATTATAATGTCTCCTTTTCATCATGTTTTTAGTGTTGACTCTGTCAGCAAGGAGTAGCCACGTGAAAACCTTTGTTTTCATAGTGTCTTTAGATTTCCGGATCCAATTAAATGCTTCATCAGCCATCACATTTCTGAATTAAAATTTGTAGTATCTTGCGGTCGTGTAGCATGGGCCCCATGAGCAGACCCAAACATCTTGGTCAGCACTAGTTGGCACTATGTCTGCAGTCAATTCCTGGAGATCCCTCAGTTTGGCTCTTGCTTGCATGTAGAGGGGCAGTTGGAAGCCATTTCATACATTGTCCATCGCTAAGAAGGTAGCAACGGAGGCATCTTCAAGCTTGGAGAAAGATAAGGCTCCCGGGAACGGGGTTTCTAGGACTTGATCTTTCCACAGGTCTTTCCAAAAGAGCACTGAAGTGCCATCACCAACCTAGACCAATGTGGTTCCTCGATAGATATCACTCAGACTCATGACATCGCGCCACCAAAAAGATCTGCGCGCCTCCGTTGCATGGGGTACCTTGTTCACATAGTATGTCTGCCAAATAAGGTGTACCCAGGGCACATCTCTTTTGTTGTAGAAGTTGTGTAGATACTTCATGAATAGGGCCACATTCTGGGTTTTGATATCCAGGATCCCAAGCCCCCCACGATTCTTTGGTCGACACATGAGGTCCTAGGCAGCGAGTGAATTGCTGGTTTCCCCTTGATATGTTTTCTTTCGCCATAGATATCTTCTGGGGATCTTATTGAGATGCTCGATCAATTTTGGAGGGAATTTTAGTGTGCATATGGGGTAAACCATCATGGATGTGATCAGGGAATTCAGCAGTGTCAGCTTGCTACCATAATCAAGTATGCACAGAGAGGAGGATAGCTTGCGTTCTGTGCGTTCAACAATTGGCATCATATCTATGATCGATGGTCTTGTTGTCCCTATCGGCAATCCCAAGTAGGAGGACGACATTGTACCAATGGAGCATTGCCAGTGTTGTGCTAGCTCAGCCACCAAGTCATCTTCCACATTGATTGGTACTAACATAGATTTTTGGAAATTTATTTTGAGCCCAATGGAGTCGGCGTAATCAACCAAGAGCTGCTTCATGTGTTTGACTTGGGCCGGATAGGCAGTCATAACTAGGATGGTGTCGTCAGCATATTGTATAACAGGGTAATCCGTGTTTCCTCTGGCCGGAATTGGCAATTGGAGTTTTTGTTGCCTATGAGCGTCATTGATCGCCGCTTGCAACAGGTCAGCCGCGAGGACAAAGATTAGCGGGGAGAGTGGATGCCCCTGTCGCACTCCATAGCGGCACTGGAGTTGACGGCTCGATATACAATTGAGCAGTACCGAGGAGGTGCCAGATTCAAAAATCCTTTTGATCTAGTTTAACCAACGGTCAAGAAACCCCATGTGTTGCATGATCTCTAACATAAAGGAGTGCTCGATCGTATCAAACACTTTCGCAAAATCCAGCTTAAGCAGGATGATCGACTCCCCAGACTGAGACTGCTTACACTGGCGAATGTACTCGAATGCCCAAGCCTGGAAATTGTATTGATCTAATTTTTTTAAAAACCATACTGATTCTTCTGTATGATCTTGAGCACCACTTTTTGCAGTCTATTGGCCAGGATTTTTGTTATAATTTTCATACAACAATTTAGGAGTGTGATTGGCCGATAATCATTAGCAGTCTCAGGAGAGCTGATTTTCGGAATGAGGGTCATGAATCCTGAGTTGATACTTGTGAGGTCTAGGTTTCCTTTGTAGAATTCCTCGCACATTTTGTAGAAGTCTGTTTTTATAATGTGCTAGCAAGATTTCAAGAATTGGTCGTTAAATCCATCAGGGTCGGGCGCTCTGCCATTGGGCATTGTTCTCACCACTTCATCAATTTCAGAATGAGTAAACGACGTAGAAATGGTTTCTAGACCATCAATCTTTTTGATGATAGCGGGGAGGTCAAATTTCATGGTGGGTGGAGATGATTTCCCAAGCCTTTTTTGTATGTATTGAAAAGAATGGCTTCCTTGGAGTTATGATCCATGACCACAGTTCCATCTGAGAGCTTGCGAGTGGCAATAGAGTTTCTTCGGTATCTCTGTGTGGCTAGGGCATGAAACAATTTTGCGTTTTCAGCGCCAAATTTCATATATCTAATGGTGCATCTTTTCCTCCAGTACTCATTTTGGAATTATAATAGTAGGAGTAGGTGATTTTTGACAATGCGTATGAAATTGGTTTCTGGGATGGAGAGAGTTCTTTGATCTTCTAGCCCATCAAGTTCAGTTAAGGCCTGGTTGCAATTTTGGATGAGGATGGTAAGTCTAGAGATGCCTTTGCTCCATTTCTTGAGATCATACCGTAGATTCTTTAGTTTTTGTTGCAGATTGCAGCTGCTGCACTACTGGCATGGCAGGGTTTGTTCCAAGATGTTGTAACCACCTGAAAGAAGTTCTGGTGGTTGATCCAATAATTCTCAAACCGGAATAACTTGCTCTTGGGTATGCTTGTTTCGATGTTAACCACACATGGAGAGTAATCAGAAACGGGTTTGCCCAATGTGGTCACCGTAGTGTTTGGGAAGGTCTGCGTCCAGTGACATGATGAGAAGAACTAATATAGTTGCTCTAATACTGGGTCGTGCTGCATATTACTCCATGTGTAGGAACAACCTTTCAGGGGCAGTTCAACTAGGGCTTGAGCTCTTATAATATCATCAAACATCAGAATGTCATTAGTGTCCCCTCCTGGCTTGTTTCTATTTTTAGAAGATCTAATAAAGTTATAATATCCTACTAGCAGCCAATCTTCAGAATCCGGAATGGTTAGATCATACAACCATGTGGTGAAATCAACACGATCAGGGCCATGGTAGGGTTCGTTGATGTTTTAAGTGTCCAAACATTGTTAGAGATTTTGTATTGGAAAGACAGACCCAGAGCAAATGAATTAGAAAAACATAAGGACCCATCTAAAGCTGAACCATTCCAGATCGTAATACTACCTCCAGAAGCCCCACATGAAGGTACATAGGAAAATTTATCGAAGCGTTTGGGGAAGAAAGTTTTAACAAAAGCCAAATCAAAATGCAATCATTTAGTCTCTTGTAGGCAAATCACATCACACCCACGAATTCTACTACATTTTTGATAGCTAAGAGTTTCTTGTCTGAATTTATTCCACGCACATTCCAAACAAGCACATTCCATTGTTGCTTGCATGACATGCGACTAGGCATCAAGTAGATGAGGAGGATGAGCCCCCCTTGTCAGCCATAAGCTTGTCGTTGGAGAGATCTTCCGCGGGAATGCCGCACTTGCCAGTGTCAATCATCTATAGCCCCGGGATCGGTGTTGGGGGGGGGGGGGGGGCACAACGCTGCTGACAGCAGAAGTTGTGTTGGTTAGGTTAACAGTAGCAGGGACTTGGCAAGTTTTGACCTTGCTCTTGCTCACCCGCGATTTAGTCAGTGATGGGGCCTTGAAGACATCATATTTATTTGCACGGGTACTACGACGCAGCATGGTTTCATCAATTTCCAACTATGCCTTCTTCTTCTTATCCTTGCGGGTTGGACCACTGACAGCTAGAGACGTGCTAACTGAAGAAGTATTCTTTGCTGTCTCAGAGTTACCTGAAGATGTGATATCTACAAAAACAATCGCTTCAGCTAGCGTAAAACCTTGCTCTGATCAAGGTGTGATGGGTGTGGTTCCTAGAGAAATACTTTCCGCGGTGGCACCCTTGGCCGTCACTCCCCTTGTTGAAGGCGTCCTAATGGAACATTTGCCCTTACCATTGACATGAATATTCTCACTCTATTGGCCATGACAATATTGGTCTCGTCTTAGTCATCACCGAGCTGCCATTCCTATACTCCTTGCACTTTGTGGTACCATCAATGTGAACTCCTTGTTGTTGTGCATGCTCAAGTCCATCCCATGACAGTCCATGTGTTGCAATGACGTCATGCTTTTGGTGCGATCTCAGTAGTTCTTTGATCTTTGACAATGCAAACCGCGCACTCAAATATGCAAATTGCTCTAGTTGTCCTCATGGTGGATCCTGCAATCAAGGATAGAACATGTTCGTCGGTGGCCTCACGGCTGAAAGGCTCCAATATGATGCCTCTTGTGCGGAGTTTCGTGATCCATGATGATGAAATTCGTTGACTGTGTTTGTTTTAGTATCACGTCATGTGGATAAATGACAAGTATGCGGGTGTTGTTGTGGTATAAACGACCAAGTCTCGGTGCTATGATGCCCTTGGACGGCTCGAGTGGCACTCTTCCATGGTGATGGTTGTTTTGTATGCCAACTAGGCAGTGCTTTATCATGTGCACTCACTTCGCTCCTTTCTTTTTGTTCTCTGTTGTAATCATTCAATGCTTGCATTGTATGGTCGCAACCTATGTATCCCGACCAATGACTTACTGTATAGGATGTGAAGACCTTGGTCTTCTAACATTCCTTTTTGGAGTGTATTTGGGTGGCGAATCTTTCCCCATGGGTGAAAAATTAAAACAAAGTAATTATGTTGTAGTCTAGGATTTGCTGGACTTTGTTTTGTAAATATATGTAATCTCATAAAAAGTTAAATTAGCATGACCATACTAGAAGGTGCTACATACATTTATGAGTTTTAGATCAATGTTCTTATGTTTTGTTTAGGAACTGGATTTTCTAGAATTCCGCAAAAATCAAGACCCGGGCTGACTTGCATCCCTAGCCGCCCCAACAGGGTAGTCAGTAGCTCGGTGTTGCCAGTAGGCTGACTCCTGTCGTGGTGTTGTAGTGATGGTGTGACTTACATGTAACGGACCAGAGGTGGGGAGGGCATCGCTAGGCAAAAAGCATGTGTATGGCGGTGTTTGCTAGTGTCGTGTTCCTCCCTGGAGCCGTTGTCTTGGCACTATCTTTTTCTACCTCCCACAGTTTGCGCTCCCAGAGAAATCTTAGATACAGGGTTATCCGGATCTAGCGGTGGTGATGTGTTCTTCCTCCTTGGAGACATCGCCCAAAATCTCGGCCTATGTCGGACGATTTTGCTTCTCGCCTCCTGGCTAGCCTTTGGTTCGGAGCCTCTGCATGGCTGGTTGTAGTCATCGTGGCCCGCTCGGGGTCTAACTGGGCATCATGGGGTGTTGTTGATTGTGTGATTCCCTTCATCCTTAGTTGGCAACACATTAATGTTGCTTGTCTCATCGGCTCGCCGTATTTTGGCTTCATTGGAAACATGTTTGTATCACCATACTTCCTCACTATCTAATGCTCTTCGAATGTGCTCGTCATGATCCTTGGATTGTTCTTGCTTGGTGTCTATGTATTTCACACTAATCCTTCAGATGGTCTTCCCACCTTCAATGTTCTGAAGTTCTTAGCATAGCTACGCGTATGATTTTCACCTACTGGGCCCCGTGATGGCATATGAGTTGTGGCTCTAATTGGTTTGTGCTCACGTCTTGGATCTACTATGGGTTGCCTTCAATAGCGTCAGAAGCATACACATGTTTATGTCGTGGTATCGGCTCATTAGGTCTCCTACCATCGCCGTTGAATTTCCTTTCCAATTCGGTTGGCTCTAGTTTCCTCCCTCTTTTTTCAGTTGAATTATATCTCTTTGTGTGCATGCTTTTGCTACGACATCTACCCTTTGAATTATTTTTCTTTCCACGGTGACTTGTGTGCACTTACCTTGTAATTTATTCCTATTTGGCCTTGGTGTGCGACAATGCAAAATGGGTGGTATGATAACCAACATTCTAACTACGGAAATTAAATCATTTTCTTGATGAGATCAAAACCAACATTGCTTTGTCGAATTTAGCAAAAAAAAATCTTCATTCAAATGTAGTCTATATCATTTGTCGACCGAGTTAACTAAAAGGTCAACATAACATACCATTTAGGGAGTTGGCCCCGATGGTCGGGGAGGGTTCAGAGCGAAAGAATGCATGAAAGTATTGGTGGCATTGTCCATTGCTATCGAAAGTTTCTCTACAACACTTGGTACAAAGTTCGGGGTTCCACTCGATTGGATGGACATGAAAGAAAACCGAGTGAGAAAATGAGGGTATTTTGTGCAATGAGTTATGATTATCATGAACCAACATCTATATTTTCGTCTATGGATTGAGGTTGGCACCGGTGGCAGAAATGATAAGAAAGGATGAAAAATAAATCTCACTTGGCCGAGGGAGAGGAGAGAATGGGGGATTTCTTCATCCCAATCGGGCAAAGCGTGCCATCACGCATTTTACAATACATGAGTCCACACAACACAACGCCACCTCTCTTAAGATTGTGTGAGTGTTTCTCTCGAGCCTACCCAAAAGGTGTACTCTATGAGGTTAGAACAAAAGGACTCATGTATACACCCAAATGCGCTCTCACTCAAGGTCATCCACCATACCCGCGGTACATGTCACACCATTTTCACATCTAATATTATCACATTGGTATCAAAATATTGCTCTCCTCTAGCCAGCATAAAATAAGATGGATATCCAGCCTCAAGAAAATCATTTTTTACTCTGCACACCATGTGCCAGCAAAGTATACATCGTATGTGTTTGCTTTGAGATTCTGACCATAAATTTTCAGCACAGTATGTATCTATATATTAACTCATTTTTGCACACTTTAAAATTAAATTTTACTACACCCTAAATCAATAGTTGAAGTTTCAAATCTTCAAAAAACTACCAATTTTGGTTTAAGGTGGTAGATTTTTTCCAAATGTTTGAAAATACTTATTATAATTAATTTGAAAATACATTTCATTTTAATTATATAATGATTCGGTAGTATTTCATTGCATCTCAAAAAACATTAAATGCATTTAGTTGCGATTTAGTAAGATTTCAATAAATTTTACAA
Source organism: Elymus sibiricus (assembly GCA_039707655.1). Taxonomy (NCBI): domain Eukaryota; kingdom Viridiplantae; phylum Streptophyta; class Magnoliopsida; order Poales; family Poaceae; genus Elymus; species Elymus sibiricus. Next base: position 85,280,907 of record CM077665.1, read on the forward strand.
ATGTTTCAAATCCATGTATAATGGCTTAGTCAAAATTTAGTTCGTTTCATTCATGAGTTATTAAATTGAAATGCATTTTAGGAAAGATACACATGCAATTCTAACATTTGAACATTTCAAGTGCATTCCAAATATGATTTCAGTTCAAGTTCATTTAATCACAAATTTTGTTTATTTCATAATTATTCCACAATTATTTTGATGATCTTCCATCAATGTCACAAACTTGTACTCAAATTCAATTTTGAGCAAATTTCAATCATTATGCATGTATTATGCAGTTGTGATTCCAGACTAATTTTTAGAGGCGTTTTCACTGGATTTCATATGTCATAACTTTGCACCCAAGTTACAAGTTTCATTTGCATGTTAATCATGATGTACATGCAACTGAAACTAGTAATCATGTTTAACACACAACTGGAATTTCAGATTTCTCACGCCTTTCCAACTGTTAATAACCATTCTACAATGGTTTTAGAGATATTTAGATAATTTAATAACATTTTAGATCAATTTCATGATGATTTAATACATTTCCCATGCATTTCGAGAGTAGTTTTCGATAAAATTTAGGAATCTTTATTTCATTCACATTTCATAATTAGATACATTTTGTACAAAGTATGCCATTCCATACATCTACTAATAAGATCCATATATACATGCATCTCCACATACGTCCCTCCTCATCATCCAGAACCAGAAATTTTGTACTATCATTTCATTCTATTTTACCATAAATTGAGAGACGCTACATGTGAACTTCACAAACAAAATAATAATTATGTTTTGTGAATTTGTCTGTGATATTTCTAAAAAAACTCACTCGACTAATATAAGTTTCAAGATGTGTCTCAAAAAGTTTAAGCAACAAAGATACTATCAAATTATCAACAAAATCCACAAATTTTGATTATGTTTTAGTTTGTCTCCTGACCAATGCATATTGATTTGCTTAACTCTCCTCCACATGAAGAAAGGAAACAGAAAAACACAATGCCACACACTACTACTTCGCATGGCGTCCCTGAATCCAAGAAAAAAACCATACTGCTTGGACAACCACAAGCCCATCTTTCGCATAATCTTTGGCAGTATATGTTGTTGCCAACATCAGGGAGACTGGGACGCAGGGGCGAGATACTATTATTGGGCCGCCGAGGAGCGTCCAATCCTCCCACACCCAACCCATCCTTCTTCCTCGTGCCATCACTTTGCTTTGTCATGTGTTACTGCACCCCAATCATGCAAATAAACACGATGTGAGTTCCAGAGAAAAGAGATACAACCACCACCATGTCCTCCAGTGCCACTTCCCAACACCAAGCTCACTCCACTGTCTCTTCTGTAACGGATTGAGAAAATGAGGTGGTGTGGGGGGAATTCAACTGTCGTCTATATAGTTTTTCTTTTGAAGGTCCCCACACATTGTTTATTCCTCTTAACCACTTTATTTGTTTCCTTACAATTCGTTATACAATAGTCTCACTGATACTTGTGATCTGCGTTGGGTTTTCCGTGAAGAGGAACGGATAATTGCAGCATAATACGGATAAGTATTTCCCTCAGTTAAGAACCAAGGTTTATTGAACCAATAAGAATACCAATCAAAATCTGTCTTCAGCGACTGCACACAAAAGAGCAAACACTTGCACCCAACGCGGCAAGAGGGTTGTCAATCCCCTTGATCTCGTTATTTGCAAGCAAATGAAGTGTGTAGATGATAGTAGATAATTGTAAATTGTAAAATAAAATAAAAGAAAATAAATGGCAGCAAGTTATCGAGAGCGTTTGTAAAAATATAAGTGAATAGAACCGGGGGCCATAGTTTTCCCTAGCGGCATCTCTCATGTAGGAAACATACAGTGGGTAAAAAATTTACTGTTGGGCGATTGATAGAAAAGCGCATAGTTATGTGATATTCACGGCAATGATCATGTATATACAGGCATCACGTCCATAAGCAAATAGGCCGACTCCTGCCTGCACCTATTACTATTACTCCACCCATCGACCGCTATCCAGCATGCATCTAGAGTATTAAGTAAAACAGAGTAATGCTTGGAGAACAATGACATGATGTAGACAAAGAGAATTCAATTACTATGAAATAACCCCATCGTTTTATCCTTAGTGGCAACAATACAAAGACGTGTCTTGTCCCTTTCTGTCACTGGGATATAGAGCACCGCCAGATTGAACCCACTACAACGCACCACTCTCACTGAAGAAACATCAATCTAGCTGGCCAAACTATTTCAATAGATCGAAGAGATTTACGAAGCTATGATGATCATGCAAATAAGAATCATAATATTCAGAGGTGACTCAAATACTTTTCATGAATAATCTGAACATAAACCCACAATTCATCGGATCCCAACAAACGCACCATACAAAAGAATTACATCGGATAGATCAAAGCGAAGATGCGATGACCATTGTATTGAAGATCAAGAGAGAGAGAGAGATAGCTATCTAGGTACTAACTACGGACCCGTAGGTCTGTGGTCAACTACTCACACATCACCATGAGAGCATCAAGGATGATGTAGAAGCCCTCCGTGATCGACCCCCCCCTCCGGCAGGGCACCGGAACGGAGCTCCAGATGGGATCGCGGCGGAACAGAGACTTGCGGCGGCGGAAAAAGTGTTCGCGATGCTCCCTGGGGTTTTTGGAATATATGTGAATTTATAGGCCAGAGAACGGGGGCAGGAGACCCACCAGGGAGGGATAAGCCATCAGGGCGCGCCGACCCCCCTAGGCGCGCCCTGTTGGCTTGTGCCTCCCTCGTGCGGCCTCCGGTCTCCTCCCGAAGCTTCCAAGTCTTCTTTTGGTCCAGAAAAAATCATAAAAAAGTTTCAGGGCAACTGGACTTCGTTTGGTACTGTAAACCTGAAAAGCCAAAAACACGCAGAAAACAACAACTGGCACTGGGCACTGGGTCAATAGATTAGTGCTCAAAAAAAATATAAATTGGTAAATAAATACTCAAAAAGTATCCTAGAATGATAATATAATAGCATGGAACAATAAAAAATTATAGATACGTTGGAGACGTATCAGTCACCCACGAATCTTGATGAAGCAACCTACTGCGGATTCGTGTGAACATACACATTAGAAAAATAATTTTCAAAAGAGGTGGTACTGATAAGCAACTTTCTAATTGAGAAACTATAGCATGACGCATATGAGGTCAAAACCAACATTGCATTGCTCGGATTAGCACAACACTCTTCATTCAAATGTACTCCATTTCACATGTTAGTTAATAGGTCGACGTTACATAATGTCTTCTTGGGGATTTGGCGCCGATGTTCAGGGAGGATTCCAAGTGAGAGAAAGCGAGAAGGTATTAGGTGTAATGTCCATGGGTATCGGAAATTTCTCTACATAACTCGGTATCAGTTTCAGGGTTCCATCCGATGTCATGAGTGTGAAAAAGTCTAATTGAGAAGGGGGATGTATTTCGTGTGTGGAGTTATGATTAGCACAAATTGGCATCTATATAAAACTTTACAAATTGAACAAAGGAGATAAGAGAATGGTGGATTTCAGCAACGCTACCGAGCTTACAAAGTATATATCTGTGCATTTTTCAAAATTTGAGCCGATCTCACGTGGGACGGCGAGAAGACTTTCCATACAAACACACACCATAGAAGGAAAACCACTACAATATGTAGTAAGGTTCAAACATATTGGTATCAATAACGGTTTAGACTCCTACCCCCATGCGTTCTACATGACATGTTGCTGCCAAAAAACTTTTTGCGTACTTTCTGGATATGTTATGTGGCACAAAGTAGGGCTTTTATGTTTATGTAACATATCTCGACACTCGCAGCATTCACGTACTCGATGTAGCGATGTTAGGACCCGACGAAAATCTGTCAACAGTAAGTTAGAAATGCACTTATGATAGTTGCATATGTTTTCTAGAAACAATTTTAATTCAAATTCATACAAATTGAAGTCAAAAACCTTATTTATTCAAGAAACATTCCAGAGTCATTTTCACCGTGTCCACAAATGTCACATTTTTTGCTCTAGTTCAAAATTTAAGCACATTTTAACCAGTATGCACTCATGATCTGATCATGATTTCAAAATAATTTCAAGAGATAATTTCACTCGATTTCACAAATGCTTATTATCATGACCGTCCCTTGATTTCAATAACAATTGAAAAAAAATCTTAAATTTAAGATTTTGGCCACCATTTAGCTCAATTACATAGATCCATTCTAGAATGATTTTACTCTTTAGGCATTTAATATTCATTTCATATCAATTAAATTATGATGTAAGAAATTCCCAATGCAGTTCCATGATTTTTTCGATATAATCCATGAATGACCTATTTCATTAACATTTCATAATATTAGATACATTTTGCATAAATTTTAGTGCCATTTCATATAGGTACTAAACAAGATCCACATATACGCATCTCTACATACATCCTTCATCACTATCCAAAACCGAACAACGTTTATGGGCTTTTCATGTCTTCTTTCAAAATTGCAAAGATACTAGACATGCATTTCACAACAAAAAAGTACATTTGGTGAAATTATCGGTGTATATTTCTCACAGAACTCATTGGACTAATACAAGTTTCAAGATATGTCTCACAAAAAGTTGAAGCAACAAAGACACACTCTCAAATTATCAATAAAATCAACAAATTTGGGTGATGTTTCAAATTTCCCCCCTGAGAAATACAAATTGACTTGCTTAACTCTTGTCCACATGAACAAACTAAATGGAAACAAAACACAACATCACACACTACTTCTTTCTATAAAATCCAGGAGAAATTGTATCCAAGGGAAAAGTCCATACTGCTTGGCAAACCACACATCCATCTCCGAGATCATCCTAATAAGGGTATTTTGCTGTCAGCGTTGAGAGGCTTTGAGACGCCGGAACCGTATGTTGTGATTGGGCCATTGCGGAGTGTCGTGTGCTCCTAGGCCTAGCCCATCCCACATCCTTGCGCTGCCATCGAGGAGTGCCGCATCATCCTAGGCCCAAACCCTCCCACCTCCTCTTGCTGCCATCAAGGAGCACTGCATCATATTAAGCTCAACCCCTCCCACCTCCTCGTGCTACTGTCGAGGAATGACGCATCATCCTAGGCCCAACCCCTCCCACTTCCTCGCGCTGCCACCTAACTTCACCATATGCTACCACGCCCCCAATCGTGGAAAGCCATACACTGGGGAGTAGTAGAGGAACAAGACACCGCTTCCATTGTGTCTTTCGGCACTACTGCTCAAAACTAAGTTTACGTTATCATATCTTCTCTTGTTTATGTATTGAGAAAATGAAGGGGGGGGGGGGGTCCACTATACGAGTATATATATATATATATATATATATATATATATATATATATATATATATATATATATATATATATATATATATATATATATATATATATATATATATATTGCTTTTGATGTGACACATGTATTCCAGAACAAATCATTACACCATAATCTCACACATGAATCTGCACGAGGCAACCTACAATGGATTCATGTTGGCATACACGTAATTCTTTTTCTAAAAAGATCTAGTACTGATAACCAACCTCCAAATTGAGAAACTATAGCACCTCCCCCACACCCCCGCCCAAACAAGTCAAAGCCAATGTCACATTGCCCAATTTAGTGCAACACTCTTCATTTGAATTTCACCTGTGAGTTAATAGGTCAATGCTACACAATGTTTTCTTTGAGTGCTGGCACCGATGTCCTGGGAGGCTTCCGGGTGAGAGCAAGGGAGAAGGCATCATGGGTAGTGCCCATGGCTACCGGAAGTTTCTCTACATCATTGGTGTGAAGTTTGGGGTTCCACCCAATGTCATTGGTGTGAAAAATTCTAATTGGAAAGGGGGGAGGGCAATAATTTGTGGGTGGAGTTATGATTAGCGCAAACCGATAGTTATATTTGTCGTTTACGACTTGATGTCGTCACTGTGGGCACAATCCCCGATAGTACAAACAAATAACAAGGACATGGGATGCCAAATAGGTTTCAATTGACCGACGGAGAGGAGAAATGGAGGGTTGATGCACCCATGCCAAGTTCACACAACCTGCCTTTGTGCATTTTGCAACACTTGAGCCCATCTCACACGGGACGTCGAGGGAGTTACTACAGAACCTAGCCAAAAGATGTTACACCACACATTGTGCATTCCTATTGACCACCTTACGTATTCCCCAACAAATTGTTACACCAGAATCTCACGCACATATCTCCATGAAGAAACCTACGACGATTTCGTGTTGTCGAACACGTTTGGAACAAAAATACCAAAAGGGATAGTACTAATAGCTATAGCACCCCCACACCAAAGGGATCAAAGCCAACATTGCACTTCCCAATTTAGCACAACACTCTTCTTTCAAATTTCACCTATGAGTTAATAGGTCAACACTACACAATGTATTTTTCGGGTGCTGGTGTCAATGTCCGGGGAGGCTTCCTAGTGAGAGAAAGAGAAAAGATATTAGGGGTAGTGACAATTGCTACTGGAAGTATCTCTACATCACTTGGTACCAAGTTCGGGGTTTCGCCCGATGTCATGGGTGTGAAAATCCTAAGTGATGAAGGAGCGAGGGAACGTATTTCATGCGTGGAGTTATGACCAGTGCAAACCGACACCTATATTTGTCGTTTACGAATTGATGTAGTCGTCGCGGCCATAATCCTCAACGATACGAACAAATAGCAAGGAGAAGGCATGAGAAATGAGTTTTAATTGACCGAGAGGAGAGGAGACAATGGTGGATTTCTACACCTGGCCTACCGAGTTTACGCAACATGTCTTTGTGCATTTTGCAACACATGAGCTCATCTCTCGGGGGACGACGAGGGAGTTACTATTGAACCTAGCCGAAATATGTTACTTCTTTTCTTGGACCAAGCGGCTCGCGTAGGCACCCAAACACGCCCTTGCTCGAGATGGCCCACCACACCAAGGGCTACATGAACACTCACCATCTGCACAACTCATCTTATCACATTAGCTCCTCCCTGCCACCACAAAACAAGATGGATATCCTAGTCCCTCACACAAAGTCTCCTTTTCCAAGGGAGGACGGGTCCAGAATCTAGCTTTTAGTTAGGGAGTCTTGCTAGAGACTCAATGTCTATATCGAGACGTCTTCATTATCTTTACAACAAACACAAATGGGTACGAGACAAAACAGACAACTCACCCAATGCCAAGCACTGCACCCCATAGAGCTATATATATATAACCACGGCCAGGCAGACGCAGATCACACATCTCCATACACCGCAACAGTGCATGATTTGTAGAACCAAATAGCCCCTAGCTACATATATTGCTCAGAACTTTTAGTCTAAAGCATCCCATCCTAAACATTCTTTCACAGCCATGACCTAGCTACATATATTGTCGAGAGTTTTTAGTCTAAATCATCCCCCATATCCTCAACATTCTTTCACATCCATGCACTAGATACATATAATATCCATCACCTTCTAATTCTAATCAGAATTGTTAATCTGTTGGAGAGCTTGTTGTGTTTGATTAAGGATGACAGCCATGGAACTGGACATGTATAACATGGTGGTGCAGGAAAACGGCGAGGTCACGTACCAGCTGACCGACCCAACGAAATGGGGCGCGTGGGCGCACGAGGGGCACCGGCTGTGGGCGTCCATGTCGGAGGACTTTTGGCTATACGAGTACAAGGTCCGGATGTGCCCGCAGCCGTATAGCCATGACTGGACGGCGTGCCCCTACGCGCACAAGGACGAGCGCGCCCGTCGCCGTGACCCGCGCCGCTTCAACTACATCGCCGTCTCCTGCCCAGAGTACCGCGCCAACGCGCGCGCGCATGCGCAGCTCCGGCTCGCCGGCACCGGGCACCCGCCGCCGACCTGCGCGCGCGGCCTCAGGTGCCGCTACGCGCACGGCGTCTTCGAGCTGTGGCTGCACCCATCCCGGTTCCGCAAGCGCACGTGCGACGCCGGCGCGCGCTGCCAGCGCCAGATCTGCTTCTTCGCGCACTTCACCCGCGAGCTCAGGGGCGAGGACCCCATCGCCGCCTTCGCCGCCGCGGCCGCCACGGTGCCGCCTTCGACCTTTGCCATGCCGCGGACGCCGCCCCACATCCTCCAGCGCGCTCCATTCACTTCGGTGACGCGTCCGCATGCTCTTCCAGCTCCACAACTGTTCGATGATGTCACCCTACAGGCCATTCCAAACAGGCTTCGCATGCTGAGTCTATACTCTGCCATCACCGGGGATGATGTTTTCTCCTCCCCTATCACCAGCGCCGCCGCCGTCGCCACTGCTGCGACCACCATGCCGACCCTGAGGGTGCCCTTACCGGCGAATGAGGAGAAGGACGCTAAATCCATCCACTATGCGGACGACGAAGACTCCCTGCTGAACGACTATCCGCACCGAGATCTCATCATGGACTTTATGCGCTAGATATCCGAGGTATGGCAATGAATAAATCTGGATGGCCGGCTGGGTTGATCCTGGAGCTAGTGTCATTGCGCGCATGACGACCGCGGCAGCGCGTGCATGCGTGCCTGCTGTGTCTGCGTTCGTCCAGAAAGCTATGCGCATGGTTCTTATTACATACTTATGGTTTGCATGTCGTGCAAAGTGACGGTAGTCGGTCCTCAGGAACGTGCATATATGTGTATAGCGTTCCTGGTCATAAATAAGTGTCGTCTCCATGTGGACATATATCCGATGGAGATTTACAATGCTATTGTTGATTATTTTATTGTTATGTTATTGTTTTATCCGTCGGAGGAATGTGTAATGTTTTCTTAAGCACCTATATATAAATGTTTTGTCGATCTGGATGCCTCCTCGGTTCCTTTTATTTTGTCTTATAAGCAAGGTGTATTTTTATCTGTAGAAGGAATAGCATCATGTTAGAAATGTGATTCGTACGTGCCAATTTGTCTGGTAGTGTTGTGAGACAAGGAGCATGTATATGTTTTGATTTGAGTGTTGTTATGTTTCTATAGGCAAAATGCCGGCATGGCAGTAACCACAATAATTAAAGACTAAAGAGGATGGAATTTTCTGTTTGTGGATATACAGCTTGGAGCTCACTGCGGTGAAATAAATTCTCCGATCCAGTCAGAATAAACATCGAGAATACTTAAACAAGAAGCCTCTGAGAGTGCGCCAGACCGGTATGTGACCTAGTCCCGGTGTGTGGCTGGGCTGGGGCATTCGGTTATAGATGTTAGGTTTTGGTGCGATGTCCGTTTGGTATTCGGCCCGGATGGCACATCTTCATCAAGGGGATAGGAGTAGCAGCAAGTGTTGCCTAGATGGTGGCTTCAGGCTGATTGATGTATTACTTTGTATGATATTTGTGAATAATTAATAAAATGGCTGCATGCATCGTCCAGATGCAGAGGCCGGGGGTTTATCCTCCTTTTCAAAAAAAAAAAAAAAAACTTAAACAAGAAGCCTTGGCCTCATGTTGCTGCAAACCAAAACTTATAAATACTACTTCAAACGCCTAGGCCTCGATTCCCATTGAAACCGTGTCTCTCTAGATACTAAATCTAGTACTATTGAATTTCTCTGCAATTCTATGTCGCCCCCAAATAGTAAAATGTTCAATCCGTCTCTATCTGTCAGTTGTAACCAAAGGTGAGAGCTATCAATCCGTCTCTCATGTCTTGTGATTTCTTGGCAATTGGGGGATCAATCGGAGATTCTCTTGACAAGACCACGAGTATAGTACTCCCCACTACGATCTATACGCCTTTACTTTCGTTATTGGCTGATGCTTGAGACAAAGAGTATTGAGGCATGCACTCGTACGGAAATACCATTTTAAACTTGCGTTGAGATTCATGTCTTTTTTTTAATGGGGTTATGGAAGCATTCCTCATTTTTTGGTACCCTTTTCTTTTGCCAATTCCAGGAGTCCGATTGGATCAACTGGTCTACTTAATCGACGGGGATGCAATCTAAATTGAGGGTATTTCTGATTAACACATGGAATTTTGTCTGTTACACACCATGAGGTTATTTCCGTTCTTCACTCATGAGATTAACTCTTTTTTCTCCAGCAGATTATTGTGATCGGTTGTTTCATTTTGGTTTTATCTACAGTGGATTGGGTTTTAATTATGTTGCAGTGGTGTTTTCTTTTTCATTTGTATATCTTGTTGGGTTGTCATTGGAGATGATATTTGTTTTGAGAGGAGACTAAAGTTGTTAGGTGTGTGGTTGTTGGGTCCTTACAGGTTTCGGCCTTAGTGTCAGCCACTGATGGTTGTGTGACTTGGGAGCTCTCATTCCGCGTTGAAATTGTTTTATAACACTCACATGGGACGGGCCATGAAGCTTCCACTTGCTCTAACTCCGCTCCTGCCTCGGCTCAATCATTTAGCTTTTATTTCTGTTCGCTCCTCTGCTAGCTCAAAAAAACTGGTTATCTTTTTTTTTCAAGAAGTTCATTAAATCAAAGGAAGTTCACGTACTTTAAAATATTAGATTTTAAAGAATATTGTGGATTACAAAAACATGATTGTTTTCTAAAATGTTGGTGAATTCAAAAAATATTCGTGCATTTCAAACAATGTTCATGAATTTGAAAGGTTCGTAAATTTAGATATGTTCGTGAAATTTTAAAAACATTCAATTTAAAAATGTTCATGAATTTGAAAAAAAAATCGTGAATTCTGAAAAGATTCATAGTATTTCTAAATGTCTACATTTAAGGAATAGTCATGAGCTAGCATGAGAAAAAACTAAAAAAACAAAAAAGAGAAAAAAGGAAAAACTAATAGAAAAGGAAAAAAACTATTAAAATGGTTGAAAAACACTCAAAGCACGAACAAAAACAAACCAAGCAATACCTTCTCAAAACAGAAAAAACAGGATGGCCCAACGACACAAACACTTACATGCGAGGCTTCGCCCGATGCACCAGTAGGCTCGAAATATGAATATGAGAGTTCACTATATACTAGAGATCCCTCCAAAACATACTATATATTAGGGGGTGACACACGCTTTGTCACGCCGTCCTTCAGTTATGTGTTAAGCCTCCTTTTCTTCATGTGATATATTCATGAATTTTAAAATTATTCATAAATTCAAAACAATGTTCATGAATTATAAAAAAATCGTAGTCTTTTAAACATTCACATCTTTTAATAAATATGAATTAGCATGTGAAAAATAAAATGGAAAATAAAAAGAGAAGAAAACAGGAACAAAGAATGAAAGATAAAAACCAGGAAAATAACCCCAAAATAAAACTATTTAAAATGTTGAGAAACACATAAAATAAAGAAAAACCAAAAAAACTGATAATACATTATGAAAATCGAAAACACCCTTATAGATGGGTTCCATAACGTCGCCACAACCTCCGATACATCAAAAGGTTCCAAAAATAGGGAGTTAGTTGTTGAATAAATTAACAATTTTGATTAATTTAATGCAGTAACAAATCATGATCATAGCATAGATAGTATTAAACTCATACTGATATCTAATCACATAAGCATATAGCAGAAACATCTACGTAAACAACTAGTACGACTAACACTGAAACAAACAGGAGGGGGATAAACATATTATACCCTTCAGCCAGCCAGGTTGTATCGACGACGGTTGCAACGTCCTCGTCTGGCCTTGTTCTCGGGTTCGGTGGACATGGTGATGGCGAAGGAGACGAGGACGTAGTCGAAGTAGACGAACAATGGCAAGCAATTGCATCGAAGACGGTCCCTAAAAACCTAATCGCCATTCTTCTCGTGCAAGATGGCAAAGGGCGGAGTTTCATAAGCTTGCTCTCCCGTACACCCGTGCATGCGGTGGACAGGATTGGATTACCGGAAGCAGCAACAGCGAGCGAAACAATGGTAGACGGTGTCTGCGAGGAGGTATATGCGATTTGATATGATATGGGTGATGGCTATGGTTGTCAATGCCTTCAATATATAAGCGCTTGAGGAGGGTCCATTAATAAAATTAAATGTCTATTAATTATCATTTTCTGACTGGGCAAAATTAAGAGCACGCATGACATAGCTCTAAGCTCAACTCGGCTCGATCACAAAACACGACACGGGTGGGGCCGTGATGGAGGAATGCGCAAGAACCACTCCTCTTCTTAAACTCCAATGGCATGTTGAATGCGATCCCTTATAAAGTGGTCTCCACCCTCGTCCACTTGTGAGATAGGACTAAACTTCCCACCACCTTGTCATGACACCTACATGGTTCCTTATATTTTTCTGAAATTATTTTATATGGGTCTAAAGCCAAAACTATATTTCAATATTAGTATCTTTATTAATAGATACTTACGATCTCGCCATCATATACACAATAATTTTATTAATGCTAGCACTTTTTGAACTATAATTAATTTCGAACGAGTATTTTTATGCCAAATATTAGTTCCACACATGCTTTCTAAAAGGGAAACAATTCAATAGGGGCAGCCGACCCAACTTTGCGCCCGATGTCTCTGCGTCGTCCGATTATCTCATGATCAACTTCTCTCGTTGCCCATGACGCGCACAACCACGTGCAAGCGGGGGGGGGGGGGGGGGGGGGTCCCATCCCACCGATCACCCTCCTTCTCCCTTATGTTCTCACCACACCCACCTCGCGCTGCGCTGCAACTCTTCATCGTTGCGGTGCCGTCCTCGCTCAGCCACGACATCATCTCATCAGAGATGGCTGCCAGCACCCCCCCCCCCCCCCCCCCCCCGAGCTAATCTTCCCCACGCACAGGTGCCTCCAACTCCAATCACTCCTTGCCACCTCACGCCCTTTTTTCACTACTCCGAAATGACCACGCGGGCGCTGCGCACTGGGAGGCCACTGATGCTGGTGACATCGACCAGCGCACTACGATCCACGGTCACCCTGATGTTGCTTCTGGCCATGGATTTTTTCCCCGGAGCCGACCGAGACTCGGACGCTGGAACCAGCTGCGATGTATGCTTGAACCAACGGTGGGAGATGTTATGTCCGGTGATGGTTTTTGCTGGATCCGGAGCTACACCCGGTGATGTAGTCGTCGTAGTTTGTTACAACTGTACCCCGCCGAAGCTACATCCACATTTGCAAGAGCTGCAACCCTTCACACGGAAGCTGCAACCAGTGACGACATCGTCGACGGATGCTATAACCATACACTACAGAAGCTTCACCTACGTTCGCCAGAGCTGCAACCAACGATGACATCGGCGACAAATGCTACAACCATACACTGCAGAAGCTTCATCCACGTTCGCCAGAGCTGCAACCGTTTTGGCGATGTTAAAACCATGTGTGTTGGTGTTGCAACAGGCTCACCGCCAGCGAGACTGCAAGCACGAGCACGCGGGAGTTGCAACCGACAACACTAGGAATTTTTCACTGCAACCTGCGGCGAGCACCCATTCTGGGGGACGGTGGCTAGCGGGGCAGCAACCGGTGGCGGGGGTGAATGTTGTATCCATGGGCGACGGGGCTCTTTGATCTTATAACGCGCGGGGAGACGACACGCAACCTTGCCGACGCGAGCGACGATGCCATGAATGACGGCCTTCTTTGTTTCCTACTGGCGAGCTATGACGGAAAGAGCGCTTTCATGGAAAAGGCGTTGACCAACATCAAATTCGGGGAAGGTAGGAGGAAGAAGATGATGCGGGGGAGGGGGGCAAATCGGCGGTTGTTTGCGGCTGAATCGAGCGTCCAGGGGCCGATCGGCCGCAAGTTGGTCCGTCCAGCCGACACCTAGCGCTGGACTTTCTAAAATATAACTAATCATACAGCGCAAACAAGATCCAGGTGCACCTCACTAGCTAGCTTTGTAGTGAGCTTCTCCACGTCTCCTCGTGAGCGTGTGTAGCATCGATGCCTCGAGAATCTCCTAGGCCCAGCCCAACCCGCCTCCTCGCGTTGCCTTCGACGAGCACCACATCATCCTAAGCCTAGCCCCTCTCACCTCCTCGTGTGTTGCCGTCCTAGGCCCAATCGGTCCGGTTCCTCACACCGCCACCTCACCGAGGGGGGATCCACTAGACGAGTATATATATTTTGCATTAGATGGGCCCCACACATTCTGCATTCTTATTAACCACCTTGTGTACCTTCGAACAAATCCTTACAAACACCAGGAAGCAACCTACACCATATTCGTGTTAGCGTACACATAAGATGTTTTTTCTCAAAAGGGCTAGTACTAATAACCAACATTCTAATTGAGAAAGTATAGCCCCCGCGCCCAAACAGGTCAAAGCGAACATTGCATTGCCCACTTTAGCACACCACTCGCAAATTTCACATGTGAGTTAATAGGTCAACATTACACAATGTCTTCTTCGGATGCTGGCGTCAATGTCCAGGGAGGCTTCCGAGTGAGAGCAAGAGAGAAGGTGTCAGGGGAGTGCCCATGGCTACCAGAAGTTTCTCTACATCACTTGGTATCAAGTTCGGAGTTCCACATGGTGTCATGGGAGTAAAAACTCATAAGTGATGAAAGGGGGATGTCGGTATTTTGTGCTTGGAGTTATGATTAACCAAAACCGACATCTATATTTGTCATTTAAGAATTAATGTGGCCGTCGTGGCCACAATTCCCGACAATACGAACAAATAGTGAGGACATGGACTTGAAATAAACTTCAGTTGACTGAGAGGAGATGAGACAATGGTGTATTTCTGCACACGGCTTACCGAGTTTACACAACATGCCTTTGTGCATTTTGCAAAACTTGAGCTCACTCTCGGGGGACGACGAGGGAGTTACTGTTGAACCTTGTAGAAAGATGTTATTTATGGGCTTAGACCAAATGGCTCGGGTAGCCGCTGGCGCAAGAGATAAATGAGGCCGGAAAGAAAACATAAGTAATTAATGTAAGGTCTAGGAATATTACAGATCATGAAATGATGAACTTTGTGCCGAATACAAGCATTGGTTGTTTGCCTGTGATGAACATATAAAATATGGTGTAGTCTTAAGTGTTATTAATTGGCGTATAATAACAACATGTTCAACACATAGAGGCACTCTAAATCCTATGAAAGGTGCTGGCTCTACAATTAGACCATTTGGAGCACACAATGTAGTTATTCTGTCTCGCATATCTATGTTTTCATTAGTCCATTTTTCAAGGAAGGGAATATATTAATATCACGAAGATACCAATTACACCCGCCCTATGTTTTTATTAGTCCATATGATGCACTTGTAGTAGTAGACATCAGGAGAGTCAACGACCCGATGCTTGTTGTTATCAAACATACAATAAGGACTCAGAATGTCCTCTATGATAGCTGGGTTATAGAATTCCGTTGGTAACCCTCCTATTTTTGTTCCATTATTCTCCGAGAGCATAAATGATGTTGCGCGGATGGACATGGACCACTTTGTAACGGTGAATGGCCCGCCCAAATGGCAGTTGCATGCTATCATCGTCGGTCTGTAATGCTTGAAGCGATGGCATTGTTACAGGCTCTTGAAAAGATATGAGATATTTAAACATGTCCATCTGCTTGGGTGTAATCACTCCAGTTGATGGTGCTTGCATTTGTTGGAGAGAGTGTATCCTATCTTCCTCAGATATCACTGGACACTTAGCATGTGATGCTAGGCAAAATGCAGAATTCAAGAAGCTTGCTTGGGTGGGCAGCACATCAACGTCATTTACCATCCGTTGGCTCAGTGGATCACTATGTAGTACGGAAATGGTATATGACTATAAAAAACAACCTGATAATTTCGAAGGGATTACCATCCGTTGGCCACCCATCGCAAACGTCTTGCTCATGGTACAGGCATAACACGTAATGCAAATTTTCTTTGTGTCTACTAAGTTGTTCAAAAAGTCAACATGCTGCTTGTATAGCGTCACCTTAGTTCCGAACAGAAAATGTTCACTGAGCTCATCTATATACCCATGTCCTAGGATTCCTATTGAATTTAGCGGGCAACTCATGTTCACTGAGCTCATCTTGTTTAAATAGGATAGTTTCTTACCAGGGATAATGTGTATTGTCCAGCAGCTAAAGTGATCATCTTCCTTGCATATGCAGGTGCTAACGAAAGAGGATTTTAAAAGAGAAATAAACAGCAGGAAAAAGCAATAATTTTTTTCATGCGGGCTTACCTATTTTGTTGATTGTCTATTGGCTGCTGGCGCGTGAAATCATATGTTTCTTCGCATGCTTACGTCGGTTACCACTAATAATGTCAGATTCTGAACCCGTATCCTCTTCTTTGATAGGCACCTGCTGCGAGAAAACGGTAAGGTTCTTATAATTGGTGATGTGTAGCTATTTCTATCGCCATGGCAAGTTGCGTGCATGGAGACAAGTGTGATGCTTCATCAGCTTAAAACAGGGGTATGATGGTAAGAATGGAACTTTTATAGGAGGAAGTAGAGGTGCTCGCTGAATTGTGGTGATAAATTAAGGGATAACAGAATTCATTGCAACTTATGAGGAAGTAACTAATAATAGGTTCGGTTACTAAATTGTGCAGATCTATATCTCTTGAACCTAGCGGAACGATGTTATTTATGTGTTAAAAAATATGTTATTTTTGAGCTTAGACCAAACGACTCAGGTAGACACTCAAACACGCCCTTGCTCGAGATGAACCACCACACCGAACACCCACAGTATGCACAACTCATCTTATCACATTGGCAACAGACAAATTGCTCCTCCCTGCCAACAGATATCTTAGCCCCTCACAAAAAGTCTACTTTCAAGGGAGAGAAAGGGTCCAAAATCTAGCTGTTACTTAGGGAGCCTTGCTAGAGACTCAGTGTACAAACACCTAGACGTCTTCATTATCTTTACAGCAAAAAGAAATAGGTACGAGACAAAATAGCCGACTCATCCAATGCCAAGCACTGCACCCCCTAGAACAATATATACCCACGGCAAGGCAGCCACAGATCACACATCTCCATACACAACAACCATGCATGGTTTGTAGAACTAAATCATCCCCCATCTTCAACGTTCATTCACAGTCATGGCCTAGCTACATATATTGCCCAGAGCTTTTTTGTCGAAATCATCCCATCTTCAACATTGTTCACAGCCATGTCCTAGGTACATATATTGCCCATAGCTTTTAGTCTAAATCATCCCATCCTCAACATTATTTCATACCCATGGACTAACTACATATAATGTCCATGAGTTTCTAGTTTTAATCAGTATTCTTAATCTATTGGAGAGTTTGCTGTGTTTGATCAAGGACACCATGGAGCTGGACATGTATAACATGGTGGTGCAAACGAACGGCAGCATCACGTATCAGCTGACCGACCCGACGACATGGGGGGCGTGGGCGCACGAGGGGCACCGGCTGTGGGCTTCCATGTCGGAGGACTTCTGGTTGTACGAGTACAAGGTGCGGCGGTGCCCGCAGCCGTGCAGCCACGACTGGACGGCGTGCCCCTACGCGCACAAGGGCGAGCGCGCCCGCCGCCGTGACCCCCGCCGCTTCTCCTACATCGCCATCTCCTGCCCGGAGTACCGCGCGCAAGCGCACGCGCATGCACGGCTTGGGCTCGCCGGCGCCAGGCACCCACCGCCGAGCTGCGCGCGCGGGCTTAGGTGCCGCTACGCGCATGGCGTATTCGAGTTGTGGATGCACCCGTCTCGGTTTCGCACGCGCAAGTGCGAGGCCGGAACGCGCTGCCAGCGCCGGATTTGCTTCTTCGCGCACTTCTCCGGTGAGCTCAGGGGCGAGGACCCCATCGCCGCCTTAGCCGCCCCCGCGGTGTCGCCTTCGGCCTTTGCCATGCCGCGGACGCCGTCTCGCATTCTCCAGCGCGCTCCACCCATTCCCGGGACGCGCCCGCAGACTGTTCTGGCTCCACAGCTGTTCGATGACCTCACCCTACAAGCCACTCCAAACAGACTTCGCATGCTGAGCATGTACTCTGCCATCACCGGAGACGACGTTTTGTCCTCCCCCATCGCCACCGCTGCTGCCGTCGCTACTGCTGCTACCACCATGCCGAACCTGATTGCGCCCTTCCCAGTGAACGACGAGGACGACGCTAAATCCATTCACTGTGCAGACCAGGAAGACTCCATGCTGAATGATTACCCGCACAGAGATCTCATCATGGACTTGATGCTCTAGGTATCCGAGGTATAGCAATTAATAGATCCCCGGCAGGCCGATCGGGTCAATCCTGGAGCTAGTGTTACTGCGCGTGTGACCGCGATAGCATGTGCATGGGACGTGTCTGATTATGTCTGCGTGTGCATGGTTCTCTTATTACTTCCTACGTCCCAAAATAAGTGTCGACGATTTAGTACAAAAATTATACTAGTTTAGTATAAAATTTGCGACACTTATTTTAAGACGGAGTGAGTACATTTTAGTTTGCATGTCATGCATGGACGCCAACTGGCTGTGGTCGATGGTGAGGAACGTGCGTATATATATGTAGTATATAGCATTCCTGGTCATAATAAGTGCCTTTTCCATGTGAAGATATATATCCGATGGAGATGTGCTATTGTCATTTATATATTATTATTATTATGTTGTTGTTGTTTTATCAGTCGGAAAAATGTGTAAATGTTTGCTTAAGCACCTTATATAAATGATTTGTCGAACTCAGATGCCTCTTCGGTTCTTTTTTTTGGGATAAGCTAAGTTTTTTTTTCTATCTGCGACAAGAATAGCATCTTGCTAGAGATGTGATATACCGTGCGGCCGTGCCGCTTTATCTGGTAGTGTTATGAGATAAGGAGCATGTATATGTTTGAGCTTTGTTTCATTTCTATAGAAAAAAGGCAGATATGGCACCATAATCATAGTAATTAAAGATGAGAGAGAGAGAGAGAGAGAGAGAGAGAGAGAGAGAGAGAGAGAGAGAGAGAGAGAGAGAGAGAGAGAGAGAGAGAGAGAGAGAGAGAGAGAGGGTGGAATTGTATTTTAGTGGAAATGCAGCTCTGAGCTCATTCCTTATGCGGCAAAATAAATTCTATTATTTGGTGTGGAAAAGCATTGAGAATAAACAAGAAGCCTTGGCCTCACGTTGTTGCAAACCAAAACCATTAAACTTATATTATGGGACAGAGGGAGTACTTTCAAACATAGAAACGCATAGACCTAGATTGCCACAAGAATCATCATAAAAACAAGGCCAAATGATATCTCTTTCATATGCCACACCCCCTGTGTTAGATGAAAAAACATAATATTTTAGTTCCCTATAGAAAACATATCTCTCTGAATGCAAAATATTCTATATCTAAATAGTTAGAGCATCTACAGCCGGACATAGCAAATATGACCCCCTAAACGCCCGCGGACGCGCCCGGTCAGTGACCGGGCGTGTCCCCTATTTCTCCGTCCGCGCAGCCACACTCCTCATTTTCTTCCTCATATGTCCAGTCACTTGCACGTGATTGGTGGAGAGGAAGAGAGAGAAAGAAAAGAATGAATAAAGAAAAAGAAAAGGTGGTCCGGGGTGGGGTCGCGTCCTATGTGGCGGACTGACCGGGCACGTCCGCGAGCCCTCATATCCTCCCTATATTTGAGATGGATATGAGGGTTCGCGGACAGCCCGGGCGTATAGGGATGATATGAGGGATCCGGTTGGGTCACTTTTTTCCTTCTCTCTCCTGTCCGGTCACTGACCGGGCGCGTCCGCGGGCGTATGAGGGGTCGTTTGAGGCGTCCGGGCTGTAGATGCTCTTAGTACCTACTAATTCTCTCCAATTCTACGTCACCGCAAATAGCAACATGTTAAACGAAAGTCCTATTCTACTCCCGAGCTCAAATGCTCCCTCGTGAACAGTAAAATCGAAAAAAAAATAGTAAAAAAATTCAAAAAATTCTGAACATTTTTTGTGATAAACTTTAACAAATGTTTTACATGCGTACCAAAATTCAGCACGAAATAACATTCGTGGAAGTCGCGGCGAAAAAAAACAAAATCAACAGTTCAAAATGTATTCAAAACTAGCATTTTTGGAGCATCGATTTTTTTTTTGTCACGACTTCCACAAATGTTATTGCGAGCTGAAATTTTGCAAGCATACAAAACATTTATCAAAGTTCACCACGAAAAATATCACAATTTTTTTACTATTTTTATTTGATTTTACTGTTCATGAGGGAGCATATGAGATCAGGAGCAAAAACTCCATGTCCCACGTTCAATCCATCTCCATCTGTCAATTGTAACATAAGGTGAGAGCTACCAATGTCCTATTTTCCCTTTTAGTGACTATTCTATAACCAATTTCATATTCTTTCCTTTAATGTCTGTCCTTGCACCTTCCCATCATCACAATACGTTTATCTTCTTTCCTTCCTCCTCGTGCCCCATATCTCCTTCAAATTTATGCCCAGCTAACCAGGCCAATGCTCAGGCCAGCTAGGCTCGGATGCCAGAGTGGCGTTAAAGTGATAGCTTGCGGAGCACAACGGGATACTACAGAGGAGACTATTTCTTCAAACGAAAAAGCAAGAAAAGGTAACAAATGAGAGGAATAGATTGAAAAGAAAAGGAAAATGCTCCTGGACAGGCCGAACGCAGCAAGCAGGAGCTCTAGGTCGTGACCATGGGGTGAGTGATGTGGGCCTTGATGCCATAGTCGGCACCTCGAGCGCGGGGGCGCAACCATGGCGTAAGTTGCCTAAGAGGTCCAAGGGCGCCCTCGATGGTGGCATCGGGCTCTGGTATGGCGAGGGTGTTTGTCGGTGTCCTTTTCTTTTACTATTGGTTCAATGAAATATTAATCTCTGTTGGACGGCGTACAATTGAAGTAAGAAGAAGTCTAATATGATTTCCAATATACTTTTTTTCTGGTTGTACTACTGTCTCTCCTGCTATTGTTTTTCTTAACATTTATGAGATCTAAAATGCCATTTGGGTGCCTTTTTTTTGTAAGTTGCCTTTATACGCACATGGAATGTTTTCTTTGGGTCATTAATTCAGAATATCTTGAGGTATTGCCAAACAAGGTCGTTGCAAACACAGATATTAAGGAATTCATACAAAGTGCAAGCTAGGTAAGCAAAATGTTTTGTTAACAATGTATCAATATGCAAGGAAAGTCCCATGCGCATACATCAGGACTCAGGAGGTTCACTAAAGCATACCATCAACTTCAGCTCTATACGTTCTGTTAGCAAAAAGAAATCACCATAGGCCGTCGGATTAATGGCGGACAAAGGGTAAGAAAAGTCTTGACACAGGTCAATCCCAGTTAGCTCGAGACCTTAACGAATCCATAAAAAAAAGTTATAACTGTGAGGGGTGAAGCCAGAGTCTAATCACGAGGGGGATGAAGAATACATACAATGGTCATATTGTTAAAGGAAACGAGAATCAGCGAACCAACCTGTAGTTGGATGGTTAGAGGGCTATGGTATCCTTAGCCCACGAGGGTTCAAGTCCTGGTGCTCGCATTTATTTCTGGATTTATTTCAGAATTTAAGTATATGCGCGTGTATATGAGCACTTGCGTCTTCTGTGTAAAAAAACGAGAATTCCATTGCTGTCGATTAGAGGGCCTGGGGTTAGTTAACTAGAGGATTAGAGGGCGTTTAGCCTCAAACCGCACGAGTGGGGTTAGTTAACTAGAGTCCATGGCCTGCCCAACATATAGCAAACACAATGTAAGTTTCAGAGTAAACGAGGTCATGTGAGTAAAAAGAGTTGGCCTTTCTTTGTACCGGTCCGTCCAACTTTTGTTGCGTAGCTCCGCCACTGCAGAGGCGCCCCGCACTGCACCGCACCGCGCGCGTTGGGTTAATTAGCCGGGGCGGTTTGTCTCACACCGCACTCGTTGGTTAGTTAACCAGGGACCGATGACCAGCGCTGCACCGCGCAGCGCCGCACCGCACCGCGCGCTCGCGGGCGGCATGCAGGGACGGACGGATGAGGGAGCCGGTGGGTTCTGTCCTGTTGCCGAACTGAAAGCCAAGTGACACCACGGCCAGATAGATGGAGGGACGTAATGCAGATCAATGGCGAGGATGTCCATTAGTGCTTTAAGAAAAGTAGGGAGGTTGGCTGGCTTGTTGGATTAGATAAGCAGGTTTTGGATTGGGGTGAGTCGGTTGGTTGGTAGGTATAGATTGTTTTGAATTATGATCGATTGTGGAGTGTGTGTTTGTGGTGTCCCTGTTTCTAGTGCAATCGTATAGCACTTGTTTGTATCCACACACACACACACAAAAAGTGTATTTACATGCCGATCCATCAGCCAGTAGTAAAATAATTTTATTTTTATTTTTTAAAGGAAGTTTTTCTTTAGTTTTTAGTGCAACTGTATAGCACTTAGGTCCTGTTTGTTTGGGCTTTTGCTTCTGCTTTTACAGCTTTTCCACTTTTGCCAAAAAGCCATAAAAGTACCTAAATAGGTGTTTTTGAAGCTTTATGGCTTTTGATGAATCAATATAACAATATTTAGCTCCAAAAGTCATAAAAGCTTCAAAAGCACCTATTTAGGAGTTTTTATGGCTTCTTGGCCAAAGTGGAGAAGTTGCAAAAGCAGAAGCAAAAGCCCAAACAAACAGGGCCTTAGTATCCACACACACAAAAAAAAGTGTATTTACATGCCGATCCATCAGCCAGTAGTAAAATAATTTTAATTTCTTTAAAGGTTTATGTTTGCAATGCAGATATTGTTTGAAATTTTTTCATGAAAAACGGACCCTAATAAGAAGGGATTGTGCCCTCTATGTGTTTCTGGAGCAAATGAGTATGCACTCTCAGGGTCTATCGCGAGGGAATACATCATTCCTGAGAAAAACTGCTCCCAGCGAACGCTCGAAGGGCCCTCCCATGCACACAACAACCCCTCTCCTCCTCCTCAACACATCCTCTTTTGCCATGCTATCAGAGTGAAATTGCCATGCCACGACAATGTCATCAGGAGAAATTGCCATATTGTCATGTGTGCAAAGATTACCATGCTGCAACATGGAAGGACTGTTGTGCTCATTATTCAGACATTCAGTAATTGTCATGCTAGAAAGAAACATGATTGCCATGCTACAAAAGGAGAATTGACATCCTATAGCAGAAGAAAGATTCCACAAAATGTCCATGATTTGTCATGGTACAACAGGGAGAATTTCCATGCTATGGCATGGAGAATTGGCATGCTGCAACAGAGATATTGTCATGCTGTGTTTAGGAATTTGCCATGTTGCATTAGAAGACAACGCCATGCTACACATAGAAATTGCCATGGTTATAAAAAAAAGAATGTCACTGTTCAAAAAAAATAGCATCATTCGCTGGAAGGGGAGGGGGTGTCTAGAGAAAATGTTTGCATCGCTTTTCTTCGTTCGCTAGGGAGGGTGATGGAGCAAATAGGTGGCCCATGAGAATTGCCAACTGTCAGCTGAGATTCATGCAAAGAGATCGAACGTGCCACAAGGCGTTCCATGGAAAAATTGTTCCCAAAGAATGCCACTTCTATAAGGTTCCCGTAAAAACAGTCCAGTTTCTATGTTGGAAATATATAACATGCCATGATGAGGAGTTGCGCAATCCATTAACCATGTTGCAGAAAAACATGAGCTACCTCCCGACACTCTCGAGCGACTTCATAGACACCGCCACCCCAAACAACTCAACCCCTCTGCCGCTGCAGGAGGTTGAATTTTAGCGAACGACGACATATGATTCCAACATAGCTACCGTCACCTGCCCTTCCCAACACCTATCACCTAACCACCCCGCCCCCTTGTCGTTTATCACCGGGCAACATTATTTATGGTGTCCCTCCTGCACAGCTCCCCGTGCCTTGAAGGCGGTGGTTCTAGGTTTCTTCCTTTCGGTGCTCAGTGCATATATACCTTATGCAGCATGTACCAGCTCGCCCGCCTACATCCGATGCACAAAGGTATCATCCTTTTCCTTGTCGGTGGTGAGGACGCATTGGATTAATGTCGATCGCGTCCTGATAGGTAGTCTATGGATGCATTTATCACCAGCCTCATGTTCTGCTCTAACCGTGGCTGGTATGTTGTGGTGTCGGGTGCGTTTTGAGAGAAATGCCAACTCGGATCTAGTGTTTGAGCTGACCACGACAACTTTAATGCATCATTTACCTTGATGGAAGCATGGTCGTAGAGTTGTAGATATGTTCCTAGCGTCCACGCAACCAACACCTTGTTGCTGCTCACTACGGGAAGCGCAAAACCTTGCTCAACTCATTGTGTGATGGGTATGGTTCCTGGCGAAAGCCTTGCAATGGCGGCACCCATGGGCGTCACTCCCTTTATTGAAGGAGTCGTAATGGAACATCCCTTACCTTTGACATGGGTCTTCTCACTCTGCTAGTGGTGACAATAGTGGTCTAGCCTTAGGCATCATCGCGCTGACATTCATCTACTCTAGCCTTTTGGTGGTGCCCTCAATGTCGACTCCCCGGTGTTGTTCATGCTCAAGTCCCTCCCACGATAGTCCATGTGTTGTGAGCGTTGGGTTGTCAGTGTTGTCTCAGTCGATCTTTGCTCTTTGATAGTGCAAACCGCTCACTCGAATTTCCAAATTGCTCTAGTTGTCCTCGTGGTGGAGCTTGCAGTCAAGGACCGTGTTCATCAGTGGCCTCACAACTGCAAGGCTCCAATACCATGCCTCTTGTGGCGGAGTTTTGTGGTCAATGATGATGAGACTCGTTAATTGTATTTGTTCTAGTATCACACTGTATGGATAAATGACAAGTATGTAGGTGTTGTTGAGGTATAAACCGCCAGATCTTAGTATTGTGATGCCCTTTCGATGGTGCTAGTGGCACTCCTCCATGGTGATGGTTGTTGTGTATGCTTACTAGGTTGTGCTTTGTCATGTCACTCACTTTTCTCTTTTCTTTTTCTTCTCCGTTGTAATCTTTCAATGCTGGCATTATATGGTCATGGGCTATGTATCCTGACTAATGACTTCCTGTATAGGATGTTATGATGTCAAGAACTTGATCTTGTAACCTTCCTTTTTTGAATACATTTAGATGGGGAGTCTTTCCTCGGCAGCACAGCTTAAAATGCAACTTTAGTCTAGGAATTCCCAGACTTTGTGTGTGCGTGCGTGCATGCGCGCGCGCGCGTGTGTGTGTGTGTGTGATAACAAGGAAATTACCTTGACCATGTTGGGGAACGTTGCATGGGAAACAAAAATTTTCCTACACACACGCAAGATCTATCCATGGTGATCAGCATCTACGAGAGGGAGAGTGGATCTACATACCCTTGTAGATCGCTAAGAGGGAAGTGTTAAGAAACGCGGTTGATGTAGTCGAATGTCTTCGCGATCCAAATCGCAAGCCATCCTGCGATCCAATCACGACCCGTCCCGATCTAGCGCCGAACGGACGGCACCTCCGCGTTCAGCACACGTACAGCTCGATGACGATCTCCGCCTTCTTGATCCAGCAAGAGGGGGCGGAGAGGTAGATGAGTTCTCCGGCAACACGACGGCGTGGTGGCGGTGGTGGTGGTGCTATCCTGGCAGGGCTACGCCTAGCGCTACCGAAACCGCGAACGGAGGAGAAAACGATCTAGGGAGAGAGAGGGGCGCCAAGGGCTTTTTGTGTGCTCTTGGATATCAGCCCCTCCAAGCCCTAGGGGGAGGAGTTGGACTCCTAGTCCAATTCCCTCCCTTTTCCATAAACAGGTGGACTTTCCACCTCTCCCAAGCCACATGGGCCTTAAGGGACTTGTGCGCCTGGCCCAATAAGGCCAGGGCACCTCCCCTCAGCCCATGCAAACCCTTGGGACATGGTGGAACCCTTGGTGGACTTACGGACTCCTCCGGAAGTTTCCGAAACCTTCTAGAAGCTTCCCGGTACAATACCGGAAAAACCCGAAACTTTTCCGGTCGCCAAAATATGACTTCCCATATATAAATCTTTACCTCCGGACCATTCTGGAGTTCCTCGTGACGTCCGGGATCTCATCCGGGACTCTGAACAACCTTCAGTCACCAACATACATAACTCAATAATATCGAAACGTCACCGAACGTTAAGTGTGCAGACCCTACGGGTTCGAGAACTATGTAGACATGACCGAGACACCTCTACGGTCAATAACCAATAGCGGGACCTGGATGCCCATATTGGTTCCTACATATTCTACGAAGATCTTTATCGGTTGAACCTCTATGTCAAGGATGTAGTTAATCCCGTACGATGTTCCCTTTGTTCATCGGTATGTTACTTGCCCGAGATTCGATCGTCGGTATCTCCATACCTAGTTCAATCTCGTTACTGGCAAGTCTCTTTACTCGTTCCGTAATACAAGATCCCGTGGCTAACACTTTAGTCACTTTGCTTGCAAGGCTCATTGTGATGTTGTATTACCGAGTGGGCCCTGAGATACCTCTCCGTCACACGGAGTAACAAATCCCGGTCTTGAACCATGCCAACTCAACAGACACCCTCGGAGATACCCGTAGAGCATCTTTATAGTCACCCAGTTACGTTGTGACGTTTGATACACACAAGGTACTCCTCCGGTGTCAGCGAGTTACATGATCTCATGGTCATAGGAACACATACTTGACATGCAGAAAACAATAGCAATAAACTGACACGATCATATGCTACGTTCATAGTTTGGGTCTTGTCCATCACATCATTCTCCTAATGATGTGATCCCGTTATCAAATGACAACTCATGTCTATGGCTAGGAAACCTTGACCATCTTTGATCAACGAGCTAGTCTAGTAGAGGCTCACTAGGGACATAGTGTTGTCTATGTATCCACACATGTATCTGAGTTTCCGATCAATACAATTCTAGCATGGATAATAAACAATTATCATGAACAAGGAAATATGATAATAACTAATTTATTATTGCCTCTAGGGCATATTTCCAACAGTCTCCCACTTGCACTAGAGTCAATAATCTAGTTCACATCACCATGTGATTAACACCCAATGAGTTCTGGGGTTTTATCATGTTTTGCTTGTGAGAGAGGTTTTTAGTCAACGGGTCTGCAATATTCAGATCCGTGTGCACTTTGCAAATATTATGTCATATTGTAGATGTTGCTACCATGCTCCACTTGGAGCTATTCCAAATGGTGCTCCACTATACGTATCCGGATTGCTACTCAGAGTCATCCGGATTGGTGTCAAAGCTTGCATCGGCGTAACCCTTTACGACGAACTCTTTATCACCTCCATAATCGAGAAGCATTTCCTTAGTCCTCTAGTTACTAAGGATAATTTTGACCGCTGTCCAGTGATCCACTCCTGGACGACTCTTGTACCCCTTGACAGACACATGGCAAGGCACACACCAGGTGCGGTACACATCATGGCATACTATATAGAGCCTATGGATAAGGCATATGGGACGACCTTCGTCCTTTCTCTTTCTTTTGCCGTGGTCGAGCTTTGAGTCTCACTCAACTCCACACCTTACAAATCAGGCAAGAACTGTTTCTTTGACTGATCCATTTTGAACTCTTTCAAAATCTTGTTAAGGTATGTACTCGTTGAATGTCTTATCAAGCGTCTTGATTTATCTCTATAGATCTTGATGCCCAATATCTAAGTAGCCTTTTATCCAGGTCTTCTTTTGAAAAAAATCTTTCAAACAACCTTTTATGCTTTCCAGAAATTTCTACATCATTCCCGATCAACAATATGTCAACCACATATACTTATCAGAAATTCTATAGTGCTCCCACTCACTTTCTTGTAAATACAATTTTCTTATAAACTTTGTATAAACCCAAAAGCTTTGATCACCTCATCAAAGTGTATATTCCAACTCCGAGATGCTCGCTCCAGCCCATAGAAGGATTGCTGGAGCTTGCACACCTTTTAGCATCCTTAGGACTGACAAAACCTTCTGGTTGTATCACATACAACCTTTCCTCAAGGAAACCGTTAAGGAAACGATGTTTTGACATCCATCTGCCAGATTTCATATCAAAAAATGCAGCAACTGCTAACATAATTCCAACAGACATTAGCATCGCTATGGGTGAGAAAGTCTCATCGTAGTCAAATCCTTGAACTTGTCGGAAACTACTTTGCGACAAGTCAAGCTTTATAAATGGAGACATTCACCATCAGCGTCTGTCTTCTTCTTAAAGATCCATTTGTACTTTACGGCCTGCCGTTCATCGAGCAAGTCTACCGAAGTCTATACTTGGTTTTCGTACATGGATCCTATCTCGGATTTCATGGCTCGTAGCCATTTGTTGGAATCCGGGCCCACCATCGCTTCTTCATAGCTCGTAGGTTCAATGTTGTCTAACAACATGACCTCCAAGACAGGATTGACGTACCACTCAGAGGCGGTATGAGTTCTTGTCGGCCTATGAGGTTTGGCAGTAACTTGATCCGAAGTGTCATGATCATCATCATTAACTTCCTCTTCATTCAGTGTAGGCGCCACAGAAACATCTTTCTGCGTTGTGCTACCATCCAACTGAAGTGACGGTTCAATAACCTCATCAAATTCTACCTTCCTCCCACTCAATTCTTTCGAGAGAAACTCTTTCTCGAGAAATGACCCGTTTTTAGCAAAAAACACTTTGCCCTTGGATCTGAGATAGAAGGTATACCCAACTGTTTCCTTAGGGTATCTTATGAAGATGCACCTTTCCGCTTTGGGTTCGAGCTTATCAGACATAAGTGTCGCATTCCCAAACTCCGAGAAATGACAGCTTAGGTTTCTGCCAAACCAAAATTCATACGGTGTCATCTCAACGGACTTAGATGGTGCCCTATTTAAAGTGAATGTATTTGTCTCTAATGCATAACCCCAAAACGATAGTGTAAACGATAAGAGACATCATAGTACGCACCATATCCAATAGAGCACGACTACGACGTTCAGACACACCATCACACTATGGTGTTCCAGGTGGCGTGAGTTGTGAAACAATTTCCACATTGTCTTAAGTTGCATACCAAACTCGTAACTCAGATATTTACCTCCACGATCATATCGTAGACATTTTATCTTCTTGTCACGATGATCTTCAACTTCACTCTGAAATTGCTTGAAATTTTTCAAATGTTTCAGACTTGTGTTTCATTAAGTAAATATACCTATATCTACTCAAATCATCAGTGAAGGTAAGAAAATAACGATATCCACCGCACGCTTCAACACTCATTGGACCGCATACATCAACATGTATCATTTCCAACAAGTCACTTGCCCGCTCCATGAAAGCACAACATGCTCCCTTGGTGGTTTTGATAATTCATGACAACATACATTGTCTCTTGGACTAATACTTTTACCTAGTGTATTTCAGATAAAGTCCACAGAGAGGGTTGGCAAGAGGATTGTGGAGATTGTGGAAATACCCCAAGATGCAAGGAAATGGATTGGCAAAGCTTCAAGCAAGAGGACTCTACATTTTACTTTGTGAGAAATCACTCTGAGTCCATAGGAAAGCCAATACTATTAAAAGGGGGTAAGGTACTGTTGTGAACAAAATGCTCATACGTGCACAAGTGATAGTCACCAAAAACACCCACAAGCTCTTCCACAAAAGTCTGTCCAAAGTCAAATATCCAAAATCGGTGCAACCAACACTTTCCACTCGGTGCCACCGATTCCCATACTCAGACAGACCTAAGCCAAACCCTAGCCTTTCGATGCAACCAATTTTGCTTCGGTGCCACCGAGTTTGGGTTGTCAACTTTCTGTTACCCAATTTCACAAAATCGGTCCGACCGAGTTTGTGGAATCGCCGTCACCGAGTTTGGCAATCTGACCGTTGGTCACCTTATCGGTGCAACCGAGTTTTATATATCGGTCTCACCAAGATTCAAAAGTTGTCACCTTTTGGTCACTTCGGTACCACTGAGATTCACACATCGGTGTCACCGAGTTGGTCACTTTAGGTGTAACGGTTGGATTTTTGGATATGCCTATATATACCCCTTCACCACCACCCACTCGAGAGAGAAGCACTCAGAACTATTTCATACTTGCCCCATCCAGTTTTCTGAGAGAGAGCTACCTACTCATGTGTTGAGATCATGCCATTCCATTCCAACCATATGAATCTTGATCTCTAGCCTCCCCAAGTTGCTTTCCACCAATCCCATCTCTTCCACCAAGCCAAATCTGTGAGAGAGTGATTGTGTGTTTAGGAGTCTATCATCTTGAAGCACAAGAGCAAGGAGTTCATCGACATTGCCGTGCCTATTACCTTTTGGAGAGTGGTGCCTCCTAGATTGGTTAGGTGTCGCTTGGGAGCCTCCTACTTCGTGTTGTGGAGTTGAACCAAGAAGTTTGTACGGGCAAGGAGATCGCCCACTTCGTGAAGATCTACCCATAGTGAGGCTAGTCCTTCGTGGACGGAAGCCGTTATGGAATAGTCAAGGTTGCTACTTCTTGGACCCTTATGGGTGGAGCCCTCCGTGGACTCTCGCGACCGTTACCCTCCGTGGGTTGAAGACTCCATAAACGTGGACGTATGATAGCACCACCTATCGGAACCACGGGAAAAATCTTCGTGTCCCTCATGCGTTTGATCTTCCTATCTCAACTCTTTACTTCATGTGCAATGTCTTTACTTTCCGCTGCCATACTTGTTGACTTGCATAGGGTGTGCTTGACTTGCTTTGATTGTTAAAATCGGCCAACCAATTAACTTGGGGAAAGGTTAGGTTTTAAATTCCTGCTAGTAGTCTATTCACCCCCCCTCTAGACACTCTTCTAGTGATCTCTCAATTGGTATCTGATGACCCACAAGTATAGGGGATCTATCGTAGTCTTTTCGATAAGTAAGAGTGTCGAACCCAACGAGGAGCAGAAGGAAATGACAAACGGTTTTCAGTAAGGTGTTCTCTGCAAGCACTGAAATTATCGGTAACAGATAGTTTTGTGATAAGGTAATTCGTAACGGGTAGCAAGTAACAAATGTAACAAAGATGCAGCAAGGTGGCCCAATCCTTTTTGTAGCAAAGGACAAGCCTGGACAAACTCTTATATAAAGCAAAGCGCTCCCGAGGACACATGGGAATTTCTGTCAAGCTAGTTTTCATCATGCTCATATGATTCGCGTTCGTTACTTTGATAATTTGATATGTAGGTGGACCGGTGCTTGGGTGCTGTCCTTACTTGTACAAACCTCCCACTTATGATTAACCCCTCTCGCAAGCATCCGCAACTACGAAAGAAGAATTAAGATAAATCTAACCATAGCATGAAACATGTGGATCCAAATCAGCCCCTAACAAAGCAACGCATAAACAAGGGTTTAAGCTTCTGTCACTCTAGCAACCCATCATCTACTTATTACTTCCCAATGCCTTCCTCTAGGCCCAAACAATGGTGAAGTTTCATGTAGTCGATGTTCACATAACACCACTAGAGGAGAGACAACATACATCTCATCAAAATATCAAACGAATACCAAATTCACATGATTACTTATAACAAGACTTATCCCATGTCCTCAGGAACAAACGTAACTACTCACAAAGCATATTAATATTCATAATCAGAGGAGTATTAATTATCATTAAGGATCTGAACATATGATCTTCCACCGAGTAGACCAACTAGCATCAACTACAAGGAGTAATCAACACTACTAGCAACCCACAGGTACCAATCTGAGGTTTTGAGACAAAGATCGGATACAAGAGATGAACTAGGGTTTGGAGAGGAGATGGTGCTGGTGAAGATGTTGATGGAGATTGACCCCCTCTCGATGAGAGGATCGTTGGTGATGACGATGGCTTCGATTTCCCCCTCCGGGAGGGAAGTTTCCCTGGCAGAACAGCTCTGCCGGAGCCCTAGATTGGTTATGTCCAAGTTCCGCCTCGAGACGGCGGTGCTTCATCCCGAGAGCTCCCTTATGATTTTTTCCAGGTCAAAACCCTCCATATAGCAGAAGATGGGCACCAGAGGCCTGCCAGGTGGGCCACAAGCCACAGGTGCACGCCCAGGGGGGTAGGGCGGGCCCCCCTGGCTTGTGACTGCCTGGTGGGTCCCCTCTGGTGTATTCTTCGCCCAATATTTTTTATATATTCCAAACTAATTCTCCGTAGATTTTCAGGACTTTTGGAGTTGTGCAGAATAGGTATCTCAGATTTGCTCCTTTTCCAGTCCAGAATTCCAGCTGCCGGCATTCTCCCTCTTCATGTAAACCTTGTAAAATAAAGAGAAAAGGCATAAGTATTGTACCATAATGTGTATTAACAGCCCATAATGCAATAAATATCGATATAAAAGCATGATGCAAAATGGACGTATCAACTCCCCCAAGCTTAGACCTCGCTTGTCCTCAAGCGAAAGCCGAAATCGATAAATATGCCGACATGTTTAGAGATAGAGGTGTCGATAAAATAAAATACGGACATGAAGGCATCATGATCATCTTTAGAACAGCAACACATATTCACATATAATTTCTTATGCTAGAGTAACAATTCGTTCACAAGGTAAAGTATGAATGAAGAACTCTATTGAGAACCAGCAAACTATGATCTTAGTCATTGAAGCAATTCCAATTTATCATAACGTAGGAAAGAGTCAATATAAGAGCTTGTAAAGAAAATCCACATACTCAATCATCTTTTAGTCTTTCATAATTGCTAACACTCACGCGGTACCTATGAGGTCAAAGCTTCAATCAGACACAAAGAAAGATAGGGGCTTATAGTTTTGCCTCCCAACTGTTTACCTCAAGGGTAATGTCAACAGAAATAACTCATGCTCACCCACTTCCGAGTGGATATATGTGTCTAGATCATTCCCCAACACATGACGCTTGCCAAGAAATAAAGGCGAAATAAAGGAAGTGATGAAGATCACCACGGCTCTTGCATAAAGGTAAGTACTAGAAAGTAAAGGTAACAGATGGGCCCTTCGCAAAGGGAAGCAGAGGTTGTCATGCGCTTTTATAGTTGGATGCACAATCCCTTAATGCAAAAGAACGTCACTTTATATTGCCCCTTGTGATAAAGAACTTTATTATGCAGTCCGTCGCTTTTATTTCTTCCATATCACAAGATCGTATAAAGTTTATTTTCCTCACACTAATAGATCACACATATTTAGAGAGCAATTTTTATTGCTTGCACCGATGAAAACTTACTTCAGGGATCTTACTCAATCCATAGGTAGGTATGGTTGACTCTCATGGCAAAACTGGGTTAAAGGTGTTTGGATGCACAAGTAGTATCTCTACTTGGTGCGGAAGTTTTGGCTAATATGGGGTGGAAGCAAGCGTCACATGTTGAAGGATCTATAACCATATAACTTCTATTCGGAAATAAGCAGACATAACTCATTATGTTGTCTTCCTTGTCCAACATCAACTTCTTAGCATAAAATATTTTAATGAGTGCTCACAATCATAAAAGATGTCCAAGATAATGTATTTGTATGTGAACCTCTCTTTCTTTATTACTTCCTTTTAATTGCCACAATGACCAATCGCTATGTTTGTCAACTCACAACAAGTTTCAATCGACATACTTCTTATATGTGAAGTCATCACTCCCCATAAGATCATCATATATACTCTTTGCTTTTATTCTATACTTCTTTCTATTTCTTTTTCTCAAGATCATAGCAAACAAGCAAAGCCCTCAACTCAAAACTACTCTTTATTATATAACTCTTGGACTTGCTTACATAGGGGGAACATAAAGCAAAACTCAAAGCTAGATCACACTAAAGACTTTATTCTACTAGATCAAAATATAACCAAAAGGAACGAACTAAGAAAAAAAGATAAAAGTAAAAGATGTGATGGTGATACGATACCGGGGCACCTCCCCCAAGCTTGGAACAAGCCAAGGGGAGTGTCCATACCCATGTGTTTAGTTGTCTTTCTTCGGAGGTGGTGGTGTTATATTCTTGGCGATGATGCCCCTCAGAATGCGATCACCTTCGGGTTTGTGCCTTCGGCGTTGTTGATCTTGATGGCACCGGAACGATATACTTCCTCGATAATGTAAGGCCCTTCCCATTTAGAGAGAAGTTTTCCTGCAAAAAATCTTAAATAAGAATTGTATAGCAAGACATAATCACCTACATTGAATTCACGCTTTTGTATCCTTTTATCATGCCATCTCTTAACCTTTTCTTTAAACAACTTGGCATTCTCGTAGGCCTGGGTTCTCTATTCATCAAGTGAGCTAATGTCAAATAACCTCTTCTCACCAGCAAGTTTGAAATCGTAGTTGAGCTCTTTAGTTTCCCAATAAGCTTTATGTTCTAGTTCAAGAGGTAAGTGACACGCTTTACCATAAACCATTTTATACGGAGACATACCCATAGGGTTTTTGTAAGCAGTTCTATAAGCACATAATGCATCATCAAGTTTCTTAGACCAATTCTTTCTAGATCTATTAACAATCTTCTGCAAGATCAATTTAATTTCTCTATTGCTCAATTCTACTTGACCACTAGACTGAGGATGATAAGGAGATGCAATTCTATGGTTAACATCATATTTAGCAAGCAATTTACGGAAAGCACCATGAATAAAGTGTGAACCACCATCTGTCATTAAATATCTAGGGACTCCAAATCTAGGGAAAATAACTTCTTTAAGCATTTTAATAGAAGTGTTATGATCAGCGCTACTGGTTGGAATAGCTTCTACCCACTTAGTAACATAATCAACAGCAACTAGAATATGAGTATACCCGTTAGACTGTGGAAAAGGTCCCATATAATCAAAACCCCAAACATCAAATGGTTCAATAACAAGAGAGTAATTCATAGGCATTTCCTGACGTCTACTAATATTACCAATTCTTTGACATTCATCACAAGACGAGACAAACTTACGAGCATCCTTGAAGAGAGTAGGCCAATAAAAACCAGATTGTAATACCTTGTGTGCAGTTCTATCTCCAGCGTGGTGTCCTCCATAGGCCTCGGAGTGACACTTGCGTAGGATCTGTTCCTGTTCATGCTCAGGTACACAACGTCTAATAATACCATCTACTCCTTCTTTATAAAGATGTGGATCATCCCAAAAGTAATGTCTTAAATCATAGAAGAACTTTTTCTTTTGTTGGTATGTGAAACTAGGCGGTATAAATTTAGCAACAATGTAATTAGCATAATCAGCATACCATGGAGCATTACGCGAAGAATTTATGACAGCTAATTGCTCATCAAGAAAGCTATCATCAATAGGTAGTGGGTCATCAAGAACATTCTCTAATCTAGACAAGTTATCTGCTACGGGGTTGTCAGCACTCTTTCTATCAATAATATGCAAATCAAATTCTTGTAGCAGAAGAACCCATCTAATAAGTCTAGGTTTAGCATCCTTCTTTTTCATAAGATATTTAATAGCAGCATGATCAGTGTGAACAGTTACTTTGGAATCAACAATATAAGGTCTGAACTTATCACAAGCAAACACAACTGCTAAAAATTCCTTTTCAGTGGTAGCATAATTTCTTTGAGCACTGTCTAGAGTTTTACTAGCATAATGGATAACATTTAATTTCTTATCAACTATTTGTCCTAGAACAGCGACAACAGCATAATCACTAGCATCACACATAATTTCAAAGGGTAGGTTCCAATCAGGTGGTTGAACAACAGGTGCGGAAATCAAGGCATTTTTAAGAATTTCAAATGCTTCTACACAATCATCATCAAAAATGAATGGACCATCTTTTTCCAAAAGATTAGTGAGAGGCCTAGAAATCTTAGAGAAGTCTTTAATAAACCTTCTATAGAAACCATCATGACCAAGGAAACTTCTTATACCTCTTATGTCCGTGGGACACGGCATTTTTTCAATAGCATCAACTTTAGCTTTATCAACTTCAATACCTCTTTCGGAGATTTTGTGCCCCACAATACCTTCATTAACCATAAAGTGGCAATTTTGCCAATTCAAGACAAGATTAGTTTCTTCACATCTCTGCAAAACTCGGTCAAGGTTGCTCAAGCAATCATCAAAAGAAGTTCCGTAAACGGAAAAATCATCCATGAAAACCTCAACAATCTTTTCACAAAAGTTAGAGAATATAGCCATCACACATCTTTGAAAGGTAGCAGGTGCATTGCATAAACCAAAAGGCATACGTCTATAAGCAAAGGTACCAAAAGGGCAAGTAAAAGTGGTCTTCTCTTGATCCTCTTTTGACACAGGTATTTGAGAGAAACCAGAGTAACCATCTAGAAAGCAAAAATGTGTGTGTTTGGATAATCTTTCTACCATTTGATCAATAAAAGGTAGAGGGTAATGATCTTTCCTAGTAGCTTTATTTAATTTCCTAAAATCAATTACCATTCTATATCCTGTAACAATTCTTTGCGGGATCAATTCATTTTTATCATTAGGAACAACGGTAATACCTCCCTTTTTAGGGACACAATGAACGGGACTAACCCACCTACTATCAGCAACATGATAAATTATACCTGCTTCTAGAAGCTTTAGTATTTCATTTCTTACCACTTCTTTTATTTTAGGATTTAACCGTCGTTGGTGATCAATAACTGATTTAGCATCAGGCTCCATATTAATTTTATGCTGATATAGAGTGGGACTAATGCCCTTAAGATCATCCAGAGTATATCCAATAGGAGCACGGTGCTTCCTCAAAGTTTTCAATAATCTCTTTTCTTCATGCTCTGAAAGGTTAGCACTAATAATAACAAGATATATCTCCTTTTCATCAAGATAAGCATATTTCAGAGTATCAGGTAATTGTTTAAGCTCAAACACGGGATCACCCTTGGGTGGAGGAGGATCCCCAAGTATTTCAACAGGCAGGTTGTGTTTCAAAATAGGTTGTTGATCAAAGAAAATCTTATCTATTTCATTCCTTTCATTCATATGCATATCATTTTCATGGTCTAGCAAATATTGTTCTAAGGGATCAGTAGGAGGCACATCAATAGAAGCAAGACCAATAATTTCATCTTTACTAGGCAATTCTTTGTCATGGGGTTGTCTACGAAATTTAGAGAAATTGAACTCATGAGACACAACCCCAAAACTTACAGTAACAGTTTCTTTCTCACAATCTATCCTAGCATTAACAGTATTCAAGAAGGGTCTACCAAATATAATGGGACAAAAATCATCTTGTGGGGAACCAAGGACAAGAAAATCAGTAGGATACTTTATTTTCCCACACAAGACTTCAACATCTCTAACAATCCCAATTGGTGCAATAGTATCTCTATTAGCTAGCTTAATGGTAACATCAATTTCCTCTAATTCAGCTGGTGCAATATCATTCATAATTCCTTGGTATAAGGTAAAGGGAATTGCACTCACACTAGCACCCACATCACATAAGCCATGATAACAATGATCTCCTATTTTAACGGAAACAACAGGCACGCCAACAATAGGTCTATGTTTACTTTTAGTATCAGGTCTAGCAATTCTAGCAGCTTCATCACAGAAATGAATAACATGCCCATCAATATTATCAACCAAGATCTTTGACCATAGCAATACTAGGTTCAACTTGAAATCCGAGATGGGATCCATGTATGAAAACAAAGTGTGGACTTTGGAAGTATTACCTGAAGGGCGTAAGGCCATTCAGAATAAATGGATCTTTAAGAGGAAGACGGACGCGGACGGTAATGTCACCGTCTATAAAGCTCGACTTGTGGCAAAGGGTTTTTCACAAGTTCAAGGAGTTGACTACGATGAGACCTTCTCACCCGTAGCGATGCTTAAGTCCGTCAGAATCATGTTAGCAATAGCTGCCTTTTTCGATTATGAAATTTGGCAGATGGATGTCAAAACAGCGTTCCTTAACGGTTTCCTTAAGGAAGAGTTGTATATGATGCAACCAGAAGGTTTTGTCGATCCAGAGAATGCTGACAAAGTTTGCAAACTCCAGCGATCCATTTATGGACTGGTGCAAGCATCTCGGAGTTGGAATCTTCGCTTTGATGAGGTGATCAAAGCGTTCGAGTTTATACAAGTTTACGGAGAAGCTTGTATTTACAAGAAAGTGAGTGGGAGCTCTATAGCGTTTCTAATATTATATGTGGATGACATATTACTGATTGGAAACAATATAGAAATGTTGGAAAGCATGAAGGAATATTTGAACAAGAGTTTTTCAATGAAGGACCTAGGAGAAGCTGCTTTCATATTAGGCATCAAGATCTATAGAGATAGATCAAGACGTTTAATAGGACTTTCACAAAGCACATACCTTGATAAGATTTTGAATAAGTTCAAAATGGATCAGTCCAAGAAGGGGTTCTTGCCTGTTTTGCAAGGTGTGAAGTTGAGTAAGACTCAATGCCCAGTGACTGCAGAAGATAGAGAAAAGATGAGTGTCATCCCCTATGCTTCAGCCATAGGCTCTATCATGTATGCAATGCTGGGCACAAGACCCGATGTCAGCCTTCCCATAAGTATGGTCGGAAGGTTTCAAAGTGATCCAGGAATGGAACACTGGACGGCGGTCAAGAATATCCTGAAGTACCTGAAATGGACTAAGGACATGTTTCTCGTTTATGGAGGTGATCAAGAGCTCATCGTAAAGGGTTACGTTGATGCAAGCTTTGACACTGATCCGGATGACTCTAAGTCGCAAACCGGATACGTATTTATTCTTAATGAGGGTGCGGTTAGCTGGTGCAGTTCCAAGCAAAGCGTGGTAGCTGATTCTACATGCGAAGCGGAGTACATCGCTGCCTCGGAGGCGGCGAAGGAAGGTGTCTGGATGAAGGAGTTCATGACAGATCTTGGAGTAGTGCCTAGTGCGCTTAACCCAATGACTCTGTTTTGTGATAATACTGGTGCCATTGCTCTAGCCAAGGAACCAAGATTTCACAAGAGGACCAGACACATAAAGGGACGTTTCAATTCCATCCGCGATTACATCAAGGAGGACGACATAAATATTTGCAAAGTACACACGGATCTGAATGTTGCAGATCCAATCACTAAACCTCTTCCAAGGGCTAAACATGAACAACACCAGAACTGCATGGGTGTTCGATTCATTACAATGTAAATCACTATGTGATGTGAACTAAATTATTGACTCTAGTGCAAGTGGTAGACTGTTGGAAATATGCCCTGGAACCAATAATAAATTGGTTATTATTATATTTCCTTGTTCATGATAATCGTTTATTATCCATGCTATAAGTGTATTGATTGGAAACTCAAATACATGTGTGGGTACATAGACAACACTGTGTCCCTAGTAAGCCTCTAGTTAACTAGCTCGTTGATCAAAAGATGGTGAAGGTTTCCTAGCCATGGACATGAGATGTCATTTGATAACGGGATCACATCATTAGGAGAATGATGTGATGGACAAGACCCAAACTACGAACATAGCATATGATCGTGTCAGTTTACTGCTATTGTTTTCTGCATGTCAAGTATCTGTTCCTATGACCATGAGATCATGCAACTCACTGACACCGGAGGAATACCTTGTGTGTATCAAACGTCACAACGTAACTGGGTGACTATAAAGGTAGTCTACAGGTATCTCCGAGGGTGTCTGTTGGGTTGGCATGGATCAAGACTGGGATTTGTTACTCCGTGTGACGGAGAGGTATCTCAGGGCCCACTCGGTAATACAACATCACAATGAGCCTTGCAAGCAAAGTGACTAAAGAGTTAGCCACAGGATCTTGTATTACGGAACGAGTAAAGAGACTTGCCGGTAACGAGATTGAACTAGGTATAGAGATACCGACGATCGAATCTCGGGCAAGTAACATACCGAAGAACAAAGGGAACAGTATACGGGATTAACTGAATCCTTGACATAGAGGTTCAACCGATGAAGATCTTCGTAGGATATGTAGGAACCAATATGGGCATCCAGGTCCCGCTATTGGTTATTGGCCGTAGAGGTGTCTCGGTCATGTCTAGATAGTTCTCGAACCCGCAGGGTCTACACACTTAACGTTTGGTGACGATTAGTATAGTTGAGTTATTGTGTTGGTGACCGAAGGTTGTTCGGAGTCCCGGATGAGATCCCAGACATGACGAGGATCTTCGGAATAGTCCGGAGGTAAAGTTTGATATATGTGATAATAGTGTTTTGATCTCCGGAAGGGTTCCGGAATTCACCGGAAGGGGTTCCGGATGTTTACCGAAGTGTTCGGGTGCAGCAACACTTTATATGGGCCAAAGGGGTAAAGCCCACGAGGTATTGGAAAGTGCAAAAGGAAGTTTTGCTGCTGCCTTAAGCGGTACTACCGCTTGTAAGGTAGTACTACCGCTTGTGTGAAGCGGTACTACCGCTCAAGCGGTACTACCGCTCGTGAGCGGTACTACCGCTTGTGCGCGGTACTGCTGGAATCCGAGTGGGTCTCTTTCCGTGTGGGCCAAACCGACCTTGTGCGGGCAAAACCGACCTTGTGGACGTTTTCTCTCCAAGTTTAGACCCCAGGGCTCAACATATAAATAGAGGGGCCGGGCTAGCACACGGGTGACATCAAGATTTCCCAAGCCGTGTGCCGGCAACCCTAACCCTCTAGTTCCTCCCGTCACAATCTCTGTAGTGCTTGGCGAAGCCCTGCAGAGATTGTTCCTCACCACCATCACCACGCCATCGTGCTACCGGAACTCATCCACTACTTCACCATCGCTCGCTGGATCGAGGAGGTGAAGGCGTCATCAAGCCATACGTGTGTTGAACGCGGAGGTGCCGTCCGTTCGGCGCTAGATCGTGTTTGGATCGAGGGACGACTTGCGATTTGGATCGCGAAGACGTTCGACTACATCAACCGCGTTTCTTAACGCTTCCGCTTAGCGATCTACAAGGGTATGTAGATTCACTCTCCCTCTCGTAGATGCTTATCAACATGGATAGATCTTGCGTGTGCGTAGGAATTTTTTTGTTTCCCATGCAACGTTACCCAACAGTGGTATCAGAGCTAGGTCTATGTGTAGATGAGATCTCGAGTAGAACACAAAGGAGTTTGTGGGCGTTGATATTCAGATTGCTTCCTCCCTTGGTCTTTTCTTGTTTCGGCGGTATTGTGGGATGAAGCGGCTCGGACCAGCATTACTCGTACGCTTACGAGAGACCGGTTCCATCAACTGACATGTAACTTCGTTGCATAAAGATGGCTGGCGGGTGTCTGTCTCTCCTACTTTAGTCGGATCGGATTTGACAAAGGCGGTCTTTGAGAAGGTTGAAAAGCAATTTTTGTATCACCGTTGTGGTTTTTGCATAGGTAAGAATTTTTCTTGCTAGATACCCGTAGCAGCCACATAAAACTTGCAACAACAATTAGAGGATGTCTAACTTGTTTTTGCAGGGTATGTTGTGATGTGATATGGCCAATTACATGATGAGATATATGTGATGTATGAGATGATCATGTGTTGTATAGAATATCACGACTTGCATGTCGATGTGTACGGCAACTGGCAGGAGCCATAGAGTTGTCTTTAATTATTTTCGCCGTTTTGCTTTACTTTATCGCTATGAGTTAGCAATAGTCGTGGAAGCAACAGTCGGCGCGACAACCTCATGGCGACACGTTGATGGAGATCAAAATGATGGAGATCATGGTGTCATGCCGGTGACGATGGAGATCATGCCGGTGCTTTGGAGATGGAGATCAAAAGCACAAGTTCATGGCCATATCATGTCACTTATGATTTGCATGTGATGTTAATCCTTTTATGCATCTTATTTTGCTTAGGACGACGGTAGCATTATAAGGTGATCCCTCACTTAAATTTCAAGATAAAATTGTGTTCTCCCCGAGTGTGCACCGTTGCGAAAGTTTGTCGTTTTGAGACACCGCGTGATGATCGGGTGTGATAGACTCTACGTTCGCATACAACGGGTGCAAGCCAGTGTTGCACGTGCGGAACACTCGGGTTAAACTTGACGAGCCCAGCATGTACAGACATGGCCTCGGAACACAAGAAACCGAAAGGTCGAACATGAGTCATATAGTAGATATGATCAACATGAAGATGTTCATCATTGAAACCACCTCAACTCACGTGATGATCGGACTTGAGTTGGTGGATTTTGATCATGTGACACTCGAATGACCGGAGGGATGTCAATTTGAGTGGGAGTTTTTAAGTAATATGATTAACTAAACTCATTATCTTGAACAAATAGTCTAAGTTGTCTTTGCTATATTTATGTTGTAGATCATGACTCTCGCAGTAGCACCCCTGAATTTTAATGCGTTCCTAGAGAAAGCTAAGTTGAAAGATGATGGAAGTAACTTTGCGGACTGGGCCTGTAATCTAAGGATTATCCTTACGGCTTCCCAGAAGGCTTATGTCCTTGATGCACCGCTTGGTGATCCACCCGCTCCAGTTGAGTCTCTAGACGTTGTGAACGCCTGGCAGGCTCGCTCTGATGATTACTCAATAGTTCAATGTGCAATTTTGTATGGCTTAGAACCAGGACTTCAAAGACGTTTTGAACGTCATGGAGCATATGAGATGTTCCAGGAGTTGAGGTTTATCTTTCAGAAGAATGCCCGGATCGAGAGGTATGAGACCTCCGATAAGTTCTATGCTTGCAAGATGGAGGAGAACGGGTCTGTTAGTGATCACATACTCAGAATGTCTGGGTACTCCACCCGTTTGGCTGAATTGGGGATGCCCCTTCCGCCAGAGGCTATCACTGACAGAGTTCTTCAATCATTGCCACCTAGCTACAAGAGCTTCGTGTTGAACTATAATATGCACGGGATGAACAAGTCAGTCGCCGAGCTGTTTGCGATGCTGAAAGTCGCTGAGTCTGAAATTCAGAAGGAGCATCAAGTGTTGATGGTCAATAAAACCACTAGTTTCAAGAAAATTGGCAAGGGTAAGAAGGGTAACTCCAAGAAGAGTGGCAAAGCAGCTGCTCCTCCCGTGAAGAAACCCAAGGCTGGACCCAAACCAGAAACTGTGTGCTTTCATTGCAAGGGAACTGGACACTGGAAGCGGAACTGCCCCAAGTATTTGGCTGACAAGAAGGCGGCCAACAACAAACAAGGTATATATGATATACATGTTATTGATATGTACCTTACCAACTCTCGTTGTAGTGCCTGGGTATTTGATACCGGTGCGGTTGCTCACATTTGCAACTCTAAACAGGAACTGCGGAATAGACGGAGGCTGACAAAGGATGAAGTGACGATGCACGTGGGAAATGGTTCCAAGGTTGATGTGATCGCCGTCGGCACGCTCGCTCTTCAATTACCATCGGGATTAGTGATGAACCTGAATAATTGTTATTTAGTGCCTGCGTTAAGCATGAACATTATATCTGGATCTTGTTTATTGCGAGACGGTTACTCATTTAAATCAGAGAATAATGGTTGTTCTATTTATATGAGTAATATCTTTTATGGTCATGCACCCGAAGTGAGGGGTTTATTCTTATTGAATCTCGATAGTAATGATACACATGTTCATAACATTGATGCCAAAAGATGTAGAATTAATAATGATAATACCACTTTCTTGTGGCACTGCCGTTTAGGTCATATTGGCGTAAAACGCATGAGGAAGCTCCATGCTGATGGACTTTTGGAGTCACTTGATTTTGAATCACTTAACACATGCGAGCCATGCCTCATGGGCAAGATGACTAAAACGCCGTTCTCTGGAACAATGGAACGGGCAAGTGACTTGTTGGAAATCATGCATACTGATGTGTGCGGTCCGATGAGTATTGAGGCGCGCGGTGGTTATCGTTACTTTCTCACCTTCACTGATGACTTAAGTAGATATGGGTATATTTACTTAATGAAACACAAGTCTGAAACGTTTGAAAAGTTCAAACAATTTCAGAGTGAAGTTGAGAATCATCGTAACAAGAAGATTAAATTCCTACGATCTGATCGAGGAGGAGAATATCTGAGTTATGAGTTTGGCAGTTACTTAAGACAATGTGGAATTGTTTCACAACTGACACCGCCTGGAACACCACAGCGTAATGGTGTGTCCGAACGTCGTAATCGAACCTTATTGGATATGGTGCGATCTATGATGTCTCTTGCCGATTTGCCACTATCGTTTTGGGGTTATGCATAGACAGCTGCATTCACTTTAAATAGGGCACCATCGAAATCCGTTGAGACGACGCCATATGAACTTTGGTTTGGCAAGAAGCCAAAGCTGTCGTTTCTTAAAGTTTGGGGATGTGATGCTTATGTCAAAAAGCTTCAGCCTGAAAAGCTGGAACCCAAAGCGGAGAAATGCGTCTTCATAGGATACCCAAAAGAGACAGTTGGGTATACCTTCTACCTCAGATCCGAAGGCAAAGTGTTTGTCGCTAAAAACGGAACATTTCTTGAGAAAGAGTTTCTCTCGAAAGAATTGA
Source organism: Elymus sibiricus (assembly GCA_039707655.1). Lineage (NCBI taxonomy): Eukaryota > Viridiplantae > Streptophyta > Magnoliopsida > Poales > Poaceae > Elymus > Elymus sibiricus. Next base: position 85,325,192 of record CM077665.1, read on the forward strand.
GTGGGAGGAAGATAGAACTTTATGAGGTTGTTGAACCTTTACTTCAACCTGAGAGTAGCGCAGCGCAGAAAGATGTTTCTGTAGAGCCTACATCAGCTGAAGAGGAAGTTGATGATGATCATAAAGCTTCGGATCAAGTTGCTATCGAACCTCGTAGGTCGACAAGGACGCATACTGCTCCTGAGTGGTACGGCAACCCTGTCTTAGAGGTCATGTTGTTGGACAACGATGAACCTACGAGCTATGGAGAAGCGATGATGGGCCCGGATTCCGAGAAGTGGTTGGAGGCCATGAAATCCGAGACGGGATCCATGTATGAAAACAAAGTGTGAACTTTGGAAGTATTACCTGAAGGGCATAAGGCCATTCAGAATAAATGGATCTTTAAGAGGAAGACGGATGCGGACGGTAATGTCACCGTCTATAAAGCTCGACTTGTGGCAAAGGGTTTTTCACAAGTTCAAGGAGTTGACTACGATGAGACCTTCTCACCCGTAGCGATGCTTAAGTCCGTCAGAATCATGTTAGCAATAGCTGCCTTTTTCGATTATGAAATTTGGCAGATGGATGTCAAAACAGCGTTCCTTAATGGTTTCCTTAAGGAAGAGTTGTATATGATGCAACCAGAAGGTTTTGTCGATCCAGAGAATGCTGACAAAGTTTGCAAACTCCAGCGATCCATTTATGGACTGGTGCAAGCATCTCGGAGTTGGAATCTTCGCTTTGATGAGGTGATCAAAGCGTTCGAGTTTATACAAGTTTACGGAGAAGCTTATATTTACAAGAAAGTGAGTGGGAGCTCTATAGCGTTTCTAATATTATATGTGGATGACATATTACTGATTGGAAACAATATAGAAATGTTGGAAAGCATGAAGGAATATTTGAACAAGAGTTTTTCAATGAAGGACCTAGGAGAAGCTGCTTTCATATTAGGCATCAAGATCTATAGAGATAGATCAAGACGTTTAATAGGACTTTCACAAAGCACATACCTTGATAAGATTTTGAAGAAGTTCAAAATGGATCAGTCCAAGAAGGGGTTCTTGCCTGTTTTGCAAGGTGTGAAGTTGAGTAAGACTCAATGCCCAGTGACTGCAGAAGATAGAGAAAAGATGAGTGTCATCCCCTATGCTTCAGCCATAGGCTCTATCATGTATGCAATGCTGTGCACAAGACCCGATGTCAGCCTTGCCATAAGTATGGTCGGAAGGTTTCAAAGTGATCCAGGAATGGAACACTGGACGGCGGTCAAGAATATCCTGAAGTACCTGAAAAGGACTAAGGACATGTTTCTCGTTTATGGAGGTGATCAAGAGCTCGTCGTAAAGGGTTACGTCGATGCAAGCTTTGACACTGATCCGGATGACTCTAAGTCGCAAACCGGATACGTATTTATTCTTAATGGGGGTGCGGTTAGCTGGTGCAGTTCCAAGCAAAGCGTGGTAGCTGATTCTACATGCGAAGCGGAGTACATCGCTGCCTCGGAGGCGGCGAAGGAAGGTGTCTGGATGAAGGAGTTCATGACAGATCTTGGAGTAGTGCCTAGTGCGCTTAACCCAGTGACTCTGTTTTGTGATAATACTGGTGCCATTGCTCTAGGCAAGGAAACAAGATTTCACAAGAGGACCAGACACATAAAGCGACGTTTCAATTCCATCCGCGATTACATCAAGGAGGACGACATAAATATTTGCAAAGTACACACGGATCTGAATGTTGCAGATCCGATGACTAAACCTCTTCCAAGGGCTAAACATGAACAACACCAGAACTGCATGGGTGTTCGATTCATTACAATGTAAATCACTGTGTGATGTGAACTAGATTATTGACTCTAGTGCAAGTGGGAGACTGTTGGAAATATGCCCTAGAGGCAATAATAAATTGGTTATTATTATATTTCCTTGTTCATGATAATCGTTTATTATCCATGCTATAATTGTATTGATTGGAAACTCAAATACATGTGTGGGTACATAGACAACACTGTGTCCCTAGTAAGCCTCTAGTTAACTAGCTCGTTGATCAAAAGATGGTGAAGGTTTCCTAGCCATGGACATGAGATGTCATTTGATAACGGGATCACATCATTAGGAGAATGATGTGATGGACAAGACCCAAACTACGAACATAGCATATGATCGTGTCAGTTTATTGCTATTGTTTTCTGCATGTCAAGTATCTGTTCCTATGACCATGAGATCATGCAACTCACTGACACCGGAGGAATACCTTGTGTGTATCAAACGTCACAACGTAACTGGGTGACTATAAAGGTAGTCTACAGGTATCTCCGAGGGTGTCTGTTGGGTTGGCATGGATCAAGACTGGGATTTGTTACTCCGTGTGAGGGAGAGGTATCTCAGGGCCCACTCGGTAATAGAACATCACAATGAGCCTTGCAAGCAAAGTGACTAAAGAGTTAGCCACAGGATCTTGTATTACGGAACGAGTAAAGAGACTTGCCGGTAACGAGATTGAACTAGGTATAGAGATACCGACGATCGAATCTCGGGCAAGTAACATACCGAAGAACAAAGGGAACAGTATACGGGATTAACTGAATCCTTGACATAGAGGTTCAACCGATGAAGATCTTCGTAGAATATGTAGGAACCAATATGGGCATCCAGGTCCCGCTATTGGTTATTGGCCGTAGAGGTGTCTCGGTCATGTCTACATAGTTCTCGAACCCGCAGGGTCTACACACTTAACATTTGGTGACGATTAGTATAGTTGAGTTATTGTGTTGGTGACCGAAGGTTGTTCGGAGTCCCGGATGAGATCCCGGACATGACGAGGATCTCCGGAATAGTCCGGAGGTAAAGTTTGATATATGTGATAATAGTGTTTTGATCTCCGGAAGGGTTCCGGAATTCACCGGAAGGGGTTCCGGATGTTTACCGAAGTGTTCGGGTGCAGCAACACTTTATATGGGCCAAAGGGGTAAAGCCCACGAGGTATTGGAAAGTGCAAAAGGAAGTTTTGCTGCCGCCTTAAGCGGTACTACCGCTTCTAAGGTAGTACTACCGCGTAAGCGGTACTACCGCTTGTGTGAAGCGGTACTACCGCTCGTGAGCGGTACTACCGCTTGTGCGCGGTACTCTTTCCGTGCGGGCCAAACCGACCTTGTGCGATCAAAACCGACCTTGTGGAGGTTTTCTCTCCAAGTTTAGACCCCAGGGCTCAACATATAAATAGAGGGGCAGGGCTAGCACACGGGTGACATCAAGATTTCCCAAGCCATGTGCCGGCAACCCTAACCCTCTAGTTCCTCCCGTCACAATCTCCGTAGTGCTTGGCGAAGCCCTGCAGAGATTTTTCCTCACCACCATCACCACGCCGTCGTGCTGCCGGAACTCATCCACTACTTCACCATCGCTCGCTGGATCGAGGAGGTGAAGGCGTCATCAAGCCGTACGTGTGTTGAACGCGGAGGTGCCGTCCGTTCGGCGCTAGATCGTGTTTGGATCGAGGGACGACTTGCGATTTGGATCGCGAAGACGTTCGACTACATCAACCGCGTTTCTTAACGCTTCCGCTTAGCGATCTACAAGGGTATGTAGATTCACTCTCCCTCTCGTAGATGCTTATCACCATGGATAGATCTTGCGTGTGCGTAGGAAATTTTTTGTTTCCCATGCAATGTTACCCAACAGAACCGGCATAAGAAGTATCGATCATGGACCGATCATTATTAGAAAGCCGAGCATAAAAATTCTGAATAATAATTTCTCTCGGGAGCTCATGATTGGGGCATGAATATAACATTGACTTAAGCCTCGCCCAAGCTTGAGCGATACTTTCTCCATCACGAGGCCAAAAATTATAAATATAATTCGGATCACGATGAACCAGATGCATAGGATAAAACTTCTGATGAAATTCCAATTTCAATCGGTTGTAGTTCCATGATCCAATATCATCACATAGCATATACCATGTCAATGCCTTCTCCTTCAAAGATAAAGGAAAGACCTTCTTCTTAACATCAACCCCGGGCAAACCTGCAAGCTTAAATAATCCACAAACTTCATCCACATAGATTAGATGCAAATCAGGATGTAGTGTTCCATCTCCTCCATAAGGATTAGCTAGCAGTTTCACTATCATACCCGAAGGAATTTCATAATAAATATTTTCAGTAGGTGCAGTTGGTTGAGGAGAAACTCTTTGTGCTTCCGATCGGGGTGAAGATACCCCGAACAAGCCCCTCAAAGGATTATTTTCCATAGTAACAAGTGACAGTAAATTTCAGCACACTATATAAAATTTTCCTTACCAAGTTCCACTCACCAAAGGCGCTTCACTCCCCGGCAACGGCGCCAGAAAAGGGTCTTGATGACCCACAAGTATAGGGGATCTATCGTATTCCTTTCGATAAGTAAGAGTGTCGAACCCAACGAGGAGCAGAAGGAAATGACAAGCGGTTTTCAGTAAGGTGTTCTCTGCAAGCACTGAAATTATCGGTAACAGATAGTTTTGTGATAAGGTAATTCGTAATGGGTAGCAAGTAACAAATGTAACAAAGATGCAGCAAGGTGGCCCAATCCTTTTTGTAGCAAAGGACAAGCCTGGACAAACTCTTATATAAAGCAAAGCGCTCCCGAGGACACATGGGAATTTCTGTCAAGCTAGTTTTCATCATGCTCATATGATTCGTGTTCGTTACTTTGATAATTTCATATGTTGGTGGACCGGTGCTTGGGTGCTGTCCTTACTTGTACAAACCTCCCACTTATGATTAACCCCTCTCGCAAGCATCCGCAACTATGAAAGAAGAATTAAGATAAATCTAACCATAGCATGAAACATGTGGATCCAAATCAGCCCCTAACAAAGCAACGCATAAACAAGGGTTTATGCTTCTGTCACTCTAGCAACCCATCATCTACTTATTACTTCCCAATGCCTTCCTCTAGGCCCAAACAATGGTGAAGTTTCATGTAGTCGATGTTCACATAACACCACTAGAGGAGAGACAACATACATCTCATCAAAATATCGAACGAATACCAAATTCACATGATTACTTATAACAAGACTTATCCCATGTCCTCAGGAACAAACATAACTACTCACAAAGCATATTAATATTCATAATCAGAGGAGTATTAATTATCATTAAGGATCTGAACATATGATCTTCCACCGAGTAGACCAACTAGCATCAACTACAAGGAGTAATCAACACTACTAGCAACCCACAGGTACCAATCTGAGGTTTTGAGACAAAGATCGGATACAAGAGATGAACTAGGGTTTGGAGAGGAGATGGTGCTGGTGAATATGTTGATGGAGATTGACCCCCTCTCGATGAGAGGATCGTTGGTGATGACGATGGCTTCGTTTTCCCCCTCCGGGAGGGAAGTTTCCCCGGCAGAACAGCTCCGCCGGAGCCCTAGATTGGTTCTGTCCAAGTTCCGCCTTGAGACGGCGGCGCTTCGTCCCGAAAGCTCCCTTATGATTTTTTCCAGGTCAAAACCCTCCATATAGCAGAAGATGGGCACCGGAGGCCTGCCAGGTGGGCCACAAGCCACAGGGGCGCGCCCAGGGGGGTAGGGCGCGCCCCCTGGCTTGTGACTACCTGGTGGGTCCCCTCTGGTGTATGCTTCACCCAATATTTTTTATATATTCCAAAATAATTCTTCGTAGATTTTCAGGACTTTTGGAGTTGTGCAGAATAGGTATCTCAGATTTGCTCCTTTTCCAGTCCAGAATTCCAGCTGTCGGCATTCTCCCTCTTCATGTAAACCTTGTAAAATAAGAGAGAAAAGGCATAAGTATTTTACCATAATGTGTATTAACAGCCCATAATGCAATAAATATCGATATAAAAGCATGATGCAAAATGGACGTATCAGTATTAGAGCTTTGGTCTCCATTGCTTCGGTTTAATCACCGTGGAGGAAGATGGATGTGTCTAGTATAGGGAGTTTGAGTTGTAGAGTGCCTATTCTTGATGGAGAGTACTATAGTCAATGGAAAACTTTGATGCTTGAGTTGTTTAATGAATTTCAATTGAGCAAGTATGTTAAGAGCCCCTATGTACCTCCCATTGATCCTTTACATCCCACACACGAAGAGGAAATTGATATGCTATGCAATCTTAGAACTGTTAATCTCATTGTTAGAGCATTGCCTAGAAATATGCTTAATCAAATGAAGAATTTCGAATGCGCTTATACCTTGTGGAATGACTTGGAGAAACGATATCCAAGTTATTCATTGAGTAATCTTGATGAAATTCTTCATAAAACTATTGCCTTCCACAAAATGACGCCTAGTAATCCCAAGTTTGATGACTATCTATTTGAGCTTAGAGACCTCATGCGTGCTAAAGGAGATGTCATAACCATAAGAAACATCATTGTAGAAGCCATTCGAATTCATAATCTTGAACATTGTTATGATCACAACCCTAACGAATCTCTTGTTCTTTATGACGAGGATTTCCCACTTGATGATGACAATGTGGAACATGGCCACTATGATGAAGATGAGCTGTTTGACATCGAGTATGAGAAGATCATGAAGAATCTAAGTCTCATGGAAAACTTCAAGGATTACATGTCCGGAGGAAAAGAATGGATTCTCGATAGCGGATGCACCGATCATATGACCGGAGATAGAGAAATGTTTGAGGAGATCACACCAAACCATGGACCGCGAAGGTACGTAACATTTGGAGACAACTCCAAGGGTAAGGTACTTGGTCTTGGTAAGGTGGCCATATCCCATGATAGCTCTATTCAAAATGTTATGCTTGTTGAATCTCTTGGCTACAATCTTCTTTTCGTATCTAGACTTGCTGACTTTGGTTTTAATGTGCTATTCACGAAAGTAGATTGCCAAGTGTTTCGCCAAGATAATCATAAAATGGTCTTTACCGGTTTCCATAGAGGTGATATATACATTGTCGATTTCACTAAGAGATCCAAACATCGTACTTGTCTTATTGCAAAATCTTCTAAAGGTTGGCTTTGGCATAGAAGACTTGGACATGTTGGCATGCGTAACCTAGACAAGCTTATCAAAGGTGATCATATACTTGGTGTTAAAGATGTTATCTTTGATAAAGATATAGACTTTGTAGTGCTTGTCAAGCTAGAAAACAAGTAGGTGGAAGTCATCCTGTTAAGAATATCATGACTACTAGGAGATCACTCGAGTTACTTCACATGGATCTTTTTGGTCCTAATGCTTACAAAAGTCTAGGTGGAAATTCCTATGGTCTAGTTATAGTTGATGATTTTTCCAGATTTACGTGGGTATTCTTCCTTGATGATAAGTCACAGGTGCAAAAGATCTTCAAGAACTTCGCTCGCAAAGCGCAAAATCAGTTTGAAGTGAAGATCAAGAAGGTTCGAAGCGATAATGTATCGGAGTTCAAGAAAACCCATGTGGATACCTTTCTTGACGAAGAAGGTGTTTCACATGAGTTCTCGGCTACGTACACACCTCAACAGAATGGAGTTGTTGAGAGGAAGAACTGGACACTTATTGAGATGGCAAGAACGATGCTTGACGAATACAAGATGCCAAGACACTTTTGGGCAGAAGCCGTGGAAACAGCATGTCATGCCACAAACCGACTCCAATTGCACAAGCTTCTCGGTAAAACAGCATACGAGCTACTCACCGATAACAAACCCCAAGTTGGATACTTTCGGGTATTCGGCTCAAAGTGCTACATTCTTGACAAGCATCATCGTACTAAATTTGCTCCTAAATCTCATGAAGGATTCCTACTTGGTTATGGATCGAACTCTCACACTTACCGTGTCTACAACAACTTCACTCAAAAAGTTGAAGAGACGGTAGATGTGAAGTTTGATGAATCTAATGGTTCGCAAGTCGAACAATTGCCAAATGATGTAGGTGATAAAGACCCTTCAGAAGCTATCCGAGACTTGTCCATTGGCAAAATTCGTCCCATGGAGGTGAAGGAAAGTACTTCATCAACTCAAGTGGAAGCCCCTACTTCACGTCAAGGTGAACCTCAACACGACATGGAGGCATCCACCAGCGGTACACGACAAGATGATGAAGAGGAGGAAGTACATCATGAAGATCCACCACAATCTCCTTGACCACCACCTCAAGGGAACGACACCTTCGACAACAACGAAGATGAAGGAGATGATGATGAAGAAGAAGCTCCACCATCCAACAAGCCAAAGCTACCCCGAGTTCGAGCACAAGTGACAAAGAACCATCCTCTAAACCAAATCTTTGGTGATATACAAACAGGGAGAATCACTCGCTCGAAAACTCGCCTAGCTAACTTTTGTGAGCATTATTCTTTCATCTATAGCATTGAACCCTTGAAGGTAGAACAAGCTCTTGAAGACCCGGATTGGGTGAACGCGATGCATGAAGAGCTTCACAACTTCTAGAGGAACGAAGTGTGGACACTCGTGGAGAAGCCCAAGGATGAGCACAACATCATCGGAACCAAATGGGTGTTTCGAAACAAGCAAGACAAAGATGGTCAAGTCATACGCAACAAGGCACGTCTCGTAGCCCAAGGATATACGCAAGTCGAAGGTATGGACTACGGTGAGACCTACGCCCCCGTCGCTAGACTTGAAGCTATTCGCATTCTTCTTGCTTATGCTAATCACCATGATATCACGCTTTATCAAATGGACATTAAAAGTGCCTTTTTAAATGGTGAGATTGAAGAAGAAGTCTATGTTAAGCAACCACCTGGATTTGTGAACCCTAAGAAACCTAATCATGTTTACAAGCTTCGTAAAGCTCTTTATGGTCTTAATCAAATTGAAATGCATTTTAGGAATGATACAATCGTGAGTCCTTATATTTCATATGCATGTTAATCATGGTACAATCGTGATTCCTTATATTTCAACAATAATTTACAAAATTTGAAATTTCATATTTGGACGCCTTTCAACTTAACTCCGGATATCCATTCTAGAATGGATTGAGAGACATTTTAGATCATTTAATATACATTTTAGATCAATTCTAAGATGATTTAAAACATTTCCCATGTGTTTTCAGAGTTGTTTTAGATAGAAATATCAGATCAACTATTTTAGTCACATTTTATAATTTTAGATACACTCCGCATAAAATTCAGTGTCATTTCATACATGTACTAAACAAGATCCATATACATGCATGTCCACATACATCCCTCCTCGTGATCCAAAACTAGAAAAATTTTACTATCATTTCATTCTATTGTAGCATAAATTGAGAGACGCAACTTGTGAACTTCACAAACAAAATAGCAGTTACATTTGGTAAACATATATGTGTATAATTTTTCACAAAATTCACTCGACTAATATAAGTTTCAACATATTTCTCACAAAAAATGAAGAAACAAAGATACTTCCAAAGTATCAAGAAAAAATGGATTATCTTTTACTTTTTCCAAATCCCGCCCACGGGAAGAAAGTAACCAAAAAACACAATGCCACACTACCAGTTTGCATGGTATCCCACACTTTAGCCTATTTATTCCATGCTTAATCCAATGAGAAATCAAATCCAAGGTAAACAACCACACTGCATGGTCAACCACAATGCCTTCTTAAGCATAATCCATGCCATGACATGTTGTTCCCTGCATCGAGGAGGCTTTGGGACGCCGGCTCCAGATGCTATGATTGGGCTATTGAGGAGCACTGCATCCTCCCACACCCAACCCTTCCTGCTTCCTCATGCTACCACTTCACTTTTTTGCATGTTACTGCGCCCAAATCATGCAAATAAATATGGTGGAAGTCGTAGAGGAAAGAGCAAGAGATATCACCGTGTCCTCCGGCGCCACCGCCCAGCACTATGCTCACACCATTATCTCTTCTCTGGTTTATGGTTGAGAATATGAAGGGGGGGGTCAATGGTCGGGTATGTATATATGTATTTTATTTGTATGGACCCCATACATTGTGTATTCCTCATAACCACTTTGTGTGGTTGCTTACAATTCATTGTACAACAACCTCATGCACGAATATCAAATGAAGGAACCTACCGCGAATTCATGTTGGCCTACATGTTAGAAATATTCTCAAAAGAGGTTGTACTAATAACCAACCTTCTAATTGAGAAACTATAGCATCCCCCCTATGAGGTCGAAACCAAAATTGCATTGTTCTGTTTAGCACAACACTCTTCATTCAAATATAAATAGTGTCTTCTTGGGGAGTTGGTGCCGACGTCCGAGGAGGCTTGCAAGTGAGAGGAAGCGAGAAGGTAATAGGGGTAGTGTCCATGGGTATTGGAAGTTTCTCTACATCACTTGGTATCAATTTCAGGGTTCCACCACAATGCCATTGGTGTGAAAAAGCCTAAATGAGAAGGGTGGTATTTTGTGGGCGGAACTATGATTAGTTCAAACTGACATCTATATTTTTTATTTAAGAATTGAACGAATGAGAGGAGAGAGTGCTGGATTTCATCAACCCTACCAAGCTTACAAAGTATGTACTTGTGCATTTTTTTAACACTTGATGACATCCCTTGTGGGCCGCCGAGGAGACATTCCATACAAACAGACAACATATGAGGAAAACCACTACAATATGTAGTAATGATCGTATGTATTAGTACCCTGGTTCAGACTCCTACCCATCTATGTTCAACACAATGCCATGGAGTTCTCTGCAACAGTGCTATATTAGGCACTCGGTGCCCCGCAGAGAGGGACTCCTCTTTCGCCTAGTTTTAGCCTAATGCTATGTACTCCCATATATATACAATACAGAGGAAGGCGGAAAGTGGGGCTTTTACCCACATTGGGGGGCTAAACCCGGGTACATTGTGTATCCCCCTTTACTTGTGTTCATCTAATGGTATCCTGACGTGACATCCTCCCGACTACAAATCCATGTACTTATGTAGCGATGTTCGGACCCAATGGAAATCACTCGACAGTAAGTTAGGAATGCATTTATGAAACTTGCAAATGCCTTTCCAATATTTGAAAATTTCAAATATAATCATTCTAGATACAATTTAATTTCAAATTCATACAAATTGAAGTAAAAACTATATATATTCAAGAAACTTTCTAGAGTCATTTTCACTGTTTCTTGGAATGGCATAATTTTTTAGCCGAATTCAAAATCTAAGCGCATTTAAGCCATTATGCATTCGAGATCCGGTCATGATTTCAAAATCATTTTGAGAGATATTCACTTGATTTCAAACACATGTTAATCATGATTCCTTGTATTTTAGGAACAATTCACAAAATCCAAAATTTCAGATTTCATACACCTTTTAGGTCAACTCCAAAGATCCATTATAGAATGATTTTAGAGAAAAATTAGAGAATTTAGTATATATTTTAGATCAATTCAATTACAATTTAATTCATTCCAATGAATTTACATAATGTTTTTTTTATAGAATTCAAGAACAACCTATTTCATTCACATTTCATAATGTTAGATACATTCTGCTAAAGTTCAATGTTGTATCATACATGTACTAAACAATATCCACGCACACGCATTTCAACATACATCTCTACTCATTATCCAAAACCCAACAAAGTTTATTGGCTTTTCATTCCTTTTTTGTATTTGAAATTTCAAAGATACTACCCATGCATTTCACAAACAAAACATTATTGGTGTATATTTCTCACAAAATTCATTGATTAATATAAGTATTAAGGCATGTCTTACAAAAGGTTGATGCAAGAAAGACTCTCTCAAATTATCAATAAAATCAACAAATTGGGTGATGCTTCAAATTTGTCCTCTGAAAAATACAGATCGACTTGCTTAACTCTTGTCCACATGAAGAAACTAAACCTAAACAAGACGCAATGACACCCACTAGTTCATGGTATAAAGCCCGAGAGAAATTGAATCTAAGAGAAAAAAAGTCCATTTTGCTTGGCAAACCAAAAATCTATCTCCCACACCATCCTATTCTAGATATGTTGCTGCCAGTGTGAAGAGCCTTTGAGACGCCAATCCAGATTCTATGGCAGGGCCATCGAGGAGTGCCGCATCCTCCTAGGCCCAGCCCATCTCGCCTCCTCGCGCTACCATCGAGGAGTACCACATCATCCTAGGCCCAGCCCCTCCCGCCACCTTGTGTTATCAAGGAGGGCCACATCATCGTAGGACCAACCCCTGCCGCTTCCTCGCACTGCCACATCACCTCACTACATGCTACCATGCCCCCCGATCGTGGAAAGCAACACAGTGGGGAGTCATAGAGGAACGAGCCATCACTTCCATCATGTCTTCCGACGCGAGAAAGTAGCACATGGAAACCTATTACTCAGTGGAAACTTGGAAACCCATATGTGGACTGTTGGATCGGTAACGTGAGCTCCTGACTGAACCTCGGATTTTTGCATACAAGCACTGCAGGGCTAGTTATTGTAATACACGAAGTTCATGGACTTTATTTCAAAACACACATAATGGTGGGTCGATGAACCAACCCTTGGATTTTAGATCCAATATCCCATGTTAAAGTTTCCAGGTTTTCATCAAGATGTTGGTTTCTAGTAGATACTTTCTCCTTCCAGCGACACTGCCTAACACCAAGTTCACACCGTCATATCTTCTCTCATTTGTATATTGAGAAAATGAGAGGAGGTTCCACTAGACGAGTGTATATATACATATATTCATTTGTATGGGCCCCACACATTGTGCATTCCTATTAACCACCTTATGTATTCTCGAACAAATCGTTACACCACAATCTCACACGTGAATTTCCACGAAGCAACCTATACAGTGTATTCATGTTGCTTACACATTAATATATTTTTGTCAAAAGGGCTAGTACCGATAACCAACCTTCTAATTGAGAAAGTATATCCCCCCCTCCCGCCCAAATAGGTCAAAGCCAATTTTGCATTGCCCAATTTAGCACCACACTCTTCATTCAAAGTTCACCTGTGAGTTAATAGGTCAACATTACACAATGTCTTCTTTGGGTGTTGGTATCAATGGTCGGGGAGGCTTTCGAGTGAGAGCAAGAGAGAAGGTATCAGGGGTATTCACATGACTACCAGAAGTTTCCCTACATCACTTGGTATCAAGTTCAAGGCTCCACCGATGTCATGGGGACAGGTCGTATTTTATGCGTGGAGTTCAGAGAGTAGCGCGAACCGACATCTATAGTTTTCGTTTACGAATTCATGTAGCCGTCGTGGCCACAACCCCCAACAATACGAACAAACAGCAACGCAGGGGACATCAAATAAGTTTCAATGGACCGAGAGGAGAGACGACCGTGGTGGATTTCTGCACCCGGCCTACAGAATGTATGCAACATGCCTTTGTGCATCTTGCAACACATGAGCTCATCTCTCAGGGGATGGTGAGGGAGTTACTATTGAACCAGACCATGTGGATCGTGTAGGCACCAAAACACGCCATCCCTCGAGATGGCCCACCACACCAAGGGCTACATATATAAACACCCACCGTATGCACAACTAATCTTATCACATTGGCACCGGACATATAACTCCTCCCTGCCACCACAAAACAAGATGGATATCCTAGCACCTCACACAAAGTCTCCTTTCCAAGGGGAGGAATGGTCCAAAATCTAGCTATTAGTTAGGGAGCCTTTCTAGAGACTCAATATCCAAACGTCCAGACGTCTTCATTATCTTTACAACAAAAAAAATGGGCATGAGACAAAATAGCCGACTCACCCAATGCAAATCACTACACCACTAGATCTATATATGCGCACGGCCGGGCAGACGCAGATCGCACATCTCCATACACCGCAACCATGCATGGTTTGCAGAACCAAATCATCCCCCCTATCATCAGCATTCATTCACAACCATGGCCTAGCTACATATATTTTCTAGAGATTTTGGTATAAATCATCCCACCCTCAATATTCTTTCACAACCATGGCCTACCTACATATCTATATTGCCCGGAGTTTTTAGTCTAAATCATCCCCCATATCCTCAACATTTTTTCACAACCATGGCCTAGCTACATATAATGTCCATGAGTTTCTAGTTTTTAATCAGTATTGCTAATCTGTTAGAGAGTTCGTTGTGTTTGATTAAGGAGGACAACCATGGAACTGGACATGTATAACATGGTGGTGCAGGCGAACGGCAGTGTCACGTACCAGCCGACCGACCCGACGACATGGGGTGCGTGGGCGCACGAGGGGCACCGGTTGTGGGCGTCCATGTCGGAGGACTTCTGGCTGTACGAGTACAAGGTGCGGCGGTGCCCGCAGCCGTACAGCCACGACTGGACGGCGTGCCCCTACGCGCACAAGGGCGAGCGCGCCCGGCGCCGCGACCCGCGCCGCTTCAACTACGTCGCCGTCTCCTGCCCGGAGTACCGCGCCAATGCGCACGCCCATGCGCAGCTCGGGCTCGCCGGCGCCGGGCACCCGCCGCCGACTTGCGCGCGCGGGCTCAGGTGCCGCTACGCGCACGGCGTCTTCGAGCTGTGGCTGCACCCGTCCCGGTTCCGCACGCGCCCGTGCGAGGCCGGCACGCGCTGCCAACGCCGGATCTGCTTCTTCGCGCACTTCTCCCGCGAGTTCAGGGGCGAGGACCACGTCGCCGCCTTCGCCGCCGCCGCCGCCACGGTGCCGCCTTCGACCTTCGCCATGCCGCGGATGCTGCCTTCGACGACCTTCGCCATGCCGCGGATGCTGCCTTCGACGACCTTCGCCATGCCGCGGACGCCGCCCCGCATCCTCCAGCGCGCTCCATCCAATCCCGCGACGCATCCGCAGGCTGTTCCAGCTCCACCGTTGTTCGACTTCGATGACCTCACCCTGCAGGTCACTCCGAACAGGCTTCGCATGCTGAGCCTGCACTCTGCCATCACCGGGGACGATGTTTTCTCCTCCCCAACCGCCACCGCCGCCGCCGTCGTTACTGCTGCCATCACCATGCCGAACCTGAGGGTGCCCTTACCGGCGTACGAGAACGCGAGCGACGATAAATCCGTTCACTATGCGGACGATGAAGACTCTCTGTTGAACGACTACCCGCACCGAGATCTCATCATGGACTTCATGCGATAGATATCCGAGGTATGGCAATGAATAAATCTCCGGGCGGTCAGCCGGGTCTACTCTATCCCGAAGCTAGTGAACGCGTGCATGCGTGGCTGTTGTGTCTGCATGTGCATGATTCTTAACTAGCTTAGCCCGCGTTGCCGCCGCGCCCATCGATACGGTGTGTCTATTTACAATAAATGTTACTGGTTTAAGATAAGAAAACCCTGTATGTAGGAAGATAAATTGGAAAGAGGCATATTATTGGCATCTTGCATATTGCATGTTGCTACACAGGGAAATACACATTGCGACATCTCTAATAAGACACGTTTATTCTCGCCATGTCGTTCTATAAAACAAAGAGTATGCTACAATGATAACTTCCTTCAGTTAGTTTCAGTATATGAAGGCACCATTAGCCGAGGGAGTGTCATATTAGTAGTTAAAATGATAGAGTTCATACATGGGGCAAATAATGTGCATGAACCTATGCTTGAATCAGTCATTTATGACCATATAGACTTCAGCTATACATCAAGATAATGTTTGTGTATAAAACTGGAAATACCAATGTTTATGTATAGGAAGAAATACCAATAGGTACGGCCATCTGTTACAGTTTTTTTGTCACACTGGTGACTAACTCATTCATGACATAGCAATTGAAAAACATTTTCTCAGCCAGAAGCCAGGTAAAAGTAGACACATTTCACTGATCTTTTAGACTGGTCATTATCTCACAACATTCAAAGGGAAAAAATATAACACAGAGAAACATAGCTAATGTGATGGGAACACATCACACAAAGAAGAAAAAGTACAGTGATTGTAGTATAAACCAGGTAGACCGTGCATAAAAATCTTGATTCATGAACTAAGTTTTTTCCTCTCAGAAATATGCACTGGGAGAGAAAAAGTAAGCTTTCAAAATCAAACACTGGGAGAAAAATGTAAGATGTCTCTCTGTAAAGTTGGTGTGCTGTAGAAAAGAATGAATACTGAAAATGACAACTCACAAGAACACCTTGCATTGTCCTGTTGACATGGTTAGCATTTTAACAGCTAGAACATGACGGTACAAACATTACATTTGTCATATGAATAAAATCTGGACCAAGCTGAATCTAAAATAAGCAGCAGGTCAAGAGGGCCATTAAAATGCATCTTGTTGTTCACCTTCAGTAAACAACATGAGAAATATAGATTGTTAATAGCTTGCCATTGCTTGCGTTCCTTTACCCTTAAGGATCTTATTATGTAAGTTAATAGTATGTCTTCCAAATTCATCACAACTTGACGCATGCATACAACAAATATGAGAAGAGGATAAAACCATATCTTTAGTATTGATGCCTACATACAACAAATATGAGAAGCACGTGGTCCAGGTCATGGCGAAGGCAGCTCGGCTCGGGGCACACGAACAGGCGCATCTGCGGCATCGTCGTCAGGCCTCCTCACGCCATGCCTGTGTCGCCATCCTCTCATCCCACCGGCGACATCGAGGGCGCTCGCGAGAGGGACGGGGAGAGATCGGTTTGAGCCAGTCGGGATGGCTGGGTGTCCGGCTAGAGCGGAGGAGGCGCCGGCGGCGAGGTGGACGCAGTTCCTCGCCTGTACGCCCTGGTAGCGGCTGGGTCGAGCCGTCCCTCCGCAGCTGCGCCTCCGTCCCTTGTGCATAGGTGAGGCGGTGCAGCGGTAGCAGGGCGGAGGGCGGCCGGCAACAGGCAGCGGTAATCCAAGACCTGGAGCCCCACGGCGTAGGTGGCGTCCGGCGTGCTCATGCGCAGGTGGTTGCACACGACGCCTGACAGTTGCACGGCCGATGGGGACGACGCGGCGTTCGTCGCCGTGTACTGCGACGCCGATGCCTTCGGCCGCGGCGTCACCATGCCCCTCGCCTCCCCCTCACTCCGCGGACCATGCCCCGCCGGAGACAACGACGACGGCCGCGCCCCCTGTCCCTTGTGGATGGCGAGGCCGGGGCCCTTCTGATGCGCTGGGCGCTTGGGCGAGGCGAGGCCTGGACCCTTCTTTTAGGGGCACTGGGCGGCAGGCGGTAGGCGGCGGGCGGCGGGGATAAGTAGCGGGTGGTAGGCGGCGGCCGGCTGGACTCTTTGAGAGAGAGATAAGAGGTCCCGAGACACGCGTCCAATTATAAAAAAGAGAAGAAAAAAAAACAGCTAGCTAGCTAGACATAAGGCCGCCGAAAACTAAATTGCTACGCACACCCCATACACACCCAGAATAGCGTACGCACGTTCAGAAAATTTCACCATAAACGCTATGCCCACACGGCAAACGAACACGTCCAGGTACCAAAAAAAATGCACGTGTCGGACACCTGTTGGCCGGTTCCGGCTGTGGGAAAACTCAAATCAACCTGAGCGCAGACAGCTAGTTAGAAATAGAGGCTTGGGTATTTCTTATTACATATTTATAGTTTGCATGTCGTGTATGGGCACCAAGTGGCGGTGGTCGGTCATGAGCAACGTGCATATATGTGTATAGCTTTTTTGTCATAAATAATTGTCATCTCCATGTGGAGATATATATCCGACGAAGATGTGCAATGTTATCTTTAATTATTGTTATTTTTATTATGTTGTTGTTTTATCGGCCGGACAAATGTGTAATGTTTGTTAAGCACCTATAAATAAATGATGTGTCGAACTCGATGCCTCTTCGGTTCTTTTTATTTGTTTGACGCATAAGCAATGTGTATTTTTATCTGTCTAATTTAGTAGTTTATCTGTAGCAAGAATATGTTAGAAATGTGATTCATGGTGCCACTTTGTCCGGTAGTGTATATATTAGTTCCTCTTCTTTAGCGAAACAAGGATATGGGAATTGTCTGTTAGTGGAAATACATCTCTGAGCTCATTTTCCTATGCAACGAAATAAATTCTCCCATCCGGGATGGGAAAGCATTGAGAATTAGGTGATGCCCCGCACATTGCTGAGGGACTATATGTTACAAATAATGTTTTTAATCATTATTAAACTTCATCGTGAAGATGTTGAGTAGAGAAGGTTGGCGGAAGCAATCTTATAAGTTGTTGACGTGTTTATGCATTTGAACAAAATAATTTTCACCAAGTAAGGCAAAATCTTGAAGTTGTATTGGTGTAAAAAGGATTAACCGTCCAAATATTGTCAATGTCTGTGAGAAAAATGAACCGGAAAGCATGAGACAAAATTCCTAAGGTAGGCTATCTCAAATTATCGGCCCATTAAACGTACAGAAGGCATAAACAGTGGGACTTAATAAATAGTACTACTTCAATCTGAAGTTCTGGACGAATGCACGGAAACATCTTCTGCAGTATGATGTTTTGATGAAATGCAGTAAAAATCTATAAAAAAAAATAGCCGCATTTAATCAAAAGTACTCCAAAAGAGCTAGTACATCGAAACACCTATTGGTTCTGGACAAATCGCAGTTTTCCCTTCTTAGAGGATAATTGGTTTGATGCCAACATTTGGCATTGCCAATACTTGGCAAGCCAACAATTGGCAATATCAAAAGTTGCCAAAAATTGGCAACTCCTTGTGAGGTTGACAAGTAAACTTGGTAACCAACCAAGCACTAGCCAATATTTGGCATTTGCCAAATGTTGGCATGCCAATTTTTGGCATCAAACCAATCATGCTCTTAATCATCTTGCATTATCCTTGTGTATACAAATTCATGCAAGCAAAGAGGAACTGAATGCGATCATACCAATAATGGATGCACCATCTGACCCCAAGGTCCGCGGGCGGCAGATCTCGGCGCTGCCCTGGTTGACAAATAAAGTGATCTTCATTCCCTCTACGATATCAGATCAAATAATAAGAGAATGCTTTACTAATTACCAACAAGAACCTCAAGTCATTGGGAAATTAATGGAATCCAATTATTTCCATACAAGGTCCAGCGATTTACCTCACATTTTGACCATGCTAGGTCCTCATGTCAGCAACATCAACGCAATGCATAAAAATACATGTCAAATAGTAGAATCCAAGCAAATATTGTTAACTAGGAGACCACCTTCACCAGCCTTAAAAGCTTAGGTGTAATCTAGGTATACACGTACAAGAGCCATGGAACTTCAGTTTAACATAGAAGTGTATTGCTGAATGGCAGTTTCTTTCAGAGTTCCTGTTGGAAGCATAGAGTTGACACGATTTTTGAATATGGTAAGGTCAAGTTACTGTGCTTCAGACCTTCAGTAAAGTTACCTGCATTCAGCTTTTCTTCTTTTTGGTTTCTTCACTGGCATTCCTACTTGTCCCAGTCCACTTAACTTAGTCTGTAACAATAGTTGATGAACAATTTGCTACTGTGCATTCCCGTGTCCCAACTAATTTTCATTTGGAAAGTGGTCAATACTCCAAGATTATTTGGCTACACAAGTACAGTACAAAACAAGCACGAGACTTTGGAGGTTGCACCAGTACTTCAGAGGCACACTACCAAAACTGGGGTTTTTTACCTTCTACCTGCTGGTCTTTGTTCTCGAAAATTGTTTGCAGAGATCGTCGTCGTTGCCAACAGCTGGTTCAGGCTGCTTTGTGTGCACAACGCCGTCCATCGACGCTTGTCTTCGTTATTGGGGGTTGTCTCCCTTGCCGACGTCGGCACCAGCGAAGCAGTCCTCCAGCAGGAAGTTGCGGCGCCGGCGAGGATCTCCATCGGCGCGGCGGGGAGGAATCCCAGGGAGATGACGCCTGCTCGGTCGCGTGGAGTCGCAGAAAATCTGTACATTTGTTACCTTTGCAACATGCTAATTGCCTGAGTTTGAGTACCACAAATGTGATGTTTTGACTTTCTTATCCTAACGGTTAGTGTGAAAACTAGAAATTGTTTACATAACTGAAACTTTCTTGTACATCAGCTGTCGTTCAGAAAGACATCTCTTCAGAAAACAAATACAGTACTAATGTACTAGAGTACTCTGGAAAGTACTGCTCCTTCTTCAGCTAGTACATATATAGGCTGTTGCTGGATGGTTCCGAAAATTCCAGATAAAACCAAAACGACATATCCTTGTTCAGTTGCAGCTAGCAGAATTTGTTCCATTCCAAGTCATTTTCTTCAATAATCAGGGGCTCACCCCCTGCTCCATTTCATTCAAACGAAACTAGATGCAGTTATCCAGACCAAGTTCAACAGAAAATAATAAACTAGCAAGCTCTCATCTCACTCACTCATCTAAGGACCAAAGTTCCAACTACAAGCTAGGGATACAACTCAAAAACAACGTTTCACAGCCATAACCATCAGCCGATCTGCACCACAGCTTTTTTGGAACACAAACACCACACCTTCAGATCAGATCCTGATGACATGGATTCCAAGTCATTTTCAATGATGAATTGATTTCCTGACCCTTCACATGAGCAATTTTCAGTTTTAGATGAAAGCACACAATCCATTTCCAAAACCATGGTTGCAAAAGTAACAGCAGGATCACGAAGCAGCTTCCCTGCATGTTTCACATTTATTGTGGAATCGTAACTGTCCGACCCTTTTCTTACTGAGCTGATCCAACGGCCCTTTGACGAGTTATCTGTCCTGGTGGTAAGAACAAAGTTAAAGAAGCACAAGGTGAAAATATAAGCAGTCACAGCAAAAGCAAATCACATGGTGCAGTATAATTTATTGCATAAACATATCCCTTATCGGAGCATTCACTGTAAGCAAATTCAGAAGTGCCAGAGCACCTGAAACACATTACATGTCCTGGTGGCAATTACAAAAAATGAGTCTTTGTCATTAGCGTATGTAACACTGAAAAATCAAGCCAACTCTTACATCTAATGGCGTCAAACATGCCTAATATCAATTATGAAACACAAACATATAAACTCAATTCTGATAATTTATAGCTCATGCCAGTGAAGTGAACTCATGCTTGTTCACGGACAGTTTGCTGCGTAGAGCTTGCACCTTCAGGAACATCAATATGGCATTCATTTTCTGTAGATATTTCTGGTGCAGGTATCTGTAGTGGTCTGGCTTGAACACAAGGTGAACGATCTGCTGAATCTTGCTCAACTTCTTGGTGTCTTGCTCTCTCAGAATTATCCTGAGTATTTTCTTCGCGATTTGCTGAATCTTGCTCAATTTCTTGGTGTCTCGCTCTCGCAGAATTATCCCGAGTATTTTCTTCACGATTTGTTGAATCTTGCTCACTTTCTTGGTGTCTCGCAGAACTACCCTCAGTATTTTCTGCATGCATACTACTAAGATTAGGTTGATCCCTCTGTAGAATGCCAGCATGTGAGAGTAGCGCCCACAGGTGGGTGATGAACTCGCCGCCCCGTGTGAGCTGCTCGATGTGCTCGTCAACATTATCTGATGGCGCAATGTAGAGTAGCATCTCAGACCAGAAATCAGCTAGCACCTTCCAACGCCTGGTATCATCTTCTATCTCCTCGAGCTGCTTTCCCAGCTTAGCGCCACTTTGGAAGATGGTAGCCTCTGATTCTTCTAGTCCGTAGTTCTTCAGTGCTTGATACTTATCCGTCACATATGGCAGAAATTTCTTGGCTTCCCCTGCAACTGCATTGAACACACGACTTGTATCATATTCGTGCCCTGGAAGAAGTTTTGGTGCGGAGACCAGCAGGTATGCGCAGTATTTCGACAGCTTTGTGGCAACACCGAGATGGACCTTGAGTTCTGTTTCCTCGTCTGGGCGAGGGCTGCATCCAAGCGTTCCCCTCTCGCAGTACCATGTCGCAATGTGCCAAGTCAGGATAATGCAGCTTGTGTCTGATTCTGAGTGCACGGCCCGTTCACAAGCCCATAAAAGGTGTCCTGCTCCATTGGAAACTAGTGATGATTTTCCATTCGTTAGTGCACCATTGGAGCGTTTGAGGGAGTAAATAAGTGCTTTCTGTATTTGTGCAGTTATCTCTGTAGATTTCCCACGTTTTCGACGAACCCTCCATGTGTGATAGTCTATTGGATGGAGGATAGGCGAAGATATTGTTAGTCTACCAAAATAATACTTGAACTTGTCACATAACTTAGGACGGTAATCAAGTAAAGAGTACTGCCCAAGCTTGTGCTGCCAATAGTGTTTGTTTGGTGTCCAATGCACACCAATTTTAGCAAGAAGCCCTTTCAATCTAAGCAGCACGCAGCGGCAGCAGCAGGTGGAGCAGGAGCAGCAGCTTCCCCTTGTGTTCAATCGTGCTTGTTCTCTGAGATACTGACAGACAAAGGATACTCTGCTCCAAATGCTAGTCCAGTAAAGTAGCAGTTGAAGCAATTCAAGCAAAGCAGCAGATGCAAGTATGAATAAGCTGATCGTCATGTCACCTTCTTGTATGGGTGATGGAGGCTGGACGACTATCGAAAGTATTATAAGACAGAGGAGGAAGGCAGAAAATAAGGATGAAACTGTTGCAACCCTTGATCCATAATAAATGGCGGCAGATGTGGTGAAAAAGAAATCATACATGAATGCTAACTCAACCTCAATCAGCCTAAAAGCCCGGTTGCAGTCTGTGGTACCTTCCTCATTCTCCCGTAGCAGCCCATTGAAGACGAAATCATGTGCCCTTTCTTTCGATTCGCCACAGGCAAAACCAAAGTACCGCCTTCTCAGCAGAAGAAAAAGAGAGAAGGAAAGACATGTATCCTTTAGCTCATTGTCTAGTGAAATGTCATCACACAGCCATATCTTCTCTATGTCAATGACTTCATTGCCATCTGATGTAAATCGTGATGCATACGATGGAGCACCCAACTTGGAGTTGTCGAGGGGCCAGTCAACCAGGTAATGGCAACCTTTCATGGTGGTTGGAACAAATTCACCCTTGGTGTGCTCGTCATACATGTAATGAGCAACAGTTTTATTCAGGTTCCATGAGCAGCTTGCCAGCAGTGCTTGTATATACATGAATCTATATTGAGCAACACTATATAAACTACCAACAAAGGGGAGAGAATTCCCATTTTCAATTGCAGTCATCAAAAGCAATCCCCCATATACATAGTAGAGCACCAACCGGTAGAGGGCCCTCCTTACGTGTTTATTGTCATCAAGACTATAAGCTGTGTTGGTACAGACGTGGAGGATGAAGAGAGTTGCAGCCCAAACGGGATACATGCTGCTCTTCACCTTGGAAGATTGCATTGAACCAAGGGTGTATGTTCCCAGTAAGAAGGACAGAGTGTTTGCGACCAAGGTACCTTTTTGGATGAACCAGTTTCTGGAGCGGCGGCGCTGGGGCCCAAATGTGGCGAGGAATACATAGGCAAATGCATTGAGTAATACAAGTGTGTCGATGCGGACAACATGGCAGTCCCACAAATCTCTTGCATAACGGTACACTCCTCTTACATCAAGATGGACCTCATTCTTCAACATCATGCAGGTATCATTAACCTTCAAATTGTAATATGTAACCAATTATAGACAATCCGCATCTAAGAACAAACTTATCTCCATGTTCATATTTTGTATGTTTATTGCAGGTACTGTCTGCACACGAAGACCTTATAATAGAAATATGTACCATCATCTTAGAATTTTACATTTTCTACCATTTTCAGGAAATATGTACAAAGAAAACAGAAAGGAATGAGTTTAAATTATTTCAGAAACATACCATAGCTGAACTCGCTCCAATTGGCTAAAAATGAGCTTCCTACACCTCTTTTCTCACCACCAATCTGTCCTCGTAGAGAACACCAGTCTGCCGCTCTAGAAGTCTAGATTATGTAAATGATGCTTAGACGAAGTCCGAACTGCAAGCAGAAAAAGGAATAGATGGCTAAAGACTGTTACAAAATAATATTCATAACCCTTATTTCTGTTGCTGTGGTGCAGGATACTGCTTGCTTGGATGAAGCATGCACCACAATTTTACATGGCCAGGAATTAATCCTCTCTCATGGGGCGAGGGGCTTGTCTTTCAAATAGGTGATGGGGACTGTTTACAGGATATTTGGTGGCTAACTGGCTATGAAGCAGCACCATGGGAGTTTTACCATGCTACATGGAATATTTCATTACATCAAACATGAAGGTTGTAAATCGCATTACGAGTCTGGGCATACTTTATTGGTATTGCATAAAACCTAGCTAAATGAAATAATTGGGACTAATTTCGTCTGTACTTTCGTATTGCAAGGGAACACCAATGTTGAAAATGACCAAAGAAGCGAAAGCTACTTACCACACCGGAGGGCATTGACTGGAGAAGCACTCTCTTTCCATGTTCCTCAAGAAGGGCGCGAAGAAGATTTCTCAAACAGAAGCTAGCAATAGTGATTCCGACAACGAACCATGGTTCCCCTAGGTTGTAACCACTGAACTCCTAGCTGTCCCGGGTGAAGCTGCAATGCATGTCCAGATAAAATGTCAGGATGGCTACGGAGGCATGCATCAGAGCAGAAGCAACATAAAAACTCTTGAAGCATATAGTAGAAGCTAGATAAGTGCAGTACCACTCGGTGATTTCTCTCACCAAATCCCATTTTGCCAAGTTCATCATGGTATCCTTAAGTCAGAATGTAAGTGGCGCCACTAGCTGTCCACATATCAACTAAGCGTGCTATGCAGAAACCACAAAACTCAATTTGATGCGGTCATTGCGGTTTTGTGGCCTCATGGATAACCCACTTAGTATCTGTACATAGAGAATGTATCTATAATTAGATTGAAAATATTCCAAAAAATCACAATAAAACTCAAAAAAGGCATTGAACTGAAGAAATGCGGTCATTCTTCTGTCGCGTTCTGTTTCCGCGGCATTGAACTGAAGAAATTGGTTCCGCTGGGAGTACCTTGGAGGCTTGGAGCAAACAGGGAGGCAGGAGGAAGATGACAGCCGCACCGCCTCCCAGCGCCGACCCATCCACTCCCTCGTCCATCACGTCTGGACCGTGGGCTCGCGCACGTCCTGGTGCCTCTCCTCTTGTATTATGGGGACGAGGTTTCCAGCGACGACGCGCACCTGGAAGGAATCGACGGCGTAGCCTAGGGCGGCAGGCCGCCGGACGGGGGAGGGGGGGCCGAAGAGAGAACGAGCTGGCTTGGCTCCGCGGAAGGAAGAGGTCAGGTGGCGGTGAGGCGGACGGAGATGCGGGGGCGCGCATGGCGTCGTCGCTGTGGCCGTCGCGGTCGGCCGCCGAAGGGGACTAAGCGAGTGTTTTTTTTTTTTTTTTTGACAGAGAAAGCGATGAGGCGAGAAGATGAGGCAACACCGCTGGGCTTAGTGGGCTTGGTGGGCTTGTCCACATGGTTTTAGCAGGAGCCAACGTTTTTTTTTTTTGACAGAATTTAGCAGGAGCCAACGCACCCTTTCTCTTCACTCTCCTCTTTTCTCGTTAGAGAAACACCGTTGAGCCCCCTCAGAAAAAGAGAGATAGATCCTCAAAAATAAAGAGAGAGAGAGAGAGAATCACCGTTGAGAACTTGAGATCCTGTCTCGTCTTCCTCCTCCTAACTGCATATCGACCAGTCCTACAGCAAAAATGCATATTGATTATCTAGGAAAAAACTGCATATTAATCTATCGAGATCAAATAACCACACCAAGATTAAATGACAACGAGGTATATTGAGGCGGTTAACCAAACATTGGTTGCATTTGGCATTGTCGTACTCCTGCCAGTTACCCTGTGCACCGTGACTAAATAGAGTATGATCAATGGCAAAACGAACACCCTGAAATTGCACCCATGTACACTGGCCGCTATGAATGCACATACATACATCAGATCCCTATGAGCATCCCGATAGACTAACCTAGCAAATCTTGGAATTGATGAAGTCACAACCACGTCGATGGAAACGTCGTAACCCACTAATCAAATATCACAGGGACGCCTGAAATAAATTCAGAAAAATACGAGCACTCATGTGAAGTTTAGAACTTGAATCCGAGTGAGTTGGTTTCATCATAAGAAACCTAATCATCTAAGTTACGTTTAGTTTGCAATACTTGTGCGATGTTGATCGACAAAGTTTCATGTTCGAATGTCCTCTTGTTCGGGAGAAAAATAAGGAAATTTCTACGCTGGAACCGTCCAGGTAAAGGATGCACATGTATGAGAGCTCCACTACCACTTTCACGTGCCCAAATCATTGCCGCCGGGCGCGGGTAACGACAGGGTTATATTACTGAAAAATTCTAGAGGGAGCAAGATAGGCCCGGATAGATACTATATACTCCCTTCGTTTTTATTTACTTTGCATATTAGTTTTGTCTCCGGTCAATTTTTTTAACTTTGATCAAATTTAAAAAAAAATGACATCCACAATACCAAATCAATACTATTGGAATCGCCAGTCAATATATTTATACTATATATAACTTTTGATGTGAAACTTTAGACTAATTTTTATAAACTTGGTCAAACTTACATCAAATCTAATTTGTAGAGTAAATAAAAACGAAGAGAGTACATGACATATTGACCCAAGTATATATAACTACATATTACAAGGATAAAAACTAGTAGTGGACTGAGCAGAAATCAGATGACTAGATTTCTTTTGGGGGAGTTTGATCACTTGTCCTCAAGTCATAGTCTTGACATGGTTAGGTATCAGGTATAGGCCACAACACCGAGTCACCGTCGCCTCTTCAAAAATGCATAGGTTCCTCCGTCTCCCTTCGGTGCCGTCGCCGGTCTGCCTCTTTTCCGGTGGCTCTAGGACCATGGAGGCTTGTTGGACCCCGGACTTTGCCGGCGGGACGGTTTCGCTTTTAGTTGTTTCGTTGAGGTTTGTTAGGGTGTGTGTCATGTTCAGGAAGGTAAGACAGTGACGGTCCCTTGAAGATGGAATAAGTTTCTTCCCACCTAGCCCCCGTCTCGGTGGTGCATCTAGCGTCGTCTGAGGGCGTTTTGAGGTGTGTCTCCGACGGATCTCACAGGATTTGGTCGGCGGTTGTCTCTGGTGGATCTACTCGGATCTGGTACTTGTTAGTCTACGTTCGTGTGTCTTCAGGTTGGATCCTTCCGACCTACGCGTCTTTTCATCGACAGTGGTTGTTGTTCTGGTGCGCTGGTCTTATGGAGTCTTAGCACGACGACTTCCCAACTGTCTACAACAACAACTATTGCCCGGCACCGATAGGGGAGGGGTGATGATGTTGGTGCGCTTTCGGCTCGTTTCGGTGCTTGTAGTAGTCGCTAGGTAGTCCACAGATCTAGATATAATTTTTATTATTTATTATGTTTGTTCTACTATCATGATTGAATATGAATTGATCGGAAGTTTTCTTGGAAAAAAATAGACTTGATGACATGGTTGCTCGTAGTTTTCTAAAGGAAAAAGGGTAGCAGTTTTTTTTTTTTTGAAAGGGGTAGTAGTTTTTTCTTTAAACAAAGGAGAGACCGGTAATGATACTCTGAATGCAGCTTTATCTGAAACCCGCGTCACTATATAACCCATCCGGCGGCCAACCAGACACCATACGACCTACGTTCCTTGCACACGCTGCACAACTCCCGTGCACGCAATGGCGTCCAAACCGATCTTCCCCTGCGTCCTTCTCCTGATCGCCGTCACCGCCGCGGCAATCACACCGGCATCCGCGGCCGGAGCGAACCCCATCGCCATCGGCGGCGGCTCCAACGAGACCACGACGTGCGTGCCGACTCTTCAGCAGCTTCTGTCGTGCCTGGACTTCATCGAGCACCGCACCGACGCGATCCCGCTGCCCTGCTGCGTCCAGGTGAACACCACAGTGGCCCAGCAGCCGTGCTGCCTCATGCACGTCCTGCGCGGCGACGTCGGGCGGCTCATGGGGCCGGAGTTCGACAGCGGCCGCGCCATGGTCAACGTCACCTCCAGGTGCCTCGGCGACGGCTCGATCCTCATGTCCATCACTCGTTCGTGCGCAGGTTCGTGATCGCACGTACCGAGTGTATTTTTACTACCGATCTGTTGTCAATCGTCCTTGATTTTATGTACTGTTCTTCAGGCAAGCCGCTTCCGCCGCTGACGCCTGAATATCCCTTCACTGCCGCGTTGCCGCCGCCGCCGCAGTCATCGTCAGGTGAGCAGATCAGTTCTGAGATCGCCGTGCTTTTGTTGTATAATACGTATATTTGCATTGTTCTGACGTGTGATTCCGTTTGTCGATCGTTTGGTTCTCTGTATGCAGGAGCAGGACGGCTGGAAGGTTTGTCTTACGCCGTAATGCTAATTGCACTCGTTGCAATCTTCTTGTGATCTATGGGGAAACTGGCGGCCAGCTGGCTGGACGTGGAACAAATCTGGACATGTTAATTTGATGTTGAACAAAATATAGTTAATTACTGTGCTTCTCTTTCTTTCTTTACCCTATGTTTCTTCCGTAAATTTACACGTACATGCTTGTGCTTAGAGCATCTCCCGCAGCTTCCTCAAAAAACTTCCCCTCGCTAAGTGCTTACTACTTCCCGTATTCCTAAATACTATAAGTCTTTTTAAAATTTTCAATAAAGACTGCATCAAATATATATAGACATATTTTATAGTATAGATTCACCCATTTTCTTTCGTATGTAGTCAATATTGAAATCTCTAAAGGGACCTACATTTAGAAACGGAAGGAGTAGCAAATATGCTTGTATTCGTAACAGAAAGCATTACAATGGGAGAAAATTTATCCCTGCACCCTTTTAGTGGTTGCAGAGATACGGTAGAGATACGAACTTTGGAGAATTCTCAAGCACAAACATTCCCCGGCATTTCTTAGTTAATTCCATTTGTATCTAATACTTTGAGTACATAAAAGATCTGTATGCTATGCCATTCAGTCAAATACCTAAGAGCATTTCTAACCGGTCCCCTATAATTTAGAGAAGAATATGGCCAAGCATCCTTTAGAGAAGCATAACCGACTCTCAATACTGAACTCCCTGAACTTCAATTTGGTTTATACATTTCGTCGAAACACTTGCTATCCGTCACGGCGAGTGGCGAGGATGGTGACCACTGGACGAGCAACACCGGCGAGGAGGACGCTTCATCAGTGACCCCAACACGTGCGGCATGTGGAGATCCAACCCGTACTCTTACGCCATGGTGGTCGAGAAGTCATGCTACGACTTCTCCACACTGGACTTGTACGTCGATGGGTTGCTGATGAAGAGGTTCCCCGCTGCGCTCGAGTTCGCCATCGCCGGGAACTCCTCGTGCTCAACGAAAGGCCAGAGCCCACCTCCGGACTATACGTGCGCCAGCAACAACAACTACTATGTCAACGCCACAATTGGCCTCTTCGGCAATTGGCAAACCGTGGTGGGGTGTAGCGACGGCAGTCCGGGGCTAGGCCGCGGCGGCGCAGACGAAACATGAGGTGCATGATCATCTTTGGAGTGATTTTTTTT
The DNA here is from genome assembly GCA_039707655.1 of Elymus sibiricus. NCBI lineage: Eukaryota > Viridiplantae > Streptophyta > Magnoliopsida > Poales > Poaceae > Elymus > Elymus sibiricus. Next base: position 85,354,542 of record CM077665.1, read on the forward strand.
CCTCTAGCCAGCTACAAGTGAGTATATTTGGGATTGAGAGGCGGCTAGAGTAAAACTTATCCTCCTAAAGCTTTTGAGGGATTGTTTAGGTGTCGGTTAAAGGAGGAAAACTGAATTTATCTTCCTTTAACGTTTTATTGGAGATCGGTTAGAGATGTTGCAAGGCCCCCAATCATTCCGGAGGCGGTCAGTTTTTGTACTACAATTGATTATAATTTTTCAGCATTGTGATTATCATGACCCCCTTTTCCAGTAGTTCCATATATACTTCCATATTCTCGGAGAGCTGGCATACTGAATCAAGTACAACATGTGACCTTTGGCCAATAATGTGAGTGTTTTTCTGTCCAAGGGTGGTGAAAGAGTTGGTAGCTATAGATGCGGAAGCAAGAGCAAGACACTGGTCTTTGTCCTGATGCACTATGAAAGTGAAACCAAGCCGAAAGTCCATGAAAATAGAAAATAATACGATCAGCACATAGATATGTCTGATGGGTCCGTAGCTAAATATTACCAAGTTAACCATTCCTTGAACACACAGAGTGCATCCCAGGAGGTGGGAGAAAGTTGCATGGTGTTAATCTCTCTGTGTTAAGACGGTGGCGCCTAATCTGGAGGAACTGGTGTCGGTGTCAAAACCGGCGGATCTCGGGTAGGGGGTCTCGAGATGTGAGTCTAGGATCGATGGTAACAGGGAACGAAAGAGACGATGTTTACCCAGGTTCGGGTCCTCCTATGGAGGTAAAACCCTACGTCCTGCTTGATTATATTGCTGTGTATGAAGGTTACAGAGTTGATCTACCTCGAAATCGAATAGCTAAAACCCTAGATGAGTTTCTCTGCCTCACAATCTAAAACCCTCCCGGTTTATATAGACACCAGGGGGTATCTAGGGTTTACACATGATAGGTCTCCTGCCGGGGATGGAGATGTTGATTTCCTCATCTTGACTTGGAGTGCACGACGCGCCTTCGAGACTTCCTTCTAGAACACGGGGTCGTGGCGTATCCGGCCCTTCCTTCGATCGTCAGAGAGCGGCCCACCTAGCCGGCCTATTAAGAGATAGGCCAGCGGCCCGAGGAGCCCTTAGTCCAGAACTCCCTCAGTAGCCCCCGAACTAGCCCCCAACGCCAAGGGTCGCAGTACTAGCAGCTTCACGTGATCAAAGTCTTCGGCTTGCGGGGTGAGTTCCTCTTCCCATCAATGATCGGCAGAGATAAGTCCGGCTTCCGGTGACACGTAGTTTTACAGTTCATACGATCGTCCGGACACCATGAGTCGCTTAGCCCTGAAGGCCAAATGTCAAAGTGCAAACAGTGTTTTCTGACAGTCCTTCTGATGAAGGGTCGTGGCCTAGCACAACTGCTGAACCAGTTATGGAAACTTGATTCGTGGTTCAAGGCCGTCTTTACATTGGCACGACTCATCAATGTGTAGATCGTGCTCCGTTTCACACGGGATACGATTAACGCCCTAGGTTACTTCACGCGTGCATAACGGCACGCACGTCTTGAGAAGCGGAGAGGTTTGCGGCACAGTAAAAGGAGGCTAATCGGCGTCACGCCTCATAAAAGGGAAAAAAACCCGAGGCCTATTCACGCTTCCCCTTCGCATCCCTCGCTTGCTCAATCTCCCCAAGCTCCAAGAGCCCAGATCCAGTTCTTCCTCCTCCGAGCTTAGCCATGGCGGGTTCTATAGGAGATATGCCCTAGAGGCAGTAATAACAGTTACTTTTGTATCTCCGAGTTTGTAATGAATGTTTATGATCCATGCTATAACTGCAATGATTCTCGAGTCTGCAATATCCACGAGGCCCGGAGGGAAACTCATTTGCACGTGTGGTATAATAAACGGTGAAATGTATTCCTAGTCTTGCCTCTAAGACTGGCTCAAGTATTGCATGATGATCCTGTTTTCCTGATCATGGGCATGGCTTTGCCGGCAATTTTGAGGGCACCATGAGAGTATCGAGTTCCTTCGTGCTTTCTTCGTGAACTTTGGGGTTTGTTAAACGTCATCCGTTACTGGGTGGCTATTACGGCGGCTTACGGGTTCATGGAAAAGTATGGCAAGTAACATGATAGCTCAAGATTGGGATTTGCTCCTCCGACGATGGAGAGCTATTCTCGGGCCCTCTCGGTGTTACGGTATCCATCATCGTCTGGCCAGACACAGTGTGATTTGATCACAGGGATGCCGGAACACGAAAACGAGAAAAGAGAACAAAACCGGTAACGAGGTAACTTGCATAGTGGACAAGTTGTTGATCCACGGGGATGCAGAAAATCTCACCTCGGGTGTTTGTGACATATCGCGAAGCAGCAGGAATAGCTCACGGCAACTGGAGGTTCACTCGAATATTCATTCGTGTGGGTATAGGGGTCAATATGGGTGTCCACGGCTCCGATGTTGATCATTGATCGGAAGGGGTTCCGGGTCATGTCTATGCTTCACCGAACCTATAGGGTCACACGCTTAAGGGTCATCTATCTGCTGAATACTAGACAGGGAGTCTGAGAGAAAATCACCGAAAAAGTTTCGGACACCGGAAAAGTTTCGGACAGCGGAAAAGTTCCGCAGAGAGAACACCGGAACAGTTTCGGTAAAACTGAAAAGTTGTTTCAGGGGATACCATTAAGTCAAATTGGTTTCGGCACATGCCTGATAATTCTTGGAGGGTGCCAGAATCATTCTGGAAACTTCTGGGAATTTTCCGGAAGAAAAACCGGAAATGTTCCGGAGCTGCCGGAACCGCTTCGGATGCTTTTCGCAAATGAAAATCACTAATTCGGAATTGTTCCGGATCGCATTGAAAATTATTTTAGTGGGTACTCGAAATGTTCTAAGCCCACATAAATATTTCAGTTCGACCGGATGCTGAAAAATGTCGTCGTGAATAGTGAAAGTGCTTTTTGGGATATTTTTGGAAAGTCACCTTTTGGGATATTTCCAAAAGGCTTCTAGAAGGGCTTGGGGGCCAAGGAAGCCTCTCATGGGGGGGGGGGGCCCAAGGGGTGGCCAGCCAAGGGTGGAGCCCCTCCATGGAGCTCCACATGGCACCCCTTTTCCTTCTTATGGTTTTTTATGTGTGACATAAAGTGGGGGTAGTTTGGTACTTTGTGTGGCCATCCTACCCCTTGGCTTTCCTATAAATAGAGGGGGTGAGGGCTGCCATATCTTCATCCCTTGCTCTCATACACATGCTATGCTTTGCTAGCTCTCTCTCTCTCTCTCCCTCCCACGAAAAGAGTTTTTCGTAGAGCCGAAAGGTTGTCTGGGTTCCGGCAGGAACTAGTTCTGGACGGCGAAGCCCTGCCGGATAGATGACACCGTATGTGTGCAACTCTGTAGAGAGATCATAGTTTCGGTCTTAGTTCGAGAGTGCCTCCCGAAGGGCTGTCCTAGTGACCGTCCAAGTTTCGAAGGTCCTCCCGAAGGGCTGTCCGAGTGACCGTCCAAGTTTCGAAGGTCCTCCCGAAGGGCTGTCCGTGACATCGTCCGAGGGACTGTCCAACCGCCTCCCGAAGGGCTGTCCGACAAGGGAGTACATCCTCGCGGTTGGGAGGTTGTAAATCCTAGCTGCGGGCATCTGCACCAACGATCTCCACCGACTCTTCTTCCGCTGCGCTTCGAGTCGGTATGGATCAGATCAAACCTTGTATGCAGTCTCCATAGTGGTCCTGGGCGTGCTCGCTGTACCGAAATTTTTGTTTTCTGTCGCGTTCCCCAACAGTGGCATCAAGAGCCAGGCTATGCGTAGATACATGTTATGATCTAGAATACATGAGATGTATGGGTATTGCATAGTATAATTTTGTAGTAGATAAGATCTATTACTGAAAATTATTTGTGCGGGTAGCAGATGAAATCTGTTACCCGATGTTCCTGTTGCTTCCCTTGAATTTGCGTAGTCCTAATCTTGACGGCATGGTGGAATCTCACAAAGTTCTGGCAATCCGCGATCCTTTCATGCTGCTCCTGAGTATGCTGATTGACAGATCAACGAAGTGCTAACAGTTCTTTGGGTTCCACCATAGTTAAAGAAAGATGGATGTTTCGCAGACGAAAGGGCAATGCAGATATGATCTGCACGGGGGTCACACGTATGACGAAGTTTAGTATGGGGCTCGAGATTTTATTATCTCGTGTTTCATACACCCTGGAAAGTTAATCTAGCAACTTGAATTATCATACTTGATGATGAGCGTTGGTAGCTGCGGTTTGAGTCAAAACCTTAGAAGCCACGTAAAATAAAATTTTGTATAAACCGATTAGAGGCGTCTAACTTGGTTTTGCAGGATGGTTTGCATGTGATGTGGTATAGCAAGTCTCATATTAATTTGATTATGTATGAGATGACTATATGATGTAATTAACATGACCTGCGTGTCATGATTCGGCATGATGGCTGGAGCCATATGATTGCACTTTAATGACCTGCGTGTCAACCTTATGTAATGCACTTATTTTATTAGCTATAGAGATAGCAATATTATCTGGTGCATCGACAAGGTGGTGGCAATCTTCGCGAAGGTGAACACCGACGCGAATGCCGAAGACGAAGAAATACTTGGCTTCTCCGTCAGAAGGGGCTATACCATATCATGCTATTATGAATTGCCTGAGATGTTTATCCCTTATGTTGCACCCTTCTTGATTGCTCCGTAGTCGCTTTTATTAGGGTGATCTCTCACTTTAAAAATATCAAAGTAGTTAGTGTTCACCCAAGTGTAGCACCGTCTAAAATTCGTATCTTTTCAGGGTGCGCCATGTCCACATGGGTACGAACGAATCGAGAGGAATGAGGCGGGTGAGGTCAGACCTCGCAGCAAGATCACTTGGTTGTCTTTGACGTTCAGGCAGGATCGTCCTGAGCTCGGAACACACCCATCGAAAGATGAACAAGAGTCACATGGAGATGTGATCGGCAAGTTTGCCTACCGATTGAAATTCTCGTCATCAGTGATGTCCACATCAATGGCGTTGAATTGAAATGTGGGTCTTGTATCACTCATAATCAATTTTGAGAGATATTTTTCTGAGTGCGAGTGCACTTTAGAATAAAATTGTTTATTCACTAGTGCAAAAATCATTATGAACAAAGTCTAAAGTGGATTTTTGTGTTTACCGTTGTAGATCAAATGGCTCGCAACAGCGCGTTCAACTTAGGCCCGATGTTAGAGAAAGAGAAGTTAGCTGCGAATGGAAACAACTATGCGGACTGGGTCCATACCCTGAGGATTGTCCTCAGGAGTGCTAAGAAAGTGTACGTGCTTGACGGACCTCTTCCACCTAAGCCGGCGGCAACAGCCGCGGCAGATATACAAAATGTCTGGGCCACTAAGGATGATGACTTCAACTTAGTGCAGTGCCTTATGCTGTCTTGCATGAGTTCAGAGCTTCAAAAACGTTTTGAATTCCATGACTCCTTTGATATGATCAAGGAACTGGATGCTCTGTACAAGTTTAATGCACGGTCTGAACGTTTTGATATCATCAAAATCATGTCGGAGACCAAGATGGCTGAGGGCAGTTCAGTTGGTGAGCACGTAGTCAATATGATTGGCTACGCTGAAAGGCTTAAAACCCTGGAATTTCCACTTCCGCCAGAGCATGTTATGGACATGTTGCTAGGTTCACTCCCCCCGTCTTACGACGGTTTCATCATGAACTACAACATGAATGGGATGGACAAAACAGCTAATGAGGTGCTTGCCATGCTGAAAACTGCTGAAGGAGGACTGCGGAAAAATCGCAAGAAAGTGTTGCTTGTGAATAAAACTGCCAGTTTCAATAAGAAAGGCAAGCCAAAGAAGGGCAAGGGCGCCGGTAAGACCGGCTTCCAACGCAAATCTAAGGGCGGAGCCAAGAATGAAACTGAGTGCTTCTACTGCAAGGGCACAGGACACTGGAAGAGAAACTGCAAGAAGTATCTGGAAGATAGGAAGTCCGGGAAAACCGGAAAAGGTATAATTGTTATACAAGTTAATGTCATTGACGTTTTGCTTGCTAGTGAAAATTCTAAGTCTTGGGTATTTGACACCGGATCGGTTGCTCACATTTGCAACTCGATACAGGGGCTTCAGAAGGTGCGCAAGCTGGCAAAGAATGAAGTCGTGATGCGTGTCGGGAACGGCGCTGGGATCGCCGCTCAAGCCGTCGGCATTATGCCTCTACGTCTCCCTTCAGGATTTATTTTGGAACTAAGTAACTGTTATTTTGTTCCATTGTTGTGTAGAAACATTATCTCTGGATCATGTTTAGTGCACGATGGGTACTCCTACAAGTCTGAGAACAATGGTTGTTCACTTTATTGTAAGGATATGTTTTATGGATTTGCACCCATTGTTGGGGGCCTTTTCATACTAAATCTTGAATGTGAAAATGATGTCTTTAACGTGAATGCTAAACGCCTTAAGAAGGCTGATACCACCACCACTTTCATGTGGCACTGTCGGCTTGGCCACATCGGAAAGAAACGCATGCAAAGACTCCATAAAGATGGAGTTTTACCGTCTTTTGATTTTGAATCATTTGACACATGTGAAGCTTGCTTGATGGGAAAAATGACCAAGACGCCGTTCACGGGTCATCCTGAACGGGCGAGTGAATTATTGGAAATAATACATAGTGATGTATGTGGTCCAATGAGCACAATCGCACGGGGTGGGTATTTCTACTTCGTGACTTTTACTGATGATTTGAGTAGGTATGGTTATATCTACTTGATGAAGCATAAGTCGGAAACCTTTGAAAAGTTCAAAGATTTTCAGAATGAGGTAGAAAATCATCGTAACAAAAAGATTAAGTTTCTGCGGTCTGATCGCGGATGCGAATATCTTAGTCACGAGTTTGGCCAACATCTGAGTGACCGTGGAATCGTTTCACAGCTTACGCCTCCCGGAACTCCACAGCGAAACGGAGTGTCGGAACGACGTAACTGAACCCTGTTAGACATGGTAAGGTCGATGATGTCTCTTACAGATCTACCGATATCTTTTTGGGGTCACGCACTAGAAACTGCCGCTCACACATTAAACAGAGAACCGTCTAAGTCTGTTGAGACGACACCATACGAGTTATGGCATGGGAAGAAACCCAATTTGTCGCATCTCAAAGTTTGGGGTTGTGAAGCTTATGTAAAACGTTTATAACCGAGCAAACTCGATCCCAGATCAGACAAATGTAACTTTGTAGGTTATCCCAAGGAAACAGTTGGGTATTTCTTCTACCAACCCTCCGAGTGCAAAGTGTTTGTCGCTAAAAATGGAGTCTTTCTTGAGAAAGAGTTTCTCGCTAAAGAATTGAGTGGGAGGACAGTACAACTTGATGAGATTAGTGAATCTTCGGCAACCGTTGATATGGCTAAGGAACCGGAAGAAATTCCGCAAATTATCCCTACAACCGAGCCGGAAGTTGTCGCATGTGATGCGGAAACTTTAAACAATGTTGTAACTGAACCGCGCAGATCAGGTAGGGCTATCCAGCCACCTGAGTGGTTTCATAACGAAATCTTCATTCTTGAAGACGATGAACCTGCGCACTACAAGGAAGCGATGGCGGGGCCTAGCTCAAGGGAATGGCACAAGGCCATGAAATCCGAAATGGAATCCATGTACGAAAACCAAGTTTGGAACTTGGAAGAACTTCCAGATGGCGTAAAACCCATTGGTTGTAAATGGATTTTCAAAAGAAAGACGGACGCGGATGGTGTAACAGCCCGAGACCGACGCTCCAGAAGATTCCCCTTTTATGCCATCGTCGCCGTGCGATTCCTTTGTTTGTCGCATTCATCATCGCATCATTCGCATCATCTGCATAGCATCGTCACTCGTTTTAGAAAGCTTGCATCCGTTCGTAGCTGCCGGTTCTCTCCGTTCGTGTCGTCATCCGTTTCGATCCCAACCACACACGCACGCGCCCGCGGCATCGGTAAAATATTGTTTCTAAAAGCGTGTATTAAGCTTTCTCGGATTGGGTCGAAACTGGGCGTGCGGTCTTTATTTATTGTTGGTAGACCGCCTGCCAAATTTCGTCGCGATCAGAGCTCGTTTGATACCCGAACCGTTAGACCTAGTGCGGCTCCATCGCCGGTTTAATCGTCGGACGTTTTGTTTTAAAAAAAAATATGTCGCCGGGCCACATTCTCTCTCTCATCTCAGCCCAACACACCTCTACACAGCCCACTAGCCCAACTTAGCCCCCCCTCCGTTCGTGGTCATCGGATCGCGATCGGACGGACGAGATCCAACCCCCCTAGACCATTCCCTATATAAAAACCACCCCACGGAGAGACCCCTCTCACTCACTAGGGTTTCCCCCTTGCCAAATTGCAGCCACACCCCTAAGAAAACCCCACCTACTAGCTCCACCTCCCTCCAATCCCGCAGCCCTAGCCACCCAGCCACATCTGGCCCTTAGATCTGAAATCTGGGGCTCAGATTCACCCAAATCCCACCTACCGGACATTGTCCACCGCCACCCGGACAATGTCCACTCGACCAGAGCCGCAGCGCGCCCGCCACCGCGCCCGAGCTCGTGCTCGCCTCCCGTAGCCAGAGGAGCCCGAGCTCCTTCCCCGTGCGTCGCCGGCCACCGGAGCGCCGGACGTCGCCGGCGACCACCAGGCGAGCCCCGCCGTCGCGTCCTTCTCCTCCCTCCCTCTCTCATCTCTCCCTCTCCCTTCTCTTGCAGGAACCCGAGCCCTCCATGGATCCCGCCTCCCAGCTCGCAGAGTCCGCCGCCGGCCAGATCCCGCAGCCCCCTCGCCGGATCCGCCTCCCCGCGGTCCATTTCCGCCGCCGCCTTGCGTCCTCGCCTCCTCGTGGCGCCACCCAGGCCGGCAACCGCCGTCGCGCCATGGCCCTGCTCGGGTCAAGCAGGGAGCACGACGCCCCGCCTCGCCCGCCAGCGCCCTCGTGGGACCCGCGCGCCCAAGGCCCAGCAGCGGCGCCCCTCCAGCCCAGCCTGCCACGCCGGCCTGCCTCGCCTCCACCGACTGGGCTTGGCCCACTCCGGTGAGCCTCTGGCCCAGTTCGCCCGTGCATTTTTTAGCTATCCGACGCTTTGTACTACCTCCGTCCCAAAATTCTTGTCTAAGATTTATCTAGAAACGGATGTATCTAACACTTAAACATGACTAGATACATCCATATTTAGACAAATTTAAGACAAGAATTTTAGGACGGAGGGAGTATAAAGGAAACATATATATATAATCTGGCATAATTAGTTGTGGCTCATTTTTGTACAGCAACATATACATATTATATATGATTTCGGGGTAGAAAAATCTATGGCATTTATCTGTGCACTTTGTTTTATCATTTGAGCAAGTTGTGTGCATGTCATTTTTGCTATGATGCTCTTTTGGTATTTTCGTGTGATTTAATCCATGCACATTTTGGAATAGTTGCAAACATGAGATATGCCCTTGGATATGTGTGCTAGGCCCTGGTCATTTTGGTTGCTATAGAAATCCATGTTTAGGTGTTATTTCCTTGTTGCCAACATGCCATAAAATATTGCTGTTTTGAGATGCTAAAATATTTCTAAGTCTGAAATCTGTGTTATTTTGTTGTTGTCTTGCCATGTGGTTTGCTATTGATCTATAGCTCATTGGATGTTGTCACAATGGAATGCTTTGTTAACCATGTTATGCTCTTTGAGGTTATGCCATTTGTTGCCATGTATAGGAGTTGCATCATAATTAATTTTGTTGTCCAATATGTCAATCTGTTAAAAACTACTGCACATGTCTACTCTAATTTCCACTAAGTCTGAGAATCTGTTTTCTTCAATATGCCATGTTGTGTTGGTGGTTGCCATGAATCTGAGCATAATTTGATGTTGCCATAATGGAATGATTTGTAATGCATCATGCCTACTACCATGCTGTAGATTTTCATGCCATAATATGCCCTGTAGGTTGTTGCTGTTTTGGACAGATTTGCACAAAAACTTGTGTTGCTTGTTATTGTTGAACCGTAGCTCCGTTTTGGACATGTTGCATATGTAACTTGACTAGAATTTCATGTAGTTTCATAATAACTTGCTGCATTCTTGATTTGAAGTGTTTGTGGTTGTCATTTTCATGCGTTTTTCATTCATGGCATATTACCTTGTGATGGTCATATCTTTTAGACCGTAGCTCCGTTTGAGATGTTCCATATATGTAAATCGACTAGAATGATGTGTAGAATTGCATGGTATACTTTATTTTCCTGTTTAATAAATATAAAACATGATTAGTTCAGATCTGGACCAATTTCGAAATTAACATATGGGGTCGTTTCGGAAATGCTATATGTTGTTTCCGGCCTCATTTAAACTTGCCTAGATGTGTAGTTTACTTATGCTTCACCTCTTGCCATGTTTAACAACAGTTAATATTGTCGTGTACCTAAACGAGAGTGAACTAAATATTCGAATGTGGAGTTTCGTCAATATGCAACTCGTTGCATATTGAGCTTCACTTAATGTGTAGTATTTGTTTGTTGTGATTGCCATGCCTTGCATAATTAAACCGGACATGCATCATGTTTGTTTGCGCATCATGTCTTGCATATGTTGTGGTGTATCGTGTGTTGATTGTTGTTTTCGGATTGCTTCTTCTCGATAGAGTTCCGAAAGCGTTCGGAGTGTGAGGATTCGTTCGACTACGTCCCGTTCGTCTACTTCACGGATCGCCTGCTTCATGGATTCGTTCTTCTTCCAAGCGGGATCTCAGGCAAGATGAACATTTCCCTGGATACCATTACTATCATTGCCATGCTAGATGTCTCGTTTCTATCGTTGTCTTGCTACCTACCACTTGTTTGTCAAGCCTCCCAAATTGCCATGAAAAGCCTCTAACCTCTCCACATCCCAACAAAACATTGTTTGGCTATGTGACCGCTTGCTCAGCCCTTCTTATAGCATTGCTAGTTGCAGGTGCAATTGTTTCCAGCTATCACAATATTATTGCTGTTTAATTTAATGCACATATATACTTGGTAAAGGGTGGAAGGCTTGGCCTTTTGCTCGGTGTTTTGTTCCACTCTTGCCGCCCTAGTTACTTGTGTACCGGTGTTATGTTCCATAATTGAGCGCTCCTAACATGCTCGGGGTTGTTATGGGGACCCCCTTGATTTTTGTTTTAGGATAAAACTTGTCTGGCAAGGCCCAACATTGGTACTATATCTGCCCAACTTAATAATACTGAACACCGTTACTAAAGCATAGGGCGTCATGAACCCGAGGAGTTAATTCAACATAATACAGGGGGGCAGTGTTGCTGGTGCTGGTCCAAAACAGAGCCACTTGCGGGGCCACCTCGGGGCAACTCGAGGGATTTCTATCAGGTCGCCGTACGTAGTGTTCATCCGGTTGTGCCCTGAGAACGAGATACGCGGCTCCTATCGGGATTGTCGGCACGTCGGGCGGCCTTGCTGGACTTGTTTTACCTTTCTCGAACGTCTTGTGCGAGGAATTCCGAGAATACTTCAGGCTATCTCGAGGTTGCGGTTTTCCAGTGGAATTGCCTAGGAAGATCACGAGATTCGTGGTCGAGGTTATTCCCGCTGTGTGTGGTTAGTTTGTGATGGATGAGTTGGAGCACCCCTGCAGGGTTAAATCTTTCGGAAAGCCGTGCCCGTGGTTACGTGGCAAGTTGGAAACTTTGTTTAACACCCGGTCATAGCAAACTTGAAGTAAACTCAAATAAAATACACCAACTGTGTGCGTAATCGTGACTGTCTCTTCTCGTGAGTCCTTATCCGAGAGAGAACACGGTGGGGTTATGTTTGACGTATGTAGGTGTTCAAGATCTCTTAGAGATCATTACTAGTTCACGACCGTTTATGCGACAATCATCCCCCTTTATTCTTGTACTCGTAAGTTAGCCACTCTAATAAATGCTTAGTGCTTGCTGCAGCCTCACCACTTAACCATACCTCACCCATTAAGCTTTAATAGTCTTGATACCCTTGGAAATGAGATTGCTGAGTCCCTGTGGCTCACAGATTACTACAACAACAGTTGCAGGTACAGGTAATGCGATGATATGGCGTGAGCGCGATGCTTTGTTTGATTTGGAGTTCTTCTTCTTCTTCATCGATCATAGGATGGGTTCCAGGCGGCAGCCTGGGATAGCAAGGATGGATGTCATTTTATCGTTTGTTTTCGTCCGTAGTCGGACCCTGCTCTTCTGTATGATGACTGTATATGTTGCTGTATTGATGTGATTTGATTTAGCTTGTGGCGAGTGTAAGCCAATTCCATATACTCATCTCTTCTTTACATGTACTTGTAATGACATCCATTCTTGCGAAACGACGAGATGCGCTTCTATTCCCGTCGAGGCCCTCGTGCCAAAATAAGGATAGGATCGCATCTTGGGCGTGACAAGTTGGTATCAGAGCCCGTACCGACCTAGGAGCCCCCTTGATTGATCGAACTTGGCCGAGTCAAGTCTAGTGAAAAACTATTTTGAGTCGAGTTATATCGGAGAGTAGGATGCTTTTTACTCCTCTTCTATGCTCTGGTGAGGTATTCGACTTAGGAATTTTGATTCTACTCCTCGTCTCACTCAATTTTTTTTTAGGATCACGCGGATATTTTGGAATCTATATGATACCGATGTGACGGAGTTCTGTCTTGGTGCCTCCTGTCTGACTTGATTTCTTCCGGGGAGTTGAGCTCCAGGGGATTCTTGACACGTCGTTATCATTCAGTTTCCTTAGTATCTCAGGACGGAGGATGTTCGGAATTGCTTCAATACTTTTCGTGGCGAGATAAGGCTGGAGTCACCCAGTACTGGGGAGGCGTCCGGGGTACTGCCATGTTTAGTATCGTTGTGATTACGAGTGTCTGAGGTAGATGAGTTTCTGAGACCTTTGGTTGTGTGTTGAGGGATGTGATACACTGGAGAGTAGTATTACTGCTAGGAGTTGAGTGATCATGTAAAAACTCCGTGTATCCGTGTACCCGATTGCATAATTGAGATTTCGGGAGTTTTTAGGTGGGAATTCAAGTTGTTATCTAGGATTATCTTCCACAGATGATGATGTGAGGTTGGGGTTCGACATCGAGTGGTTCACTTGTTGACGGTCTTTCTTACAGCGGTTCTCGTTGTGTCTTAAAGAGTCCTTGTAGCTTGCTACGACTCGGGGATGCTTCGTATGTCGTGTGCACTGCCTTGTACATGATGGCTACTGTAAGATCGAGCCCGTGTGAGCCTTACCACGAAAATATCGAGCGAAATCTCTATCATATATTTGTTTCCGGCTTAATTCTCAAGCCCCATCCTTTGTTTTGTTGGAATATGGTAATTCGAGTTGCTTCGATGTCAAGTGGTGAATTCATATCTTTTCTAAATGGTATTCTCATATTTTTATGGGAATGCTAATCCTTTGTTCAACCGAAGTTGTCATGTCAATTTCTTTCCAACCGGTGTGCTTCTCTTCAAGATGATTCAATCCCTTCCAATTTTTGCAAGATCTATCCTCTTATTCTTCCGGAGTTCGTTTCATCCGTTCCAAGTTGTCTTTGTTTTTTTCCCGCCCTCCCGCCCTTTTCTTCAATGATTAAATTCTCATCCAAATGCCTTTTCTATTCATGTGATGCTTCCGCTATCTTCTCTTCCGTGATGTATCCGGTGATTCTTTGTGATGATGCTCAGGAGTTTCAATGTCATTATTCTTTTTTTTTGTGTTTCTTCTCCGGTGGATTCAATTCAATTCTCGGTGTTGTTCATATCATTTTCATTCGTCCAAGGCTTCCCATGTTGGAAATTCTATCCAAGCCTCCCTTGCTTATTCATCTCTCTCTATTCTATCCGGAGTGCTGAAGATATCTCAGAAGTCTTGTGTTTTCATTCAAGTCTTTTCAAAAAAAAATCGAGGTTCTCACCTCAACAAGTTTTCATTTGTACCGGTGCAATATCTTTCTAATCTTTCAGTTCAACGGTGATATCTTTGAGTGGGCTCATAACCCACAGGTTTTTCCCCAGGATCTTACCTGGCTCTTCTAATCTTTTCCGGAGATGTCCTCAAGTTCTTTCCAATATGACGTAAGAATGATTTCATCAGTCATATTCCTTCTCGAAGATCGCTTCTAAATCATTTTCATCGTAGCCTCAACCTTTCCTTATTCATTGTCCGGAGTGTCTCAGAAATTCTTGGTGGTGTTTCTCGTCATCATTCTCTTCATTGAAGACCGAAGGAGAGTTTCTCTTAAATCTTGTCCGTTCTTCCGAAGATTCATGGTTTCAGCTTGTTGCTATCCTCTCTAATTCTTTTCGATCATGAGTAATTCTTTCCATATCTATCCGGTGCATTTCAGAGTTATTGTCATTTCTCGATCCTCCGAAGGTCATCATTTCAGAAGATTTCTTCGTTCTCAGCTTTCAGCTTTCGTTCTCAAATTCTTCTCAATTGTTGTCCCTTCGGTCGTATCTCAATTATTATGGTACTTCGTTCAAGTTTTCTATTAGGCGGATCATGATCTCTTCGTTCTCATGTATCTCCATTCATTCATGGTATCCTCATTCGTTCAAATTTTTTACCGGTGTTTCGTTGATGACTTCTTCAAGTGTGCAATATCTCTCTTCAATCCTTTTCAAGAACAATAAGTCATATGCAAATCCATTGCTTGTTATCAATTTAACTTGGTGAAGGATAAGCATAACATAATCCTTATTCTTGTTGGCCAAGGTGATTTCAATCCTTCTTCCGGAGTTGTTCATGATATCAAATTCTTGGTTCTAAGTGCTTCATCTTTTCTTTTCGGAGTTCCAAGTTTTCTCAAGTATCTCATCGCGAAGCTTCATCTAAATCTTTGCAAGGCTTCTATCTTGTTCTTGTGCAACCTTCATTCCTTTTTGATCAGTCTTTTGTATACGGAGGCTCCGCATGGTGGTTCGTCAAGGATTCTTTCATTTCTCGAAGTGTTCTTCAAGATTCTCGTGGTAGTACCTCAAGTTTTCCTTCTCTTGCATTTCAAAGTGCAATTCATTCTCTCTTATCTTTTGAGATGGTACTATAGCATTCTTGATTCATGAGGAGCCTCGAAGAGAATTTGTCAAGAATGAGATATGTAAACCCATCTTTTCTTTGTTGGAGTTATCTTGGCATGGATTTCACCTAAAGCATTTCCTTAGGATTGTTGCCATCTTGGTGCTCGTCAATGATCCAAGTTTTCTATGTATCCTCTCTTGGTGTCGGAAGTTTGCATATCTTGTTGCTCCCAAGCAATCATTGTTTCCATTAGTGGTAGGTTGTCACCTCATAATTTTGAGATGTTTTCCATAAGCCCACAACAAGCTTCTTCCTTCCGTTGTTGAATTTCCAACAACTCTGTTATATCTTTCTTTGTTAGGATGCTTGTAAATTCAATTGTGGCATGAATTGTCATTTTCTTCCCCGTTCTTTCGTTCCATCGATCTAGCTTCTATTCTTTTGTTCCGGAGGTTTTGTGAGGTTGCTCTCTTCAATCTATCATCTCATTTTATCAAGATCATGTTCTTTCCTTGCTTATCCATTTAACCGGACTGTTGTTTTCTCTTTTCAAGTTCTCTCCATCTTATCAAGTTTTGTCTCTCTATCCTACCAAAGTGCTGCCGAAATTTCTTTTGAATATTTGCTTATTTCTCATGTCATTCTTCATCTCTTTGCAACCGTCAAGAATCGTTGGTTTCACTCGTTGTCAGAGAAGCAACTAAGCTTTACCTCTTCCTTTCGTCTTCCTCTTCCCCTTCTCATTCTAAGATCTCGGGTCGAGATCTCTTGTAAGTGGAGGAGAGTTGTAACAGCCCGAGACCGACGCTCCAGAAGATTCCCCTTTTATTCCATCGTCGCCGTGCGATTCCTTTGTTTGTCGCATTCATCATTGCATCATTCGCATCATCTGCATAGCATCGTCACTCGTTTTCGAAAACTTGCATCCGTTCGTAGCTGCCGGTTCTCTCCGTTCGTGTCGTCATCCATTTCGATCCCAACCACACACGCATGCGCCCGCGGCATCGGTAAAATATTGTTTCTAAAAGTGTGTATTAAGCTTTCTCGGATTGGGTCGAAACTGGGCGTGCGGTCTTTATTTATTGTTGGTAGACCGCCTGCCAAATTTCGTCGCGATCAAAGCTCGTTTGATACCCGAACCGTTAGACCTAGTGCGGCTCCATCGCCGGTTTAATCGTTGGACGTTTTGTTTTAAAAAAAATGTCGCCGGGCCACATTCTCTCTCTCATCTCAGCCCAACACACCTCTACACAACCCACTAGCCCAACTTAGCCCCCCCTCCGTTCGTGGTCATCGGATCGCGATCGGACGGACGAGATCCAACCCCCTAGACCATTCCCTATATAAAAACCACCCCATGGAGAGACCCCTCTCACTCACTAGGGTTTCCCCCTTGCCAAATTGCAGCCACACCCCTAAGAAACCCCACCTGCTAGCTCCACCTCCCTCCAATCCCGCAGCCCTAGCCACCCAGCCACATCTGGCCCTTAGATCTGAAATCTGGGGCTCAGATTCACCCAAATCCCACCTACCGGACATTGTCCGCCGCCACCCAGACAATGTCCGCTCGACCAGAGCCGCAGCCCGCCCGCCGCCGCGCCCGAGCTCGTGCTTGCCTCCCGTAGCTAGAGGAGCCCGAGCTCCTTCCCCGTGCGCCGCCGGCCACCGGAGCGCCGGACGTCGCCGGCGACCACCAGGCGAGCCCCGCCGTCGCGTCCTTGTCCTCCCTCCCTCTCTCATCTCTCCCTCTCCCTTCTCCTGCAGGAACCCGAGCCCTCCATGGATCCCGCCTCCCAGCTCGCAGAGTCCGCCGCCGGCCAGATCCTGCAGCCCCCTCGCCGGATCCGACTCCCCGCTGTCCATTTCTGCCGCCGCCTTGCGTCCTCGCCTCCTCGTGGCGCCACCCAGACCGGCAACCACCGTCGCGCCATGGCCCTGCTCGGGTCGAGCAGGGAGCACGACGCCCCGCCTCGCCCGCCAGCGCCCTCGTGGGACCCACGCGCCAAAGGCCCAGCAGCGGCGCCCCTCCAGCCCAGCCTGCCACGCCGGCCTGCCTCACCTCCACCGACTGGGCTCGGCCCACTCTGGTGAGCCTCTGGCCCAGTTCGCCCGTGCATTTTTTAGCTATCCGACGCTTTGTATAAAGGAAACATATATATAATCTTGCATAATTAGTTGTGGCTCATTTTTGTACAGCAACATATACATATTATATATGATTTCGGGGTAGAAAAATCTATGGAATTTATCTGTGCACTTTGTTTTATCATTTGAGGAAGTTGTGTGCATGTCATTTTTGTTATGATGCTCTTTTGGTATTTTCGTGTGATTTAATCCATGCACATTTTGGAATAGTTGCAAACATGAGATATGCCCTTGGATATGTGTGCTAGGCCCTGGTCATTTTGGTTGCTATAGAAATCCATGTTTAGGTGTTATTTCCTTGTTGCCAACATGCCATAAAATATTGCTGTTTTGAGATGCTAAAATATTTCTAAGTCTGAAATCTGTGTTATTTTTTTGCTGTCTTGCCCTGTGGTTTGCTATTGATCTATAGCTCATTGGATGTTGTCACAATGGAATGCTTTGTTAACCATGTTATGCTCTTTGAGGTTATGCCATTTGTTGCCATGTATAGGAGTTGCATCATAATTAATTATGTTGTCCAATATGTCAATTTGTTAAAAACTGCTGCACATGTCTACTCTAATTTCCACTAAGTCTGAGAATCTGTTTTCTTCAATATGCCATGTTGTGTTGGTGGTTGCCATGAATCTGAGCATAATTTGATGTTGCCATAATAGAATGATTTGTAATACATCATGCCTACTACCATGCTGTAGATTTTCATGCCATAATATGCCATGTAGCATATAGGTTTATTGCTGCCAATATGCCTTTGTGAAAATCTGCTATGCTAAAACTGCTATTTTCGCTAAGTCCTAATCTGCTATATTTTGTTGCCATGTTGTGAGCTTCCTACCATGTGATCCATGACTCTTTTGAGTATGATATGTTAAGATGAAATGAAGTGTGTGTTATATGCTACTGCCCCATGCTTAGTTTGTGCATGTTAGAATCATGTAGATTGTTGTTTTCATGTGTGCAATATGCTATGTTGCTGTTTTGGACAGATTTGCACAAAAACTTGTGTTGCTTGTTATTGTTGAACCGTAGCTCCGTTTTGGACATGTTGCATATGTAACTTGACTAGAATTTCATGTAGTTTCATAATAACTTGCTGCAGTCATGATTTGAAGTGTTTGTGGTTGTCATTTTCATGCGCTTTGCATTCATGGCATATTACCTTGTGATGGTCATATCTTTTAGACCGTAGCTCCGTTTGAGATGTTCCATATATGTAAATCGACTAGAATGACGTGTAGAATTGCATGGTATACTTTATTTTCCTGTTTAATAAATATAAAACATGATTAGTTCAGATCTGGACCAATTTCGAAATTAACATATGGGGTCGTTTCGAAAATGCTATATGTTGTTTCCGGCCTCATTTAAACTTGCCTAGATGTGTAGTTTACTTATGCTTCACCTCTTGCCATGTTTAACAACAGTTAATATTGTCGTATACCTAAACGAGAGTGAACTAAATATTTGAATGTGGAGTTTTGTCAATATGCAACTCGTTGCATATTGAGCTTCACTTAATGTGTAGTATTTGTTTGTTGTGATTGCCATGCCTTGCATAATTAAACTGGACATGCATCATGTTTGTTTGAGCATCATGTCTTGCATATGTTGTGGTGTATCGTGTGTTGATTGTTGTTTTCAGATTGCTTCTTCTCGATAGAGTTCCGAAAGCGTTCGGACTGTGAGGATTCGTTCGACTACGTCCCGTTCGTCTACTTCACGGATCGCCTGCTTCATGGATTCGTTCTCCTTCCAAGCGGGATCTCAGGCAAGATGAACATTTCCCTGGATACCATTACTATCATTGCCATGCTAGATGTCTCGTTTCTATCGTTGTCTCGCTACCTACCACTTGTTTGTCAAGCCTCCCAAATTGCCATGAAAAGCCTCTAACCTCTCCACATCCCAGCAAAACATTGTTTGGCTATGTTACCGCTTGCTCAGCCCTTCTTATAGCATTGCTAGTTGCAGGTGCAATTGTTTCCAGCTATCACAATATTATTGCTATTTAATTTAATGCACATATATACTTGGTAAAGGGTGGAAGGCTTGGCCTTTTGCTCGGTGTTTTGTTCCACTCTTGCCGCCCTAGTTACTTGTGTATCGGTGTTATGTTCCATAATTGAGCGCTCCTAACATGCTCGGGGTTGTTATGGGGACCCCCTTGATTTTTGATTTAGGATAAAACTTGCCTGGCAAGGCCCAACATTGGTACTATATCTGCCCAACATAATAATACTGAACAACGTTACTAAAGCATAGGGCGTCATGAATCCGAGGAGTTAATTCAACATAATACAGGGGGGCAGTGCTGCTGGTGCTGGTCCAAAACAGAGCCACTTGCGGGGCCACCTCGGGGCAACTCGAGGGATTTCTATCAGGTCGCCGTACGTAGTGTTCATCCGGTTGTGCCCTGAGAACGAGATACGCGGGTCCTATCGGGATTGTCGGCACGTCGGGCGGCCTTGCTGGACTTGTTTTACCTTTCTCGAACGTCTTGTGCGAGGAATTCCGAGAATACTTCGGGCTATCTCGAGGTTGCGGTTTTCCAGTGGAATTGCCTAGGAAGATCACGAGATTCGTGGTCGAGGTTATTCCCGCTGTGTGTGGTTAGTTTGTGATGGATGAGTTGGAGCACCCCTGCAGGGTTAAATCTTTCGGAAAGCCGTGCCCGCGGTTACGTGGCAACTTGGAAACTTTGTTTAACACCCGGTCATAGCAAACTTGAAGTAAACTCAAATAAAATACACCAACTGTGTGCGTAACCGTGACTGTCTCTTCTCGTGAGTCCTTATCCGAGAGAGAACACGGTGGGGTTATGTTTGACGTATGTAGGTGTTCAGGATCTCTTAGAGATCATTACTAGTTCACGACCATTTATGCGACAATCATCCCCCTTTATTCTTGTACTCGTAAGTTAGCCACTCTAATAAATGCTTAGTGCTTGCTGCAGCCTCACCACTTAACCATACCTCACCCATTAAGCTTTAATAGTCTTGATACCCTTGGAAATGAGATTGATGAGTCCCTGTGGCTCACAGATTACTACAACAACAGTTGCAGGTACAGGTAATGCGATGATATGGCGTGAGCGCGATGCTTTGTTTGATTTGGAGTTCTTCTTCTTCTTCTTCTTCATCGATCATAGGATGGGTTCCAGGCGGCAGCCTGGGATAGCAAGGATGGATGTCATTTTATCGTTTGTTTTCGTCCGTAGTCGGACCCTGCTCTTCTGTATGATGATTGTATATGTTGCTGTATTGATGTGATTTGATTTAGCTTGTGGCTAGTGTAAGCCAATTCCATATACTCATCTCTTCTTTACATGTACTTGTAATGATATCCATTCTTGCGAAACGACGAGATGCGCTTCTATCCCCGTCGAGGACCTCGTGCCAAAATAAGAATAGGATCGCATCTTGGGCGTGACAGATGGTAACATTACTATCCACAAAGCTAGACTTGTCGCAAAAGGGTTCACGCAAGTTCTAGGGGTAGACTACGACGAGACTTTCTCACCGGTAGCTATGCTTAGGTCTATTCGGATATTACTAGCAATTGCTGCTTATTTCGATTATGAAATATGGCAGATGGATGTCAAAACGGCTTTCCTAAATGGAAACCTCAAAGAGGATGTATACATGATACAGCCTGAAGGTTTTGTCATTCATAAGGATGCTGAAAAGGTATGCAAACTTCAGAAAGCCATTTATGGTCTGAAGCAAGCATCAAGGAGCTGGAACATTCGTTTTGATGAAGTGGTCAAAGAGTTTGGCTTCATCAGGAATGACGAAGAATCTTGTGTTTACAAGAAGTTTAGTGGGAGCGCAAAAGCATTTCTAATCCTATATGTGGATGACATATTGTTGATTGGAAATGACGTGAATTTTCTTAGCGAAATAAAAGACTCATTGAAGAAGAGTTTTTCAATGAAAGACTTAGGCGAAGCAGCATATGTATTGGGCATCAGAATCTATAGAGATAGATCAAGACGCCTGATAGCGCTTAGCCAAAGCACGTACATTGACAAGGTGTTGAAAAGGTTCAACATGGAGAACTCCAAGAAAGGCCTACTCCCCATGTCACCTGGCACAGTGCTTTGCAAGAATCAGTGTCCTCGGACCCTTGATGAGCAAGTACAAATGAATGATATTCCATATGCTTCGGCAGTTGGTTCTATTATGTATGCCATGCTATGTACAAGACCGGATGTTTCCTATGCGCTAAGTGTTAGCAGCCGGTACCAAGGTGATCCAGGATTGGAACACTGGGCCGCAGTCAAGGGTATTCTTAAGTACCTCAGAAGGACCAAGGATTTACTCCTTGTATACGGAGGTGATGAAGAGCTCATTGTAAGTTGTTACACTGATGAAGGCTTCATGACTGACCCAGATGACTTCAAATCTCAATCTGGCTATGTTTTCATATTGATCGGCGGTGCAGTTGATTGGAAAAGTTCCAAACAAAAGACTGTGGCGGATTCTACAACGGAGGCGGAATATGTTGCTGCTTCAGAAGCCTCCAAGCAGGCTGTCGGAATCAAGCAATTCCTTGAAGACCTTGGTGTGGTCCCAAGTGCGCTGGACCCGGTGGAGATCTATTATGATAATAGTGGCGCCGTGGCTCAGGCAAGGGAGCCAAGTTCGCACCATAAGATAATGCATATTCAACGCAAATTTAAACTCATTCGACATCATGTCGAAGAAGGTTTAGTGAAAGTACGCAAAGTTCACACGGATCTGAATGTGTCAGACCCGATGACAAAGCCTCTACCACGAGCAAAGCATGAGCAACACCGGATAGCCATTGGTGTTAGGGAAGCCATGTAACTGGATTATGACTCTAGTGCAAGTGGGAGTCTATAGGAGATATGCCCTAGAGGCAGTAATAACAGTTACTTTTGTATCTCCGAGTTTGTAATGAATGTTTATGATCCATGCTATAACTGCAATAATTCTCGAGTCTGCAATATCCACGAGGCCCGGAGGGAAACTCATTTGCACGTGTGGTATAATAAATGGTGAAATGTATTCCTAGTCTTGCCTCTAAGACTGGCTCAAGTATTGCATGATGATCCTGTTTTCCTGATCATGGGCATGGCTATGCCGGCAATTTTGAGGGCACGATGTTGGTAGAACACTTGTGTTGAATCGACCCAAAATTGATGTTATGCTATGAGATTCATTCGTCACAAGTTTATGGTTAATAACACAGAGATAGTTAATGTTTGCATAATTCCTTAGACCACGACAGTATCGAGTTCCTTCGTGCTTGCTTCGTGAACTTTGGGGTTTGTTAAACGTCATCCGTTACTGGGTGGCTATTACGGCGGCTTACGGGTTCACGGATAAGTATGGCAAGTAACATGATAGCTCAAGATTGGGATTTGCTCCTCCGACGATGGAGAGATATTCTCGGGCCCTCTCGGTGTTACGGTATCCATCATCGTCTGGCCAGACACAGTGTGATTTGATCACAGGGATGCCGGAACACAAAAACGAGAAAAGAGAACAAAACCGGTAACGAGGTAACTTGCATAGTGGACAAGTTGTTGATCCACGGGGATGCAGAAAATCTCACCTTGGGTGTTTGTGACATATCGCGAAGCAACAGGAATAGCTCACGGCAACTGGAGGTTCGCTCGAATATTCATTCGTGTGGGTATAGGGGTCAATATGGGTGTCCACGGCTCCGATGTTGATCATTGATCGGAAGGGGTTCCGGGTCATGTCTATGCTTCACCGAACCTATAGGGTCACACGCTTAAGGGTCATCTATCTGCTGAATACTAGACAGGGAGTCTAAGAGAAAATCACCGAAAAAGTTTCGGACACTGGAAAAGTTTCGGACAGCGGAAAAGTTCCGCAGAGAGAACACCAGAACAGTTTCGGTAAAACTGAAAAGTTGTTTCAGGGGATACCATTAAGTCAAATTGGTTTCGGCACATGCCTGATAATTCTTGGAGGGTGCCAGAATCATTCTGGAAACTTCTGGGAATTTTCCAGAAGAAAAACCGGAAATGTTCCGGAGCTGCCGGAACCGCTTCGGATGCTTTTCGCAGATGAAAATCACTAATCCGGAATTGTTCCGGATCGCATTGAAAATTATTTTAGTGGGTACTCGAAATGTTCTAAGCCCACATAAATATTTTCAGTTCGTTCGGACGCGGAAAAATGTTGTTGTGAATAGTGAAAGTGCTTTTTGGGATATTTTTGGAAAGTCACCTTTTGGGATATGTCCGAAAGGCTTCTAGAAGGGCTTGGGGGCCAAGGAAGCCCCTCATGGGGGGCCCCCAAGGGGTGGCCGGCCAAGGGTGGAGCTCCTCCATGGAGCTCCACATGGCACCCCTTTTCCTTCTTATGGTTTTTTATGTGTGACATAAAGTGGGGGTAGTTTGGTACTTTGTGTGACCATCCTACCCCTTGGCTTTCCTATAAATAGAGGGGGTGAGGGCTGCCATATCTTCATCCCTTGCTCTCATACACATGCTATGCTTTGCTAGCTCTCTCCCTCCCTCCCACGAAAAGAGTTTTTCGTAGAGCCGAAAGTCTGTCTGGGTTCCGGCAGGAACTAGTTCTGGACGGCGAAGCCCTGCCGGATAGATGACACCGTATGTGTGCTACTCTGTAGAGAGATTGTAGTTTCGGTCTTAGTTCGAGAGTGCCTCCC
Source organism: Elymus sibiricus (assembly GCA_039707655.1). Lineage (NCBI taxonomy): Eukaryota > Viridiplantae > Streptophyta > Magnoliopsida > Poales > Poaceae > Elymus > Elymus sibiricus. Next base: position 85,378,355 of record CM077665.1, read on the forward strand.
GAAGGGTTGTCCGAGTGACCGTCCAAGTTTCGAAGGTCCTCCCGAAGGGCTGTCCGAGTGACCGTCCAAATTTCGAAGGTCCTCCCGACGGGCTGTCCGTGACATCGTCCGAGGGACTGTCCGACCGCCTCCCGAAGGGCTGTCCGACGAGGGAGTACATCCTCGCGGTTGGGAGGTTGTAAATCCTAGCTGCGGGGATCTGCACCAACGATCTCCACCGACTCTTCTTCCGCTGCGCTTCGAGTCGGTACAGATCAGATCAAACCTTGTATGCAGTCTCCATAGTGGTCCTGGGCGTGCTCGCTGTACCGAAATTTTTATTTTCTGTCGCGTTCCCCAACAGGTTCATGTTCCATGGGCAAGTGGGAGGCCTCCACAGTCACCGACAAGGATATCCGGGAGTTAAAACTCGCCGGTTACCTCCCTGCCAACGTCTTCCACCGCGCTCCAGAGGCGAACCAGGTGGTCCCCACCCCCAAGCCAGGCGAGAGGGTGGTGTTCGTCCCCCATTTCATCCGGGGACTGGGCTTTCCGCTCCACCCCTTCGTCAGGGGCCTCATGTTCTTCTACGGGTTGGATTTCCACGATCTTCCCCGAACTCCTTCATGCATATTTCTGCCTTCATCCTTGTCTGCGAAGCCTTCCCGCGGGTTGAGCCACACTTCGGCCTGTGGCTCAAGGTATTCAACGTCAAGCCGAAGACAGTCGCGGGCGAGCACGCAGACTGTGGAGGGGCGGTAATTAGTAAACTTCCCCGCGTCGAGTGGCCGGCCGGTGCCTTCATCGACACAATCAAGATCTGGCAGAAGGAATGGTTTTATATCACCGAACCAAAGGACGAGGGCTGGGTGGCACCTGCCAACTTCAGATCTAGACCCCCTGCGAGACTAACCTCGTGGCTCGGGAAGGGCCTCGACTGGGGATCAGACGCAGAGGTGAAATTGCTGCAGAAGCGCATTTCCTCGATGGTCAAGGCCAAGATCGAGCTGGTGAATGTGGTACAGGTCATGCTCCACCGCCGACTTCTTCCCTGCCAGCGCCAGGCCTCCCCGATGTGGGCCTATAAGCCCGAGGACGAGCCCACGGTGCAAGGATTCTTCCGCACTACCCACCAAAAGTTGTGGAAGGCGTTATTCAAACCCCAAAAGAGCTGGCCAGCCGAGGAGGAGGACTCGGGCCTGAGCGCCGAGAACCCTCCTACCCAGGTACGATATTATTTTGATACTCAGGCTCCGTTTCTTGACAACAGGACCGAACACCTTACCCCTCATTTTTGCAGAAATGGTTGAGCAAGGCCGCGGAAATCAACTGCCCGGCCCCATAGCCCGAAGACCCCAGGTCGGAATTGTTGACGGTAATGCTCGTCGTGGCGCCGTACGCAGCGCCAGAGAAGAAAGAGAAGAAGAAGAAGACCAGAGAAGGTCTCCGCGTAAGGGGCCTGCCAGACACTATGTCCGAGGAAACCCATGCCTCCTCGACTCATGAGGAAGAGCATGAGGACGGGGGGGGGAAGGTGCTTCCCCCCTTGCCAGAAAGAGGGCGGCGTCGCCGGACGCCGCGGAGTATCTACCTCCTCCTGCCCCAAAAAGGGCGCGTCGGCCGAGGTTAATCCTGGCCGATGACAGCTCGGACTCTGACGCTGAGTCCGAGGACTTAGAGAGGGTTCCCCGAAGGAACCTAAGGGTCAAGCCCCCAGCTCGCAGGTAAGAATCCGAAGACCCCCTGAGTCATTTATGCGTGGGTTTTAATGTTTTAAATGGACAAATGCCTTTTAATCTACATCCCACCACATGTTCTCCCCATCGACCCAATATCGGATGGGGAGTCTCCACCCGCCGAGCTAGCGGAGAGCGGGACTGCGTCACACCCCACACCTCCAGGGGCTTCGAAAGAGGCCGCGGAGGTGTCATCGCGCCAGGCTCCTTTGGAGCCGAACACAGGCGGTGGGGGCGATGATGTCATGGCCGAGGTTAATGCCTCGACCACCGAAGACCAGGGGGAGGAACCCCACCCGGCCGCTGAGGAAGAAGGACAGAGGAATGTCCAGTCCCCTCCGAGGACATCTCCGGAGCGCACTGTGCCTCCGGAGCTACCGGCTCAATCCCCCGTCAGGGATCGGGCTGGCCGGTCACCACCGGTGCCGCCCATGACTGGGTGGCCGGTCACGATGGGGAGGCTCTATCAAGCGCCTCCATCTCCGAGGATCACCGCACTCTTATGGGTGCGGTTTTGCAAGGCATTCAGTTCGTTGATAGCGGACTGAAGGAGGCCTTCAACGGTCTCTTGACGGGCTTCAAGGTGAGCCATGTAATGCTCTTTTACCAAAAATTTAATTAAGTTTATGCTATCTTTATATATATAGCAGCCCCCGAGCCCTGGGTGAGTTTGGAAAAACTCACCCGGGGGTCAAATACTCAGGAGTGACCAACGATGCACAAAAACACTATTCGTCCCGTACTGTTCTAAAGGCCCTTTGAGAGGACCGAGCACAGGGTCAGATTCTTGACCGTTCGAGGGTTTGAACGCACATAACCTGACATATTTTTTTTTGGTGTAGGGTTCATCATCGGCGGCGGCCGTCAATGTTGCGGAGCTTGCCGAGCTAAATCGGAAGCTCAAGAGCTCCGAAGAGGAGCTTGATGCCCTGAACAAGAGGTTCGACGAGGCGCAAGGTGAGCCGAATTGTAATATCCGAGCGTTCTATCGTTAGTGATCCACACTGGTAACCCAGTGTAATTATTTATTTATTGCTTCCACAGCTTCGGCCAAGGAGGTCGAGAACCTCAAGGCCGAGCTAAAAAGGATGAAGCAGGAGGCCGCGAATGAGAAGGTGGCAGCCGAACAAGCGGCAGCCGCACTAACTGCATTAAAAACTGCAAGTGATAAACATGAGGCCCGGGTGGAGGAGGTGCAGCAGGAGCTCAAGGATGCCAGCACGAAGTGCGACGCCCTTGAGCAGAAAGGCAAAGAGCAGGCCGCTGAGCTGTCCACGCTAAAGACCGAGCTCCAAAAGGAGCTAGTGGACAGGCGGTTCTTCGAAGAAGAAGTCTGCCAAGTCAAGGCGGTCATGGATGGTAAGCCGTATTTACTACAGTGTGCCTTTGGTGATAGCAGGTTCACATTGCTCACCCGGGTGTGGCGTTCCTCAGGCTCCTCTTTGGACCTCCAAAACAGTGCGGCGGATGCGAACTAGTTTTATGCTTCGCGGGAGGAAGATGATGAGGCTCGGCTATTCTGGGCACAGTTTGAAGCCCCCAAGTGCTCTCCTCTTCTGATCGCGCAGATGAAGCAACTGATGGAGCTGCACAGGATGGCGGAGCCGGCCATGAAGGATCTCTGCATCCGGTTGTGGCCTGAAGAGCCGTTGCCGAGCAGCTATTTCGGCTTGGTGCGGAAACTGAGCGATGTTGCGCCTCGAATTGACGCGCTAAAGCGTTCAACGTGCATCGAGGGAGCTCGGATGGCCTTTGCAAGGACCATGGTGCACTGGCCGAAGCTCAAGCCGACCAAGATGGCCACCACACCTCCGCCCCCTGGAAAGGATTATAGGCACCCCGAGCGACACTTCCCCGCAGTTATGGAGGGTGCTCGGGCGATAGAGGCCCAATGCTCTAAGGATGTATTTTATGAATGAGCGCGCTGTAATATGTCCAAAGACTTTTGACGCTTTATAATGAGGCTGCCTGGTTTATCATGTCTTTTGAATTGTGTATTTATTGTGACTCCCATGTGGCCGTTTTATCTAAAAGTTGTGAGTCATCGGCTTCAGCCCCCACGTAGATACTACGCGAGGTGTTTCTGCCTCCACACTGTGACCCTTAGCCGAGGTATCGGTGCCCGAAGGCGATAGTGCGAGGGGAACAAGGCAATCGGACTATGATGCTTTATTGCTTTCACTTAGCCGTAGGAGCTTAAAAAGTGCGGGGGCTGATTACTAGCCCCCGGTGTTTTGTGCTGTTCGGGTGTACCGAGGATAAAGCCATCATCACATGGTTTGTACAAGTACGAAACCCATCGTATAACACGGAATAACCTCTATCGATTTTTTAGTATGACACTTATGCTCGGATTTGCAGACCGGTTCTCGCTTACTATGACGGTCAGTTTTCGGCTTTCTCCCCTGAGGTGCTTGACCAGGCGAGCTGGAAGCATAATCGCAGTGGTTCTCCCTTTGCCCTTTTAGCCGAACGAGCGGAACATAAGAGGGCAAGCACAGGAGCCGGGCAACCCAACTATTGACCCAAGACATAGTTCAGATCCGATGCATATAAAACAAAATCCAAGATGTCGAACACACGATCAATTGTGTCGGGGCGATGCTTAGGGCGATATTTTAAATTCAAGCCCCCGGTCTATTAGCCGGTTGCATCATAACGTATACCGAACAGTATCACGAGAAGCGTTGATGAGGGAAGAACAGAGTATGTAGCATAAAATACAATGAAGAAATCCATGTACAATGGTCTATTATTTGCTCATTAATTCTTATAACTCAAATTGCCGAAGCAACTGTTTACAGGTATTTGGAGATGAAATATAAAGCTTACAGGGGAGAGGCTGTACCAGGGGTCTTCGATAGGTGGCTCGGCGTCCTCGATGTGCCCTGTCGCCTGTCCTCGATAGATGTAATCTGTTGACTCGCAATCAAAAAGAGTAATCTGTTGACTCGCAATCGTCCCCGGTTACAAGTCAACCCTCGATTTGCAACTCGCACACATTTTACTTCTTTTGTAGTTTAATCAGTTGCACGCCCGCCATCGACTCGCAACCAGGGTGACCACATGGAGTTTGTAGGTAGGGCCCCAGTTGCATGTCCATCATCGACTCGCAACTAGGAGGTGGGTGCTTTGTTTTTGATTGATTTATTGTTGTTGGACCAGGAAACCCTCGACTTGCAACAGTACCCGGTTGCAAGTCAACCCTCGAATTGCTACTCGGACGCCTCGTGCTCTTGTTTTTTGAAGTTGAAACAATTGCACGTCGACCATCGACTTGCAACCACGGCGGCCTTGTGGCGTTTGTAGGTAGAGCCTCAGTTGCGTGTCCACCATCGACTCACAACTAGGGGGGTGGGGGCTTGTTTCTGATTGATTTATTGTTGTTGAACCAGTTGCATGTAAACCCTCGACTCGCAACCGTGCCCGGTTGCATGTCAACCCTGGACTTGCAACTTGGACGCGTCGTATTATTTTTTGTAGTTCAAACAGTTGCACGTCGACCATCGACTCGCAACTAGAGCGGCCCGTGTGGCGTTTGTAGGTAGGGACCCAGTTGCGTGACCACCGTCGACTCGCAACTAGGGATGGGGGCTTGCAACCGTGCCCGGTTGCAAGTCAACCCTCGACATGCAACTGAGACACGTCGTACTCTTTTTTTGTAGTTGAAACAGTTGTAAGTCGACCATCGACTCACAACCAGGGCGGTCGAATGGCGTTTGTAGGTAGGGCCCAAGTTGTGTGTCCACCATCGACTCACAACTAGGGGGTGGGGCTGGTTTTTGATTGATTTTATTATTGTTGAACAATTTGCAAGTCCTCAACTCGCAATCGTGCCCGGTTTCATGTCAACCCTTGACTTGCAACGCGGACGCGCCATACTCCTTTTTATTTTTCTTTGCCCCAATTGCAAGCCAACCACCGACATGCAACTAGGGTCCAACCTTTTTTTGTCCTAATTGCATGTAGACCACCGACATGCAATTGGAGCTTCGATCCCTTTTTTTTATCTCGGTTCCAAATTCACCCTGACAAGCAACTAGGGGCCGCAACCAGTGTTCCCAGTTGCAAGTTCACCATTGATACGTAACTAGGCCCTACCCATTTTTTGGTCCAGTTGTAAGTCCACCCTCGACATGCAATTGGGTTTAACCCATTTTTTGTCTCAATTGCAGGTACACCCTCGACACATAACTGGAGGACCTCACCCTCGACCCGCAACTGGGATTATTTTGTAGTTGAAGTTGTCCCAGTTGCAAGTACAACACCGACTCACAACTGGAAGGATTTTTTGTGGTTGTAATTTGTCCCTATTGCAAGTCTACTCTCAACTCACATATGGGTGCTTTGTACTAGTGTAGTTACCCGGTTGCAAGTACAACCTCGACTTGCAACTGGATGCTTTGTAGTAGTGTAGTTGTCTCAGTCACAAGTTCACTCCCATTTCGCAAGTAGGACTTTTCGTAATTGTAGTTTTCCTAGTTGTAAGTCTACCCTCGATTCGGGCTTTGTAGCCGTGTAGTTGCCCCAATTGCAAGTCCACCCTCCACTCGCAACTGGGGGATTTTTGTAGTTGTAGTTGTATTGTAGTTTTCCTAGTTGTAAGTCTACCCTCGACTTGCAACTAGGGGCTTTGTAGCCGTGTAGTTACCCGAGTTGCAAGTCTATCCTCGACTCGCAACCGGGGGCTTTTTGTAGTTTTAGTTATCCGAGTTGCACATCCGCCACTGACTCGCAACTAGGGGGCTTTTTTGTAGTTGTAGTTTCTGTAGTTGCAGGTACACCCTCGACTCGCAACTGGGGGTTTTGTGGTTGTTTATGTTGCAAGTCCACACATTGAATCGCAACTGTTTTTTTTTGTAGTACTGTAGGTTCCGCGTTTGCAAGTCCACACATCGGCATGGAATTGGTTCTTTTTCGTAGTTATAGTTGTCCCAATTGCAACTCCACCATTGACTCGCAACTGGGAGCTTTTTTTATAGTTGTAGTTTGCCCAGTTGCAAGTCCATACTCAACTAGCAACTGTGAGCTTGTAGTACTGTAGTTCCCCTATTGCCAATCCACACATCGACTCGCATCTTGGCTTTTTTGTAGTTGTAATTGTCCCAATTGCAAGTCCACCATCGACTCGCAATTAGGAGGCTTGTAATAGTACTTGCCCCAATGGCAAGTCCACCCTCAACTCGCAAGTGGGGCTTGTAGTAGTTGTAGTTGTCTCCATTGCAAGTCAATCATCGACTCGCGCTGGGGTTTGTAGTAGTGTATTTGCCCAGTTGCGAGTCCAAGATGTCTTTAGCCACTCAACATTGTCCACCTTTTTTTCCTTTAGCCGCACAACATTTTATGTCATGTATTTTTTGAGCCCCGCCTATTTTCTAAATGTCCCACTTACAAGCCCCATCTTCAACCCATTTTTTATATTTTTTTTGAAAGAAATGCAACAGAGTCGGAGGGACCCAATTTTCATGTGTTCTTTTTCTTTCAAAAAATCCACCATTTATATGTTTTTAGTTTCCGACCCAATGATTCAGTTCTTGGCATATTTTGGAAATGTCATTGGTATATACAAAATGAGAAACACCCTTTTGAGTCACATCCTTTTGTCTAATCATTTTTGTAAAACAACTTCACATTCTTTTGAGGAACATATAAAGCAAGTTTGTATTCAACTACCCCTTCTTTTTCTTACTTTGAGGTTTTTTGTTGCAAGATTTACAAAAAAGTAATGGATCCTTTCTGTTTCTCCACTTTTTCCTTCTCTTTATCCTTTCAAGATTTGTGTGGTTCACTTTTTCAAATTCGCAATATTTTTCGTGAAACTTTTTCAAAATTGATGAACATCGTCAAACTCATAAACTTTTTCCAATTTTGGGCTTATTTCCCAAATTCATGAACTTTACTGAATTTTGTAAATAAAAAAACAAATCCGTGAACTTTTTTTACTCACAAACATAATGGCTCCCGGTGCAACATGATTGCTCTAGCACGTCAAGCTATTAGTGATCAGTTGTAGCGATTAGTGTGTGTACTAGGCATGCTCCAGCAGGTGTATATATAACTGACGGAGTACTAGACTTGTGTTTATGCATGTTGCGAATTGTACTGCGGGAAACAGGCACCGGAACAGTGGGACGCCAGCCACGGCAGTTTACTGTTAATTAAATGATGCACGATCAGTCGAATAGGCAGCCCGGAAGAACCAAAGAAAAAAAAACAATCAAACAAACACGAGATGAGATATGCTACTTTGTAGGATTAGGTGACGATGATGTCATATATTTAGATGTGACATAGTTATGTCACATCTAGATGTGTCCTAGACACACCCCTAAGAAAAAGAGCAACGATCAAGCGACAGCGACAAAGATGTGTGCGAGCGACACGGCGGGTGGGACACAAATCAAAACTGCACGAACATTATAGCAGGATAGATCCAACGATTAAGCACTTAGATGTGACATCCTTAAAAAACATCTAGATGTGATTTAGTAATTCCGTTTGTGAAAAAAATACAGCATAACAAAAAACGGAAACCTAAATCTACACGCTTCTACAAAAGATTATAGAACTCTGGTTTTACACGTCGTGATTTATTCCTAATTAGTAGGACTCCACGGATGAATTGGATCGGAATAAACCGGCCTCTACCAAGTCACGAAAATATATACTCGCAAAGTTAGGGCAGCCAACAAGCCGCTTTGTGGTTCCAAGCCAAGATGCGGATTACGGCCGGCGGTGGCGCCACCAATAATGCCGCGTACATCCCGCCACACCTCCAAGCCGCCATCCTGCTGCACCTCCCGTCCTTCCACCTCCGCCGCCTGCGCCGCGTCTGCAAGCACTGGCGCGACGTCATCGCAGAGGCGTTGAGGCTCCGCCGGCTGCCCGCCCCGACCCACACCATCGCGTTCTTCCGGGGATGCAGCGCGGGGGCGGGCGTCCAGGCGATGCTCGGCCACGGGTTCCTCTTCGACGAGCAGTGGAGGCTCGCGGCGAGGTTCACCGTCGACAAATCGGCCAGACTGATAGGCACGTGCAACAGCCTGCTCTGCTTCCTCCTCAAGCACGCCAACGCCATCAGGGTGGTGGATCCCTTTTCCGGCGCGTCCATCGACGTGCCGCTCTCGCCGGCGAAGCACGGTAGCACGGTCGACAGCGAGTACTGCTTCGGCTTCGACTCCACGACCAGGCAGTACAAGATCGTGCACCTCCACAGCTATACATCCAACTCTCTACCCAGCAAGGACGGCGCCTCCACGGAGAAGCAGCTGCACGTGTGCACCGTCGGAGCGGACAAGCGGTGGAGGAGCGTGCGCATCCACACCGAGCTACACGGCGTGCCGTACAAGGACGACGGCTTCGCGGAGAAGAAGCCGGCGTGCTGCGACGGGACCGTGTACTGGCTCGGCATAACGGCGGACGGGACCTCCAGGAACGCGCGCTTCGACCTGGCGACGGAGGAGATCACCTCGGCGGCCGATCGGCCGGTCCACGGCCAGATGCCGGTGACGCAGATCTCGTGCGTCTATCAGGGGGCAAAGCTGGGCCTGTGCGGCGCCCAGTTCACGTGGTACGGCGAGTGGCAGGACGGTTGCTGGCCGCACAACGTCACCGCCGTGCCGCACACCGTCGCCGACGTTTATTACAAGAGAAGCTACCTGAGGCTGGGTCAGGTCTTCGGGCGCCGCCTGCCGGGCGCGCACGCCCTGCAGCGGGGGCACCTGCTGGTGCAAGAGCAGGGTGGAGCGCTGTACGCTCACGAGGTCGGCGGCAGCAGCCCGTGCATGAGAGAACTCCATCTTGTGGGGGATAAGAAGCTGCTGGTTGCCGTAGGCCGCATGGAGGAGGAGCCGGCCGAGCGGTACAAGTTCGTTCCGGTTCACGATCGCCCAATTCAACAGAGAAGCAAGTCAGCAGAGAGACAAGTAGTAGCTAGAATCGCATACTACAGCGAACTGCGCTTCGTAAGCACTTTTGCCTACACCCCGACGCTTTATGATTATACTACTACTACATCAACGGCTGGTTCATATGCGCTCCGTTTTGGTGGGGGCAATGTTTTGCCTCTCCCATAATATAAATGCGTTTTTAAAAAACGCTCATATATTATGGCACGGAGGGAGTAGGAGTTAATCTCTCGCGTTTTAAAGCATGATTCATTATTTTCAGTGAGGTGGTAGCTAGGTTTTTACTATCTAGTCTAGACAAAAGGGAGTGACATGTTAAATTTATATGTATTATTATTATTATTATTATTATTATTATTATTATTATTATTATTGCTAGCAAAAGGGTTTGTGCGTTGTTGAGAAAAAAAATGATAATAGCCAATGGCTATGATCACATTTTGCTGCATCATCGAGAAACACTATCACTCTCTTTCTCATTGCGTGTGCCAGCCCAAGTGGGGGGATTCCTGAAAGTATTTTTTCCAGCCGCTACCATGTGGGGCGACTCAGGTCGCGGGAATTCCCCTGTCTAAAATGTGTCCACCGCAAAATGAGAAAATGTTGCTCTCATGAGAATTCGATATTGCGGGAATTCCCCTGTCTAAAATGTATCCACCGCAAAATGAGAAAATGTTGCTCTCATGAGGATTCAATATTGCGCCAGTTAGCTCCAGTGCATGGTTGGCTAACCACTAGACCAATTAAGTCATAGTTAAATATTGCAACGCGAAATTTATAAAATATAAATTTTAGCCGCCCTGTTTAGAAATACGCGATTTCTTCCGAAAAAATGCAAACAAAATTAGAATGTCCACTGATTTTAAAATACATGACGAATTAGAAAAAAGTTCACTGATTTTCCAAAAAAACATAAAATTAAAAAAAGTTCATCGATTTATAAAAAAGTCATCAATTCTAAAATACGTTCACCAATTTTGAAAAAAGGTTCAAAAAAAAATCATAAATTTGAAAAAAAAGTTCATTGGTTTTGAAAGAAATGCATTGATTTTGAAAAAAGAAGTTAATGATTGAAGATGGATAGATTAGAAGGTTTGACGGAAAAATAAGTTTGTGGTGGCGGCCTGGCGGGCTCTATAGGGTGCCCGACACGGTAATAGTTTGTTGTGGCGGACTTTTCATAGTGCCCGCCACGTGGTCTCAAAGCGAATTGCCCGCCTCTTTCTCCTCCTACCTTAGACAGTTTTCAAACCGTGTTCTCATCTCTCTCATCTCACCCACTCCCCTAATTTGCCCGCCGCCGCTGCATGCCCTAGTCCTCGCCGACCCTGCTTGCTCGCCTCCGGAGACGCCGCCGCGCCCCTCTCCTCCGACACCGCCGCCATGGGGTTACCACGATTATACAACCGCGGGAGGAAACAGTGGTGGAACCCTAGATCGCCCGGGGGGGGGGGGGGGGGGGGGGAGAAAACAAGGTAGCACGTGATGTGTCAACCGTGTACAAAATCTAGCTAGCCGTAATTGGCTTGCATACAGAATCGGTAATACCAGTAACCTCCAGACCCAAGCGCAACATGCCGAAGTGCACGTGAGGCACTCTGGCTGGCCCATATATGGAGGTTAATTTGCTGAAAAGATAGTAGCCATGCCCATGCCTCATGTAAATCAAATGTACTAAACACATAACAATCCTAGTTATACCACCCCAAGTTTGAAGGAAAAAAAAATCGAAAGTACAAGCAGGCCTACAAAAACATGCAAACACAATGTTTCTTTCCATGCATCAGAGAAGAAAAACACTGAAGAAATGTCACACACAAAAAAAGTACTCATCATGTGGTTGTGGCGTGCAGGTACTGAAGCCCAATGCAAAGACGAACAGATGGAAAAGATTGGCATCCATGACTGAACAGCCAAAACACTCACCCTGTGCATTTTAAAACCGAACCGAAAAACCATACCGAAAATAAACCAAACCGAACCAATTTTATGGTTTTTATGGTTTTATGGTTCCGGTATGGTATGAATTTTTCATACCGTTTTGAATTTTGGTTTTTATGGTATATACCGAAAAACCGAATGGTTAACTGAATAAACCGAAATACAAAATATATTTATATATCTTGGGGCGAACAACCATACACGGAGTCATTTTTGTGTTGAGAAGTCAGATTTCCTGTTAAGTGCATCTGCTTATCTTGTAATGAAGTCATATTTCTCTTCACAAGAATGCTAAGCACGTTCATAACCATTGAATTCATGCATGCATATACACTTGCATATAGTTATATACTCTTTGTATAAAAACATATGTGTTTTGAGTCATAAATTTGTAAATTGTTATATCGGGCTTGCTAAAAATCAGTCGACTGAGACTTTGCGAAGTCTCAGTCGACACTATAATCCGCTGATCTTGCATCGAGATTTGTGCAAACAGTTTTTTTTTCCAGTTTTTTTTCTTCTTGCATACTATACTACTTGACTGAGACTTCGCGTCTCAGTCGACTGAGACCTAGACACTCCCTTGTTATATGTCTTTTTCAAATTCGCGTCAACTTTGGTTTTTATGGTATATATCGAAACCATACCGAAATAATTTGGTATATACCGAAACCGAACCGTATATAAATTTCATACCGTATTTACCGAAGTATTAATACCGTACAAACCGAAAAACCGTAAAAACCGAACCACGTAAACCGAATAAACCGAACGCACGCACATTTGATTTTCAGCAGCCTGATTCATCAATCTACGGCCAAGCAAACAAGACAAGCTCGATGAACTACAGTAGTATATAAAAAAAAAAGATGGGACGCTGGTGGTAAACATACATTGCCCCTGTCTTGGTGCAGTTGGCGATCTCGGCGGGGATGGAGCCGTAGGCTGTTTGTTTCGGTCTATTGCACATACATCCTGCTACGACAATTAGAGGTCCTGGAGCTCGGATCTTAACGTGAATGGAGTGGATCCTGAGGTCCTGGAGCCCGGCCTGCACAAGGCATGCTACACAGGTACTGTGCAGTGGCGAGAAATTCAGATGCTGGAAACGGAAGCAGAGCCTGATTCCGCTGCAGTTTTGCTGTGCAGTTGAGAGCTTCGCGAAGAACAGCAGTTAAACCCAACACCACCACGACCACCACTTCCTCCACTTCTCCGCTCCGCTCTCACCAGTCACCACACACCAATGCCATGACTCCCCTGCTCCTCTGCCTCCTCCTCGCCACCACCGCCGCCGCCGCGTCCCTCCCCGCCGACTTCACCCGCCTCCTCGCCGCCAAGTCTGCCCTCTCCGACCCCGCATCCTCCCTCGCGGCATGGGACCCGTCCCTATCCCTCTCCCCGTGCCGCTGGCCGCACGTTCTCTGCCGGTCCCCCGATGACCCGGCCGTGGCCTCGCTCCTCCTCTCCAACCTCTCCCTCGCCGGAGAGTTCCCGCCCCAGCTCTGCTCGCTGAGGTCCCTCGTGCGCCTCGACCTCTCCTACAACTCGCTCGCCGGCCCGCTCCCTGCCTGCCTCGCCGCGCTGCCGTCACTGCGGCACCTCGACCTCGCCGGGAACGCCTTCTCCGGAGAGGTGCCCAGGAGCTACGGCGCCGGGTTCGCCTCGCTCGCCACGCTCAGCCTCGCCGGCAACGACCTCTCCGGCGAGTTCCCTGCGTTCCTGGCCAATGTCAGCTCCCTCGAGGAGCTCCTGCTCGCGTACAACCCCTTCGCGCCGTCGTCTCTGCCGGACGCCTTCCCCGACGGGCTGCCGCGCCTCCGCGTACTGTGGCTCGCTGGGTGCTGCCTCGTCGGGCGGATACCATCTTCCGTCGGCAGCTTGAGGAGCCTCGTCAACCTCGACCTCTCCACCAACAACCTCACCGGCGAGATCCCGGAGAGCATCGGGCGCTTGGAGAACCTCGTCCAGATCGAGCTGTACAAGAACAATCTCTCCGGGAGGCTGCCGGGGGGACTGGGCGGGCTCAAGAAGCTGAGGTTCTTGGATGCCGCCATGAACAGGCTGTCCGGCGAGATACCGGCGGACCTGCTCCTCGCGCCGAAGCTGGAGAGCTTGCACCTGTACGAGAACGAGCTGTCAGGCCCCGTGCCGTCGACGCTGGAGAGGGCCCCTGCGTTGAGCGACTTGAGGCTGTTCACTAACCGACTCGTCGGGGAGTTGCCGCCGGAGTTCGGGAAGAACTGCCCGCTCAAGTTCCTCGACCTGTCAGACAACCAGATTTCCGGTCGCATTCCGGCGACTCTGTGCAGCGCGGGGAAGCTGGAGCAGCTTCTGATTCTGAACAACGAGCTCGCGGGCTCGATTCCGGCGGAGCTGGGGCAATGCCGGACGCTGACCCGTGTGCGGCTGCCCAACAATCGGCTGTCCGGAACCGTGCCGCGTGACATATGGGGCCTGCCACGCCTGTACCTTCTGGAGCTTGCCGGCAACGCTCTGTCCGGCACCGTGGGACCAGCCATTGCCTTGGCGAAGAACCTGTCGCAGCTGCTGATATCCGACAACCACTTCGCCGGCGTGCTGCCGGCGCAGATAGGCAGCCTGACAAGGCTGGTTGAGCTGTCGGCCGCCAACAACGGGTTCTCTGGTCCTCTGCCGGCGTCACTCGCTGATTTGGCCACGCTCGCCCGGCTTGATTTACGGAACAATTCGTTCTCCGGCGGGCTGCCACACGGTGTTCGACGGTGGCAGAGGCTTACACAGCTCGACCTTGCACATAACCGTCTCACCGGGAACATCCCGCCGGAGCTGGGGGAGCTCCCTGTGCTGAATTCGCTTGACCTGTCAAACAACGAGTTCACCGGCGGCGTGCCTGTGCAACTGGAGAGCCTTAAGCTGAGCATGTTCAATCTGTCCAACAACCAGCTGGCCGGCAATTTGTCTCCTCTGTTCGCCGGCGACATCTACGACGACAGCTTCCTGGGCAACCCGGCCCTCTGCCGCGGCGCATGCCCCGGTGCGCGGAGAGCAACCGCCCGCCGCGACAGCCTCGTCGGGAGCGTCGAGTCCGTGCTCACCATTGCCGTCGCCATACTCATCCTTGGCGTCGCGTGGTTCTGGTACAAGTACCGGAGCCAGAGCCAGTATAGGAGGCGCGGCGCGGAGCCCGGCGACAACAAGTGGATTGTCACGTCGTTCCACAAGGTTGAGTTCGACGAGGAGGACCTCCTGAGCTGCCTCGACGACGAGAACAACGTGGTCGGCACTGGCGCGGCAGGCAAGGTGTACAGGGCCGTCGTCGGCAACGAGGATGTCGTGGCCGTGAAAAAGCTGTGGCGAGTCGGCGGCGCGGCGGCGGCTAGGAAAGACAAGGACGGCATGAAGGACACCTTGGAGGCGGAGGTGGCGACGCTGGGCAGGATCCGGCACAAGAACATCGTGAAGCTGTGGTGCTGCCTCCGCAGCGGCGACCGCGGCCTGCTGGTCTACGAGTACATGCCCAATGGCAGCCTGGGCGACCTCCTCCACGGCGGCAAGGGAGGCCTGCTCGACTGGCCGATGCGGCGCAGGATCATGGTGGACACCGCGGAGGGGCTCTCCTACCTCCACCACGACTGCGCGCCGCCGATTGTGCACCGGGACGTCAAGTCCAACAACATCCTGCTCGACGCCGAGTTCGGCGCCAAGATCGCCGACTTCGGCGTCGCCAGGGTCATCGACGACAGCCGCGGCCCCGGCGCCGTGTCAGCCATCGCCGGCTCCTGCGGCTACATCGCTCCCGGTGAGCCGCCAACTGCTGAACTTCATTCCACTTTTGTTAATTTGTTGCGGATGAACTGATGACCGTGATATGAACTCCAGAGTACTCGTACACGCTGCGCATCACGGAGAAGAGCGACGTGTACAGCTTCGGCGTGGTGCTGCTGGAGCTGGTGACCGGCAAGAAGGCCGTGGGGCCGGAGCTCGGCGACAAGGACCTTGTGAGGTGGGTGCGCGGCGGCATCGAGCGCGAGGGGCTGGACTCCGTGCTGGACCCGAGGCTCGCCGGTGAGTCCTGCACCTGCAGGGACGAGATGCGCAGGGTGCTCGGCGTCGCGCTGCTCTGCGCCTCCAGCCTCCCGATCAACCGGCCGTCGATGAGGTCCGTCGTGAAGCTGCTCGTCGAGGTCAGCAGCAAGCCCGCCGTGGTGGTGGTGGAGAAGGAACCTCTTGGTGCGTGATTGATGCATGGCAATGGCATGTCTCAGAAAGCAGGATAATGATAATAATTTGATAGTGGCTCACATGGTTATCATCGCCACACTTACTTACCATGCAGAATACGTACATAGGTGTGAAATCTTAATGCAACATGGGACTCCATTAGCGAGCTTGATGTATGCACCCTAGGCCTGTAAAAACTCCTTTGTAACTTGAGTATTTTTCTCCTGCTGTTGTGGTGATGGCTCAGGCACATAAAGCCAATTTCAGAAGAAGAGTAGCTCACCTTGCATAGGCAGTGCTGGCTTTTCTTTCTTGCCTGCAGCGTCTGCGTCCGGAAAGCTGGAGTTTTTTGTTTCTGCTGCATGTGCTAGTGCTGCTTGCTGTGGAGGGCCATGGCTAGCTTGGAGCCTTGGAGTGCATGATAGTCTGGTAATACAGTTGCAAACAGAAACAGGTGCGATGGCTGTCGGAACTCCCTCCATCCCATAACGTTTTTATACTAGCGTACCCCAAACGATCATCCTGATCATGCGTTTGGGTTGGCAAAATAGTGGTCTTTGTCCGGTTTTGGACGTCCCCTGTGTTAAACATCATGCAACGGTGGAGATATAAACCGTGTATTTTAGATATGTTGTAAGGTTGTTGGACTATTGAGATATGATCCTTGGAGATTAATCCACACCAACCTCTTCCGTGTAAATCTCGCTGTAATCTTGGCTTCGGCCTCCCTAAATTAACAGGCAGCGCGTCCCTGCGAGAGCATACGCTTAACACCAGTTTTCACATATGGTATACAGAGCCAACTCTTCCATCGAATCTAGGGTTCATGTCGTCATCCTCCTCTGTCGCCCTGCCCGCCCCCTCCCTCGCCTTGCTCGGCCACACCATCACGGATAAATTGAAATGTGAGAACTTCCTTGTATGAAGGGCGCAGGTGCTGCCTCATGTGAAGACTGCCGGCATGATGGGCTTCCTCGACGGCTCGGTCAAGGAGCCTCCCGCCGAGATCCTCCTGGAGAAGGAGACGCTGGGAAGGAGACAAGCCTTACTCCCAACCCTGAACACGTTGTTTGGGTCACGCAAGATCAGCAGGTACTCACATTCCTGCTTGCATCGCTCTCCCGCGAAGTCCTTCTTCAGGTGAGCAACTGCACCACCGCCGCAACTGCCTGGGTTGCTCTTCTCCAAAGCATCTCCTCGCAGTCCCGTGCTCAGATCATCCAACTCCGGTAGCAAATTGGCAGCACCCGGAAGGGTGACCTCTCTGCCGCGGTCTACTTCACCAAGATGAAGGGGCTCTCTGATGAGCTAGCCGCCGTCGGGAAGCCTTTGGACGACGACGACATCGTCTCGCGTATTCTGCAGGGTCTCATTGTTGGGGAACGTTGCATGGGAAACAAAAAATTTCCTACGCACACGCAAGATCTATCCATGGAGATTAACAGCTACGAGAGGGGGAGTGCATCTACATACCCTTGTAGATCGCTAAGCGGGAATCGTTAAGAAACGTGGTTGGTGTAGTCGAACGTCTTCTCGATCCAATCACGATCCATCCCGCGATCCAATCTTGATCCGTTTTGATCTAGCGCCGAACGGACGGCACCTCCGCGTTCAGCACATGTACATCTCGATGACATATCTGCCTCCTTGATCCAGCAAGCGAGGGCGGAGAGGTAGATGAGATCTCCGGCAGCACGACGGCGTGGTGGCGGTGATGGTGGAGCTGATCCGGCAGGGCTTCTCCAAGCACCACCGAATCAATCTAGAGAAGAAAGCAATCTAGAGGGAGGGAGAGAGGGCTGCGCCGTGGCTGCCCTCCTCCCTTTCTCATATATATAGGGGCAAGGGGAGGGCCCGGCCGCCCTAGGGTTTCCCTAGGGTTGGGCGCGGCAGCCTGGGGGGCTGCCTTGGCCCCCAAGGCAAGGGGGCAGCGGCCACCACAGGGCCAGCCCTTGCCCTCGGCTGCATGGGCCCTTGGGAGGCGGGGCGCCCAGCCCACCAGGGGCTGGTGCGCCTCCCTCTCAGCCCATGGGGCCCTCCGGGGCAGGTGGCCCTCCCCGGTGGACCCCCGGAACTCCTTCCGGCACTCCCGATGGAATCCGGCAAACCCAGAAACCATTCCGGTGCCCGAATATCACTTTCCTATATATCAATCTTTACCTCCGGACCATTACAGAACTACTCGTGACGTCCGGGATCTCATCCGGGACTCCGAACAACCTTCGCTCACCAACACATACATCTCAACAATACCAAATCGTCATCGAACGTTAAGTGCGCAGACCTTGCGGGTTCGAGAACTATGTAGACATGACCGAGACATTCTCCGGTCAATAACCAATAGCGGGACCTGGATGCCCATATTGGCTCCTACATATTCTACGAAGATCTTTATCGGTCGAACCACAATGTCAAGGATTCAATCAATCCCGTATATAGTTCCATTTGTCTGTCGGTATGTTACTTGCCCGAGATTCGATCGTCGGTATCTCCATACCTAGTTCAATCTCGTCACCGGCAAGTCTCTTTACTCGTTCCGTAATACAAGATCCCGTGACTAACACCTTAGTCACATTGCTTGCAAGCATCTTGTGATGCTGTATTATCGAGTGGGACCAGAGATACCTCTCCGTCATACGGAGTGACAAATCCCAGTCTCTATTCACGCCAACCCAACAGACACCCTCAGAGATACCTGTAGAGCACCTTTATAGTCACCCAGTTACGTTGCGACGTTTGATACACACAAGGCACTCCTTCGATGTCCGGGAGTTGCATGATCTCATGGTCGTAGGAACAGATACTTGACATGGATAAAGCAGTAGCAATAAACTAACACGATCAGATGCTATGCTTACGGTTGGGTCTTGCCCATCACATCATTCTTCTAATGATGTGATCCCGTTATCAAATGACAACTCATGTCCATGGTCAGGAAACCTTAACCATCTTTGATCAACGAGCTAGTCTAGTAGAGGCTCACTAGGGACACAATGTTGTCTATGTACCCACACATGTATCTGAGTTTCCAATCAATACAATTATAGCATGGATAATAAACAATTATCATGAACAAGGAAATATGATAATAACTATTTTATTATTGCCTCTAGGGCATATTTCCAACAGTCTCCCACTTGCACTAGAGTCAATAATCTAGTTCACATCGCTATGTCATTTACATTGTAATCAATCTAACACCCATAGAGTTCTGGTGCTGATCATGTTTTGCCCGTGGAAGAGGCTTTGTCAACGGGTCTGCAACATTCAGATCCGTATGTACTTTGCAAATATTTATGTCCTCCTCCTTGATGTAATCGTGGATGAAATTGAAATGGCGCTTTATGTGTCTGGTCCTTTTGTGAAACCTGGGCTCCTTGGCTAGAGCAATGGCGCCAGTGTTGTCACAGAAGAGGGACATTGGGTTCAGTGCACTGGGCACAACTCCAAGATCTGTCATGAACTGCTTCATCTAGACACCTTCTTTCGCTGCTTCCGAAGCAGCTATGTACTCCGCTTCACATGTAGAATCTGCTACCACGCTTTGCTTGGAATTGCACCGGCTTATCACTCCACCGTTCAGAATAAATACGTATCCGGTTTGAGACTTAGAGTCATCCGGATCTGTGTCAAAGCTAGCATCGACGTAACCCTTTATGACGAGCTCTTGATCACCTCCATAAACGAGAAACATTTCCTTAGTCCTTTTCAGGTAATTAAGGATATTCTTGACCGCTGTCCAGTGCTCCACTCCAGGATCACTTTGAAACCTCCCTGCCATATTTATGGCGAGGCTGACATCTAGTCTAGTGCACAACATCGCATACATAATAGAGCCTATGGCTGAAGCATAGGGAATGACACTCATCTTTTCTCTATCCTTTGTAGTCGCCAGGCATTGAGTCTTACTCAACTTCACACCTTGTAAGACAGGCAAGAATCCCTTCTTGGATTGATCCATTTTGAACTTCTTCAAAACCTTACCAAGATATGTGCTTTGTGAAAGTCCTATTAAGCGTCTCGATCTATCTCTATAGATCTTGATGCCCAATATGTAAGCAGCTTCTCCGAGGTCTTTCATTGACAAACTCTTATTCAAATATATCTTCACGCTTTCTAAAAGTTCTATATTGTTTCCAATCAGCAATATGTCATCCACATATAATATTAGAAACGCTATAGAGCTCCCACTCACTTTATTGTAAATACAAGCTTCTCCATAAACTTGTATGAACCCAAACGCTTTGATCACCTCATCAAAACGAAGATTCTAACTCCGAGATGCCTGCACCAGTCCATAAATGGATCGTTGGAGCTTGCACACTTTGTCAGCGTTTTTAGGATCGACAAAACCTTTTGGTTGCATCATATACAACTCTTCCTTAAGGAAACCATTAAGTAATGCTGTTTCTCGTAATAAAAAAATGCAGCTATTGCTAACATGATCCTGACGGACTTAAGCATCGCTACGGGAGAGAAAGTCTCATCGTAGTCAACTCCTTGAACTTGTGAAAACCCTTTTGCAACAAGTCGAGCTTTATAGACGGTGACATTACCGTCCGCGTCCGTCTTTTTCTTAAAGATCCATTTATTCTGTATGGCCTTACGATCATATGGCAAGTCCTCCAAAGTCGACACTTTGTTCTCATACATGGATCCTATCTCGGATTTCATGGCCTCTAGCCATTTGTTGGAATCCGGGCCCACCATCGCTTCTTCATAGCTCGTAGGTTCACTGTTATCTAACAACATGACCTCCAAGACAGGATTGCCGTACCACTCAGGGGCGATACGATTCGTTGTCAACCTACGAGGCTCAGTAGTAACTTGATCTGAAGTTTCATGATCATCATCATTAGCTTCCTCTTCACTTGGTGTAGGTGCTGCAAAAACATCTTTCCGTGTCGCGCTACCATCCAACTGAAGTGACGGTTCAGTAACCTCATCAAGTTCTACCTTCCTCCCACTCAATTCTTCCGAGAGAAACTTTTTCTCGAGAAAGGACCCGTTCTTAGCAACAAACACTTTGCCCTCGGATCTGAGATAGAAGGTATACCCAACTGTTTCCTTAGGGTAACCTATTAAGATGCATTTGTCCGCTTTGGGTTCGAGCTTATCAGGTTGATGTCTCTTCACATAAGCGTCGCAACCCCAAACTTTAAGAAACGACAGCTTAGGTTTCTTGCCAAACCATAATTCATACGGTGTTGTCTCAACGGACTTTGATGGTGCCCTATTCAAAGTGAATGTGGCTGTCTCTAATGCATAACCCCAAAAAGATAGTGGCAGATCAGTGAGAGACATCATAGATCGCACCATATCCAATAGAGTACGATTACGACGCTCGGACACACCATTACGCTGTGGTGTTCCAGGTGGCGTAAGTTGTGAAACAATTCCACACTGTCTCAAATGCATACCAAACTCATAACTCAGATATTCTCCACCACGATCAGATCGTAGAAATTTTATCTTCTTGTTACGATGATTTTCTACTTCACTCTGAAATTCCTTGAACTTTTCAAATGTTTTAGACTCGTGCTTCATCAAGTAAATATACCCATACCTACTTAAATCATCAGTGAAGGTAAGAAAGTAACGATATCCACCGCGCGCCTCAACACTCATCGGACCGCACATATCAGTATGTATGATTTCCAACAAGTCACTTGCTCGCTCCATTGTACCGGAGAACGGGGTTTTCGTCATCTTACCCAAGAAGCATGGTTCGCATGTATCAAGCGATTCAAAATCGAGTGATTCCAAAAGTCCATCGGCATGGAGCTTCTTCATGCGTTTTGCACCAATATGACCTAAGCGGCAGTGCCACAAGAAAGTGGTACTATCATTATTAACTTTGCATCTTTTGGCATCAATGTTATCAACGTGTGTATCACTACTATCGAGTTTCAACAAGAATAAACCATTCACATTGGGTGCATGACCATAAAACATGCTACTCATATAAATAGAACAACCATTATTCTCTGATTTAAATGAATAACCGTCTCGCAATAAACAAGATCCAGATATAATGTTCATGCTCAACGCAGGCACCAAATAACAATTATTTAGGTTTACTACTAATCCCTATGGTAATTGAACAGCAAGCGTGCCGACGGCGATCACATCAACCTTGGAACCATTTCCGACGCGCATCGTCACTTCATCCTTACCTAGCCTTCGTTTATTCCGTAGTTCCTGTTTCGAGTTACAAATATGAGCAACCGAACCGGTATCAAATACCCATGCACTACTACGAGAGCTAGTGAGGTACACATCAATAACATGTATATCAAATATACCTTTGTTGACGTTGCCAGCCTTCTTATCAGCCAGGTACTTGGGGGAATTCTGCTTCCAATGGCTAGTCCCCTTGCACTAGAAGCACTCAGTCTCAGCTTGGGTCCAGCCTTGGGTTTCTTCACGGGAGCGGCAGCTTGCTTGCCACCCTTCTTGGAGTTACCCTTCTTTCCCTTGCCTTTATTGAAACTAGTGGTTTTATTCGCCATCAACACTTGATGCTCCTTTTTGCTTTCTACCTCCGTGACTTTCAGCATCACGAACAGCTCAGAGACAGACTTTTCCATCCCTTGCATATTATAGTTCATCACGAAGCCTTTGAAGCTAGGTGACTGGAGAATTCTGCCATTGGCCGTTTCGGGCGGAAGCTGGACTCCCAAATCATTTAAACGGTTGTAGTACCCAGACATTCTGAGCAGGTGTTCACTGATAGAACTATTCTCCTCCATCTTGCAAGCGAAGAACTTATCGAACATCTCATACCTCTCGATCCGGGCATTTGCTTGAAATATTAACTTCAACTCCTGGAACATCTCATATGCTCCATGGCGTTCAAAACGCTTTTGAAGTCCCGATTCTAAGCCGTACAACATGTCGCACTGAACTATAGAGTAGTCATCAGAACGTGCTTGCCAGGCATTCACAACGTCCACAGACGACGCTGGAGGGGGCGGCGCACCTAGCGTTGCATCAAGGACATAAGCCTTTTGCGAAGCCGTGAGGATAATCCTCAGATTACGGACCCATTCTGCATAGTTAGTTCCATCATTTTTCAACTTAGCTTTCTCTAGGAACGCATTAAAATTCAGGGGAGCTACTGCGTGAGCCATTGATATACAACATAATTTTGCAAAGACAATTTATACTATGTTCATGATAATGAGTTCAATTAATCATATTACTAAAGAACTCCCACTCAAATCAACACCCCTCAGGTTGTCTAAGTGTAACATGATCCAAATTCACCAACCCAAGTCCGATCATCATGTGAGATGACGTGGTTTCAATGGTGAACTTGATCATATCTACTATATGACTCATATTTGACCTTTCGGTCTCCTGTGTTCCGAGGCCATGTCTGTACATGCTAGGCTCGTCAAGTTTAACCCAAGTATTCCGCGTGTGTAAATCTGGCTTACACCCGTTGTATGCGAACGTATAGTCTATCACACCTGATCATCACGAGGTGCTTCGAAACGACGAACCTTCGCAACGGTGCATACTCAGGGAGAACACATTTTTATCTTGAAATTTTAGTGAAGGATCATCTTATAATGCTACCGACGTCCTAAGCAAAATAAGATGCATAAAAAGATAAACATCACATGCAAATCATAATAAGTGAGATGATATGGCCATTATCATCTTGTGTTTTTGATCTCCATCTCCAAAGCACTGGCATGGCACCATGATCTCCATCATCATGATCTCCATCATCGTGTCGCCATGTGGTTTTCACGCCAACTATTGCTTCTACAACTATTGCTAACTCGTAGCAATAAAGTAAAACAAAAGAAAGCAAAAATAATTAAAGACAACCCTATGGCTCCTACCGGTTGTCGTACTCATCGACATGCAAGTCGTGATAATCTATACAAAAACATGATCATCTCATACATCACATATATCACATCATGTCATTAGCCATATCTCATCACAACATGCCCCGCTAAAATAAGTTAGACGTCCTCTACTTTGTTGTTGCAAGTTTTACGTGGCTGCTACGGGCAACTAGTAAGAACCGTTCTTACCTACGCAAAGCCACAATGGTGATATTCAAGTTGCCTTTTAACCTTCTACAAGGACCGCCTCTATCGAATCCGATTCAACTAAAGTGGGAGAGACAGACACCCGCCAGCCATCTTTATGCAACAAGTGCATGTAAGTCGATGGAACCGGTCTCTCGTACGTGGACGAGTAAGGTTGGTCCGAGCCGCTTCATCCCACAATACTGCCGAATCAAGATAAGGCTAAGGAAGTGAGCAACCTGAACATCAACGCCCACAAACTCTTTTGTGTTCTACTCGTGCATGTTATCTACGCATAGACCTAGCTCATGATGCCACTGTTGGGGAACGTTGCATGGGAAACAAAAAATTTCCTACGCACACGCAAGATCTATCCATGGAGATTAATAGCTACGAGAGGGGAGTGCATCTACATACCCTTGTAGATCGCTAAGCGGGAAGTGTTAAGGAACGCGGTTGGTATAGTCGAACGTCTTCGCGATCCAATCACGATCCGTCCCGCGATCCAATCTTGATCCGTTCCGATCTAGCGCCGAACGGACGGCACCTCCGCGTTTAGCACACGTACAACTCGTTGACATCTCCGCCTCCTTGATCCAGCAAGCGAGGGCGGAGAGATAGATGAGATCTCCCGCAGCACGACGGCGTGGTGGCGGTGGTGGTGGAGCTGATCCGGTAGGGCTTCGCCGAGCACCACCGAATCAATCTAGAGGAGAAAGCAATCTAAAGGGAGGGAGGGAGGGAGGGCTGCGCCGGGGCTTGGGTGTGGCTGCCCTCCTCCCTCTCTAATATATATAGGGGCAAGGGGAGGGGCCGGCCGCCCTAGGATTTCCCTAGGGTTGGGCGTGGCGGCCTGGGGGGCTGCCTTGGCCCCAAAGGCAAGGGGGGCGGCGGCCACCCCACGGCCAGCCCATACCCTCGGCCGCACGGGCCCTTGGGAGGCGGGGCGCCCAGCTCACCAGGGGCTGGTGCGCCTCCCTTTTATCCCATGGGGCCCTCCGGGGCAGGTGGCCCTCCTCGGTGGACCCCCGGAACTCCTTCCGGCACTCCTGATGGAATCCGGCAAACACCGAAACCATTCCGGTGCCCGAATATCACTTTTCTATATATCAATCTTTACCTCCGGACTATTCCGGAACTCCTCGTGACGTCCAAGATCTCATCCGGGACTCCGAACAAACTTCGGTTACCAACACATACATCTCAACAATACCAAATCGTCACCGAACGTTAAGTCTGCAGACCCTGCAGGTTCGAGAACTATGTAGACATGACCGAGATACTCTCCGGTCAATAACCAATAGCAGGACCTGGATGCCCATATTGGCTCCTACATATTCTACGAAGATCTTTATCGGTCGAACCACAATGTCAAGGATTCAATGAATCCCGTATATAGTTCCCTTTGTCTGTCGGTATGTTACTTGCCCTTGATTCGATTGTCGTCATCTCCATACCTAGTTCAATCTCGTCACCGGCAAGTCTCTTTACTCGTTCCATAATACAAGATCCCGTGACTAACTCCTTACTCACATTGCTTGCAAGCGTCTTGTGATGCTGTATTATCGAGTGGGCCCAGAGATACCTCTCTGTCAAATGGAGTGACAAATCCTAGTCTCGATTCACGCCAACCCAACAGACACCCTCGGAGATACCTATAGAGCACCTTTATAGTCACCCAGTTACGTTGCGACGTTTGATACACACAAGGCACTCCTTCGGTGTCCGGGAGTTGCATGATCTCATGGTCGTAGGAACAGATACTTGACATGGATAAAGCAGTAGCAATAAACTAACACGATCAGATGTTATGCTTACGGTTGGGTCTTGTCCATCATATCATTCTTCTAATGATGTGATCCCATTATCAAATGACAACTCATGTCCATGGTCAGGAAACCTTAACCATCTTTGATCAACGAGCTAGTCTAGTAGAGGCTCACTAGGGACACAATGTTGTCTATGTACCCACACATGTATCTGAGTTTCCAATCAATACAATTATAGCATGGATAATAAACAATTACCATGAAGAAGGAAATATGATAATAACTATTTTATTATTACCTCTAGGGCATATTTTCAACACTCATGCACGAGCCAGAGTACAACGATTTTGTGTCTGCGATCTCCACCCGCACCATCACGGACCAACCGATTGGCCTCGGCGAGCTCTTCTCGCTGCTACTTGCTGCCGACACGCGCATTGCTGCATAGACCGCCGCCTACTCCGCCAACCTCGCTGCAAAGGGCGGCAGCCGCAACAGCATCGGCCGTTCTGGGACGGCAATAAAAGTGGCAACGGTGGCTCCCGTGGCTACAACAATAACCACACGGGAGCCCTCTTTTTCGACAACTCAACTAGTGGCTTCGGTGGTCGCAAATGTGGTGACCGTGGCAGTGACCGGGGTGACCGTGGCGACCAAAACCGAGAGAAGTACCAGGTTTGCAAGGAGTACGGACATGGAGCGTGGCGCTGTAAAAAAGCATTACGGTCATGGCTACAACAACAATGTACGCAACCCTGCGGGTGGAGGTGGTGGTGGACAGCACTCGGCCAACACCGCCCACTCCTATGGCGTATATACCAACCGGTATCTTGACATCGGCGCGACATGTCATGTCACCGGCTAGCTTAAGAAGCTTGTTGTCCGCGACTGGTACACTGGCGCAGAACAAATCCACACCGCAAGTGGTCAAGGTATGAACATTGCTCATCTTGGTCACTCAGTTTTATCTACCCCTCATGGCTCCTTAGATCTAAACAATATCCTTTATGCTCCTTAAGGCGACAAGAGTATTCTTTCTGCCTATCAACTTATGATCGATAATCGTGCTTTTCTTGAAGTTTACCCTGAAATTGTTTTTGTTAAGGATCAGGCCACTCAGAGAATCATTCTTCAAAGCAAGATTAAGGGTGGCTTATTTCCCGTGTCTGCCCCCCAAGAGGTCCCTCAACGACAAGTCCTTGGTGTGGTCAAGCCATCTACTTCACAGTGACATAAACGTCTAGGGCATCCTGCTTTACCGGTGGTCCAGAAAATTCTTCGCGATTTTTGCCTTCCAGTTTCCCATAAAAAATATCGCGGCTGCGGGTGCTCCACGTGGGCTGGTAAGTCTCCGTCATATCTACTTTTCCTAATGCTTTTGCTCTTGTTTTGGACTCTAATTTGCATGATTTGAATGAAATTAACCCGGACTGACGCTGTTTTTAGCAGAACTACCATGGTGTTGTTTTTGTGCAGAAATAAAAGTTCTCAAAATTGGACGAAACTGTTTGGAGAATTATTTTACAATAAATAAAAAATACTGGAGCCAAGAACCACCGTAGGGGGTGCCCTGGCTGGGCACGATACACCAGGGCGCACCACTCCCTCCAGGCGCGCCCTGGTGGGTTGTGGTCACCTCGTGGCCCCCCTGACCCTAATTCCAGCACTATAAATTCCAATTTTTGGAGAAAAATAGGAGAGGAAGTTTTATCGCGTTTCACGAGACGGAGCCGCCGCCACCTCCTGTTCTTCATCGGGAGGCCAGATCTGGAGTCCATTTGAGGCTCCAGAGAGGGGAATCTTCAGTCTTCGTCATCACCAGCCCTCCTTCATCGCCAATTCCATGATGCTCCCCACCGGGAGTGAGTAATTCCTTCGTAGGCTCGCTGGTCGGTGAGGAGTTGGATGAGATTCATCATGTAATCGAGTTAGTTTTGTTAGGGCTTGATCCCTAGTACCCACTATGTTCTGAGATTGATATTGCTATGACTTTGCCATGCTTAATGCTTGTCACTAGGGCCCGAGTGCCATGATTTCAGATCTGAACCGTTTATGTTATCACCATTATATCTATGTTCTTGATCCGATCTTGCTAGTCATATGCACCTACTATGTGTTATGATCCATAAACCCCGGGCTGACAATAGTCGGATACTTTCCGGTGATGACCGTAGTTTGAGGAGTTCATATATTCACTATGTGTTAATGCTTTGTTCTGGTTCTCTATTAAAAGGAGGCCTTAATATCCCTTAGTTTCCTTATGGAGCCCGCTGCCACGGGAGGGTAGGACAAAAGATGTCATGCAAGTTCTTTTCCATAAGCACGTATGACTATTTACGGAATACATGCCTACATTATATTTATGAACTGGAGCTAGTTCTGTGTCGCCCTAGGTTATGACTGTTATATGATGAATATCATCCAACGAATTCACCGATCCAATGCCTACGAGTTTTTCACATATTGTTGTTGCTAATTTACTATTGCTATTGCTACTGTTCCAACCGCTACAAAATCATTGCTATCACTGTTACCGTTACTGTTACTACTGCTATCAAAACTATCATATTACTGTGCTACTGATCACTCTGCTGCAGATATTTAATCTCCAGGTGTGGTTTAGTTAACAACACAACTGCTAATACTTGCAAATATTCTTTGGCCCCCCTTGTGTCGAATCTATAAATTTAGGTTGAATACTCTATCCTCGAAAACTGTTGCGACCCCCTATACTTGTGGGTTACCAAGACCTTTTTCTGGCGCCGTTGCCACGGAGCATAGCTATATTTGTTGAGTCACTTGGGATTTATATCAATTTATCACTATGAAGAATCTAAAGGATACAAGAACCAAGATTTTTCCCTCTAAGACGAGGGGAGGTAAGGAATTGCCATCTAGCTCTGTACTTGATTCACCTTCAGTTATGAGTAAACTTGCAACACCACCACATGCTATTAATCCTGATATGTCGCAAGTTATTGATGATGCTACTTCTGCTATGAATGATGCTTATGATGATGCTAGTACCATGCTTGATAATGTGCCACTAGATGAATTTCTTGATGAACAAACTGCTAGAGCTAAAGAGAATGAAATTACTGAAACTGATGAAATTACTGAAATTGATGAAGTCCTTGAAACTGAGAACTATGAAACACCTATTAGACCTAGCTCTCCTAGATTTGAATTGCCTAAGATACCTGAGGGTGATGTTATGGATGGAGAAGTAGCTAGAGAAATCCTTGCTTGTAAGGATAGAGAAGATCTTAAGAAATTATTACGCAAGTATAAAGAAAAGACTTTGAATGCTAGAATGAAATGTGATCATAAGTTTGCTACTTCACCTATCTTTGTTACCGATAAGGATTATGAATTCTATGTCGACCCAGAGTTAATAACTTTGGTTGAAACTGATCCTTTTCATGGCTATGAAACTGAAACTGTAGTGGCACATCTTACTAAGTTGAATGATATAGCCACCCTTTTGCTCATGATGAGCAGATTCGCTACTACTATATTCTCAAATTATTTACGTTCTCATTAAAGGGTGATGCTAAAATATGGTACAATACTTTTGCTCCTGGTTGTGTGCGTTGTCCCAAGGTTATGATTTACTACTTCTCTGAAAAATATTTTCCTGCTCATAAGAAACAAGCTGCCTTACAGGAAATATTTAACTTTGTGCAAAATGAAGAAGAGAGTCTGCCACAAGCGTGGGGGAGGCTTCTCCAATTGCTTAATGCTTAGCCTGATCACCCTCTTAAGAAAAATGAAATACTTGATATCTTCTATAATGGACTAACTGATGCTTCTAGGGAATTCCTAGATAGTTGTGCTGGTTGTGTTTTCAGGGAACGAACTGTTGAACAAACTGAGGAACTATTGAATAATATATTGAAGAATTATGATGATTGGACTCTCCCTGAACCACCCCCTAAACCCACTCCGAAGAAGAGGGGTATCTTATTTATCAGTCCTGAAGATATGCATGAGGCAAAGAAATGTATGAAGGAAAAAAGTATTAAAGATGAGGATGTTAAGAATTTACCACCTATTGAAGAAATATATGGCCTTGACACACCACCACCTCAACAGGTGGTAGAGGTAAATTCTTTATTAAAGTTTGATGAAAGTGATCTCCCTTACAGTAAACATCCTAGTCAATACTTATATGAGTTTGACAACTACATTAGGAAACAAGGTCACTTCAATGCAAATGTTCTGAAACAGTTGAAATATAATTCTAATATGATTTCTCGCTTGAGTGACTTGTTATTTAGAATTAGTAATGATGTTAGAGGTGTAGGAAAACATGCCTCTATGGTTCAAACCCAGTTAGAACAAGTTGCTAAATCTCAAAAAGAATTGCTTAATGAAATGAATAATAGTATGAATGATCATGCTATTAGAGTAGTGACTACAGGAGGTAGAATGACGCAAGAACCTCTTTATCCTGAAGGTCATCCTAAAAGAAGTGAACATGGCTCTTAGAGAATTAACACCGATGCACCTAGTCCTTCCAAAAATAAAAAGGAAAATAAAAAGAAAAATGATTGGACTTTGCATATCTCTAGTGAACCTGAGAAAGACAAACCTCCTGAAGAGAATGATGTCTCTATTTCTGATGCTGAAACTCAATTTGGTAATGAACATTCACCTAGTGATAATGAAAATGAAAATGATGATGTTCATGAAGATACCCAACCGAACAATGATAAATAACCAGACAATGATGTTGAAATTGAACCTGTTGTTGATCTTGATAACCCACAACCTAAAAATAAACGATATGATAAGAGAGACTTTGTGGCTAGAAAACATGGTAAAGAAAGAGAGCCATGGGTTCAGAAACCCATGCATTTTCCACCTAAACCATCTAAGAAAAAGGATGATAAAGAATTTGAACGCTTTGCTGAAATGATTAGGCTAGTCTTTTTGCGTACCCGCTTAACTGATATCTTAAAGATGGCCCCTTATACAAAATACAGAAAGACATCATCACTAATAAAAGAAAGATACCTGAAGCTGAAATCTCCACCATGCTTGCTAATTATTCTTTTAAGTATGGAGTACCTAAAAAACTTGGAGATTCTGGAATACCAACTATACCTTGCTCCATTAAAAGAAATTATGTCAAAACTGCTTTGTGTGATTTGGGAGCTGGTGTTAGTGTTATGCCTTTCTCTTTATATAAAAGACTTGATTTGATTAAACTCACACCTACTGAAATATCTTTGCAAATGGCTGGCAAATCAACTGCCATACCTATCGGTATTTTTGAGGATGTTCCCGTTGTTGTTGCAAATGTAACTATCTTAACAGACTTTGTTATTCTTGAGATGCCCGAGGACGACAACATGTCGATTATCCTTGGTAGACCCTTTTTGAATACTGCAGGGGCTGTTATTGATTGCAATAAAAGCAAAGTCACTTTTCATATCAATGGTAATGAACATACGGTGCACTTTCCGAAGAAACAATTCCAAGTGAATGGTATAAATGTTATTGACGAATCTCCGACACTCACTATTGGAAGTTTTCAACTACCTCTACCTACTGCCAAAAAGAAATATGACATACTTATTGTTGGGGATATGCATATCCCCGTTGAGGTAACTTAGTGTTTTACGAAAGTTCTTCGGTTTCATGCTAATAAAAAATGGTTGTTAATAAGACTTGATCAACCTTATTAATGGACCGTTTTTGAGAGGTATGAAGTTGATGAATCTAGTAGGCACAACCTTCTGCTCCCACCTTTTGTTTTCTATTCTTCTTAGTCATATAAAATAAATGCCATGTTTATCCTGTTTTCTGATCTCTCCGTGCAATAAAAAATGACCCAAAAATAAAAGTTCTCAGCATGTTCTAAAAATTTAACATGATTTTTTTTCTGAATATTTCTGAATTTCTGGTGCAAATAACATCAGAGGGGGGTGCAACTGGTGTCCACAAGACACCAGGGCGCACCAGCAACCCCAAGCGCGCCCTGGTGGGTTGTGGTCCCCACGTGGGTCCTGATACGTCTCCGTCGTATCTACTTTTCCTAACTCTTTTGCTATTGTGTTGGACTCTAATCTGCATGATTTGAATGAAACTAACCTGAACTGACGCTGTTTTCAGCAGAACTACCATGGTGTTGTTTTTGTGCAGAAATAAAAGTTCTCGGAACTGGACAAAACTTTTTAAAGAATTATTTTACAATAAATAAAAAATACTGGAGCCAAGAACCACCGGAGGGGGTGCCCTGGCTGGGCACAATACACCAGGGCACGTCACCCCCTCCAGGCGCGCCCTGGTTGGTTGTGCCCACTTCGTGGCCCCACTGACCCTAATTCCAGCACTATAAATTCCTATTTTCAGAGAAAAAAATAGGAGAGAAAGTTTGATCACGTTTTACGATACAGAGCCACCGCCACCTCCTATTCTTCATCGGGAAGCCAGATCTGGAGCCCGTTTGGGGCTCCGGAGAGGGGAATCTTCGGTCTTCGTCATCATCAACCCTTCTCCATCGCCAATTTCATGATGCTCCCCACCTGGAGTGAGTAATTCCTTCGTAGGCTTGCTTGTCGGTGAGGATTTGGATGAGAATCGAGTTAGTTTTGTTAGGGCTTGGTCCCTAGTATCCACTATGTTCTGATATTGATGTTGCTATGACTTTGCCATGCTTAATGCTTGTCATTAGGGACCGAGTGCCATGATTTTAGATCTGAACCGTTTATGTTATCACCATTATATCTATGTTCTTGATCCGATCTTGCTAGTCATATGCACCTGCTATGTGTTATGATCCGTAAACGCCGAAGTGATAATAGTCGGGATACTTTCCGGTGATGACCGTAGTTTGAGGAGTTCATGTATTCACTATGTGTTAAAGCTTTGTCCCGGTTCTCTATTAAAAGGAGGCCTTAATATCCCTTAGTTTCCTTATGGACCCCGCTACCACGGGAGGGTAGGACAAAAGATGTCATGCAAGTTCTTTTCCATAAGCACGTATGACTATTTACGGAATACATGCCTACATTATATTTATGAACTGGAGCTAGTTCTGTGTCGCCCTAGGTTATGACTGTTATATGATGAATATCATCCAACGAGTTCAACGATCCAGTGCCTACAAGTTTTCCACATATTGTTCTTGCTAAGTTACTATTGCTACTGCTGCTGTTACACTTGCTACAAAACCATTGCTATCACTGTTACCGTTACCGTTACTGTTACTGTTACTGTTACTACGGCCATCAAAACTATCATACTACTGTGGTACTGATCACTCTGCTGCAGATATTCAATCTCTAGGAGTGGTTGAATTGACAACTCAACTGCTCATATTTGTAAATATTCTTTGGTTCCCCTTGTGTCAAATCTATAAATTTGGGTTGAATACTCTACCCTTGAAAACTGTTGCGATCCCCTATACTTGTGGGTTATCAAGACCCTTTTCTGGCGCAGTTGCCGGGGAGCATAGCTATATTTGTTGAGTCACTTGGGATTTATATCAATTGATCACTATGAAGAATCTGAAGGATACAAGAACCAAGATTTTTCCCTCTAAGACGAGGGGAGGTAAGGAATTGCCATCTAGCTCCGTACTTGATTCACCTTCGGTTATGAGTAAGCTTGCAACACCACAACATGCTATTAATCCTGATATATCGCAAGTTATTGATGATGCTACTTCTGCTATGAATGATGCTTATGATGATGCTAGTACCATGCTTGATGATAATGTGCCACTAGGTGAATTTTTGATGAACAAATTGCTAGAGTTAAAGAGAATGAAATTATTGAAACTGACGAGGTTACTGAAACTGATGACGTCTTTGAAACTAAGAACTATGAAACACCTATTAGACCTAGCTCTCCTCGATTTGAAATGCCTAAGATAACTAAAGGTTATGTTATGGGTGAGGAGATAGCTAGAGAAATCCTTTCTTGTAAGGATATAGATGACCTTAAGAAATTATTATGCAAGTATAAGGAAAAGACTTTGAAGGCTAGAATGAAGTGTGATCCTAAGTTTGCTACTTCACCTATCTTTGTTACCGATAAGGATTATGAATTCTCTGTCGACCCAGAGTTAATTACTTTGGTTGAATCTGATCCTTTCCATGGCTATGAAACTGAAACTGTAGTGGCACATCTTACTAAGTTGAATGATATAGCCACCCTTTCTGCTTATGATGAGAAGATTCGCTATTATTATATTCTTAAATTATTTCCTTTCTCATTAAAGGGTGATGCTAAGATATGGTACAATACTCTTGCTCCTGGTTGTGTGCGTAGTCCCCAGGATATGATTTACTACTTCTCTGAAAAATATTTTCCTGCTCATAAGAAACAAGCTGCCTTACAGGTAATATTTAACTTTGTGCACATTGAAGAAGAGAGTCTCCCACAAGCTTGGGAGAGGCTTCTCCAATTACTTAATGCTTTGCCTGATCACCCTCTTAAGAAAAATGAAATACTTGATATCTTCTATAATGGACTAACTGATGCTTCTAGGGACTTCCTAGATAGCTGTGTTGGTTGTGTTTTCAGGGAACAAACTGTTGAACAAACTGAAGAACTATTGAATAATATATTGAAGAATTATGATGATTGGACTCTCCCTGAACCACCACTTAAACCCACTCCAAAGAAGAGGGGTATCCTATTTCTCAGTCCCGAAGATATGCAAGAGGCAAAGAAATGTATGAAGGAAAAAGGAATTAAAGCTGAGGATGTTAAGAATTTACCACATATTGAAGAAATACACGGCCTTGACACACCACCACCTCCATAGGCGGTAGAGGTAAATTCTTTATTAAAGTTTGATGAAAGTGATATCCCTTATAATAAACACCCTAGTCAATGCTTATATGAGTTTGATAACTACATTATGAAAAAAAATCACTTCAATGCAAATGTTCTGAAACAATTGAAATATAATTCTGATATGATTGCTCGCTTGAGTGACTTGTTATTTAGAATTAGTAATGATGCTAGAGGTGTAGGAAAACATGCATCTATGGTTCAAGCCCAGTTAGAACAAGTTGCTAAATCTCAAAGAGAATTGCTTAATGAAATGAATAATAATATGAATGATCATACTATTAGAGTAGTGACTAGAGGAGGCAAAATGACCGAAGAACCTCTTTAACCTGAAGGTCATCCTAAAATAATTGAACAAGACTCTCAGAGAATTACTACTGATGCACCTAGTCCTTTTAAAAAGAAAAAGTAAAAGAAAAATGATAGGACTTTGCAAACCTCTAGTGAACTTGAGATAGAAAAACCTCCTAAAGATAATGATGTCTCTATTTTCGATGCTGAAACTCAATCTGGGAATGAAAATTCACCTAGTGATAATGAAAATGATAATGATGATGTTCATGAAGATACTCAACCGAACAAGGATAAAGAACCAGATAATGATGTTGAAATAGAGCCTGCTGTTGGTCTTGATAACCCACAACCTAAAAATAAAAGATATGATAAGAGAGACTTTGTGGCTAGAAAACATGGTAAAGAAAGAGAGCCACGTTTCGGTGTCAAAACCGACGGATCTCGGGTAGGGGGTCCCGAGCTGTGAGATTAGGATCGATGGGTAACAGGGGACGAAGGAGACGATGTTTACCCAGGTTCGGGCCCTCCTATGAAGGTAAAACCCTACGTCATGCTTGGTTGTATTGATGTGTATGAAGATTATAGAGTCGATCTACCACAAGATCAACTATCCAAAACCCTACATGAGCTTGTCTGCCCACTACGATCTAAACCTCCCGGTTTATATAGACACCGGGGGTACCTAGGGTTTACACATGATAAGTCTCCAACCGGAAGTAAAGACGCTGATCCCCTCATCT
Organism: Elymus sibiricus; assembly: GCA_039707655.1. NCBI lineage: Eukaryota > Viridiplantae > Streptophyta > Magnoliopsida > Poales > Poaceae > Elymus > Elymus sibiricus. Next base: position 85,413,786 of record CM077665.1, read on the forward strand.
TGACTTGGAGTGCACGCCGCGTCTTCAGAGGTTTCCTTCTAGAATACGGGGTCGTCGCATAGCCCGGTCCTTCCTGTGATAATCAGAGAGCGGCCCACCAAGCCGGCCTATGAGAGATAGGCCGGCGGCCCGAGGACCCCTTAGTCCAGGACTCCCTCAGTAGCCCCCGAACTAGCCCCCAACGCCTGGGGTCATAACACTAGCAGCTTCGCGTGATCAGAGTCTCCGGCTTGCGGGGTGAGTTCCTTTCCCCCTTTATGATCGGCTGGCTCTAGTCTGGCCGCCAATGACATGTAGTTATCCGGACGTCATAAGTCGCTTAACCTCGAAGGCCGAAGCGTCAAAGTATGAACAGTATTTCCTGACAACCTTTCTGACGAAGGGTCGTGGCCTATCACGACCGCTGAGCAGGCTACAAAAACTCGATTCGCGGTTCGAGGCCGTTTCTCTATTGGCACGTCTTATCGACGTGTAGATCGTGTCCCGTTTCTTACGGGATATGATTGATGCCCTGGGTTATCCCACGCGCGCATAACGTCATGATTGTTTCGGGAAGTGGCGAGGCCTGCGGCGCAGTAAAAGGGAGGCTCTTAGTATTACGGCACCCCATAAAAGGGAGAAAACCCCCAAGGCCTATTCACGCTCCAAACCCGCACCCTTTGCCTCCTCAACATTCCCAAGTTCCCAGAGCCCAGATCCAGTTCTTCCTCAATCTTCCCTCCGAGTTCGGCCATTGCCGGTTCAGGCTCCATGGGCAAGTGGGAGGTCTCCTCCGTCACCGACAACGACATCCGGGAGCTAAACCGTGCCGGCTACCTCTCTGCCAACATCGCCCACCGCGCTCCAGAGGCGAATCAGGTGGTTCCCACACCGAAGCCGGGCGAGAGGGTGGTGTTCATCCCCCATTTCATCCGAGGACTGGGCTTTCCGCTCCACCCCTTTGTCAGGGGCCTCATGTTCTTTTACGGGTTAGATTTCCATGACCTTCCCCCGAACTCCTTCATGCACATCTCGGCGTTCATCATCGTCTGCGAAGCCTTCCTGCGTGTTCATCCGCACTTTGGCATGTGGCTCAAAGTGTTCAACGCCAAGCCGAAGATAGTTGCGGGCGCGCATGCGGATTGTGGAGGGGTGGTAATCAGCAAGCTCCCTCGTGTCGAGTGGCCGGACGACACCTTTATTGACACGGTCAAGATCTGGCAAAAGGAATGGTTCTACATCATCGAACCAAGGAGTGTGGATTGGGTGGCAGCTGCCTAGTTCAGATCTGGACCCCCTGTGAGGCTAACCTCGTGGCTCAAGAAAGGCCTTGACTGGGGGTCGGCCGTAGAGGTGAAATCACTGCAGAAGCGCATCTCCTCGATGATTGAGGCCAAGATCGAACTGGTCATCGTGATCCAGGTCATGCTCCGCCACCATCTCCTCCCCTGCCAGCACCGGGCCTCCCCAATGTGGGCTTACCAGCTCGAGGACCCGGCCACCGTGAGTCAATTCTTCCGCACTACCCATGAGAAATTGTGGAAAGTGCTATTCAAGCCCTAGAAGAGCTGGCCAGCCGAGGAGGAGGACACCGGTCTAGACGCCGAAACCCCTCCTACCAAGGTATGACAAAACTTCAATTCTCCGGCTCTATTTTTTGAGAAAGAACTGAACCCCTCCTCCCTCATCTTCACAGAAATGGCTAAGCAAGGCCGTGCAGATTGACTGTCCGGCGCCGCAGCCCTAAGACCCCCGGTCCGATCTGTTGACAGAGATGCTCGTCGTGGCGCCGTATTCGGCGCCGGAGAAGAAGGAGAAGAAGAAGAAAGGAGAGAAGAAGGAGGCCCGCGAGGGCCTTCGTCTGAGGGGTCTTCCGGACACTAAGTCCGAGGAGACCCATGCCTCTTCCACTGACGAGGAAGAGCACGAGGACGAAGGGGACTGCGGCTCCCGCCTCACAAGGAAGAGGGCGGCGTCAGCGGATGCCACGGAGGACCTACATCCTCCTGCCCCAAAGAGGACATGCCAGACAAAGGCTGTCCCGGCCGACGATAACTCGAACTCCGATAAGGAGTCTGAGGATTTTGAGAGGGTTCCCCAAAGGAACCCAAGGGTTAAGCCCCCAGCCTAGAGGTATGGATCCGAAGACCCTCTGGATCACTTATATAGAGTTTTTAATGCTAAATGGGCGAACGCCTTTCAATTTGCAGCCCACCACGTTGTCGGTGTCAAAACCGGTGGATCTCGGGTAGGGGGTCCCGAGCTGTGGATCTAGAATCGATGGGTAATAGGGGATGAAGGAGACGATGTTTACCCAGGTTCAGGCCCTCCTATGGAGGTAAAACCCTATGTCCTGCTTGGTTGTATTGATGTGTATGAAGATTACAGAGTCGATCTACCTCGAGATCAAGTAACTAAACCCTAGATGAGTTCACCTGCGCTCTACGAACTAAACCCTCTGGCTTATATAGATGCCAGGGGTCTCTAGGGTTACACATAGTCGGTTGCCAATCGAAGGAGTAAACATGCCTATTCTATCATCTTAAGCTTGAAGGGCATGCCATGGCTCCTTAAGTTTCCCCCTGGTCACGGGGTATCCGGTCAGTCCGATCCTCCAACGAGTGGCCCACGAGTCCGGCCCATAAGGAATAGGCCGGCAGTCCGAGGACCCCTTAATCCCGGACTCCCTCAGTAGCCCCCCGAACTAGCCTCCAATGCCGAGGTATGTAGTCCGGACGGTCCTGTGCTCCCAAAGTCTTCGGCTTGCGAGGCGAGTTCTTCTCTCTGTTCGGCAAAAAATAATCCGGTCATTAGTGAGCATTCGATTGTCGAGACGTCGCGAGGCCCACAATATTAACTTCGTCGTCCAGAATTAACGACGCCCCTCGATCCCTGTGCGCCAATGGGAGATGGGCGGCCCATCAGCCTTTTATAGGACTACCCTTTCTGCAAGCGAAGGGGAGGAACCGCCCATTTAAGCAGGCTGAATCATGGCTTAGACAACCCCTTCCTGTTCCTTACCGCCGAAAAGCCCCAAGCGAAAGAACTTGAAAATATGGCGAGCATCCCTGGTTCCTCCTCGCGCCCTCACGGCCCCCTTCCTGGGGATTGGGCAAGTTGTTCAATATCTCTCCTCCGGCTGCTCAACCTTGAGACCCAGGGCTATCTTCCCGCCTCGGATCTGGCGTTTACCCGCGTCGGATTGACTTCTTCGAACGGCGAGGCCTTCGCAGATAATTTCCCTGTTCCACGCAAGGGAGAGCGGGTATGTTTCGTGTCCTTCCTCTTACGAGGCCTAGGATTCCCTATCAATCCCTTCTTGAGGGGACTATTGGAATTTTACGGGATCCAACTCCATCATCTCACCCCTGGATCTATCCTGCACATTTTGGGCTTTGTTGCCCTCTGCGAGATGTTCTTGGGCTGCGAGGCCCATTTTGATTTATGGAGGAAGTACTTCTGCCTCGTCCCCCGTACTCGAGGCGGGACAATTCGGGAAGTGGGCGGAGCCGAAGTATGGCGTATAGCCGGGACGGGGTATCCCATGGGGACTCTGAAGAAAGAGTCCGAAGAATGGACCTCAGAATGGTTCTATATCGAGGACGTTCCTCTCTTCAATCCAGCTCGGAGGGGTCTACCCGAATACTCTGACGCTCCTTTGAAGAAAAGGTTCAACTGGCGACCGAAGAGTCCATCCCAAGAGGAAAGTGCCGAAGTAAAGCGCCTAGAGACCCAAGTGAGGCTACTAGCTCACAGTAAGCTTACCATCATCGATGTGATGGCAGCCGTCATTGCTCGATGCGTTCAACCCCTTCAGCAAAGGATACACCCCATATGGCGTTACAACAGAACAAGTGACACCACCCGTTCCCAACTGCAGGGTCCTGCCAATCAGGCGGCAATGGCGGCCATACTGGCCGATCTTTTCAAAGGAGAAAAAGAAGATTTCGCTCGACTGTCAGCCAAGGAAGGCTATTCAAGTCATAACCCCATCGAATGGGTAAGTCTTTAGCTTTGTTTTTTGAGTTCGGATATTTATGTATAATCCTTCTAATTGAAACTTTCAATCTGTCCGAACAGAGCTGGAGGTGCTGGGTCGAGACAGTCAGCTGTCCGGCGCCTCAACCAGAGAGTTATTCTCACGACGACGATCCAGAGCTATCAATTGAATACGAGGACGGGGTCTTTTACCAGGAGAGCCTTGACGGCTCCAAGGTGGCTCTTCTAGCCGATCACCCTGGACCATGCTACTTCTCGAGCATGCGTTGGTTTCCGTGAAGAGGAACGGGTGATGCAGCAAAGTAGATAAGTATTTCCCTCAGTTGTTAAGAACCAAGGTATCAATCCAGTAGGAGATACAAGCAAGTCACCAATGGGTGTACCTACACAAATAATCAAACACTTGCACCCAACGCTATAAAGGGGTTGTCAATCCCTTCACGGTTACTTGCAAGGATGAGATCTGATAGAGATAGATAGAATAGATTGCTTGAACGGAAAGTAAAACAAAAGTAAAAATATTGCAGCAAGGTATTTTTGGTGTTTTTGGTTTTAGATCTGAAAGTATAAGATGGAAAATAGACCCGGGGGCCATAGGTTTCACTAGAGGCTTCTCTCATGATGGCAAGTATTACGGTGGGTGAACAAATTACTGTCGAGCAATTGATAGAAAAGCGAATAATTATGAAGACATCCAAGGCAATGATTATGCATATAGGCATCACGTCCGTGTCAAGTAGACCGAAACGATTCTGCATCTACTACTATTACTCCACACATCGACCGACTCCTGCCTGCATCTAGAGTATTAAGTTCATGAAGAACAGAGTAACGCATTAAGTAAGATGACATGATGTAGAGGGATAAACTCAAGCAATATGATGAAAACCCCATCTTTTTATCCTCGATGGCAACAATACAATACGTGCCTCGCTACCCCTACTATGTCACTAGGTGAGGACACCGCAAGATTGAACCCAAAACTAAGCACTTCTCCCATTGCAAGAATTACCAATCTAGTTGGCCAAACCAAACCAATAACTCGAAGAGACTTGCAAAGATATGAAATCATGCATATAAGAATTCAGAAAAGATTCAAATAATATTCATAGATAATCTGAACATAAATCCACAATTCATCGGATCTCGACAAACACACCGCAAAAGAGTATTACATCGGATAGATCTCCATGAAGATCATGAAGAACATGGTATTGAAGATCAAAGAGAGAGAAGAAGCCATCTAGCTACTAGGTATGGATCCGAAGGTCTGTGGTGAACTACTCACGCATCATCGGAGGGGCAATGGAGTTGATGTAGATGCCCTCCGTGATCGAATCCCCCTCCGGCAGATTACCGGAAAAGGCTCCAAGATTGGATCTCACGGGAACCGAGGCTCCTAGCGGCGGAAAAGTGTTTTTTGGCTCTCTCTGGTATACAAGGAATATTTTGGAATTTATAGGCTGAAGAATAGGGTTGGGAGAGTTGCCGTGGGCCCACAAGCCAGGGGGCGCGCCCTACCCCCTGGGCGCGCCCCTGTGGCTTGTGGCCACACGGCGGCTCTCCTGCCTTGGTCTCCAAGCTTGGTAGATGTCTTCTGGTCCAAGAAAAATTATTCCGAAGATTTTATTCCGTTTGGACTCCGTTTAATATTCCTTATCTGCAATACTCAAAAACAAGGAAAAAACAGAAACTGGCACTAGGCTCTAGATTAATAGGTTAGTCCCAAAAATAATATAAAATAGCATATTAATGCATATAAAACATCCAAAACAGATAATATAATAGCATGGAACAATCAAAAATTATAGATACGTTGTAGACGTATCAGACCACTTCCTTCTTCCGCCACTGGTAAAAAGAAGGTCTCTTCCCGTAAAGGGCGAGCGACCCTTGCCAAACCGAGTGTGCTGGTCCCTATTCCCAAGGGTCGTCGATCCACGCGTCGAACGTCGTCTACGGCAGCAGGGCCTGTACCGAGCAACAGCAGGAATCCTCCTCGCGAGCCAACGGCGGAGACCACCTCGACCGTGCACTCAACCAAGAGGTACTTTATTCAACGGCGGAGCCAACAGCAATAAGTACTCACAAAATCTCGCGTCAAAATACTCAGGAGACGAGTACAGCCACCTTCTTTTGGGAACGTTGCCGAGGCGCCAGGCGACCATCATGAATCAAGGTCCTCTGCTCAGGCTTAACTTGACACGGAGGCCCCTGTGACGGATCAGCCCCCTGAAGATTCCGGGGACGTCTCGGTCACTAACTCCGAGGTAGAGAGTGCGATGAATCACTGGCGGCGAAAGGAAGCCCTGCGCCACCAAGCGTTTTCCGAACAAGAGTTTAATGCCCTAAGTTCGGTGGACGCATACATCGGAGCTGCCCGAGCTGGGCTTGAGGGAGCTGCTAAACTGATATGGTCCAGCCTGGAGGTGAGTGATCGGTTTTAACACTCAAACACAAATATTAACCCAGTAGCCCCCGAGCCTTGATTTGGTCGGAACGACCGAGTTAAGGATCTGAATATTGTTTTATGTATAATGTAGGTTTCAAGGCAGCAAAATGAGAAGTTGGCCGAGGAACTCGAGGTGAGCCGAACACAGGTACAAACCGTGAAGGCCGAGCTTAAGCAAGTGAAGAATTTCACCTGAGAGGCGCACGGTGAGTATGCCAATTTGCTGAATTTATTCGACATTCCCGTTCTGATGAGAGAGTATTTTATAGCAGCTAAATCCATAGGGCAGTTGCAGAGAGATTTGGATGCAGCCCGACAATCTCAGAGGTATGCCGAATCTCAGCAAGAGGCTGGCCACCGTGTGTTGACCCAAAGTCTTGAGGAAAAGAACCGGCTTAAGGCGGAAAACCAGCGGCAAGCCGAAGAACTTGAGAGTTTAAAAACTCAATTGGCTCAAGCCCAGGAAGAGAACCAGAGATTACAGAGGGGCATATTCTGTAAGTGCATGTATATCTTCGTAATTCCGAAAAGTACCTTTATTATAGCGGGTGTAAGGGACATGCTTCGTCTCGTGTGTAGGTCTCCTGACCGGGCGGCCCGAGGAAGAAATCGGATCATTCTGAGGGAACCTACTGAAGGAACTGTCCGTCGTACATGAGCGGGCTCGGAGAGCCATGAAGAGCATGACCAAAGCACTCTGGCCTGCCGAGAAGCCTCTAGAAGGGATGTCCGAACTGGCTGGTCGGTTTAAAGGAGCCCGACGTCGTTTTGAGTTATGGAAGAGATCGGCTTGTTGAGAGGGAGCGCGGGAGGCGTGGGCAATGGTCAAGACCCGCTTTACCAAACTTAACCCAGAGCATATGGCTCGGGTTGGGCCGGTAGGGCCGGATGGGTGATACGTCTCCAACGTATCAATAATTTATGAAGTATTCATGCCATGTTTACAATAATTTTATATGATTTTGGTATGATTTGATTAGAACTAACCCGGACTGACGCTGTTTTCAGCAGAGCTACCGTGGTGTTGTTTTTGTGCAGAAATAAAAGTTCTCGGAATGGGCTGAAAATTTACGGAGAATATTTTTGGAAAATATAAAAAATACTGGAGCAAAAAGCTGGGCCAGGAAGTGACCGAGGAGGCCACAAGCCTGGGGGGCGCCCCCCCCTAGGGCGCGCCCCCCTGGCTTTTCACCTCCTCGGGAACCTTCCAGATGTGGGACCAATGCCAAAACCTCTTATAAATATAGAAATCGCCGAAAAGAAACCTAGATCAGGAGTTCCGCTGCCGCAAGCCTCCAGAGCCACGAAAAACCAATCGGGAGCCCGTTCCGGCACCCTGTCGGAGGGGCAAACCATCACCGGAGGCCATCTTCATCATCCCGGCGGTCTCCATGACGAGGAGGGAGTAGTTCACCCTCGGGGCTGAGGGTATGTACCAATAGCTATGTGTTTGATCTCTCTCTCTCTCGTGTTCTTGAGATGGCACGATCTTGATGTACCGCGAGCTTTATTGATATAGATGAATCATATGGAGTTTTCCCCTCTCTATCTTCTTGTGATGAATTGAGTTTTCCCTTTGAAGTTTTCTTATCGGATTGAGTCTTTAAGGATTTGAGAACACTTGATATATGTCTTGCGATGGGATATCCATGGTGACAATGGGATGTTCTATTGATCCACTTGATGTATGTTTTGGTGATCAACTTGCGGGTTCCGTGACCTTGGGAATCTATGCATAGGGGTTGGCACACGTTTTCGTCTTGACTCTCCGGTAGAAACTTTGGGGCACTCTTTGAAGTCATTTGTGTTGGATTGAACATGATGACTCTGAAATTGTGTGATGCATATCGTATAAACAAGCCCATGGGTACTCGTGGTGACATTGGAGTATCTAGGTGACATTAGGGTTTTGGTTGATGTGTATCTTAAGGTGTTATTTTAGTACGAACTCTAGGGCTGTTCGTGACACTTATAAGGATAGCTCATAAGATTGATCAGAAAAGATAACTTTGAGGTGGTTTCGTACCCTACAATAATTTCTTCGTTTGTTCTCCGCTATTTGTGACTTTGGGGTGAACTCTTTGTCGCACGTGAGGGATTTACATATGATTCAACTATGTTAGTATTGTTGAGAGAACTTGCACTACTGAAAGTATGAACCCTAGGCCTTGTTTCTAAGCATTGCAATACCGTTTGTGCTCACTTTTATCATTAGTTACCTTGCTGTTTTTATATTTTCAGATTACAAAAACCTATATCTACCATCCATATTACACTTTTATCACCATCTCTTCGCCGAACTAGTGCACCTATACAATTTACCATTGTATTGGGTGTGTTTGGGACACAAGAGACTCTTTGTTATTTGGTTGCAGGGTTGTTTGAGAGAGACCATCTTCATCTTACGCCTCCCACGGATTGATAAACCTTAGGTCATCCACTTGAGGGAAATTTGCTACTGTCCTACAAAACTCTGCGCTTGGAGGCCCAACACGAGTCTACAAGAAGAAGGTTGCGTAGTAGACATCAATGGGCAAGAAGTGCCGCTTCATTTGGTTTACGACCAAGTGATGCCTGTCGGTTCTGAATCTGGCATATCTCGTAGTAGGGGTCCTAAGCTAGGCGTCTTGGAGCGATGGTAACATGGACACAAGATTTTACCCAGGTTCGGGCTCTCTCAAGGAGATAATACCCTACGTCCTACTTTTGATTGTATTCATATGGGGGATAGTACATAGTACATGTATCTACCACGAGATTGTTGTAATGAATCTGAGATCGTCTATTAACTAGCCTGGCCTCGGTTTATATAATGCACCGTTGGCCTAGGGTTTAGAGGAGTCCTTGTATTGTGCGCCAAGTCTTGTGGAATCTCCCTTGTATGCATCATGGGCTGCCCGAAGTGGCCCATTAGTGAATTACCCTGGGGGTCGTCGGCCCGACCCACTGGTCGGGAGACGAGATGGTGAATACCCCCTAGTCTAGGACACCGTCAGTAGCCCCCTGAACCGGTCTTCAAGTTGGGGACGCTCCTCGGTTCTTCAAAACAGTTCTTTGTCTTCGGTCGTCGGTCTTGAAAACTAGTTCAACAAATCTTCCCATGTCCGATCTCGAGGATCGCCGAGACGAATCCGAAGAGTTCACACGTCGGGCATCCGAGGAGCCCTTTAAGTTTTTGGCCTTTATCGATACCTTGTTATTTTTTACACCACACTTCGGGTCTGAAGTGTCTTCCGTGCGGCGGTGTCCTCTTGCGTCCAAGCTCCAACGCCGGACTGCATCCGAGGTGTCTTTTTTGCATCCGGGCTCCAACACCGGACTGTGTCCGAGCTCCAACACCGGATTGTATCCGAGGTATCTTTTTGCAGCCGAGCTCCAATGCCGGTATGCATCCGAGGTGTCATAGATTACCTCGGTCTTGAAAAGGTTGAAGGAGTTCAACTGAGCTTAATGCCGAAAATGCCCTTTATGAAGCCAGCCACTTGCATCCAAGCTTTATGCCGGACTGCTTCCATGGTGGTGCACCACCTTGGTCTCAGGCTTTTTTTTGGGGGATTTATTTACGATCGCCGCAATTTATTTACTACCGAGATGTATAGCCAGTAACCCTCAAGGTGTGTGTCGGTCTAAAACCTGAGATGCACCCGAAGGAAATAATAAAACCACAGATCCCAGTAGCCCCTGAGACTTAGGTCGATTTGTGAAATCGGCCTGAGGATCAAGTCCTAGCTTGGCATCATACTTAGGAACAGAAACGTGGTGTGCCATAGTTTTCGAGACCCAGGTTGGGTGCGGCCGAACAACCTGAGGATCAAATCTCCTTGGAAACCGTATTGTACTTTGATTTTCTTGCATTGAATAGGTAATGCAGTAGCCCTCGAGCCTTAATTTGGGCACGGGTGGTTGAATTAAGGATCGATATTTGTTTGACACAAACTTTGTTATGTTCGACACAATTTATGTATAATGATTCTATGTATCCAAGTACTTTACATCATTAATGCTCGGATCCGCATTGTACAAGACTTTGTTGACCGACCATCGGCTTTAATATCCTCGGCCAGTTTGTCCTACTTTATAAAGCCTTTATAAGGGCAAAGATTTATGGCAAACAAGGCAATCCGGCCATACGGTTTTATAAACAAAGGTATGTGGAGAGATATGTTATATTACTATTTAACATAAGGAACATCTTCTGGGAAAAATAGTTCCTTTATAAGTTCCTTTTCCCAGGCTATCATGTTGACCATGATCGTGAAAAACCTAACCTCCGATCAATGTGGGAGGAAAATAGCGAGGATTTAGTTTGGGAAATGTTCCCGAAATCAGTGGTCTTTAATGAACCGAAATTTTCACTTCCGTCGTTGCCGACCAATTATATTCTTAAGATGACTAGCTTTCGGCTTCACCCAGTCTGAGGTACTAACCCGGATGACCCAGAAGTAACAATCATAGAGGTGCTCCCTTTACCTCCTAGCCGAACAATCAGGAATGTAGGGGGTAAGCATAGGAGCCAGGCAACCCAGCTTGGTCAAAATCTTAAGACAAATTGATGCATATTTATGGCTTTATAACGATGACTACGGAAGGCAACACTCGCATATTGAATACAAATGCTTGTTACGCTATATGCTATGTTGACTCCTTTGTGACCGTTTATTATTTGAGAATGGCACATCATCGGCTTCTACCCCTTTGTAGATGCTACGTGGGGTGCTTCCGCAGTAACAAGACAACCCTTATCCGACGTCTCGGTGCCCGGAGGCGGTTGTGTTAGCGGAAACGAGGCAATCAGACATCTAGGCTTTATAACTTTCACTTAGTCATAGGAGCTTAAAGTTTGGGAGGCCAGTTACTAGCCCCCGGTTAGTGTTCGGCGTCAGCCGAGGTCAAGGCGTTAACACTTCGGCCAATTTTATGAAAGGCCCACGGGGTAACCTCTATCGGTCTATAGTTTGACAGTCATCGGATCGCTGACCAGTTTGCTCTCATTGTGACAGTCAGTTTTCGGCTTTCTCCACTGAGGCACTTGACCGGTTAAATCGGAAGTACAATTGCAGTGGTTCTTCCTTTCCACACCCACCCGAACAAAGCGGAATGTAGGAGGCAATCACAGGAGCCGGGCAACCCAACTATTGACCAAAGACACAATTTTAAACTGATGCATATAAATCAATATCAAAGAATGTTTTGCCGAGGACTGCTCGGAGTACCTTGGCTTTTTGTGGGTTCAGCTCTAGTCGGAGTCCCCCGTTGATATTGCCGATACTTTAAAGGCATCCGACGTTGTACTATGAGACCTATGCACAATATCACCCGAGACTCGGGTTGGGTGCGGCCGACCAACATGAGGATCGAATCTCCTTGGGAACTAGTCTGGATGTCATGTGTGTTTTGCCAACGCCGGTGTGTAAGTCGGCAGGAAAGATACCGAGTTGTGGGTCAAAAAAGATCTCCCGAGCTGAATTATTACGCAGGGTACCTCGGTCATGAGGATGTCCCGCCTCCTAAAAGTAAAACATACAAATAGCTTAAAAGTGCCATAAGCTCAAAAAGCCAAAAAACTTTATGTTTAAATAGAATCAAGTTTTTATTGTGCCAACCCGAAATTGGTGTCAAAATTAATATGTGTTTCGGTCGTGCTTTAACATGATACATCCGATCTCCGGACTTCAAGCGGGTCAGCCTTTGGCTTCAACCTCCATATCCCGAAGGCGGAGTGTTTCTCCGAGGCCTGTTTAGCGAACTAAACTCGAGCGGCTTTAGAAAGAAACCAGGCTATCCGGCTATTGACCACACACTAGTGTCGGAAAATGGAGTAGTAGAAAAAGACTTTGCAACGACCAAGAAGAAAACACGTTTATTATAAAACGGCTCATACAAATTAAAGAGCCCCCGGTTAAATCGGGTAAAGACATTTTTAAAAAACAAGTTTTTTTTGTTTAACAAGAAATACAATGTTTGGTTGAACCGAATAAAAAGTAAAATTTCAAAGAGAGCTGAGCACGAAAACGACTTAGCTGGGTAATGTGCTCGGTGCGGTCCGGAGTTGCGCGACGGAGACATAGTCCTCGGCCTGGCCGAGGTCCGATCCCCCAAGCCCGAGGTAATCGAGCGAAGATCTCGGGTCGAGAAGTGGCAACGCAACATGGTTGCTACGGCGAGGCGAAGCCCCCGGTCTGGCCGAGGAGATAGAGTAGTTGGGCAGCGTGATGGCAAAACCCCCAGTTATCATGGGAAAAGGAAGTGTTTTTAACAAAAAAAATTATTTAACATACATATAATGCTTGGTTGAACCGAAAAAAATTAAAATTAAAAAAAAGTTAAGCATGAAAGCGACTTAGCTGGTTAATGTGCTCGGTTTTGATGACGTGGCCAAAGCTTGTAGCGGGTCGAGGTCCCAGCCCCCAAGCCGGTCCCGAGGTGTCCGAGCGAAGAGCTCGGCTTGATGAAGTGGTGACGCAGCACGATCGATGAGGCGAGACGAAGCCCTTGGTCCAGCCGAGGTTATGAAGCTGGTCGGCTGATGACGCCGAAGTCCCAGAAGTAGGTTGATGAAGAGATGGCGAAGCCCCCGGTCTAGCTGAGGTGCCGGAGGAGGTCGGTAAGGTGACGCTAGATCTCCCATGCCAGCCGACGTGTCGAAGCAGGTCGGCGTGGTGGGAAGAAGTGACGGCGCGGCAATGCCGATACAGGTCGGAACTTGTGACGCGGTCAATACCGGCTTGAGAAGTGACCGCGCGACGATGATGGCACGCCCGACCCGTGCAATCCGCGGGGCGACGATCTTGTCTTGATGATTATTTGTGCCTCACGATGCCGAACTCTTGTTCGACTCGCCGAGGTTATGGTCTGAGGTGGTTATCGTCGACTCGATGGAGCGACGGCGCAGTCGATGTTGGTGCAGGTTGGTATCCATGGAGCAACATGGCCGGACCGGTTTGACATCGGCGTGACGGTCAAGATCGCCTTGGAAAAGACTCAAAATTTGTGGGCACGTGTTTCAAAACAACACACAATACTCCAGAAAAAAAAATTCCTCAAATAGGATGTCCAATATCCCATTCATGAAGAAAGATGAATTCGGGTCGGATTCATTTTCGCGCAGAAAACAGATCCGAAAATTGATGTACTCATCGGAAGTTTCCCGGAGTTTGGACGGTCGGATCGAGCTAAAATTTTGAGGGGTGATCGGTATGAAAATTCCGCAGAAGTTGAACGGTGGGATCTTGCAAACGATTTCCGACCTAGCCGCAGGACTTCTCGCCCTAAACTCATCCGGAATTTCGTCCAGATTCGACAAGGCTACGGTAGATCGGACTTTCCTGGAGATTCCTCCATCGGAACATGATGAAATTTTACAGGTTTATTCTAGACCCAATTCCGCACAATTCCACCAAAGCAATCGTCAAAGCGATGCTAGAGGAAGCGGGGACGATGAACACGAGTCACTGTCCAGAAAAACTGTACGGTTGCTCGAGGACGATGTTAACATTGAGCCCCCGAGCTCCGTAGATGATTCCCCGTGATCTTATTAGAGATCTGTGATACGTCTCCAACGTATCTATAATTTTTTATTGTTCCATGCTATTATATTATCTGTTTTTGATTCCCGTAGCATGCACGTATGGTGAACCGTTATATAACGAAGTCGGAGCATGATTTGTTTATTAATTGTCATCCTTTGTGTGAGGGTCGGGAGCGCGCGATGGTTAACTCCTACCAACCTCTCCCCTAGGAGCATGCGTCTAATACTTTGCTTCGATAACTAATAGACTTTTGCAATAAGTATATGAGTTCTTTATGACTAATGTGAGTCCATGGATTACACGCACTCTCACCCTTCCACCTTTGCTAGCCTCTTTAGTACTGCGCAACTTTCGCCGGTGCATTAATCCCACCATAGACCCTTCCTCAAAACAGCCACCATACCTACCTATTATGATATTTTCATAGCCATTCCGAGATATATTGCCATGCAACTTCCACCGTAATTCTTGAATTGTAAGTAAATAAAAGTGTGATGATCATAATTATTAGAGCATTGTCCCATGTGAGAAAAGGACGGAAGCTATGATTCCCTCACAAGTTGGGATGAGACTCCAGACTTTAAAAATAATAAAAGAGGCCAATGAAGCCCAAATAAAAAAGAGAGGCCAAAGATGCCCACCAACAAAAATGAGAGAAAAGAGGGAAGGGATGCTACTATCTTTTTTCCACACTTGTGCTTCAAAGTAGCACCATGATCTTCATGATAGAGAATCTCCTATTTTGTCACTTTCATATACTAGTGGGAATTTTTCATTATATAACTTGGCTTGTATATTCCAATGATGGGCTTCCACAAATTGCCCTAGGTCTTCGTGAGCAAGCAAGTCGGATGCACACCCACTTAGTTTCTTTTTGAGCTTTCATACACTTATAGCTCTAGTGCATCCGTTGTATGGCAATCCCTACTCACTTACATTGATATCTATTGATGGGCATCTCCATAGCCCGTTAATACGCCTAGTTGATGTGAGACTATCTTCTCCTTTTCCTCACAACATCCACCATATTCTATTTCACCTATAGTGCTATATCCATGGCTCACGCTCATGTATTGCGTGAAAGTTGAAAAGGTTTGAGAACATAAAAAGTGTGAAACAATTGCTTGACTTGTCATCGGGGTTGTGCATGATTTAAATACTTTGTGTGGGGAAGATGGAGCATAGCCAGACCTTATGATTTTGTAGGGATAACTTTCTTTGGACATGTTATTTTGAAAAGACACGACTGCTTTGTTAGTATGCTTGAAGTATTCTTGTTTTTATGTGAACATTAAACTTCTGTTTTGAATCTTATGCATCTCAACATTCATGCCACACTAAAGAATATTACATGGATAAATATGTTAGGTAGCATTCCACATCAAAAATTCTATTTTTATCATTTACCTACTCGAGGATGAGCAGGAATTAAGCTTGGGGATGCTGATACGTCTCCAACGTATCTATAGTTTTTGATTGTTCCATGCTATTATATTATCTGTTTTGGATGTTTTATATGCATTAATATGCTATTTTATATTATTTTTGGGACTAACCTATTAACCTAGTGCCCAGTGCCAGTTTCTATTTTTTCCTTGTTTTTGATTATTGCAGAAAAGGAATATCAAACGGAGTCCAAACGGAATAAAATTCTATGCTGATTTTTCTTGGACCAGAAGGAACCTAGGAGGCTTTGAGAAGAGGCCAGAAGACCTACGGGTGGGCCACAAACCACCAGGGCGCGCCCCTGGGGGGGCGGGGGCGCCCCCCTGGCTTGTGGGCCCCCCGTAGCTCCTCCAATCCTAACTCTTCGCCTATAAATTCAGAAATATTCCACCAATACCAAAGAGAGCCACGAAAATACTTTTCCTCTGCCGCAAGCCTCTGTTCCCGTGAGATCCCATCTTGGAGCCTTTTCCGGCGATCTGCCGGAGGGGGATTCGATCACGGAGGGCCTCTACATCAACACCATTGCCCTTCCGATGATGCGTGAGTAGTTTACCTCAGACCTTCGGGTCCATAGCTAGTAGCTAGATGGCTTCTTCTCTCTCTATGTTCTTCAATACCATGTTCTCCATGATCTTCATGGAGATCTATCCGATGTAATACTCTTTTGCGGTGTGTTTGTCGAGATCCGATGAATTGTGGGTTTATGATCAGATTATCTATGAATATTATTTGAATCTTCTTTGAATTGTTATATGCATGATTTTATATCTTTGTAAGTCTCTTCGAGTTATTGGTTTGGTTTGGCCAACTAGATTGGTAATTCTTGCAATGGGAGAAGTGCTTAGTTTTGGGTTCAATCTTGCGGTGTCCTCACCCAGTGACAAAGTAGGGGTAGCGAGGCACATATTTGTATTGTTGCTATCAAGGATAAAAAGATGGGGTTTTCATCATATTGCTTGAGTTTATCCCTCTACATCATGTCATCTTACTTAATACGTTACTCTGTTCTTCATGAACTTAATACTCTAGATGCAGGCAGGAGTCGGTCGATGTGTGGAGTAATAGTAGTAGATGCAGAATTGTTTCGGTCTACTTGATACGAACGTGATGCCTATATGCATAATCATTGCCTTGGATATCGTCATAACTATGCGCTTTTCTATTAATTGCTAGACAATAATTTGTTCACCCACCGTATTATTTTTCTTCAAGAGAGAAGCCTCTAGTGAAACCTATGGCCCCAGGGTCTATTTTCCATATTATATTTTCAGATCTATAAACTAAAAAACACAAAAATAATTTTCTGCAATTTATTTACTTTTATTTTAATTATCGTTTTAGTAATCTTTTATATCTATCTCTATCGGATCTCATCCTTGCAAGTGACCGTGAAGGGATTGACAACCACTTTATAGCGTTGGGTGCAAGTGTTTGATTGTTTGTGCAGGTGCATAGATTGGGGCCTTGCTTGTACCTCCTACTGGATTGATACCTTGGTTCTCAAAACTGAGGGAAATACTTATCTACTTTGCTGCATCACCCTTTCCTCTTCAAGGGAAAACCAACGCAAGCTCAAGAAGTAGCAAGAAGGATTTCTGGCGCCGTTGCCGGGGAGGATACATAGCAAGTCAAGACAAGAACTCTCCCGTCAACTTCCCAATTTCTGGCGTGATTGTCGGGGAGATCTACATCAAGCCTACCCAGTACCCATCACAAACTCATCTCTTGCATTTACATTATTTGCCATTTGCCTCTCGTTTTCCTCTCCCCCCCTTCTAAAACGAATTCTCAGAAAAAAACCAAAAAGATATGCCTTTTTATTCGCCCTTCTTCCGTTCGTCTTTCCGTTTGCTTTTTGTTTCCTCGTGTGCTTGTTTATTTGTTTCATTTTCATGGCTAGTTCTTCCACTATTGCTAGTACAAATCTTGAGGAAAAATTTGGATCTTGCTCTCTAGATCATGAAACTGAACCTCCTCCTAATTATAAAGCTAAAACTTTTCAAGTGAGAGACGGTAATATTATTGGGAAGAGTGTTATTCAAGAGTTCTTTGATTGTATGGGAGTAATGCCTATGAATAAGAGATCTATTCTTCTTAGCAGAAATTGTTATGCGGATGCTATTGTCATGCTCGTTGAAAAATTGGAGAGAAAATTTGTGCACGTTCATCCCACTTTGCAAAAGGTGTTTTATGAACTTCCCAAAATTAATCATCCTAAGGCTAAAAAGATTGCCACTATCATCCTTATGCGTGAATTTGATTTTATCATACAAGAAGCTAGGGAAATTTTTGCTTTCTATAAAAAGGATATTGAACACCCTCCGATTGAAGAAATCCTACACGATAAAGAAACCTTGCCTAGCTTTGAGTTTAGGGATTATCAATCATACCGTGACAATCTTAGAAGAAGAGTTCCCTATTCAGAAATTACCCAAACTATTTACCTTGAAACCTATGATGAATTTGATTGGATCACTAGGGGAATTTATGTAGGATTCAATGATGACTGGTTAGTAGAAAAAAATCAGGGAACCCATTAAAAATGAGATACGCGTTTTATATGATGATATTTATGGTGATGATCCAGATTATGAGTTTAGGAATGTCAAAGTTACTAATCAAAGTCCTTTTCATGAACTAAGTTCTCCTATTAGAAAGGAAAGAAAATAAATAAAGGATTTGCTAAAAAGGGTTTTGGAAGATATGGTTGAGAATGGATTGCATACCAAAGATGATAATACCTAGATCTATTGCGTTATGCCTAGCTAGGGGCGTTAAAAAATAGCGCTTGTTGGGAGGCAACCCAATTTTATTTTTATGTTTTTGTTTTAGTTTCTGTTCTTGAATAAATTACACATTATTACCTCTGTAGTAAATGTGTTTTAGTGTTTTAATTAGTGTTTGAGCCAAGTAAGACCTTTGGGATGGTTTACGGTGATTGTTGATTTGATCTTGCTGAAAAACAGAAACTTTCGCGCTCAGTCCAGGAATTTTATAAATTCACCAGAGCGTCGAATGAGTCTGAAATTTTTACACAAGATTGATATACAAATTGCCTAGATTTTTCCTAATTTTTCAGAATTTTTGGAGTTACAGAAGTATTCGAAGTTTCCAGATTGCTACAGAATGTTCTGTTTTTGACAGATTCAGTTTTCTTTGTGTTGTTTGCTTATTTTGATGTATCTATGGCTTGTATCGGGGGGTATGAACCATGGAGAAGTTGGAATACAGTAGATATTACACCAATATAAATAAATAATGAGTTCAAAACAGTTTCTAAAGTGGTGATTTATTTTTCTTATACTAACGGATCTCACGAGTTTTCTGTTGAGTTTTGTGTTGTGAAGTTTTCAAGTTTTGGGTAAAGATTTGATGGACTATGGAATAAGGAGTGGCAAGAGCCTAAGCTTGGGGATGCCCAAGGCACCCCAAGGAATATTCAAGGATACCAAAAAGCCTAAGCTTGGGGATGCCCTGGAAGGCATCCCCTCTTTCGTCTTCAATCCATCGGTAAATTTACTTGAGGCTATATTTTTATTCACCACATGATATGTGTTTTGCTTGGAGCGTCTTGTATGATATGAGTCTTTGCTTTTTAGTTTGCCACAATCATCCTTGCTGCACACATCTTTTGAGAGAGTGTAACACCCCAAAAATATTCTTCTGGATTTTCAAAATCTTTTCTTTAAAATGAATTCTTTGAAAACCATTTTTGATTCTATCTTCTTCCTTCTGTTTGAAAACTTTTCAAATTTTAATTGGGTTCAAAAAAATTTCTAGGAAGGATCTGTTTTGATTTATGATTTTATTTGGAAAATGATTCTTAGAAAAAAAATTCTATTAGAAAAGTTGTTGACATAACTAAAATATTCTATGGAGAAGCTCTTTTCCTTTCTTCTAACACTTCCAAAATCCATCCTACCACTTCTAAATTATCCCAAAAAGTCATTCACACCATCTAGGACAGAAATCAACTTCTTTCCACCCCACAAAATATTTTTTCTCATTTTAAACAAATTCCAAAATAGGAATTTGCAATATTCATGGTTTCCTTGATTTACAAAGGAACAATATTCTCTGGAAGACTTCTGCTCCCACCAAAATTTCTCCAACAACTAGATGGTTCCCAAGACCCATTTCATCAAAAACCTTGGGTTCCACAGTTCAAAAATTTCAAATCCCCTTCAATTCAAATTTGGACCAGATTCAATCTTTCTGATACAAACTCAATTTTTATAGCTCCAGAAATTCTGAAACTTTGCCAAACCCATTTTTGAGCATCAACACCCTACCACAAAAATCCCTGCAAATTCCTAAAATACCTAGACCCCTCTATCAATTCATCAAACACCTAGCATGCACACTGTTCATCGCTGACAGAGATTCAGTTAGCTGAATTTCTTTAGAGAGCAGTGGCGACCGGTGCCGTGCACTCCTCCCCTTCCTTCTCCATCACGGTGTCGTCGTGCCCATCAATGCTCCGAACCGCTGGCCCACTCCTCAGCCACTCACCGGCGTCGAGCTGTCGGCTGGCCAGTGCAATGGCCACCGTGCCCATCCACGGCGGGCCAAGCAGAGCCGCTTCGGCCACCGACTGCCTTCACTGCGCCGCTTCGCCCAAACCTACTTTCTCTCCACGCGGCACCCCCTCCGCACCTTATCAACGCCGACCACGCCGCCTGGACCCCACCTGGCAGTCGCCAGAGCTGGCCCCGCCGCCGCACCCGTACGGGCAACCTCACCACGGATAAGGCCGGAGAGCTCGAGCTCATCCACGCCGGCCTCTCCGGAACTCTCCACCGCCCTCATTAACCCCCTCGCCGCCCACGACCACCGCCCCTATCTACCTCGCCGGCCGGAATTAACTCCGGCGTTATCCGCCCTCGCCGGCCACCCTCAAATCGCCTATAAAAGGCCCTCTCGAGCTCCACAGATCACCCACACCACCTCCACACCATCCCAATCGCCCTTCCGTGCACTCCCCGATCTCGGGAAGGCCTCCTTCCCCGACTCCGACCACCGCTCCGTCGCCACTGCCCCCGATCTGTTCATCGCCATCACTCCACCTCCACTGTTAAAACCTTGCCAGTAGCCCATTCACACACCCACTCATCGATTCCCCGCCTCAATTCGGGACCCTGAGCTCTCTCCGACAAGAGCTACCACCACCTGAATCGCCGTCCGCCGCCGTCGACCTCGCCGTTGTTCTGGTGATCACCGGCGACCACCACCGCCACCAACCGACGCGGTAGTCATCCCTGAGCACATCCACACCATCTCCAGCCACTGGAACCCCGGCGATCGCCGCACTCTCCCTGTCCTCGCGCGCGTGCGTGTTCGAAATCAAACCTGACGGGTGGTCCCCACCCGTCAGTGTTTTATTCTTTTCTAGTTAAAACAGAAAACATATTCGGGGTTTACGCATTCTGAAGCTGAAAGCGTACTTTCCCCGAAATGTTTTCCTTTTTCTGTTTAAAATAAAAACAGATTTGACCACAACTTTGACTACTTCTAGTTTTTAAACTACAAATGAAAATGACTTTATTTTTTTTCTGTTATTCTTATTTTTCTCTCTAGTTTTTTTAGTATTTATTTAAAAATATTTTGAGACAAGTTTTTGTACTGTAATAAAATTTTGATTTGAAATTAAATTTGGATTTTTCAGAAAAAGAAGAAGAAAACTTTGCTGGAAATTTGGAGGGGTTTTCCACTGACTACTTTGGACAAGGCAAGCATTTTGAACTTGGGATATGATGAAGTGCATGCACGGTTGCATCGGTTTAATATTGCATCGTATGTGAAGTAAATAGTGAGAGCATGCATTGGTCATGTCACCTTGTGAATTCTTGCATGCATCATGGCATCTTGCTAACGTATGGATATGGTGAGAACCAGGAGTGTACTCCTGCCTTGGACGTGCCGGTGGGCACGGGCCATTTTTCTTGACACGGTGGTGTCACATGACATATGTGGAACATATCGGTTAAAATAATAACAAACACCTCCTGAGTCGACCTAGATCGAGTCTTGTTCCGTTACACCTAGCTGTATACCGTGCTGCCACGGGTCCTTCTGCAAGGAAGGTATGGTTCAGTAAGTTGTTAACCCCTGTCCGGGTACACACGACATAGTGGGCCACGATGAGGGTTTCCACGTCCATGGTCTAAATCCGGTCATCGGGTCAGGGGGCATGGGTGTTACCGGCTAGATGTAGCCGAGAGGGGGTCCCCCCTTGGAATCCGCGTGTATGAATAGTGATCCCATGCAGAAATGTTGGTTTTCCCCGTCTAAAAGCTTTTCTGAAAAGATGCTGTGGGTGATTCCTGGCATCCGGACAGTTAAGCTGGTGTGTGCTGGTCAGGTGTGTTTCAACCTAAAGACCGTAATGGGAATTAGTCAGTGTCACGGTACTGACTATAGAAACCTCATACACGTGGGTAAAGACTACACCCTCTGTAGAGTAATACCTATTCGAATAGCCGTGTCCGCGGTCAAGGACGTTAGCTGGGTGGGTCAAGTGTTGGTCCCGGTGTCGGTCTTTGGAGGAGATAATTAACATCAAGCATGGATATTTTTTGCAAGATTAATTATTGTCACTACTAATATTATCATGAATATATTACTGATGATATGAATATTATTGTGGACTAACCCGTTTCTCTTATTATATTTTCTGAGTGTCTCAGGGGCTGGCAAGACTACCCCGGACATTCAGTTTTATTTTCAAGACCTCTCGTGGTGTCGCTTGAATTCTCGGATGGTCCTGTCTCGTCCGATTTCTCTTTTAGACGCCCGATTGGCATTTCTTTTCAAGACCTCTCGCGGTGTCGCTTGAGTTCTCGGATGGTCCTGTCTCGTCCGATTTCTCTTTTAGACACCCGATTGGCATTTCTTTTCAAGACCTCTCGTGGTGTCGCTTGAATTCTCGGATGGTCCTGTCTCGTCCGATTTCTCTTTTAGACGCCCGATTGGCATTTCGTTTCAAGACCTCTCGTGGTGTCGCTTGAGTTCTCGGATGGTCCTGTCTTGTCCGATTTCTCTTTTAGACACTCGATTGGCATTTCTTTTCTGGACCTACCGTTGTGTCATTTTTAGACATCCGACCGACATTTTTCTTTATATTTTTCTTACCCTAACACTTTACTTCTGTACATGCTACAAATTTATCATGCCCTGTTTAAACTCTGCCAGCATACATATATATGTTATGGTTAGCATGAGCATTTCATACCGTGGGCATGTGCATTCATTATATCTTTTGTCCATTATGTTTGCGAGTACATTCCAACGTACTCACTGGCTTGTCCCTGGCTATTTACTTGGCCAGACTTGGAGGAGGACGAGCTTATGGAGGAAGATTGCGCTAGCGAACCCGACGCTTAGAGGAATCCCAGTCAGACCACCTGTGATATAGGAGTCTACCACCTGTACCATCCACTGAGTTTCCGCTACACAAATAAAGTAGTCAAGTCTCACACTAGCACTTGGCTCTATTTTATTGTAAACTGTATTACAGTACCACCACACCACTGTCATATTCCATCACCGTAGTATTTTTGGCAAGTTTGTAATAAATTTGTTGAGTCACCCTGACTCAACCCTGTGTAATATTATATTTGTACTGGGTATATATATCAAGGGAGTCCACCAGTGGTTCTTGGGGCTGGTATGACTCTAGGGCTCTTCTGTGATTTAATCCCAGCAAAGGGGCCCGACAAACCTTGGTATCAGAGCCAGGCTGACTGTAGGAAGCCCTAGGCACGATCGCTAGCACCCGAGTCAATACTAACATTTTAGCATGCATCTCATGCATTAGTAGACCCAGACCACAGCACGCTGAGAGGGCAGAGTAGCACGCTAGCTTGAATATGTGGTCGTGTAGTATACAAGTTTCTACGAGCACCTTGCATAATTAAACCATGCTTGTATGATAAAATCTGGCAAGTATAATTAGATCTGCTTGTGTGATATAAACTGTTACCCTTTTGTATTTACATTTCTGGGGGGGGAATTATTTTCAGTCTCTTAAAATCTATTTTCTTTTTCCTGTTATTTCTTTTCTCATCGGTGTTACACAAATACCCCAGAAAGAAAAATGCATCGTCCCTGGACACGTTCCATGCCAAATCCGCCAGAGGATAATTTTGGACAAATGGGAAATAATTTTACTCAGGGACAGACAAGTCAACAGAGTAGCGACTCGGCATTCTCACAAGTATGCCGTCTGTACGAGCAAAGCCAGCAACAGCACCAAGAGATGATGCAGCACTTAATCAATATGGGGAATCACCAAGAGCAGAACCAACCCAGATCCAAATTATCTGAATTGCAGAAGACAAAACCAACGGTCTTTACGCACACAGACAAACCATTGTAGGCAGACGATTGGCTACGTGATATTGAAAGGAAATTGGTTATTGCCCAGTGTACGGACCAGGAAAAAGTGATATATGCTCCGCACTATTTTTCTAGAACAGCAGCGTCATGGTGGGAGAATCTGTGTCACACGCACCCCGATGGAGCAAATATAACATGTGATCAATTCAAGGAGAATTTCTGGGGAGCACATATTCCCAACAGCATTATGAAATTGAAGAAAAGGGAGTTTGAGGATCTCAAGCAGCGAGGCACCACAGTGACGCAATACCTGGACCAGTTTACTCAGCTGGCCTGGTACGCCAACGACGAATACATGACAGAAAACAAGAAGATGGAAAAATTTCTTGATGGACTGATTCCATCTCTGAACTGCCAACTAGTGGTCCATACCTTTCCAGATTTTAAGACACTGGTAGATAAGGCCATCATACTGGAAAACGAACACCGCAACATGAATGAAATTCGCAAGCGCCGTATGAACCAGTCAACACAAGTGCGCAACAACAGGCCCAGGAATGAATTTCAGAGGCCTATGGCACCCCAACCAACAGTTACAGCACCACAGCAGAACCGCAGTGCTTTCAATAACAGGGCCAAAAATACAACATTCCGTCCGGGCGTCACCTGTTATGCATGCGGAGGAGAAGGGCATTACTCCAGACACTGCCCAAAACAGGGGAACAACACCTCCAAGACCAACAATAATGGCTGCGGTATAAATACAGCTCTGAGACGCAACAATTTTAACCCCAATAACAACCAAGGGAAGGGACATCTCAACCACGTGACCTTTGAGGACGCACAGAATGCACCAGATATTGTGTTTGGTACGTTCCCTGTGAACTCAATTAATGCTACAGTTTTATTTGATTCTGGAGCTTCCCACTCATGCATTTCCAAAAGATTTGCCTCGGAGAATCAGTTTTCTCTTTCGCCTTTGCAAAATTCCATGGTTATTCAGTCCCCGGGATCGAAGCAAAGCACACAATGGTACTGCAAGGATGTGAACATTGAAATCAAAGGAATGAGATTTTTAGCCAACCTCATTGTACTGGAAGCAGTCGATCTGGACATTATTTTGGGAATGGATTGGTTAACTACTAACAAAGGTTTCATAGACTGCTACAACCGCACAGTGACTCTCACAAATTACCAAGGGAAAACAATAAAGTTTGGCACAAGGGGGATTTCTACAACACACGGAAAATTAAATCAACTGGATGTGGCAGAATTAAGTAAGGTCCCCGTAGTCTGCGAATACCCCGACGTATTTCCTGAGGAGCTACCAGGAATGCCCCTGGACCGCGAAATTGAATTCGTTATTGAATTGGCGCCTGGAACAGCTCCCATATATAAGAAGCCGTACCGTATGGCTCCGACAGAACTGGCCGAGTTAAAGAAACAAATTAAGGAATTGATGGAAAAAGGTTATGTTCGACCCAGCTCATCGCCATGGGGTTCGCCAGTTTTATTTGCTAAGAAAAAAGATGGTACCCTACGGCTATGTATTGATTACAGGGCACTCAATATGGTCACCATCAAGAATAAATATCCACTGCCCAGGATAAATGACTTGTTCGAACAACTAGCAGAAGCCAAGGTTTTCTCAAAAATAGATTTGAGATCGGGCTACCATCAATTAAAAATCCGATCGTCAGATATACCCAAGACTGCCTTTAACACCAGATATGGATTATATGAGTTCACAGTGATGCCTTTTGGCTTAACCAACGCTCCTGCTTATTTCGTGCATCTCATGAACAAGGTCTTCATGAAATATTTGGACAAGTTCGTGGTTGTATTTATTGATGATATACTCATTTACTCCAAAACGCTGGAAGAACATGAGCAACATCTTCGGATAGTTTTGGAAGAATTAAGAAAACATCAATTATACGCCAAATTCAGTAAGTGTGAATTCTGGCTACGGGAAGTTGGTTTTCTTGGACACGTACTGACACAGGATGGAATAGCAGTGGACCCGAGTAAAGTGAAAGATGTCTTGGGATGGAAGCAACCCACAAACGTGACAGAGGTCAGAAGTTTTCTTGGTCTGGCTGGTTATTATCGGAGATTTATCGAAGGATTCTCCACCATAGCCAAACCCATGACCCAGTTACTCAAGAAAGATAAGAAGTTTGAATGGACCGAAGCCTGTGAGAAAAGTTTCCAAGAATTGAAAAAGAGGTTAACAACAGCACCCATCCTAGTCGTGCCCGATGTGCACAAAATTTTTGAGATATATTGTGACGCATCCAGGAAAGGACTTGGATGTGTATTAATGCAAGAAGGAAAAGTCGTTGCATATGCCTCAAGACAGCTATGACGACACGAAGAGAATTATCCTACTCATGACTTGGAATTAGCAGCAGTAATACATGCACTCAAGGAATGGCGACATTTCCTTCTGGGTAATCGATGTGAGATATACACGGACCATAAAAGTCTTAAGTATATTTTCACCCAGCCAGAATTAAACCTGAGACAGCGTCGCTGGCTTGAATTGATTAAGGACTATGATGTGGGAATTCATTACCATCCCGGTAAAGCAAATGTTGTAGCAGACGCTCTGAGCAGAAACCCATGCACCCACGATGGCAGTATGCAATTCACACAACATGAGTTCAACCAGGAATTTGCCAAACTCAACATGATACTAGTCACAGAAGGGACTATCACTCAGCTGGAAATAAAACCAACATTAGAAGATCAGATCAAGGAAGCCCAAAAAGGACATCCAAGTATTGAGGGAATCAAGAGGAAAATAAAATTGGGCAAGGCGTCCGAATTCACCATAGACAGTCAGGGAATTTTATGGTTAAGGAAAAGATTATGCGTACCAAACGAAGAGGAGTTAAAGCAACAAATTTTGGCGGAGGCTCACACTACTCCGTACTCTATTCACCCAGGGGGAACCAAGATGTACAAGGATCTACTAGAAAGATTTTGGTGGCACGGGATGAAAAGAGACATAGCCGTC
Source organism: Elymus sibiricus (assembly GCA_039707655.1). NCBI lineage: Eukaryota > Viridiplantae > Streptophyta > Magnoliopsida > Poales > Poaceae > Elymus > Elymus sibiricus. Next base: position 85,440,553 of record CM077665.1, read on the forward strand.
TACGTTGCACACTGTGATTCTTGTCAGCGTGTAAAAGCAGAACATCAGAGGCCAGCAAGACTACTGCAACCACTCATAGTGCCTGAATGGAAATGGGATGTGATAGGAATGGATTTTATCGTCGGATTGCCAAGGTCAGGACACGGAAATGATGCTATCTGGGTTATAACAGATTTATTAACCAAGGTGGCATATTTCATTCCGGTAAAAACTACATACTCAACACAGAGGCTTGCCAGGCTATACCTCTCCCGGATTGTTTGCTTACACGGAGTACCCAAGACCATAGTCTCTGATAGAGGCACCCAGTTTGTCTCTAGATTTTGGGAGCACCTACAGCAAGCTTTAGGGACTCAACTGACATTCAGCACATCATATCACCCACAGACCGGAGGACAAACTGAGCGGGTAAATCAGATATTGGAGGACATGCTGAGAGCGTGTGTGCTCACTTACGGAGTCAGCTGGGAAGACAGCTTACCATACGCGGAGTTTTCATATAACAATAGTTACCAAGCCAGTTTAAAGATGTCACCCTTCGAAGCCCTGTACGGACGACGATGCCGTACCCCACTCAATTGGTCTGAAACCGGAGACAGCCGAATCTTTGGCCCATAAATTCTTAAAGAAGCAGAAACAAAAGTGAAGCTTATTCAGGACAGACTAAGAGCGGCTCAAAGCCGTCAGAACAGTTACTATGACCAGAAACACCGTCGGGTTAGCTTTGAACCTGAGGAATACGTATATCTCAGAGTATCACCAACAAGGGGGCTACAGAGATTTAAGGTCAAAGGAAAATTGGCACCGAGGTTTATTGGACCATTCAGAGTGATTGCAAGGAGGGGCAAGGTTGCCTATCAACTGGAGTTACCCACTGAGTTATCAGATGTTCATGATGTGTTTCACGTGTCACAACTAAGGAGATGTGTCAGTAACCCGGACAAGCAAATACAACATCAAAACCTAGATCTTCAACCAGACCTCACATATAGGGAACGACCTATAAACATTCTGGAGGAGTCTGAACGGAGGACCCGGCAGAATGTGATAAATTTTTACAAGGTTCAGTGGAGTAATCACACCGAGGAAGCAACATGGGAAAGAGAGGTTCACCTGAGGACAGAATATCCGTACCTGTTTGAGGGACAGCTGAAATCTCGGGGACGAGATTTTTCTTAAGAGGGGTAGGTGTTGTAACACCCCAAAAATATTCTTCTGGATTTTCAAAATCTTTTCTTTAAAATGAATTCTTTGAAAACCATTTTTGATTCTATCTTCTTCCATCTGTTTGAAAACTTTTCAAATTTTAATTGGGTTCAAAAAAAATTCTAGGAAGGATCTGTTTTGATTTATGATTTTATTTGGAAAATGTTTCTTAGAAAAAATATATTTTCTATTAGAAAAGTTTTTGATATAACTAAAATATTCTAAGGAGAAGCTCTTTTCCTTTCTTGTAACACTTCCAAAATCCATCCTACCACTTCTAAATTATCCCAAAAAGTCATTCACACCATCTAGGACAGAAATCAACTTCTTTCCACCCCACAAAGTATTTTTTCTCATTTTAAACAAATTCCAAAACAGGAATTTGCAATATTCATGGTTTCCTTGATTTACAAAGGAACAATATTCTCTGGAAGACTTCTGCTCCCACCAAAATTTCTCCAACAACTAGATGGTACCCAGGACCCATTTCATCAAAAACCTTGGGTTCCACAGTTCAAAAATTTCAAATCCCCTTCAATTCAAATTTGGACCAGATTCAATCTTTCTGATACAAACTCAATTTTTATAGCTCCAAAAATTATGAAACTTTGCCAAACCCATTTTTGAGCATCAACACCCTACCACAAAAATCCCTGCAAATTCCTAAAATACCTAGACCCCTCTATCAATTCATCAAACACCTAGCATGCACACTGTTCATCGCTGACAGAGATTCAGTTAGCTGAATTTCTTCAGAGAGTAGTGGCGACCGGTGCCGTGCACTCCTCCCCTTCCTTCTACATCACGGCGTCGCCGTGCCCATCAATGCTCCGAACCGTTGGCCCACTCCTCAGCCACTCACCGGCGTCGAGCAGTCGGCTGGCCGGTGCAACAGCCACCGTGCCCATCCACGGCGGGCCAAGCAGAGCCGCCTCGGCCACCGACTGCCTTCACTGCGCCGCTTAGCCCAAACCTACTTTCTCTCCACGCGGCACCCCCTCCGCACCTTATCCACGCCGACCACGCCGCCTGGACCCCACCTGGCAGTCGCCGGAGCTGGCGCCGCCGCCGCACCCGTATGGGCCACCTCACCGCGGATAAGGCCGGAGAGCTCGAGCTCATCCACGCAGGCCTCTCCGGAACTCTCCACCGCCCTCATTAACCCCCTCGCCGCCCACGACCACCGCCCCTATCTACCTCGCCGGCCGGAATTAACTCCGGCGTTATCCGCCCTTGCCGGCCACCCTCGAATCGCCTATAAAAGGCCCTCTCGAGCTCCACAGATCACCCACACCACCTCCACACCATCCCAATCGCCCTTCCGTGCACTCCCCGATCTCGGGGAGGCCTCATTCCCCGACTCCGACCACCGCTCCGCCGCCACTGCCCCCGATCTGTTCATCGCCATCACTCCACCTCCACCGCTAAAACCTTGCCAGTAGCCCATTCACACACCCACTCATCGATTCCCCGCCTCAATTCGGGACCGTGAGCTCTCTCCGACGAGATCTACCACCACCCGAATCGCCGTCCGCCGCCGTCGACCTCGCCGTTGTTCTGGTGATCAGCGGCGACCACCACCGCCACCCACCGACGCGGTAGTCATCCCTGAGCACGACCACACCATCTCCAGCCACTGGAACCCCGGCGATCGTCGCCGGCGATCGCCGCACTCTCCCTGTCCTCGCGCGCGTGCGTGTTCGAAATCAAACCTGACGGGTGGTCCCCACCCGTCAGTGTTTTATTCTTTTCTGGTTAAAAAGGAAAATGTATTCGGGGTTTACGCGTTCTGAAGCTGAAAGCGTACTTTCCCCGAAATGTTTTCCTCTTTCTGTTTAAAATAAAAACAGATTTGACCACACTTTGACTACTTCTAGTTTTTAAACTACAAATGAAAATGACTTGATTTTTTTTCTGTTATTCTTATTTTTCTCTCTAGTTTTTTAGTATTTATTTAAAAATATTTTGAGACAAGTTTTTGTACTGTAATAAAATTTTGATTTGAAATTAAATTTGGATTTTTCAGAAAAAGAAGAAGAAAACTTTACTGGAAATTTGGAGGGGTTTTCCACTGACTACTTTGGACAAGGCAAGCATTTTGAACTTGGGATATGCTGAAGTGCATGCATGGTTGCATCGGTTTAATATTGCGTCGTATGTGAAGTAAATAGTGAGAGCATGCATTGGTCATGTCACCTTGTGAATTCTTGCATGCATCATGGCATCTTGCTAACGTATGGATATGGTGAGAACCAGGAGTGTACTCCTGCCTTGGACGTGCCGGTGGGCACGGGCCATTTTTCTTGACACGGTGGTGTCACATGACATCTGTGGAACATATCGGTTAAAATAATAACAAACACCTCCTGACTCGACCTAGATCGAGTCTTGTTCCGTTACACCTAGCTGTAGACCGTGCTGCCATAGGTCCTTCTGCAAGGAAGGTATGGTTCAGTAAGTTGTTAACCCCTGTCCGGGTACACACGACATAGAGGGCCACGATGAGGGTTTCCACGGCCATGGACTAAATCCAGTCCTTGGGTCAGGGGGCATGGGTGTTACCGGCTAGATGTAGCCGAGAGGGGGTCCCCCTTGGAATCCGCACGTATGAATAGTGATCCCATGCAGAAACGTTGGTTTTCCCTGTCCAAAAGCTTTTCTGAAAAGATGCTGTGGGTGATTCCTGGCATCCGGACAGTTAAGCTGGTGTGTGCTGGTCAGGTGTGTTTCAACCTAAAGACCATAATGGGAATTAGTCAGTGTCACGGTACTGACTATAGAAACCTCATACACGTGGGTAAAGAGTACACCCTCTGCAGAGTAATACCTATTCGAATAGCCGTGTCCGCGGTCAAGGACGTTAGCTGGGTGGGTCAAGTGTCGGTCCCGGTGTCGGTCTTTGGAGGAGATAATTAACATCAAGCATGGATATTTTTGCAAGATTAATTATTGTCACTACTAATATTATCATGAATATATTACTGATGATATGAATATTATTGTGGACTAACCCGTTTCTCTTATTATATTTTCTGAGTGTCTCAGGGGCTGGCTAGACTACCCCGGACATTCAGTTTTATTTTCAAGACCTCTCGTGGTGTCGCTTGAATTCTCGGATGGTCCTGTCTCGTCCGATTTCTCTTTTAGACGCCCGATTGGCATTTCTTTTCAAGACCTCTCGTGGTGTCTCTTGAGTTCTTGGATGGTCCTGTCTCGTCCGATTTCTCTTTTAGACACCCGATTGGCATTTCTTTTCAAGACCTCTCGTGGTCTCGCTTGAATTCTCGAATGGTCCTGTCTCGTCCGATTTCTCTTTTAGACGCCCGATTGGCATTTCATTTCAAGACCTCTCGTGGTGTCGCTTAAGTTCTTGGATGGTCCTGTCTCGTTCAATTTCTCTTTTAGACACTCGATTGGCATTTCTTTTCTAGACCTACCGTGGTGTCATTTTTAGACATCCGACCGACATTTTTCTTTATATTTTTCTTACCCTAACACTTTAATTCTGTACATGCTACAAATTTATCATGCCCTGTTTAAACTCTGCCAGCATACATATATATGTTATGGTTAGCATGAGCATTTCATACCATGGGCATGTGCATTCATTATATCTTTTGTCCATTATGTTTGCGAGTACATTCCAACGTACTCACTGGCTTGTCCCTGGCTATTTACTTGGCCAGACTTGGAGGAGGACGAGCTTATGGAGGAAGATTACGCTAGCGAACCTGACGCTTAGAGGAATCCCAGTCAGACCACCTGTGATATAGGTGTCTACCACCTGTACCATCCGCTGAGTTTCCGCTACACAAATAAAGTAGTCAAGTCTCACACTAGCACTTGGCTCTATTTTATTGTAAACTGTATTACAGTACCACCACACCACTGTCATATTCCACCACCGTAGTATTTTTGGCAAGTTTGTAATAAATTTGTTGAGTCACCCTGACTCAACCCTGTGTAATATTATATTTGTACTGCTTATCTATATCAAGGGAGTCCACCAGTGGTTCTTGGGGCTGGTATGACTCTAGGGCTCTTCTGTGATTTAATCCCAGAAAAGGGGCCTGACAGAGAGACACGCATGAATCGTGAATTTATTAGAATACTCTATGTGCTTCACTTATATCTTTTGAGCTAGGCAATTTTGCTCTAGTGCTTCATTTATATCTTTTTAGAGCACGGTGATGTTTTATTTTATAGAAATAATTGAACTCTCGTACCTCACTTATATTATTTTGAGATTCTTTAAACAACATGGTAATTGGTTTAGGTTATGAATTTAGTCCTATTATAATGGCCATCCAAGAGGGATATAATAAAAACTTTCATATAAAGTGCATTGAATACTATGAGAAGCTTGATTCCTTATGATTGTTTGGAGATATAAAGATGGTAATATTAGAGACATGCTAGTGAGTAATTGTGGATTGGTAGAAATACTTGTGTTAAAAGTTTGTGATTCCCGTAGCATGCACGTATGGTGAACCGTTATGTAACGAAGTCGGAGCATGATTTGTTTATTGATTGTCATCCTTTGTGTGAGGGTCGGGAGCGCGCGATGGTTAACTCCTACCAACCTCTCCCCTAGGAGCATGCGTCTAATACTTTGCTTCGATAACTAATAGACTTTTGCAATAAGTATATGAGTTCTTTATGACTAATGTGAGTCCATGGATTACACGCACTCTCACCCTTCCACCTTTGCTAGCCTTTCTAGTACCGCGCAACTTTCGCCGGTGCATTAAACCCACCATATACCCTTCCTCCAAACAGCCACCATACCTACCTATTATGGCATTTCCATAGCCATTCCGAGATATATTGCCATGCAACTTCCACCGTAATTCTTGAGTTGTAAGTAAATAAAAGTGTGATGATCATCATTATTAGAGCATTGTCCCATGTGAGGAAAGGATGGAAGCTATGATTCCCTCACAAGTTGGGATGAGACTCCGGACTTTAAAAATAATAAAAGAGGCCAATAAAGCCTAAATAAAAAAAGAGGCCAAAGATGCCCTCCCAAAAAAATGAGAGAAAAGAGAGAAGGGACAATGCTACTATGTTTTTTCCACACTTGTGCTTCAAAGTAGCACCATGATCTTCATGATAGGGAGTCTCCTATTTTGTCACTTTCATATACTACTGGGAATTTTTCATTATATAACTTGGCTTGTATATTCCAATGATGGGATTCCTCAAATTGCCCTAGGTCTTCGTGAGCAAGCGAGTCGGATGCACACCTACTTAGTTTCTTTTTGAGCTTTCATACAGTTATAGCTCTAGTGCATCCGTTGCATGGCTATCCCTACTCACTCACATTGATATCTATTGATGGGCATCTCCATAGCCCGTTCATATGCCTAGTTGATGTGAGACTATCTTCTCCTTTTCCTCACAACCTCCACCATATTCTATTTCACCTATAGTGCTATATCCATGGCTCACGCTCATGTATTGCGTGAAAGTTGAAAAGGTTTGAGAACATAAAAAGTGTGAAACAATTGCTTGACTTGTCATCGGGGTTGTGCATGATTTAAATACTTTGTGTGGGGAAGATGGAGCATAGCCAGACCTTATGATTTTGTAGGGATAACTTTCTTTGGCCATGTTATTTTGAAAAGACACGATTGCTTTGTTAGTATGCTTGAAGTATTATTGTTTTTATGTCAACATTAAACTTCTGTTTTGAATCTTATGGATCTGAACATTCATGCCACACTAAAGAATATTACATGGATAAATATGTTAGGTAGCATTCCACATCAAAAATTCTGTTTTTATCATTTACCTACTCGAGGACGAGCAGGACTTAAGCTTGGGGATGCTGATACGTCTCCAACGTATCTATAATTTTTGATTGTTCCATGCTATTATATTATCTGTTTTGGATGTTTTATATGCATTAATATGCTATTTTATATTATTTTGGGACTAACCTATTAACCTAGTGCCCAGTGCCAGTTTCTATTTTTTCCTTGTTTTTGAGTATTGCAGAAAAGGAATATCAAACGGAGTCCAAACGGAATAAAATTCTACGCTGATTTTTCTTGGACAAGAAGGAACCCAGGAGGCTTCGAGAAGAGGCCAGAAGACGTAAGTGTGGGCCACAAGCCACCAGGGCGCGCCCCTGGGGGGCGCCCCCCTGGCTTGTGGGCCGCCCGTAGCTCCTCCAACCCTAACTCTTCGCCTATAAATTCAGAAATATTCCCCCAATACCAAAGAGAGCCACGAAACTAGTTTTCCTCTGCCGCAAGCCTCTGTTCCCGTGAGATCCCATCTTGGGGCCTTTTTCGGCGATCTGCCGGAGGGGGATTCGATCACGGAGGGCCTCTACATCAACAACCATTGCCCTTCCGATGATGCGGGAGTAGTTTACCTCAGACCTTCGGGTCCATAGCTAGTAGCTCGATGGCTTCTTCTCTCTCTATGTTCTTCAATACCATGTTCTCCATGATCTTCATGGAGATCTATCCGATGTAATACTCTTTTGCGGTGTGTTTGTCGAGATCCGATGAATTGTGGGTTTATGATCAGATTATCTATGAATATTATTTGAATCTTCTCTGAATTCTTATATGCATGATTTCATATCTTTGTAAGTCTCTTCGAGTTATTGGTTTGGTTTGGCCAACTAGATTGGTAATTCTTGCAATGGGAGAAGTGCTTAGTTTTGGGTTCAATCTTGCGGTGTCCTCACCCAGTGACAAAGTAGGGGTAGCGAGGCACGTATTTGTATTGTTGCCATCAAGGATAAAAAGATGGGGTTTTTATCATATTGCTTGAGTTTATCCCTCTACATCATGTCATCTTACTTAATGCGTTATTCTGTTCTTCATGAACTTAATACTCTAGATGCAGGCAGGAGTCGGTCGATGTGTGGAGTAATAGTAGTAGATGCAGAATCGTTTCGGTCTACTTGATACGGACGTGATGCCTATATGCATAATCATTGCCTTGGATATCGTCATAACTATGCACTTTTCTATCAATTGCTCGACAATAATTTGTTCACCCACTGTATTATTTTCCTTCAAGAGAGAAGCCTCTAGTGAAACCTACGGCCCCTGGGTTTATTTTCCATATTATATTTTCAGATCTATAAACTAAAAAACACAAAAATACTTTGCTGCAATTTATTTACTTTTATTTTAATTATCATTTTAGTAATCTTTTATATCTATCTCTATCGGATCTCATCCTTGCAAGTGACCGTGAAGGGATTGACAACCCCTTTATAGCGTTGGGTGCAAGTGTTTGATTGTTTGTGCAGGTGCATAGATTGGGGCCTTGCTTGTACCTCCTACTGGATTGATACCTTGGTTCTCAAAACTGAGGGAAATACTTATCTACTTTGATGCATCACCCTTTCCTCTTCAAGGGAAAACCAACGCAAGTTCAAGAAGTAGCAATCGGAGATGATGACGATAAAAGTATCTGTTCGATCTTGATGATCCGACGCGGAGCGCAATCCTCGGTCCTGCCGAGGTGACCAGTCGAGCCGGTGACGAAGATGCAGAAATCGACAACAAAGCTCGGTTCCGACGCGTAGATCGCGCCGAAGACGATCCGAATTCCCATCGCACCGCGGTGATTGCCAGCAGGCTCTCAATGAAAGCACCAATGTCGGTTCTGAATCCGGCATATCTCGTAGTAGGAGTCCTAAGCTAGGCATCTTGGAGCGATGGTAACATGGACACATGATTTTACCCAGGTTCGGGCTCTCTCAAGGAGATAATACCCCACGTCCTGCTTTTGATTGTATTCATATGGGGGATTACACATAGTACAGGTATCTACCACGAGATTGCTGTAATGAATCTGAGATCGTCTATTGACTAGCCTGGCCTCGGTTTATATAATGCACCGTTGGCCTAGGGTTTAGATGAGTCCTTGTCTTGTGCGCCAAGTCTTGTGGAATCTTCTTTGTATGCATCATGGGCTGCCCGAAGTGGCCCATTAGTGAATTACGCTGGGGGTCCTCGGCCCGACCCACTGGTCGGGAGACGACGTGGTGAGTACCTCCTAGTCCAGGACACAGTCAATGCCCACCGCTCGTCTTTCGCAAGAAGATTGCACCCTAGATACCTTAATAGATAATCTTGACCAGCAGCCAGGTGTTTGATTCTATGTAACTATGTACTTTAGATCAAAAACTGCTCTGTCTATGCTGTAAACATTGTCTTAACCGGTCATCGGCTTCGGCCTCCCTCGCTAAGAGCTTGGGAGTGTTCTGTATCGAATGTTGTTCGATAAAAGGAACTTATTTCGGGGAACCAGGCAATCCGGCCATGTGGTGCAAACAGACAGAACGTGCATAGGGAGATATGTTATATTACTGCTTAACGTAAGAAACATCTTCTGAAGAAAATAGTTCCTCTATTGGTACCTTCCTACAGGTTGCTACGTAGATCGTAAATATCATTACCGTATACTACTAGTATGCGGATAATGGCTTCTTTGGGAAAATAATCCCAGGCAATGGTGATAACCACCACAAGTTTTTTACTTCCGTCGTGGCCGACCAATTTACTTCTTAAGATAGCTAGCTTTCGGCTTCACCCGTCTGAGGTACGTATCCGGATGATCCGGTCATAACAATCGCAGAGGTACTCCCTTTACCCTCTAGCCGAACAATCGAGAACGTAGAGTGTAAGCACAGGAACGAGGCAACCCAGCTTGGCGAAAATGTTAGGTCCAATTAATGCATATATTGGCTTAAAAACTATAAGGGAAGTGTGCATGAACAATACATGTGAATCAGTGCACATAATATATAATAGTCGGCTTCGAGAAGAAGCCCCCAGGTGTTTGTTCGGATAGGACATTTGAAGATGTATGCCGAAAAACTTAACACAAGCTCGGTTTAGCCGAACACATTCTGGGAAATGACATCCAATCCTGTAAAGCTAAAAGGGAAGGGGAGGAATACGAAAGAGAAAAAGGAAAAAAGAAAAAGAAAGGTAAAAAATATGACGACACCGGTCTAACCGTAACAGCGCCGAAGACGAGCTGCGTTCCATGGGTTTGGTTCGAGGCGATTGTCCGGCGGGTTGCGGAGGCGATAAGGCCCTCCTATAAATACTTCGTCAATTATGAAAGGGCCCTCCCAATTGGGTTTAAGTTTATGCTTCTGCTTCTCTGGGAGTCATAAGACGAGTTCGCCCACATTATATGCCTTCGCTCTAACCTCCCTGCTTTGGTAGCGCCGAGCGTGCTGTTGATAGAAAGTAGAGTGGGCCCGAGCTATATCGCGCTCTCCTTCCAAGGCGTCTAAGTCTTCCTGCCGATCTAACTCGGCCTCCTTTTCTTCGTACATGCGCACCCTAGGTGCGTCGTGAATGATATCGCAGGGAAGGACTGCTTCTGCCCCGTAGACCATGAAAAATGGTGTGTATCCCGTTGATCGATTCGGGGTGGTACGCAGACCCCACAGAACGGAGTCAAGCTCCTCTACCCAATTGCAGTCAGATTCATGAAGAGATCGGACCAGACGTGGTTTGATGCCACTCATGATTAGGCCGTTGGCCCGTTCGACTTGTCCATTGGTCTGTGGGTGAGACACTGAGGCATAATCGAGCTTGATGCCCATGTTTGCGCACTAGTCCTTCACCTCCTGGGCGGTGAAATTGGATCCATTGTCCGTTATTATGCTATGCGGAACATCGTAACGGTGTACAACACCGGATATAAAGTCGACTACCGGTCCGGACTTAGCTGATTTGACTGGTTTTGCTTCGATCCATTTGGTGAACTTGTCGACCATGACCAGCAGGTATTTATTTTTCTTGGTCCCCCCTTTAAGTGGTCCGACCATATCCAGCCCCCAGACCGCGAAAGGCCAGGTGATCGGAATAGTCCGAAGAGCTGTCGGGGGCATATGGCTTTGATTTGCGAATAGTTGACATCCAACACAATGTTGGATGAGTGCTTGGGCGTCCGCTCGAGCGGTGGGCCAAAAGAATCCGGCTCGAAAGGCTTTGCTTACTAAGGCCCGTGCTGCAGCGGGGTGGCCGCCCATGCCTGCGTGGACTTCGGCCAAAAGCTGCCTTCCTTCTTCCTCAAATATGCACGGTTGGAGTATCCCGGTAGTGCTTTTCTTATATAACTCACCCTCGTGGACCTTATAGGCCTTGGATCGCCGAATTATGCATCTCGCCTCCGTCTGGTTGTCGGGGAGTTCTTGGCGAAGAAGGTAGGCAAGGAAGGGCTCGGTCCATGGTGCGATTACTGCCATGACCTCGTGAGCCGAAGGCGTTTTTTCAATTATGGAACCACCGATGATTTGCTCATCTGGTTCATTTGTAGGAGGGACGATCTCTTCCGTATCGATGGCTCCAGCGCCCTTATTCTCGTCTTGCCATACCACCGATGTCTTGAAAAGCCGTTCAAGGAGGGTATTTTTTGGGACGGGGTCCCACTTGGCCCCCATACGGGCGAGAATGTCGGCAGCCTGATTGCTGTCTCTAGCGACGTGGTGGAATTCTAGCCCCTCGAACCGTGCGGATATTTTAAGAATGGCATTTCTGTATGCTGCCATCTTTGTGTTTTAGCCTCGAATTCGCCGTTGATTTGAGAGATGGCGAGATTGGAGTCTCCCCGTACTTCAAGCCATTTTACGCCCATCGACGCTACCATCCGAAGCCCGTGCAATAGTGCTTCGTATTCGGCCGCATTGTTGGAATCGGCATACATGATCTGCAACACGTACCGGACGTTGTCTCCTATGGGAGATGTGAGGATAACTCCAGCCCCCAGTCCGGCCAGTGTCTTGGATTCGTCGTAGTACATCGTCCAATGGGAGTATGTACTATATTCTCTGGGGATCTCGGCCTCTGTCCATTCGCCAAGGAAATCGGCCAACACCTGAAATTTAATAGCTCGTCGTGGCTTATAGGTGATTTCGAAAGGAAGGAGTTCGATGGCCCATTTGGCTATGCGGCCGGTGGCGTCCCTGTTATTGATTATATCGTTCAGGGGTACTTCAGATGCCACCATGACCGAACATTCTTGAAAGTAATGTCTGAGCTTTCATGATGCCATAAACACTGTATAGGCTATCTTCTGGTAGTACGGATATCTGGACTTGCATGGCGTTAGCACTTCTGACACGTAGTAGACTGGCTTTTGCACCCGGAATTTGTGACCCTCGTCCTCTCGTTCGACGACGAGCACCGCACTAACCACTTGATTGGTGGCTGAGATGTACAGTAACATTGGTTCACCGGCGCCTGGCGCCGTGAGTATGGGGTTGCTGGCCAGCAGTGTTTTAATTTCCTCTAGTGCAGCCGTTGCTTCATCGGTCCACTTGGAGTTTTTGGTCCATTTCAGCAGCCTGTAGAGCGGTAAAGCCTTTTCACCAAGGCGGGAGATAAAACGGCTCAAAGCCGCCACGCAGCCCGCCAGCCTTTGGACGTGCTTTAGCTCTATAGGAATCGCAAGTTGAGATAAGGCGCGAATCTTAGCGGGATTCGCTTCTATTCCTCTATGGGAAACAATGAATCCGAGTAGTTTACCGGCGGGAACTCCGAAAACACATTTTTCCGGATTGAGCCGTATATCATATTCCCAAAGACTAGCAAAAGTTTGCCTGAGGTCGTCTATCAGCTGGCCGACGTGTTTGGTCTTGATTACCACGTCGTCCACGTATGCCTCGACTGTTTTACCAACTTGTTTTTCGAGACATGTCTGAATCATACGCTGGTATGTAGTACCTGCGTTTTTTAGCCCGAAAGGCATTGTGTTAAAGCAGAACGGCCCGTAGGGGGTGATGAATGCAGTTGCAGCTTGATCGGATTCCTTCATTTTGATCTGATGGTATCCGGAATAAGCGTCGAGGAAGCACAATGAGTCGTGTTCGGCTATGGCGTCTATAATTTGGTCTATGCGTGGTAAGGCGAAAGGGTCCTTGGGGCAGGCTTTATTAAGGTCTTTGAAATCGACACACAGCCGCCAGGATTTATGTTTCTTCGGTACTATCACCAGGTTTGCCAACCACTCAGGGTGTTTGATTTCTCTTATGAATCCAGCCTCTAGCAATTTTGCTAGTTCTTCGCCCATAGCTTGTCGCTTGGGTTCGGAAAATTGGCGTAAAGCATGTTTGACGGGCTTGAAGCCTGTGATTATGTTCAGACTGTGTTCTGCTAGCCATCGTGGGATTCCTGGCATATCCGAAGGATGCGAGGCAAAGATGTCCCAGTTTTCTCGTAAAAATGTTCGCAGTGCTTTGTCCACCATGGGGTCCAGCTGAGCTCCGATGGACGCTGTTTTATTGGGGTCCGTTGGATGCACCTGAAATTTGACGATTTCGTCTGCAGGTTTAAAGGACGTGGGTTTGGGCCTCTTGCTAAGGACCACATCATCCTTGTCCACTGTAGACCGGAGTGCGGTTAATTCCTCTGCTGCAAGGGTCTCAGCTAGTGCCTCAAGGGCGAGCGCTGCTGTTCTATTTTCGGCTCGAAGGGCTCTATGCAGGTCACTTGTGATTGTGATCACCCCGTTGGTGCCCGGCATTTTGAGCTTCATATACCCGTAATGTGGTATAGCTTGAAATCTTGTGAAAGCGTCACGCCCCAACAGAGCGTGGTAACCACTGTGAAAGGGCACGATATGAAAGAGAAGTTCTTCGGATCTGTAGTTCTCGGGCGTGCCGAATACCACATCAAGGGTAACGCGTCCGGAACAACGTGCCTCTTTCTCAGGGATAATCGCACGAAAGGTTGTGTTGCTATGTTCAATGCGGGATCGGTCGAACTGCATTTTTTCCAAGGTATCCTCGTAAATGAGGTTTAAACCACTGCCGCCATCCATTAGCAGCTTTTGTAACCTGAAACCATCGATGATGGGGTTGAGGACCAGTGCGGCAGGTGTTCGGGCGGGGCGGGTGATTGGTTGATCAGCTTCTCCGAAGGTGATCGGTGTGTCTGTCCATGAGTTCGTTGCTGCCACCTGATAGATTTGTTCGAGTTCTCGAAGAGCTCTCTTCATCTTATTCCTGGAGGAAAACGTTTCGTAGATCGTCAGGATCTCGGCGTTGCATTTTGGTGGCGTTGTTGAACGTCTGCCTTGAGGTAGGGCCTCGAGGATGGCCTCTCCGCTTTTTGCGACCTGCCTAATGACCCAGCAAGCTCTAAGACTGTGAGTCGGGCTTGTGTTCAGTGATACGGAGTGTATAGGGCATGGCTTGTCTAATAGCCCGTCAAGGACAGTTCTGACTCCCGTAGGGGGTCTATTCTTTTTCTCAGCGGGTTCGAGTTCGGCCGGCCATTTCGGAGGTATTCGCTTTTTCCGAGCTCCTCTAGGGTGTTCGGCAGGGACCGGATCCAAAAACAAACGTTCGCCTTGCCAGGTGCTTTCCATGGCGCAATATTTTTGTACCAGGTCCGATAGCTCGGTGAAGTCATGAATGTGACGACGGGCTAGGGCATTGAGGATTCCTTCATTGTGGCAAGTTTGCCTGAAGGCTGCTATTATCTCCTGGCCACTAGAGTCTGGTACTCTGTCTTTGATAAGGTGGAGTCTAGCCCAAAAATGATGGACTGATTCCCCTGGTTGTTTTTTAACTTCCCATAAGCCCGATGACTTGGGCTCTCCTGTGTTGCTTGAGGAGTGCTCGACTTGGCTGGTGGGCGGGGAAAATTTTAGTTTCTCGCCAGGATGTGAGTCCGGGATTACGGCGTTTGCCTCCCGTGTTATCGCGGGATCCGGCGTGGCAGGTTCGGAGTCCATATTATAAACGGGACCCTTTTGCGCGGGTTCTAGGTCGCGCGCTAGATCGGCAGCCGATCCCGAACTGTTTCCGGAGTAGGTTCCGGATTCCGGATGTGCGGAGAGATCCTGGCGGTCGGAAACCGGGATGTAAACTGTTTTTAATTCCGTTAGTTGAGCGGACGAGCTTCCAGCCGGGCACTCGATGGTGGCGACTAGGCGAGTGATTGGTGGGGTATAAATCTCCCTATCATCGGGTTTAAACCCGATCCGGTCGTACATTGAGGTTTGGCCGTCGGTCACACCCATGGTTTGAATCCGACCGAGCAACTCGTTTAATGACGAGATGTCGGCGGGTGATGACCCACAAGTATAGGTGAGCTATCGTAGTCCTTTCGATAAGTAAGAGTGTCGAACCCAACGAGGAGCAGAAGGAAATGACAAGCGGTTTTCAGTAAGGTATTCTCTGTAAACTCTGAAATAATCAGTAACAGATAGTTGTGTGATAAGATAATTCGTAACGGGTAGCAAGTAACAAATGTAACAAAGGTGCAGCAAGGTGGCCCAATCCTTTTTGTAGCAAAGGACAAGCCTGGACAAACTCTTATATAAAGCAAAGCGCTCCCGAGGACACATGGGAATTTCTGTCAAGCTAGTTTTCATCATGCTCATATGATTCGCGTTCGTTACTTTGATAATTTGATATGTGGGTGGACCAGTGCTTGGGTGCTATCCTTACTTGGACAAGCCTCCCACTTATGATTAACCTCTCTCGCAAGCATCCGCAACTATGAAAGAAGAATTAAGATAAATCTAACCATAGCATGAAACATGTGGATCCAAATCAGCCCCTTACGAAGCAACGCATAAACTAGGGTTTAAGCTTCTGTCACTCTAGCAACCCTTCATCTACTTATTACTTCCCAATGCCTTCCTATAGGCCCAAATAATGGTGAAGTGTCATGTAGTCGACGTTCACATAACACCACTAGAGGAGAGACAACATACATCTCATCAAAATATCGAAAGAATACCAAATTCACATGATTACTTATAACAAGACTTATCCCATGTCCTCAGGAACAAACGTAACTACTCACAAAGCATATTCATGTTCATAATCAGAGGAGTATTAATTATCATTAAGGATCTGAACATATGATCTTCCACCAAGTAAACCAACTAGCATCAACTACAAGGAGTAATCAACACTACTAGCAACCCACAGGTACCAATCTGAGGTTTGAGACAAAGATCGGATACAAGAGATGAACTAGGGTTTGGAGAGGAGATGGTGCTGGTGAAGATGTTGATGGAGATTGACCCCCTCTCGATGAGAGGATCATTGGTGATGACGATGGCTTCGATTTCCCCCTCCGGGAGGGAAGTTTCACCGGCAGAACAGCTCCACCGGAGCCCTAGATTGGTTATGTCCAAGTTCCGCCTCGAGACGGCGGCGCTTCGTCCCGAAAGCTCCCTTATGATTTTTTTCCAGGTCAAAACCCTCCATATAGCAGAAGATGGGCACCGGAGGCCTGCCAGGGGGCCCACAAGCCACAGGGGCGCGCCCAGGGGGTAGGGCGCGCCCCCTGGCTTGTTTCTCCCTGGTGGGTCCCCTGATGTATTTCTTTCACCCAATATTTTTTATATATTCCAAAATAATTCTCCGTAGATTTTCAAGACTTTTGGAGTTGTGCAGAATAGGTATCTCAGATTTGCTCCTTTTCCAGTCCAGAATTCCAACTGCCGGCATTCTCCCTCTTCATGTAAACCTTGTAAAATAAGAGAGAAAAGGCATAAGTATTGTACCATAATGTGTAATAACATCCCATAATGCAATAAATATCGATATAAAAGCATGATGCAAAATGGACGTATCAACTCCCCCAAGCTTAGACCTCGCTTGTCCTCAAGCGAAAGCCGAAATCGATAAATATGCCAACATGTTTAGAGATAGAGGTGTCGATAAAATAAAATACGGACATGAAGGCATCATGGTTATCTTTAGAACAACAACATATATAATTTCTTATGCTAGAGTAACAATTCATTCACAAGGTAAAGTATGAATCAAGAACTCTATTGAGAACCAATCAAACTATGATCTCAGTCATTGAAGCAATTCCAATTTATCATAACGTAGGAAAGAGTCAATATAAGAGCTTGTAAAGCAAATCCACATACTCAATCATCTTTTAGTCTTTCATAATTGCTAACACTCACGCGGTACCTATGAGGTCAAAGCTTCAATCGAACACAGAGAAAGATAGGGGCTTATAGTATTGCCTCCCAACTATTTACCTCAAGGGTAATGTCAACAGAAATAGCTCATGCTCACCCACATCCGAGTGGATATATGTGTCTAGATCATTCCCCAACACATGACGCTTGCCAAGAGATAGAGGCGAAATAAAGGAAGTGGTGAAGATCACCACGACTCTTGCATAAAGGTAAGTACTAGAAAGTAAAGGTAATAGATAGGCCCTTCACAGAGGGAAGAAGAGGTTGTCATGCGCTTTTATAGTTGGATGCGCAATCCCTTAGTGCAAAAGAACGTCACTTTATATTGCCCCTTGTGATAAAGAACTTTATTATGTGGTCTATCGCTTTTATTTCTTCCATATCACAAGTTCGTATAAAGTTTTTTTCCTCACACTAATAGATCACACATATTTAGAGAGAAATTTTTATTGCTTGCACCGATGACAACTTACTTGAAGGATCTTACTCAATCCATAGGTAGGTATGGTAGACTCTCATGGAAAAACTGGGTTAAAGGGTGTTTGGATGCACAAGTAGTATCTCTACTTGGTGCGAAAGTTTTGGCTGATATGGGGTGGAAGCAAGCGACACATGTTGAAGGATCTATAACCATATAACTTCTATTCGGAAATAAGCAAACATAACCCATTATGTTGTCTTCCTTGTCAAACATCAACTTCTTAGCATATAATATTTTAATGAGTGCTCACAATCATAAAAGATGTCCAAGATAATATATTTATATGTGAACCTCTCTTTCTTTATTACTTCCTTTTAATTGCAACAATGACCAATAGCTTTGTTTGTCAACTCTCAACAAATTTCAATCGTCATACTTCTTATATGTGAAGTCAGCACTCCCCATAAGATCATCATATACTCTTTGCTTTTATTCTATACTTCTTTCTATTTTTTTCTCAAGATCATAGCAAGCAAGCAAAGCCCTCAACTCGAAACTACTCTTTATTATATAACTCTCGGACTTGCTTACATAGGGGGAACATAAAGCAAAACTCAAAACTAGATCACACTAAGGACTTTATTCTACTAGATCAAGATAAAACCAAAAGGATCGAACTAAGAAAAATGATAAAAGTAAAGATGTGATGGTGATACGATACCGGGGCACCTCCCCCAAGCTTGGCACAAGCCAAGGGGAGTGCCCATACCCATGTGTTTAGTTGTCTTTCTTCGGAGGTTGTGATGTTTGAGTTGTTGATGAGGTTGGAGGCTTGTCCTCCGTCTTCCAAGGCATGGGCTCACCATCGTAAAAAGATGAATGAGTCTCCGGGATCCTCAAATCTGCAGCCAAACTCATTTTCTTAAATCTGTATCCATACCCATAGTTTTGGTTTTGCAGGTCATAGATCTGGGCTTGGAGGTGCTCGATTTTCTCGTAAAGCTTGAAGATGTGCTCCCCGATGTCCTTGGCGTCCAACTTGTGCTTATGGGTAAACTCCGCGATCATCATGTGATTGGCATTGAGTCCTCGTTCCACCATCCCTTGGCATTTGAAGACTTGTTGCTCCATTGCTTCGAGCCTTGTCTCCACGCTTCCGGTCTTCTTTGGCCCCTCAACATCACGGATGTGCAGCACCCCCTCATGCATCTCAATGGTTTGAGGGTGTTGCAGCACCTCCGCAAGGTAGGGGTTGATGACCTTCTCAAAGAACTTGTCCTTCGAAGCACTTGGGGACGTCATGTTGATCTAAATCTACCGCAGAAACAGCTCAAAACGAAAACAGGAGGTATTGTCGTGATACGAAGGTCAAAACCTTCGGGAGATTATATAATGAATTTTTACCGACCCGAACGAGTATACCACAAGAAAACGGAGTCCGGAGGGTGCACGGGGTGGCCACAAGCCACAGGGGCGCGCCCAGGGGGGTAGGGCGTGCCCCCCTGGCTTGTCGCCTCCTCGTGCACTCTTCGGACTGTTTAAATTTTCCTAATTTTTTAAATATTCCAAAACGGATAAAAATTGCCATTGGAAACGTTTTGGAGTCGGTTTGCTTACCGTAACACATACCTATTCCTTTTCGGAGTCTGAAACGTTATGGTAGGTCTCCCTAATGTACTCCTCCGGAGTCATGGTATTGATAATATTGGTTTCAACATTTATGGGAGTACCTGAGATATAATGTTTGATTCTTTGCCCGTTTACCACCTTCGGATTTGTGCCTTCGGCGTTGTTGATCTTGATGGCACAGGAACGATATACTTCCTCGATAATGTAAGGCCCTTCCCATTTAGAGAGAAGTTTTCCTGCAAAAAATCTTAAACGAGAATTGTATAGCAAGACATGATCACCTACATTGAATTCATGCTTTTGTATCCTTTTGTCATGCCATTTCTTAACCTTTTCTTTAAACAACTTGGCATTCTCATAGGCCTGGGTTCTCCATTCATCAAGTGAGCTAATGTCAAATAACCTCTTCTCACCAGCAAGTTTGAAATCATAGTTGAGCTCTTTAATTGCCCAATAAGCTTTATGTTCTAGCTCTAGAGGTAAGTGACATGCTTTACCATAAACCATCTCATACGGAGACATACCCATAGGGTTTTTATAAGCAGTTCTATAAGCCCATAATGCATCATAAAGTTTCTTAGACCAATTCTTTCTAGACCTATTAACAGTCTTTTGCAAAATCAATTTAATTTCTCTATTGCTCAATTCTACTTGACCACTGGACGGAGGATGATAAGGAGATGCAATTCTATGATTAACATCATACTTAGCAAGCAACTTACGGAATGCACCATGAATAAAGTGTGAACCACCATCAGTCATTAAATATCTAGGGACTCCAAATCTAGGGAAAATAACTTCTTTAAGCATTTTAATAGAAGTGTTATGATCAGCGCTACTAGTTGGAATAGCTTCTACCCACTTAGTAACATAATAAACAGCAACTAGAATATGAGTATACCCATTAGACTGTGGAAAAGGTCCCATATAATCAAAACCCCAAACATCAAATGGTTCAATAACAAGAGAGTAATTCATAGGCATTTCCTGACGTCTACTAATATTACCAATTCTTTGACATTCATCACAAGACAAGACAAACTTACGAGCATCCTTGAAGAGAGTAGGCCAGTAAAAACCAGATTGTAGTACCTTATGTGCAGTTCTATCTCCAGCGTGGTGTCCTTCGTAGGCCTCGGAATGACACTTGTGAAGGATCTGTTCCTATTCATGCTCAGGCACACAACGTCTAATAACACCATCTACTCATTCTTTATAAAGGTGTGGATCATCCCAAAAGTAATGTCTTAAATCATAGAAGAACTTTTTCTTTTGTTGGTATGTGAAACTAGGTGGTATAAATTTAGCAACAATGTAATTAGCATAATCAGCATACCATGGAGCATTACGCGAAGCATTTATGACAGCTAATTGTTCATCAGGGAAGCTATCATCAATCGGTAGTGGGTCATGAAGAACATTCTCTAACCTAGATAAGTTGTCTGCTAAGGGGTTCCCAGCACCCTTTCTATCAATAATATGCAAATCAAATTCTTGTAGCAGAAGAACCCATCTAATAAGTCTAGGTTTAGCACCTTTCTTTTCCATAAGATATTTAATAGCAGCATGATCAGTGTGAACAGTTACTTTGGAATCAACAATATAAGGTCTGAGCTTATCATAAGCAAACACAACTGCTAAAAATTCCTTTTCAGTGGTAGCATAGTTTCTTTGAGCACTGTCTAGAGTTTTACTAGCATAATGAATAACATTTAATTTCTTATCAACTCTTTGTCCTAGAACAACACCAACAGCATAATCACTAGCATCACACATAATTTCAAAGGGTAGGTTCCAATCAGGTGGTTGAACAACAGGTGCGGTAATCAAGGCATTCTTAAGAATTTCAAATGCTTCTACACAATCATCATCAAAAACGAATGGAACATCTTTTTGCAAAAGATTGGTGAGAGGCCTAGAAATCTTAGAGAAGTTTTTAATAAACCTCCTATAGAAACCAGCATGACCAAGGAAACTTCTTATACCTCTGATATCTGTAGGACACGGCATTTTTTCAATAGCATCAACTTTAGCTTTATCCACCTCAATACCTCTTTCGAAGATTTTGTGCCCCAAAACAATACCTTCATTAACCATAAAGTGGCACTTTTCCCAATTCAAGACCAGATTAGTCTCTTCGCATCTCTGCAAAACTCGATCAAGGTTGCTCAAGCAATCATCAAAAGAAGTTCCGTAAACGGAAAAATCATCCATGAAAACCTCAACAATCTTTTCACAAAAGTCAGAGAATATAGCCATCATACATCTTTGAAAGGTAGTAGGTGCATTGCATAAACCAAAAGGCATACGTCTATAAGCAAAGGTACCGAAAGGACAAGTAAAAGTGGTCTTTTCTTGATCCTCTTTTGACACAGGTATTTGAGAGAAACCGGAAGAACCATCTAGAAAGCAAAAATGTGTATGTTTGGATAGTCTTTCTAGCATTTGATCAATAAAAGGTAGAGGGTAATGATCTTTCCTAGTAGCTTTATTTAATTTCCTAAAATCAATTACCATTCTATATCCGGTAACAATTCTTTGCGGGATCAATTCATTTTTATCATTAGGAACAACGGTAATACCTCCCTTTTTAGGGACACAATGAACGGGACTAACCCATCTACTATCAGCAATAGGATAAATTATACCTGCCTCCAGAAGCTTTAGTATTTCATTTCTTACCACTTCTTTCATTTTAGGATTTAACTGCCATCGGTGATCAACAACTGGTTTAGCATCAGGCTCCATATTAATTTTATGCTGACATAGAGTGGGAGTAATGCCCTTAAGATCATCAAGAGTATATCCAATAGCAGCACGGTGCTTCCTCAGAGTTTTCAATAATCTCTTTTCTTCATGCTCTGAAAGGTTAGCACTAATAATAACAGGATATATCTCCTTTTCATCAAGATAAGCATATTTCAGAGTATCAGGTAATTGTTTAAGCTCAAACACGGGATCACCCTTGGGTGGAAGAGGATACCCAAGTATTTCAACAGGCAGGTTGTGTTTCAAAATAGGCTGCTGATCAAAGAAAATCTTATCTATTTCATTCCTTTCATTCATATGCATATCATTTTCATGGTCTAGCAAATATTGTTCTAAGGGATCAGTAGGAGGCACAGCAATAGAAGCAAGACCAATAATGTCATCTTTACTAGGCAATTCTTTGTCATGGGGTTGTCTACGAAATTTAGAGAAATTGAACTCATGAGACACATCCCCAAAACTTACAGTAACAGTTTCTTTCTCACAATCTATCCTAGCATTAACAGTATTCAAGAAAGGTCTACCAAATATGATGGGACAAAAATCATCTTGTGGGTAACCAAGAACAAGAAAATCAGTAGGATACTTTATTTTCCCACACAAGACTTCAACATCTCTAACAATCCCAATTGGTGCAATAGTATCTCTATTAGCAAGCTTAATAGTAACATCAATTTCTTCTAACTCAGCTGGTGCAATATCATTCATAATTTCTTGGTATAAGGTAAAGGGAATTGCACTCACACTAGCACCCACATCACATAAGCCATGATAACAATGATCTCCTATTTTAACAGAAACAACCGGCATGCCAACAATAGGTCTATGTTTACCTTTAGTATCAGGTCTAGCAATTCTAGCAGCTTCATCACAGAAATGAATAACATGCCCATCAATATTATCAACCAAGAGATCTTTAACCATAGAAATACTAGGTTCAACTTTAATTTGCTCAGGAGGCGTAGGTGTTCTAGTACAACTCTTATGAACCACAGTTGAAGCTTTAGCATGTTCCTTCATTCTAACAGGGAAGGGTGGTTTCTCAATATAAGAAGCAGGAATAACAGGTTCAACTACTTTAACGTCAATGGGAGGATGATATTTAAACCACTTCTCCTTAGGGAGATCAACATGAGTAGCAAAAGATTCACAGAAAGAAGCTACTATCTCAGAGTCAAGTCCGTATTTAGTGCTAAAATCACGAAAAGCATCGGTGTCTATAAAGGATTTAACACAATCAAACTTAAGGTTTATACCTGACTCCTTACCTTCGTCGAGTTCCCAATCTTTAGAGTTGCGTTTAATTCTTTCCAATAAGTCCCATTTGAATTCAATATCTTTCTTCATAAAGGAACCAGCACAAGAAGTATCAAGCATGGACCGATCATTATTAGAAAGCCGAGCATAAAAATTCTGAATAATAATTTCTCTCGGGAGCTCATGATTGGGGCATGAATATAACATTGACTTAAGCCTCCCCCAAGATTGAGCGATACTTTCTCCTTCACGAGGCCAAAAATTATAAATATAATTCCGATCACGATGAACCAGATGCTTAGGATAAAACTTCTGATGAAATTCCAATTTCAATCGGTTGTAGTTCCATGATCCAATATCATCACATAGCCTATACCATGTCAATGCCTTCTCCTTCAAAGATAAAGGAAAGACCTTCTACTTGACATCATCCTCGGGCAAACCTGCAAGCTTAAATAATCCACAAACTTCATCCACATAGATTAGATGCAAATCAGGATGTAGTGTTCCATCTCCTGCATAAGGATTAGCTAGCAGTTTCTCTATCATACCCGAAGGAATTTCATAATAAATATTTTCAGTAGGTACAGTAGGTTGAGGAGCATCTCTTTGTGCTTCCGGTCGAGGTGAAGATACCCTGAACAAGCCCCTCAAAGGATTATTTTCCATAGTAGCAACTGACAGTAAATTTCAGCACAGTATATAAATTTTTCCTTACCAAGTTCCACTCACCAAAGGCGCTTCACTCCCCGGCAACGGCGCCAGAAAAGAGTCTTGATGACCCACAAGTATAGGGGATCTATCGTAGTCCTTTCGATAAGTAAGAGTGTCGAACCCAACGAGGAGCAGAAGGAAATGACAAGCGGTTTTCAGTAAGGTATTCTCTGCAAGCACTGAAATAATCGGTAACAGATAGTTGTGTGATAAGATAATTCGTAACGGGTAGCAAGTAACAAATGTAACAAAGGTGCAGCAAGGTGGCCCAATCCTTTTTGTAGCAAAGGACAAGCCTGGACACACTCTTATATAAAGCAAAGCGCTCCCGAGGACACATGGGAATTTCTATCAAGCTAGTTTTCATCATGCTCATATGATTCGCGTTCGTTACTTTGATAATTTGATATGTGGGTGGACCGGTGCTTGGGTGCTGTCCTTAATTGGACAAGCCTCCCACTTATGATTAACCTCTCTCGCAAGCATCCGCAACTATGAAAGAAGAATTAAGATAAATCTAACCATAGCATGAAACATGTGGATCCAAATCAGCCCCTTACGAAGCAACGCATAAACTAGGGTTTAAGCTTCTGTCACTCTAGCAACCCTTCATCTACTTATTACTTCCCAATGCCTTCCTCTAGGCCCAAATAATGGTGAAGTGTCATGTAGTCGACGTTCACATAACACCACTAGAGGAGAGACAACATACATCTCATCAAAATATCGAACGAATACCAAATTCACATGATTACTTATAACAAGACTTATCCCATGTCCTCAGGAAGAAACGTAACTACTCACAAAGCATATTCATGTTCATAATCAGAGGAGTATTAATTATCATTAAGGATCTGAACATATGATCTTCCACCAAGTAAACCAACTAGCATCAACTACAAGGAGTAATCAACACTACTAGCAGCCCACATGTACCAATCTGAGGTTTGAGACAAAGATCGGATACAAGAGATGAACTAGGGTTTGGAGAGGAGATGGTGCTGGTGAAGATGTTGATGGAGATTGACCCCCTCTCGATGAGAGGATCGTTGGTGATGACGATGGCTTCGATTTCCCCCTCCGGGAGGGAAGTTTCCCCGGCAGAATAGCTCCTCCGGAGCCCTAGATTGGTTCTGTCCAAGTTCCGCCTCGAGACGGCGGCGCTTCATCCCGAAAGCTCCCTTATGATTTTTTCCAGGTCAAAACCCTCCATATAGCAGAAGATGGGCACCGGAGGCCTGCCAGGGGGCCCACAACCACAGGGGCGCGCCCAGGGGGGTAGGGTGCGCCCCCCTGGCTTGTGACTCCCTGGTGGGTCCCCTGATGTATTTCTTTCACCAAATATTTTTTATATATTCCAAAATAATTCTCTGTAGATTTTCAGGACTTTTGGAGTTGTGCAGAATAGGTATCTCAGATTTGCTCCTTTTCTAGTCCAGAATTCCAGCTGCCGGCATTCTCCCTCTTCATGTAAACCTTGTAAAATAAGAGAGAAAAGGCATACGTATTGTACCATAATGTGTAATAACAGCCCATAATGCAATAAATATCGATATAAAAGCATGATGCAAAATGGACGTATCAGCGGGGTCCATTTTGCTGGAACGCATGGGGTCGATCTGCAGCGGCGTTACCCCGGGGCTGCTCGACGACGCGCCCGGGTTGTATTCGGCCACGGCGGATCCGGGCATATCAGCTGGGTTGGGCAATATGGCCGACTCAGGGATAGAGGCCACCTCAGCGGTGGGACCTGCTGCCTCCGGCGTTAAGGCGTCGGGGCCTGCGGGCTCCTCCATGAGGGCTGAGAGCTTTGTTAAAACAAGATTTCCCCGGGAGTCGACGACGAACTCAAGGTTCCCGAATCTGACTTCCTGATCGGGGATGAAACTTCCGACCTGGCCAAGATGGCCGGCCGGATCGGCATGCGATACGATGCTGCTGAACGCGAAAATCTGACCAGGAACGAAAACGTCCTTGCTGCAGACTTCATCGCTGAAGATAAGGCGAGCCATCGATTCCTCTAGCGATCGCGCAATGGAACTCTCAATGAAAGCACCAATGTCGGAGTCAAAACCGGCGGATCTCGGGTAGGGGGTCCCGAGCTGTGGATCTAGAATTGATGGGTAACAGGGGACGAAGGAGACGATGTTTACCCAGGTTCAGGCCCTCCTATGGAGGTAAAACCCTACGTCCTGCTTGGTTGTATTGATGTGTATGAAGATTACAGAGTCGATCTACCTCGAGATCAAGTAACTAAACCCTAGATGAGTTCACCTGCCCTCTACGAACTAGACCCTCTGGCTTATATAGATGCCAGGGGTCCCTAGGGTTACACATAGTCGGTTGCCGATCGAAGGAGTAAACATGCCTATTCTATCATCTTAAGCTTGAAGGGCACGCCACGGCTCCTGAAGTTTCCCCCCTGGTCACGGGGTATCCGGTCAGTCTGATCCTCCAACGAGTGGCCCATGACTCCGGCCCATAAGGAATAGGCAGGCAGTCCGAGGACCCCTTAATCCCGGACTCCCTAACACGTGATCTCCCCATCGACCAAATCTCAGACGGGGAGTCTCCGCCCGCCGACCTGGCGGAAAGTGGGACTGCATCTCATCCTACGCCGCCTGAGGTCTCGAAGGAGGCCACGGAGGTGTTATCGCGCCCGGCTCCTTCTGAGGCGAACACCAACGGCGGGGGTGACGACGTCATGGCCGAGGTTAATACCTCGGCCGCCTAAGACCAGGAGAAGGAAACTCTCCCGGCAACTAAAGAGGAGGGACGAAGTCCGGCCCAGTCCCCTCCGAGGACATCCCCGGAGTGCTCTATGCCTCCGGGGCCGCCAGCCCAATCCCCTACCGGAGGGAGGGTTGGCAGGTCACCACCAGTGCCGCCCACTACTAGGTGGCAGGCCGTGATGGAGGAAGCTTTATCCGGCTCCTCCATCGCCGAAGATCACCGCGCACTTATGGGTGCGGTTTTGCAAGGCATTCAGTCCGTTGATAGCGGACTGAAAGAGGCCTTCAACGGTCTCTTGACGGGCTTCAAGGTGAGCCACGTAATACTCTTTTTCCTAGAAAAAGTTAATTTACCAAGTTTATGCAATCAGCATAAGTGTAGTAGCCCCCGAGCCCTGGGTGAGTTTGAAAAACCCATCTGGGGGTCAAATGTCCGAATACTAGTAACGATGCTCAAGGCACCGGTGAGTACTTAGCAGAGGGTCTGAATCCGACAACTCGGGAGTTTTAATGCACATATTTTTTTTGTAGGCCTCATCATCGGCGGTGGCCGCCAACGCAGGGGAGCTTGCCGAGCTAAACCGGAAGCTCCAGAGCTCCGATGAGGAGCTCGATCGCCTAAACAAGAGATTCGACGAGACGCAAGGTGAGTCCAAATTGTATCATTCGGGGCTATTTGTCTATCCTCATTGATTGAGATATCCGGATTGTTATCCCTAAGTGTTATTTACTCAATGTTACCACAGCTGTGGCCGCGGAGGTCGAGAACCTCAAGGCCGAGTTGGCAAAGGCGAGGCAGGAGGCCGCGGATGAGAAGGCTGCGGCCGAACGAGCGGCAGCCGACCTGTCGGTGTTAAAAGCCATGAGCGACAAGCATGAGGCCCGGTTGGTAGAGGTGCAGCTAGAGCTCAAGGATGCCAGCACGAAGTGCGAGGCCCTTGAGCAAAAGAGCGAAGACTAGGCCACCGAGCTATCCACGCTGAAATCCGAGCCCAAAGCGGAGCGGGTTGATAGGCGCTTATTTGAAGAGGAGCTCCGCCAAGTCAAGGCGATCGTGGATGGTAAGCCGTACTGACTGCAATGTCCCTTTGGTGGTAACAGGTTTGCGTTACTCACCCGGGTGTGGCGTTCCTCAGGCGCCTTTACGGACCTCCCGGGGAGTGCAGCGGACGCGAACGAATACTTCGCCTTCCGGGATGGGGATGTTGAGCCACGGCTATTCTGGGCGCAATTTCAAGCCCCCCGAGCATCCTCCCCTCCTGAGCAAGCAAATGAAAAAATTGATGGAGCTGCACAGGATGGCTGAGCCGGCCATGAGGGACCTCTGCATCTGGCTGTGGCCTGCAGAGCCGCTGCCGAGCAGTTACTTCGGCTTGGTACAGAGGCTGTGCGACGCTGTGCCTCAGATTGACGCTCTAAAGCGTTCTACCTGCATCGAGGGAGCTTGGATGGCCTTTGCAAGGACCATGGTGTTGGAAATATGCCCTAGAGGCAATAATAAAATGGTTATTATTATATTTCCTTGTTCATGACAATCGTTTATTAGCCATGCTATAATTGTATTGATTGGAAACTCAAATACATGTGTGGATACATAGACAACAAAGTGTCCCTAGTAAGCCTCTATTAGACTAGCTGGTTAATCAAAGATGGTTAAGGTTTCCTAGCAATAGACATGAGATGTCATTTGATAACGGGATCACATCATTAGGAGAATGATGTGATGGACAAGATCCAAACTATGAACGTAGCATATGATCATGTCAGTTTATTGCTATAGTTTTCTACATGTCAAGTATCTGTTCCTATGACCATGAGATCATGTAACTCACTGACACCGGAGGAATACCTTGTGTGTATCAAACATCGCAACGTAACTGAGTGACTATAAAGATGCTGTACAGGTATCTCCGAGGGTGTCTGTTGAGCTGGCATGGATCGAGACTGGGATTTGTTACTTCGTGTGACGGAGAGGTATCTCAGGGCCCACTCGGTAATACAACATCATAATATGCCTTGCAAGCAAAGTGACTAAAGAGTTAGCCACGGGATCTTGTATTACGGAACGAGTAAAGAGACTTGCCGGTAACAAGATTGAACTAGGTTTAGCGATACCGACGATCGAATCTCGGGCAAGTAACATACCGAAGAACAAAGGGAACAGCATACAGGATTAACTGAATCCTTGATATAGAGGTTCAACTGATAAATATGTTCGTAGAATATGTAGGAACCAATATGGGCATCCAGGTCCCGCTATTGGTTATTGACCGTAGCTAGAGGTGTCTCGGTCATGTCTACATAGTTCTTGAACCCGTAGGGTCTGCACACTTAACGTTCGGTGACGTTTCGGTAGTATTGAGATATATGTGTTGGTGACCGAAGGTTGTTCGGAGTCCCGGATGAGATCCCGGACGTCACGAGGAGCCCCGGAATGGTCCAGAGGTAAAGATTTATATATAGGAAAGTGGTATTTGGGTTCCGGAAAAGTTTCGGGTATTTCCGGTAGTGTACGGGGAGTGACGAATGGGTTCCGGGGGTCCACCGGGTGGGGCCCACCCACCCCGGGGGCCACTTGGGCCTAAGAGGTGGCGCACCAGCCCCTTATGGGCAGGGGAACCGACCCCATAAGGGCCCATATGCCCAAGAGGAAAAAAGGTGGAGATAGGAAGGAATAGGACTCCTTCCTAATATGAATCCACATCCTAGTAGGAAGTGGATTGGATTCCTCCTTGCCCTGGTTCGGCCGACCCCTAGGGGAAACCCTAGGGAGGCTTGCTCCTCCCTCTCCCTCCTATATATACTAGAGGAATAGAGCCCAAAAACACATGGCCACGTGCTAGTTCTCTATTCTCTAGTTCCTCCACCAAATAGATTGCAGTAGTGCTTAGGCGAAGCCCTGCCGGGATAACTCCACCACCACCACCACGCCGTCGTGCTGCTGGAGATCTCATCCACCTCTCCGCCCCTCTTGCTGGATCAAGAAGGCGGATATCGTCATCGAGCTGTACGTGTGCTGAACGTGGAGGTGCCGTCCGTTCGGCGCTAGATCGGGACGGATCGTGATTGGATCGCGGGACGGCTTGCGATTTAGATCGCGAAGACGTTCGACTACATCAACCACGTTTCTTAATGCTTCCCGCTTAGCGATCAACAAGGGTACGTAGATCCACTCTCCCTCTCGTAGATGCTCATCACCATGGATAGATTTTGCGTGTGCGTAGGAAAAATTTTGTTTCCCTTGCAACGTTCCCCAACAGTGGCATCATGACCTAGGTCTATGCGTAAATGAGATCACGAGTAGAACACAAAGGAGTTTGTGGGTGTTGATGCTTAGATTGCTTCCTCCCTTGGTCTTTTCTTGATTCAGCGGTATTGTGGGATGAAGCGGCCCGGACCAACCTTACTCGTACGCTTACGAGAGACCGGTTCCATCAACTGACATGTGACTTTGTTGCATAAAGATGGCTGGCGGGTGTGTGTCTCTCCCACTTTAGTTGGATCGTATTCGACAAAGGCGGTCCTTGAGAAGGTTTAATAGAAATTTTTGTATCACCGTTATGGTTTTGCGTAGGTAAGAATCGTTCTTGCTGGATACCCATAGCAGTCACGTAAAACTTGCAACAACAATTACAGAATGTCTAACTTGTTTTTGCAGGGTATGTTATGATGTGATATGGCCAATTACATGATGAGATATATGTGATGTATGAGATGATAATGTTTTGTATAGAATATCACGACTTGCATGTCGATGAGTACGGCAACCGGCAGGAGCCATATGGTTGTCTTTAATTTATTTTCGCCGTTTTTGCTTTACTTTATCGCTATGAGTTAGCAATAGTCATAGAAGCAACAGTTGGCGCGACAACCTCATGGCGACACGTTGATGGAGATCAAGATGATGGAGATCATGGTGTCATGCCGGTGATGATGGAGATCATGCCGGTGCTTTGTAGATGGAGATCAAAAGCACAAGTTCATGGCCATATAATGTCACTTATGATTTGCATGTGATGTTAATCCTTTTATGCATCTTATTTTGCTTAGGACGACGGTAGCATTATAAGGTGATCCCTCACTAAAATTTCAAGATAAAATTGTGTTCTCCCCGAGTGTGCACCATTGCGAAAGTTCGTCGTTTCGAGACACCACGTGATGATCGGGTGTGATAGACTCTACGTTCACATACAACGGGTGCAAGCCGGTGTTGCACATGCAGAACACTCGGGTTAAACTTGACGAGCCTAGCATGTATAGACATGGCCTCGGAACACAAGAGACCGAAAGGTTGAACTTGAGTCATATAGTAGATATGATCAACATGGAGATGTTCACCATTGAAACCACCTCATCTCACGTGATGATCAGACTTGGGTTGGTGGATTTGGATCATGTCACACTTAGACAACCTAAGGGATGTTGATTTGAGTGGGAGTTCTTAAGTAATATGATTAATTGAACTCATTATCATGAACATAGTCAAAGTGACTTTGCAAATTATGTTGTAGATCAATAGCTCGCGCTGTAGCTCCCCTGGTTTTTTATACGTTCCTAGAGAAAATAGAATTGAAAGATGATGGTAGCAATAATGCGGACTAGGTCCATGATCTGAGGATTGTCCTCATTGCTGCACAGAAGGCTTATGTCCTTAATGCACCGCTCGGTGCGCCACCCCCTCAAGCGTCGTCTATAGATGTAGTGAACATCTGACAGGCACGTTCTGATGACTACTTGATAGTTCAGTGCGTCATGCATTACGGCTTAGAATTGAGGCTCCAAAACGTTTTGAACGTCACGGAACATATGAGATGTTCTAAGAGCTAAAATTGGGATCTCAGGCTCGTGCCCGTGTTGAGAGGTATGAGACCTCCAACAAGATTCTTTGCCTGCAAGATGAAGGAGAATAGCTCAATCGGTGAGCATGTGCTCAGATTGTCTGGGTACTACAATCGCTTGAATCGAGTGGGAGTTGATCTTCCAGATAAGATAGTGGTTGATATAGTTCTCCAAGTCACTGCCACAAAGCTACTAGAGCTTCGTGATGAACTATGAAATGCCAGGGATGGAAATAATGATCCCTGAGCTATTCGCGATGTTTGACACCGCGAAGGTAGAAATCAAGAAGGAGCATCAAATGTTGATGGTTAGTAAAACCACTAGTTTCGAGAAGGGCAAGGGTAAGAAGGGAAACTTCATGAATGGCAAGCCAGTTGCTGCTCTAGTGAAGAACCCAAGGTTGAACCCAAACCCGAGACTAAGTGCTTCTATTATGAGGAGAATGGTCACTGAAGTGGAACAACCCTAGGTACTTGGTAGATAAGAAGGCTGGCAACGTCAACGGAAGTATATTTGATATACGTATTATTGACGTGTACCTTACTAGTACTCCTAGTAGCACCTGGGTATTAGATACCGGTTCAGTTGCTAAATGTTGGTAAATCGAAATAAAAGCTACGAAATAAACGGAGACTAGCTAAGGGCGAGGTGACGATGTGTGTTGGAAGTGTTTCCAAGGTTGATGTGATCATCATCGCACGCTCTCGCTACCTTCGGGATTAGTGATGAACCTAAATAAATGTTATTTGGTGTTTGCGTTGAGCATGAACGTGATTAGATCGTGTTTATTGCAATACGGTTATTCATTTAAGTTAGAGAATAATTGTTATTTTGTTTACATGAATAATACCTTCAATGGTCATGCACCAAATGTGAATGCGACGCTTATGTCTGATAAGATCGAACCCAAAGCAGAAAAGTGCATCTTCATAAGATACCCTAAGGAAACAGTTGGGTATACCTTCTATCTCAGATCCAAGGGCAAAATGTTTGCTTCTTAAAATGGGTCCTTTCTCGAGAAAAAGTTTCTCGCGAAAGAATTGAGTGGGAGGAAAGTAGAACTTGATGAGGTTGTTGAACCGTCACTTCAGTTGGATAGTAGCACGACGCAGAAAGATGTTTCTACGATGTGTACACCAAGTGAAGCGGAAGCAAATGATGATGTTCATGAAGCTTCGGATCAAGTTACTACCGAACCTCGCAGGTTGACAAGAACTCGTACCACCCCTGAGTGGTACGTCAATCCTGTCTTGGAGGTCATGTTGTTAAGACAGCAGTGAACCTACGAGCTATGAAGAAGCGATGGTGGGCCCGGATTCCAACAAATGGCTAGGAGCCATGAAATCCGAGAAAGGATCCATGTATGAAAACCAAGTATGGACTTTGGTAGACTTGCCCATTAAACAACAGGCCGTTGAGTACAAATGGACCTTTAAGAAGAAGACAGACGCTGATGGTAAATGTCACCATTTATAAAGCTCGACTCGTCGCAAAGTAGTTTCCGACAAGTTCAAGGAGTTGACTATGATGAGACTTTCTCACCCGTAGCGATGCTAAAGTCTGTTGGAATTATGTTAGCAGTTGCTGCATTTTTCGATTATGAAATCTGGCAGATGGATGTCAAAACACAGTTTCCTTAACGGTTTCCGTGAGGAAAGGTTGTATGTGATACAACCAGAAGGTTTTGTTGGTCCTAAGGATGCTAAAAGGTATGCAAGCTCCAGCGATTCTTCTATGGACTGGAGCAAGCATCTCGGAGTTGGAATATATGCTTTGATGAGGTGATCAAAGCTTTTGGGTTTATACAAAGTTTATAAGAAACTTGTATTTACAAAGAAAGTGAGTGGGAGCACTATAGAATTTCTGATAAGTATATGTGGATGACATATTGTTGATCGGAAATAATGTGGAATTTCTGGAAAGCATAAAGGGTTGGTTGAAAGGAGTTTTTCAAAGGAAGACCTGAATGAAGCTACTTAAATATTGGGCATCAGGATCTATATAGATAGATCAAGACGTCTGATAAGACTTTCAATGAGTACATACCTTGACAAGATTTTGAAAGAGTTCAAAATAGATCAGTCAAAGAAAGAGTTCTTGCCTGATTTGTAAGGTGTGGAGTTGAGTGAGACTCAAAGCTCGACCACGGCAGAAGAAAGAGAAAGGATGAAGGTCGTCCCCTATGCCTTATCCATAGGCTCTATATAGTATGCCATGCTGTGTACCGCACCTAGTGTGTGCCTTGCCATGAGTCTGTCAAGGGGTACAAGAGTGGTCCAGGAGTGGATCACTGGACAGCGCTCAAAATTATCCTTAGTAACTACAGGACAAAGGAAATGTTTCTCGGTTATGGAGGTGACAAAGAGTTCGTCGTAAAGAGTTACGTCGATGCAAGCTTTGACACCTATCCGGATGACTCTGAGTAGCAATCTGGATACGTATAGTGGAGCAACCATTTGGAATCGCTCCAAGTGGAGCATGGTAGCATATGCAGTATGACGTATAGATTTGCAAAGAACACATGGATCTAAATGTTGCAGACCGTTGACTAAAAACCTCTCTAACATGCAAGACATGATCGAACCCCAGAACTCATTGGGTGTTAGATTCATAACAATGTAAATCACATAGCGATGTGAGCTAGATTATTGACTCTAGTGCAAGTGGGAGACTGTTGGAAATATGCCCTAGAGGCAATAATAAAATGGTTATTATTATATTTCCTTGTTCATGATAATCATTTATTATCCATGCTATAATTGTATTGATTGGAAACTCAAATACATGTGTGGATACATAGACAACAAAGTGTCCCTAGTAAGCCTCTATTAGACTAGCTCGTTAATCAAAGAAGGTTATGGTTTCCTAGCCATAGACATGAGATGTCATTTCATAACAGGATCACATCATTAGGAGAATGATGTGATGGACAAGACCCAACCTATGAATGTAGCATATGATCGTGTCAGTTTATTGCTAGTTTTCTGCATGTCAAGTATCTGTTCCTATGACCATGAGATCATGTAACTCACTGACACCGGAGGAATACCTTGTGTGTATCAAATGTCGCAACATAACTGGGTGACTATAAAGTTGCTCTACAGGTATCTCCGAGGGTGTCTGTTGAGAAGGCATGGATCGAGACTGGGATTTGTTACTCCGTGTCACGGAGAGGTATCTCAGGGCCCACTCGGTAATACAACATCACAATAAGCCTTGCAAGAAAAGTGACTAAAGAGTTAGCCACGGGATCTTGTATTACGGTACGAGTAAAGAGACTTGCCGGTAATGAGATTGAACTAGGTATAGCAATACCGACGATCGAATCTCGGGCAAGTAACATACCGAAGAACAAAGGGAACAACATACGGGATTAACTGAATCCTTGATATAGAGGTTCAACTGATAAATATGTTCGTAGAATATGTAGGAACCAATATGGGCATCCAGGTCCCGCTATTGGTTATTGACCGTAGCTAGAGGTGTCTCGGTCATGTCTACATACTTCTTGAACCCGTAGGGTCTGCACACTTAACGTTCGGTGACGTTTCGGTAGTATTGAGATATATGTGTTGGTGACCGAAGGTTGTTCGGAGTCCCGGATGAGATCCTGGACGTCACGAGGAGCCCCGGAATGGTCTGGAGGTAAAGATTTATATATAGGAAAGTGGTATTTGGGTTCCGGAAAAGTTTCGGGTATTTCCGGTAGTGTACGGGGAGTGACGAATGGGTTCCGGGGGTCCACCGGGTGGGGCCCACCCACCCCGGGGGCCACATGGGCCTAAGAGGTGGCGCACCAGCCGCTAATGGGCTGGGGAACCGACCCCATAAGGGCCCATATGCCCAAGAGGAAAAAAGGTGGAGATAGGAAGGAATAGGATTCCTTCCTAATATGAATCCACTTCCTAGTAGGAAGTGGATTGGACTCCTCCTTGCCCTGGTTCGGCCGACCCCTAGGGGAAACCCTAGGGAGGCCTGCTCCTCCCTCTCCCTCCTATATATACTAGAGGAATAGAGCCCCAAAACACACGGCCACGTGCTAGTTCTCTATTCTCTAGTTCCTCCACCAAATAGATTCCGGTAGTGCTTAGGCGAAGCCCTGCCGGGATAACTCCACCACCACCACCACGCCGTCGTGCTACTGGAGATCTCATCCACCTCTCCACCCCCTCTTGCTGGATCAAGAAGGCGGAGATCGTCATCGAGCTGTACGTGTGCTGAACGCGGAGGTGTCGTCCGTTCGGTGCTAGATCGGGACGGATCGTGATTGGATCGCGGGACGGCTTGCGATTTGGATTGCGAAGACGTTCGACTACATCAACCGCGTTTCTTAACGCTTCCCGCTTAGCGATCTACAAGGGTATGTAGGTCCGCTCTCCCTCTCGTAGAAGCTCATCACGATGGATAGATCTTGCGTGTGCGTAGGAAATTTTTTGTTTCCCTTGCAACGTTCCCCAACACATGGTGCACTGGCCGAAGATCAAGCCGATCG
Source organism: Elymus sibiricus (assembly GCA_039707655.1). Classification (NCBI taxonomy): domain Eukaryota; kingdom Viridiplantae; phylum Streptophyta; class Magnoliopsida; order Poales; family Poaceae; genus Elymus; species Elymus sibiricus. The sequence continues at coordinate 85,476,563 of CM077665.1, forward strand.
AGATGGTCACCGCGCCTCCAACCCCTGGGAAGGAGCATAGGCACCTCGAGAAATACTTTGCCACCGTGATGGATGGTGCTCGGGCGATAGAAGCTCAATGCCCTAAGGATGTAATTTACGAATGAATGTTTTGTCATGTATCCGACGACTGTTCCGCTTTATAATGCGGTTGCATGGTTTATCATGACTTTAAGCTTTGTATTATTTTGACTCCTATGTGGCCGTTTTATCTGAAAGTTGCGAGTCGTCGGCTTCAGCCCCCTTGTAGACACAACACGAGGTGTTTCTACCGCCGCACTGTGACCCTTAGCCCATGTATCGATGCCCGAAGGCGGTTTTGCGAGGGGAACAAGGCAATCGAACTATGATGCTTTAGTGCTTTCACTTAGCCGTAGGAGCTTGACTGCGGGGGCTGATGACGAGCCCCCAGTGTTTTGTGATATTCGGATACACCGAGGTTGAAACCATCATACATGGTTTGTCATAGTACAAACCCCTCGTATAACACGGAATAACCTCTATCGGTTTTTAGTTTGACACTTATGCTCGGATTGCAGACCGGTTCTCCCTTATTATGACAGTCAGTTTTCGGCTTTCTCCACTAAGGTACTTGACCAGGCGAGCTGGAAGCACAATCGCAAGGGTTCCCCCTTTGCCCTTTTAACCGAACGAGCGGAACGTAAAAGGGCAAACACAGGAGTCGGGCAACCCAACCATTGACCCAAGACATAATTCGGAACCGATTCATATAAAGCAACATCCGAGACACCGAACACATAAACAATAGTGTCGGGGTGATGCTTGGGGCAATTTTTATAGTCAAGCCCCCGGTCTATTAGCCGGCCACATCGTAATATGTACCGAACAGCTTTGCTATTGACGTGGGTGAGTAGAGAACAGAGTATGTGACATAAAATACAGCGAGGAAGCCGTAAAAGATGGTCTTTATTTCTGATGAATTCTTATAACTCAAACTGCCGAAGCAAATGTTACAGGTATTTTGGAATGAAAAATAAAGTTTACAATGGAGAGGTTTTACCCGGGGTCTTCGATGGCTTGACGTCCTCAATGTGCCCTGTCGCATGTCTGCTCCTTTGCTCCCGAGGGGGTTGCGTTCCTTTAAAGGTAATTGCTATCGGCGAGCAGACCTTGGGAAGAAGATCTTGAGAAGTCGCCGCAGTGTGGATGACCTTTACGCTTGGAAGGTCCTAGATGGTACCTGTGGTTTGTCCGAAGACATGTGTTGGCAGTAGTTCTGTCCAGCCGAACACTTTCCTTTTGATAGTGGGTCCCCAGAGCTGCCCATGGTATTTTGAGCGCGAAGTTGTGCCTTCTTGGCACATATTTTACGGGGACTAGGGTTGTGCAATGGGGGCGTACCCCTATTTTTGTTGGGCAGAAGATGATTCCGGGAGTTCGGGTTGAGCCTGAGCTCGTTTGCTATCATGACGTGCCTTTATGGCTGATTTGGGCGTCGGCCTATCATCGCCGTACTAGAATTCAGCTACCAGGGCCGCTGTGTGTTCCTCGGTTCAGAGAGAGCGCTCTATGTTGCCGTTGACAATAATGATCCCCCGGGGCCCGGGCATCTTGAGCTTCAGGTACGTGTAGTGGGGGAGCGAATGTTGTGCGGCCGAGTAGGACGTGATAACCGCTGAGAAAAGGAACAATGTTCAAGATCAAGTCTTCGCTGCGGATGTTGTCGGGCGAGCTGAACACTACTTCCAGATTCACGGTGCCCGAGCAGCGGGCTTTGACGCCTGTGATCACTCCTTTAAAGGTAGTGTTGCTAGGTTTGATCCTTGACGGATCTATACCCATCTTTTTCACCGTGTCTGAGTAAATCAGATTAAGGCTACTTCCTCCGTCCATTGGGACTCTAGTGAGGTGATACCCATCGATAATGGGGTCTAGGACGAGGGCAGCCGAACCTCCGTGACGGATACTGGTCGGATGGTCCCGTCGGTCGAAGGTGATCGGGCAAGCCGACCATGGGTTGTACTTCGGGGCTACGGGCTCTACGGCGTAGACCTCCCCAAGGACGCGCTTCCTCTCCTTCTTTGGTATGTGAGTGGCATATATCATGATCACAGTTTTTATGTCTGGAGGGAACTGCTTTTGTTCTCCATTGCTTGGACTGCGGGGCTCATCATCGTCCTCGCTGCGTGGGCTCTTGCCTTGCTCCTTGGCTGCGAGTTTGCCAGCTTGTTTGAATACCCAACAATTACGGTTGGTGTGGTTAGCGGCTTGTCTTTGGTGCAGTGGATCTGGCAGGGCCTATCCATGATTTTGTCCAATGTGGTAGGTCCGTCTCGATTTCCTTTAGAAGGTTTCTTCCGCTGTCCGGATTTCGGGTTACGGAAACCGGCATTTACGGCCGTGTCCTCCGCATCGCCGTTGTTGTGCCGGCGTTTGTTTTTGTTACGTCGTGGTTTCCCATTTCCATCCCGGACTTCAGAGGTGCCGAGGTCTTCGGGGTTATGGCTTCGTCGAGCTAGCCAGTTATCCTCACCCGCACAAAAGCGGGTCATAAGTGAGGTAAGGGCGGACATTGTCCTCAGCTTGTCCTGGCCGAGCTGACGAGCTAGCCACTCGTCTCGGATGTTATGTCCGAAGGAGGCTATAGCTTCGGCGTCCGGGCAGTCAACGATCTGGTTTTTCTTGGTCAAGAACCGATTCCAAAATTGCCGAGCCGGTTCACCTGCTTTCTGGACAACATTGCTCAGGTCGGAGGAGTCCGGTGGCCGGACATAAGTGCCCTGGAAGTTAGATCGGAAGGCATCCTCGAGCTCTTCCTAGCTCCTGATAGAATTCTCTCGGAGACTGTTTAACTAGTGTCAAGCTGGCCCCTTAAGTTTTAGGGGCAGATACTTGATGGAGTGGAGATCATCTCCTCGTGCCATATGAATGTGGAGGAGGAAGTCCTCAATCCACACGGCTGGGTCTCGGGTAGGGGGTCCCGAGCTGTGGATCTAGCATTGATGGGTAACAGGGGACAAAGGAGACGATGTTTACCCAGGTTCAGGCCCTCCTATGGAGGTAAAACCCTACGTCCTGCTTGGTTGTATTGATGTGTATGAAGATTACAGAGTCGATCTACCTCGAGATCAAGTAACTAAACCCTAGATGAGTTCACCTGCCCTCTACGAACTAGACCCTCTGGCTTATATAGATGCCAGGGGTCCCTAGGGTTACACATAGTCGGTTGCCGATCGAAGGAGTAAACATGCCTATTCTATCATGTTAAGCTTGAAGGACACGCCACGGCTCCTGAAGTTTCCCCCCTGGTCACGGGGTATCCGGTCAGTCTGATCCTCCAACGAGTGGCCCACGAGTCCGGCCCATAAGGAATAGGCAGGCAGTCCGAGGACCCCTTAATCCCGGACTCCCTAACACGTGATCTCCCCATCGACCAAATCTCAGACGGGGAGTCTCCGCCCGCCGACCTGGAGGAAAGTGGGACTGCATCTCATCCTACGACGCCTGAGGTCTCGAAGGAGGCCACGGAGGTGTTATCGCGCCCGGCTCCTTCTGAGGCGAACACCAACGGCGGGGGTGACGACGTCATGGCCGAGGTTAATACCTCGGCCGCCTAAGACCAGGAGAAGGAAACTCTCCCGGCAACTAAAGAGGAGGGACGAAGTCCGGCCCAGTCCCCTCCGAGGACATCCCCGGAGCGCTCTATGCCTCCGGGGCCGCCAGCCCAATCCCCTACCGGAGGGAGGGTTGGCAGGTCACCACCAGTGCCGCCCACTACTAGGTGGCAGGCCGTGATGGAGGAAGCTTTATCCGGCTCCTCCATCGCCGAAGATCACCGCGCACTTATGGGTGCGGTTTTGCAAGGCATTCAGTCCGTTGATAGCGGACTGAAAGAGGCCTTCAACGGTCTCTTGACGGGCTTCAAGGTGAGCCACGTAATACTCTTTTTCCTAGAAAAAGTTAATTTACCAAGTTTATGCAATCATCATAACTGTAGTAGCCCCCGAGCCCTGGGTGAGTTTGAAAAACCCATCTGGGGGTCAAATGTCCGAATACTAGTAACGATGCTCAAGGCACCGGTGAGTACTTAGCAGAGGGTCTGAATCCGACAGCTCGGGAGTTTTAATGCACATAATTTTTTTGTAGGCCTCATCATCGGCGGCGGCCGCCAACGCAGGGGAGCTTGCCGAGCTAAACCGGAAGCTCCAGAGCTCCGATGAGGAGCTCGATCGCCTAAACAAGAGATTCGACGAGACGCAAGGTGAGTCCAAATTGTATCATTCGGGGCTATTTGTCTATCCTCATTGATTGAGATATCCGGATTGTTATCCCTAAGTGTTATTTACTCAATGTTACCACAGCTGTGGCCGCGGAGGTTGAGAACCTCAAGGCCGAGTTGGCAAAGGCGAGGCAGGAGGCCGCGGATGAGAAGGCGGCGGTCGAACGAGCGGCAGCCGACCTGTCGGCGTTAAAAGCCATGAGCGACAAGCATGAGGCCCGGGTGGTAGAGGTGCAGCTAGAGCTCAAGGATGCCAGCACGAAGTGCGAGGCCCTTGAGCAAAAGAGCGAAGACTAGGCCACCGAGCTATCCACGCTGAAATCCGAGCTCAAAGCGGAGCGGGTTGATAGGCGCTTATTTGAAGAGGAGCTCCGCCAAGTCAAGGCGATCGTGGATGGTAAGCCGTACTGACTGCAATGTCCCTTTGGTGGTAACAGGTTTGCATTACTCACCCGGGTGTGGCGTTCCTCAGGCGCCTTTACGGACCTCCCGGGGAGTGCAGCGGACGCGAACGAATACTTCGCCTCCCGGGATGGGGATGTTGAGCCACGGCTATTCTGGGCACAATTTCAAGCCCCCCGAGCATCCTCCCCTCCTGAGCAAGCAGATGAAACAATTGATGAAGCTGCACAGGATGGCTGAGCCGGCCATGAGGGACCTCTGCATCTGGCTATGGCCTGCAGAGCCGCTGCCGAGCAGTTACTTCGGCTTGGTACAGAGGCTGTGCGACGCAGTGCCTCGGATTGACGCTCTAAAGCGTTCTACCTGCATCGAGGGAGCTTGGATGGCCTTTGCAAGGACCATGGTGTTGGAAATATGCCCTAGAGGCAATAATAAAATGGTTATTATTATATTTCCTTGTTCATGATAATCGTTTATTAGCCATGCTATAATTGTATTGATTGGAAACTCAAATACATGTGTGGATACATAGACAACAAAGTGTCCCTAGTAAGCCTCTATTAGACTAGCTCGTTAATCAAAGATGGTTAAGGTTTCCTACAATAGACATGAGATGCCATTTGATAACGGGATCACATCATTAGGAGAATGATGTGATGGACAAGATCCAAACTATGAACGTAGCATATGATCGTGTCAGTTTATTGCTATAGTTTTCTACATGTCAAGTATCTGTTCCTATGACCATGAGATCATGTAACTCACTGACACCGGAGGAATACCTTGTGTGTATCAAACGTCGCAACGTAACTGAGTGACTATAAAGATGCTCTACAGGTATCTCCGAGGGTGTCTGTTGAGCTGGCATGGATCGAGACTGGGATTTGTTACTTCGTGTGACGGAGAGGTATCTCAGGGCCCACTCGGTAATACAACATCACAATATGCCTTGCAAGCAAAGTGACTAAAGAGTTAGCCACGGGATCTTGTATTACGGAACGAGTAAAGAGACTTGCCGGTAACAAGATTGAACTAGGTTTAGCGATACCGACGATCGAATCTCGGGCAAGTAACATACCGAAGAACAAAGGGAACAGCATACGGGATTAACTGAATCCTTGATATAGAGGTTCAACTGATAAATATGTTCGTAGAATATGTAGGAACCAATATGGGCATCCAGGTCCCGCTATTGGTTATTGACCGTAGCTAGAGGTGTCTCGGTCATGTCTACATAGTTCTTGAACCCGTAGGGTCTGCACACTTAACGTTCGGTGACGTTTCGGTAGTATTGAGATATATGTGTTGGTGACCGAAGGTTGTTCGGAGTCCCGGATGAGATCCCGGACATCACGAGGAGCCCCGGAATGGTCCGGAGGTAAAGATTTATATATAGGAAAGTGGTATTTGGGTTCCGGAAAAGTTTCGGGTATTTTCGGTAGTGTACGGGGAGTGACGAATGGGTTCCGGGGGTCCACCGGGTGGGGCCCACCCACCCCGGGGGCCACATGGGCCTAAGAGGTGGCGCACCAGCCCCTTATGGGCAGGGGAACCGACCCCATAAGGGCCCATATGCCCAAGAGGAAAAAAGGTGGAGATAGGAAGGAATAGGACTCCTTCCTAATATGAATCCACATCCTAGTAGGAAGTGGATTGGATTCCTCCTTGCCCTGGTTCGGCCGACCCCTAGGGGAAACCCTAGGGAGGCTTGCTCCTCCCTCTCCCTCCTATATATACTAGAGGAATAGAGCCCAAAAACACATGGCCACGTGCTAGTTCTCTATTCTCTAGTTCCTCAACCAAATAGATTCCAGTAGTGCTTAGGCGAAGCCCTGCCGGGATAACTCCACCACCACCACCACGCCGTCGTGCTGCTGGAGATCTCATCCACCTCTCCGCCCCTCTTGCTGGATCAAGAAGGCGGATATCGTCATCGAGCTGTACGTGTGCTGAACGTGGAGGTGTCGTCCGTTCGGCGCTAGATCGGGACGGATCGTGATTGGATCGCGGGACGGCTTGCGATTTAGATCGCGAAGACGTTCGACTACATCAACCACGTTTCTTAATGCTTCCCGCTTAGCGATCAACAAGGGTGCGTAGATCCACTCTCCCTCTCGTAGATGCTCATCACCATGGATAGATTTTGCGTGTGCGTAGGAAAAATTTTGTTTCCCTTGCAACGTTCCCCAACAGTGGCATCATGACCTAGGTCTATGCGTAAATGAGATCACGAGTAGAACACAAAGGAGTTTGTGGGCGTTGATGCTTAGATTGCTTCCTCCCTTGGTCTTTTCTTGATTCAGCGGTATTGTGGGATGAAGCGGCCCGGACCAACCTTACTCGTACGCTTACGAGAGACCGGTTCCATCAACTGACATGTGACTTTGTTGCATAAAGATGGCTGGCGGGTGTGTGTCTCTCCCACTTTAGTTGGATCGGATTCGACAAAGGCGGTCCTTGAGAAGGTTTAATAGAAATTTGTGTATCACCGTTATGGTTTTGCGTAGGTAAGAATCGTTCTTGCTGGATACCCATAGCAGTCACGTAAAACTTGCAACAACAATTACAGAATGTCTAACTTGTTTTTGCAGGGTATGTTATGATGTGATATGGCCAATTACATGATGAGATATATGTTATGTATGAGATGATAATGTTTTGTATAGAATATCACGACTTGCATGTCGATGAGTACGGCAACCGGCAGGAGCCATATGGTTGTCTTTAATTTATTTTCGCCATTTTTGCTTTACTTTATCGCTATGAGTTAGCAATAGTCATAGAAGCAACAGTTGGTGCGACAACCTCATGGCGACACGTTGATGGAGATCAAGATGATGGAGATCATGGTGTCATGCCGGTGATGATGGAGATCATGCCGGTGCTTTGGAGATGGAGATCAAAAGCACAAGTTTATGGCCATATAATGTCACTTATGATTTGCATGTGATGTTAATCCTTTTATGCATCTTATTTTGCTTAGGACGACGGTAGCATTATAAGGTGATCCCTCACTAAAATTTCAAGATAAAATTGTGTTCTCCCCGAGTGTGCACCATTGCGAAAGTTCGTCGTTTCGAGACACCACGTGATGATCGGGTGTGATAGACTCTACGTTCACATACAACGGGTGCAAGCCGGTGTTGCACATGCAGAACACTCGGGTTAAACTTGACGAGCCTAGCATGTATAGACATGGCCTCGGAACACAAGAGACCGAAAGGTTGAACTTGAGTCATATAGTAGATATGATCAACATGGAGATGTTCACCATTGAAACCACCTCATCTCACGTGATGATCAGACTTGGGTTGGTGGATTTGGATCATGTCACACTTAGACAACCTAAGGGATGTTGATTTGAGTGGGAGTTCTTAAGTAATATGATTAATTGAACTCATTATCATGAACATAGTCAAAGTGACTTTGCAAATTATGTTGTAGATCAATAGCTCGCGCTGTAGCTCCCCTGTTTTTTTATACGTTCCTAGAGAAAATAGAATTGAAAGATGATGGTAGCAATAATGCGGACTAGGTCCATGATCTGAGGATTGTCCTCATTGCTGCACAGAAGGCTTATGTCCTTAATGCACCGCTCGGTGCGCCACCCCCTCAAGCGTCGTCTATAGATGTAGTGAACATCTGACAGGCACGTTCTGATGACTACTTGATAGTTCAGTGCGTCATGCATTACGGCTTAGAATTGAGGCTCCAAAACGTTTTGAACGTCACGGAACATATGAGATGTTCTAAGAGCTAAAATTGGGATCTCAGGCTCGTGCCCGTGTTGAGAGGTATGAGACCTCCAACAAGATTCTTTGCCTGCAAGATGAAGGAGAATAGCTCAATCGGTGAGCATGTGCTCAGATTGTCTGGGTACTACAATCGCTTGAATCGAGTGGGAGTTGATCTTCCAGATAAGATAGTGGTTGATATAGTTCTCCAAGTCACTGCCACAAAGCTACTAGAGCTTCGTGATGAACTATGAAATGCCAGGGATGGAAATAATGATCCCTGAGCTATTCGCGATGTTTGACACCGCGAAGGTAGAAATCAAGAAGGAGTATCAAATGTTGATGGTTAGTAAAACCACTAGTTTCGAGAAGGGCAAGGGTAAGAAGGGAAACTTCATGAATGGCAAGCCAGTTGCTGCTCTAGTGAAGAACCCAAGGTTGAACCCAAACCCGAGACTAAGTGCTTCTATTATGAGGAGAATGGTCACTGAAGTGGAACAACCCTAGGTACTTGGTAGATAAGAAGGCTGGCAACGTCAACGGAAGTATATTTGATATACGTATTATTGACGTGTACCTTACTAGTACTCCTAGTAGCACCTGGGTATTAGATACCGGTTCAGTTGCTAAATGTTGGTAAATCGAAATAAAAGCTACGGAATAAACGGAGACTAGCTAAGGGCGAGGTGACGATGTGTGTTGGAAGTGTTTCCAAGGTTGATGTGATCACCATCGCACGCTCTCTCTACCTTCGGGATTAGTGATGAACCTAAATAAATGTTATTTGCTGTTTGCGTTGAGCATGAACGTGATTAGATCGTGTTTATTGCAATACGGTTATTCATTTAAGTTAGAGAATAATGGTTATTTTGTTTACATGAATAATACCTTCAATGGTCATGCACCAAATGTGAATGGTTTATTGAATCTCGATATTAGTGTTACACATGTTCATAATATTGATGCCAAAAGATGCAAAGTTAATAATGATAGTACCACATACTTGTGGCACTGCCGCTAAAGGTCATATTGGTGTAAAACGCATGCAGAAACTCCATGCTGATGGATCTTTGGACTCACTCGATTTCGAATCGGTTGAGACATGCGGACCATGCCTCTTGGGCAAGATGACTAAAACCCCGTTTTCCGACTTGATGGAGCGGGCAAGTGACTTATTGGAAATTATACATGTTGATGTATGCGGTCCAATTAATGTTGAAGCGTGCGGTGGATATCGCTATTTTCTTACCTTCAGTGATGATTTGAGTAGATATGGGGATATTTACTTAAAGAAACACAAGTCTGAAACGTTTGAAAAGTTCAAACAAATTCAGATTGAAGTTTGAGATCATCGTGACAAGAAGATAAAATGTCTACGATATAATCGTGGAGGTAAATATCTGAGTTACGAGTTTGGTATGCAACTTAAGACAATGTGGAAATTGTTTCACAACTTACGCCACCTGGAACACCATAGTGTGATGGTGTGTCCGAATGTCGTAGTGGTGCTCTATAGGATATGGTGCGTACTATGATGTCTCTTATCGTTTTGCCACTATCATTTTGGGGTTATGCATTAGAAACAACTACATTCACTTTAAATAAGGGCACCATCTAAGTCCGTTGAGATGACACCGTATGAATTTTGGTTTGGTAGAAACCTAAGCTGTCATTTCTCAGAGTTTGGGAATGCGACGCTTATGTCTGATAAGATCGAACCCAAAGCGGAAAAGTGCATCTTCATAAGATACCCTAAGGAAATAGTTGGGTATACCTTCTATCTCAGATCCAAGGGCAAAATGTTTGCTTCTTAAAACGGGTCCTTTCTCGAGAAAAAGTTTCTCGCGAAAGAATTGAGTGGGAGGAAAGTAGAACTTGATGAGGTTGTTGAACCGTCACTTTAGTTGGATAGTAGCACGACGCAGAAAGATGTTTCTACGATGCGTACACCAAGTGAAGCGGAAGTAAATGATGATGTTCATGAAGCTTCGGATCAAGTTACTACCGAACCTCGTAGGTTGACAAGAACTCGTACCGCCCCTGAGTGGTACGTCAATCCTGTCTTGGAGGTCATGTTGTTAAGACAACAGTGAACCTACGAGCTATGAAGAAGCGATGGTGGGCTTGGATTCCAACAAATGGCTAGGAGCCATGAAATCCGAGAAAGGATCCATGTATGAAAACCAAGTATGGACTTTGGTAGACTTGCCCGTTAAACGACAGGCCGTTGAGTACAAATGGACCTTTAAGAAGAAGACAGACGCTGATGGTAAATGTCACCATTTATAAAGCTCGACTCGTCGCAAAGTAGTTTCCGACAAGTTCAAGGAGTTGACTACGATGAGACTTTCTCACCCGTAGCGATGCTAAAGTCTGTTGGAATTATGTTAGCAGTTGCTGCATTTTTCGATTATGAAATCTGGCAGATGGATGTCAAAACACAGTTTCCTTAACGGTTTCCGTGAGGAAAGGTTGTATGTGATACAACCAGAATGTTTTGTCGGTCCTAAGGATGCTAAAAGGTATGCAAGCTCCAGCGATTCTTCTATGGACTGGAGCAAGCATCTCGGAGTTGGAATATATGCTTTGATGAGGTGATCAAAGCTTTTGGGTTTATACAAAGTTTATAAGAAACTTGTATTTACAAAGAAACTGAGTGGGAGCACTATAGAATTTCTGATAAGTATATGTGGATGACATATTGTTGATCGGAAATAATGTGGAATTTCTGGAAAGCATAAAGGGTTGGTTGAAAGGAGTTTTTCAAAGGAAGACCTGAATGAAGCTACTTAAATATTGGGCATCAGGATCTATATAGATAGATCAAGACGTCTGATAAGACTTTCAATGAGTACATACCTTGACAAGATTTTGAAAGAGTTCAAAATAGATCAGTCAAAGAAAGAGTTCTTGCCTGATTTGTAAGGTGTGGAGTTGAGTGAGACTCAAAGCTCGACCACGGCAGAAGAAAGAGAAAGGATGAAGGTCGTCCCCTATGCCTTATCCATAGGCTCTATATAGTATGCCACGCTGTGTACCGCACCTAGTGTGTGCCTTGCCATGAGTCTGTCAAGGGGTACAAGAGTGGTCCAGGAGTGGATCACTGGACAGCGCTCAAAATTATCCTTAGTAACTAGAGGACAAAGGAAATGTTTCTCGGTTATGGAGGTGACAAAGAGTTCGTCGTAAAGAGTTACGTCGATGCAAGCTTTGACACCTATCCGGATGACTCTGAGTAGCAATCTGGATACGTATAGTGGCGCAACCATTTGGAATAGCTCCAAGTGGAGCGTGGTAGCATATGCAGTATGACGTATAGATTTGCAAAGAACACATGGATCTGAATGTTGCAGACCGTTGACTAAAAACCTCTCTAACATGCAAAACATGATCGAACCCCAGAACTCATTGGGTGTTAGATTCATAACAATGTAAATCACATAGCGATGTGAGCTAGATTATTGACTCTAGTGCAAGTGGGAGACTGTTGGAAATATGCCCTAGAGGCAATAATAAAATGGTTATTATTATATTTCCTTGTTCATGATAATCATTTATTATCCATGCTATAATTGTATTGATTGGAAACTCAAATACATGTGTGGATACATAGACAACAAAGTGTCCCTAGTAAGCCTCTATTAGACTAGCTCGTTAATCAAAGATGGTTATGGTTTCCTAGCCATAGACATGAGATGTCATTTCATAACAGGATCACATCATTAGGAGAATGATGTGATGGACAAGACCCAAACTATGAATGAAGCATATGATCGTGTCAGTTTATTGCTAGTTTTCTGCATGTCAAGTATCTGTTCCTATGACCATGAGATCATGTAACTCACTGACACCGGAGGAATACCTTGTGTGTATCAAACATCGCAACATAACTGGGTGACTATAAAGATGCTCTACAGGTATCTCCGAGGGTGTCTGTTGAGAAGGCATGGATCGAGACTGGGATTTGTTACTCCGTGTCACGGAGAGGTATCTCAGGGCCCACTCGGTAATACAACATCACAATAAGCCTTGCAAGCAAAGTGACTAAAGAGTTAGCCATGGGATCTTGTATTACGGTACGAGTAAAGAGACTTGCCGGTAATGAGATTGAACTAGGTATAGCAATACCGACGATCGAATCTCGGGCAAGTAACATACCGAAGAACAAAGGGAACAGCATACGGGATTAACTGAATCCTTGACATATAGGTTCAACCGATAAAGATCTTCGTAGAATATGTAGGAACCAATATGGGCATCCAGGTCCCGCTATTGGTTATTGACCGTAGAGGTGTCTCGGTCATGTCTACATAGTTCTCGAACCCGCAGGGTCTGCACACTTAACGTTCGGTGACGTTTCGGTAGTATTGAGATATATGTGTTGGTGACCGAATGTTTTTCGCAGTCCCGGATGAGATCCCGGACATCATGGGGAGCTCCGTAATGGTCCGGAGGTAAACATTTATATATAGGAAAGTGGTATTTGGGTTTCGGAAAAGTTTCGGGCATTTCCGGTAGTGTACCGGGAGTGACGAATGGGTTCCGGGGGTCCACCGGGTGGGGCCCACCCACCCCGAGGGCCACATGGGCCCAATAGGTGGCGCACCAGCCGCTAATGGGCTGGGGAACCGACCCCATAAGGGCCCATATGCCCAAGAGGAAAAAAGGTGGAGATAGGAAGGAATAGGACTCCTTCCTAATATGAATCCACTTGCTAGTAGGAAGTGGATTGGACTCCTCCTTGCCCTGGTTCGGCCGACCCCTAGAGGAAACCCTAGGGAGGCTTGCTCCTCCCTCTCCCTCCTATATATACTAGAGGAATAGAGCCCCAAAACACACGACCACATGCTAGTTCTCTATTCTCTAGTTCCTCCACCATATAGATTCCGGTAGTGCTTAGGCGAAGCCCTGCCGGGATAACTCCACCACCACCACCACGCCGTCGTGCTACTGGAGATCTCATCCACATCTCCACCCCCTCTTGCTGGATCAAGAAGGCGGAGATCGTCATCGAGCTGTACGTGTGCTGAACGCGGAGGTGTCGTCCGTTCGGCGCTAGATCGGGACGGATCGTGATTGGATCGCGGGACGTCTTGCGATTTGGATCGCGAAGACGTTCGACTACATCAACCGCGTTTCTTAATGCTTTCCGCTTAGCGATCTACAAGGGTATGTAGATCCACTCTCCCTCTCGTAGATGCTCATCACGATGGATAGATCTTGCGTGTGCGTAGGAAAATTTTTGTTTCCCTTGCAACGTTCCCCAACACATGGTGCACTGGCCGAAGATCAAGCCGATCGAGATGGTCACCGTGCCTCCAGCCCCTGGGAAGGAGTATAGCCACACCGAGAAATACTTTGCCACCGTGATGGATGGTGCTCGGGCGATAGAAGATCAATGCCCTAAGGATGTAATTTATGAATGAATGTTTTGTCATGTATCCGACGACTGTTCCGCTTTATAATGCGGTTGCATGGTTTATCATGTCTTTAAGCTTTGTATTATTTTGACTCCTATGTGGCCGTTTTATCTGAAAGTTGCGAGTCGTCGGCTTTAGCCCCCTTGTAGACACTACACGAGGTGTTTCTACCGCCGCACTGTGAACCTTAGCCCATGTATCGATGCCCGAAGGCGGTTTTGCGAGGGGAACAAGGCAATCGGACTATGATGCTTTAGTGCTTTCACTTAGCCGTAGGAGCTTGACTGCGGGGGCTGATGACGAGCCCCCAATGTTTTGTGATATTCGGATACACCGAGGTTGAAACCATCATACATGGTTTGTAATAGCACAAACCCCTCGTATAACACGGAATAACCTCTATCGGTTTTTAGTTTGACACTTATGCTCGGATTGCAGACCGGTTCTCCCTTATTATGACAGTCTGTTTTCGGCTTTCTCCACTAAGGTACTTGACCAGGTGAGCTGGAAGCATAATCGCAAGGGTTCCCCCTTTGCCCTTTTAGCCGAATGAGCGGAACGTAAAAGGGCAAACACAGGAGTCGGAACCGATTCATATAAAGCAACATCCGAGACGCCAAACACATAAACAATAGTGTCGGGGTGATGCTTGGGGCAATTTTTATAGTCAAGCCCCCGGTCTATTAGCCGGCCACATCGTAATATGTACCGAACAGCTTTGCTATCGACGTGGGTGAGTAGAGACCAGAGTATGTGACATAAAATACAGCGAGGAAGCCTTACAAGATGGTCTTTATTTCTGATGAGTTCTTATAACTCAAACTGCCGAAGCAAATGTTACAGGTATTTTGGAATGAAAAATAACGTTTACAAAGGAGAGGTTTTACCCGGGGTCTTCGATGGCTTGACGTCCTCAATGTGCCCTGTCGCATGTCTGCTCCTTTGCTCCCGAGGGGGTTGCGTTCCTTTAAAGGTGATTGCTATCGGCGAGCGGACCTTGGGAAGAAGATCTTAAGAAGTCGCCGCAGTGTGGATGACCTTTACGCTTGGAAGGTCCTAGATGGTACCTGTGGTTTGTCCGAAGACATGTGTTGGCAGTAGTTCGGTCCAGCCGAACACTTACCTTTTGATAGTGGGTCCCCAGAGCTGCCCATGGTATTTCGAGCGCGAAGTTGTGCCTTCTTGGCACATATTTTACGGGGACTAGGGTTGTGCTATGGGGGCGTACCCCTATTTTTGTTGGGCAGAAGATGATTCCGGGAGTTCGGGTTGAGCATGAGCTCGTTTGCTATCATGACGTGCCTTTATGGCTGATTTGGGCGTCGGCCTATCATCGCCGTACTGGAATTCAGTTGCCAGGGCCGCTGTGTGTTCCTCGGTTCGGAGAGAGCCCTCTATGTTGCCATTGACAATAATGATCCCCCGGGGCCCGGGCATCTTGAGCTTCAGGTACGTGTAGTGGGGGAGCGAATGTTGTGTGGCCGAGTAGGATGTGATAACTGCTGAGAAAAAGGGACAATGTCGAAGATCAAGTCTTCGCTGCGGAAGTTGTCGGGCGAGCCGAACACTACTTCCAGATTCACGGTGCCCGAGCAGCGGGCTTTGACGCCTGGGATCACTCCTTTAAAGGTAGTGTTGCTAGGTTTGATCCTTGACGGATCTATACCCATCTTTTTCACCATGTCTGAGTAAATCAGATTAAGGCTACTTCCTCCGTCCATTAGGACTCTAGTGTGGTGATACCCATCGATAATGCGGTCTAGGACGAGGGCAGCCGAACCTCCGTGACGGATACTGGTCGGATGGTCCCGGCGGTCGAAGGTGATCGGGCAAGCCGACCATGGGTTGTACTTCGGGGCTACGGGCTCTACAGCGTAGACCTCCCCAAGGACGCGCTTCCTCTCCTTCTTTGGTATGTGAGTGGCATATATCATGTTCACAGTTTTTATGTCTAGAGGGAACTGCTTTTGTTCTCCATTGCTTGGACCGCGGGGCTCGTCATCGTCTTCGCTGCGTGGGCTCTTGCCTTGCTCCTTGGCTGCGAGTTTGCCAGCTTGTTTGAATACCCAAAAATTACGGTTGGTGTGGTTAGCGGGCTTGTCTTTGGTGCCGTGGATCTGGCAGGGCCTATCCATGATTTTGTCCAGTGTGGTAGATCCGTCTCGATTTCCTTTAGAAGGTTTCTTTCGCTGTCCGGATTTCGGGTTACGGAAACCGGCATTAACGGCCGTGTCCTCCGCTTCGCCGTTGTTGTGCTGGCGTTTGTTTTTGTTACGTCGTGGTTTCCCATTTCCATCCCGGACTTCGGAGGTGCCGGGGTCTTCGGGGTAATGGCTTCGTCGAGCTAGCCAGTTATCCTCACCCGTGCAAAAGCGGGTCATAAGTGAGGTAAGGGCGGACATTGTCCCCGGCTTGTCCTGGCCGAGCTGACGAGCTAGCCACTCGTCTCGGATGTTATGTCTGAAGGAGGCTATAGCTTCGGCGTCCGGGCAGTCAACGATCTGGTTTTTCTTGGTCAAGAACCGATTCCAAAATTGCCGAGCCGATTCACCTGCTTTCTGGACAACATTGCTCAGGTCGGAGGAGTCCGGTGGCCGGACATAAGTGCCCTGGAAGTTAGATCGGAAGGCATCCTCGAGCTCTTCCCAGCTCCTGATAGAATTCTCTGGGAGACTGTTTAACCAGTGTCAAGCTGGCCCCTTAAGTTTTAGGGGCAGATACTTGATGGCGTGGAGATCATCTCCTCGTGCCATATGAATGTGGAGGAGGAAGTCCTCAATCCACATGGTTGGGTCTGTTGTCCCGTCGTATTGCTCTATGTTAACAGGTTTAAACCCTTCAGGGAACTGATGTTGCATCACCTCGTCTGTGAAGCACAGTGGGTGGGCAGCGCCTCTGACCCGAGCTATGTCATGCCTACGATCGACAGTACATCAGGGCCGGTATTGTTCCCAACCTCTATTGTTGCGGTCAAGCCAAGCCTGGTACCCGTCCCGTCTAGCGGGGGAGTACCCTCTAGATCCATAGATGGATCTTGTGTGGCCTGCTCTATAATCCAGGTCCTGTCGTAAGTCGTACTTGTCCTCAGGCCCTGCTGGCTCTTCTCCTCTCCTACGGGGTACCGCAGGTCTGTACTCGGCCTCGCCGGCCGTCCTATCCCGTCCTCGGGGAGGGCGGTCCGGCTGGTCGTACGAAGTACGCCTGGCAGGTGATGTTTCAAGGGCCTCGTCATCGAACTGCGGCAGCAGCCGCCGGCGAGGGTAGCTCTTGGGTTGGTCCGGTAGATCGGTACCGTACCCGTCTTCGGCTGCCAGGACCCTTGTCCATCTATCATTGAGGGTGTCCTGTTCGGCTTTGAGCTGCTGTTGTTTTGCCTTCAGGCTTCGGGCGGTGGCTAAAAGCTGCCGCCTAAACAGTTCCTGATCCGCAGGGTTTCCGGGTACGGTGAAATCTTCGGCTTCCAGGCTGTCCTCCTCCTCGACAGGGGGAAGGTAGTTGTCGTCCTCGGAGTCATTAAGATCCTCGGTGTCACGCCGATCTTCAGGCCTTTCCTGGTCTTCCAGTGGCTATTCGGGGACTTCAGGGTCGCCGAGGTCTTTCGGGGTGTCGTTTTCCCCGGTGCCTGCAATGGCGTCCCTTCCCTTGTTTGCCTTGGATCGTTTGCGCTGTTTCCGGCGTCTTGACGACGCCTCACCAGATTTATCGCCATTCTTAGGGGTGTGATCGCCCTTATCGTCGGGGGTGTCTACCATGTAGACGTCGTAGGTGGAGGTGGCAGTCTATCGCCCACTGTTGATAGGCACTACTAGGGAAAAGCTTAGCAGTAGCGCGGTTTTTAGGTGTATCAGTAGCGCGGGCACCCGCGCTACTGATAAGGCACTACAGCTAACTTGTATCAGTAGCGCTGGTTACCCAGCGCTACAGCTAAAGTTTAGCAGTAGCGCCTCTTAACCAGCGCTACTGCTAACCGAGTTATCAGTAGCGCACTTCTCTAACCCGTGCCACTGTTAAACGCACATATTCCTTTTTTTATATTTATGTTGTATTTACACACGGTTACACATATTAATATACAACATCAATAATTATTGTGCCAGCAACTACATTTAGATTAAAGTGGATGGATGCAAGTGATCATGTTGAATTAGAGGAAAATATGATGTTGCGATTGCAACATCATATTTTCCTCTAATTCAACATGATCACTTGCATCCATCCACCTTAATCAAATATATGTCATATAACTCATCATCATCTTACTCATCTAACAACTCATCATCATCTTAATCATACCAAGTTAAAATCTCATAAAACAGAAAAACATCATAATAGTAATCATCCTAATCGATCATGCAAGTTAATATAAACCAGAAAAACTTCTCTCTCATAGGACCTAGTCCTCCCTCCTAGGTAAAATGACATAAAACAGAATAACACCTATGTCTCCATGATGAAGTAAAGAGATCAAACGGTCTCCAACTTGTGGCTTGCGATCCTTCTTTATTTCTCCCCATGCTTCAATTTGGAGCCGTCTTGGTGGTTTGCGCTCAGTCGAGTATGCAAAAGAGAACTGGGGCCTCATAGGGCTTTTAATTGTCATATTACCTTCGCCATGCATCAACGGAGGCACAACTTCATTTGGCAGTTTCTTTTGAAGAACATAATAGTAGCCTAGTTAGCAATGTAATCAATACCATTTACGCAATAGTAGTGTACTTAATTAGCAACTCTTACCAAGATATTTTGGCGAATGTCATCCGCCCTCAACCTATGCACTAGTGTCCTGTACAATGTATAATTTGGGCCAGTTCCCAAATTATATGGGAAGATCTCCCTACCAACTAGGACACCAATAACAAAGTTGATAAGATCATCCTTCTCCTCCCAAGTTAGATGTGATCCATAAGTGTAGTTTGTCGTGTCAATTATTTTCTGTGTTTCACTCGAAGAAATGAAATAAGCTGTAAATTATAAATTAACAAATTTAGTATGGATGAACACCAACTATTTTTAAATATAGAATGCAAATTACTTGACAAATATGCATGGTTGATAAACTCACATGGAGGTAAAACAGGAAGCATATCGACATCCACCCAAATGTCGATGTTACCTTCAATATGATCTTCAGGACGAAGATCGAAGGTTATTTCCATATCCTCCTTAAATCCATATGCCTTGCAGAGAGCTTCCCAATTTGAGCACCCTAATTCTGTGTTATTAACTGCATTCATTACTTTGACCAGAAATGTGTGACCATGTTTAGTCCTCAGGTTAGCTCTCCTCGTCTCCATACTCTCGTGGTCCTCGAAACCGAGCCTCTCCAAGACATACCGTATTGCATGGTAGGGGATGAACTAGTCGAATTGTATAAAACAGAAATTACACATTGAAGTAAAGAAACAGAAGTCATGCTTAATTACGAAAAAACACTTGTCATCGTTGCGTACCATAGAAACAATGAAGGTCTCGTCAAGCTAGATGGTGAAGAACCTGTCGTCTCACAGCCCAGGCTAGTCGCAAAGATCCTTATCTTCGCCGCACAGTTCACACGCTTGGATCCTATCATCGTCATCAGACGACGACATTTCCTGTGTTCATGATTCAAAAATTATGGCATGACCATTGCTAATGTAAGACATATTGAGCACCTAAAATTTGCCCGAACGGAAATAAATCAACATTCCGGCAAAACATAGGCACTAGGAGGGGTTCCCTGCAATAACATACACACATGTCCAAATAGACCTAATTCAATATCGGTTGACTTTCGGTCCGTCGAGGCTTTCCTTAAATAACTCACATATCTTATGGTGTGTTGGTGCGCACTCTCTCACACTGATATGGTGGTGTATATATGTTGGTGGACACTCTCTCACACTAATAGTTTGACCGTCGGTGATGGGCGCACCTCCTCTCCTCTCCTTGCGCATTACACCGAGGTATATATCGCAAGAAGAGAAGAGGAGGAAGCGCCCCCCCCCCCCCCACGACAACAGTCGGGATTCCTCCATCAAGAACACACATGAAAGTCACACAAGGAGCAACGACAGACCGAAAGTCACACACGCATTATACCAATATAATATCACTAATACATTTATAATGAACTCGAATATAATATCACTAATACATTTATAATGAACTCGAATATAATATCACTAATACATCATCTCGAATAATCCAGTTAATGCATCATCAAATATTAACTAATACATCTCGAATATTATCATATAAGATCACTAATACAGATCGAATATCCTAGAATCCAAAGTGGATGACGGTGAACTCGGTTCACTAGTGGTCTCTGAGTCGCTGGCGGTGGACACCCAAAGATAAGGAACCATCACCGGATCATAACTCGGGTGAGATCCCTGAAGAACCTACCAGGTATTGGAGAACCTGGCCTCCAACACCGTCATGTAGCAACGGACGTGCTCGTCCTCCTCCCTGACACGGCGACATACCACCTCCGCGGGGGCCCGCTCCCTCTGCACCGAAAGTGGGCCGCGCGACCACCACCAAAGAAGCTCCGGGTCGACGACGAGACCAGGATTCCTCGCCAAGCTCCGAGCCCGGGAAGATAGCACCTCCCAGTGCCAGCCCGGCGGAGCCCAGTCCCGGACATTGCGCCTCTCAAGCAGGATGTCGCCGCCGACTCGACGACGACGAGGATGCGGGCCAGGCATCGTCGACGTCGAGACAAATTCCTATGAGAAAATTTTCTTATCGTTTAATCACTAATTTTTTAAACTCATTTTAGACTCATTTTTGACATGAGCTTTGCTAGCACTTGATATGCCTACTTTGTAGCACAAGTCATGCCAAAATTTCGACATGACCTTTGCTAAAAAGTGGACATATCGAGCGCCTAAAATTCATCGGAACAGAAATGAATCAACATTCCGGCGAAACATAGGCCACTCGAATCATTTACCCTGCAAACAACAAAAGGCCACTTGGGCACATTCATATATAGGGCACTTGGGCACAATTATCGAACAATTCAAAGTGAAGATGAAGAAAAAATCACTAAACTAACTTTTTGCTCTATACTAAAAATTTTCACTACAACCATCAAGAAAAAATCACTAATTCAAGCGTGAAGATGAAGAAAACTACATTGGGTCCAAAGCAAGCTTATTTCCATATTGATTTTTTGCTCTAAACTAATTTTTTCCCCCACCAAGAACTAACTATATTGGGTCCCTAGAGAGATTTTTCCTAATATTACAAAACCTAACCCTAGAATCAACCTAACCCCCCTAACCCAAGAATCAAACTGCTCTGCCTATGAACCTGGACGTCCGGATGCGAGAGGGGGGTGAAGGGAGTGAGGGGAGAGGGAAGAGGGAGGAAGGAGGGAGTGGTGGCTACCTGCGGAGGGAGGGGCGCGGCGGTGAGGGAGGGGGCATGACGGTGGTGGCATCCGGGTCGGGGCTCGGGGGTAGGCGACGGCGAGTGAGGGGGGCGCGACGGTGGCGGCGTCGAGGCAATGACGACGGTGGCGGTCGGGGGAGAGGGAGTGATGAGAGGGAAACGGGCTCGAATGAAGAGAGGGAGACGGTGGGGGATAGCAGTAGACGGGATCGAATATAGTAGTAGCGCGTTTTATAGTCGATGCGCTACTGCTATGTCGATAGCAGTAGCGCGTTTCTGGGAGCGGCGCTACTACTACACCTAGCCAGTCGGCAACGGTGTGGCAATTATAGTAGTAGCGCGTTTTATAGTCGACGCGCTACTGCTATGTCGATAGCAGTAGCGCCCTTGCCGTCCACGCGCTACTGATAATTAGCAGTAGCGCCTCCTTTTAAAGAGGGCTACTGATAAGCTTCTGCGTATAAGGTTTTCCCTAGTAGTGAGGGGCGGGGGCGCCATCCTCTTCATCCATGTCTTCTGCCTCCTCGGAGGCGTAGTCCAGCATATCGGTTAAGTCTTCGATAGTGGCTACCAAGTGGGTGGTGGGTGGGTCGAAAAATTCCCCATGACCCGCCTTCAGACCGATCTGAGCATGGGTCGAGGTCGTGTCGTCTGTGATTTTTATTGATAGGATCCGGTCCAGTGCCTCGTTGATTGCCGAGAGCTCGACCGGGTCGATCTGCCTAGGACTTTCGGAGTTAACCTCCAACGTGTCCGTACCAAGAGTGTGTTCGGCAGGGGACGACCCCTGGCCCTCAGGTACTATAACCGGATCCGGACTGAGAACTAGATCATCGGCAGGGATAGACCCGAGGGCGGAGCCGAGAAGGAGATCCGAAGTTAAGGCTTCGGAAACTTTGGGCTCGTCAGATGAGATCGCGAGCCCAGCGAATGAAAGATCACCCCAGGAGTCTACGGAGAACTCTAGGTTCCCGAATCTGATCTCCTGATCGGGGGCGAGATTTCCGATCTGACCAGGGTGGCTGGTCGGGTCGGCGTGCGGCACGATGCTGCCGAAAGCGAAAATCTGTCCGGGGGCGAACGAGCCCCCGTTATGGACTTCATCGCTAATGATTAGGCGAGCCATCAATTCCTCTTGTGATCCCACAGCGGAACTCTCAATGAAAGTACCAATGTCGGTGTCAAAACCGGCGGATCTCGGGTAGGGGGTCCTGAGCTATGAGATTAGGATCGATGGGTAACAGGGGACGAAGGAGACGATGTTTACCCTGATTCGGGCCCTCCTATGGAGGTAAAACCCTACGTCCTGCTTGGTTGTATTGATGTGTATGAAGATTACAGAGTCGATCTACCACGAGATCAAGTAGCCAAAACCCTAGATGAGCTTGTCTGCCCACTACGATCTAAACCTCCCGGTTTATATAGACACCGGGGGTACCTAGGGTTTACACATGATAAGTCTCCAGCCGGAAGTAAGGACGTTGATCCCCTCATCTTGACTTGGAGTGCACGCAGCATCTTCGGAGGTTTCCTTCTAGAATACGGGGTCGTCACATAGCCCAGTCCTTCCTGTGATAATAAGAGAGCGGCCCACCAAGCCGGCCTATGAGAGATAGATGGAGGCCCGAGGACCCCTTAGTCCAGGACTCCCTCACCACGGGTTCAGAAACCCATTCCTTTTCCACCTAAACCATCTAAGAAAAAGGATGATGAAGAATTTGAACGCTTTGCTGAAATGATTAGGCCAGTCTTTTTGCGTACCCGCTTAACTGATATCTTAAAGATGACCCCTTATGCAAAATACATGAAAGACATCATCACTAATAAAAGAAAGATACCTGAAGCTGAAATCTCCACCATGCTTGCTAATTATTCTTTTAAGGACGGAGTACCTAAAAAACTTGGAGATCGTGGAATACCAACTATACCTTGCTCCATTAAAAGAAATTATGTCAAAACTGCTTTGTGTGATTTGGGAGCTAGTGTTAGTGTTATGCCTTTCTCTTTGTATAAAAGACTTGATTTGAATAAACTCACACCTACTGAAATATCATTGCAAATGGCTGACAAATCAACCGCCATACCTATCGGTATTTGTGAGGATGTGCCCGTTGTTGTTGCAAATGTTACTATCTTAACAGACTTTGTTATTCTTGAGATGACCGAGGACGACAACATGTCGATTATCCTTAGTAGACCCTTTTTTAATACTGCAGAGGCTGTTATTGATTGCAATAAAATCAAAGTCACTTTTCATATCAATGGTAATGAGCATACGGTGCACTTTCTGAAGAAACAATTCCAAGTGAATGGTATAAATGTTATAGAAGAATCTCCGACACTCACTATTGGAAGTTTTCAACTACCTCTGCCTACTGTAAAAAGAAATATGACATACTTATTATTGGGGATATGCATATCCTCATTGAGGTAACTTAGTGTTTTACGAAAGTTCTTCGGTTTCATGCTAATCGGAAGTGGTTGTTAATAAGACTTGATAAACCTTATTAATGGATCATTTTTGATAGGTATGAAGTTGATGAATCTAGTAGACACAACCTTCTGCTCCCACCTTTTGTTTTCTATTTTACTTAGTCAAATAAAATAGAATGCCATGTTTATCCTGTTTTCTGTTTTCTCCGTGCAATAAAAAATGACCTAAAAATAAAAGTTCTCAGAATGTTCTGAAAATTTAACACGATTTTTTTCAAATATTTATGATTTATGGTGCAAATAATACCAGAGGGGGTGCACCTGGTGCCCACAAGACACCAGGGTGCACCATCAGCCCCAGGCGCGCCCTGGTGGGTTGTGGTCCCCATGTGGGTTCCCTCACTTATCCCTTTAGCCCATGTCATCTCCTACCTCCAGAAAAAAATCACCATATCTCTCACTCCCGTGTTCTTTCTCTCAAACCCACGGATTTCGATCTCTTTGCTCGAGCTTCATTTCCGAAACTGTTTTGGGGGATTGCTACATGAAATTTGTTCGCAAATAAAAATGCAACTCTTTAGGAGTTCTTCAAGGAGGAGGTCCTCGAAGGCATCATCAAGTAGAAGCTCGGTCCGACAATCTTATGTTGAGCCAAGTGAAAGCTCGATGTGAGATGCCGCTACCAAATCATGCTTAAGGCCATGAAATGTCATAGGTTCCTTAAGGGCACTGTTACTAATTATATTTACAACTTGAGGTTCAATAAAGATCCCATTGTACTTGTTACTTTGCATGCTCCTGCTCTCTTTGATTATCACAGTAGGGGAAGATACTATGTTCTTGAGAGCGAGTCCCGCGCGTACAATGCGGAGGTTGAAGCTGCCAGGTGGGCTGAGGAGGCTGCACCATGAGCCTCGGTGGGCTATCACTCAGACTATTATCCAGGCTACGGATGGTAATTACCATGCTACGCCAAAAGCCTAAGCTTGGGGGAGTACGTATTTCCATCGACATTATATTCATGTTTACACATTTCATTCCAGTTGTCGGTGTCCACACTTTTTCATTGTATTATCCATGCTAGATTCATTTTATCGCTTTCTTCTAGCGTGTTTGAAAAACTTTGAGAAAATCCAAAAATATTTCCTATTTCTTTTCGGTTTTTCTTTCTAGTTTAATTTAATTGTAGTAGCAAAAGAAAACCCAAAAGGATTTCTCGTTTCTTCTTTTACTTGTTGGGAGCTCTCTCGTGTAAATAGTTTTTTCTCGTTTTTGTTTTTTCCTCTTTAATTTGCTTTCTTTAAGAAAAAACAAAAACTCAAAAAATATTTCAGTGTGTTTCTCTGAAATTCTTTTCCTTTTATTTGAGTCGTACCAAGGAGAAGACCACAATGAAAATGTTGAGTGGCTCTCATATGCAGTATTGTTAACCTAACAAAGAGCCCATGTTACTTTGTCTTCTCCTCTTGAATAAAATGTTTACAGATTCTAGGTTAGTTCATGGCACTCTTGCCCTATTACTATTTTCATATCATTCGGTCGTACAAGTGAAAGGCAATAATGACGATATTTGACGAAGTGACTGTGGCAGAGAGAAGCGGGTATGAGCTCAACTTGTTTTTGTTTTTGTAAATATGTTTAACCTAGTATCCATGATTTAGCATATTATGATCAAACATGTTTGCAATGACAATTAGAGATTATAGTTGCTCATGCCCTGCATAAGTAGGTAGGAGTGGATAATGATTTATCTTGGATGTCAACATCCATTAAAATGATTGTGATGTAGTATGATGATATGGTATCCTCCTCCAAATGTTTCAAGTGGCTTGACTTGGCACATTTTCATGCATGTAGTTGAATCAAAACCAACATAGCCTTCACGATATTTATGTTCATGGTGTCCATATCCTACTCATGCTAGTATTCAATGTTGATTATTCATAATGCATGTTCATGACCGTTTTTGCTCTCTAGCTGGCCGCTTCTCAACCTATTTGCTAGCCTTCGCTTGTACTAAGCGAGAATACTGCTTGTGCGTCAAAATCCTTAAACCAAAGTTATTCCAGATGAGTTCACTCTATCTACCTATATGCGGTATTACCCTGCCGTTCTCAGAGCTGCTCGATGCTCCAAACATGAGCGATGCTTGCACCGCCGCGCTTGCCGTAGCACGGATCGAGGCCTGCAGGGGGAAACCGTGAAGTTCCTCGAGGGCCTCTGCTCGAAACGAGCCCCCAAGCTTAGTATCCGAGTTGGTGACGATCGCTCCCCTAATGGCCGGCTCATCCAAGGGACTGGCCCGCCGAGAGGGCATGGCGTCGTGACTTTGGCCGGCTTGACGCCAGCCGGATTGGGCGAGCCGAGCCGGCTCAATGATGTTGGTGCAGAGGTCCAGCTCAGGCACCGACGCGCCGATCTTGCCGATGAACACATGGAGCTTGCTGAAGGGGACCCGGTAATCGTACTCAATCGAGTCGGCTTCGGGGCCCCAGCCAGAGTCGTCGATGTAGATCTTGCCGCAGCGGCTCTTGGTCATACGACCAACCGCGTAGCTCCCGAATCCTGGAAGGGCTCCCTTCGAAAACTCAACTCCACCGGGCGAGTGCCCCACGGTGGGCGCCAACTGTCATGGTTTTGTCAACCGGCAGATGTCCTCGTAAAAGGACTTAGGTGTGAGGCCATCGCCACTAGGTGGCGATTCAAAGGGGTTGAAGGGGAAAGCGAGTCGGGTTTACCCAGGTTCGGCCGTAATAGCCTACGTCCGGCTTTGTGTGTATTTGGTGGATAGATCTTCATTACAAGGGTGCGGAATCGCTAACCTAGCTATCGAGAGATTGTAACTTGAATCCTTTAGTCCTAGGGGCTTGCCTTTATATATAGGTCAAGACCCTAGGGTTTACAATGGAGTCCGAGTTATATCGTGACTCGTAACCTATAATGTCTTTAACTCGCCTTGCTCCTTCAGCAAGAAAAACCAGTCGGCGCCTTACGCCATGTGGGCCTTGAGCCGCCGTCTTCAGGTGTTCGGCCGCCCGGCGACTTAGTCAGTCACCGCCTTACTTATCTTGTCTTCCTGACACGGCCCATCTTAAACTTGTTCGTTGAGCCGTTAATATGTTAACCTGGTCCAATAGGGCGGGTTACACCATGGAGTTATATCCCCGACATTAGGCCCCAAATTGATTTGAATCCATTCATGTCAATTTCTCTTCTCTTCCTTTGGCGGCTCATCATTGGATTTGTGTCTTCCATGAATCTCATAACACTGGCTTATAATGCTTCCAGACTTGTCATTTCTCCACTGTCCATCTATTAATGACGTCATCCTTGTTGACCGTTGTCCTTCAAAGTCATCATAACACATCCATTCGAAAACTGCGCCAAGCCTAGGCAGACGCAAAAATCGAGGCGCGCTCCTAGCCACAAATTTACCACGGCTGTTTCGTCTTTCTCGGTGTCGTTTCATTTTCCCCTCTTTATTAATAAGTCCACTGAGCTCCACAGTAACTTTTTCCTATCGTCTTCCTCCTCTTGCTCCTCTGTCAGCCAAGCACCACCAGAGCTTCCGAAGCGACTCCGAGGTCCTCGACTCCATTGCCGACGTCATCGAGCCTTCTTGCGACCGTCAGAGCGAACGCGATCATCTTCGTCTCCGCTTCAACGCAATCTGGTATGAATCCCCTCCATTTAGGGTTCGACGCTTCCGGCGTTCTTGCCGTATTCACTGTGTTCATCCAAAATCTATTTAATAGATCCACATGCTATCCACTCATTGATGCGTATTCTTAGAACGATCTCCACCTTATTTTCCTCAAAAGTAGATCTAGAATGAGCCATCCAGGGTTATCCTTTGAATGTCGTAGTTTCGGTCGTTCCGACAGTTAGAACATATATCTCGCTGCTTTTCCTCGTTTAATCAGATCTGCCCGTAGGGAAACTTTCATAGAAACTTGTTTGTGACCCAACATCTTTGTTAAGTGTTTGGAGACGTCCTTTCGGCCTTCTCTGATTTTTGGTGGCTAGTAATAGCACCTTATTATGGGCGACTTATAATTCACCCCGGCTTATTTTCCCTGTTACCTTTGTAGTTGTTGCATATAACCCGCAATGGCTCCAAAAAACTCCAAAGTTTGCAACTGGACCAAGACTAAAGAGTCTAGGCTTACCTTGGATAACCTTGTGGACCAAGGTTTCTTGCCGCTCGAAAGATTATAAAATGGCAGGCTCCCGAAGAAGAGTCGTTCCCACAACCACGGCTAGGGGAGGTTGTGGTCTTTACTGATCATTTGCGTATAGGCTTCCGTCCTCCCGGCTCAAAATTCTTTAGAGACCTCTTGCATTTCTTCAAGCTCAGGCCTCAAGACATTGGTCCAAATTATATGACCAATATTTGTTAGTTTCAAGTGCTATGTGAAATGTACCTTCAGATTGAGCCGTCTGTGACTCTGTTTAGGGAATTCTTTTACCTTAACCGCCAAACTGAGGAAAAGAATGGTGCTGCCTGTGAGCTCGGTGGTGTCTCCATCCAGAAAAGAAAGAACAGCGCCTTCCCAGAATCAAAACTGGTGAGTCACCCGAAGGGGTGGAACAAAACCTAGTTTACTGCCAAAATACTGCACCTGAAGGAGAAAATCCCTTGCCGGGTTTCAAATTGGAGAGACTTAGTGGTAAGGCGGAATTTCCGGGTTGGCCAACTGACGAAGAGAGGGCTCCATTAGCACCTCTTCATGGCAAACTGAGGGCTCTGACTGCACATGGCCTGACCGGGATAGATTTGATTCGTTGCTAGTTAAAGTAGCGAATCCAACCCGTCAGCTTGAGGGACGGCTTGATGTGTGACTATTCTGGTGCCTCAAACGATCCTCGGCGGTTTTCTCATGAAAATCTTTCTTACGACGCTCTTACCAAATAAACCAAAAGGTTTTTCTCCGACTCGAAAGAGCAATGCAGCGTCACTGGTTTGGGTCCATTCTATCTTCTCAACCCGCCGCCTCAGGTATTGATCATTTTCAATGTCTTTGGTCAATGTTACCTTTGACTCGCCATTATTTACCATATACTTCATGTATTTGCAGGCAGATTCTAATTTTTGGAAAGTTGTACCTCAAGCTTCTGTTCCTTCGACGGGTAGAAAGAATACCCCGGCCTCTGTGCCATCTTCTGGGGAGGAATCTGAGGTAGAACTCGACTTTCTCAGCCGCTTGTTTAATGAGCTTGCTGACACACCTTCTTATCAGGGTGACTCAGAGTCTAGCCAAGCCGGCGAACCCGAGGTAACTCCAGTTTCCCCCAATTCTTCAGAAACATTTGTTCCCCGAAAACCAAGACAAACCGTCCGGAAAGTAAAATTGTCACACCCAGAAGCTCATTTGGCTCCCGATTTTCCTTTGAAGAGAGCACAGTTTGCCGGCTCATCAAAACGCAAGACCCGGGATGATATGAACGATGAAGACCCTAATTTGTCTCACGCGCCGCCGGCTCGCAAACCACGCCTTGAGGTGCCCCATAGTCCAAGCGATTCTCGTCCTAGAGCCGGTTTCTTTAAACAGCCCCTCAGCCCTTCAAATTCAGTTTATCAGGACTCTCCTTCATCATCAGGCGACTCAAGTGCGTCATAGCTTCCCCCTTTCAATGTTAATCGCGGGTAAGTTTCTATGTTTGCAGTGTTGCCTTATGCCCTTCTTCGTTTAATTCCAACTTGTCATAACTTTTGCTTTAGTGACAATCCATAGGGCCAAAGCTGTTGTGTCCAATCAGGCTGGCGCGTCGTCCTCTGGGATAGCAAGCCAAGAGGTGCTAGTTCTTCTGCTAGGAAAGACAACTTCGATGGCTGGCCCTTCTATTGAAAAGGAGCCTGATGTGAGGGTGGAGCCGGCAGCTGCCACTGAGACGTCCGAACCAGATGAGCCGGTTTTTATGGATGTTCCTCCCGAGACTGAATCATCCATCCTTCCACCCAAGTCGGCATGTGTATATGAACTTATGCCGTTGTTTGACCCACAACGCTTCAGATGTTGTGTTTGTCAAAGAGAGTTTCCAAGCCCCGACTGTTTCCACCTCCTTGGCTAAAATCGTGAGCAAGGATGACCCAGTGACTTTGGGCAAAGGAAAATCCAAGATGGGACTTCCGGAACTGTCCGCTCTTGATACTGAAGATTTGTACCAGCAGTACTTGACCCGGCTATCTGAGAGCCAGGAAATTGAAAAGAGTATGATAAATGCTATAACGGAGAAATATGAGGCAATCCTCTCATTTTACCATTATCTTATATACTATCATTAGCTTCCAAAGACCAGCTTGTTAAGATAAGCTGGTTTTATAAAATAGCTAAAGCCTGTAACAGTATAGCCCCCAAGGACCGGCTCGTCTTCTTAAGATGAGTCGGGTCATTGTAGAAGTTCAAGAAATTCGACCTGTAGACTCCAAGGGCCGACCCATCTTCTTGAGATGAGTCGTGTCTTGAAAATTGAAGAAATTCGACCTTTAGCCCCCAAGGGCCGACTCATCTTCTTGAGATGAGTCGGGTCTTGAAGATTGAAGAAATTCGACCTATAGCCCCCAAGGGCCAGCTCATCTTCTTGAGATGAGTCGGGTCTTGAAGATTGAAGAAATTTGACATGTAGCCCCCAAGGGCTGACTCATCTTCTTGAGATGAGTCGGGTCTTCTCCATATCTTAGTTTCGAAGGAACTGATATGCATTAGCCCCCAAGTGTCAAGGATATTGCTTGCAATCTTCTTGGGACTTGATAAAGAAGTAAGCCATCCTATGGCAGCATGAATTTATCTGTAGACATATTTGCTGATTCTTCTTGTGCATCTATCAGGGATATGTTGAAGATGCTGAGTCGGTTGCTGTGAAACTACAGAAACGGCTCAAAGAAGAAAAGAAATTGAAAACTTAAGTCGACTCCATGGCGGCTCATTTTGAAGATTCTGCATGTCAGGCAAACGAATGTCTTGAACAGGCCATAAAGATGTTTGAGGCGGAAAAGGCTGTCCTGACAAAATGTGCGGAAAAGGCTGAGAAGAAATTCGACCCCTTGAAGGAAATATATGCCACCCTTGTGAAACAGATCAATGAGATGTTGACAGCAATCTTTGGTATGTGTTCCGTCCCGCTTTTGCAAATGTGCAGACTTATGATTCCTGCGGCGGCTTATTGTACCTTCTTTTTGTTTGTAGGGCGAAAAAATCATAACCTTGTAGAGCTGTCAATTGTGAAGTTGAAAACTATATTCACGTACGTAGAGCAGCTGTTTACAGGTTCTGTTTATTCCATCATGGCAGTAAAAAACCTGAAGCAGCCGCCAAGAAATATCAAGGACATGTTGAAGCAACTCTCTACCGTGCCACAGTGGGTGACTGAAACCCGGAAATCGGCGGCTTGAGGAGTGGCGAACATGGCACTTGCTCGAGCAAAAGCGTATCTGCCAGAATTCGATGTGGAGCTCCTAAAAGGCAGCTTCCCAGAGTTTAAACTCGACGGTTCTGCATTCACTCGTGCAAATTACGCAAAGTGCCTTACGGAGACTCGGCCACTGGCGTCTTTGATAGCTGAGGAGGTGGATCTCTCAAAATATCATCCTGCATACACCACCGACAACGATCGTGTTAACGGGCCCAAGGACGAGCCGTCTGACCTGGTGCCTCCTCGACGTAAGACAACTTTTGCTCCTGACATTGATGCGTCAGCTCTTGTTGAAGGGACAGCAAATTTTGAATCTTTAATCTCAATTCGATGGCAACAGAAAGGCCAGTAGGTTGATGATGACGAGCCGGCGGAGTCAGATCCAGAGGCGGCTGATGATAGAGCATGAAGACACCTCGGAAGCTAGATGAATCGCCCTACAGAGCGAGCACCCTTGTTTAAGGAAAACTTTGAAGAATTGTGTGACCTCCATTGTGAGCCTATAATAGGAGTAATGTTTTCCAAAACTTCGAATTCGCTTTGTCGTGCCATCGTGCGCGCTGGCGCCTTTTGTTGGTGCTGAAATCCAATCTGTCAAGATGTTGTTAATATGTTTATGCTACTCTTATTATCTGTTCCTGCACTTTTCTTGCTTCGTGCTCAATGAGTCTTGTCTCATCTATAAGGCAGGTCAGGAATAAGCCAGCAAAATAACTTGGTTTTCGAAACTCAAGTCTATCGAATTCTCCTTCAATGATATTGAAGATAGATGATCTAGAAACTGCTCATAATACGAACTCAGTTGTGTAACCCGGTCATTTGAATATAAGCCGGTAATAAGGGTAACATTTTACCTAAAAAATATGAGTATGTAAATATATATATTTATTTTTAAATAAGCCGGCTCAGTGTGACTCGGAAAAGGGAGACTGGCTTTCAAGGCGCAAGTCTTGCTTCCATGAAGCGGGTATAATAACCCATGGTTTATCCTAGCTTTCTGTATGTCGGCTCTCACATGACTCAAGCCAATGTTTTAACCTTAAAAGTTCAGGGTCCCAAAGGATTAACTTTTCAAGAGTACATGGGGTCATCTGATTGGAGTCGCATCAAGCATACAGGAAGGTTTAACCATATTCACTAGTAGAAAACAGGGCATCAGTCCCGGTTCCAGAGGGCCTTTAGTCCTGGTTCTGCAACCGTGACAAAACGATCGGGACTAATGCCCATCATCTTTCGTCCCGGTTGGATTACGAATCGGGACTAAAGGAGCTCCACGTGGCCGCCCTGGGGCGCCGAGGCAGGAGGACCTTTAGTCCCGGTTGGTAACACCGACCGGGACTAAAAGGCAGCCACGCGTCAGCAGCTGCCAGGCGCTGGGTTTTTTTTTTTAAAGGAGGGGTTTAGGGGTTTTCCTATTGTGTTTCCCCCTTTTATTTTTGTGTTTACCATTTTTATTTTACGCTTTTCATTCAACTCGACGCTAGCTACTACATATAGCAATGAAGGAACCATTACACAACATCGTCATGATCAATATATAGAGAGAAGTGACCTCTCTTTCTCCGTGCTTGGTCGAACAATATGCAACAAGTTTTCGTAAATCTATTCGACGCTATTACATATAGTACACGTTCATGCATATATACAATATAACATCTCTTAAGATCCTAATGTCTATTACCAACATCGCATTCGAAATCCTTGTGGCATTCTCCGTCTTTAGGTATGACATGCTCAACAAAGAATCCCGCCAATTCCTCTTGAATTGCTCGTACGCGATCAATTGGTAGGAGTATGACCCGCTTCCGCCAGGTCTAATTTAAAGAAGGCGGTCAATAAAACTAAACACAATTGATGGTAATAAAATAAAAATGTGAATATTGTTTACGTACTTCCAATTGTTCTAAAGATATGCCCCGGCCCCGCTAAGAGGTCGAGTGGCGAATGAACTCGCAAACGTAGTATGCACATAAATTAGTCTCGGGTGCCTGCCACAAGCACTTTATGAGAATAGAGTTCAATCAAAATGATAATCAAGCATGATAATGGTATTGAAACTAGAATCAATGAGAGATGCGCAGTACTAGAGTAGTACTTACTTTGGGTGTAAAAATTGCAGCTCTTTTTTCTAGCTGACACCCTTAACCTGTTTGGTGAACTTTTTCCAAACCCTGCCCAGCAAAGAAAATGATTACTTGATATCAGGAAATGAACGAAAGTTGCCGATATGGTGCGATAATGATTGAACTTACTTCTGAAGCATTTGACTCATGTCCGTCCACTCCTTAGGGTCTTTACATCTCGAGTCCAAGACAGTTACTTTTCCCTCTTCAAGCCGAATGTCTAGCAAAATAAAGTGGAAACTGCGCACGCATAACTCATTAATTGCACTTAACGTCGAGTAAGCGAAACAGAATGTGCACAAGATAGTAACACTCACTTGAAGTTGTAAGGAAATAGTATTTGCCTTCTGGTTTGTTGTCCAAGTAACGCATCTAGCAAATTTTGCTCTGTATTAGCGGGAAAATCTTTTAACGTACGTTCATTTATGAAATTTGGGTCAATGAACCCAATGTCATAGATTTGTAGTTGTTTGCATTCGAGGATCTTCATTCTGCATAAAATAGTGTGAGGATAATTAATACATGCAATGAACGAGCTGAGCTAGAGACTTAATTACAAAAAAATACTTACAGACAATAGGAACTGACGATAGTTTTGTCGAGCTCCTTTTGGTTGTATAACTGAAAAATTTCTTCAAATTCAACGAACAACGCCTGGTCTCCATTGAAGAAGTGCTCATTTTTTATTCCCACCAAGATATGGTTGGTCCCGTCCTTGCAGGCTTTCAAGTACCATTCATGCAAATGTCGCATCCTCGTTGGTAGACCCTTGAGCTCCTCATGTGTGACGAGAGGCTTCCCGTGCTCGAATCTTAAGGATGGTACTACCTCAGCCTTTTCAAACTGTACCGAATCGGGTAAGTAATCACCAGCAGTGATAGCAAGACCACCGACCGCTTTCTCCGGATCATTAGCGATATCGGTAACCACCTTGAGCGGAGGGCACGATTGCAGTCCTTGTTCGCCAAGCTGGGGAATTTTTCCCACTTCTTGCGCCACTTCTACTTAAGCTTCCCGACCGCCTCGCTTGATCATATGTCTTTTGAATACAACGGTCATAGTTTGATGGCGGCGGAGGCGGTGGTGGTCGCCTAAGGGCAGCCAGAGTTCGCTTTGCTTTCACCGGATCTATTTTCTCCTTTGGAGGTGGGCGTTTCAGTGCAAGCTGACATTTCACTTCGGCATCCACGATCTTGTTGTTTTCCTCCTCAGTCAACTCGTATGGTAACTTGCGAGGAACCTTAAGGCTTGGTCCTGCTCTGAATCTCTTCGTTTTCGTACTGCTGCTAGCCACCGGAGCGGCAGGGGCTCTCTTCCGATGTTGCTGAGGCGGCGGAGACAGCTGAGGTGGAGGAGGATTCTGCTAAGGGGCCTCCTCCGTCGGAGTCCGCTGAGGCGGCGGAGACGACTCAGGCAGCGGAGACGACTGACGCACCGGAGACGGTTGACGCACTGGAGACGGTTGACGCACCAGAGACGGCTGACGCACCGGAGACGACTCAGGCACCGGGGCCTCCTCCGACTGAGTCTGCTGAGGCGGCGTCCAGTATGGAAGCACGATGTGTTCCTTTCTCCATAGACAGGTAGTCCTTAAGGCATATCGAAGAAGAATCTCCCCTTCACCTGTAGCGTACTCAAGCTCCAGCCCATCAAATCCGTCCATTATTTCATCCACCCCGACAATAGCAAAGCCAGCTGGAACAGGAGTGCAATGGAAAGTTGCATCAAGTCGAGGAGGTAAGACATAGCCGACCGCCGCCTTCAAGGTCAGGTTATGGCATTTCGCCATTAGCACATAATGTTCATTATCCGTGATACCATCCACGGGGTAGCGAGGAGCCGTGCTATCAGGATGAACGAGCTCCGTGGAAGCCACGCTGCTTCTCCGCTGAGATGGTGGGGTAGCATCGTGGGTAGTCTCCAATGAAGGATCTTCGTGCCGCTGAGATGGTTGGCCGGTAGCTCGCTGGCTCTCAAGTGCCTCTAGTTTCGCTAATCTTTCATTGATCTTCTGCATTTTGCTTGCTTCCTCTTTCTTCTTTCTCTATCTGCTTCTATAACCAGTGTTGTCGGGAAACCCATGCACCCACGGAACGGAGCCTGATGTGCCTCGTGTTCATCCAGGGTGTTCAGGATTCCCAAGGGCCGCTGACAGCTCGTCCTTCTCTCTGTCGGGAATGAACCTCCCTTCCAGCGCTTCCTTGATTACTTCCTCAAGCTTTGTGACGGGTGTTTGAAGTTGAGCTTTCGTCCAAACTCACTTCCCTATGACTGGGTCCAAAGTTCCACCAACCCCGAAGAACCAAGTCCTTGCCCGATCTGGCTAGTGCAAATTCGCTGGTTGGACATTTTTAGCAAGCAGGTCTTGCTCAGCTTTGTCCCACGTAGGTCGGGCTTTGCTGTAGCCACCTGATCCCGTAACATGGTGATACTGCTTCTTTGCAGCATTTTTCTTATTTATAAGTGACCTCTGCTTGGCCTTCTCCGATTTCTTGTAGGCCACAAATGCGGGCCAGTGATCTTTTAGCATTTAAGGCTCTATTTAAAAAATAGTTCTCTATTTTCAAAATACAACACTTGAAAGAGTTTCCTCTATTTAAAAAATAGTTCTCTATTTTCAAAAATCATTCCCTCCATATAGAAACTTGCGGACCCCCCCCCCCCTCATGTCGAAGTTATCGGGGATATGTTGAATTCCCGAGAGAGTTAGGGGTGTTCTAACGCGGCACTACACGATATAGGTGAAGGGGGATAACATCGGGGAACCCACGGGGAAACCATCACATTGAAACAAACATTGTAGCAACACAAAATCGTGAGATGAAGGCTGCGGGAGGCGAGATCGGGCGTCGGCAATGGGATTGCTAGGTTTAGTGAAGGCGAGATCGGGCGTAGTAATTTGACGGGGATGGCGGGTTTCGGGTTCGGGTATTACTGAAACGGGTTTGAACCCGCAAAACGTGTCGGGTTTTATACTTTATCCAACGACAGCCCCACGGGGTTAAAAAGGCGTCCATCCCCGTCCCCTAATAGGGTAAAAACCCGCGTGGGACCCGGGTTTCGGGGCCCATTGCCATCTTGATACACATATAGTGCCATACATATACATGAACATATACATACATACATACATGGAAAAAAAATAGTGACATACATATACAGAACATATACATACATACATACATGAACATATATACATACATTAAAAAAAATAGTGCCATACACAAATATAGTGCCAATGGCAGCGGCAGCGCAGGGCGGCGGCGGCGGCGGCAGCGGAGGCCTTGGGAAAGGGGGGGAGCTCACTGGGGGCGCGGCGATGGAGCTGGAGGCCAGCGACGTCGACGAGGGCCGGCTTGGGGGCACGCGGCGACGGGGCGGAGAGCGCGCGAGGAGGTCCGGCGCCGGCGACGGTCAGCGGGCTCGGGGACGGTAGGGCGTCGGCGAGGGCGATGGCAAAATCCGGCAGCCTGGCGGCGTCGATGTCGTCGTCGGCGCCGTCGGGGGAGAGCTGAGAAGAAACTGCAAATGGATTGGAAAAACTGCTAAGTCCCGCTTATATAGCCCCCCTTTAGTCCCGGTTGGTGGCTACAACCGGGACTAATGCCCCCCTTTAGTCCCGGTTGGAGCCACCAACCGGGACTAAAGGTAAATTTCAGCAGCCCAAAGGGCGGGAAGTAGAGACCTTTAGTCCCGGTTGGTGGCTCCAACCGGGACTAAAGGCCCCCCTTTAGTCCCAGTTGGAGCCACCAACCGGGACTAAAGGGCTGTGCTTCCCGCAGCCACAAGTTTAGTCCCACCTCGCTAGTCGAGAGGTGCTCGGAATGGTTTATAAGCGCTGCTGCCGCTGCCCTCTCGAGCTCCTCTCTAATGCAGGCAGTACATGCCTATTTGACGCCCTGCTGGGCCTTCTAGCACTGCGGGCCTGCATCCTGGCCCATTTGTAGGGTTTCTAGTCGTATGTAGGCCGTGGTGCCTAGTAGGCGGGTCTTTTTTTGCATATATTATGTTTTTAAATTTTTAATGTTATTTTTTGCATATGTTATTTTTAGTTATATAATTTTAGTTGCATAAATTTTATATAATTTTAGTTGCATAAGTTTTATTTTTTATTGATTCTTTTTAGTTGATTCCTTTTGCTATTAGAGTTTTATAAAAGCTTTTTAGTTTCTATTAAAGCTTGTAACAAAATATACTTTATGAAAATTCATTTTACTATTAAAGTTTTTAACAAATAAATACTTTGATAATTTTAGTTAATATTATTTTGATTCTTTTTGCTAATGAAGAATATTATATTTAATTGATTCTTTTTAGTTCATTCTTTGTGCTATTACAGTTTTATAAAAGACTTTTTCTGCATATTTTTAAACATATTTTAACTCAAGACTTTTTCTGCATTCAATATGCACCATTCAAAGCCACATCATCACTTTTCAACCCTTTTCTGACTTGATTTGCTATTTTTCATGCATTTCATGATTTATTTTGAGCTAAAATGACCCTGAAATTGAAAAGCACTGCAAAACTCTGAAATGGTTGAAAGTTGGCATGGTATCATAATTTCACCCACATAGCATGTGCTAAAAAGTTGAGAGGGTTATGGGAAAAACTGGATGCACTTCGTGTACAAACTGGACAATCTCCTTCGAAGTATCAGGGTTTCGGACGACAACTCGTCTATTACAAAGGGATTTCATTTTTTTAAACATATTTTAACTCAAGACTTTTTCTGCATTCAATATGCACCATTCAAAGCCACATCATCACTTTTCAACCCTTTTCTGACTTCATTTGCTATTTTTCATGCATTTTATGATTTATTTTGAGCTAAAATGACCCTGAAATTGAAAAGCACTGCAAATGAACTCTGAAATGGTTGAAAGTTGGCATGGTATCATAATTTCACCCACATAGCATGTGCTAAAAAGTTGAGAGGGTTACGGGAAAAACTGGATGCACTTCGTGTACAAATTGGACAATCTCCTTCGAAGTATCAGGGTTTTGGACGAAAACTCATCTATTACAAAGGGATTTCATTTTTTTAAACATATTTTAACTCAAGACTTTTTCTGCATTCAATATGCACCATTCAAAGCCACATCATCACTTTTCAACCCTTTTCTGACTTCATTTGCTATTTTTCATGCATTTCATGATTTATTTTGAGCTAAAATGACCCTGAAATTGAAAAGCACTGCAAATGAACTCTGAAATGGTTGAAAGTTGGCATGGTATCATAATTTCACCCACATAGCATGTGCTAAAAAGTTGAGAGGGTTACGGGAAAAACTGGATGCACTTCGTGTACAAACTGGACAATCTCCTTCGAAGTATCAGGGTTTCGGACGAAAACTCGTCTATTACAAAGGGATTTCATTTTTAAACATATTTTAACTCAAGACTTTTTCTGCATTCAATATGCACCATTCAAAGCCACATCATCACTTTTCAACCCTTTTGTGACTTCACTTGCTTTTTTTCATGCATTTCAGGGTTTCGAACGAAACCATTACAGAACATCATGAATAGAGTAGTGACCAAATTAATACAAGTTCATCATCACATTAAAACCAAAATACAGTAGTGATCAAATGTTATTACTGAAAAAATAAATACATAAAGTTCATACATAGTTCTCATAGAACAACATATAGCTCTCTAGAGCATCTAATTAAAACATAAATTGAAACTAATGTACAACTATGTAAAAAATTTAAATACAACAACAAATGCGATCATAATCGCAACTAAGGTAACAATTGATCCAACAGCATAATGATACCAAGCCTTATTATCAATGGCATATTTTCTTATCTTTCTAATCTTCAAGCGCATTGCATCCATCTTGATCTTGTGGTCATCGACGACATCGGCAACATGCAACTCCAATTTCATCTTATCCTCCTCAATTCTTTTCAATTTTTCTTTCAAATCCTCATTTTTTTTTTCAACTAAATTTAACCTCTCGACAAGAGGGTCGATTGGAATTTCCGGTTCACATACCTCCTAGATAAACACATCTATGTCACGTTGGTCAGCACAATTGTCAAAAATAGTAGATGAAACAAATAGTTATAAAAGATAATATACCACATCTGAATCATAGACCGGACGAGGGCCGACGTGGGCGGATACCATGACCATGGAACTATATAATAACAAACAATAATAAAAGTAAGAAATTTATACAAGTGAGAGCAGAGCAGCACACACCTCCCACACGCCGGCCGGCCAAAAAACAGAGGAGTGAGCGGCAGGGTCAAGCATATATATAGACATATCTTTAGTCCCGGTTCCAGCCACCAACCGGGACTAAAGGAGCTGCGCCAGGAGCGAGGACCATTAGTCCCGGTTCGTGTCTGGAACCGGGACTAAAGGGCTCAGACGAACCGGGACAGGTGCCCGCCGAGGCCCGGCCGGTGTCCTGGCCTCACGAACCGGGACTGATGCACCCATTAGTCCCGGTTCGTAACACGACCGGGACTAATGCAATATTTTGGCCTGGACCAAAGCCCTGTTTTCTACTAGTGATTAATGGCGTTTTTGCCGGGTCAAGAGGGTGAGAAAGCTAAACTCGATGAGTTGGAAGCCCCCAAGTGACTTATGTTTCAAACAATAAAGACTCATGCTCAATTTATAGGCTGAAACGACAGAGACCCCGAGTTTCGGGGATGCCGACTTTATTATATTTGAACATAAAGAAGTATATACAGAATTTTGCCGAGGGCGGATTACAAAAAGGTGAGCCGGTGGCTCCTAAGTGTAATAAGGCCGTAGGTGTGCAATATTCCAAGGCCGGATTGTCTCCTCCTCAGAAGTGTATGATCCCTCTCGTAAGTCGACCAGGTAATATGACCCATTATTGAGGTTTCGACTGATGACGAAAGGACCCTCCCAAGGCGGGGAGAGCTTGTGCATCCCTGTTTGATCTTGAATCAGACGGAGCACTACATCGCCTTCTTGAAAAGTGCGGCTTCAGACTCTACGGCTGTGATAACGACGCAGGTCTTGCTGATATATAGCAGATCTGGCTGCTGCTAAGTCACGCTCTTCTTCCAAGGCATCCAGGGAATCTTGGCGTGCTTTCTCATTGTCCGCCTCAACATATGCAGTAACCCGAGGCGAGTCATGACGGATATCACTTGGTAGAACCGCCTCGGCTCCGTAAACCAGGAAAAAAGGAGTGTATCCTGTGGATCTATTTGGCGTTGTTCGAATACTCCAAAGTACTAAAGGGCGTTCCTCAACCCAACAACCCGGCGTGCGTTCAAGGGGCACCATGAGTCGGGGTTTGATTCCTCTCAAAATCTCTTGGTTGGCTCTTTCAGCTTGCCCATTGGACTGTGGATGCGCCACTTCTGCTAAATCGAGCCGGATGTGCTCTCATTGGCAGAATTGCTCCATGGCCCCCTTGGAAAGATTGGTACCATTATCAGTAATGATGCTATGAGGGTAGCCAGAACGAAAAATCAACTTCTTCAAAAATTTGACCGCAGTTTCTGCATCACAATTGCTGACCGGCTCTGCTTTGACCCACTTTGTGAATTTATCGACTGCACTAATAAGTGGGTTTTGTTGTCAGAAGACGGCTCAAACTTACCAACCATGTCTAGCCCCCAGACCGCAAACGGCCAGGTAATTGGGATCATACGCAACTCCTGGGCTGGTACATGAGCGTGTCG
This sequence comes from Elymus sibiricus, assembly GCA_039707655.1. Classification (NCBI taxonomy): domain Eukaryota; kingdom Viridiplantae; phylum Streptophyta; class Magnoliopsida; order Poales; family Poaceae; genus Elymus; species Elymus sibiricus. The sequence continues at coordinate 85,517,411 of CM077665.1, forward strand.
ACCAAACTTTTGGCATCCATCACACTTGCGCACAATCTCCTCAGCGTCAGCATGAGCCGTCAGCCAATAAAAACCATGCTGGAAAGCTTTGGCCACCAGTGATTGTGAGCCAGCATGATGTCCGCAATCGCCAGAATGAATCTCATTAAGTATTTCCTGGCCTTCCTCGGGCGAAACACACCGTTGAAACATGCCAGTGCTGCTTCGACGGTGTAACTCGCCATTGACGATTGTCATTGACTTTGACCGTCGGATGATTTGACGAGCGTCAACTTCTTTCTCTAGGAGTTCCCCTCGGGTTAGGTAAGCCAAATACGGCACAGTCCAATCAGGGGTGGCATGTAGAGCCGCCACCAAGTGTGCCTCCGGGTCAGGGATAGCTATGTCCTCCTCAGATGGTAATTTTACTGATGGACTGTGAAGGACGTCCAAAAAGACGTTGGGCGGCACCGGCCTTCTCTGTGAGCCAAGTCTAGACAAAGCATCAGCCGCCTCATTGAGCCGGTGATCTATATGATCGACTTGGTAACCTTGGAAATGACTCTCCACATCAGAGACCGCTCGTCGGTAAGCCGCCATAAGAGGGTCTTTAGAATCCCAAGTCCCTGAAACTTGTTGAGCCACTAAATCTGAGTCGCCCAGGCATCTGACCCGGCTAAGATTCATCTCTTTGGCTATTCGGAGCCCATGTAAGAGGGCTTCGTACTCAGCTGCATTGTTAGTACATGGGAACATGAGCCGTAAGACATAACAAAATTTATCACCTTTCGGAGAAGATAATATGACTCCAGCCCCCGAGCCCTCCAGCTGTCTAGACCCGTCAAAGTCTATAGTCCAGTACGTGTTATCTGACCTATCTTCCGGAATCTGTATCTCTGTCCAATCGTTGATGAAATCCACCAGCGCCTGGGACTTGATAGCGTTCGGGGCATGTATTTCAAATTGTGGTCACCAAGCTCAATGGCCCACTTGGCAATCCTACCCGTGGCCTCTCGGTTTTGTATGATGTCACCAAGAGGCGCCGAACTGACCATGGTGATCGGGTGTTCCTGGAAATAATGCTTCAATTTTTGGCTCGCCATGAAGATCCCGAAGACCAGCTTCTGCCAATGCGGGTACCGCTGCTTGGACAGAGTTAAGACTTCGCTGACAAAATAAACCGGATGTTGAACTGGATATTCCTTTCCTTCCTCTTTCTTCTCGACCACAACTGCAATGCTTACCACTTTGGAGTTGGCAGCAATGTACACGAGCATAGGCTCTTTCTCCATGGGAGCAGCCAAGACGGGCGGGTTAACAAGTTGTTGCTTGAGTGCTTCAAAGGCTTTACTAGCTTCGTCCATCCACTTAAAGTCGCCCGATTTCTTCAACAACTGGTAAAAAGGAATCGCCTTTTCTCCCAGGCGGCTTATAAACCGGCTTAAGGCCGCAATGCGTCTGGCGAGCCGCTGAACTTGATTTACGTTTGCCGGCTCGGACAGCGAAGTCACCGCCTTGATCTTGTCCGGGTTGGCCTCGATTCCCTGCTCAGAGACCAGGAACCCCAGTAGCTTACCCGCAGGGACGCCAAAGACACACTTCGCCGGGTTAAGCTTCATCTGGTATACTCGAAAGTTATCAAAGGTTTCCTTGATGTCATCCAAGAGCGTCTCTTTCTTCTGAGATTTCACCATGATGTCATCAACGTAGGCATGAACGTTGCGCCCAATCTGTGGCTTAAGGCAGTTCTGGACGCAACGCTAGTAAGTCGCCCCGACGCTCTTGAGCCCAAAAGGCATGGACACATAGTAGAAAGCCCCAAAGGGAGTAATAAAGGCCGTCTTCTCTTGGTCCTCAACAGCCATCTTGATCTGATGATACCCAGAGTAAGCATACAAGAAGCATAAACGCTCGCAACCCGTCGTAGAATCAATGATCTGATCAATACGCGGGAGGGCGAAAGGATCCTTAGGACAAGCTTTGTTGAGATCTGTGTAGTCGACACACATGCGCCAAGTACCGTTCTTTTTCAGAACAAGCACCGGGTTAGCCAACCATTCAGGGTGAAAGACTTCCATGATAAACCCGGCAGCTAGGAGCCGGGCCACTTCTTCTCCAATGGCCTTGCGTCTCTCCTCATTAAAATGATGGAGGTATTGGCGCACTGGTTTCATCTTGGGATCCACATTAAGTTGGTGCTCAGCAAGTTCCCTCGGGACTCCAGGCATGTCAGATGGCTTCCATGCAAATATGTCCCGGTTCTCACGGATGAACTTGATGAGCGCGCTTTCCTTTTTGGGATCCAAGCAGGTCCCAATAGTGAACTGCTTGGACGAGTCGCCCGACGTGAAGTCGATTTGCTTTGTATCCTCGGCCGGTTTAAATTTAAGCGGGGGTTCAGACTCAGTATTGGGCTTTTTGAGCGGGATCATATCAGCCGGGTCAACATTGGATGTGTAGAACTTCAATTCCTCTGCCGCGCAGGCTAACTTGGCATAGGCCGCATCTCCTTCCTCGCATTCCTGAGCTATCTTCCAGTTCCCGTCTACAGTTATGGTGCCTTTGAGTCCTGGCATCTTGAGCTTGAGATAGACGTAGCATGGGCGGGCCATGAAACGAGCGTAAGCCGGCCGTCCGAACAGAGCATGACAAGGGCTCTTTATTTTGACAACTTCGAACATCAAAGGCTCGCATCTGTAGTTGAACTCGTCTCCAAAGGACACATCGAGCTTAATCCACCCGATCGGATAAGCGGACTTTCCAGGGACGATTCCATGAAAAACTGTCGTTGAAGGAAGCAACATGTTCTCCGACAGATTCATTCGGCAAAAGGTTTCATAATATAATATGTTGATGCTGCTGCCTCCATCCATAAGAACTTTGGACAGGGTATATCCACCAACTTGAGGCGCCACCACCAAAACTAAGCCACCCGGATTGTCAACCCGGGGGGGGATGATCCTCCCTGCTCCAGGTAATGGCGTGTTTGGACCAGTTGAGGTACCTGGGGACCGCTGGCTCAACCATGTTGACAACCCTACTCTTGACCTTGTTGTCCCGCTTGCAAGTATTGGTGGTGAACCCGTGGTATTGACAACAATTTAGCTGCTTCGGATTTTTCTGAAAAGTACCTTGGCTATCATGCTGCTGAAGCTCTGTTCTTGAGTCGCCGCGCACCTTCTCAGAGACGCTCGATGCTCCAAACATGAGCGATGCTTGCACCGCCGCGCTTGCCATAGCACGGGTCGAGGCCTGCAGGGGGAAACCGTGAAGTTCCTCGAGGGCCTCTGCTCGAAACGAGCCCCCAAGCTTAGTATCCAAGTTGGTGACGATCGCTCCCCTAACGGCCGGCTCATCCAAGGGACTGACCCGCCAAGAGGGCCTGGCGTCGTGACTTTGGCCGGCTTGACGCCAGCCGGATTGGGCGCGCCGAGCCGGCTCGATGATGTTAGTGCAGACGTCCATCTCGGGCATCGACGCACCGATCTTGCCGATGAACACATGGAGCTTGCCAAAGGGGACCCGGTAATCGTACTCAATCGAGTCGGCTTCGGGGCCCCAGCCAGAGTCGTCGATGTAGATCTTGCCACAACGGCTCTTGGTCATACGACCAACCGCGTAGCTCCCGAATCCTGGAAGGGCTCCCTTCGAAAACTCAACTCCACCGGGCGAGTGCCCCACGGTGGGCGCCAACTTTCATGGTTTTGTCAACCGGCAGATGTCCTCGTAAAAGGACTTAGGTGTGAGGCCATCACCGCTAGGTGGCGATTCAAATGGGTTGAACCGGAAAGAGAGTCGGGTTTACCCAGGTTCGGCCCCTCCGATGGAGGTAATAGCCTACATCCTGCTTTGTGTGTATTTGATGGATAGATCTCAATTCCAAGGGTGCGGAATCGCTAACCTAGCTATCTAGAGATTGTAACTTGAATCCTTTAGTCCTAGGGGCTTGCCTTTATATATAGGTCAAGACTCTAGGGTTTACAATGGAGTCCTAGTTATATCGTGACTCGTAACCTATAATGTCTCTAACTCGCCTTGCTCCTTCAGCAAGAAAAACCAGTCGGCGCCTTCCGTCCTGTGGACCTTGAGCCGCCGTCTTCAGGTGTTGGGCCATCCGGCGACTTAGTCAGCCGCCGCCTTACTTATCTTGTCTTCATGACATGGCCCATCTTAAACTTGATCGTTGAGCCATTAATATGTTAACCCGGTCCAATAGGGCGGGTTACACCATGGAGTTATATCCCCGATAGTACCTGTGGATTCGGCTAGCCGTGGAGTGTGTTTGATGGTGGAGGGGGAGTAAACATTTACTTTTACCCCTTGGGAACTGCTGCTAATGTGTTTAGCATGGAAGATATTGATAACTCCTGGTCGTAACGTTGAGAGGAAGGGTGTACCTCCCAAAATTATATTTACCTCTGATTTAAGCTTTGAGCTCTGGCACCTCTGCAAATCCCTGCTTCCCTCTGCGAAGGGACTATCTATTTACTTTCATGTTGAGTCATCACCTTCTCAAATAAGCGCTAGATCTGAGAGCACTATTGTCATCCTCATGCATTGTGTATAGTTAATGTTGGATGCAGTATGACTGGATCTTCTCTACCATGAATTACAATGTTTAGTCGCTGCTTGAACTTTGGAGGTGCTTTGCATTTATGTTTTGCGGTCTCATAAAGGGCTAGCGAGATACCATTGTTGTCATATTATATCTATTACAATGTTTAGTCGCTGCTTGAACTTTGGAGGTGCTCTGCATTTATGTTTTGCGGTCTTAGAAAGGGCTAGCGAGATACCACTGTTGTCATATTATATCTTGATTGTTTTGACAAAGTGTTGGCACTCGAGATATTTTATTATTGCTCGCTAGTTGCTTATGTCATTGATATGAGTTAATATAATTTTTAAGAGTTATTGCTGACATGGTTAGTCATAATCTTTGTTGAAAACCTGGGTGCTACTTAAGCATATATATGTAAACAAGAACAAAAGAGTTCGTAAAAGTTTTTCTTTATCACTTTCAGTTTGTCAACTGAATTGCTTGAGGACAGGCAATGGGTTAAGCTTGGGGGAGTTGATACGTCTCCGTAGTATCTACTTTTCCTAACGCTTTTGCTCTTGTTTTGGACTCTAATCTGCATGATTTGAATGAAACTAACCCGGACTAACGTTGTTTTTAGCAGAACTACCACGATGTTGTTTTTGTGCAGAAATAAAAGTTCTCGGAACTGGACGAAACATTTTGGAGAATTATTTTACAATAAATAAAAAAATACTGGAGCCAAGAACCACCAGAGGGGGTGCCCTGGCTGGGCACGATACACCAGGGCGCCCACCCCCTCCATGCGCGCCCTGGTGGGTTTTGCCCACCTCGTGGCCCCACTGACCCTAATTCCGACACTATAAATTCCTATTTTCGGAGAAAAAAATACGAGAGAAAGTTTCATCGCGTTTTATAATACGGAGCTGCCGCCACCTCCTGTTCTTCATCGGGAGGCCAGATCTGGAGCCCGTTTGGGGCTCCGGAGAGGTGAATCTTCGGTCTTCGTCATCATCAACCCTTCTCCATCGCCAATTCTATGATGCTCCCCACTGGGAGTGATTAATTCCTTCGTAGGCTTGCTGGTCGGTGAGGAGTTGGATGAGAATCGAGTTAGTTTTGTTAGGGCTTGATCCCTAGTATCCACTATGTTCTGAGATTGATGTTGCTATGAATTTGCCATGCTTAATGCTTGTCACTAGGGCCCGAGTGCCATGATTTCAGATCTGAACCGTTTATGTTATCACCATTATATCTATGTTCTTGATCCGATCTTGCTAGTCATATGCACCTGCTATGTGTTATGATCCGTAAACCTTGGAGTGACAATAGTCGGGATACTTTTCGGTGATGACCGTAGTTTGAGGAGTTCATGTATTCACTATGTGTTAATGCTTTGTTCTAGTTCTCTATTAAAAGGAGGCCTTAATACCCCTTAGTTTCCTTATGGACCCCGCTGCCACGGGAGGGTAGGACAAAAGATGTCATGCAAGTTCTTTTCCATAAGCATGTATGACTATTTACAGAATACATGCCTACATTATATTTATGAACTGGAGCTAGTTCTGTGTCGCCCTAGGTTATGACTGTGATATGATGAATATCATTCAACGATTTCACCGATCTAGTGCCTACGAGTTTTCCATATATTGTTCTTGCTAAGTTACTATTGCTACTGCTACTGTTACGCTTGCTACAAAACCATTGCTATCACCGTTACCGTTACTGTTACTACTGCTATCAAAACTATCATACTATTGTGCTACTGATCACTCTACTGCAGATATTTAATCTCCAGGTGTGGTTTAATTGACAACTCAACTGCTAATACTAGCAAATATTCTTTGGCTCCCCTTGTGTCGAATCTATAAATTTGGGTTGAATACTCTACCCTCGAAAACTGTTGTGATCCCCTATACTTGTGGATTATCAGGTCCCCTCACTTATATCTTTAGCCCATTCCAGCTCCTACCTCCAGAAAAAAATCACCATAGCTCTCTCTCTCGTGTTCTTGCTCTCAAACCTGCGGATTTTGATCTCTTTGCTCGAAGCTCCATTTCCAAAACTGTTTTGGGGATTGCTACTTGGTATGTGACTCCTCCATTGCTCCAATTAATTTTTGATTGAGTGGTTTATTTTTAGAATAATTAGCTACTCTCGGTGCTGCTGTAGAGGGTCTTGCATGTTGAATTCTTAGAGTTCTAAGTAATTTGAATGCTTAATATGGCCTCTAGGCATCCCTATGAGTAATTGCTATCAATCCTATGAAGTTTTGTTGACAAAATTTTTGTAGACTAAAATTTTCAGAAATTTATTTATAGGAATAAGATGAGTTTCTTTAGGAAATTTTCCTCCAAGAAGAATGCTAAAGGAGTCATTGAGGAATCATCGGACAATGACCTCAACACTCCGAGAACGGCGAAGGTGTGGCCTTGCGAATGGCCGCATAATGCCTTCATGGAGGAGGTCAGGTTCCATCAAGAGTTTGCCCAATTTGTTGCAAATACTGGGCTGACCGACTTCCTCGCAGCTGAGTGTGACCAACACCACCTCCTTACAAATTCCTTTGTGCAAAAATTTCATTTTCTGGGTAGGAATAATCCTCCTGAGGTGCAGTTTGATTTGTATGCTGAAACCCATCAGATACCGCTCACTGACTTTTGTGACATATGGTTGATCCCTTCTGATGGGGAATTAAGAGAGCCTAGACCAGCGGAGTTTGAGGACTTTCTCCTCACTTTGACAGTGGGTGATGAAAGAGGCGTGTCAAATGCCACTCCCACCAGTTTGCAGTTTCCTTCTGTGCATTACTTTGCTTTATTCATCGCGAAGTGTTTAACCGCTAGGGAGAAGGTCGGTGCACTCAGTGCCCTCGACCTCGCCATTTTACGCCATGCACTGCACAATGATCACACCTTTAGCCTAGGGGCTATTATTGCACGTCGCATACACCTTAACATGACTAAGGGCAAGATACATGGTAGTATTTATGCTACTCGCTTAGCAAGTCACTTTAATGTTCAGATTCGCCAACATGATTATCCCTTGCCCCGAGTTTTTCTAGATCACAAGGCATTGGAGGATCATCAATTTATTGATGTAGCTGATTCTTTTCATAACATTCGCTACAACTTAGTATTCAGCATGGTTACCCGTGATATTATCCCGTTGCCTGCACCTGCTTTGTTTGATTCTATTGCCAGGAACGGATACAGGGTCATGCCAGAGGACATTATCGCCTATCGAAACAACCTGACAGCGGCTAAGGAGGAGCCCCAGGAGTGGGACGCTCAGGTGTCGTCGCCAAAACACTTCCACTTAGGGCTGGATGGCTATTACGGATGGTGATTACTAAGCAAGGCCAAAAGCCTAAGCTTGAGGGAGTACGTATTTCCACCGACATTATATTCATGTTTACACATTTCATTCCAGTTGTCGGTGTCTACACTTTTTCATTGTTTTACCCTTGCTAGATTTATTTTCTCACTTTCTTCTTGTGTGTTTGAAAAACTTTGAGAAAATCCAAAAATATTTCTTGCTTCTTTTCGGTTTTTATTTCTAGTTTAAATTAATTGTAGTAGCAAAAGAAAAACCCAAAAAGATTTTCGTTTCTTCTTTTACTTGTTGGGAGTTTTCCCATGTAAATAGTTTTTCTTGTCTTTTTTTTCCTTCTTTGATTTGCTTTCTTTAAGAAAAAACAAAAACTCAAAAAAATATTTCAGTGTGTTTCTCTGAAATTCCTTTTCCTTTTGTTTGAGTCGTACCAAGGAGAAGACCACGATGAAAATGTTGAGTGGCTCTCATATGCATTATTGTTAATCTAACAAAGAGCCCAAATTACTTTGTCTTCTCCTTTTGAATAAAATGTTTGCAGATTCCAGCTTAGTCCACGGCACTCTTGCACTATTATTATTTTGTATATCATTCGGTCGTGCAAGTGAAAGGCAATAATGACGATATTTGATGGAGTGATCGTGGCAGAGAGAAGCGGGTATGAACTCAACTTGTTTTTGTTTTTGTAAATATGTTTAACCTAGTATCCATGATTCAGCATATTATGATCAAACATGTTTGCAGTGACAATTAGAGATTATAGTTGCTCATGCCATGCTTAAGTAGCTAGGAGTGGATAATGATTTATCTTGGATGTCAACATGCATTAAAATGGTTGTGATGTAGTATGATGATATCATATTCTCCTCTGAATGTTTCAAGTGGCTTGACTTGCCACATGTTCACGCATGTAGTTGAATCAAAACCAACATAGCCTTCACGATATTTATGTTCATGGTGTCCATATCCTACTCATGCTAGTATTCAATGTTTATTATTCATAATGCATGTTCATGACCGTTTTCGATCTCTAGCTGGCCGCTTCTCAACCTATTTGCTAGCCTTCACCTGTACTAAGCGGGAATACTGCTTGTGCATCGAAAATCCCTCTGCGAAGGGACTATCTATTTACTTTTATGTTGAGTCATCACCTTCTCAAATAAGCGCCAGATCTGAGAGCACTATTGTCATCCTCATGCATTGTGTATAGTTAATGTTGGATGTAGCATGACTGGATCTTTTCTACCATGAATTACAATGTTTAGTCGCAGCTTGAACTTTGGAGGTGCTCTGCATTTATGTTTTGCGGTCTCAGAAAGGGCTAGCGAGATACCACTGGTGTCCTATTATATCATGACCGTTTTGACAAAGTGTTGGCACATGAGATATTTTATTATTGCTCTCTAGTTGATTATGCTATTGATATGAGTTCATATAATTTCTAAGAGTTATTGTTGACATGGTTAGTCATGATCTTTGCTGAAAACCTGGGCGCTACTTAAGAATATTTATGTAAACAAGAACAAAAGAGTTCGTAAAAGTTTTTCTTTTTCACTTATAGTTTGTCAACTGAATTGCTTGAGGACAAGCAATGGGTTCAGCTTGAGGGAGTTGATATGTCTCCATCGTATCTACTTTTCCTAATGCTTTTGCTCTTGTTTTGGACTCTAATTTGCATGATTTGAATGAAACTAACCCGGACTGACGCTGTTTTCGGCAAAACTACCATGGTGTCGTTTTTGTGCACAAATAAAAGTTCTCGGAATTGGACAAAACTTTTTGGAGAATTATTTTACAATAAATAAAAAATACTGGAGCCAAGAACCACCGAAGGGGGTGCCCTGGCTGGGCACGATACACCAGGGCGCGCCACCCCCTCCATACGTGCCCTGGTGGGTTGTGGTCACCTCGTGGCCCCCCTGACCCTAATTCCAGCACTATAAATTCCTATTCTTGAAGAAAAATAGGAGAGGAAGTTTTATCGCGTTTCACGAGACGGAGCCACCGCCATCTCATGTTCTTCATTGGGAGGCCAGATCTGGAGTCCGTTTGGGGCTCCGGAGAGGGGAATCTTTGGTCTTCATCATCACCAACCCTCCTTCATCGCCAATTCCATGATGCTCCCCACGGGAGTGAGTAATTCCTTCGTAGGCTCGCTGGTCGGTGAGGAGTTGGATGAGATTCATCATGTAATCGAGTTAGTTTTGTTAGGGCTTGATCCCTAGTATCCACTATGTTCTGAGAATGATGTTGCTATGACTTTGCCATGCTTAATGCTTGTCACTAGGGCCCGAGTGCCATGATTTCAGATCTGAACCGTTTATGTTATCACCATTATATCTATGTTCTTGATCCGATCTTGCTAGTCATATGCACCTGCTGTGTGTTATGATTCGTAAACCCCGGGGTGACAATAGTCGGGATACTTTCCGGTGATGACCGTAGTTTGAGGAGTTCATGTATTCACTATGTGTTAATGCTTTGTTCCGGTTCTCTATTAAAAGGAGGCCTTAATATCCTTTTGTTTCCTTATGGACCCCACTGCCATGGGAGGGTATGACAAAATATGCCATGCAAGTTCTTTTCCATAAGCACGTATGACTATTTAAGGAATACATGCCTACATTATATTTATGAACTGGAGCTAGTTCTGTGTCTTCCTAGGTTATGACTGTTATATGATGAATACAATCCAACGAGTTCACCGATCCAGTGCCTACGAGTTTTCCACATATTGTTCTTGCTAAGTTACTATTGCTACTGCTACTGTTACACTTGCTACAAAACCATTGCTATCACTGTTACCGTTATTGTTACTGTTACTACTGCTATCAAAACTATCATACTACTGTGCTACTGATCACTCTGCTGCAGATATTTAATCTCCAGGTGTGGTTGAATTGACAACTCAATTGCTAATACTTGCAAATATTCGTTGGCTCCCTTTCTGTCGAATATATAAATTTGGGTTGAATACTCTACCCTCGAAAACTGTTACGATCCCCTATACTTGTGGGTTATCATGGGCCAACTGGGACGGCTCCTGCACAGTTGCATGCGCAGCCGTCTGGTCCGCTATAGCGCTCCAATCTGGACCTGCCAGCTGGCAGTTTTGGAGAGCGTGCCTCATTTTTGGTTGCTGATTCATGCTGCAGCATCAGGACTTGTCTGGTGATTCTTCTGCGCCAAGTTTTGACTCCGCTGCATCATCCTCCTCCAATCGGCTTCACCAACTAGTTACCCGACCAGCGTCGTCCCCTCCTACACGTGCTCACACCAGGTTGCAAGGAGTTATTATTAAGCCTAAAATATATAAAGATGGTTGTATTCGTTGGGGGTCTTTTTGTGTGACAGGTGAACCGCAGAACTTGCATGAGGCGTTGAGTGCACCTCAGTGGAAGGCGGCAATGGATGAGGAGTATGCTGCTCTTAGGGAGAATAAAACTTGGCGCTTGGTTTCACCAGTCAGGGGGGAATATTATTGACTGCAAGTAGGCTTACAAGGTCAAACGTAATCTGATGGCAGTATTGACAAGTACAAGGAACGCTTGGTTGCAAAAGGATTCAAACAGAGGTATGGAATGCCCTGTGGTCAAAGCTGCTACTATTACATTAGTTCTTTCAGTTGCAGTATCTAGAAACTGGTGTATGAGACAACAAGATGTGAAGAACGCGTTTTTGCACGGTGTTGTGGAAGAGGAAGTGTTTATGAGGCAACCTCCTGGATATGAAAATTTTAACTCACCACGCTATGTTTGCAAACTTGATAAAGCATTGTATGGACTGAAACAAGCACCTAGAGCGTGGGACTCTAGGTTATCCTCAAAATTGCAATCTCTAGGTTTTGTTCCCTCCAAGGGTGATACATCATTGTTCTTTTATCATAAGCATGGGACAACTATTTTATGCTCATGTATGTTGATGATATTGTTGTTACAAGTTCCTCATCGAAGGGAGTTGAAGCTCTTCTCAAGGATCTAGGCAAGGATTTTGCAGTCAAGGATCTTGGCAGTCTCCATTTCTTCCTTGGGATTGAGGTAAAGAGTGTTCTAAATGGAATTGTGATGTCACAGGAAAAATATGTGCATGAAATACTTCAGAGAATGGGCATGATGGGATGTATGCCATCTCCCACGCCTTTGCCTACCTCTGAGAAATTGTCCCTTTATGATGCAGAGGCACTTGGAGCAGAGGACTCTACCAGGTATAGAAGTATTGTAGGAGCACTACAGTACTTGACATTAACACGTCCAGATATTGCATACTCAATAAATAAAATATGTAAATAAAATATGTCAGTTCTTACATGCTCCTACTAGTGCCCACTGGATAACAGTAAAAATAATTCTCAGATATCTTCAAGGGACAAAGGCTCATGGACTCAGACTTGGGAAGTCCGATTCAATGCTTGTAAGTGAGATGCAGATTGGGAAGGTTGTCCTGGTGACAAAAGGTCTACATGAGGCTTTGCAGTGTTTTTGGGAAGTAATCTGATTTCATGGAGTGCTCGTAAACAGCCTACTGTATCTAGATCAAGCAAAGAAGCTGAGTACAAGGCCCTAGCCAATGCAACTGCTAGAGTTATTTGGGTTAAAAATTTGCTGACAGAGTTGGGTGTTCATCATCCAAAGGCCGCATCACTATGGTGCGATAATCTTGGTGCTACGTATTTGTCTGCTAATCCTATCTTGCATGCTAGAACAAAACATATTGAAATAGATTATCACTTTGTTTGAGAAAGGGTAGCTGAAAAACTGCTGAATATCAGATTCATACCTACTGGTGATCAAGTTGCAGATGGGTTCACTAAGCCGTTTACTCTACGACAGTTAGAGTCATTTAGACACAATCTCAACTTGGATAGTTGTGATTGAGGGGAAGTGTTAAACATCATGTAACGCTGGAGATATAAACCGTGTATTTTAGATATGTTGTAAGGTTGTTGGACTGTTGAGATATGATCCTTGGAGATCAATGCACGCCAACCTCTCCCGTGTAAATCTCACTGAAATCTTGGCTTCGGCCTCCCTATATTAATAGGCAGCGCGTCCCTGCGAGAGCATACGCTTAACACCAGTTTTCCCATACGCTTGTCAGAGCACCCAACACGCGGCCCTGTCCCAAATAGTATGTGTCGTATCAAATAAAGAAAAGAGGCATTGCAATTTTAAAAAACAAGCAAAAGGCATTACAATTTTAAAAAACAAACAAAATGCATTGCAAAATAACTAAAAACATAATATATTACAAAAATTAATTAAACAGTCTCCCGATGGTCACGGCCTACACATAGTACTAGTTGAAATAAAATAAACATAAGGTAGATCTGCCGCCCGCGTGCCGTTGATGTTATGGCTGTCGATGCCGCCGTCTTCAGGCGCCACCATCCTCGTCGTCGTCGTCCTTGATCAGGTCGATGTATGGAGGCGGCGTCAAGAGGTGGGGAGGCGGGCCCCAAAAAGGGTCGACGTCATTTGCAGGCTGCGGTGGTGGTGGTGGTGACCACGGCTCCCACGCTGGCTGCGGTGGTGGCAGCGATGATAATAGGCTGCATGACACCGTGGTCGTCCAGGACCATGACTGCCCGTACACCACAGGCGGCCACGCCGGGGTGGGTGGCCGGTCCTCGATGGCCTCCTTCATCACCTCGTCCTGCACCTCCTCCTTCACCTTGACGTCGAGCTCCGACATGTAGACGTCCCCGGCGGCCGAGAGCGCGAGCATATGCTCGAGCCCCTCCCACTGCTTCTCTTGGGCGCGCTTGAAATCCCATTTTTTTTAACAACATGCGTATTTTTTCTCCGGTGGAAGACAACAAAAAAAGGGAAAATCAAAATTTTCAGGAGAAATTTTCGAACGGAGTGACAGTTCACTGGTGGCGCTGTTCATGTGTTCACAAATATTTAGTGTTCACATGTGATGCTGTTCATTATTACTGTTCATTTATGCCGTTGTAAATGAACATTAGATGCTTAAAAAAGCAAAAAAAAACAGAAAAAACAAAGCCGCTTTAGTATAGTTACTTATGTTAAGGATGGCAGATGGCGGTTCGATTTCACTAGTAAGATTGCACGTGCAATGCACGTCTACTCTAACAAACATTATACTATCAAACATCTGTAGTTCTAAAATAATGCAATATGTGCTATTCGCACAAATGGATGAACGATATGCGATCTGTATAATGACTAAGGATTATCCAAGATGATGAGTACAACATTTTGTAAAATATTCTTGGAATAACAAGTAATTATTTCAAGTGCATTGTTTCATGATTTACACAAATGAAGCGATAATTTGAATAGTGGACAAAAAGGGCTATTAAGATATCAAACAAGGTGTCAGAGCAGGCCAAACCAAAAATTTAAGGCAAGATATTATGTTATGCATGGACAATCGATAGCCTGTCACATGATCTCCGCTACATTGGATCCAAAAAAGAAAGGAAGATTGATTGGAACTGAAACTCACAAATAGGCAGGCATGCTTTCAATCTGTTGGCTAGAATTTGACAAATGCACTTGTGAAGAGTACTCTATCAATTGTCTCTCATCCTCAAGATTAAGCAAAGTTGGTGAGGCGAAGAAACAAAGCAAGACGACATCATTTTTTAGCACGAACCCTTGGTTTTCAATGAAGCTGCAACATCCATCACACCTATTATAAAGATGATAACAAACAAACACTTGCACAAGTATTAATGTGAAACAAGACTAACTTTGAAAACATGATCCTCCGTCCCCAGTTTTATACTATTTCTCACCTTTTCACCATTCTTTTAATACATATTGACACAAAACTTACTCATGTCTAAGAAAAACAAAACACGTTAAAATGTGACTGTCTTTGGTTACAACTCAAGGTCCTTTGAGTATCAGGTCCAGCTTCCAAATAGAAAACGCTCTTAAATCCCCAAAAGCTATCGAAAAGAAAAAGGAATGATCTCACAAAACAAATGAAAAAAGATGCTAGTTTTTGAGAAGGATACATGCATCTATCCATGCCAATTTGACAAATTGGTTTACAGAAGCACCTTTAATGTGAACAAAACGCTGAAGAATTTGAACATGAGCAGGATAATACAGTACAGTAAGAGAAGCGAGTACTAAACGATTCACAAAAGTATATACTTTCCTATACACACTCTGTTGTGGGTTAATGAAAACGGAATATACTCTCGTGTAGGATCTTCAAATTAATTACCTTCAATTGGCTACACTTCACTCAGATCAAATACAAGCAGTAGCTGATGGTGAACCTAGTGGCGAGCGTAAGCATTTGACATGGAACTATCTTCGTGATTTGTACTCCATGGTATCTTTGCTGTGGTTAGTGGCGGGGGATTTCAATGAAATTTTATATGGAAATGAAAAAGAGGGGGGGTATTATTAGACCCCCAGCGACGTATGTAATTGTTTAGAGATGTGCTTGATGAATGTGACCTTGCAAATATTGGATTCACAGGTGACATTTTTACGTGGAGAAGGGGTAAGATCCGAGAGAGATTGGATCGTGCTGTTGCTACTGAAAGTTGGTCAGTCCTGTTTCCAAGGTTTGGTGTTGTTAATGAAGCATTTAATAAGTCAGACCATAGACCGTTTTTGGTAGATACTGAGTTTCAAACTCAAGCTCCCCGGCAACAAACCGCAGGTCCCAAAAGATTCGAACCAAAGTGGTTGTGTGAGGAAAATTTTGAAGCAGTTTCTAAGGACGCATGGGATCGAGCGAAGCTTTCTTACTCGACGCTGGCTGATCGTACAGGTGATGTCCACGGGGCGCTGCACAGATGGGATAGGTGTTAGCTATAATCTTGTCTTAGTTTAATTAGGAGTAGTATATCCGGCAAGCTTGCATGTTGTCTCATGCTGGTTGTACTAGTCTTGTCCGTGTAGGTGTTGGACACCTTTGTGTGTCCTAGTTAGGAGTTTTAGTAGGAGTTGTCCGTGTCATACCTAGTTAGGCTAGGTTGATTAGTAGTGCTATAATCGTGAGTTGAGAAAAGGAGAAAATAAAAAGAGGAAAAGAAAGGCACGACAAGTGCCTTTGGCCAAAAGTTTTTGCGCGTGCGTGTTCATCGTGTTTTGATGTGATCGATCAGTGGGCGAATCCCAACAATTTGTATCTCGCTAGGGTGGATGGTGAAGTCCACCGGGTGGTGTATTCCATAGGTTACTAGCGAGGCTGGGTAGTCTAAGGCATATTTGAAGTGGTCCGTATATTCGCCAAGTCAAAATTGGAGATAGATTGTTGAGCAATCAAGGCCGTCAATTTGACTTGTCGTGGTGCGAGACAGATGAGTCGACAAGGGGTGAATCGGCAAGTCGTCAAGATCATCGTCCGGGGGAGTCAAGGAGTCGTGTGAGTTAGCACGTGTCGGTCGACGTCGTGTCAATCAGTCGTCGTCGTCAAGTCCAAGTGCTCGTCTCTGTGAGGATCGGTTGAAGATGAAGCGTGTCACGGTCGATGGGCTGTCCGGTGTGGTGTAGCACCGAGGGCGAAGACGTGAAGTGGAGATCAAGCTCAAGCATGTAGTGGGACGAGGACCAGTGAAGGTGAGCCTCTTCAATGAGGACCTGTCTCTACATGAGGTTATGGGTGGATGGTGTAGTCCACAAGTTAGCAGGCATGTATTGCGTTAGGTGTGGGCGGTGTAGTCCACATGGCAGCGTGACTGGGAGTCTGGATCATACGTTGAGGTGGATCATCAAGTCGCGGATTTACAGCGAGTCAAGATCAGGAGGAGCACAGGGGGACGACAAGTCAAGATTAGGAGGAGATTGTTAGCTATAATCTTGTCTTAGTTTAATTAGGAGTAGTATATCCGGCAAGCTTGCATGTTGTCTCATGCTGGTTGTACTAGTCTTGTCCGTGTAGGTGTTGGACACCTTTGTGTGTCCTAGTTAGGAGTTTTAGTAGGAGTTGTCCGTGTCATACCTAGTTAGGCTAGGTTGATTAGTAGTGCTATAATCGTGAGTTGAGAAAAGGAGAAAATAAAAAGAGGAAAAGAAAGGCACGACAAGTGCCTTTGGCCAAAAAAATTTGCGTGTGCGTGTTCATCGTGTTTTGATGTGATCGATCAGTGGGCGAATCCCAACAATAGGGACCTGCTGCAGGATCCTCGTAATCAGGTGAAAGCCTTGCAAAAGGAACTCAATGGGGTCTTGTCTGGCCCGTTGACTGATGAGGCCGTGGCCCGCCAGCATGATCTCCATATGCATATTGAAAAATTGTTAGAGAAGGAAGAGCTCTACTACATGCAAAGAGGTAGAGTACGTAGACTGGCTTGTAAAAGGTGATATGAACACGTCTTTCTTTCATGGCTCAGCCACGGCCAGAAGGAAAAAGAACTATATTAAAAAGCTCAGAGATGACAATGGTAATTGGGTAGAAGAACAAACTCAGATCAAAGAACTGGCTGCAGATTATTTTGGCTCCCTTTTCACCTCTGAGGTGCATCAAGCGGACCATAATGTTTTGCAAAAGGTTAAACCCCGAGTTAGCTCGGCCATGAATGATGTGTTGATGGCTCCTTATACCAAGGAAGGGGTAAAAAAGCCCTCTTTAGCATTGGTGATTTTAAAGCCCCCGGGCCGGACGGGTTACATGCGGTTTTCTATAATAAAAAATTGGCATATTATTGAGGATGATTTGATTGACGAAGTATTATTGGCTGTTAACAATAGGTCAATGCCAGAGGGGTGGAATAATACCACCATTGTTCTGATCCCGAAGGTGGAAAATCCTGAACTTATTACGCAATTCAGGCCTAGTAGCCTCTGTAATGTGGTTTATAAGGTAATAGCAAAATTGCTTGCCTACAGACTGAAATCTTTGTTACCAGATATTATATCACCGACACAGAGTGCTTTTGTTCCCGGAAGGCTTATTACAGATAATTTTCTGGTCGCTTATGAATGCTATCATGCAATAAAGAAGAAAAAAGATGGGAAGGTAGGAAATTGTGCAGTGAAACTTGACATGCACAAAGCGTATGATAGAGTAGAATGGTGCTTCCTTGAAGGCATGCTTCTCCGTTTGGGATTTGATCATCAGTGGGTAAAGCTCATCATGGAATGTGTATCCACTATTAAATATCAAGTGCGCCTCAATAACGATCTTTCAGAGAGCTTTTCCCCAACAAGGGACCTTCGTCAAGGTGACCCATTATCACCATACTTATTTCTCCTGTGTTTTGAAGGACTAACTAGCTTGTTGTTGCATGAAGAAGAAGCTGGTAATATTATAGGAGTTAAAGTGTGCAGAGAGGCTCCGGCAGTATCCCACCTACTTTTCGCTGATGACTCACTCATTCTTATGAAGGCCGACGGTTCTAACGCCGCAAGCCTGTGCAGAGCTTTGGATGATTATTGTGCGGCGTCAGGTCAATTGGTGAGTGATGCTAAGTCAAGTATTTTCTTCAGTCCTTGTTCTTCTGTTGGGGATAGAGTGCAGGTTTGTTCTGCTCTTAACATTATGACTGAAGCGATGACAGATAAATATTTGGGGCTGCCACCTATCATGGGTATGGACAGGTCTGATTGTTTCCAGTTCTTGGTAGACCGTGTCTGTAGTGTTTTGAAAGGATGGAAAGAGAAGAAACTCTCTTTTGGAGGAAAAGAGATTTTGATTAAAGCTGTCGCTCAAGCTATTCCTTCCTATGCTATGTCTGTCTTCAAGCTGCCTAAACAAGTATGTCAAGGGATAATATCTGCAATGTCCCGGTACTGATGGGGAGATGAAGATCAACAGAAGCATATGCTTTGGTTTGCTTGGTGGAAGATGTGCACTCCAAAGAAAATGGGAGGTATGGGGTTTAGGGATCTGCATTGTTTTAATTTGGCTTTGTTAGCAAAATGATGTTGGCGTCTTCTTGCAGAACCTACCTTCATTTGCGCTCAGATTTTAAAGGCGAAATACTATCCAGATGGTGACCTTCTCAACTGCCAGTTGAAGAAGGGAAGCTCTTTTACTTGGCAGCGTATTTGGATGGGTATTCAAACCTTTAAGAGGGGTCATATTTGGCATGTGGGCGATGGTGATAATATAAATATTTGGGATGACCCTTGGATTCCGAGTAGTCCATCGAGAATGATTCATACAAGAAGAGGGAATATTATTCTCACAAAAGTTTCAGAACTAATTGATCATGAGAGTAGAGTGTGGGACGAAGAACTAATCCGCCAAATTTTTTGGCCTGCTGATGCTCATCGTATTCTAAAAATCCCGCTCGCTATTGGTATGATGGAGGACTTTGTTACTTGGAACTACAGTAAAAATGGTATTTTCACGGTTAAATCAGCATACTACTATGAATGGGACCATCAACATGGAAGAAAGTTGAGGCTTACTCAACCTTTTGGTAGATCTGATTGTAACCCTATTTGGAGCAAGGTATGGTCTTTGCGGGTTCCAGAAAAGATAAAGATTCATTGCTGGCGTACTTTGCTTGGCACTATTCCATGCTTCGGTGTACTTGCAAATAGACACATGCAAGTGAGTTCTCAATGTCCGTTGTGTCCGATGGACTGCGAGAGTATTCGCCATGCTTTATTCCAGTGTTCCCGCGTGAAGGAAATTTGGTAGTATCTCGGATTGGATAACCTTGTCGCGGTGGCATGTACTATCGACAGAGAGGGCTCATCTGTGTTGGCTGAGCTCCTGTACGATGTGAGTAGCAACACCCCATTTCTGCAGGATGTCCGGCAAGCGGACCTGATCGCTACGAAGATATGGTATATATGGTGGGAGCGGCGGCAATTCACTCATGGGGAATCAATCCAACATACGGTCAGGTCAGCTCAGTCTTTCTACCCTGGCAATGAATTATTCCAGAGTGAAGAAAATTGGGCCACAACCAATGCGTCATCATGGATGGACTAAACCCAGTAAGGGACATTACAAATTAAATGTGGATGCATCCTTTAATTTAGATCTTGGTGCTAGAGGAACAGGCGCGATTATACGAGATGGTCATGGATATTTTGTGGCTGCTAGTTGCTGCAGATTACCTTATGTTGATGATGTGGTAACAGCAGAGGCGAGGGCTCTTCTCCATGGTTTGATATTGGCTGGTCAGGTTGGATGTAGTTCTGTTGAAGTGGAATCTGACTGTTTTGAAGTGGTGGAGGTGATGCAACAAGGGGGCAATTCCATTGGACCTGCTGCAGCAATTTTCGAAGAGTGCTCCTTTTTGTCTCGCAATTTTAATTTAGTCTCTTTTAATCATTGTCCAAGAGAAGAGAATATCGCTGCTGATAGCCTTGCTAGTTTTGCAGTTGATCCCCGGACTACTGTCTGGACAGGGGATCCTCCATCTGTTTTGGCTAATGTACTAGCAAACGATTTAACCATTATACCTAGCTTAATATAAAAACGCCATGAAGGCTTTCCCTAAAAAAAATACAAGTGGTAGCTGCATCGCTACTACTTAGGCCATTTGTTCATAACAAAGTGAATCATTCCAACCCTTGCTTATCTACATTATTGCTGCCCTTGCTTAGTTGCATTGCTACATAATTAAACTGATCTAGTACTGCTATTGCCTAAACAACTTAACCATCACAAGCCATGTAGCTTAAGAAACCTACACAACTCATAATCTCATACGCGCTCATAGTAATCATCATCCATAGCCAGTAACTCGCCCTTTACTTACCTGCATTACCGCTGAAGTAAACATGTAGCTAATAGTTAGAGAGCTAGGACAAATTAGGAATCACCAGTCACAATCTAAAGAAGCACCGTCATACAAATTTCTAATTGCAGGGAATATTTCCATTCTTGATGAGTCAATCACATACGGATGTCTGCCATCGAACCAATTGAACAGTGTAAAATAGAGTATACCTAAAGCATCCTTTTATTTGCTTCCTGAAAAAACCTGTTGAATGTTGTCCCTCGAATAGGCTCCTGGGGGCTGTGCCCCCCCCCCCCCCAAGATGGAACCAATTTGTGAAGAAAAAATATGTGAGGGCTAAGAGAGATTTTTTTAGCTTTCACCCCCCCCCCCCCTCCAAACACTTGTATTTTACGTTTCGCCCAGCTAGTTCTGTCTAGCTCCGCCACTGCCCTCGAATATCAAATGATTGATTTGCTGCCTCTTGGAGCAGTAGTTCCTACAAAATCGACACCACCAGATGCAAACACTCCATTAGCCTTTAATTTGAATCCAAGTTGAAAACAAATAAATTAACGAATCAAAAGAGATCAGGGTAAGTGCAGTTGTGATTGTCACACCTTTTTTGTTTAGATAGACAGTGCCATCTTTCTTCTTCTTCTCTTCTGGTGTTTTCTTCCTATTTTTTGGTGGCCTGACCATGACCTTCTTAAACACTGGAGGATGAACTATAATGCCATTCATTTCCTCCCATTCAGACATGTCTCTCATGGGCATGATGTTCCAACCATAAGCTTGCAGATATGTTTCTATGGTATAACACTTGTGGACAAGTGTTTCAGGATCAATCCTTTCAGCTCTACAACATGCAATTGTATGATTGCAGGGAACTCCACTTAATTGAAACCTATTGCAACTGCAACACCTAGCTGGAATATCAACAATATAGGTCTTATTTCCAAATTGTACTGAAAACACTCCTAGACCAGAATGTGTTGGGTAGCAATTTCCCGAAAATTATGCATTCTTCTCTATCTTCTTCCTGATCTTGGGACAAATTCTACCACTCCACTTCTCAACTGCCTCTCTTTACTTGCTTTCATGTCTAACAGTAATCTAAGAAACCTAGGAACCCAAACCCCAATCGTCTAAACCCGCGCGCGCGGGGAGGGGGGGGGGCGAGGTGATGGATGGATTCGAGACATACCGTACGCCGGCGGGAACTCCTACACGGCTCGTATGACCGGCCACATGCCGCCTCGCTTGCCGCCAACGAGTCCAAACCAGCACCGCGTTGATCGCCTCCGAGAGTTTGAGGTGGGAGACAAAAAAGGCAGGGTTTTGGGGTGGCTTTGGGAGGTCGTCTTATGAATCTGTCGTGATATGGGGTTGGTCTTGCAAAATTTACATCGTCATGTTCAACTGAGGACGTCGTCGGGTAATATTAGGCGCCATAGGGGGTTTTCTGCACAAATGTGCATGCGGGCGTGTGGGCAGCGCGGACGTGGCACGCCACGTCGCTCGTGCGGATCACATTTGTAGTCATTTGTTACAGCCAACGGGTTACTGTATGACTTTTCTGGAGTTTTCAAGATTGTGTATGAATCTGTTAAATTCGTGCAAGTTGTTGTACCGTGGGTGTAATTAACTCAATCCAAATAGTCTTGGATCAGTGGAGTTGGAGACAGAGAAGGAAACTTAAGCTCCGGGGATTAGCAAAACTGAACAACCTGAGGAACATGCGATCCAACAAAAATAACTCAAAGAGCGGAACCAGAAGCAGGCAGAAACATAAGCTTCGGGGATTAGCAAAACTGAACAACCCATAAACCCTCTTGGCAGTTAAGCCCACCTCCACTTCCGACGCCATGACTCCCCTGGGCGCCCTGCTCCTCCTCCTTCCCATCACCACCGCCGCCGCATCCCTCCCCGCCGATTTCACCGGCCTCCTCGCCGCCAAAGCCGCCCTCTCCGACCGTGCTTCTTTGCTCGCGGCATGGGACCCGCCCCTCTCCCCGTGCCGCTGGCCGCACGTCCTCTGCCGGTCTTCCGGTGACGAACCGGCCGTCGCCTCGCTCCTCCTCTCGAACCTCTCCCTCGCCGGAGAGTTCCCGCCACAGCTCTGCTCGCTCATGTCCCTCGAGCGCCTCAACCTCTCGTACAACTCCCTCGTCGGCCCCCTCCCTCCCTGCCTCGCCGCGTTGCCGTCGCTGAGGCATCTCGACCTCGGCGGGAACCTCTTCTCTGGAGAGGTGCCGAAGAGCTACGGCGCGGGGTTCGCCTCGCTCGCCACGCTCAGCCTCGTCGGCAACCACCTCTCCGGCGCGTTCCCCGCGTTCTTGGCAAATGTCAGCTCCCTCGAGGAGCTCCTGCTCGCGTACAACCCCTTCGCGCCGTCGTCTCTGCCGGACGTTTTCCCCGACGGGCTCCCGCTCCTCCGCATCCTGTGGCTCGCTGGGTGCCGCCTCGTCGGCCGGATACCGTCTTCCATCGGCAATTTGAGGAGCATCGTCAGCCTCGAGCTCGCCACCAACAACCTCACCGGCGAGATCCCGGAGTGCATTGGGCGAATGGAGAACCTCGTCCGAATCGAGCTCTACTCAAACAATCTCTCCGGGAGGCTGCCGGGGGGACTGGGAGGGCTCAAGAAGCTGAGGTCCTTGGACGCCTCCATGAACGATCTGTCCGGCGAGATACCGGCGGACCTGTTCCTCGCGCCGAGGTTGGAGAGCTTGCACCTGTACGAGAACGAGCTTTCAGGTCCCGTGCCGTCGACGCTGCAGAAGGCGCCTGCGTTGAACGACCTGAGGCTGTTCACCAACCGCCTCGTCGGGGAGTTGCCGCCGGAGTTCGGGAAGAACTGCCCGCTCAAGTTCCTCGATTTGTCGGACAACCGGATTTCAGGCGGCATTCCGGCGACGCTGTGCAGCGCGGGGAAGCTGGAGCAGCTCATGATTCTGAACAATGAGCTCACGGGCCCGATTCCGCCTGAACTGGGACAATGCCGGACATTGACGCGTGTTCGGCTGCCGAACAATAGGCTGTCTGGAGCCGTGCCGCCGGACATGTGGGGCCTGCCACATCTGTACCTGCTGGAGCTCGCCGGGAACGCTCTCTCCGGCACCGTGGGGCCAGCCATTGCGCTAGCTCACAACTTGACGCAGCTGCTGATATCCGAGAACCACTTCGCGGGCGTGCTGCCGGCGCAGATAGGCCGCCTGACAAGTCTGGTCGAGCTGTCGGCCGCGAATAATGGGTTCTCCGGCCCTCTGCCGGCGTCACTCGTTGCTTTGTCCACGCTCGGCCAGCTTGATTTGCGGAACAATTCGTTCTCCGGCCAGCTGCCACATGGTGTTCGACGGTGGCAGAACCTAACACGGCTCGACCTTGCCCATAACCGTCTCACCGGGAACATCCCGCCGGAGCTCGGGGAGCTCCGGGTGCTGAATTCGCTTGACCTGTCAAACAATGAGTTCACCAGCGACGTGCCTGTGCAACTGGGGGGACTTAAGCTGAGCCTGTTCAACCTGTCCAACAACCGGCTCACCGGCGATTTGCCTCCTCTGTTCTCCGGCGACATCTACAATGCCAGCTTCTTGGGCAACCCGGCTCTCAGCCGTGGTGCGTGCCCCGATGCGCGCAGGGCCACCGCCAGCCGCCACAACCTCGTCGGGATCGTCGTGTCCGTGCTCACCATTGCCGTCGCCATACTCATCCTTGGCGTCGCGTGGTTCTGGTACAAGTACCGGAGCCGGTACAGGAGGCGCGGCGGCGCGGAGGCCGGCGGCAACAAGTGGGTGGTCACGTGGTTCCACAAGGTAGAGTTCGCGGAGGAGGACCTCCTGAGCTGCCTCGACGACGAGGACAACGTGGTCGGCACGGGCGCGGCGGGCAAGGTGTACAGGGCCGTCCTCGGGAACGACCATGTCGTTGCCGTGAAGAAGCTATGGGCAGTCAGCGCCGGCGCTGAAAGGAAAAACACGGTGGAGGCGGAAGTGGCGACGATGGGCAGGATCCGGCACAAGAACATCGTGAAGCTGTGGTGCTGCCTCCGCAGCGGTGACCGCGGCCTGCTGGTCTACGAGTACATGCCCAACGGCAGCCTGGGCGACCTCCTCCACGGCGGCAAGGGAGGCCTGCTGGACTGGCCGACGAGGCGCAGGATCATGGTCGACGTCGCGGAGGGGCTGTCCTACCTCCACCACGACTGTTCGCCGCCGATCGTGCACCGGGACGTCAAGTCCAACAACATACTGCTGGACGCCGAGTTCGGCGCCAAGCTCGCCGACTTCGGTGTCGCCCGGTTCATCGCCCGAGTCATCGACGACAACCGCGGCCCCGACGCCGTGTCAGCCGTCGCTGGCTCCTGCGGCTACATCGCTCCCGGTGAGCCGCCAACTGCTGAACTTCATTCCACTTGTGCTAATTTGTTGCCGATGAACTGATGACCGTGATCTGAACTCCAGAGTACTCGTACACGCTGCGGATCACGGAGAAGAGCGACGTGTACAGCTTCGGCGTGGTGCTGCTGGAGCTGGTGACCGGCAAGAGGGCCGTGGGGCCGGAGCTCGGCGACAAGGACCTGGTGAGCTGGGTGCGTGGCGGCATCGAGCGCGAGGGGCCGGACTCGGTGGTCGACCCGAGGCTCGCCGGCGAGCTCTGCACGTGCAGGGACGAGATGCGCAGGGTCCTCGACGTCGCGCAGCTCTGCGCCTCCAGCCTCCCGATTGACCGGCCGTCCATGAGGTCCGTTGTGAAGCTGCTGCTCGAGGTCAGCAAGCCCGTCGTCGCCGTGGTGGTGGATGACAATGAACCTCTTGATGTGTGATCCATGCATGGCCATGTCTCGGAAAGCAAAGATAATTTGATAGTGGCTTACGCCTATTTACGATGCAGAATAGCTCTGAAATACTCTTAATCAAGTATACTCATTTGTAACTCGAATTCCACAGCTGATTGGCAGCAAAGGCAGCTGTCGGAGAAGGTTTTTTTGGTCCAAAAGCCCTATACAAAACAGTTAGGCCCTAAAATAGATTTGTTGTTGGAGATGCTCTAACTAGTTTGTGTCCCCGCCATTATTTTTTCGTCTGCGTTTGCTATTGCGCGGTCGCTTAAAATTTCTGCACGTTCTATTGAATTCCGGCAGAGCATAAACCCAGGGTCGAGACGGGACGCCATGGACTTCAGCGTGTTTAGTCAAATTCAAAGCCAAATGTTGCCCCCAAGGCGAAGACGGAATCACCGTGGAGAAATGAGCTAGAGCCAGCAACGACGCAACTAGAGACGGGCCGTAGGTGAAGACTTGACTAATTCGGGTACGAGGAATGGGAGTGGCCGCGGACGTGGAGGACGATGAGGTTTAGAGGGGGGTATGGGTGAGGCGGCGACATGACGCAGACGATGGCCCATGCACTGGCAAGATGGTGGCTGGTGCTAGAGGTTCGGTCGACGTCAGAGAGTGGGTCGATGGGTCGGTGCTGGAGGAGGAAGAAGAACACTATGGTTCGATGGATATAGATATGATAGTGGAGAGGGGATTTGTCTGAACTAAAAAATGTCAGGCGACAACCGACTCTGTTTTTCACGACACATATATCTGTACTAGATGCTAACGCACTTCACCGCGTCGTTCTTCACTCATGGGATTAACTTTGTTTTCTCTAGCAGATTATGGCAGGCGGTTGTTTGTTTTGGTTTTATCAGTGTTGGCTTGAATTTTAAATATGTTATGGCGTTTATTTCATTCGTATATTGTGTTGGGCTGTTGTTGGATATGATATTTGTTCTAAGACGAGAGTGAAGTTTTTGGTATGTGGTTATGGAGTCCTTATAAATTTCAACCTTCGTGCGATCACGTAGTGGTTGTGTGAGCACCTTGGGACCTCTTATTCTACATTGAAATAGTGGGATTGGTGCTATAACACTTACATGGATCGGCCCATGAATCTCTCGCTCGCTTAGCACGGCTCCATCATCCGCTCGCCCGCTTAGCCTTTTTCGCTCACTTCATTGCTACCTCAGAAGAAAAAAGGCGGCTATCGTATTTTTACTTAAAGTTCTTTAAATCAAAATAAGTTCAGGTATTTTAGAAATCTTCAATTTTATTTTATTTTTAAAAAAATTAAACCTTGAAATTTTAGAAAAATTATCATGAATTTACAAAAATATTTGTGGATTTCAAAAAATGTATGCATATTTGAAAAGGTTCTTGAATTTAAAAATATTTGTGAACAATAAATATTGATGGATTTTACAAATGTTCATGATTTTTTAAAAATTGAAAAAGTAAATAAAATAAAAAATAATAAATGGAAAAATAAAAAACATACAAGAAAGACCAAAATAAAAAATATTAAAACCGGTGAAAACACAAAAAATAGAGGAAAAAGGTGAAGTAAAAGAATAAAAAAGAAGGAAATAAACAAATCAGCAAAAGAAAAATGCTGAAAAAAAATTCAAAAAACTATTAAATCCAATGAAAACACGAGGAAAAACGAAAAACAAGAAACCAAACAATACCTTTTCAAAACCGAAAAAATCGTTGGCCTAGCGACACACCCCTACAGGCACGGCCCATAGCGTCTCTCACAACCCCCACGGCACTAGGAGTCTACAAACCAGGGGAGCTTTGTATATTAATAGATAGATAGATATGATAGACTCAGATTTTAATGAACCAACCAGCAACGTCCATAAAAAGATCAAAAATTGTCGAGGCCGAATTTGCTAAATTATGTCAGTCCACCTTGGATTCAACATCTTACATTTCACGTATCTATCGATCATACATATATTAGACTAGAGTGGATTCAACATTTTACATTTCATTTCCATCATAATCCACTCACATATTTAACATATCTTAGATGAATGAATCACTACTAGGAGAAAGCCTAGTAGTAGCGCTTGTTTTCCCCTTAGTAGTAGCGCTGGTGGCAGCGCTACTGCTAAGGCGCTACAGCTAAGTGTTTAGCAGTAGCGCTGAAAAACCAGCGCTACTCGTAAGTACTGTTAGCAGTAGCGCTGGTTTACAACAAGCGCTACTGCTACAACTTACCAGTGCTACTGCTAAACCAGCACTGCTAAGATTTAATTCCCCTCTACGTATTTATGCATGCTCTATACGGTAGTTTCATCATATCATAATAAACATACATTATTCTCATCATATCATACACATACAGGAGACTCGTCATACCACCACCATCATCATCCAACACAAATATCATCACATCTCGAAAATAGCGATACACAAGTCATGTCATGTCTCGAATAAATGCAACTGCATAGTCATGGCACACACACAAGTTTCATCATCTCTATCTAAACCATGATGTAGAAGAGAAGAGCGATCAGTATGAGCAAGAGCGCGACTAAGTAGTACTTGTTGAGGCACCGGTTTCGCTCCCTCTCTTGCCGGAGCGTCCACCTCAAGTAACTATTTTCCGCTTTGGCTCTGCTGTCGAACCCTCTGTGGCTAGCGCCCGGGTACCTGTCCACCTAGGCCTGAGCGTCTGGCCAGTGGTCGTACACTCCTGGAACCCTCCCAATGAATACGGCGTAGCAGTCCTTCGCCATCTCCGATCTATGTACCTGCATCGTAAGTTGATGAATTCAACGATAATATGCAACATAATGTACTTGAGAAACACAAAGAGGCATAGTTAGCAAAAATACAAGCAACCTATAGTAAACATAAATAAGGAAGTTCCTCATACCCAAACTAATTAACTAGAGCGATCTACGCTAGTTCATAGAAAGACAGTAGTACTAATTAAACATACACATTGTCATCGTCAATCACTCCTCCATGTCGGCGCTCCAATCTTCATAGTCAGGGAGGAAGCACCCGAGCTTCGTGAAAGGTTTCAGGTCCAGACGTTGAGCGCTGAGCAGTGTTCGGACATCCTCCCGACTCATTGACCCATGGTAGAACATCCCTGATTTTTCGAGGACCTCCTTCATGACCACTTGGGCAAGTTCACACTGTACGTGATAAAACTCAGCTCGGATTCGATGATCCGGTGTCCTTCCTATCCTTGTGGCCTAGTTGACAATCTCGGCATCGCTGGAATTAGCTGACATGCGAAGGCGTTGATTATCCCTTCTGTACTCGATCATGTGATGCATGAGGTAGAATCCATCAGCCTTACTATCGTTCGGTTGCTGGATGCAGCAGAAGTCGGCCTTATGGCCGAAAGCCGGCCCTCTATTCCTGTACTTTTTCACCTGGATATATCCACCACTAAGGCCGAAGGTTAAAATGGCACTATCGAGAACACTCTTTATGTGCGTGTAATCCCTCTTCTTGATGTTCTTCGCTGAGTCCAAGTACAGAGCATGGGAGTATTGTGGGTACAGACAGATGAGGACGCCCCCTCCCCCGCTGCGCAAAATAAGTACACCTCAAATTAGCCTCCATGCTTGCAAAGGAATGATTAAAACTTACGAAAGGATATCCGGAGGATGACTTACGTGGGATGATAAGGCAGGAGAATCGTTTCCTTGTCCTTATTAGCGACCATGAACTCGCCGATGTACTTGTTCGCATAGTCACGGTGCTCTTTGCAGACTGCCAAGAAGCTCTCGTGCATATAGTACGGGTCCGCGACGCAGATATATTTTATGTTCTCGCGCCTGATGATGTAGTTGAGATACAACGCATACATGCGGATGAACTGAAAATCCAGCTTGGTCATGTGGAACATGTCGTAGATGTAGTCAAATCGCAGGATGAACTTATCCGCGGGACATCTATCGACGTATAACCTCCCACCCAGAACCTGAGCCGCGTAAAGCGGGTATCCTGGTTTTTCCGAGATGAGAAGGCTTTTCTCTCTGGCCAGCACATCATCATGAAGTCTCCTTAGATCATTGTTCAGTATGTCCTCCAGCGCTTTCTCAGGTAGGATTGGGTGGCCGGCGACATGGAAACGCTCCGCACCTATGACAGGTATTCTGTCTACCTTCCGGGGCTTCAGAGGCGGCTGGCTGCTTGAAGCAGCTCTGGCGCCTTTAGAGCCTTTCCTCTCCGGTCTCCTCCTTTGCTTCTTGACAGGTGGCGGTAGTGAGCCGGCCGCCATAACTTCCCTAACCACCACCCCCAGTGTCGTCGGGCTAAGCAGTGGACGGCCCTCGCGTTGTTCTTGCTAGGTAGAGGCGGCATCTGGAGGCGTCTCCTGCGAGGATCGCATGAAGAGAGACTTTTTGCAATTAGCCTTAGGACGTTCTGGCTCCGGCAAATCAGGCAGCATCAAATCATCATCTCCACGCTCATAGCCTGAGTCAGAGTCCCGAGCATCGTCATAGGCGGTATTGATATACTGGTTAGGGTCATCATCATCCTCCTCCATGACATCATCAGCATTTGCTTCTTCAACGGGGGCGACATCATCTGGCACTAATGGAGGCTCTCCCTCGCGTCGTCCGCTATCACCCGCCACGACAGGTGCAGGTAATTGGGTAGGTGGGGTGGTGTTCATACCTTGTTGAGGAGTTGTCGTTGGTGTGCTACCGGGCGCCTCGACACGAAGAAGAGTCTTCGGCCAAGGCAAGAACCAGCTCTTGCATGCGCCAATCCGTTTAGGGGTCTCGTCGTCATCGACTTGTACCAGAGGAGGCAAATCCTCAAAGCACGCTTTGACACTGGCCACACAAACTTTGAAGACGCTATGGGGCATCTGTCGGTTGTGTAACATGCGTTCCTTCGGCTTCACGATCGTTGCCTTTCCCACGTCCACCTTCTGGCATTTGATGTCGTACAGTAGGGTGCACGGGGTTTCGTCGGCCTGCGAAGACATGTCTGCGACGTCAAACATCCGAAAGGCAACTGAAACGGAAGACTATAGATATGCTGGTCAAGAGGGTATGACGCGTAATTACCGTGAGGGCGTCGAGCTCAGCCAAAGACGAAGCCCCGCCGAGCAGGCTAGAAACAGAGGACGGGCTGCTATGAACAGGAGCGGGACCAGGTACGGGAGCATGTGCGGTGGCGTGAGCAGGTGTTGGTGGTGCGATGTTCATTGAATTGCTCCCGACGTAGCTGGGAAGGGAAAAGTCCTCTGGCCCTTTATTTGGATTTTTCTTCGTCCATTCGAAAAATGCCGGAATAAAGCTAGTAATGGAAGATGTGAAGTCAGCTGTGACGTTAGCTACCGCTACACTGACCCTTTCATCGACTATCTGTTCCAACTCTGCTTTGGTCTCAGCTTTGGCCTTATTGACCGCAAGTGCGACCTTCTCGTCGATGTGCTGTTGACTAAGCAACCGTCTCTGCCTTCTTTCCTCCGGCTTCTCGTGGTAGCACGTCTTCCATGAGGCGCCATCTCCGACGCCGTGCACACGTCCATACGGCGGCGGTTTATCCTCCGACACCTTTTTCAGTATGTTGAGGGCCCGGTTGAAAGGGGTGTCCCACTTGGGCCTCGCCGACGACTGAGAAGACTCGTCGCTTTCGGCTACCTTTTGGTGCTGCTCTTTCTGCAAAAGGAATATGGATGGTTTACAAATGTGACAAAACTTGTTGTCGAATTGATTGGAAGCTAATATAAGGTGGTAATATAACAATTACCAGTAGTCTCATGAACTCCCTCGTGTTCGGGTCCGTGTAAAAGATTTTCTTGACGGGGTCCCACTTGTACCGGGCCCTGATCCAGTCATGCTCCTGCGGGTCGGTGAACTCCGCCAAGGGGTCTGGGATTCCGTGGCTTTCACGTTCGGCGTCCTCCTTGGCCCATGCGTGCCTCTTCCCCTCGTAACCACGGCTTCCGAGGCGGTGGGGAAGCGTGTTCCTGGCCTGGAGCGCCTTCATTTTCTCCGACTTTATCTTGACTTCTTCTTTAGCGCAAGTCTCCTTGAATTTTTCGAAGTCCTCTTCCGTTAGTGTCGGATTGTCAGCATGAATCTTGGACCACGGTTCATTCTTCGCAATCGCTTTTTTCACCCGTACTTTCCAGGCGGACAAGTCGTTGGTGAACATCGTCATCGCCTTGCTGTTTATCTTTGTCATGGGCTCGTCCTTCCACGGAAGTTCGCTTTCAGTCCGCCCGGGGAACAAGAACCTATTGTGCAACTTCGTTAGGAGCATGTGCTCCATATGTGGTATCTTCTTCAACTTTTCGTCGTTGATGTTGGTGGTTTCCCTGAGGATGCATCCTAGTTGATTGCCGTAGCACGCGCGCGCTTCCTCCGGCGCCATTGGCTCTAATTTCTTGGGGTGCATCGCCGTGACCACAATTTTTCCGATGCCGAGCTCGTTTGGTTTTCGTGCCCTCTTCGGCTTCGGTCCTTCACCGGTCTCGGGGGCGGTGTCGGTGCCGGCAGTGCCAGTGTCGGTGCCGGTGTTGGTGTCGGTGTCGGGGTTGTTGTTGCCACTATCACCCTGCAACCGCAACTGGTGTTCGTCCAGGTAACTGAAATAATTGTTTGCTGCCTCGACGGGGTCTTCTTCGAGGCGACCAGAACCCCCGGCTTCCGCGTGGTTAGACATGTTTCCTACGATTATTTAAGTATGCTTGTTCAATTATTTGGTCGGAATGAAATGAATAATGAAAAGAAAAAAGGGGCCTGTATTTGGTCGGAATGTTGATTCATTCCCCTTCCAGCAAATCCCCGGCACTCCATATGTCCTAGCTAGTTTCTAGCACAAGTCATGCCGAAAATCACAGAAATTTTCGGCATGACCTTTGCTAAAAAGTGGACATATGGAGCGCCTGAAATTTGCCGGAACGGAAATGAATCAACATTCCGGCAAAACATAGGCCACTCGGAGCATATGACATCAATGACATAGGTTTCATATTGCAAAATGACCTCACTAAACATTTGCAAAATATAAAACAAGTACACATAGGGTTCATATTGCAAAATGACCTTACTAAACATTTGCAAAATATAAAGCAAGTACACATAGGGTTCATATTGCAAAATGACCTCACTAAACATTTGCTACTGTTTTTTATTTATAGCTAAAAATTCTAGGAAGGGAGCTACTGTTTTTTATTTATAGCTATTTTATATACCTACAAAAATTGCCCTAGCTAATTTCCTAAAAAAAATGCCCTAGCTAATTTCCTTTTTCCTCTTCTCCTTCTCCTCCTCTCCTCTTTCTTCTTCTTCTTCTTCTTCTTCTCTTCTTCTTCTTCTTCTTTTTCTTCTTCTTTCCCTTTTTCCTCTTCTCCTTCTCCTCCCCTCTTTTTTCTTCCTCTCCTCTTTCTTCTTCTTCTTCTTCTCTTCTTCTTCTCTTCTTTTTCTTCTTCTTTCCCTTTTTCCTCTTCTCCTTCTCCTCCTCTCCTCTTTCTTCTTCTTCTTCTCCTCTTCTTCTTCTTCTTCTTTTTCTTCTTCTTTTCCTTTTTCCTCTTCTCCTTCTCATCCCCTCTTTTCCTTCCTCTCCTCTTTCTTCTTCTTCTTCTTCTTCTTCTTCTCTTCTTCTTCTCTTCTTTCTCTTCTTCTTTTCCTTTTTCCTCTTCTCCTTCTCCTCCTCTCCTCTTTCTTCTCTTCTTCTTCTTCTTCTTCTTCTTCTTCTTCTTCTTCTTCTTCTTCTTCTTCTTCTTCTTCTTCTTCTTCTTTTTCTTCTTCTTTTCCTTTTTCCTCTTCTCCTACAAAAATTGCCCTAGCTACTTTCCTAAAAAAATCCTAAATGCAAAAAAAAATCCTACATTCCTAAACACACCTAGCTAGGGTTCATATGAAGGGGAGAAGAGAGGGAGAGGGAGAGGAGAGGGGGCAGGGGAGAAGAGAGGGAGAGGGAGAGGAGAGGGGGCAGGGGAGAAGAGAGGGAGAGGAGGGAAGGGGAGAGGAGGGCAGGGCAGGGGAGAGGAGGCAGCGGCGGGCAGGGTTCATATGAAGGGGAGAAGAGAGGGAGAGGAAGAGGAGAGGGAGGCATACGGCGCGGCGGCGGGCAGGGGAGACGGCGGCGGCGACGGCGACGGCTGGGGCAGCGGCGGCTCGGGCGGCGGCGGGCAGGGGAGACGGCGGCGGCGGCGACGGAGGTCAGGGCGCCGGCGACAGAGAGGATCGAGAGGGGTGGGGGGGAGTTGGAAAATTTGAGCCCGCGCGGGGGGTTATCTCAAACTAGCAGTAGCACTGGACTAGAAACCAGCGCTATAGCTAAGTTAGCTATAGCGCTGGTCCTTAATCCAGCGCTACTGCTAACTTTTTACTATTTTTTATTATTATTTTCCTTTTCTAGTTTTTAGTTTTCTTTTCCTTTTATTATTTTCCTTTCTTTTCTGTTTACTTTTGTTTTTCTTTTGTATTGCTTTCTCCCTTTTGTATTTTCCTTTTTTGTATACATCATTTGACCGATAACGATTACTTAAGTGCGTACACAAAATAGATACATATATATAGATGATGGTTTCTCAGCTGCGTCGACGACGTTTCACATTGAGCTTCTTCCCTTTCTTGTTCGTTGACGTATAATTGAGCCCCTCTTTATGAATTTTCCGTCACCATGGAGTACGATTTTTCTTACATAATGTAGTCTTGATTCTTCTTTTCACGTATGCTTCATCGTCATCGTCATCTTCCCTCATAGGGTTGCCGTATTGGTCGTAGTCTTCCTCGTTGGCGACTCCATCCATTCCGACGATGCTCCTTTTGCCTCTCCTCACGACAACACGGCCGGGATTGGTCTGGTCAGTTATGAAGAAGCATTGTGTCACGTGCTTAGCGTGTACCCATGGCTCAGTTTTGGCGATGACGTTAACGTTCACGGTAGCGCTATTCGCGTCGGGTATACACATGGTAGTGAAATACTTGTTTTCTCTTACGACGGC
This sequence comes from Elymus sibiricus, assembly GCA_039707655.1. Lineage (NCBI taxonomy): Eukaryota > Viridiplantae > Streptophyta > Magnoliopsida > Poales > Poaceae > Elymus > Elymus sibiricus. The sequence continues at coordinate 85,551,654 of CM077665.1, forward strand.
CTTAGCCCATCTGACACGGAACATCGTCGCAGCGTGCAATTCAGCATAGTCAAGCTCCCAGATCTCTTTGACCCTTTCGTAGAATCTTTCAGTTGTGCCGTTGGCGTCGGTCACGCATTCAATCATCACCCCTGAGTTCTGGTACTCACTATCCATGTCTTTGGCCTCCATGTAGAACGTGTACCCGTTGATATCGTATGCCTGATAGGACGCGAGTTTGGGCACGGGACCATGTGCTAAGGCGTGTATGAGCAATCCGTCCGAACTGCCCTCTTCAGGGGGATTAGCAAGAATTTGCTCTTTGAACCAACGCAAGAAAGTGGCATTGTGCTCTACAGTAACTTCGTCGTCCGTCTTGCGCATCCCCTGATCACGGTACTTCTTTGCGATGGTTTCTTTGTGCAGTGTCACATAACCATCTACCACATCAAAGTCGCCCCGTCGATCCAAGTAGTCCACATGCAATTCCCTCCGGCCGTTGTTGTGACCTTCTCCTCCGAGCCTCCCATGGTGCTTATTGACGGGCAAACCAACAACAGGGTCTCCGCCGCCTATATAATTCTCGCAAAAGGAGATGCACTCTTGGGTCAGATAACCCTGGACGATGCTCCCATCGGGACGGGACATGTTACGAACGAATCCTTTGATGACCCCATTCATCCTCTCGAACGGCATCATGCTGTGAAGGAATGTCGGCCCGAGGTCGATGATGTCGTCCACGATGTGGACACACAGATGCACCATGACATCAAAGAACGCGGGCGGGAAGTACATCTCAAGCTCACATAGTATGACAACGATCTCTTCCTGTAGCCTTCGGAGCTGCTTCACACTGATGGACTTTCGAGAGATAACGTCGAAGAAGTTGTAGAGACCAGTAAGCGTGTCACGGACGTGCTTCTCCATTATCCCTCTAATGGCAACCGGGAGTATTTGCGTCATCATCACGTGACAGTCATGAGACTTCATCCCGCTGAACCTTTTCTTCTTGGTGTCTAGAAATCTGCTTATCTTCCCACAGTAACCGGAACTGACTTTGATTCCCGTAAGGCACTTGATAAATTGATCGATCTCCTTCGGACTTAAGGTGAAGCAAGAAGAGGGGCAATAATTCTCCTCCTTCTTCTTGACTTTTCTGCCCCTTGGCCCCGCCTCCGCCTCCATCTCCGTCTCCTCCGTCGACTTTTTACGGGGCATGTGGAGATCTCTCCTGATCTCCAAATCTTCCATGTATTTCCTTGCCTTCGGCCCATCCTTGGTCCTGTCCGGCATGTTCATCAATGTGCCAAGCAAGCTCTCGAGGATATTCTTCGTGATATGCATTTGATCAAGGAAATGAGGCGTGTCGTGATTGTGCCAGTACTCCAAGTCCCAGAAAATAGACCTCGTTTTCCATACCTTCAGCAGCGGCTCCGGTGCCTTTTCCATCTTTCCCGGTGCCGGGCACTGTTCCCAGTTATTCAACAACTCGTTGATTTCGGCGCCGCTCCTCTTACGTGGAGGTCCTCGATGCTCAGCCAAACCATTGAATAGATCTCCACGTTTTCTCCACGGGTCATCCTTCTCGAGCCATCTACGATGCCCCATGTACACGATTTTCCCAGACCCGCCATCTTTCATTGATGTAAGCTGCTGAGACGTTGTATCATCCATGCACCTCGTGCATCCACAGTATCCGTGGCACACCTGGCCTGAAGTGTACCCGTAACCGAGATAGTCGTGCACCGTCGTCATCAGCGCGGCTCTCATATAGAAATAATCTCCTGTGCTGGCGTCCCATGTCTTGACCGGCGATTTCCATAACGTGTCTAACTCCTCTTTCAGAAGCCCCATATACAGGTTAATATTATTTCCCGGTTGTTTCGGCCCTTGAATCAGCATGCTCATGTGTATGTACTTTGTCTTCATGCACAACCATGGGGGGAGGTTGTACATCCATACAAAGACGGGCCATGTGCTGTGGTTGGTGCTCTGGTTTCCAAACGGATTCATGCCATCGGTACTCGCACCAAGCACGATGTTCCTTGCATCTTCTCCAAAAAATCAATATTCGGCGTTGAATGCTCTCCACTGGCTAGCATCTGCGAGGTGTCTCAGCTTCGGATCATCTCCAGCGTCGGGTTTCTTCCTCTCCGCGTGCCAGCACATGAGCTTTGCTTCCTTAGGATCTACGAAATACCGCTGTAGACGGGGAGTGATCGGAAAGTACCATACAACTTTCTGAGGAGCTTTCTTTCCTGCCTTCTTGTATCGAGAAGCATTGCACACTGGACAGCTAGTTTTTTCCGCGTGCTCCCCCCGATAAATGATGCAATCATTGATGCATGCGTGGTATCTAATGTGCGGCAGATCAAGAGGGCAAACGATTTTCTTGGCCTCCTCGACACTAGTAGGACACGGGTTTCCCGTGGGAAGACCTTTATTATGTAGATACTTCAAATGCTCATCGAGGCTTTTGTCTGTCCATTTGTTTTTGGCCTTCGTCTTTAGAAGTTCGAGCGTGAAACTCAAGCGGGTCACCTCGGGATCGCAACCGTCATATAATGGAGTCTTCGAGTCTACTTCAAGTTGCGCCAGCTTGGCCTCCTCTCTAGAAGCAGCTCTGTCGCTAGTCGTACTCTTGCGAAGGAGGTCTCGAACATGAGGGTCCTGCACGACTGAACTTAGTAGCGTCGAAGACTGTGGCGTGTTCGTCGCCTCTTCTCCGCCATGTCCGGACTCTTCTTCGCCGTGTCCGGAATCTTCTCCGCCGCCATGTCCGGACTCTTCTTCGCCGTGTCTAGAATCTTCCCCGCCGCCATCGTCTTCGTGTCGATCGGTCATCTCTTCGTCTAGCCCCATGCCGTTATTCCCTGCCATGTGGACGTCCTCATCATCATCTTCACTTATCCACCGAGTATAGCCATCCATGAAACCATTCATCAGCACGTGCGCCTTCAAACTGCCACGATCAAAAGGGTCCAAAATGACTCCTTCTTTGCATTTTGTACACGGACATCTAATCCCAATCCGATTATTTGCATACATGTCCATCACCGCGCATTGCAAGTATCGCGCCACCTTCCTTCCACTCACCCTCATGACTGCACGGTATAACAAGCAAAAGTCATATAAAAATTTGGCATGACCTTGTCTAAAAATAGGACATATATATCGAGTTTGCTCGAAATTCGCCGAAACGGAAATAAATCGACATTTCGGCAAAAAACATAAGCAACTCACGGGGCATGTCACTCACACAATATCCCTTCATATCGCAAACACACATATTCCCATTCTTGAAATGCACAACTTTTTACTCACCTATATCCCGAGAGAGATTGTGCACGGTTAGATCATTAGGCCTTCGTGACCTATAGGGATTGAGAGTGGATGGCTAAATAGCTAGCTAGATCTAGTTGTTGGGAGGAGAGATGACTCTAGCTAACTAATGGAGAGGGAGAGAGATGGTCTAGCTAGATCTATATGTATGGAAGGAGGAAGAGCCAAATAAATGTGGAAGATAGAGCTAGAAGAGGCCATTTATATGGAGGAGAATTATGGTGGAGGGGGCATTAATGGGGAGAGAAGAGAGGTAGAAGGAAGAGAGAAGAAGGGCAATAATGGTGGAGAAGAAACTTAGAGAGGGGAGAGGGCAAAGGGGGAGGAAGAAGGGGGAGAGAGGGGGGTGGGTGAAAAGGTGGCTCTGCCACGATTAGTAGTAGCGCTGCTTTCCACAGCGCGCTACTGCTATGAGGCTTAGTAGTAGCGCTTTCTAGGAGCAGCGCTACTACTAAGTGGGGCCCCATAGCAGTAGCGGTTTCCTCACAGCAACTGCTACTGCTATGAGGCTTAGCAGTAGCGCTTTATTGTGGGCAGCGCTGCTACTACCAATAGTGTCGGTGGGCTCGTCGGGCCCCGCTTATCAGTAGCGCTCTTTATGTTTCCAGCGCTACTGCTAAGTCTTTACTTGTAGCGCTGCCGAAATCCAGCGCTACTGGTAATTACCAGCAGCGCCTGTTACTTTCCAGCGCTACTAATAGTGTCTTGCCTATAAGGTTTCTCCTAGTAGTGAATTATGGTTTATAACACATGAGACCTAAGATAATCGGGTAGGGTTTGAATGTACCCATGGATAGAAAATCGTACCCATGCCCTACAAAGGACTAGTCGGGAGATGGTTCATGCACTACCCATGGGCATGAAAATGTGCATGTATACCACTCATGTGTGTCGAGCACCCATGGGTATCCATGCCCATGGGTAAAATTGCCATCCTTAATCAACGTCGTGCACTGCACTCTTTGGCACTACTACCACCTACCCGGTAGACACGGCCTTTGTGCATGACACATTCAAACTCCGTGGAGAGGAAGGAGCAGGAGATTATGGAGGGGGAGGGAGGAGGATGGGCAAAGTCGGTGTTGGCCTGCGCTGGCGCCGCTCAATATGTGTTAGGGAAGCTCAGTTCGTGCTTTTATACTACAAAGGGGTATGTGTAAGTGGACCATGGGCTGGCCTGAGAATTCAAAAATGGCCGAAATATTTGAAATGGTTTACACTAATACCGGTCCAAAATCATTTTTTTGGCCAAAATCTGAAACTCTGCTCCCAGCGAACTAAAACGTACCCGTGATATCAGGGTCCTAATATTTAGTCGAACCATGATAACTAATAGCTTTTTAAAGGGACAACTCACATGGACAGCTTTCAACATCTCATGGTATGAATTTGCGGGGGAAAACACCAGATTTAATAAGCTTCCATTTACAATGATCCTCCTCTTCATTTTGACATCACATTTCTACAAAATTGTTGTACCCTAACCTAGCTATCCATCAGGGCACCCCTCAAAGTTCTCTTGAACTTAACAATACCACAACCAGAACTAAAATGCCATTGCCACTGATATATTAAAACTGATAGTAAGATTATATCATCTAGAGAATCTGTCTCCAAGAAGTTTATGCCGTATCCGATCATCCTCCCAAACTCTACTCTTTTTACAATTCCCTATTGTCCTTCCACAAAATCTATAGAAAACCTCCATCACAAACCTCTATAAATAAATAAATAAACCCGTCATCATTTCCTTAATCTAAGAAGAATGCTATCGTTCATCAGAGATTCCTATCTCGGTCACAAACCTCTATAAATAAATAAATAAAATACATCACCATTTCCTTAATCTAAGAAGAATGCTATCGTTCATCAGAGATTCCTATCTCGGTCACAAACCTCTATAAATAAATAAATAAAATACGTCACCATTTCCTTAATCTAAGAAGAATGCTATCGTTCATCGGAGATTCCCATCTCCTTGAAAACCTCTATAAGTAAATAAATAAAATGCATCACCATTTCCTTAATCTAAGAAGAATGCTATCGTTCATCAGAGATTCCTATCTCCGTCACAAACCTCTATAAATAAATAAATAAATAAATAAATAACATCACCATTTCCTTAATCTAAGAAGAATGATATCGTTCATCAGAGATTCCTATCTCCATCAAAAACTTCTACAAAATGAAAAATCTTCATCAAAGTGTATCTTTAATTGTTCAAATGAACAAATCTGGCCCCTTTTTGAAACTTCAACACAAAATAAACCCAATCCATTTTTTTTTCACAAAATGGCCCATTTGCAAGACGGCCTAGGCTAGGGCATCATGCTATTTAGCATGGCGCCCTGGTCTAGGACGTCATGCAAATGGGCCCTCGCATGGCGCCCCGGGCCAGTGTGTCAATGCTATCTAGCGTAACGTTCCAGCCCAAAAGCGAGCCATTTGTACTATCTTTATTTTGAATTGGGTTCAATTTGTGTTAAAGTTTCAAAAGGTGCCAGATTTATCCATTCTCACTCTCTAATCCTCCGTCGCCAATATCCATTCCCGCAAAGCTGCAAACCCCACAGAAACCATCTGGCAGACAAGGACGAGAGCAACAACCACCCCACGCGTGCGCATCATCGTTTGGTTATTTCAGACCACCTAAACCCCCACCCAACCGGGCAGGAGAGGAAAAAGGACGCCGCTTTTCGGGAGCGCCCAGCGCGCATCAACCGTCCCTGCTGACTCCCGCGGTCGCGCGCATACGTCTCCATTGCCCAGGCAGGAGAGCAACGACGAGAGTGAGACGTAGCGCTTGTTTGCTTAACTACCATATCTAGCACTGTCCACCACATGCGTCAAACCAGCCAACCAAACCCTCCCCCACTGAGCTTCCATATCAAAGCACCCCCACTGCACACACGAAACCCACAAGCCAGCCACAGTCGATCAGTCGAGCCGTGCGTTCTTCTCCCACGGTCATGGAGATCTTGAGCTAGAAGGAGGTGTGACACACAGTCCAGATAGTCATCGGCCGCGCCACCTAACGCGCGCCTCTCACTGCCTAGCTATATACATACCCTGCTTTTGTGGTGTCAGTTCAGTTCGTGCGTTCGTGCTGTCGTTGCGGCTAGCTCGGTCTGCATGGGGAGAATGGGCTCGGCGGCGGCGGTGGCGGTGGCCGTGGTGGCGGTGCTGTGCGCGGCGGCGGTGGTGAGGGTGAGAGGGGAGGACGCCGTGGACGAGGACACGCCCGGGGCGTCCTTCATCTTCGGGGATTCGCTGGTCGACGCCGGGAACAACAACTACCTCTCCACGTTGTCCAAGGCTGACATGAACCCCAACGGCATCGACTTCGCCGCCTCCGGCGGGACACCCACCGGCCGCTTCACCAACGGAAGGACCATCGCCGACATCATCGGTAACTCAATCTTTCCACCATGAAACATTTTCAAGTGCTGAATACATTATCCTTGTACGATGAGCTCAGAGTTGCCATCACTCTGTTTTTTTTCCCTAAGAAACAACACAAGTTGCCATCACCCTGTCACTTAAACAGATGTGAAACTCCATCTTTCAGGGGAGATGCTGGGCCAGGCGGACTACTCGCCGCCGTTCCTGGCCCCGAACACGACGGGCGGCGCGCTGCTGAACGGCGTGAACTACGCGTCCGGCGGCGCCGGGATACTGAACGGGACGGGCAGGGTGTTCGTGAACCGGATCGGCATGGACGTGCAGGTGGACTACTTCAACATCACGCGGCGGGAGCTGGACGTCCTGCTGGGCGAGGACAAGGCGAGGGAGTTCATCCACAAGAAGGCCATCTTCTCCATCACCGTCGGGTCCAACGACTTCCTCAACAACTACCTGATGCCGCTGCTCTCCGCCGGCACGCGCGTGGCCGAGTCCCCCGACGGCTTCATCGACGACCTCATCATCCACCTCCGGGAGCAGCTCACGCGGCTGCACGCGCTGGGCGCCCGCAAGTTCGTGGTGGCCAACGTGGGGCCGCTGGGCTGCATCCCGTACCAGAAGACGCTGAACCGGGTCAAGGACGACGAGTGCGTGAAGCTGCCCAACACGCTCGCCGCGCAGTACAACGGCCGGCTGCGGGAGCTCCTCATCGAGCTCAACGGCAACGGCGGCGGCGGCCTGCCGGGGGGCAGGTTCCTGCTGGCCAACGTGTACGACCTGGTGATGGAGCTCATCGCCAACCACAAGAAGTACGGGTTCGGGACGGCCAGCGTGGCGTGCTGCGGCAACGGCGGCAGGTACGCCGGGATCGTGCCGTGCGGGCCGACGTCCAGCATGTGCGACGACCGGGAGAAGCACGTGTTCTGGGACCCGTATCACCCCAGCGAGAAGGCCAACGTGCTGCTCGCCAAGTACATCGTCGACGGCGACAGCAAGTACATCTCCCCCATGAACCTCAGGAAGCTCTTCAAGCTCTAGACACAGAGACTGACTCGATCGCCGGTGACATCTTCCCTTTTTGGTTGCGCGCGGTTCGTGAAGTTTGGCCATGTATAACTTGGGAACATGTTTGATTTATGAACTCTGTGTACGATCACGCATATGCACGACGGGTTAGAATCTTGATCTTGTACAAGACCAAGACACCATTTTTTCTAGGGATGCCAAGACAACATTTTAGGGTGCGTTTGGTTCAAGGTAAGGACATGTCGAATGCTAATCCGCAAATTTCCATCACATTCGTCTACGAACAGGGACCAGTCCTCGGACACGGATACGGAGGTCATCGATCCAATGCTACCTGCATAAAATTCAAATAAAGCTTAAAATAGCTGGTCGAATTACATGCAAACCAGATGATTTTCGTTGAAACCAGACGAAAACATTTACATTTCAGACAAGCTAACTATACCAGACTAGGCTAACCTAATCTAACGCCGGCCACGTTTCACTCCCACGACATATCTTCCCCATGTCCGACAACCCCTCGTCGGAATGCCCGGAGCCCTGGAGGTATATGTTTCAGCGAGAGGGGAAGAATAGCCTCCGTCTTCCCTATGTTCCACAACGCCGCTCATTAGACAGGGGACGACAATGGCCTGGGAGCAGGCAAGACATCGGTTGTGCACGCCGGTGACGTGTCGGCGCTGGCCTTCCTGGGACCCAAGCGACAGCGGCGACATCCCGTGTTCTACTTTTCTTTGAAGTTGGCGGTGGTCGCGGACGTGCTGGCTGCCGTCTCACCGATCTCCGTGAAGCCGGCTTCTTTCTCCCCCGACAGGGTGCGGTTCCATGAACGTCGATGGCGGATGGTGCGGCCGCAGCCGCAGGAGGAGCAATACGACACGACCTCGTCCACGACAACCATGGTGCCTGTGTCCCCGTGCTCCCCCACGTGCCGGCCTGGAGCAACTCGCCACTCCTACGCGAGATGGCTTGGAGCGGTGAGTTGCTGAACCATGCGCTGGCTTGGAGCGTCCACTTGCTCCTCCTGGAGCATCAAGGAAGGTGGAGCAACGAGTTGCCTGGCTCGTATCCGGCGGGCTCGGCGGGACCTAGCTGGCTTTTATGCCGGAGAACTCCTCTTTCTGCACGTCGGATGGCATGGCTTAGTGTGGAGAATATGATGCAAGGAGGAGATGGGGAGCAGAGGTGTGGTACGATTCTTCATCCGGCGTCTGGCATTGTTTAAATAGCGGCGGGCGCGAGGAGCCAACCAACATTGTGTTTAATGTCGACCGACTTGCGAACGAACGTTTGGCCGGAGTAGGTTTCTCGGCACACGCGCGGGTTTAATGGACGTAGGTGGGCAGTCTGTAGCCATTTGAATGGGGCGGGGAAGCATGTTCAGCCGGACGTGCAGCGCGCGACGCTCTCTCGGCCGACGCTCCACTTCAATGCCGACGGTGAAAGGTCGTGTCTGCTCTGGGACGACCACTACTAGGGAAAACCTTATAGACAGAATCTTACCAGTAGCGCGGTTTAAAAAAAGGCGCTACTGCTACTTATCAGTAGCGCGCTACAACAGACCGCGCTACTGCTACCCGAATAGCAGTAGCGTGTCAGTAGGAAACAGCGCTACTACTACAATTGCCACGACCTTGCCGCAGACTAGGTATAGCAGTAGCGCCTGTTTCGTAAACGCGCTACTGTTATGTCGTTTAGCAGCAGCGCTTTATACCAAAGAGCGCTACTGCTAAAGCCTATCTTCTCCAACTTTTCTCCAACCGGCCGCCCCTCACTCTCCCCTCCACTCCACTCTCACTCTCCCCCGCACCCCCGTCGTCCGCCGCCGCCGCCGTTCCCCGACCACCGTCGTCGCCCGTCGCCGCCGACGCTCCTGGTCCTCCTCCACTGAGGTAGTCCCTCCATCCCTCCTCCTCCCTCCTCCCTCCTCCTCCTCTCTCCTCCCTCCTCCCACCGCCCTCCTCCCCCTCCGCGCCCCTCCCTCCTCCTCCGGCCGCCCCCTCCTCCCTCCTCCCTCCTCCTCCGGCAAAGCCCTCCACCGGCAGCCCTCCTCCCACCGCCCTCCTCCCCCTCCTCCTCTCTCCTCCCTCCTCCCACCCTCTCCTCATTCCTCCTCCTCCCTCCTCCCACCGCCCTCCTCTCTCCTCCCTCCTCCTCCTCCCTCCTCCCACCCCCTCCTCCCTCCATCTCTCCTAAACCCTAAACTGTTTTTTACTGTTCTTGTATAATGTAGTTTTTTTACTGTTTTTTAGTAAGTGTTTAATAGAAATAGTTTATTTAGGAAGTGGTTAATAGAACTAGTTTATTTATAGTAAGTGCTTAATAGAACTTGTATAATGGTCGCTTCTCCTTCTTCTCTTTGTGCTAGACCTTTGTTATGCACTAGGGGAAGAAGGAGTAGCGACCATCATCGACGGTCGAAAAATCGGTGAGGGAGTGTGTCAGGGAAATATCTTTCGGTGAGACCCGCCTGTTTAGGGCCGGGTTCTGGGGATCTTTATTGAAGATCGGCTAGTTGGGCCGGAGCGTTCTCAAGAGGCCCAGAAGAAGAGCCGCCCAAGGAAGGGCCGGCCCAAGACCCGCCGTGAGAGGCGGTATGTGCAAACCGCCTCGAGGTATAACTTAGGAAACAAGTAAAGGAGAGTTGGGCTCGGATTGCTATCCCGACCCGGACTCTTATGTAAGCCCCGGACCTCCGCCTATATATAAAGGGGGAGCCCTGGGGCTAGAGAGATCACGTTGAAACCTTTCGGGAGCTAGGGCTAGACAAGTTCCAAAACCCTTGTAATCGAGATCTTCAATACATCTAGCAGGAGTAGGCTTTTACCTCCACGAGAGGGGCCGAACCTGGGTAAACCTTGCCTCCCGTGTTCCTCGTTTAACCCCTTCGGTCTACTACTTACGCGATGGCTTCGAGATCAAGTCCTATGAGGACATCTGCCGTGAAAATACCACGACAGTTGGCGCCCACCGTGGGGCTATCGCATGGTGGTGTTGAGTATTCGAAGGGTCCTCCCCAAGGACTCGAGGGATGCGTGATTGGCCGGATAACCAAGAGTCGTCGCGGCAATCTGCTCATCGACGACTCAGGCTGGGGCCCCGAGGCCGACTCTCTTGAGTACGGGTACCGGGTCCCCTTTGGCGGAATCCATGTCTTCATCGAGAAGGCCGGCGGATCTAAGCCGGCCACCTTCACGGAGGTCGTTGAAACGGCCCGCCGCGCGCAACCCGCCGTGGCGAGAGCCGCCCCTAGGCTTCCGGCTCCCGTGCAGGCCGGCGGATCTGGATCGGGGCCGGATATCTTCACCGACACCTTCAAGCCGGTCCAGGACATGCAGCCCGCCAGGCGAGAGCACGTCTTCGTTGGCTTCACTCAAGGGGTGGAGTATTCTGGATCGTCGGCTTCCACGGAGGGCTCGGCGACTTACGTTGATGGTGGCTATTCCTCTGGCGGAGAGTCGCTTTATTCTCTTCACCAAGAGGATCTTGGGGGCTTTCAGCAGAGCTCGCCGGCGCAGGATTCTTTAGGCCCGCCCGCTCGCCCTGTTGTCTACATGGCGGGGGCGGCTGATATACCAAACCCGGCAGCGGATGCTGGAACCTCCAATGCGGTGTCAAGAGTTTCGCCAGCACAGACCCTGGTGGGATTGACGGCTACGTTGACTACACTGCTGGGCACACAGGTCACTGCGGAAAATCAGGCAGAGCTCAATGCAGAGATCGTCAAGATCAAGGATCAGATGGTACAGGCTCAAGCTGGCATTGATGCGGAGAACGTCCGTCTGGCGACTCGTGAATGAGAGTTACGGGAAGAATCGGCGCGTCTGCAACAGGAGAATTATCATCTGGAGCAGCGCCGGGTGGAGTCTGACGCGGTTCATCATAGACGACACCGGAACCGGCTTACGGCCGAGGTTGAAGGTCAGGCCCTGCAGTTCAGCACCCTGCCAGGGGAACGCCTTCGAGGTCCAGCGACAGGAACTCCCCAGAGATCGCCAGACCCGGGAACCCGACGCTCGGCGGATCATGGGGAGCGGCCAGAGGTACCGATGCTTACGGCACAAGGGCACTTTACGAACCCTGTGGACAACCTCTACGCGGCTACCACGGCGCTGGCACGTCTGCCCATCAATGGAGACACGCCCCTTGAGATCGAGGTTCGCAATGCAATTGCAAAACTGAAAACCGCCGTGGTCCAGCAAGCGAATTATTCGTACAGCCGGGAGCGACTACATTCTACACCCGCTCCTAACAGAAGCCGCACTAGAAGCCGCCACGCTGAAAGCCCTGCGGTGTCTAGCACCCGCCATCATCGGGGTGCGCCTGGGGGCTTGCCGTATTCACCAAATCCCATGATCCCAGGGCACGGAGTACATGAGACTCACGTAGCACATACGGCGGCTCACGCGGCGGATCAGGAGGCGGCTCATGCGGCGGCTCTCGCGGCTCAGGAGGCGGCTCTCGCGCCAGTCGTGACTACAACAGTCACCCCAACAGGAAGATCCATTGGAGTGCCTTGCTTGAGCCCGGCTCTCCGCAGCGCACCCCTGCCCAGGGATTTCAAGGGCCCGCGGAAGGTGTCCAGTTATACACCAGACCAGGACCCGGCCCAGTGGATAGAAAGTTATGAGCTTGCCATGGATATGCAGGGGGTCAGCGATCAGGCTTGTGCAAGATATTTCACCATGATGTTGGAAGGAGCAGCGCGTACGTGGCTGAAGAATTTACCCCCGAATTCCATCAAGATATGGGGCGAGTTAAGGGAACGTTTTATCAAAAACTTCCAAGGTACCTGCAAGCGTCCGAAGACTATCATTGATCTTCAGCATTGTGTTCAGCGGCAGGGAGAGTCGGCTCACCATTGGGTCAGCCGAGTTGCAGAGATCATTCATTCTTCAGATAATATCTCCGCCCCTCAGGCAGTTTTGGTGCTGGAGAAGGCTTGCCACTATGAGCCTCTCACGCAGAAGTTAGGGCGGCTCAAACGGAGTGTCAAAGATATGGGGGAGCTCATGAATGCTCTCACCAAGTATGCTGAGTCTGATCCTACGAAGGACCCAGGAGGTGATGAGCCAGAGGTTCCTGATCCGAAAGGTAAAAAGCCTGTTGGTGGCAAGAGTCAGCAGCAGAACAATGATAAGAAGCGTAAGGGTCCAGAAGCCGGATCTGAGCTGGTGGCTAATACCAATGCATGGGCTAAGTTTCAGAAGGGTGGTTCTGGTAACAGACCTTTTAAGCCACAAAACTTCGATGAGTTCCTCAAGGGGCCGTGTCCAAAACACGGTACCAAAGAGAGACCAGCAAGGCATACTTGGGAACAGTGTCACATTATGGATGCTTTCGCTCAGCGCTTCCAGAACCCGCCGGGTGGCGGGGGTGGCGGATACGGACCGGGTTTCGGGCCCGGGTTCGGACCACCTGGTGGAGGCCCTCCTGGCGGCTTTCATCAACAGTCGCACCACCCGGGCGGGTCTGGTAGCGGCTTCTAGGGGAATAACAGTGGTCAGCAACCTCAAGGAAACCAATACAACAGCGGCCAACACTCTCAACAACAACAGAACAATCAGACCGGGTTCCAGAGTAATCCTAAACAGTTGAATAGTGGACAGTATCATGTGTTCACTACATGTGCAGATAAAAGGGAGCGCAAGGTCAGGAGACGTTCTGTTAATGTGGTAGAGCCGGCTGTTCCAGAGTATCTGAAGTGGTCAGAGATGCCGATTACTTGGAGCAGGGAGGATCACCCGCCCAGAGTAGATAATCCGGGTCATCTGGCGCTTGTGGTAGCACCCCAAGTTGGAGGATATGCTCTCACCAAGGTTCTGATAGATGGCGGAAGCAGCATCAATATTCTGTACTATGACACTTTCCGACGTATGGGATTGACGGAGAAAGACCTTACGCCATCTAACACAGTTTTTCATGGGATTATACCTGGCAAATCAGCATACCCGGTTGGAAGGATCAAGTTGAATGTGGCCTTTGGGACATCAGAGGATAACTCCAGATGTGAATCATTGTCGTTTGAAGTAGTCAGGATCAAGAGTCCCTATCATGCTCTCTTCGGGCGGCCGGCTTATGCCAAATTCATGGCTAGGCCCTGTTATATTTATCTCAAGCTCAAGATGCCGGGTCCCAAGGGTCCAATCACAGTTCATGGAAACCGGAAAGTCGCCATGGAGTGTGAAGAAGGAGATGCTGCTTATGCTGAAGCGGCTTGTGCCTCGGAGGAGCTCAAAATCTACACAAGCAATGTAGACCCGGCGGATATGACGCCTCTCAAGAAGCCCTCTATAGAAGGAGAGCCGCCTCTCAAGTTTCAGGCTCACAGAGACACCAAGGAAGTGGAATTTACCCCTGGCAACTCTTCTACTAAGTTCACTATAGGGTCCAACATGGACCCCAAATAGGAAAGCGCGCTCGTCGAGTTTATCCGTGAGAATCGGGACATCTTTGCATGGAAACCTTCTGACATGCCGGGTGTGCCGAGAAAACTCGCCGAGCACCGCCTTAATGTGGATCCTAAGTACAAGCCTGTCAAGCAGTATCTTCGCCGTTTTAATGAAGAGAGACGGAAAGCTATCGGGGAAGAGATAGCCCGGCTTCTGGCTGCCGGGTTTATCATAGAAGTCTTACACCCGGAGTGGTTGGCTAACCCGGTGCTGGTTCTGAAGAAAAATGGCACTTGGCGTATGTGTATTGACTACACGGATCTTAACAAAGCTTGTCCAGCTGATCCATTTGCTCTCCCTCGCATTGATCAAATCATTGATGCTACAGCGGGGTGTGAGAGGTTATGTTTCCTGGATGCATACTCTGGTTATCATCAGATCAAGATGGCAGTGGAGGACCAAGAGAAGACGGCTTTCATTACACCTTTTGGCGCCTTCTGTTATGTTTCTATGCCTTTCGGGCTCAAGAGTGCCCAGGCGACTTATCAACGTTGCGTGCAAAATTGTTTTCATGGACAGATTGGCCGCAATGTGCATGCCTATGTGGATGATATTGTGGTCAAGTCAGAAAAGCAAGAGACCTTGTTAGATGATCTCAAGGAGACCTTTGACAATCTTAGAGTTTACCAGATGAAGCTTAACCCGGACAAGTGTGTCTTTGGTGTTCCTGCAGGAAAGCTTCTAGGTTTCATGGTCTCTGAGCGTGGAATTGAAGCTAACCCGAAGAAAATCAAGGCCATCACCTCTCTGGCTGAGCCTAAGTGCATCAATGATGTTCAGCGCCTGGTGGGCCGTATTGCAGCTTTGAGTCACTTCATAAGTCGCCTGGGGGAGAAGGCTATTCCTTTATATCAGATGCTGAAGAAAGCGGACGACTTCCAATGGAGCAAAGCTGCTGGGGAGGCCTTTGAAGCTCTGAAGAGGCAGCTGGCAGAGCCGCCCATACTGGCGGCTCCTATCACCAAGGAGCCGATGCTTCTGTACATTGCAGCAAATAACAAAGCTGTTAGTGTTGCAATGGTGGTGGAAAGAAAAGAGGCAAACCGGGAGTATCCTGTCCAGAGGCCGGTCTATTATGTTAGTGAGGTCCTGACTTTGTCTAAGCAGCGTTATCCACATTGGCTGAAGCTGGTCTTCGGAGTTTTCATGGCAAGCCGGAAGCTGAGACATTATTTCCTGGAGCATCCTATCACGGTGGTATCTTCAGCCCCTTTGGGGGATATCATTCATAACAGGGAAGCTACAGGGAGAATTGCAAAGTGGGCCATTAAGCTTGGACCTCATGAGATCAAGTATGTGCCTCGCACGGCCATCAAATCTCAGGCATTGGTGGATTTCATCAATGACTGGACAGAGCTTCAAGCCCCGGAAGAAAGGCCGGATAAAACATATTGGACCATACACTTTGATGGGTCTAGGCAGCTGGAAGGCTCGGGGGCTGGAGTTATAATATCTTCCCCTCGAGGTGACAAGTTCTGCTATGTTTTGCGGCTTATGTTTCCTTGCACTAACAATGCTGCAGAGTATGAGGCCCTGCTCCATGGGCTCCGGATTGCAAAGGAGATAAATCTCAGCCGGGTTAGGTGCCTAGGCGACTCTGATCTGGTGGCACAGCAAGTTTCAGGGACTTGGGATTCTAAAGACCCGCTCATGGCGGCTTACAGACAAGCTGTTACTAATGTGGCTGGTTGCTTCAAGGGTTATCAGGTGGATCACATTGATCGGCGGCAGAATGAGGCGGCTGATGCTTTATCACGACTTGGTTCGCAGCGAAAGCCGGTTCCTCCAAATGTTTTCCTGGATGTGCTCCATAACCCGTCAGTTAAGCTGCCAACGGAGGAGGACCTTGCTGTCCCAGACCCGGAGGCCCAGCTCGTGGCGGCTCTCCATGAGATCCCGGATTGGACTGTCCCATACTTGGATTATCTGACTCGTGGCGTCTTGCCAGCTGACGAGATTGAAGCCCGCCTGATTGTGAGAAGGTCCAAATCCATGACCATTGTCAATGGCGAGTTGCACCGAAGAAGTGCCACATGCGTCTTTCAGCGCTGCGTATCGCCTGATGAAGGCCGGAATATCCTCAATGAGATACACTCCGGCGACTGTGGTCATCATGCCGGCTCTAAATCATTGGTGGCGAAGGCTTTCCGCCACGGTTTCTTTTGGCTCACGGCTCATGCTGATGCAAAGGAAATAGTCAGGAAGTGTGACGGTTGTCAGAGGTTTGCCCGCCAAGCTCATGTGCCGGCTCAGGAACTTTGGATGATCCCTATCACATGGCCCTTTGCGGTCTGGGGCTGGATATGGTGGGGCCTTTCAGAGCTTCTAGTGACAAAAAGACTCACCTTTTGGTGGTTGTTGACAAATTTACCAAGTGGGTAGAGGCAGAACCTATCAACAATTTGGATGCAGAGACGGCTGTTAAGTTTGTCAAAAAGTTAATCTTTCGTTTCGGGTACCCGCACAGCATCATTACTGACAATGGTACAAACCTTTCGAAAGGCGCCATGAAGCAGTTCTGTGCTGAGGAGCACATCAGACTGGATGTGGCGGCTGTTGCGCACCCACAGTCCAATGGGCAAGCTGAACGCGCCAATCAGGAGATCCTTCGAGGAATAAAGCCCCGACTTATGGTTCCTCTTCAGCGTACACCCGGCTGTTGGGTAGAAGAACTTCCCTCCGTCTTATGGAGTTTACGGACAACTCCCAACAGATCAACGGGTTTCACACCTTTCTTCATGGTTTATGGGGCAGAGGCCGTTTTGCCAAGCGACATCCGCCATGACTCGCCCCGGGTCTCAGCATATGTTGAAGAGGATAATGAGTTGGCTCGTCAGGACTCTCTGGACGCCTTGGAGGAAGAGCGGGATTTGGCAGCCGCCCGATCTGCTATCTACCAGCAAGACCTGCGTCGCTATCATAGCCATAGGATCAGAAGCCGGACTTTCCAAGAAGGAGATTTGGTGCTTCGTTTAATACAAGACCAGTCAGGCATGCATAAGCTTTCGCCTCCTTGGGAAGGGCCCTTTGTTGTCAGCAAAAATCTTCATAACGGGTCTTATTATCTGATTGATCTCCGGCCTGGGAAGGAGTCTCGAACATCTGAAGAAGAGACCAACAGGCCCTGGAACATAGCTCATCTGAGACCCTACTACACCTAGAGTTCCGGCTCTGGGAATCTTGTACATACCTCTCATGTATATATTATCAATAATGAGTAAAAGCCGGCGGCCCTGAAATTCGGGGTATCTGTCGTTTTCCATCCAACATGATGAGTAAGTTTTATTACATTATTACTTGTGCTTTATCATACATATATTGTGAAAGTGCAGAAACAAAAGACCCACTTCGGATGAGCTTCCTGGTAATCCAGAAGCCTTCACCATCATGGGACACTTAACCCTATGGGCCGAACTTACTGGTAAGCCAGAAGTCGCCACCATATCGGGTCAAAGTCCTAATAAGCGGGCTGTGTTACTGGTAATCCAGAACCTTCATCCGTGTACAGGCACCTAATAAACGGGCTGTGTTCCTGGTAATCCAGAACCTTCATCCGTGTACAGGCATAAAAGACTCATGTGGGTTGAGCCTCCTGGTAATCCAGAGGCCTTCACCATCTTGGGACCTTCAGCCCTTATGAAGCTAAACTTACTGGTAAACCAGAAGTCGCCATATTGGGAAAAAGACCTAACAAACGGGCTGTGTTACTGGTAATCCAGAACCTTCATCCGTGTACGGGCACAAACGATTTAGATGGGATGCTGCCTGCTGGTAATCCAGAAGGCTTTACCATCTTGAAATAATCAACCTTATGGGCCGAACTAACTGGCAAGCCAGAAGTCGCCACCACACAGGAAAAAGAAGTAACTGATCTGGTTGGGGGTGATCCAACAGTCGCCACCATACTGGGGACTTTGCAATCTTTAGAAATTCGCTAAAGCTTTTATTTAAGATATACTGCTTTAAAGAGTTTTATGACCTCTCTTATGAGCTGTTTTTAATGTTCGTATTTGGCCAAGAGCCGCCAGTTGTATTATATTGGCTACACCGTAAGCATCTGCAAGTTTACGGGTTATAAGCCGCCATGACTGCTTTAGTTATTGGTTTAATACTTGTTAAGAATAAATTATACATCTTATCAAGCTTTATGACTGTCTTGATGTTTGGCCAAGAGCCGCCAGCGTCAAAGGATTCAATTTCTTCCAGAAGCAGCCAGAATAACTTTTCATAAGGAAGCTTCGGGCAAAAGAAGCAGACTTGCTTCCCAAGGAAGCCAGTATGAATTTAAACAGAATTTTTTTCTAAGTCTATTACAAAAGGCCACTAGAGGGCATTTCAGAATCATTGTTCAAGACATATATTACAAGCAGTTAAACAACTGGCGACTTTCAAGGTTCCGGTTTTACTCCCGGGTCTTGCTGCCTCCGGCTTGGGCTGCGTCTGTTGAAGGATCTGTCTTGGCTTGATCGGCAGCCCAGTCAACAGTGGCAAAGGCATTAAAAATTTCTCCATCATCAATAAGATCTGAAGAATCAATGTCCGGAGCAAACTCGTCCTTACGGCCTTCAGGAGTAAGATCGAGAGGCGGAAGAGGACCGGGCTTTACGCGTTTTCCGTCTTCGCTGTAGGCTGACTGAAACCTTGTAAGCTTCATCTCTTGGACCAACTGGCTTGCAGGGACAAAGGTCTCCTTCTTCAAAGCGTTATAGGTAAGCTGATCAAGAGCTTGCCCCTTATAAGTTTCGGGAAAGCCACCAACTAAAGTTGAAAGTTCTAAATCCTTGTAATGAGCTTTAGCGCGGGCCATGGTGTGCATAGTGGCGATGCGGGCGCTGGACTCTTTCATGATCTGCAGCTGAGCAGGCAGAGTGGATAAAGTCTTCAGGACTTCCTTGATGGTGGATGGGTTTTCTTTTCCATAGAAGGCAGCTTGAATAGCCCGCCGACTCCCAGTGTATAACTGTTCAAGGAAGTCATAAGCCGCCTTGAGCTGCATTACGGGTTCTTTCGCCAGTTTATCACTTCTAGGACCTGCAAGGGAAAAGTGTCAGAGTTATCAAGATTATCAAAATAGGGATTATAAACAGGCGACTTACCAAAGATGGCGCTGCTCATTTGCTGGATGTGCAATTTTAATCCGCTGAGCTCATCGGAGGCAGTCTTCAGGCGGCCTTCAGCGTTTTTAGCACGTTGAACAAGGAGCTGCTTCTCCTTCTCATGCTCAGCGGTCAAAGCAGCCAGCTTGGTGGCCGCCTCAGACGCGGCTTCCTCCAATGTCTTCACCCTTTCTTCAGCGGCGACTCTCAGCTCTTGCTCAGTTTTCAGCTCTTTCTGACTGTCAGCCAGCTGGGTGTGAAGGGAAGTTATTTGAACCTGAAAGAAAGGAAAAGTTCAAGTTATTTATGCAGATGAAGTTCCATATTGATTACATGTAATCCACATGGCACTTGGGGGCTAATGCAATCCCGAAGTTTTACAAAGGAATATTATTGAATAGCTGGAAGCATTTAAGACTTGGACACATGTGGTTCTTTGCTCTGAGACCCGGCTGTTTCAAGAAGACAGCCGGTTCTTGGGGACTACAATTGGCTCTTTGTTCTATATAAGCATGTGGTTCTTTGCTCCATGTAAGACCCGGCTGTTTCAAGAAAACAGCCGGCTCTTGGGGACTGCATATGTGTATTTACGTATTTTCAAATATGTAAGCTTACAAACCCTCATACAACTATGAAATCAGTAATATGCAGGTTTGGGCGACTAATAAGGGTCATACATAAATTATGACTCACCTTGGGTTTGTTAGCCAAGGTTTTGGCAATCTCTTGACTCTCAAGTAGTCGAGTCTGAAGGGCTTCATGAAGGTCATTTAAATCAGCACTCTCCAAGGAGGAGAGATCTAATTTATCTTTCCCTGAAGAAGACATGGCTTCAAAGGAAGACTTGCCCAAAGCCGCCGACGAGTCTGGGGCAGTGGCAGTGGCAGTAGCAACAATACCCTCCTCAATATTGAGGGAGGGGATAACAGTATCCGGCTGTTGATCGATGTTATCAGTCGGCGTTTCCATCTCGGTTCCAAAGACACCTGAATTTCTGGAGCGGTGGAAGCATCTGGTAGAGGAGGATCATTGACCCTTTCCTCCGAGTCTTTGGCCGGGTCTCCAGAGGCCTCAGGAAGCGGGGATGAAGCAGAAGTTGTGGGTTTTAGTTTCTTGGAGGTAACCCTGCATTTTCGACAAAGATCTCAATAACTACTATCTTTTGCTTTATGTAAGAGGAGTGAGAATAAGGGTGATCATATCTTTACCCTGCTTTAATAACAAAAGTCGTATCTGGCGACTCTGAGGCGTCATCATCAGAGGATGTGTCCTGATAGTCCGGATCTTCGGGATTAAGAGGTCGTTTAAACAAGCCGGCTTTGGGAAACAGAAGAGTCGGGTGAAGAAGTACCTCACGAGGGCGCTTATGAGAGCCGCCCGCATCGGCGTCAGACCCGCCTGTACCAGTCCTAGAGCTGCCACAATCAGTTTGGCGGAGCTCGGCGTGCTGAGACGTCTTCCATGAATAATTTGGGTCCAAACGAGCAAAAGGATGAGAAAAAGGGTATTTTCTCACAGCTACTCTGTTTTTCTTAGGGTTACGAATGTCGAAGTCAGACAAGGTCGAAGTTACCTCAGTTTCATCCTGGTCTTCTTCTTCTTCTTCGTCCTGGAAAGTTACAGATTAAAATTATTAGCAGAAAGTTGCAGATGAAAGACAGATTGATTCAAGTTATATACTTGCCTCTGACTCATCTTTAGAGGATTCTAAGATGGACGGATCCACCTCTAAAGGATTGATGGTATTCTGCTTCTTCTTCTTAGCGACGGTTTTTTTCCCCGTCTTCTTCTGGCCCTTCGTAGCTATTTCTTTCAACATCGGCCTCGCTTGCCAGAAGGAGCTATCCGCCTGTGGTTTATCAGAGAAAAGGTTTTCATGATATGAAAGTTTAAGCAGAAAAATGAAAGATTGCTTGAAAGTTTCTTACTGCTGGTGGCGGGTTAGTACTGGTGAAAGGCGCCAATCCAAACTCGCCAGTGTATTTGTCTGGCAAGTTAACAATAATTCTCATCTGATTGATTACAGATGACAAGGAGATGTCTGTAGCGCTGATCCTTTGTGGATCCTGTAAGCCGGAGTATTCATGCATCAGTTTACTCCGGAGACTCAGTGGCTGGATTTTCCATGATAGCCAACAACGGATTAAATCGGCACCTTCCAGGCCGTTGGCGGCCAAGGCAGATATCTTATCCATCCAAGGTTTCAGCTCTGCTTGTTCCGCGGGTGTAGGCCTGGGAGGGTATTTCTTTTTGTGATCCAAGCGCCCTGGCCTGAAACCCGGCAATGGGTGCTCTCCTTCAGGAACAGGCGCCTTACAGTATATCCAAGACTTGCCCCAGCCCTTGGGGTGGCTTAGCAGATCAGCTCCGGGGAAGGTGACTCCTCGTCGTTTCTGGAAAGAAACGCCACCAAGCTCTTGATGACGGCCTTGGGCGGTTTCAGTTTGTTTGTTGACATAGAAGCATTCCCGAAATAATAGAACTGTAGGTTCTATCTGAAGATAAGCTTCACATATCACTGCAAACTGGCTCATGTTGACAATTGAATTGGGGGAAAGATCTTGTGGGTGCAACCCATAGAAGTTCAGAAGGTCCCTAAAGAACTTGGAGCCGGGAGGGGAAAATCCCCTCTCCACATGATCAAGGAATATAATAACTTCTCCTTCTTTAGGCGTTGGGGGACATTCGCCTCTTCCAAGTCGGGTGTTGGTAGCCCCTTTCAGTATGCCTGTCTGAATGGCATTTTTGAGAAAATCTTTGGTGATCTCAGAAGGAACCCAGTTGCATTCAATTGTTTTCTTTGTCATCCTAGTTAAGGGAGCAAGGAGTTGAGTTAGCGGCTTTCGGCACAAAGTAAGGGATGTTACAAGAAATGAAAGACGGCAGTTGGATTATGTTCCTAGGGCCTGAGACATATGGTTGGAGAAATCATTGAATATATACGGCGGCTTACATAAGTCGCCACAAGTGAGAGCTGCTTGGCGAGGTGATTTTTTTTACTAAGCCTTTGATAACAGTTTTCTACCGAGGAAGGTGAAATTTTGGATCAAGAAGCCTGTAAAGATAAGGAAAAGAGCAGTTCATGCTACTGTTCGTCCAGCCGCAGCAAGTCATCACTGATGGATTTTTCTTAGATCTATTCTAACACAGATTTGATTCCTGGGATAAAGGGGAGTTCAACGGCGCCGTTTCTATGTCGAGGAAGCCTTAAGATGAGGCCGGCGGCGGCAGCCACGAAGAAGCCGAGGTGGAGTTAAAGCTCTACAATGGCGGAACCCTAAGAGAGATGAAAAGGGACAGGGATTACCTGGATTGACGGCGGCGCAGCGCGGTTGCGGACGGGCGACGGCGGTGCGTCGGGGCTGCTTCTCCTTCCAGTAGCCGGCGAGCTCGAGAGGTGGCGCAAGGACGCGACGGTTCGGGCGGCGGGAGGAAGAAGACGAGGAAATGATAAAGTAATGACCCGAGGGGGTATTTATAAGAGGATGGGACGCTCAAGAGTCGGGGCGGAAATTATGGATCTACAGTACCCCGACGCCCCGATTTTCGTGCCTAATCGATTCATTTGAGACATGGATGATGTCATGGAAATATCCGTTTTAAAGATTCGGTGACGTCACAAGGCGAACAGGTTTAAACGAAAAACAATTAAGAAATATTCAGAAGTGGCGGGTTCTGCGGAGACTCGCCAAATGTCAAAGACAGTTTTGTATGAAGACAAGGTTGTCCAGAACCAGTTCAAGTCAACCTGAGGGCTAATGTCAGGGAAATATCTTTCGGTGAGACCCGCCCGTTTAGGGCCGGGTTCTGGGGATCTTTATTGAAGATCGGCTAGTTGGGCCGGAGCGTTCTCAAGAGGCCCAGAAGAAGAGCCGCCCAAGGAAGGGCCGGCCCAAGACCCGCCGTGAGAGGCGGTATGTGCAAACCGCCTCGAGGTATAACTTAGGAAACAAGTAAAGGAGAGTTGGGCTCGGATTGCTATCCCGACCCGGACTCTTATGTAAGCCCCGGACCTCCGCCTATATATAAAGGGGGAGCCCTGGGGCTAGAGAGATCACGTTGAAACCTTTCGGAAGCTAGGGCTAGACAAGTTCCAAAACCCTTGTAATCGAGATCTTCAATACATCTAGCAGGAGTAGGCTTTTACCTCCACGAGAGGGGCCGAACCTGGGTAAACCTTGCCTCCCGTGTTCCTCGTTTAACCCCTTCGGTCTACTACTTACGCGATGGCTTCGAGATCAAGTCCTATGAGGACATCTGCCGTGAAAATACCACGACAGAGTGTCCACCATATATGAGAGAACAAGAATGCCGACTGTTGTCGTGGGGGTCGCTTTTCCTTCTTCTCATTGTGCTAGATATTTGTTATGCACTAGGGGAAGGAGGAGTAGTGACCATCATCGACGGTCGAAAAATCGGTGAGGGAGTGTCCACCATATATGAGAGAAGAAGAATGCCGACTGTTGTCGTGGGGGTCGCTTCTCCTCCTTCTCCTTGTGCTAGATATTTGTTATGCACTAGGGGAAGGAGGAGTAGCGACCATCATCGACGGTCGAAAAATCGGTGAGGGAGTGTCCACCATATACGTGAGATAAGAGTTTAGGAAGGAAGACTCGACAGACCTAAAGTCAACCCGTTGCATATTGAGTAATAGTGATCTGTGTGTTGAGT
Organism: Elymus sibiricus; assembly: GCA_039707655.1. NCBI lineage: Eukaryota > Viridiplantae > Streptophyta > Magnoliopsida > Poales > Poaceae > Elymus > Elymus sibiricus. Next base: position 85,575,622 of record CM077665.1, read on the forward strand.
TTCCTGGTAGTTGCCTTCGATCGATTTTAAATGTTTCAACTATGAACATAGGAAATGTCTGACGACGAAAGGAAATTCGTTATGTGCGAATGCTGCGAAGACGAGCGCGGCCTGTGCGACAAGCCTCACCTAGTTGGTGGTAGGCGCTTCAGCATCATGCTGGATGAGACCTTCGAAGTGGATACAGTAAGTCACAATGACAAGTCTTTTTTCGTAATTAAGCATGACTTCTACTTCTTTTGCTTCAACTTATAATTTTTATTTTTTACTATTCTACTAGCGTATCCCCTGCCATGCAAGAATTTATGTCTTGGATAAGATTGGTTTCAGTACTAAAAAAAGTATGGAGGTAAAGAGAGTTCACTTGAGGACCGAGCATGGTTATACTTTTGCCGTAAAATTGTACAATGCAGACACCTACTCCTATTTTGAATGCAAAAATTGGAGAACACTATGCAAGGCTTATGCATTTGAGCCTAATATGCTTATCACCTTTGATATTCGTCCGGAAGATGAAATTGAAGGTAATATCGACATCTGGGTCGATGTGCAGACGCCTCCAGTTCTACCATTATGTGAGTTTCTCAACCATATTTATTAAGTAATTTATATTGTTTATTTAAAAATAGTTGACAACTAATTTCTATTGACAGCTTATTTCCATTCAAGCAAACATGTCCAACGCTTGGTAGATAGCACCTACTACTGTCCCGGGGCTGAACTAAACTGCGAGGAGATAGGTCATTATGTTTCATGGCTTGAGGATCTTGATACTGTCAAGACAGGTTATTTTCCTGGACTTCGAGATATTAGTACTCAAAACATGCGACCACTAGTGTGTGTATTGAACTACGGTCACATCTATCTAGGAAAGATGGTAAGATTTTTACTATTTGTCCTCAGTGCATCTTTTGCATACATTATTTTTTAAGCTAAACTTCATTGCTAAGTATGTTACTACGATGTTCTTCAACAGGGACTCCCGATGAGTGTTGTGCCTCGTTGGATCGAGTCTAAAGGTCGCATGACAATGGTTAGCTTACGGCCAAGATATCCTGTATTGCACATGAGTGCATTCATCATTTCTCGAAGCAAGAATGTCTTAATAATCAAAGACTGGAGCAAAATTGTGAATGATCGCAGCAGAGAAGTACTAGGGGGCAGCAATCAGAAGCGCAACCCACAATTAGGAGACAGGTTCATCTGCATTCTCCAATATGATGAAGCAGGAGTGCTACACATGTTTTATGCTATTTTACCTGAGAGAAAGCACCAGGAGTAGGTCCTAGGTATTAAGAACAATTAGTTAGTGCTGATTATATATGACTATGATGATGATGAGAAGTTTTTATTATGTGCTACAATGTGTTAGAGTTGATGGTGATGCTGAGGAGGAGGAGTAGTGATTAGGAGTAGGTCCTAGGAGTTGTTATTATAACTAGTGACCAAGTTGTTATATGATGTCTCATGGACGAAAATGATGATGATGAGGAGTTGTTATATGACAATGATGTATTATGATGATACTGTATGAAAACTTGTATAATGGCGTATGAATATACGACATAAAACAAAAAACAAATACGTAATAATAGTAGTAGCGCGGGTAGAGAGGTGCGCTGCAAGTAACTACCAGCAGCGCTTTCTACAAAAAGCGCTGCTGCTAAGCAGGTATAGCAGTAGCGCGGGCGGACACACGCTACTGCTATACTTTAGCTGTAGCGCCTTATCAGTAGCGCGCTATGCCGCGCTACTGCTATACCTAAAACCGGCGCTACTGCTAGGCTTTTCCCTAGTAGTGGACGTCAATATGGAGCGAGCGCTCTACAGCGGCATGATGCGGGCATCTGACGTCGGGGGGGGGGATCATGCAAGCGAGGGAGGAGGGTTTTTCGTGGGCAACGGTTGCCAGACACGGACGTGGCAGCGGTCCGGATGCCCGCAACCCTCCCCCTCTCACTTTGTCTCCGGTTTGCGGTAAAAAGCATGTCCGGACGAGCCTGCGAAACGATGCCGGCCCGTGTTGGATGGCAAAACACATTTGGACCGTGCGGTCCAAAGGGTTGCGGGCGGTTTAAGGGTCGGCGTTGGAGTTGCCCTAATAGAGTGGAATGTAATGGATCAGTTTCACCTTTTTTTTTGAAAGGAGGGTTTACCCCTGTGGCCTATGCATCATGCAAGTACTTATTAAATTCAAAAGTAACAAACACCCTTACATCTCACTGAAAGAAAAAAAAGAGAAACAACCATACACTAACAAGATATAGTGAGTCAATAACATATCCTATTATTGGATCGTCATCTCACCGATTAAGATACCCCATGCAACTATCTTAGTTGGTGGCACCAAGCCACCAACAGTCTATGGATCCACTATCTTTCACGGGAAGTAAGGTGGACCATGTATGAATGAAACTGGTGACTTGATAGACGATGGATTTTCTTTTGAAAAAATTGTATTTGTTGAAACGATGTCATTAGAACAATTTCATAATGCCCATGGTAAAGCACAAACACCCACACATATTGGTGCCTTAATCAAGGAGGGTACTTCAATTATCGAACATATTCGTCATGCTAGTTGGGGTTGGTAAGTTGAAAGAAACATGCACCGTTCACCGCACTAGTGTTGCAAAAGGGTACACTCGAAACATATGTTTTTTCCAGATCACAATAAAAAACATTTCTTGCTTCCTTGTCATCGACGTTTGGTCAGGTTATCTTTTGTCAAAACTACACCTATGTGTAAGCATCACATAAGGTAATTTATTTTCAAGGGAACTTTTAACCTTCATATGTACTTATTTCTAAATATCGGACTTATATTAATAATGTTAATGTACATCAATTTAACGATGAAACCATAATAAGTTGTTAGCTTCCACCAAAATGAGACGTCATCATCTGACAGGTTGACTGTCAACATCTGACGGGTGGATTGTCCAAATAAATCCACTCCATCCACATATCCCCAAGTAACGCACGTCGAAACTAAATATTCAACGGGTTTTCTCTAACACCGATGCAACAATCACACTCTTGCTATCAAACCATCTATCAAAACTATCTTACAACACTTGCAGTGAAACCTGCTTGTCAATTCCTTTTGCTCCTCGTTGTGTTAGACACTCTTGCTTACCGAAAGGACTACCATTGATCCCCTCTAGTTGTGAGTCATTAGAGCTCTATCCACCATTAGACCAGATAGATGCAACAAGCAATGGCACATATAAATTTGGGAGTTAGGAAACATTCAGTAACACACCTTCTCATTTGTACGATTTCCCAGTCGACAACCATGAAATGGCACATTGTGGCCCATTCACTTGGGATTGGATTGAGCGGATACCTCGGTCCGTTAATGAAAGAGTCATGGTTGTAGTCCCGTTTAGGTGGGAAAGAGGATAAGCGCTACCGGGAGGGATAGAAACATAGTGTATCAAATTAGTACGCTCCTCAGCTCACTTAGCGATGGCAGCGAGAAGTATTTTTCCACAATTCTCCAAACGTTAGCTTCTCGTATATGTCAAACCCTAACTTCTCCAACTCTCTTCTCGGTTTAACACTACACAACATCTCAGCAGTCTGAAGTTGAACCCTCGGAGTTGGCGCATTCGTGCCTGCTCCAGCCATGGAGTTGGCGTGTTCGGGCCTGCTCCAGCCATGGAGTTGGCGCGTTCGGGCCTGCTCCACCCATGGAGTTGGCGGCGCCGGAGCATTCTTAAGCACACCCTAAATGTGCGGAGCGATGATAATCACAATCCAGCAGAACGATTTTCATAATATCTAATTAACGAAAATGCCATGGCCAAGTGACGTGGGTAATGGTTCGGTGACTTGGGGAATACCACACGGATTTCTCTCGTTTCTTCCCCGAGCTCCCCTACTCTACGCCTTCGCTCAACCCTAGGCGCCATGTCGATGTCGCCCTCTCCTCGCACCACCCTGTGTTGACTTGGTCCTAGGAGGGAAATCTGGATTGCACAGATTGGTGGTCGGTAGGAAATTAGGGATGAGGAAAGTGGCAGCGGGAGAGAAGGAAGGCAATGCGTTATTTTTTTCCTCACATAGAAGGTGACGAGTTTTCTTAAGAGTGAAACCTGGGCCACAGCCGGCACGAGCGAACTCCACACGGCCCGTGGGTCAGAACACTATTGGGCTTCGGCTCCTTTCCATAGTCCACTGCAGCTTCAGCCGAGGAAGATGCAGGTGTGACCCGCCCCGCCGCCGCCCCACTCCACGCAGCCGTCTCTCCTTCGGCACGAGTGCACCCCGACGCGGCCGCCACGACCACCTCCTCCGGCCGTCGTCCCGAGCTCGCGCAACCGCGTCTGCCTTCCTCCCTCCTCCGAAACTCCGCCTCTCCTCCGGCCGCCGCACGGAGAAGGACGAGCCATGCAGGCCGCCGCAGCGCGTGCGCGCCGCCTCCTCGCGTCACCGGCGTTCTCCGGGATCCCGGGACTTCTCTCCTCCTCTCACCGCGGGTGCGCAGCAGGCGCCGAGCTCGTTCTCCTGCCTCATCTCGAGAATGGCTTCCCCGCCTCGCGCTCCTCCCCGGATCACACGAGGAGCTTCTCGTCCCACCTACCCCGTGAGTTCTCTCACCTCGAATCCGTCCATCCGTCAAAGGTGACCACATCGGCAGCGCGCTGCTTCCGAGTTATTTGGTGCGGCATTTCGTCGAACGGGTGGTGGGCAGGCAGGGTGGTGCGCTAGCTGTACGATCTCGAGGGTTTCATTCTGTTAGTCCGCTCATGTTCTAGGGCCAGGCGGTGAAGCGTGGGGATAAGGCCACCCGAATACCTTATGAAGCTGCGGGTTTAAGGGTTTAGGGCGATGGAAATGTTCGTGAGTGCGCGTCATGCTGTGGAAGGCTTATGTGACAGTTTTTTCGACACTTGTTGATTTTCTGCTGATGCTGAGTGTTTTGAGGCCATTCACTGTAAATTAGCTGGGATTTAGGGATGTGATTATTTGTGTATGGTTTAGAGATATTTATCCTGGATGACAACTTTTTTGGTGAGGCATTGGATAATGTGCTGGATTATTAGTTGAGAGGGCTATGCAGTTGCTTTGTGGTGCATTGCCTTGCTTGACTTACTTAAGGACCTAGTAATGTATCATTATAGAACATACTCTATATTACTAAGTCTCCACGTGCTCGTGTGGCCGTTTAGTACTATGCTATGCACGTGGCCGTTTAGTTTGCGTAGAAGCCACATGATTACTGATTTTAGGGAGCCATTGTTATTCTTATTATTGTTCTGTTGCTTCTGACCCTTCATTGCTCTAATGGACGCAGTATTGCATTTTCTCTGAGAAAAACAATTAGGTAGTGCAAACTACTTACAAAGCAGCTGAGCTAACTACCTTTATTTGGATAATTTAGGTACTTTGCTATCACAAACCGTAACTTCTCACTGCCGGTGTAACAAATCAGTGTGCTATCACATGGCAAGAGCTCCTTTGTCGACAGACTCGAGTGGAATCGACCAACCTAAAGGTACTATGCTCTGCCCTGGTCCTGTCATTGTCTTCTGTTCCTGATCTTCTGTTAATCCTTACCGATATGTGCTACATTAGCTTACTACTCCCTCCTTTCCTAAATAAGTCTCATGGTTTTAGTTCAAAATGACACTTATTTTAGAACGGAGGGAGTATGACACACATGTTTCTATCTGATCGTATTTACTAATTGCAAATTTCCTGAGGTTCATCAGCATTCCCTTTTGGGAAGGGTTTTTAATATAATCTTTGCATTTTCCCATGTCATGATTTGCTGCAGAATCTGCAGAGGAGCTATACCAGAAAATGCTGAAATCTGTTGAAGCCCAGACTATGCCGCCAAATGCCTGGTTGTGGTCAATGATCAGTAGTTGCTCCAGTGAGGAGGATATAAAACTTCTTTTTCAGATTTTGCAGAAGCTAAGAATATTCGTAAGTCACATCTGTTTTTCTCTGAAGTTAAGAATGCTTCCTTTTGCCAGTTTAGCAGGCTGCATTGCGCGCGTAGTGTTATTATCTCACCGGATTCTCATTTATGGTATCACCAGTTTGCCACTCACCCGGTAACATTTACGAGACACTATCTACTCTTGATTTCCAGGATCTTTATTGTTTCTATGAAACATAGCCGCTCGCTTAGCTGAGTTTAACATAGAATTTCCATTGTCTGTTGAACATATTGACAATTTTCTACCGGTGACTTTAAATATACATATGGGTCACGGTGCTATGTTCTCGGATGATGATGGGAATTGATTGTCCAGACTCTTGGGTTGCTAGCACATGATGTATCTAACTATAGTTAGCAGTTTTCATGTCAGTCTTTTCTTCCCCCTTGTAGTTGATAGTTTTCTTCCAGATGGTAGATGACAGGCAAAGGGTGTTCTTTGTAATTCTAGCTATATTTTTCTGTCACTAGATGCTGTCTTAAACCAACACTTTTTCTATTGGTGCAGAGGCTATCAAATCTTCGCATCAATGCAAACTTCAACGACCATCTCTGTATGAAAGTTTCTGAGGCTTGTGCTCGTTTGGGTGTCCTTGACTATGGTATGATTCTACTTAGCAGTCTGAAAAATCTGTGGTTATTTGTTAACGTGTGCTTCTTTCCAGCCTTATGTTGGCACATAAATCAGCGTTTTGATGTATTTCTAGTATTTAGCTCTAGATCCCGTGTAGGCCTTACACCTTGCGTACTAAATCCTAATGGAAAAGATTAAAGAAGGATGCTGTATAGATACTCAAACAAGAAAGAACGGCTAAATTTGTCAACCTTATTTTTACTAGGAAGCATTAGATAAAGTTGGCATGGCAATGTGTGGCGTAATATCAGTTATATAAATGCTGACTTCCATATACTGCATGGAAACAATAACCCCCCCACTTTCCAGCTATGTGGATAAAATAATGTATTTTAACTTTTTTGTGCTACTTGCGGCAATGCCACATTCTTGCTTCGGAAGTTATGGCTAATTGAACTCAAAACCTGTAATTCATCTTTGTGACATGAATGCAGGGTTGAAGGTTTTATGGAATCATAATGTTTATGGAATAACGCCAACCATCGGTTCTGCCCATTATCTCCTGGTATCCAATGTTACTAACTCCTTTGATCACTTTCCAAGTTGCTTTGTAATGATTTTTTCCTTCTACAGCAACATGCTAAAGAGCACAATGATACTAAACTGATGGAGAAGATAATGCAAGTCCTTAGGAGGAATTCCTTGCCATTACAACCAGGCACTGCTGATATTGTCTTCAGGTATGCTTACATTTCTTCTCAGTTGCTATTTACCAATGCATACCATTCTCTTCTTTCAATGTTTAAAACTTTTCATATCGTAGCATGCAAGTCCTACCCTTTTAGATTAATGTGAAAGTGTATACATTGAATAGCTCTTTGGAGAATTTAAACCAGTTCTGATGTTTTACTGCATCGTATCTCTCTTTTCTTTTTTGCATGATGGTTCTGACCAACTTTGTCCTTATTTTTTTAACCTAACAAATCTTCCAAATGATATCTTAGTATGCTATTAGTTACACGTCCACACATAGCCCAGAAGTATGTTTAATATGTGTATCTTTCAGAAGGTGTATCACAGATTTTTTTCATTGTGATTTGATTTGTATTTCGGTTATCCTTTTTAGGCCAAGACTCTGGGCATGTTTAAGTATTAATTCCATGGTTACCTTTTGTGTTATGCAGTATCTGCTATAACACTGATAGATGGGATTTACTCTCAAAATATGCGGCAAGATTTGTTCAGGCTGGAGTCAAGTTGCGTCGTACTGCATTTGATGTGTGGATGGACTTTGCTGCCAAAGTTGGTAAGCCGTTTGCCTCTTATGTAAATTATAGTGCAACAGTCAACCTAAGCTTAAGGTTAGCTGTGTTAGAGATGCATGGCCGTTCCAGACCTCTGCTGAAAAACGGCAAGACATTGCTACAAATTGGCCAGTTTGGGATGGACTAAATATGTTCCGTTGCTCGTTGCAAGTGGACTGGCTCGCTCTGAAGGCAGTAATCCTCATTATAACATCCAGGAGAGTGATGTTGTGAAAACTAATGTTTCTGTTAATTTTGTGTTGTGACGTTGCCTCTCATAATAACCATTTTTAGTTGTTTACCAGTCAAACCTTAGTTTTGCTGTTGCTTTTTAAACTTTATTTAATGCTTCAACTGTTGCATATGAGAGTCTTATTTTTTTGACGAAAGTAAAAGGCTTTATTCTGTGAAGGATGATTTACTAATATATTTCTGCTTCTGCAGGAGACTCTCAATCTATATGGAACATCAATAGCCTGAGAGGCAAGACTATCAAACACTACACTCTTACATCAGGTTTTGCATGCGCAAAGGTAATTGCTCCTAGTATGCACACCATTTTGTACATAGTGATAAAACTATGATGCTGATTCTTCAATTGTTTATCTCGTGTGAGCTTACTGAATTTGCTCTTATATTTCTTTACGGAGGGAGTACTTAATATTTCACATTAATGTTTCACCCTCATGGCTGCACTTATTTCTTCTGATCTGAGACCCATTATGAATTGTCTTGTTGCAGGGGTCTCTGCTTGAACGCAGGCCGGAAAATGCTGCTGCCACCCTTAAACTTCTTCACAAGGTTGGTTACACCATGCTAATTGCTACTCCCTCCGTGTCAAAATAAGTGTCTCAAGCTTAGTACAACTTTGTACGTACTAAAGTTAGTACAACGTTGAGACACTTATTTTGGGACAGAGGGAGTACTAGATATGTGTTTCTGAAATACTGGTATTGCTTCGCATCGACCAGCAGCCTCTTATTCCCCTTCTTGATAAAGTCTTGTTGTTCAACTGCATCCTGTTATTAGACTTGTATTCCTACAAATACTGGAATTCCTTCATTACCAAAAAGGCAAGAACATGCACTGGTTTCTCTCACATGAAAATGGCTCGTCCTCACTCTTAGTGTCCTACTTCATCTTATGTGGCTATGTTCCTAATGCTTTTCTATCTCATGCTATTTATTGACATTTTTGAGTTTGCACAGATATTTTTTCACAACTCCAGGAAATCTGGATGCCAAAAGAGCTGGTAGCTAGTTTTTACTTTCGCAATTGACATTTGCCTGATGACTTTTGGTTACATGTAGCACCTGCCTGATCAGAAGAAACCATTTGTGAAAGATGAACTCCAAAAGCTTGTTGCTGAATGGCCAACAGAGGTGATAAAAAGGCAGAAGAAAGATGATAGGAAGGTGAGATTATATAAACAATCTTTGGTTCAATTTCTGCAATCTGTAGGTCCTGGCAGTTTAATTTCCACCTCGTAATTCGAGTCACTAGCCTATATGTTCTTAATTCGACTAGTAACAAAATCTCTGAATATTCCAGGCAATGGAGGAAGCTTTGGTTGAGGACATCCCAAAGATGATCAGCTCCATGGCGAAGTCAGGCCTCGATATTTCTGTGGATCTGGACAAGCTCACCCGTCAGCCTGAAGCAGCGTAGTGAAGGAACACCACTGCTGGACACCTCGATGCGGCAGCTGCAAATGCTGCGGCACACCTGATTACCCGAGGAAAACATTTTTGACTGGGCGGCATGTGATAATTGGTTTGACACGGTAGCACTAGAACCCTCCGATAATAAGGTGTACACTTTGTTGTTTGGTACACTAGTTGGAGACAAATTCTTTTTGGTGGGAACACATGCTGTTCATTCATCAAATCCAAGGACGGCTAATTCTCAACAAAACCTCGAGCCCAACCCAGTTTGGATATTGTTTTCAAAGAATTCATTTCTGAACGGCAAGTAATCTTAGTGTTTGACTGCCAAATATTAATCATAGGCTTTTGTCTACATTTTCTGTGTCTAAATACATGCTGGCCCATATGCGAGTTATCGTGTGGGTGAAGATTTCAAAGGCTTCTTTGATCTCTCTGGCTGTTATTATGTTTATATCCTGATAATAAAAGGACAGAACATACTCATATATTAGTGTTTGTCACCCTGGGCCCCTCGTCCCCCATAGCAGTCTGGTGAGTAGTTTTGGTGCTTTCATTCTTGCGTTTGCGGCCCCCTCGTCTCCCATAGCAGTCTATTGTCGACAGATGGGGGAAACCACTAGCCAATATCTGGTGAGTAGTTTTGCTGTCTTCATTCTTATGTTTGTGGGTCATTGCCACCGTGGTGGTGGCATCTTAAAGGGAGGAGACGGCTTCGTATTGAATACTACCTCTGTACCAAAATATAAAACATTTTTGTAGGCTAGTCAAAATATAATACATTTTTGCAGGCTAAACTAGCCTAAAACACTCTTATATTTTGATAAGAAGGGGAGTACAATTCCATTTGTCTTCTAAAAAAAACTCTTTGCTTCATTCCCATTCCGGCATATTCATAGCGGTATACTCCGTGGAGCACACGTTTATTAAAACTTGTCTTCTTGTGCCTTTTCATGCGTTTGTTCTTCTTTCTTGTAGTTTCAAACAATGGAATGACGATTTGAGCCTGCCTTTAGAAAGGGTCTGTCTACGTGCAATAATCTTGTATTCTCACTTCATGAGGTTAGCGCCTCCTGTGGCTCTACAAAACCTATGAGGTTAGTTCAACATGTGCAAGTTCGTTATTTGCAATTTCGTCCACGTCATTTCATGAGGTTAGCACCTCATGTTGCCCTACAAAACCTATGAGGTTAGTTCAACATGCGCAAGTTCGTTATTTGCAATTTTGTCAACGGACACAAGGAGGAACGTCAACATGCAGGTGGACCGAGAGATGCTGACTTCAAAGAGACTTGATGCAGCTGGTGGTTTTATCAAGAACCTTTGTTGTGTATTCATTTTGATTGTTCTGCCCTATTTTACTTTCATTAATGAAACAATAAGTCTATACATTTTTCTAAAAATAATAGCTTAACAAGGACAATGCCAATGATTTAAGGACGAACCCCTCAAAGATACTATGCATACTTTAGACTTTTCTTGTAGTATTTTCATACATATCTCTTCTATTTACCTATATCTAAAATAGACAATCATGCACTCTAGAAACATCTGAGCTTTGGTACCATGATATTTAACAACACTAAAATAGACTTGCACATATACATATGCTAGCAATTCATCTAATGCCTCAAACTAATCTGTCAAGACATGCATTTTTTTTCTAATCCAAAGAATTCATGTTACCCAAAGATTTTGAAGAGGCGATATCTAAAAACAGAACATACACCACCATTTTTTTCTTAAGAAAATATATGGTTTAAGTTAGTGCAAGTGTATTTCCTATGATCTATGTTAAATTTATACCATTAATTTTGTATGCTTTAATATTTAGTTACATCATTATCATAAATTAGATTTGTTGAGTATGATAGAAAATTAAATCGATTATGATTGTATGATGAGAAAATCAGTTGTAAGTAAGTAAAACATTTAGTACAAATAAATGTAAAACAAAGTGTTATGTTTTATAAGATACTAGTAAGCATGCACGTGTAATACACGTCTCATTAGCATTAACATTTTAAATTTGTAAAACACACATTGACCAGTATAAAAATAAAAATCAATTCAAAGTTATAAACAACACACGACATGCCTTCAACTATGACTTGTAAATAAGTTTTATACATACACATAATTCATTAAAACCAACATTTGAATTTATTGAGAATTTCGTGAGTATTATGGCTTTATGCATTACATCCCCGGTCTCTCAACTTATATAGGACATCCATTTGGGACACCTAGATGCGTGTGCACCTTGCCTATCCATCGTTGGATCGTGTTTGACAACTGATTTGGAAAGCAATGTAAATGCCTTAATTACTAGTTAATTTGGCAGGCTTTAATTCTTTAACCATGTCATGCATGTATGTCACGTGATAGAAAGGCAGGTGATTAGATATACAATAAGGAATAAAAATCAACATTTATTTTATCCTTATATTACATTTATTGATTCGTAGAATAAATCACCAGGTATGTACATATCTGTGTATGTACGTTATTTCATTAGTACGTATGTGCATACCTGCGCATGTACATAATATCGTTATTAGGTATATACATATCTGCGTATGTACATAATTTTTTCACTAGCTACAAACTAGAATAAATCATTGGATATATATGCATATCCGTGTATGTACATAATTTCATTAGCAGGTATATATATATCCATGTACGTACATATTTTTTTTACTAGTTACAACATAGAATAAATCATTGGATGTATATACCCATGTATGTGCATAATTTCATTAGTAGGTATTATATACGACGAGTATTCATCTGTGCGAAGAATGTTCATCGGTCGGCGAATCATATTGTGCATACATGCATGTATATCTCGATCAAAAAAAGGATGCATGTAAACATGTATATCTTTTTTCTTTTATTTCCTTATTCTCTCTCCACAAATTAATGTGTGTTTTAATTCTTTGCAAATCAGTAAATGCTAATGGATTGACATGCACGCTATTAAATGCTACGTGCCCAGGCTCCTACGTGCCCTCGAACAATTTACACACACAACTGTTGGAAATATGCCCTAGAGGCAATAATAAAAGTAGTTATTATTATATTTCCTTGTTCATGATAATCGTTTATTATCCATGCTATAATTGTATTGATTGGAAACTCAATTGCATGTGTGGATACATAGACAACACTGTGTCCCTAGTATGCCTCTAGTAGACTAGCTCGCTGATCAAAGATGGTCAAGGTTTCCTAGCCATAGACATGAGATGTCATTTGATAACGGGATCACATCATTAGGAGAATGATGTGATGGACAAGACCCAAACTATGAACATAGCATATGATCATGTCAGTTTATTGCTATTATTTTCTGCATGTCAAGTATCTGTTCCTATGACCATGAGATCATGCAATTCACTGACACCGGAGGAATACCTTGTGTGTATCAAGCGTCACAACGTAACTGGGTGACTATAAAGATGCTCTACAGATATCTCCGAAGGTGTCTGTTGAGCTGGCATGGATCGAGACTGGGATTTGTTACTCCGTATGACGGAGAGGTATCTTAGGGCCCACTCGGTAATACAACATCACAATAAGCCTTGCAAGCGATGTGACTAAGTGTTAGCCACGGAATCTTGTGTTACGGAACGAGTAAAGAGACTTGCCGGTAACGAGATTGAACTAGGTATAGAGATACATACGATCGAATCTCGGGCAAGTAACATACCGAAGAACAAAGGGAACAACGTACGGGATTAACTGAATCCTTGACATAGAGGTTCAACCGATAAAGATCTTCGTAGAATATGTATGAACCAATATGGGCATCCAGGTCCCGCTATTGGTTATTGACCGTAGAGGTGTCTCGGTCATGTCTACATAGTTCCCGAACCCGCAGGGTCTGCACACTTAAGGTTAGGTGACGTTTTGGTATAGTAGAGTTATGTATGTTGGTGACCGAAGGTTGTTCGGAGTCCCGAATGAGATCCCGGACGTCACGAGGAGCTCCGGAATGGTCCAGAGGTAAAGATTGATATATAGGAAAGTGGTGTTTGAACTCCGGAAAGATTTCGGGCATTTCCAGCATTGTACCGGGAGTGACGAATGGGTTCCGGGGGTCCACCAAGTAGGGCCACCACACCCCAAGGGGGTCACATGGGCCTTAGGGTGGCGCACCAGCCCCTGGTGGGCTGGGCGGCCAGCCCAAGAGGGCCTATGCGGCTGGACTTGTGGGAAAAGGAAAACCCAAGTGGGGAAGGGAAGGAGTCCTACTAGGAGTAGGATTGGAGGTGGACTCCTCCACCTCCTTGCGGCCGACTCCTAGCAGGAGCCCTAGGTCGGCCAGCCCCTCCCCTCCCTCCTATATATACTAGAGGGGAGAGAGGGCTGCCGCACCCAAGACAAAGCCACGGTGCAGCCCTCTCTCCCCAATAGACCGTCTCCCTCTAGTTTCGGCGGTGCTTAGGCGAAGCCCTGCCGGAATAGTTCCACCATCATCCCCGCCACGCCATCGCGCTGCCGGAGAACTCATCTACCTCTCCGCTCCCTCTTGCTGGATCAAGAAGGCGGAGATCGTCACCGAGCTGTACGTGTGCTGAACGCGGAGGTGTCGTCCGTTCGGTACTAGATCGTGATTGGATCGCGGGACGGCTAGCGATTTGGATCGCGAAGACGTTCGACTACACCAACCAAGTTTCTTAACGCTTCCCGCTTAGCGATCTACAAGGGTATGTAGATCCACTCTCCCTCTCGTAGATGCTCATCACCATGGATAGATCTTGGGTGTGCGTAGGAATTTTTTTGTTTCCCATGCAACGTTCCCCAACAGTGGTATCAGAGCTAGGTCTATGTGTAGATGAGATCACGAGTAGAGCACAAAGGAGTTTGTGGGCGTTGATATTCAGATTGCTTCCTCCCTTGGTCTTTTCTTGATTCAGCGATATTGTGAGATGAAGTGGCCCGGACCAACATTACTCGTACGCTTACGAGAGACTGGTTCCATCAACTGACATGTAACTTTGTTGCATAAAGATGGCTGGCAGGTGTCTGTTTCTCCCACTTTAGTTGGATCGGATTCGACAAAGGTGGTCCTTGAGAAGGTTGAATAGCAATTTGTGTATCACCGTTGTGGTTTTTGCGTAGGTAAGAATTGTTCTTGCTAGATACCCGTAGCAGCCACATAAAACATGCAACAACAATTAGAGGACGTCTAACTTGTTTTTGCAGGGTATGTTGTGATGTGATATGGCCAATTACATGATGAGATATATGTGATGTATGAGATGATCATGTTTTGTATAGAATATCACGACTTGCATGTCGGTGAGTGCGGCAACCGGCAGGAGCCATAGGGTTGTATTTAATTTATTTTCGCCGTTTTTGCTTTACTTTATCGCTATGAGTTAGCAATAGTTGTAGTAGCAACAGTTAGCGCGACAACCTCATGGCGACACGTTGATGGAGATCAAGATGATGGAGATCATGGTGTCATGCCGGTGACGACGGAGATCATGCCGGTGCTTTGGAGATGGAGATCAAAAGCACAAGTTCATGGCCATATCATGTCACTTATGATTTGCATGTGATGTTAATCCATTTATGCATCTTATTTTGCTTAGGACGACGGTAGCATTATAAGGTGACCCCTCACTTAAATTTCAAGATAAAATTGTGTTCTCCCCGAGTGTGCACCGTTGCGAAAGTTCGTCGTTTCGAGACACCTCGTGATGATCGGGTGTGATGGACTCTACGTTCACATACAACGGGTGCAAGCCAGTGTTGCACGTATGGAACACTCGGGTTAAACTTGATGAGCCTAGCATGTATAGACATGGCCTCGGAACACAAGAGACCGAAAGGTCGAACATGAGTCATATAGTAGATATGATCAACATGAAGATGTTCACCATTGAAACCACCTCATCTCACGTGATGATCGGACTTGAGTTGGTGGATTTGGATCATGTGACACTCGAATGACCGGAGGGATGTCAATTTGAGTGGGAGTTTTTAAGTAATATGATTAACTAAACTCATTATCTTGAACAATAGTCTAAGTTGTCTTTGCAATATTTATGTTGTAGATCAATGGCTCGCGCAGTAGCACCCCTGAATTTTAATGCGTTCCTAGAGAAAGCTAAGTTGAAAGATGATGGAAGTAACTTTGTGGACTGGGCCCGTAATCTAAGGATTATCCTTACGGCTTCCCAAAAGGCTTATGTCCTTGATGCACCACTTGGTGAACCACCCGCTCCAGTAGAGTCTCCAGACATTGTGAACGCCTGACATGCACGTTCTGATGATTACTCAATGGTTCAATGTGCAATGTTGTATGGCTTAGAACCGGACTTCAAAGACGTTTTGAACGTCATGGAGCATATGATATGTTCCTAGAGTTGAAGTTTATCTTTCAGAAGAATGCCCGGATCGAGAGGTATGAGACCTCCGATAAGTTCTATGCTTGCAAGATGGAGGAGAACGGGCCTGTCAGTGAACACATACTCAGAATGTCTGGGTATTCCACCCGTCTGGCTGAATTGGGTATGCCCCTTCCGCCAGAGGCAATCACTGACAGAGTTCTTCAATCATTGCCACCTAGCTACAAGAGCTTCGTGTTGAACTATAACATGCACGGGATGAACAAGTCAGTCGCCGAGCTGTTTGCGATGTTGAAAGTCGTTGAGTCTGAGATTCAGAAGGAGCATCAAGTGTTGATGGTCAATAAAACCACTAGTTTCAAGAAGAATGGCAAGGGTAAGAAGGGTAACTCCAAGAAGAGTGGCAAAGCAGTTGCCCCTCCTATGAAGAAACCCAAGGCTGGACCCAAGCCAGAAGCTGAGTGCTTTCATTGCAAGGGAACTGGTCACTGGAAGCGAAACTACCCCAAGTATTTGGCTGACAAGAAGGCGGCCAACAACAAACAATGTATATATGATATACATGTTATTGATGTGTACCTTACCAACTCTCGTTGTAGTGCCTGGGTATTTGATACCGGTGCGGTTGCTCACATTTGCAACTCAAAATAGGAACTGCGGAATAGACGGAGGCTGGCAAAGGACGAAGTGACGATGCACGTGGGAAATGGTTCCAAGGTTGATGTGATCGCCGTCGGCACGCTCGCTCTTCGATTACCATCGGGATTAGTAATGAACCTGAATAATTGTTATTTAGTGCCTGCGTTAAGCATGAACATTATATCTGGATCTTGTTTATTGCGAGACGGTTACTCATTTAAATCGGAGAATAATGGTTGTTCTATTTATATGAGTAATATCTTTTATGGTCATGCACCCAATGTGAGGGGTTTATTCTTATTGAATCTCAATAGTGATGATACACATGTTCATAACATTGATGCCAAAAGATGTAGAATTGATAATGATAATACCACTTTCTTGTGCCACTGCCGTTTAGGTCATATTGGTGTAAAACGCATGAAGAAGCTCCATGCTGATGGACTTTTGGAGTCACTTGATTTTGAATCACTTGACACATGTGAACCATGCCTCATGGGCAAGATGACTAAAACCCCGGTCTCTAGAACAATGGAACGGGTAAGTGACTTGTTGGAAATCATACATACTGATGTGTGCGGTCCGATGAGCATTGAGGCGCGCGGTGGTTATTGTTATTTTCTCACCTTCACTGATGACTTAAGTAGATATGGGTATATTTACTTAATGAAACACAAGTCTGAAACGTTTGAAAAGTTCAAGCAATTTCAGAGTGAAGTTGAGAATCATCGTAACAAGAAGATTAAATTCCTACGATCTGATCGAGGAGGAGAACATCTGAGTTATGAGTTTGGCAGTTACTTAAGACAATGTGGAATTGTTTCACAATTGACACCGCCTGGAACACCACAGCGAAATGGTGTGTCCGAACGTCGTAATCGAACCTTATTGGATATGGTGCGATCTATGATGTCTCTTGCCGATTTGCCACTATCGTTTTGGGGATATGCATTAGAGACAGCTGCATTCACTTTAAATAGGGTACCATCGAAATCCGTTGAGACGACGCCATATGAACTGTGGTTTGGCAAGAAGCCAAAGTTGTCGTTTCTTAAAGTTTGGGGATGTGATGCTTATGTCAAAAAGCTTCAGCCTGAAAAGCTGGAACCCAAAGCGGAGAAATGCGTCTTCATAGGATACCCAAAAGAGACAGTTGGGTATACCTTCTATCTCAGATCCGAAGGCAAAGTGTTTGTCACTAAAAACGGAACATTTCTTGAGAAAGAGTTTCTCTCGAAAGAATTGAGTGGGAGGAAGATAGAACTTGATGAGGTTGTTGAACCTTTACTTCAACCAGAGAGTAGCGCAGCGCAGAAAGATGTTTCTGTAGAGCCTACATCAGTTGAAGAGGAAGTTAATGATGATGATCATGAAGCTTTAGATCAAGTTGCTATCGAACCTCGTAGGTCGACAAGGACGCGTACTGCTCTTGAGTGGTACGGCAACCCTGTCTTAGAGGTCATGTTGTTGGACAACGATGAACCTACGAGATATGGAGAAGCGATGATGGGCCCGGATTCCGAGAAATGGTTAGAGGACATGAAATCCGAGATGGGATCCATGTATGAAAACAAAGTATGGGCTTTGGAAGTATTACCTGAAGGGCGAAAGGCCATTCAGAACAAATGGATCTTTAAGAGGAAGACGGACGCGGACGGTAATGTCACCATCTATAAAGCTCAACTTGTGGCAAAAGTTTTTTCACAAGTTCAAGGAGTTGACTACGATGAGACCTTCTCACCCGTAGCGATGCTTAAGTCCGTCAGAATCATGTTAGCAATAGCTGCCTTTTTCGATTATGAAATTTGGCAGATGGATGTCAAAACAGCGTTCCTTAACGGTTTCCTTAAGGAAGAGTTGTATATGATGCAACCAGAAGGTTTTGTCGATCCAGAGAATGCTGAAAAAGTTTGCAAACTCCAGCGATCCATTTATGGACTGGTGCAAGCATCTCGGAGTTGGAATCTTCGCTTTGATGAGGTGATCAAAGCGTTCGGGTTTATACAAGTTTACGGAGAAGCTTGTATTTACAAGAAAGTGAGTGGGAGCTCTATAGCGTTTCTAATATTATATGTGGATGACATATTGCTGATTGGAAACAATATAGAAATGTTGGAAAGCGTGAAGGAATACTTGAACAAGAGTTTTTCAATGAAGGACCTAGGAGAAGCTGCTTTCATATTAGGCATCAAGATCTATAGAGATAGACCGAGACGCTTAATAGGACTTTCACTGAGCACATACCTTGACAAAGTTTTGAAGAAGTTCAAAATGGATCAGTCCAAGAAGGGGTTCTTGCCTGTACTGCAAGGTGTGAAGTTGAGTAAGACTCAATGCCCAGTGGCTGCAAAAGATAGAGAAAAGATGAGTGCCATCCCCTATGCTTCAACCATAGGCTCTATCATGTATGCAATGCTGTGCACAAGACCTGATGTCAGCCTTGCCATAAGTATGGCCGAAAGGTTTCAAAGTGATCCAGGAACGGAACACTGGACGGCGGTCAAGAATATCCTGAAGTACCTGAAAAGGACTAAGGACATGTTTCTCGTTTATGGAGGTGATCAAGAGCTCGTCGTAAAGGGTTACGTCGATGCAAGCTTTGACACTGATCCGGATGACTCCAAGTCTCAAACCGGATACGTATTTATTCTTAATGGGGGTGCGGTAAGCTAGTGCAGTTCCAAGCAGAGCGTGGTAGCTGATTCTACATGCGAAGCGAAGTACATCGCTGCCTCGGAGGCGGCGAAGGAAGGTGTCTGGATGAAGGAGTTCATGACAGATCTTGGAGTAGTGCCTAGTGCACTAAACCCAATGACTCTGTTCTGTGACAACACTGGTGCCATTGCTCTTGCCAAGGAACCAAGGTTTCACAAGAGGACCAGACACATAAAGCGACGTTTCAATTCCATCCGCGATTACATCAAGGAGGATGACATAAATATTTGCAAAGTGCACACGGATCTGAATGTTGCAGATCCGATGACTAAACCTTTTCCAAGGGCTAAACATGATCAACACCAGAACTGTATGGGTGTTAGATTCATTACAATGTAAATAACACAGTGATGTGAGCTAGATTATTGACTCTAGTGCAAGTGGGAGACTGTTGGAAATATGCCCTAGAGGCAATAATAAAAGTAGTTATTATTATAGTTCCTTGTTCATGATAATCGTTTATTATCCATGCTATAATTGTATTGATTGGAAACTCAATTGCATGTGTGGATACATAGACAACAGTGTGTCCCTAGTATGCCTCTAGTAGACTAGCTCGTTGATCAAAGATGGTCAAGGTTTCCTAGCCATAGACATGAGATGTCATTTGATAACGGGATCACATCATTAGGAGAATGATGTGATGGACAAGACCCAAACTATGAACATAGCATATGATCGTGTCAGTTTATTGCTATTGTTTTCTGCATGTCAAGTATCTGTTCCTATGACCATGAGATCATGCAATTCACTGACACCGGAGGAATACCTTGTGTGTATCAAACGTCACAACGTAACTGGGTGACTATAAAGATGCTCTACAGATATCTCCGAAGGTGTCTGTTGAGCTGGCATGGATCGAGACTGGGATTTCTTACTCCGTATGACGGAGAGGTATCTCAAGGCTCACTCGGTAATACAACATCACAATAAGCCTTGCAAGCAATGTGACTAAGTGTTAGCCACGGGATCTTGTGTTACGGAACGAGTAAAGAGACTTGCCGGTAACGAGATTGAACTAGGTATAGAGATACCGACGATCGAATCTCGGGCAAGTAACATACCGAAGAACAAAGGGAACAGCGTACGGGATTAACTGAATCCTGGACATAGAGGTTCAACCGATAAAGATCTTCGTAGAATATGTTGGAACCAATATGGGCATCCAGGTCCCGCTATTGGTTATTGATCGTAGAGGTGTCTTGGTCATGTCTACATAGTTCTCGAACCCGCAGGGTCTGCACACATAAGGTTAGGTGACGTTTCGGTATAGTAGAGTTATGTATGTTGGTGACTGAATGTTGTTCGGAGTCCCAGATGAGATCCCGGACGTCACGAGGAGATCCGGAATGGTCCGGAGGTAAAGATTGATATATAGGAAAGTGATGTTTGAACTCCGGAAAGATTTCGGGCTTTTCCAGCATTGTACCGGGAGTGACGAATGGGTTCCGGGGGTCCACCAAGTGGGGCCACCACACCCCAAGGGGGTCACATGGGCCTTAGGGTGGCGCACTAGCCCCTGGTGGGCTGGGCGGCCAGCCCAAGAGGGCCTATGCGGCTGGACTTGTGGGAAAAGGAAAACCCAAGTGGGGAAGGGAAGGAGTCCTACTAGGAGTAGGATTGGAGGTGGACTCCTCCACCTCCACCTCCTTGCGGCCGACTCCTAGGAGGAGCCCTAGGTCGGCCAGCCCCTCCCCTCCCTCCTATATATACTAGAGGGGAGAGAGGGCATCCGCACCCAAGACAAAGCCACGGTGCAGCCCTCTCTCCCCAATAGATCGTCTCCCTCTAGTTTTGGCGGTGCTTAGGCGAAGCCCTGCTGGAATAGTTCCACCATCATCCCCTCCACGCCGTCGCGCTGCCGGAGAACTCATCTACCTCTCCGCTCCCTCTTGCTGGATCAAGAAGGCGGAGATCGTCACCGAGCTGTACGTGTGCTGAACGCGGAGGTGCCGTCCGTTCGGTACTAGATCGTGATTGGATCGCGGGACGGCTAGCGATTTGGATCGCGAAGACGTTCGACTACACCAACCGCGTTTCTTAACGCTTCCCGCTTAGCGATCTACAAGGGTATGTAGATCCACTCTCCTTCTCGTAGATGCTCATCACCATGGATAGATCTTGCGTGTGCGTAGGAATTTTTTTGTTTCCCATGCAACGTTCCCCAACAGACACCCCCCATATATATATGTATATATATATAATGAAATAAAAAATCATAAATAATAGCATAAATAACATAATAAATAATAAACGAAACATACATAGAAATACAAAATAATGTGTTCCAAAAATAAAAAAACTAAAATAAAATAACATAGCAATGATGGCCGACGCCAACAAACACACCGCTGTCCCTCAAATTCAACCACCCATATACACACCCGGGTCGATTCCCCACCCACCAGCACCCCCAAATCCACCCCCCCTCCGCCGTCAACGACTAAGGCCCCTAGCTGCCGTCTAGGTCTCCGCCTCCACCGCCGTCGTCGCCGTTTCCGTCTCCACCTCCATCGCCGTCGTTGCCGTCTCTGCCTCCACCGCCGTTGTCTCCATCTCCGCCTCCCATCATCTTCGTCGCTGTCTTCTCCTCCGCCGCCCCTCACCGTGGTCTCCGCCTCCACCGTCGCCCCCTCCCCGTGGTCTCCGCCTTCATCGCCGCCGTCAAGGACCCGTTAGCCCCTTCGTCTCCGTCGCTGGTGAGTTTTAGTATAGTTGTAGTGTAGAATTGTTAGTGTAAATGTAGTATGAGATTGTAGTGTAGAATTTCTAGTGAGATTATAGTATATAATATTTTATTCTAGTTGTAGTGTATAATTTAGTGTAGTTTGTAATGTAAGATTATAGTGTAGTTGCAGGTAAGAATGTAGTAAAATTTGTTAGGGTAATTGTAATGTCAGATTTTAGTGCGGTAGTAGTGTATATTTTATAGTGGGATTTGTAGTGCAATTTTTTTAGTCTAATCGTATTGTAAGATTTTAGTGTACTTGTAGTGTAGAATTTTTAATGAGTTTTGTAATGCAGCATTTGTATTGTAATTGTACTGTAAGATTTTAGTGTAGTTGTAGTGTAGAAACTTATATTCTAGTTGTAGTGTAGATTTTTATCGAGATTTGTCGTGTAGTTATAGTGTAATATTTAATTAGTTTATTTGTAGTGTAGTTGTAATATAAGAATTTAGTGTAGTTGTAGTGCAAGATTCTGCCGTACGTTCAATTACATTTTCTAGATTGTATATATTTAGGTGTTGCAGGTACAATCAGAAATGGCTCCGAAGTTTCATGGTGTGCGACAGAAAGGAACTAAGTACTATGCAACCATCAGGAAGGATAATGTCGTCCACAAGCTTGGCCACTGGGACACCCGAGAGTTAGCGGCGCACGCCGACGATGCAATGGCGGTTGGGTACCATAAGGGAGATGCAATTCTGAACTTCCCTGATTGTCGTGAGTTCGCGAAGTTCCTCGCGCCGGCAACACAAGGATATGCAGTAGGGTGAGGAGAAGGAGAACCTCCAGACCGAGCAACAATTATTCGACCCATTAGTGAGGGAGCTTGCGAGACATTACAAACTCATAGAGACCAACAAAATAATGCTCCTTCAGTATGCAGCGAGGAAGAGTGCATAAGAGGATCTCGTAGATTGGGATAAACTCGCGGAGGAGCAGGAGGAGGAGGAGGAGGAGGAGGTTCAACCGCTGCATTCTCGTCGTAGGTCCGCCAACGACGACCGAGAGACTGACCTCTCTTGCCCTGCTAGATAGGTAGCACTAGCTATTTCGTATATGAATGACTGTTTAACTTTATGCATGTTATTTTATGTTTGAACCGTGCACCGTTTGTAGAATTACTTAATTACTAATATATGTGTGCTATATTGTTGTGTTAGTTATTTAGTTTAATGATCTATGCTTATTTTTGTCAACAATGATGAAAGCAGTAAATGGATGCCCCGTGTGAGACCTGTGGTGCTTTGAGATACCAGAAGGATATAGGAAGTTCTTCATAGATCTTCCGAAAGACTTCATCACTAAGACGGTGTATATGATTTAGTTGAACATGTTCTGATTGAGTTTCATATGGTATGGTTATGGTCGAAATTGTCTAACTAGTTCTTTTTTTCAATTTTGCTCAGGGCGTGACTTCTTAGAGAAGTTTCGAGTTTCGCTTGATGCAACCATCACATTCCAATGCACCCTCATGAAGATGTTGACGGCCCAACACTTCAATTGTCAATGAGTCAAACCACACCTATTTCGGTTGCCCTGATTGGAGAGCCCTTGCAACTGCTTACGAGATGGAAGCTGGGAAGAAAGCCACGTTCTACCTTGACTATGATCATGGTCTACTACAGGCCTGCTGGCAGCGATGGTTCACTTACTCCAGACTATGACCCTGAGGCCACCCGTCGAAATGTCTAGGTAGCTAGCTAGTATGCATGCATGCATGGCGGATCTCATGTTGTTACCACTTCCAATTTAGTTGAACTTGTGTACTTGACTATTTTTGATACTTTTTTGAACTATGTCAATAAGTGTATATTGTTGAAATTAGATTTTGATATTTGCATTGTACTGTTTAAAGTTGATTTAATTACTATTCTTAAACTTCGATTATGTTATCATTTTGGTTGGGATCGCTGTGCTGTACAACTTTGGTTTAAATCTGAAAATGAAATTGCTGGCGTCGCACTAACATGGAATGCCATACTGACGTATATTATTGCTGGCGTTGGCCACATGGCACGCCATCAACATGTTAAATATTGCTGGCGTCGTCTCCAATGCCACCACTATTTTTTAACTGTGACGCCATATTGGTGGCGTCGTGTGACCACACTAGCAAGGCCATTTTTGCCATGTCATGGCTAGACTTTTCTACACTAGTGCACCCCTAGGGCCACCGCCCCCTCCTTGGAGGAGGGGTTGAGGGCTTCCACACATAAAACCCCTTGCCACAGCGCAGCCCCCTCTCCCGTCTTTCCCATTCTCCCTCGTTCCTCGTCCCGACAGTGCTTGGTGAAGCCCTGCCGGCGGTGCACCACCACCATCACCACCACACCGTCGTGCTGGTTGTCATTCCATCTACTTCTCCCCCTTCACTTGCTGGATCTAGCTAGGAGGAGGAGATGTCATCGAGCCACACATGTGCTGAACTCGGAGGTGCCGTCCGTTCGGCGCTAGATCGGATTGAATCCTAATTGGATCTTGAAGAGTACGACTACATCAACCACATTATATATGCTTCCGTTTAACAGTCTACAAGGGTACGTAGACACACTCTCGCCTCTCGTTGTTATACATATCCATAGATAGATCTTGTGTGTTCATAGCAATTTTTTTGCTTTCCATGTTTCGTTCCCAACAATTGATAGGTACGGAAGAAAATAATTCTATGCGGTGAATAGACCAAAAATTCATAGAAACATACCTTTCTTTAGTATTAGGTATAAATATGTGAAATTTGACATGCCTTATGCTTATATATGCAAACCAATAATTTTTTTAAAATGCTCATGGCATCGCACTGACATTCTACTAGTTGGATATAGATGATTGGATGTCTCGGATAATTTGGATTCACCAAACCCGTGCTTTTATAAACGCTCTTATATTATGGGACGGAGAGAGTAGTAGATAAATCTTGTTTTCAAATTATAATTGACATAATTTTAAAAAAATATTGATGATGTGATGGATACATCATTGAGGCAGCATGAGACGTGCGTATAGATGGTTGGATGTCTCAGATTATTTAGATTCATCAAACTCATGCTTTTATAAATAGTATTTCCTCAGTCTGGAATTGGTTTTATATACATTCATTTTTAGTCATTTCTGTGACAAATAATTTGTGACGGAGGGAGTAGTAAATGGACTTGAGTCATGTGTATTCTCCCTTAAAAAAGTTCATGTGCATTCCGAACAGAAGAAAGAGCAACTGAACACACATGCTCCGCTCACCGTGCCGTCCGCTAAAACTGGTTGCGCTCCCGCTACTCAAGACCTGCTAATCAGCATCACTAAATTGCCAGATCGAACAGATTGTACGTTTCTCCCTATTGGAACTCTTGTCTTTCGTCTCTCCCTATGTACCTAATGGGTTTCTATCGGTTATCCAAAGGAACTCATGAGGGCTTTGACAAGCACAGTAGCGCATTCTATTGGAACTCAGCTGTGAACAAGCGTAAACACCGCCTGGTCAAGTGAAAATTGATGTGTAAACTGAAGGGTTTGGGAGGTTTGGGTATTATGAATACTGCGGTTATGAACACTTGTCTCATTATTAAATGGTGGTGGCGGATATTTCTTACTCTGGAGGGCACATTGTGGCGTGACATCCTTAAGGCCAAATACTTCCCTTCTGGTAACCTGATGTTTGCTCCAGCGGTTGGAGGTTTTCAGTTTTGGCGTGATGTCAAATTTGTGGTAGGCAATGGTGCCAATGTTCGGACGGACTGGTGGTGTGGTGACAGACCTCTGTCTTTCGTTTCCGGCTATCTTTTCTTACGTCTCTCAGCCTGAGATTTCTATCTCGGACCTTGTGCTTGGGGGTTGGGACTTGCAACTTCGCCGCGCTCTTTGTCCTGAAGAGTTGATCTAGTGGCAGCATCTTGCTGAACTGTTTCCTTTACTCTCGGAGGAGGCGGACCAAGTTACCTGGCTACATACGGCCTCTGGCCAGTTTTCTGTAAAATCCCTTATAAGATCAAAATTTTCATGTGGCAAGCGATCCGCGGTAGGCTCCCCACGGCAGACCAAATCCGTAAAAGCAAAGGTCCTGGGTCTGCGTTCTGTAAGCTTTGCGGAGCTATAGAGGATATCAACCATGTGCTCTTCAACTGCCATCTCGTTAAATTGTTATGGTGCGGTGTTCGAGAATGGATGGGAGTGACCCGGGCTCCCTCCTTTTCTGATCTCCGCTCCTCCTCTAGTTCGCTAGTTGGTCAAACCAGACGGTTGTTCTGGTTCGGCTTTTCGGCTATGTCTTGAGTTTTGTGGACTGTCTGGAATAAGTTTACTATCGAAAATATTTCCCCGGCTAAACCCGCTGACTGCATGTTTAAACTGATTTTTTTTCTACAATAGTGGAAATCATTGATTAAGGAGCAGGACATCGGAGCAACTGAAGACTTGATCGTTAGGGTGCACTTAACGGCGTCTTCCTTGCTTCGATCGACCCCTGCTGCTGCCGGACGAGTTAGCCTTTTTTTGGTTGTGCTGCCTCCGAGCGTAGGTAAGTGGGCCTGTGTGTCGTGTTCAGGCTGTGATGCCTTGTAACCGTAACTCTTAATTTGCCGGCCTATGCTTATCTGTCGTATGTTGATGTTTGCTTTTGAACCTTGCTGGTTAACTTTATTTATAAAGTCGGACGATAGCCTTTTCTCTAAAAACAGACTGTATGTCAAATTGCTGTTGTAGTTCCTAGATCTTAAAAAAAAAACAGATTGTACATCAAATTGCTGTTGTAGTTCCTAGATCGCTCTATTTTACTGTTACTTTTTGAATTGTTGTACTGTGTCTTGATCGATCAAGACAACCTCATATCACATGTCACTCCTACAGTTGCCTCATCATTACCTATAGTAATACAAATAATCAGGTCCATATAATTTACTATACCGCCAAGACAAGGCATCTTTCTCTGGTTTGGACCAGGAATCTTTGTTCTTAATAATTTCTTCCGGGGGATCAGGCATCTTTTCACATGCGGAGTTTGATGTTGTATTTTACTTCCACCTTCGTCTGAAACTAATTGACCTCAAACGGAAATACGCTTAAATACATACATTTAAGCATGGGAGTACTATTTTATACACCCTTCGTTCCGAATTATTCGTTTTATATTTGTCTAGATACGGATGTGTCCGTATCTAGACACATTTTAGTATTAAGTATATCCATATTTAGAAAAATCTAAGACAATTAATTTGATCTACTACTCCATCTGTTCCTAAATCTAAGCCTTTTTAGTGGTCCCAATACAGACTACACACGGAGCAAAATGAACGAATCTACACTCTAAAATGTGTCTATATACATCTACATGTAGTCAGTATTGAAATTTCTAGATGGTCTTATATTTAAAACAGAGGTAGTATGTCATATGGATAAAGCTTCAAACCAACCAACTGACCCAATCATCTTTACATCATGGAGAGATATATTGGAAGCTAAGTTGCTGGCTTTGAAAGAAGAAATTTGTTTGCCACGGCAATGGAGTTCCAACCCATCAATATTGAAACAGATTGTTTAGAGGCCATCACCATGTTAAGAGAAGTAGCTCGAAACAAATCAAAGTACGCTTTTTTAGTGAGAGAGACCCATGGCCGCGCCCATAGGTGTGCACAGTGTGCGGCCCGCATAGGGCCCATAAATTTTGGGAGCCCTAATTTTTTTCAACAGTCCTAGTATTTCTCAAAAAAAATAAAATTTGCCCGAGCGCTGCAGCTGGGCCTCGCATGGCGCTGGCACGCTGGGCCGCTGGCGCTCCTCCTGAGCCGAGGCATCGAGAGCTGCTGCTCGATCGACCGCGGATCGAAAAGACAGAAAAGGGAGTGTCGGTCCATGATCATCATTCATCAAACAAAAAATGGAAACGGATCGTGGGGTGGACAAGATGTCTCGATCGAACGCAAAAGCCGAACAAAACCGCAAAAGGAACATCGTGTATTCGCGTTGGGCCGTTGGCCCAGGTTGGATAAATGCACAGGAGAACGGTGTAGATGGGCACGCTTGTGTCGTTGGTACCTACCAATAATCGTTTCGTACTAAAAAAACAATAATCATTTAATTCCGTGCAACCTTATCAATTTTTTAATTAACGACATTATCTTCTTTTTTGTGGGTAAATTAACGACATTATCAATACACTGTGGGAACAAATTATTCAGTCTGGAATTATTAAGTAATATAATCTGTGGTAACAAATTGGCAATTTAGACTTTTTAGTAATTTCTCTTAATTTTTTCACCATTTTGATTTCTGAATCTGCAAACATCAAGTTGATGCCTGAGAGTACCTCCATTGCAGCAGTACCAGTCGCACCGGCGTACAGGAAACGAGATCATCGCTTCACCTCATCTGATCGATCGGCAAGCTGGAGCCCGCATCGCGTTGGCTCACCGCCGCAAATTCATCTCGCACTCACGCCACTACCGCTGTTGACTTACTCCACAAGTTCATTTTTTTTCTAGTGAGATGGGACTCATTCTTTAGTTTCGCACAGGTCCCAGATTTTGCCGCCCGGCCCTAGAGAGACCATTAATAGTATGGGAGAGATTCTTGCATTACCGATTCTCGTCGGAACTATAATCAGGTTAGTCACTTCATGGCTACTTTTGGTAGGTTGCAAAATCGAACTGCTGTTTGGCTAGGCTCTGGTCTGAAATAGGCCCGGGAGATTGTTGAACGACATATAAACAGAACTTCAAGTAATGCAAGTATTATTTTCACAAAAAAGCAACCAACTTCACACCGTTCGATTTATTTTGATCGTGCGTTGCGTTAGGCACATACCGGTGCGCACCTACCTGTTTTCACCAACCACCACACATCAAACCTTATCCACCCGCACCTATCACCTTTCCTCCATGGCAACAAGGGTCCATTGAGATGTATTCTTTGTTGCAAAGCAAGAGAGCGCAAGCTTGTTGCAAAAACTGTGTCTGACTTGGCAGTATATCAGACATTTGCAACAAGGGTTCATTGCAAAGCAAGCTAGTACAACATGGTGCTTATTGCAAAGTTTGCAGCTGATGGAGCAGGCTGCGATTAGTACAAAACGGTTCGACCATTGCAATAAGGCGTCTGTTGCGAAGCAAGCAAGCGCATCATGATGCTTGTTGCAAAAATTGCGGCTGGAAGCATGTATGAAACGGTTCGACCATCGCAACAAGAGGTATGTTGCAAAGTAAACGAGTGCTGCAAAGGTTGCGGCTCACTCGACGATAGATCGAACATCTGGCTCTTGCTCTTTCCCATGACTGCCGATGCGACCGATCTAATCTAGGCTTCACCCGACCGATGCATAGCGCGACCCATTTTATATATGCTATCACAAATTATACTTGAAAAACAGGAAGTTCTAGTTCCAATATTTATTTGAGTCTAATTTAATCTTACCAATAACTCTCAAATAAGAAGTAAAGTGCTGGCTTTGTTACATATATGTATATATTTAGAGCTCATTTGTTGCCTATTATCTCCATATATCATGTCTCATTGAGCCAATTGCATGATTTTTCAGTTTCATCGCGTGCATCGCATACTCTTTAGTATTTGTTATTGTTTATTAGTTTTCTTTGTCTTTGTGTCTTTTGTAGGTGATGTGGAACTCCCATGAACTTAACAGGATGAAAGGGATTGAAATGGAGGACATGCAGGCACCAAAATTACATATCTTGGAAGGTGAAAAATGCCATTTTTGAAAGTGCTTCAAATCAAGATCTAATACCACATGTGCATCGATGTTGTTCATGCGATTTCAATGAGCCCAAGAACGTAAAATTCTAAGTTCGTATGAACAAACGACGACCATATACCATAGAGTCCAGAGCGTTCAACGGCCTAAGGTGAGGCCAAACTTGGTCGTACCACTGGTCGTACTAGACAAGGACAAGCCTGAAAATTGCCTTTCTAGACGGGATTCTCCGTGGATTTCCTCCCCGTTTGTTCCTACTACTTCTTTGGCCTCATGGGATGCTTTGGGAAAGGACTTGGCTTACCAAATACCTTGGATTAAAGGAGATATGCTACATCAACCGGTGAGGATTTGGGAGAGCTCTTATATAAACACCATCAACCCTAGCCGTCGCCATCATCTTCATCATTCCTATCTCTCCACGTCCATCCGCCGGCCACATTAAGAAGCACTTGGGGGTGACGTGGCTTGAGACTGCGTCAGTATTTCCCCAAAGAGGAAGGGATGATGCAACATAGCGACGGTATGTATTTCCCTCAGTTATGAAACCAAGGTTATCGAACCTAGGAGGAGGACCAAACAACGCTATGTAAACGGTAACTGCACACAAAGAACAAATACTTGCAACCCGACGCGTAAGCGAGGTTGTCAATTTCTCAACGGTAAAAAGATAGATTAGGTGTAGTAGATTGGATAAATAGATCTCGCAAGAACACAAAATAAAAGAGGAAAATAAAAAGTGCAGCAAGGTATTTTTAGGTTTTTGAAATAATAGATATGAAAACAAAAGCGGGAAAAGATAGATCGGAAACAATATGTTGGAAAAGTAGACCCGGGGTCCGTAGGTTTCACTAGTGGCTTCTCTCACGAGTATAGCACACGGTGGGTGAACAAATTACTGTTGGGCAATTGATAGAAGATCAAATAATCATGACGATATCCAAGGCGATGATCATTATATAGGCATCACGTCCAAGATTAGTAGACCGAAACGATTTTGCATCTACTACTATTACTCCACACATCGACCGCTATCCAACATGCATCTAGTGTATTAAGTTCATGGAGAAACGGAGTAATGCAATAAGAACGATGACATGATGTAGACAAGATCTATTCATGTAGGAATAGACACCATCTTGTTATCCTTAATAGCAACGATACATGCGTGCCTCGCTGCCCCTTCGATCACTGGGAGAGGACACCGCAAGATCGAACCCATCACAAAGCACCTCTTTCCATGGCAAGAAAAATCGATCTAGTTGGCCTAACTAAACCAAAGATTCGAAGAAGAAATACGAGGCTATAAGTAATCATGCATATAAGAGATCAAAAGAAGACTCAAATAATATTCATGGATATAAACTGTTCATGAACTCAAAATTCTTCGGATCCCAACAAACACACCGCAAAAAGTCATTACATCAAATAGATCTCCAAGAGACCATTGTATTGAGAATCAAAAGAGAGATAGAAAGCCATCTAGCTACTGCCTACGGACCCGCAGGTCTATGGTGACTACTCACGCATCATCGGAGAGGCACCAATGAGGATGATGAACCCCTCCGTGATGGTGTTAGATTGGATCTCGCGGTTCTGGAACATGCGGCGGCTGGACGTATTTTTCGTCGACTCCTCTAGGGTTTCTGGAATATTTGGCTATTTATAGAGCTCAGAGGCGGTGGAGAGGAGTACCGAGGCCACCACAACCCACCAGGGCGCGCCGGGGGCCTCTGGCACGCCCTGGTGTCTTGTGGGCCGCCTGGGCCCCTCCCGGGTGCTTCTTTGGCGCACTGGCTTTCTTCTGGTCCAAAAAAATCTCCAAAAAGTTCCATCGCGATTGGACTCCGTTTGGTACTGATATTCTGTGAAGAAAAAAAACATGAAAAAAAACAACAACTGGCACTTGGCACTATGTCAATAGGTTAGTCCCAAAAAATGATATAAAGTTGCTATAAAATGATTGTAAAACATCCAAGAATGATAATATAATAGTATGGAACAATCAAAAATTATAGATACGTTGGAGACGTATCAGGGGGATGTGCCAAGCCTCCATCTCCATTGTTACAACCTTGAATAAAAACCAAAAGGGAGTCGTCGCCAATGGATGCGGCCATGCCCAGCCGTTGCATCGTCTTCACCAACACCCCGCTCTTGAACCCCCTTTGTATGTCATGTTTTTGAGTAATTTTTGGCTATGGGACGGTTGGATAGTAAGAGGTTATTTGATATGTGTCGTCTATTTATGTGTGTCTTCTTCATGTTGATTATGTACCCTTGCAGTAATTTAGTGATTGGAGCCACCCAATCCATCGGTGTAATTGGACACATTTAACTCCCTAGGCCACACATGAAGTTGATAGATAGTTGTGCAAACCGAGGGACCTCCGAGTGACACACGTTGATATCTTGAGGGGAACACGATTATTCTAGGGATCACAGTTGTCCATAGAATTTATTGCCTCTAGCCCGGTTTTTGCGACCTTAATGACTTTTAGTTATCGTCACTGGTATGCAATGGGGAGTAGGACGATTGAGTTGTCTCACATGATGTTGCATGAAATATAATGTTATGTGAGAGACTGTTCACCATCTATAGATTGCACATATACTGTAGTGCATGTACTGACTTAGATGAAGATGTGGATAGAAAAGAAAGAACTCCATTCCACGCCCGAGCCGAATGAAGTCGTACACAGACCCTAGTGCACTCATCCAAAATATAGCATCAGTTATCCTAGTTTATTTTTATTGTTTAGCTTAGTATTTATTTTTCATTTGTTCCAGTACCTTACTTTAAGTCCCAATTTTAGTCGTTTCCCCTAGTAACCGACTTTATTAAACAACTTCAAAACTCCAGTTTGGGTGTGAGCATAGTTGCGTGAGTGATGATGCAGTTGTGGGGATAGTGATGATTTCCTTTTTCTTCCTATGGGATCGACAATTACTACATGTACCTATGCATTTGCAGGCCATCAAGCTTTTTCTGGCACAGTTGCTAGTGAGCATTGCGCTTGGTCATTACATTCATGTTCACACTTAGTTTATTTTTGTTTGTTGCTATTTATCTTTCTATTTTTTATTTAATGTAAAAAGGAAAAAAAATCATCTTATCATGTCTCATTCCGCCTCTCATAGGGAGTCTAAAAACACCTAACACATTCCCTCTCAAATCACAATTCCTTTTCAGAGATGCAATTTGAATGCAGTATAAATGGAATTTTTGTGTGAAACCTTCTTAAATATTTACCGCAGCCTTTAGGTATCACATCATGAAACCGTGTGAAGTTCCATGTTTTCAGACCCCATTTGCATATTTTTAGAATTTAATAACTAATAAGCTTTATGTTTGTGGTCGAGTCTTGCTTCACTAATGTTTAGAATTTCTTTTCTTTATTTGATAAGGCCTAAACATTGAAAGAACACACATATGATTTCAACATGTTTTGTGCACAGTTCCAAGTACTTGAAGTTCCAATTTGAAAATACATCCATTAGATGCCTTGTGGTTCAAACCCTAAAAATTACCAAATTTTAACACAGTGGTATATAATGGTGTACGTTGAGTGTAGAAAAATACCAAGGCCAACCCATGAAGCAACTATCATTTTGCCTTCAGACCTGACACATTCTCTCTCAAAATCATGATTCCTCCTTGGAGATGGTTTAGTTTCAAAACAATGTACATGATATTTTTTGTGGAACCTTCTAAAAATATTACTATAGCCTCTAGGTGCCATCATCCCGATATGACACCATGCAAAGCTTGATGTTTTCAGAATTCATTTGCATTTTTTAGAAACCAATAAGCTTCATGTGTGTGATGTGTCTTGCCACACCAACATTTGAAATTTCTTTTCGTTCCTTTGATAAGACCTAAACATAGAGTCAATATCACAAATATGATTTTCAACCATTTTTGTGCATTTTGGGTGGTACATGCATTTCAAACTTGAATTATTTACCATAAAACCTTAAGAATTAATTTAATGTCTTAAAAGGGGCAAACCATTCCCAAAAATACCTACATTTAGCATCACACATAATTGTTTTGTGTCTCCCTCATAAAAAGTTTGGAGCAATTCAGAGCAAAGCTTTTGGATGGTACACACATGGTACCCCAAATTGGCCTTTTAAAAACAAAAATTCAAGTATACTGCGCAAAATTTATTTTCATTAAGTGTACGTGAATTGTGAAATATCTCACACGGTCAAACATGACCAAGCCGTGTAGACATGCCACTACTGCAGGAATGCCCAGCAGTGGCGGATGCTAAATGCCTGTCAATGGTGGGTGGTACTCTTAGGGGCGCCCATCACTTATCTCCCTCGACTCCTAACATGGCATTAGTGGCAGGTGGGATGCCCGCTAGTAGTAGAACATTCTCAGTAGCGAGCATGACTTAGTTCCCTCCACAGGTCTATGAGGTAGTAATGGAGGG
This sequence comes from Elymus sibiricus, assembly GCA_039707655.1. Classification (NCBI taxonomy): domain Eukaryota; kingdom Viridiplantae; phylum Streptophyta; class Magnoliopsida; order Poales; family Poaceae; genus Elymus; species Elymus sibiricus. The sequence continues at coordinate 85,609,700 of CM077665.1, forward strand.
CGTCCAACTATGATGGCCATAGTCTTGTGGGGCAGCAGTGGCTAGCCCCTTTTGACTCCCTCCACTTGTAGAAATCTAGGCCCAAAGAAGAAACAATGTCGTGGCAGCATTATTTGATGTTGTGACAACATTTCAGTCACGCAGTTATAACATTTTGCACTTCATCGTCACATTGCAATACCATTTTGCACTTCATCATCTACATGCACACACCACATTACAATGTCGACACAATAGTGAAGAGTGGTTGTGAAGCAAACATAGTAAGAAGTGAAGGACAACAAAAATGTCTCATCACATAATTAACAGTTTCACAAGTTATTTTAAAGAAGTCCATCTACTGACTTGGGACGTTGATACCTGTAGCCAAACATGGTTGTTTAGACTTTTGTGGAAGTATCCCAATTAGTATCGTCTCAACGAATAGCAGATGAGAGTATTTATAGTGGCGCTTCTGTCACACACAAGGTGTCACAGTTCTTGTGCGGAGTAACTGCTTGAGCTTCTACATATATTGTTACTATCCTGGTCGACGAATAAACAAGATTGACAAGGATAAAGGTTGATAGTAATGAAGGTAGAAACTAAACAAAGTAAATAACATAAATAAAAGTAGTTGTGTTTACTGCAATGAAGAGATTAGGCGTCGAGATAATTCAGTTCATGATAAGAATATATCAAGTGTGCCAGTGCGACGGTTATACCAGTTACCTTGTATCATACTCAGAATAGTTGATATATGTGTTCTGTAGGTGGTTCACCCTAATTTTATGAAACTCCTCCTCGAGGGATTTCATTTCACTCTATGGCCTTGTTTTTCCATTGCCACAGAGTGGTCATTTCCTTAATTAAGGTCATTGGACCTGAACCAAGCATTAAGTTTTGTAGTTCACCGTTATCTCATATTGTCTTTAGTCCTCATAGATGTGACCACCTATCACATTAGAGGTCACATATTTCCTAAATAATATGTGTTACCTGTGTAGGTCTTGAAATCAAGTTGCCCGGGCCCTTAAATTAGACAAAAAACATAGAGTTCACCACAATAAAACAACATACTAGACATATCATACTACTACAAATATAAATGACGACATATAGATTAGGCACAAATGAATCTTACCACTCCCCTACATCTCCCATGCCTATGTAGAATTACTCACAGATCATAAGAGAGAAACCAACCACACCATAGACTGATCCAATGAAAACCACATCGGTAATATCGTGAAGATTCACAATAAGATGAAATGGATAATTAAAATTGTCTTAATCTCCAGATGAGATTTAATAGAGTCACAATTGCTCTCACATATTGGAATGCCTCTTACAATGGTGAAGGGTGAGATGATGATGGAGATGAAAGAATCAAAACTAAGAAGATCTCCAGAGCTCCTCCAGATCTTCTCTTCTTCTGTTCTGGATGTGGTGGCGGCAGCTCGGGTTCTCTTCTTCCCTCGGTCCCTTCACGAAAGTGTCTTGTATAGACGCAGTGGTGCTGTTGGCACTCCATACGACCACTCATACGAGTGCCTGTGGTCGTATGGAAGGTCGTCTTTTGCTCTGGTGCACGTATTGGCTTGGCTCTCCACATGGAAGTTGCTCCATTTGGCATGATTTTAAGTAATTCTCCTTGGTTTCCTTCCAATGTGATATTTCCTGCGAAAGAATGGGAAAAAATATTTATTCTGTTTTGAAGGATTAGCGTTAGAAATAATTGAGAAGTAATAAAGATCCGGTAAAAACCAAATGAGAATCACTCAAAAATATCGCAAATTCTCGATCCATCAACTACCCCAAGCTTAAAACTTGCTCGTCCTCGAGCAAACGAGAAATCAAGGCAATGAAAAGGGCTTGATTGATTAGAAAGAAGTTTCACCGGCTCGAGAAAATATGACATATCCATCTTTGCTTATCCTGCAATTTCACTAAAAAATACTCGCATTTGAAAAGCTGCAGTTAAGCTCGTTGCCTACCACGTGTAATTTTCTATCACCAGTTGTAATTTATCAGACCAAATTTTCCATCGTTAACCAAGCACTAGTGCAGAAAAGCCTAGCTATAGCATGGCAAAAATGTCCTTGCTGGTGTGGCCACCCGACGCCATCAATATGGCGCCACTGTTAAATAATACTGCTGGCGTTGGAGACGACGCCAGCAGTATTTGACATGTTTATGGTGTGCCACGTGGCCAACGCTAGCTGTAATATACGTTAGTAGTGGCATTGCATGTTAGTGCGACGCCAACAATTTCATTTTTAGATTTAAACCAAATCTGTACAACAACGCGATCCAACCAAAAGGACAGCATAATCGAATTTTAGAACAATAATTAAACAGTACAATGCAAATACCAAAATCTAAATTCAACAATATCTATTTATTGAAATTATTAAAAAAATATAAAAAAAAAGCAAATAACACAAGTATACAAGTTCAACTAAACTGGAGGTGGTAAAACATGAGATATGCCATGCATGCATGCCTACTAGCTAGGTAATTCGATAATTCGGCGGGCGGCCTCAGGATCATAGTCTGGAGTAAGTGAACCATCATCCCTGCTAGCAGGCCTATAGTAGACCATGATCTCATCACGATCGTAGTCAAGGTAGAATGTGGCTCTCTCCCAGCTTCCATCTCGTAAGCAGTTGCAAGAGCTGTCCAACCAGGGCAACCGAAATAGGTGCGGTTTGACTCGTTGGTGACAAGACAATTAAAGCATTGGGCCGTCAACATCTTCATGAGGGTGCATTGGAATGTGATGGTTGCATCAAGTAGAACTCGAAACTTCTCTAAGAAGTCATGCCTAGCCCCGCAAGGGATGACCTGAGCAAAATTGAAAAAAATAACTAGTTAGACAATTTTGGCCACAACGGTACCATATGAAACTCAATCAGAACATGTTGAACTAAATCATATATATATACCGTCTTAGTGATGAAGTCTTTCGAAAGATATATGAAGAACTTCCTATCCTTCTGGCTTCTCAAACCACCATAGATCTCACACGGGGCATTTATTTAATGCTTTCAATATCGTTGGCCAAAGTAACCATAGATCATTAAACTAAATAACTAGCACTTCAAAATAGAACATATACTAGTAATTAAGCAATTCTACAAACGGTGCACGATTCAAACATAAAATAACATGTATAAAGTTAAACAGTCATTCATATACGAAATACCTAGTGCTACCCATCTAGCAAGCTACTGGCCAAAGGGACCGGCCTTGTGGTCGTCCCAGGCGGACCTACGACGACGCTGCAGTGACTAAACCTCCTCCTCCTCCTCGTCCTGTGCCGTGAGCTTATCCCAATTTACAGGATCCTCCTCTGTGCTCTTCCTCACTGCATACTGAAGGAGCATCATCTTGTTGGTCTCTAAGAGTTTTTCATCTCTCGCAAGGTCCGTCACTAATGGGTCGAACAACTGTTGCTTGGCCTGGAGGTTCTCCTTCTCCTCAACCCTACTGCATATCCTTATGTTCTCCGGGGCGAGGAACTGCGCGTACTCACGACAATCAGGGAAGTTTGGAATCACATTTTTTTTTCATACTCAACCGCCTTTGCATCGTAGACGCGCGCCGCTAACTCTGGCGTGTCCCAGTGGCCAAGCTGGTGGACGCATTGTCCTTCGTGATGGTTGTATAGTACTTAGCCCCTTCTGTCGCACACGACGAAACTTCAGAGCCATCTGACTGAACCTGCAACACCTATATATATACAATCTAGACTACAACTACACTACATTCTTACATTACAACTACACTACAACTAAACTATTTAAATATTACATTACAACTACACTACAAATCTCACTAGAAAATATGCATTACAACTAGAATAAAAATTTGTACACTAGCTGTAACTACAATTACACTAAATTATGCACTACAAATCTCACTAAAAAATCTACACTACAACCACACAATCTGCACTACAACTACACTAAAATCTGACATTACAATTGTCCTAAAAATCTGCACTACAACTATAATAAATTCTTACACTACAACTACACTACAATCTTACATTACAACTACAATAAATCCTACACTTCAACCAGAATAAAACCTTATATACAATAATTTTACTACAAATTCTACACTACAATTACAGTACAATTTTACACTAGACACTACAACTACACTAAAACTCACCGGCGATGGAGACGACGGGGCTGACGGGTCCTTGATGGCGGTGGTGGAGACGGAGATCACAGCAAGGGCACGACGGTGGAGGCAGAGACCACGACGAAGGGGTGGTGGTGGAGAAGACAACGACGGAGATGACGGGAGGCGGAGACGGAGACGAAGACGAAGACGACGGCAGTGGAGGCGCGAAGATGGCGACGGCGGCGGCGCGGAGACGGAGACGGAGGCGGTGTGGAGTCGGAGATGGAGATAGCGGCCGGGGGCTTCGTCATTGGCGGCGGCGGCGGGGTGGGGATGGATTTGGGGGTGTTGGTGGGTGGGGAATCGATACAGCCATGTGTGTATATGAGTAGTTGGATTTGACGGACGATGGTTTGTTTGCTAGCGTTGCCCCACGTGGCCAACGCCATTGCTATGTAATTTTATTTTAGTTATTTTTTGGTACACATTATTTTGTATTTTGTATATGTTTAGTTTATTATTTATTACGTTGTTTATTTCATTAATTATGATTTTTTAATTTTCCTTTTTTGTGAATATATATATATATACATAATTAAAATAATAGTTTAAAAGATGATACATATATATGGGAACAACATATATTTCATTAATTAATCTGGCCTGCTGACAAACATTACAGAAGGATAATAAACAATAACAAATATAATTTACTACCAATAGATCTAAACTAAGAACATCATCGGTATGATGACTCCCATGAAAATAAATGCTCCCATTGATCAAGCTGAAAGAAATAGGCCAAGCATGCAACTGGCTAAAAGTGCATATCGAAGCATCTTGAATTTATTGATTTTGCCTCGCATCACATCATTCTTGAGTTGCATCTCATCTATCTGTTGTCTTAGTGGTCCAACGGAGTAGTCGAGAAACTCGCTTACGTACTTCTGGACGAAATCAACCCATATCCATGTGAGGCAGTATTTTCCCCATGTTTTCTATGAATCACAATATATATACACAATATATTGATATGAGCGACACTAAAGGAGTTGAATTGTGCAAATTAGCTGAAAATAGATCAAGTTGTATTTTTTTGTCATATACGTACCTTTCCACGGTTGGTGCAGATGTAGAACTCTCGCTCTAGATTCCATTCTGTGTGTGGCATATTCTTATCAACTAGGCGTTGACAACCGCAAAGCAGCAGAGGTGCCCTCGCTCGATTCCCGGTATCTTCGACGTGGGTGGCGTAGCTACCGGATTGAACGGAAGCAGCGCTGCTGTGGCGGGACGATTCGCCGGACAGTGCCGGCTGCATTGGCCGTGGAGAGCTCATGGCATAGCCAACAGGGCCATACGGGAGTTCGGCCAGGACGGCGGAGTCCCACTTTCGACACGCTCCGCCGACGTGGGTCCATAACTAAGAGGAGCTAACTAGTTAGGGAGAGGAATTTTGTGGAGAATTGGAAGTGAATGTATTTGAGAAACAAAGGGGTTACCAACACTTATATAGGAAAAACTTAGTGCTGGCGTTCACGAACAGTGAACGTCAGCACTACATAATAAAGCTATGACGTGGCAGGATATCCGACGCCACCGATATATTCTGACTAGTTAGCACAACATGGCCCACACTTTGGTGACGTTCCACTTTATATCCACGCCAACACTACCTATACAGAGCTGGCGTACCAATTTGTCCAATGCCAGCGCTATTTAAAAAAATATTTCTCGCGTCGCTTCAAATTGGCGCGCCACCAACATAAGTTGTGGCTAGCCATATCTCCACTATTGAAGTGTTTAGGCAAGCGAAAACATTTCTTTCTCAAGATGGATATTTTTCTAAGGCTCTTCATAAAACAAATGCACTAGGGGGTCTCGGAAATGAAGAGAGCAAATAATTCAAAATTTATTAACACCTCTCTCATTCGTTGTTTTTTGGAACTTCAATTCTCAGTGATAGGCTCGTGCCAAAATTTACTATATGCAATGGGTTTCCGCTGTGGCTTCATTTTGTACACTATGGATCGAGAAGGGTTGTCTCTTTCGAGTTTAGTGATCAGTGCTCTTATTTACCACTTACACACTTCCTAGGAGAAGGCTGGTCATTACCACACAATCCCCAATTCCCTGAGTGTGTTGCAGTTACCCGAATTATCTCAACATATAGCAACGAGACGTAAAGTCATCCATAAGCTAGAGCTCCACGGTTTTGGTATCGCAAATAAAATTTGGCATAACCTCGATCACCACAAATATCTATTCCTCAAAACAATTATATATCGATAGGTTCCATTGAGTCAATCAAATTGAGTATATGGAGTTGAAGTGTTTGAATACTTGTTTTTGTCAAAAATGTGAGCCCCTATGTTTTTTGAGAATTTCTTTTAGAGAAAAATCATGCTTCACAAAAAGGTTTCACTAGAAAAAAAATGTAATTGGGAGTTATGACTAAATGATATTCAACCAATGTGAGGAACTAACTCGAGTGCAGCCAGTCAAATGAAAGTTCTTTCTTAAATAAGATTACAAGACAAAGGATTATGCATATGTTATACCTTCTTGCGCTGGCTCACTTCCTCCTTCAGTCAATACTCCTCTTCATTTCCTTCATTTCCAACTTGCTAGTGGTGAACAAATCTGTGGGCTTGAAGAAAAAAACACAAACAAAAAGAATTCCAACAAAACGAACGCAAAACATGCTCTTCAAATTTATTATACAAACTGAAAATAAACATGCTAAATAAAAGGAAAAGAAGAAAAATAAAATATGCATGCATGGATAACTAGGGGATGAGCTCCCCCAAGCTTAGGCTCTTGACCTACTCTCTAGTTCGTCTCCTCGTCATCGTCGTCCCTGTGATCAGTATGAGTCCACTGCATCCTAGATGGACCACTAGAGGATGGTGCTCTGATACGTCTCCAACGTATCTATAATTTTTGATTGTTCCATGCTATAATATTACCATTCTAGGAGGCTTTTTGGGTGATTATTTACCAATTCATATTATTTTTGAGCACTAACCTATTAACCCAGTGCCCTGTGCCAGTTGCTGTTTTCTGCATGTTTTTGACTTTTCAGGTTTACAGTACAAAACGAAGTCCAATTACCCCTTAAAAAATTATGATTTTTTCTGGACCAAAAGAAGACCTGGAAGCTTCGGGAGGAGGCCGGAGGCTCCACAAGGGGGCCACCACACAACAGGGCGCGCCCAGGGGGTGGCCGCACCCTGTTATGTGGTGGCCCCCTCAGGCGTCTCCCGACGCCCCTCTCTAGCCTATAAATTCCAATAAATCCTCGAAACCCTAGAGAGTCTCCCAAAACTGTTTTTCCGCCGCCGGAAGTCTCTGTTCCGCCGGTGCCCATCTGGAGCCCTGTTCCGGTGCCCTGCCGGAGGGGGGATCGATCACAAAGGGCCTCTACATCAACCTTGCTGCTCCCCTGGTGATGTGTGAGTAGTTCCCTACAGACCTACGGGTCCTTAGTTAGTACCTAGATGGCTATCTCTATCTCTCTCTCCTGATCTTTAATACAAAGTTCATTGCATCTTCGTGGTGATCTATTCGATGTAATCACTTTGTGCGGTGCGTTTGTTGGGATCCAATGAATTGTGGGTTTATGTTCAGATTATTCATGAAAAAGATTTGAGTCTTCTCTGATTTCTATTATGATTCTTATTTGCATTATTATTATAGCTTCATAAATCTCGCCGATCTATTGAAATAGTTTGGTCAACTTGATTGATATTTCTTCAGTGAGAGGGGTGCATTGTAGTGGGTTCAATCTTGCGGTTCTCTATATCCAAGTGACAGAAGGGGACAAGACACATCTTTGTATTGTTGCGACTATGGATAAAATGATGGGTTTAATTCATATCGATTGAGTTTTCATTCTCTACATCCTGTCATCGTTCTCCAAGCATTACTCTATTTGTCATGAACTTAATATTTAGAGAGGCAAGCATAGAAGCGCTCTCGACGTGGAGTAATAGTAATAGGTGTAGGCAGGAGTCGGCCTAGTTGCTTATGGACGTGATGCCTATATACACATGATCATTGCCATGAATATCACCTAACTATGCGCTTCTCTATCAATTGCCCAACAGTAATTTGTTTACCCACCGTATGCCTACTACATGAGAGATGTCACTAGAGAACACTACGGGCCCCGGGTCTATTCACTTATATATTTACAAAAACTTTCAATGCCTTTCTGCCATTTATTTGTTTTATTTTATTTTGCAATTTACTTTATTCAACTATCATCTACACACTTCACTAGCTTGCAAATAACGAGTCTAAGGGGATTGACAACCCTCATGCCCACGTTGGGTGCAAGTGTTTGCTTCTTTGTGTGCAGTCGCTGAAGACTGGGGTTGCGTGCTACTCCTATTGGTTTGATAAACCTTGGTTCTCAACTGATGGAAATACTTATCTATACTGTGCTGCATCACCCGTTCCTCTTCACAGAAAATCCAACGCAGATCACAAGTATCAGGAAGGATTTCTGGCGCCATTGCCTGGGAGTATCACCAACCTACTATCAAGTAACTTCGCACAATTATCATTCACTTGTTCTACTTTTTATTTGTTGTTATATTTAGTTTGCTTCATAAAAATCAGAAATACAAAAATATTTGTCTTTGCTTGTTTGCTTGTTACTATGGCTAGTCTTACTTATGTTCCCTTTACTCCCGAGAATGAGGTGCTTAATTTTCAACAAAGGGGAGGAGAAAGTTTGCGAGATGCTTGGCATAGGATTTGCAATGCTCAAAATAAATCAATTCATAAGCAAACCCCCAATATCTTGCTTCGTAACTTTTATGTGGGTATCACTACTTGGTATAGGTTCGTACTTGATACTATTACCAGTGGTAATTTCTTGATGACTCACACTTCGGATGCTTTGAAAGCCATGGCAAATTTAGTTGGGTCACCACCTCTTGTCATTAATGAAACTACTTTGACCTTGGAACATGTTATGCAAAGGCTTGATATTATTGAAAATAAAATTGCCACTCAATAACAAGTTGAGGAGTTGGATAAAAAGATTCACAATCATATTACTCAATTTGGGTCCAAAATAGGAATCACTTTGAAATCACTAAAGGAGAAAGATACAACTGGGTAGAGCAAGGTTTTGGTAGAATTGATAAAATAGAAGTCTTTGATAAAATGGGTTTTGCTTTCACCCCATCCAAAGCTAATGCTAGTACCTCTCAAGGAAAGAATTCTAAGATTATGTATGTCCCCAAGAACACTAGTATCACTCCTACTAAAAGAAATGAGGATCTTAAGATGATTAGTGTGCATCCCAATTTTATAAGTTTGATAAAAGATCCTATCTTCAAGCTTCCTCCTTTTAGGAACCATGGTTGTGTTATTGAGGAGCTTGAGACGAAAGATGACAACACTTGAAACTATGCAATATACCTAGCTAGGGGTGTAAAACAATAACGCTAGTTGGGAGCAATCCAATAGTTATCTTATTTTCTTGCTTTTTAATTTCTGTTTGTTTTTTATAACATGATTATTGCCTCTGTAATGATTGTGTTTTTATGTTTAAATTAGTGTTTGTGCCAAGTAAAGCCTTTGGGATGACTTACAATATAAGTAGAATTGATACGGTGCAAAAACAGAAACTTTAGCGTTCAGTGCAGAATTTCTATGATTTTAATGGAACATATTTTTGATCTGAATTTTGTACACGGTATTTCTGTACAAATAATTCAGGCTTTCCTAATTTTTCAGAATTTTTGGAGTTACATAAGTATAGGTTCTCTATAGATCTTTACAGACAGTTCTGTTTTGGACAGATTCTGTTTTTGCTTCCATAGTTTGCTTGTTTTGATGATGCTATGGATTGCATCTGGGGGTATAAGCCATGGAGAAGTTATAATACAGTACCATATGAAATATAAAATAATAATCAATTTATAATAGTACCTAAAGTATTTTATATGTTTTCTATACTAACGGATCTCACAAAGGTTTTGTTGAGTTTTGTATGCTGAAGTTTTGAAGTTTTGGGTGCTATCACGATGGATGAAGGACTAAGGAGCGGCAAGAGCCTAAGGTTGGGGATGCCCAAGGCACCGCAAGGTAATATTCAAGGAAGACTCAAGCTTCTAAGCTTGGGGATGCCCCGGAATGCATCCCCTCTTTTGTCTCAATCCATCGGTATGTCACTTGGAGCTATATTTTTATTCATCACATGATATGAGTTTTGCTTGGAGCGTAGTTTGCTTTAGTTTGTTTTTGTTTTAGTTTTCCACAATCATTGTTTGCTGGACACTCCCACTGGACACTCCCCTCTTTGTGCTTCATTTATATCTTTTGAGCTTAGCAGTTGCTCTAGTACTTCACTTATATCTTTTAGAACACGGTGGCGTATAGATTTTATAGAAATAATTGCACTCTCGTTCTTCACTTATATTTGTTTGAGAGTTAATAAATAGTGACGGTAATTTGCATGGGTTATAAGACTAGTCCAAAAATAGTAGGTATCTAATGAGTGCATAATCAAAACCACATGTAGCACATAAAAGAGAAATTGTGGGTTAATGATATTGATGTGGTAATATGAAAAGGCATGAGTGCATGATCATTGGTTCGTAAAAGTATCATGAATTAGAGGGTGTTAACTTGCTGTTCATCTAAATACATTTTTTATAGCATGGTGATCATGTGTGAGCATACTTATTCCTCGTAGAAATTCTAGTGTTGTTCAAGTCGGAGGCGCGCGATGGTTAACTCCTCCCAACCTCCTCCCTAGGGGCATGTGAGTAGTACTTTGCTTCGAGAGAGCTAATAAATTCTTGCAATGAGTATGTGAGTTCTTTATGACTAATGTGAATCAATGGATGTACGCACTCTCACCACCTCATATTTGCTAGCCTCTTCGGTAACGTGCATTGCCCATTCTCACCTTGAGGATCGGTGCAACCTTCGCCGGTGTATCCAAACCCCGTGACATGATACGTTTCATTGCACATAAGCCTCATTATATCTTCCTCAAAACAGCCACCATACCTACCTATTATGGCATTTCCATATCCATTCCGAGATATATTGCCATGCAACTTCCACCGTTACATCATAGGACTAGTACACTCATTGTCATATTGCTTTGCATGATCGTAAGATAGCTAGCATGATATTTCCATGGTTTGTCCGTTTTTTGATATCCTGTGCTATGCTAGATCGTTGCACATCCTGGTACACTGCCCGAGGCATTCATATAGAGTCATATTATAGTTTTTCATATTGCGTTGTAAGTAAATAAAAGTGTGATGATCATCATTATTAGGGTACTGTCTCAGTGAGGAAAGGATGATGGAGACAATGATTCCCTCACAAGTCGGGATGAGACTCCGGACGAAAAATAAAAGAAAGAAAGAAAGAAGAAGAAAAAAAGAAAAAAAGAAAGAGAAAGAAAGAAAGAAAGAAAAAGAAAAAAATAGAAAAAGAAAAAAGAAAAAGAGAAAAAATAAATGAGAGAAAAGAGAGAATGGAGAGTGCTACTACCTCCTTTTCCACACTTGTGCCTCGAAGTGGCACCATGTTCTTCATATAGAGAGTCTCTTGTTTTATCACTTTCATATGATATTGGGAATTTTTAATTATAGAATGTCGAAGCTACGACACCTATGGGACCGGGAGGATCCCTTTACGATTCGGCAGGGAGAAGGTTTGCACAGAGAGCAGATCTGATGATCAACACGCAGGAATTTTACCCAGGTTCGGGCCGCAAAGATGCGTAAAACCCTACTCCTGCTTGGTTGTATTAAGTGTGTTCTAGCTCAAGTTCTGGGAGCGCTACAGTACTTAGCAGCTACACATGCAGAATGAGCCCTCGAAGATCCGATCCCCCTGTAGCTACGCCTTGGGCCTCCTTTTATATGTTCGTAGGGGTCACCAACAGTGGCGCACAGTGCATACATGAGGTGTAAAAGTAGCTACAGTGTTATCATACCTAACACTGACGGTTTAGGACAAGAACATTAAATGCTCCGTTGAGGTGTCCCTTAGCGTCTTGGGGCTGGAAAAAGGGGCCGTCCCATCGCACCGCTTAAGCCCATCCTCCGTTAACTCCTGACACGTTACCAGGAGGACAACAGCTAAAAGACAAGCTGGTCACTGCACTGGAGCGGTAACAGGGCAGCGAGGGCTTGCCGGGGGCGAGCCTTGCCGGGGCTGCAAGCCATCCCGGCAAGATCTTGCCGGGGGTCCAGTCTCCGGTCTTCCATCTTCTGATTATTGCCTTGTCTTGGATGCCTTCTTGACTTTATGAACTCGCATTCGGTTGTCTCCCGGCAGGCCTTGCCGCAGGTGTGGCTACAACTGCCCGTGCACAAATATGGGGTACTAAAGGACCCAATCCTTAGTGCACCGACAGGAGCCCCCGGGCCTGGGCCATACACGGGTGTGAGGCGTTGTTGGGTCAGGCGCAAACAGTGCACGGGCACGCGTGGCAGGAGTTATCCACCGTAATCATTCCATTTACTGCGCCGCCCACGACGCCCATTGAATGCGGGACGTGGGGGGCATGCGCAACGCGGCCGTTACAGCAGAGCGTTCACGAAGCGTTTCAATATTATTTTAGTAAAGAGGCGGCCTCGCGTCCTCCCCATAAAAAGGAATCCGCAGAGGCGCCGCTCATTTACCTCTTGCCTTTTCCAATCGGGGAATCGCCGCCGTCTTCTTCCTCGAGTCGAAACAGAGCTCCCCCCTCTCATCCACCGCCTCCACGCCTTCTCCGCCCTCAGCCTCCGTCTCCTATCGCCGCCATGCCGCCCAAAGCAAGCAGGGGCAAGGAGGTGGATGCCGCTGCTTCGGAGAACAAGATGGCAAAGATGCGGAAGGAGCACGTCGTCTTCCCCCCGGCGCTTGATGCGGCCGCACTGAGGGAGCGATATCAGTTCATGTGGGCGACAGAGATGACAGCGCATCTGGCCACTGCCGTGAGCCCAGGTTCTTCCAGTGGCAGCCCGAACAAATACCAGTTCTTTGCCGATTATTTCTACTGCGGACTCTGCCCCCCTTTCTCTGATTTCTTCAACGGCATCATGCTCACCTATGGCTTCCAACTCTTGGATTTCACACCAAATGCCGTGACATGCATGTCCGTTTTTGCTCACCTTTGCGAAAACTTTGCCGGAGTGGTTCCCAGCACCGCCCTTTTCCGCCATTACTTCATTCCCCGCATCGAGAAAGGCGAGGCCCTTTCTGGTTCCATCACTTGGATCCCACGGCCAGGAACCAAGGAGGTCTACCCAGACGGAGCTTTCCGCAAGAAATGGGATGAATGGCGGGCCAGATGGTGCTGGGTTCGGGAGACAGAGGAACCAAAAGTCAAACCTTTCTGCCTGCCACGGGAAACGAGGATAGTGCGCAACAACGACTGGAGCGCCCTTGATCCCGACGACAAGAAGCTCACCGTCGCTATCACCAGAATCCATCACCTCAGAACCGCTGGGCTCTCAGTGGAGATGATAGGCGCCGACTTCCTTCGCCGGCGCATAGCCCCTCTGCAGAACAAGGGGAGGCCAGCTTGGCAGTTCAAGAATGCGGCAGACATCATGAGGTTGCGCCCTGGGCTGAACGGCAATCTGACACTTATGCAGCACGCAGCTCTCTGCCAGAAATTGTTCAGGGGCGACGTGGTATGCAAGCTGCCGGCAAGCATAGTCCCTCTGTGCAACAACTCTTCTCTAGGCCCAATCATTGCTATGATGCTGGCGTTTGACGCCCACAGCCTTGACAGTTCTTGGATTGAGCCACCTGAAGAGCAAGTGCAGCAGTTCTTCGATAACTTGACGGAGAGGGCTATCCGCGAGGAAGAAGGCCTCATCCGTGACACCACTGAGCAGGAAGTGGCATACATTGCCAGCAGGGTGGAGGAAGCCAATCTTGCCGCGGAGGCCGGCAGTGTTGGCTTCGTGGAAGGGAGAACCAGCGTGGGGGAAAAGTTGCCGGAAGAGGATCTCGTCGGGCAAGATGAGACGGCAGAGGAGCAAGGCGGCACGTCAACCGAGGGCCCTTCTGCTGAAGATGCCGCCGAGGAGGAACTGCACGAGGAGGCCCCGACCCTTAAACCAAGGAGTAGGCGCGTCCTTCGAAGTGCCGCCTCTGAGGCCGCGGTCCGCCAAGCTTCCTCGAGTAGTATAGCCCCCGGCAAGGGGCCGGCCGGCAAGGCCACGCAGCGGAAAGGAGCTCCTCAGCAACCTGTGCCTGCCGCGGCCAAGCGACCCAAGAGCACCCCTCCACCTCCTCCCACAGCTACCATGGTGGAAGTCGCCTTTGACCTCTCCGCCCTTAGCTCGGGAGAAGAAGAAGAGTAAGGATCTTGCCACGTCCTTTGTCTTTTGAATTTTTGGTTCTACTTAACCCATTTGCTTTGCTTTGGCCTGTCTCCACAGGGATGTAGAAACTTTGGCACAGAGGATAGCGAAGAGGGCGAAGATCTCGACGAGCGAGGAGCCGCCGGCAAGCACCTCAGGCGCGCCAGAGACGACCACCATCAGCCTGGAGACTAGCCCGCGACGCAGTCCTCGTCTCAGCCCCCAGCGCAGCCCCCAACGTGAGTCCGTTACTCGCTGCCCGCTGGCAAGTGCCGGGGCATGCATATTTGCTGCTAACATCGCTAGGCGTGCAGGAGGAGAACGGCGACAAGGAGAACCATCAGAGGCCACCCCTGATATGCCGCCTCCTTCAACCACACCGCCCAGAGATGAATCGCCGGCAAGGACTTCCTCTAGCGTGCTCTATCGCGATGAGGAAGAGCCGGCAAGCACGGGTACCAGCAGTTCTACGCCGGCAACCAACGTTGACGCAGGTACTTATTCTTCGGTTTTATTTCTTTTTTTGTCTTCTTGAACTTCCTCCTCAATCTCGTCTTAAATTGTTTCCTTGGCCTTCAGTCATTCCCTCGACAGAGCAAATGGACGTTGACACCGTCATCGAGGAGACCGCCAGGGATGCTGCGGCCGAGGCCGACGGTCTTGCCGCTGAAGAGGCCGCCAAGATTGCTGCCGAGGAAACCGCCAGGAAGAATGCCGCTGAGGCCGCCAAAGATGCTGCTGCTGAGGCCGCCAAGGAATCTGCCGAGAGGGATGGCGAGGAGGCTAGTGACCGTACTGACGGCATCCCTGCCACAGGAGCGCCAGGCGCTACGCCGGACACAGAGCCCCCAGCTACCGGGGATGCGACTGTTGAGGAACAGCCACCAACATCCGAAGCTCCCTCGTCAAGCAAGTACCTCAAGATCGGCGATAACTTGTTCGTCAGCATCCCCGGCGCGGCAAGCACTAGGGCGCCAACTGAAGGTGAGGTTTTTGATGAGGACGCCATCGCTGCTGCCGGGCTCGACATCGTTAGCGAGCCAAGTGCCAGCGGCAGCAAGACTGAAGAGGAGAAACTTCTCCAGGCCATGAGCGACAACTACCAGAAGCTCCAAGCACTCCATCGCACTCAAAGGAGAAGCTAGACTCCAGGGCAGCAGTTGCCGACAAGGTGGAGGCAGATTTCTAGAAGCGCGTTGAAGAGACTCAAGGCTGGTTTGCCGAAGCTTATCAGGAGTTGAGGTCAGGCCAAGAGCAGCTGAGCCAAAGATGGAATGATCTCCTCCTGAAGCAGTCCGATGTTGAAAAAGCACAGGAGGAGGCCAAACAGCAAGCTGCTGCAGACGAAGCACGCCTGAACGAGCTTCGCATTGAACTTAAGGCTCATGACGAAGAACTTGAAGCTTGAGATAAGGCGCTCGCCGGCAAGCTCCGCGCCAAGGACGAGGAGATCGAAAGGCTTGTCGCACAACGGACCCAAGATCTGGAGCTGAAGCACAAAGAGACACTCGAGGCCCTGACCACAGACCACGCCGGCAAGCTAAAGGAGGCCGTTGATGCCGCCAAGGCTGCAGAGGTTGCCAGGGACGAGCTTGCCGATAGGGTGAAGAGGCTGGAAGCAGATCTTGAGGAACACGGCAAGCAGATCTCAGCACTCAAGACCGAGAGAGACAAAGCTCTCCACAGCCTGATGGAGGCCCAAGTTGCCGTATCTGACAAGACCAAACAGCTCTCTTCAGCCAATGAATCAATCGAAGATCTGAAGATGAAGCTATCCACGCTGGAGGAGACTCTGGGGACCGCCAAGGCTCAAGAGAAGACCCTGATCAAAAGTCTCCAGGACGAGGAGGAACTGGTCAAGAGCGCTGCCGCCGCCCACAACGATTATGTGTAGGGAGTGCAGATCTGGACTGAGAAGCTTGCCGATGTCGCAGAGAAGCTTGCCGCACAACTGTCTACCATGGGCTTGCAAGAGCATAGGCAGCCTCTTGATGACAGGGTGTCCCCGAGCGCCAAGCTGACCATGTTCTTCGATCGTGTGCTTGTAGCCCTGGAGCAGCTCCATTCTGACCGAACAGCTCATCTGGCCAGTGAGTCCCGCAAGCTCTGCCAAGCTGTCCTTCGCAAGGTGCTCACCAAGGTGGTATACAGGAATCCCAGCATCAACCTCGCCAATGTCTTTGACCACCTGCCGAAGGATGCAGATCTCAAGGCGGCAGAAGAGCTTGTCGCGCCCATCGTCGACAGGGTAAGCCAAGTGAAGAGAGTCGAAGGCGACTGCCGGGATTAACTACTTTTACTCCTTGCCGCCGCCATTTCATGTCAAAGACAATATTGCCTTATGTTAGAATCGCGACAGCTATCATTGTAATATAACTTGCTATGCTCTGGATGAACGCTATGATATTCCCCTTGCTTAATTTCCTTATGTATGTATTCGCCCTACGCTTAATTGGAAACTTGCCGGCGCGCACACCCTTGCCACGAGCGATAGGTGCGGGACTTTAGCAGCCTGCCGGCGGGGCCGCTTCCGGCAAGAGACCTTGGTGTTTTCAGTGCAGCCACCTAAACTGTTCAGCGGACTCGAAACAGGATAAGGGCGCGACCAATCACAACAAGGTTCCTTCGCGTGCAGGTTTTCCATACAAGAATTGAAATCGTTCAAGGAGAATAACTAAACGAAAAATTTGTTCAAAGTTTTTGCAACTTAGCTTTCCGTCGCAGTACTTCTTCCGGCAAGATATTAACCTTGAACGTCGCCTACTGGTATCCACCTACTGGTATCCATACCATCTTTCCCCCCCGGCAAACTTGCATGCGAGGGAACCTTCTGTCCTTTGAGAAAAAGAAAGAAGAGAAAATAGAGATATGGAACCTTGGCGGTTCGTTAGCACTTGCTGGAGATGAGTGTAATACAATATCTTAGATAAACATGCACATAAGTAAACATGAGCATCAACAAGAATCGTAAAACACTTAAGTTTTATTCAACTATGCACAGGGTCTGTGCCTGGCTTTGTACCAAGGATCACATGCTACAGCGGCAAGACTTGTACAAAAGGTGGTTGCCGGGAGACCCGGCAACTGCGCCTTATGGATAGAACTTACGAAGATGCTTGATATTCCAGGAGTTGCTCACCGGAATACCGTCTTCGGTCTCCAGGCGGACTGCGCGAGGCCTGGTGACTCGTACTACCCGATAAGGGCCTTCCCACTTCGGCGTCAACTTGTTGGAATTCTTGGCCGACTGAACGCGCCGAAGAACAAGGTCGCCTTCCTCAAGACTCCGGGCATGAACCTTGCGGCTATGATAGAGGCGCAAGGCTTGCTGGTAGCATGCAGCTCGCACAGCAGCCTGGAGACGATCTTCCTCGAGGAGCACAGCGTCATCTTGCCGCAGCTGCTCTTGCTCGAGCTCATCATAAGCGAGCACTCGAGGCGACCCGTATGTGAGTTCCGTGGGGAGAACTGCTTCCGCCCCATATACTAGGGAGAAGGGTGTCTGGCCGGTAGCTCGATTTGGTGTCATCCTGATTGACCAAAGAACCACCGGCAACTCATCAACTCAGCGCCTTCCGCACTTGCGCAGCCTGTCGAAAGTCCTCATCTTGAGGCCTCGCAGCACTTCAGCATTAGCCCTTTCTGCCTGGCCGTTGCTCCTCGGGTGGGCAACAGAAGCAAAACAGATCTTGCCACCAAGGTCTTGGACATACTGCATGAAGGTGCGGCTCGTGAACTGTGTGCCGTTGTCGGAGATGATCCTGTTGGGTACTCCAAAACGGCAAACTATTCCCTTGAAGAACTTGACGGCTGATTGTGCTGTCACCTTCCTCACTGCTTCCACTTCCGGCCACTTTGTAAACTTGTCGATTGCTACGTACAAGTATTCAAAGCCCCCGGTAGCACGGGGAAAAGGGCCCAAGATGTCGAGCCCCCAGACCGAAAATGGCCAGGAGAGAGGTATTGTCTGAAGAGCTTGAGCCGGTTGATGTAATTTCTTTGAATGAAACTGGCACGCTTCACACTTGGTTACTAGTGCAGTTGCATCCTGGAGAGCAGTGGGCCAAAAGAAACCTTGCCGGAATGCCTTGCCGGCAAGAGCTCTTAATCCTATGTGGGAGCCACATATGCCTCCATGTATCTCTGCCAACAGCTCCAGTCCATCCTCCCGAGGAATGCATTTCAATTTCACACCATTCGGCCTCTTTCTGTACAGGACATTGTCGACAAACTGGTACATTTTAGACCGACGGGCTACTTTCTCTGCTTTTTCCTGCTCTTCGGGGAGTTCCCCTGTCTGAAGGAAATGGACGATGTGCAGTGCCCATGCTGGAGCCTGAGGCTCAACGGCAAGGACTAAAGGCAAATTTTCTGCCGCGGGAGCAGTCGTCTTGACAGTAAGGGCCTGAGACCTTGCCCGAGCTTGCTGTTCCCCGGCAAGCTTGGCGGGAGCGTTTGTCTCGACGGCAAGAGCCTGAGGCCCTGCCGGAGCCTGTCGCTCACCGGCAAGCTGGGCGTCGTTCCCGGCAACTTTCTTGCCGGCGGCTTCTAGGAGCTCTGCCGGGAAGTACTTGCCGGAACTCAACTTTCTTCTCTTCTCTTATCCCATTGATGGTGTCACGGATGGCTGAGTCAGTCGAAGCACAAAAGTTCCTGGTTCCACAGGTAACTTGAGAGCAGCACATTTTGACAGGCCATCAGCAATGCTGTTTTCTGCATGAGGAACGTGCTCCATTTGCAGGCCGTCAAAATGCTCTTCCAACTTCCTCACTTCATCTACATAAGCTTCCATCAACGGGCTCTGATAATCCTTGTTGACTTGCTTGATGACAAGTTGAGAATCACCTCTGACAATAAGCTTCTGGATTCCAAGGTCTGCCGCGATCCTGAGACCGGCAAGCAACCCTTCATACTCCGCAGTATTGTTCGTTGACCTCTCCCGGGGAAAATGCATCTGAACCATGTATTTGAGGTGTTCTCCGGTGGGTGTGACAAGCAGCACGCCAGCACCGGCGCCTTGCAGCGAGAAAGCTCCATCAAAATACATGACCCACTCTTGATTTGTTTCCTTGCCGGGGAGGGTTGACTCTGGAACTTCTTCATCTGGCGTTGGGGTCCATTCTGCAATGAACTCCGCCAAGGCCCTGCTCTGGATTGTCGAAGTACTTTCAAACTTGAGACCAAAGCTTGACAGCTCCAAAGCCCACTCCACAATCCTGCCGGGAGCATCTGGGTTCCGCAAAATCCGCTGTAATGGAAAGCGAGTGATAACGGTGATCTCATGTGCCTGAAAGTAATGGCGCAGCTTCCTTGAGACCATAAGGAGGCCGAAGAGCAACTTCTGCACACCAGAATATCTTGACCTAGCCCCCTGCAAAAGGGAGCTGACAAAATAGACCGGGCGCTGCACCATCTTCTTCTTTTGTATTGCTTGACTTGACTGCGCAGATTCAACCTTGTCGGCACCAGATCCTGCCGGGGAAGGTCCCAGCTCGCCACTTGGCAGTCCTGCCGCTGACGCTGCTTCTTCATCAGTTTCTCTCTCCGCCACTAGTGCAACACTTACCACTTGGTTCGTTGCCGCTAGATATAGCAGCAATGGCCCTTGTGGTTTTCGTGCGACTAGTACTGGCGGAGAGGAGAGGTACCTCTTCAAATCCTGCAGCGCTGCCTCCGCTTCCGGAGTCCATTTCATTGGACCTGCCTTCTTCAAAATTTTGAAAAAGGGCAGGGAGCGCTCAAAAGATTTTGAGATGAACCTACTTAGAGCAGCAACGCAACCGGCAAGACGACGCACATCCTTGACACGTCTTGGCGCGTCGATTTGCTCAATTGCTTTGATCTTGTCGGGATTTGCTTCAATTCCACATTGAGACACAAAGAACCCGAGAAGCTTGCCGGATGGAACACCAAACACACATTTCTCAGGGTTGAGCTTCAAGTTGATCTTGCGCAGATTTGCAAATGTCTCTTCTAAGTCCGATATGAGCGTCGCCTTGTCCTTGGTTTTGACCACTATGTCATCCATATATGCTTCCATATTTCTATGTAGCTGGGGCTCAAAACCAATCTAGACTGCTCTTGCAAATGTAGAACCAGCACTTTTCAACCCGAAAGGCATACGCAAAAAGCAGTACGTACCACATGGGGTGATGAATGCGGTCTTCTCTTCGTCTTCCTTGGACATGAAAATCTGATGATAGCCTGAATAGGCGTCAAGGAACGACAGCAAGTCGCAGCTGGCAGTGGAGTCCACAATCTGGTCGATGCGCGGCAAGGGAAAAGGATCTTTTGGACAGGCTTTATTGATATCTGTATAGTCAATACATAGCCTCCATTTTCCATTCGCCTTGCGCACTACAACTGGATTGGCCAACCACGTTGGATGGAGTACTCCCCTAACCAAGCCTGCTGCTTCTAACTTCTTAATTTCTTCGGCAATAAACTGTTGCCGTTCCAAAGCTTGCTTCCTGACCTTCTGTTTGACGGGCCGCGCGTGTGGACAGACGGCAAGGTGGTGCTCAATCACCTCCCTGGGAACACCGGGGATATCAGATGGTTTCCATGCAAACACATCGACATTCGCCCGCAGGAAGGCAACGAGCGCGCTTTCCTATTTACTATCGAGGGTGGAACTTATGGTAAAAGTTCCTCCCGAGCCATCCTCCTTGATGGGCACCTTCTTGGTCTCTGGCGGAGCAGCCTTGGACTTCTTGCTCTTGCCGGTGGAGCTCTTAGGCACATCCTCAACGGAAGCGCAACACTCCAAGGAGGCGCGCTTGCCGGAGTGTGTGCGAGAGATCTTGCCGGTCTTCTTCCCCCCGGGAGCTTCAGCGGTAGGAGCAAGTGCCTTGGCGGTAGAAGCTGCAACTGCCTCCCGGTAGAGCTGATCGGTGCGTGCAGATAAGCGCGTCCTTCTTGTCGGAGCCGACAGTGATAACGCTCATCGGCCCAGGCATCTTCAGCATATTGTAGGCGTAGTGTGATGCCGCCATAAACTTGGCCAGCGCTGGGCGGCCAAGGATCCCATTATATGGCAAAGGAATCTTGGCGACGTCAAACACAACCTTCTCCGTCCTGAAGTTTAGGTCGCTGCCAAATGTTACCGGCAGTGTGATCTTTCCCTTGGGTTGGCTCCTTCCTGGATTGACCCCTTGGAACGAACCCATTTCTTCGAGGTCTCCATCAGGAATTTGCAGCCTCTTGATCACCTCAGGTGAGATCAGGTTCAAACTGGCCCCACCGTCAACTAACATTTTTGTCACCTTGAGGTTGGGAATCGTTGGTGAAACCAACAACGGCAAACACCCTACCGCAGTTGTGCGATCAGGGTGATCCTCAATGTCAAAAATGATAGGCGTGCTGGATCACTTCAACGGTTTTTGGGCGTCGACAGATGGTTCTGTCGCATTCACTTCACGCGCCCACTATTTAAGTTGGCGGTGGGAAGAATGCAAGGAAGCACCTCCGTCAACACACATCATGTCCGTGGCTTTCTGAAACTCTTGTTCACTGGACTCGTCGTCCTCTTCCATGTCATCATCAGCCCCCTCTTGCTTGTCGTGGCCTCGAGCGGGCCGATCCTTCTGTTGTTTGGCCTTGCCGCGGCGACCTCCTCGGCCACCGCGCTTCTTGCTGGACCCTTCAGCACCATCTGGAGCCTTCTCCTTATCTCGCCTCTCGTATTCGGCCTTCTGCTTCTCGACAAGTTGCTCAACTTGCCGGCAGTCCTGGAGATCATGGCCCTTGGTGCGGTGGATCTTGCAATACTGCTTGCCAGAGCCATCTGGCTTGTCGGCAGCCGCCAAGGCCTGGCAGGAGGCGCACCCGGCAACATCCTTGCCGGGGTCTTCAACCTTGGCCTTCTTGGCGGTGCCGGGGTTGCCGGACCCCTCGACAGCAAGCACGGCCTTACCCTTGCGCTTCCTGTTGCGCCGCCGACCCTTCTTTGTCGGGGCGGCAGCGTCCTCATCGTCGGAATCGGCCCCTGCGCCAGTGTCCTCACCGGGAAGCCTCCTCCCTTCTTCAGCGCGCGCACACTTATCTGCCAGAGCATAGAGCTCGGCAACATCCTTGATCTTATTCATCGCCAACTCTTCCCGCATCCTGCGGTTGCGCACGTTCTGATGGAACGCGCTGATGACAGCGGCAGGATGAACGTCTGGAATGTTGTGATGTATGCGGCTGAACCTTTGGATGTACTTGCGCAGGGTCTCGCCTTCCTTCTGGGGGATGAGATGTAGATCACTCTCCTGGCCCGGAGCTTGATGGCCTCCGGTGAAGGCGCCAACAAACTCGTGGCACAGATCTGCCCAGGAAGAAATGGATCCTTCCGGCAAATGCATCAACCACGACCTAACGTTGGGATTGAGCACCAACGGGAAGTAGTTGGCAAGTATCTTGTCGTCACGACCCCCGGCAGCCTGCACCGCAATGGTGTAAATGCTCAGGAACTCTGACGGGTGGGTCTTGTCGTCATATTTCTCCGGAACCTCCGGCTTGAACGTGCGGGAGTTGGGCCACTGGACTCGCCGCAGCTCACGGGTAAACGCTGGACAACCCACCTCGTAAGGTAGATCGACAGGATACCCCGGCGCAGGCTTATCTACAGTGGGTCCCGCGCGCTTATCATATTGATGGCGCGCTTCCCGACGCCGCTCGATGGTAGTTCGAGCGTCTTCCTTGCCTCGCTCCCGAAGAACTTGACGTTGATTGCGGCGAGTTTGCGGGTCGGACGACGCCGTGGAATCGTCCTCACGAGTGTCGACCCGTCGAGTCATCGTCCGCTGCTGCCGCTGTGGGGGAGAATACACCGTAGCTGTACCGCGCACAGTCTTCCCACCGCCGACGCGTGCCAGCTCGATAGACTGCCGCCGCGAGGACTCCGCCTGCTCCGGCTTATCTTCGTTGGCAAGGCCAACAAGGCTCTGAATGGCGGCTCTCCATTCCTCGAGCTTGTCCGCAGCAGGAGGAAAGTTTAGAAGCAGCTGCGCGCTAGCGCTTCTGCTCGCGTAGGTGGTGGCGACAGGTGCGAAGAACGTGAGGTGCTCTGACTCCTAACCGTGTTAGAAGGAGCAACATCACGATCTTGCGACCACACGCCACTTCCACTAGCACGTAGATGTGCATGTTGATCTCGCGCATCCCGAGGATGATGCTCAGGAGACTTTCCGTGGGGACGCCCGGAGCCACCAACGTCATGGCGATGTTCATCGCGCGCGGCCTGAGAAGGTCGCGGCGCGTGCGTCGGCGTGGGTGTCTTGGAAGGCGGCCTTCCATCTCTGGAGTTTGCTGCGCCACCTACTGGCAGCACGGCTTCGTCCTTGGATCTAGCGGCGCGTACAACGCCGCTCGCCTGTCTATGGTCGCCAGAACGTTGTGGAAGCTCTGGATCTCTACTCCCTCCACCCGCGTCGACACCGTCGCCCGTGCGTGTTAGCACAGGCGCAGCGTACGTAGATGGTCCAACCGCCGTGAAACCCTTCCTCTTGGGGGCCATGGCGATGAAGATGATGAAGAACTGGCGCGCTAGTCACCAGATCAGGTCCGCACAACCTTTATGCGCCCCCTACCTGGCGCGCCAAAGATGTCGGAGCTACGACACTAATGGGACCGGGAGGATCCCTTTACGATTCGGCAGGGAGAAGGTTTGCACAGAGAGCAGATCTGATGATCAACACGCAGGAATTTTACCCAGGTTCGGGCCGCAAAGATGCGTAAAACCCTACTCCTGCTTGGTTGTATTAAGTGTGTTCTAGCTCAAGTTCTGGGAGCGCTACAGTACTTAGCAGCTACACATGCAGAATGAGCTCTCGAAGATCCGATCCCCCTGTAGCTACGCCTTGGGCCTCCTTTTATATGTTCGAAGGGGTCACCAACAGTGGCGCACAGTGCATACATGAGGTGTACAAGTAGCTACAGTGTTATCATACCTAACACTGACGGTTTAGGACAAGAACATTAAATGCTCCGTTGAGGTGTCCCTTAGCGTCTTGGGGCTGGAAAAAGGGGCCGTCCCATCGCACCGCTTAAGACCATCCTCCGTTAACACCTGACACGTTACCAGGAGGACAACAGCTAAAAGACAAGCTGGTCAATGCACTGGAGCGGTGACAGGGCAGCGAGGGCTTGCCGGGGGTGAGCCTTGCCGGGGCTGCAAGCCATCCCGGCAAGATCTTGTCGGGGGTCCAGCCTCCAGTCTTCCATCTTCTGATTATTGCCTTGTCTTGGATGCCTTCTTGACTTTATGAACTCGCATTCGGTTGTCTCCCGGCAGGCCTTGCCGCAGGTGTGGCTACAACTGCCCGTGCACAAATATGGGGTACTAAAGGACCCAATCCTTAGTGCACCGACATAGAACTTGACTTTTATATTACGATGACGAGCTTCCTCAAATGCCCGAGGTCTTCATGAGCAAGCAGGTCGGATGCACACCCACTTAGCTTCATTCGAACTTTCATACACTTATAGCTCTAGTGCATCCGTTGCATGGCAATCCCTACTCCTCGCATTGATATCTATTGATGGGCATCTCCATAGCCCGTTGATACGCCTAGTTGATGCGAGACCTTCTTCTCCACTTTTACCCCTTTGAAACCTACCACCATATTCGATTCCACCTTTATGATATATCCATGGTTCACGCTAATATATTGCGTAAGTAATAAAAAGCTGAAGCGCGTTAAGAAGTATGATCCAATTGCCTGACTTGACACCGTGGTGCTTGACATTTGTATTTATGTGGTGAAGATGGAGCCATGCTATTCTAATATGATAAAATGAACAAGGGGTGAACATTCTTTAATGATCGTATATTTTGAAACTTGATGATTATGTTGCTTATGTTTATAAGTATTAATATGTTGATGTTTGTTAATTCATCATTTCTCAATGATCATAGCTACAATAGATTACGTGTTGGGTAGCATGTCACATCAAAAATTCTTTTTTAATCATTTACCTACTCGAGGACGAGCAGGAATTAAGCTTGGGGATGCTGATGCGTCTCCAACGTATCTATAATTTTTGATTGTTCCATGCTATAATATTATCATTCTAGGATGCTTTTTGGGTGATTATTTACCAATTCATATTATTTTTGAGCACTAACCTATTAACCCAGTGCCCAGTGCCAGTTGCTGTTTTCTGCATGTTTTTGACTTTTCAGGTTTACAGTAAAAAAGGAAGTCCAATTGCCCCGAAACTTTTATTATTATTTTTTCTAGACCAAAAGAAGACCTGGAAGCTTCGGGAGGAGGACGAAGGCTCTATGAGGGAGCCACCACACAACAACGTGCTCCCAGGGGGTGGCCATGCCCTGTTATGTGATACGTCTCCGTCGTATCTACTTTTCCTAACGCTTTTGCTCTCGTTTTGGACTCTATTTTGCATGATTTGAATGAAACTAACCCGGACTAACACTGTTTTCAGCAGAACTACCATGGTGTTGTTTTTGTGCAGAAATAAAAGTTCTCGAAATTGGATGAAACTATTTGGAGATTTATTTCAGAATAAAAGAAAAATACTGGAACCAAGAGCCACCAGAGGGGGTGCCCTAGTTGGGCACGATACACCAGGGCGTACCACCCCCTCCAAGCGCGCCCTGGTGGGTTGTGGTCACCTCGTGGCACCCTGACCCTAATTCCAACTCCATAAATACCTATTTTCGGAGAAAAAATAAGAGAGAAATTTTTATCGCGTTTCACGGGGCGGAGCCGCCGCCACCTCCTGTTCTTCATCGGGAGGCCAGATCTGGAGTCCATTCGGGGCTCCGAAGAGGGGAATCTTCGGTCTTCTTCATCACCAACCCTCCTTCATCGCCAATTCCATGATGCTCCCCACCGGGAGTGAGTAATTCCTTCGTAGGCTCGCTGGTCGGTGAGGAGTTGGATGAGATTCATCATGTAATCGAGTTAGTTTTGTTAGGGCTTGATCCCTAGTATCCACTATGTTCTGAGATTGATGTTGCTCTGACTTTGCCATGCTTAATGCTTGTCACTAGTGCCCGAGTGCCATGATTTTAGATCTGAACCATTTATGTTATCACCAATATATCTATGTTCTTGATCCGATCTTGCTAGTCCTAAGCACCTGCTATGTGTTTTGATCTGTAAACCCCAGGGTGACAATAATCGGGATACTTTCCGGTGATGACCGTAGTTTGAGGTGTTCATGTATTCACTATGTGTTAATGCCTTGTTCTGGTTCTCTATTAAAAGGAGGCCTGAATATCCCTTAGTTTCCTTATGGACCCCGCTGCCACGGGATGGTAGGACAAAAGATGTCATGCAAGTTCTTTTCCACAAGCACGTATGACTATTTACGGAATACATGCCTACATTATATTTATGAACTTGAGCTAGTTCTGTGTCGCCCTAGGTTTTGACTGTTATATAATGAATATCATCCAACAAATTCACTGATCCAATGCCTACGAGTTTTCCACATATTGTTCTTGCTAAGTTACTATTGCTATTGCTACTGTTCCAACTGCTACAAAATCATTGCTATCACTGTTACCGTTACTGTTACTGTTACTACTGCTATTAAAACTATCATATTACTGTGCTACTAATCACTCTGCTGCAGATAATTAATCCCCAGGTGTGGTTGAATTGACAACTCAACTGCTAATACTTGCAAATATTCTTTGGCTCCCCTTGTGTCGATTCTATAAATTTGGGTTGAATACTCTACCCTCGAAAACTGTTGCGATCCCCTATACTTGTGGATTATCAAGACCTTTTTCTGGCGTCGTTGCCGGGGAGCATAGCTATATTTGTTGATTCACTTGGGATTTATATCAATTGATCACTATGAAGAATCTGAAGGATACTAAAACCAAGATCGTTCCCTCTAAGACGAGGGTAGGTAAGGATTTGCCATCACACTCTGCACTTGATTCACCTTCTGTTTTGAGTAGACTTGCAACACCACCACATGCTATTAATCTTGATATGTCACAAGTTATTGATGATGCTACTTCTGCTATGAATGATGCTTATGATGATGCTAGTACCATGCCTGGTGATAATGTGCCACTAGGTGAATTTCTTGATAAACAAATTGCTAGAGCTAAAGAGAATGAAATTATTGAAACTGATGAGATTACTGAAACTGATGAAGTCCTTGAAACTGAGAACTATGAAACACCTATTAGACCTAGCTCTCCTTGATTTGAATTGCCTAAGATACCTGAGGGTTATGTTATGAATGAGGAGACAGCTAGAGACTTTCTTGCTTGCAATGATAGGGATGATCTTAAGAAATTGCTATGCAAACTGAAAGAAAAATCTTTGAATGCTAGAATGAAATGTGATCCTAAGTTTGCTACTTCACCTATCTTTGTTACTGATAAGGATTATGAATTCTCTATCGACACAGAGTTAATTACTTTGGTTGAATCTGATCCTTTCCATGGCTATGAAACTGAAATGATAGTGGCACATCTCACTAAGCTAAATGACATAGCCACCCT
This sequence comes from Elymus sibiricus, assembly GCA_039707655.1. Taxonomy (NCBI): domain Eukaryota; kingdom Viridiplantae; phylum Streptophyta; class Magnoliopsida; order Poales; family Poaceae; genus Elymus; species Elymus sibiricus. The sequence goes on from CM077665.1 coordinate 85,637,639, forward strand.
TTTTGCTCATGATGAGAAAATTCACTAGTACTATATCCTCAAATTATTTCTGTTCTCATTAAAGGGTGATGCTAAGATATGGTATAATACTCTTGCTCCTGGTTGTGTGCGTAGTCCCCAGGATATGATTTATTACTTCTTTGAAAAATATTTTCCTGCTCATAAGAAACAAGCCGCCTTACATGAAATATTTAACTTTGTGCAAATTGAAGAAGAGAGTCTCCCAGAAGCTTGGGGGAGGCTTCTCCAATTGATTAATGCTTTGCCTGATCACCCTCTTAAGAAAAATGAAATACTTGATATCTTCTATAATGGACTAACTGATGTTCTAGGGACTTCCTAGATAGTTGTGCTGGTTGTGTTTTCAGGGAACGAACTATTGAACAAGTTGAGGAACTATTGAATAATATATTGAAGAATTATGATGATTGGACTCTCCCTGAACCACCACCTAAACCCACTCTGAAGAAGAGGGGTATCTTATTTCTCAGTCCTGAAGATATGCAGGAGGCAAAGAAATGTATGAAAGAAAAAGGTATTAAAGCTGAGGATGTTAAGAATTTACCACCTATTGAAGAAATACATGGCCTTGACACACCACCACCTCAACAGGTGGTAGAGGTAAATTCTTTATTAAAGTTTGATGAAGATGATATCCCTTACAATAAACATCCTAGTCAGTGCTTATATGAATTTGATAACTACATTAGAAAACAAGATCACTTCAATGTAAATGTTCTGAAACAATTGAAATATAATTCTGATATGATTGCTCACTTGAGTGACTTGTTATTTAGATTCAGTAATGATGTTAGAGGTGTAGGAAAACATGCCTCTATGGTTCAAACCCAGTTAGAACAAGTTGCTAAATCTCAAAGAGAATTGGATAATGAAATGAATAATAATATGGATGATTTTGCTGTTAGAGTAGCAACTAGAGGAGGTAAAATGACTTAGGAACCACTTTATCCTGAAGGACACCCTAAAATAATTGAACATGTCTCTCAGAGAATTAACACTGATGCACCTAGTCCTTCTAAAAACAAAAATGATAGGACTTTGCATACCTCTAGTGAACATGAGGTAGAAAAACCTCCTGAAGATAATGATGCCTCTATTTCTGATGCTGAAACTCAATCTGGTAATGAAATTCACCTAGTGATAGTGAAAATGATAATGATGATGTTCATGAAGATACTCAACCGAACAATGATAAAGAACCAGATAATGATGTTGAAATAGAACCTGTAGTTGATCTTGATAACCCACAACCTAAAAATAAACTATATGATAAATGAGACTTTGTGGCTAGAAAACTTGGTAAAGAAAGAGAGCCATGGGTTCAAAAACCCATGCCTTTCCTCCCTAAACCATCTAAGAAAAAGGATGATGAAGAATTTGAACGCTTTGCTGAAATGATTAGGCCAGTCTTTTTTGCATACCCGCTTAACTGATATCTTAAAGATGACCCCTTATGCAAAATACATGAAAGACATCATCACTAATAAAAGCAAGATACCTGAATATGAAATATCCACCATGCTTGCTAATTATTCTTTTAAGGATGGAGTACCTAAAAAACTTGGAGATCCTGGAATACCAACTATACCTTGCTCCATTAAAAGAAATTATGTCAAAACTGCTTTGTATGATTTGGGAGCTAGTGTTAGTGTTATGCCTTTCTCTTTATATAAAGGACTTGATTTGAATAAACTCACACCTACTGAAATATCATTGCAAATGGATGACAAATCAACTGCCATACCTATCGGTATTTGTGAGGATGTTCCCGTTGTTGTTGCAAATGTTACTATCTTAACAGACTTTGTTATTCTTGAGATGCCCGAGGACGACAACATGTTGATTATCCTTGGTAGATCCTTTTTGAATACTGTAGGGGCTGTTATTGATTGCAATAAAAGCAAAGTCACTTTTCATATCAATGGTAATGAGCATACGGTGCACTTTCCGAAGAAACAATTCCAAATGAATGGTATAAATGTTATTGAAAAATCTCCGACACTCACTATTGGAAGTTTTCAACTACCTCTACCTACTGCCAAAAAGAAATATGACATACTTATTGTTGGGGATATGCATATCCCCGTTGAGGTAACTTAGTTATGAAAATTCTTCGATTTCATGCTAATCGAAAGTGGTTGTTAATAAGACTTGATCAACCTTATTAATGGATCATTTTTGAGAGGTATGAAGTTGATGAATCTAGTAGGCACAACCTTCTGCTCCCACCTTTTGCTTTCTATTCTTCTTAGTCATATAAAATAAAATGCCATGTTTATCATGTTTTCTGATTTCTTCGTGCAATAAAAATGACCCAAAAATAAAAGTTCTCAGAATGTCCTGAAAATTTAACACGATTTTTTCTGAATATTTCTGAATTTCTGGTGCAAATAACATCAGAGGGGGTGCACCTAGTGTCCACGAGACACCAGGACGCGCCAGCAACCCCAGGCGTGCCCTGGTGGGTTGTGGTCCCCACATGGGTCCCTCACTTATCTCTTTAGCCCATTCCACCTCCTACATCCAGAAAAAATCACCATAGCTCCCTCTCTCATGTTCTTGCTCTCAAACCCGTGGATTTCGATGACTTTGCTCGAAGCTCCGTTTCTGAAACTATTTTGGGGGATTGCTACTTGGTATGTGACTCCTCCTAGTTTTTGATTTAGTGGTTTATTTTTAGAATAGTTAGCTACTCTTGGTGCTACTGTAGATGGGCTTGCATGTTGAATTCTTAGAGTTCTATGTAGTTTGAATGCTTAATATGGCCTCTAGGCATCCTTATGAGTAGTTGCTATCAATCTTGCGAAGTTTTGTTAACAAAAATTTTGAGACTAAAATTTTCAAAAATTTGTACGCGAATAAAATGAATTTCTTTGGAAGGAGTTCTTCGAGGAGGAAGTCCTGGGAAGCTTCATCGAGTAGAGGCTCAGTACGACGGTCTTGTGTTGACCAAGTGCAAGCTCGACGCGGGATGCCGCTACCAAATCATGCTTATATCCATGTAACGAATTCATGGTAGGTGCGGGTATCAAGGAGGAATTCGAGCAATTTATCCACAATGCAGAACTTGCCCCCTTCATCGCAGATGAGTGCATTCAACATCTCGACCTCACAAAAACATTCACAAAGAAATTTCAATATTTTCCTCGTGAGTCTAGAGTTTCATTTAACCTTTATGACCATGCCTTTACCATGCCTTTAGATGTGTTTTGTGAAGCGTGCAAAATTCCATATTGGGGTTCGCTAGACGAACCACCAAAATCTGAGTATGAGTCATTTTTGATTAATCTTTGCTACGGTGAAGATAGAGGAGTAGCACAAGGTAGAATAAAAAGCATCCATTTTCCATCTATACACTACTTTGCACTCTTTAATGGCAAATGTATCGTAGGCAAGTAAGATTGCAGCACATTGTGTGCTCCTGATTTGAGTCTTATACACACTGCTATAACGGGAATTAAACGTTATAATCTTGGAGCAATCGTTGCACGGAGATTGCAACACAACGCTACTAGTGGTCACTTTTATGGTGGGATCTACGCCTCCCGTGTAGCTAAGGAGCTACGTGTATCACCTTGGCCTAACGATCCTATTTTACCTACTCAATACTTAGACTTTGAGGCCATGAAACATCATAAGTTCCTTAAGGGCACAATCACTAATTATACTTACAACTTGAGGTTCAATAAAGATCCCATTGTACCTGTTGTCTTGCCTGCTCCTGCTCTCTTTGATTATCACAGTAGGAGAAGATACTACGTTCTTGAGAGCGAGGCCCGCACGTACAATGCGAAGGTTGAAGCTGCCAGACGTGCTGAGGAGGCTGCACCAAGAGCCTCGGTGGGCTATCACTCAGACTATTATCCAGGCCGCGGATGGTGATTACCAAGCTAGGCCAAAAGCCTAAGCTTGGGGGAGTACGTATTTCCACCGACATTATATTCATGTTTACACATTTCATTCCAGTTGTCGGTGTCTACACTTTTTCATTGTATTATCCTTGCTAGATTTATTTTCTTGCTTTCTTCTTGCGTGTTTGAAAAACTTTGAGAAAATCCAAAAATATTTCTTGCTTCTTTTCGGTTTTTATTTCTAGTTTAAATTAATTGTAGTAGCAAAATAAAATCCAAAAAGATTTCTCGTTTCTTCTTTTACTTGTTGGGAGTTTTCCCGTGTAAATTGTTTTACTCGTCTTTGTTTTTCCTTCTTTGATTTGCTTTCTTTAAGAAAAACCAAAAACCCTAAAAAATATTTCAGTGTGTTTCTTTGAAATTCTTTTCCTTTTATTTGAGTCGTACCAAGGAGAAGACCACGATAAAAATGTTGAGTGCCTCTCATATGCATTATTGTTAATCTAACAAAGAGCCCAAATTACTTTGTCTTCTCCTTTTGAATAAAATGTTTGCAGATTCCAGCTTAGTCCACGGCACTCTTGCACTGTTATTTTTTTTATATCATTCGGTCGTGCAAGTGAAAGGCAATAATGACGATATTTGATGAAGTGACTGTGGCAGAGAGAAGCGGGTATGAACTCAACTTGTTTTTGTTTTTGTAAATGTGTTTAACCTAGTATCCATGATTCAGCATATTATGATCAAACGTGTTTGCAATGACAATTAGAGATTATAGTTGCTAATGCCATGCTTAAGTAGCTAGGAGTGGATAATGATTTATCTTGGATGTCAACATGCATTAAAATGGTTGTGATGTAGTATGATGATATGGTATCCTCCTCTGAATGTTTCAAGTGGCTTGACTTGGCACATGTTCACGCATGTAGTTGAATCAAAACCAACATAGCCTCTACGATATTTATGTTCATGGTGTTCATATTCTACTCATGCTAGTATTCAATGCTGATTATGCATAAATCATGTTCATGACAGTTTTCGCTCTCTAGCTGGATGCTTCTCAACCTATTTGCTAGCCTTCACCTGTACTAAGCGGGAATACTGCTTGTGCATCAAAATCCTTAAACCAAAGTTATTCCAGATGATTCCACTATATCTACCTATATGCGGTATTACCCTGCCGTTCCAAGTAAATTTGCATGTGCCACCTCTAAAATTTCAAATGAACATCTGATTTGTGTGCCTGGACCGCTCATGGAGCGACAGGGGGCGGTCAATATCTTCCATGTTAAGAGGGTTATTCTCATGATGAGTGTTTATTCACTCGTCCTTGCACGAGAGGGGCGGTAATAGGGTTTCCCAGTCCCGAAATCAAAAACTGCAAATAATTAAACAAAACTCCCCCAGGAATGTTTTTGGTATGGACGGTACCCGTGGATTCGGCTAGCCGTGGAGTGTGTTTGTTGGTGGAGGGGGAGTAAACCTTTACCTTTACCGCTTGGGAACCACCGCTAATGTGTTTAGCAATGAAGATATTGATAACTCTTGGTCGTAACGTTGATAGGAAGGGTGCACCTCCCAAAATTATATTTATCTCTGATTTAAGCATTGAGCTCTAGCACCTCTGCAAATCCCTACTTCCCTCTGCAAAGGGACTATCTATTTACTTTTATGTTGAGTCATCACCTTCTCAAATAAGCGCCAAATCTGAGAGCACTATTGTCATCCTCATGCATTGTGTATAGTTAATGTTGGATGCATCATGACTGGATCTTTTCTACCATGAATTACAATGTTTAGTCGCTGCTTGAACTTTGGAGGTGCTCTGCATTTATGTTTTGCGGTCTCAGAAAGGGCTAGCGAGATACCACTGTTGTCATATTATATCATGACCGTTTTGACAAAGTGTTGGTACTTGAGATATTTTATTATTACTCTCTAGTTCATTATGCCATTGATATGAGTTAATATAATTTCTAAGAGTTATTGTTGACATTCTTAGTCATGATCTTTGCTGAAAACCTGGGTGCTACTTAAGCATATTTATGTAAACAAGAACAAAAGAGTTCGTAAAAGTTTTTCTTTTTCACTTTCAGTTTGTCAACTGAATTGCTTGAGGATAAGCAATGGGTTAAGCTTGGGGGAGTTGATACGCCTCCGTCGTATCTACATTTCCTAACGCTTTTGCTCTTGTTTTGGACTCTATTTTGCATGATTTGAATGAAACTAACCCAGACTGACGTTGTTTTCAGCATAACTACCATGGTGTTATTTTTGTGCATAAATAAAAGTTCTCGGAACTGGATGAAACTTTTTGGAGATTTATTTCAGAATAAAAGAAAAATAATGAAACCAAGAGCCACCGGAGGGGGTGCCCTGGCTGGGCACGATACACCAGGGCGCGCCACCCACTCCAGGCGCGCCCTGGTGGGTTGTGGTCACCTCGTGGCCCCCCTGACCCAGTACCTATTTTCGGAGAAAAATAACTAAGAGAGGAACGTTTATCGCGTTTTAGGAGACGGAGCCGCCGCCACCTCCTGTTCTTCATCGGGAGGCCAAATCTGGAGTCCGTTCGGGGCTCCGGAGAGGGGAATCTTCGGTCTTCGTCATCACCAACCCTCCTTCATCGCCAATTCCATGATGCTCCCCACCGGGAGTGAGTAATTCTTCGTAGGCTCGCTGGTCGATGTGGAGTTGGATGAGATTCATCATGTAATCGAGTTAGTTTTGTTAGGGCTTGATCCCTAGTATCCATTATGTTCTGAGATTGATGTTGCTATGACTTTGCCATGCTTAATGCTTGTCACTAGGGCCTGAGTGCCATGATTTCAGATCTGAACCGTTTATGTTATCACCATTATATCTATGTTCTTGATCCTATCTTGCTAGTCATATGCACCTGCTATGTGTTATGATCCGTAAACCCCGGGGTGACAATAATAGGGATACTTTCCAGTGATGACCGTAGTTTCAGGATGATAATCCCCAAGTGCAAGGAATCATCGTAGCAATTTCCAAAGGTGGAAGTGATAAGTATGGAGTGTCGAACCCACAAGGAGCTAAAGGTAAGATCAATATTCTCTCAAGTCCTATCTGCCACTGATACGACTCTACGTACGCCAAACGTTTGCTTCCAACTAGAAACGAGAAATAAAACTACGTTGTGGGTATGAAGAGAATAGCTTTGCTTGATATCGGAGAACTAAAATATAAAAATAGGTGCTGTTATCCTAAAGTTAGAATACATTACAATATATTACAAATAGCGAGTGTGGAATAATGATGGGTCGGTGTGCGGAATTGTCCTAGGCAATTGTTAACAAGATCGGTAATCATTATTGCAATTTTATATGAGGGAGAGGCATAAGCTAACATACTTTCTCTACTTGGATCATATGCACTTATGATTGGAACTCTAGCAAGCATCCTCAACTACTAAAGATCATTAAGGTAAAACCCAACCATAGCATTAAAGCATCAAGTCCCCTTTATCCCATACGCAACCACACCCTTACTCGGGTTTAAGCTTCTGTCACTCTAGCAACCCACCATAAGCGAATCATGAACGTAATGCAACACCCTACAGTGGGAATCCTTCACATGTGCGCGGCACGGAAGGCACCATAGGACAGCACCAAAATAAACATACAACTCAAACCAATCTAGATCATCAATCAACCCATAAGACAATAGAAATCTACTCAAAACATCATAGGATGGCAACACATCATTGTATCATAATATGTAGTATAAAGCACCATGTTCAAGTAGGGGATTACAGCGGGATGCGGGAGAGTGGACCGCTGAAAAGATATGAGGACGTGGTGAAGAAGGTGATGTTGATGAAGACGATCACCGCGGCGATGGTTCCCCCGATGGCACTCTGGCGCCACCGAGAGAGAGGGGGAGAGGGTCTCCCTCTTGTGCTTCCTCCTCCATGGCCTCCCCCTAGGTGGGGAGAGGTTCTCCCTCTGGTCCTTGGCCTCCATGGTGATGATGGCCCCTCCGTCTTCCTCCTCCATGGTCTCCGGTGATGGTGACCCCCTCCGGCAGGGTGCCGGAGAGGGCCAAGATTGATTTTTCGTGGCTACAGAGACTTGCGGCGGCGGAACTTCTGATCTAGGGTTCTTTACGGGGACTTGGGTATTTATAGGAGTATTTGGCGTTGGTCCCACGTCCAGAAGGTTCCCGAGGAGGTGACAAGCCAGAGGGGCACGCCCTAGGGGGGGGGGGGGCGCCCCCACCCTTGTGGCTGCCTCGGGCTTCCTCTCCGGTATCTTTTCGCTCCAGTATTTTTTATATTTTCCAAAACTATTCTCCGTAAATTTTCAGCCCATTCCGAGAACTTTTATTTCTACACAAAAACAACACCACGGTAGTTCTGCTGAAAACAACGTCAGTCCGGGTTATATCTAATCAAGTCATACCAAAATCATATAGAATTATTGTAAACATGGCATGAATACTTCATAAATTATAGATACGTTGGAGACGTATCAGCATCCCCAAGCTTAATTCCTGCTCGTCCTCGAGTAGGTAAATGATAAAAGAAATAATTTATGAAGTGTGAATGCTAGCAAGTGCACAAGTTTGATCAATGATAATTCCAATCACTTTTTCTAGCATCAATATAAACCATAAACAGTAGCTCATCTCATAAAACTTCTCATGATCAAGTAACAAGCTATTCACATCTTAAAGTATAGACCAGAAAGTTTCTTGAAAACTAACAAACCATGTTCCTAGTCATCGAACAATTGCAATTCATCTTATTTTCAGGAAGGGTCTATATAAGAGCTTTGATTTGGCAAATTCCACATACTCAACTATCATATAGTCTTCCATGATTATTGACACTCAAAGCATATTTTTAGAACAAATAGCACCCATCGAACACAGAGAAAGATAGGGGCTTAATGTGTCGCCTCCCAACTTATTTATCATATAGATAATTGTCAACAATAAGAATTCATGATCAAATATATTTGTATGGATATATATGTCTAGATCATTCCCCAACACATGACGCTTGCCAAGAGAAAAAGGCGAAATATAGGAAGTGGTGAAGATCACCATGACTCTTGCATAAAGGTAAGTACTAGAAAGTAAAAGATAGGCCCTTCGCAGAGAGAAGCAGAGATTGTCATGCGCTTTTTGTTTTTGGATGTGCAAACCCTTAATGCAAAGGAACGTCACGTTGTATTGCCCTTTGTGATAGCAACCTTTATTATGCAGTCCGTCGCTTTTATTTCTTTACCATCACAAGTTCGTACAACGCTTATTTTCGTTTACAATAAAAGATCATACATATTTAGGAGCAATTTTTATTGCTTTTTTTTTTTGCACCGATGACAACTTACTTGAAGGATCTTACTCAATCCATAGGTAGAGATAGTGGACTCTCATGGCAAAACTGGTTTAAGGGTGTTTGGATGCACAAGTAGTATTTCTACTTGGTGCGGAAGTTTTGGCTAGTATGAGGTGGAAGCAAGCACCACATGTTGGAGGATCCATAACAATATAACTTCTATACAAATATACCCAAACATAACTCATTACGTTGTCTTCCTTGTCCAATTTTAACTAATTTGCTCAAGTTTGAAAATAATTAATGAGCTCACAATCATAGAAGATGTCCAAGATAGTATATTTATATGTGGAATCTCTCTTCCTTCAATATTCTTTCATGAATTGTTCAAGTGACCAATGCGGTGTTTGCTAACTTTCAATAAATTTTACCACCTATACTTATTAGGTGTGAAGTCATTACTCCCCATGGTATAGGTATATGAAGCATATTTAATTTCAGATTTATGATATTCAATTCATTCAACCATTTACTCATAGGGTATAAGTGAAGCACGAGAGTGAATGACAAACTACTCCCGAAAGATATAAGTGAAGATCAATGTGTAGTCAATTAGTTTAAATAGCCATGTGAGGACTCTCTCTTATTCAAAATTTCAGATCCAATGATTTTATTGAAGCCGCAAACAAAATAAAATGGCATTCCAAGGATAGCACACATCATGTGAACGAATAAAAATTTAGGCTCAACATAGGCTAACCGATAATTGTTGATGAAGAGAGGTGGGATGCGTAGCATCCCCAAGCTTAGATGCTTGAGACTTATTGAAATATTTACTTGGGGTGCCTTGGGCATCCCCAAGCTTGAGCTTTTGTATCTCGTTCAATCCTCTCATATCATGGTTTCACCTATTCTCAAAAACTTCATCCACACAAAACTCGAAAAGAACTCGTGAGATAGGTTAGTACACATAATAGTAAATCAAGTCTTTATGTACTGTCAAGACAAGTTGCATAATAATTTCAAATATCATCTACTTTTTACTATCATCTCCACAATTTATATCTACCAATATAGGCTATGGAAACTATAGGATAAATAGATAACGAAACTACGACAGCAATCTGTCCAAACAGAACAGTCTGTAGAAATTTATGAAAACAGTGTACTTCTGTAACTCAAAAAATTATGAAAATTTAGGACATGCTAAATAATTTATATGTAAATACTGTGTAAAAATTTCATAAACTTTCCACGTTCCAGTAAAATATGAAAATTCAAACACTACAGCAAAAGTTTCTGTTTTTACACAGCACACAGCAAACATGCAATGCAAGCATCCTAAAGCAATTCATGGAACTTTTTATTGAAAAAAAAAGATTATAAATGACACCTAACAGAGAACAAGAAAATAAAATAAAGCTCCAAGCAAAACTCATAATATGTGACGAATAAAAATATAGCTCCAAGTGAGGTTACCGATAATGTTGAAGACGAAAGAGGGGATGCCTTCCGGGGCATCCCCAAGCTTAGTTGCTTGGATCTTCCTTGATTATTACCTTGGGGTTCCTTGGACATCCCCAAGATTAGGGTCTTGCCACTCCTTATTCTCCTCCTATCGATATCTCACCCAAAACATGAAAAATTCAATCACGTAAAACTTAACGGAACTTCGTGAGATGGGTTAGTATGATAAAGAGCAAATCATTCACTTGGGTACTGTCAACGATAAGATTCATAATTGTTCTCGCATAATGTCTACTGTAACTTATCATTTCCACAATTTATATCACTTAATATAAGCCATGAAAATGCTAAAACAAGCAAACTATGCAAACAAGGCAGATTCTGTCAAAAACAGAACAGTCTATAATGATCTGAACAATGACCATACTTCTGCAGCCCCAAAAATTCTGAAAAATTAGGACAACATAGGAAATTTGTAGATCAATAATGTGTAAAAAATTCAGAAGCTTGTGACTCTCTGGTGAATTTATAAAAATTCTGGACTGGGCACCAAAGTTTCTGTTTTTGCACAGAATCAAGTCAACTATCAACCACATCATCCCAAAGGCATTACTTGGCACTTTATTGAAAGAAAACATATAAAACATAGTTAATACAGTAGCATAATCATGATAACACACAAAAACAGTAGGGGTAAATATTGGGTTGTCTCCCAACAAGCGCTTTTCTTTAATGCCTTTTTAGCTAGGCATGACATTTTAATGATACTCTTCCAAGCCTAATTCCGATGATAATTTTATTCATACTCTAAAAGATATAAGTGAAGTTCATAGAGCATTCTACAATTAATATAGATTGACCAATATCCAAGCTCAAAATATATAAGTGAAGCACACGAAGCATTCTATAAAGCCATACTCAAAAGATTTAAGTGAAGCACATGAAGCATTCTACAAATCAATGAAGGACTATCTCATAATAGAAGGGTGCATAAAGGAAAAGAAAAACACTAAAGACGCATATCATGTGAACAAAACAAAAACCAAGATATACCGATAATTGTTGAAGAATAAAGATGGGATGCCTTCAGGGGCATCCCCAAGCTTAGATGCTTGAGTCTCCTTGAAATATTTACTTGGGGTGCCTTGGGCATTCCCAAGCTTGAACTCTTGTCTCTCCATATTCTTCTTATATCCGTACCTCCTCGATCTTCGAACACTTCATTCACACAAAACTTAACAAAACCCTCGTGAGATCCGTTAGTATAATAGAGCAAAATACTACTTTACGTACTGTTGTAAACTCATCCCAATTTCATATTAGTATTATATCTACTGTATTCCAACTTCACCATGGTTCATACCCCCCGATACAACCCATAGATTCATCAAAATAAGTGAACAACACATAGAAAACAGAATCTGTCAAAAACAGGATAGTCTGTAGCAATCTGGAAACTTCGTATACTTCTGTAACTCAAAAAATTCTGAAAAATTAGGAAAAAATAAACAATTTTTATAGAAGTACTGTGTAAAAATTTCAGAAAATTTTGACGTTCCAGTAAGAAATGTAAATTCATGCACTACAGTCAAAGTTTCTGTTTTTGCACCGCACAAACCAAACAAGCAATCTAATCATCCTAAAAGCAAATCTTGGCACATTATTTTTATATTACAATGGATATATACAAGGGGATAATTATTTTTGAGAAGCTTCCATGAAAAATTCTACATTGTTTCCATGATCATGAACACAAGTATTCAAGGTCGACCCTCACTTCTCCAATGCACAACCTTCCAATCACTTCTCTTTTTGAAAAACTTCTTAGGCATAAGAGGCAAGTAATTCTTTTTGTATTTTTCATTATTTAATTTTTTGTTTGTTTCACTCACAACTAAAGAAAGCAAAAAGGGAAAACAAAATCTACTTAGTGAAGAAAGCAAACAAGCACACACGAGAATATCAACCCCACGCTATTGCTCCCCGGCAACGGCACCAGAAAAGAGCTTGATAATCCCCAAGTGCAAGGAATCATCGTAGAAATTTCCAAAGGTGGAAGTGATAAGTATGGAGTGTCGAACCCACAAGGAGCTAAAGGTAAGATCAATATTCTCTCAAGTCCTATCTGCCACTGTCGGAGAAATGACACCTATGGGATCGCAAAGATCCCTTAACGATTCGGCAAGGGGAAGGGTTTGTACAGAGAGCAGATCTGATGATCAACACGCAGGAATTTTACCCAGGTTCGGGCCGCAAAGATGCGTAAAACCCTACTCCTGCTTGGTTGTATTAGGTGTGTTCTAGTTCAAGTTCTGGGAGCGCTACAGTACTCAGCAGCTAAACATGCAAAAAGGGCTGAAAAGGATCCGATCCTCCTGTAGCTACGCCTTGGGCCTCCTTTTATACATTCGAAGGGGTCACCAACAGTGGCGTACAGTGCATACATGAGGTGTAAAAGTAGCTACAGTGTTATCATACCTAACACTGACGGTTTAGGACAAGAACATTAAATGCTCCGTTGAGGTGTCCCTTAGCGTCTTGGGGCTGGATAAAGGGGCCGTCCCATCGCATCGCTTAAACCCATCCACCGCTAGCACCTGACACGTTACCAGGAGGACAACATCTAAAAGACAAGCTGGTGACCGCACTGGAGCGGTGACAGGGCAGCGAGGGGTTGCCGGGCGCGAGCCTTGCCGGGGCAGCGAGCCATCCCGGCAAGATCTTGCCGGGGTTCCAGCCTCCAGTCTTCTATCTTCCGATTATTGCCTTGTCTTGGATGCCTCCTTGACTTTATGAACATGCATTCGGTTGTCTCCCAGCAGGCCTTGCCGCAGGTGTGGCCACAACTGTCCGTGCACAAGTACGGGGTACTAGAGGACCCAATCCTTAGTGCACCGACAGCCACTGATACGACTCTACGTACGCCGAACGTTTGCTTCCAACTAGAAACGAGAAATAAAACTACGTTGTGGGTATGAAGAGAATAGCTTTGCATGATATCGGAGAACTAAAATATAAAAATAGGTGCTGTTATCATAAAGTTAGAATATATTACAATATATTACAAATAGCGAGTGTGGAATAATGATGGGTCGGTGTGCGGAATTGTCCTAGGCAATTGTTAACAAGATCGGTAATCATTATTGCAATTTTATATGAGGGAGAGGCATAAGCTAACATACTTTCTCTACTTGGATCATATGCACTTATGATTGGAACTCTAGCAAGCATCCTCAACTACTAAAGATCATTAAGGTAAAACCCAACCATAGCATTAAAGCATCAAGTCCCCTTTATCCCATACGCAACAACCCCCTTACTCGGGTTTAAGCTTCTGTCACTCTAGCAACCCACCATAAGCGAATCATGAACGTATTGCAACACCCTACAGAGGGAATCCTTCACATGTGTGCGGCACGGAAGGCACCATAGGACAGCACCAAAATAAACATACAACTCAAACCAATCTAGATCATCAATCAACCCATAAGACAAAACAAATCTACTCAAAACATCATAGGATGGCAACACATCATTGGATCATAATATGTGGCATAAAGCACCATGTTCAAGTAGGGGATTACAGCGGGATGCGGGAGAGTGGACCGCTGAAAAGATATGAGGACGGTGATGAACAAGGTGATGTTGATGAAGACGATCACCGCGGCGATGGTTCCCCCGATGGCACTCCGGCGCCACCGAGAGAGAGGGGGAGAGGGTCTCCCTCTTGTGCTTCCTCCTCCATGGCCTCCCCCCTAGGTGGGGAGAGCTTCTCCCTCTGGTCCTTGGGCTCCATGGTGATGATGGCCCCTCCGTCTTCCTCCTCCATGGTCTTCGGTGATGGTGACCCCCTCCGGCAGGGTGCCGGAGAGGGCCAAGATTGATTTTTCGTGGCTACAGAGACTTGCGGCGGCGGAACTTCTGATCTAGGGTTCTTTACGGGGACTTGGGTATTTATAGGAGTATTTGGCATTGGTCCCACGTCCAGAAGGTTCCCGAGGAGGTGACAAGCCAGGGGGGCGCCCCCCACCCTTGTGGCTGCCTCGGGCTTCCTCTCCGGTATCTTTTCGCTCCAGTATTTTTTATATTTTCCAAAAATATTCTCCGTAAATTTTCAGCCCATTCCGAGAACTTTTATTTCTGCACAAAAACAACACCACGGTAGTTCTGCTGAAAACAACGTCAGTCCAGGTTAGTTCTAATCAAATCATACCAAAATCATATAGAATTATTGTAAACATGGCATGAATACTTCATAAATTATAGATACGTTGGAGATGTATCACATGAGTTCATGTATTCACTATGTGTTAATGCTTTGTTCCGGTTCTCTATTAAAAGGAGGCCTTAATATCCCTTAGTTTCCTTATGGACCCCGCTACCACGGGAGGGTAGGACAAAAGATGTCATGCAAGTTCTTTTCCATAAGCACGTATGACTATTTACGGAATACATGCCTACATTATATTTATGAACTGGAGCTAGTTCTGTGTCACCCTAGGTTATGACTGTTATATGATGAATATCATCAAACAAATTCACCGATCCAATGCCTACGAGTTTTCCTCATATTGTTCTTGCTAAGTTACTATTGCTATTGCTACTATTCCAACGGCTACAAAATCATTGCTATCACTGTTACGGTTACTGTTACCGTTACTACTGCTATCAAAACTATCATATTACTGTGCTACTGATCACTCTGCTGCAGATATTTAATCTCCAGGTGTGGTTGAATTCACAACTCAACTGCTAATACTTGCAAATATTCTTTGGCTCCCCTTGTGTCGAATCTATAAATTTGGGTTGAATACTCTACCCTCGAAAACTGTTGCGATCCCCTATACTTCTGGGTTATCATTATGTGGTGACCCCCTCGGGCGTCGGCCTATTTGCTTATGGACGTGATGCCTATGTACACATGATCACTGCCGTGAATATCACATAACTATGTGCTTTTCTATCAATTGCCTAACAATAATTTGTTTACCCACCGTATGCTTACTACATGAGAGATGCCACTAGAGAACACTACGACCCCGAGGTCTATTGAGTTATATATTTACAAAAGATTTCAATACCTTGCTGCCATTTATTTGTTTTTATTTTATTTTTCCATTTACTTTAATCAACTATCATCTACACACTTCACTAGCTTGCAAATAACGAGTCCAAGGGGATTGACAACCCTCTCGCCCGCGTTGGGTGCAAGTGTTTGCTTATTTGTGTCCAGTCGCTGAAGATGGGGGCTGCGTGCTACTTCTATTGGTTTGATAAACCTTGGTTCTTAACTGAGGGTAATACTTATCTATACTGTGCTGCATCACCCATTCCTCTTCAAGGAAAACCCAACGCAGACCACAAGTATCATGGTCCTACACTTGAGTGTGACTGCTAGAAAGAAAAGAGGGATTGCAAGTTCCCAGCAAGCTGGTTAATGTTGTTGTCAGTCTCACGGAGGTCCGTGCGGATCCTTTCGACCTCACTACAAAAAGAAAAAAACACTTATGTGATAATACATATTTGTCACCGTAGCTCATGTTTTCTGTCACGCATATACATCCTTGACGATTTTATGACAGAATGAAGAAGTCGTACATGTATTGTCGTAGAAGTGTTCCATGGCAATACTCAAATTATCATCACGGAAGTGTCCACTTCCATGACGATAAATGGTGCGTGATAGATGTGATTTCATCAATGGTAACCGACATGTGGCAGCCACTGTAACGGGTCACCGTAAGCTATCGGGTTCCAGTTTTGGATCCGATACCCGTTAAAAGCCCCGACCAATGATGATTTTCCACGTGCCATTTTCACATTCTCCTAAGAAATCACGTGTCAGCTCTACGTTGCGACAGATGTCAGTTTCCATTGGACGAGACACGCCAATGAAACGTTGACACCTGGCATGGCCCAACATTGGCACATTCGATGAAAAGGGTCAGCCCAGTCAAAGGCCCACAAGATTTTGTAAGATACTAGTGGGTTATGACCCATAAGTATAGGGGATCAATCGTAGTCCTTTCAATAAGTAAGAGTGTCAAACCCAACGAGGAGCAGAAGGAAATGACAAGCGGTGTTCAACAAGGTAATCTATGCAAGTGTTGTACGTAGTGATAACAAATAGTTTTGTTGCAAGATAATTAGTAGCAAGTAACAAGTAACAATTGTAACAAGAGTGCAACAAGGTGGCCCAATCCTTTTTGTAGCAATGGATAAGGCGGGAGTACTTCTTATAGTGAGCAAAGTGTTCTTGAGGACACATGGGAATTGTCGTCTAGTCACATTCATCATGTTTAGTTGATCCACGTTCATTACTTTGATAATTTGATATGTGGGTGGTCCGGTGATAGGGTGATGTTCTTATGTGAACAATCAACCCTATTATGATTACCCCCTCTCTTAAGCATCCACAACTATGCTATACCCAAAACAAAAAAAACACTCTTGTATTCGTAAGGATGCATAGTAGCCTTCAAAGAGCAGTCTTTACGAAAGAAGAATTAAGATAAATCTAAATATAGCATAAAACATATGGATCCAAATCAGCCCCTTACAGACAAATGCATAAACTATGGTTTAAGCTTCTGTCACTCTCGCAACCCATCATCTACTTATTACTCCCCAATGCCTTCCCCTAGGCCCAATTATGGTGAAGTGTATTGTAGTCGACGTTTACACGACACCACTAGAGTAAGAATAACATACATATCATCAAAATATTGAACAAATACGAACTTCACATGATTACTTATAACAAGACTTCTCCCATGTCCTCAAGAACAAAAGTAACTACTCATAGATCATGTTGATGTTCAAGATCAGAGGGGTATTGAATACGATTAAGGATCTGAACATATAATATTCCACCAAATAAACCAACTAGCATCAACTACGAGATGTAATCAACACTACTAGCAACCCACAACTATCAATCTGAGGTTTTGGGACAAAGATTGAATACAAGAGATGAACTAGGGTTTGAGATGAGATGGTGCTGGTGAAGTATCCCCGGCGGAATCGCTCCACTGGAGAGGAAAAGTGCTCCTGCCCAGGTTCCGTCTCGAGACGACGGTGCTTCATCCCAAAAGTCCTCCACTTATTTATTTTTCTAGGGTAAAAGGCTTCATATAGCATAAGGAGGGCACCAGCGGGCTGCTATGGGCCCCACAAGACATCATGGCGCGCCCTAGGGGTGTCGTATTGTCTTGTGGACAACAGGTGGCCCCCCTCTGGTTGTTCTTCATTCCAGTATTTTTTATATATTCAATAAAAAATCTACATGAAGTTTTAGGTGATTTGGAGCTCTGTAGAATAGCTATCTTTGTTGTAGCCCTTTTAGGTCCAGATTTCCATCTGCTGGTGATTTCCATATTCATGTAAATCTTGCAAATTAAGACTGTAAAGGCATTGGAATTACATCATAAGGTGAAATAATGACCAAAAAATTATAAATAACAGTATGAAAACATGATGTAAAATAGACGTAACAACTCCCCCCAAGCTTAGACCTCGCTTGCCCTCAAGCTAAAGCAGAACTCGATAATCATGACCACATGCTTAGAGAGAGAGAGGTGTCGATAAAACAAAATACGGATATGGAAGCATCGTGATTCTTATCATAGCAGCAATTATTTGTCATATAACTTCTCATAATCAAGTAACGATTCATCCACAATGTTGAAGTATAGAGCATAAACTTTCTTGAAAACAAACAAACTATGTTCTTAGTAATTTAAGCAATTATAGTTCATCAATTTTTAGGAAGAGTCTATGTAACACCTTTTATTTTAGCAAGTTCCACATACTCAACTATCATATAGTCTTCTATGATTACTAATACTCAAGGCATATTCTTGGAAAAATGTTTCAATTAGACACGTAGGAAGATGGGGGTTTCATGTTATCACCTCCCAACTTACTTATCTCAGTGATAACGTCAACAATAATAACTCATGATCGCGTACATTCAACTGGATCTATATGCTTGGATCTTTCCCTAATACATGATATTTACTAGTTAGAGAGTAATTAAGGGAAAAGAGAAAACAACATTATTGACTCTTGCATTAAAATTAAAGATTAAACATGAATAAAACATTACAAGATAGGCCCTTCGCAAAGAGAAGCAAAGGTTGTCATGTGCATTTTATTTTTGGGTGTGCAAACTCTTAATGTAAAGGAACATCACTTTCTATTGCCCCATGTGATAGCAACCTTTATTATGCGGGATGTCGCTTTTATTTATTTACCATCACAAGCTCGTGCAAAGTTTATTTCCCTCACAATAAAATATCATACATTATTTGGGAGCAATTTTTATTGCCTTTTGGCACCAACGACAACTTACTTGAAGGATCTTAATCAATCCATAGGTATATATAGTGAAATCTCATCGCAAGAAACTGGGCTTAAGAGCTTTTGATGTACAAGTAGTATCTCTACTTAGTACAAAGTATTGGCCTGCAGAATATTATGAGCCAGCACCACATGTTAGAGGATCCATGACAATATAGTTATTTTTGTGAATATAAGCAAACATAACTCATCACACTATCTTCCTTGTCCAACATCAACTTATTTGGTCAAGCAGAAAGTATTTGATGAGGGCTCACAATCATAAAAGATGTCATAGAGTGTATTTATATGTGAAGCATGTCTTCCCTTATTAATCTTTAATGAATTTCAATCAATGACCAATGCTATGTTTGTAGATTTCCAATAAATTTTATCAACTGTACTTCCTCTATGTGAAGTAATTACTCCCCATGGGATTATCATATGATCTTTTATCCTTTTCATTGCTAAGATTGAAAGAAAAAATCAAATAATCAAAACACAAACTACTCTTCATTATATAACTCTCACACCCATTACATAGATGGACATATCACGAAGAAAGCACTCGAAACTAAATCATACTAAAACTTTATTCTTTAGAATCATGAAATAACTAAGAATTGAACTAAGATAGATAATGATAATAAAAGTGATGGTGATATGATACCATGGCACCTCCCCCATACTAAAACAATCTAAGGGTGGTGCCCATACCCGTGTACTCAAGTTTCTTTCTCAAGTGATGATGATGATGATGATGAAATGGTAGGTTTGTCCTCCGTCTTCCATGGCACGGACTCCCCATCCATGAAAGAAGAACGGGTCTCCGGAATTCTGAAATCCACAGCTAGGCTCATCCTTTTAAATCTGGATTCATACTCAAAGTTTTGGTTTTGCAGGTCATATATTTGTGCTTGGAGATGATCGATCTGGCCATGAAGCTTGAAGATGGCCTCTCTAATATCCGTTCTGTTCCTCTTGTTCCCATGAATAAATTCCGTGATCATGGAGTGGTTGGCACTAAGTCCGCGCTCCACCATCCCTTGACACTTGAAGATTTCCTACTCCCCATCTTCAAGCCTGGCCTTCTTGCTTCCACCCTTATTTTTTCCTTGAACGTCTCGGATGTGAAGCACCCCCTCTCGCAAATCCATGGTTCGAGGGTGCTTCATCACCTCCGTAAGGTAGAGGTTGATGACTTTCTCATAGAACTTGTCCTTGGACGAGCTTGATGATGACATGGCGATCTATATCTGTTAGAAAAATAGCCTGAACAAGAACAAAGGAGAAACCTGCGATAAAGTGGTCAAAACATCCAGGAGTACATATAATGAATTTTTATCTTGCGAAACACAAATATGGAAAGAAAATGAAGTCGGGAAGGCACACGAGGGGCCCACAAGACATCAAGGCACGCCTAGGGGGTAGGGCATGCCCTGTTGCCTTGTGGCCTCCCGTGGGTCCTCTAGGTTGTTTCTTATTTTCCTAATTTTCTAATATTCCAAAACGGACAAAAATTATTTTATGGAATTTTTGGAGTCGGTTTAGTCACCATATCACATACCTCTTCCTTTTCAGGATTCTGGAGCATTCCGGAAGGTATCTTTTAGATGTTCCTCCGGTGTAATTGTTTGAATTATATTGGTTTCAACATTAATGGGCGTACCTGCAATATAATGTTTAATTCTTTGCCCATTAACTACCTTTGGATTATTGTCCTCAGCATTATTAATCTTGATAGCTCCGGAACGATAAACTTCTTGGACGATGTAAGGTACTTCCCATTTGGAGAGAAGTTTTCTTGCAAAGAATATAAAGCAAGTATTGTACAATAGAACTTGATCACCAATTTTAAATTCGAATTTTTGAATTCTTTTATCATGCCATCTTTTAACTTTTTCTTTAAATAACCTGGCATTCTCATAAGCTCGTGTTCTCCACTCATCCAGAGAACTAATGTCAAATAACCTCTTTTCACCGGCAAGTTTGAAATCATAATTGAGTTCTTTAATTTCCCAATAAGTTTTATGTTCCAATTCAAGAGATAAATGACATGCTTTTCCATAGACCATTTTGTATGGGGACATCCACATAGGGTTTTGATAAGCAGTTCTATATGCACACAATGCATCATAGATTTCCTGTAGATTAGTTTCAGCATGGTCTCTGGATATGAATGCTTAAAACCAACTATTTTTATGTGAAAATTCTTCGCACCCCAAAAATAGTCAAAAGTTCATTATAAAGTTCAAGGGTGATCAAGTTATTACAATATTTGGCCACAATTCGATCATGAAAAAGCATGCATTGGAAATTAAGATGACCAACTTCATTGCAAAGTTCACAAGTAATGAGATGAAAAGAACATATTTTTTTAGCAAAATCATCTATCACTTTAAGCCACCATTTAGTTTTTTCATTTTAATGTTTATCACAAAATCTATCGTCCCTAATTAGCATATTTTCACAAAGTGTATGCACTCCACAAAAATTGATATGTTTATAAGAAACCCCCTTTTCAGAAATTTTATCATGACTAGTGCAATCATCATTAGCATTATGGATATTCATAGAAAACATACTAAGAACATTTTAAGCATGCTTATCAGTCAAGGATTTTATGCCATACATTTTATTAAATTCTTCTTGTAACACTTTGGCACAATTTTCTGATTCATCATTTTCAAGAAAGACTTTATAAAGATAAGCAACTTGGGACAACTTCACTTCCATGTTATGTTTGTAGTTTTCTTTTATAAATCAAACTAGTGAATAAAAAAGAAACAAAATGATTAAATTGCAAGATCTAAAGATATACCTTCAAGCACTCACCTCCCCGGGAGCGGCGCCATAAATAGCTTGATGTGTACTACACAACTTTATTCTTGTAGACTCTGTTGGGCCTCCAAGCGTAGTGTTTTGTAGGACAGTAGAAAATTTCCCTCAAGTGGATGACCTAAGGTCTATCAATCCGCGAGAGGTGTACGATGAAGTTGATCTCTCTCAAACAACCCTGCAATCAGATACAAGAAATCTCTTGTGTCCCCAACACACCAAATACAATTGAAAATTGTATAGGTGCACTAGTTCGGCAAAGAAATGGTGATACAAGTGTAGTATGGATACTAGATATAGGTTTTTTTGTAATATGAAATAATAAAAACAATGAGGTAGCAAGTAATAAAAGTGAGCACAAACGGTATTGCAATGCTTGGAAACAAGGCCTAGGGTTCATATTTTCACTAATGCAATCTCTCAACAGTGCTAGCATAATTGAATCATATATCAATCCCTCAATGTGCGACAAAGAATCACTCGAAAGTTCTTATCAATAACGGAGAAAATAAGATGGAATTGTTGTAGGTAGCAAACCACCTCAATGTTATCTTTCCGATCAATCTATTGAGTTATCCCTATAAGTGCCGAAAATAACCCTAGAGATTGTACTACAGTAACACCATATGATATGCACCAATCAACTCTAATATAACCTAGATAATCCAATGTCAGCACAAGTATCCGTGAGTTAATTATTCGATATGAATTAAAAAAAGTTAGATTCATAATATTCAATCAAACACAAAGAACTTCAAAGATTACTCCAAATTTTCTATCAGAGAAAGTACGATGAAAACGTGTATGAACCTATGTGCCTAGATTACCCCAATGTCACCACGGGAATATGCAAGTTGATTACCAAAACATATATCAAGTGACTCAATAGTGTACCCTATTTTCACCACGGGTATTGATGCGTCTCCAACGTATCTATAATTTTTTATTGTTCCATGCTGTTATATTATCATTCTTGGATGTTTTATAACCATTTTATAGCAACTTTATATCATTTTTTGGGACTAACCTATTGACATAGTGCCCAGTGCCAGTTGCTGTTTTTTGCTTGTTTTTACTTCGCAGAATATCAATATCAAATGGAGTCCAAATGCCACGAAACTTTTTGGAGATTTTTTTGGACCAGAAGACAACTTGGGAGCCAAGGAAGAAATTGGGGGCAGGCCCGTGGGACCCACGATACACAAGGGCGCGCCAGAGGCGCCTGGCGCGCCCTGATGTATCGTGGGGCCCAGAGAGGTCTTCTTCCACCGCCTCTTAGCTCTATAAATCCTCGGAAATTCCAGAAACCCTAGAGGAGGAGACGAAACACAATTCCAGCCTCCGCAAGTTCCAGAACCACGAGACCCAATCTAACACCTTCACGGAGGGGTTCATCATCCTCATGGGTGCCTCTCCGATGATGCGTGAGTAGTCCACAATAGACCTACGGGTCCGTAGGCAGTAGCTAGATGGCTTCCTCTCTCTCTTTTGATTCTCAATACAATGGTCTCTTGGAGATCTATTTGATGTAATGACTTTTTGCGGTGTGTTTGTTGGGATCCGATGAAGTTTGGGTTCATGATCAATTTCTATCCATGAATATTATTTGAGTCTTCTTTGATCTCTTATATGCATGATTATTTATATCCTCGTATTTCTTCTTCGATTCTTTGGTTTAGTTAGGCCAACTAGATCGATTTTTCTTGCCATGGGAAGAGGTGCTTTGTGATGGGTTCAATCTTGCGGTGTCCTCTCCTAGTGACAGAATGGGCAGCGAGGCACACATGTATCGTTGCTATTAAGGATAACATGATGGGGTCTATTCCTACATGAATAGATATTGTCTACATCATCTCATCGTTCTTATTGCATTACTCCGTTTCTCCCTGAACTTAATACACTAGATGCATGTTGGATAGCGGTTGATGTGTGGAGTAATAGTAGTAGATGCAGAATCGTTTCGATCTACTAATCTTGGATGTGATGCCTATATATTGATCATTGCCTTGGATATCGTCATGATTATTTGAACTTCTATCAATTGCCCAACAGTAATTTGTTTACCCACCATGTGCTATTTTCTTGCGAGAAGCCACTAGTAAAATCTACGGCCCCCGGGTCTATTCTTTTAATATATTGTTTTCCGATCTATCTTTTTCCGCATTTGTTTTCAGATCTATTGTTCCAAAACCCAAAAATACCTTGCTGCATGATACGTCTCCAACGTATCTATAATTTTTGCTTGTTCCATGCTGTTACATTATCATTCTTGGATGTTTTACAATCACTTTATAACAACTTTATATCTTTTTTTTGGGACTAACCTATTGACATAGTGCCAAAGTGCTAGTTGCTATTTTTGCTTGTTTTTTACATCGCAGAATATCAATACCAAACGGAGTCCAGTCGCGACGAAACTTTTTGAATATTTTTTTGGGACAGAAGACATCCAGTGGGCCAAAGAAGTGCCAGAGGGGAGGGTCGAGGAGACCACAACTCACCAGGGCGCGCCAGAGGCCCCGGGCGCGCCCTGATGGGTTTTGCCCTCCTCGGGACCCCTCTCCACCGCCTCTGACGCCTATAAATCCCCAAATATTCCAGAAACCCTAGAGGAGTCGACGAAAAACACATCCAGCCGCCGCAAGTTCCAGAACCGCGAGATCCAATCTAACACCATCACGGAGGGGTTCATCATCCTCATTGGTGCCTTTCCGATGATGCGTGAGTAGTCCACCATAGACCTACGGGTCCGTAGGCAGTAGCTAGATGGCTTCCTTTCTCTCTCTTTTGATTCTCAATACAATGGTCTCTTGGAGATCTATTTGTTGTAAACTTTTGCGGTGTGTTTGTTGGGATCCGATGAATTTTGAGTTCATGATAAGTTTCTATCCATGAATATTATTTGAGTCTTCTTTGATCTCTTATATGCATGATTACTTATGGCCTCGTATTTCTTCTTCGAATCTTTGGCTTAGTTAGGCCAACTAGATCGATTTTTCTTGCCATCGGAAGAGGTGCTTTGTGATGGGTTTGATCATGCGGTGTCCTCTCCCAGTGACAGAAGGGGCAGCGAGGCACGCATGTATCGTTGCTATTAAGGATAACAAGATGGGGTTTATTCCTACATGAATATATCTTGTCTACATCATGTCACCGTTCTTATTGCATTACTCCGTTTTCCCATGAACTTAATACACTAGATGCATGCTGGATAGCGGTCAGTGTGTGGAGTAATAGTAGTAGATGCCGAATTGTTTCGGTCTACTAATCTTGGACGTGATGCCTATATAATGATCATCGCCTTGGATATCGTCATGATTATTTGATCGTCTATCAATTGCCCAACAGTAATTTGTTCACCCACCGTGTGCTATACTCATGAGAGAAGCCGCTATTGAAACCTATGGCCCCCGGGTCTACTTTTCCAACATATTGCTTTCCGATCTATCTTTTTGCCGCTTTTGTTTTCAAATCTATTATTCCAAAAACCCAAAAATACCTTGCTGCACTTTTTATTTTGTGTTCTTGAGAGCTCTATCTCTCCAATCTATCACTACCTAATCTATCTTTTTACCGTAGAGAGATTGACAACCTCTCTTTCGCGTCGGGTTGCAAGTATTTGTTCTTTGTGTGCAGGTGCTGCTTACGTAGTGGTGGTGATCCTCCTACTGCTTCGATACCTTGGTTTCATAACTGAGGGAAATACTTACCGTCGCTGTGCTGCATCATCCCTTCCTCTTTGGGGAAATACCGATGCAGTGTCAAGCCACGTCAATGGAATTTCTAGCGCCGTTGCCGGGGAGGAAGCGGTTTCTTCTACGTGCCAATCTCTGGCGCTGAGGAGACACCATCATCATCTACCAGGTTCCTAATCACAAATCCCATCTCCTTGCAATTACATTATTTGCCATTTGCCTCTCGTTTTCCTGTCCCCCACTTCACCAAATTTGAGGTTTTATTCGCCCTCTTTTTCGTTTGCCATTTTCTCGTCAGATCTCTTGCTTGCTTGCAATCTTGTTTGCGTAGTCACGATGACTCAAGAAAACACCAAGTTGTGTGATTTTTCCAATACTAATAATAATGATTTTATTAGTACTCTGATTGCTCCTCCCTCCACTAGTGCGGAGTCTTGTCATATTAATGCCGCTTTGTTGAATCTTGTCATGAAAGATCAATTTGCCGGTAGTCCTAATGAGGATGCCGCGTCCCATCTAACAAGTTCGTAGAATTGTGTGATATGCAAAAGAAAAAAATGTGGACAATGATATAGAGAAGTTGAAATTATTTCCTTTCTCCTTGAGGGATCGTGCAAAAATTTGGTTTTCTTCTTTGCCACGCAATAGTATCGATTCTTGGAATAAGTGCAAGGATGCTTTTATCACTAAGTATTTTCCGCCCGCGAAAATTATTTCCCTCAGGACACAAATCATGAATTATAAGCAAGTTGAGCATGAACATGTTGCACAATCTTGGGAAAGAATGAAATTGATGTTAAGAAATTGTCCTACTCATGGTTTAAATCTTTCGATGATCATACAAATTTTTTATGCGGGATTGGATTTTGTCTCTAGAAATCTTTTAGATTCCGTCGCGGGTGGTCTTTTTATGGAAATTACTTTGGGTGAAGCTACTAAATTGCTAGATAATATTATGGCAAATCATTCACAATGTCATACTGAAAGAGCACCTACTAGCAAAAAGGTTAGTTCGGTTGAAGAAATTAGTACTTTGAGTGATAAGGTTGATGCTTTGATGAAGTTGGTTGCTAGTAAAAATGCTCCTATTGATCTTAATGATGTGCCTTTGTCTACTTTGATTGAGCAAAATAGTGATTCCGTAGATGTGAACTTTGTCTCGCGAAACAATTTCAATAACAATGCTTATAGAGGTAATTTTAATCCTAGGCCTTTTCTTGTAAATTCCTCTAATAATTATGGCAATTCCTATGGTAATTATTCTTACAATAGTAATAGGAACCCCTATAATCTTGAGAATGATATTGAAGAAATTATCAATGCGCAAAACGTTTTCAACACTACAATAGAAGAAAAGTTGAATAAGATTGATGATATGTCTAGAAGCATTGATAGAATATCTCATGATGTGGAAAATCTCAAGTTGAAAGCATTTGCACCTAATATTGATGAATCAATTAAAGCTTTATATGTCTCTATGGATGAAAGTAAGAAAAGAACCGCTATGCTTAGAGCTAAAAGAGAATTCTTAGAAAACACGTTTTCTAGTGATTTCTTTGAGAAAAATGATGAAGATCTTAAAGTGATTGCTGTTTTTTCTATTGATTCCTTGTTTAGTAATATTAAGGTTAATGATAAAGGGACTTAAGTAGAGCTAACTTTAGCTAGAAGGCGTCCCAATAATTTGGAGGGTGAAGATCTTGATAAATTTTTTGATGAAAGTGGGTTTGAAGAGGTCAAAACTTTAACTAGTGATGTGCCCACTATTTTGGATTGCAAAGACTTTAATTATGATAGTTGCACTTTGATTGAATGTATTTCATTGCTGCAATCCATGTTGAATTCACCCCATGCTTATGAACAAAATAATGCTTTCACTAAACATGTCGTTGATGCCATGATGAAATCTTTTGAAGAAAACTTGGAATTGGAGATTTCTATTCCTAGAAAATTACATGATGAGTGGGAACCTACCATTAAGGTCAATATTAAAAATTATGAGTGCTTTTATTTATGTGATTTGGGTGCTAGTGTTTCCACGATTCCGAAGTCTCTATGTGATGTGCTTGGTCTCACCAATATTGAAGAATGTTCTCTTAATTTGCACTTGGCGGATTCTACTATTAAAAAGCCTTTGGGAAGAATTAATGATGTTATTATTCTTGCAAATAGGAACTATGTGCCCATAGATTTTATTGTTATTGATATTGATTGAAATCCGTCTGGCCCCATTATACTTGGTAGACCGTTTTTACGCACTATAGGTGCCGTGATTGATATGAAAGAGGGCAATATTAGATTTCAGTTTCCACTAAGAAAGGGTATGGAACACTTCCCTAGAACAAGAATTAAGCCACCATATGAATCAATCATGAGATCATCCTATGGAGGAAAAACCAAAGATGACAATACTTGAAACTATGCGTTATGCCTAGCTAGGGGCGTAAAACGATAGCGCTTGTTGGGAGGCAACCCAATGAATAAATTTATTTTCTTCTTTTTCTTTCTGTTTTTGAGTGTGGACACAATTATGCCTCTGTTATGATTGTGTTTTTATGTTTTATTTAGTGTTTGTGCCAAGTAATTCCTTTAGGATGATTCATAAGATGAGTAGAAACAACGCTGAATCTGAAACAGAAACTTTGCCTCCAGTGTTTGAATTTTCATTTTTTTTACCGGAATGTGATATTGAGCTGATATTTTAACACAGTGTTTCTATACAAATTCTTTACGTTGTCCTATTTTTCAGAATTTTTAGAGTTACAGAAGTATGGTTAGAGTACAGATTACTATAGACTGTTCTGTTTAAGACGGATTCTGTTTTCGTTGCATTGTGTGCTTGTTTGGATGAATCTATGGGTTGTATTGAAGCGTATGAGCCAGGGTAAAGTTAAAATACAGTAGGTATAATGTAATAATAAAATATGAATGGGTTTGCAACAGCACCTAAAGTAGTGATTTGATTTATTATACTAACGGATCTCACGAAGATTTTGTTGAGTTTTGTGTGATTGAAGTTTTCAAGTTTTGGGTGAGATCACGATGGATGAAAGAATAAGGAGTAAAAAGAGCCTAAGCTTGGGGATGCTACAGCACCCCCCAAGATATATCCAAAGAGAAACAAGCAACTAAGCTTGGGGATGCCCCGAGTGGCATCCCCTCTTTCTTCTAACGACCATCGGTATTTTACTTGGAGCTATATTTTAATTCGTCACATATCATGAGTTTTGCTTGGAGCGTCTTGTATCATTTGAGTCTTTGCTTTCTTTGCTTTTTAGTTTTTCATTAGTATCCTTGCTGGACACACCTATTTGAGAGAGCCAAAATTATGTAAGATTTGTTAGAATTGCTCTTTATGCTTCACTTAAACTTTTTGAGCTATAAAACTGCACTAGTGCTTCACTTATATCTTTTTGAGCACTGTGTGATTGGAATTTTTTTTGTAGAAATACTCTCATGCTTCACTTAGATTAATTTTAGATTTAGTAAATTTTGAAGAAATCCTCTCATGCTTCACTTATACTATTTTGAGAGATGAAATCTCTATGCTCATGTGCTTCACTTAAATTTGTGTGAGCTTGTCAAAAGCAATGGCAATATATGAAACTAGCCCCAAAGTGATAGATATCCAAGGAGGATATAATAAAAACTTTCATGAAGATCATTAGACAAATTAAACTTGATTCCTTGTAATAGTTTTGAGACATGTTGATAGTAATATGTGAGTCATGTTAGTGAGTAATTATGCTTTAGTAAGAATATTGGTGTTAAGGTTTGTGATTCCCTATGCAAGTACGAAAGTCAATAGTTATGCAATGAAATTACATCCTACTTATGGTGCATTATTCAGTGTTAGTTATGCTCAATGCTCGCTTATGTGAATTTTTGTTTCTTGGTTGGTTGCTTCTCAATCTATTTGCTAGCCTCCACTTGTACTAAGTAGAAATACTACCTGTGCATCCAAAATCCTTAAACCCAGTTTTGCCTTATGAGTCCACCAAACCTACCTATATGAGGTATTTCCATGCCGTTCTAAGCAAATTTGTATGTGCCATCTCTAATTTTCAAAATAAATTTCCTTTTTGTGTGCTCGTACCGCCCATGAAACGGTAGGGGTGTCCAATATTTTTCCATGCTAGATGTGTTATTCTCAAGATGAGTGTTTATTCACGTGTCATTGCACGAGAGTACGGAGGTAATAGGGATGCCCATTCCCGAAATGAAAAAAAGAAAAAAAATTACTTTATGTTGTCAAATAATAGATTCCTTGGAAAGTGTTGGTATGGAAGGCAACCGTGGATACGGCCAGCCATGGATTGTGAAAGAATGGTGGAAAAGGGA
Source organism: Elymus sibiricus (assembly GCA_039707655.1). Classification (NCBI taxonomy): domain Eukaryota; kingdom Viridiplantae; phylum Streptophyta; class Magnoliopsida; order Poales; family Poaceae; genus Elymus; species Elymus sibiricus. The sequence goes on from CM077665.1 coordinate 85,667,500, forward strand.
ATAAAATTTATTTTCTATTTGAGAACCGCCTATGATATATCTAGCATGGAAAGTATTGTGAACTACTTTGTCGTTTTCTTTGACAGGATAGGCATGCCCCCAAAAATTTTTATCTCTCAATTAAACTTTGAGCTCTAGCACCTCTACAAATCCCTACTTCCCTCTGCAAAGGGCCTATCTATTTACTTTATGCAATTTTTATTTTTAATTTGAGTCTCCATCTTCTCTTATAAACCACCAACTAGGGGGCACTATGATCATACTTGTGCATTGGGTGTATCTAATATTTGAGTGTGTTTCATGAATGGATCAATGATTGAACATGATGGGCTAGGGATAACTTTCTTTAGTGTTGATATTTTGAAATACATGGTTGCTTGTTGGTATGCTTGAGTATTAAAGTCTTCATTTCAAAACTAGACTATTGCTTTGAACCATCTAAAAGTCCAAATGTCCATGCTACAAAAGAAAAGAATATGTGATGAACATATTAGGCAGCATTCCACATCAAAAATTCTATTTTTAACATTTACCTACTCGAGGACGAGCATGAATTAAGCTTGGGGATGTTGATACATCTCCAACGTATCTATAATTTTTGATTGTTCCATGTTGTTATATTATCATTCTTGGATGTTTTATAATCATTTTATAGTAACTTTATATCATTTTTTGGGACTAACCTATTGACATAGTGCCCAGTGCCAGTTGCTGATTTTTGCTTGTTTTTTACTTTGCAGAATATCAGTACCAAATGGAGTCCAAATGCCACGAAACTTTTTTGGAGATTTTTTTGGACCAGAAGACAACTTGGGAGCCAAGGAAGCACCTGGGGGGAGGACCGAGGGGGGCATGATACACTAGGGCGTGTCAGAGGCCCGTGGCGCGCCCTGATGTATCGTGGGGCCCACGGAGGTCTTCTCAACCACCTCTCAGCTCTATAAATCCTCAGAAATTCCAGACACCCTAGAGGAGGAGACGAAACACAATTCCAGTCGCCGCAAGTTCCAGAACCACGAGATCCAATCTAACACCATCACAGAGGGGATCATCATCCTCATGGGTGCCTCTCCGATGATGCGTGAGTAGTCCACCATAGACCTACGGGCCCGTAGGCAGTAGTTGGATGGCTTCCTCTCTCTCTTTTGATTCTCAATACAATGGTCTCTTGGAGATCTATTTGATGTAATGACTTTTTGCGGTGTGTTTGTTGGGATCCGATGAAGTTTGATTTCATGATCAGTTTCTATCCATGAATATTATTTGAGTCTTCTTTGATCTCTTATATGCATGATTATTTATAGCCTCGTATTTCTTCTTCGAATCTTTGTTTAGTTAGGCCAACTTGATCGATTTTTCTTGCCATGGGAAGAGGTGCTTTGTGATGGGTTCGATCTTACGGTGTCCTCTCCCAGTGACAGAAGGGGCAGCGAGGCACACATGTATCGTTGCTATTAAGGATAACAAGATGGGGTCTATTCCTACATGAATAGGTCTTGTCTACATCATGTCATCGTTCTTATTGCATTACTCCATTTCTCCATGAACTTAATACACTAGATGCATGCTGGATAGCGGTCGATGTGTGGAGTAATAGTAGTAGATGCAGAATCGTTTCGGTCTACTAATCTTGGACGTGATGCCTATATATTGATCATTGCCTTGGATATCGTCATGATTATTTGATCTTCTATCAATTGCCCAACAATAATATTTTTACCCACCGTGTGCTATTTTCTTGAGAGAAGCCACTAGTGAAATATACGGCCCTAGGTCTATTCTTTTAATATATTGCTTTCCGATCTATCTTTTTCCGCATTTGTTTTCTGATCTATTATTCCAAAAACCCAAAAATACCTTGCTGCACTTTTTATTTGCATCTTTTATTTTGTGTTCGTGTGCGATCTATTTATCCAATCTAATACAAACCAATCTATCTTTTTACCGTGGAGAGATTGACAACCTCTCTTACGCGTCGTGTTGCAAGTATTTGTTCTGTGTGTGCAGGTACCATTTACATAGTGTTGCTTGGTTCTCCTACTGGTTCGATAACTGAGGGAAATACTTACCATAGCTGTGCTGCATCATCCCTTCCTCTTTGGGGAAATAACGATGCAGTCTCAAGCCACGTCAGGTATCCAAATGCAAGACATACATCAAGGGATCTCAAATCCAATACATTCAATCCGATAATAATGAAACCTCAAAGGGCGAGACTTAATTCATCACAACAAAGGTAGGGAGTGAAGAACACCATATGATTTCACTACATTAATAAATCTCATGGTACATCAAGATCATTCCCTATCAAGATCACGAGAGAGAGAGAGATCAAATAAATAGCTATTGGTACATATCCTCAGCCCCGAGGTTGAACTACTCCCTCCTCGTTATATGATACGTCTCCAACGTATCGATAATTTTTAATTGTTCCATGCTATTATATTATCAATCTTGAATACTTCATATGCAATAATATGCTATTTTATATCATTTTTTGGGACTAACCTATTAACTCAGTGCCCAATGCCAGTTCCTGTATTTTGCGTGTTTTTGACCTTTGCAGAAAATCAATACCAAACGGTGTCCAACCACGATGACACTTTTTGGTGATTTTTTCTGGAAAATTATGGGCCCACGAAGCTTCGGGAGGAGGCCAGAAGATGCACGAGGGAGCAACAAGCTTGGAGGGCATGCCCTGGGGGTTAGGGCACGTCCCTTGAGCTTGTGGCCCCCTCGTGGCTGCCCCTGACCTAATTCCACTTCTATATATTCTGAAATATTCCGAAAACACCAGAGAGCAACCGGAAACAAATTTTCCGCCGTCGCAAATCTCTGTTCTGCCGTGATCCCATCTGGAGACGTTTTTCGGTGCCCGATCGGAGGGGGAATCGATCATGGGTCCATAGCTAGTACCTAGATGGCTTTCTGTCTCTGTTTGATCTTCAATACCATGTTCACCGCGATTCCCGCGGTGATCTATCCGATGTAATCCTCTTTTGCGGTGTGTTTGTTGGGATCCGATAAATTGTGGGTTTATGATCAGATTATTCATTTAAATTAATTGAGTCTTTTTATGAATTCTAGTATGCATGATTATTATAGCTTCATATTTCTCTCCTATCTATCGGTTTGGTTTGGCCAACTAGATTGATTTATCTTTAGTGGGAGTGGTGCGTTGTAATGGGTTTAATCTTGCGGTGCTCTATATCCAAGTGACAGAAAGGGACAAGACACGTATTTGTATTGTTGTCATTAAGGATAAAACAACGGGGTCTAAACATATTGCTTCTCTTACTTTGTCTACAACATGTCGTCTTGCTCCAAGCATTACTATGTTTGTCATAAACTTAATACCTAGAGAGGCAAGCATAGAAGCGCTCTCGAAGTGGAGCAATAGTGGTAGATGCAGGATCGTTTCGGTCTACTTGTTTATGAACATGATGCATGTATGCGTTATCATTGCCGTGAATAACATGTCACAACTATGCGCTATTTTGTCACTTGCCCAACAGTAATTTGTTTACCCATCGTAGCCTCTAGCAAAAACTATGGCCCCCGGGTCTACCTAAACATATTTACGAAAAACCAAAAAATACCTTGCTAAAATTTATTTATTGTTTTACTTTTTATATTTATATTATCTATCTCTATCAAGATTTAATCCTTGCAAGTAACGTGTTCAAGGGGCTTGACAACCCTCTTGCCCACATTGGGTGCAAGTGTTTGGTTTTGTGTGTGTAGGTGATGAAGAAGGGGGTTTGCATGAGTCTCATATTGGTTCGATAACCTTGATTCTCGCTCAGGAAAATATTTATCTCTATTATACTGCATCACCCCTCCTCTTCGGGGAAAAATCCAGCGCACTTTACAAGTAGCATTATGGAGGAAGCGGGGATGTTGAAGATGCCCTCCAGTGATGACTTTTCTCCTCCGACAGGGTGCCAGAACAAGGCTCTAGATGTGATCGCTTCAGAACAGAGACTTGTGAAAGCACATTTGCTCCCTTGGTGGTTTTGGTAATTAATAACAACATATATGTCATTGGACTCATCGTTCCACTAAGTATATTTAAGGGAAAGTCCAATGATGAGATGGCTATAAATTGTGAGGAGATACCCCAAGATGCAAGGAATGGATTGGCAAAGCTTCAAGCTAGAAGACTCTACATTTTACTTTGTGAGAAATCACTTTGAGTCCATAGGAAAGCCAATACTATTAAAAGGGGGTAAGGTAATGTTGGTGAACAAATTGCTCCACGTGCACAAGTGCTAGCCACCAAAAACACCCACAAGCTCTCCCACAAATATACTCTATCTAAACCCTACCACTCAAAATTGGTGCTACCAAGAATTCCACATCGGCTACACCGAGTCAAAACCCAAGACATAACCCTAGCCAAAACCCACATCTCGGTACTACCAACATTCACATCGGTGCAACCGAGAATCAGTGACCATACCTCTATTGGATGTTTTCATAAAATCGGAATTTCCGAGTTTTGTGTTTCGGTCCCACCGAGTCTTGGAAACTGCCTCGGCCACTGACTTCGGTACCACCGAGATTCCTATATCGGTCTCACCGAGATTCCTAAAGTTGCCACATTTTGAACAAGTCGGTGCCACCGAGTTTTACTTCGGTTTCACCAAGTTGGGCAATAATATTGTAATGGTTGGATTTTTGGAGATGCCTATATATACCCCTCCACCACATCCCACTTGAAAGAGAAGCACTCAAAACTATTCAATACTTGCCCCATCCAGTTTTCTAAGAGAGAACCACCTACCCTTGTGTTGAGATCAAGATCATCCACTCCAACCATATGGATCTTGATTTCTAGCCTCCCCAAGTTGCTTTCCACCCAATCAATCTCTTCTACCAAGCCAAATCTGTGAGAGAGTGATTGAGTGTTGAGGAGTCTATCATGTTGAAGCACAAGAGCAAGGAGTTCATCATCATTATCAAGCCTATTACCTTTTGGAGGGTGGTGCCTCCTAGATTGGTTAGGTGTTGCTTGGGAGCCTCCTACTTCGTGTTGTGGAGTTGAACCAAGAAGTTTGTACGGGCAAGGAGATCGCCTACTTCGTGAAGATCTACCCATAGTGAGGCTAGTCCTTCGTGGACGGAAGTCGTTATGGAATAGTCAAGGTTGCTACTTCGTGGACCCTTATGGGTGGAGCCCTCCGTGGACTCTCGCGACCGTTACCCTCCGTGGGTTGAAGACTCCATAAACGTGGATGTACAGTAGCGCCACCTATCGGAACCACGCAAAAAATCTTTGTGTCTACAATTGCGTTTGATCTTCTAACCCCTAACTCTATTACATGTGCTTGTATTTACTTTCCGCTGCTATACTCTTAGACATGCATGTGTAGGGTGTGATTGACTTGCTATCATTGCTAAAATCTGCCTACAATTAAAATTGGGAAAAGGTAGAACTTTTAATTGGTCAAGTAGTCTAATCACCCCCCCTCTAGACATACTTGCGATCCTACAAGTTGTATTAGAGCTTTGGTCTCCATTGCATTGGTATCACAACCTAGGAGAGTATGGCGTCTAGCAAGGGAAATTATCACCGTAGAGGTCCTTACTTTGATGGCACAAATTTTGCTAGTTGGAAGCATAAGATGAAAATGCATATCCTTGGTCATAACCCCGCTGTTTGGGCTATTGTTCATGTTGGCTTGCAAGGTGAATTCTTTGGTGATGGAAAGGAACCGGATCGTGAAGCGACCGCGGATGAATTGAAAATGTTGCAATACAATTCTCAAGCATGTGACATTCTTTTCAACTGCCTATGCCCTGAAGAATTCAACAAAATCAGCCATCTTGAGAATGCAAAGGAAATTTGGAATGATTTGGTTGATATGCACGAAGGTACCGATTCTGTCAGAGAATCTAAGTTGGATGTGCTTCAAAGTCAACTTGACAAGTCCTAGATGAAGGATGGTGAAGGAGTCGCAGAGATGTACTCTAGGATGTACTCTAGGCTAGCTCTCATCACCAATGAGATTGCTGGCCTAGGAAGCGAAGAAATGACCGACAAATTCATCATCAAGAAGATACTTAGAGCCTTGGATGGAAAGTATGACACCGTGTGCACATTGATCCAAATGATGCCAAACTACAAAGATCTCAAGCCTACGGAAGTCATTGGTAGAATTTTTGCTCATGAGATGTCACTCAAAGACAAGGAAGAACTTCACAACAAGTCTAGCGGTGCTTACAAAGCCACAAGTGATGCTCCCGCTACTTCAAGCGACAACCTTGTAACCAATGAAGAGATAAGCCTCATGGTCAAGAAATTCAACAAGTTCTACAAAATTAGAGGCAAAGAGAGGAACTCCAACTCAAGATATGAAGAAAAGCGTTCATCTAGTCGTGACCGGAATTATTACAATTGTGAAAGGCCCGGACACTACTCAAATGATTGCACGCCCCCCACAAAAGAATAGAAGAGTCACCTAGAAGAAAAAGCTCAAGAGGTTAGTCACCTCGAAGAGAGAGAAGGAGTAGAGATGATCGTTATGAACGAAGACCCTCATGGAGAAGTAGGGATTCGGAGAAGAAGGACAAGTACGCCAAGAGCTACTCAAGAAGAAGACATCAAGCTCATGTTGGTGAATGGGTTTCCGGCTCCGACTCCGACCACCACTCCGAGAGAAGCTATCACTCCGACTCCGACTATAGTCAAGATGAAGGTGTTGCCGGACTTGCACTCGTTTCCTCCAACTCCTACGACATATTTGATTCACCGAATGAAGGGAGTGGAAGTTGCTTCATGGCTAAAGGCCCCAAGGTATCACACCCCGAATATCTTGATTTTGATAGTGATGAGGATGACTTACTTGGAGATGATGACTTGCTATGTGATAAAGCTAGTGATATTAGTCAAAATGTGCTAGATGATGATCATGTTAATCAAGATAAGTCGTGCGATGACGAAAAGAAAGAAATAGAACGCCTAACTAAAGAATTAAACACTCTTAAGTTAGCTCATGAATCTACTTTAGAAGATCATAGAGAGCTTGTAAGAACTCATGAGAAGCAACGCTTCGAGAAGCTCAATTTGGAGCAAGAACATGAGTTTCTTAAAGCAATCAATGACGATCTGTTGACGCTCAAAAGTGGCACGATCATAAAGAGTAGCTTGAAGTTATATCAAGATGAAGTCAAAATTATGGTTGTAAGTCACCATTGGATGACCCTTTTAGAGAAGATCAAAATTCATATGAAGATGGTCCAAGACGGAGCTCTTACGCAATAGTTATGACAAGTTCAGAGATGCTCATGTTGACACCAGATTAAAGAATGGCATGAAACTCAATTAAGATTGCCTATGATGGAAAACGTTTCAACATGAAAGTTGTGCGTCTCGTCGAAACGGTTGATTTTGATATAAAAATCGTCTCAATCCGAGGTCGTATGCAAAAGTTAGAGCCATCTGAGTGCGGCCCTGTCACGAGCCAGAAGTGGCGCGCCCCATCAGACACGGTGTCTGATGGGTAGCGCGAATAATAGCCTGTTTTGCGCGAGCGATTCGGCCCTGAAGATGGCCTCGAATCGAAAAACGTTCAACACGAAAGTTGTTCGTCTCATCAAAACGGTCAAGTTTGCTTTTGGGCTAATCTTCATTCGAGGTCGTTTGTGGCCTGTGGGACCTAAAAACCGAACTATTGTCCCAGACTTACCTAAATCCGAGTTCGGTTAATTTTGGAAAGGTCGGTCAAAAACCATCCGAATTTGACTAGGGTTTTGGACGTGAATCCAAACCTTTTCCTTGCACGGGAAGTCCAGCCGCCTCTTATATACCTAAGGGGTGACGGCCGATTGAACAACACACAATCGAACAAACACATCTACTACTTTTTCGTGTTCATCTATCTCCTACCCTTGTATCTTTCTTCTCGTTCTTCGTTCATTCTTTTCTTGAAGGCCAGCGATCCACGAGGCCCTAGGGGCGATCAGGTCGACCTAGGGCAGCCCATAGCCGCCGCGTGCCCTGACGGGGTCCCTCCCGGGCGTGTGGGGTTTCGGGTCTACAAAAGCGCTCGCCGGATTGCTTGCGTACCGCGCTTCCGGATGGGTCTCCTTCGACGTGAGCTGCGGTGCATCACCCTCGACGTTGGAGGTACACGGTGACGTGTTCGTGTGCGAACACACTTTTTGGCGACTCCGCTGGGGAAGAAGCTTTGAACGGTCTCCAGCCCGTTCTTGCTACGAAGAGATCGTCATCTAGGGTTTGCAATCTACAAAGGTAATATGAATACCCAACTCACTTATGTAGATGCAAATAATTCATATGGTGTTACTAGATCATTCAATGAGTATACTCTATCGGCCAGCCCTAGTTTTTTCAATCATGCATCTAACTACGTGCAATGGCCGATTCAAAGTAATTTACATGCTTCAACTTCTTATGATACTAGTAACATGCACCATATGTATCCCAACTCTCATGCATCGGCAACCCCTCAAATCGTTATGCCGATGAACAACATGGTGAGTTCGGTTAATAAATTTGAAACACCTCATGTTAGAATTTCCAATGCCAAGCAAGAAAGTGTTTCACCCTTTTATTCATCGGCAACTAATTTGAAATATACTAGTTCAACCATGCCGATGGATGGGAGAATTGGCCATGCTACTGCTAGCTATTCGGCCAGTTACTCTCAACCGTCATATGCTACACATCATGTTAGTAATTTTTTGGCACCATATACAACTGTAGATGCTCATAATTCGGCTTCGCACCTTCATGGTCATAGCCGAATAAGTGAAAATTTTGCAGGAGTGCACATGCCATCATCTAATATTGTAGCATATAATGCATCCTCTACGCAATTGCATAATTTTGGCAACACCTCATTGCCGAAAGAGTCTAAGAGTATTGTGGAGCAATCCCTTACAGAATGGGAAGTGGCTGCATTAAAAAGGGATATAGCCCGAAATAACAAGATTAGTGCTCTTTGCCTTGAAGAACATGATAAGGGGCTAGTTCCTGATTATAATGCAATAAGAGCTAGAGTTTTGCAAGAAGATGAATCTTTGCCAACTGATAGAATTGGCGAGCAAAAATATGGTTCTACAACAATGCATATGCCTTCACCTGGTACTACATCATATTATACACCCCCTACACAATTGCAAAGTTTCGGCAACTCCCACGTGTCATTGCCGAAAGAGTCTAATAGCATTGGGGGGCAATCATATCCGGAGTGGGCTGAAATTGAGAAAAAGCTTAAAGCCAATTTTGCCGCTCGCCGCCAGGAACAAAAAGAAAAGGAATTGGCTCAAGTAAAAGAAGCGTTGCCAATTGGTAGTATCAATGAAAAGAAGGATAATTCGAAACATGAAAGTGCCTCGGTTGAAAAAGCCGAATCAAGTAGTATACATTCTGAATCCATCAAATCTAAAGAGGCAAGCATTGTTGAGAAAAGGCATGGAAAGTATAGCAAAACAGCCATACTTGATTTTTCTGAAGTTAATGGAACCTACTTTCTGCCCTATGAGTTTTGTGCCATAGAAATTGACGAGCTTCAAGAACAAGAACAAGTAGCCGAACAAAGTTTGGTGAACAAAGATCTTCAAACTAATGATGCACGAAATCAAGAAAAAGATGATGACAAGGCGTTGGGGAGCTATCCGAAGGCGGAGCAAGATATTCTTCAAGTCACGCCACCATCATGCTCTCCCAACATATTTGAAGAGGTATGTCTAGCAAGTAATTTACCTGTTTTCAGATTTGGTCACAACTTTATTGTTGATGCATCTACTAGAAAAATACTCATAAGTAATTTTGAAACACCAATGAAGAAGGGTAATTTACTTGTTAGCAATAAAATTGTTATTGAGCATATCGGTCAACCCATTGCGCCATTTATAAAAACCGATAGTGACTTATTGTTGCAGCCAAGGCTTTCCCCATTGCTTTATCTAAAGTTCATATCTAATTGGGTAGCTTTGCTTATTTATTACTTGGCTTACACTTGTTCTCAGTTAAGACATGTGTGTTCTAACTATTTTCGTTTCAGAAATTTAAAGCCAAGGTTAAAATATTTTGAGAAAACCGATGCTAGTATAGTTTCTTATTTAAAGACATCGGAGATAGAGTGCAAAACATGATGCATGGCCGAATGGGGGGACGCAAAATCTGAACCATTCGTTTGCTTGCTTCCAAAGCCGTTCTCACAACAAGATCGGCTAGAGAATGAAAATTATACCTTCAATTCTAACATGTGTGATCAAATCTTTGATTTGTTGTTGAGAAATAATTATATTAGAATTCTTGATCACAATGTCGAGCCATCTATCCATGGACGAATGTATTGTAGGTTGCATGATTCGTTCAAGCATAATTTTGAGGATTGCAACATGTTTCGTCAAATAGTTAAATCGGCCATTGAAAAAGGACGATTGAAATTTGTTGAAACACCAAGAGATGACCATTCCATTCCAATTGGTCCGGATGGCAAAAATTTTATGCATCGGCTGCTTCAAGCCGATCCATTTAAAGAGAAGGTAAAAACTGCAGGTGACGGGATCAAGCTTTCAAGAAGAGAAATTGTTGAAGAGCATAATGCACATAATCTTGAGGGCAAGAATTCTGTCGAAGCTACAATGAAGACGCCAAGGACTGGGGGGCAGCAAGCAAATCCAAAGATCGGTGCAAGCACAACCAAAGAAAACAAAGGCCGAGGTAAGCACAAAGGTAAAAAGCCGAAAGTCATTTTCGCGCAACTATTGGAAAAATATCAGAAAATAAGTGAGGAGAACATTGCTTATCGGCCAAGTAATTCAAGAACATCAAGACCACCCCCTAGGCGCAAACCCGAGGATCGGTATTGGCAAAATAAGAATTCTAATGCAGTATATTCATATCCATATTTTGGGCCGCCAATGCCAATGCCGTGGATGCCTCCCTGTGCTCATGTAGATCCATATCCATCATGGGACAGGTATGATACAAGGGCACATTATCCATCTTATTTTAGATCATCTCACCAATATTATGCAGCTCCGAGAAGATCAACATTTGAACAATCATATTTTAAAGACCATTTCAATCATAAGGAATCGGTCCGGACCCTATGGACGAAGAAAGAGGTGGTCAAGCAAGTATACCGGGTCAAGAAAGATGGTCGTAAGAGTGCTATTTCAGATTTGATCTCAAATGAAAAAGAGCCAATGAAAGTGTTGACATTGGCTACGAAAGGCAAAGAAGTGAAGCAATCAATTGTTAAAAATCAAAGTGCCAAATCTGAAGAAAAGAAGTTGAGGGTGCATAAGGTAAAACAAGAATTGCCATTGCTTCAAACAAAATCACAGCCGGGGTGCTCACTCGGCTTATCGTATTGGCAAAAGAAGAAGTTGCAAAAACTTAGTGCACAAGAATTGAGAAAGAAGAACATGGCATGGGTTCCCAAGGGTGGCAATCAAAACAAAAATGATGTGCAAGATTCTATTGTAACAAGTACAATACAAGTGAAGAAGGAGAATAATGAAATCAGTAAACAATTCAGCCGAAGGTTTCCATCACCCCATCAAAATCTTCGGTTAGCACATCATCCATATTCATCAAACATGCCATTGATTCCTATGCCATGGAACTCATCCTCAGGTATGATTGGTTACCCTCCATGGGCTTATTTTGATCCAGGGTTGCAATATAATTTTGTACATCATGAAAGGGTATTACCAAATCACTATACATTTGATTAGCTACAAGTTTGTTGCTGATCCAAAGGGCCGAAATTCTTGATTTGCCATTTCATTTGTTTATTTCGGCTATACGTGCTTTGTTGGATGAAGTTTACATGGACCTTATGGTAATGGCCGATATTTATCTATCGTCCTAAGAGTATGTCAATGCATGGCCAGTGTAGTATTCTAACATCGTTCTTAGTTCGATTGGAGGGCGAGACAAGGTTCATGCTCATGGAAATTTATATGTATGCCTATATCATGCTTGCATGGAATTGATACATTACTTATTACGTGCTTGTATGATAATTTGTCGAACCGATGTCATTGAATATATGTTGCATAGACCAATTCATAGTTACAGAATTGGTTAGTGGGCTTGTACTTTGTTTGGATATGATTTGGCTTATGCATCTTTGAAATCTATAAGAGGCCAAATCATAGCTGATTTTATTACTGAACATCGGATTAATGACATGCATAATATTGATATTAGCCTTGTCTCTCTAGTACTATGGAGATTATATTTTGATGGTTCAATTCGTAGCAATGGCCAAGGTGTTGGTGTTGTTTATATATCTCCTTATAGTACTATTTTTGAAGCCTCATGCCGCTTAGAATATTTTTTGCACAATTAATCAAAGCCGAATATGCATTGTTATTCGGATTAAATCTTTTACTTGCTATAGGTGCTATACATATTGAGGGTTTCGGTGATTCGTTATTAGTAGTGCAATGAGTATCGAAAAGTTATCAATGTTTTGACGAATCACTTATAATTTATCTTGAGGCATGTCTAGATGTAATATTCTCCTTGCGTTACTTTCAAATTTTCATATATCTAAACATGACAATTGGAGAAAGTTTGCACTGCAAGCATCCGGCTACCATGTTGATCATAGTGTATTGCATATTTATCAATAGCCGATGCTTAGTCTCGTCAACATAGGTAAGGCCGAACTGAAGCCAACCGCTTCGGCCACTAATGGAATTTTCATGCAGGCGAAATCAAGGATTCGAGAAAACTCATTGTTGATTACCTGCAAGAACCTAGCAGAAGGGTGAACAATATAGTTCGGAGAATGGCTTTGAGATACATATCTATGGAACTTTATCACCAGATTGTTATTGAAATTGAGAGGGTTTCACCCAAGTTTGCATCAAGGATTCAAACAAGTAATGGCCGATATATACTTATCGCCCTAAGCACATGCAAAATGGTCGATGGAGTGTTGACATCGTCCTTAGAACCAACATGGTACAAGTTATTTTTCGGCACACTTGCTTTGCCGAAAAACAGGGGGGCATGTGTTGACGCTCAAAAGTGGCACGATCATAAAGAGTAGCTTGAAGTTATATCAAGATGAAGTCAAAATTATGGTTGTAAGTCACCATTGGATGACCCTTTTAGAGAAGATCAAAATTCATATGAAGATGGTCCAAGACGGAGCTCTTACGCAATAGTTATGACAAGTTCAGAGATGCTCATATTGACACCAGATTAAAGAATGGCATGAAACTCAATTAATATTGCATCTGATGGAAAACGTTTCAACATGAAAGTTGTGCGTCTCGTCGAAACGGTTGATTTTGATATAAAAATCGTCTCAATCCGAGGTCGTATGCAAAAGTTAGAGCCATCTGAGTGAGGCCCTGTCACGAGCCAGAAGTGGCGTGCCCCATCAGACACGGTGTCTGATGGGTAGCGCGAATAATAGCCTGTTTTGCGCGAGCGATTCGGCACTGAAGATGGCCTCGAATCGAAAAACGTTCAACACGAAAGTTGTTCGTCTCATCAAAACGGTCAAGTTTGCTTTTGGGCTAATCTTCATTCGAGGTCGTTTGTGGCCTGTGGGACCTAAAAACCGAACTATTGTCCCAGACTTACCTAAATCCGAGTTCGGTTAATTTTGAAAAGTTCGGTCAAAAACCATCCGAATTTGACTAGGGTTTTGGACGTGAATCCAAACCTTTTCCTTGCACGGGAAGTCCAGCCGCCTCTTATATACCTAAGGGGTGACGGCCGATTGAACAACACACAATCGAACAAACACATCTACTACTTTTTCGTGTTCATCTATCTCCTACCCTTGTATCTTTCTTCTCGTTCTTCGTTCGTTCTTCTCTTGAAGACCAGCGATCCACGAGGCCCTAGGGGCGATCAGGTCGACCTAGGGCAGCCCATAGCCGCCGCGTGCCCTGACGGGGTCCCTCCCGGGCGTGTGGGGTTTCGGGTCTACAAAAGCGCCCGCCGGATTGCTTGCGTACCGCGCTTCCGGACGGGTCTCCTTCGACGTGAGCTGCGGTGCATCACCCTCGACGTTGGAGGTACACGGTGACGTGTTCGTGTGCGAACACGATCTTCGAAAGAAGACTTCTTCTTATCTAGCCAAACGACTACTCTTGTCTACATTTATTCCACAAGTTAAGACTAAGCAATCTAGTAAGAAAGGCAAGAAAGGTTCTTCAACTAGTAGCAATAAAAATGATAAATCCAATGATATTGCTTCTAGTAGTTCTATTGATTCCACTAACGACTCTCTTAGCCAAGTTACACTTGAGTAAGAAAATGATCTATTGAAAGGGATTATAGAGAAAGGTATCTACAAAAGTCTTGCCGGATGTAAGCAATTTGAGGAGATTGTTCGCAAGCACGGAGGATACCAGAAGAACCATGGCATTGGCTACTTCAACGCTAATGGAGTTGAATGGGAAGAAGGTCAATACCCCAAGCCCAAGTTTGTTCATCAAAGGGATAAGTATGAACATACTCTTCCCAAGGGAACAAAAGCTCAAGATGACCTTCCACCACAAGATCACAAGCTCAAGGGCAAGGACAAGCTTCAAGAGGAGATTAACACATATGAAGATGAATCCCAAGCCTTGGTCAAGTGGGTTCCCAAGGATACTACAAGCTCAACTTCTACAAGTGCCACTTCAACACCAAGGATTCCCATCAAATTGATGTGGGTCCCCAAGAAGAAGAACTAGAGAAGTTCTTGAGGGGTGACTCCGCCAATGAAATTCACTCATATTCATTATTGGCAAGAACTAATTGCAATCAACATCAACATTATGCAATAGTTCAAAGAGTCACACATTCCCTCAAAGGTAAGCAAGGGACAAGGTAATAAATGAATCCATGGAAATCATCATGTATGCTTTGCACTCCATGTCCATAGATATCCTTGTATTTGTCTCTTGTGCTTGGGACTAACCCATGTAGGTGAGGAGAGTAAGAAACACAAAGGATTGCTCCCAACTCGAGATGATCTTCATCAACTATGAGCGTCCACTACTACATCACCCACATGAAGTCTTCCACGACAAAACCCAAGGTTAGTTTATCCCTCTTAGGGAGGATGTCACATCAAGGGGGAGCTTTACTCTAAGACTTGAGTCAAAGTATCACTAAGAATGTGACAACATGAAAAGCATTATGTAAAAGTGGTAACCCCACTTGTGCTTAAACGATGAGTATGACCTATGATCAAGTATTCTTACTTGGCTCCTAAGTCAATATACTTAAAAGAGAAGCACTCAGACCTATTCCATACTTGCCCCATCCAGTTTTCTAAGAGAGAATTACCTACCCTTGTGTTGAGATCAAGATCATCCACTCCAACCTTATGGATCTTGATTTCTAGCCTCCCCAAGTTGCTTTCCACCCAATCAATCTCTTCTACCAAGCCAAATCTGTGAGAGAGTGATTGAGTGTTGAGGAGTCTATCATGTTGAAGCACAAGAGCAAGGAGTTCATCATCATTATCAAGCCTATTACCTTTTGGAGGGTGGTGCCTCCTAGATTGGTTAGGTGTTGCTTGGGAGCCTCCTACTTCATGTTGTGGAGTTGAACCAAGAAGTTTGTACGGATAAGGAGATCGCCTACTTCGTGAAGATCTACCCATAGTGAGGCTAGTCCTTCGTGGACGGATGCCGTTATGGAATAGTCAAGGTTGCTACTTCGTGGACCCTTATGGGTGGAGCCCTCCGTGGACTCTCGCGACCGTTACCCTCTGTGGGTTGAAGACTCCATAAACGTGGATGTACGATAGCGCCACCTATCGAAACCACGGGAAAAATCTTCGTGTCTACAATTGTGTTTGATCTTCTAACCCCTACCTCTATTACATGTGCTTGTCTTTACTTTCCGCTGCTATACTCTTAGACATGCATGTGTAGGGTGTGCTTGACTTGCTATCATTGCTAAAATCTACCTACAATTAAAATTGGGAAAAGGTAGAACTTTTAATTGGTCAAGTAGTCTAATCACCCCCCTCTAGACATACTTGCGATCCTACAACTTGCAGTGGCGGAAAAACTAATCTAGGTTTCTTTCTGGAGGTTTCGCGATTTATAGGATTTTTCAGCGTTGGATTCACGCCAGGGGAGTCCCGAGGGTCCCACAAACTCAGGTGGCGTGCCCCTGGGAGGGGGCGCCACCCAGGCTTGTGCCCCCCGACCTCGTATGTTCCTTCTCCGAAGCTTCGTGGGTCTCTTCTTGACCAGGAAATTTCATCGTAAATTTTTATCGCGTTTGGATTTCGTTTATTATGGTTTTTCTGCGAAACATAGAAATAGCAAAAAAAAACAGAAACTGGCAGTGGGCATTAATTTAATAGGTTAGTTCCCACAAATCATATAAAAGTGCACCAAACCAATATAAAATCATTGTAAACATGAGATGGATACTTTATAAATTATAAATACGTTGGAGACGTATTAGATACCTGAATAGATATATTCAATATATCGGTTTCTTGGTTTTGACCCGCAAGTTGAATGTTGTTGTCATGTTTCGGCTTTCTGTTTGGTGTATATATCGCATTGTATAAAGTTTATTTTCAGCAAAACAATTTTAGGCTCGTGCCCATGCATAATTGCCTTGATAAACATTAGACAAATAACAAGTAATATGCTATATCATACAATCCATGTGGGTTATTTTTTTGTAACTTAAGTAGAGGTTGTGGCTTTGGTGGGTATATTGGATTGCAATTGTGTCCTTGCAGGGGAAGGACTGATGTGTGAGAATCCTTGTACTTTCTTCCTTCCTTATGAAAGAAGTGTGATGCAAAGTTTTCTACTGTTATGTTATGTGTAGGGAGGAGCTCAAGCCGTGGAAGGAAATTTATCAGAAATAATCTCTAGCAGACAGCAGTTAATCGGCAATGAACAGGGAGGCACTGATCTGAAGAATTGAAGTTTTGGTTGTACGGTTTAAACATGAATTACCTAAAGCAGCGTTTCAGCAAACATAGAAATTTAGAGTTAACATGAACACCTGAATTAAAAGAGTCCGACACCAAATGTGAAGTCTTTTGGAGATTGAGTCTGAGTTCGATTGGGCTCAGACTGTAGAGGGTGACAATGCAGCAGCTGCAATTCCCAAAGATTCAAATGAACCACTATTTCTAGAGCAACTACACCAGATGATACAGATAGATGCACATAACTTTCAGAAACAGAGTCATGCAATGCTAGCAACTCAAGAATTGTTGTGTCTGAAGGACATTTTGGATAATTCTTAATGTCCATTTGAATCATTCTTCAGACACAACAATTGAAGATTAAAAGTGCGTTAGTGTAGGGAATAGATCCTGGAGAGTGGCCATCACGTCCATCTCGACTCCTGCGCATGGAGTTCACCACTCTATTTGTCCTCCCCTCACCCGGATAGCGTACCAAGGGCACATTGATGCCCGCGCTGCACCATGACGTCAAGTTGACCCTTCATGCGATGTGGACGGAAGCTGTTGAGTATTATGATTATTAAAAAAAGATTTGGCAGTGTAGGTTCTTATTATACCTTGTCTCTTGTTTTGCACTTCAAGTTATTCATGTACTTATATTAGTCTCAAGCAATAAAAAATAATTTCACCAATCCCTCTTTATCTCTTCTAACATGATATCGGTCTAACCGATCAAAATCTAGCCACCGCCCGTCGCTTCCACTCCACGCCGCCCTCGGGGAGGTCCGTTTCCATGATCGTCGCCGTGAGCCGCGCTGCCCGTACCTAGTGTTCGTCCACCGCCCAAGTTGATCGGCTGTACTAGAGAGTCTTTTTCCCTTTGATCCGTTTTTCTCTCTCTTTTGTCAGTCACTTTTGATCGGCGTTTTCTTTTTAGTTTTTCAATTTATGATCGATTTGCATCGCCCGCCGCCGTCGTCGACCCCAGCGCGCCTCTACTCAGAGAACTTTCATTTTCTGCACAAAAAACACCACCACAGTAATTCTGTTGAAAATAGCGTTAGTCCAGATTAGTTCTAATTAAATCACATAAAGTGCATCAAAACCATATAAAAATATTGTAAACATAGGTAAATATGGCATGAATACTTCATAAATTATCGATACGTTGGAGACGTATAAGCATCCCCAAGCTTAATTCCTACTCATCCTCGAGTAGGTAAATGATAAAAGGGATAATTTATGAAGTGTGAATGCTAGCATAGTGTATAATTTTGATCAATAAAAATTTCAGCTATTTTTCTAGCATCATAACCAGCAAGTATTTCTCATAAAACTTTTCATGATCAAGTAACAAGCTATTCACATGTTAAATTATAGATCATAAACTTTCTTGAGAACTAACAAATTGTAAGCAAACATAACCATTATGTTAGAGGATCCATAACAATATAACTTCTATGTGATTATAAGCAAACATAACCATTATGTTGTCTTCCCTGTCCAACGTCAACTACTTGATCATGTTTGAAAATAATTAATGGGGGCTCACAATCATAGAAGATGTCCAAGATAGTGTATTTATATGTGAAATATCTCTTCCTTCAATATTCTTTCATGAATTGTTCAAGATACCAATGCTATGTTTGCTAACCTCCAATAAATTTTATTGTGTATAATCTTAGTATGTGAAGTCACTACTCCCCACGGGACAAGCATATGAAGCATATATAATTTCACGTTTTATGACATTCAATTCATTCAACATTTTCTCTTAGGATATAAGTGAAGCACAAGAGTGATCATCAAACTACTCTAAAAAAGATATAAGTGAAGATCATAGAATATTATACAATGAATATAGAGAAACCAATATTCAAGCTCAAAGTATATAGTTGAAGCACACGAGGCATTCTATAAAGCCATACTCAAAAGATTTAAGTGAAGCGCGTGAAGTATTCTATAAATCCATACTCAAAAGATTTAAGTGAAGCGCATGAAGCATTCTATAAATAAGTCAAGGATTATCTCATACCAGCATGGCGCATAAAATGGAAAGGAAAAATAAACACAAAATATGCTCCGAGAATAGCACATGTGAACGAATAGAAACTTATGATCATCATAGGCTAACCGATAATTGTTGACGAAGAGAGGTGGGATGCATAGCATCCCCAAGCTTAGTGCTTGAGAATTATTGTAATATTGACTTGGGGAGCCTTGGGCATCCACAAGCTTGAGCTTTTGTATATCGTTCAATCCTCTCATATCCCGGTTTCATCTAAGTCTCAAAAACTTCATCCAGCTAAAACTTGAAAAGAACTCGTGAGATATGTTAGTACATATATGAATAAAGCAACACTTCATGTACCGCTAAGACAAATTGCATAATAATTTTTAAAATTAGGTATTGTATACTATCATTTCAACAATTTATATCTATCAATATAAGCCATGAAAACTCTAAGATAAGTAGATAACAAAACTATGACATCAATCTATCCAAACAGAACAATCTGTAGTAATTCATTTAAAAAGTGTACTTATGTAACTCAAAAAATTCTGAAAATTTAGGACAAGCTAAATAATTTGTATGAAAATACTGTGTAAAAATTCAAAAACTTTCCACGTTCCAGTAAAATATGAAAATTCAAACACTACAGCAAAAGTTTCTGTTTTTACACAGTCGCACATCAAACATGCAATTGAGACATCTTAAGGCAATTCTTGAAACCTTTTATTGAAAAACATGATTATGGATAACATCGAACAGAGAACAACAAAATAAAATGACTCTCCAAGCAAAACACATATATGTGACGAATAAAAATATAGCTCCAAGTAAGGTATACCGATAGTGTTGAAGACGAAAGAGGGGATGCCTTCCGGTGCATCCCCAAGCTTAGACGCTTGAGTCTTCCTTGGATATTAACTTGGGGGTGCCTTGGGCATCCCCAAGCTTAGGGTCTTGACGCTCCTTATTCTCCTCATATCGGTATCTCACCCAAAACTTGAAAACTTCAATCACACAAAACTTAATAGAAACCTCGTGAGAGCCCCTCCGAGATTGGATCTCTCGCTCTCCGTTTTCCTCTCTGTTTTCTCTCCAGATTGGTTTTTCTTTGATACAGAGAGCCGCGGCGGCGGAGCGAAGAGTCTAGGTTAATTTCTGATGGTTTCTCTATTTATAAGATTTTTTGGCATTGGAATCAAACAAAACGGAGTTACGAGGGGCCCACAAGCTAACAGGGCCCTTTGACCCCTCTGGACACGCCCTGTTGGCTTGTGGCCAACAGGGGCCCCCTTCCGGTGATTCGTCGCTCCAATATTGCTCACATGTTCCAGAAAAAATCGTCAAAAAGTTTCGGACGATTCCGAGAACTTTCATTTTCTGCACAAAAAACAACACCACGGTAATTCTGCTGAAAACAGCGTTAGTCCAGGTTAGTTCTAATTAAATCATATAAAGTGCATCAAAACCATATAAAATTATTGTAAGCATAGGTAAATATGGCATGAATACTTCGTAAATTGTCGATACGTTGGAGACGTATCAGTCGCCACGTCTACCGGAGACCGGATCTATAGCACCCACCGCAGAAGGCGCCCTTCTCACCATCTCGGGCCTCCGACCCGCGCACCACTAGGGGCGTCCTCGTGATGCACCATATGCGCCCCTACGATCGTAGCTCAGCAGAAGAAAGTTCACACACAATTGGACGCCGATTGACCACGAACCCGATACATCAGCGCGATCTGCCGTGATGTCTTCTTTACAATCCGTGTCGAGTAGGGAGTGTCAAATATGTATTGCAGTCCACGAACGTTCTACTAGTAAACTGTTAAAAATGTAGGCACGAGTTATGATTTAAAAGTCCATAAAATGAAACTAAGGGAGCTGCTACGCGTCGGCCAGCGGATCTTTTTAAAAGATCCGTTGCCTCGCGAGCCGTTGGATCTAGCGGGATGAACGTATTTTCTCTACTTCGCAACAAAGACCTTGCTGCAGAAGCATTTATACCAGAGATTGTGTTGCAGAATTTTTTTTGCAACAGAGGTTGTGCTGTAGATTTTTTTTGCAACAGAGATAGTGTTGTGATTTTTTTTCCAACAAAGGTATTGTTACGGATACCTTTTTTTGCAACAAAGGTATCGACGGAAAGAAAGTTTTGCAACATTAATGATGTTGCAGAATCTTTTTTGCAACAAGGAGGATGTTGCAAGAAAAAAATCACCGCCGGTGAGGAAGTAGCTGCGCCGCCCATCCCCGCAGCCGGCGAGCGCCAAAATCGTTGACCAGGTCGCTCGCCGCATCCTCCACTCCGGCGAGGTCGGCGCACCGCGCTCGGTCGACAGCCGTAGTGGAGGCGAGCGGCAACGACGACGAGTGCGGCTGACCCCGGCTGCAAACTCGCCGCCCTATCCTCCTCTCCGGCGAGGTGGGCGGTTGCCGGCGCCGACATCGAAGCGTCAGGCGACGCGCGTCTCTCGTTCGGAACTGCAGGGATCTGGATGTCGCCGCCTCGTCTTCGGCTTTCTCGGTCTGCAATAGACCAGTTGTTGCGGTGGTAATTAAGAATGCAACAACGAGCTAGTTGCAAATATAGTAGCAGTGGTCCATGGGACACGTGGCGTGTGGGGGGGGGGGAAGGTGGCGGACGCGGGAGCTGCATTCCGCCGGGTGATTACAAGCTTTTCCCTTAAACTAATCCACGAAAAAGTATTCCTACGACAAACAAATACATAGAACGTGATGCCGCAGGATGGGACCATTTTTTTTATTTTTATTTTTTGCGAAAAGCAGGATGGGACCATCTGACAGACGTATAAGTATGATCAAGTTGTCTGATGATGACAGTCGATTTGGACCTAGTGACTTGCCTTACCAATATTTGACTAGCGATCATGTGATGGGCTTTCCCGCCTGCCTGGTAGTTTCGTCTAGCTCTATCAGGGATATATATAGAACAGCTGGGCGCGGCTCAACTAAAGTTAAGAGAGAACTTAAGCTCAGATTTGCATTCGTGCTGATGCGCGCAATGTCCAGTCCAGAGAGGTCCGTTGCTTACGAGCACCGCAATTGGCTTCGCATGGCCAACTTAACATGGATCCACGGCCCATCGATCTCGGTCGCAACTACGTACGTACAGTATGCATCTTCTCTTTCTCTATCGCCCTCGGTCTGGCTCTCTAGATCTCTACAGTATGCATGGAGGAGGCTGTAAGTCTTGATATTGTCGGTTATCTAATGTAATTGATATGATGGCTGATTCTTCTGTTAGCTAGCCTTGATTAATTTGTAATTTGTATGCTGCTTATTTACATGCATGTCTGCCATGAGTTTGCGCTTAGAATTGCCATCGCTGACTACATGCATGCGCGTGTCTGCCATGAATTTGGGCTTAGAATTGCCGCCGCCGACTAGATGCATATGGTATGGTTCTCTCTCGCATACACAAGGTACATATCGCACCCTGTTAGGCTATTACCCAAATAACACAAGCCAATCAAGCTCTATGTAACTTTGTTATTACTCTACTCTTGCATCAGTCCACTTGCTAACTGGAATTAATCCACAGGAAAAAGAGGATTGTCATACATTGTTACTGGATATCACCGGCCCGGGAATTCACATGCTGTTCATGGATGGTACGTATGGCTGCAGCCCTCTCGTATCACTAAGGTGATTTAACTCTTTTTTTTCTTTTCTTTTTGCTTAGCTTACTTATTAGGAAAATCGGGCATATTCGTTTGCCTTCTGGGGTTAGTTGGGTCCGGCTGGCGGGTGGGACGTGAGTGCTAGCGGCATGCACTCTTCCAATTCAAAACATTGTGGGTTCAGAAATTTAGGAAAATGCAATACGTCATGAGCTATAATAACATGATAAATCTTCCCTGAGAAAACGAAATGAGGCGGATTAAAACATGGATATTATCTACTCATGCTGCACTTGCACCAACAATCCGTTAAAATGCAGGTGGCATTGTTTGTTTCCTGCGCTTCTAACTTATTAGCCTCGGCTAAGCACAAGCACATTACTTTTTTGTTGGAACAGTGTTATCCTATCGAGACTCTGAGTGGATTCTCCAACCCAAGAAAAAGAAATCCAAGTCTGCCTTAGCGACCGGGGCCAAGAGCCAATCTTGAACATGTATGCATATAACAATATCGATAATAAACGATTTAGCACAATACGTGAGATTAGCGCAATGCATGCGAGAGTGAATTTGATTGTGGTCCACATGACAAGCAAACTTGTCAGTGAATGATGTCGTGATTTCGAGGTTAACCTCAAAAGTTGCAAGACCAGAGCTTGACATGCAAAGACTTGTGTGCAACATTTCAATCATCGATCACTCAATGTATGAGAAACAACGTGGACGGAAGGGTGCAAATGGGCTTAGCGGGTTAGTCGGACGGAAGAACACGGCGCCCGGCGGTACCCACCAAAATAGCAACCTCGTCTCCAAAAAAAAAAAACTTGCCAGCCCATTTGGCACCAGCAACGACCTTCATTGTTGGTCAGCGGGTGGGCGCTCGTCAGTCGTCAACCACCTCTTCGCTAAACCGCAGCTTGGCCCCTCCGCCAGTTGCCTTGTGGTTGCTGTATATTTTCATCTCGAGATCTACCTACAAATTATTGCCTTTTTTTTCTGACAGCCGCATCCAAATTTGTTTACTCCTACACTGTTTGTTTAAAATTTGCAGCACGTTACTTGTCCGACTTGACCAATCGCACATCTGATTCGTCTCGATCGGTTTCCTTTCAGAATACTCCGATTCCGATGCGTCGTTCACGCTAGAGTCTTAGCTCCCACCAAACTTAAACAACAGACAAATATTATAGTTTTTTTCCCGGGGCAACAAACCTAGTACAAAAATCGCACTAATCTCTTTGGGAATCGATTAGGAGTAACTTTAGTAGAGTCACCATATGCCTCGATCGTCATAATAACCACTAATATGATGACTTTGGTCTAAAATGAAACTCTAGCATAATCGTTTTATGGCTTCTAATCGTCATAATTTATGAAGCTCGTTCCATAACAAGCTCACATCCTTCATATTTGGAAGGTGCGTTGGGTTATTATATATTGAGCTCACTCCAACCTAACCACATGGGAGGAAAGTTTCACCTTCTTCTTACATGCACCACGGCCTCCCAAGAACCACTCGCAAGAAACCACTCGATCATCAATGCAATTCACGCTCCCTTAGATCCATGCATGTCGTGGCTCGTCAAACGGCCATCATGTAGCATCATCCCCTCACTTGCATGTGAGCGTGATGGGAGGCATGCCAGCAGCTAAACCTGGGCATGGACAGCCCGGCCCGACGACCCGGCCCGAGCCCGGCCCAAAAAACCCAGGCTTCGGGCTTGGCATTCGGGCCGGGCTTGGGCTTCATTTTTCAGCCCGAAAGATAGTTCGGGCCGGGCTTGGGCTTCTCTTTTTAAGGATTTCGGGCTGGGCTTTCAAGCTTCGGGCCCGACTTACACGTGCAAACAATAAAAAATAGCATTCGGGCTGGGCTTTCGGGCTTTGGGTCGGGCTTTGGGCCGGGCTCGGGCTTGAAAAAAGAGTGCATTTCGGGGTTCGGGCTTGGGATTTTATTTCCAGGCTTTGCAAAGCCCGGCCTGAACCCGACCCGGCCCGACCAATGATCAGGTCTACCAGCAGCCACGCAACATTTCTCACCAGGAGATGCACCCTTTGACCACCCGGCGTCAGCCGACTTCCCAACTGCCTCCTTATTGGCGCCTGCGACGGCTTATAAAAGATTGACGCCCTTCGTCGTATCTCCGGTGCCTCCTATTCCAATGTTGTCTGCCTCCAATGTACCACCCACTTCTTCGTCCTGGTGCACCTAGAGGAGCTCCCCATCGTCACTTTTGGGCATGAGGTGGAGGAGTAGTCTGATCCCCTCGCCGAAGATTGGATCACCTTCAATACGGCTAAAGAGGTATGAAAGAAGGAGGAGACAAAAAGGACGAAGCAACTTATTTGGAATTGCAGGTCCACCGCCAACACTGACAACTAGTCGGCCTAGACCATGGTCGCCAGGAGGATGACGACGGACGGTCAAATGGTATGCCTGAGGGAGGGAGCAGGAGGGCCGGCCGCCGAGGTGCCCCCAAATCCAAGTAATGTCCTGGTAAGGACGTCCAGGTCCTAAAAAGGTAAGCACGTCCAGCTAACAGCCTAATCAAAAGCAAAACGGTTACTTAGAGGGAGCGACTATGTGCCGCCTGCTGCGAGCCCTACCATGGCTCGCCTGTAGGGGTGCACGTATTGGGCTGGCACAGTAGCCACGGCTCGCTGCTGGCTACTTTTTATTCACATTTTTATTTTCGATTTTTTTACTTTGTTTATATTTCTAGATATTATAAATATGTATATTATAAAAACATATTGAATTTTTTAAAAATATTTATCTTATATTTAAAAATATTAAATATGTATAGAAAAATATTTTTGATGCACACAAAAAATGTATAAATGTGAAACAAACAAAGTAGAACATGTTAATCATGTGGACTAAAAATGTTAATCATGTGTATGGAAAATGTTTATACATTGTCAAAATGTGTTCCTGTAATAGAAAAAATGATTCATGTGTGCAAAAAATATTAATCATGTGTGCAAAAAATGTTAATCATGTATAAAATAAGTTTTGTATTTATTAAAAAGTGTACGCGTATAAAAAAGTAGACCTTAGAACACGCAAGCCTGGCAGGCAGAAAGCCTCATCATTTCAGACTCTATCCAGGGGCCATTTCATCCCAGGCACAGGTGAGGACGACAATCAAACTAGCCCTAGATGCACATGCGCGCGCATGGCCAGAACACATCGTCGAGGGTCAATTTTTCTTCGAAAAGGAATCGTCGAGGGTCTTCAGATGTCAGTCGCCGAGCGCCTGATCTCTCACTTACTGAAGATTCAGTTGCAACTAACGTTTTATTAACTTATATGGGGCGCAGTTTCAGCTGAATTTCGATGATTGGATGGTCCTGATGTTTCAGCGTTGACCATAGTATGACCATATTGCCGTTCCGAAATCCAACCACTTAGGAGGTATACATGTTCGTCACCATACTCATAAATTAAACCACTTCTTTTAGAAATAATTAATTGGATCAATGATGAACAAGTTGGCTTTTACTGGTTTATTGTACCATGGTATAGATTTCAAACTTGGATGCCTCTTAGATTTGATCAAAATATTTTCGTAAGAAAAATGTCTTCATTCGAGTTTAGAGCTCTTGCAGATTTACTTATGTGATTGTATGCGCATTCAGTTTAGTCATTGCAAATTCAAGAGCCTTCTATTCTTGTGAAATTAAGAAAGTCATAGTATGTACTTGCAGTGTACTCCCCCCTTTCCTAAATATAAGTTTTTTTAGAGATTTCACTAGGGGACTACATACGAAGCAAAATGAGTGAATCTACACTGTAAAGTATGTCTATATACATCCGTATGTAGTCTTCTAGTGTAACCTCTAGAAAGACTTATATTTAGAAACGGAGGGAGTAGAATCCATCCTTCCAAAAAAAAGAAGCATCCTTTGAATTAAAATGCCGAGACGTAATTTTATAGTCATATGTGTGCAAAAACACATACTTCCTGCTAGTATTAGGGCCCCTGAGTTTTATTTCCCCCTGGCCCCCAAAATCATGACCGGCCCTGATGGTAGACAACGAATGGCCAGTCTGAGACTCGGCTGCCGAGGCGCATTTCAGACCCATGGATGCCCGCATTGCCGCATTGTACGCCAACCACGAGAGGTGGCCATGGCCATGGCAGTACATTGATGTGTACGGTATGTTGGCTATTTGGTTGGCAGTACATTGATGTGTACGGTATGTTGGCTATTTGGTTCATCAATACGGCCAAATGCGGCGGTTTGATGGTACTCAGCACTAGCCACGACGACATACTTGAAGCATATACTGGATGAGCTCCTTTGGAGCAAAGTGTACTAAGTAAATCTTCTACTTGAACGAATTATTTTAAATATCTCACATTTGTCTTAGAAGTACCAAAATCATTTTACTTCTGTACATATCACACAGCTACACACCCCGCAAAAAAAAATTACACGACTATACATGTTTTTTTACATCCTAATAATATAGCTTTATCCTTCTTTTTTAGAAAAGCTTTATCTATTTTTTATAATTTATATGCGGCTGTGAACCACCCGGTTAGCAAACCTTCTTTTTAGAAGGAATCGTTTTTGCTTTTGTGGACCGGACATGCGTGTACATCTTTTTCTTAGTATATCAATCGTGTAGTAGTACATCTTTCTAAGTACTACGTATATCTCAGGCCCTTTGGATAGATGGGCCCGAATCCGCATGGAGCTTCGTCTCAAGGCTGGACCAGTAGCGGTCGTTCGTTCGGCTTTTCTTTTATCTTTTGTTTCATTGGATTATTTTCAATCTTTTGTTCGTTCGTTCTTCTCCTTTTCCTATTTTGGTTTTTTATTTTTTGTAATTTTGAAATATTCTAAATGCACAAATACCACAAATTAAATTACTTACATTATTTATAGTGTTCATCTCTCATTTAAAAAGTAGATGCATTGTAAACCAATTGTTTGCAACGTTTTACAAAATGCTCTTATCATTTTAAAAAATGTTCTTGACATTTAAAAAATGTTCACACCTTTAAATTTTTTATCATGAACATTAAAAAATGCTTGTAAAAAATGTAAGAAATTGTTCATGTACTTCTTAATAGGTGCTCATGTGCATTGAAAAAATGTTCATAACATTTAACACATGTGAACATATTTCAAAAATATAGCTTGTAAATAAAACGTATAATTAAATAAAAATGTTTTTACTATTCAAATAAATATCCATCACATTTAAGAAAAAATTCTAACACTTAGTAAACGTTTTTACATTCCAAAAAGTCATGGAATTTACAAAAAATGTTCAATGTGTGTTATAAAAATATCCCATGCATTGAAAAATTCAATGTACATTTGATAAATACTCCATCCGTCTGGAATTACTTGTCACACAAATGAATAAAAATGGATGTATCTAAAACTAAAATACATCTAGATACATCCATTCCTATGACAAGTATATCCGGACGGAGGGAGTATTGAATGTGTGTCTGAAAAAATGTTCAACCTGTATATGAAAAATGTTCAACGTGCATTTAAAAATAGTCTTCATGTATAACAAACAAGATAGGTAAAAACATTAAATGGAAAAAACAAAAAAAGAAACGAAAAGTATATAAAAACCGATACAGAAAACACATAGTAAAAAAATCACACAAAAGTTTCTAAAACCGCTCCTGAAAACTACAGGAACACATGTTATGTGTTGGCCCGGGAGCGCCAGAGGCGACACGACATAGCCCTTGCGGCCCATCCTGGCTGAAAAAATAGAGCTTAATTTTATATAAAAGGGGCCGTGTCCTGGACCCTTCTGCACAGGCCTCTATCCCTTGTGGATTGCGCGAAAGGCCTTGCTTTTAGCATTTTGACGTAACTCTGCAAGTAACTGATCACGTCGGTGCGTACCTGCGACAGCAAGTTTTTATTCTACTTATAAGCTTTTTTTACGGGTATTTTACTTATAAGCTTAGCTAGCCAGCCTCACTGATTCTCCAAAAAATAAATAGCCAGCTAGCCTCACAAACCCTTCTGGCGGAGCATTTTTAACTCCTTCCCCGACTGGCGGGGCACGGATCCCCATGCAAAGCTGTCTCCCTCTCCAATTCCAAGTCGGGATAGGAGTCTGACAAGTCGCACCCAAACGAACCCTGCCTAGGCTTCTCCGCCCGCGCCCGACATCCCCCCTCTGGCCCTCTCCGACTCCGAGGTGGCATGGGATATGGGCATCAGGCTCTCCCCTTTCCGCCTGTTTATAAAGCTACTGCCAGGACAGGAGGTCCACAAGATATCGCCACAAAAATACATAGCGACGGCAGAGGGAAGAAGAAGATCCATCTATCGAGAAGAGAGAGCGAATGAGCAGCATTCCTTTTTCTTGTCGTGCCGTACTACGTCATCCTCAAGACAATCAAATCTCTCCGCCGCGGTGCAGAAAACTCCTGCATTTCCATTGGCTTCTTGGCAAAAGACCTATGCGGGTAAAGTAGCATCAATGGCATGGATTGAATTGAATGTTCTTTTTCTTGTACTCCCTCCGTTCTTAAATATAAGACCTTTAAAAGATTTCATTATAGACTACATACGGAGCAAAATGAGTAAATCTACACTCTAAAGTATGTCTATATACATCCATATGTAGTCTATAGTGGAATCTCTACAATGTCTTATATTTAGGAACGGAGAAAGTATATGTGCATCTTTTACCGACTAGGATACCATTTACTTATTCTTACCAAATCAATAGCTATCAGGGGAGTACAGTAACAAAGTACCGTCTAAAGTAGCACCATACACGCTAGGAAATGTCAACCAATGTAAATAACGGGAGCCCATTTTGATTTGAAAGAAGCAACGAGTCATGTGAAGAAAAAAAAGACTAACTGGTTAAAACAAGCCTCTGACAGAGAGTGTCGTTGCTCTGGCCGAGCTCCATCAAGCTTCTTTTATCAATAAAAAAAAGTATCCACAATTTTCAAAAAAAATCTATAAATTCTTTAGGTATGTATCAAATTTCATTAACGAATTTGATTATTTGCATGCTAGTGCTACACAAAAAAGACATTTGGCCCAAATACAACAAATGAAAAGTCCATCTAAATCTGTGTATTTGTCTTTTTTGTGTATATCACATAAGAACATATTTGTTCATCAAAATGTATACATGTATACTACAATTATATGTCTACATGTATTTTTCTCAGATTTTTTGAGGTGTGAAAAAAGTTTTTTCTCCGAAAACAAAAGAGCTCTGTGGAGCTCACGGGTTCTGCTGGCACTTTTCGGTCTCGGACAGCAAGCCTCGATCAAAGCCACCAACAAGCTACCTTAAAAAAATGAGTAAAAATTAAGTTAGAAGAGTTCAAAATGCACACGCTGGTCAGTTCCCTTCCTCGGGTTGCAGCGGCGCGATGGCACATGTACGTGCATGCCCTCCTCCTCGGTTTGCGATCTAGGGTTAATTTGGACAGAACACCGTGTCATGAGGCTCAAAGCATGGCCCAAACCGAGACAGCGAACGCCGTGTACCACCATGCATCATGTCAAGCCGTTGGAGACACTGGCCTGCTCGCTGCCCCCCTCGGCCTGCGGTCGAATAAAGAATCGGCAGTGGTAATTGTCACAGAGGAATTTTGATCTCACTCTAGCACATGGAAACACATCGCCTCTACGCGTCCGTAACACAGTACGGTACGTTTGGTTGCCTTCCAAACTTCTATATATGCCAATAATTTTGTGACGCCCAAATTGGTCCACCGTACTTGTAGTAAATCGATAATAGGTGAGGTTAAAGACTAAAAATATATGCCATGCTATCTGCCAGCCACATTTGCCAGCCTAACGTCTCGATAAGCGTGCCTACAAGCTAACAGACCAAACATGCCATAGGACCACATGTTGCGTTGCGAATTTTTTGGATGGGGTCTTTGCCTCGACAAAGTTTGTTGGGAAAAAGTCCCCGGATTTTTTCCCCTTGCCCCCGCGTCGCTCCCCCGTGGGCGACCCGGGCGGCGGCGCCAGATCCGCCCTCCCGCGCCCTTCTCTGCCCTCCCCCGCCGCCGGGGCAAAGCCCCTCGCGGTGGCTGGCGGCGGGGTGCCTTCTCCCCTCTCCCCTCGGTGGTGGTTGGCGCGGGGCAACCAGACTAGGGCAGAGGCGTCGGGCAGACGCGGGGCCCGACGGCGGGGCGGCGGCGGTGTGGTAGCTGGTGCTGCGCCGCGGTGGTGGGGCGTCTGCTCGCGGCGCGGCGGCCCGCTGTGGCGCCGAGCGGGGGGGCTCCCTTGCGGCGGCGTGGGCGTGGATCTGGCCCGGATCTGGCCCTGCAAGCGCGGCCCTGGCCCCCCTGTGCGGCCGGCGGTGAGGCGCCGGGTGGCTGCCTGTGGGTCGTGGTGGCTGCCCTGGTAGCCTCTGCTGCAGATCCGCCGGTGGCGCGACGGCTGCCATGGTGGGGCGTGCGTAGGCGGGTTCCGGTGGCGTCTTGACGGCGGAACTGCCTAGGCGGCACGGGCCGCGATCGGCGTGGGTGGTGGCTGGGGTCCGGCTTCGGGCTCTCGGCGGCTGCGGTTGGTCCCCTCCGTCGCGGGCGTGCAGCGGTGGTGCAGCTAGGCCAATGGCGGTCCAGCGCCTTGGTGGAGGTGACCGGCGGTGAGCGTGGTGGTGGTGCTTCCACTTGGCGGCGGGGCGGACTGGCCGTGGTGCCGCGGCCATGATGCTTTCTGTGCGGAGGTGAGGAGGAGCGGCTTGGACTGGGGGCGGCGTCGCAGACGGCGTGCTTTCTGCAGCGCGACGGTGGGAGCTTTACGGGCATTTGCAGTCCCGGCCGGGCCTGTGGCCACGGGCCTGGTTTGCTTCTGCTATTGCGTCCGGTCGGTTACCGTCATTGACAGTGGAGGTTGGGACCTCTCGCTTGCCGACGGTGGTGTTGCCCCTAGTCCCGGCTCCTCTTCTCTGTCGTGCAGGCCCCTCCTCGCGTTGCTGTGTTGAGTCGGCGTGGGAAGCTTCAAGTTCGTGTTGGTGCGGGGTGGTGGTCGGTTTGGTGGCGGGCTCCGATGCGCCTGAGGTGGAGGTTGGGATCAGGAGAAATCCCTGTCAGCATGGTTGACACCGTCGCGGTGGCGCCTGCGGGTGCCGCCAGACCTCCCTGGAGGGCGTCGGGGCTACCCTTCCTTTCCCCTCGCCGCGTACCGGGGGAAACCCTTAGCAGCAGCGTCGTCATCGTCGCGTCCCTTCTTGAAGGTGTTGATTGGTACCGGCGTCTCGGAGTCTAGGAGCTTGGTGGGTGTTCATCGGTGGGCGCAGCGGTCGCGAGGCTTCTCCGTTTTCGTTGATCCGCCGTTGTCGGCATTTGTTTCTTTTACGCTTTCTCTGTTGTTTCTTTTGGGCGAGCCTGTGCTGTTTCCGTCCCAGCACCTATTGTTGGATGTTTCGGAGTTGGTTGCTTTGTAATACAAAGCGGGGGGAAACCCTTTTTCGGAGTGCGTTGCGAATATTTTCGGTATAAAACTATGTTTTCATTCGCTTTAACTTAGAACCCTTGGCATTTACTGATGCTCCTACTTTTGAATAGGTGTACGTAGTAGTAGTGTACTAGTAGTACTATCACATTCATCAAATATAAGACGAGTAAATATGCATGTCAACATTCTAACATTTTGACAGTTGTTAATACAAGAAAATTACATTTTTTTGTGGGCAAGAAAAGTACATATCTGTAGTAGACAAGTAAGAATAGTATCTTTGTATTTGTATTTAAAATATTTTATGTGATATATGTATTTATATAAAATTTAGAAATCAAAACTCTCTCTCTCTCTCTCTCTCTCTCTCTCTCTCTCTCTCTCTCTCTCTCTCTCTCTCTCTCTCTCTCCCTCTGTGTGTGTGTGTGTGTGTGTGTGTGTGTGTGTGTGTGTGTCTCCAAGTCACTACAAATCGACCTTCCACACATCTTCATCTTCATGGTGGCCTCCTCCTCGCACCACTTGACCACTACGAGCTCCCACCCTCTTTGATCACACATCAGTCCTCCGTGACTAACACCAAGGTTCAACAGCATGCCGCTCCCGGGGTTCATCGTAGGGTAGCCCTGCTCCTTTCAGGCCGTTATTCTCTCCTTGTGCTCTCCCTGGTTCCAGATTCTTCTCTCACCCATGGTGAGGATGCGGGCGGTCGAAATCTTGGAGCCACTGCATCATTGCCTTATCATCAACGGATGTGCATGTCTTACACGTATCCATGAAACTCGTGCTCACTATTGGTTTCCATGATTACAGTATGCAACGCTGCATGGCTTCTACGTTAGCACGTTACGTACCCACGTTATGGCGATGTCCTCCACCAAAATTGACCATCCTCTCGTTTGTGTCGTGCCTCTCTTCTTCAAAACACTACTATCTTTGACAAGCTTTCGCCACCCGTACGCACAATCCCAGTGTGACGTCGTCGGTCTGTGTTCTCTGTAGCCTTGTTCCTCAGCCGGAGTGCCGGCCTCGGGCGAACACTGGCTGAGCGAAGAGCAGCTTTCCGCCGACCTGCATGCGCGGGTAGTACATGCATGCCCTATATATATATCATGATGCATCTACGAGTTCGTTGCATGCAATTCCGCATGTTGACAGATTACACTGGCTGTGCGAGCAAGAAGCTGTATGCGACTGCTGCGGCATTGGTGCTGATGAGGAGGCGAAAGGGTGAACTAGATTACCAGAGCCAGCCAATCATGCTGAATAGGGCGTAGGACCCATGCCACCACGTAAGCCGTCAGGGTCACTGTGAGAAAATTTGAACATATATAAGCGAACGACGTTAGCAAGTTTATGGAGGTAAATGTAGATTTTGAGTCCGGTCTTTAGTGTGTGACAAACACACCAGTGGTGCGAAGCAATGACGGACGGTAAACCCGCCGATAGTGGAGCGGTTTAAGATTCTGTCAGTAATTTGCTTTTCTCTGGAGTAGTAGTGTTTGACAGATCTTTTTAAAGGAAAGTATATGATGACGAGTTGACCACCATTCCTTATAACAGTAACAGTACGGTACAGGACAAACGCGCACGAAAAGGGCGATCCTGTCCCGCCGGGGCGCAGCCACATGGGGTTTTTGTCCTGAGGGTACGCCTCAGCGCTGCGCAAAGACGATACAGTACAGTACAGCTACTAGCCCTTACCTCGGGATTCTCCCCCATCCCAAAACCTCCCTCGCTCTACCCTCCTGCTCTCCCCCTGTCTCTCGAGCCCTTTCCCATGTTGGAGCTTCCCCCGACTCGGTCGGCCTCCTCGTGCCCGCCGCGCGATCTGACCCCCCCCCCCCCCCCCCCCCCCCCCCCGACTCCGTCCCCGACCTGGCCTCGGACCTGCATTTTCATATCCCCAGCCCCTCTCTCCTCACTGGCCCCACCTCTTCTCTGGCTGCTCCCCTATATAAGGCGACTGGCACAGTGCCAGCAGGAGCTCAAGACGACAAGCACTGACGCCGGAGCTCAGTGAGAAGATCGATCCATCGAGGAGGGAGAGAGAGAGAGAGATGAGCAACAGTGGTTCCGCCGGCGTCGACCTCGAGTCTTTGATGTGTGAGAAATATTGCTTGCTGGAATTTATTGAGAGGTACTCCTGCTTATTAGTGGCCCCCAACGAGATGGCCAGATCGGTGGGGAAGTACCTCGGGTGTGGCGACATCCCCTGGCTCCGCATGTACGAGCCATTCTCCGACTGGCAGCAGCAAAGTAAGTAATTAAGCTTTTCCAGTTTTCCGTCACCATGCAACCATGTAGAGATCGAGCTCACTTATCTGTCTCTTGCAAGTGCAGGTGGGCTACTGACAAACGAATTGCACAAAGATGTTGTGGAAACATCAGTACTGGTGTTTTGCACGCTTATCATGCCTCGCAGCAGGAAGGCTTTGGGAGGAGGGACATGGGAGAACAAAGGAGCGCCAAAACCAAAGGCAGAAAGCATGCACTTCGACATGACTAAATTGTACTATCCCAAGGAAGGCACGAACAAGCGCAAGGAGGATGGATTCACCGTGATTGAGTTCGTTCTGAAAAAACAGAAGGTAGGCAATTGCCTGGCTTGCAATGTTTGCAGCTTTGCACACATGACTTTCGATTTTACGCTCTATCTATCTGAACTGGTCTCATGGAGACGTGGGCACCAAAAGACTTTTTCAGGTGCAGACTCAAAATTATGTCAAGTTAATCTGAAATGCTATTTGGTTTTTATTACGAAAAAGTCGAAGATGTTTTTGTGCATATGATAATAAGACGTCGATCAGAAAGTTTATTTCTTTATAACCCTTCTACTGCAGGATTTAGATCCTCAAACTATTCATGTCTCTGCATTAGTTCTTTTCGCATTGACTGTGGTATTTTGCGTCGAATAACAACATTAGATAAAAAAAGAGGTTAATTCATGTGTACAGTTTTTTTGATAAATTTCACGCAAATTAGGCAACATATTATTGATCTTTCTTGTGGATTTGTTTTATTAGCCACATGTTGCCCTCTGCGTGCTACATCGGACGGACTATCGCCATGTCAATCGGGACTTGCTGGAATACACTTACAAGGTATGTTTCCTTTTTTTGTTGAAAATTATTGCCATGTACATGTGCTAAATTATTATTTTTGAAATGGTTTGCTATGTTTTTTATCGTGGGTGCACGGGGGATGTAATGTGTTTGGGTGCACAAAAACCACTCTCATACAAAATATATTAGTATGACGCTAATATATATACAATACCAAATCTATATCATATGAAAATATATTTTATGATGAATCTAATGGTATTGGTTTATTATTATAGATGTTGGTAAAATTTTCTACAATCTTGGTCAAAGTTTTCAAATATCACCTTTCAAAATATCCAATACACACTATATTTTAGGACACATGGGCCGGGGTATTGCTTTAGAATTTAATTTAGCATGCAACTTGATTCAACCAACTAATTGGCCTTTTAATGACCTTCGACAGTATGATAGGTCGACCATGGTACATTCCCTTCTAGTTTGCCTTGAAATGGCAATGCAGGTGATATTTGTTGTTGGTGTAGTATATATGCGAGTAACCTTGGCAATTGCTATTGATTACTATGTTGCAGAGTGGCGGATTAAGTCATACTCCATGGCAAAACTCTATGATTGCTCCATCCTACTCTCTTCCTATGAATGATATCCCGTCTGTAACTGAGCCTACGGTAAACATTCTTTGCACGCATGCAATGATAATGCATGTGGCATTTGCTTTTCGGATAGTATCAACTAGAAGTAACATAGGTGGTTGCTCTTTATCTGCAGAGTTTTGGATACGCTAATGCTTCTGCTGAAAACTCTATGCTGAGTCACGACAACAATCGGAGAATGAATGCCAACCAGTATACAGCCACGGTAAACTTTCTAGTTTTGCCTTTCATTGATAATGCATGAGATTTTTTTTCTTCAAACAGTAGCAACTAGAAGTAGCATTGGCGACATTATTGTGCTTTTTATTTGCGGAGTTTCGCATACACGGTCATGCCCCCCTGTAAACTTTGTGATGAATATGTGCGCTGTTAATTGCAATATTACGATACGTCCAACGTGCACTTCCCTTCTACTCCCTCCGCCCCATGTAGTTTCAAAAACGCTCTTATATTATGGGACGGAGGGAGTAGTTTCCAATGCAGATGCATTTTTTTTAATATCAACGAGAAGTGGAAACGACTCCTCTAAATGTGCTTAAGCTCATCCAGGAATTCCTACTCCTATCTTGATTCGTTGACCGAACCTCATAATCCCACTATTCATTTGACTTGACAAATTTACCAGTATAGCTAGTTTTTGTATTTGAGCTTTACTATGATCATAGTATCGTTAGGGCTGCAGTGATTTATTATTGAAACTGAAATGAGTTACACATCATTACCTCATGTTTCCAGCTTCTTCCTGAACCGGACGCTCCTGCTGATGAGATGCCAACGCAGAATGACGCCCTGTTTACTTCGTTTTGCAATAACTTGGATCCTTTACCACCCAATCAGAATGGCACGGTATGATAACTTGGATCCTTTTCACTGCTGCAAATACTTTCGTTCTGTTACAAATAACTTGATTTTAGCTCCATACACGAAAACGATGGAACAGTTATAATTTTAAATCCTCTGTAGCAATGATATATATGGTAGCATTTCCGTGGCCCCACAAGGGAAAAAGACTACACCTGATCTTACCCTAAACTCGGTGAGCACCAATCAACTTACAGATTACATAGAAGCTCACATGATGGTGTGTGTTGTGTAAAAATTTATAAGTGCTAAGCTAGCTTACATTCTTCAAATCACTTTTACCAGTTTCGGTTTGTTGATTGATGATAACTGCTTACGGCTGCCTTCCATGTAACATAATTAATAACAGCTTAAATTTCAACAGACTAATCACAGCGAGACATTGCTGGAACATTCTCCTCCGGGTGAGCCTTATTGGCCAACTGAACAAAATTATTATCAAGATGGTCAAATGAACTGGTGGTGAGGTATGTGTGCTCTAACATGCCTGTTGGCCCATCAGCTATTTCCTCTGTCTCGTAAAGTAACTTTTTTTTTGCGGGGTCTCTCCGATCAAAAAACGTGTCGTGATTTTGGTTCAAATTTAAACTAAAACCACACCACTTTTTTTGGATTGGAGGGAGTAATTGTTTCTCAATGCCAAAAATAAATATTAATTACCAGACCAGAAGTTAATTGACAAACCAATCTATATGGTTTGGTTCTACCTCCAGTTTCCAAATTTTTGTTTGCATAGTAGTTTCTTGCATTGCTCGATGGCAAGAAAGAGTTTTAAGTATACTCAGCATATTGCAGGAAACAAGATAAAATGCCGAGAGATTTGAGGACACTGACGTGTAGAGATGCTGTGAGAACTTCCTTCCAAAGACAATATGGTCAAGAGTACGATCCCTGGACTACTTCCTTCTAGAAGTGTCTTCCACATAAAGAACCCTACTTAGAAGTTAATAAGAGCTTTTATCCTTCGGTCTCATCAGTTGCCATAGAGTTTTGTGAGTTGTGATATGCCATAGAAGCAACTATGCATATCTTTACGCCATTGTATTCTTATAATTATGATATTTTGGATAATTGTTGTCTTGTTCTTTGAACCATGTTGTACATATCTTTGACACCTGACAAGTATTCTGCTTGCTCGTAAACTCTCCATATCTTTGTTTATCAAGGATTACTTGTAGATAGATATTGTGTGCATCAATCAATGAGGTCAGGACGCAAAAATAAAATAAAATCAATGAGGTCAGAGTTCTAATTAACCTCCTTTTCGAAAAGGAGATAGATACTACTTTTCAATCGATGAGAAATTGTATCGAAAGAAGCAAGACATATGAAACAGAGTTGATAGGAAAGGAGCTGTTTGGCTAGTAAAGAGAATCTCAACGCAAAATCAAACGGCTAATAGAAGGTAGCAGCCGTGTGGTTCAGCTAGATCTTTCCCACATTTCCTTTGTGATCTTTCCGTTAGTGCGAAATATTTTCCGCCATCCACGCTGCTGATGCCCGTGCTTCTCCGCGCCCGAACACGTTGCGACGAGTGACAGACATCCACCGGCGGCATCGGTGTGGGTGGAAAGCTCTCCGGAATGCTCAACCGGCCATCGGATCCTCCCATGTCCCAACCTGGTCCAACGGCGCAATCCTTGTCGGCGGCGGGCTGGCCGCTTCCCTCTCTCGCTGCCTTTGTCGCCGGTTTCTCCGGACGACGTTCTATGGCTTGCACGACGAAACGAGGTCGGGACGCTAATGGACGAGACAGATGCAACCTCGGTTGCAGCGATTGGGGATGGGTTGGTCAACATCTAGGACGGCGGATCGGGACCGGCGGGGAGGATGGGGACCAAGGCTGGTAGACGATGAGGGCTCGCACGCGGAAAAGGTTGAGGTAGGGCTATATGCTCCGACGTGGCGGACGCCATTTCCGCCTTATATTTACGCTAAACATAAGGGGTGCCAGTCAGTCCGGACGTTTGAGGCATCCTTCTAAATCGATTTTTTGACCGGTCACTGACCAAGCCGTTCGCCTAGGTGTTTGAGCCGATTTTGTAGTGACTGACTTTAGATGCTCTAACAATCCAGTGGTATTGTTCTTATTTATTTATTTCCATCTACTTCAGCCATAACAAAAAACACGAGCACCACGCATAGCACAGCAGTAAAAAAGGAAGGGGAGGCCTCTCTTTGCGTGATTCACAGGGCGTTGGCGAAGTTGCAGCCGAAGTGGTATAAGGGCATCTCCAATGCCAATTTTTAAACCTTTGCTTCGGACCGCATTATTCAGATCATGAAAGTCATCCAACACGGTTTTGTATCGGTCCGCGGAGCGGTCCAGACATGATTTCTTCCGCAAATTGGAGACCGCCGTGGGGAGGTTTATGAGAGTCCGGAACACTACTTCGCCCGATTCTGACCGGCCCACCAAAATCCTCTCTTTCCTTCAGGGCACGCTTCCAGCCCGGCATCAGCTGCCCGCATTCATGCCGCTGTAGAGCGGCCGCTCCCCATTGAAGAGCGGACGCGACGTCTCACCGGCACCGGCACTGAAGCGGCTCGTCGGCCGAGGGCGCCCCCCGCTACACGTCTCCGATGTCCGCGCCTGTTTAATGCAGGAGACGCTTGACTGGACGGGACGGGGCAGATATCTACCATGCCCGTTCAATGCCCCGTCCATCCATATGCCACCATTAAGCAGGCTTGCCGGCCAAGAAACCCACTCCGACGTCCCGCATTGACGCCTAGTCTCATCTGAATCCCCTATTTAAGGGCGGCCACACCCGGCTCTCTTCACAACACAACACATCCGCCCCACATCCTCCTCCTTTCCTCCCATCCGCCATGACCGATAGAGGAAAAGCACTGTGGGACAGTCTGTCGCCGAAGATGAAGCACAGGGTGACCGCCCTTGTCGCCGCCTGGCAGAACCGCCGTGCCAGGCGGATCGAGGCCGGCTTGCCGGCCAGCTCGCCCGAGGTCTCTGACGAATCCATCCTGGCTCCCGCACCTCTGGTGCATGCCGGCTTCACCATGGCGCATACGCACTACAACTCCACCATGGCAGAGGGGCCGCCTGCGCCGGCGCATACGTCGGCGTTAGCGCGAGCGCGGGAGCAACATCGGCTCGCGTTGGGTCAGATCGACGGCGAGCGCGTGAGCCAGGAGCCCTGGCAGCCATGGCCGCGACGAACCCAAACTTCGTCGCGGAGTAGCGTGCCTTTTATGATGCCATGCGCGCTCAAGCTGCCGCGGAGGCACAGTTGCAAGCGATTGCGGAGGAGAACAACGCCAGCTGCGCCTCCTACGCGCCATCGACAAACCATCAGGCGGCCCGGTGTGACGACAACAACCAAGGAGCCATCATTTCCCTCGTGGAGCTCACGTCCACCTGCGACGGACAGGACGCAGACTCCTCTAAGGATGAGTAGGGCACGGGAGGCGGCAGGGCCTTGTGTCCCACGTGGTTCAGTCAGTCTCCCGTGTTCTACTCTTCCTCGTCGGAGACCGCATGTTCACTTTATCGGTCTTATCTCCGGTGCTCATGAAGATGGCGGATGGTGGACGACACGGGCTAGAACGCCGAGCGCCGTTGTCATAGGATAGGTTTAGGGGCAGGTCTTTTTTTGTTCTAGATGTTCGAAATGTAATGAAATCCGTCGTGTTTGTATGAAATTCATCATGTTTGCACGAAATCCGGCCGTGTTTGCACGAGTTTCGTCTAATTAATTCAAATTTTGTCAAAATATATGTTACTAGCGTTCGATATCGTCCTTCCGCATCTGTGTTCACGTAGAGAAAACTACGTGAACCACGCCCACCCGTTGGTATTTCTGCTCGAGGCGCAGCGCCTCCTCCTCCTGCTCGAGGCGCAGCGCCTCCTCCTCCTATTCCCACCGCATCTGCCGCTAGCCCTCTGCCTCCTCCTCGACGAGCCAGTGCTGCCTCCATTGCTCGAGGTGGGCCGCCTCCTCCTCCGGCGTGGCGTCGCAGTGGATGGGCGGCGCACTCACCCACTCGCGGACCACGCCCACCCGTTGGTATTTCTCCTTCGGCCAAGTGGGCGGAGGAGGCGAGCGCTTCCGCGATGACGTGGGCTCCGGCTCCGCCTTGGGCTCGACGGTGGGCGGCGGCGGCACGGGAGGCTCCGGGACGAAGAGTGGGGCGTGGACGGAGTGCCCCGTAGCCGACAAGGCGAGGGCGTGATACTTGTGATCTGCGTTGGGTTTTTCGGGAAGATAAACGGGTGATGCGCCATAGTATAGATAAGCATTTCCCTCAGTGAAAGCCAAGGTTATCGAACCAATAGGAGTAGCACGCAACCCCCGTCTTCAGTGACTACACACAAAGAAGCAAACACTTGCACCCAACGCGGGCAAGAGGGTTGTCAATCCCCTTGGACTTGTTATTTGCAAGCAAATAAAGTGTGTAGATGATAGTTGAATAAGGTAAATTGCAAAATAAAATAAAATATAATAAATGGCAGCAAGGTATTGAAAGCTTTTGTAAATATATAAGTGAATAGACCCGGGGGCCGTAGTGTTCTCTAGTGGTATCTCTCATGTAGTAGGCATACGGTGGGTAAACAAATTACTGTTGGGCAATTGATAGAAAAGTGTATAATTATGCAATATTTATTCACAGCAATGATCATGTGTATATAGGCATCACGTCCATAAGCAAATACGCTGACTCCTGCTACATCTATTACTATTACACCACGTCGAGAGCGCTTCTATGCTTGCCTCTCTAAGTATTAAGTTCATGAAAAACATAGTAATTCTTGGAGAACGATGACATGATGTAGACAAAGAAAACTCAATCAATATGAATTAACCCCATCGTTTTATCCTTAGTGGCAATAATACAAAGACGTGTCTTGTCTCCTTCTGTCACTGGGATATAGAGCACCGCCAGATTGAACCCACTACAATGCACCCCTCTCATTGAAGAAATATCAGTCTTGTTTGCGAAGCTATTTCAATAGATTGTAGAGATTTACGAAGCTATAATAATCATGTAAATAAGAAACATAATAGAAATTAGAAAAGACTCAAACCTTTTTCATGAATAATCTAAACATAAACCCACAATTCATCGGATCCCAACAAACGCACCGCACAAAGTGATTACATCGAATAGATCACCGCGAAGATGCGGTGAACTTTGTATTGAAGATCAAGAGAGAGATAGCCATCTAGGTACTGATATGTCTCCAACGTATCGATAATTTATGAAGTATTCATGCCATATTTGCCTATGTTTACAATGCTTTTATATGGTTTTGATGCACTTTATATGATTTATTTAGAACTAACCTGGACTAACGCTGTTTTCAGCAGAATTACCATGGTCTTGTTTTTGTGCAGAAAATAAAGGTTCTCGGAATCGCCCAAAACTTTTTTTTATTTTTTCTGGAGAAAATAAGAAATACTGGAGCAAAGAACCATCGGAGGGGAACCACCTGTGGGCCACAAGCAAACAGGGGGCGCCCACCCTCCTGGACGCGCCCTGATGGCTTATGGGGCCCACATGGCTTCGTTTAGCGTGATTCCAACGCCAAAAAATCCTATATTACAGAAACCCTCAGACATAAACAGAGAACTTCCGCTCCGCCGCCGCAACTCTCTGTATCGAAGAAAAACCCATCTGGGGCCTTTCCAGTACCCTGCCGAAGAGGCGAAATCATCACCGGTGGCCATCTTCATCATCCCGGTGGAGGCAATGACGAGGAGGGAGTAGTTCACCCTCGGGGCTGAGGGTATGTACCAGTAGCTATGTGTTTAATCTCTCTCTCTCTCTCTCTCTCTCTCCCCCTCCCTTTCTCGTGTTCTTGAGATGGCACAATCTTGATGTATCACGAGCTTTGTTAATATAGTTGGATCATATGGTGTTCTTCCCTTGCTATCTTGTTGTGATGAATTGAATCTTTCCCTTTGAGATTTTGTTATGTAGGATTTGAGAACACTTGATGTATGTCTTGCATGCGGATACCCGTAGTGACATTGGGGTATTCTATTGATTCACTTGATATATGTTATGGCATAAACTTGCGGATTCCGGTGACCTTGGGAATCTATGCATAGGGTTGATTGCACGTTTTCATACTACGTTCTCCGATAGAAATCTTGGGGTACTGTTTGAAGTTCTTTGTGTTGGATTGAATATGATGAATCTGAAATTGTTTGATGCATGTCGAATAATTAACCTACGGATACTTGTGGTGACATTGGAGTATCTAGGTGACGACATTAGGGTTGATTGATACGTATCATTGGTGTTATTTTGGTACAAACTTTAGGGCTGTTTGTGACACCTATAGGAATAGCCCAAAAGATTGATCGGAAAGGGTAACTTTGAGGTGGTTTTACTACCTAGAACAATTTCATCTTATGTTATCCACTAGATATGAACTTTGGAGTGATTCTTTGTTGCACGTTGAGGGATGATCATATTATCCTATTTTGTTAGCATTGTTGAGAGATTGCACTAGTGAAAGTATGAACCCTAGGCCTTATTTTCAAGCATTGATATACCGTTTTGCTCGCTTTTTACTACTTGTTACCTTGTTGTTTTTATGTTTTCTGATTACAAAAACCTATATCTACCATCCATATTGCACTTGTATCAACACCTCTTCGTCGAACTAGTGCACCTATACAATTTACCATTGTATTGGGTGTGTTGGGGACACAAGAGATTTCTTGTATTTGATTACAGGTTTGTTCGAGAG
The DNA here is from genome assembly GCA_039707655.1 of Elymus sibiricus. Classification (NCBI taxonomy): domain Eukaryota; kingdom Viridiplantae; phylum Streptophyta; class Magnoliopsida; order Poales; family Poaceae; genus Elymus; species Elymus sibiricus. The sequence goes on from CM077665.1 coordinate 85,710,791, forward strand.
AGACCATCTTCATCCTACACCTCCCACGGATTTATAAACCTTAGGTCATCCACTTGAGGGAAAATTTCTACTGTCCTACAAAACTCTACGCTTGGAGGCCCAGAAGAGTCTACAAGAATAAAGTTGTGCAATAGACATCAAGCCATTTTTCTGGCACCGTTGCCGCGGAGTGAGTGATCGAAGGTATATCTTTAGATCTTTCAACTAAATCATGTTTAGCACTAATTTGGTTTATAGAAGAAAATTACAAAAAAAATGGAATTGATGTTGCATCAAGTTCTTTACCTTTATGATGTTTTTCTTGAAAATGATGGATCGGAAAATTGTGCCAAAGTGTTAGAAGAAGAGTTCAATAAAATGTTTGGCATTAAATCCTTGAATGATGAGCATGATAGCAATATTGTTAGTATAAATTATATGAATATCCATGACGCTAATGATATGCAAGGCCACAAGCTTGGGTATGCTATGTTTGATTAAGACGATATTTTTAGTCCCCCAAGCCTTGATGAGCAAATTTATTATGATGATAGCATGCCTCCTATGTATGATGATTATATTGATGAAAGTGGGTTTGGAAGAGTGTCAACTCTAGGTACTAATGATCCCACTATTTTGGAGGGTGTTTAATCTTATTGTAATAATTATGAAAGTGGATTTGGAGAGGTCACAACTTTATTTAATGATGATTTCACTACTTTAGAAGAGGTTCCAATTGATTATTACAACCAAGTTGCTATCTATGATAATTATGATGATGACATGTATGATATAAAGAAAAATCATAACTATGAAACTTGTCATCATGATTTTATTTTTTAATTTGGTTATGTCAATCATGTATCTCATGATAGTTATTTTGTTGAGTTTGCTCCCACTACAATGAATAAGAAGAAAATTGCTTATATGGGGAGTAAGAAATTTTCTATGCTTGTGGATCATGAAAAGAATGATTTATGTGATAGTTATATTGTTGAATTCCTTCAAGATGCTACTAAAAATTATTATGAGGGGGAACATATGCTTGTAGGAATTTCCATAATATCAAGTTTCCTCTCTATGTGTTCAAAATTTTGAAGTTGTGCTTGTTTTGCCTTCCTATGCAAGTTGATTCTTGATCCCATAAATTATTTGCTTGCAAAATCCCTATGCATATGAAGTGGGTTAGACTTAAATGTGCTTGTCATGTGATCCATGATGCTCTTTTGCATGTTTCAAATACTATTCCTTTGTGAGCATCATTGAAATCATCATGCCTAGCTAAAAGGCTTTAAAGAAAAGCGCTTGTTGGGAGGCAACCCAACACTTTTCCTTTCTGTTTTTGTGTCTTCACATGATTAAGATAATGTAGTAATCATGTTTTGTGTCTTTTATTTCAATAAAGTGCCAAGTAAAGCCTTTGGGATAGTATGGATACTTGCTAGTTTGATTCTGTGCAAAAAATGAAACTTTTATGTCCAGTGCAGAATTTCTATGATTTGACTCGAGAGTCAAAAAATTATAATATTTTTACAAAGTTTTTATATTCAAATTCGCTGCGTTGTCCTAATTGTTAAGAATTTTTAGGGATAGGGAAATATGGATTTCATTCAGATCTTCACAGACTGTTCTGTTTTTTGACAGATTCTGTTTTGCATGCATAGTTTGCTTGTTTTAGTGTTTCCGTAGCCTATATTTAGTGGTATAAATTATGGGAATGATAGAATACAGTAGTTATTATTTGAGAACAATTATGAATCTTGTCTTGACAGTACCTAAGTGAAAGATCTATCGTTATTACACTAACCCATCTCACAAAGTTCCGTTAAGTTTTGTGTGATTGAAGTTTTCAAGTTTAGGGTGAGATACCGATATGAGGAGAATAAGGAGCGGCTACACCCTAAGATTGGGGATTCACAAGGCACCCCCAAGGTAATATATAAGGAAGACTCGAGCGTCTAAGCTTGGGGATGCCCCGGAAGGCACCCCCTCTTTCATGTTCAACACAATCGGTATATCTTACTTGGAGCTATATTTTTATTCGTCACATAATATGAATTTTGCTTGAAGTGTAATTTTATTTTGTTAAACTTTGCTTGCTGTTATTTATAATCTCGTTTTTCAATAAAAATTTCCAAGAATTGCCTTTTAGGGTGCTTCAATTACATGTTTGATATGTGCTGTGTAAAAACAGAAACTTTTGCTCTAGTGTTTGAATTTTCATATTTAACTAGAACATGGAAAGTTTCCGAACTTTTCAAACAATATTTTCATATAAATTATTTATCATGTCCTAAATTTTCATAATTTGTAGAGATACAGAAGTGCACTTTGTAAATTAATTGCTACAGACTGTCCTGTTTAGACAGATTGTTGTCATAATTTTGTTATCTACTTCTCCTATAGTTTTCATGACTTATATTGGTAGATATAAATTGTGGAAATGATAGTATACAGCAGATAGTGTTTGAAAATTATTATGCAACTTGTCTTGGCAGTACATAAAGAGTTGATTTATTCTTATGTGCACTAACCTATCTCACGAGTTCTTTTCAAGTTTGTGTGGATGAAATTTTTGAGACCTAGGTGAAACCGGGATATGAGAGGAATTAACGAGACACAAAAGCTCAAGCCTGGGGATGCCCAAGGCACCCCAATACAATATTACAAGGAGTCTCAAGCATCTAAGCTTGGGGATGCTGCGCATCCCACTTCTCTTCGTCAACAACTATCAGTTAGCCTATGTTGAGCCTAAGTTTTTATTCGTCCACATGATACGTGCTATTCTTGGAGTGTATTTTTGTTTAGTTTGCTGTTTTAAATAAAATACTCAGATCTGAAAATGTTTATTGAGAGAGAGAGAGAGAGAGAGTCCTCACATATCTACTTGATTGTTTGACTACTCATTGTTCTTCACTTATATTCATTTGAGAGTAGTTTGATCTGCTTCCCTTTTATCCTAAGAGTATATTGTGAATGAATGAAATACCATAAAATATGAAATTATCAATGTGCTTTATGCTTAGTAGTAGTTTCACATTTGGTTTAGAAAGTAAAATCTATTGAAGTTTTACAATCACAAATGGAAACCAAGCCTTTCGTGGTTCAAAAACGCGGAATCTCGTCTCAATCATCATTTGTCAGGACTTTTCGGGGGTTTTGCTTCATAACCTAGAATCCCATTTATTTTTTATGTTGGTCGTGCAAGAATTCATGAATGATTAGTATAAGAAAGAGAACTTCCACATACAAATATATTATCTTGGACATCTTCTATAATTGTGAATACCCATTAATTATTTTCAAACTTGATCAAGTAGTTGAAGTTGGACAAGGAAGACAACGTAGTGGTTATGTTTGGGTATATTTGCATAGAAGTTATATTGTTATGGATCCTCCAACATGTGGTGCTTGTTTAGAACCTATTGCTAGCTGACGTGGCTTGGACTGCGTCAGTATTTCCCCAAAGAGGCAGGGATGATGCAGCACAGCAACGGTAAGTATTTCCCTCAGTTATGAAACCAAGGTTATCGAACCAGTAGGAGGATGACCACCACCCAATAAGCAGCACCTGCACACAAACAACAAATACTTGCAACCCGACGCGAAAGAGAGGTTGTCAATCTCTCTACGGTAATAAGATAGATTAGGTAGTGATAGATAGGAGAGATAGATCTCTCAAGAACACAAATGAAAAGAGTAAATATGCAGCAATATATTTTTTGTTTTTTGTTTTGTAGATCTGAAAACAAAGATTGCAAAAAACGTAGATCGGAAAGCAATATGATGGAAAAGTAGACCCGGGGGCCGTAGGGTTCACTAGTGGCTTCTCTCATGAGTATAGCGCACAGTGGGTGAACAAATTACTGTTGGGCAATTGATAGAAAATCGAATAGTCATGACGATATCCAAGGCGATGATCATTATATAGGCATCATGTCCAAGATAGATAGACCGACTCCTGCCTGCATGTACCTTTATTACTTCACACATCGACCGCTATCCAGCATGCATCTAGTGTATTAAGTTCATGGAAAAACGGAGTAATGCAATAAGAACGATGACATGATGTAGACAAGATCTATTCATGTAGGAATAGACCCCATCTTGGTATCCTTAATAGCAACGATACATGCGTGTTTTGCTGCCCCTTCTGTCACTGGGAAAGAAAACCACAAGATCGAACCCATCACAAAGCACCTCTTCCCATGACAAGAAAAATCGATCTAGTTGGCCTAACTAAACCAAAGATTTGAAGAAGAAATACGATGCTATAAGCAATCATGCATATAAGATATCAAAGAAGACTCAAATAATATTCATGGATAGAAACTGATCATGAACTCAAAATTCATCGGATCCCAACAAACACACCACAAAAGTTTACATCAAATAGATCTCCAAGAGACCATTGTATTGAGAATCATAAGAGAGAGAGAGAAGAAGCCATCTAGCTACTGCCTATGGACCCGAAGGTCTATGGTGGACTACTCACGCATCATCGGAGAGGCACCTATAAGGAAGATGAACCCCTATGTGATGGTGTTTAGATTGGATCTCGCGGTTCTGGAACTTGCGGCGGCTGGAATTGTGTTTCGTCGACTCCTCCAGGGTTTTTGGATTTTCTGGGAATTTATAGGCACGATAGTCGGTTGAGGGGTGCTCGAGGTGCCCAGCACCCACCAGGCCGCGCTAGGGGGCCTCTGGCGCGCCCTGGTGGGGGCTGGCCACCCTAGGCCCCCTCTTCTGGTGTTCTTTGGCCCATCTTCTTTCTTCTGGTCCCAAAAAAATCCACAAAAATTCCCGCAGCGTTTTGTCTCCGTTTGGTACTGATTTCCTGCGAAGTAAAAAACAAGCAAAAACAACAACTGGTACTTTGGCACTATGTTAATAGGTTAGTCCAAAAAAATGATATAAAGTTGTAATAAAATGATTGTAAAACATCCAAGAATGATAATATAACAGCATGGAACAAGCAAAAATTGTAGATACGTTGGAGACGTATCAGCATCCCCAAGCTTAATTCCTACCCGTCCTCGAGTAGGTAAATGATAAAAACAGAATTTTTGATGTGGAATGCTGCCTAACATGTTCATCATATTTTCTTCTTCTTTGTATAGCATGGACATTTGGACTTATAAATGATTCAAAGCAATAGTCTAGTTTTAACATAATGACTTCAATACTCAAGAATGTTAACAAGCAACCATGTCTTTCAAAATATCAACACTAAAGAAAGTTATCCCTAGCCCATCATGCTCAATCATTGATCCATTCATGAAACACACTCAAATATTAGCTATGCCCAATGCTCAAGTACGATCGTAGTGCCCCCTAGTTGGTGCTTATAAGAGAAGATGGCGACTCAAAGCAAAAATAAAAATTGCATAAAGTAAATAGATAGGCCCTTCGTAGAGGGAAGTAGGGATTTGTAGAGGTGTCAGAGCTCAAAGTTTTAAATTGAGAGAGAAAAAATATTTTGGGTGGCATGCTTTTCCTGTCAACGAAAACGACAAAGGAGCTCACAATACTTTCCATGCTAGATATATCATAGGCGGTTCCCAAACAGAAAATAAAGTTTATTCCTTTTTCCACCAAACTTTCACTTTCCATGGCGGGCCGTATCCACGGTTGCCTTCCATACCAACACTTTCCAAGGAATTTATTATTTGACAACATAAAGTAAATATTTTTTTATTTTTCATTTCGGTAATGGGCATCCCTATTACCGCCGCACTCTCGTGCAATGACAAGTAAATAAACACTCATCTTGAGAATAACACATCTAGCATGGAAAAATATTGGACACTCCCCACCGTTTCATGAGCGGTACGGGCACACAAAAGAGAAAATTTATTTTGAAAATTTAGAGATGGCACATACAAATTTTCTTGGAACGGCATCGAAATACCGCATATAGGTAGGTATGGTGGACTCATAAGGCAAAACTTGGTTTAAGGATTTTGGATGCACAAGTAGTATTTCTACTTAGTACAAATGAAGGCTAGCAAAAAGATTGGGAAGCAACCAAACCAAGAAACGAAAAATCACATAAGTGAGCATTGAACATAACTAACACCGAATAATGCACCACAAGTAGGATGTAACTTCATTGCATAACTATTGACTTTCATGCATGCATAGGGAATCACACCAATATTCCTACTAAGCATAATTACTCACTAACATGACTCACATTTTACTATCATCATGTTTCAAAACTATTACAAGGAATCAAGTTTAATTTGTCCAATGATCTTCATGAAAGTTTTTATTATATCCTCCTTGGATATCTATGACTTTGGGACTAGTTTCATATATTGCCATTGCTTTTTGGCAAGCTCAAACAAATTTAAGTGAAGCACATGAGCATAAATATTTCATCTCTCAAAAAGGTATAAGTGAAGCATGAGAGGATTTCTTCAAAATTTTACTAACTCTCAAATTAATCTAAGTGAAGCATGAGAGTATTTCTACAAAATTTTCCAAGCATACCGTGCTAAAAAAAAGATATAAGTGAAGCACTAGAGCAATTCTATAGCTCAAAAAGTTTAAGTGAAGCATATAGAGCAATTCTAACAAATCATAGCATAATTTTGGCTTTCTCAAATAGGTGTGTAAAGCAAGGATACAAAGGAAAAACTAACAAACAAAGCAAGCAAAGATACAAGACGCTCCAAGCAAAACACATGATATGTGACGAATAAAAATATAGCTCCAAGTAAAATACCGATGGTCGTTAGAAGAAAGAGGGGATGCCACTCGGGGGCATCCCCAAGCTTAGTTGATTGTTACTCTTTGGATATAACTTCGGGGTGCGGTATCATCCCCAAGCTTAGGTTCTTGCTACTCCTTATTCCTTCATCCATCGTGATCTCACCCAAAACTTGAAAACTTCAATCACACAAAACTCACCAAAATCTTCGTGAGATCCGTTAGTATAGGAAAGCAAATCACTACCTTACGTACTATTGTAAACCCATTAAAATTTTATAATTGCATTATACCTACTGTATTTTAACTTTACCATGGCTCATACCCTTCAATAAAACCCATAGATTCATCAAAACAAGCACACAATGCAACAAAAACAGAATCTGTTTCAAACAGAACAGTCTGTAGTAATCTGTACCATAACCATACTTCTGTAACTCTAAAACTTCTGAAAAATTAGGAAAATGTAAGGAATTTGTATAGAAACATTGTGTTAAAATTTCAGCTCAATATCACTTTCCAGCAAAACATTAAAATTCATATACTGGACGCAAAGTTTCTGTTTCAGATTCAGCATCACTTCTACTCATCCTATGAATCATCCTAACGGTTCTACTTGGCACAAACACTAAATAAACCATAAAAACACAATCATAACAGAGGCATAATTGTTTCAACACTCAAAAACAGAAAGGAAAAAGCAAAACTTTATTTATTTATTGGGTTGCCTCCCAACAAGCGCTATCGTTTTACGCCCCTAGCTAGGCATATTGGATAGATTCAAGTATTGTCATCTTTGGTTTTGGATCCATAGGATGCCCTCATGATTGATTCATATGGTGGCTTATTTCTTGTTCTAGGGAAGTGTTCCATACCCTTTCTCAAGGGAAATTGAAAACGAATATTGCCTTCTTTCATATCAATCACGGCACCTATAGTGCGTAAAAATGGTCTACCAAGTATAATGGGACAAGACGGATTGCATTCAATATCAAGCACAATAAAATGAATGGGCACATAATTCCTATTTGAAATAATAAGAACATCATTAATTCTTCCCAAAGGCTTTTTAATAGTAGAATCCGCGAAGTGCAAATTAAGAGAACATTCTTCAATGTTGGTAAGACCAAGCACATCACATAGAGATTTCGGAATCGTGGAAACACTAGCACCCAAATCACACAAAGCAAAGCATTCATAATTTTTAATCTTGACCTTAATGGTAGGTTCCGACTCATCATGTAATTTTCTAGGAATAGAAATCTCCAACTCCAACTTTTCTTCAAAAGATTTCATCATGGCATCAACGATATGTTTAGTAAAGCTTTATTTTTCTCATAAGCATGGGGTGAATTCAACATAGATTGCAACAAAGAAATACATTCAATCAAGGAGCAGCTATAATAATTAAAATCTTTGCAATCCAAGATAGTGGGCACATCACTAGTTAAAGTTTTAACCTCTTCAAACCCACTTTCATCAAAAATTTCATCAAGATTTTCACCCTCCAAATTATTGGGACATATTCTAGATAAAGTTGACTCTACTTCCGGCCCTTCATTATCAATTTTAATATTACTAAACAAGGAATCAATATAAGAAACATCAATCACTTTAAGATCTTCATCATTTTATAGCGGGAATCACTAGAAGATGATTTTTCTAAGATTTATCTTTTAGCTCTAAGCATAGCGGTTCTTTACTTAATTTCATCCATGGAGACATATAAAGATTTAATAGATTCATCAATCTTAGGCACAAAAGCTTTCAACTCGAGATTTTCAACATCATGAGAAATTCTATCAATGCTTCTAGACACATCATCAATCTTATTCAACTTTTCTTCTATCGTAGTATTGAAAGCCTTTTATGCATTGATAAATTCTTTAATATTACTCCCAAGATCAGAGGTGTTCCTATTATTATTGTAAGAAGAATGACCATAGGAATTACCATAATTATTAGAGGAATTTCCAGGAAAAGGCCTAGGATTAAAATTACCTCTATAAGCATTGTTATTGAAATTGTTGCGCGAGACAAAATTCACATCTACGGAATCACTATTTTGCTCAATCAAAGTAGACAAAGGCACACCATTAAGATCAATAGGAGCATTTTTACTAGCAACCAATTTTATCAAAGTATCAACTTTATCACTCAAAGTACTAATTTCCTCTACCGAATTAACTTTTTTTACTAGTAGGTCCTCTTTCGGTATGCCATTGAGTATAATTAGCCATGATATTATCTAGAAATTTAGTAGCTTCACCCAAAGTAATCTCCATAAAAGTACCACCCGCGGAGGAATCTAAAAAATTTCTAGCGACAAAATTCAAGCCCGCATAAAAATTTTGTATGATCATCCAAAGATTTAAACCATGAGTAGGACAATTTCTTAGCATCAACTTCATTCTGTCCCAAGATTGTGCAACATGTTCATGCTCAAGTTGCTTAAAATTCATGATTTGCGTCCTAAGGGAAACAATTTTCGCGGGAGGAAAATACTTAGTGATAAAAGCATCCTTGCACTTATTCCAAGAATCGATACTATTGCGACGCAAAGATGAAAACCAAATTTTTGCACGATCCTGCAAGGAAAAAGGAAAGAGTTTCAACTTGACAATATCATTGTCCACATATTTTTTCTTTTGATTATCACACGATTCAACGAAAGTGTTTACATGGGACGCGACATCCTCATTAGGATTACCGGCAAATTGATCTTTCATGAAAAGATTCAACAAAGCGGCATTAATATCACAAGACTCCGCACTAGTGGCGGGAGGAGCAATAGGCATACTAATAAAATCATTGTTATTAGTATTGGAAAAATCACACAACTTGGTGTTCTCTTGAGTCATCGTGACTACGCAAACAAGATTGCAAGCAAGGAAGAGATCCGGCAAGAAAAAGGGCAAACGAAAAAGAGGGTGAATAATGTAATTGGTGAAGTGGGGGAGAGGAAAACGAGAGGCAAATGGCAAATAATGTAATTGCAAGGAGATGAGATTTGTGATTAGGAACCTGGTAGATGATGGTGGAGTCCCCTCGGCGCCTACGATAGGCACGTAGAAGAGACTGCTTCCTCCCCGGCAACGTCGCCAGAAATTCCTTTGACGTGGCTTGGACTGCGTCGGTATTTCCCCAAAGAGGAAGGGATGATGCAGCAGAGTGACAGTAAGTATTTCCCTCAGTTATGAAACCAAGGTTATCGAACCAGTAGGAGGATCACCACCACCCAATAAGCAGCACCTGCACACAAACAACAAATACTTGCAACCCGACGCGAAAGAGAGGTTGTCAATCTCTCTACGGTAATAAGATAGATTAGGTAGTGATAGATAGATCTCCCAAGAACACAAATAAAAAGAGTAAATATGCAAAAAATGTAGTTCGGAAAGCAATATGATGGAAAAGTAGACCCGGGGGGGGGGGCGTAGGGTTCACTAGTGGCTTCTCTCATGAGTATAGCGCACGGTGGGTGAACAAATTACAGTTGGGAAATTGATAGAAAATCGAATAGTCATGACGATATCCAAGGCGATGATCATTATATAGGCATCACGTCCAAGATAGATAGACCGACTCCTGCCTGCATCTACCTCTATTACTCCACACATCGAGCGCTATCCAGCATGCATCTAGTGTATTAAGTTCGTGGAAAAACGGAGTAATGCAATAAGAACGATGACATGATGTAGACAAGATCTATTCATGTAGGAATAGACCCCATCTTGTTATCCTTAATAGCAACGATACATGCGTGTCTTGCTGCCCCTTCTGTCACTGGGAAAGAACACCGCAAGATCGAACCCATCACAAAGCACCTCTTCCCATGGCAAGAAAAATCGATCTAATTGGCCTAACTAAACCAAAGATTCGAAGAACAAATACGATGCTATAAGCAATCATGCATATAAGACATCAAAGAAGACTCAAATAATATTCATGGATAGAAACTAATCATGAACTCAAAATTCACCGGATCCCAACAAACACACCGCAAAAGTTTACATCAAATAGATCTCCAAGAGACCATTGTATTGAGAATCATAAGAGAGAGAGAACAAGCCATCTAGCTACTGCCTACGGACCCGAAGGTCTATGGTGGACTACTCACGCATCATCGGAGAGGCACCTATGAGGAAGATGAACCCCTCCGTGATGGTGTTTAGATTGGATCTCACGGTTCTGGAACTTGCGGCGGCTGGAATTGTATTTCGTCGACTCCTCCAGGGTTTTTCGATTTTCTAGGAATTTATAGGCATGATAGTCGGTTGAGGGGGTGCCCGAGATGCCCAACACCCACCAGGCCGTGCCAGGGGGCCTCTGGCGCGCCCTGGTGGGGGCTGGCCACCCTGGGCCCCCTCTTCTGGTGTTCTTTGGCCCATCTTATTTCTTCTAGTCCGTAAAAAATCCACAAAAATCCTCGCAGCGTTTTGTCTCCGTTTGGTACTGATTTCCCGCGAAGTAAAAAACAAGCAAAACCAGCAACTGGCACTTTGGCACTATCTCAATAGGTTAGTCCCAAAAAATGATATAAATTTGTAATAAAATGATTGTAAAACATCCAATAATAATAATATAACAGCATGGAACAAGCAAAAATTATAGATACATTGGAGACGTATCACTAGCCAAAACTTCGTACTAAGTAGAGATACTACTTGTGCATCCAAATCCTTGAGCCAAGTTTCTTCCATGAGAGTCCACCATACCTACCTATATATGGTATTTCACTGTCATTCTAAGTAAATTTGCATGTGCCACCTCTAAACATTCAAATAAACAGCCGTTTTGTGTATTCGTACCGCTCATGGAGCAACGGGACAATCATTATCTTCCATGCTAAGCGGGTTATTTTCAAGATGAGCGTTTTTTCACTTGTCATTGCATAATACAAAAAAAAATTAACAAAAATTCCCCCTAGAAAGTTGATTGTTTGGAGGGTAACCATGGATTCAACCAGCAATGGAATGTGTTTGAATGGTGTAGGAGGAGTAAAATTTCAATTCTGTTTGGGAACCGCCAATAATGTGTTTAGCATGGAAGATATTGAAAACTCTATTGTGACATTGACAGGAAAAGTATACCACTCAAAATTATATATTCATATCTATTTTAAAACAATGAGCTCTGGCGCCTCTGCAAATCCCTGCTTCCCTCTGCGAAGGGAAAATCTATTTACTTTCATGTTATTTACTTTTTGTGTTGAGTCCACTTCTTATTCCAACCTCAATCTATTAGTTGGCAAGCATCATGTGGTGGGGAAAGATCCAAACACATATATCCAGTCAAATATATTTGATCATGATTCATTATTGTTGACAATTATCTTCATAATAAGTATGTTGGGAGGCGAAACATTAAGCCCCTATCTTTCTCTGTGTTCAATGGATGTTTTTTGTTCTAAAAATATGCTTTGAGTATTAGCAATCATAGAATACTATATGATAATTGAGTATGTGGAGCTCTTACTTAGACTTCATGCTGCATTGAAGTTGTTTGGTGACTAAGAACATGGGTTGTTAAGTTTCAAGAGAATGCATTGTTTGAACCATGACGTGTGAATTGATTGCTACTCTACCATGATGATTTTTATGAAAAAAGTTTCTGGTTATGATGCTAGAAAAAGTGATTGGAATTATAATTGATCAAACTTATATACTATGCTAGAATTCACACTTCATAAATTATTTCTTTCATCATTTACCTACTCGAGGACGAGTAGAAATTAAGGTTGGGGATGCCGATACGTCTCCAACGTATCGATAATTTATGAAGTATTCATGCCATATTTTCCTATGTTTACAATGCTTTTATTTGGTTTTGATGCACTTTATATGATTTATTTAGAACTAACCCGGAGTGACGCTGTTTTAAGAAGAATTACCGTGGTGTTGGTTTTGTGCAGAAAATAAAAGTTCTCGGAATCACCCCAAACTTTTTTATGATTTTTATGGAGAAAATAAGAAATACTGGAGCGAAGAACCATCGGAGGGGAGCCACCTATGGGCCACAAGCAAACAGGGTGCGTCCACCAACCTGGACGCGCCCTGATGGCTTGTGGGGCCCATGTGGCTCCGTTTAGCGTGATTCCAACGCCAAAAAATACTATATATACAGAAACCCTCAGAAATAAACACAGAACTTCCTCTCCGCCGCCATAACTCTCTGTACCGAAGAAAAACCCATCTGGAGCCTTTCCAGTACCCTGCCACAGAGGGGAAATCATCACCGGTGGCCATCTTCATCATCCCGGTGGAGGCCATGATGAGGAGGGAGTAACTCTCTATATACTCCAATGAAATAACACCATGCGAATCTATGTGTTTAATCTCTCTCTCGTGTTCTTGAGATGGCACGATCTTGATCTATCACGGGCTTTGTTAATATAGTTGGATCATATGGTGTTATTTCATTGTTATCTTGTTGTGATGAATTGAATCTTTCCCTTTGAGATTTTGTTATGTCGAATTTGAGAACACTTGATGTATGTCTTGCATGCGGATACCCGTAGTGACATTGGGGGTATTCTATTGATTCACTTGATATATGTTATGGCATCAACTTGCGGATTCCGGTGACCTTGGGAATCTATGCATAGGGATTGATTACATGTTTTTATACTACGTTCTCCGATAGAAATCTTGGGGTACTCTTTGAAGTTCTTTGTGTTGGATTGAATATGATGAATCTGAAATTGTTTGATGCATGTCAAATAATTAACCCACGAATAGTTGTGGTGAAATTGGAGTATATAGGTGACATGAGGGTTGATTGATATGTATCATAGGTGTTTTTTTGGTACGAACTCTAGGGCTGTTTGTGACACCTATAGGAATAGCCCAATAGATTGATCGAAAAGGGTAACTTTGAGGTGGTTTTACTACCTAGAACAATTTCATATTATGTTTTCCGCTAGATACGAACTTTGGAGTGATTCTTTGTTGCACGTTGAGGGATGATCATATGATCCTATTATGTTAGCATTGTTGAGAGATTGCACTAGTGAAATTATGAACCCAGCATTGATATACCGTTTTGCTCATTGTTTATGATGTCTACTATGGAACTTCATTCTTGTAGACTCGTGTTGGGACTCCAAGCCCAGAGTTTGTAGGACAATAGCAATTTTTCCTCAAGTGGATGACCTAAGATTTATCAATCCGTGGGAGGTGTAGGATGAAGATGGTCTCTCTCAAACAACCCTGCAATCAAATACAAGAAATCTCTTGTGTCCCCAACACACCCAATACAATGGCAAATTGTATAGGTGCACTAGTTCGGCGAAGAGATGGTGATACAAGTGCAATATGGATGATAGATATAGGTTTTTATAATCTGAAAATATAAAAACAGCAAGGTAGCAAGTAACAAAAGTGAGCACAAACGGTATTGCATTGCTTGAAAACAAGGCCTTGGGTCCGTACTTTCGCCAGTGCAATCTCCCAACAATGCTAATATAATTGGATCACATGACCATCCCTCAACGTGCAACGAAGAATCACTCCAAAGTTCTTATCTAGTAGAGAACATAAGAAGAAATTGTTTGTAGGGTACAAAACCACCTTAAAGTTATCCTTTCCGACCAATCTATCCAAGAGTTCGTACTAAAATAACACCAAGTTATGCGTTCCGATCGATCTATCTAAGAGTCCATACTAAAATAACACCATATGATACGCATCAACCAACTCTAATGTCACCTAGATACTCCAATGTCACCACAAGTATCCATGAGTTAATCATATGATACACATCAAACAATTTCAGATTCATAATACTCAATCCAACAAAAATAACCTCAAAGAGTGTCCCAAGATTTCTATCGGAGAACGTAGGACAAGAACGTGCATCAACCCCTATGCATAGATTACCCCAATGTCACCTCGGGAATCCGCAAGTTGAGTACCAAAACATACATCAAGTGAATCAATAGAACGCCCCATTGTCACAATGGGTATCCATATGCAAGACATATATCAAGTGTTCTCAAATCCAATATTCAATACAACATAATGATATCTCAAAGGGAAAGATTAAATTCATCACAACATGATAGCAAGGGAATAACGTCATATGATTCGACTATATTAACAAAGCCCGTGATACATCAAGATCGTGACATCTCAAGAACACGAGAGAGAGAGATTGAACACATAGATACTGGTACATACCCTCAGCCCCGAGGGTGGACTACTCCTTGCTCATCATGGCCTCTGCCGAGATGATAAGATGGCCACCGGAGATGATCTACCCTCTCCGGCAGGGTACTAGAACGCCTCCAGATTGGTTTTTCGTCGATATAGAGAGTTGCGGCGGTGCAACTTCTCGTCTCGGGTTATTTCTAGGGGTTTCTGAATATATAGGATTTTTGGGCGTCGGTTTCACGCGAAGATGGGCCACGAGTGGACCACAAGACACCAGGGCGCGTTAGAGGGGCCTGGCGCGCCCTGGTGGGTTGTGCCCACCTCGTGGCTCTTCTGGCCCTCCAACGAAGCTTCTAGTGCCTCTTTTGTTCCAAAAAAATCGTCAAAAAGTTTCGTTGCATTTGGAGAACTTTGATTTCTGCACCAAAAACAACACCACGCTAGTTCTGCTGAAAACATCGTCAGTCTGGGTTAGTTCTAAATAAATCATGTAAAGTGCATCAAAACCATATAAAAGTATTGTAAACGTAGGAAATCATGGCATGAATACTTCATAAATTATCGATACGTTGGAGACGTATGAGCATCCCCAAGCTTAATTCCTGCTCGTCCTCGAGTAGGTAAATGATAAAAGAACTAATTTATGAAGTGTGAATGCTAGCATAGTGCATAAGTTTGATCAATGATAATTTCAACCACTTTTCCTAGCATCATAACAGCAACTCTTTCTCATAAAACTCATCATGATAAAGTAGCAACCAATTCACATGTTATGGTTCAAACAATGAATTCTCTTGAAACTTAAAAACCTATGTTCTTAGTCACCAAACAATTGCAATTCAACTTATTCTCAACAAAGTCTAAGTAAGAGCTCCACATACTCAATCATCATATAGTCTTCTATGATTGCTAGTACTCAAAGCATATTTTTAGAACAAATGGCATTCATCGAACACAAAGATAGGGGCTTAATGTTTCGCATCCCAACTCATTTGTCATAGAGATAATTGTCAACAATAATAAATCATGATTAGATATATTTGACTGGATATATACATTTGGATCTTTCCCCACCACATGATGCTTGCCAACTAATAGACTGAGGTTGGAATATGAAGTTGACTCAACATGAATTGTAAATAACATGAAAGTAAATAGATTGTCCCTTCACTGAGGGAAGCAGGGATTTGCAAAGGTGCCAGAGCTCATTGTTTAAAAACAGAGATCAATAAGTAATTTTGAGTGGTGTGCCTTTCCTGTCAACGTCACAACAGAGTTTTCAATATCTTCCATGCTAATCACATTATTGGCGGTTCCCAAACAGAATTGAAATTTTTTACTCCCCCTCCACCATTCAAACACATTCCATGGCTGACCGAATCCACGGTTGCCCTCCAAACAATCAACATTCTAGGTTTTTTTTTGTTTATTTATTTTTGTATTATGCAGGACTGGGCATCCTTTTTACCAGCCTCTCTCGTGCAATGACAAGTTAATAAACACTCATCTTGAGAATAACTCTCTTAGCATGGAAAATAATGACCGCCCCATCGCTCCATGAGCGGTACGAGCACACAAAACAAATGTTTATTTGAATGTTTAGAGGTGGCAAATGCAAATTTACTTGGAATGGCAGTGAAATACCATACATAGGTAGGTATGGTGGACTCTTATGGAAGAAACTTGGCTCAAGGATTTGGATGCACAAGTAGTATCTCTACTTAGTACGAAATGTTGGCTAGCAAAAGGTTCTAAACAAGCACCACATGTTGGAGGATCCATAACAATATAACTTCTATGCAAATATACACAACCATAACTCATTACATTGTCTTCCTTGTCCAACTTCAACTAATTTGCTCAAGTTTGAAAATAATTAATGGGTATTCACAATCATAGAAGATTTCCAAGATAATATATTTGTATGTGAAAGTTCTCTTCCTTATACTAATTATTCACGAATTGCTTGTATGACCAATATTGTGATTGTTAAACTTCAATAGATTTCACTTTTTAAACCCAATGTGAAGCTACTACTAGGCATGATATGAACATATAATTTCAACTTCATGGTATTCAATTCATTCAACAATTTACTCATAGGATATAAGTGAAGCACAAGAGTAAATGACAAGCTACTCCAAAAAGATATAAGTGAAGATCAAGTGAGTAGTCAAACAATTAAGTAGCTATGTGAGGACTCTCTCTCAATAAAGACTTTCAGATCTGAGTATTTTATTTAAACAGCGAGCAAAAGAAAAATAGCACTCCAAGAATAGCACATATCATGTGGACAAATAAAAATTTAGGCTCAACATAGGCTAACCGATAATTGTTGATGAAGAGAGGTGGGATGAGTAGCATCCCCAAGCTTAGATGGTTGAGACTTCTTGAAATATTTACTTGGGGTGCCTTGGGCATCCCCAAGCTTGAGCTTTTGTATCTCGTTCAATCCTCTCCCCGGTTTCACCTAAGTCTCAAAAACTTCATCCACGCAAAACTCAAAAAGAACTCGTGAGATAGGTTAGTACACATAAGAACAAATCAACACTTCATGTACTGCCAAAACAAGTTGCACAATAATTTTCAAACATCATCTACTGTTTACTATCGTTTCCACAATTTATATCTACCAATATAGGCTATGGAAACTATAGAATAAGTAGATAACAAAACTATGACAGCAATCTGTCCAAACAGAATAGTCTGTAGCAATCTATTAAACCAGTGTACTTTTGTAACTCAAACAACTATGAAAATTTAGGAAATGCTAAATAATTTATATGAAAATACTGTGTAAAAGTTTCAGAAACTTTCCACGTTCCAGTAAAATATGAAAATTCAGACACTACAGAGAAAGTTTCTGTTTTTACACAGCACACATCAAACATGCAATGCAAGCTTCCTAAGGCAATTCTTGGAACTTTTTATTGAAAAAAAAGATTATAAATAACACATAACAGAAAATAACAGAATATAATGATGATCCAAGCAAAGCACATATTATGTGACTAAAAGTGCGTTATATCGACTAGAGGGGGGAGGTGAATAGGCGATTTTTATGAATTCGTCACTGAGGAATTAGTAGATGAGGAATTTGCTAAGTGACGAAATACTATCTGCGGAATAAATACTCAAGTGCATGCGAAACATAGCAGTAGCATAGTCATCATGACAAATTGAAACATACACAGAGCATGAATAGCGTGAACAGGATAAGCAGGCAGAAGATAAAGTGACTTCAAAGGTACACAGTCTTCAAAGGTAAAAAGCATTGGTTCCACACATGAACAATCTCTTCAGTGATGCTCAATCACTTTGGGTTTTGGTGGTTTGGGTTTTGGGTTTTTCCTCACTGATGATTTTCTCTCAAAGTCCTCAAAGGATGGGTTTCTCTCAAATGACAAGTGTCAATCTCTCTCGGAGCAGCCAAACAACTAGTGGTTGAGGGGGGCGGCTATTTATAGCCAGGGTGCAACCCGACATGATAAGACATAAATGCCCTCAAATGATATGACCGTTAGGTGGATAAAATATCTGGACAGCTGGCGCAAAGCACAGCAATGGTCGGAATTTGAACTGTCAAATTCCTCAGGGCTTATCATATTCCTCACGGTAGGTAATTCGCACTGGGAAGTCCTAACTCCTCAGTCAGACCAATTTCCTCAGAGACCAAAAGAACATCGTCTCTGTCACTGAAGAACTTGACTGAACTGTAAGAGATTTCCAAAGGCTTCACTCGAAGGATTGGTTATGTTGAGGCTTTTGAGTTGAGCATCAGTTGGAAATTTTCCTTAGTATTACCTCACCCCCCCTTTAACAGTACGGTGTTTCCTATGACTCAAAGAAAGGAAATGAAACTACGGAAACAAAAGTCTTCACGCTTCATAGTCCTCGTTAATATCTTCAAGGTCACACCGAATTCTTCAGCTTCAAAGTCTTCAGGGAAATACGAAAGTCTTCACCAAAGTCTTCAGCTGAAGACATTCATTTTTAGGGGTCAACATTCTTCGTATTTATCAAACTCCTCTGCGACTTATAGAGCCTGTGTACACTCACACACACATTAGTCCCTTAACCTATAAGTCTTCAATACACCAAAATCACTAAGGGGCACTAGATGCACTTACAATCTCCCCCTTTTCGGTGATTGATGACAAATAGGTTAAGTTTTCAACGGGGATAAACATATGAAGTGTAAGTACTGAGTTTGAGGAATTTGATTGCAAGATATAGAGGAACTCCCCCTGAAGATGAGGAATTTGCTTTGGACTGCAAATGCACATGGAAGGATAAAATCTTGGAGATCTCCCCCTATATCTTGTAATCCATACACGCATTTAACATATATGATAAGGAAATTGAAATGCATGATGGAAAATGGTGTCTGTGGAAATTCAGCATGAGTGCATTAAGATACTTGAGGAAATAAGCATGTAGAAAGCAGTTCAAAAGCATCAGACCACCATCAGACTTAAGTTTACAACTCAACCAACAAACACTTCAAAAGAGCGAGAGTTCTAACTTAAACAAAAATAGCCCATATAAAGAGACCCGCTTGAAGACTAACTCAAATGTCTCCCCCTTTGTTATCAAGTGACCAAAAGGGACGAAATTGAGGACTAACGCCCCTGAAGAATTTCATCTTGAAGGTGGTGGAGGAGTGCCAGCATTGTTGGGGTCGTTTGTTGATGCAAGGCCCGTAGCAGTGTCGTCAATATCCTCATTGGAATCTATCCCGCGCGACGAAGAAAATGAACTTGTAACCAGCTGAGGAACTGGAAGCTTCTTGTATTTCTTCTTGGGAGGATAAGACCAATCAAAATCCCGCTGAAATTCCATTTCTGCAAGTTCTTCAGGGGTATACAGATGCTGAAGAGTGGCCCAAGTGCGGTCGAAGACTTCATGCAGATAGTAGTGATTCTTCCTCACATCATTATGCGTGATAGTCATATCACGAAGAATTGCACCAAACTGCCATTTGACCCACTTGTGATTGCGATCAACTTTTTGATGAAGACTGAGGAGAAGCTCAGGATCAGTCATCACTCTTGGAGCTATTTCAAGGGGCTTTTGAGCAGTGGCTCTAGCTGCTGAGTCTTGTGATGCTGTGTCATCATTGGTTGAATAAGAAGCAGCAGGACGAAATTGACCATTCAGAGGAGGAGATCCTTCATCAATAACAGATTTGCCCTTCCCATCAATTGAGGAAAATGTGTTCTTGAGGACTTCAATCGGGGGCAGATAACTGAAATGATTCTGAAAATCAGCTTCATAAGGAATTGAGGATCTCGCTCTGATGAATTTCATGATCCAAGGAGCATATGGCTTCAGTTCAAATGGAGACACGTCAATGTTGGCCAATGTCCTCATGAAGAAATCATGAAGATTTATAGGAATCCCATGGATAATGTTGAACAACAGATTCTTCATCACGCCTACCACATCTTCTTCATTGTTGTGACCTTTGATAGGGATGATGGTTTTGGTCATGATGCGGTACACGGTGCGGGGCACATACAGCAAATCCTTCACCAAAAAAGAGGTTCTTGGTGCTTGAACTGGAGCCAAAGGCTTCATTAGTACTTGCGAAATGATTTGGAAGTTCAGGTTCTTCATAGAGGCATCTGGCATCAGCTGAGGGAATACTGACTGGAACTGCTCGAAGTAATTCAGTTGCTGGAGCAGTATAGTGGGTATTTTCGGTCCTCCAGTCAAGTACCCAGGAGTCGATATCTTGCGCATCTCCTGAGATGTGAAGTGTAGCATAGAACTGAAGAATGAGTTCTTCATTCCAATCGCAAATATCAACGCAGAAAGGCAGCAGACCAGCATCATGAAGAACATTCAGTACTCGGGTGAAGCAAGGAATGGTTTCCATGTCAGCATGAGGAATTTGATAGTGCTGAAAAACCTTGCCCTTCTGAAACAGCACGACACTGTATAAGTTGGCTTGAGTTGCAGTCCAGAATCTCTTTTGATGAATCCTCGGAGAGTCATATGGATTTACACCAGTGAAGAAATGGTGTTCATCATAGAAATTCTCCTTGAGGAATTTGGGTCACCTTTTGAAAGGCAGTGCAGGCTTGGGTTGAAGATTAGGTTTGAAACGTCTCCCAACCTCCCTTGTCACAATTGCAGTTTCATTAGTCCGAGGAATTTGCACTACAGGTTCTTCATGTGCACTTGGGACAGTAGTTTCATCAGCTGATGCAGCTGGAATTTCTTCATTGAGCGACTTGGTAGGGGTATGATGTTCTTCAGACCCTATGTGAATTTCTTCAGTTTGTGCAGGGGATTTAGGAACCTGTGTAAGAGGGGTGGCCATTGGCGAATTTGGGTGAGATGCTTCCCAAAATTCATCATGTATAACAGGAGTAGTGGATCCAATGTCCACATCTTCAATTTCTTCAACTCCAGCCTCTTCAGCGGTTAACTGAGGCAGGGGAGATGATACCACATGAGTTGGAGCAGTTTCATCTATCTAAATTTCTTCATCAATTGGCTCTGAAGCAGCAGATTGATTTTCATCAGCTTCATCATTTGGAATTTGATACTCTTCACCAAATGGTACAATTTCATAGGCTGGGACAGATGACAGAGGAGTAGCATCAATGGGTTCTGTTGAAGAACTAGGCAGAGTCTTCAATCTTTTTGCAGCTGAGGAATCTGCGGTTGCTGATGCTTTCCTTTTCTGAGCCGCTTCCTTCTCCGCAGCCTTGGTCTTCTTCGCTTCTGATGCAGAAGGAAGAGTCAAATTCTTCACCTTTAATGATTTTGTTGGGGGAGCTGGAGGTGAAGGAGCAGCAGTTTCTTCAGAAACAACTGATGCAGTTGTCCTGATAGTTTCTTCAGGTGCAACATTGGAAGTTGCCCTGAGAATTTCTTCAGCAGCACTAGCAGTTTGTCCAGCAGGCTGGGCAGAAGAGCTTGCGTGAGGATTTTGTGGTTGCGAGGAAGCTGCAGCCCATAAGTTGTGGTCCTTGATGAATTTGTCAGCCATCTTGATGAATCTGCCCTTGGCTCCTTGCCAATCGGAGTAGTGACTATTGTATTTTTCATTGAGGACTTTGATATCCCTTTGAACAGAGACAAGTTGATTTGGCGTCAGGTTGAGGACATTGTCCTTCATAAATCGTTCCTTCTTCAGTTGATCTTTCTTGGCCCTTGTGGCCTGCTCAAACTTCCATTTTTCCTCACCAATGAAAGCGGCGAGGACATGACTTGGGCCAGGTGGAAGCTTCAAGTCATCAATGGGAGTATTTGGATCCTGGTGCCACAAGTCAATGAAATCCAACACAATCTTTGGGTCAAGCATGAGAGGAATTTGAGTCCCCTTTGCTTGAGCCACTCTCTCTTGCTTGTTTATGACTATAGCATCCAGTTCTTCATCATCAACATCATCATCCTCAGATCTTGAGGGAACTTGAAACACAACTTTCTTTTCATGAGGACTTGGCCTCCTGCCTCGTCCAGCAGTAGCTTTTATCTTCAACAAAGTGGGACTGCTTGATGAATGTGCTTGGGATGATGAGGTTGCAGAGGCCCCTGAAGCAATAGTGAAACCTGCAGTCCTTTGACATGTTGCTAGATGTACTGGAGTTGAGGACTTTGCAGCAGCGGCTGAGGATTGTGCAACTACTGAGGTTTTTGCAGCAGCCCTTGATGAAGTTACCTGAGGTATTTGCTGTGAAGAACTTGGGGCTGAAGACTTTGGTGCTGAGGACTTTGGCTTCACTGCAGATTTCTTCACCATAGATTTCTTTGAGGCAGTGGCACTAGCAGAGGCACTGTCAGCAACAGCAGCAGCAAAGTCCTCATTGAATTTCTTCACAGCCTCTTTTGCCTTTCGTGCCAGCTTGGCTTGTTGCTTTTCCCAGTAATGAGGAAAATCTTCACCAGTTTTGAGACTAGTGGGATCAACTTCTTGTCCTTCAGCCAAAGGAGGTCTGTTGCAGGGAGGTTTAATTGCGAATTTCTTCATGTATTTTGGAGTGACATACCGATATTCTCTCCATTCTCGTGCCCATCTCCTCTCAATTCTCTGGATACGGATCTTGCACTGCTTTTGAGTTTCTTTGCCATGTGTGGCTTCATCTGGTGTGCAGTATTCCTCATACAGATCATCAGGTATCTCAAAAGCAGTTTGCACTTCAGGACGCTTTCCTCCTTTCTGAGGTCTTTTGCCCTCAGTCATTTTCTTCGGCTGAGGATTTTGTGCTTTTGAGGATTCTGACGAAGTGTGCGATTTCTCTTCGAGGAACGCTGCAAATGAGTTAAGTTGATGAGAACCTAGAGATTCATTAGCTGACATTTTGTACCTGTGAATAGATTATAGGTGCAAAGAATTTGGAGAGGTCATATGCGTTCTCAGAATATTTTGCAAAAGTATCAAGTTTGAGGAATTTGACCATACATGACTTGAAGAATTTCACTAAGTGGTCTTGACTTAGGTTCCAGAGTTGTGTAGATTTGAAGATCCACACAATTGAGGAATCTTGAAGAAAATCAGAACTTAGCGAAATGACTCAAGAGAAGGAATTTGTTTGGTGCTTAAAAGATGTCTTGCTGAAGAATAAACACCTTTTGAGGATTTTGTGAAAATCATTGGGATAAATAATGGCAATAAAACTAGATTTTATCTACCGTATGCGATGAACACGATGAACAGAGAAGTGAAGTGGACGAGTTCGTCGGTCCAGATCTCCCATGCCCTAGCTTGGCAGAGGGAGATAGCTACAGCGGTGGCGGAGTGAAGACTTCCGCAGCCGATGTGAGTATGACGACGGCGAGGTCGACGCAGCGAAGCTCTTCCTCTCTGGCGATGATGAGGTTAGCGGCGGCGCTAGGTCTTGAGCTCGGGAGAGATGGAAGTGAGGAGTAACTCGAGCAAGTGGAAGGGAGGGGGTATTTATAGCCGCAGTAAAAACTAACTGGTCCGAAGATTTTGGACTAGTATACCCCTGACCCTTGCTATCCATGCGATATGTGTCACCCACGCACAAAGTAGTGGAGATAGTGGGGGATCGTGGGTTATCCAGTCGTGGGAATTGGAACGGTTTGAGTGGCAACCGCCAAAAAATTGAAATTGAAAATTTTGAAGTTTTCGTTCGCAAATTCTTCAGCTGTCAAGGACACAGTGAAGACTTTGAACGGGTTTCAAAGTAGAACGCATATGAAGAATTTGTGAACTGACTGAGTTGAGTTTAGCATAGAGGGGGAACGGGTCCTGTCGTGGTTTTGTCACGGCAGATGTCCTAGTGCAAGGACTTAGGGGTGAAGCCATCGCTACGTCAGTTAACTCGAAGGGGTTGATCGGGACGAAAGACACAGGTTTACCCAGGTTCGGCCCCTCTCGAAGGAGGTAATAACCTACATCCTACTTTGAGTTGTATTGATTGGGTATCTATTACAAGGGAGCGGATTCGCTTGACCTAGTACTCGATCAAAGGTTTCATGGCCTCAGCCGCCCAAGGAACCCGTCTTTATATACACAGGTCGAGGCCCTAGGATTACAAGAGTCTGGGCTGGGTTACATCTAGTAACCGACCTTATCTCTAACTATCCTTGCCTTGTATGGCAAACCATCCCCCGGCGGCTTACGCCTCCAGGTCACACGTAGCCTTCCGGCTCTGGGCCTCTTCCAGACCAATCTGGCAAGTCATTTCCAGGCCTTGTCCTGACCTTTCAGCCTGCTCAGGCCTTACTGCTAAGCCGCCAACCTCATGACCCGGCCCCTCCTGGGCGGGTCTCGCCACTGGGTTATATCCCCAACATTAGGCCCCAGATTGATTTGAACCGGTTCATGTCAATCTTCAAGTCTTCTAGTTGGCGAGTCTTGCATTCTTCATAAGCACCTGACCTACAATAAATCTTCATGACCCGCCATGTGAAAAATGGGTGACGTCATCTTTGACAAATCCAAAAAATCCGGATGACATCACAACGGATCTTTGCATTAACTAGTCAACCCGAGAATCGAGGCGTTTTCTTGGTCAATCATCATTTTGTCTCCTCGATTCCCGCGCGAGACTGTTGCTGTTCCATCCCCCTCATAAATAGGCGCGTGGGGTCCTCATCCTTTTCACTTTTCCCCCTGCCGCCGCTTCTCTCTTCTTCTTCCTCCCGACGCTCGCGCCATTGGAACTCCGCCGCACCGTCCGGACCTCACTGTCGTCTTCAACAAGGCCGCTGCATCGCCCTGACTGTGTCCAGAGCTCGCCGACGTTCGCCCGCATCTCCTGCGCATCTCAGGTTCCATCTTCTTCCTCCTCTGGATCTGCATTAGTTCATCGGGCTTTCTTCGGGTCCACCGCCATTCATCGGAGTTCTTGTCGTAGATGAAAAAGGAAGCACCTTTAGGCCTTCATCCGCTAGCAAAGACCCGCGGCGCTTCGCCTGATGTATTTCCCATGCTCATTGTAGATCATCCTTTCACGGGAACTCACCTAGGAACTGTCTGTTCTTTGCTGTCAGTTTAGGTTTAGGAAATATTTTCCTTTTATTTCCTTCCATAGATCTCAAAACGGTAGCCGTAATCGGTGGAAGCTGTTTGTCCACACTTAGCTATTTTTCAACACTTACTAGCAAACTTGACCCGCCAGGATGCTGCCGGGTCTCCCTGGCGAGTTATAATCTATTTTATACTTGTAGCTGACGGCGGCTCATTGTTTTAATAATGTCCCGTCAGATGGCGTCGTCATCTTAGAGTCATAGCTGTTTTGGTCATGCCGCGTTTTTAACCCGCCACATATCCATGCTTTTCCACAGTCTTTTACATCGCCGCCATGGCTAAAGCCCCTGCCTCCTGCGACTGGGTAGGCTCTGGGGTTACTGAAGAAATGCTCAATGACTTTGTAGTAATGATAGCTTTGCCGGCTCAAGATGTTATCCATTGGCGGGTCCCTAGCAACGAAGTCACTCCCAAGCCCCAGGATGGGGAAGTTGTTGTCTTCACGGATCATCTTCTCCGCGGCTTCTCTCCGCCCGGATCAAAAAAATTCTGGGACGCCCTGCACTTCTACAATCTGCACCCTCAAGATATTGGCCCCAACTCTGTAACCAATTTATGCCAGTTCCAAATTCTCTGTGCGGCCTATCTGCAAGAAGAGCCGTCTGTTGACCTCTTCAGGGATTATTTCTATATCAACCACCAAACAGAGATGGCGGGTGGACTGAGCCTTGAACTTGGAGGTGTTTCCATTCAGAGACGGAGGGATGTAACTTTTCCGTCGGCGATTCTGCCTAGTCATCCCAAGGACTGGAATAAGACCTGGTTTTACTGCAAAGATACCTCCCCAGAAGGAGAGAATCCACTGCCAGGTTATCGTCCTTACCGGCTCAGCACCGACACCGAGCTCCCAGACCGGATGTCTGCTGCAGAGTGCACCCAGTATGGTCCAACTTTTTCAAAGATAAGGGCTCTGTTAGACAATGGGTTAACTGGTGTTGATCTGACCCGCTGCTGGGTGTCTTGGAGAATTATGCCGCTGAGCCACTGCAACGCCTTAATGTGCCAATATACTGGTGAGGTGGATGACCCTTAGCGCTTCAACCAGACCCCCTTGACAGACCAGG
This sequence comes from Elymus sibiricus, assembly GCA_039707655.1. Taxonomy (NCBI): domain Eukaryota; kingdom Viridiplantae; phylum Streptophyta; class Magnoliopsida; order Poales; family Poaceae; genus Elymus; species Elymus sibiricus. The sequence goes on from CM077665.1 coordinate 85,737,214, forward strand.
ACCTTAATGCAATCATCAAATCCTTGCTGGGCGAGCCGCAAGAAGCTTGCAATAAGACGGGGTTAAGCTCTTAACCCGGCTCTGGAGGTGAACCTTTTCATCCTAATCCTCACTCTTTCTTTAGATGCTGCATTTCATAAGTCCTATTTAACCTTTCTGCCAATGCATATACCATATGCAGGCCGACTCTTCTTTCTGGAACAAATAACTAACCACTACCTCCAAGAAGAAGAAAGGAAAGGCACCCAAAGCTCGAGCTCCGGCTCGTAAAAATAAACAAACAACTGAAGAACTATTTGGGCTGGATGACTCAGAGGTAGAACTTGATTCCCTTGGTCTTCTTTTCATGCAACTTGTTGACACTGACTCCTCTCAAGCTGACACGGAGGCAAGCGAAGCCGGTGCCGCAGAGGTAACTATCATCTCCTCTGACTTAGAACCTCTGCCAACAGAGAAAATCCGGCGGGTCATCCGGAAAGTAAAGTTTTCACATCCTCTTGCTCACTTGGATCCCGACTTTCTTTTGAAGAAGCAGCAACATGACGCTAGATGTCAGACCCGGAGCGGCGGCTCTGAAGACCTGGTGGCTGGCTTACCGGACACTCCGGCTCCTCGGAAACGTCGCAACGAGGTACTTCGTAACTTATATTTGTCCTTCTGCATTTTAGTCTTGTGCTGTCACTTGCTCATACTGCTTAATTTAATTGTATCAGGAAACACCTCCTTCGTCTGGCGACTCGACCGCCTCCAAACTGCCTCCCCTTGTTATTAACCCGGGGTAAACTTCTTTGCATCTTCGTTCTGCTTAGCACTATTCTGTCCTTACATATAACTGACAATGAAGTCCTTGTTCGCAGGGCCCAGGCTAAGAAAAGGAAACTGAGCGAGTCATCTTCCCGTCCGGATGTCTCAGAGACGGAGGGTCCGAGACTTGATACTTCGGAAACTCCAGTGAAGCCCTCCGAGGCTGACCAAGGCACACACGATGAAACTCCTCCGCTTACTGAGCCGGCGGATGCTGATATTGTAATTCCCGAGGCCCATCTGGAGACGGATCCTAAGCAGCCTAGCCCCCTGCCAACAACTCAAGATGTGACTGCTCAAGAAGAAGAGGTCACTATCACCGGCTCAGCCTATGCCGCTCCGGCCCCCTTCAACGTGCTAGCTAAGCACATCAGCAAGGATGAGGCGCCTTCACCGGAGAAGGAGAAAACTAAGCTTGATCTACCCAACTTGGAGAAGCTGACTGCTGATGAATTGCATTCGGGTTATCTGAGCCGCCTTGCCGCGAGCCGGGACATGGAGGCCAAACTAGTTGATATGATGAGGAGGAAATATGAGGTAATCAACTTTCCTATTCTCTGCATATCCTTACATAGCCCCCAAGAGCCGGCTTATATTCTCGAAGATAAGCCGGATCTTCAATAAGATGTAAAATTCAATAGACCAACATGTAGCCCCCAAGGGCCGGGTCATTATACCAATAACGAGCCGGCACTTATTGCCTTGATAAATGCAAAAAGCCAAGTGTAGCCCCCAAGGGCCGGATCATTATGCCAATAATGAGCCGGAACTTTTGTAGATCAGATCTTAGACTTGTAGAGCAATGTGTAGCCTCCAAGGGCCGGATCATTATGCCAATAATGAGATGGAACTTTTGTATTGTAGAAATTTGAAAGAACTGATACACATTAGCCGCCAAGTGTCAAGTATATTGCTTGCAATCTACTTGGGACTTGTAACAATCCTCTTCAGTGCCTCTAAGCACTACTACGAGCCGGACTGGTGGCTTAAACTTGATAATCTTTCTGTTTGACAATTTGCCATGTGTAGGAATCCTTACACGCGGCCGAGTCTAGCTTGACCGACATCGGGAAAAGCCTAGCACTGTAGCAAGACGCCCGGGCTGAAGCTGACACCAAGTGGCGGCTCTCTGCGGCTGAACTGGAAAAGATCAAGACTGAGCTTGAGGTGTATAAAAAATCTGCTGAAGCCAGCCAAGCCGCCCTGACCAAACGTGCAGAAGATGCCGAGGGCCGTCTTAAACCTGTTACTGAAGAGCTGACCAGCCTGAAGTGCCATATAACCCGAATGACCAAAGCCGTCTTTGGTTAGCATTGCTGACTATATGATAACCATGTTTCAAATATTCTTATAGAGACATGCCCGAGGACTTACAAACTTGATCCGTTTTGCAGGCAAACGAACTCGCCAGCTTCCAGATGACAGCTTGTTGTAGCTGAAGGCTTTATATGCCTTCACTGAACAGCTGTACGCTGGAAGCCTCTTTACCATCAGGGCCGTGTTTCACGAAAAGGGGTTGCCGAAACTAATCAAGGATGTGCTGAATTGCCTCTCCACTGTCCCCAAGCACTTTGAAGAGATGAAGAAATCAGCCGCCCGCAAGGGTGCAGTATCTGCTTTAAGCCGGGCGTTGGCATATGCACCAGAGCTCAACCCGGAGGAAATGATGGGAGGCTTCCCGCAGCTCAAGGCCGACGGGTCAGAATTCACTCAAGATGACTACGCCCGTTGCTTCAGAGCGTCTCGAGTGTTGGTCAGCCGGTTAGCCGCAGAAGCTGATCTGATGACATACCAGGCGGCTTATGACGACAACAACACACGAGTCCGGGCGCCCACATTTGGGCCGAAGGACCTGACTCCTCAACGGCGTAAGCACATCTTTGCCCCTGATGTTGACCCATCTCCAATCATGCAACTGGGATGTGGACAACCTTGAGATCCAAGAGAGCGAAGACCCGGCGCAGGATGACCCGTCGACAAGCTAGGTGAAGAGCCGGTCCCCGATGACGTTAACCCGGGCAAAGCTGAGCCGCCGGGTTATAACTTGTGAAAAAACTTGAGTCCCACATTTTGGGTCCTCTGAGGCCTTGTAATAGCTGTAGGAAAAACTTAATTGTCTGTGCTATGCCTTCGTGCACTTTTTTGAGCTTCTTCAACTCATACGCCGGCGGTTCAAAACTTTTCCCGTATGAATGTCTTGACATGACTAAATGCCTCAGGATGAATTCATCGATTCCCACTAGCGGGTTATACTCCATGAGCAATGCTAAGCCGGAATTACCCAGAAACTTAGAATATTATCATGAAAGACGCTTGCAAAAACAAACAGTAGAATATATACTTGTATATCTCTTGCTTTGTAAGCCGGCTTTAAAGGAACAACAAGAAGAGATAACTCTTATTTTTTGTTTTTTAAGAAAAAATTGTTTTGCTTCAAAGAAGCTAGGCATAAAAACCTGAAACCTCGTAAGCCGGCTCTCACGTGACATAAATCCGTCGTTTAAACCTTAACAAGTTCAGGGTCTTGTAGAAAGATTGACTTTGCTAAGAGTACGAACGGGCCACATAGCGGAGAGAATACAATAGACAAGGCGAGTTTATCCTATCTCACTGTAAGCCGACTCTCTCGTGACAAAAAGACGCCGTTTTAACTCTGAACAGTTCAGGGTCTTAAAAGATTGACTATCAGGCGTACGGCGGGTCACATAGTGGAGTAGCAAGTTGCAAACAGGCAGGTTTAACTCGAATATGGCATATAAAGCCGGTCAAGAGGGTATGAAAGTTGAACCGAGTGGGTTGGAAGCCCCCAAGTGACCTTATGAAGAATCAACTCTTTGCACGAAACTTAGTGCACGAAAATGGCAGAGGCCCCGAATTATAGGGATGCCGACTTTATTATATCATAAAAAGTGGTATATACAATGACAGAAGTATGTACATTGATGAGAACCGGTGGCTCAAGTATAATATGGCCGAAGATGAGCAATGTTCCATGGCCTGGCAGTTTCCTCCCCAGAGGTGTGTGACTTGTCGCCCTCCCGTATATCAATAAGATAATAGGAACCATTGTTGAGATTTCTGTTGATCACAAAAGGTCCTTCCCAGGGAGGTGACAATTTATGCATATCTGTCTGGTCTTGAATCAGCCGGAGCACTAAGTCGCCTTCTTGGAACGTCCGGGTCTTGACTCTGCGGCTATGATAGCGACACAGATCTTGCTGGTAAATCGCCGACCGTGCTGCCGCAAGATCCCGTTCTTCATCTAAGGAATCCAAAGCATCCTGACGCGTCGTCTCATTATCAGTTTCAACGTAAGCCACCACCCTGGGCGAGTCATGACGGATATCACTTGGGAGAACAGCTTATGTGCCATAAACCTTGAAGAAAGGCGTGTAGCCTATTGACCTGTTGGGGGTGGTTCTTATGCTCCAAAGAACTGAAGGTAACTCCTCCACCCAACAACCCGGCGTTCGCTCCAAAGGAACCATAAGCCGGGGTTTGATCCCTCTCAAAATTTCCTGGTTAGCACGCTCTGCCTGGCCATTGGACTGTGGGTGAGCCACGGAGGAAACATCAAGGCGGATATGCTCGCCGTCACAAAACTCTTTCATAGCCCCCTTGGACAGATTTGTACCATTGTCAGTAATGATAGTATGAGGATAACCAAACCAAAAAATCAGCTTTTTGACGAACTGAACTGCCATTGCTGCGTCACACTTACTAACCGGCTCTGCCTCAACCCAATTAGTAAACTTGTCAACCGCCACCAAGAGGTGGGTCTTCTTGTCTTTAGACCTCTTAAACGGTCCAACCATATCAAGCCCCCAGACCGCAAACGGCCAGGTGATTGGAATCATCCGTAATGCTTGAGCCGGCACATGAGCACGTCTTCCAAATTTCTGACACCCATCACATTTACTGACCAAGTCTTGTGCATCTGCATGAGCTGTTTACCAGTAAAAACCATGCCGAAAATCCTTCGCCACCAAAGATTTTGACCCGGCGTGATGACCACAATCACCGGCATGTATCTCTTGCAAGATTTCACGGCCCTCGTCAGGAGAGACACATTGCTGGAAAACGCTAGTCATGCTGCACTTGTGCAACTCGCCATTGACAATAGTCATAGACTTAGACCGCTTCATAATCTGTCGCGCTAAGGTCTCGTCTTGGGGTAACTCGTTGCGAGTCAGATACGCCAGATAAGGCAGCGTCCAATCAGGGATTGCGCGGAGAGCCGCCACCAATTGTCCTTCCGGGTCAGGTACAGCAAGATCCTCTTCCGATGGTAATTTAACCGACGGGTGATGCAGTACATCCAGAAACACATTAGGTGGCATCGGCTTACGCTGAGACCCCAGTCTTGATAATGCGTTAGCCGCCTCATTCTTCCGACGATCAATATGATCCACCTGATAACCCTTAAAGTGACCAGCAAAAACATCAACCGCCTGGCGATAAGCCGCCATGAGAGGGTCCTTAGAATCCCACGTGCATGGTACTTGTTGGGCCACTAGGTCTGAGTCGCCGAGGCACCTGACCCGACTCAAATTCCTTTCCTTGGCCACATGAAGCCCATGAATCAGAGCTTCATACTCAGCTGCATTATTAGTACAAGGAAACATTAGCCTCAAAACATAACACAACTTGTCACCTCGCGGGGAAGTTAAAACAACTCCAGCCCCCGAGCCTTCCAATTGTCTGGATCCATCAAAATGAATCGTCCAATACGTGTTGTCCGGCTTCTCCTCGGGTGATTGACATTCTGTCCAGTCATTGATGAAATCCACCAGGGCTTGAGATTTAACAGCCGTCCGAGGTACATACTTCAGATTAAGAGGCCCAAGCTCAATTGCCCACTTAGCAATCCTGCCGGTGGCTTCTCTATTTTGAATGATATCTCCCAAAGGGGCAGAGCTGACCACTGTGATTGGATGGCCAAGGAAATAATGCTTTAGCTTGCGATTTGCCATGAATACTCCAAACACCAGCTTTTGCCAATGCGGGTATCGCTGCTTGGATTCTGTCAAAACCTCGCTGACATAGTAAACCGGCCTATGGACTGGATACTCTTTGCCTGCCTCCTTGCGCTCCACCACGACTGCAGCACTGACGGCTTTGTTATTAGCCGCCACGTACTGGAGCAAAGGCTCTTTTTCCACAGGAGCAGCCAAGACAGGCGGCTCAACCAATTGCTTTTTGAGCGCCTCAAACGCATCATTGGCAGCGTCACTCCAGACAAAGTCATCTGTCTTCTTCATCATCTAATACAAAGGAATAGCTTTCTCGCCTAGGCGGCTTACGAACCGGCTTAAAGCGGCAATACGACCCGCCAGGTGCTGGACGTCATTAATGCATGCCAGCTTAGACAAAGAGGTGATGGCCTTTATCTTATCTGGGTTAGCCTCAATGCCCCGCTCGGAGACCAAGAATCCCAGTAGCTTGCCTGTAGGCACACCAAACACACACTTAGCCGGGTTAACCATCATCTTGTAAACCCGCGGGTTATCAAAAGTTTCCTTCAAATCATCTAGCAGAGTCTCCTTCTTTCTTGACTTGACCACAATATCATCCACATAAGCATGAACATTGCGCCCAATTTGACTATGAAGACAGTTCTGCACACAGCGTTGATAACTTGCCTGCGCACTTTTGAGTCCAAAAGGCATAGATACGTAGAAGAAAGCTCCAAAAGGTGTGATGAAAGACGTCTTATCTTGGTCTTTGACTGCCATCTTGATCTGATGATAACCTGAATAAGCGTCCAGGAAACATAAACTCGCACAATCCGTCGTTGCATCAATGATATGGTCGATACGGGGGAGAGCAAATGGATCAACCGAACACGCCTTGTTGAGATCTGTGTAATCTACACACATGCACCACGTGTTGTTCTTCTTAAGTACAAGCACAGGGTTAGCTAACCACTCCGGGTGAAAAACCTCCACAATAAACCCTGCGGCCAAGAGCCGGGACACCTCTTCCCCAATAGCTTTACGTCGCTCTTCATTAAAACGACGGAGGAATTGTTTGACCGGCTTGAACTTAGGATCCACATTAAGGTGGTGCTCAGCGAATTCTCTCGGTACACCCGGCATGTCAGAAGGCTTCCATGCAAAGATGTCCCGATTCACACGGATGAATTCGATGAACGCGCTTTCCTATTTGGGGTCCATATTGGCCCCAATAGTGAACTGCTGAGATGAGTCGCTGATAACCCAAAAGTATAGGGGATCAGTTGTAGCCTCTTTCGATAAGCAAGACTGTTGAACCCAACGAGGAGCTAAAGGTAGAACAAATATTCCCTCAAGTTCTATCGACCACTGATACAACTCTACGCATGATTAACGTTCGCTTTACCTAGAACAAGTATGAAACTAGAAGTACTTTGTAGGTGTGATAGGATAGGTTTGCAAGATAATAAAGAGCGCGTAAATAAAAACTAGGGGCTGCTTAGATAAAGTAACAATTAAGTTAGTTTAACGAGTGTGGAAAAGTGGTGGTAGGAGTTGCGGAATTGTCCCTAGGCAATCGATAACTAGACCGGTAATCATTATTGCAATTTTATATGAGGGAGAGGCATAAGCTAACATACTTTCTCTACTTGGATCATATGCACTTATGATTGGAACTCTAGCAAGCATCCGCAACTACTAAAAATCTTTAAGGTAAAACCCAACCATAGCATTATAAGGTATCAAGTCCTCTTTACTCCCATATGCAACAACCCACCTACTCGGGTTTATGCTTCTGTCACTCAAGCAACCCACAATAGGCAAATCATGAACACATTGCAACACCCTAGAGCGAGGATCCCTCATGCTTGCGCGACACGGAGAGCACCATAGGACAGCACCAATAATAAAACATGCAACTCAAACCAATCATGATCATCAATCAACCCATAGGACAAAACGGGTCTACTCAAACATCATAGGATAGCCATACATCATTGGGAAATAATATATAGCGTTGAGCACCATGTTTAAGTAGAGATTACAGAAGGGAGAAGAGGTGTTGAACCGCTGCATAGAGGGGGAGAGAGTTGGTGATGACGGCGGCGCAGTTGTTGGTGTAGATCGCCATCACGATGATGGCCCCGGCGGCGTTCGGTGCCACCGGGAGAGAGGGGGAGAGAGCCCCCCTCCTTCTTCTTCTTCCTTGACCTCCCCCCTAGATGGGAGGAGGGTTTCCCCTCTGGTCCTTGGCTTCCATGGCGGCAGAGGGGCGGGAGCCCCTCCGAGATTGGATCTCTCTCTCTCTCTCTCTGTTTCCTTCTGTTTCTGCGTTGCCAGATTCTGGCCTTTCACCGTTTCTTATATTCCCGGAGATCCGAAACTCCGATTGGGCTAAAATTTTAACTCGATTTTTATCTGGATATTAGCTTTCTTGCGGCGAAAGAAGGGCACCAACCGCCTTAAGGGATGGCCACAAGCCAGCCTGGCCCGCCCAGGGGAGTAGGGAGCGCCCCTGTGGCTTGTGGGCCCCTCGGGCACCGCCTTCTATTGATTCCACTTCCCAAAATTCACATATATTCCAAACAAAATCTCCGTAAGTTTTTATCCCGTTTGGACTTCATTTGATATGGATTTTCTACGAAACAAAAAACATGCAACAAACAGGAACTGGCACTGGACACTGGATCAATATGTTAGTCCCAAAAATAGTATAAAAAGTTGCCAAAAGTATATGAAAGTTGTAAAATATTGGCATGAAACAATCAAAAATTATAGATACGACGGAGACGTATCAGCATCCCCAAGCTTAATTCCTGCTCGTCCTCGAGTAGGTAAATGATAAAAAAAGATAATTTTTGATGTGGAATGCTACCTAGCATAATCTTCATCATATAATCTAATCATGGCATGAATATTAAGATACGAGTGATTCAAAGAAATAGTCTATCATTTGACATTAAGACAATAATACTTCAAGCATACTAATAAGGCAATTGCGTCCTTTCGAAATAACATGGCCTCAGAAAGCTATCCCTACGAAATCATATGGTCTGGCTATGCTCCATCTTCCCCGCACAAAGTATTTAAATCATGCACAACCCCGATGACAAGTCAAGCAATTGTTTCACACCTTTTATGTTCTCAAACCTTTTCAACTCTTACGCAATACATGAGCGTGAGCCATGGATATAGCACTATAGGTGGAATAGAATATGGTGGAGGTTGTGAGGAAAAGGAGAAGATAGTCTCACATCAACTAGGCGTATCAACGGGCTATGGAGATGCCCATCAATAGATATCAATGTGAGTGAGTAGGGATTGCCATGCAACGGATACACTAGAGCTATAAGTGTATGAAAGCTCAAAAAGAAACTAAGTGGTGGTGCATATGATGAAAAATTCCACTAGCTATATGAAAGTGACAAAATAGGAGACTCTCTATCATGAATATCATGGTGCTACTTTGAAGCACAAGTGTGGAAAAAGATAGTAGCATTGTCCCTTCTCTCTTTCTCTCATTTTTTTCCTTTTTTTCTCTTTTTTCTATTTTTTTGGTGGGCATCTTTGGCCTCTATTTTTTATTTGGGCTTCATTGGCCTATTTTATTATTTATAATGTCCGGAGACTCATCCCATCTATTGAGGGAATCATAGCTTCCATCATCCTTTCCTCTCATGGGACAATGCTCTAATAATGGAAATCATCACACTTTTATTTACTTACAACTCGAAACTTAGAACAACATATGACTCTATATGAATGCTTCCGGCGGTGTACCGGGATGTGCAATGATCTAGCATAGCAAATGACATCAAAAAACGGACAAGCCATAAAAACATCATGCTAGCTGTCTGACGATCATGCAAAGCAATATGACAATGATGGTGCGTGTCATAACAAACGGAACGGTGGAAGTTGCATGGCAATATATCTCGGAATGGCTATGGAAATGCCATAATAGGTAGGTATGGTGGCTGTTTTGAGGAAAATATATGGTGGCTGTTTTGAGGAAGGTGGGTTTAATGCACCGGCGAAAGTTGCGAGGTACTAGAGAGGCTAGCAAAGGTGGAAGGGTGAGAGTGCGTATAATCCATGGACTCACATTAGTCATAAAGAACTCACATACTTATTGTAAAAGTCTATTGGTCATCGAAGCAAAGTGTTACACGCATGCCCCTAGGGGAGAGGTTGGTAGGAGTAAACCATCGCGCGCTCCCGACCCATCACACAAAGGATGACAATCGTTAAACAAATCATGCTCCGACTTCGTTACATAACAGTTCACCATACGTGCATGCTACGGGAATCACAAACCTTAACACAAGTATTTCTACTAATCCACAATTACTCACTAGCATAACTCTAATATCACCATCTTTATATCGCAAAACTATTGCAAGGAATCAATCATATCATATTCAGTGATCTACAAGTTTTATGTAGGATTTTATGACTAACCATATGAATAACCAATTCCTGTTGACTCTCTAAATAGATATAAGTGAAGCATGAGAGTTTAATTCTTTCTACAAAAGATATGCCCACGCTCTAACAAATATAAGTGAAGCAAAAGAGCATTCTACAAATGGCGGTTTTCTATGTGTAGAGAAACAGGCAATCCAAACTTCAAATGATATAAGTGAAGCACGTGAAGCATTCCACAAAGCCATACTCAAAAGATATAAGTGAGGTGCAAAGAGCCTTCTATAAATCAACCAAGGACTTTCTCATACCAGCATGGTGCATTGTTAAAAGAAAAATAAAAAGCACACGACGCTCCAAGATTTACGCATATCATGTGACGAATAAAAATATAGCTCCAAGTAAAATTACCGATGGTTGTTAGAAGAAAGAGGGGATGCCTTCCGGGGCATCCCCAAGCTTAGTTTCTTGGGAGTCCTTGAATATTACCTTGGGGTGCTCGGGCATCCCCAAGCTTAGTCTCTTTCCACTCCTTATTCCTTCATCCATCGTGATCTCACCCAAAACTTGAAAACTTCAATCACACGAAACTTAACAAAACCCTCGTGAGATCCGTTAGTATAATAAAGCAAATTACCACTTTAAGTACTGTTGCAAACCAATTCATATTTTTTTTTTGCATTGTAGCTACTGTAATATAACTTTTCCATGGCTAATACCACCGATACAATCGATAGTTTCATCAAAACGAGCAAAACAATGCATCAAACACAGAATCTGTCAAAAACAGGACAGTCTGTAGTAATATGGACATTCACCATACTTATGTAACTCTAAAAATTCTGAAACATTAGGACAAAATAAACAATTTGCATAGAAGTACTGTGTAAAAAATTCAGAAACTTTTGACATTCCAGTAAAAAATGTAAATTCACGCACTACAGCCAAAGTTTCTGTTTTTGCACTGCACACACCAAACAAGCAATCTAATCATCCTAAAGGCAAATCTTGGCACATTATTTTTATAATACAATGGATTTATACAAGGGGATAATTATTTTTGTTGAAAAGTTTCTGTAATTAAGATTCGCAAAGTTTCCATGGGCATGAACAAAGTTCAAGGCTAGCTCCCACTTTCACAATGCTCGTCCCTCTCACTTTCACTTTTCTTTTTGAAAAGTTTTAGGTTCCCCTCTTTATTTTTTGTTTTTGAACTATATAAAAGCACACAACAGAATAAAATGACTCTCTAAAACTTCCGGGTTGTCTCCCTGGCAGCGCTTTCTTTAAAGTCATTAAGCTAGGCATATAGTGCTCAAGTAATTGATCCACCCGGATCCCAAGGTATATCAAAGCCAATTTTAATTAACAATGATTTGTAATTTAGTAGTGAGCACAAACTAATATATATCATGTAACAACGAAGTCTAACTCTCTTCCTATGCATCGGCATGTCATAAAATAACAATTGATGCACACAAAGTAAAGGCCAATACATAGCATAAGCAGTTTCTTGCAATTTTATCATATTGGAAACATAGAGAGGCGGAGATGTAGTTCCACTCTCATAATAATTGCAAGTAGGATCAGCAAGCACATGCATATTATATTTATCAAAATTATCATGTGCAATAGTATAACGCAACCCATCAATATAATCCTTAATAAGCGCAAACTTCTCCGGTATAGTGTAGTTGGAAGAATTCAAAAATATAATAGGACTATCATGCGTGGGTGCAATAGCAACAATTTCATTCTTAACATAAGGAACTATAGCAAATTCATCTCCATAAGCATAATTCATATTGGCATCGTGGCCATAAGCATAGCAAGCATCAAGTTCATCAAAAAGGGATATTTCAAACGAATCCAAGGGATCATAGCAATTATCATAGCATTCATCCTTCGGTAAGAACGAAGGGAAATTAAACAATGTATGAGTTGAAGAGTTACTCTCATTAGAAGGTGGGCACGGGTAGCTAATCCGCTCTTCCTCCTTTTGTTCTTCGCTCTCCTCATCATATTTTTCATCTAATGAGCTCACAATTTCAGCAGCTTCCTCTTCCATAGGTTCCTGCAAAATATTAGTCTCTTCCAAAGCAGCGGTCATTCTTTCAATAAATTCATCAATATCGGAATTATATTCATAATTCTCATAGCAATATTTAAGTATAGCAAAATTTTCAGGTCTATAAACAGCATCGTCATAATTTTCACACTTCTCAAACAAAGATTCAATTTCATAAGCACCCTTAAAAGCAACGAATTCTTCTATTCGTTCCACATCATAGTAATCATAAATACCTTTAGCATAAGAAGCCAAGGTTTCATTATCATTAAATTTACATGAAAAAGGAAGGTGTGGAGCCTTCATGCTAGAGCAACAAGTATAATCATATCTGTGGCATAGATTCCAAGCATACCATTTCAACATATAAATTTGATCCCATAACAGTTTCCCTTTTTGAGTCAAGCAATAATCCCTAAAGTATTCACGTTGATCCAACATGTCTCCCATTATATAATTGAATGGGGTTTTCTTAGGATTATTAAAGTAGTGCATAATATCTTTCACATAACGAGCATCGAGGGTTTTAGGAGGTTCCCCATCTCCATGAGTAGCAAGTACACCTAATTTTTTTTGGTATTTCGTGTTCCATATCCATAACTAAAGATACAGAACAACTTAGAACAGCAAATAAAATCTACTTAGTGATAAAGCAAACAAGCACACACGAGAATATTCACCCCACGCTATTGCTCCCCGGCAACGGCGCCAGAAAAAGGTCTTGATAACCCACAAGTATAGGGGATCAGTTGTAGCCTCTTTCGATAAGTAAGAGTGTCGAACCCAACGAGGAGCTAAAGGTAGAACAAATATTCCCTCAAGTTCTATCGACCACCGATACAACTCTATGCACGCTTAATGTTCGCTTTACCTAGAACAAGTATGAAACTAGAAGTACTTTGTAGGTGTGATAGGATAGGTTTGCAAGATAATAAAGAGCGTGTAAATAAAAACTAGGGGCTGCTTAGATAAAGTAACAATTAAGTTAGTTTAACGAGTGTGGAAAAGTGGTAGTAGGAGTTGCGGAATTGTCCCTAGGCAATCGATAACTAGACCGGTAATCATTATTGCAATTTTATATGAGGGAGAGGCATAAGCTAACATACTTTCTCTACTTGGATCATATGCACTTATGATTGGAACTCTAGCAAGCATCCGAAACTACTAAAGATCATTAAGGTAAAACCCAACCATAGCATTATAAGGTATCAAGTCCTCTTTACTCCCATATGCAACAACCCACCTACTCGGGTTTATGCTTCTGTCACTCAAGCAACCCACCATAGGCAAATCATGAACACATTGCAACACCCTACAGCGAGGATCCCTCACGCTTGCGCGACACGGAGAGCACCATAGGACAGCACCAATAATAAAACATGCAACTCAAACCAATCATGATCATCAATCAACCCATAGGACAAAACAGATCTACTCAAACATCATAGGATAGCCATACATCATTGGGAAATAATATATAGCGTTGAGCACCATGTTTAAGTAGAGATTACAGAAAGGAGAAGAGGTGTTGAACCGCTGCATAGAGGGGGAGAGAGTTGGTGATGACGGCGGCGCAGTTGTTGGTGTAGATCGCCGTCACGATGATGGCCCCGGCGGCGTTCGGTGTCACCGGGAGAGACGAGGAGAGAGCCCCCCTCCTTCTTCTTCTTCCTTGACCTCCCCCCTAGATGGGAGGAGGGTTTCCCCTCTGGTCCTTGGCTTCCATGGCGGCAGAGGGGCGGGAGCCCCTCCGAGATTGGATCTCTCTCTCTCTATTTCCTTCTGTTTCTGCGTTGCCAGATTCTGGCCTTTCACCGTTTCTTATATTCCCGGAGATCCGTAACTCTGATTGGGCTGAAATTTTAACACGATTTTTATCTGGATATTACCTTTCTTGCGGCGAATGAAGGGCACCAACCGCCTTAAGGGGTGGCCACAAGCAAGCCTGGCGCGCCCAGGGGGGTAGGGCGCGCCCCTGTGGCTTGTGGGCCCCTCGGGCACCGCCTTCTATTGATTCCACTTCCCAAAATTCACATATATTCCAAAAAAAATCTCCGTAAGTTTTTATCCTGTTTGGACTTCGTTTAATATGGATTTTCTGCGAAACAAAAAACATGCAACAAAGAGGAACTGGCACTGGGCACTGGATCAATATGTTAGTCCCAAAAATAGTATAAAAAGTTGCCAAAAGTATATGAAAGTTGTAAAATATTGGCATGAAACAATCAAAAATTATAGATACGACGGAGACGTATCAGCATCCCCAAGCTTAATTCCTACTCGTCCTCGAGTAGGTAAATGATTAAAAAGATAATTTTTGATGTGGAATGGTACCTAGCATAATCTTGATCATAAGGTCTCTACCCTGTAGTTAAACTCATCACCAAAGGCTACCTCCAGGGCAATTTTTCCTACTGGATAAGCTGATTTGCCGGGCACCACACCGTGAATAACTGTGGATGACGGCTTGAGATCCTTGTCAATCAGATTCATCCGGCGAAAGGTGTCATAGTATAAGATGTTTATGCTGCTTCCACCATCCATCAGGACCTTGGTGAACACGTAGCCTCCTACCTGGGGGCTACCACGAGGGCCAAATGCCCTGGGTTATCAACCCGTGGCGGGTGATCCTCCATGCTCCATGATATCGTGTATTCAGACCACTTCAAGTACTGCGGAAGAGCCGGCATGGCTACGTTAACCGCCCGCTTGCGCACTTTTCGATCCCGCTTATCAAGGCTTGTTGTAAAGACGTGATACTGGCCTCCATTAAGCTGTTTTGGGTTACTCTGATACCCTGACTGATTATTCTGCTGCTGACCACCATTGCCAGACTGCTGATTATGACCTCCATGGTTACCTTGACCTTGATAACCAGAGTTTGAGCCGCCTGCGCCGAAGCCGGACCCAGGAGAGCCGGATCCTGACCCGTCGGGCGGTCCGTTGCCGTTACCTTGATGCTGGCTAAGGCTGTAATTCCGGAATTCCCGCATAACCCAACAATCCTTCCAAGCATGAGTGGATGGCTTATTGGGCAGGCTATGCTTCGGGCAGGGGTCATTAAGTATTGCTTCCATGTTGAAAGGATTATTTTTACCGAAAGGCGGTTTACCATTCCCCTTGCCACGGTTGTTCCCAGCATTAGTATTGGCTACCAGAGCTGACCCGCCGTCCGGATGCTTCCGCTTACCGCCATTGCCTGGATTGTTATTTCTTGCCTCGTTCTGCTGCTGACCCTTGCCGTTGCCATTCTTCTTTCCTTTTGCCAATTTCTCATCATCAGACCCAGGATCCTTTGTGCTGTCAGAGTCTGCATATTTGGTGAGAGCTGCCATGAGCTCCCCCATGTCTTGGCAAGAACGCTTGAGCCGTCTAAGCTTCTGCTTAAGTGGCAAAAAGTGACAATTCTTCTCCAGAATCAGAACCGCCTGAGCCGCTGTGATATTATCAGACGAGTGGATAATGGTTGAAACCTGCCGGACCCAATGGTGGGCCGACTCATCTTCACGCTGCACGCAATGATCCAAATCCACAATCGTCATAGGCTGCTTGCACGTGCCTTGAAAATTCTTGATGAATTTCGCCTTCAACTCGGCCCAGGAATTAATGGTGTTGGGTGGCAAACCCTTCAACCACGTACGAGCCGGTCCTTCCAGCATCATTATGAAATACTTGGCACAGACTGCATCACCTACATCCAACATCTCCATGGCTAGCTCATAACTCTCGATCCAACCTTTTGGAGGAAGATCAGCCGTATAATTAGGCACTTTGCGTGGGACCTTGAAGTCCTTCGGCAGGCGCTCGTTCCGCAGAGCCGGTGCTAAACATGGCACTCCCACGGCTCTGGAGGTGACTCCGGCTCCTACCGAAACGGAAGCTGTTACTGGGGGCGATTCTTGGTAAGCCGCCGCGGCCGCTGCCGCCTCACGCTGTGCCCTTGCACAATCTACAACCGTCTGAGCATCGACAACGGGCGGGTCATCGCGGGGCGGGTTCCGACGTCGCTCACTGCTAGAGATCGCCGGTGACTCCAAACACCGGCTATAGCTGCGGCTTGGGATGGGGGTTGAGTGCACACGACTCCGGCTGTAAGTATATTTCTCCTGTTGAGCCACCGCCATCTGTAAGTACCCAATGGCATTTTGCGCCTCTTCCGCAAAGGGCGTTCCATCAGTGATAGGGAGCGCATTGAGCCTAGCAGCCGGTGCTACCATGTTCTCCACTGGGTTAGAATAATGTCTAGGTGGTGTCGGAAAACGCTGCAGCGGGGTTTGGTTCCTGCCGGGCGGATCTGGCTGCCGATGCTGAGTTGCCGCCCTGCTCCCAAGCACCTTCGCCGTCCGGGTCATGGCAAGCGGCGCATTTGGCCCTGCTCCCGGGGTGTTAAAAAGATTCTTGGGCCCATACTGATCAGGCAGGCGGGTCTGATGCCTCATCCGGAACACCGCATCTGAGGCCTGTTGATCCAGATTAAGGCGAAAAGCTTCAGCCCTGAGACACTCCGACTCAGCATCCATCTGAGCCTGCAACGCGTTGATTTGCTCCTGGGCCCTGGTCATCTGGTCCTTCAACCTTGCAATCTCTGCGTTACGGCCTGCTTGGTTTTCCGCCGTGACCTCGGTTCCCATCAGAGTTGTAAGTTCATTCATCAGATCCAGCAAAACTTGAGTCGACGGCCTGGTTGACCCGGATCTTGTTGCGCCAACGGCCGCTGTCCCAGCCGCCGTGCTGCCAGAAGCCGGTGCCGATCCAGCCATGAAGATGGTGGCTTGGCTCAGTGGCTCATAGGGCTCCGGGTCATGGCAATCCTCAAAGTAGCCCCCAAGCCCGCCGTTATGAAGCTGGTAGATTGATTCCGCCTCTCTGCTCGAGGATCCATCCTCAGAGCAGACGAGGGTTTCCTCTCGCGACATAGAGCCTTCCTCAAGGTCCGCGCCTTGGGTGAAGTCGACGAAGACATGCTTCCGGCCCGGGTTGATCCGGGCGGGTTGCGCGCATCGGGCTGGCTCGACGAGGTCGGTGCACATGTCCGGCCTGGGCTTAGATTCGCCGATCTTGCCAATGAAGATGTGAATTCCGCCGAAGGGGACCCTGTGCCCGTACTCGATTGAGTCAGCCTCGGGGCCCCGGCCAGCGTCGTCGATGTAGAGCTTGCCGCGGTGACTCTTGGTCATCCTGCCAACGGCGTATCCCTCGATCCCTGGGAGAGAGCCCTTCGAGTACTCCAAACCACCGAGCATCTGCCCCACGGTGGGCGCCAACTGTCGTGGTTTTGTCACTGCAGATGTCCTAGTGCAAGGACTTAGGGGTGAAGCCATCGCTACAGCAGTTAACTCGAAGGGGTTGATCAGGACGAAAGACATAGGTTTACCCAGGTTCGCCCCCTCTCGAAGGAGGTAATAACCTACGTCCCGCTTTGAGTTGTATTGATTGGGTATCGATTACAAGGGAGCGGGTTCGCTTGACCTAGTACTCGATCAAAGGTTTCGCGGCCTCAGCCGCCCAGGGAACTCGCCTTTATATACACAGGTCGAGGCCCTAGGCTTACAAGAGTCCGGGCCGGGTTACATCTAGTAACCGACCTTATCTCTAACTATCCTTGCCTTGTCGGGCAAACCATCCCCCGGTGGCTTACGCCTCCGGGTCACACGTAGCCTTCCGGCTCTGGGCTTCTTTCAGGCCCATCTGGCAAGTCACTTCCAGGCCTTGTCCTGACCTTTCAGCCTGCTCAGGCCTTACTGTTAAGCCGCCAACCTCATGACCCGGCCCCTCCTGGGCGGGTCTCGCCACGGGGTTATATCCCCAACAGGTCCGATCACATTCACTTAGAAGAAAATCAAATTGAAGAATTAGCTATAAGTGAATGCTGTTGAGGACTTTGAAAAACTCAATATTTATATATATTTATATAGTCAACGAAGAGAAACTCATATGAAGAACTTCAGTTGAAAAGTTTGAAGAATTTGAAATTTTGAGGAATTTGCAAACTTGAAGAATTTTGACAATTTTGAAGAATTTGCAAAATGATGAAAAACTCAATTTCTGAAGAAATTCAACTATGGTGGTGGCGTGACCCACCGTATAAGAATGATGATTTCAGACACCGCGGACAATTGTTGTAGGGTTCAGAGAATCAAATTCTTCATTAATTTCTTCACACTTAGAGTGTTAGTCTTCATTGATTGAAGAAAAACGTTACTTCGTGTGTTGCACATCAATTTTGCATAAGTGTTAGGATGTGTGTCCTTTCAAAGAACATTCGAAGATTCTAAGATATTTAGCTCACACCGCAAGTTGCTAAATTTCTTTTCATCCAAGGGCTTTGTGAAGATATCAGCCAGTTGTTCTTCAGTCTTCACGTGGTCGATGAAGATATCGCCCTTCATTACATGGTCACGAAGAAAATGATGACGAATCTGAATGTGCTTGGTCTTTGCGTGCTGAACTTGGTTGTAAGCAATCTTGTTGGCACTCTCGTTGTTGCAGTAGAGAGGGACATTCTTCACGTTGATGCCATAGTCCTTGAGGGTTTGCTTCATCCATAACAACAGAGCACAACAAGAACCAGCAGCAATGTACTCAGCTTCAGCAGTAGATAGTGACACGTAGTTCTGCTTCTTCGAGGACCAAAAGACTAAGGACCGTCCGAGGAAATGACAGTGCCTGACGTTGACTTGCGGTCCACACGATCACCAGCATAATCAGAATCAGAATATCCAATGAGGTCAACATCTGAGCCCTTAGGGTACCATAATCCTAGTGTTGGTGTGTGAGCTAGATATCGAAGAATATGCTTCACAACCTTATGGTGTGATTCCTTCGGTGTTGCTTGAAAACTAGCACACATGCAAACACTAAGCATAATATCTGGCCTAGATGCACATAGATACAATAAAGAGCCAATCATGGAGCGTGATACGTCTCCAACGTATTTATAATTTTTTGCTTGTTCCATGCTGTTATATTGTCATTCTTGGATTTTCACAATCATTTTATAACAACTTTATATCATTTTTTGGGACTAACCTATTGACATAGTGCCAAACTGCCAGTTGTTGTTTTTGCTTGTTTTTTACTTCGCAGAAAATCAATACCAAACGGAGTCCAATCACGACAAAACTTTTTGGAGATTTTTTCTGGACTAGAAGACACCCAGTGGGCCAAAGAAGTGCCGGGGGAGTTGGCCGAGGAGACCATAACCCACCAGGGCGCGCCAGGGGGGCCTGGCACACCCTAATGGGTTGTGCCCTCCTCGGGGCCCCTCTCCACCGCCTCTGATGCATATAAATTCCCAAATATTCCAAAAACCCTAGGGGAGTCGACGAAACACAATTCCAGCCGCCGCAAGTTCCAGAACCTCGAGATCCAATCTAAACACCATCACAGAGGGGGTTCATCTTCCTCATAGGCGCCTCTCCGATGATGCATGAGTAGTCCACCATAGACATACGGGTCCGTAGGCAGTAGCTAGATGGCTTCCTCTCTCTCTCTCTTATGATTCTCAATACAATGGTCTCTTGGAGATCTATTTGATGTAAAGTTTTGCGGTGTGTTTGTTGGGATCCGATGAATTTTGAGTTCATGATCAGTTTCTATCCATGAATATTATTTGAGTCTTCTTTGATCTCTTATATGCATGATTACTTATAGCCTCGTATTTCTTCTCTGAATCTTTGGTTTAGTTAGGCCGACTAGATCAATTTTTCTTGCCATGTGAAGAGGTGCTTTGTGATATGTTCGATCTTGCGGTGTTGTTTCCTAGTGACAGAAGGGGCAGCAAGACACGCATGTATCATTGCTATTAAGGATAACAAGATGGGGTCTATTCCTACATGAATAGATCTTGTCTACATCATGTCATTGTTGTTATTGCATTACTCCATTTTCCCATGAACTTAATACACTAGATGCATGCTGGATAGCGGTCGATGTGTGGAGTAATAGAGGTAGATGCAGGCAGGAGTCGGTTTATCTATCTTGGACGTGATGCCTATATAATGATCATCGCCTTGGATATCGTCATGACTATTCGATTTTCTATCAATTGCCCAACAGTAATTTGTTCACCCACCGTGCGCTATGCTCATGAGAGAAGGCACTAGTGAACACTACGGCCCCCGGGTCTACTTTCCATCATATTGCTTTCCGATCTACGTTTTTTGCAATCTTTGTTTTCAGATCTACAAGACCAAAAACCCAAAAATATATTGCTGCACATTTACTCTTTTTATTTGTGTTCTTGAGAGATCTATCTCTCCTATCTATCACTACCTAATCTATCTTATTACCGTAGAGAGATTGACAACCTCTCTTCCGCGTCGGGTTGCAAGTATTTGTTGTTTGTGTGCAGGTGCTGCTTATTGGGTGGTGGTGATCCTCCTACTGGTTCGATAACCTTGGTTTCATAACTGAGGGAAATACTTACCGTCACTGTGCTGCATCATCTCTACCTCTTTGGGGAAATACCGACGCGGTCTCAAGCCACGTCAAAGGAATTTCTGGCGCCGTGGCCGGGGAGGAAGCGGTCTCTTCTACGTGCCTAACGTAGGTGCCGAGGGGACTCCATCATCATCTACCAGGTTCCTAATCACAAATCTCATCACCTTGCAATTACATTATTTGCCATTTGCCTCTCGTTTTCCTCTCCCCCACTTCACCAATTTGCGGTTTTATTCGCCCTCCTTTCCGTTTGCCCTTTTTCTTGCCGGATCTCTTCCTTGCTTGCAATCTTGTTTTCGTGGTCACGATGACTCAAGAGAACACCAAGTTGTGTGATTTTTCCAATACTAATAACAATGATTTTTTTAGTAGTCCGATTGCTCCTCCCGCCACTAGTGCGGAGTCTTGTGATATTAATGCCACTTTGTTGAATCTTGTCATGAAAGAACAATTTGCCGGTAATCCTAATGAGGATGCCGCGTCCCATCTAAACACGTTCGTAGAATTGTGTGATAAGCAAAATAAAAAAGATGTGGACAATGATATTGTTAAGTTGAAACTATTTCCTTTCTCCTTGCGGGATCGTGAAAAAATTTGTTTGTCCTCTTTGCCTCGCAATAGTATCGATTCTTGGAATAAGTGCAAGGATGCTTTTATCACCAAGTATTTTCCGCCTGCGAAAATTATTTCCCTTAGGATGCAAATCATGAATTTTAAGCAACTTGAGCATGAACATGTTGCACAATCTTGGCAAAGAATGAAGTTGATGCTAATAAATTGTCCTACTCATGGTGTAAATCTTTGGATGGTCATACAAAAAATTTATGCGGGATTGAATTTTGTCTCTAGAAATCTTTTAGATTCTGCCGTGGGTGGTACTTTTATGGAGATTACTTTGGGTGAAGCTACTAAATTGCTAGATAATATCATGGCTAATTATACTCAATGGCATACCGAAAGAGCACCTACTAGTAAGAAAGTTAATTCGGTTGAGGAAATTAGCACTTTGAGTGATAAAGTTGATGCTTTGATGAAATTGGTTGCTAGTAAAAATGCTCCTATTGATCTTAATTATGTGCCTTTGTCTACCTTGATTGAGCAAAATAGTGATTCCGTAGATGTGAATTTTGTCTCGCGAAATAATTTCAATAACATTGCCTATAGAGGTAATTTTAATCCTAGGCCTTTTCCTGGAAATTTTTCTAATAATTACGGTAATTCCTATGGTAATTCTTATTACAATAATAATAGGAACACCTCTTATCTTGGGAGTAATATTAAAGAATTTATCAATGCGCAAAAAGCTTTTAATACTACGATAGAAGAAAAGTTGAATAAGATTGATGATATGTCTAGAAGCATTGATAGAATTTCTCATGATGTTGAAAATCTCAAGTTGAAAGCTTTTGTGCCTAAGATTGATGAATCTATTAAAGCTTTATATGTCTCTATGGATGAAAGTAAGAAAAGAACCGCTATGCTTAGAGCTAAGTGAGAAATATTAGAAAAATCATTTTCTAGTGATTGCCTTCATAAAAAAGATGAAGATCTTAAAGTGATTGGTGTTTCTTCTATTGATTCCTTGTTTAGTAATTTTAAAATTGATAATGAAGGGACTGAAGTAGAGTCAACTTTATCTAGAAGGCGTCCCAATAATTTGGAGGGTGAAAATCTGGAGGAAATTTTTGATAAAAGTGGGTTTGAAGAGGTCAAAACTTTAACTAGTGATGTGCCCACTGTTTTGGACTGCAAAGACTTTAATTATGATAGTTGCTCTTTTATTAAATGTATTTTTTTGCTGCAATCCATGTTGAATTCACCCCATGCTTATGAGCAAAATAAAGCTTTTACTAAACATATCGTTGATGCCATGATGAAATATTTTGAAGAAAAGTTGGAGTTGGAGATTTCTATTCCTAGAAAATTACATGATGAGTGGGAACCTACCATTAAGGTCAAGATTAAAAATTATGAATGCTTTGCTTTGTGTGATTTGGGTGCTAGTGTTTCCACGATTCCGAAATCTCTATGTGATGTGCTTGGTCTTACCAATATTGAAGAATGTTCTCTTAATTTGCACTTGGTGGATTCTACTATTAAAAAGCCTTTGGGAAGAATTAATTATGTTCTTATTCTTGCAAATAGGAACTATGTGCCTATTTATTTCATTGTGCTTGATATTGATTGCAATCTGTCTTGTCCCATTATATTTGGTAGACCGTTTTTACGCACTATAGGTGCCGTGATCGATATGAAAGAAGGCAATATTCGTTTGCAATTTCCCTTGAGAAAGGGTATGGAACACTTCCCTAGAACAAGAATTAACTCACCATATGAATCAATCATGAGGGCATCCTATGGATCCAAAACCAAAGATGACAATACTTGAATCTACGCGTTATGCCTAGCTAGGGGCGTAAAACGATAGCGCTTGTTGGGAGGCAACCCAATGAATAAATAAATTTTTTCTTTTTCCTTTATGTTTTTGAGTGTTTACACAATTATTCCTCTTTTATGATTGTGTTTTTATGGTTTATTTAGTGTTTGTACTAAGTAAGGCCTTTAGGATGATTCATAGGATGAGTAGAAGCGATGCTGAATCTAAAACAGAAACTTTGCGTCCAGTATTTGAATTTTCATTTTTTGCTGGAACGTGATGTTGAGCTGAAATTTTAACACTGTGTTTATATACAAATTCCTTACGTTTTCCTAATTTTTCAGAATTTTTTAGAGTTACAGAAGTATGGTTAGAGTACAAATTACTACAGACTGTTCAGTTTAAGACAGATTCTGTTTTCGTTGCATTGTGTGCTTGTTTTGATGAATCTATGTGTTATATTAAATGGTATGAGCCATGGTAAAGTTAAAATACAGTAGGTATAATGCAATAATAAAATATGAATGGGTTTTCAACAGTACCTAAAGTAGTGATTTGCTTTATTATACTAACGGATCTCACGAAGATTTAGTTGAGTTTTGTGTGATTGAAGTTTTCAAGTTTTGGGTGAGATCACGATGGATGAAGGAATAAGGAGTGATAAAAGCCTAAGCTTGGGGATGCTACCGCACCCCCAAGATATATACAAAGAGAAACAAGCAACTAAGCTTGCGGATGCCCCTCGAGTGGCATCCCCTCTTTCTTCTAACGACCATCGGTATTTTACTTGGAGATATATTTTTATTCGTCACATATCATGAGTTTTGCTTGGAGCGTCTTATATCTTTGCTTGCTTTGTTTGTTAGTTTTTCCCTTGTATCCTTGCTGGACACACCTATTTGAGAAAGCCAAAATCATTCTATGATTTGTTAGAATTGCTCTATGTGCTTGAGTTAAACATTTTGAGCTATAGAATTGCTCTAGTGATTCACTTATATCTTTTTGAGCACGGTGTGCTTGGAAATTTTTGTAGAAATACTCTCATGCTTCACTTAGATTAATTTGAGAGTAGGTAATTTTGAAGAAATACTCTCATGCTTCACTTAAACCTTTTTGAGAGATGAAATCTTTATGCTCATATGCTTCACTTAAATTTGTTTGAGCTTGCCAAAAAGCAATGGCAATATATGAAACTAGTCCCAAAGTGATAGATATCCAAGGAGGATATAATAAAAACTTTCATGAAGATCATTGGGCAGATTAAACTTGATTCCTTGTAATAGTTTTGAAACATGATTATAGTAATATGTGAGTCATATTAGTGAGTAATTATGCTTAGTAGGAATATTGGTGTTAAGGTTTGTGATTCCCTATGCATGCACGAAAGTCAATAGTTATGCAATGAAGTTACATCCTACTTGTGGTGCATTATTCGGTGTTAGTTATGCTCAATGCTCACTTATGTGAATTTTCGTTTCTTGGTTTGGTTGCTTCCCAATCTATTTGCTAGCCTCCATTTGTACTAAGTAGAAATACTGCTTGTGCATCCAAAATCCTTGAACCAAGTTTTGCCTTATGAGTCCACTATACCTACCTATATGCGGTATTTCCATGCCATTCCAATCAAATTTGCATGTGCCATCTCTAAATTTTCAAAATAAATTTTCTCTTTCGTGTGCCCGTACCGCTCATGAAAGGGTGGGGAGTGTCCAATATTTTTCCATGCTAGATGTGTGATTCTCAAGATGAGTGTTTATTCACTTGTCATTGCACGAGAGTGCGGCGGTAATAGGAATGCCCATTCCCGAAATGAAAAAGAAAAATAATATTTACTTTATGTTGTCAAACAATAAATTCCTTGGAAAGTGTTGGTATGGAAGGCAACCGTGGATATGGCCCGCCATGGAAAGTGAAAGTTTGGTGGAAAATGGAATAAACTTTATTTTCTGTTTGGGAACCGCCTATGATATATCTAGCATGGAAAGTATTGTGAGCTACTTTGTCGTTTTCGTTGACAGGAAAAGCATGCCACCCAAAATATTTTCTCTCTCTCAATTTAAACCTTGAGCTTTGGCACCTCTACAAATCCCTACTTCCCTCTGCGAAGGCCCTATCTATTTACTTTATGCAATTTTTATTTTTACTTTGAGTCTCCATCTTCTCTTATAAAGCACCAACTAGGGGGCACTATGATCATACTTGAGCATTGGGTATAGCTAATATTTGAGTGTGTTTCATGAATGGATCAATTATTGAGCATGATAGGCTAGGGATAATTTTCTTTAGTGTTGATATTTTGAAAGACATGGTTGCTTGTTGACATGCTTGAGTATTGAAGTCATTATGTTAAAACTAGACTATTGCTTTGAATCATTTACATGTCCAAATGTCCATGCTATACAAAAGAAAAGAATATGTGATGAACATGTTTGGCAACATTCCACATCAGAAATTCTGTTTTTATCATTTACCTACTGGAGGACGAGTAGGAATTAAGCTTGGGGATGCTGATACGTCTCCAACGTATCTATAATTTTTTCTTGTTCCATGCTATTATATTATCATTCTTGGATGTTTTACAATCATTTTATAACAACTTTATATCTTTTTTGGGACTAACCTATTGACATAGTGCCAAAGTGCCAGTTGCTGTTTTTGCTTGTTTTTTACTTCGCAGAAAATCAATACCAAACGGAGTCCAATCATGACGAAACTTTTTGGAGATTTTTTCTAGACCAGAAGACACCCAGTGGGCCAATGAAATGCCGGGGGAGTGGGCCGAGGAGACCACAACCCACCAGGGCGCGCCAGGGGGGGCCCGGCTTGCCCTGATGGGTTGTGCTCTCCTCGAGGCCCCACTCCACCGCCTCTGATGCCTATAAATTAACAAATATTCCAAAAACCCTAGGGAGTCGACGAAACAGAATTCCAGCCGCCGCAAGTTCCAGAACATCGAGATCCAATCTAAACACCATCACGGAGGGGTTCATCTTCCTCATAGGTGCCTCTCCGATGATGCATGAGTAGTCCACCATAGACCTACGGGTCCGTAGGCAGTAGCTAGATGGCTTCCTTTCTCTCTCTTATGATTCTCAATACAATGGTCACTTAGAGATCTATTTGATGTAAACTTTTGCGGTGTGTTTGTTGGGATCCGATGAATTTTGAGTTCATGATCAGTTTCTATCCATGAATATTATTTGAGTCTTCTTTGATCTCTTATATGCATGATTACTTATAGCCTCGTATTTCTTCTCCGAATCTTTGGTTTAGGTAGGCCGACTAGATCGATTTTTCTTGCCATGGGAAGAGGTGCTTTGTGATGGGTTTGATCTTGCGGTGTTCTTTCCCAGTGACAGAAGGGGTAGCAAGACACGCATGTATCGTTGCTATTAAGGATAACAAGATGGGGTCTATTCTTACATGAATAGATCTTGTCTACATCATGTCATCGTTCTTATTGCATTACTCCGTTTTCCCATGAACTTAATACACTAGATGCATGCTGGATAGCGGTCGATGTGTGGAGGAATAGTGGTAGATGCAGGCAGGAGTCGGTCTACTTATCATGGACGTGATGCCTATATAATGATCATCGCCTTGGATATCGTCATGACTATTCGATTTTCTATCAATTGCCCAATAGTAATTTGTTCACCCACCATGCACTATACTCATGAGAGAAGCCACTAGTGAACCCTACAGCCCCCGGGTCTACTTTTCCAACATATTGCTTTCCGATCTATCTTTTTGCAATCTTTGTTTTCAGATCTACAAAACCAAAAACCCAAAAACATATTGCTGCATATTTGCTCTTTTCTATTTTGTGTTCTTGAGAGATCTATCTCTCCTATCTATCACTACCTAATCTATGTTTTTACCGTAGAGAGATTGACAACCTCTGTTTCACGTCGGGTTGGAAGTTTTTGTTGTTTGTGTGCAGGTGCTGCTTATTGGGTGGTGGTGATCCTCCTACTGGTTCGATAACCTTGGTCTATGGGGAAATACCTATGCAGTCTCAAGCCACGTCGATATACCTTCTGATCGAAAGCTTTTCCATTTTCGTCGGTGCAGAGTTGACCAGTTGTGGGCATAGGAATCTTGACGCCTTTGCAATCATGCATGCCAAATTTCTTCAGGACATCCTTGAGGTATTTCTCTTGAGATATGAAGATGCCATTGCATTGTTGACGAATTTGAAGCCTTGGGAAGAATTTGAGCTCTCCCATCATAGACATTTGATATTCTTCACTCATCATACAAGCAAATTCATCACTATAACGTTTGTCAGTACATCCAAAGATGATATCGTCCACATATATTTGGCACACAAATAATTCATCATCATATGATTTTGTGAAAAGAGTTGGATCAAGTGAACCGGGTTTGAAGCCTTTCTTCATGAGGAATTCATTCAGTGTGTCATACCACGCCCGAGGGACCTGGTTGAGGGCATAGAGAGCCTTGTTGAGTCTGAATACTTTGTCAGGATGCTTAGGGTCTTCAAAACCTGGGGGTTGAGCAACATATACTTCTTCCTCAAGCTTACCATCACTAGTAGAAAACAGACCTTTAGTGCCGGTTCGTAAGGGCCTTTAGTGCCGGTTCTCCAACCGGCACTAAAGGGTGGGGACTAAAGGCCCCCCCCTTTAGTCCCGGTTCAACACGGCCCGACACTAAAAGCCCACCACGTGGCACCTGCCGGCGCCGTGGGCAGGGGGACCTTTAGTCCCGGTTGGTAACACCAACCGGGACTAAAAGTATTTAATTCTTTTAATTTTGGTTTATTTTTCCTTTTAAACCTTTAGGGGTTTATGAATTAATTATGGTTTATTTTTCCTTTTAATTTTGTGTTTTCCATTTAATTATTTTTCATTTCAAACATATATTACGCTACTACATACTGTACACGTTGTGCATATATATATATAAATAGAATTTCTCGTAGAACCGATCATATATATATCATCGAATTTCTCGTACGACGACAATTCACATACATATATATATATATATATATATATATATATATATATATATATATATTTATTTATTTATACAATTTCTCCTACAATTTGCGGATCATTACATATGCAGGCATTACTTCTTGATCTTGTAATGGTATTCTCCTTTGGGATCTATGACCTGGTCGACCAGAAATCCATCTATTTCCTCTTGAATTGCTCGTACGCGAGCCGTTGGTAGGAGCTGGCCCCGCATCTCCGTCAGCTATAAGAAGGAGATCAAGATGAATATATTAGTTGTGTGTATATATATTAGCTAGATCATGATAAAAACAATTATGGATAGTGTTCTGGCAAACGTACCCAAAGATTTCTCTCGTTTCTGCTCCTTTCAGACGTGATCATGCGAATGTTCTCGCAAACGTAGTATGCGCATAAACTATTCCCCTGCTCCTGCCTCATGCACTTTACGAGAATAAAATTCAATCATGTAATAATTAATCAAGCATGATAATGGTATTGAAACTAGAATTAAAGAGATGCACGGACGTAGCTAGCTAGTACTACTTAATTACCTTGGGTCGCACCCATTTCAGCTTTTGTGCGAAGTCGCCTGGGACCAATTTGATGAACTTGGCCCAAGCCCTGCCCGCCGACAAAGAAAATGAATAAAGGAGTTATTAACTAGTTGATATCAGGAAATGAAGTAAAGAGGCCGACATAGTGTGATAATGATTGAAATTACCTGTCTACCATCCCCCTCACGGTTGCGTATTCGGATGGATTCTTATATAGTGAGTCCAGTACTTCAACTTTTCCCTTGTCAACTTCAATGATTAACAAGATCCAGTGGTAACTGCATGCGCACACGTTTTGTATAATTAAGCGGGCATGTGCATAACTCATCAACTACACTTATTAACATCTAGTAAGCAAAAAATAGAATTTGTAGTACAAGATATAGTAACACTCACCCGAAGTTGTAAGGAAGTAGTATTTCTGGTTGGGTGTTTAGTTGCTTCAAAAACTCTAGCAGGAATCTCTCTGTGTCTTTTCTCGAATATTCATCTTCCCATATCGCTTGATTAACCGTATTTGGGTCAATGAACCCAATGCCATAGCGTCCAGCTTTTTTCATTTCATACATCTTCATTCTGCATAATACCACAGAAAAGAATATAGTGAGGATAATTACAGGTAATGAACGAGAGCACAACTAGCTAGCTAGAGACTTAAATTACAGAAAGAAATCACTTAAAGACAATAGCAACTGACGATAGATTTGTCGAGTGCGTCTTGATTGAATAATTGAAACAACTATGAATAATGAATCCACAACTCTTTTTTATGGAAGTAATGCCTTCTCTTGACTTTCACCATGAGGGACTCTTGATTGGTATTTGCTGTTTCTTGCATGTACCACGTATGCAAATTGTACAATCTCGTTGGTAGAAGCTTGACATCATCAGGCTTGACCAGAGGTTTGCCGCGGACATATTGGTATTTTACTTCCTCCTCTGTAATCCCGGGGATTTCCTCAAGGCCTAGGAGTTGTTCAACAGTGACACCGGCCTCTTTAGCCTGCCTTGTATGATCGTCGGTTATTTCCAGCCGATCGGCGGTACTCACATGTGTTTGTACAATGATCGGGGGGGGGGGGTCGATTGCACTGCCTGTTCTCCCAGCTGGGGAACCGTTTTCCCGCTTTTTTTGCCAACTGCTTTGCTCGAGCTTGAGCTCGACTCCTTTTGTCCTGCTAAATATGACTTCTTGATAGACCGCACATAGTCGGAGTCCTTCTGATTGTCAGCCGGTCGAGCCATATCAATAAAGTGTTGTGAGACGTGCTCAGGTAGTTTCTCCTTTGGCGGCGGGGGCTGTTTCGGTCCAAAATGGGCCTTCAATTGGGCATCCACTACGGTGTTGAGTTCCTCCTCAGTCAGGTGGTAAGACAACTTCGGAAGAGGCTTGAGGCTTGGACCATATTTCAAATTCTTGCCTGTTGTACCGCTAGCCGTCGTAGCTGCGGCCTTTCTCTTCCGCTGTTGCTTAGGCGACGGAGCACGCTGAGTCGGCGGAGACGGCAGACGCGGTGCCGGACTTGGAGGAGGAGTCGGCTGACGCGGTGCCGACGGACTTGGAGGAGGAGGAGTTGGCTGATGCCGTGCCGGACTTGGAGGAGGAGTCGGGTGATGCGGTGTCGGACTTGGAGGAGGAGGAGTCGACTGACGCGGCGGCGGACTTGGAGGAGGAGGAGGAGGTGGCCTTGGAAAGACGATGCAATCCTTTTTCCATAGAATGATACGATGTATGGCCTCTCCTAGTGTTCTCTCCTCGTCACCTCCAAGAATGTCAAGTTGTAGCTCGTGATATCCTGACATCACTTCATCAACCCCGACACGAGCATAGCCAGCTGGAATGGGATTGCAATGGAAGGTTGCTTCAGGGGGATTTGCTAAAGCATAGCCGTCCGCCACCTTCATGGATAAGTTCTTCACTTTCATGTGTAGCTCACGGTTAGTCCTGTCTTTGATATCATCCACAGGGTAGCTAGCTAGCAGTGCATTATCGATATCGGCCGGGGCGGAACCCACACTGCTTCTCGGCATAGATGGGACAGTGCTATCCAATGCTGGATCGATCTGCTCATGCTGCCGCTGAGACGCCCTTTCCTGGCTGAGTGAGTCGATCTGCTCCTGCTGCCGCCTGACAAATCGTTCCAACTCCAGGTGCTTTGATTCTAGGCCTTCAAGGCGGAGTGCTTCCTCCTTCTTCTTCTGCTTCTCCTGCATCTTCTTTCTCGCACGGCTTCTATAGTCGTCGTTCCAATCCGCAAACCCCTAAAACCACGGAACAACGCCTTTGCCTCGTGTTCTTCCCGGGTGTTCAGGATTCTTCAGGGCGCGCGTAAGCTCGTCGTTCTATCTATTGGGCGTGAACACCCCTGTTCGAGCTTCTTCTATTGCAATAAGTATGTCGTCTGTCGCTTCTTTAAGACTTGCCTTCACCATAACCAGCCCTGTCTCTGGGTCCAACTTCCCCCCATGCGCATAAAACCATGTCCTGCACCTGGGGGGCATGTCAATGTAACTGGAGTGACCCCTGCACTAATCATCTTTTGCTCAGATTGATCCCACTTAGGCAGGGCCACCTGGTAGCCACCTGGCCCCAGAGTATGGTGCCACTTCTTTTTCGCAGCATTAATCTTGTTTTTTCTCGACCGTTCCTTAGCCTCTTCCGATTCCTTGAACTTCACGAAAGTGTCCCAGTGATCTTTTGCCTTCACCAGTGCTCCCGTGAATTCTGGAGTCTTCTTTTTTGATTTGACGTACTTAGTCCATGCATTTTTCTTGAAGGTGTTGAATGCGATCGCCATCTTTTTAAGAGCATAGTTTCTGACTTTCTTCAGATCTGCATCTGTCAAATTATCTGGTAGGGTGAAATGCCGCATGAGCGTATCCCAAAGAACATCTTTTGCTCTTTCATCGACAAAAGTAATCCTGCTCGATCTCCCTTTGCTGGCTTTTTCCATTCTTGAACGGAGATCGGGATTTGGTCCCTGACAATAACTCCGCATTGATTCTTGAACTTGGTCGCATTTTTCCTAGGTTCAAGCGGTTCGCCAGTTGATGTTTTGATGGAATCGATGTTGAACTTTACGCCAGGATCCAACTTTCTGGCTGGGCCTCAAACTACCCTATCGCTTGTAGAAGATTTGCTTGATCCGGAGGCATAAAAGAAGAAAGATCGATTCGTTAATACATATAAATCAATTAAGACATGTAATGATCACCGGATGGCTTATATAATAAATATACCTCGCCGGTCTTTGTTATTTGAAGAACATTTTCTTCGTCAACATCGTTGTCGTCGCCTTCATCTATTCGTTCGTCTTCATCAAATATCATACAACCCTCACTGAAATTGTTCAGATATCGCGAGCCGTCATCATCTTCAGGTTCATGCTCTAGGCTCGGGGAGGAGCGTATGATGTCAAACAGAGCCTCTTCTCCTTCTCTGCCGGTATTGTCCATAGCTTTTATTTAACTAATCCAGAAGAAAGACAAAACAATTTAGTATTCAAATTAGAATGCATGCAATCAATAAGGAAAAACTGAATCATAGTACATAATATGCATCTCGAATAATTCATATAATATGCATCATCGAATATAATCTCGAATAAATCATCTCGAATATTATCGAATATAATCTCGAATACATCTCGAGTATTATCACTAGCTAATACAGATCGAATATTATCGAAGAATCTAGTTCACTCGCGGTTCCTGAGGCGCGGGCGGTGGACACCCAAAGAGAAGGAACCATCACAGGATCATAGCTCGGGTGAGATCCCTGAAGAACTTGCCAGGTATTGGAGAACCTGACGTCCAACGCATCCATGTAGCGACGGACGTGCTCATCCTCCTCCCTGACACGGGGACGTACCACCTCCGGCGGGGCCGGCTGCCTTCGCACCGAAAGTGGCCCACGCGAACGCCACCAACGAAGCTCCGGGTCGACGACGGGACCCGGGGCCGGGTTCCTCACCAATCTGCGCGCCCCTGAAGGTAGCACCTCCCAGTGCCAGCCCGGCGGAGCCCAGTCCCGAACGTTGCCCCTCTGAAGCAGGACGTCGTCGCGAACGAGTCGACGACGAGGATGCGGGCCGGGCATCGTTGACTCCGAGAAGAAATTATATGCAAATTTAACATTTTTTAAATGCTTGATTGTGATTTCTTATATACGAGGAACCTTGAGAATCCTAATGGATTCTCTTAACCTTTAAGGGATTTAACAAAATGGCGCCATTGTGGATGTGCAGAAAATGGTCCATATTTTTCCTGATCCCATCTACCCTTCTATATGTCACGTTGTCTAGCTAGTGTCAAAGGAAGAAAACCATGGCTTCATCATTAGCCGGAAGTAACAGGCGCCTGATGGTACGAAGCTGTCCAAAGTTGTTTTGGAACGGAGTCCCGGATAGGATAATTAGCTTTTTGGTACGAAGTTCAGCAAGAGCCTTCCGAATATCGCTATTTGGAAGGCCTTTGCTGAACTTCTTACCAAAAAAACTAATTATTCTATCAAGAACTCCGTTCCAAAACAACTTTGAAAAGCTTCGTACCATCATGCGCCTGTTACTTCCGGCTAATGATGAAGCCATGGTTTTCTTGAATCCTTTGACACTAGGTAGACAAAACGTGACATTGTATTCATACATATATATATACTAATTTCTATACATATTAGATCAAAATGTAAAAATTCCTCAAATGTCAAAATTCCTTCACTTTTTTCTATACATCTAATTAATCATCTAGTGAAAAAAAATGTCAAAATTCTTGCATCTATGTCAAAATTCCTCAAATGTCAAAATTCCTCAAATGTCAAAATTCCTTAACTTTTTTCTATACATCAAAATTCTTGCATCTAATCATCTAATCATCTATACATCTAATCATCTAATCATCTAGTGTGTGTGTTCATGCATATACGTGTGTGTGCGGGGGGGCTCGGGGAGGGGCCGGCGGCCGCCATGGCGGCACATGGGGCGAGGGAGAGGGGGAAGAGGGGGGGAGCTCATAGCGGGGCGACGGGGCAACGGCGAGGCGAGGTGAGTCGGGGGCGGCGACGGCGAGGAGCTCGGGGCCGGAGGAGCGGGCACGGGCGGCGTCCCGGGCGGCGTCAAGCCGGGCTCGGGGAGGAGCGGGCGCCAGCGGCGTCGGGGATCGGCGCGAGGAGGCGCGGGCGGGCGGCGTCGGGGGCGGCGTCGAGCTCCGGCGTCGGGGAGGCGAGACGGCGACGGCGCGGCGATGTAGAAGAGGTCGAAGAAAGCAGAGGAACTGAAAATTTTCGAAGTGTTGTATATATATAAGGAGGCCTTTAGTCCCGGTTGGAGCCACCAACCGGGACTAAAGGTGAATTTCACCAGCCGAAGCGGCGGGAAGCGACCCCCTTTAGTCGCGGTTGGTGGCTCCAACCGGGACTAAAGGGGGGCCTTTAGTCGCGGTTGGTGGCACCAACCGTGACTAAAGGCCTGGCTTCCCGAATTGAAATGTTTAGTCCCACCTCGCTAGTTGAGAGGAGCTCGCACCGGTTTATAAGCCCCGTCGCGGCTACCGTGTCGAGAACCTCTCTAATGCAGGCCTACTGGGCCTACCACACCTCTGCCGCCCAGTGGAGCCTACTGGGCCGTACGGGCCTGCATCCTGTCCCAACTAGAGGTAGGGTTTCTAGTCGTATGCAGGCCGTGGCGGCCCAATAGGCGGGCTTTTTTTTTAATTTATTTTTTTATTTTTTTTCTGCTTTATTTATTTTCTTTTGTTTCTGAGTTCTTTTTTGCTTTATTTAGAGTTTCTTTGTGAATCTTTTTGCTTTAGGTAAAAAAATTATAAATTTTCTGTTAGTGCCAGTAGTTTTCAAATTTGAATAGTTTAAAATTGAATTATTTGAAATTTGTGTGAATCACTAGTTTGTGAATAACTTTATTTTAAAAGTAGATTTTTCAGTGATTCTTTTTTCTGCTGTTTAATATTAGCGTGTTTTATCATTATATTCAATTTTTTAATTCTTAGGTTATTTCAAAAATGAAATGACTTAGTAACAGACGAGTTTTCGTTTGAAACCCTGATACTTCGAAAGAGATTGTCCATTTTGTACACAAAGTGCATCCAGTTTTTGCCGCAACCCTCTCAACTTTTTAGCACATGCTATGTGGGTGAAATGATGATACCATGCCAACTTTCAACCTTTTCAGACTTCATTTCTAGTGCTTTTCAATTTCAGGGTCATTTAGCTCAAAAAATCATTAAATGCATGAAAAATAGCAAATGAAGTCAGAAAGGGCTGAAAATTGATGGTGTGGCTTCAAATGGTGCATACTTAACACAAAAAAAGTCTGGAGTTGAAATAAGTTTAAAAAAATGAAATGCCTTAGTAACAGACGACTTTTCGTCTAAAACCCTGATACTTCGAAATAGATTGTCCATTTTGTACACGAAGTGCATCCAGTTTTTGCCGTAACCCTCTCAACTTTTTAGCACATGCTATGTGGGTGAAATGATGATACCATGCCAACTTTCAACATTTTCAGAGTTTATTTGTAGTGCTTTTCAATTTCAGGGACATTTAGCTCAAAAAAATCAGTAAATGCATGAAAATAGCAAATGAAGTCAGAAAGGGTTGAAAATTGATGGTGTGGCCTCGAATGGTGCATACTGAACACACAAAAAGTCTGGAGTTGAAATAAGTTTAAAAAATGAAATGCCTTAGGAACAGACGAGTTTTCGTCTGAAACCCTGATACTTCGAAAGAGATTGTCCATTTTGTACACGAAGTGCATCCCGTTTTTGCCGTAACCCTCTCAACTTTTTAGCACATGCTATGTGGGTGAAATGATGATACCATGCCAACTTTTAACCTTTTCAGAGTTCATTTGTAGTGCTTTTCAATTTCAGGGTCATTTAGCTCAAAAAAATCAGTAAATGCATGAAAAATAGCAAATGAAGTCAGAAAGGGTTGAAAATTGATGGCGTGGCTTCGAATGGTGCATACTGAACACACAAAAAGTCTGGAGTTGAATAAAGTTTAAAAAAATGAAATGCCTTAGTAACAGACGAGTTTTCGTCTGAAACCCTGATACTTTGAAAGAGATTGTCCATTTTGTACACGAAGTGCATCCAGTTTTTGCCGTAACCCTCTCAACTTTTTAGCACATGCTATATGGGTGAAATGATGATACCATGCCAACTTTCAACCTTTTCAGAGTTCATTTGTAGTGCTTTTCAATTTCAGGGTCATTTAGCTCAAAAAAATCAGTAAATGCATGAAAAATAGCAAATGAAGTGAGAAAGGGTTGAAAATTGATGACGTGGCTTTGGACATAATATTTCGACGCATTTCAAATGCCAAAACACATAAGTACACTACTATTACAAAGATTCCCTTCGGTTTGTCCGAAGTGGGACTTTCCAGATATATAAGTCCGGAAACTAACTTGAGAAGCCAGTCACATCCCAGAGTGGGATCTTTGGGTATAAAACTTTTTCTTCGCGTGTGTCCCTTTGCGTCGTAACCATGGACAATCTACATCGTTTAACTTGATGCTCGGGTCAACATTCACTCTGAAGGGAGCAATTTCATGAAAATTTTCATAATCTTCTGACATGTCTGTCTTGTCCTCCACTCTCACGATGTTTCTTTTCCCTGATCATCGTATGATGTATTCGCTTCCTTATCTTTTATTTTTCTCGGCTTGGTAGGCATGTCCTTCACATAGAAAACCTGCGCCACATCATTGGCTAGGACGAATGGTTCATCTGCATACCCAAGATTGTTGAGATCCACTGTTGTCATTCCGTACTGCGGGTCTTCCTTTACCCCGCCTCCTGTCAGATTGACCCATTTGCACCGAAACAAAGGGACCTTCAAACCAAGTCCATAGTCAAGTTCCCATATATCCTCTATGTAACCATAATATGTGTCCTTTGGCCTATTGGTGTTTGTTGCATCAAAGCGGACACCACTGTTTTGGTTGGCGCTCTTTTTATCTTGGGCGATCGTGTAAAATGTATTCCCATTTATCTCGTACCCTTTGAAAGGCAATATAGTCGAAGATGGTAACTTGGACAGCAAGTACAGGTCATCTGCAACAGTGTCGTCATGCATGAGACGTGTCTGGAACCAACCGGCGAAAGTCACCGTTTGTTCATGTGTAATCCAGTCGTCAGACTGCTCCGGGTGTTTGGAGCGTAGAATATTCTTGTGTTGCTCGATATACGGAGCCACCAAGGCGGAACTTTGTAGAACTGTGTAGTGTGCTTGCGCCAAAGAATGCCCGTCCCGGCATAATACTGAATTCTTTCCTAGTGTGCCTTTTCCACCCAGTCTGCCCTCATGCCGCGATTCAGGAACACCAATCGGCTTAATGTCAAGAATAAAGTCAACACAAAACTCAATGACCTCCTCTGTTTCATGGCCCTTGGAGATGCTTCCTTCTGGCCTAGCACGATTATGAACATATTTCTTTAAGACTCCCATGAACCTCTCAAAGGGGAACATATTATGTAGAAATACAGGACCCAGAATGGCAATCTCCTCGACTAGGTGAACTAGGACGTGTGTCATGATATTGAAGAAGGATGGTGGGAACACCAACTCAAAACTGACAAGACATTGCACCAAATCATTCTCTAACCTTGGTAGGATTTCTGGATCGATTACCTTCTGAGAGATTGCATTGAGGAATGCACATAGCTTCACAATGGCTAATCAAACGTTGTCCGGTAGAAGCCCCCTCAATGCAACCGGAAGCAGTTGCGTCATAATCACGTGGCAGTCATGAGACTTTAGGTTCTGGAACTTTTTCTCTGCCATATTTATTATTCCCTTTATATTCGACGAGAAGCCAGACGGGACCTTCATACTGAGCAGGCATTCGAAGAAGATTTCCTTCTCTTCTTTGGTAAGAGCATAGCTGGCGTGACCCTGAAACTGCTTTGGATCCATGCCGTCTTCTCCGTGCATACGTTGCTGGTCCTCCCGTGCCTCCGGTGTAACTTTTGTCTTCCCATACACGCCCAAGAAGCCTAGCAGGTCACGCAAAGATTCTTCGTCACGTGCATCACGTCGATTGCAGAGCGGACCTCTAGGTCTTTCCAATAGGGTAGGTCCCAAAATATAGATTTCTTCTTCCACATGGGTGCGCGTCCGTCAGCGTCATTCGGAACAGATTGTCCGCCAGGACCCTTTCCAAAGATTACTTTTAAATCCTTGATCATATCAAGTATATCATCAGCAGTACGGTGGCGAGGCTTCTTCCGGTGATCTCCCTCACCTTTGAAATGCTTGCCTTTCTTTCTTACGGGATGCCTGCTCTGAAGAAATCGACGATGCCCCAGGTAGACATTCTTCTTACATTTATCCAAATATATACTGTCGGTATCATCTAAACAGTGCGTGCATGCGTGGTATCCCTTGTTTGTCTGTCCTGAAAGGTTACTGAGAGCAGGCCAATCATTGATGGTTACAAACAGCAACGCATGTAGGTCAAATTCCTCCTGTTCTTTCTCATCCCACGCACGTACACCTTTTCCATTCCACAGCTGTAAAATTTCTTCAACTAATGGACTTAGGTACACATCAATGTCGTTGCCGGGTTGCTTGGGGCCATGGATGAGCACTGGCATCATAATGAACTTCCGCTTCATGCACAACCAAGGAGGAAGGTTATAGATACATAGAGTCACAGGGCATGTGCTATGATTGCTGTTCTGCTCAACAAAAGGATTAATGCCATCTGCACTTAAACCAAACCATACGTTCCTTGCGTCCTTTGCAAAGTCCTTCCACTTTCTCTCGATTTTTCTCCACTGCGATCCGTCAGCGGGTACTCTCAACTTCCTATCTTTCTTACGGTCTTCGTTGTGCCATCGCATCAACTTCGCATGCTCTTTGTTTTGGAACAAACGTTTCAACCGTGGTATTATAGGAGCATACCACATCACCTTGGCAGGAATCTTCTTCCTGGGGCGCTCGCCCTCAACATCACCAGGATCATCGTGGCCAATCTTATAGCGCAATGGACAGCATACTGGGCATGCATTCAAATCCTCGTACTCACCGCGGTAGAGGATGCAGTCATTAGGGCATGCATGTATCTTCTGCACCTCTAATCCTAGAGGGCAGACAGCCTTCTTTGCTTCGTACGTACTATGGGGCAATTCGTTGTCCTTTGGTAGCTTCTTCTTTAACATTATCAGCAACTTTTCAAATGCCTTGTCAGATACACCATTCTCTGCCTTCCATTGCAGCAATTCCAGTGTGGTACCCAGCTTTTTCTTGTCATCTTCGCAATTTGGGTACAACAATTTCTTGTGATCCTCTAACATGCGCTGCAACTTCAGCTTCTCCTTTTCACTTGCGCAGTTTCTCTTTGCATCGGCAATGGCCCGACCAAGATCATCAGCGGGCTCATCTGATGCCTCTTCTTCAGCTCCTTCCTGCATTGTCGGCTCAGCTTCTTCCCCCATTGTTGTACCATCGTATTCATGGAACCCATGGCCAGGATAGCTGTCGTCATCCTCTTCTTCTTCATTCTCTTCCATTAGGATCCCTCTTTCTCTGTGCTTGGTCCAACAGTTATAGCCGAACATGAAACCGGACTCAAACAGGTGGACGTGAATGGTTCTTGAGTTAGAGTAATTTCGATCATTCTTACAGCGAGCACATGGACAATACATAAAACCATCTGCCCGCTTGTTTGCCTCGGCCGCAACCAGAAAAGTATGCATGCCATTAATGAACTGGGGAGAGCATCAGTCATCGTACATCCATTGCCGGCTCATCTTCATTACACAACACCGAAAAGACCAAATTAATACAAGTTCATACATAAAGTTCATACACACTTATTCTCATAAAACAACATACAAACTCTCTAGCTAAAGCATTTAAATGTAACAAAAAATGCGATCAAGATCGCAACTAAGGTAACAATTGATCCAACAGCATAGTGATACCAAGCCTCACTATCAATGGCATATTTTTTAAATTTTCTAATCTTCAAGCGCATTGCATCCATCTTGATCTTGTGATCATCGACGACATCGGCAACATACAACTCCAGTTTCATCTTCTCTTCTTCAACTCTTTTCAATTTTTCTTTCAAATACTCGTTCTCTTTTTCAACTAAATTTAACTTCTTGACAAGAATATCTATGTCGGTTGCAATTTCCGGTTCACATACCTCCTAGATAAAAATATCTATGTCAACTTGATGGGCATAATTGTCATAAACATGAAATGCAACAAATAGTTATAAAAGAGAGTATATACCACATCCGAATCGTAAACCGGACGAGGGCCGACGGGGACGGATATCAAAACCATGCCACTATGTATAACAAACAACCATATAGGTAAGAAAACTATACAAGTAACTATCTAAATCTTACAAACATGATTTTTTTTATAAAAAGGATAAGAACAAGAGGCTCACACGGGTGGTGCCGGCGACGGGACGGTGCGGGCGATCGACGGTGGTTAGGACGGGGACGGGAAGGCACTAAGTAAACCACACCTACACATGCAAAGTAAGAAGTTAATTTGAGCTCAAATTGCATATAAATCAAATAAACTACCACATATAAATACTCCCAAACTAAAACCCATAAATCACTATACTTATAGAGCATTGCAAGAGCTAATCTAGCAATGAGAGATGAAAGGACAAAGTTGCTAACCTTTGTGAACACTTGGATGGATGGGGTGCCTCCAAATCTTGACAAATTTTGGCAAAAATCGAGGTGAGCTCGAGCAAGGGGAAGAACAAAGGAGAGGAAGAAGGGGAAAAACAGGGAGGTTCGTGGGGCCCCTGGGACAAAAGGTTTGTTTTCTACTAGTGCGCTGTACATGCCCTAACGAACCGGGACTAATGATGCCCGTCCCGAACCGGGACTAATGGTCACATTAGTGCCGGTTCAAAACTAGACCGGGACTAATGCTTTGGACGAAAGGTCTATTTTCTACTAGTGCATTGAGGAATGCACTTTTCACATCCATTTGATATAAGATGATATTGTGATGGTTAGCATAAGCAAGTAATATGTGAATAACTTCAAGTCTAGCAATAGGTGCAAAAGTTTCATCAAAGTCAATTCCATCAACCTCTGTGTGGCCCTGTGCCACAAGACGGGCCTTATTCCTCACTACCTGACCAAGTTCATATTGTTTGTTGCGGTAGATCCACTTGGTACCTATGACATTGTGCTTGCGAGGATCTGGGCGCTTGACAAGTTCCCACACGTTGTTGAGCTTGAATTGATGCAATTCCTCTTGCATGGCTTGAATCCACTCAGGCACCAAGAACGCTTCATCAACTTTGGTGGGCTCTATGATAGAGAAAAAATCAAAGTGACCACAAAAGTTAGACAAATGAGAAGCTCTTGTGCGAGTGAGAGGACCTAGTGCATTGATGTCGTCGAGGATTTTCTCAATTTGCACTTCATTTGCAAGTCGTGGATGAGCAGGTTGATGACTTTGCTGATGCTGAGCAATTTCTTCAGCGCCATTTTCATCAGGTGTATCAGCATGAATATCTTCAATGTTGGGTACAACTTCTTCAGAGAGTAGTTGTTCTTCAGTAGGGATAACATCTTCATTGGCCTTGAACCTAATGGATTCCTCAGGTGGCATTTCATCTAGCACATGAGGTAGGTGCTCTCTTTGTGAGCCATTAGTTTCATCGAACCACACATCTACAGTTTCAATCACCTTGTTGTGATAGGTGTTGAAGACTCTGTAGGTGTGCGAGTCCTTTCCATAACCAAGCATAAAACCTTCATGTGCTTTCGATGCAAATTTGGAACTGTGGTGAGGATCTCTAATCCAACATTTAGCACCGAAGACTTTGAAATAACTCACATTGGGTTTCTTGTCAGTGAGGAGTTCATATGAAGTCTTCTTGAGGAATTTGTGAAGATATACCCTGTTGATGATGTGGCAAGCAGTATTGATTGCCGCAGGCCAGAAACGACGAGGGGTCTTGTATTCATCAAGCATGGTGCGAGCCATCTCAACAAGAGTCACGTTCTTGCGCTCCACAACGCCATTCTGCTGAGGAGTATAAGGGGTAGATAGCTCATGAGTAATACCAAGTTCATCAAGATAATCATCAAGACCAGTGTTCTTGAACTCAGTCCCATTATCACTCCTGATATGCTTGATCTTGACGCCGAAATTCGTCGAGGCCATTGAAGAAAATCATTTGAAGACATTCTGCACTTCAGATTTGTACAGGATAATGTGCACCCAAGTATAGCGAGAGAAATCATCAACAATAACAAAGCCATATAAGCATGGAGTATTTTTTAGTGTGGCATAGTGAGTGGGACCAAAGAGATCCATATGAAGCAATTCAAAAGGATGAGAGGTAGTCATGATAGTCTTGGATGGATGCTTGGATCTAGTCATCTTTCCAGATTCACAAGCCCCACACAAGTGATCCTTGAGGAATTTGACACCCTCAATACCAATGACGTGCTTTTTCTTCACGAGCGTGTGCAAGTTCCTCATGCCAGCGTGTCCAAGTCGTCGATGCCATAACCAGCCTTCTGAAGCTTTTGCAAGTAGACATGTGGCCGGCTGTGGACCTGTAGAGAAATCAACAATGTACAAGTCTCCTCTCCTAAAGCCTTCGAAGACTTTGGATTTGTCAGATTCCATGATGACAACACAGTGGTATTTGCCAAAGATGACAACGATATCAAGATCACAAAGCATTGAGACAGACATGAGGTTTAATCCAAGGGATTCGACAAGCATCACTTTATCCATGTGTCGATCCTTCGAGATTGCAACCTTACCTAGACCCAATACCTTGCTTTTTCCTTTGTCAGCATAGGTGATATGCTTCAGATGTGATGGAGCAAGTGGAATGTTCATCAATAGACTCTTGTCACTGATATGTCTCCAACGTATCTATAATTTTTGCTTGTTCCATGCTGTTATATTATCATTCTTGGATGTTTTACAATCATTTTACTACAACTTTATATTATTTTTGGGACTAACCTATTAACCTAGAGCCCAGTGCCAGTTTCTGTTTTTTCCGTGTTTTTGAGTTTTACAGAAAAGGAATATCAAACGGAGTCCAAACGGAATAAAAATCTACGGTGATTTTTTATGGACCAGAAGAAGCCCAGGGAGCATTGGAGTTGGGCCAGGAGAGCCACGAGGCCACCACAAGCCTGGGGGGCACCCCCCCTAGGGCGCGCCCCCTGGCTTGTCGTCACCTCGTGGCCCCCCTAGACTTGTTTCCGCAGCCAAAAATTCCTATAAATATAGAACACCCAGAAACAAACCGAGATCGGGAGTTCCGCCACCGCAAGCCTCCAGAGCCATGAAAAACCAATCGGGAGCCCGTTCCGGCACCCTGCCGGAGGGGGAAACCATCACCGTAGGCCATCTTCATCATCCCGGCGCTCTCCATGATGAGGAGGGAGTAGTTCACCCTCGGGGCTGAGGGTATGTACCAGTAGCTATGTGTTTGATCTCTCTCTCTCTCGTGTTCTTGAGATGACACGATCTTGATGTACCGCGAGCTTTATTGACATAGATGAATCATATGGAGTTTTCCCCTCTCTATCTTCTTGTGATGAATTGAGTTTTCCCTTTGAAGTTTTCTTATCGGATTGAATCTTTAAGGATTTGAGAACACTTGATGTATGTCTTGCGATGGGATATCCGTGGTGACAATGGGATGTTCTATTGATCCACTTGATGTATGTTTTGGTGATCAACTTGCGGGTTCCGTGACCTTGGGAATCTATGCATAGGGGTTGGCACATGTTTTCGTCTTGACTCTCCGGTAGAAACTTTGGGGCACTCTTTGAAGTTCTTTGTGTTGGATTGAACATGATGAATCTGAAATTGTGTGATGCATATCGTATAATCAAGCCCATGGGTACTTGTGGTGACATTGGAGTATCTAGGTGACATTAGGGTTTTGGTTGATGTGTATCTTAAGGTGTTATTTTAGTACGAACTCTAGGGCTGTTCGTGACACTTATAGGGATAGCTCATAAGATTGATCGGAAAAGATAACTTTGAGATGGTTTCGTACCCTACAATAATTTCTTCGTTTGTTCTCCGCTATTTGTGACTTTGGAGTGAACTCTTTGTCGCACGTGAGGGATTTACATATGATTCAACTATGTCAGTATTGTTGAGAGAACTTGCACTAGTGAAAGTATGAACCCTAGGCCTTGTTTTCAAGCATTGCAATACCGTTTGTGCTCACTTTTGTTACTTGCTACCTTGCTGTTTTTATATTTTCAGATTACAAAAACCCATATCTACCATCCATATTATGCTTGTATCACCATCTCTTCGCCGAACTAGTGCACCTATACAATTTACCATTGTATTGGGTGTGTTGGGGACACAAGAGACTCTTTGTTATTTGGTTGCAGGGTTGTTTGAGAGAGACCATCTTCATCCTACGCCTCCCACGGATTGATAAACCTTAGGTCATCCACTTGAGGGAAATTTTCTACTGTCCTACAAAACTCTGCGCTTGGAGGCCCAACACGAGTCTACAAGAAGAAGGTTGCGTAGTAGACATCAAGCTCTTTTCTGGCGCCGTTGCCAGGGAGGTGAGTGCTTGAAGGTATATCTTTAGATCTTGCAATTGAATCTTTTAGTTTCTTGTTTTTCACTAGTTTGGTTTCATAAAAGAAAACTACAAAAAAATGGAATTGAGGTTGCCTCATATGCTTCATCTTTTTAATGTCTTTCGTGAAAATGATGGAAAAGAAAATTGTGCTCAAGTGTTAGAAGAAGAAGGTATTAAAATGTTTGGCACTAAATCTTTGAGTGATGAGCATGATTGCAATGTTGTTAGTATGAATTCTTTGAATATCCGTAGTACTAATGATGATTGCACTAGTAATGATAAAAAAATTTCTTATAAGCATGTCAATTTTTGTGGAGTGCATAGAGTTTGTGAAGACATGCCTAAAAGGGAAGATAGATTTTGTAAGAGGCAAAAGTATTTAGAAACTAAATGGTTGCAAGAGGCTATATGTTTGTGCTGAAAGACTTAATATTTCTCGCCGTCCTTGTGAACTTTGCAATGAAAGTGGTCACTTTAATTTCCAATGTGAATTATTTCATGATCAAATTGTGTCCAAAAATTGTGACAACCTCATTACCCTTGAGCATCATAATGAACTTAGTCTATTTTTGGGGTATGAAGAAATGAAACATAAAACTAAGGATGTTC
Source organism: Elymus sibiricus (assembly GCA_039707655.1). NCBI lineage: Eukaryota > Viridiplantae > Streptophyta > Magnoliopsida > Poales > Poaceae > Elymus > Elymus sibiricus. The sequence goes on from CM077665.1 coordinate 85,782,035, forward strand.
CAGCATGGGTTCTCATGAAAATGATTGATTTTGATCTAAATGAAATCTATATGTATTGCGTGGTAAATTGCATTGAGAATCCTTATATTGCCAATTACTTAAAGACAACAAAACAAATAGAAGATGAAGAGAATACTAATGCAGGGGAAGATGTTTCCCAATATCCCCCTATTTTTTCTTATGATGAATCAGGTAACGGGGAGGAGCTTTTTATTCAACCAATCTCTTCAAAAAGAAGCTTGGAGGAATTAAATAAACCCACACATAATGTGGTGAAGAAGAAGAAAAGAAGGAAAAGTAAAGGTAAATAGGTATCTCTCCCAAATAATGACACCCCTTATAATCTTGAAAATCTTTTTGGCACCAACTTAGAAAATTGTAATGATAACAATTGCTATACGATTGGTGCTATTCATACTATTAATGATGAGAGTGATTATGCTTATGTTTTTCAAATCCACAAGCTTGGGGATGCTATGTTTGATGAGAATGACATGTTTGAGAATTTATTTGCTGCAACTAATGTTTGTCCCAAGCTTGGGGATGCTATGTTTAATGAAGATGATGTTTTTAGTCCCCCAAGTTTTGATGTGCAAATTTATTATGATGATAGCATACCCCCTATTTATGATGACTGCAATATTTATGAAAGTGGGTTTGGAAGAGTGTCAACTTTAGATAATAATTATCCCACTATTTTGGAGGGTGTTGAATATTATTATAATGATAAAAGTGGATTTTGAGGGGTCATGACTTTATTTATTAATGATTCCACTATTTCGGAAGAGGTTTCAATTGACTATGATGAGAACAAAGTTGCTACTTATGATGATTATTGTGATGATACTTATATTATAAAGAGTAGTGATAATTATTGTCATAACTTTGAATATCCTTTTACTGAACATTACTCTTTTAATGTGGAAACAATTTTTAGTATCCGAGATTCATATGATACTCCCATTATTATGAATGAGAAGAAAATTGCTTATGTGGAGAGTGACAAATTTTCTATGCTTGTGGATCATGAAGAGAATGCTTTATGTGATAGTTATATTGTGAAATTCCTTCATGATGCTACTGAAAATTATTATGAGGGAGGAATATATGCTTGTAGTAATTGCAATAATATCAAGTTTCCTCTCTATGTGTTCAAAGTTTTAAAGTTATGCTTGTTTTGCCTTCCTATGCTAGTTGATTCTTGCTCCCATAAATTGTTTGCTCACAAAATCCCTATGCATAGGAAGTGGGTTAGACTTAAATGTTCTTGTCATGAGATTCATGATGCTCTTTTGCATGTTTCAATTATTATTCCTATGCGAGCATCATTGAAATCATCATGCCTAGCTAAAAAGGCATTAAAGAAAAGCGTTTGTTGGGAGGCAACCCAACACTTTTACTTTCTGTTTTTGAGTTTTCACATGATTAAGATACTGTATTAATCATATTTTATAGCTTTTGTTTCAATAAAGTGCCAAGTAAAGCCTTTGGGATAGTGTGGATGATAGTTAACTTGATTCTGTGCAAAAACAGAAACTTTTGCTCTCAGTCCAGGAATTTTTTAAATTCACTGGAGCCTGCTTTTCATCTGAATTTTTTTTACACAAGATTGATATACAAATTTCTTAGATTGTCCTAATTTTTCAGAATTGTTAGAGACAGGGAAGTATGTTTACACTACAGATCTTCACAGACTATTCTGTTTTTGACAGATTCTGTTTTGCATGCATAGTTTGCTTGTTTTAGTGTTCCCATAGCTTATATTGAGTGATATAAATTATGGGAATAATATAATAAAGTAGGTATCATGTGGAAACAATTATGAATCTTGTATTGACAGTACCTAAGTGAATGATCTTTGTTTATTATACTAACCCATCTCACGAAGTTCCGTTAAGTTTTGTGTGATTGAAGTTTTCAAGTTTTGGGTGAGACACCGATATCAGGAGAATAAGGAGTGACAAGAACCTAAGCTTGGGGATTCCCAAGGCACCCCCAAGGTAATATTCAAGGAAGTCTCAAGCGCCTAAGCTTGGGGATGCCCCGGAAGGCATCCTCTTTTTCGTCTTCAACACTATCGGTATATCTTACTTAGAGCTATATTTTTATTCGTCACATAATATGAGTTTTGCTTGGAGCGTCATTTTATTTTGTTTTTCTCTGTTAGGTGTTATTTATAATCTTGTTTTTCAATAAAAGGTTCCAAGAATTGCCTTAGGATGCTTGCATTGCATGTTTTGCTATGTGCTGTGTAAAAACAGAAACTTTTGCTGTAGTGTTTGAATTTTCATATTTTACTGGAACGTGGAAAGTTCCTGAAATTTTTACACAGTATTGTCATATATATTTTATAGCATGTCATAAATTTTCATAATTTTTTGAGTTACAGAAGTAAACTGTTTTCATAAATTGCTACAGACTGTTCTGTTTAGACAGATTGCTGTCATAGTTTTGTTATCTACTTATCCTATAGTTTCCATAGCCTATATTGGTAGATATAAGTTGTGGAAATGATAGTATACAGTACCTAATGTTTGAAAATTATTATGCAACTTGTCTTGGCAGTACATAAAGAGTTGATTTATTATTATGTGTACTAACCTATCTCACGAGTTGTTTTTGAGTTTTGTGTGGATGAAGTTTTTGAGAATAGGTGAAACCGGGATATGAGAGGATTGAACGAGATACAAAAGCTCAAGCTTGGGGATGCCCAAGGCACCCCAAGTAAATATTTCAAGAAGTCTCAAGCATCTAAGCTTGGGGATGCTACGCATCCCACCTCTCTTCATCAACAATTATCGGTTAGCCTATGTTGAGCCTAAATTTTTATTCGTTCACATGATGCGTGCTATTCTTTGAGTGATATTTTTCTTTTGCTTGATTTTTAATAAAATACTTAAGATCTGAAATTCTTAGATGAGAGAGTCTTCACATAGTTATTTAATTGTTGACTACTCATTGATCTTCACTTATATCTTTTGAGAGTAGCTTGTCATTTCCTCTCATGCTTCACTTATACCTTTTTGAGGGATGGAATCTTTATGCTCATGTGCTTCATTTAAAATTGTTTGAGCTTGTCAAAAAAGCAATGGAAATATATGAAACCAGTCCCAAAGTAATAGATATCCAAGGAGGATATAGTAAAAACTTTCATGAAGATCATGGGACAAATTAAACTTGATTCTTTGTAATAATTTTGAAACATGATGATAGTAATATGTGAGTCATGTTAGTGAGTAATTATGCTTAGTAGGAATATTGGTGTTAAGGTTTGTGATTCCCTATGCATGCACGAAAGTCAATAGTTATGCAATGAAGTTACATCCTACTTGTGGTGCATTATTCAGTGTTAGTTATGACTCAATGCTCACTTATGTGAATTTTCGTTTCTTGGTTTGGTTGCTTCCCAATCTATTAGCTAGCCCCCATTTGTACTAAGTAGAAATACTACTTGTCCATCCAAAATCCTTAAACCAAGTTTTGCCTTATGAGTCCACCATACCTACCTATATGCGGTATTTCCATGCCGTTCCAAGCAAATTTGTATGTGCCATCTCTAAATTTTCAAAATAAATTTTCTCTTTTGTGTGCCCGTACCGCTCATGAAACGGTGGGGAGTATCCAATATTTTTCCATGCTAGGTGTGTTATTCTCACAATATGTGTTGATTCACTATCATTCACGAGAAAGTGGCTGGTATTCGGGATGCCCAGTTCCATGCTCAAAAATCAAATCAAAATATAATGAAACAAAACTCCCCCAGGATTGTTGTTTGTATGGACGGTACCCGTGGATTCGGCTCGCCGTGGAGTGTGATTGATTGGTGGAGGGGGAGTAAAAACTTTTCCATTCTGTTTGGGAACCGCCTATAATGTATCTAGCATGGAAAGTATTGTGAGCTACTTTGTCGTTTTCGTTGACAGGACAATCATGCCACTCAAAATATTTTTCTCTCTCAATTTAAACCTTGAGCTCTGGCACCTCTACAAATCCCTACTTCCCTCTGCGAAGGGGCCTATCTATTTACTTTATGCAATTTTTATTTTTGCTTTGAGTCCCCATCTTCTCTTATAAGCACCAACTAGGGGGCACAATGATCGTACTTGAGCATTGGGCATAGCTAAGATTTGAGTGTGTTTCATGAATGGATCAATGATTGAGCATGATGGGCTAGGGATAACTTTCTTTAGTGTTGATATTTTGAAAGACATGGTTGGTTGTTGACATGCTTGAGTATTGAAGTCATTATGTTAAAACTAGACTATTGCTTTGAATCATTTACAAGTCCAAATGTCCATGCTATACAAAGAAGGAACGAATATGATGAACATGTTAGGCAGCATTCCACATCAAAAATTCTGTTTTTATCATTTACCTACTCGAGGACGGGTAGGAATTAAGCTTGGGATGCTGATACATCTCCAATGTATCTATAATTTTTGCTTGTTCCATGCTGTTATATTATCATTCTTGGATGTTTTACAATCATTTTACTACAACTTTATATTATTTTTGGGACTAACCTATTAACCTAGAGCCCAGTGCCAGTTTCTGGTTTTTCCGTGTTTTTGAGTTTTACAGAAAAGGAATATCAAACGGAGTCCAAACGGAATAAAAATCTACGGTGATTTTTTATGGACCAGAAGAAGCCCAGGGAGCATTGGAGTTGGGCCAGGAGAGCCACGAGGCCCCTAGGGCGTGCCCCCATGGCTTGTCATCACCTCGTGGCCCCCCTGGAATTGTTTCCGCCGCCAAAAATTCCTATAAATATAGAAACCCCCAGAAACAAACCGAGATCGGGAGTTCCACCGCCGCAAGCCTCCAGAGCCACGAAAAACCAATCGGGAGCCCGATCCGGCACCCTGCCGGAGGGGGAAACCATCACCGGAGGACATCTTCATCATCCCGACGGTCTCCATGACGAGGAGGGAGTAGTTCACCCTCGGGGCTGAGGTTATGTACCAGTAGCTATGTGTTTGATCTCTCTCTCTCTCGTGTTCTTGAGATGACACGATCTTGATGTACCGCGAGCTTTATTGATATTGATGAATCATATGGAGTTTTCCCCTCTCTATCTTCTTGTGATGAATTGAGTTTTCCCTTTGAAGTTTTCTTATCGGATTGAATCTTTAAGGATTTGAGAACACTTGATGTATGTCTTGCGATGGGATATCCGTGGTGACAATGGGATGTTCTATTGATCCACTTGATGTATGTTTTGGTGATCAACTTGCGGGTTCCGTGACCTTGGGAATCTATGCATAGGGGTTGGCACATGTTTTAGTCTTGACTCTCCGGTAGAAACTTTGGGGCACTCTTTGAAGTTCTTTGTGTTGGATTGAACATGATGAATCTGAAATTGTGTGATGCATATCGTATAATCAAGCCCATGGGTACTTGTGGTGACATTGGAGTATCTAGGTGACATTAGGGTTTTGGTTGATGTGTATCTTAAGGTGTTATTTTAGTACGAACTCTAGGGCTGTTCGTGACACTTATAGGGATAGCTCATAAGATTGATCGGAAAAGATAACTTTGAGGTGGTTTCGTACCCTACAATAATTTCTTTGTTTGTTCTCCAATATTTGTGACTTTGGAGTGAACTCTTTGTCGCACGTGAGGGATTTACATATGATTCAACTATGTCAGTATTGTTAAGAGAACTTGCACTAATGAAAGTATGAACCCCAGGCCTTGTTTTCAAGCATTGCAATACCGTTTGTGCTCACTTTTGTTACTTGCTACCTTGTTGTTTTTATATTTTCAGATTACCAAAACCTATATTTACCATCCATATTACGCTTGTATGACCATCTCTTCGCCGAACTAGTGCACCTATACAATTTACCATTGTATTGGGTGTGTTGGGGACACAAGAGACTCTTTGTTATTTGGGTGCAGGGTTGTTTGAGAGAGACCATCTTCATCCTACGCCTCCCACTGATTGATAAACCTTAAGTCAACCACTTGAGGGAAATTTGCTACTGTCCTATAAAACTCTGCGCTTGGAGGCCCAACACGAGTCTACAAGAAGAAGGTTGCGTAGTAGACATCAGTCACCAGTCATGTGGTTGGTGCAGCCACTGTCTAGGACCCACTCAGTAGCTTTGGGTGGCTCATCCTGCAGATGAATTAGTACATCTTACGACCGCATATGCTTCAGAGTGAAGAATATGACATCAAATTCATCAGACTGAATTTCATCACATAGTATAGTAAGCAAAGTAAAGTGAGGACGTGAGAAATGAATGATTCATTTCTTCGTGATTAGCTTGCGTCCTTTCAAGCATTTTATCAGGTCTCCAGCAAATTCTTCAGACGCTTAAGCTCGTGTGGAGACCTGAACCTGCATAAGAGATTAGTTCAATTTCTTCACCACCCACATCTGAAGGGGTGGTAAAGAGTTCATCATTCTGCACGCTCCATATGAGAATGGTGGCATTGAAGCAAGTGCACTTCGTTTCACAGGAGGGGGGTTAGAGTACTCATATGAATAAGCAGAGAAATTCTTTGAGGACTTATGAACATAATGATTTGAAGAATAATGAACATATTCATGACCCTTAGATTTTCCCTGCGAAACAGAAGCATTAGCACGAGAATGATATGATTTTTGACCATATGAGGACTTTGGTCCTTGTGAAGAATTTGATCTGGGGTTCCTGTTCTTCACTGGTGGTGTCATGATGGCATTCACTTGAAGATTTTGAAGGTACCTTTTGGGGACCTAGATTTTCTTCATCGGAGGACCGTTCCTGCAGTTAGTACCAACATATCTGGCAAATACTTCACTATTCTGATTTTTGAACAGTTTATAGTTGTAGTCAAATTACTCATCAGAGGAATATGAAGATTCACAAGTAAATCCCGATAAAGTAGATGGATCTACAGGAGGTCCTTTTGCAGCAACCCATGAAGTTTTAGGGTACTGCTCAGGTTTCCAGTAGGATCCATCAACATTGAGTTTCCTCTCAAAGGCAATACCCTTTTTCCTAGGGTTCTTGTTCAGAATCTGCTATTTAAGCACATCACAAAGTGTTTGATGCCCTTTGAGACTTTTGTATATGCCTGTCACATACAATTCCTTCAACCCTGCATTTTCATTAGTAACACTTCTGGTATCCTCAGATGAGGAATTTGTGACCACAAAAATAGTTGAAGAATTTGCAGCAATAAAAGCATTTGAACTTCAGGTGAAGAATGAGCAGTTTCACGTTCGATGCATTTCAAGCAAGGTGGAACGAAATCTTCCTGAGTGGTACTGATCTGTTGAGCAAGCAAAGAATCATTATCCCTTTGAAGATCTTGATGAGACACCCTTAGTTTCTCAAAATCTTGCTTTCTTTGAAGAAATTCATAAGAAAGCTTCTCATGATCGACGAAGAGAGCATCATGACGACTTTGAAGGTTATCAAACTTAGACAGAAGACTTTGAAGTCCCTTAGTCAGAGTTTGAGTGCGATCCATATCCTCATTCAACAGGTCATAACTTTTGTCTAGCAGTTTCTGAATCTTTTCAATGGAACTTTGTTGTTTAGTAGCAGTATTAGCATGTTTGGAATAGCTAGGTTTCATGTAATCATCAGATTCACCAAGACTTGATTCAGAGGAGGAATGGTGTTTGAGTACCTTGGCACCTTTTTCCATGAAGCAATAGGTGGGAGCATAGTCGTCGTTGCTGACGTCAGAGTCGTTGGAGTTGCCATTTTCCTCATCGTTGAAGATGGACTTGCTGACGAAAGCAGTAGCGAGAGCTAGGCTTGCCACACCAGAGTCCGACTCCTCCTTAGATCCCTCCTCTTCCTCATATTCTTCAAATTCTTCTTCAGAATCCATTTCCTTGCCAATAAGTGTCCGAGCCTTCCTTAAGTTGTTCTTCCTGTGCGATGAGGACTTTGAAGATGAGGACTTTGAGGACTTTGAAGATTTCTTCTTTTTCTTCGAGTCGTCAGAACTATCATCCTTGTATTTCTTCTTCCTTGATTCTTTTTCCCAGAGAGGACAGTCAGCAATATAGTTGCCAGATTTATTGCATTTGTGACAAGTTCTCTTCTTGTAATCGCTTGATGAAGATTCTGAGTTCTTCATGCCACTTCTTGATGATTTTCCAAACCGACCTCTCCTTGAGAACTTCTGGAATTTCCTCACGAGCATTGCAAGCTCCTGACTTGGTTCTTCAGGATCACCAAGGCTACTGTCAGATTCTTCCCCTTCGGATGAGGAAATTGCCTTAGCCTTCAAAGCACGAGATCTTCCATAGCTTGGCCCGTAGAGGTCTCTCTTCTCAGCTTGTTGGAATTCATGAGTATTGAGTCTCTCAAGAATATCAGCAGGATCTAGTGACTTGTAGTCTCCACGTTCTTGAATCATCAAAGCAAGTGTATCGAATGAGGAATTAAGAGATCTCAGCAGTTTCTTCACCACCTCATGGTCGGTGATGTCAGTGGCACCAAGAGCTTGGAGCTCATTGGAGATATCAGTGAGACGGTCGAAGGTTTGCTGAACATTTTCGTTGTCGAGTCTTTTAAAGCTGTTAAAGAGATTGCGAAGAACATCAACTCGAGAGTCACGTTGAGTTGAAACACCTTCATTGACTTTGGATCACTAGTGCAGAATCGGCCTATAGTGCCGGTTCGTAAGGGCCTTTAGTGCCGGTTCTCCAACCGGCACTAAAGGGTGGGGACTAAAGCCCCCCCCCCCCTTTAGTCCCGGTTCAACATGGCCCGGCACTAAAGGCCCACCACGTGGCACCTGCCGGCGCCGTGGGCTGGGGGACCTTTAGTCCCGGTTGGTAACACCAACCGGCACTAAAGGCCCACCACGTGGCACCTGCCGGCGCCAGGGCTGGGGGACCTTTAGTCCCGGTTGGTAACACCAACCGGGACTAAAAGTATTTAATTATTTTAATTTTGGTTTATTTTTCCTTTTAATCCTTTAGGGGTTTATGAATTAATTATGGTTTATTTTTCCTTTTAATTTTGTGTTTTCCATTTAATTATTTTTCATTTCAATTATATGTTACGCTACTACATACTGTACACGTTGTGCATATATATATAAATAGAATTTCTCATAGAACCGATCATATATATATATATATATATATATATATCATCGAATTTCTCGTACGACGACCATTCACATACATATATATATACAATTTGGTATATACAATTTCTCCTACAATTTGCGGATCATTACATATGCAGGGCATTACTGCTTGATCTTATAATGGTATTCTCCTTTGGGATCTATGACCTGGTCTAGCAGAAATCCAGCTATTTCCTCTTGAATTGCTCGTACGCGAGCCGTTGGTAGGATTTGGCCCCGCATCTCCATCAGCTATAATCAGGAGATCAAGATGATATATTAGTTGTGTGTATATATATTAGCTAGATCATGATAAAAAAATTATGGATAGTGTTCTGGCAAACGTACCCAAAGATTTCTTTCATCTCTGCTCCTTTCAGACGTGATCATGCGAATGTTCTCGCAAACGTAGTATGCGCATAAAGCATTCCCCTGCTCCTGCTTCATGCACTTTACGAGAATAAAATTCAAACAAGTAATAATTAATCAAGCATGATAATGGTATTGAAACTAGAATTAAAGAGATGCACGGACGTAGCTAGCTAGTACTACTTAATTACCTTGGGTCGCACCCATTTCAGCTGTTGTTTCTATTCGCCGGGGACCTCTTTGATGAACTTTTGCCAAGCCCTGCCCGTCGGCAAAGAAAATTAATAAAGGAGTTATTAACTAGTTGATATCAGGAAATGAAGTAAAGAGGCCGACATAGTGCGATAATGATTGAAATTACCTGTCGACCATCCCCCTCACGATTGCGTATTCCGATGGATTCTTATATAGTGAGTCCAGTACTTCAACTTTTCCCTTGTCAACTTCAATGATTAACAAGATCCAGTGGTAACTGCATGCGCACACGTTTTTTATAAATAAGCGGGCATGTGCATAACTCATCAACTACACTTATTAACATCTAGTAAGAAAAAAATAGAATTTTTGGTACAAGATATAGTAACACTCACCCGAAGTTGTAAGGAAGTAGTATTTCTGGTTGGGTGTTTAGTTGCTTCAAAAACTCTAGCAGGAATCTCTCTGTGTCTTTTCTCGAATATTGATCTTCCCATATCGCCTGATTAACCGTATTTGGGTCAATGAACCCAATGCCATAGCGTCCAGCTTTTTTCATTTCATACATCTTCATTCTGCATAATACCACAGAAAAGAATATAGTGAGGATAATTACATGTAATGAACGAGAGCACATCTAGCTAGCTAGCTAGAGACTTAAATTACAGAAAGAAATCACTTACAGACAATAGCAACTGACGATAGATTTGTCGAGTGCGTCTTGTTGGAATAACTGAAACAACTCTGAATAATTAATCCACAAATCTTTTTTATGGAAGTAATGCTTTCTCTTGACTTTCACCATGAGGGACTCTTGATTGGTATTTGTTGTTTCTTGCATGTACCACGTATGCAAATTGTACATTCTCGTTGGTAGAAGCTTGACATCGTCAGGCTTGACCAGAGGTTTGCCGCGGACATATTGGTATTGTACTTCCTCCTCTGTAATCCCGGGGATTTCCTCAAGGCCTAGGAGTTGGTCAACAGTGACACCGGCCTCTTTAGCCTGCCTTCTAAGATCGTCGGTTATTACCAGCCGATCGGCGGTACTCACAGGTGTTTGTACAATGAGCGGGGGGATCGATTGCACTACCTGTTCTCCCAGCTGGGGAACAGTTTTCCCGCTTTTTTTGCCAACTGCTTGGCTCGAGCTCGAGCTCGACTCCTTTTGCCCTGCTAAATATGACTTCTTGATAGACCGCACATAGTCGAAGTCCTTCTGATTGTCAGCCGGTCGAGCCATATCAATAAAGTGTTGTGAGACATGCTCCGGTACTTTCTCCTTTGGCGGCGCGGGCGGTTTCGGTGCAAAATGGGCATTCAATTGGGCATCACATGCGTCGTCGAGTTCCTCCTGAGTCAGGTGGTAAGACAACTTCGGAAGAGGCTTGAGGCTTGGACCATATTTGAATTTCTTGTCTGTTGTACCGCTAGCCGTCGTAGCTGCTGCCTCTCTCTTCCGATGTTGCTTAGGCTGACGCCGTGCCGGACTTGGAGGAGGAGTCGGCTGACGCGGTGCCGGCGGACTTGGAGGAGGAGGACTTGGCTGACGTCGTGCCGGACTTGGAGGAGGAGTCGGCTGACGCTGTGCCGGCGGACTTGGAGGAGGAGGAGTTGGCTGACGCCGTGCCGGACTTGGAGGAGGAGTCGGCTGACGCGGTGCCGGACTTGGAGGAGGAGGAGTCCACTGACGCGGCGGTGGACTTGGAGGAGGAGGAGTCAGTGGCCTTGGAAATACGATGCAATCCTTTTTCCATAGAATGATACGATGTATGGCCTCTCCTAGTGTTCTCTCCTCGTCACCTCCAAGAATGTCAAGTTGTAGCTCGTGATATCCTGACATCACTTCATCAACCCCGACACGAGCATAGCCAGCTAGAATGGGATTGCAATGGAAGGTTGCTTCAGGGGGATTTGCTAAAGCATAGCCGTCCGCCACCTTCATGGATAAGTTCTTCACTTTCATGTGTAGCTCACAGTTAGTCCTGTCTTTGATATCATCCACAGGGTAGCTAGCTAGCAATGCATTATCGATATCGGCCGGGGCGGAACCCACGCTGCTTCTCGGCATAGATGGGACGGTGCTATCCAATGCTGGATCGATCTGCTCATGCTGCCGCTGAGACGCCCTTTCCTGGCTGAGTGAGTCGATCTGCTCCTGCTGCCGCCTGACAAATCGTTCCAACTCTAGGTGCTTTGATTCTAGGCCTTCAAGGCGGAGTGCTTCCTCCTTCTTCTTCTTCTCCTCCTGCATCTTCTTTCTCGCACGGCTTCTATAGTCGTCGTTCCAATCCGCAAACCCCTCAAACCACAGAACAACGCCTTTGCCTCGTGTTCTTCCCGGGTGTTCACGATTCTTCAGGGCGTGCGTAAGCTCGTCGTTCTCTCTGTTGGGCGTGAACACCCCCGTTCGAGCTTCTTCTATTGCAATAAGTATTTCGTCTGTCGCTTCTTTAAGACTTGCCTTCACCATAACCAGCCCTGTCTCTGGGTCCAACTTCCCCCCATGCGCATAAAATCATGTCATGCACTTGGAGGGCCATGTCAATGTAACTGGATTGACCCCTGCACTAATCATCTTTTGCTCAGATTGATCCCACTTAGGCAGGGCCACCTGGTAGCCACCTGGCCCCAGAGTATGGTGCCACTTCTTTTTCGCAGCATTAATCTTGTTTATTCTCGACCGTTCCTTAGCTTCTTCCGATTCCTTGAACTTCACGAAAGCATCCCAGTGATCTTTTGCCTTCACCAGTGCTCCCGTGAATTCTGGAGTCTTCTTTTTTGATTTGACGTACTTAGTCCATGCATTTTTCTTGAAGGTGTTGAATGCGATCGCCATCTTTTTAAGAGCATAGTTTCTGACTTTCTTCAGATCTGCATCTGTCAAATTATCTGGTAGGGTGAAATGTTCCAAGAGCGTAGTCCAAAGCACATCTTTTGCTCTTTCGTCGACAAAAGTAACTCCTGCTCGATCTCCCTTTGCTGGCTTTTTCCATTCCTGAACGGAGATCGGGATTTGGTCCCTGACAATAACTCCGCATTGATTCTTGAACTTGGTCACATTTTTCCTAGGTTCAAGCGGTTCGCCAGTTGATGTTTTGATGGAATCGATGTTGAACTTTACGCCTTTGTCCAACTTTTTGGCCGGGCCTCGAACTACCCTGTCGCTTGTAGAAGATTTGCTCGATCCGGAGGCCTAAAAGAAGAAAGATCGATTCGTGAATACATACAAATCAATTAAGACATGTAATGATCACCGGATGGCTTATATATTAAATATACCTCGCGGGTCTTTGTTATTTGAAGAACATTTTCTTCGTCAACATCGTTGTCGTCACCTTTATCTATTCGTTCGTCTTCATCAAATATCATACAACCCTCACCAGAATTGTTCAGATATTGCGAGCCGTCATCATCTTCAGGTTCATGCTCTGGGCTCGTGGAGCGTATGATGTCGAACAGAGCCTCTTCTCCTTCTCTGTCGGTATTGTCCATAGCTTTTATTTAACTTTTCCAGAAGAAAAACAATTTAGTATTCAAATTAGAATGCATGCAATCAATAAGGAAAAACTGAATCATAGTACATAATATGCATCTCGAATAATTCATATAATATGCATCATCGAATATAATCTCGAATAAATCGTCTCGAATATTATCGAATATAATCTCGAATACATCTCGAGTATTATCACTAGCTAATACAGATCGAATATTATCGAAGAATCTAGTTCACTCGCGGTTCCTGAGGCACGGGCGGTGGACACCCAAAGAGAAGGAACCATCACAGGATCATAGCACGGGTGAGATCCCTGAAGAACCTGCCAGGTATTGGAGAACCTGACGTCCAACGCATCCATGTAGCGACGGACGTGCTCGTCCTCCTCCCTGACACGGCGACGTACCACCTCCGGCGGGGCCGGCTGCCTCCGCACCGAAAGTGGCCCACGCGAACGCCACAAAAGAAGCTCCGGGTCGACGACGGGACCCGGGGCCGGGTTCCTCACCAAGCTGCGCGCCCCTGAAGGTAGCACCTCCCAGTGCCAGCCCAGCGGAGCCCAGTCCCGAACGTTGCCCCTCTGAAGCAGGACGTCGCCACCGATCCGACGACGTGGATGCGGACCGGGCATCATAGACGTCGAGAACAAATTCCATGCAAATTTAACATTTTTCAAATGCTTGATTATGATTTTTGTAATTCTACATCATCCAATATATACATCATTCTACATATATCCATCATCCAATCTATTTTTGTCCATCTAATTATAACTTATCCATAATCATTCTACATTTATACATCATTCTAACATAACATTCATCTACACAAATATACATATAAATTTGCAAAAATACATCATCTACACAAAAATACATCATTCTGACATATCATTCATTCTAACATAACATTCATCTACACAAAAATACATCATTCTAACATGTGTGTGTGTGTGTGTTCATGCATCATGTGTGTGTGTGTGTGTGTGGGCTCTCGGGGAGGGGCGGCCAGGGCGCGCGGCAGGGAGAGGAGAGGGGGGAGGGGCTCACAGCGGGGCGACGGCGAGGCGAGGCGAGTCGACGGCGACGGCGACGGCGACTGCGACGGCGACGACGACGGCGACGGCGCGCGAGAGGTCGAGGAGGAGATCGAGGGGGGCGGCGAGGTCAACGCGCGACGGCGATGGCGATGGCGCGGCGTGGCGACGACGACGGCGAGGCGATTCGACGGCGATGGCGACGGCGAGGCGATTCGACGGCGATGGCGACGACGAGGCGAGTCGACGGCGACGGCGGCGGGGTGCTGATCCGGCAGCCTGGCGGCGTCCTGTTCGGCGTCGTCGAGGTGGGAAAAGCGATGAGTTCTGAAATTTTGCAAACTGCCGCTTATATACAAACACCTATAGTCGCGGTTGGTGGCTCCAACCGCGACTAAAGACCCCCCTTTAGTCGCGGTTGGAGCCACCAACCGCGACTAAAGGTGAATTCACCCAGCCGAAGCGGCGGGAAGCGCAAGCCTTTAGTCATGGTTGGTGGTTCCAACCGCGACTAAAGGGGGGCCTTTAGTCGCGGTTGGAACCACCAACCGCGACTAAAGGTCTGGCTTCCCGTGTCGAATGTTTAGTCCCACCTCGCTAGTTGAGAGGAGCTCGCACCGGTTTATAAGCCCCGCCGCGGCTACCGTGTCGAGCTCCTCTCTAATGCAGGCCTTCTGGGCCTACCGCACCTGTGCTGCCCTGTTGGGCCTACTGGGCCTGCATCCCGGCCCAATACGCTATGGTGGCCCAGTAGGCGGGCATTTTTTTATTTACTTTTCATTTTTCTTTAATTTCTGTTTTATTTATTTTCTTTTGTTTCTGAGTTTTTTTTTTTTGCTTTATTTAGAATTAATGAGTGAATATTTTTGCGTTAGGTCAAAAAAATTATAAACTTTCTGTTAGTGGCAGTAGTTTTCAAATTTGAATAGTTTAAATTCGAATTATTTGAAATTTGTGTGAATCACTAGTTTGTGAATAACTTTACTTTAAAAATAGATTTTGCAGTGATTCTTTTTTTTGCTGTTTAATATTAGCGTGTTTTATCATTATATTCAATTTGGTAATTCTTAGGTTATTTAAAAAATGAAATGCCTTTGTAACAGACGAGTTTTCGTCTGAAACCCTGATACTTCGAAAGAGATTGTCCATTTTGTACACAAAGTGGATCCAGTTTTTGCCGTAACCCTCTCAACTTTTTAGCACATGCTATGTGGGTGAAATGATGATACCATGCCAACTTTCAACCTTTTCAGAGTTCATTTGTAGTGCTTTTCAATTTTAGGGTCATTTAGCTCAAAAAAATCAGTAAATGCATGAAAAATAGCAAATGAAGTCAGAAAGGGTTGAAAATTGATGACGTGGCTTCGAATGGTGCATACTGAACACACAAAAAGTTTGTAGTTGAAATAAGTTTAAAAAAATGAAATGATTTTGTAACAGACGAGTTTTCGTCTGAAACCCTGATACTTCGAAAGAGATTGTCCATTTTGTACACGAAGTGGATCCAGTTTTTGCCGTAACCCTCTCAACTTTTTAGCACATGCTATGTGGGTGAAATGATGATACCATGCCAACTTTCAACCTTTTCAGAGTTCATTTGTAGTGCTTTTCAATTTTAGGGTCATTTAGCTCAAAAAAATCAGTAAATGCATGAAAAATAGCAAATGAAGTCAGAAAGGATTGAAAATTGATGACGTGGCTTCGAATGGTGCATACTGAACACACAAAAAGTCTGGAGTTGAAATAAGTTTAAAAAAATGAAATGCCTTTGTAACAGACGAGTTTTCGTCTGAAACCCTGATACTTCGAAAGAGATTGTCCATTTTGTACACGAAGTGGATCCAGTTTTTGCCGTAACCCTCTCAACTTTTTAGCACATGCTATGTGGGTGAAATGATGATACCATGCCAAGTTTCAACCTTTTCAGAGTTCATTTGTAGTGCTTTTCAATTTTAGGGTCATTTAGCTCAAAAAAATCAGTAAATGCATGAAAAATAGCAAATGAAGTCAGAAAAGGGTTGAAAATTGATGACGTTGCTTTGGACATAATGTTTCTTCGCGTTTCAAATGACAAAATACATAAGTACACTACTATTACAAAAATTCCCTCATGTTTGTCCGAAGTGGGACTTTCCAGATATATAAGTCTGGAAACTAACTAGAGAAGCCGGTCACATCCCAGAGTGGGATCTTTGGGTATAAAAAAATTTCTTCGCGTGTGTCCCTTTGCGCCATAACCATGGACAATCTTCATCGTTTAACTTGATGCTCGGATCAACATTCACTGTGAAGGGAGCAATTTCATGAAACTTTTCATAATCTTCTGACAAGTCTGTCTTGTCCTCCACTCCCACGATGTTTCTTTTCCCTGAAAGTACTATGTGGCGCTTTGGCTCATCGTATGATGTATTCGCTTCCTTATCTTTTATTTTTCTCGGCTTGGTAGACATGTCCTTCACATAGAAAACCTGCGCCACATCATTGGCTAGGACTAATGGTTCGTCTGCGTACCCAAGATTGTTGAGATCCACTGTTGTCATTCCGTACTGCCGGTCTTCCTTTACCCCGCCTCCTCTCAGATTGACCCATTTGCACCGAAACAAAGGGACCTTCAAACCAAGTCCATAGTCAAGTTCCCATATCTCCTCTATGTAACCATAATATGTGTCCTTTGGCCTATTGGTGTTTGCTGCATCAAAGGGGACACCACTGTTTTGGTTGGCGCTCTTTCTATCTTGGGCGATCGTGTAAAATGTATTCCCATTTATCTCGTACCCTTTGAAAGTCAATATAGTCGAAGATGGTAACTTGGACAGCAAGTACAGGTCATCTGCAACAGTGTCGTCATGCATGAGACGTGTCTGCAATCAACCGGCGAAAATCACAGTTTGTTCATGTGTAATCCAGTCGTCAGACTGCTCCGGGTGTTTGGAGCGTAGAATATTCTTGTGTTGCTCGATATACGGAGCCACCAAGGCGGAACTTTGTAGAACTGTGTAGTGTGCTTGCGCCAAAGAATGCCCGTCCCGGCATATTACTGAATTCTTTCCTAGCGTGCCTTTTCCACCTAGTCTGCCCTCATGCCGCGATTCAGGAACACCAATCGGCTTAATGTCAGGAATAAAGTCAACACAAAACTCAATGACCTCCTCTGTTTCATGGCCCTTGGAGATGCTTCCTTCTGGCCAAGCACGATTATGAACATATTTCTTTAAGACTCCCATGAACCTCTCAAAGGGGAACATATTGTGTAGAAATACAGGTCCCAGAATGGCAATCTCCTCGACTAGGTGAACTAGGACGTGCGTCATGATATTGAAGAAGGATGGTGGGAACACCAACTCGAAACTGACAAGACATTGCACCAAATCATTCTCTAACCTTGGTAGGATTTCTGGATCGATTACCTTCTGAGAGATTGCATTGAGGAATGCACATAGCTTCACAATGGCTAATCGAACGTTTTCCGGTAGAAGCCCCCTCAATGCAACCGGAAGCAGTTGTGTCATAATCACGTGGCAGTCATGAGACTTTAGGTTCTGGAACTTTTTCTCTGCCATATTTATTATTCCCTTTATATTCGACGAGAAGCCAGACGGGACCTTCATTCTGAGCAGGCATTCGAAGAAGATTTCCTTCTCTTCTTTGGTAAGAGCGTAGCTGGCATGACCCTGAAACTGCTTTGGATCCATGCCGTCTTCTCCGTGCATACGTTGCTGGTCCTCCCGTGCCTCCGGTGTATCTTTTGTATTCCCATACACGCCAAAGAAGGCTAGCAGGTTCACGCAAAGATTCTTCGTCACGTGCATCACGTCGATTGCAGAGCGGACCTCTAGGTCTTTCCAATAGGGTAGGTCCCAAAATATAGATTTCTTCTTCCACATGGGTGCGCGTCCGTCAGCGTCATTCGGAACAGATTGTCCGCCAGGACCCTTTCCAAAGATTACTTTTAAATCCTTGACCATATCAAGTATATCATCACCAGTACGGTGGCGAGGCTTCTTCCGGTGATCTGCCTCACCTTTGAAATGCTTGCCTTTCTTTCTTACGGGATGCCTGCTCTGAAGAAATCGACGATGCCCCAGGTACACATTCTTTTTACATTTATCCAAATATATATTGTCGGTATCATCTAAACAGTGCATGCATGCGTGGTATCCCTTGTTTGTCTGTCCTGAAAGGTTACTGAGAGCAGGCCAATCATTGATGGTTACAAACAGCAACGCTCGCAGGTCAAATTCCTGCTGTTTGTGCTCATCCCACGCACGTACACCTTTTCAATTCCACAGCTCTAAAAGTTCTTTGACTAATGGCCTTAGGTACACATCAATGTCGTTGCCGGGTTGCTTGGGGCCTTGGATGAGCACTGGCATCATAATGAACTTCCGCTTCATGCACAACCAAGGAGGAAGGTTATAGATACATAGAGTCACAGGCCAGGTGCTATGATTGCTGCTCTGCTCCCCAAAAGGATTGATGCCATCTGCACTTAAACCAAACCATACGTTCCTTGCGTCATCTGCAAAGTCCTTCCACTTTCTCCACTGTGATCCGTCAGCGGGTACTCTCAACTTCCCGTCTTTCTTACGGTCATCTTTGTGCCATCGCATCAACTTGGCATGCTCTTTGTTTTGGAACAAACATTTCAACCGTGGTATTATAGGAGCATACCACATCACCTTGGCAGGAATCTTCTTCCTGGGGCGCTCGCCCGCAACATCACCAGGGTCATGGTGGCCGATCTTATAGCGCAATGCACAGCATACCGGGCATGCATTCAAATCCTCGTACTCACCGCGGTAGAGGATGCAGTCATTAGGGCATGCATGTATCTTCTGCACCTCTAATCCTAGAGGGCAGACGGCCTTCTTTGCTTCGTACGTACTGTCGGGCAATTCGTTGTCCTTTGGTAGCTTATTCTTCATTATTTTCAGCAACTTTTCAAATGCCTTGTCAGGTACACCATTCTCTGCCTTCCATTGCAGCAATTCCAGTGTGGTACCCATCTTTTTCTTGTCATCTTCGCAATTTGGGTACAACAATTTCTTGTGATCCACTAACATGCGCTGCAACTTCAGCTTCTCCTTTTCACTTGCGTAGTTTCTCTTTGCATCGGCAATGGCCCGACCAAGATCATCAGCGGGCTCATCTAATGCCTCTTCTTCAGCTCCTTCCCGCATTGCTGGCTCAGCTTCTTCCCCCATTGTTGTACCATCGTATTCATGGAACTCATGGCCAGGATAGCTGTCGTCATCCTCTTCTTCTTCATTCTCTTCCATTAGGACCCCTCTTTCTCCGTGCTTGGTCCAACAGTTATAGCCGGACATGAAACCGGACTCAAACAGGTGGACGTGAATGGTTCTTGAGTTAGAGTAATTTCGGTCATTCTTACAGCCAGCACATGGACAATACATAAAACCATCCGCACGCTTGTTTGCCTCAGCCGCAACCAGAAAAGTATGCACGCCATTAATGAACTGGGGAGAGCATCGGTCATCGTACATCCATTGTCGGCTCATCTTCATTACACAACACCGAAAATACCAAATTAATACAAGTTCATACATAAAGTTCATACACACTTGTTCTCATAAAGCAACATACAAACTCTCTAGCTAAAGCATTTAAATGCAACAACAAATGCGATCAAGATCGCAACTAAGGTAACAATTGATCCAACAGCATAGTGATACCAAGCCTCACTATCAATGGCATATTTTTTAAATTTTCTAATCTTCGAGCGCATTGCATCCATCTTGATCTTGTTCTCATCGACGACATCGGCAACATACAACTCCTGTTTCATCTTCTCTTCTTCAACTCTTTTCAATTTTTCTTTCAAATACTCGTTTTCTTTTTCAACTAAATTTAACTTCTTGACAAGAATATCTATGTCGGTTGCAATTTCCGGTTCACATACCTCCTAGATAAAAATATCTATGTCAACTTGATGGGCATAATTGTCATAAACACGAAATGCAACAAACAGTTATCAAAGAGAGTATATACCACATCCGAATCATAAACCGGACGAGGGCCGACGGGGACGGATATCAAAACCATGCCACTATGTATAACAAACAACCATATAGGTAAGAAAACTATACAAGTAACTATCTAAATCTTACAAACATGATTTTTTTTATAAAAAGGATAAGAACAAGAGGCTCACCAAGGTGGTGCCGGCGACGGGATGGTGCGGGCGATCGACGGTGGTTAGGACGGGGACGGGAAGGCACTAAGTAAACCACACCTAGACATGCAAAGTAAGAAGTTAATTTGAGCTCAAATTGCATATAAATCAAATGAACTACCACATATAAATACTCCCAAACTAAAACTCACAAATCACTATACTTATAGAGCATTGCAAGAGCTAATCTAGCAATGAGAGATGAAAGGACAAAGTTGCTAACCTTTGTGAACACTTGGATGGATGGGGTGCCTCCAAATCTTGACAAATTTTGGCAAAAATGGAGGATGAGCTCGAGGAAGAGGAAGAACAAAGGAGGGGAATAAGGGGAAAAACAGGGAGGAGTACTGTGCTCGGGCTGGCCGAATTCATATAGGGGATCTTTAGTCCCGGTTCGTGGCACGAACCGGGACTAAAGGTGAGCCTATAGTCCCGGTTCGTGCCACAAACCGGGACTAAAGGTAATCGTGGGGCCCCAGGCTGACACCAGCCTGGCACAAACCCTTTAGTCTCGGTTCCTGTTACGAACCGGGACTCAAGGTCCGGAACGAACCGCGACTAATGATGCCCGTCCCAAACCGGGACTAATGGTCACATTAGTGCTGGTTCAAAACCAGACCGGGACTAATGCTTTGGACAAAAGGTCTGTTTTCTACTAGTGGGACAGCCTATCCCAGATAAGCTTAGCAGTCTCCAAAGCACTCACTCTGCCATACTGACCTTTGCTCAGATGGCCACATATGATATTATTCACTTGAGAATCGAGTTGCTTGAATCTCTTCACATCAGCAGCAGTGACAATGGGAGTGACGCGGGGAACACCATTTTCCACAACATACCAGAGATCGTTGTCAATTGCCTCAAGATGCATGGGCATCTTGTTCTACCAGTAGGGGTAGTCCGTCCCATCGAAGGTAGGACACCTAGCTGAGACCTTGATCATGCATGCAGTTGACATAACTAAAACTCCAGGTGGTTAAACCAAAATCACACAGAACAAGGGAGTACCTCGCTCTGATACCAATTGAAAGTGCATTATATTGACTACAGGGGGGGTGAATAGGCGATTTTTATGAATTCGTCACTGAGGAATTACTAGATGAGGAATTTTCTAAGTGACAAAACACTAGTAGCGGAATAAGTACTCAAGTGCATGCGAAACATAGCAGTAGCATAGTAATCATGACGAATTGAAACATACACAGAGAATGAATAGCGTGAACAGGATAAGCAGGCAGAAGATAAAGTGACTGAAGAATTTGAGATGATGAAATTGAGAAAGTCTTTAGTCAAATTCTTCAGACAGTAACGATCAGATTCATCAACAAGAATTTTGAGGAAATGAAGGGGTTGAGGAAATAGAACCAGGAGCTCGATGAAGACAAGGATATGATGACCCAGTTCCAACTGTTGTGACAGTCGTACGTCTGGTTCGGAGCGGCTTGGTATTTAAACCAAAGGACACACAGTCCCAGAACACACAGTCGTTACCGTATTCTCCTTGAGCTATGGTCACACGGACCTCGCCCAACACTCATGGTAAGTCGTCAGGGTAGACTTCCAAACCCTCACAAACTCGGTCACCCAGCGATCCACAATTGACTGCTGGATGCTCTAGACCATGACGCCTAACCGTCTGGAAGATACACAGTCTTCAAAGGTAAAAAGCGTCGGTTCCACACAGGAACAATCTCTTCAGTGATGCTCAATCACTTTGGGTTTTGGTGGTATGGGTTTTGGGTTTTTCCTCACTGATGATTTTCTCTCAAAGTCCTCAGAGGATGGGTTGCTCTCAAATGACAAGTGTCAATCTCTCTCGGAGCAGCCAACCAACTAGTGGTTGAGGGGGCGGCTATTTATAGTTAGGGTGCAATCTGACATGATAAAACATAAATGCCCTCAAATGATATGACTGTTAGGTGGATAAAATATCTGGACAGCTGGCGCAAAGCACAGCAACGGTCGGAATTTGAACTGTCAAATTCCTCACGGCATATCATATTCCTCACGGTAGGTAATTCGCACTGGCGAAGTCCTAACTCCTCAGTCAGAACAATTTCCTCAGAGACCAGAAGAACATCGTCTCTGTCACTGAAGAACTTGACTGAACTGTAAGAGATTTCCAAAGGATTCACTCGAAGGATTGGTTATGTTGAGGCTTTTGAGTTGAGCATCAGTTGGAAATTTTCCTTAGTATTACCTCGGCCCCCTTTAACAGTACGGTGTTTCCTTTGACTCAAAGAAAGGAAATGAAACTACGTAAACAAAAGTCTTCATGCTTCATAGTCCTCGTTAATATCTTCAAGGTCAAACCGAATTCTTCAGCTTCAAAGTCTTCAGGGAAATACCAAAGTCTTCACCAAAGTCTTCAGCTGAAGACATTCATTTTTAGGGGTCGACATTCTTCGTATTTATCAAACTCCTCAGCGACTTATAGAGCCTGTGTACACTCAAACACATATTAGTCCCTTAACTTATAAGTCTTCAATACTCCAAAATCACCAAGGGGCACTAGATGCACTTACAGCGACGAATAAAAATATAGCTCTAAGTAAGATATACCGATAATATTGAAGACGAAAGAGGGGATGCCTTCCGGTGCATCCCCAAGCTTAGACTCTTGAGTCTTCCTTGGATATTACCTTGGGGTGCCTTGGGCATCCCCAAGCTTAGGTTCTTGTCACTCCTTATTCTTCTCATATCGGTGTTTCACGCAAAACTTGAAAACTTCAATCACAGAAAACTTAACGAAACTTCGTGAGAAGGGTTAGTGTAATAAGTAAAGATCATTCACTTAGGTACTGTCAAGACAAGATTCTTAATTGTTCTCAAATAATACCTACTGTATTCTACCATTCACATAATTTATATCACTGAATATAAGCTATGGGAACACTAAAACAAGCAAACTATGAATGGAAAACAGAATCTGTCAAAAGCAGAACAGTCTGTAAAGATCTCTAGTGCAACCATACTTACCTTTCTCTAACAATTCTTAACAATTAGGACAGGCTGAATAAATAGTATATAAACACTGTGTAAAAATTTCAGATCATTATCACGCTCCAGTAAAAAATGAAAATTCCTGTACTGGACTCAAAAGTTTCTGTTTTGGTTCAGCATCAATTCTGCTCATCTTGTGAGTCATCCCAAAGGCTTTACTTGGCACTTTATTGAAAAAAACACACAAACCATGATTACTACAGTATCTTAATCATGTGAACACACAAAAACATAAAGGAAAAGTGTTGGGTTCTCTCCCAACAAGCGCTTTTCTTTAAAGCCTTTTAGCTAGGCATGATGATTTCAATGATGCTGAAATAGGAATACTAATTGAAACATGCAAGAGAGCATCTTGGATCACATGGCAAGCACATTTAAGTCTAACCCACTTCCTATGCATAGGGATTTTGTGAGCAAACAATTTATGGGAGCAAGAATCAACTACCATAGGAAGGCAAAACAAGCATAACTTCAAGATTTTCAACACATAGAGAGGAAACTTGATATTATTGCAATTCCTACAAGCATATGTTCCTCCCTCATAAATATTTCAGTAGCATCATGAAGGACTATCACATAAAGCATTATTTTCATGATCTACAAGCATAGACAATTTATTACTCAACACATAAGCATATTCCTTTTCATCCATGGTAGTGGGAGAAAACTCAACAAAATAACTATCATGAGATACTTGATTGACATAACCACATTCAATATTAAAATCATGATGACAAGTTTCATGGTTACTATCACTCTTTATAGCATACATGTCATCATCATAATCATCATAGATAGGAGGCATGCCATCATCATAATAAATTTTCTCATCAAAACTTGGGGGACTAAAAATATCATCTTCATCAAACATAGCATCCCCAAGCTTGTGGCTTTGCATATCATTAGCATCATAGATATTCAGAGAATTCATACTAGCAACATTGCAATAATGCTCATCATCCAAGGAATTCTCATTAAGTATTTTCATAAACTCTTCCTCTACCAATTGAGCACAATTTTCCGAACCATCATTTTCACGAAAGACATTAAAAAGACGAAACAAATGATGCAACCTAAACTCCATTTTTTGTAGTTTTCTTTAATGAAACCAAACTAGTGAAAAACAAGAAACTAAAAGATTTAATTGCAAGGTCTAAATATATACCTTCAAGCACTCACCTCCCCGGCAACGGCGCCAGAAAAGAGCTTGATGTCTACTACGCAACTTTATTCTTGTAGAGTCGTGTTAGGCCTCCAAGCGCAGAATTTTGTAGGACAGTAGCAATTCTCCCTCAAGTGATGACCTAAGGTTTATCAATCCGTGGGAGGTGTAGGATGAATATGGTCTCTCTCAAACAACCCTACAATCAAATACAAGAAATCTCTTGTGTCCCCAACACACCCAATACAATGGCAAGTTGTATAGGTGCACTAGTTCGGCGAAGACATGTTGATGCAAGTGCAATATGGATGATAGATATAGGTTTTTGTAATCTGAAAATATAAAAACAGCAAGGTAGCAAGTAACAAAAGTGAGCACAAACGGTATTGCAATGTTTGAAAACAAGGCCTAGGGTCCGTACTTTCGCAAGTGCAATCTCTCAACAATGCTAATATAATTGGATCACATGACCATCCCTCAACGTTCAACAAAGAATCACTCCAAAGTTCTTATCTAGTGGAGAACATAAGAAGAAATTGTTTGTAGGGTACAAAACCACCTTAAAGTTATCCTTTCCGATCGATCTATCCAAGAGTTCGTACTAAAATAACACCAAGTTATCCTTTCCGGTGGATCTTGTGGCACCCCAGCTCAGACAAAACCGAAACGCCCCGTATTCCAGCCCAGAGACAAGTCTTCTGGAATACGGCACTGTTGGCATGGCACAAATCAGCTCTTTATTACTATGGAAAAGATTACAAAGGTACATGGATTACATCGGTATGGCAATACGCCTGCCCAGGGTAGCTCTATGCTAACAGCGGAACAGTCTGAGGATGCGGAGTAACTCTTGGCAACGGAACAACGACTGCGGTGATGGACTCCACTCACAGGGACTCTGGCTGGAACGCGTATCCTAGCTCGCGAACTTGACATCTTCGACAAGCAAGCAAACCCGACCTCCAAACTAGCATGATACGCCAGGTGAGTACTTTGAATGTACTCGCAAGATCACGACAACCAAACAATGCAGCAAACAATAGCATGGCAATTATAATATTAAATGCATAAGTAGTTTACTTACTGTTACCGATCATTCACTTACTCTCTTCTGGGTTGCCCCACAACCCTCGGAATACTCACTGAGTACTTCCGATCATAAGACGAGTTCATCCATCATTATTATAAATATTACGGTTGACCACCTAGTGAGGTCTGGACGGGCTGTCCAATACCGTGGACGCGGCTATTCGAATAGATTTTACACTCTGCAGAGGTTGCGCACTTTACCCACACCATGAAACACCTGGCCTCGGGATCCCATTCGGGTGGACCAGCGTTGCTCCAACGAAACCTGCCTGACCCGTGATTCTACCATTGTACCACCGACATTCATCCTCCCCCGGAGTCCTGCCCTAGGTGGCCCCTGTGTCCTCGTGACACCTGGCACCGTCGTGGCCAAACTAAACTGTCCCAAACGGGGATTTGAGCTCAATAACCAAACTGGGCTCACAAGGTTATCGCCGCCTACCGGGCCAGGGTAGCACTCACGCATAACCTTCCCTGTGGGGTGGTACCAATAAAAGAACACGAAGCCAGACCAAGTCAAGGTCGTCCCATACCGGCAAATGTGGTTGCACGGATAAGCCAGGACAGGTGACTCAAGATCAACCGACTAGGTTTAGCTTTAGCATCATTTAGCAAGCATGGTTATCTCTCACAACAACTTGAGATGGCAGCAACTATACATTTAAGTAAATTACTATGAATTATTATATGAAAGTAATTCATTTATAAATGCAAGTGATTCAATTAAATATGGATGCTATTGAAATGCTATATGGAATGGGTGTCCTGGCTTGCCTCGGGTGAGGGATCCACCGGGAAGAAGTGCGGAAAGGCCGCGGAATGAGTTGCCGGAAACAGTTCTCTCTCGGAGGGGGCTGTTTACGGGCAAGGGCAAAATGGTCATTTTCACTGTGTCAAAACAGTATGAAAATGGTACCAACATGACGGGCTCAAAGAGACGAAGAAGTGGGCTTTGGAATCACTTCAATCAGAGTTGCGGGTGAAAAGATATGGTCGTTTGTTCGTTAGCATAAAAACAAACATAATAGTGTACGTTTTATCTGCTAACTGGCAAGCGTCCGCAATATAGTGGTTTCGGCGGCGGCTGAGTTTAAGTAGAAAGTGCACTTCCAGAAATACGCTTTCAGGACAGGGAAAGCGTACTCTGCGGAGTACGTCTCCACTTAAGTCAGTTGGGCCCGGGTGGGGTCAACGCGGTGAGGCTGACTGGCGGGTCCCGCGCTGACCCTCTCTTTCTCCTCCCCTGCTTTCTTCCTCATCGTGCCCGACAACGAACAGAGAAGAGGGCGAGAGGCAGCGGCGACCCCGGCGCCGGCCCGGCCGACTCCGGCCACCCCCGGCGAGGGCGCTGGTACCGGCAGGTGCGCCAGCGAGTGCCGCATCCAGGGGGAGCGTCAGGAGCGGCTGGGGAAAGATGTGGCGCCGACTGCGGCGGTGAGGGGTGGCGGGCTCCGGCAAAGGGCGCGGGCAGCTCTGGCCATCTCCGGCCGTGGGGAGGCCACCGGCGCGCTCAGGGGATGATGCAGCCTCCGTCCAGAGACCTTACGAACGCCGGGGAGGGGTAGAGCAACGGCGGCTCGCGGTGGCCGAGGGAAGGAGGCGGCGGCCGTTCTATGCGGATGCGGCCACAGGGTCTCCGGCGACAGAGCGAGAGGTTGGGGAGGCACGCCGGAGCACTGGGGAGCTTCTGGTGGTGGTGGGAGAGGGAGAAGAGGCGAGGCTCGCCGGAATTTAGCCGAGGCTCTTCGGCGGCCATGGCGGCGATTGGGGTGAGAAGAGCAGCTGGAGCTCCGGCGAGTGGACATAGAGGGCCAGGAGAGCGAGGAGAAGAGCTTGGTGAAGACGGGAGCGCTCGGGACGGCTTTAAATAGTCGTGGCGATGCGGGTTACCGAGCACGGCCGTGGCAACACGTGCGCCGCATGCCGGAGCTTCGGGAACACGCGGTGAGGATGGGAGAGGCGTCCAGAGTGGTCAGAGAGGAGCTGAGGAAGCTCGGGCGTGCTCAGGAAAGCTCAGGCGAGCTCGGGAAGGCTCGGGACGGCACAGGCAACCGGACACGGCGGCGGCAGAGACGGCCATGTCACGGGCGCGGCTACCTCACCACGTAGGAGGGGACAAGAGATGGGGAAAGGGGTCCAGGAGAAGGGCGACGACAAGACGAAGCCCCTGGACACGGCGAGGTATCGAGGGAGAGGGGAAACCGACGAGGCCGAGGGCCCCAATGCACAGAGGGCGTGCATTGGCATGCCAGCCGCGTGGTCACCGCGTGAACTGGCGCACGCGGTGCACCCTGGCCGGTCTAATCATGTCAGGAGGAGTGGTCATTCGAATGAGAAGGCCAAAGAGGAAGGAAACATGCATAGTGGAGCTTGAGACGACCACAGCTAGCAGATTTGCTTCGGTACAGCAAGGTGTTTGATGCTTTATGAGGAAGATTCATCTGGTGATTGATTCCGGTCTTTGGCTGACGATGATCACACACTAAGGTGATCATGATGGCAAAGTTTGAGATCAAATGGGGGAGTTTACCTGGCACTTGCAGTACAATGGGCTCTACTGGACAGAAGTGCAAATCTTGATGTGGCACTCACATATAGTGTTACCTTGGGCTGAAAATGGGCATAGGATGATGATTTGGTCATATGAGAGTGCCATCAAAATTTCATGCCATTTGGGCAAGCCAAAATGGTACTTCCTTCATAATGGACCTCTCTGACCAGAATCTTAGGAAAAATCTAGGGAATTATTGGTTATATGAAATGATCCCAAATCTTGTGGAGATAGATTATATGGGTTTTAGAGTGCTCTGGTAAATTACCAGAAATTATGAAGCAATATAAAATATAGTTGCTTCACAATAGGAAAATATGACCAGAAGCCAAGATTTGATGCTGTGGTCACGTAGTTGTTGGGATGATGCTCAAATTTGTTGGAGAGTCATGATTTGAGCATATGAAGATGCTTGCAAAATTTCAACTCATTTGCATACTCTTAGCTAGCACTTGGTTCACAAACCTTTCAGTTGATTAGAAACTTTGAAAATTTGCCAAGAAATATTTACTATCCAAATTGAGTTGAATTTTGTCATGTGGCAATGATATGGATAGGAAAGAGTGGCCAAAAAGTTTGAAAGCAAGCAAGCAAATATAAATGGCACTTGCTTCACAAAATGCAACCTGGAGCAAAATAAGAAAAGGAATATTGGTGAAATATTTTTGAACATGGCAAGGAAGGATTTTGATATATTTGAGGGAGATATGACCCAAACAATTTATGAGAATTATTTGGGAATTTTTGGAATGATAGAAATGTGGGTTGCTTCACAACCCAGGGCAAACAGGGTTATTCCTTTAATAGGAAAAGGAATATTCCCAAGAAAAAGAATATTGGGATTGGTACAAGATGGAAATGACAAGGTCTTGGGATGGTTTAGAGGTTGGCAAGCCACTAGGGAAGAGGAATCAAGGGTGATCCCTCCAGGTTCCAAGACTACCAAGGCACAGAAAAGCAAAACTAGACCAAAATCAAAGGAAAAAGAAATGGGCAAAATCCAGGGTGTTACAAACCTACCCCCCTTAACGAAATCTCGTCCTCGAGATTTGGTTGCTCAAGGGTTAAACATAAATATCCCCACTTGAGGAAACCGTTTCCAACTCGGGTTTCCTTAATGCTCCCGCTGGATTTTATCTAACGCACTGCCTGGCTTCGGTGTGGTTTGCTTTCCTGGATCCTTTTTTGGCAAATCTTAACTCATATCTTATTCCGACTTCACTCCTTTCATGTCTGTTGACTCATCCGGGTGCAATGGCTTATCCTGACTGAAATATCTGTCCTTCTTGCAAGTCCGACAGTAGTTCCTTATGGACGTGTTGTGTTGAAGTCCAATACGGACGACCGCCCATTGAGTTGTGAACAGATTCTCTCGGTGGACACGGAATCGTTTACTCTTTGCATTGGGTGGCTTCAAATGGCCGTGTGCCCTCCATACTCAAACGGTGTTGTGAATCACACCGTCCTCCTGGCGGAATCGGACTCCTTGTAGGGGTTACGAAAACATCTTGGCTAGGTTTACTGCCCTTAGCATCACATCTGTACCAAGGACTTGGCTATAGCCTGTCTTGACCAGCGTAAAGGGTACGACCTTATAACGGCATTATCTACAAACTTGATTGACGGTGGTCCTAACAGGAAGATCTTGTCCCCAGCAGGTTATCTTTTGACTGATTTCCCTAGATGAGGACACATGCTTTGAGGCAGTTATCATCCTTCTGGTCGTTCCATCTGACAGGCTTGAATATCCCCTTCTGACGATTCTAAAAATATATAGCTGGCTGAGTGGGTTGACTTGATATGGGGTCCTTGCAAATGGAATAGACCCGGTGGGTGTGCACCCACGGTGATTGGTATCGAACTAGACTGTTTTGAGTATCTCTACCATGTTGATCTTGCAACCATTATCATACCTGTATGGCCAATCTTGCTCCTTCATTATGGTTCTCTTTGCCTGGATCCTTAGCTGAAAGAGCTTGGCCTGATGTGTTCTTGATTCTTCGGATGACCATGGGTGCTGCCAGGTACAATATTCCAGCAGACATATTACTTAACAAGTTGTAGCTGTAGGGTAACGACCGTCTGAACTCTTGGATGAAACCGGCAAATAAACCAGTAGCCACCAGAACGGTCTTTACAACTCAGATCTGGGACATTACTGGAGTAACTCAACTCCGACTCAAGACGGCTGAAAAGCAGCTCAGAGCATGAGACGGTGTCGATAAGAAGAAAGTAGCAGTTCCCTAAGATGGCCGAGAAACAGCTCAGAGCATAGGGTCACTGCTACGGAAAGAAATTCAACAGCTGCCCGAGACGGCCGAAAAACAGCTCAGAACACGGGCCAGTTGCTGACAAGAGAAATAAAAGCAGGCATCCACCCCGGACGGCCGAAAACAGCTCAGAACACAGGCGTGGTGCCGTCACCAAAGAAAGACGGGCAAGGGTTCATCCGTGTCCCATACAGCTTATCCATAGGATGTTGGTCATCTCACTGAAGTGTATAACTGGCGTTCTTCTTCTTCTTACATAGCTCATGCAATAGTCGGATTCTCACCCGGCTGGCATCATTGTATGATTGACTCATATGGCTTTGGCAGCATGTCCACCATATCTATTGAGTATATGTGGCTGAGCGCTTGATTCCTGAAGCAGGCTTGTGTCCTGACTGACTTTTTGCTTTCTGACCAACTGTTGCAGATCTGATCCTTGGAATGCATGGTCATATGCTGCCAACTGTCGGTGGAATAGCTTGTACTGATGTCGATGCGATACCTTGCTGACGAAGATTGCATAGCTTATGCTGGAAGCCATCGAGATTATCTTGCTGAGGAAGACTGAATTGCTCGTGCTCGAAGTTTTTGTCAAAATGGCTTCCTAAAGAAGACTGGGTACCGTACCTCAGAAGCTTTCCCTCTTAAAGACTTGCTAGGGAAGACTCGGTACCTTATGGCAGAAACTGCAGCGGTATCTTACTGAAGAAGCCTGAGTACCTTGCATCAGAAGATGTACATGTGTCGTATCAAGGAAGACACAGGAATCCTTGCGTAGTACGCTTCTCTGATAGCTTGTGAAGAAAGACCAGGTTGCTTACATCTGAGGCTTTCTTTTTGCCTTATGCGGACTGAGTGCATATATATGTATATCCCTTAATGTTTCTGTTGTCGGTTACTTGTTGTATGCAACAGGGTATTCGGCTATCCTTCTTGCTGAACTCTAAGTTCATAGCACATTCTGACTTGCTTCCGGAATATAGCAGGTTTCCAATTGTACTCATAGCAGACTCAACTGCGTATATGAATCATACCTTTGACTCGAAACGTACTGTTGATCATGCACACACTTTGCCTTCTTGTTGATTCGATGATTACTGCTGT
Organism: Elymus sibiricus; assembly: GCA_039707655.1. Lineage (NCBI taxonomy): Eukaryota > Viridiplantae > Streptophyta > Magnoliopsida > Poales > Poaceae > Elymus > Elymus sibiricus. The sequence continues at coordinate 85,813,596 of CM077665.1, forward strand.
GAAGGTTGCACTGATGTACGCTTGATGCTGACAATCAATCCAGAACACCATTTATATTCAGGCCCGATATTCCCAATGTAATGCAGTCTGCTGAAAATTCCATTTTGTTGAGCTGAGCTTCCAAATGGCTGTCTCTTCACTGATTCTTTGAGTCCAGTGTCGGTGAGCAACTTCCATGAGGGGAAATAAGGTAACACCAAGGGCCCAAAGAAAGAAGCAAAAGAAATGACTAAAACAAAAGCACACAAGCAAGATCATATATTACAGCTATTCACAGCAATAATATGCATGCCTACTTAAGCACACAAATCTCGCAAGAACTCCGGTACTACGGTCTAACATGCTATGGCGATGTGCACGAAAGTGAATCCACGTGTGGAAGGGGTTGGTGTAAACAAAGCTACACCAAACAGGGGCTTACACTGGTTGCAGCTGGATGGACACGGAGGCGAGGACTAACTTGGTGATCGTGGGTCGGAACACGAGGGTCATGACCACGTCATCATGAAGCGGACGAAAGAAAACCGTGCTTATCCAGAAAATGGGTGGCAGGAAGGGATGGCGATGGAAAGAAGGGCCTGCAGGCATTGCCCTTTTCCGATAACAAAGATCAGTAAGGGTTGCCAACGCGGCTAATGGAAGAGCAAGATCCGGGATAGAAACATGTCTATCACCGAAACAATAGGGGTGGCTGAAGAGAATACGTTGGTGTGGTACCGGTGCATCAATCCGACAAGGGATCGACACCACCAAGCACCTTGGCATTACTCCGCTGGAACGGAGATAACACCACACCAAGGAACAAGTATGCAAACTGGAGAGCGCAGGTGGTGAATCGAAACCGATGCCACCTACACTCACCAGATCCATCATTAGTGATAAGATATCTAGTCTATATGCATGCTATGCACAAACAGATGCAACAAACAAGTGCAGCAAACCAACTGGATCCTATACTACCGGTTACTAACGCTCACACGGTCTAGGGCGTCCTATAGCCAGACCTGCTCTGATACCAACGCTTGTGGCACCCCGGCTCAGAGAAAACCGGAACGCCCCGTATTCCATCCCAGAGACAAGTCTTCTGGAACACGGCACTATTGGCATAGAACAAATCAGCTCTTTATTACTATGGAAAAGATTACAAAGGTACATGGATTACATCGGTACGGCAATACTATGCCTGCCCAGGGTAGCTCTATGCTAACAGCGGAACAGTCTGAGGATGCGGAGTAACTCTCGGCAACGGAACAACGACTGCGGTGATGGACTCCACTCCGCAGGGACTCTGGCTGGAACGTGTATCCTAGCTCGCGAACTTGACATCTTCGGCAAGCAAGCAAACCTGACCTGCAAACTGGCATGATACGCCAGGTGAGTACTTCGAATGTACTCGCAAGCTCACGACAACCAAACAATGCAGCAAACAATAGCATGGCAATTATCATATTAAATGCATAAGTAGTTTACTTACTGTTACTGATCATTCACTTACTCTCTTCTGGGTTGCCCCACAACCCTCGGAATACTCACTGAGTACTTCCGATCATAAGGCGAGTTCATCCATCATTATTATCAATATTACGGTTGACCACCTAGTGAGGTCTGGACGGCCTGTCTAATACCGTGGATGCGGCTATTCGAATAGATTTTACACTCTGGAGAGGTTGCGCACTTTACCCACACCATGAAACACCTGGCCTCGGGATCCCATTCGGGTGGACCAGCATTGCTCCAATGAAACCTGCCTGACCCGTGATTCTTCCATTGTACCACCGGCATTCATCCTCCCCCAGAGTCCTGCCCTGGGTGGCCCCTGTGTCCTCGTGACACCTGCCACCGTCGTGGCCAAACTAAACTGTCCCAAACGGGGATTTGAGCTCAATAACCAAACTGGGCTCAGAAGGTTATTGCCGCCTACCGGGCCAGGGTAGCACGCACGCATAAGCTTCCCTCTGGGGTGGTACCAATAAAAGAACACGAAGCCAGACCAAGTCAAGGCCGTCCCATACCGGCAAATGTGGTTGCACGGATAAGCCCGGACAGGTGACTCAAGATCAACCGACTAGGTTTAGCTTTAGCATCATTTAGCAAGCATGGTTATCTCTCACAATAACTTGAGATGGCAGCAACTATACATTTACGTAAATTACTATGAATTATTATATGAAAGTAATTCATTTATAAATGCAAGCGATTCAATTAAATATGGATGCTATTGAAATGCTGTATGGAATGGGTGTCCTCGCCTGCCTGGGGTGAGGGATCCACCGGGAAGAAGTGCGGAAAGGCCGCGGAATGAGTTGCCGGAAACACTTCTCTCTCGGAGGGGGCTGTTTACAGGCAAGGGCAAAATGGTCATTTTCACTATGTCAAAACAGTATGAAAATGGTACCAACATGATAGGCTCAAAGAGACGAAGAAGTGGGCTTTGGAATCACCTCAATCGGAGTTGCGGGTGAAAAGATATGGTCGTTTGTTCGTTAGCATAAAAACAAACAAAATAGTGTCCGTTTTATCTGCTAACTGGCAAGCGTCTGCAATATAGTGGTTTCGGCGGCGGCTGAGTTTAAGTAGAAAGCGCACTTCCAGAAATACGCTTTCAGAACAGGGTAAGCATACTCTGCGGAGTACGTCTCCACTTAAGTCAGCTGGGCCCGGGTGGGGTCAACGCGGTGAGGCTGACTGGCAGGTCCCGCGCTGACCCTCTCTCTCTCCTCCCCTGCTTTCTTCCTCATCGTGCCTGACAGCGAACAGAGAAGAGGGCGAGAGGTAGCGGCGATCCCGGCGCTGGCCCGGCCTACTCCGGCCACCCCCGGCGAGGGCGCTGGTACTGGCAGGTGCACCAGCGAGTGCCGCATCCAGGGGGAACCTCAGGAGCGGCTGGGGAAAGATGTGGCGCCGACTGCGGCGGCGAGCGGAGGCGGGCTGCGGCGAAGGGCGCGGGCAGCTCCGGCCATCTCCGGCCGTGGGGAGGCCACCGGCGCGCTCAGGGGATGATGCAGCCTCCGTCCAGAGACCTTACGAACGCCGGGGAGGGGCAGAGCAACGGCGGCTCGCGGTGGCCGAAGGAAGGAGGCAGTGGCCGTTCTATGGAGATGCGGCCACAGGGTCTCCGGCGACAGAGCGAAAGGTTGGGGAGGCATGCCGGAGCACTGGGGAGATTCTGGTGGTGGTGGGCGAGGGAGAAGAGGCGAGGCTCGCCGGAATTTAGCCGAGGCTCTTCGGCGGCCATGGCGGCGATTGGGGTGAGGAGAGGAGCTGGAGCTCCGGCGAGTGGACAGAGAGGACCAGGAGAGCGAGGAGAAGAGCTTGGTGAGGATGGAAGCGCTCGGGATGGCTTTAAATAGTCGGGGCGACGCGGGTTACCGAGCACAGCCGTGGCGACGCGTGCGCCGCGTGCCGGAGCTTCGGGAACATGCGGTGAGGAGGGGAGAGGCGTCCAGAGAGGTCAAAGAGGAGCTGAGGAAGCTTGGGCATGCTCAGGAGAGCTCAGGCGAGCTCGGGAAGGCTCGGGACGGCGCAGGCAACCGGACATGGCGGCAGCAGAGATGGCCATGTCACGGGCGCGGCTACCTCATCGCTTAGGAGGGGACAAGAGAGGGGGAAAGGGGTCCAGGAGAAGGGCGACGACAAGACGAAGCCCCTGGACACGGCGAGGTGTCGAGGGAGAGGGGAAACCGACGAGGCCGAGGGCCCCAATGCACAGAGCGCGTGCATTGGCATGCCAGCCGCGTGGTCACCGCGTGAACTGGCACACGCGGTGCACCCTGGCCGGTCTAATCATGTCAGGAGGAGTGGCCATTCGAATGAGAAGGCCAAAGAGGAAGGAAACAGGCATAGTGGAGCTTGAGACGACCACAGCTAGCAGATTTGCTTCGGAACAGCAAGGTGTTTGATGCTTTATGAGGAAGATTCATCTGGTGATTGATTCTGATCTTTGTCTGATGGTGATCACACACTAAGGTGATCATGATGTCAAAGCTTGAGATCAAATGGGGGAGTTTAGCTGGCACTTGCAGTACAATGGGCTCTACTGGACAGAAGTGCAAATCTTGATGTGGCACTCACATATAGTGTTACCTTGGGCTGAAAATTGGCATAGAATGATGATTTGGTCATATGAGAGTGCCATAAAAATTTCATGCCATTTGGGAAAGCCAAAATGGTACTTCCTTCATAATGGACCTCTCTGACCAGAATCTTAGGAAAAATCTAGGGAATTGTTGGTTATATGAAATGATCCCAAATCTTGTGGAGATAGATTATATGGGTAGTAGAATGCTCTGGTAAATTACCAGAAATTATGAAGCAATATAAAATATAGTTGCTTCACAACAGGAAAATATGACCAGAAGGTAAGATTTGATGCTGTGGTCACATAGTTGGTGGGATGATGATCAAATTTGGTGGAGAGTCATGATTTGAGCGTATGAAGATGCTTGCAAAATTTCAACTCATTTGCATACACTTAGCTAGCACTTGCTTCACAAAGCTTTCAGTTGATTAGAAACTTTGGAAATTTGCCAAGAAATATTTACTATCCAAATTGAGTTGTATTTTGTCATGTGGCAATGATATGGATAGGAAAGAGTGCCCAAAAAATTTGAAAGCAAGCAAGCAAATTTAAATGGCACTTGCTTCACAAAATGCAACCTGGAGCAAAATAAGAAAAGGAATATTGGTGAAATATTTTTGAACATGGCAAGGAAGTATTTTGATATATTTGAGGGAGATATGACCCAAACAATTTATGAGAATTATTTGGGAATTTTTGGAATAATAGAAATGTGGGTTGCTTCACAACCCAGGGCAAACAGGGTTATTCCTTTAATAGGAAAAGGAATATTCCCAAGAAAAAGAATATTGGGATTGGTACAAGATGGAAATGACAAGGTCTTGGGATGGTTTAGAGGTTGGCAAGCCACTAGGGAAGAGTAATCAAGGGTGATCCCTCCAGGTTCCAAGACTACCAAGCCATAGAAAAGCAAAACCAGACCAAAATCAAAGGAAAAAAGAAATGGGCAAAATCCAGGGTGTTACAGATCTATCTAAGAGTTCGTACTAAAATAACACCATATGATACGCATCAACCAACTCTAATGTCACCTAGATACTCCAATGTCACCACAAGTAATCATGAGTTAATTATACGATACGCATCAAACAATTTCAGATTCATAATACTCAATCCAACACAAAGAACCTCAAAGACTGCCCCAAGATTTCTATCGGAGATCGTAGGACAAGAACTTGCATCAACCCCTATGCATAGATTACCCCAATGTCACCTCCGGAATCCGCAAGTTGAGTACCAAAACATACATCAAGTGAATCAATAGAACACCCCATTGTCACCACGAGTATCCATATGCAAGACATATATCAAGTGTTCTCAAATCCAATATTCAATCCAAAATAACGATATCTCAAAGGGAAAGATTCAATTCATCACAACATGATAGCAAGGGAATAACATCATATGATCCGACTGTATTAACAAAGCCCATGATACATCAAGATCGTGACATCTCAAGAACACGAGAGAGAGAGAGAGAGAGATTGAACACATAGCTACTGGTATATACCCTCAGCCTCGAGGGTGGACTACTCCCTCCTCGTCATGGCCTCAGCCGGGATGATGAAGATGGCCACCGGAGATGATCTACCCTATCCGGCAGGGTACTGGAACGCCTCCAGATTGGTTTTTCGTCGATACAGAGAGTTGAAGCGGCGGAACTTCTCATCTCGGGTTATTTCTGGGGGTTACTGAATATATAGGATTTTTGGGCGTCGGTTTCACGCGAAGATGGGCCACGAGTGGACAACAAGACACCAGGGCATGCCAGAGGGGCTTGGCGCGCCCTGGTGGGTTGTGCCCACCTCGTCACTCTTCTGGCCCTCCAACGAAGCTTCTAGTGTCTCTTTTGTTCCAAAAAAATCGTCAAAAAGTATCGTTGCATTTGGAGAACTTTTATTTCTCCACAAAAAATAACTCCACGGTAGTTCTGCTGAAAACACCGTCAGTCCGAGTTAGTTCTAAATAAATCATGTAAAGTGGATCAAAACCATATAAAAGTATTGTAAACATAGGCAATCATGGCATGAATACTTCATAAATTATCGATACGTTGGAGACGTATCAGTTTACTACTTGTTACCTTGCTGTTTTTATGTTTTCTAATTACAGAAACCTATATCTACCATCCATATTGGATTTGTATCACCATCTCTTCGCCGAACTAGTTCACAATTTACCATTGTATTGGGTGTGTTGGGGACACAAGAGATTTCTTGTATTTGATTGCAGGGCTGTTCGAGAGAGACCATCTTCATCCTAGACCTCCCACGGATTGATAAACCTTAGGTAATGCACTTGCGGGAAAATTGCTACTGTCCTACAAAACTCCGCGCTTGGAGGCCCAACAAAGTCTACAAGAATAAAGTTGTGTAGTAGAGATCAGGTACTAACTATGGACCTATAGGTATATATGGAACTACTCACACATCACCATGGGAGCAACAAGGTTGATGTAGAGGCCGTCCATGATCGATCCCCCCTCCGGCAGGGCACCAGAACAGGGCTCCAGATGGGCAAACGACGGAATAGAGACTTCCAGCGGAGGAAAAAGTGTTTTGGGAGGCTCTCGAGGGTTTTGGGGATTTATTAGAATTTATAGGCTAGAGAGGAGCGTCGGGAGATGCCCTAGTGGGCGACCACATAACAGGGCGCAACCACCCCCTGTGGGCACACCCTGTTGTGTGCTCGCTCCCTCGTGCGGCCTCCGGTCTCCTCCTGAAGCTTCCAGGTCTTCCTTTGGTCCAGAAAAAATCATAAAAAAGTTTCGGGGCAATTGAACTTCGTTTGGTACTGTAAACCCGAAAACTCAAAAACATGCAGAAAATAGCAAATGGCACTGGGCACTTGGTTAATAGGTTAGTGCTCAAAAATAATATTAATTGGTAAATAATCATCCAAAAAACATCCTAGAATGATAATATTATAGCATGGAACAATCAAAAATTATAGATACGTTGGAGACGTACCAGCATCCCCAAGCTTAATTTCTGCTCGTCCTCGAGTAGGTAAATGATAAAAAATAGAATTTTTGATGTGACATGCTACCCAACATGTAATATATTGCAGGTATGATCATTGAGAAACTATGAATTAACAAACATCAACATAGTAATACTTATAAACATAAATAACATAATCATCAAGTTTCAAAATATACGATCCTTAAAGAATGTTCACCCCTATTCATTTTATCATATTAGAATGGCATGGCTCCGTCTTCACCACATAAATACAAATGTCAAGCACCACGGTGTCAAGTCAGGCAATTGGATCATACTTCTTAACGCATTTCAGCTTTTTATTATTACTCACACAATATATGAGCGTGAACCATGGATATAACATAAAGGTGCAATAGAATATTGTGGTTGGTTTCAAAGGGGTAAAAGTGGAGAAGAAAGTCTCACATCAACTAGGCGTATCAACGGGTTATGGAGATGCCCATTAATAGATATTAATGCTAGGAGTAGGGATTACCATGCAACGGATGCACTAGAGCTATAAGTGTATGAAAGCTCAACTAAAGCTAAGTTGGTGTGCATCCAACTTGCTTGCTCATGAGGACCTTGGGCATTTGAGGAAGCCCATCATCGGAATATACAAGCCAAGTTCTATAATGAAAAATTCCCGCTAGCATATAAAAGTGACAAAACACACTACTAGGAGAAAGGCTAGTAGTAGCGCTGGTAATATATATAGCAGTAGCGCGGGTGCCAGCACTACTAGTACGGCGCTACATCTAACCTTTAGCAGTAGCGCCGTTTGCCCAGCGCTACAGCTAAAGTTTAGCAGTAGCGCGTGTTATCCAGCGCTACTGCTAACTTAGTTAGCAGTAGTGTTCTTTCCGAACCCGCGCCACTAGTAAACGCACATATTTCTTTTTTTATTTTTATGTTGTATTTACACACGGTTATACATATTAATATACAACATCAATAATTATTGTGCCAGCAACAACATTTAGATTAAAGTGGATGGATGCAAGTGATCATGTTGAATTACAGGAAAATATGACGCTGCGAATCGCAATGTCATATTTTCCTCTAATTCAACATGACCACTTGCATCCATCCAATTTAATCAAATATATGTCATATAACTCATCATCATCTTACTCATCTAACAACTCATCATCATCATCTTAATCATACCAAGTTAAAATCTCATAAAACAGAAAAACATCATAATAATAATCATCCTAATCGATCGTGCAAGTTAATATAAACCAGAAAAACTTCTCTCTCATAGGACCTAGTCCTCCCTCCTAGGTAAAATGACATAAAACAGAATAACACCTATGTCTCCATGATGAAGCAAAGAGATCCAACGGTCTCCAACTTGTGGCTTGCGATCCTTCTTTATTTCTCCCAATGCTTCAATTTGGAGCCGTCTTTGTGGTTTGCGCCCAGTCGCGTATGGAACAGAGAACTTGGGCCTCATAGGGCTTTTAATTGTCATATAACCTTCGCCATGCATCAACGGACGTACAACATCATTTGGCAGTTTCTGTTGAAGAACATAATAGTAGCCTAGTTAGAAATGTAATCAACACCATTTACGCAATAGTAGTGTACTTAATTAGCAACTCTTACTAAGATATTTCAGCGAATGTCATCCGCCCTCAACCTATGCACTAGTGGCATGTAAAATGTATAATTTGGGCCAGTTCCCAAATTATACGGCAAGTTGTCCCTACCAACCAAGACACCAATAACAAAGTTGATAAGAACATCCTTCTCCTCCCAAGTTAGATGTGATCCATAAGTGTAGTGTGTCGTGTCAATTAATTTCCGTGTTTCACTCGAAGAAACGAAATAAGCTGTAAATTATAAATTAACAAATTTAGTATGGATGAACACCAACTATTTTTAAATATAGAATGCAAATTACTTGACAAATATGGTTGACAAACTCACATGGAGGTAAAATAGGAAGCATATCGACATCCACCCAAATGTCGATGTTACCTTCAATATGATCTTCAGGATGAAGATCGAAGGTTATTTCCATATCCTCTTGAAATCCATATGCCTTGCAAAGAGCTTCCCAATTTGAGCACCCTAATTCTGTGTTATTAACTGCATTCATTACTTTGACCAGAAATGTGTGACCATGTTTAGTCCTCAGGTTAGCTCTCCTTGTCTCCATACTCTCGTGGTCCTCAACACCGAGCCTCTCCAAGACATACCGTCTTGCATGGCAGGGGATGAACTAGTCGAATTGTATAAAACAGAAATTACACATTGAAGCAAAGAACAGAAGTCATGCTTAATTACGAAAAAACACTTGTCATCATTGCGTACCGTAGAAACAATGAAGGTCTCGTCAAGCTTGATGGTGAAGAACCTGCCGTCTCGCAGGTGAGGCCTGTCGCACAAACCCCGATCATCGCCGCAGTAATCACACTCAGGGATCCTATCGTCGTCAGACATTTCCTGCGTTCATGATTCAAAAATTCGGCATGACCATTATTAAAATAAGACATATTGAGCGCCTGAAATTTGCCGGAACTAAAATGAATCAACATTCTGGCAAAACATAGGCACTAGGAGGTGTTCCCTGCAATAACATACACACATGTCCAAATAGACCTAAATCAATATCGGTTGACTTTCGGTCTATCGAGGCTTTCCTTATATAACTCTCATATCTCATGGTGTGTTGGTGTGCAATCTCTCACACTGATATGGTGGTGTATATATGTTGGTGGACACTCTCTCACAGTAATAGTTCGACCGTTGGTGATGGACGCATCCCCTCTCCTATCCTTGCGCATTATTCCGAGGTATATATCGCAAGAAGAGAAGAGGAGGAAGCGCCCCCCACGACAACAGTCGGGATTCCTCCATCAAGAACACACATGAAAGTCACACAAGGAGCAATGACAGACCGAAAGTATCTGATTTCTTTACTAAAAATTTATAACTAATACATCTCGAATACATTTATACTGAACTCGAATATAATATCACTAATACATCTTCTCGAATAATCCAGTTAGTGCATCATCAAATATTATAACTAATACATCTCGAATATTATCATATAATATCACTAATACAGATCGAATATTATCGAATAATCTAGTTGACTAGCGGTTCCTGAGTCACGGGTGGTGGACACCCAAAGAGAAGGAACCATCACAAGATCATAACTCGGGTGAGATCCCTGAAGAACCTGCCAGGTATTGGAGAACCTGGCGTCCAACGCATCCATGTAGCGACGGACGTGCTCGTCCTCCTCCCTGACACGGCGACGTACCACCTCCGCGGGGGCGCGCTCCCTCTACACCGATAGTGGCCCACACGATCGCCACCAAAGAAGCTCTGGGTCGACGATGAGACCCGGATTCCTCACCAAACCGCGCATCTCGGAAGGTAGCACCTCCAAGTGCCAGCCTGGCGGAGCCCAGTCCCGGACATGGCACCTCTCAAGGATGTCGCCGCCAAGTCGACGACGAGGATGCGGGCCGGAATCGTCGACGTCGAGAAAAAATTCCTATGAGAACACATTCTTATCGTTTAATGTTTTACTTTCTGGTTTCCTATGATTAAGTCTCCTCGTTTAATTCTTAAACTACAATAAAATGAGTAATGACATAAAAAAGGTCTATGGACATATTGAGCGCCTAAATTTTTGACTCATTTTTACGATTAGAACTCATTTTTGACTCATTTTTGACCCAGTTTTCTTATTAACTATCTAATTTCATTAACAATTTAACCCTAGCAATCCTAGCAAGAACCCTAGAAATCAGCCCTAGCAATGTCCTAGCCACAATCAGCCCTAGCAAGAACCCTAGAAATCAGCCCTAGCAATCCTAGAAACTAGCAATCAAACGGATGGACGAGGCTGGGGAAGTCTCACCAGAGAAGGAGACGGCCGGTGCGCGGAGGAGACGGCCGGCACGCGGAGGAGACGGCCGGAGGATAAGAAGAGGGCACCGGGGGCGCGGGTCGGGGTGGACGTCTCCGGGGCAGGAGATTGGTCGGCGGCAGGGTCGGGGTCGGGGGCAGCAGCCGGTGGGAGGACCGGCGGCGGCGGAGTCTAGAGGGAGGGCAAGGAGGGAGAGAGGGAGAGAGTCAGGGGCTTGCGCGGGGGGGTGGATAACTACGTACGGGTCCGAGTAGCAGTAGCGCAGGCCACAGAAAAGCGCTACTGCTAGGGCTTTAGCAGTAGCGTTGCTTTCTAGCAAACGCTACTACTACCGGTCGCACCCGTCGGTCAGGATGGGACCATATAGTTGTAGCGCAGGTTGAATTACCAGCGCTACTGCTAACTGCATAGTAGTAGCGCCTTCAGACGGCTGCGCTACTACTAATTAGCAGTAGTGCTGCCAATTTAACCCGCGCTACTGCTAAAGTCCTATCTATAAGCATTCTCCTAGTAGTGACAAGAGACTCTCTATATGAAGAACATGGTGTCACTTTGAGGCACAAGTGTGGAAAAATAAATAGTAGCACTGTCCCTTCTCTCTTTTCTCTCATTTTTTTGTTTTTGTTTTTCTCTTTTTTTTCTTTCTTTCTTTCTCTTTTTTCATTTTCCTTTTTTGTTCTTTCTTTCTTTTATTTTTCGTTTGGAGTCTCATCCCGACTTGTGGGGGAATCATTGTCTCCATCATCCTTTCCTCACTGAGACAGTGCCCTAATAATGATGATCATCACACTTTTATTTACTTACAACTCAATATGAAAAACTGTAGTATGACTCTATATGAATGCCTCTGGCAGTGTGCCAGGATGTGCAATGATCAAGCGTAACATGTATGAAAAATGATGAATTGTGGCTTTGCCACAAATACTATGTCAGCTTATATGATCATGAAAAGCAATATGACAATGAAAGTATTAGTCATATCATGTAACGGTGGAAGTTGCATGGAAATATATTTCAGAATGGTATGGAAATGCCATCATAGGTAGGCATGGTGGCTGTTTTGAGGAAGATGTAGTAAGGCGTATGTGCAACAGAGCGTATCATGTCACGGGGTTTGGATCACCGGCGAAGGTTGCACCGATCCTTGAGGTGAGAATGGGCAATGCACTGTTCCAAAGAGGCTAGCAAATATGAGAAGGTGAGAGTGCGTGCATCTATGGATTCACATTAGTCATAAAGAACTCACATACTTATTGCAAGATTTTATTAGCTCTCTTGAAGCAAAGTACTACTCGCATGCCCCTAGGGATGAGGTTGGGAGGAGTTAACCATCGCGCGCCTCCGACTTAAACAGCACTAGGATTTCGACGAGGAATAAGTATGCTCACACATCATCACCATTCCATAAAAAATATTTAGATGAACAGCAAGTTAACACCCTCTAATTCACAAAATTCTTACTAACCAATGATCATGCACTCATGCCCTTTCATATTACCACATCAATATCATTAACCCACAATTTCTCTTTTATGTGCTACATGTGGTTTTGATTATGCACTCATTGGATACCTATTATTTTTGGACTAGTCTTATAACCCATGCAAATTACCGTCACTATTTATTAACTCTCAAACAGATATAAGTGAAGAACTAGAGTGCAATTATTTCTATAAAATCTATACGCTACCATGCTCTAAAAGTTATAAGTGAAGCACTATAGCAACTGCTAAGCTCAAAAGATATAGGTGAAGCACAAAGAGTATTCTAATAAATTATCGTGATCTTGTGTCTCTCTCAAGTGGTTATGTCCAGTAAACAGTGATTATGGAAAAGCAAACTAAAGCAAACGACGCTCCAAGCAAAACTCATATCATGTGATGAATAAAAATATAGCTCCAAGTGACATACCGATGGATTGAGATGAAAGAGGGGATGCCTTCCGGGGCATCCCCAAGCTTAGACGCTTGAGCCTTGCTTTAATATTACCTTGGGGTGCCTTGCGCATCCCCAAGCTTAGCTCTTGTCGCCCCTTATTCCTTCATCCATTGTGATAGCATCCAAAACCTGAACGCTTCAGCACACAAAACTCAACAAAACCTTCATGAGATCCGTTAGTATAGAAAACATATCAAATACTTTAGATACTGTTATAAATTGATTCTTATTTTATTATTGCATAAGGTACTGTATTCTAATTTCTCTATGGCTTATACCCCCCGATACAATCCTTAGCATCATCAAAACAAGCAAACTGTGCAAGCAAAAACAGAATCTGTCTAAAACAGAACAGTCTGTAAAGATGTGTAGAGAACCTATACTTATTTAACTCTAAAAATTCTAAAAATTAGGAAAACCTGAATAATTTGTATAGCAATACCGTGTAAACAATTCAGCTCAAAATAACTTTCCAGTAAAATTAGAGAAATTTTGCACTGGACGCTAAAGTTTCTGTTTTTGCACCGTATCAATTCTACTCATCTTGTGAGTCATCCCAAAGGGTTTACTTGGCACTAAAAATAATCTTAACATGAAAATACAATCATTATAGAGGCAATAATCATGTTATCAAAAACAGAAAGAAAGTAAAATTCAATAAAATAGGATAACTATTGGGTTGCCTCCAAACTGGCGCTATTGTTTTACGCCCCTAGCTAGGCGTAATGCATAGTTTCAAGTGTTGTCATATTTGACACTCAACTCATAAGTAGCCCTCATGATAGATTCATAGGGTGGTTTAATTCTCTTCTTAGGGAAGTGTTCCATCCCTTTCCTTAATGGAAATTGGAACCTTATGTTTCCCTCTTTCATATCAATAATTGCACCTATAGTTCGTAAGAAAGGTCTTCCAAGTATAATTGGATAAGTGGATTGCATTCAATATCAAGCACAATGAAATCTATAGGCAAATAATTTCTATTTGCAAGGATAAGCACATCATTTATTCTACCCAAAAGTTTCTTGATGGTAGAATCCGCAAGATGCAAGTTTAGGGAACAATCTTGAATATCGGTGAGACCTAGCACATCACAAAGAGATTTAGGTATATTTGAAACACTAGCACCAAAGTCACACAAGGCATTGCATTCATATTCTTTTAGTTTTATTTTTATAGTAGGTTCCCATTCATCATGCAACTTTCTAGGAATAGAAACTTCTAGTTCAAGTTTCTCATCATAAGCTTTTATCATCACATCTACTATATGTTGAGTAAAACCTTTATTTTGTTCATAAGCATTGGGTGAGCTAATAATGGATTGAAACAAGGAAATACATTCTACTAAATAGCAACTTTCATAATTAAAGCCCTTGTAATCCAAAATAGTGGACACACCACTAGTTAAAGTTTTAACCTCTCGAAACCCACTTTTTTCAATTTTATCATTAGAATAATCACCCTCCAAGCAAATAGGATGCCTTCTAGCTAAGGTTGACTCATCTCCAGTCCATTTATCATTTACTTTCAGATTAGTAAATAAAGATTCAATAGGAGAAGTACCAATCATTTTAAGATCTTCATCATGATTCCGGTAAAACCGGGTGGAAGAGCTTTTTCTAAGAATTCCCACTTAGCTTTCAACTTAGCGGTCCTCTCCTCACTCTCATTGATAGATATTTGGATAGATTTAATAGTATCATTAAAATCATGCTTGGGTGGCAAAGTTTTATTTTTAAGTGTTTCCACATCAAGAGCAATTCTATCCATGTTGTTAGCCAAATCATCAACTTTATGCAGCTTTTCTTCTACCATAGTATTAAAAATATTTTTAGAACTAATAAATTCTTTAATGGTGTTCTCAAGATCGGAGGATATCCTGTTATTATTTGTAGAAGAATTTCCATAATTATTAGAGAAATTATCGGGATACGGTCTAGTATTGAAATTTCGTCTATAAGCATTGTTGTTGAAATTGTTTCACGGGATAAAGTTCACATCAATAGCATTATAATTTTGCTCAATCAAGGTAGAAAAGGGCACATCATTGGGATCAACATGAGCATTTTTAATTACTAGCGACCATTTTCATATGAGCATCCACTTTTTCACTCAAAGTAGTGATTTCTTCTATAGAATTTACCTTCTTACCAATTGGAGCTCTTTCGGTATGCCATTGAGAGTAGTTTGTCATGATGTTGTCCAGAAGTTTGGTGGCCTCTCCTAATTTCACCTTCATGAAGGTACCACCTTCAACAGAATCTAGAAGATTTCTAGACACAAAGTTTAGTCCAACATAGAAATTTTGGATAATCATCAATTTCATCCTCTCCCAAGCTTTTGCAACATGTTCTTGATCATGTTGTTTAAAATTCATAATTTGATTTCTAAGAGAGATGATCTTAGCAGGAGGAAAATACTTGGCAATAAAAGCATCTTTACACTTATCCCATGTTCCAATACTATTACGTGGTAAAGATGAAAACCAAGCCTTAACTTTATCTCGTAGTGAATAAAGAAATAATTTTAATTTGACCACATCATTATCCATATCTTTTTTTGCATATCACATAATTCAACGAAGGTATTAAGATGAGTAGCAAGATCATCATTAGGACTTCCCGAAAATTGTTTTTTCATCACAAGATTCAGCAATGCAGCATTAATATCATAAAGCTCCGCACTAGTGGCGGGTGGTTTTGGAGTACTATTAAAATCATTGTTATTAGTATTTGAGAAGTCACACAACTTAGTAGTATCTTGAGACATGGTGACCGAGCAAGCAAAGTGACAAACAGAACAAGTAAACTAGCAAGCAAAGAAGTAAACTAGCAACTAGCAAAGATAAATATTTTTGTATTTTTGATTTTTATGAAGAAAACAATATATAACAGAAAATAAAAAGTAGAATAAGTGAATGATAATTTGTGCGAAGTTACTTGATAGTAGGTTGGTGATACTCCCCGGCAATGGCGCCAGAAATCCTTGATACTTGTGATCTGCGTTTGGTTTTTCGTGAAGAGGAACGGGATGTAGCACAGTATAGATAAGTATTTCCCTTAGTGAGAACCAAGGTTATTGAACCAATAGGAGTAGCACGTAACCCTCGTCTTCAGCGACTGCACACAAAGAAGCAAACACTCGCACCCAACGCAGGCAAGAGGGTTGTCAATCCCCTTGGACTCGTTATTTGCAAGCAAATGAAGTGTGTAGAGAATAGTTGAATAAAGTAAATTGCAAAATAAAATATAATATAATAAATGGCAGCAAGGTATTGAAAGATTTTGTAAATATATAAGTGAATAGACCCGGTGGACGTAGTGTTCTCTAGTGGCATCTCTCATGGAGTAGGCATACGGTGGGTAAACAAATTACTGTTGGACAACTGATAGAAAAGCGCATAGTTATGCAATATTTATTCACAGCAATGATCATGTGTATATAGGCATCACGTCCATAAGCAGACAGGCCGACTCCTTCCTACACCTATTACAATTACTCCACATCGAGAGAGCTTCTATGCTTGTCTCTCTAAGTATTAAGTTCATGAAAAACAGTGTAATTGTGACGCCCCCATTTTGATCGTATGCTAATCATACACACAAGTAAGCAAGATCACGATTAGGGACTCACTGGAAGATATCACAACACAACACTAGACACAAATTAAAGTCATACAAGCTTCATATTACAAGCCAGGGGCCTCGAGGGCTCGAATACATAAGCTCAAATTCGAACGAGTCAGCGGAAGCAAATAATATCTGAGTACAGACATAAGTTAAACAAGTTTTGCCTTAAGAAGGCTAGCACAAACATAATCAGCGGATCGGAAAAGGCAAGGCCTCCTGCATGGGAGCCAACCTAACTACTCCTGAGCGTCGGTACTCTCCACGTAGTAGTAAGCTCCAGCGGTGGTGTAGTAGTCGTCTGCGGTGTACTCCATCTCTTGGGCTCCATCATCCGAACGCAGTAATCGTATCGAGGGGGGGAAGAGGAGGTAAAGCAGTGGTGAGTACTCATCCAAAGTACTCGGGAGACTTACATCAGAACTATACTAAAATATGCATCAGTATCAAAGGAATGGGGTTATATCTTTGGACTGACTGCAGATAAGCAATAATAGGGGGAAGGCCTAGTCCTATCGAAGACTAGCATCTTCAACATCTTGCAGCATTAGAAGAGTGTAGATGGGGAACTCATATGTAACAATATTATTGTAGCAATTTTATTAAGTAACCACGCCCAGAGATCCTTCCTCGACTCCCTGCGAGAAAGCAAATCTCGGAGCCAACATTCATTTCAATTTTAAGTCAAAATTATAGTTGTAGTGGATCGAGGTACAAATCCAAGTCGTCCTGTTACCGTGGACACGACTATTCGAATAGTTAAATTCATCCCTGCAGGGGTGCACCAAATTTCTCAACACGCTTGATAACCTTTGGCTGGATACACTTTCCAAGGTCATGCCCGTCCTCGGGAAATCAACACGTCGTCGCCCTACCTAGGCTCAACAGAGGAGCCCAGCCCGCCGGTCTAAATCCTAAGCGCGCAGGGTTCATGGGCCCACTCGCCCATTTTGACCGTGCACTCATCTCGGCCGCACACGCATCGTGCAGGAGTGCAAAGGGCGAGTGGGCCCATGAACCCTGCGCGCTTAGGATTTAGACCGGCGGGCTGGCCTCTCTATTGAGCCTAGGTAGGGCGATGACGTGTTGATTTCCCGAGGTCGGGCATGACCCAGGAAAGTGTGTCCGGCCAAAAGTTATCAAGCGTGTTGGGAAATGTGGTGCACCCTTGGAGGGATGACTTTAAATATTCGAATAGCCGTGTCCATGGTAACAAGATGACTTGGAGTTGTACCTCGATCTACTATAACTATAATTGGGACTTAAAATTGAAATGAATGTTGGCTCTGAGATTTGCTTTCTCGCAGGGAGTCGAGGAAGGATCTCTGGGCGTGGTTACTTAATAAAATTGCTACAATAATATTGTTACATATGAGTTACCAATCTACACTTTTCTAATGCTGCAAGATGTTGAAGATGCTAGTCTTCGATAGGACTAGGCCTTCCCCCTATTCTTCCTTATCTGCAGTCAGTACAAAGATATAACCCCATTCCTTTGATACTGATGCATATTTTAGTATAGTTCTGATGTAAGTCTTGCGAGTAATTTGGATGAGTACTCGCCGCTGCTTTACCTCCTCTTTCCCCCCTCGATACGATTACTCCGTTCAGATGATGGAGCCTAGGAGATGGAGTACACCGTAGACGACTACTACACCACCGCTGGAGCTTACAACTACTTGGAGAGTGCCGACGCTCAGGAGTAGTTAGGTTGGCTCCCAGGCAGGAGGCCTTGCCTCTTCCGATTAGCCGATTATGTTTTTGCTAGCCTTCCTAAGGCAAAACTTGTTTAACTTATGTCTGTACTCAGATATTATATGCTTCCGCTAACTCATTTGAATTTGAGCTTATGTATTCGAGCCCTCGAGGCCCCTGGCTTGTAATATGAAGCTTGTATGACTTTAATTTGTGTCTAGTGTTGTGTTGTGATATCTTCCAGTGAGTCCCTAATCTTGATCGTGCGTACATGCGTGTATGATTAGCGCATGATCAAAATGGGGGCGTCACAGTAATGCTTGGAGAATGATGACATGATGTAGACAAAGAAAACTCAATCAATATGAATTAACCCCGTCGTTTTATCCTTAGTGCCAACAATACAAAGACATGTCTTGTCCCCTTCTATCACTGAGATATAGAGCACCGCCAGATTGAACCCACTACAACGCACCCCTCTCACTGAAGAAATATCAATCTAGTTGGCCAAATTATTTCAATAGATCGAAGAGATTTACAAAGCTATAATAATCATGCAAATAAGAATCATAATAGAAATCAGAGAAGATTCAAATCTTTTTCATGAATAATCTGAACATAAACCCACAATTAATCGGATCCCAACAAACGCACCGCAAATAGTGATTACATCGAATATATCATCGTGAAGATGCGGTGAACTTTATATTGAAGATCAAGAGAGAGAGAGATGGCCATCTAGGTGTTGGAAATATGCCCTAGAGGCAATAATAAATTGGTTATTATTATATTTCCTTGTTCATGATAATCGTTTATTATCCATGCTATAATTGTATTGATTGGAAACTCAAATACATGTGTGGGTACATAGACAACACTGTGTCCCTAGTAAGCCTCTAGTTGACTAGCTCGTTGATCAAAGATGGTTAAGGTTTCCTGGGCATTGACATGAGATGTCATTTGATAATGGGATCACATCATTAGGAGAATGATGTGATGGACAAGACCCAAACTATAAACGTAGCATATGATCGTGTCAGTTTATTGCTATTTGATCGTAGAGGTGTCTCGGTCATGTCTACATAGTTCTCGAACCCGCAGGGTCTACACACTTAACGTTTGGTGACGATTAGTATAGTTGAGTTATTTTTTTGGTGACCGAAAGTTGTTCGGAGTCCCGGATAAGATCCCAGACATGACGAGGATCTCCGGAAGAGTCCGGAGGTAAAGATTGATATATGTGATAATAGTGTTTTGATCTCCGGAAGGGTTTCGGAATTCACCGGAAGGGGTTCCGGATGTTTACCGAAGTGTTTGGGTGCAGCAACACTTTATATGAGCCAAAGGGGTAAAGCCCACGAGGTATTGGGAAGTGCAAAAGGAAGTTTTGCTGCTTCCTTAAGCGGTACTACCGCTGGTAAGGCAGTACTACCGCGTAAGCTGTACTACCGCTTGTGTGAACCGGTACTACCGCATAAGCGGTACTACCGCTTGTGTGAAGCGGTAATACCGCTCAAGCGGTACTACCGCTCATGAGCGGTACTACCGCTTGTGCGCGGTACTACAGGGATCCGAGTTGGACTCTTTCCCTGCGGGCCAAACCGACCTTGTGCGGGCAAAACTGACCTGGAGGAGGCTTTTACTCCAAGTTTAGACCCCAAGGCTTAACATATAAATAGAGGAGCAGGGCTAGCACACGGGACACATTAAGATTTCCCAAGCCGTGTGTCGGCAACCCTAACCCTCTAGTTCTCCCGTCATAATCTCCGTAGTGCTTGGCGAAGCCCTGCAGAGATTGTTCCTCACCACCATCACCACGCCGTCGTGCTGCCGGAACTCATCTACTACTTCATCATCGCTCGTTGGATCGAGGAGGTGAAGGCGTCATCAAGCCGTACGTGTGTTGAACGCGGAGGTGCCGTCCGTTCGGCACTAGTTCGTGATCGGATCGAGGGACGACTTGCGATTTGGATCGCGGAGACGTTCGACTACATCAACCGCGTTTCTTAACGCTTCCGCTTAGCGATCTACAAGGGTATGTAGATTCACTCTCCCTCTCGTAGATGCTCATCACCATGGATAGATCTTGTGTGTGCGTAGGAAAAATTTTGTTTCCCATGCAACGTTCCCCAACAGTGGCATCTTAGCTAGGTCTATGCGTAGATGAGATCTCGAGTAGAACACAAACGAGTTGTGGGCGTGGGTGTATACATATTGCTTGCCGTTACTAGTTGATACTTGATTCGGCGGTATTGTGAGATGAAGCGGCCCGGACCGACATTACGCGTACGCTTACGCGAGACAGGTTCCTTCAACTGACATGTAACTTTGTTACATAAAGATGGCTAGCGGGTGTCTGTCTCTCTCACTTTAGTTGAATCAATTTCAATGAAGAGGGTTCTTTTAGAAGATCAAAAAGCAATCACTACACCACGTTGTGGTTTTGTGTAGGTAAGAACGGTTCTTGCAAACCCGTAGCAGCCACGTAAAATTTGCAACAACAATTAGAGGACGTCTAACTTGTTTTTGCAGGGTATGTTGTGATGTGATATGGCCAATTACATGATGAGATATATGTGATGTATGAGATGATCATGTGTTGTATAGAATATCACGACTTGCATGTCGATGAGCACGGCAACTGGCAGGAGCCATAGAGTTGTCTTTAATTATTTTCGCCGTTTTGCTTTACTTTATCGCTATGAGTTAGCAATAGTCGTGGAAGCAACAGTCGGCGCGACAACCTCATGGCGACACGTTGATGGAGATCAAGATGATGGAGATCATGGTGTCATGCCGGTGACGATGGAGATCATGCCGGTGCTTTGGAGATGGAGATCAAAAGCACGAGTTCATGGCCATATCATGTCACTTATGATTTGCATGTGATGTTAATCCTTTTATGCATCTTATTTTGCTTAGGACGACGGTAGCATTATAAGGTGATCCCTCACTTCAAATTTCAAGATAAAATTGTGTTCTCCCCGAGTGTGCACCGTTGCGAAAGTTCGTCGTTTCGAGACACGCCGTGATGATCGGGTGTGATAGACTCTACGTTCACATACAACGGGTGTAAGCCATGTTGCACGTGCGGAACACTCGGGTTAAACTTGACGAGCCTAGCATGTACAGACATGGCCTCGGAACACAAGAGACCGAAAGGTCGAACATGAGTCATATAGTAGATATGATCAACATGAAGATGTTCACCATTGAAACCACCTCAACTCACGTGATGATCGGACTTGAGTTGGTGGATTTGGATCATGTTACACTCGAATGACCGGAGGGATGTCAATTTGAGTGGGAGTTTTTAAGTAATATGATTAACTAAACTCATTATCTAGAACAATAGTCTAAGTTGTCTTTGCTATATTTATGTTGTAAATCATGGCTCGCGCAGTAGCACCCCTGAATTTTAATGCGTTCCTAGAGAAAGCTAAGTTGAAAGATGATGGAAGTAACTTTGTGGACTGGGCCCGTAATCTAAGGATTATCCTTACGGCTTCCCAGAAGGCTTATGTCCTTGATGCACCGCTTGGTGATCCACCCGCTCCAGTTGAGTCTCTAGACGTTGTGAACGCCTGGCAGGCTCGTTCTGAAGATTACTCAATAGTTCAATATGCAATATTGTATGGCTTAGAACCGGGACTTCAAAGACGTTTTGAACGTCATGGAGCATATGAGATGTTCCAGGAGTTGAAGTTTATCTTTCAGAAGAATGCCCGGATCGAGAGATATGAGATCTCCGATAAGTTCTATGCTTGCAAGATGGAGGAGAACGGGTCTATCAGTGATCACGTGCTCAGAATGTCTGGGTACTCTACCCGTCTGGCTGAATTGGGGATGCCCCTTCCGCCAGAGGCTATCACTGACAGAGTTCTTCAATCATTGCCACCTAGCTACAAGAGCTTCGTGTTGAACTATAACATGCACGGGATGAACAAGTCAGTCGCCGAGCTGTTTGCGATGCTGAAAGCCGCTGAGTCTGAAATTCAGAAGGAGCATCAAGTGTTGATGGTCAATAAAACCACTAGTTTCAAGAAAAATGGCAAGGGTAAGAAGGGTAACTCCAAGAAGAGTGGCAAAGCAGTTGCTCCTCTCGTGAAGAAACCCAAGGCTGGACCCAAACCAGAAACTGTGTGCTTTCATTGCAAGGGAACTGGACACTGGAAGCGGAACTGCCCCAAGTATTTGGCTGACAAGAAGGCGGCCAACAACAAACAAGGTATATATGATATACATGTTATTGATGTGTACCTTACCAACTCTCGTTGTAGTGCCTGGGTATTTGATACCGGTGCGGTTGCTCATATTTGCAACTCAAAACAGGAACTGCGGAATAGACGGAGGCTGGCAAAGGACGAAGTGACGATGCGCGTGGGAAATGGTTCCAAGGTTGATGTGATCGCCGTCGGCACGCTCGCTCTTCGTTTACCATCGGGATTAGTGATGAACCTGAATAATTGTTATTTAGTGCCTGCGTTAAGCATGAACATTATATCTGGATCTTGTTTATTGCGAGACGGTTACTCATTTAAATCAGAGAATAATGGTTGTTCTATTTATATGAGTAATATCTTTTATGGTCATGCACCCAATGTGAGGGGTTTATTCTTATTGAATCTCGATAGTAATGATACACATGTTCATAACATTGCTGCCAAAAGATGTAGAATTGATAATGATAATACCACTTTCTTGTGGCACTGCCGTTTAGGTCATATTGGCGTAAAACGCATGAGGAAGCTCCATGCTGATGGACTTTTGGAGTCACTTGATTTTGAATCACTTGACACATGTGAGCCATGCCTCATGGGCAAGATGACTAAAACGCCGTTCTCTGGAACAATGGAACGGGCAAGTGACTTGTTGGAAATCATACATACTGATGTGTGCGGTCCGATGAGTATTGAGGCGCGCGGTGGTTATCGTTACTTTCTCACCTTCACTGATGACTTAAGTTGATATGGGTATATTTACTTAATGAAACACAAGTCTGAAACATTTGAAAAGTTCAAACAATTTCAGAGTGAAGTTGAGAATCATCGTAACAAGAAGATTAAATTCCTACGATCTGATCGAGGAGGAGAATATCTGAGTTATGAGTTTGGCAGTCACTTAAGACAATGTGGAATTGTTTCACAACTGACACCGCCTGGAACACCACAGCGTAATGGTGTGTCCGAACGTCGTAATCGAACCTTATTGGATATGGTGCGATCTATGATGTCTCTTGCCGATTTGCCACT
The DNA here is from genome assembly GCA_039707655.1 of Elymus sibiricus. Classification (NCBI taxonomy): domain Eukaryota; kingdom Viridiplantae; phylum Streptophyta; class Magnoliopsida; order Poales; family Poaceae; genus Elymus; species Elymus sibiricus. Next base: position 85,837,062 of record CM077665.1, read on the forward strand.
ATCGTTTTGGGGTTATGCATTAGAGACAGCTGCATTCACTTTAAATAGGGCACCATCAAAATCCGTTGAGACGACGCCATATGAACTTTGGTTTGGCAAGAAGCCAAAGCTGTCGTTTCTTAAAGTTTGGGGATGTGATGCTTATGTCAAAAAGCTTCAGCCTGAAAAGCTGGAACCCAAAGCGGAGAAATGCGTCTTCATAGGATACCCAAAAGAGACAGTTGGGTATACCTTCTACCTCAGATCCGAAGGCAAAGTGTTTGTCGCTAAAAACGGAACATTTCTTGAGAAAGAGTTTCTCTCGAAAGAATTGAGTGGGAGGAAGATAGAACTTGATGAGGTTGTTGAACCTTTACTTCAACCTGAAAGTAGCGCAGCGCAGAAAGATGTTTCTGTAGAGCCTACATCAGTTGAAGAGGAAGTTAATGATGATGATCATGAAGCTTTCGATCAAGTTGCTATCGAACCTCGTAGGTCGACAAGGACGCGTACTGCTCCTGAGTGGTACGGCAACCCTGTCTTAGAGGTCATGTTGTTGGACAACGATGAACCTACGAGCTATGGAGAAGTGATGATGGGCCCGGATTCCGAGAAGTGGTTAGAGGCCATGAAATCCGAGATGGGATCCATGTATGAAACAAAGTATGGACTTTGGAAGTATTACCTGAAGGGCGTAAGGCCATTCAGAACAAATGGATCTTTAAGAGGAAGACGGACGCGGACGGTAATGTCACCGTCTATAAAGCTCGACTTGTGGCAAAGGGTTTTTCACAAGTTCAAGGAGTTGACTACGATGAGACCTTCTCACCCGTAGCGATGCTTAAGTCCGTCAGAATCATGTTAGCAATAGCTGCCTTTTTCGATTATGAAATTTGGCAGATGGATGTCAAAACAGCGTTCCTTAACGGTTTCCTTAAGGAAGAGTTGTATATGATGCAACCAGAAGGTTTTGTCGATCCAGAGAATGCTGACAAAGTTTGCAAACTCCAGCGATCCATTTATGGACTGGTGCAAGCATCTCGGAGTTGGAATCTTCGCTTTGATGAGGTGATCAAAGCGTTCGAGTTTATACAAGTTTACGGAGAAGCTTGTATTTACAAGAAAGTGAGTGGGAGCTCTATAGCGTTTCTAATATTATATGTGGATGACATATTGCTAATTGGAAACAATATAGAAATGTTGGAAAGCGTGAAGGAATATTTGAACAAGAGTTTTTCAATGAAGGACCTAGGAGAAGCTGCTTTCATATTAGGCATCAAGATCTATAGAGATAGATCGAGACGCTTAATAGGACTTTCACAAAGCACATACCTTGACAAAGTTTTGAAGAAGTGCAAAATGGATCAGTCCAAGAAGGGGTTCTTGCCTGTATTGCAAGGTGTGAAGTTGAGTAAGACTCAATGCCCAGTGACTGCAGAAGATAGAGAAAAGATGAGTGTCATCCCCTATGCTTCAGCCATAGGCTCTATCATGTATGCAATGCTGTGCACAAGACCCGATGTCAGCCTTGCCATAAGTATGGTCGGAAGGTTTCAAAGTGATCCAGGAATGGAACACTGGACGGCGGTCAAGAATATCCTGAAGTACCTGAAAAGGACTAAGGACATGTTTCTCGTTTATGGAGGTGATCAAGAGCTCGTCGTAAAGGGTTACGTCGATGCAAGCTTTGACACTGATCCGGATGACTCTAAATCACAAACCGGATATGTATTTATTCTTAATGGGGGTGCGGTTAGCTGGTGCAGTTCCAAGAAAAGCGTGGTAGCTGATTCTACATGCGAAGCGGAGTACATCGCTGCCTCGGAGGCGGCGAAGGAAGGTGTCTGGATGAAGGAGTTCATGACAGATCTTGGAGTAGTGCCTAGTGCGCTTAACCCAATGACTCTGTTTTGTGATAATACTGGTGCCATTGCTCTAGCCAAGGAACCAAGATTTCACAAGAGGACCAGACACATAAAGCGACGTTTCAATTCCATCCGCGATTACATCAAGGAGGACGACATAAATATTTGCAAAATACACACGGATCTGAATGTTGCAGATCCGATGACTAAACCTCTTCCAAGGGCTAAACATGAACAACACCAGAACTGCATGGGTGTTCGATTCATTACAATGTAAATCACATAGTGATGTGAACTAGATTATTGACTCTAGTGCAAGTGGGAGACTGTTGGAAATATGCCCTAGAGGCAATAATAAATTGGTTATTATTATATTTCCTTGTTCATGATAATCGTTTATTATCCATGCTATAATTGTATTGATTGGAAACTCAAATACATGTGTGGGTACATAGACAACACTGTGTCCCTAGTAAGCCTCTAGTTGACTAGCTCGTTGATCAAAGATGGTTAAGGTTTCCTAGCCATTGACATGAGATGTCATTTGATAACGGGATCACATCATTAGGAGAATGATGTGATGGACAAGACCCAAACTACGAACGTAGCATATGATCGTGTCAGTTTATTGCTATTGTTTTCTGCATGTCAAGTATCTGTTCCTATGACCATGAGATCATGCAACTCCCTGACATCGGAGGAATACCTTGTGTGTACTAAACGTCGCAACGTAACTGGGTGACTATAAAGGTGCTCTACAGGTATCTCCGAGGGTGTCTGTTGGGTTGGCATGGATCAAGACTGGGATTTGGTACTCCGTGTGACGGAGAGGTATCTCAGGGCCCACTCGGTAATACAACATCACAATGAGCCTTGCAAGCAATGTGACTAAAGTGTTAGCCACGAGATCTTGTATTACGGAACGAGTAAAGAGACTTGCCGGTAACGAGATTGAACTAGGTATAGAGATACCGACGATCGAATCTCGGGCAAGTAACATACCGAAGAACAAAGGGAACAGTATACGGGATTAACTGAATCCTTGACATAGAGGTTCGACCGATAAAGATCTTCATGGAATATGTAGGAGCCAATATGGGCATCCAGGTCCCGCTATTGGTTATTGATCGTAGAGGTGTCTCGGTCATGTCTACATAGTTCTCGAACCCGCAGGGTCTACACACTTAACGTTTGGTGACGATTAGTATAGTTGAGTTATTTTGTTGGTGACCGAAGGTTGTTCGGAGTCCCGGATAAGATCCCGGACATGACGAGGATCTCCGGAATAGTCCGGAGGTAAAGATTGATATATGTGATAATAGTGTTTTGGTTTCCGGAAGGGTTCCGGAATTCACCGGAAGAGGTTCCGGATGTTTCCCGAAATGTTCGGGTACGAGAACACTTTATTTGGGCCAAGGGGTAAAGCCCACGAGGCTTAGGCAAGGTGCGAAAGGAAGTTTTGCTGGCGTCTGGGGCGGTACTACCGCTTATCGTAAGCGGTACTACCGCTACGGGCGGTACTACCGCTTATCGTAAGCGGTACTACCGCTTGTGCGCGGTACTGCAGGGGTCCGAGTTGGACTCTTTCCCTGCGGGCCAAACCGACCTTGTGCGGGCAAAACCGACCTGGAGGAGGCTTTTACTCCAAGTTTAGACCCCAAGGCTCAACATATAAATAGAGGGGCAGGGCTAGCACACGGGAGACATTAAGATTTCCCAAGCCGTGTGTCGGCAACCCTAACCCTCTAGTTCTCCCGTCATAATCTCCGTAGTGCTTGGCGAAGCCCTGCAGAGATTGTTCCTCACCAACATCACCACGCCGTCGTGCTGCCGGAACTCATCTACTACTTCATCATCGCTCGCTGGATCGAGGAGGTGAAGGCGTCATCAAGCCGTACGTGTGTTGAACGCGGAGGTGCCGTCCGTTCGGCACTAGTTCGTGATCGGATCGAGGGACGACTTGCGATTTGGATCGCGGAGACGTTCGACTACATCAACCGCGTTTCTTAACGCTTCCGCTTAGCGATCTACAAGGGTATGTAGATTCACTCTCCCTCTCGTAGATGCTCATCACCATGGATAGATCTTGTGTGTGCGTAGGAAAAATTTTGTTTCCCATGCAACGTTCCCCAACACGATCCACGCCCCACACATGCATCTGGAGACGAGCGCCGCCGCGCGCACGCACGCCGTCCACTCCCAGGCCACGCCGGAGCCCGGACCCGGTTGCCCGCCGCGGTGAGCTCCCCCTCACGAGCGACGCGCAGAAAGAAGAGGTCCCGCCGCCACCGGATCCACGCGGGCTTCGCCCTAATCTCTCTCAAGTGTGTGCTTCTATTTCCTCTAATCATAATTCCAAACTCTCAAACTATATAAGTATGGTTTTGAAATTTAAGATTGTCACAACTGATAATCTGGAGCTTATGGTTGCTACGAAATGACTTTGTCTTTCAGGGGAGAAAATGGCGCAGTATACGTTGTGCTCTGGATTTGGTGGGGGCTATGGTCAGGTAATGAAAAATCCTATGTTCAGAGGCTCAGGGTGCTCCTCTTCTTAGATGCATAAGGTTGCTGGATCGGCGGAAAGGGGAGCTGCTTAGGATCGCTTGGTATAGCATAAGTCCTGTTGGCGGGAGGGTGTGGTTTTGGGTTTGTCATGCTATATCTTTTTTAACCCCTCTCTCCCAGCGTGTTATTGTTATGTTAAAAGACCAGTAATCCTCGCTGAGCAGACCTGTTTGTGCTCGCTGCCTTATGTCTGTGACAGTTACTTCTGGCTGTTGCCGAGAACTGCTATGTTTTGGTTGTGTTCTGCCTTGGCTTAATAAAGTTGAGGCTGGGGGCGCGCCCCTCTCGTTTAAAAAAAAACAATTGATAATCTGATTAATGTGTTTATAAATTATTATTTTTTGTGATTCACATCTATTTGAGAATTGCATTAGTGTGTTTTTACAGAAAAAAAACTTTACAGTGATCCATATCTGCTTGACAATTGTATTAATGTAACTTTCTAACGTTGGGTGTGTTTTTTCAATTTTGTGGATCATCTTTGTTTACATTTTTTAGATTTATTATATTTAACCAGTATTTCATGTGAAACCCTTTATTTTGGTAAGTATTCTTTACTCTCGGATATTTTTAGTTGTCGAGTGTGTTATTCCTACGTAGTATTCTTTGATAACCATCTGTATGTGATGTGCATGTGGACACCAGGACATTTTTGTTCTGGGTCCATCCATGTTTGCCTCGTTATGCGCGACTGGAAAGGTCCCACGTCAAGGAGATGGCCGGCCTAGGCAGCCGAGATTTCTTCATTGGGTCGTTAGACTTGATGATCTTCCTTCGGATGACATCGCCGCGCGTTGCTGATGCGTCGTCGGCCGGGTAGAACAACTTGGCGGGATCTATGTGGTATAGGTTGAAGGGGGCGGGACGGCCATTCATGTTCCTCACCGCCAGATTCACAAACCGGCTGCTCATGCTCTCTCTCTCTCTCTCTCTCTCTCTCTCTCTCTCTCTCTCTCTCTCTCTCTCTCTCTCTCTCTCTCTCTCTCTCTCTCTCTCTCTCTCTCTCTCTCTCTCTCTCTCTCTCTCTCTCTCTCCAGAAATCTTTTTTTGTGCGGGCTCTCTCTCCAGAAATTTGATTTATGTTAATATAATCCTGATAATAAGGATATAGAACGCAGACACATATTGTTGACATCAGCCTCATCTCCAAGAAATGAAAGAACCAACACAATAACAACCTTTGTCTTAACGAACCTACCTGTGGTTGGATGGTTAGGATGACAATATTGCTTGCATTTTTTTGAATTTATTTCAGGTCTTTCGACAAAGTGTGTTCTGATGTAAGAGTTAACCTAGTTGAAGTATTAAGTGTGGTCATGTATTGGTCCAATGAGTCCTAGTACTAGTCGTTTTAGTGTTCACATCAGTAATGGACAGGTGTTTGTACGAGTCCGATCGCGTCGTGTTGGTTGCCCGTCTAGGCCGCGAGTTGGGCGTGACAAATCGGTCATGTATCCCTTATATACTAGAGAAAATCAATGAAAAGGTGCAAAGTTGTACGCACTACAAAAATCAGTTTCATCTGTCCTAGTTTACGTTCGCAAGTTTACCAGAGTTCCATCGAGAGAGTTGCTCCGTAAATCAAAGATCGATTCGATCCATAGTGTAGCTACCTAGCCAGCCGAGACGTATACTACTGCTCATCAAGCAAGCAGTATGTGCGTTCATAGGAGTGATTATATGCTCGTGTATGTGAGTGACTTTGATTGTATTGTGTTAAAAAAAAACCTTCGTCTAAAAAGGAAGAACAACATTCATGTTGTGAAACACTACCCACCGTCACGTGAAAGACCACCATCTCCATTCTCCACCTCGCTGGTTTCCCATACCACAAATTAACATTTGGTGAGAGTAGTTTGGGGCCTTCAAGTTTGTGGGTCCTTGGGGGCGTGTCTCCATGGACCATGGAGCGAGTGGTTCACAAGACAAGATTTTTCGTGCTTTTGGTCTTCTTCTTTGTTGATTTAACAAGGAAGCAACGGTCTCATAGCTTATGTCACTTTGTAGTATGCAATGATCTTAGATTCTCACTTAGGGCTCCTTTGGTTCGAAAGCATTCCATACAATTTTTGAAGGATTTAGATCTATAAATATTTTTCTAAACTGGTAGTTTGATTTACTTGATTGAAATATTTATGAATTTTTTGATAGGATTCATTCGTACTTTAATTTGGAGGAAAAAATTCATCTACTCAAACTTCTTGGTAGAATCCCTTTGTCTTCATATGCTATCAAATGTTATTTCATCCACATCATATATCATATCATATCATATATAGTCCACCCTTAGTTCATCCTTACTTCCTCTATTATCTTAATATGCACACATATCACCTCACCAAAGGTCGATCATAACATGCATGAGAAAAAGTTTTACATTATTAGTTGACTCCATGCACACATCTTACCTCACCACACATGCCACCTCATCAAAGCTTCAGTCAACATGCATGGATTATTTTTCATTATATTATGCCACTTATATTAAAAATATTATTCAACTACACAATAATCAAATACAATATGTAATATTCATTTTTAGTTTTAGCATCATTAATTCAACTATGCATGTTTCAAACAATCAAATAACCGAAATATATTGAAATTGATTCTGGCGCAACGCATGGGGTATTCTCTAGTATACCTAAATATTTAGTCTCCACTATCTCAATTGTCTAACATGTACACATGCCATCTCACCATATGTGCCATCTCATTGCCTCACTAATTATTTCTCTTAACATGCATGAGAACCACTATTTATATTCTCTCAACATGCACACATCCCAACATGAGAATCACTTCACGAAATATTTCTCTTACCATACATGAGAAATACTAGTAAGATACCCGTGCTACGCTACGGAATCACAAAAGATCGGGTGGGAATTATTTACGGAAGTGTCAAGAGCCTACTGAACAATTAAAGATGTACCAAGACATCCATCAAAGTGATGCCATATTGCTGATAAGTAAACATCGAGCAAAATCAAACGCATGGTTTCTGACCCGATGAACCTCCTCATCCAAGCCAAACATTTTCTTCTCAATTTTCACCTTGCAGAAGACTTTTTGTTCTTCCTACCCAACTTTCTCCTTCTTGTCCCATACTGAGGGGGCGGAGAGCATGCAACAAATAGAAAATCCGTCCACACACATTTGACAATTGCGACCACCCCAACCAGCTTTTGGTTAACACATGATCCACCTCCAGTCTGCATCCCATTAACTGTTATAAGAATCTACCGCGCAAAAAAAATGCTACACAAATCTACATACACTGCCACCATGAAGAGAAGCAATATTTTAGACCCATTCATGCTTAGTTACATACCTTATGCATCTATGTGGCCATGGAATCATTCGCCAAGCATAGTATACCCTTCTTTTAGTCTTTGCTCAAAACATCTATGCCAACAATATTAGCCCTCGAGATCTCGATCACTTCATCTACCTTCTCACCAAAAAAAAATGGTATGTTGTATGTATAACAGTCTGTAGAATATTTAGACAAAGGAAAAAACGGAACCTTTAGAGGGTCTATAGTATATTTAGGCAAACGAAAAAACCAATGGACACCACTTTCAGCACATTTCGTATGGAACAAAGCAACAAAATGTAAAGTACAAGATACTCTTGAATCATATGTATATAGAAGGGGTGAGTGCACATATACGTACATACAAAAATATTACTATTGGACTACTTGTAACTTTCTTGCATCAACAAGGTTTCTGCAAAGATAATGTTGATAACTGACAGCTAGGAAACAAATATTCGGGATGTGGCTTGAAAAATTGGATGTTTCACCATATATGCACAATCTGAAGTCAAAACAAGAAATTAACATAGAGAAAAATATAACATAACAAGTGCAAACTAACACTTTATCAGAAAGGAAGGAACGAATTGACAAGACAAACAATGCAGCCACAACATTTTGCAAAGATAATTTGCTACATGCATCTGTCAATGATGAAAATGATAGAATAGGCATACGACACAACTACAGTCTGACACATAGGGGCAAATACGAATTATTCTTTTTTTCTCGAATACGCACAAGTGTGCGTACTATATTATATATAAGAGGAAAGGGGGTAAAGAGCCCCTCCACGGTAGCGTTACAAAGTTATTTACAACAACACTACCCACATATCCACCTAGACAGTCGTTTCAATTGAATTAACTTGCCGCACTAGCCCACCCTTCCACGTCGCTCAAGAATCTACCGAGTTCACCTCTAAGCAATCCCGCTTGCTGCCATGTGCGCCCCTCATTCGGGATGTTATGAATGACATGGTTCTTGGAGGGCGTGGCTCCGTCGAAAACCATAGCATTGCGATGCTTCCAGATCTTCCACATTACTAGAGTGAACAAGGCGTCTGTAGTCTTCTTGAATCGTCCGCTGCCAGTCCTGTCCGTGCACCATGTCGAAAGGCTTTCCCCCACTACTGGCATCCATTCCGGTTTCCATAGAGAGCGTAGGATCGCAGCCCAAACTTCCCGCGCAAAGACACAATGTAGTAGCAGGTAACTTATGCTGTCCTCCTCCTGATTGCATAGCGGGCATTGCTCCTGGTGGTCAAGCTCGCGCCGCGCTAGACGGTCTGACGTCCAACATCTATTTTAGATGGCGAGCCAAGTGAAGAAGCGGCATTGCATCAGAGCTTTAGACTTCCATGTGAATTCTGCCGTTGGGATCACCTCTCGTCGCCAGAACCTTGCTGCATAAGCAGATTTTGTCGAAAAGGCCCCGTTTTGTTCCCATGACCAATATGTTTCATCCTGTCGTGAGTGGTCCAACTCCACCCTCGTGGTCCACATCCATAACGTGAGGTATTCCTCCAGAACCGTAGTAGTCACGTCCGGCCCAACATCCCTTGCCCATGTATCATTCTGAAGGGCTTGGGCGATTGTACAGGTTTTCCTGATCTTGTTCGTAACGTGCGCATAAACTGTCGGCGCCCGATCCATTACCCTTTGTCTGTTTAACCATCGATCCTCCCAAAATAGGGTGCTTTGTCCATTTCCAAGTGACCATTTCGTTGCTGATTCGTATAGCTGACGTGCTGCAGCGGGGGCCTTTATTTGAAATTCGGCCCAAGGCCTTGATCTATCTGAGTTCTGTAGCCATGGCCAACGGGCTTGCATCGCGATGTTCAGCCACTTTAGATTATGAATGTCCAGCCCACCAGCCCATTTTGGCAAGCATACCTACTCCCAGGAGACCGCACAGTGGCCACCCAAAGCTTGTGGTTCGGCGCACTACAAGAATCCGTGACAGATCTTGTTCAATGTCATGATAGTTTACTGCGGCAAATCAAGGGCGAGCATTGCGTGCAAGGGGATCGTGCAGAGGACTGATTGTATCAGAAGTAGCCATCCACTCTTTGGCTCTTGGTTGCTTTCCATCTCGGTAGGTGTCGTGGTTTTATCAACCCGGCAGATGTCCTTGTAACAGGACTTAGGTGTGAGGTCATCGCCGTTTGGTAGCGACTCGAAGGGGTTAAGCGAGAGAAAGAGTCGGGTTTACCCAGGTTCGGTCCCTCCTATGGAGGTAATAGCCTACGTCCTGCTTTTTGTGTATTGGATGAATAGATCTCGATTACAAGGGTGCGGAATCGCTAACCTAGCTATCGAAAGATGGTGACTTCATACTTTCTGCCCTAGGGGCCTGCCTTTATATACAGGTCAAGCCCTAGGGTTTACAAAAGAGTCTGGGTCACATCATGACTCGTGATCTACTACATCTCTAACTTATATGCACCTTAAGGAAACTTTAAGTCAGCATCCTTGGCTTCATGGGCTATGAGTCGCCGTCTTCTGGTATTGGGCCGCCCGGCGTCTTGGTGAGCCGCCACCTTATTTATCCTGTACTTAGGACACAGCCCACCCTGGGCTGGCTAACATGACTGTTGATATGTTAACCCGGCTATCGTGGAGTTATATCCCGACATTAGGCCCCAGATTGACTTCAATCCGTTCATGTCAATAGATCTTTCCATCCCATAGCGGCTCATCTTTTCCTGTGGCGACTCATCTTTAAACTGTTATCTTCAACAGATTTCATAACGCCGGCTTGTTCCATTTCCACACTTGTCATTTTCCCAACATTCATTTATTATGACGTCATCTGTCATCAGTCCGAAAAAAATGATGACACCATGGTGAATCTGGTCGTATCCGTTTATCCCGAAAATCGAGGCGTTTTTTTGTTTCCCAAAATTTAATGCACTCCCTCGATTGTCGTGCCTGTCAGTTGCCTCTTCAAGCTCTTTCCCCTTAAATATTGACCGAAAGGCCCTGGATTCGCTTTTCATTTCCCTTCCTTGCCTCTTCTTCTTCCTTGAATCCGGAAACTCCTTGCGCCACCGCCGCAACTTCCTCATCTCGCTGATCTTCCTCGAGGTCGTAGCGGTATTTCTTCTCCGTCAGTGAATCCTCCGCGCGCTTTCCCCGTCTCCGGTCGACTACTTCGGGTAAGTCATCTTTCTTCCAACTAGATCCATTAGAGCACCTCGAGGTTCTTCGAGTTCCTTGGCAACTTTCCTTCGGTTCATCGCCATTGCTAGCTCTGTGAGTAGATTCCACGAACGTGTTCATCAAAGTAGAGCGGTAGAGATGCCAACTCCATTTTGCATATGACATGTCTTAATCTTTCCACGTATTAGATGAACCATACCGTCATTACTTCCATGCCCTCCTGCTAGGGTTAACAAATATTTTTGCCTTTTTGAACCATTTTTAGATCCAAAATTGTTGTTGCTTCAAGAGAAACTTGTTCGTCTCATACTCAGCAAAAAATCCCTAAAATCCATTGTCTTTAACACGAGTCACCCTTACTTTTGTCGGCTTAAAATTTATAACTCGCCATTTATTCAGGCCATTGTAAAGACTCCGGTCTTCCATAAGGCTTGCCCCTTTCTTTGCAAATACTTACTTAAGCCGCCCTCTTTACTTTATCCAGGCGACTCATTATGTGACAGTCAAAAGCCTGCAATTGGGTGGCGACTCAAGTTTCTGACGCTATCCTTAAAGATTATGAGGAGCATGGGTTTTTGCCGCCTCAAAACGTGATTGGCTGGCGAGTCGTCCTCGAATAAGAGACCCCAAGTCCCAAGGAAGGGGAAGTGGTGATATTTTTGGATCACCTGCAGAGGGGGTTCTCACCTCCCGGGTCAAAGGTCTTTCGGGACGTCTTGCATTTCTTCAATCTGCACCCCTAAGACCTGGGCCCTAACTCCATCAAGAACCTCTGCCAGTTCCAAGTATTCTGCGAGGTGTACCTTCAAACGGAGTCCACTGTCTCCCTCTTCAGGGAGTTTTTCTACTTGAAACGGCAAACAAAGTGTGCAGATGGCCCCGGTTTAGAACTTGGCGGGGTTTCAATTCAAAGGCGAAACGACGTCCTTTTCCCTGCCGCCACCTTACCAAGCCACCCAAAAGGGTGGAACAAGACTTGGTTTTACTGCCAAAACACTGCTCCTGCTGATGAAAATCCCTTGTCGGGTTATGGGCCCAACCGTCTTCCCATGGATCTTGAGCTTCCGGGTTGGGCTCCTTCAGAAGAGCGTTCCCAACACGCCCATGTTTATCCAAAATTGAGGACTCTGCTAGCCAACGGGTTGATGGGGGTCGACTTGACCAGCTGTTGGGTATCTTGGACAATTCTCCCATTAAGTCAGCGCAACGGCTTAATGTGTACCTATTGTGGCGATTTGAACGATGCTCAGCGGCACAACAATTTTTCCTTGGAAGCCGACAAAATAAACCGGATGGTAAAGAAGCTGTTAGGTGAAAACCTGGAGACCTGCAGCAAGGACGGGTTGAAACCCTTCTATGCCCTTAACCCGGCCCCTCCGGTATAAAACCTTTTAAAATCTTCATCTGGCTTTTTTGAACAAACTTTGAGTCTTTGCTTCCTTGTTCTGAATGTTTGATTTTGCAGGCTACCTCTTCTTTTTGGAATCGGAGACGCCTCAAGGCTACGGCTAACAAGCCCAAAGCCGCCCCGAGCAAGAAGAAAAGTAAGACGGCTGTAGAAGGTCCATCTCAAATGGATGAAACAGCCGCCATTGATACTCGATCAGAGGTAACATTGATCCCTTTTGTTTATATTCCATTGAACCTATCTGACGTCCTTTCTTCTTATGGTGATGTTGAGACAAGCCATGCAGGTGATGTTGAGGTAATTTCCATCTCTTCCGACTCAGAACCTTTTCCTCCGTTAAAAGCAAGGCGGGTCGTCCGGAAAGTAGGCTTTTCTTACCCAGATGCTCATCTAGATCCTTACTTTATTTTGAAGAAAACCCAGCACCAGTCTAGGCGTCAAACCCGAAGCGGAAGTGGCTATCTTGTTGAGGGCTTACCTGACAAATCAGTCGCCAGGAAACGACCAGCCAAGGTACTTGATATTCCAAACTTTCCAAAGAAAATTCCGGCTTGATGCGTCAATATTTTAACTCCTATGCCTTGGTTAATAAGGAGACGCCACCTTCGTCGGACGACTCGACTGCATCCAAGCTGGCACCCTTTGTCATCAATCAAGGGTAACTTCCTTATCAATTTCATCTGTTTGAGTAAGCTATTGCTTTTTCCATTTTTCATATCATACTTTTGTAATTTGGCAGGGCCAAAGCCAAGAAAAGGAAGACTGACGGTTCTTCTGTTAACCCGGAGGCTCCTAAGCCGGAACTTCCTGATCCGGCGGCTCATGAAATTCATGTCAATCATCCTGAAGACCCTCAAGAAACCGAGGATAATTTACCTCATGAACCGAGCAACACTGATGCCTGATACATCTCCAACGTATCTATAATTTTTGATTGTTCCATGCTATTATATTATCTGTTTTGGATGTTTTATATGTATTAATATGCTATTTTATATTATTTTTGGGACTAACCTATTAACCTAGTGCCTAGTGCCAATTTCTGTTTTTTCCTTGTTTTTGAGTATTGCAGATAAGGAATATTAAACGGAGTCCAAATGGAATAAAACCTTCGAGATGATTTTTCTTGGACCAGAAGAAACCTACCAGACTTGGAGATGAAGGCAGGAGACCTGCCGGGAGATCACAAGCCTGCAGGGCGCGCCCTAGGGGGGGCGCCCCCTGGCTTGTGGCCCTCCTGCAGGTCCTCCAACCCTAATCTTCGGCCTATAAATTCCCAAATATTCCCCCAATACCAAAAAGAGCCACGAAAATACTATTCCGCCGCCGGAAGCCTCTGTTCCCGTGAGATCCCATCTTGGAGCCTTTTCCGGTAATCTGCCGGAGGGGGATTCGATCACGAAGGGCATCTACATCAACTCCATTGCCCGTCCGATGATGCGTGAGTAGTTCAGCTCAGACCTTCGGGTCCATAGCTAGTAGCTAGATGTCTTCTTCTCTCTCTATGTTCTTCAATACCATGTTCTTCATGATCTTCATGGAGATCTATCCAATGTAATACTCTTTTGCGGTGTGTTTGTCGAGATCCGATGAATTGTGGGTTTATGATGAGATTATCTATGAATATTATTTGAATCTCCTCTGAATTCTTATATGCATGATTTCATATCTTTGCAAGTCTCTTCGAGTTATTGGTTTGGTTTGGCCAACTAGATTGGTAATTCTTGCAATGGGAGAAGTGCTTAGTTTTGGGTTCAATCTTGCGGTGTCCTCACCCAGTGACAAAGTAGGGGTAGCGAGGCACGTATTTGTATTGTTGCCATCAAGGGTAAAAAGATGGGGTTTTCATCATATTGCCTGAGTTTATCCCTCTACATCATGTCATCTTACTTAATGCGTTACTCTGTTCTTCATGAACTTAATACTCTAGATGCAGGCAGGAGTCGGTCGATGTGTGGAGTAATAGTAGTAGATGCTGAATCGTTTCAGTCTACTTGACACGGACGTGATGCCTATATGCATAATCATTGCCTTGGATATCGTCATAACTATGCGCTTTTCTATCAATTGCTCGACAGTAATTTGTTCACCCACCGTATTATTTTCCTTCAAGAGAGAAGCCTCTAGTACAACCTATGGCCCCTGGGCCTATTTTCCATATTATATTTTCAGATCTATAAACCAAAAATACCAAAAATACTTTGCTGCAATCTTTTTACTTTTCGTTTTAGTAATCTTTTATATCTATCTCTATCAGATCTCATCCTTGCAAGTAACCGTGAAGGGATTGACAACCCCTTTATAGCGTTGGGTGCAAGTGTTTGATTGTTTGTGTAGGTGCGAATATTGGGGACTTGCTTGTATCTCCTACTGGATTGATACCTTGGTTCTCAACAACTGAGGGAAATACTTATCTACTTTGCTGCATCACCCTTTCCTCTTCAAGGGAAAACCAACGCAAGCTCAAGAAGTAGCAAGAAGGATTTCTGGCGCCGTTGCCGGGGAGGATACATAGCAAGTCAAGACAAGAACTCTCCCGTCAACTTGCCAATTTCTGTCGCCGTTGCCGGGGAGATCTACATCAATCCTACCAAGTACCCATCACAAACTCATCTCTTGCATTTACATTATTTGCCATTTGCCTCTCGTTTCCTCTCCCCCACTTCTAAAACGATTTTCAGAAAAAACCAAAAAGATTTGCCTTTTTATTCGCCTTTTTCCGTTCGTCTTTCCGTTTGCTTTTTGTTTGCTTGTGTGTTAGATCGTTTGCTCGTCTTTATGGCTCAACCCAAAAGCTTTGATCCTTATCTTAGGAAGTTGGAAAATATTGAGAATAATGCTAAAAGTTTTATGACACTTCAATTTGACCATAATAGTTTCTTTAGAAATGAGCTTAAAGAACAAAAGACTATGCTGGAATACATGAATAAAGAACTTGATGATATGTCTAAGGAATTTTATGGTTTGAAATCTCAGTTTGCTTATCTTGAAAATTTAGTAGGCCAAATTTCTGATAAACAAGCTACTTTAGTCAATAAAATGGCCGTGAAGCCAGAATCTTTGAATAATGATGAAGATCTTAAAGTGATTGATGTGACTCCTATTGAATCTTTGTTTTCTAATACAAATCTTGATAAAGATGGGACTGGAGATAAGTCAACTTTAGTTAAAAGTCGTCCCAATGATTCGGAGTTTATAGATCTTAACGCTAAGATTGATAAAAGTGGGATTGAAGAGGTCAAAACTTTAAATAGCAATGAACCCACTCTTTTGGATTTCAAGGACATTAATTATGATAGTTGTTCTTTGATTAATTGTATTTCCTTGTTGCAATCCATGTTGAATTCTCCGCATGCTTATAATCAAAATTAAGCTTTTACTAAACATATTGTTGATGCTATGATGAAATATTTTGAAGAAAAACTTGAGTTGGAAGTTTCTATACCTAGAAAGCTTTATGATGAGTGGGAACCTACTATTAAGATTAAAATTAAAGATTATGAGTGCCATGCTTTGTGTGATTTGGGTGCTAGCGTTTCCACGATTCCGAAAACTATATGTGATGTGCTAGGTTTCCATGATCTTGATGATTGCTCTTTAAATTTGCATCTAGCGGATTCCACTATTAAGAAACCTATGGGAAGGATTAATGATGTTCTTATTGTTGCAAATAGGAATTATGTGCCCGTAGATTTCATTGTTCTTGATATAGATTGCAATCCTACATGTCCTATTATTCTTGGTAGACCTTTCCTTAGAACGATTGGTGCAATTATTGATATGAAAGAAGGGAACATTAGATTCCAATTTCCGTTAAGGAAAGTCATGGAGCACTTTCCTAGAAATAAAATTAAATCACCTTATGAATCTATTATGAGAGCTACTTATGGATTGCATACCAAAGATGACAATACCTAGATCTATTGCGTTATGCCTAGCTAGGGGCGTTAAACAATAGCACTTGTTGGGAGGCAACCCAATTTTATTTCTGTTTTTTAGTGCTTTACACATTATTACCTCTGTAGTAATTGTGTTTTATTGTTTTAATTAGTGTTTGAGCCAAGTAACACCTTTGGGATGGTCTACGGTGATTGTTGATTTGATTCTGTTGAAAAACAGAAACTTTTGCGCTCAGTCCAGGAATTTTATAAATTCACCAGAGCGTTGAATGAGTCTGAATTTTTTACACAAGATTTATATACAAATTGCACAGATTTTCCTAATTTTTTAGAAGTTTTGGAGTTACAGAAGTATTCGAAGTCTATAGATTGCTACAGACTGTTCTGTTTTTGACAGATTCTGTTTTCTTTGTGTTGTTTGCTTATTTTGATGTATCTATGGGTTGTATCGGGGGGTATGAACCATGGAGAAGTTAGAATACAGTAGATATTACACCAATATAAATAAAGAATGAGTTCACAACAGTACCTAAAGTGGTGATTTATTTTTCTTATACTAACGGATCTCACGAGTTTTCTGTTGAGTTTTGTGTTGTGAAGTTTTCAAGTTTTGGGTAAAGATTTGATGGACTATGGAATAAGGAGTGGCAAGAGCCTAAGCTTGGGGATGCCCAAGGCACCCAAGCCATATTCAAGGATACCAAAGAACCTAAGCTTGGGGATGCCCCAGAAGGCATCCCCTCTTTCGTCTTCAATCCATCGGTAAATTTACTTGAGGCTATATTTTTATTCACCACATGATATGTGTTTTGCTTGGAGCGTCTTGTATGATATGAGTCTTTGCTTTTTAGTTTGCCACAATCATCCTTGCTGCACACATCTTTTGAGAGGGACACACATTAATCGTGAATTTATTAGAATACTCTATGTGCTTCATTTATATCTTTTGAGCTAGGCAAAGTTGCTCTAGTGCTTCACTTATATCTTTTTAGAGCACGGTGATGTTTTATTTTATAAAAATAATTGAACTCTCGTACCTCACTTATATTATTTTGAGAGTCTTTAAACAGCATGGTAATTGGTCTAGGTTGTGAATTTAGTCCTAATATAATAGGCATCCACGAGGGATATAATATAAACTTTCATATAAAGTGCATTGAATACTATGAGAAGTTTGATTCCTTGCATATAGTTTTGAGATATAAAGATGGTGATATTAGAGTCATGCTAGTGAGTAATTGTGGATTGGTAGAAATACTTGTGTTAAAGTTTGTGATTCCCGTAGCATGCACGTATGGTAAACCGTTATGTAACGAAGTCGGAGCATGATTTGTTCAATGATTGTCATCCTTTGTGTGAGGGTCGGGAGCGCGCGATGGTTAACTCCTACCAACCTCTCCCCTAGGAGCATGCGTCTAATACTTTGCTTCGATAACTAATAGACTATTGCAATAAGTATGTGAGTTCTTTATGACTAATGTGAGTCCATGGATTATACGCACTCTCACCCTTCCACCATTGCTAGCCTCTCTAGTACCGCGCAACTTTCGCCGGTGCATTAAACCCACCATATACCCTTCCTCAAAACAGCCACCATACCTACCTATTATGGCATTTCCATAGCCATTCCGAGATATATAGCCATGCAACTTCCATCGTTCCGTTTATTATGACATGCACCATCATTTTCATATTGTTTTGCATGATCGTAAGATAGCTAGCATGATGTTTTCATGGCTTGTCCGTTTTTTTATGTCATTTGCTACGCTAGATCGTTGCACATCCCGGTACACCACCGAAAGCAATCATATAGAGTCATATTTTGTTCTAGGTGTCGAGTTGTAAGTAAATAAAAGTGTGATGATCATCATTATTAGAGCATTGTCCCATGAGAGGAAAGGATGATGGAAGCCATGATTCCCTCACAAGTTGGGATGAGTCTCCGGACTTTACAAATAATAAAAGAGGCCAATGAAGCCCAAATAAAAAAAAAGAGGCCAAATATGCCCACCAAAATAAAAAAAAATGAGAGAAAAGAGAGAAGGGACAATGCTACTATCTTTTTTTTCCATACTTGTGCTTCAAAGTTGCACCATGATCTTCATGATAGAGAGTCTCCTATTTTGTCACTTTCATATACTAGTGAGAATTTTTCATTATAATGCACACCCACTTAGTTTCTTTTTGAGCTTTCATACACTTATAGCTCTAGTGCATTCGTTGCATGGCAATCCCTACTCACTCACATTGATATCTATTGATGGGCATCTCCATAGCCCATTGATACGCCTAGTTGATGTGAGACTATCTTTTCCCTTTTCCTCACAACCTCCACCATATTCTATTCCACCTATAGTGCTATATCCATGGCTCACGCTCATGTATTGCGTGAAAGTTGAAAAAGTTTGAGAACATAAAAGGTGTGAAACAATTGCTTGACTTGTCATCGGGGTTGTGCATGATTTAAATACTTTGTGTGGGGAAGATGGAGCATAGCCAGACCATATGATTTTGTAGGGATAACTTTCTTTGGCCATGTTATTTTGAAAGGACACAGTTGCCTTGTTAGTATGCTTGAATTATTATTGTTTTTATGTCAATATTAAGCTTTTGTTTTGAATCTTATGGATCTGAATATTCATGCCACAATAAAGAATATTACATGTATAAATATGTTAGGTAGCATTCCACATCAAAAATTCTGTTTTTATCATTTACCTACTCGAGGACGAGCAGGAATTAAGCTTGGGGATGCTTGATACGTCTCCAATGTATCTATAATTTTTGATTGTTCCATGCTATTATATTATCTGTTTTGGATGTTTTATATGCATTAATATGCTATTTTATATTATTTTTGGGACTAACCTTTTAACCTAGTGCCTAGTGCCAGTTTCTGTTTTTTCCTTGTTTTTGAGTATTGCAGATAAGGAATATTAAACGGAGTCCAAACGGAATAAAACCTTCGGGATGATTTTTCTTGGACCAGAAGAAACCTACCAGACTTGGAGATGAAGGCAGGAGACCTGTCGGGAGAACAACAAGCCTGCAGGGCGCGCCCTAGGGGGGGCGCCCCCCTGGCTTGTGCCCCCCTGCAGGTCCTCCAACCCTAATCTTCGGCCTATAAATTCCCAAATATTCCCCCAATACCAAAAAGAGCCACGAAAATACTTTTCCTCTGCCGGAAGCCTCTGTTCCCGTGAGATCCCATCTTGGAGCCTTTTCCGGTAATCTGCCGGAGGGGGATTCGATCACGGAGGGCATCTACATCAACTCCATTGCCCCTCCGATGATGCGTGAGTAGTTCACCTCAGACCTTCGGATCCATAGCTAGTAGCTAGATGGCTTATTCTCTCTCTATGTTCTTCAATACCATGTTCTTCATGATCTTTATCCGATGTAATACTCTTTTGCGGTGTGTTTGTCGAGATCCGATGAATTGTGGGTTTATGATGAGATTATCTATGAATATTATTTGAATCTCCTCTGAATTCTTATATGCATGATTTCATATCTTTGCAAGTCTCTTCGAGTTATTGGTTTGGTTTGGCCAACTAGATTGGTAATTCTTGCAATGGGAGAAGTGCTTAGTTTTGGGTTCAATCTTGCGGTGTCCTCACCCAGTGACAAATAGGGGTAGCGAGGCACGTATTTGTATTGTTGCCATCAAGGGTAAAAAGATGGGGTTTTCATCATATTGCTTGAGTTTATCCCTCTACATCATGTCATCTTACTTAATGCGTTACTCTGTTCTTCATGAACTTAATACTCTAGATGCAGGCAGGAGTCGGTCGATGTGTGGAGTAATAGTAGTAGATGTAGAATCATTTCGGTCTACTTGACACGGACGTGATGCCTATATGCATAATCATTGCCTTGGATATCGTCATAACTATGCGCTTTTTCTATCAATTGCTCGACAGTAATTTGTTCACCCACCGTATTATTTTCCTTCAAGAGAGAAGCCTCTAGTGAAACCTATGGCCCCCGGGTCTATTTTCCATATTATATTTTCAGATCTATAAACCAAAAATACCAAAAATACTTTGCTGCAATATTTTTACTTTTGTTTTACTTTTCGTTTTAGTAATCTTTTATATCTATCTCTATCAGATCTCATCCTTGCAAGTAACCGTGAAGGGATTGACAACCCCTTTATAGCGTTGGGTGCAAGTGTTTGATTGTTTGTGTAGGTGCGAAGATTGGGGACTTGCTTGTATCTCCTACTGGATTGATACCTTGGTTCTCAACAACTGAGGGAAATACTTATCTACTTTGCTGCATCACCCTTTCCTCTTTAAGGGAAAACCAACGCAAGCTCAAGAAGTAGCAATGCCGTAACTGTTGAAGCCACATCAGTAGTTAACCTTGACCCGCCAAATCCTCCAGCAACAAACAAAGATGCCCCTGAAGTTATCATTACCGGGACGGCTTATGCTACTCCCAAGATTTCCAGGGTGTTAACACAAGTTGTTGCTAAAGATGAAGCGGTACTGCAAGAAAAAGGGAAGGCCAAGTTGGAGCTTCCAAATTATGAGAGCTTTAGTGTCGATGATCTTCATGCTGCCTGCTTAGACCGCCTGGTAACAAGCCGTGAGATGGAAATCGGCCTAGTTAGCATGATGAAAAATAAATATGAGTATGTTCTCCTTTTCGTACCTTCATCATATATCCTTTTGTAGCCCCCAAGGCCCATCTTTGTCTTTCTAAGATAAGGTGGGTCTTGTAAATGTTAGATTGACTCAACCTGTAGCCCCCAAGGGCCGGCTCATCTTCCTTGAGATGAGTTGGGTCTTCTTGAAATAACATTGAAGGACTTTTGGACCTATAGCCCCCAAGGGCCGGCTCATCTTCCTGAGATGAATCAGGTCTTCTTGTAATAACATTGAAGAACTTTTGGACCTGTAGCCCCCAAGGGCCGGCTCATCTCCTTGAGATGAGTCGGGTCTTCTTGTAATAACATTGAAGAACTTTTGGACCTGTAGCCCCAAGGGCCGGCTCGTCTCCTTGAGATGAGTCGGGTCTTGTCTCATCTTCAATGTTAAAAAGAGCTGAGATACATTAGCCCCCAAGTGCAAAATATATTGCTGTGCAATTTGTTTGGGAATTGATATAAACTTCATTCACGATGCAGGAAGCTTTGAAGACAGCTGAAACAAGTGCGACCAATCTGAAAAAAGACCTGGAAAAGAGGCAGACCTCCCAGGCAGAATTTGAAGAAAAACTTCGCCTTTCTTTGGTTGAGCTGGAAAACACCAAGGCGGGCTTCCTAAAAGAGAAAAAAATCCTTTTAAGATGAGAAGACAACTTTGGTTAAGCATGCAGAGGATGCTGAGGGCCAGCTCAAACCCATTACCGAGGAATTATCCTGGTTAAAACGGCATATTGCCCAGATGGCCCAAGCTGTTTTTGGTAAGTATACATATATATCATCATGTCCTCCTTGGAACATAGATATAATGTGCTTGGCGACTCATGTATTGACTCTATTCTGCAGGCCCCCGAACTAGTAGTTTTTATAATAACAGTCTGCTCCTGCTCAAGGCTGTTTACTCTCTGACGGAGCAGCTTTACGCTGGGAGTCATCTTGCCATCAAGGCGACACTGGGGGATAAGCAGCCCGTCAAATATATCAAGAATGTACTGGAGAGTCTCTCCATCATCCCTCAGCATATTCTAGAGCTAAAGAGATCAGCCGCCCGATCGGGCGCAATATATGCATTGAGCCGGGCTCTGGCTTACGGAGAAGAGCTTGATCCGTCCGAGCTGGCAAAGGGCTTTCCTGAATTTTAAAATGACGGGTCAGAATTCTCCCAGGAAGATTACGCAGCTTGTGTCAAGGATGCTCAGATTCTGTCGACTCAGCTGGTCTCTGAGATGAAGCTGAGGAGCTACCAGGCAGCTTATGGTGCCAACCATACTCGGATTCCACCACCTGATCTGATGACAAAGAATCTGGATCCTCAACGACGCGAGCACGTTTTTGCCCCTGAAGTTGACCCGTCTTCAATTCTTGATGACGAGGCTGTGTTCCAGGCTTTATCTCATTGCAATTGGGAGGCGGACAACCTTCAGATTCAGGAGCCAAAAGACCAGTCGGCGGATAACCCGGAGGCGTCTCATGCGCAGAATTAGCCGCCACTGACCCGGATCATGCGATCGGTGATTTGAACTTTCCTGAACTGTTACTTTGTCAACTTGAGCCCCCACGTAATAGGGATAGTCGAAAACTGCTGTCGTGCCATCGTGCACGTTTCGCACCTTTGATGCTAGATACTTTGCTTGCTGTTTAATCATCCCTTCCATGCAATCCTTCCATTGATGGGCCCTTTGATAAGATATAGCCGGGCAAAATGACCCGCCCTTTGATTTTAACAACTTATTCCTCTTCCAACAATGTTGAATTTGTAGGATAGCTTGTCGATTGGCTGCTCACGCATACTCAATCGTTTAACCCGGTCTTTGAAACATGGGCCGGTAATAATTTTGGACCTAAAACTTGCTGTAATAAACAAGCCAAATAAAACAATATTGATGAGCCGACTCAATGAATCTTGGCCAAAATTGATGTTTAAACTTGAGGTCCTTTGTTAGCCTCTATAAGCTATAACGTAATTTATTGCTGTCATGCAGCCAGTAACCCAGTTATTTCATACAAAAACTGGTAAAAAAAGGGTCGAGCCTAGAATATTTTTATGTGATGGGTTTCATCACATAATATTTATGTTGGGAATTGTTTCCCGAGGGTTTGGTAATATAAAGTAGCCCCCCTTTGAAGGCCCCTTTAGTGGTCCTATTTTTAATGTAAAGGACGTATGATTATAATGCCGGCTTTCGAGGCTTGAAAGAAAAAGACCGGCTTCCGAGGCTCGACTCTTGCTTCAATGAAGAGGGTATGATAACCCATGGTTTATCCTAGCTTTCCGTGTGCCGGCTCTCACATGACTCAAGCCGGTGTTTTAACCTTAACAAGTTCAGGGTCCAAAAAAGGATTGACTTGTTAAGAGTTCAGGGGGTCATCTGATCGGAGTCGCATCAAGCACACAGGCAGGTTTAACCATATATGGCGTTTATTTTGCCGGGTCAAGAGGGTGAGAAAGCTAAGCCCGGTGGGCTGGAAGCCCCCAAAATGCCCTTGATAAGGTGGCATTGTTATGCCGGGTCACAAGGGTGAGAAAGCTAGACTCGATGAGTCGGAAGCCCCCAAGTGCCCTTTGCTCCAGAAAATAAAGACTCAAACTCATCTTGTAAGTTGAAAATGACAAAAAACGCCAGCTTTATTCATAACTGAAACATAAAGAAGTATATATAGAAATCTGCAAGGGGGGAGGAGATTGCAAAAAATGAGCCGGCGGAGCTAGGTTTCGATAAAGCCACTAGTGTCCCAGGGCCGACTTATTTCCCTCTTGGAGACATAAGATTTCTTCTTTGATATTCTCCAGAATTATGACTTTCATTCGGGGGTTCAGGGGCTAGTTGTACTGACTGTTATTCAACTGCTTGCGATTACTCTAAAATCCCCCTTGGTTATTATGTTGATTGCCCTGGCTAGGATGTTGTCCATTGCCATGATTCCCTTGATGTTGAAAACCAGCCTCTGGGCCACCTTGAGACCCGCCAGGTCCATTTTGACCCGGATGTCCTCCACTGTTGCCTCCTGAGTTACTCTGGAAATCCTGGCTACGAAACTCTTGCATGATATAACAGTTCTCCCAAGAGTGGCTAGCCGGCTTATCTTGGGTGGTGTGCTTAGGGCAAGGCGCTTTGAGTGCATCCTCATAATTGCGAGGTTTATTCCCATTGTAAGATCCTCCGGGTCGACCATTCCGGCGCTGGTTTTTGAACCCTGTATTGGTGTTGGCCACAAAGTCTGATCCACCATCCGGCTGCTTGCGCTTATTATTTTGAGCCGCCTGGTTGCCTCCTGGACCATGCTGACCTTTATCTCCTTCAGCCTTTTTGCCTTTGGAGGTCTTGTCCTCGTCTGAACCGGGATCCTTCGTGCTATCTGACTCGTCATATCTAGTGAGGACGTCCATCAAGTCGCCCATGTCTTGCACCTTTCGCTTGAGCCGTCCGAGCTTCTGGACCAAAGGCTGGAAGTGATAGTTCTTTTCCAATATCAGGACTGCCTGAGCCGTCGTGATGCTGTCTGACGAGTGGATGATTTCTGCGACCTGGCGAGTCCAATGGTGAGCCAACTCATCTACCCACTGAACGCAATGCTATAGGTCTACTATTGTCATAGGCTTCTTGCAGGTTCCTTGGAAATTCTTGATGAACCGCTCTTTCAGCTCAGTCCATGTGTTGATGGAGTTAGGCGGTAAGTTTTTCAACCATGTCCGAGCCGGTCCTTCCAACATCATGGTCAAGTATTTAGCACACACAGCGTCGCTGACATCCGGCATGTCCATTGCCAACTCATAGCTCTCAATCCAAGACGCCGTCTCAAGATCTGCCGTGTAGTTTGGCACCTTACGAGGCCCCTTGAAATCTTTGGGCATGCGCTCTGCGCGGAGCGCCGGGGATAAGCATGGTATACCAATTGTCCTACTGTTCGACCCAGCCCCCAAACTCGCCGGTTGAGAGTGAAGCTGCTGAATTGCCCGTGCTGCTGCTTCTGCTTCTGCTTGTCGCGCGCCTCTCGCAGCATCGACAACTGCCTGAGCATCTGATGGCATGAGATGGGTTGGAGAAACCTGATGCTGCTGTCTTCGCCTGCTACTAGAGACAGCCGGGGCTCCATATGACGACCTTTGCTGGCATAAGGAGTAGAATGCATCCGATCCCGGCTGTACGAATATTGCGCTTGTTGTACCACAGCAGTTTTCAGCATCTCGATGGCATTTCTGACCTCAACCTCCAGAGGGGAGTTTCCATTAATAGGCAATGCTTCCAAATTCCGGGTTGTGCGGCCAGCATGTTGTCAACCGGGTTGGAGAAGTGGCCCCATGGTGTCTGAAATCGCTTAGGCGGGGATTGAGTTGGCGGGGCTTGAGCCGGTTCCTCTTGACGATTCCCGTGTTGCTGGACAGTCCCTGGCGTCTGTTGAGGGATGTTAAAAAGCTGTTGTGGCTCAAGATTCGGAGGGAGCCCATGGTGGCATCTCCTCTCGTAAACCGCCTCCGATGCCTCTCTCTGAACCCCTAGCCGCTAAGCCTCGTCCTTAAGGCGTTCTGTCTCTTGATGTATACGACCTGCAAATCCGCCATCCGCGCGTTTTCAGCATCAATTTCCTTCTGTACCTCGATCATTTGTTTACGCAATTTGGTTAGCTCCACATTGCGCTCTTCCTGATTTTCCATAGTGACCGGGGTATCCACGAGTTTTGCCATCTTGGCCATGAGTTCCGCCATGGCTTGAGCCGGCGTTTTAATTGAGCCGCCAGAACCTCCAGTTGCGGCTGGATCTGGAACCACCGTAGCCCCTGCCATGTAGACGGCGACTTGTCGAGGCGACTCATTGTATTCTTCAGGGGCTTCGGTCTCCAACGAGCCCCCAAGTCTGCAATCGTAAAGAGGGCAGATTGACTCCGTGTCTCCTATAGACGATGTGACGTCCAAGTTGATGAGGACGTCGCCACTAGAGGCCGGCTCATCCAAAAGGCTGACCCCTTGTGTGAAGCCAATGAATACACGGCAAAGACCATCCTGACGTTGATTGGATCGGGCGCCCCGAGCCGGCTCGTCGATGTCGATGTAGATGTACGGCTTGGAAGTTTCTGACCCAATCTCTCCCGCGGGATCTCATGACCTACGTCCCACCGGGCCATCATCGACACCCCAGACTGGTTCGTAGATCCTGTCACGGCGGCTCTTGATCATATGGTTCACCACAAACTTCCCGAATCCTGACTGGATCCCCTTCGAAAACTCAACTCCACCGGGCGCAAGCCCCACGGTGGGCGCCAACTGTCGTGGTTTTATCAACCCGGCAGATTTCCTTGTAACAGGACTTAGGTGTGAGGCCATCGCCTCTTGGTGGCGACTCGAAGGGGTTAAGCGAGAGAAAGAGTGAGGTTTACCCAGGTTCGGCCCCTCCTATGGAGGTAATAGCCTGCGTCCTGCTTTTTGTGTATTGGATGAATAGATCTCGATTACAAGGGTGCGGAATCGCTAACCTAGCTATCGAGAGGTGCTGACTTGATACTTTCGGCCCTAGGGGCCTGCCTTTATATACAGGTCAAGCCCTAGGGTTTACAACAGAGTCTGGGTCACATCATGACCCGTGATCTACTACATCTCTAACTTATCTTGCACCTTAAGGAAACTTTTAATCAGCATCCTTGGCTTCATGGGCTATGAGTCGCCGTCTTCTGGTATTGGGCCGCCTGGCATCTTGGTGAGCCGCCACCTTATTTATCTTGTACTTAGGACACAGCCCACCCTGGGCTGGGTCACAGGACTGTTGATATGTTAACCCGGCCCAGTAGGGCGGGTTATATCGTGGAGTTATATCCCCGACAGTAGGGCTCCCGCTAGTTGGTCCACCAGGCTAGTAAGTTGGGCCGCAGATTGCTTTCGAGGGTTCAATGGCAGACCAAGATTGTCCTAATTTGTCAGAATTTTTAGAGACAGGGAAGTATGGCTATACTACATATCTTCACATACTGTTCTGTTTCTGACAGATTCTGTTTTGCATGCATAGTTTGCTTGTTTTAGTGTTTCCATAGCTTATATTTAGTGGTATAAATTATGGGAATGATAGTATACAGTAGGTATCATGTGGGAACAATTATGAATCTTGTCTTGACAGTACCTAAGTGAATGATCTATATTTACTATACTAACCCATCTCACGAAGTTCCGTTAAGTTTTGTGTGATTGAAGTTTTCAAGTTTTGGGTGAGACACCGATATGAGGAGAATAAGGAGTGACAAGAAGATAAGCTTGGGGATGACCAAGGCACCCCCAAGGTAATATCCAAGGAAGACTCAAGCGCCTAAGCTTGGGGATGCCCCTGAAGGCATCCCCTCTTTCGTCTTCAACACTATTGGTATATCTTACTTGGAGCTATATTTTTATTCGTCACATAATATGTGCTTTGCTTGGATCGTCATTATATTTTGTTGTTTTCTGTTAGGTGTTATTTATAATCTTGTTTTTCAATAAAAAGTTCCAAGAATTTTTTTTTAGGATGCTTGAATTGCATGTTAGATGTGTGCTGTGTAAAAACAGAAACTTTTGCTGTAGTATTTGAATTTTCATATTTTACTGGAAAGTGAAAAGTTTCTGAAATTTTTACACAGTGTTTTCATATAAATTCTTTAGCATGTCCTAAATTTTCATAATTGTTTGAGTCACATAAGTACACTGTTTTCATAAATTGCTACAGGCTGTTCTGTTTGGACAGATTGCTGTCATAGTTTTGTTATCTACCTATCCTATAGTTTCCATAGTCTATATTGGTAGATATAAATTGTGGAATTGATAGTATACAGTAGATAATGTTTGGAAATTATTATGCAACTTGTCTTGGCAATACATAAAGAGTTGGTTTATTATTATGTGCACTAACCTATCTCATGAGTTCTTTTCAAGTTTTGTGTGGATGAAGTTTTTGAGAATACGTGAAACCGGGATATGAGAGGATTGAACGAGATACAAAAGCTCAAGCTTGGGGATGCCCAAGGCACCCCAAGTAAATATTTCAAGAAGTCTCAAGCATCTAAGCTTGGGGATGCTACGCATCCCACCTCTCTTCGTCGCCTATCGGTTAGCCTATGTTGAGTCTAAACTTTTCTTCGTTCACATGATGCGTGCTATTCTTGGAGTTCTATTTTTGTTTAGTTTGGTGTTTGAATAAAATACTCAGATATGAACATTTTCATTGAGAGAGAGAGTCCTCACATAGCTACTTTATTGTTTGACTACTCATTGATCTTCACTTATACCTTTTGAGAGTAGTTTGATGTTTACTCTTGTGCTTCACCTATATCCTATGAGTCAATTGTGAATGAATTGAATATCATAAATCTGAAATTATTAATGTGCTTTATGCTTAGTTGTAGTTTCACATCTGGTTTACAAAGTAAAATCTATTGAAGTTTGACAATCATCAAATTGGTCATACAAGCAATTCATGAATGATTAGTATAAGAAAGAGAACTTTCACATACAAATATATTATATTGGACATCTTCTATGATTGTGAATACCCATTAATTATTTTCAAACTTGAGAAAATTAGTTGAAGTTGGACAAGGAAGACAACGTAATGAGTTATGGTTGTGTATATTTGCATAGAAGTTATATTGTTATGGATCCTCCAACATGTGGTGTTTGCTTACGATCTTTTGCTAGCCAAAAATTCGTACTAAGTAGAGATACTACTTGTGCATCCAAAAACCCTTAAACCCAGTTTCTTGCCATGAGAGCCCACTATATCTACCTATATGCGGTATTACCCTGCCGTTCCAAGTAAATTTGCATGTGCCACCTCTAAAATTTCAAATCAGCATATATTTTGTGTGCCTGGACCGCTCATGGAGCGACGAGGGGCGGTTAGTATCTTCCATGTTAAGAGGGTTATTCTCATGATGAGTGTTTATTCACTTGTCCTTGCACGAGAGGGGCGGTAATAGGGATTTCCAATCCCGAAAAAAATGCAAATAATTAAACAAAACTCCCCCTCGAATGTTGTTGGTATGGACGGTACCCGTGGATTCGGCTAGCCGTGGAGTGTGTTTGTTGGTGGAGGGGGAGTAAACCTTTACTTTTACCGCTTGGGAACCGCCGCTAATGTGTTTAACATGGAAGATATTGATAACTCTTGGTCGTAACGTTGACATGAATGGTGCACCTCCCAAAATTATATTTATCTCTGATTTAAGCTTTGAGCTCTAGAACCTTTGCAAATCCCTGCTTCCCTTTGCGAAGGAACAATCTATTTACTTTCATGTTATTTACTATTCATGTTGAGTCAACTTCTTATTCCAACCTCAGTCTATTAGTTGGCAAGCATCATGTGGTGGGGAAAGATCCAAACATATATATCCAGTCAAATATATTTGATCATGATTTATTATTGTTGACAATTATCTCTATGATAAATGAGTTGGGAGGCGAAACATTAAGCCCCTATCTTTCTCTATGTTCGATGGATGCCATTTGTTCTAAAAATATGCTTAGAGTACTAGCAATCATAGAAGACTATATGATGATTGAGTATGTGGAGCTCTTACTTAGACTTTGTTGAGAATAAGTTGAATTGCAATTGTTTGGTGACTAAGAGCATAGGTTGTTAAGTTTCAAGAGAATTCATTGTTTGAACCATAACATGTGAATTGGTTGCTACTTTATCATTATGAGTTTTATTAGAAAGAGTTGTTGTTATGATGCTAGGAAAGTGGTTGAAACTATCATTGATCAAACTTATGCACTATTCTAGCATTCACACTTTATAAATTATTTCTTTTCTCATTTACCTACTCGAGGACGAGTAGGAATTAAGCTTGGGGATGCTGATACGTCTCCAACGTATTGATAATTTATGAAGTATTCATGCCATATTCATCTATGTTTACAATACTTTTATATGGTTTTGATGCACTTTATATGATTTATTTAGAACTAACCCGGACTGACGTTGTTTTCAGCAGAATTACCGTGGTGTTGTTTTTGTGCAGAAAATGAAAGTTCTCGGAATCGCCCGAAACTTTTTGGTGATTTTTTCGGGACCAAATAAGAAATATTGGAGCGAAGAACCACTGGAGAAGAGCCACGAGGTGGGCACAACCCACCAGGGCGCGCCAGAGGGCCCAGGCGCACCCTAGTGTATCGTGCCCTCCTCGTGGCCCATCTTGGCATGAAACCGACGCCCAAAAATCCTATAAATATAGAAACCATCAGAAATAACCCTAGACTCTCCGCTCCACCGCCGCAACTCTTTGTATTGACGAAAAACTAATCTGGAGGCATTCCAGTACCCTGCCGGAGAGGGGAATCCATCTCCGGTGGCCATCTTCATCATCCCGGCGGAGGCCATGATGAGGAGGGAGTAGTCCACCCTTGGGGCTGAGGGTATGTACTAGTAGCTATGTGTTCATTCTCTCTCTCTCGTGTTCTTGAGATGTCACGATCTTGATGTATCACTGGCTTTGTTAATATAGTCGGATCACATGATGTTATTCCCTTGCTATCACGTTGTGATGAATTGAATCTTTCCCTTTGAGATATCGTTATGTTGAATTGAATATTGTATTTGAGAACACTTGATATATGTCTTGCATGTGGATACCCATGGTGACAATGGGGTGTTCTATTGATTCACTTGATATATGTTTTGGTACTCAACTTGCGGATTCCCGAGGTGACATTGGCGTAATCTATGCATAGGGGTTGATACACGTTCTTGTCCTACTTTCTCCGGTAGAAATCTCGGGGCACTCTTTGAGGTTCTTTGTGTTGGATTGAGTATTATGAATCTAAAATTGTTTGATGCGTATCGTATAATTAACTCATGGATACTTGTGGTGACACTGGAGTATCTAGGTGACATTAGAGTTGGTTGATGCGTATCATATGGTGTTATTCTAGTACGAACTCTTAGATAGATCGAACGGAAAAGATAACTTGATGTTATCTTAGTACGAACTCTTGAATAGATCGATCGGAAAGGATAACTTTAAGGTGGTTTCGTACCCTACAAACAATTTCTTCTTATGTTCTCCGCTAGATAAGAACTTTGGAGTGGTTCTTCGTTGCACGTTGAGGGACAGTTATGTGATCCAATTATATTAGCATTGTTGAGAGATTGCACTAGCGAAAGTACGGACCCTAGGCCTTGTTTTCAAGCATTGCAATACCGTTTGCGCTCACTTTTGTTACTTGCTACCTTGCTGTTTTTATATTTTCAGATTACAAAAACCTATATCTACCATCCATATTGCACTTGTATCACCATCTTTTCGCCGAACTAGTGCACCTATACAATTTGCCATTGTATTGGGTGTGTTGGGGACACAAGAGATTTCTTGTATTTGATTGCAGGGTTGTTTGAGAGAGACCATCTTCATCCTACACCTCCCACGGATTGATAAACCTTAGGTCGTCCACTTGAGGGAAAATTGCTATTGTCCTACAAAACTCTACGCTTGGAGGCCCAACAAAGTCTACAAGAATAAAGTAGCATAGTAGACATCAAGCTCTTTTCTGGCGCCGTTGCCGGGGAGGTGAGTGCTTGAAGGTATATCTTTAGATCTTGCAATTAAATCTTTTAGTTTCTTGTTTTTCACTAGTTTGGTTTTATCAAAGAAAACTACAAAAAAATGGAGTTTAGGTTGCATCAATTGTCTCGTTTGTATGAAGTCTTTCGTGAAAATGATGGTTCGGAAAATTGTGCTCAATTGGTAGAGGAAGAATTTATGAAAATACTTAATGAGAATTCCTTCAATGATGAGCATGATAGAAATATTGCTAGTATGAATTCTCTGAATATCCATGATGCTAATGATATGCAAAGCCACAAGCTTGGGGATGCTATGTTTGATGAAGATGATATTTTTAGTCCCCCAAGTTTTGATGAGCAAATATATTATGATGATGGCATGCCTCCTATCTATGATGATTAAGGTGATGACATGTATGATATAAAAAGTGATAGCAACTTTGAAACTTGTCATCATGATTTTAATATTGAATGTGGTTATGTCAATCAAGTGTCTCATGATAGTTATTTTGTTGAGTTTGCTCCCACTGCCATGGATGAAAAGGAATTTGCTTATGTGGATAGTAATGAAAATTCTATGCTTGTGCATCATGAAAATAATGATGGTTATATTGTTGAATTACTTCATGATGCTACTGAAAATTATTATGAGGGAGGAACATATGCTTGTAGGAATTGCAATAATATCAAGTTTCCTCTCTATGTATTTAAAGTTTTGAAGTTATGCGTGTTTTGCCTTCCTATGCTAGTTGATTCTTGTTCCCATAAATTGTTTGCTAAAAAAATCCCTATGCATAGAAAGTGGGTTAGAATTAAATGTGCTTGTCATGTGTTTCATGATGCTCCCTTGCATGTTTCAAATATTATTCCTATGTGCGCATCATTGAAATCATCGTGCCTAGCAAAAAGGCATTAAAGAAAAGTTCTTGTTGGGAGACAACCCAACACTTTTACTTTCTATTTTTGAGTGTTAACATGATTAAGCTACTGTAGTAATCATGTTTTGTGTCTTTTATTTCAATAAAGTGCCAAGTAAAGCCTTTGGGATGACTCACAAGATGAGTAGAATTGATGCTGAACCAAAATAGAAACTTTTGACTCCAGTACAGGAATTTAATTTTTTACTGGAGCGTGCTAATGATCTGAAATTTTTACACAGTCTTCATACAAAAATTATTCAGGTTATCCTAATTTTTCAGAATTTTTAGACACAGGAAAGTATGGCTATACTACATATCTTCACAGACTGTTCTGTTTCTGACAGATTCTGTTTTGCATGCATAGTTTGCTTGTTTTAGTGTTTTCATAGCTTATATTTAGTGGTATAAATTATGGGAATGATAGTATACAGTAGGTATCATGTGGGAACAATTATGAATCTTGTCTTGACAGTACCTAAGTGAATGATCTATATTTACTATACTAACCCATCTCACGAAGTTCCGTTAAGTTTTGTGTGATTGAAGTTTTCAAGTTTTGGGTGAGACACCGATATGAGGAGAATAAGGAGTGACAAGAACATAAGATTGGGGATGCCCAAGGCACCCCCAAGGTAATATCCAAGGAAGACTCAAGCTCCTAAGCTTGGGGATGCCCCGGAAGGCATCCCCTCTTTTGTCTTCAATACTATCGGTATATCTTACTTGGAGCTATATTTTTATTCGTCACATAATATGTGCTTTGCTTGGATCGTCATTATATTTTGTTATTTTCTGTTAGGTGTTATTTATAATCTTGTTTTTCAATAAAAAGTTCCAAGAATTTCTTTTAGGATGCTTGAATTGCATGTTTGATGTGTGCTGTGTAAAAACAAAAACTTTTGCTGTAGTATTTGAATTTTCATATTTTACTGGAAAGCGAAAAGTTTCTGAAATTTTTACACAGTGTTTTCATATAAATTCTTTAGCATGTCCTAAATTTTCATAATTGTTTGAGTCACATAAGTACACTGTTTTCATAAATTGCTACAGACTGTTCTGTTTGGACAGATTGTTGTCATAGTTTTGTTATCTACTTATCCTATAGTTTCCATAGTCTATATTGGTAGATATAAAGTGTGGAAATGATAGTATACAGTAGATAATGTTTGGAAATTATTATGCAACTTGTCTTGGCAGTACATAAAGAGTTGGTTTATTATTATGTGCACTAACCTATCTCACGAGTTCTTTTCAAGTTTTGTGTGGATGAAGTTTTTGAGAATAGGTGAAACCAGGATATGAGAGGATTGAACGAGATACAAAAGCTCAAGCTTGGGGATGCCCAAGGCACCCCAAGTAAATATTTCAAGAAGTCTCAAGCATCTAAGCTTGGGGATGCTACGCATCCCACCTCTCTTCGTCAACTATCGGTTAGCCTATGTTGAGCCTAAACTTTTCTTCGTTCACATGATGCGTGCTATTCTTGGAGTTCTATTTTTGTTTAGTTTGTTGTGCCCCATCTACCCCCTCCTCCTATATATAGAGAGGGAGAGGGAGGGCAGCAAGACCCAAGGCATAGGTGCAGACCTCCCTCTCTCCCTAGATTTGTTTCTCCACCGAAAATGCATCTGCGGCAATGCTTTGCGAAGCCCTGCTGAGATTGCTCCACCACCACCGCCACCATTCCGTTGTGCTGTCGGAGAACTCATCTACCTCTCCGCCCTCGCTTGCTGGATCAAGGAGGCGGAGACGTTATCGAGCTGTACGTGTGCTGAACGCGGAGGTGCCGTCCATTCGGCGCTAGATCGGAATGGATCGTGATTGGATCGCGGGACGGCTTGCGATTTGGATCGCGAAGACGTTCGACTACATCAACCGCGTTTCTTAACGCTTCCCGCTTTGCAATCTACAAGGGTATGTAGATCTGATCTCTCCTCTCGTAGATGCTCATCTCCTAGATTGATATTGGTGAAGCGTAGGAAAAAAAATTGTTTCCCATGCAACGTTCCCCAACAGTGGCATCATGAGCTAGGTCTATGCGTAGATGACATCATGAGTAGAACACAAAGGAGTTTGTGGGCGTTGATATTCGGATTGCTTCCTTCCTTCGTCTTATTTTGATTCAGCGGTATTGTGGGATGAAGCGGCCCGGACCAACTTTACATGTCCTCGTACATGAGACCGGTTCCATCGACTGACATGTAACTTTTTTGCATAAGATGGCTGGCGGGTGTCTGTATCTCCCACCTTAGTTGAATCGGATACGACAAAGGCGGTCCTTGTAGAAGGTTAAATAGCAACTTGTATATCACCGTTGTGGTTTTGTGTAGGTAAGAATCGTTCTTGCTAGATACCCATAGCAGCCACGTAAAACATGCAACAATAAATTAGAGGACGTCTAACTTGTTTTTGCAGGGTATGTTGTGATATGGTATGGCCAAAGACATGATGATATGTATTTGATGTATGAGATGATCATGTTTTTGTAATAGTTTATATCAACTTGCATGTTGATACGGCAACCGGCAGGAACCATAGGGTTGGCTTTAATTATTATGTGGCATGTGTGTCACTTATTAAGCGCTATGTAATGCTTTACTTTATCGCTAAGCGGTAGCAATAGTAGTAGAAGCATGGTTGGCGCGACAACCCCGATGGCAACACGATGATGGAGATCATGGTGTCATGCCGGTGACGATGGAGATCATGCCGGTGCTTTGGAGATGGAGATCAAAAGCACAAGTTCATGGCCATATCATGTCACTTATGATTTGCATGTGATGTTAATCCTTTTATGCAACTTATTTTGCTTAGGACGACGGTAGCATTATAAGGTGATCCCTCACTAAAATTTCAAGATAAAATTGTGTCCTCCCCGAGTGTGCACCGTTGCGAAAGTTCGTCGTTTCGAAGCACCACGTGATGATCGGGTGTGATAGACTCTACGTTCACATACAACGGGTGCAAGCCAGTTTTGCACATGCGGAACACGCGAGTTAAACTTGACGAGCCTAGCATGTACAGACATGGCCTCGGAACACAAGAGACCGAAAGGTCGAACATGAGTCATATAGTAGATATGATCAACATTGAGATGTTCACCTTTGAAACCACCTCATCTCACGTGATGATCGGACTTGGGTTGGTGAATTTGGATCATGTAGCACTCGGATGATCGGAGGCATGTCAATTTGAGTGGGAGTTCTTTAGTAATATGATTAATTGAACTCATTATCATGAACATAGTCTAAAGTTGTATTGGCAAAATTATATTGTAGATCGATAGCTCGCGTTGTAGCTCCCTTAAATTTTGATACGTTCCTAGAGAAAAAGTAAGTTGAAAGATGATGGTAGCAGTTATGCGGACTGGGTCCGTGATCTGAGGATTGTCCTCATTGTTGCACAGAAGGCTTATGTCCTTGATGCACCGCTCGGTGCGCCACCCCCTCAAGCGTCGTCTGTGGATGTTGTGAACATCTGACAGACACATTCTGATGACTACTTGATAGTTCAGTGCGTCATGCATTGCAACTTAGAATTGAGGCTCCAAAGACATTTTGAACGTCACGGAGCATTTGAGATGTTCCAAGAGCTGAAATTGGGATTTCAGGCTCATGCCCTTGTTGAGAGATATGAGACCTCCAACAATATTCTTTGCCTGCAAGATGAAGGAGAATAGCTCAATCAGGTGAACATGTGCCCAGATTGTCTGGGTACTACAATCGCTTGAATCAAGTGGGAGTTCATCTTTCAGATAAGATAGTGATTGATAGAGTTCTCCAAGTCACTACCACCAAGCTACTAGAGATTCGTGATGAACTATAACATGCCAAGGATGGAGATGATCCCTGAGCTATTCGCGATGTTTGACACTGCGAAGGAAGAAATCAAGAAGCAGCATCAAGTGTTGATGGTTAGTAAAACCACTAGTTTCGAGAAGGGCAAGGGCACGAAGGGAAACTTCATGAATAGCAAGCCAGTTGCCGCTCCAGTGAAGAAACCCAAGGTTGAACCCAAACCCGAGACTAAGTGCTTCTATAATAAGGGGAACGGTCACTGGTAGCGGAACTGCCCCAGATACTTGCCAGATAAGAAGGCTGGCAACGTCAATAGAAGTATATTTGATAAACGTGTTATTGATGTGTACCTTACTAGTACTCCTAGTAGCACCGGGGTATTAGATACTGGTTCAGTTCCTAATGTTAGTAACTCGAAATAAAACTACGGAATAAACGGAGACTAGCTAAAGGGCGAGGTGGCGATGTGTGTTGGAAGTGTTTCCAAGGTTGATGTGATCACCATCGCATGCTCCCTCTACCTTCGGGATTAGTGTTGAACCTAAATAAATGTTATTTGGTGTTTGCGTTGAGCATGAACATGATTAGATCGTGTTTATTGCAATGCAGTTATTCATTTAAGTCAAGAGAATAATGGTTATTCTGTTTACATGAATAATACCTTCAATGGTCATGCACCAAATGTGAATGGTTTATTGAATCTCGATCGTAGTGATACACACGTTCATAATATTTATGCCAAAAGATGCAAAGTTAATAATGATAGTACCACATACTTTTTGCACTGCCGCTAAGGTCATATTGGTGTAAAGCGCATGAAGAAACTCCATGTTGATGGATCTTTGGACTCACTCGATTTCGAATCGCTTGAGACAGCGGGCCATGCCTCATGGGCAAGATGACTAAGACCCCGTTTTCCGGTATGATGGAGCGGGCAAGTGACTTATTGGAAATGATACATGTTGATGTATGCGGTCCAATGAGTGTTGAAGCATGCGGTGGATATCATTCTTACCTTCATGGATGAGTTGAGTAGATATAGGTATATTTACTCAATGAAACACAAGTCTGAAACGTTTGAAAAGCTCAAGCAATTTCAGAGTGAAGTTGAAGATCATCGTGACAAGAAGATAAAATGTCTACGATATGATCGTGGAGGTGAATATCTGAGTTATGAGTTTGGTATGCAACTTAAGACAATGTGGAAATTGTTCCACAGCTCACGCCGCTTGGAACACCATGGTGTGATGGTGTGTCCGAACGTCGTAGTCGTACTCTATTGGATATGGTGCGTACTTGCTACTTCTTGAGCATGCGTTGGTTTTCCCTTGAAGAGGAAAGGGTGATGCAGCAAAGTAGATAAGTATTTCCCTCAGTTGTTGAGAACCAAGGTATCAATCCTGTAGGAGATACAAGCAAGTCCCCAATAGATGTACCTACACAAATAATCAAACACTTGCACCCAACGCTATAAAGGGGTTGTCAATCCCTTCACGGTTACTTGCAAGGATGATATCTGATAGAGATAGATATAAAAGATTACTAAAACGAAAAGTAAAACAAAAGTAAAAGGATTGCAGCAAGATATTTTTGGTATTTTTGGTTTATAGATCTGAAAATATAATATGGAAAATAGACCCGGGGGCCATAGGTTTCACTAGAGGCTTCTCTCATGAAGGAAAATAATACGGTGGGTGAACAAATTACTGTCGAGCAATTGATAGAAAAGCGAATAATTATGAAGATGTCCAAGGCAATGATTATGCATATAGGCATCACGTCCGTGTCAAGTAGACCGAAACGATTCTGCATCTACTACTATTACTCCACACATCGACCGACTCCTGCCTGCATCTAGAGTATTAAGTTCATGAAGAACAGAGTAACGCATTAGGTAAGATGACATGATGTAGAGGGATAAACTCAAGCAATATGATGAAAACCCCATCTTTTTATCCTCGATGGCAACAATACAATACGTGCCTCGCTACCCCTACTTTGTCACTGGGTGAGGACACCGCAAGATTGAACCCAAAACTAAGCACTTCTCCCATTGCAAGAATTACCAATCTAGTTGGCCAAACCAAACCAATAACTCGAAGAGACTTGCAAAGATATGAAATCATGCATATAAGAATTCAGAGAATATTCAAATAATATTCATAGATAATCTGAACATAAACCCACAATTCATCGGATCTTGACAAACACACCGCAAAAGAGTATTACATCGGATAGATCTCCATGAAGATCATGAAGAACATGGTATTGAAGAACGAAGAGAGAGAAGAAGCCATCTAGTTACTAGCTATGGACCCGAAGGTCTCTGGTGAACTACTCACGCATCATCGGAGGGGCAATGGAGTTGATGTAGATGCCCTCCGTGATCGAATCCCCCTCCGGCAGATTACCGAAAAAGGATCCAAGATTGGATCTCACGGGAACAGAGGCTTCCGGCGGCGAAAAAGTATTTTCGTGGCTCTTTTTGGTATCTAGGGAATATTTGGGAATTTATAGGCCGAAGAATAGGGTTAGGAGGGCTGCCATGGGGCCACAAGCCAGGGGGCGCCCCCCCCTAGGGCGCGCCCTGGTGGCTTGTGACGCCACGGCAGGTCTCCTGCCTTCATCTCCATGTCTGCTGGGTTTCTTCTGGTCCAAGAAAAATCATTCTGAAGATTTTATTCCGTTTGGACTCCGTTTAATATTCCTTATCAGCAATACTCAAAAACAAGGAAAAAACAGAAACTGGCACTAGGCTCTAGATTAATAGGTTAGTCCCAAAATTAATATAAAATAGCATATTATTGCATATGAAACATCCAAACAGATAATATAATAGCATGGAACAATCAAAAATTATAGATACGTTGGAGACGTATCAAGTATCCCCAAGCTTAATTCCTGCTCGTCCTCGAGTAGGTAAGTGATAAAAACAGAATTTTTGATGTGGAATGCTACCTAACATATTTATCCATGTAATATTCTTTATTGTGGCATGAATATTCAGATCCATAAGATTCAAAACAAAAGTCTAATATTGACATGAAAACAGTAATACTTCAAGCATACCAACAAGGCAATTATGTCCTTTCGAAATAACATGGCCTTAGAAAGTTATCCCTACAAAATCATATGGTCTGGCTATGCTCCATCTTCCCCACACAAAGTATCTAAATCATGCACAACCCCGATGACAAGTCAAGCAATTATTTCACACCTTTTATGTTCTCAAACCTTTTCAACTCTCACGCAATACATGAGCGTGAGCCATGGATATAGGACTATAGGTGGAATAGAATATGGTGGAGGTTTTGAGGAAAAAGGAGAAGATAGTCTCACATCAACTAGGCGTATCAACGGGCTATGGAGATGCCCATTAATAGATATCAATGTGAGTGAGTAGGAATTGCCATGCAACGAATGCACTAGAGCTATAAGTGTATGAAAGCTCAAAAAGAAAACTAAGTGGTTGTGCATATGAAAAATTCCACTAGTTATATGAAAGTGACAAAATAGGAGACTCTCTATCATGAAGATCATGGCGCTACTTTGAAGCACAAGTGTGGAAAAAGATAGTAGCATTGTCCCTTCTCTCTTTCTCTCATTTTTTTTTTATTTTTTTTATTTTGGTGGGCATCTTTGGCCTCTTTTTTTTTTATTTGGGCTTCGCTGGCCTCTTTTGTTTTTTTGTAAAGTCCGGAGACTCATCCCAACTTGTGAGGGTTTCATAGCTTCCACCATCCTTTTGTCTCACGGGACAAATGCTCTAATAATGGAAATCATCACACTTTTATTTACTTACAACTCGATACCTAGAACAAAATATGACTCTATACGCAATATCAAAGTGATGGTGCGTGTCATGAAAAACGGAATGGTGGAAGTTGCATGGCAATATATCTAGGAATGGCTATGGAAATGCCATAATAGGTAGGTATGGTGGCTGTTTTGAGGAAACTATATGGTGGCTGTTTTGAGGAAGGTGGGTTTAATGCACCGGCGAAAGTTGCGCGGTACTAGAGAGGCTAGCAAAGGTGGAAGGGTGAGAGTGTGTATAATCCATGGACTCAACATTAGTCATAAAGAACTCACATACTTATTGCAAAAGTCTATTAGTTATCGAAGCAAAGTATTAGACGCATGCTCCTAGGGGAGAGGTTGGTAGGAGTTAACCATCGCGCGCTCCTGACCCTCACACAAAGGTTGACAATCATTAAATAAATCATGCTCCGACTTCGTTACATAACGGTTCACCATACGTGCATGCTACGGGAATCACAAACTTTAACACAAGTATTTCTTCCAATTCACAATTACTCACTAGCATGACTCTCATATTACCATCTTCATATCTCAAAACTATATGCAAGGAATCAAACTTCTCATAGTATTCAATGCACTTAATATGAAAGTTTTTATTATATCCCTCTTGGATGCCTATCATATTAGGAATAAATTCATAACCTAAACCAATTACCATGCTGTTTAAAGACTCTCAAAATAATATAAGTGAGGTACGAGAGTTCAATAATTTCTATAAAATAAAACACCACCGTGCTCT
Organism: Elymus sibiricus; assembly: GCA_039707655.1. Taxonomy (NCBI): domain Eukaryota; kingdom Viridiplantae; phylum Streptophyta; class Magnoliopsida; order Poales; family Poaceae; genus Elymus; species Elymus sibiricus. The sequence continues at coordinate 85,877,713 of CM077665.1, forward strand.
AAAAGGATATAAGTGAAGCACTAGAGCAACATCGCCTAGCTCAAAAGATATAAGTGAAGCACATAGAGTATTCTAATAAATTAATGATTCAGCGTGTATCTCTCAAAAATATGTGTGCAGCAAGGATGATTGTGGCAAACTAAAAAGCAAAGACTCAAATCATACAAGACGCTCCAAGCAAAACACATATCATGTGGTGAATAAAAATATAGCCTCAAGTAAATTTACTGATGGATTGAAGACGAAAGAGGGGATGCCTTCCGGGGCATCCCCAAGCTTAGGCTTTTTGGTATCCTTGAATATGGCTTGGGATTCCTTGGGCATCCCCAAGCTTAGGCTCTGGCCACTCCTTATTCCATAGTCCATCAAATCTTTACCCAAAACTTGAAAACTTCACAACACAAAACTCAACAGAAAACTCATGAGATCCGTTAGTATAAGAAAAATAAATCACCACTTTAGGTACTGTTGTGAACTCATTCTTTATTTATATTGGTGTAATATCTACTGTATTCCAACTTCTCCATGGTTCATACCCCCCGATACAACCCATAGATACATCAAAATAAGCAAACAACACAAAGAAAACAGAATCTGTCTAAAACAGAACAGTCTGTAGCACTCTATAGACTTCGAATAATTATGTAACTCCAAAAATTCTGAAAAATTAGGACAATCAGGTAGATTTGTATATCAATATTGTGTAAAAATTTCATATCAAAATCATGTTCTAGTGAATTTACAAAATTCCTGGACTGAGAGCAAAAGTTTCTGTTTTTCAGCAAAATCAAATCACAAACACCGTAGACCATCCCAAAGGTCTTACTTGGCTCAAACACTAATTTAAACAAGAAAACACAATTACTACAGAGGTAATAATGTGCAAAACACAATTACTACAGAGGTAATAATGTGCAAAACACACAAAAACTGAAGCAAAAACAAAAGCATAAAAATAAAATTGGGTTGCCTCCCAACAAGCGCTATTGTTTAACGCCCCTAGCTAGGCATAACGCAATAGATCTAGGTATTGTCATCTTTGGTATGCAATCCATGAGTAGCTCTCATAATAGATTCATAAGGTAATTTTATTTTCTTTCTAGGAAAGTGCTCCATGCCTTTCCTTAATGGAAATTGGAATATTTCCTTCCTTCATATCAATAATTGCACCAATCGTTCTAAGGAAAGGTCTACCAAGAATAATAGGACATGCAGGATTGCAATCTATATCAAGAACAATGAAATCTATGGGCACATAATTCCTATTTGAAACAATAAGAACATCATTAATCCTTCCCATAGGTTTATTTATAGTGGAATCCGCAAGATGCAAATTTAAAGAGCAATCATCAAATTCACGGAAACCTAGCACATCACATAAAGTTTTTGGAATCGTGGAAACGCTAGCACCCAAATCACACAAAGCATGGCACTCATAATCTTTAATTTTAATCTTAATAGTAGGTTCCCACTCATCATAAAGCTTCCTAGGTATAGAAACTTCCAACTCAAGTTTTTCTTCAAAAGATTTCATCATAGCATCAACGATATGTTTAGTAAAAGCTTTATTTTGATTATAAGCATGAGGAGAATTCAACATGGATTGAAACAAGGAAACACAATCAATCAAGGAACAACTATCATAATTAAAGTCCTTGAAATTCAAAAGAGTGGGTTCATTGATATCTAAAGTTTTGACCTCTTCAATCCCACTTTTATCATCATAGCATTAAGATCTATAAACTCCGAATCATTGGGACGCCTTTTAACTAAAGTTGAATTATCTCCAGTCCCATATTTATCAAGATTTATATTAGAAAACAAAGATTCAATAGGAGTCACATCAATCACTTTAATATCTTCATCAATATTATCACGAGAACACACTTTTTCAAGCCATTCACACTTAGCACGTATTCTAGCGGTTCTTTCCTTACACTCATCAATAGAAATTCTCATAGACTTTAAGGACTCATTAATGTCATGCTTGGGTGGAATAGATCTAATTTTCAAAGAATCAATCTCAAGATAAATTCTATCAACGTTCCTAGCCAAATCATCAATCTTGAGCATTTTTTCTTCAATCATAGCATTGAAACCTTTTTGTGAGCTAATAAATTCTTTAATATTATTCTAAAGATCAGAGGGCATCTTATTATAATTTCCATAAGAATTGTTGTAGGAATTACCATAATTATTAGAGGAATTACTAGGAAACGGCCTAGGATTGAAATTACCTCTATACGCGTTATTACCAAAATTGTTCCTACCAACAAAATTCACATCCATAGATTCATTATTATTTCCAATCAAAGAAGACAAAGGAATATCATTAGGATCAATAGGAGCACTCTTACTAGCAAACAATTTCATCAATTCATCCATCTTTTCACTCAAAGTATTTATTTCTTCAATAGCATGCACTTTTTACTAGTAGGAGATCTTTCGGTATGCCATTGAGAGTAATTTGCCATAATATTATCTAGGAGTTTAGTAGCTTCTCCTAATGTGATTTCCATAAAAGTACCACCCGCGGCGGAATCTAAGAGATTCCTAGAAGCAAAATTCAATCCCGCATAAAAAATTTGTATAATCATCCATAAACTCAAACCATGCGCGGGGCAATTTCTAATCATTAGTTTCATCCTCTCCCAAGATTGTGCAACATGCTCATGATCAAGTTGCTTAAAATTCATTATATCGTTCCTAAGGGAGATGATCTTAGCGGGCGGAAAGTACTTGGAAATAAAAGCATCTTTACACTTATTCCATGAATCAATACTATTTTTAGGCAAAGATGAAAACCAAGTTTTAGCACGATCTCGTAGTGAGAACGGAAATAGCTTCAATTTAACAATATCATTATCCACATCTTTCTTCTTTTGCATATCACACAACTCAACGAAAGTATTTAGATGGGATGCGGCATCTTCACTAGGAAGGCCGGAAAATTGTTCTTTCATAACAAGATTGAGCAAAGCAGCATTAATTTCATAAGATTCCACACTAGTGGCGGGAGCAATTGGAGTACTAATAAAATCATTATTATTAGTATTGGAAAAGTCACACAACTTGGTATTCTCTTGAGACATCGTGACAAAGCAAGCAATCTAGCACACAAGCAAACGAAAAGACGAACGGAAGAAGGGCGAATAAAAAGGCAAATCTTTTTGGTATTTTCTGAAAATCGTTTTAGAAGTGGGGGAGAGGAAAACGAGAGGCAAAAGGCAAATAAAGTAAATGCAAGAGATGAGTTTGTGATGGGTACTTGGTAGGCTTGATGTAGATCTCCCCGGCAACGGCGCCAAAAATCCTTCTTGCTACTTCTTGAGCATGCGTTGGTTTTCCCTTGAAGAGGAAAGGGTGATGCAGCAAAGTAGATAAGTATTTCCCTCAGTTGTTGAGAACCAAGGTATCAATCCAGTAGGAGATACAAGCAAGTCCCCAATAGATGTACCTACACAAATAATCAAACACTTGCACCCAACGCTATAAAGGGGTTGTCAATCCCTTCACGGTTACTTGCAAGGATGAGATCTGATAGAGATAGATAGATAGGATTGCTAAAACGAAAAGTAAAACAAAAGTAAAAAAGATTGCAGCAAGATATTTTTGGTATTTTTGGTTTATAGATCTGAAAATATAATATGGAAAATAGACCCGGGGGCCATAGGTTTCACTAGAGGCTTCTCTCATGAAGGAAAATAATACGGTGGGTGAACAAATTACTGTCAAGCAATTGATAGAAAAGCGAATAATTATGAAGATATCCATGGCAATGATTATGCATATAGGCATCACGTCCGTGTCAAGTAGACCGAAACGATTCTGCATCTACTACTGTTACTCCACACATCGATCGACTCCTGCCTGCATCTAGAGTATTAAGTTCATGAAGAACAGAGTAACGCATTAGGTAAGATGACATGATGTGGAGGGATAAACTCAAGCAATATGATGAAAACCCCATCTTTTTATCCTCGATGGCAACAATACAATACGTGCCTCGCTACCCCTACTTTGTCACTGGGTGAGGACACCGCAAGATTGAACCCAAAACTAAGCACTTCTCCCATTGCAAGAATTACCAATCTAGTTGGCCAAACCAAACCAATAACTCGAAGAGACTTGCAAAGATATGAAATCTTGCATATAAGAATTCAGAGAAGATTCAAATAATGTTCATAGATAATCTGAACATAAACCCACAATTCATCGGATCTCGACAAACACACCGCAAAAGAGTATTACATCGGATAGATCTCCATGAAGATCATGAAGAACATGGTATTGAAGAACGAAGAGAGAGAAGAAGCCATCTAGCTACTAGCTCTGGACCCAAAGGTCTGTGGTGAACTACTCACGCATCATCGGAGGGGCAATGGAGTTGATGTAGATGCCCTCCGTGATCGAATCCCCCTCCGGCAGATTACCGGAAAAGGCTCCAAGATTGGATCTCACGGGAACAGAGGCCTCCGTCGGCGGAAAAGTATTTTTGTGGCTCTTTTTGGTATCCAGGGAATATTTGGGAATTTATAGGCCGAAGAATAGGGTTAGGAGGGCTGCCGTGGGGCCACAAGCCAGGGGGGCGCACCCCCCCCCCCCTAGGGCGCGCCCTGGTGGCTTGTGACGCCACGGCAGGTCTCCTGCCTTCATCTCCAAGTCTGCTGGGTTTCTTCTAGTCCAGGAAAAATCATTCCGAAGATTTTATTCCGTTTGGACTCCGTTTAATATTCCTTATCTGCAATACTCAAAAACATGGAAAAAACAGAAACTGGCACTAGGCTCTAGATTAATAGGTTAGTCCCAAAAATAATATAAAATAGCATATTAATGCATATAAAACATCCAAAACAGATAATATAATAGCATGGAACGATCAAAAATTATAGATACGTTGGAGACGTATCAGTACAATGATGTCTCTTACCGATTAGCCACTATCATTTTTGGGTTATGCATTAGAGACAACTACATTCACTTTAATAGGGCACCATCTAAGTCCGTTGAGATGACACCGTATGAATTATGGTTTGGCAGCTGTCATTTCTTAGAGTTTGGGAATGCGATGCTTATGTGAAAGACTTCAACCTGATAAGCTCGAACCCAGAGCGGACAAATGCGTCTTCATAGGATACCCTAAGGACACAGTTGGGTATACCTTGTATCTCAGATCCAAGGGCAAAGTGTTTGTTGCTAAAAACGGGTCCTTTCTTGAGAAAGAGTTTCTCTTGAAAGAATTGAGTGGAAGGAAAGTAGAACTTGATGAGGTTATTGAACCGTCACTTCGGTTGGATGGTAGCACAACGCAGAAAGATGTTTTCTGTGGCGACTACACGAAATGAAGAGGAAGCTAATGATGATGATCATGAAACTTCAGATCAAGTTACTACCAAGCCTCGTAGGTCGACAAGGAATCGTACCGCCCCTGAGTGGTACGGCGATCCTGGCTTGGAGGTCATGTTATTAGATAAAAGTGAACCTATGAGCTATGAAGAAGCGATGGTGGGCCCGGATTCTAACAAATGGCTAGGAGCCATGAAATCCGAGATAGGATCCATGTATGAAAACCAAGTATGGACTTTGGTAGACTTTCCCGATGAACGGCAGGCCGTTAAGTACAAATGGATCTTTAAGAAGAAGACAGACGCTGATGGTAAATGTCACCATTTATAAAGCTTGACTCATCGCAAAGTAGTTTCTGACAAGTTCAAAGAGTTGACTACGATGAGACTTTCTCACCCGTAGCAATGCTAAAGTCTGTTGGAATTATGCTAGCAGTTGCTACATTTTTCGATTATGAAATCGGGCAGATGGATGTCAAAACGGAGTTTCCTTAACGATTTCCGTTAGGAAAGGTTGTATGTGATACAACCAGAAGGTTTCGTCGGTCCTAAGGATGCTAAAAGGTATGCAAGCTCCAGCGATCCTTCTATGGACTGGAGCAAGCATCTCGGAGTTGGAATATATGCTTTGATGAGGTGACCAAAGCTTTTGGGTTTATACAAAGTTTATAAGAAACTTGTATTTACAAGAAAGTGAGTGGGAGCACTATAGAATTTCTGATAAATATATGTGGATGAAATATTGTTGATCGGGAATGATGTAGAATTTCTGGAAGGCATAAAAGGCTGTTTGAAAGGTGTTTTTCAAAGGAAGACTTGGATAAAAGGCTACTTAAATATTGGGCATCAAGATCTATAGAGATAGATCAAAACGCCTGATAAGACTTTCAATGAGTGCATACCTTGAAAAGATTTTGAAGGAGTTCAAAATGGATCAGTCAAAGAAGGAGTTCTTGTCTGATTTGTAAGGTGTGAAGTTGAATGAGACTCAAAAGCTCAACCACGGCAGAAGAGAGAAAAAGGACGAAGGTCGTCCCCTATGCCTTAGCCGTAGGCTCTATATAGTATGACATGCTTTGTACCGCACCTGGTGTGTGCCTTGCCATGAGTCTGTCAAGGGGTACATGAGTGATCCAGGAGTGGATCGCTTGACAGCGGTCAAAATTATCCTTAGTAACTTGAGGATTGAGAAAATATTTCTCAATTATGGAGGTGATAAAGAGTTCGTCGTAAAGAGTTACGTCGATGCAAGCTTTGACACCAATCTGGATGACTCTGAGTAGCAATCCGGATACGTATAGTGGAGCACCATTTGGAATAGCTCCAAGTGGAGCGTGGTAGCAGCATCTACATTATGACATAGAGATTTGCAAAGTGCACACGGATCTGAATGTTGCAGACCTGTTGACTAAAAACCTCTCTCACAAGCAAAACATGAAAAAAAACCAGAACTCATTGGGTGTTAATCACATGGTGATGTGAACTAGATTATTAACTCTAGTGCAAGTGGGAGACTGTTGGAAATGTGCCCTAGAGGCAATAATAAATTAGTTATTATCATATTTCCTTGTTCATGATAATTGTTTATTATCCATGCTAGAATTGTATTGATCGGAAACTCTGATACATGTGTGGATACATAGACAACACTGTGTCCCCAGTGAGCCTCTACTAGACTAGCTCATTGATCAAAGATGGTCAAGGTTTCCTGGCCATAGACATGAGTTGTCATTTGATAACGGGATCACATCATTAGGAGAATGATGTGATGGACAAGAGCCAAACTCTGAACGTAGCATATGATCGTGTCAAGTTTATTGCTATTGTTTTCTGCGTGTCAAGTATCTGTTCCTATGACCATGAGATCATGCAACTCACTAACACCGGAGGAGTACCTTGTGTGTATCAAACATCGCAACATAACTGGGTGACTATAAAGGTGCTCTACAGGTATCTCCGAGGGTGTCTGTTGGGTTGGCGTGGATCGAGACAGGGATTTGTCACTCCGTGTGACGAAGAGGTATCTCTAGGCTCACTCGGTAATACAACATCACAAGAAGCTTGCAAGCAATGTGACTAAGGAGTTAGCCACGGGATCTTGTATTACGGAACGAGTAAAGATACATGCCGGTAACGATATTGAACTAGGTATGGAGATATCGACGATCGAATCTCGGGTAAGTAACATACCGATGGACAAAGGAAACTGCATACGGGATTGTCTGAATCCTTGACATCGTGGTTCGACCGATGTCGGTGTCAAAACCGGCGGATCTCGGGTAGGGGGTCCCGAGCTGTGAGATTAGGATCGATGGATAACAGGGGACGAAGGAGACGATATTTACCTAGGTTCGGGCCCTCCTATGGAGGTAAAACCCTACGTCCTGCTTGGGTGTATTGATGTGTATGAATATTACAGAGTCGATCTACCTCGAGATCAAGTAGCCAAAACCCTAGATGAGCTTGTCTGCCCTCTACAATCTAAACCCTACGGTTTATATAGACACCGGGGGTACCTAGTGTTTACACATGGTAAGTCTCCAACTGTAAATAGAGACGCCGATCTTCTCATCTTGACTTGGAGTGCACGCCCTGTCTTCAGAGGGTTCCTTCTAGAATATGGGGTCACCGCATATCCGGCCATTCCTGTGACAATCAGAGAGCGGCCCACCAAGCCGGCCTGTGAGAGATAGGCCGGCGGCCCGAGGACCCCTGAGTCCAGGACTCCCTCAGTAGCCCCCGAACTAGCCTCCAACGCCAGGGGTCATGACACCAGTAGCTTCGCGTGATCAGAGTCTTCGTCTTGCGGGGCGAGTTCTTTTCCCCCTTTATAATCGGCTAGCTCTAGTCCGGCCGCCGATGATACGTAGTTATCCGAACATGTAATTATCCGGACGCCATAAGTTGCTTAACCTCGAAGGCCAAACGTCAAAGTGTGAACAGTATTTCCTGACAACCTTTCTGACGAAGGGTCATGGCCTACCACGACCGCCGAACCGGTTACAAAAACTCGATTCGCGGTTCGAGGCAGTTTCTCCATTGGCACGTCTTATCAATGTGCAGATCGTGTCCCGTTTCTTACGGGATATGATTAATCCTTTGGGTTATCCCACGTGCACATAACGGCACGATTGTTTCGGGAAGTGGCAAGGTTGGCGGCGCGGTAGAAGGGAGGCTCTTGGTATTACGACACCCATAAAAGGGAGAAAAACCCCCAAGGCCTAGTCACGCTCCCAATTCGCAACCTGCGCTTCCTCAACCTTCCCAAGCTCCAAGAGCCCAGATCCAACTCCTCCTTCATCTCCCCTCCGAGCTCGGTCATGGCTGGTTCAGGTTCCATGGGCAAGTGGGAGGCCTCCGCTGTCACCGACAATGACATACGGGAGTTAAAGCGCGCCGGCTACCTCTCCGCCGAGATCGCCCACCGCGCCCCAGAGGCGAATCAGGTGGTTCCCACACCGAGGCAGGGCGAGAGGGTGGTGTTCATCCCCCATTTCCTCCAGGTACTGGGCTTTCCGCTCCACCCCTTTGTTCGAGGCCTCATGTTCTTTTACGGGTTAGACTTCCACGACCTCCCCCCGAACTCCATCATGCACATCTCGGAGTTCATCCTTGTCTGCGAAGCCTTCCTGCGGGTATAGCCACACTTCGGCCTGTGGCTCAAGGTGTTCAACGTCAAGCCGAAGACAGTTGCGGGTGCGCATGCGGATTACGGAGGGGAGGTAATCAGCAAGCTCCCCCGTGTTGAGTGGTCGGAGGGCACCTTTATCGACACGGTCAAGATATGGCAAAAGGAATGGTTCTATATCACTGAACCAAGGAGCGCGGACGGGATGGCACCTGCCGAGTTTAGATCCGGACCCCCAGCGAGGTTAACCTCATGGCTCAAGAAAGGCCTTAACTGGGGGTCGGCCAAAGAGGTAAAATCGCTTCAGAAGCGCATCTCCTCGGTGATCGAGACCAACATCAAGCTGACCAACGTGATCCAAGTCATGTTCCGCCGCCGTCTCCTCCCCTGCCAGCACCGGGCCTCCCCAATGTGGGCTTACCAGCTCGAAGACCCGGCCACCGTGCGCCAATTCTTCCGCACTACCCACGAGAAATTGTGGAAGGTGCTATTCAAGCCACAGGAGAGCTGGCCGGCCGAGGAAGAGGATACCGGACTCGACGCCGCAAACCCTCCCACCAAGGTAAGGTAGAACTTTTAATTATGCGGCTCTGTTTTTTAACAAAGAGCTGAACCCCCTCTCCCTCGATCGGATCTGCTGACGGAGATGCTCGTCGTGGCGCCGTATTCGGCGCCAGAGAAGAAGGAGAAGAAGAAAAGGGAGAAGAAGGGAGCCCGAGAGGGTCTCCGTCCAAGGGGTCTCCTGGACACTAAATCCGAGGAGACCCATGCCTCTTCCGCTCACGAGGAAGAGCACGAGGACGAGGGGGAGTGCGACTCCCCCCTCACAAGGAAAAGGGCGGCGTCAGCGGACGTCACGGAGGACCTAACTCGTCCTGCCCCAAAGAGGACCTACCGAACAAAGGTAGTCCTAGCCGACGATAGCTCAGACTCCGATGAGGAGTCTGAGGCTTCTGAAAAGGTTCCCCAAAGGAACCCCAGGGTTAAGCCGCCAGCCCAGAGGTATGAATCCGGAGACCTTCTGGGTTACTTGTATAGAGATTTTAATGCTAAATGGGCGAACATATTCCAATTTGCAGCCCACCGCGCGATCTCCCCACCGACCAACTCTCAGACGGGGAGCCTCTGCCCGCCGATCTAGCGGAAAGCAGGACTGCGTCACATCCGACGCCTCCTGAGGCCTCGAAGGAGGCCGCGGAGGTGTTATCGAGCCAGGCTCCTTCTGAGCCAAACACCGGCGGCGGCGACGACGTTATGGCTGAGGTTAACACCTTGGCTGCCGAACACCAGGAGGATGAACATCTCCTGGTAACTAAAGAGGGGGACGAAGTCCGGTCCGTCCCTCTCCGAAGACATCTCTGGAGCGCTCTACGCCCCCAGAGCAGCCTGCCCAATCCCCCACCAGAGGGAGGGCTGGCAGGCCCCCACCAGTGCCCCCCATGACTGGGTGGCCGGCGCAGATGGAGGAAGCTTTATCCGGCTCCTCCATCGCCGAGGATCACCGCGCCCTTATGGGCGCGGTTTTGCAAGGCATTTAGTCCGTCGATAGCGGACTGAAAGAGGCCTTCAACGGTCTCTTGACGGGCTTCAAGGTGAGCCACATAACACTCTTTTTCTTAGACAAAGTTAATTTTCCTAGTTTATGCAATCCTTATAAGTGTAGTAGCCACCGAGCCATGGGTGAGTTTGAAAAACTCACCCGGGGGTCAAACGTTCGAATAGTAACAACGATGCTAAAGGCATCCTTTGCCCTTTATTACTCTAAGAGCTCCGAAGAGTACTTAGCAGAGGGTCGGAATCCGATAGCTCAGGAGTTTTAATGCACATAGTTTGTTTTGTAGGCTTTGTCATCGGCGGCGGCCGCCAACGCAATCGAGCTTGCCGAGCTAAACCGGAAGCTCAAGAGCTTCGATGAGGAGCTCGATCGTCTGAACAAGAGATTCGACGAGACGCAAGGTGAGTCCGAATTGTACCATTCGGGCTATTGTCTATCCTAGTTGATTGAGATATTCGAATTATCTAGAAGTTTGTATTTACTCATTGTTACCACAGATGTGGCTGTGGAGGTCGAGAACCTTAAGGCCGAGTTGGCCAAGGCGAGACAGGAGGCCGCAGATGAGAAGGCGGCGGCCGAACGTGCGGCAGACGACCTATCGGCGTTAAAAGCCGTGAACGACAAGCATGCGGCCCGGGTGGTGGAGGTGCAGCTGGAGCTCAAGGATGCCAGCACAAAGTGTGAGGCCCTTGAGTAGAAGAACGGAGACCAGGACGCCGAGCTATCCATGCTGAAATCCAAGCTCAAATCGGAGCGTGTTGATAAGCGGTTCTTTGAAGAAGAACTCCGCCAAGTCAAGGCGATCGCAGATGGTAAGCCGTACTTACTGCAATGTGCCTTTGGTGGTAACAGGTTTGCTTTGCGCACCCGGGTGTGGCGTTCCTCAGGCGCCTTTGCGGTCCTCCCGAAGAGTGCAGTGGACGCGAACAAATACTTCGCCTCCCAGGATGGGGAAGTTGAGCAACGGCTGTTTTGGGCTCAATTTCAAGCCCCCGAGCACCCTCCCCTCCTGAGCAAGCAGATGAAACAGTTGATGGAGCTGCACAGGATGGCGGAGCCGGCCATGAGGGACCTCCGTATCCGGCTATGGCATGTAGAGCCGATGCCGGGCAGTTACTTCGGCTTGGTGCAGAAACTGTATGACGATGCGCCTCGGATTGATGCTCTGGAGCGTTCTATGTGCATCGAGGGAGCTCGGATGGCCTTTGCAAGGACCATGGTGCACCTGCCGGGGCTCAAGCCGACCGAAATGGCCACCGCGCCTCCACCCCCTGGGAAGGAGCATAGACGCCCCAAGAAATACTTTTCTGCCGTGATGGACGGTGCTCGGGCGATAGAAGCCCAATGCCCGAAAGATGTAATTTATGAATGAATGTTTTGTCATGTATCCGATGACTATTCCGCTTTATAATGCGGTTGCATGGTTTATCATGTCTTTAAGCTTTGTATTATTTTGACTCCTGTGTGGCCATTTTATCTGAAAGTTGCGAGTCTTCGGCTTCAGCCTCCATGTAGATACTACACGAGGTGTTTCTACCTCCGCACTGTGACCCTTAGCCGAAGTATCGGTGCCCGAAGGCGGTAGTGCGGGGGGAACAAGGTAATCGGACTATGATGCTTTAGTGCTTTCACTTAGCCGGAGGAGCTTGACTGCGGGGGCTGATGACGAGCCCCCAGTGTTTTGTGATATTCGGATATACCGAGGTTGAAACCAGCATCACATGGTTTGCAATAGTACAAACCCCTCGTATAACACGGAATAGTCTCTATCGATTTTTAGTTTGACACTTATGCTCGGATTGCAGACCGGTTCTCGCTTATTATGACAGTCAGTTTTTGTCTTTCTCCACTGAGGTGCTTGACCAGGCGAGCCGGAAGCACAATCGCAACGGTTCTCCCTTTACCCTTTTAGCCGAACGAGCGGAACGGAAAAGGGCAAGCACAGGAGCCGGGCAACCCAACCATTGACCCAAGACATAATTCAGAACCAATTCATATAACGCGACATCCGAGACGCCGAACACATAAATAGTAGTGCCGAGGTGATGCTTTTGGGTGATTTTTATGTTCGAGCCCCCGGTCTATTAGCCGGTCGCATCGTAGTATGTACCGAACAGCTTTTGCTATAGGCGTCAGCGAGTAGAGAACGGAGTATGTGACATAAAATACCGCAAGGAGGCCGCAAAGGATGCTCTTTATTTCAGATGAATTCTTCCAACTCAAACTGCCGATGCAACTGTTACAGGTATTTTGGAAAAAAAGGTGTACAAAGGAGAGGCTTTACCCGGGGTCTTCGATGGGTGGCTGGACGTCCTCGATGTACCCTGTCGCATGTCTGCTCCTTTGCCCCTGAGGGAGTTGCGTTCCTTTAAAGGTAATTGCTATCGGCGAACGGACCTTGGGAAGAAGATCTTGAGAGGTCGCCGCAGTGTGAATTAGCTTTACGCTTGGCAGGTCCTAGATGGTACCTGTAGTTTGTCCGAAGACATGTGTTGGCAGTAGTTCGGTTCAGCCGAACATTTTCCCTTTGATAGTGGGTCCCCACAACTGCCCATGGTATTTTGAGCACGAAGTTGTGCCTTCTTGGCACATATTTTACAGGAACTAGGGCTGTGTTGTGGGGGGCGTACCCCTATTTTTGTTGTGCGGAAGGTGATTCCAGAAGTTCGGGTTGAGGCTGAACTCGTTTTCTATCATGACGTGCCTTTATGGCTGATTTCGGCGTCGGCCTATCAACGCCGTACTGGAATTCGGCTGCCAAGGCCGCCGTGTGCTCCTTAGTTCGGAGAGAGCGCTCTGTGTTGCCGTTGACAGTAATGACCCCCCTGGGCCCGGGCATCTTGAGCTTCAGGTACGCGTAATGGGGGACGGCGTTAAAGCGAATGAATGATGTGCGACCGAGAAGGGCGTGATAACCGCTGTGAAAAGGGACAATGTCGAAGATCAATTCTTCGCTGCGGAAGTTGTCGGGCGAGCCGAACACTACTTCCAGATTTACGGTGCCCGAGCAGCGGGCTTCGACGCCTGGAATCACTCCTTTAAAGGTAGTGTTGCTAGGTTTGATCCTTGATGGATCTATACCCATCTTTTTCACCGTGTCTGGGTAAATTAGATTAAGGCTGCTTCCTCCGTCCATTAGGACTCTAGTGAGGTGAAACCCATCGATAATTGGGTCTAGGACGAGGGCTGCCGAACCCCCGTGACGGATACTGGTCGGATGATCCCGTCGATCAAAAGTGATCGGGCAAGCCGACCATGGGTTATACTTCGGGGCTACGGGCTCCACGGCATAGACCTCCCGAAGGGCGCGCTTCCTCTCCTTTTTTTGGTATGTGAGTGGCATATATCATATTCACGGTTTTCACCTCTGGAGGGAACTACTTTTGTCCTCCAATGCTTGGACCACGGGGCTCGTCGTCGTCCTCGCTGCGTGGGCTCTTGCTTTGCTCCTCGGCTGCGAGCTTGCCCGCTTGTTTGAATACCCAACAATTACGGTTGGTGAAGTTAGCAGGCTTGTCTTGGGTGCCGTGGATTGGCAGGGCCTATCCATAATTTTGTCCAGCGTGGTAGGTCCGTCTCTATTTCCTTTAGAGGGTTTCTTCCGCTGTCCGGATTTCAGGTTGCGGAAGTCGGCATTGACGGCCATGTCCTCCGCATCGGCGTTGCTATGGCGGCGTTTGTTTTTGTTATGTCGTGGTTTCCCATTTCCGTCTCGGACTTTATAGGTGCCGGGGTCTTCGGGGTTATGGCTTCGTCGAGCTAGCCAGTTGTCCTCGCCCGCGCAAAAGCGGGTCATTAGTGAAGTAAGGGCGGACATTGTCCTCGGCTTGTCCTGGCCGAGCTGACGAACTAGCCATTCGTCCCGAATATTATGTCTGGAGGAGGCTATTGCCTCAGCGTCCGGGCAGTCAACGATCTGGTTTTTCTTGGTCAGGAACTGATTCCAGAATTGCCGAGCCGATTCTTCTGCTTTCCGGACAACACTGCTCAGGTCGGAGGAGTCCGGTGGCCGGACATAGGTGCCCTGGAAGTTAGATCGGAAAGCGTCCTCGAGCTCTTCCTAGCTCCCTATGGAGTACTCGGGGAGACTGTTTAACCAGTGTCGAGCTGGCCCCTTAAGTTTAGGGGCAGATACTTGATGGCGTGGAGGTCATCTCCTCGTGCCATATGGATGTGGAGGAGGAAGTCTTCAATCCACACGGCTGGGTCTGTTGTCCCGTCGTATTGCTCTATGTTAACGGGTTTAAACCCTTCAGAGAACTGATGATGCATCACCTCGTCTATGAAGCACGGTGGGTGGGCAGCGTCTCTGACCCGAGCTATGTCATGCCTACGATCGGCGGTAGGCTGGGCCTGGAATTGTTCCCGACCTCTATTGTTGCGGTCGAGCCAAGACCAGTATCCGTCCCATCTAGCGGGGGGGAGTACCCTCTAGATCCGTAGATGGATCTTGTGTGGCCTGCTCTGTAGTCCAGGTCCTGTCGTAAGTCGTACATGTCCTAATGCCCCACTGGTTCTTTTCCTCTCCTGCGGGGTGCTTCAGGCCTGTACTCGGCCTCGCCGGCCATTCTATCCCGTCCTCAGGGAGGGCGATCGAGCCGGTCGTACGGAGTATGCCTGGGAGGTGATGTTTCGAAGGCCTCATCATCGAACTGTGGCAGCAGCCGCCGACGAGGGTAGCTCTTGGGTTGGTCCGGTAGATCGGAACTGTACCCCTCTTCGGCTGCCAAGACCCTCATCCATCTATCATTGAGGGTGTCCTGTTCGGCTTTGAGCTGATGTTGTTTTGCCTTCAGGCTTCGGGCGGTGGCTAAAAGCTGCCGCCTGAACCGTTCCTGATCCGTAGGGTTATCGGGGACGGTGAAGTCTTCAGCTTCTAGGTCATCCTCCTCCTCGACGGGGGGGGAGGTAGTTATCATCCTCGGAATCGTTAGGATCCTCGGTGTCGTGCCGATCTTCGGGCTTTTCCTGGTCCTCCAGTGGCTGTTCGGGGACTTCGGGGTCGCCGAGGTCTTCTGGGGTATCATTTTCCCCGGTGCCTGCGATGGCTTCCCTTCCCTTGTGTGCCTTAGATCGCTTGCGCTGTTTCCGACGCCTTGACGGCGCCTCACCGGATTTATCGCCATTATTCTGAGGGGTGTGATTGCCCTTATCATCGGGGGTGTCTACCATGTAGACGTCGTAAGTGGAGGTGGCAGTCCATCGCCCAGTGTTGACAGGGGCGGGGGCGCCATCCTCTTCATCCATGTCTTCTGCCTCCTCGGAGGCGTAGTCTAGCATATCGGTTAAGTCCTCGATAGTGGCTACCAAGTGGGTGGTGGGTGGGTCAAAAAATTCCCAATGACCCGCCTCCAGACCGATTTGAGCATGGGTCGAGGTCGGGTAGTCTGTGGTTTTTATTGTTAGGATCCGATCCAGTGCCTCGTTGAGCGCTGAGAGCTCGGCCGGATCGATCTGCCTAGGACTTCCGGAGTTTACCTCCGACGTGTCCATACAAGGAGTGTGTTCGGCAGAGGCTGCCCCCCAACCCTCAGGAACTATAACCGGCTCCAGACTAGGAGCCAGGTCATCGACGGGGATAGGCCCGAGGGTGGAGTCGAGAAGGAGACCCGACGTTAAGGCTTCGGAGACTTCGGGCTCGTCAGATGAAACTGTGAGCCCAGAGAACGGAAGATCGCCCCGGGAGTCTACGGAGAACTCTAGGTTCCCGAATCTGATCTCTTGATCGGGGGCGATAGTCCCGATCAGACCAAGGTGGCCGGTCGGGTCGGCATGCAGCACGATGCCGCCGAAAACGAGAAACTGTCCGGGGGCGAAGGAGTCCCAGTTACGGACTTCATCGCTAAGGATCAGGCGAGCCATCAATTCCTCTTGTGATCCCATAGCGAAACTCTGAATGAAAGCACCAATGTCGGAGTCAAAACCGGCGGATCTCGGGTAGGGGGTCCCGAGCTATGAGATTAGGATCGATGGATAACAGGGGACGAAGGAGACGATGTTTACCCAGGTTCGGGCCCTCCTATGGAGGTAAAACCCTACGTCCTGCTTGGTTGTATTGATGTGTATGAATATTACAGAGTTGATCTACCTCGAGATCAAGTAGCCAAAACCCTAGATGAGCTTGTCTGCCCTCTACAATCTAAACCCTCCGGTTTATATAGACACCGGGGGTACCTAGGGTTTACACATGGTAAGTCTCCAGCCGGAAATAGAGACGTCGATATTCTCATCTTGACTTGGAGTGCACGCCCCGTCTTCAGAGGGTTCCTTCTAGAATATGGGGTCACCGCATATCCGGCCATTCCTGTGACAATCAGAGAGCGGCCCACCAAGCCGGCCTGTGAGAGATAGGCCGGCGGCCCGAGGACCCCTGAGTCCAGGACTCCCTCAACCGATATAGATCTTCGTAGAATATGTAGGAACCAATATGGGCATGCAGGTCCCGCTATTGGTTGTTGACCGTAGAGGTGTCTCGGTCATGTCTACCTAGTTCTCTAACCCACAGGGTCTGCACACTTAACGATCGGTGACGATTAGGTATTGTTGAGTTATGTATGTTGGTGACCGAAAGTTGTTCGGAGTCCCGGATGAGACCCTGGACGTCACGAGGAGCTCCGGAATAGTCCGGAGGTAAAGATTTATATATGGGAAGTCATATTTTGGCTACCGGAAAAGTTTCGGGTTTTTCCGGTATTGTACCGGGAAGCTTCCGGAAGGTTCCAGAGGGTTCCGGAGGAGTCCGGAAGGGTCCCTCCAGCCTCTAGGACGTGCATGGGCTGAGAGGGGGCGTCCAAGCCTTGTTGGGCCAGCCCCCAAGGGCCATGCGGCTAGGGGGTAGGAAACCCTAAAGGGGAAGGCACCTAGTAGGTGCCTTGGGGAGGGAGGACTCCTCCCTCCTGGCCGCCGCCCCCTTCCTTGGAGGAAGGGCTAGGGCTGCGCCCCATCTACCCCCTCCTCCTATATATAGAGAGGGAGAGGGATGGCAGCAAGACCCCAAGGCATAGGTGCAGCCCTCCCTCTCTCCCTAGATCTGTTTCTCCACCGAAAATGCATCTGCGGCAATGCTTGGCGAAGCCCTGCTGAGATTGCTCCACCACCACCGCCACCACGTCGTTGTGCTGTCGGAGAACTCATCTACCTCTCCGCCCTCGCTTGCTGGATCAAGGAGGCAGAGACGTCATCGAGTTGTACGTGTGCTGAACGCGGAGGTGTCGTCCGTTCGGCGCTAGATCGGAACGGATCGTGAATGGATCGCGTGACGGCTTGCAATTTGGATCGCGAAGACGTTCGACTACATCAACCGCATTTCTTAACGCTTCCCGCTTAGCGATCTACAATGGTATGTAGATCCAATCTCTCCTCTCGTAGATGCTCATCTCCTAGATTGATATTGGTGAAGCGTAGGAAAATTTTTGTTTCCCATGCAACGTTCCCCAACAGGTCCGGGCCCAACCCACCGCAAGATTCCCTCTGTGTCTCCCCGACATGGCCGTTTCCACCCTTCGTGCAGCGGCGCAGCGACGTCCGCGAGGGGGGTCACACCACGGAGCCACGTGCCGGGTTTTTGGACCTGCCACCACACTTCCAAACGTGTAAGAGGGCCCAGTGCAAGACCTGGCGGCATCGCTACCCCCCAAGTACGTCGTCCCGTCTAACCCTGACACTGTTGACCGGGCGGATCTAGCCCTTTGACTTTCGCCGGACAAGGTTTGACCGATGGACATTTTCACCTGGATGTGATAGGGCAGCCCATAGGTACACTTCGGATCAAGGTTCGGGCCCAACCAATCGCAAGATTCCCACCGTGTCTCCCCGGCATGGCCGTTTCCACCCTCCGTGTGACAGCGGTAGCGACGTCCATGAGGGGGGTCACACCACGGAGCCGCGTGCCGGGTGCTTGCACCTGCCACCACACTTTCAGACGTGTAAGAGCGCCCAGCGCAAGACCTGGCGGCATCGCTACCCCCCAAGTACCTCGTTCCGTCTAATCGTGGCACTGTTGACCGGGCGAATCTAGTCCTTTGACTTTCGCCGCACGAGGTTTGATCGATGGACATTTTCACCTGGCTGTGATAGGCCAGCCCATAGGTACACTTCACATCAAGGTCTGGGCCCAACCCACCGCTAGATTCCCTCCGTTTCTCACCGACGTGGCCGTTTCCACCCTCCGTGTGACGGCAACAGCGACGTCCGCGAGGGGGGCCACACCACGGAGCCACGTGCAGGGTGCTTGCACCTGCCACCACACTTGCAGACATGTAAGAGGGCCCAGCGCAAGACCTGGCGGCATCGCTACCCCCCCCCCCCCCAAGTACCCAGTCCCGTCTAACCCTGACACTATTGACCGGCACTACAAGAAATATGTCAACTTGCGACCATCACTATTGGTCGCTGAATGGTCATTGTTTTTTATTTGTGACCTTTTTATGACCAAAAACAATTGGTCAAAAGCTGGCGGTCTTTAATGAAACTTAATGACTGATACGTCTCCAACGTATCTATAATTTTTGATTGTTCCATGCTATTATATTATCTGTTTTGGATGTTTTATATGCATTAATAAGCTATTTTATATTATTTTTGGGGCAAACCTATTAATCTAGAGCCTAGTGTCAGTTTCTGTTTTTTCCTTGTTTTTGAGTATTGCAGATAAGGAATATTAAACGGAGTCCAAACAGAATAAAATCTTCGGAATGATTTTTCTTGGACTAGAAGAAACCCAGCAGACTTGGAGATGAAGGCAGGAGACCTGTCGTGGCGTCACAAGCCACCAGGGCGCGCCCTAGGGGGGGCGCCCCCGTGGCTTGTGGCCCCACGGCAGCACTCCTAACCCTATTCTTCGGCCTATAAATTCTCAAATATTCCCTGGATACCAAAAAGAGCCACGAAAATACTTTTTCGCCGCCGGAAGCCTCTGTTCCAGTGAGATCCAATCTTGGAGCCTTTTCCGGTAATCTGCCGGAGGGGGATTTGATCACGGAGGGCATCTACATCAACTCCATTGCCCCTCCGTTGATGCGTGAGTAGTTTACCACAGACCTTCGGGTCCATAGCTAGTAGCTACATGGATTCTTCTCTCTCTTTGTTCTTCAATACCATGTTCTTCATGATCTTCATGGAGATCTATCCGATGTAATACTCTTTGTCGGTGTGTTTGTCGAGATCCGATGAATTGTGGGTTTATGTTCAGATTATCTATGAATATTATTTGAATCTTCTCTGAATTCTTATATGCATGATTTCATATCTTTGCAAGTCTCTTCGAGTTATTGGTTTGGTTTGGCCAACTAGATTGGTAATTCTTGCAATGGGAGAAGTGCTTAGTTTTGCGTTCAATCTTGCGGTGTCCTCACCCAGTGACAAAGTAGGGGTAGCGAGGCACGTATTGTATTGTTGCCATTGAGGATAAAAAGATGGGGTTTTCTTCATATTGCTTGAGTTTATCCCTCTACATCATGTCATCTTACTTAATGCGTTACTCTGTTCTTCATGAACTTAATACTCTAGATGCAGGCAGGAGTCGGTCGATGTGTGGAGTAATAGTAGTAGATGCAGAATCGTTTCGGTCTACTTGACATGGACGTGATGCCTATATGCATAATCATTGCCTCGGATATCTTCATAATTATTCGCTTTTCTATCAATTGCTCGACAGTAATTTGTTCACCCACCGTATTATTTTTCTTCATGAGAGAAGCCTCTAGTGAAACCTATGGCCCCCGGGTCTATTTTCCATAGTATATTTTCAGATCTATAAACCAAAAATACCAAAAATACTTAGCTGCAATCTTTTTACTTTTGTTTTACTTTTCCTTTTAGCAATCATATCTATCTATCTCTATCAGATCTCATCCTTGCAAGTAACCGTGAAGGGATTGACAACCCCTTTATAGCGTTGGGTGCAAGTGTTTGATTATTTGTGTAGGTACATCTATTGGGGACTTGCTTGTATCTCCTACTGGATTGATACATTGGTTCTCAACAACTGAGGGAAATACTTATCTACTTTGCTGCATCACCCTTTCCTCTTCAAGGGAAAACCAACGCATGCTCAGGAAGTAGCAAGAAGGATTTCTAGCGCCGTTGCCGGGGAGATCTACATCAAGCCTACCAAGTACCCATCACAAACTCATCTCTTGCATTTACATTAGTTGCCATTTGCCTCTCGTTTTCCTCTCCCCCACTTCTAAAACGATTTTCAGAAAATACCTAAAAGATTTGCCCTTTTTATTCGCCCTTCTTCCGTTCGTCTTTTTCGTTTGCCTCTTTCCTACCGGATCTCTTACTTGTTTCTATGACTAGCATTATTACTTCCCCTTTGTCACCAGATTTTGAAGTTCTATACTTCAAACAAAAGCAAGGGGAAAATTTGAAAGATGCCTGGTATAGGCTAATGGAGTCTTATCGTATCTCCAATCTAAAAGGAGATGCAAAGGTTTTGCTTAGAAATTTTTACATTGGATTGGCTTTGCATCATAGAGAGCTCTTAGATTTCGCCTCAAAAGGGAATTTTATTGAATTGGATACGAACGATGCGTATGAAGTTTTGGAGGGGATTTTGGGGGTCCCTCCACTAAAAAAGGGGTTTGTTTTCTCAGAAGAGGGAGTTCAAATTCTCGACAAATTGAGTGACTTACATAAGCACTTGGTCGAGTTACAACAATATCACGAACCCCTTAAACATATTAGTGGGAACCTCAATCGCTTGAATACTTTGATTACCCTTTGCAATAAGCGTTTGGATATTTTGGATATTAAGATGGTTTCTTCCTCTACAAACCCGGGGAAGAGGAAAGAGCCCCCCGGATTTGAGAAGGCCCTCACAAAAGTTGCCAATACCAAAGATGACAATACTTAGATCTATTGCATTATGCCTAGCTAGGGGCGTTAAACAATAGCGCTTGTTGGGAGGCAACCCAATTTTATTTCTGTGCTTTTATTTTTGCTTCTGTTTTTGAGTGTTTTGCACATTATTACCTCTGTAATAATTGTGTTTTCTTGTTTAAATTAGTGTTTGAGCCAAGTAAGACCTTTGGGATGGTCTACGGTGTTTGTGATTTGATTTTGCTGAAAAACAGAAACTTTTGCTCTCAGTCCAGGAATTTTGTAAATTCACTGGAACATGATTTTGATCTTAACTTTTTAAACAAGATTTATATACAAATTTCCCTTATTGTCCTAATTTTTCAGAATTTTTGGAGTTACATAAGTATTCGAAGTCTATAGATTTCTACAGACTGTTCTGTTTTAGACAGATTCTGTTTTCTTTGTGTTGTTTGCTTATTTTGATGTATCTATGGGTTGTATCGGGGGGTATGAACCATGGAGAAGTTAGAATACAGTAGATATTACGCCAATATAAATAAAGAATGAGTTCACAACAGTACCTAAAGTGGTGATTTATTTTTCTTATACTAACGGATCTCATGAGTTTTCTGTTGAGTTTTGTGTTGTGAAGTTTTCAAGTTTTGGGTAAAGATTTGATGGACTATGGAATAAGGAGTGGCAAGAGCCTAAGCTTGGGGATGCCCAAGGTACCCCAAGCCATATTCAAGGATACCAAAGAGCCTAAGCTTGGGGATGCCCCGGAAGGCATCCCCTCTTTCGTCTTCAATCCATCGGTAAATTTACTTGAGGCTATATTTTTATTCACCACATGATATGTGTTTTGCTTGGAGCGTCTTGTATGATATGAGTCTTTGCTTTTTAATTTGCCACAATCATCCTTGCTGCACACATCTTTTTGAGAGAGACACGCTGAATCGTGAATTTATTAGAACACTGTATGTGCTTCACTTATATCTTTTGAGCTAGGCAATGTTGCTCTAGTGCTTCACTTATATCCTGTTAGAGCACAGTGGTGTTTTATTTTATAGAAATTATTGAACTCTCGTACCTCACTTAAATTATTTTGAGAGTATTTAAACAGCATGGTAATTGGTTTAGGTTATGAATTTAGTCCTAATATGATAGGCATCCAAGAGGGATATAATAAAAACTTTCATATTAAGTGCATTGAATACTATGAGAAGTTTGATTCCTTGCATATAGTTTTGAGATATGAAGATGGTAATATGAGAGTCATGCTAGTGAGTAATTGTGAATTGGAATAAATGCTTGTGTTAAAGTTTGTGATTCCCGTAGCATGCACGTATGGTGAACCGTTATGTAACGAAGTCGGAGCATAATTTGTATAATGATTGTCAACCTTTGTGTGAGGGTCGGGAGCACGCGATGGTTAACTCCTACCAACCTCTCCCCTAGGAGCATGAGTCTAATACTTTGCTTCGATAACTAATAGACTTTTGCAATAAGTATGTGAGTTCTTTATGACTAATGTTGAGTCCATGGATTATACGCACTCTCACCCTTCCACCTTTGCTAGCCTCTCTAGTACCGCGCAACTTTCGCCGGTGCATTAAACCAACCTTCCTCAAAACAGCCACCATATACTTTCCTCAAAATAGCCACCATACCTACCTATTATGGCATTTCCATAGCCATTCCGAGATATATTGCCATGCAACTTCCACCGTTCCGTTTTTCATGACATGCTCCATCACTTTCATATTGCATATAGAGTCATATTTTGTTCTAGGTATCGAGTAGTAAGTAAATAAAAGTTTGATGATTTTCATTATTAGAGCACTTGTCCCATGAGAGAAAAGGATGATGGAAGCTATGAATCCCTCACAAGTTGGGATGAGTCTCCGGACTTTACAAAAATATAAAAGAGGCCAGCGAAGCCCAATTAAAAAAAAGAGGCCAAAGATGCCCACCAAAATAAAAAAAGAAAAAAATGAGAGAAAGAGAGAAGGGACAGTGCTACTATCTTTTTCCACACTTGTGCTTCAAAGTAGCACCATGATCTTCATGATAGAGAGTCTCCTATTTTGTCACTTTCATATAGCTAGTGGAATTTTTCATTTGCACAACCACTTAGTTTTCTTTTTGAGCTTTCATACACTTATAGCTTTAGTGCATTCGTTGCATGGCAATCCCTACTCACTCACATTGATATCTATTGATGGGCATCTCCATAGCCCGTTGATACGCCTAGTTGATGTGAGACTATCTTCTCATTTTTCTTCATAACCTCCACCATATTCTATTCCACCTATAGTGCTATATCCATGGCTCACGCTCATGTATTGCGTGAGAGTTGAAAAGGTTTGAGAACATAAAAAGTGTGAAAACAATTGCTTGACTTGTCATCGGGGTTGTGCATGATTTAGATACTTTGCGTGGGGAAGATGGAGCATAGCCAGACCATATGATTTTGTAGGGATAACTTTCTAAGGCCATGTTATTTTAAAAGGACACAATTGCCTTGTTGGTATGCTCGAAGTATTACTGTTTTTATGTCAATATTAGACTTTTGTTTTGAATCTTACGGATCTGAATATTCATGCCACAATAAAGAATATTACATGGATAAATATGTTAGGTAGCATTCCACATCAAAAATTCTGTTTTTACCATTTACCTACTCGAGGACGAGCAGGAATTAAGCTTGGGGATGCTTGATACGTCTCCAACGTATCTATAATTTTTGATTGTTCGATGCTATTATATTATCTGTTTTGGATGTTTTATATGCATTAATAAGCTATTTTATATTATTTTTGGGACTAACCTATTAATCTAGAGCCTAGTGCCAGTTTCTGTTTTTTCCTTGTTTTTGAGTATTGCAGATAAGGAATATTAAACGGAGTCCAAACGGAATAAAATCTTCGGAATGATTTTTCTTGGACCAGAAGAAACCCAGCTGACTTGGAGATGGAGGCAGGAGACCTGCCGTGGCGTCACAAGCCACCAGGGCGCGCCCTAGGGGGGGGTGCGCCCCCTGGCTTGTGGCCCCACGGCAGCCCTCCTAACCCTATTCTTCGGCCTATAAATTCCTAAATATTCCCTGGATACCAAAAAGAGCCACGAAAATACTTTTCCGCCGCCGGAAGCCTCTGTTCCCGTGAGATCCAATCTTGGAGCCTTTTCCGGTAATCTGCCGGAGGGGGATTCGATCACGGGGGGCATCTACATCAACTCCATTGCCCCTCCGATGATCCGTGAGTAGTTTACCACAGACCTTCGGGTCCATAGCTAGTAGCTAGATGGCTTCTTCTCTTTCTTTGTTCTTCAATACCATGTTCTTCATGATCTTCATGGAGATCTATCCGATGTAATACTCTTTTGCGGTGTGTTTGTCGAGATCCGATGAATTGTGGGTTTATGTTCAGATTATCTATGAATATTATTTGAATCTTCTCTGAATTCTTATATGCATGATTTCATATCTTTGCAAGTCTCTTCGAGTTATTGGTTTGGTTTGGCCAACTAGATTGGTAATTCTTGCAATGGGAGAAGTGCTTAGTTTTGGGTTCAATCTTGCGGTGTCCTCACCCAGTGACAAAGTAGGGGTAGCGAGGCACGTATTGTATTGTTGCCATCGAGGATAAAAAGGTAGGGTTTTCATCATATTGCTTGAGTTTATCCCTCTACATCATGTCATCTTACTTAATGCGTTACTCTGTTCTTCATGAACTTAATACTCTAGATGCAGGCAGGAGTCGGTCGATGTGTGGAGTAATAGTAGTAGATGCAGAATCGTTTCGGTTTACTTGACACGGACGTGATGCCTATATGCATAATCATTGCCTTGGATATCTTCATAATTATTCGCTTTTCTATCAATTGCTCGACAGTAATTTGTTCACCCACCGTATTATTTTCCTTCATGAGAGAAGCCTCTAGTGAAACCTATGGCCACCGGGTCTATTTTCCATATTATATTTTCAGATCTATAAACCAAAAATACCAAAAATACTTAGCTGCAATCTTTTTACTTTTGTTTTTACTTTTCGTTTTAGCAATCATATCTGTCTATCTCTATCAGATCTCATCCTTGCAAGTAACCGTGAAGGGATTGACAACCCCTTTATAGCGTTGGGTGCAAGTGTTTGATTATTTGTGTAGGTACATCTATTGGGGACTTGCTTGTATCTCCTACTGGATTGATACCTTGGTTCTCATCAACTGAGGGAAATACTTATCTACTTTGATGCATCACCCTTTCCTCTTCAAGGGAAAACCAACGCATGCTCAAGAAGTAGCAATGACCTTCTCTATGATATGGTCGTAGAAGGCAACGACCAAAACAAAAGGTCGTTGAACCAACGACATTTTGTTTCGGTCGCTGGTTGTCTGCCTAGGCCACGTCGGATCCAACGTGGCAAGCTGACGTGGCAAAATTGCGACCAAATGAAAAGGTCGTTGATTAGAATCAGCCCGGTCCAGTTCGACGCTTTACTTGGTCCAAGCCCAGTAATTCAGCACATTTATATTTTTTTATATATAAATTTTGGTCAGTTACATGGGCCAAGCCCAACATTTCAGCATTTTTATCTTTTTTTCTGCCAAATTATGTTTAACCAAATGAGCCCAGCCCAATATTTTCCAGGCTTTTTCTTCCTGGACCTTGGCCTTTCCACATTCATTTCCTTTCATTTTATTTTTTTCTCAAAATATTTGTCCAATATAATTTGAGCCTTCGCCTCTTTAAGGTCCAACTCCAGCCCATTTAACGAACGTTTTCAAACCAGTTTGAATAACAATATGAATCAAGTTACCACCAATTAGCTGAATATTACGGAGATATCTCAGAACACACATTGTACAAATTTCCATCACATACGTATTTTATACAGATCGAAGCAACCTACAACATGTTGTATTCAAGCATTCGGCTGCTGAAATACTCCAGAACATGAAAAATAAATAGAACAAGCCTATCTAGTGCTTCACAACGAGAAAACATGTAATCTGCTTCTTCAAGTACTGCTTCTTCCTTAGCAATAACAAGCTGATGCAAAACATCTGGACATTCAAAAGAGAACAAAAAGTATGTCACTGATAGAAGAAATATTACACGGATACTTTTAAAATAAAAACTAAAGACACACTAGTATTTTATCATTCTACTTATTATTATTTTAACAAGATCATTCTACTTATCTGGAATAGGCCTATTCATCAAAACTGGGAATTGAATTAGCACATATGACAAACTTAGCAGCAAATAAGCATTGAATGTTTCACATACACGACAAGGTTTAAAAACGATCATTCAAAGTTACATTTGAGTATAAGGAATAATACTCATATTCAATCAATAAGCAACTATGTCAAAGTTAATTCAGATTTACTAATGTGTGTGTCACATGATACATGCATCAAGCATAAGGCCATCAAGCATAAGGCCCCTATCTGTTTAACAAGACAAGAACATACCTGACTTTGTGTTGATGTGATGGATGGTTCTGCAGTTGAACATCTAGTCTGCATCATCATTGATGATGGACGCCGCATGTACTTGTCCATTTAGAAGTATACCATGCAAAATGTTACACAAACAGGTATTAGCATAAAGTAGAGCTTCTACAGTACATGTAAACTTTAGATATGAAGGACCAAGAGTTCCGGGAAAGATCTAAAGTTACAGAACAAGCATGTATTGACCATCCTACTAGTAGCAAGAACATAAACATAATCACTTAAAAAGTAGCATGAACATGAGTAAATCAGATAACTAAGTACAATTCAGTATCCCAGCTGCCACAAAATTTGAAAATATTCAGCACATTATGACAACCTGGCAATAGTTTGTAATCCAAACCAAACCCAGACCAACCCATACATTTGCAAGTGCAGCAATCAAACCAAATCAATCCAAACCAAACATATAGATAGTTGTTGATGCATGCACTGAGCACTCCTACTGTCGATGCATGCTCAGTATGAATTGCACAACAATCCCATTAAGTGTTGCATGCATACAATTAAATTCAGAAGCTACAGACTCTTGTGACCTGGGAATAATTAGCACTACTAATTCAGAGGCGTCAAAATCTGAGCCATGCAAAACTGCTCACTTCTGAAACTTGAAACAATCTCAAGGCAAAAAATAACACAAAGGAGCAGTCTAAACCTTGCAGGCTACAGACCACAAACAACAACAGCACAACGACAGAAGTAGCCCTGTTTGCATCATGTTGAACAGCACAAGTAGCCATATATGCATCGCAAACAAAGAATACTCGACATCCAACATCTGAAGACATTGCAATGACTTCTAAGCACATCTAGCATAGTGGTCTCCGCAAAGAGCATAAGCAAACATGATACAATATCATTTGCATCACATCAACCAAATTATTCACGCAGCACAGCATGCACATGAACAAAGACAGGTTCTGGGTCCTGTCTGATTCACCTAGTTGATGAGGGCGGCAGAGCGGGAGACGAGCTCGATGTCATTGCCATCAAGGACGATCTCATCCTTGACCTTCTCGGACCGCAAGATGGTGACTCCGTCGAGCATGTCCACCTTCCTCACCTGCAACCAAATCACGCAGAAATCAGTCAACTACACACAAGCATATCCACAAATCAAATCTACATATCAACCGCGGCGGCAACAGAAAGGTCAAAGCAGCAATAACGTCTTATATTGTGGGGGTGGATGGAGTACTGGATGAGAACTGATGCAAATTTGTCAGATTTCGGATTGGCTAGGCATGGACCAGAGGAAGGGCCATCCCATGTCTCCACAGCAGTACACACATCTATGAACCAAGAACCATTTTAAATTATAGAGCTCGCAAAATGTATTATGTCCTAAAGATATGGATAATTATAGTACCCTTATTTCTTTGCCAAAACATGCTTCCCTTTTGATAGGGATGAAGTTGCAAAATGGATACCCCATTGTTCCACCTCAAATGGTATAACAATCTTGGTGTAAGCTAAAAGCGAAAAAAGTCGGCAGAAACGGAAATAGAAACACGACCTCAACTCACATATGAACATCTAGCTAGATAACAGGTGCTCATGTGATTCACTAACAGCAACGATTCGGACATATAGGAGGAATCAAAAAAGATGGGATTCGCAAGAAAACAAAACTAATCAATCAGCGAACACCATACCATACGTTGGTGAATAATAATTGTAGATATATAATCTGACTTGATTTCTTTCTTAAAAAGAACCTTATCCACAAGCCTAAAAACTATGCAGATAATCTACTCTGGTATACAATGTTACATCCATCTTTTGCATGCCGAGATCGAACTAATAAAGCTAGCCACAAGAATACTACAGTAGTGACTAATCACTTGGCCCATATCAAGCAGCACAATTTGGCAGTCACAAAACTGAAATGAACACATAGAAATCACTTCCTCAAATGGCAGTAGAGACCTTCAGATCTAGTGTAAGTCGCACAACATGCATGTTTTCCTAGACTGTTAAGACGAACCGAGTTGGGGGCACCTTCACCTTGGGTGGCTGGACGACGGCGCCTTGGATTTTGATGTACAGGTGGAAGAAGCCCTTGACGGCGGCGACCGTGGTGGCTGGGTGCGCCCCTCCTGATCCTCCTCCTCGAGCAGGACAAGGCCGGCGGCTACACGGTGAGGAGAAGGCCCTCCTCTCCTCTTCGAGCGTCGTCCTGGTCGCTTGCTGGCGCGGTCTACCTGCATAGACGAGACAAGAAGGGGTCAGGGGTCAGGGGGAGAGAGAGAGAACAAGAGAGCAGAGGGATAGGGGAGGCATGAGTCCTTGGAGGGAGACTCGCCAGATCGGATGGGGAGAAACTGCACAAACCCTAGCTATGGCTGCTGGCTAGGGTTTCGTTGGCGAGGAGGGAGGGAAGGAGGTTGGCGCGGCAGGCGGCTGCAGGCGGAAGGAGGAGCCGTCGGCGGTGCTCTGCTGCTCAGCTCGCCGAAGCCCGACCACGAACAGGTCGGCGGCGCGACCGGAGAGGAGACGAGATATGGGTGGAGGACCGCGGGTTCCGGCGTCGCCTGGTGGTGGAGGAGCCAACGGCGGTGTGCGCGGGTGCGGGGAGGGTGGGAGCCACAGCGGGTGGGGGGAGGGGATGGGGAGGGAGGTGGCGGCGGCGATCTGGAAGGGGAGGAGGCAACGAGTGGCTGCGGTTCGGATGGGGAGGAGGCAACGAGTGGCTGTGGTTCCCCAGGACGAGGAGTGGGTGAGGTGGTTTTTTTTCTCCTTTTCTTCAGATGGATGGATGGATGGACGTGGGATTGCTACCAATGGATGGTCTGCCATGTCATCGATCCGTGCCATAAATGGTTCCACCAATCAGAATCCAGCTTATGTAATTGTGTTTTTTTCTTTTGTTTCTTTTATATTTTTTACCCTCTTATTTCGGCTAAACACTCAACATATTAGCCTCATGTTGTATGTTTAAATGACCCAATATTGTGCACATATGTGTATCTTAGGATTTCAAACAATGATGATTTTGTGGTCTTCATTTGCATTGCACACAAAAATCATTTTTCATTACTCGAGTGCCCAAAATGGGTTTTTTTGTGAAGGACCTACCATATATTTGTTGCAAAATTGGACCACGCCATTTTTAGAAAATATTAGGACATATTTAATGTAGAATTGACCAAATGGTTGCGTGTTAAAAGCTTTGATCCACCTCTCGTGAAAAAGACAAATTTTCGCCGATTCAGCAGGAAGCGGGTCAAATTTAAACTGCAGCTGCCTTATAGTTTGCTCTTTATTTTTTTTCAAAATTCATTTCTAGGTACATAAGTATCTATTTAATCCCAAAAACACCAAAAAAAATTCAAGATTCAACCACTAGCTAGGAACGGTCATGCCCGCCATTTTGACCGCATTCTGAAACGGGCATGAAAAATTCAAAAAAATCAAAAAATTGGAAAACCTTCGCATTGTGTCATTATATGTGACCAAGTTACCTGGAAACATAATAAACTTGGAATACGGCAATTATTTTAAAAGAGTGTTCTCAGAAATGAACTATCATGTGTGAAGATTCATGACTTTCAACCCAAATGATCAATCTTATGGCCACATTCATGGCATAGTTTGTTCAAATGATCTCACATCGTGCACAAGGGTGCATCTTGGAATGGCAAACAATGTTGCCTAAGGAAGTTTTCATTTTCTTTCGACGAAAAGTTCATTTTCCATTTTTCGAGTGCCCAAAATGGTTTTTTTTTGTGAAGGACCTACCATATATTTATTGCAAAATTGGACCACACCATTTTTAGAAAATACTAGGCCAAATTTAAGGTACAATTGACCAAATGGTTGGGTGTCAAAAGCTTTGATTCACCTCTCGTGAAAAAGACAAATTTATCCCAATTCAGTAGGAAGCGGGTCAAATTTGAACTGCAGCTGCCTCATAGTTTGCTCTTTATTTTTTCCAAAAATGATTTTTAGGTACATAAGTATCTATTTCATCATAGAAACACCAAAAGTTTTCCAAGGTTCAACCACTAGCTAGGAACGGTCATGCCCGCCATTTTGACTGCATTTTGAAACGGGCATGAAAAATTCAAAAACAAATCAAAAAATTGGAAAACCTTCGCATTGTGTCATTATATGTGACCAAGTTACCATGAAAAATAATAAACTTGTAATACGGTAATTATTTTAACAAAGTGTTCTCATAAATGAGCTATCATGTGTGAAGATTCATGGCTTTCAAGCAAGATGATCAATCTTATGGCCACATTCATGGCATAGTTTGTTCAAATGATCTCATATTGTGCACAAGGGTGCATATTGGAATGGCAAACAATGTTTCCTAAGGAAGTTTTCATTTTCTTTGGATGGAAAATTCATTTTCCATTTTTCGAGTGCAAAATGAGTTGTTTTGTGAAGGACCTACCATATATTTGTTGCAAAATTGGACCAAATCAATTTTATAAAATACTAGGAAATATTTAAGGTACAATTGACCAAATGGTTGGGTGTCAAAAGCTTTGATCCACCTCTCGTGAAAAAGACAAATTTCTGCTGATTTAGTAGGAAGCGGGTCAAATTTGAACTGCAGCTGCCTCATAGTTTGCTCTTTATTTTTTCCAAAAATGATTTTTAGGTACATAAGTATCTATTTCATCATAGAAACACCAAAATTTTTCCAAGGTTCAACCCCTAGCTAGGAACGGTCATGACCGCCGTTTTGACTGCATTTTGAAACGGGCATGAAAAATTCAAAAAAATTGGAAACCTTCGCATTGTGTCATTATATGTGACCAATTTACCAGGAAAAATAATAATCTTGTAATACGGCAATTATTTTAAAAAAGTGTTCTCAGAAATGAGCTATCATGTGTGAAGATTCATGGCTTTCAAGCAAGATGATCAATCTTATGGCCACATTCATGGCATAGTTTGTTCAAATGATCTCATATTATGCACAAGGGTGCATACCGGAATGGCAAACAATGTTGCCTAAGGAAGTTTTCATTTTCTTTGGACGGAAAATTCATTTTCCATTTTTTGAGTGCCCAAAATGAGTTTTTTTGTGAAGGACCTACCATCTATTTATTGCCAAACTGGACCAAATCATTTTTCTAAAATATTAGTCCATATTTAATGTATAATTGACAAAATGGTTGGGTGTCAGAAGTTTTGATCCACCTCTCGTGAAAAAGACAAATCTCCGACGATTCAGTAGGAAGTGGGTCAAATTTGAACTGCAGTTGCCTTATAGTTTGCTCTTTATTTTTTCCAAAAATCTTTTGTAGGTACATAAGTATCCATTTAATCAGAGATACATGGTGTGGTGGCGAGACGTCGAGGTTTGGATGGTGTCCGAGGGTCCCAACTCTAGAGCGCGTAAACCGGCATGCCAGCCGCGTGGTCACCGAGTGACCGTGGCGTTGCCACACGTTCTGGGCGGCCTAGGCATGTCTGGTGAGTTGGTCACTCCCCCGATAGGTGTTAGGAAGAATAATACAACAGAAGAATCTCATGAGGAGACTGAACTAAGCTCAAACATGAATTAGCAGCAAAGTGTTTGATTAGCGGTGGGTGAAATTCACATGGCCAATGGGCCTGAGTTTTGGCTATGGATGATCATCTACTAAGTAGACTGTCTTGGCAAATTTTCAGCTCAAACGAAGGATCGTAGGTGGCACTTTCTTTGCAAAGTACCACACCGTGCAGAAATATGGATGTTGAAGCTGGGCTCAAATGGATGAATGTATTGAGCTGAAATTTGATGGAGCATGGTAATTTGGGCATAGAAAAGCACTGTAAAAATTGGATACCATTTGGACATGCCAAAGTGGCAATTCCTTCACAATGCTCTTCTATGGACATAAACTTGGGAAAATTATTGAGAAGAATTGGCTAAATGAAATGAGCTAAAATTTGGTGGAGGTAAGTTATGCAGGTAGGAACATGCCCTGGTAAATTGTCAAAAATAGTTAAGCAATATAAAATATATTTGCTTCACAAACTGAAAATATGACCAGAAATATGGATGTTGAAGCTGGGCTCAAATGAATAAATGGAGTGAGCTGAAATTTGGTGGAGCATAGTAATTTGGGCATATAAAAGCATTGTCAAAATTTGATAATAGTTGGACATGTCAAAGTGGTACTTCCTTCACAATGCACTTCTCTGGACAGAAACTTGGGAAAATTATTGAAAGAAATTGGCTGAATGAAATGAGCTCAAATTTTGTGGAGAGTTATGATTTGAGCATATGGAAGATTTGATAAAATATCAGAGAATTTTGAGAAACCTAGATAGTACTTCCTTCACAAAGCTTCTCTCTGGATAGAAACTTTGTAAATTTACTGAGGAAGATTTACTACGCAAATGGAGCTGAATATTGTCATGTGGCAATGATTTGAGTATGTAAGAGTGCCCAAAGAGTTTGAGGGCAATATGAGGGGTCTAGGTTGCACTTGCTTTGCAATGTGCTAATATGGCCAGAAATTAGAAATTGAATCTGGGTTCGCATAGATTATTGGATTGAGCTGTAATTTGGCAGAGGATGACAACTTGGTCATATGAAGATACTGTACAAATTTCATACCATTTGAATAAATAAAAGTGGTACTTCCTTCACAATGCTCTCCACTGAACAGACAATTCGGAAAAATATTGAGGAACATTGGCTACATTAAAATCAGATAAAATTTGTTATAGAGAGGTTCTATGGGAGGGTCATCTCCTGGTAAATTTTGAGAAATTATAAAGCAATATAAAATATAGCCGCTTCACAAACTGAAAATATTACCAGAAATAAAGATTGGATGGTGAGCTCACATGGATTATTAGATGGGGATCAAATTTTGTGGAGAGATATGATTTTGGCATACAGAATATGCGGCAAAAATTTAGCTCATTAGGAGATGCCTATCTAGTACTTACTTCACAAAGCTTCTAGCTGAACAAAAACTTTGGAAATTTGCCGAGGAAGATTTAATAGGCAAATGGATCTGAATTTCGTCATGAGGCAATTATTTGGATAGAAAGGAGTGCCCAAAATTTTTGAGGGCAATCCAAAAAATATAAATAACACTTCCTTCACAAAGTGTTGTTCTGAACAAAATAGGAAAATGAATATTCCTGAATTATTTTTGAACTAGGCAAGGAAGGGTTTTGACATATTTGAGGAATATATGATCCAAAGCATTTATGAGAGTTTTTTGGGAATCTTTGGAATGACAGAAATGTAGGCTCCTTCACAACCTAGGGCAAAAATTGACACATGGACATGCACATAGGCAAAACTGATGAGGTGGCGCCTAGTCATAGCAATGCACCACAATTTACAAGGCTATGACCATCTATATTGGTCGTGAGCAGCTAGAAATAAGGCAGCGGACAAGTGTTGTCTGCTTTAAGAACATTTCGTGTAAGGAAATTACGACCTTTCTGACCAAATTGGTCGTTATGGTTTAGCGTTTGGAGCCCCCCGAACAGCTTACGACCAATTGGTCTCAAATGGTCATAGATTTACGACCATTTCTTCCAGGGTCGCTGCCAGAAGGTCACAAGTTGACATATTTCTTGTAGTGCGGGTGGATCTAGGCCTTTGACTTTCGTCGGACGGGGTTTGACCGATGGACATTTTCACCTGGCTGTGATAGGCCAGCCCATAGGTACACTTCGGATCAAGGTTCGGGCCCAACCCACCGCAAGATTCCCTCTGTGTCTCCCCAACGTAGCCGTTTCCACCCTCCGTGTGACGGCGGCAGCGACGTCCGTGAGGGGGGTCACACTACGGAGCCACGTGCCGGGTGCTTGGACCTTCCACCACACTTCCACACGTGTACCTATTCTGACGGCACATTTAAGGGCATGTACAATGAGGTTGACTCAGCTGTCTGTAAGCAAGTACACGTAAGATATTTGATTACGTGGTGGGAAGAGAAAGCGGAGAGTGAAACTACTCGTGTGTATAATTACCGACCGTCTAATCGCAAAAAATCGCTGCTTAGCGACGTCCATCCTCCTGTTGTACGAAGGGGTGTCTGCATCATACAGTTTTTCCATCCAGGATTGGTCTAACCACCCCATGATTTTAGCGCCTATACACACATCTAAATATATGATGCATTGTACTTTCTGTAGTACATAACTAAATAGACTTTATATTACATGGACATGGGCTATAGACTGAAGCTATCTAGACTGTTGTACATGTCGTAAGTAAATCAAATTTTAATTTAGGGAAGAAGAAGAAAATGATAATACATGGCCGTCGGCATAGCTATGCCCCGGATCGGTACAAGGATCGGATCGATGACGTGGCACCTGTCGCGGATCCATGACGTGGACAAAATTAGCTATGCCGACGGGGGCCGTTAGGGTCGTCGACATATGTTTGACGGCGTCAAACGGCCATGAACCACCGGGTGGCCGGGCCCAGATATATGCCGACGGTCCGGCTATGCCGACGGCCACCGTAGGCATAGATCCCTCTATGCCGACGGCCTGTGTACGACGACGGCTGCCGTAGGCAAATAAGGAGGTATGCCGACGGCCTTTGTACGCCAACGGTTTGCCTTAGGGTGTCGGCATATGTGCATATATGCCGACGGGGGCCGTCGGCATACCTTTGGCCGTCGGCAGCGAACCTGATTCCGGTAGTGGGCGTCGTCCATGACGACGTTGAAGCAGTGGCGAACATCGAGGGACTTGAGGTGGACGCAGTTGTCGAGGATCGCTCTCAACCCTTCGTTGGGGAGGTTGTTGGCAAAGAGTTGTAGGGAGCGTAGCTCGAGCATGGTGGCGATCCCTTTGGCGTCATCATCCTTGTTGTACCTGAACTCGCTGTCAGTGTCTTCGTCATCACTATCATTCTGGAAATTGTAGAACCGAAGCTTGCTCATTCTCAAGTGCCTAAGCTGTGGGCATGCTTTGCCAACCTCAAACATATGATTCCCACTGCCAATGTTTGAACATAGTGAAAGCTCGAGCTCCTCTAGTAGGGGGAACTTTTTTATTGCCTCCACCAATCCTTCAATTAAGAGACCGTGGCAGGAGATGAGGTGAAGACTCTTCGGAGATGGTGCCCTGCAAACATAATTGTTGGATATTGGTTACCAGTATATATGGCCTTTCAAAAGAAAAGGTAGAAGCATGCTGTACAGGCCACAGAAGAGAATTTAGAGATTATTGCAACAAGGGTGACTGATTAAGGCTTTTTGGTATATAAATCGGACATAATCACTTGTCCAGCATTTATGTTTGGCTGCAGAGTGCAATTATAGTTTAGCAGCATCAATATTAATTGATAGTTTCTCCAGTTGTTCATCAGGATGGGAATGGGCCGGGTCGGCCCAGCAGGACGCTAACCGACCCAAAAATCTGAGGCCAATGGGTCATGTGGGTCGATCTCAAACAAGATTTGGGTCAATAGAGCCGGCATCGGGTGACCCGCTGGGTCAGCCGGGTCAGCCCACCTTATAGTTTTATATCTCACAACAGATGGAATCTCCGTCGCGCCGGCGTTGTCGTAGGACCCGATTTTGTGACACAGTGTGTCGTATAATTTCCGGCGAACACTCTCGTATATGAACAACAAAATTGTCTTGGTATGTTTCGGCAAGATGCATACGTAAAAAACCACAAGCAGATGGCTTGATTTTTTGTATTAACAACGTATTAGAAATCTTGTTAAGTCTTGCACTAGTCAGATTCCATTAAACCGTCCCTAATTTTAACATCTCGTTTGTTCACAAGGCAATGTAAAACAAGAAGTTGGGTTGACCCAACATACCTCGGGCCAACAAGCCCACTAACTATTCTTTATATGGGTCGACCCGTGGCCTCTCAAATTGGCCTTGGGGCCACAGGGGTCGGGTCCAAGGCCAGGTCCAGGCCATTCCCATCCTCAATTTTTCAATTGTTTCACATGGTAATGCTTCTAAGAGCATCTACAATGAGACCCCCCCCCCCACAAATACCTCGGGCCAACGAGCCCACTAACTATTCTTTATATGGGTCGACCCGTGGCCTCTCAAATTGGCCTTGGGGCCAAAGGGGTCGGGTCCAAGGCCAGGTCCGGGCCATTTTCCATCCTGAGTTTTTCAAATCTTTCACATGGTAATGCTTCTAAGAGAATCTACAACGAGCCCCCCCCCCCCCCCCTAAAAAGAATCCGCCCCAAACAGGCTGCCAGGTCAGTGACCGGACGCAAAAGCGGCAGCCAGGCGAGCACCCCAAAGCCGGCCCAAACGCCCGGACTGACCGGCAGCCCCATATCCGGCCCATATATTGGCAGATGTGGGAATGTATGGACGCGCCTGCCACATCGGCTCAGCCTGCTTAGGCCCGCACCGCCCCCACAAAAACCCCATCCCAACCGACGAACCCTAGTCAATCCTCAGTCCACACTCGCCTTCTCTTCTCTCCTCCACTTCCTCCCAAACCCTACCCT
Source organism: Elymus sibiricus (assembly GCA_039707655.1). Classification (NCBI taxonomy): domain Eukaryota; kingdom Viridiplantae; phylum Streptophyta; class Magnoliopsida; order Poales; family Poaceae; genus Elymus; species Elymus sibiricus. Next base: position 85,914,990 of record CM077665.1, read on the forward strand.
CCCCTCCGCCATGGTGAACTCCGGTGAGCGCTCTGGTAGCGAACCCAATCTCATCGATTGGGACGGTCTCATCAAAGAGGAGGACGACGGATCTAGCTCCGACGCGTCGGCCGACGAGGAGCTCGCGCTACGCATCGCCATCGAGTGCTCGCGCGTGGACATGGTGGGAGCTCAAGCTCCCACACGTCTGTCGCGAGCTCCTCCACCTCCCGCCGGTGGAATACTGGTCGCGGTCGCCCGTCCCGCTCTAGATCCAGAGCGCTGGCGTCTCCCCTTCGTCTCTGAGGCATGCACCACCCGGGCAGTGGTGGGTGCTCGTGCCCGCAGCTCCACTGCTGACGCGCATGTCAGAGTCGGAGGCGGCCCGATGCGAGGGGCGGCGGCTTTGCGGCGCCCGACTCTTCCCGCAAGCGGGCGCGCTCCGTCTCCGTGGACCCAGAGGAGGCGCTCATCCGCGAGGTCAAGCACGGTCACTGACCATGGCGAAGACCAACGCGTGGCGCCTCCAGCGCAAGAACGCGAAGGCGTTCCGCCTCGGCCTTGACGCTTCATAGTGCCTCGCCCGGGAGAAGGAGACCGCCGCCGCCAAGGCCGCCCGACACGCGAAGGAGCAGCAGCGCCTCCTTCGCCGACTCTCCGGGTACATTTCATCCGCATTGGAGAGCGGCACCACCACGTACGACGACGACCCTCCCGCCATCGACGCGTACATGGAGGAGACGGACCGCCACGCCACCCACCGCAAGGGTAAGGGCCCCGCCAAGAAGTGGTGAACTCCAGCCGACCCCTTTATCTATGTTTATATTATTTTTTTGTTTTATGTTCTATTTAGGTTGAATTTGAACTCCGTATGCCCCTTTATCTATGTTTATTTTTTGTTGTTGTTTTATGTTCTATTTATGTTGAATTTGAACTCCGTCGGCCCTTTTGGATGAACTTTGCGATGTTCGATGCCCGAAATTGCTATGTTCTATGATATCTCGTATAATCATCTACGTACTTTGCACATGTTTGTAGGAAAAAGGGTAGGACATTTGAGGTTTGTGGCTGCGGAGAGGGCAAAATGTCAACTGCCCGGGCACTGCCAGCGGACGGGCCTGCGGGCGTTTGAGAGCCGGAATTTACCAACCCTGGTCGTAGATGCTCTAACCGCTAAAAAGCTATCTCAAAATTACTCTCTGTTTCAAACTAGCCAATCCAAAGAAGCATGTTGCTTATCTAAAACCGTCGTTACAGATAATATGTCAACTACCCTGTTACCGCTGCCACATCAATCCATAAGCCAGTTACGCCGTAATTTTCAACGGCAAGGTGCACCCTATCACTGTCCAAATACAAATAACCAAAGGGTTAGTTAATTAGTGCTAAACTAAGTTGACTCAGCAAAGTAAAGCACTAAACTTGTTGAATTCTCAAGGTATCTTCCAGGGATCGTATATTCTCAGTTACCACTTACCAACGTGTTGCAGAGCATTTCTTTGTCGTAATAAAGCTGGAACCAGCCTTAGATTCAAGTTAATATACTTCGGAGGTACATTCAGGATTCACTTCAGGAAAGTACTCCCTCCATCCCAAAATAATGTCTTAAATTTGTACTAATTTTAATACAAAGTGGTATTAAAGTTGAGACACTTATTTTCGACAGAGAGGGAGTATTATATGACTAAAACATGCCAAGGCTGCACTACTGAGCAGCAATTTTCCCAGTTGTGCACTTAATTTCCTACTGTCCCATGCTATAGAAATAATATGAAAGATTCAATGGCACAATGTTTAGATTCAGGCATGGAAATATACAGAAACCATAGAATTATGAATCGGAAACTCCACTGGACACACAATTTCTCGTGTTAGTGTATCTTCATCAATCTCCAGCTGATCTCGGTTTCTAGCCTCTGGATCATGAGTAGAAGCATCGACAATATCCAATTCGGAAAATAAATCCTAAAACTTCGGAATCCATAATTTCGAAGGGTAGCAGGACACTGATGCGATATGAAATCATAATTCGAGGACAAAAAAAATGAAGCACAGGGTCATAGGCTAAACGATCAATCAAAGCTGAGTAACTAAAGGTCAGTTCTTTTGCTAGCTATTAGAATAAGCTCAAATAAGCTGTCCCCTATCAAACTTATTCTAAAACCCAACCAAAATTATTCTTATAGAAGAATACTAATTAAGACTTAACTAGCAGGCTTCTAGAATAAGCTAGGCAGGGGCAGCTTATTCTAAAAGCCAAAAAAGCTATCAAAAGAACTAGCGTGAGAGCCCAATAGTTAGGGAAAGAGAGTCTCACTGGTCGCCGAGGAAGAGGATCAGATCCTCATGGGCGGCGTACTCGCCCCAGAACGCCTCGCACTGCCCCGCGCTGCGGCGGACGGCGACCTGCGACATCCCGCAGAGATGGAGCTTGGGGATATCCGCGCGGCCGCGCATGTCGATGCGGCGCCAGAGATCGGGCACGTCTCGCACGGCGCCGCGCCAGGAGTGGCACAACTGCCCCGCGTCGATCAGGATCTCGACGTGGTCTAGCTTGCGGGGGATGGCGCAGAGCACGTCCAGCAGGAGCCCCGCCCAGTCCCTCGCCTCCTCCGCCGCAGACGCTGGTGCTGGCCCCTTGCGACCGCGACGGCGCTGAGAGGACGAGGTGGACGAGGGGTGCCTCGCGCGCCATGGGGTTGGGGTTGAGGCTCTGCGGGGTTAGGTTTTGGTGGAGTGGGGCGTGCGAATGGGATGCGTTCCAGCCTGTGGGCAACGGCCGACAGAAGCTCCGCCTCGTCACTCCTGACCTCCCCTGCCTCCATTTTCGGCGCTAGAGGAGGAGGAGGAGGAGGCCTGTTGCGGTTGCCGCGGCGGCGGCGGCGACGGCGGCGGCGGCGACGGCGGCGGGAGGAGGAGGATGAGGAAGGCATCATCGCCATGGGAGATGGGAAATGGTACGAGACCGAGCGGGTGCTCACCTCCAGTCTATCTCATACGGGCCAACCCATTTCGCTGCTGCTTTTTTCCCGCTGCGCTTGTTTGCCTCGAGCGGAGCTCGCTTGCAGTTTTTTTTTTCCTTTTCCTATTTTTTTCTCTTTTCTTATTACTTCTATTTACATTTCACATTTTCCTAATGAGTACAAGGAAATTTACTTTAATTAGTTTCCAAAAAATCTTCATGCATGTTATTTGAAAGCAGAAGTTTGTTCGCACAGGTTTTAAATCTTCTTACAATTCAAAGAAATGTCCACACGTTTCAAAAAATCTTCATGTTTTTTTGCAGAAATGTTCATTCAAATTGGAAATTAATTTTTGAATAATTTATAAGAACTCTTCATATTATTAAAAAATATTTTTTCATGTCATTTAAACAATGTTCATGTGTTTACAAATATGTTCATGACATTTTCAGAAAAATGCTCATGAAATGTAAAATATAGTTCATGTGTCTTGGAAAAATATATTTAGTGCCACTAAAATAATTAGTGACATTTAAAAATGTCCACATATTTAAAAATATATTCATGATATTTTTTTAAAGATGTTTAACAAGTTTTAAAAAAGGTAAAAGGGTATTTAAAATAAATTCAACATGAATTTGACAAATTTTCATTTTGTATTCAGAAAATGTTAAACATGTGCCTGAACAAAGTTCAACGTGGGTTAAGACAATGTTCAACATATTTAAAAAACGTTAACCTGGGTTTTTAAAATGGGGGAAAATAAAAATGAAAAACAAAAAGGAAACAAAAGGGGAAGAATTTTTTTTTTGAAATAAACTAAGAGAGAAAAATACTGAAATATATAAAATAAGAAAAACCAAACTGAAGGTTCCTAAAACAGGTGCTAACTGTACATGGTTTCTAATATCGGAATAGTTATTGGGCTGGCCCTAATAGAGGCGCATGTAGGTGAGCGCTCTACGTGTCTCGCAATAAACGACATATAGCACTGGTGGAAATGGACCACGGTTTTGCAGTTGATTCATCTCTCATTCGAAGGGTCGCGTAAGCGCACATGTTGATCCAGCACTATGTCCACCGAGGTACTCTTCCTTTTGCCCTTTTTAAAAAATAATATAGAAGTAGAATTATTATCCGATCCAAAATGCAATTCATATTACGCTTTCTCAAAGTCAAAGCAACTGCAAAATCATGGCAACCAAGTTTACAAATAGTTTTTCCTGTAAACTTTTTCAAACGTAGACATATTCAATTTTTTCATAAACTATTATGCACTGCAATTGGAACAGATGTAGTAAGAAAATAACATCAGGAACTAATATGTAGGACATGCCATCGTATCATCTGAAAGTGCTGTCGATTCATTGCCAATAAGGTGTTGAGATGAAGAGATCAACTAATCTCAAGTACGAGTTACTTTCACTATTTGGTTCAATCCATAGTAATATATCCTCGATAATCTGTTAGTGGAAGACATACACCGGAAGCAGAGGAAGGAAGAGTGGAAGAAAGCCCGACATTAGCCCAAAAGTCCATGGGTTACACAGTGAGCTGAAGATCACAATGCTATATGCCGTATGTTGATGGTCTCTTCAGTAGCAACACAATGCAATTAGTAGAAAGACATGTCTACCAAAACGAAATTAGGTTCCACAAAGCATGTGTGCTGGTTAAATTTGGGTGACAATTGTGATCTAGTTGCACACCTAGTTTTTGTTAATCGAAACATTGAAAGCTCACTTAACTGCGTGTAGTCATCATACTACAATTTAATGGCAGGATGATTTATTTTTCTTTGTTTTGTCATATTTTAGGCCTTAACTATAATTTTTCTCATTAATCTGGTCATGTACTTCTGATGTGTATAGAGATATTTGCGAGTTGATGGCCCAGGATGGCCATCCTATGGATGTGCCTGGAACTCTGAAGTGATAGAACTATGGCAGCATCACCAAACAAAGCTACAAGCATTTTTGATATATCACACGTGCTACTCTACCCACACATCAATCTATCGAGCACACTGCTTATGCCTGGCCGCCGGCCGGAGTAGAGTATATCCATAGTACGATTCAAAATCTGGGCTCACTAAAAGAGAAAGAAAAGCCAAGTCACAAGAAGATACTCCTAGGCAACTAGGTTTCCTTCTCTCGCCAGTGCCGTCACTAGTCCATCGATCTCCGATGGCCTTTGGGACGTGGAGGGGCAGAGGATCTCGGCCCCGCCGTTGTTCCTGCTAAGTTCAATGTCTTGGTTAGGGCTGCTTGACAGGGCCAATTAATGTCCCTCGGTAGGAACAAGGTCTTCCACGTTTGATATCTCTATAATGCATCACTGTGGTGGCAGCGGAGAAGGACGTGTACAGGTGTGTCTCGATCGATCTTGCGGGATCCGGTCGGTACTGGTCTTTGATATATCTGTTTGGATCTAGTCTTCCGTTTGTGTGTTTATATGTTTGATCCTTTCGATCTACTACTCTCTTTATCACGATGTTTGCTGCTCTGGTGTGCTGGTCTTATGTGGCGTTAGCACGATGACTTCCTGACTGTATACTAGAACAAGGTTTGCCCGGCTTCGGTGAGAGAGGGGCGATGACGAGGACGCGCCTTCGACTCGCTTCAGTGTTTGTAGTCGTCCTTAGGTACTCCATGAACATGGTTGTGATTTTTGTTATCTCTGATGTTCTTTGTATTGCCATCAATATATTGGATTTTCTCTTGTATAATAAACAAGAAAAAAAAGTCTAGCTGCAATTTTCACGTTATACACCACTTGGTTGGTTAGGGTGGTTCGCCGAGGCGTCCGATGATGAGAGAGCAGCAATGAAACAGGCAACCTATGGGCTTTCGTTGGCGAGAAATGAGGCAAGAGATGGAAGGAAGGTAGCTGAACCACATGAAATAATGGACACGGTGGTGGCTTACATGAATGAGTGGAAGGCAGTCCACGAGGTGCCCGTGCGAGCCCAGCAAGTCAATCAGAAGTGGTAGGCCCTGCCTGAGGGTTGGCTCAAAGTTAACTCTGATGGTGCTGTTGCTAAGCATGATGATAAGGGAGGGGCAGGTGCGGTGATTCGGAATCATGACGGAGCGTTCATGGTTGGCCTTTGTCATCACTTCCCAGGCATTACGGACCCTGAAACGGTGGAAATTCTGGCATGTAGAAGGGCTTTACAGGTGGCCCAAGAAATCAATGCGGAGAGGGTCCATGTTAAACTGGATTCTCAAGGTATTGTGCATATAGTGAACAAGACAAAGAGATGCCGAGTGTGGGGCCGTGGATATAGGAGACCAAGACTATGCTTACGTCCTTCATTAATGTTAGAATATCGTGGGCTCGTCGTTCTGCTAATGTTGCCGCGCATAAATTAGCTAGAGTCGGTGTTGGTGACGAACTGTGTAAGGTGTGGTTAGGGGTTCCCCTGATTGTGTGCTTTGATGTAATCTCCGATGAAATTCCAAACTTTTATGATTAAATAAAGCGGCAACATTGATCTTAAAAAAAAGGTTATACACCACTTGGATAACCGATCCGATCGATCATGTCTAGTGGGCACATGGATTCCCGTTCAAGCTCGACAACACGTCAAGAAAAAAAGGACTAACGACGGGATGGGGCGCATAGTCAATTTATAATTGGCCCTTATGACGGCAAAACGTACTAAGTACAGTAGTTTTAAACATTTCCCGCAAAGAAAAGTAGTTTTAAAATTGGGTAGAGCATCACAACTGATCACTACCGAGAGCATCGCAACAGATGGTAGCTACCCAAAACGAGCGCCTCCTCCCCCTCACCACCGTCGTCCTGCCTCCTCCTCCTCCTCCTGCTCCCCCCTGTCAATCTTGACGCCACGGCGCAGATCTGGGTCGCCGTAGCGCGTGGCCATAGCCCATAGCCACCACCAGCTGGAGCTTTGAGATGCCGGCAGGTCTTGTGCGCAGCGGCGCGGTTTGGGGCGCGGTCGTGCGTGGACGTCGTTCCGGGCCGCCGCTGCCTGCCCGGACTCGGTGGACGCCCTCTCGTATGCTGGCTGCGCTCGTTGCTGCTTCATCTGGGCTCCTCTGCCGGCCGCTTAAGCCGAAGGTGGCCGGGAAATACCTCGAGCTTCTTTCCGACGGCAACAAAACCAAGCAGTTCCTGTTCCTCAGCAGCGTGAGCGCCTACCGGAGCCTCACCGGTGGTGGACTCTTTCAGAAGAAGCTCCAGGTACCTGGCCTCCATTGCCGCTCGCCGGCCTGCGTCAGGGAGACAACCCGTGCCAAGCCGGCGACCTTCACCATCAATAACGAGGTGACAGTTCCGAGCAGGATCCAAGCGCCGGGCTACTCCCGCTCCCGCACGAAGCTGCTGAAGTGGGTACGTTCCATACTCACACGTTTCCCGTCGGACTGCGCCTTCACCATGATTTTCCGAGCTCTGCCCAAGGTCGTCATGATCCCACTTCTTGCCTTCCTCTGTTGTTACCATATCATCACTCTTTTTTCGAGGAACCCATATCATCACTCTGGAGTTAACCATAGAACCCGTGGTTCTCATCGTGGCTAGCCGGTTCGCAAGAATCCTTCTCTCCGTCCTCTACCGTCTAGCGGGCGAGCTACAAGATTTTCGCCCAGTTTTCGCCTATATGATTTTGCGCCTTTTCGTCGCCATTTACCCTCGCTGTTCCACGGCGACCCTGGTATCAATGTGCACCACGCAGTTTCGGTTTGTGTGCGAACTCCTGCGCCTTGCCGTGGTCTATACCCTGAGCCCGCTTTGGTGGTATACACTTTCCATCCTTCTCATTCTTGTTGCCCCGGTTGTCTGTGCTTTCATCTTGTCTAGCCGTCTCGTGGGCATCCCCGGGCAAGAGCTCCTCATCTTCCTCCCCTTTCTGACCCTCTTGTTTTACTTCTTTCCATCCCTCTCTCACTCTGTCATGTCAGGGATACCCCTATATGTTCGCAGCATCACCAAGTGGCTCATCTCGGCCTGGGGTGCATAGGAAGTTAACTTGCCACGAGCACCCTCACTGAGGTCGACCAACTTTTCGATGAGCTCGATGAGGAGGGCTACTTTACGGACGATGATGGGGAGGTGGTGCAGCCGGCTGCCCGCACTGACGTTGAGACAGGCCCCTCCAGCGGACGTCCAGAGGTGGTTGACCTTGTCTCCGATGACAAGGATGAGGACTAGCTTGATCAAGATGATGTTGATCTATTAGAGTAGCTAGTATATCACTGGTAGAAAACAGGTCAGCAGTCCCGGTTCCAGAGGGCCTTTAGTCCCGGTTCTGGAATCGGGACAACACGATCGGGACTAATGCCCAAAACCTTTAGTCCTGGTTTGTTTACGAACCGGGACCAAAGGGGCTCCACGTGGCCGCTGCGGAGCGCCCAGGCAGGAGGACCTTTAGTCCCGGTTGGTAACACCGACCGGGACCAAAAGGCAGCCACGCGTCAGCAGCTCGCAGGCGCTGGGTTTTTTTTGGAAGGAGGGGTTTAGGGGTTTTGGAGGGTTAATTTAGGGGTTTCATATTGTGTTAGCTAGCTAATAGAGAGAAGTGACCTCTCTTTCTCCGTGCTTGGTCGACGCTAGCTACCATACATATAGAGAGAACTCGACGCTAGCTAGTAAGCAAATGAAGGAAACCATTAATTACACAAGATCGTCATGAACATATATAGAAAGAAGTGACATCTCTTTCTCCGTGCTTGGTCGAACAACAAGTTTTCATATATCTATCCGACGCTACTACATATGTACAATATAACATCTCTTACAATCCCTAACACCTAATATCTAATTTCACATGGTATTCTCCGTGTTCAGGTATGACGTGGTCAAGAAAGAATCCCGCCAATTCCTCTTGAATTGCTCGTATGCGATCATGTGGTAGGAGTTCATCCCGCATCTGCCAGATCTAATTTAAAGAAGGGGGTTAATACATATATATATATGAATGAAACTCAACACAATTGATGGTAATATGTAAAATAAAATTGTGAATATTGTTTACGTACTTCAAATTGTTTCTCAGAGAAGCCCCGTTCAGAGGTATAGTAGCGAATGAACTCGCATACGTAGTATCCACATAAATGAGTCCCGGGTAACTGGTACAAGCACTTTACGAGAATAGAGTTCAATCAAACTGATAAGCAAGCATGATAATGGTATTGATGAAACTAGAATCAATGAGAGATGTGCGGAACTAGCTAGTACTACTTACTTTGGGGTGTGTAAATCGCAGCTCCTTCTTCAGACCCGGAACCATAGTGGTGAACTTTTTCCAAACCCTGGCAGGCAAAGAAAATGATTACTTGATATCAGGAAATGAACGAAAGTTGCCGATATGGTCCCGGTATTGATTGAACTTACTTCTGGAGCATTGCAGTCATGTCCGCATAATACTTGGGATCTTTACGGAGCGAGTCTAAGACAGTTACTAATGCCCCGTCAAGATTAATGGATAGCAGAATATAGTGGAAGCTGCGCACGCATAACTCATCAATTACATTACTTAACCTCGAGTAAGCGAAACCGAATATGCACAAGACAGTAACACTCACTTGAAGTTGTAAGGAAAGAGTATTTCCCTTTTGTTTTGATGTCTAAGGAACGATTCTAGCAAGTTCTTCTCGGTATCTTTGGCCTCCTTTTGTACCGACCATTCATTTACGGTATTTGGGCTAATGAACCCAATGTCATAGATTTATGCTTTTTTGCATTCGACCATCTTCAATCTGCATAATATAGTGAGAATAATTATATATACATGCAATGAACGAGCTGAGCTAGAGACTTAATTATAGAAGTAATACTTACAAACAGTAGCAAGTCATGAGTTGTTTGTCGAGGACCTTTTGATTGTATAACTGAAATACCTCCACAAATTCAACAGGCAGCAGCTCGACTCCAGGGAAGTCGTGCTCTTTTTTAATTCCGACAAACAAACTGTCTGTCCCGGACTTCCTGCAGGTTTCCATGTACCAGTCATGCAATTTTTGCATCATCGTTGTTAGATGAGGATCATCAGGTTTGACAAGAGGCTTCCCGTGCTCGTATCTAAAGTCGTCTACTACCTCAGTCATTTCAATTTGTACATCATCGGGCAGGTAATCATCAAGAGTGGTACCGGGCAGTAGCACCAGATGATTAGCGATATCGCTAGACACCTTGAGCGGGGGGCACGATTGCTTCTCCTGTTCGTCGAGCTGGGGAATTGTTTTCCCACTTCTTCGTTTTTTCTCTCTTGCAGCACTGGAAGTACTTCCCGACAGCTGCGCTTCAGCATGTGTCTTAGTAACTATGCGCTCATAGTTGGATAGTCGAGTCCGTGGTGGTCGCTTCAGGGCATGCAGAGTTCGCTTCGCTTTCACCGGATCTACCGTTTCCTTCGGAGGTGGATCTTTCCGTGCAAAATGGGCCTTCACTTCGGCTGCACTGATTTCAGCGTTTTCCTCTTCGGTCCTCTCATATGGTAACTTTGGAAGAGGCTTGAGGCTTGGACCATATTTGAATTTCTTCCCACCTATTGTACTGCTAGCCGCCGGAGCAGCGGCGGCGACTCTCTTCCCCCGTTGCTGACGCGCCCGAGGAGGCGTAGTGCCCTGACGCGTCGGAGGAGGAGGAGGAGGAGGCGGAGTGCCCTGACGCGCCGGAGGAGGCGAAGGAGGAGGCGGAGTGCCCTGACGCGCCGGAGGAGGCGGAGTGCCCTGACGCGCTGGAGGAGGAGAAGGAGGAGGCAGAGTGCCCTGACGCGCCGGAGGAGGAGGAGGCGGAGTCTGCTGAGGCGTCCAGTTTGGAAGCTTGATGTACTCTTTTCTCCATAGACAGGTACTCCTCAAAGCATTTTCCAAAAGAATAATATCCTCTTCACCTGTAGGGTTGTCAAGCTCCAGCCTCTCAAATCCATTCATTATTTCATCCACCGTCACAACAGCATAGCCATGTGGAATCGGACGGCAATGGAAACTTCCCTCGGCTCGAGGAGGTACAACAGAGCCGACCGCCACCTTGAAGGTCAGGTTTTGGCATTTCGTCATTAGCTCGCAATGTTCAGCCGCCGTGATACTATCCACGGGGTAGCGAGGAGCCGTGAAATCAGGCCGAACGAGCTCCGTGGAAGCCACGCTGCTTCTCCGCTGAGATGGTGGGGTAGCGTCGAAGGAAGCATCTTCGTGCCGCTCAGATGGTTGGCCGGTAGCTCGCTGGCTCTCAAGTTCCTCTAGTTTTGCTAATCTTGCACTGAGCTTCTGCATTTCGCTTGCTTCCTGTTTCCTTTTTCTCTCTCGACTTCTATAACCACCGCTGTCGGGAAACCCATGCTTCCACGGAACGGAGCCTGGTGTGCCTCGTGTTCGTCCAGGGTGTTCAGGATTCCCGAGGGCCTCTGTTAGCTCGTCCTTCTCTCTGTCGGGAATGAACGTCCCTTCCTGCGCTGCCTTGATTACTGCCTGAAGCTTCCGGAAGGGTATTGCAAGTTGCTCGTCAGTCCAAACACACTCCCCTGTTTCTGTGTCCTAAGTTCCCCCAACCCCGAAGAACCAAGTCCTTGAATGATCTGGCCAGTGCAATGTCGCTGGTTGGACATTCTTAGCAAGCAGGTCTTGCTCAGCTTTGTCCCACAACGGCCGGGCTTTGTAGTAGCCACCTGACCCCGTGTGATGGTGAAACTTCTTCCTTCCAGCATTTTTCTTGTTTGTCAGTGACCATTTCTTACCCTTCTCCGATTTCTTGTAGGCCACAAATTCGGGCCATTGATCTCTTATCTTCTCATATCGACCGACGAATTTCAGAGTCTCCTCTTTCTCGACAAACTTTGTGTTCAACTCTTTCTTCCAGTTCCTGAATAGTTCTGCCATCTTCTTAAGAGCAAACGCCTTGACCTTTCGCTCTATAACAGGGTTATTCGGATCCTCCTCTCGCGGTAAGCTGAAATTTGCCATCAACTCGGTCCAAAGATCATCTTTCAGTCTATCATGGACATAAGAAACTTCAGGGTCCTTATTATTCTTATTCCATTGATGGGTGTTGATCGAGACATGGTCCCTAACAACAACTCCACACTGATGTACAAATGCGTCCTTGGTCCGCTTGGGAGCAATCGGTTGGCCATCTTTCGCGACTTCTGTGATCGTGAACCTTTCATCTGGGCGCAACCTTTTCTTCGGGCCTCGTCTCCTTACCTCGTCGAACTTTGAAACAGTTGAGGCTCCCTCCTCCGTTCAGTCACCAGAGCCGTGATCATGATCTCCTTCCTTCGCCATTTGGTCACCGGAGCTGTCATGATCTCCTTCCTCCTACATTGTTGGATCACCGGAGCCGTCATCCTCTCCTTCCTGATAATCGGTGTCGTTGAGATACGACAAGGGATCACCTCTGGCGCGGATTATATCCCCCAACAACTGTTCTTTTTCTAAGTCTCTTTGATCCATAGTTTCTGCAAATATTATACAACGTGGCAATATACAAACATGAGACATATATGCAAATCAATACAAGGCAATGCAACAATACGATCATATAATATCACTAATACATCATCGAATAGTATTATATAATATCACTAATATAGATATAGTTGACGACTCGCGGCGCAGGCGGTGGACACCCAAAGAGAAGGAACTATGACAGGATCATAGCTCGGGTGAGATCCCTGAAGAACCTGCCAGGTATTGGAGAACCTGGCGTCCAACGCAACCATGTAGCGTCGGACGTGCTCGTCCTCCTCCCTGACACGGCGACGTACCACCTCCGCGGGGGCCGGCTCCCTCTGCACCGACAGTGGTCCACGCGACCGCCACCAAAGAACCTCCGGGTCGACAACGGGACCCTCATTCCTCACCAAGCTGGGCGCCCCGGAAGGCAGCACCTCCCAGTGCCAGCCCGGCGGAGCCCAGTCCCGGACATGGCGCCTCTCAAGCAGGTGGTCGCCGGCGCCGAGTCGACGACGAGGATGCGGGCCAGGCATCGTCGACTCAACGGGTACGCTATGCAACTAAACATTTAAACATCTAATTAAACATCATATCGCGTCACCGACGATCGTCGGGGACTCCTCGATATCGTCGGGGACTCTCCCTCACCGACGATCGTCGGGGGGTACTCTCCCTCACCGACGATCGTCGGGGACTCCTCGATATCGCGTCACCGACGACCGACGATAAAAGAACTAAACATCTAAACAATAAAAACAACTAAAAACAACTAAACAACTAAAACAACTAAATTAACTAAACAACTAAATTAACTAAATCAACTAAAACAACTAAAATTAACTAAATTAACTAAACAACTAAATTAACTATATGTCAGTGACCCAGGGGTTTTAAAATTAACCTAACTATCAAATTAACTGGGTCGGGCCCATATGTTAGTGACCCAGGGGTTAATTAACAAGGTGATTAGCATTAAGCTAATCACCTGATGGTCGGGGGCCACCTGCAGGTGACACAGGCGGCGATGCTCGTCGCCGGCGACCTCTGGACGCGGCGGTGCCCACGCTAGGGACCACAGGAGCGGCGCCTGAGGCCACTAGGGCATAGCCCATGCTCGGCCGCATCTAAAGGGGGTCACGGGAGCTCTAGCCACGGCGGCGAGACGACCGGCGGCGAGGAGCTCACGGACAAGGCGGCGCGCGGGGTTAGGAGAGGAGATTGGCGACGGGGCTAGGGGTAAAAGAACCGGGGCCTCACCGCGGTTGCGAAGGCGTCGACGGCGCGGCCGGGGAGGTCCTCGTTGCTGCGAATCGACCGGAGAAGGCCGACGGTGCCGAGGGTGAAGGCGGCGGGGCAGGGCGTGGCGACGGCGATGGCGATGTCAGGGCAGGGGAGCGTGGGACGGCAAATCCGGCAGCCTGGCGGCGTCGAGGTGGTCGTCGGCGCCGTCGGGGGAGAGGAGGAGAAGAAACTGCAGGTGGATTTGGAAATTTTTTCCAAGTCCCGCTTATATAGCCCTCCCTTTAGTCCCGGTTGGTGGCTCCAACCGGGACTAATGCCCCCCTTTCGTCCCGGTTGGTGCCACCAACCGGGACTAAAGGTCAATTTCAGCAGCCCAAAGGGCGGGAAGCAGAGACCTTTGGTCCCGGTTGGTGGCTCCACCCGGGACTAAAGATGGGGCATTAGTCCCGGTTGGTGCCAACAACCGGGACGAAAAGGTTGCATTGGTCCCGGTTGGAGCCACCAACCGGGACTAAAGGGTTGGTCCTGGCTGTGGTGGGAGTTTAGTCCCACCTCGCCAAGCGAGGGGCGCTCGCACCGGTTTATAAGCCCGCCCCTCGCTGCCTTGTTGAGTTCCTCTGAAAGTGAAAATAGATGCCCTTATATGGGAAATTTGACCTCAAATCAAACTGAATTTCAGTCTGATTTCAGGTCGAATTTTCCCTATATAAGCGCATCTATGTTCATTCTTGCTATTTTTTATGTTATTTTTTTGCATATTAAAAGTTCTTAACAAAAAATACTTTATGAATATTCTTTTTTCTATTAAAGTTTTTAACAAAAATAACTTTTGGAAGATGTCTATCTCGGACCGCATCGTCTATTACAAACAACCTTGGGAAAACACGTCTATTACAAAGGGATTTCAATTTTTTAAACATATTTTAACTCAAGACTTTTTCTGCATTCAATATGCACCATTCAAAGCCACATCATCACTTTTCAACCCTTTTCTGACCTCATTTACTATTTTTCATGCATTTCATGATTTATTTTGAGCTAAAATGACCCTCAATTGAAAAGCACTGCAAATGAACTCTGAAATGGTTGAAACTTGGCATGGAATCATCATTTCACCCACATAGCAGGTGCTAAAAAGTTGAGAGGGTTACGGCAAAAACTAGATGCACTTCGTGTACAGAATGAACAATCTCTTTCGAAGTGTCAGGGTTTTGGACGAAAACTCATCAGTTACAAAAGGATTTCAAATTTTTAAACATATTTCAACTCAAGACTTTTTATGCATTCAATATGCACCATTCAAAGCCACATCATCACTTTTCAAACCTTTTCTGACTTCATTTGCTATTTTTCATGCATTTCATGATTTATTTTGAGCTAAGATGACCCTGAATTGAAAAGCACTGCAAATGAACTCTGAAATGGTTGAAACTTGGCATGGTATCATCATTTCACCCACATAGCATGTGCTAAAAAGTTGAGAGGGTTACGGCAAAAACTGGATGCACTTCGTGTACAAAATGAACAATCTCTTTCGAAGTATCAGGGTTTCAGACGAAAACTCGTCAGTTACAAAAGGATTTCAAATTTTTAAACATATTTCAACTCAAGACTTTTTATGCATTCAATATGCACCATTCAAAGCCACATCATCACTTTTCAAACCTTTTCTGACTTCATTTGCTATTTTTCATGCATTTCATGATTTATTTTGAGCTAAGATGACCCTGAATTGAAAAGCACTGCAAATGAACTCTGAAATGGTTGAAACTTGGCATGGTACCATCATTTCACCCACATAGCATGTGCTAAAAAGTTAAGAGGGTTACGGCAAAAACTGGATGCACTTCGTGTACAAAATGAACAATCTTTTTCGAAGTGTCAGGGTTTTGGACGAAAACTCATCAGTTACAAAAGGATTTCAAATTTTTAAACATATTTCAACTCAAGACTTTTTATGCATTCAATATGTACCATTCAAAGCCACATCATCACTTTTCAAACCTTTTCTGACTTCATTTGCTATTTTTCATGCATTTCATGATTTATTTTGAGCTAAGATGACCCTGAATTGAAAAGCACTGCAAATGAACTCTAAAATGGTTGAAACTTGGCATGGTATCATCATTTCACCCACATAGCATGTGCTAAAAAGTTGAGAGGGTTACGGCAAAAACTGGATGCACTTCGTATACAAAATGAACAATCTCTTTCGATGTATCAGGGTTTCAGACGAAAACTCATCAGTTACAAAAGGCATTTCATTTCTTGACATGTAACTGCAGTAATATTCTAGATCAAAGCCATCATCAGAATAGTTGTGGAGAGAAAGTATTCACTTTTTCTTCGCGTGTGTCCCTTGCTTATTGCGCCGTAACCATGGATAATCTTCTTCGTTTAACAGGGTGCTTGGGTCAGCCTTCACTTTGATGGGAGGAATTTCATGAAACTTTTCATAATCTTCAGACATGTCTGTCTTGCCCTCCACTCCCACGATGTCTCTTTTCCCTGAAAGAACTATGTGGCGCTTTGGCTCATCGTATGATGTATTCGCTTCCTTATCTTTTCTTTTTCTCGGTTTGGTAGACATGTCCTTCACATAGAAAACCTGCGCCACATCATTGGCTAGGACGAATGGTTCGTCTGTGTACCCAAGATTGTTCAGATCCACTGTTGTCATTCCGTACTGCGGGTCTTCCTGTACCCCGCCTCCTGACAGATTGACCCATTTGCACCGAAACAAAGGGACCTTAAAATCATGTCCATAGTCAAGTTCCCATATGTCCACTATGTAACCATAATATGTGTCATTTCCCCTGTTGGTTGCTGCATCAAAGCGGATACCACTGTTTTGGTTGGTGTTCTTTTGATCTTGGGCGATCGTGTAAAATGTATTCCCATTTATCTCGTACCCTTTGTAAGTCAATATAGTCGAAGATGGTCCCCTGGCCAACGAGTACAGCTCATCTGCAACAGTGGTGTCACCCATGAGATGTGTTTGCAACCAACTGCCGAAAGTCCTGATGTGTTCACATGTAATCCAGTCGTCACACTGCTCTGGGTGTTTGGAGCGCAGAATATTCTCGTGTTCATTGACATACGGGGTTACCAAGGTAGAATTCTGTAGAACAGTGTAGTGTGCTTGAGACCAAGAATGGCCGTCCCTACATATTATTGAATTCGCTCCTAGCGTGCCTTTTCCAGTCAGTCTCCCCTCATACCGCGATTGAGGGAGACTAATCGGCTTAAGGTCAGGAATAAAGTCAACACAAAACCCAATGCTTTCCTCTGTTTGATGGCCCATGGAGATGCTTCCTTCTGGCCTAGCACGGTTACGAACATATTTCTTTAAGACTCCCATGAACCTCTCAAAGGGGAACATGTTGTGTAGAAATAAAGGGCCCAGAATGCCAATCTCGTCGACTAGATGAACTAGGACGTGCGTCATGATATTGAAGAAAGATGGTGGGAACACCAGCTCGAAACTGACAAGACATTGCACCAAATCACTCTTTAACCTTGGTAGGATTTCCGGATCGATTACCTTCTGAGAGATTGCATTGAGGAATGCACATAGCTTCACAATGGCTAATCGAACGTTTTCCGGTAGAAGCCCCCTCAATGCAACCGGAAGCAGTTGCATCATAATCACGTGGCAGTCATGAGACTTTAGGTTCTGGAACTTTTTCTCTGCCATATTTATTATTCCCTTTATATTCGACGAGAACCCAGACGGGACCTTCATACTGAGCAGGCATTCAAAGAAGATTTCCTTCTCTTCTTTGGTAAGAGCGTAGCTGGCAGGACCTTCATACTGCTTTGGATGCATGCCGTCTTTTTCGTGCGCACGTTGCTGATCCTCCCGTGCCTCTGGTGTATCTTTTGTCTTCCCATACACTCCCAAGAAGCCTAGCAGGTTCACGCAAAGATTCTTCGTCACGTGCATCACGTCGATTGCAGAGCGGACCTCTAGGTCTTTCCAATAGGGTAGGTCCCAAAATATAGATTTCTTCTTCCACATGGGTGCGCGTCCCTCAGCGTCATTCGGAACAGATAGTCCGCCAGGACCCTTTCCAAAGATTACTTGTAAATCATTGACCATATCAAGTATGTGATCACCAGTACGGAGGGCGGGCTTCTTCCGGTGATCTGCCTCACCTTTGAAATGCTTTCCTTTCTTTCGACATTGATGGTTGGTCGGAAGAAATCGACGATGCCCCAGGTACACATTCTTCCTGCATTTGTCCAAATATATACTATCGGTGTCATCTAAACAGTGCGTGCATGCGTGGTATCCCTTGTTTGTCTGTCCTGAAAGGTTACTGAGAGCAGGCCAATCATTGATGGTTACAAACAGCAACGCATATAGGTCAAATTCCTCCTGTTCGTTCTCATCCCACACACGTACACCTTTTCCATTCCACAGTTGTAAAAGTTCATCAACTAATGGCCTTAGGTACACATCAATGTCATTGTCGGGTTGCTTAGGACCTTGGATGAGCACTGGCATCATAATGAACTTCCGCTTCATGCACAACCAATGAGGAAGGTTATACATACATAGAGTCACATGCCATGTGCTATGCTTGCTGCTCTGATCCCCAAAAGGATTAATGCCATCTGCACTTAAACCAAACCATACGTTCCTTGGGTCACCTATAAAGTCCCCCCACTTTCTCTCGATCTTTCTCCACTGCGACCCATCACCGGGTGCTCTCAACTTCCTGTCTTTCTTACGGTCTTCCTTGTGCCATCGCATCAACTTGGCATGCTCTTTGTTTCTGAACAAACGTTTCAACCGTGGTATTATAGGAGCATACCACATCACCTTGGCAGGAAACCTCTTCCCGGTGCGCTGGCCCTCAACATCACCAGGGTCATCTCGTCTGATCTTATACCGCAATGCACAGCATACCGGGCATGCATTCAAATCCTCGTACGCACCGCGGTAGAGGATGCAATCATTAGGGCATGCATGTATCTTCTGCACCTCCAATCCTAGAGGGCAGACAACCTTCTTTGCTTCGTATGTACCGTCGGGTAATTCGTTGTCCTTTGGAAGCTTATTCTTCATTATTTTCAGCACCTTTTCAAATGCCTTGTCAGATACACCATTCTTTGCCTTCCATTGCAGCAATTCCAGTGTGGTACCGAGCTTTGTGTTGTCATCTTCGCAATTTGGGTACAACCCTTTTTTGTGATCCTCTAACATGCGATCGAACTTCAACTTCTCCCTTTCACTTTGGCATTGTCTCTTTGCATCAACAATGACCCAGCGAAGATCATCATCGGGCACATCGTCTGGTTCTTCCTCTTGATCTTCAGCTTCCCCCATTGCAGCATCACCGTATTCAGGGGGCGGATAGTTGTCATCATCCTCTTCTTCTTCGTTGTCTTCCATCATAACCCCTCTTTCTCCGTGCTTGGTCCAAACATTATAGTGTGGCATGAAACCCTTCTCAAGCAGGTGGACGTGAAGGGTTCTCGAGTTAGAGTAATCCTTCGTATTCCCACAGATAGTACATGGACAATACATAAAACCATTCTGCTTGGTTGCCTCAGCCACTTCGAGAAAATTATGCAGGCCCTTAATGTACTCGGCGGTCCGTCGGTCACCGTAAATCCATTGCCGGTTCATCTGTGTGCATTATATAATTAAGTGTATCAAAAACCATTACAAAACATCATGAATAGAGAAGTGACCAAATTAATAGAAGTTCACCATCACATTAAAACCAAAGTACAGTAGTGACCAAAATAAATACATAAAATTCATACTTCTAGAGCATTTGAAATGAGCTAAACTAGCAGTGAGAGATAAAACGATGAAGTCACTAACCTTTTAGAACACTTGTGTAGTTGGTGCACCGCCAAATCTAAACAAATCTTAGGAAAAATGTAGCTTGGAGGTCGAGCTTGGAGAGGAGAAAACTTAAGTGTGACTGTGGCATTTCATCGAACACATCATGTGCATAGGAGGTGAGAACAGAGAGCAACACACCTCCCAAACGCCGCCCGGCCAAAAAACAGAGGAGTGAGCGGGCAGGGGCGAGCATATATATAGGCGTTGTATAAGTCCCGGTTGGTGGCTAGCACCGGGACTAAAGGTGCCTCTTTAGTCCCGGTTCCAGCCACCAACCGGGACTAAAGGGGCTCGGCCAGGAGCGAGGCCCTTCAGTCCCGGTTCGTGTCTGGAACCGGGACTAAAGGGGTCATACGAACCGGGACTGGTTCCAGCCGAGGCCCGGCCGGCGCCCTGGCCTCACGAACCGGGACTGATGCACCCATCAGTCCCGGTTCGTAACACGACCGGGACTAATGCAATATTCTGGCCCGTTTCAAAGCCCTGTTTTCTACTAGTGTATATGTCCTAGTAGTGGTTGTCTATCCTAGTACTATGGATATATGTAATGTTGAAGGACCCGACTTTTGTCTATCCTAGCACTGCATAATTATGTCTTAGTATCCTAGAATTGCATGCATATATACTTATGCTATTTTTTATTGTGTGGGAGAAGGTGCTAGCATTGTTCTCGAGGTTATGGCTTCTACCGATGACACAACTTCCTCTAGGGTCAACTCCATGGTAAAGGAGTCGTGCGCCAGTGAGGACCGCTTGGCGGTGCTCCTTAAGGAGAACCCGCAGCTTATCTTTATTAAGTTTTTTGTGGATCTGCCCAAGAAGAAAACACCACCTAAGGAGAGTGTCGATCCTTTGCCACTGATTCCGCTGACCGCCATTCCCGACGACGTTTGCTCCTCCACTGAGGGGGAGATCCCCACCTCCTCCGACTCCACGCTTACAGGCTTCACAGACTACCAGTCTGATTAGAGTTCCATTTTAAGAGTAGCCTTGTTAGATAGTTTGACGTTGATGTCGTGAATGTAGTTGTTGATGTCTACTTGGAGTATAACTTGAGTAGAACTTGTGATGTTGCTTTTGGGTATATGAATCATTAATGCTTATGTTGGCTATGTTACGTGTGGTCTTCTAAACTTCTGATGTTTCTCCTGTTTTGCTTTTCAAAACATATTCTTCTATTGGTAGATGAGGTGATATGCGGTGTGTAGAGGGAGGTCTCCTGGAGTGTACAATTCGTGGGAGGAATGTCGTGAACAGGTGAACGGTTACAACAATAACTCCTATAAAGGGTTTCCAATTAGGCAGCAGGCAGATGATCATTATTCCCACTTTCTATCCAGAGCGAGGTCTCCTGGAGTATACAATTCGTGAGAGGATCATTGCTTCCAGTTCCTTCTCAGAGCGAAGCACGATGATGGAGTATGGAAGGGTGTATGTCAGACCTGGTTTGGTGGCCTGAAGAACCTGATAATCTTCATTTAGTTCATTGTCATTTTGGTGTGATGATATCTTGTGCACGGTTAGTATACATTGGGGCAAATGTTACTTCTTTTCTACTACTGTCCCACTTTGTTATTCTTTTTCTATAACTGATGAAATATATTTCGTGATTATTTTGCAGATGCTTTAATAAAATGTGAACGATGAAGCTCATAGGTGCGAACTTGATGGACTTACATGATATGTTCACAGCGGTGGAGCTCATGGAGCTTATGTTACCTATTGTCTAATATGCAACTATGTTACATATTATGCACTCATGAACTTGCTTTTGGCTCCGAATTTGTTGGATATGTATGCACTTGATCGAGATATATATTGTTGGATATGTATTCATGTTTTGAACTTCATGGAGATATCTATGCATATATGTGTGATCTTGATGAATCTTAAGTTTGTTGGATATTTTGTTTCAATTACAGAATTGTCAAAGAAAGTAAGTTTTAAAAAAGGCAGCTTGGTCGATATGCCGTGTATTACACTCGGCCTATACGCTCTAAGCCGTACCGCCCAGAATAAAACACTCGGCGTATACACTCTAAGCCGTATCGCCCAGAACGTGCACTTGGCTTATAGTGCCAAAAGCCCCAGTGCCACAGGTGTTGCTCACCCTATAAGCCGTCTGTCAACACTCGGCTTAGTTGCGCAGAAGCCGTGTACACGTGATGTACTAGGCGTACGGACATACACGGCTTACATGTAGCTGTGTGTCCTGTAGGCACACGGCTTAGTTTATACTCGGCTTACTGCCATGCCACGTGGCGTCTCCATTAGTGCAGCCGACCGTGATCTCGCTTTGTTGGCCTTGTGCCAGCAAATAATACTCGGTTTACGCGTAAAACGAGTACCCGATAAATGACACTCGGCTTATCACCACTAAGCCGACCGGATGTAAGCTGTGTTCTGTGTGCCAAGTGTAACACTCGGCGTACTCTTCGCCAAGGTTGAATTGCCTTTTGCCATGTATGAAACATACACGGCTAAGTATGTTTTTCCTTGTAGTGATGTAGGTTGGTTGACCAGGTTCCTCAAAAATGGATTCTACATGATGTTTGCTGCTACCAATGGCGGAGACAGGGGACCAGGGCCCTGGCCCGTAACACCATGAGTTTGCATGTAATTTGCTATGAACAGTGATAAAATTAGTACTCACTCCGTAAAATAATATAAAAGCGTTTAGATCACTACAGAGGAAGTACTAACTTGCTCCTAAAAATCTATTTTTTAACACTTCGGCCCTCCCGACCTGTTTTAGTAGCACTTGGCCCCCCGATACATATTTTCTGGCTCCACCACTGCCTACTACAAAGCAAGCTGGACGTTCACTCACAAGCCAGACCATTTGCATGACATGGATTTGTTCGGGGCCTACTAAGGTTATGTACTTAGAGCATCTCTAGCAGACCCCGTATAATGCCCCCGCAAAATAACCATCAAAATACGGGTCCGCGCGAAAAAAACTGCCCGATCAGATCCCGCAAACGCGTCGGACCCGTAAATATTTTTGCAGGGCGCGGCAAAATTCCCACCCCAACCCGCGAAAACGCAGGTTCTCCTCCTCGCCCCGTCGGTGCCCTGTATATAGCGGGAGCGGTTGGCGGGGGGGGGGGGGGGACATTTCAGCCCGCGCTTTTCCCCACCCACCGCCGCCGCCTATGATTCTGGCCATATCAGTCGTCGGGGTCATGTCGGCGGGCCGCCACACGCCCGAGATTGACCTCCACCACTTCCTCCTGCCTCGGCCGGCCGGAAAGTTGCAGATCGGCGGATGTTTGTCGCGGCCGCCGGATTTGGCGTTTCTGGCCACCGGCGGCTATGCCAAGCCATGAATTGGTCAGGGAGCATTCCACACAGCCCCGGCAAAGCCCCAGCGCTGCATGCATGTACTGGTTCATCCTCTAGCTGTCGTCGTCGGTTTGCCGGCAAGGACTCGGCCGGCCGTCGCCCGGGCTCGGCGCTCGCGCAGTGGCTCACCGGCTCGCCGATGCCGCTCATACAGTGCGACGCCTGCACACAGACAGTGCTGCGGCTAACATCTAGAACGCCACAACACTCCAGATGGGTATTCTTCAAATGCGAAAACGACGAGGTATGTTCTTGTTTTCATTCGGCTTTGTCAACCTATTCGGTTCAATTTCGGTAGCTTATTGAGATGGTCATGTGTGTAGGAGGGTGGATGCTCATTTTGGTATTGGGAAGAAGAATACATTGATTTATTGATAGGAAGAAACTTAATAGATGTTCATGCACTCGTTGGTAGAATTGAGGCTAATGATGCGGCTCCATGTGCAATTAGAGAAGAAACTGGAGGGGAATCAACGTCTACTTCTTTAGAATCAAAGAAAAAGAATGAAGAATGCAAGATCAAGAATCCGCAGATCAACAATGAAGGCATGGAGAAGATGTTGGTCCAACTAGTGGGACCAGTTATGGAAGTTGGATATCTTCTAAAATGCCTAATTGTGGTTCTTGTTTTCTTTGGTCTTGCTATTCTAACAAAGATTTGATGAATTATTATGTATCCAATGCCCTTGAAGAAAATAAAGAAGCAAAGAAATGTGTTTTCATGCCCGAAATTAAAATGCAAATTACTGATTTACGGGCCGGCACGGGCGGCGGCCGAGCAGACCCCGCAAAGCCGTTTTTCCGCGAACTGTAAACGCATTTTGCGGGTCGACATTATACGGGGTCTGCTAGAGATGCTCTTAGCAGTCGACGATTGTAAAGACCATATAATTGAGTACCTGAAGATGCCCCGCGCATTTCTGCGGAATATCTTTTAAGAATCCGCTTTAGCTATACTTCAGTCGCCTGGAAATCAATTTACGATCAATCAATTTTGTTTTTTAAAATTGTGCACACACACAGGTATACTACCGCCTGCATGCAGCATGCAGCCAGTGCGTGCAACATGAGTGACGCGTGGCCGATGGCATTAATTGGGCGTGTTAATGGAGAGTAATTGAGATCAATCTAATAAGCTCGCTTTAGTTTGAATTAAAAGATAATTTTATGAATTTTTTCTCTCTTTTTAACGTCAGGGAGCCTTTAGTTACTGGGTCTATCCAATGGGAGATGGTAGCTCGGGATATCTACAACCGGTTTGGATGGCGGTTCACTAATAGGACAGGTGGTTAGGCATCTGGTCCTATTTTTCGCCAGTTGTGGCAACTTTTTCATTTTCAGATTATTTCGCAGCTTCTTTAGAAGCCTGTATTTGGGCTGCAGACTTTTTCGTGGCTTTATTTAATAAAGGGGCCGCATGTATCTCCCTGATGCAGAGGCCGAAGGTATTCCTCCTTTACTAAAAAAAATCTCTTTTTAACACAATATAATTGAACTCGCTCACATACAAAGCATACAATCACCCCTATGAACGCACCCACGCATCCTCCCCTATGAGCATCTCCGAAAGACTGAGCCGTCACATCATCTTGAGATTGACGAAGTTGCCACAGCCGCCTTCGTAGTTAACGGGAACGTCTCCTCCCACTAAACGCGCATCGTCGGAAGGCCTAGAATAAATCCAGGAAAATGCGAGCAACAATGTCAAGTCTAGGACTTAACTCTGGTGGACATGAGATACCATTGTCCTTCTAACCATCAAACCACAGGTTGATTCGCATGAATTTTCTCTATCATGTCAACGTACAAGTCTATGTCTCTTCTATGTTTCTTCGTTATTGTTTTTCTTTGTTTTTGTGTGTGTGAGTGTGCGTGTCTATTGAGGGAGATTACCCCATCGATGGAAAATACGAGCAAAGTATTTTTGAGATGGTAATTTATTGAAGGCGGGATCAAAGAAGGGATCATCTTTCACATGGCAGAGCATTGTGGCAGGTTTGCAAACTTTCAGAAGAGGTCATATTTTAAGAGTTGGGAGTGGAGAAAAGATAAACATATGAGAGGATCACTGGATTCCTACCATCCCTACAAGAATGGTATACACAAGGAAAGGGAATGCCTTGTTGAGGACAGTAGACGAACTAATTGACCCCAACACTAGATCATGGGATGAGGTGTTGATTAGGAGCATTTTCTTACCAGTGTACTCGGAGAGAATCTTGAAAATTCCTTTGTCTGATTACTTAGCGGAGGACTTTGTGGCATGGCACAATACAAAATCACATGTATTTACAGCAGTGTTTTAAATAGCGGGCTATGACAAATAGCGACGGTCCTCTAAATCAGCTATAGCGAGGCATGGCCCGCTATAGCCGGCCATTTCGGGAGTTTAGCCAGCTATGCCACATAGCGGCACCTTGTCAAACAGCTATAGCGGGGCTATAGCTAGGCTATAGCCGAAAATTGTCTTTAGAGGACGAGCTCCATGGAGCTCGTTTTTTTGAAAAATTCGAAAATCATATTTTTAAGTTTCAAAAAATTCTGAAAAAAATCACACGCATTCATACGGATGTATAATACATGTGTGTCAAATCTGACGATGAAATACATTAGGGTGAGAGCTACACAAAAAAGACAAAATCGTGTTTTTTGAAAGGGTGAACAGTACATTCACTGTTCACCGAAAAAATGGAGGAATTTGTCTTTTTTGTGTAGCTCGCACCATGATGTATTTCATTGTAAGATTTTACACACATGTAAATCACATCCATATGAACGTGTATGATTTTTTTCAGAATTTTTTGAAACTTAAAAATATGATTTTTGAATTTTTCAAAAAAACGAGCTCCATGGAGCTCGTCCTCTAAGGGTGTGTTTGGTAGAGTGCATGGAGGGTGTATGGACTCAACAGTTCCCTCCCCGGCCCACTTTTGAGTGTTTGGTAGCCTGCACGGGGCCTCCTCAGCATGCACGAGTGGCTGCGAGTGTTTTGACTTTCGGTTTGTAATATTTTTCGCCCCAGGCTGAAATGGCCATATTTCGGTCATTTTCGAATATTTTGGCTGACATTTGACCAAATTTTGACCGAAATTTGACAAAAAATTATTAAATTTGACCAAAATCATTCTTTTTGGCCAATAATTTTTTTTCGCACCATGCCGAGATGGTTGAAATCCGGTTTTTTGGCCGAAATTCAAAAGACGGCGCTGCGACCAACTCATCTGGAGCCCGTGTTCTCGCCACGCACCATCCTCATCTTCGCTGTCCCGCCACCCACGTCTAGGGCCATCACGCGGCCTCTGTCGACGATGCCGTGGACCCAGGTGAACTCATGGATGTAGGCATTAGCCCTTGATTCATCGTCACACACCCTCATTGGAGGAATCTGATGGAGGACGATGACGCGGTACCGGCCGCGCCAGGCGCCCAGATGCACAATGTCGGGGTAGTGCCTGGGGACGGTGACCATGCCGAGGGGGGTGTTGAACTCCACGGTCGATGCAGGATGACGATTACCTCCCAGCAAGATGAGGAGGCGACAACCCTCCCCACAGCAGGCCGGGAGCACGGGTCGCCAAATTTTGCCATGACGGCGTCGCGCCATGAGCAGATCAAACAAGAAAACCCGCCATGAGCCATGGCAGGTCAAGCATATGCAGACCGTTTCTTCTGGACCAACTAATCCAACCGATGGCATGAAATAATATAAACTGCCTCAACAGCCTTAAGCTATCTTCCAAGGAAAACACTAGACCATCCTAGCACGATGTTCAGCCCTAATTACATTAGGAGTCATCTGGAAGTGGATTGTGGCAGGCGACTCGATGCCCCGGGTCATTCGCTTCCCAGCCAAATGCCTCCCCAAAGTCGTCTCCGGGAACTTTATCAGCCTAGGAGGCGTAGCGTGACGGCACTTGTTACATGCCAGTCTATTATACAGGTACACATCCTGTAGATTCACCGCTGCTTTCATGACACGCCTGACATGACTCACCATGTAGTCTAGAGACTCAAAACAGAAGATGATGAGCTTGGCCAACCGGTGGTGCTTGAAGTCTGACGCAGGTGGTTTCCACACTACGCCCTTGTTCTCGCTAAACAAGTTCGCCCTCCTCTTCTCCTGATCCATTTGCATTTCACATGGATGATCCATTACCTACACCCATGGGACAAACCAAAATGGGACAGGTTAATTTTGCCGGCTGACATTTTGTACTCTAAGTGAAGCACAGGCGTGCAACAATGCAATGGAGATGGGTAGAGCAACACCTCAAACAAAAAAGAATAGAACAAGCTCTAGGTAAGAACATACATAGTACGGGTAGAGCCACCCTTCAAAGAACGAAAGAAATAATTGAGCAAGCTATAGGTACAAACATACCTTCATGTAGAGCTCCTCCACGGACAGCGCCGCTTCCAAAATGAACATTGTCCAGGTGAGATCATACCCTTCAGGAATGTCAACTAGATTGACAATCCTTAGTTGGTGGAACACAGATGCCAGCCTTTTGGTCAGACACTCTGGTTGAACCCAAATCTGCAACGATAAGCACATGATAGGAGTGAGTACAGAACAAGTGAAGATCAGAACAAAGCAATCACCCCGACTTACCTTTTCGCATCTAAAACACAAACTCAGGTCTCGAACAGAGGACCCGTAAAGAAATGTACTTAACTTGACCATCTTGTGCCAACTAAGATTAACAGTTGCAAGACTCAGAACCTCGAGCAATGGGACATAGCCAAATGATAGTGGCGGTTCTTTGTAAGCCGTCCAATACTCAAACACCAATCGGGTGAGTTTGGGAACCATGGTGAGCTTGATCAGGCCAAAACGGCAATTGACAATACTGAGCTCACTGAGTTGTGTGTGTTCAACATCGAGAATCCAACCCTCCTCCGTGCGGCAATAGTGAAAACCTAAATGTTTTAATTGCTTGCAAGTGACGAGGATGTTGGAGACAATGTCAGATTCATGAAATGTCAAATTCTGCAGGCAGAGGAGTGTGAGACCAGCAAACGCATTGAGGCACTCATTAAAAAATGACACAAACCGTGTCCCATAGTTCTCCATATCATCAAAAGTGCACTCTTGTCTCTCCTTCTCTGTCAAAACAGTGAATTCGACTTTCTCAATCTTATGTGTTGCCATGGCATTGCCAACAGTATGCCCAATGGATATGGGGGCATAATCTTTCAAGTAGAACGTCGTGCTCAACAGGCGGATGGTGCATCCACCCAGATCCCTGTGTGCCAGTATGCTCTCTGTCGCTTTGACCACAGCTGCATTGGACCTCTGAACCAATTCATCATTGGACATGCTGGTTTTAGTTTTTGAGGGCCGAAGGTCCCGAGCACTGATTGCAAGCCGTGGGAGCATGTCAGGAAGCTGACTCCACCGTCTGGAGAGGACCCTGGTTTTCACAGCGGCTCGGACTTTAAGTCGGTCCAGAATGTTGACAAGGATGTCGTCTGGCAAGCTGCTGATCCTATCACCTTGATTGTCTTTCTGCATTTGGCACCGAAAGAAATCAAATATGCAGTATTGATATAGTCTCAAAAGTGCAAGTTTGATAGCCCCATATATAGAATTTGTCTACTGTACCGGAGATGCAGCTTTGATCTATTTATGATAACACAAATTTGATTATTCATCCCCCAAAAAACAAGTAGATTTCGATAGGCTCAAAGGTGCACTTTCGTACCAAAAACTAAAATTTGATAGACTCGAAAGATTCAATTTTGATGCTGTCTGAAGGACTGAAATTTAACCCCTGGTTGCTAAGGATGCTACCATCAGGAAAATAAGATATTCGGAGGAAGGAGAGGACAAGTAACTCACCTCCATGGCCGAACCATCGTGTTCGGCTGCCGATCTAGCAGCCGGCCGCCGGTGACGAGATTTGACCCCCATAGCCCGACTTGCTGGTCTGTGTGAGAACTGATGTCTAGGGAGTTGTTGCTCGTCTCCTCTTAAACCTGGCGGGTACCGCGGTGCCGCCAGGCCAGATATATATACTACTCCGTGTATAGCTGCTATGGAAACTCTCGATTAAATATCGAAGATTCTACTCTCTATATATATACAATGGAAAATATCCAAAAGGGGAGAAGGAATTCGAAAGAGGACTTGCTTCTGATTGTAGCCCGGGAAGGACTCCTTTATATTAACTGCGGATTGCGATTTAGAACGGGAGGCGCTTCGATTGCGGACTGCGGCTCGGAGAGGAGCCGCTTGATTGCCGATTGCAGCTCGGAACGGAGCTGCTGCTGCTGCTTTGATTGGGGGCTGCAGCTCCCAAAGGGGGAGCAGCTTATTTGGGCGCCTCTTCTTAAGCACCGCTGGATCCTCATTCGAGGCCTCCGACGGAGACGGTGACGGCGCACGGCAGGCGGCGGCATATAACTGACCTCCTCTCTGCCCTTTGAGAGAACCCTTTTTTCTTTTTCTTTTGAGATGGAACCCTAGGGGTAGGCGGCGTGGTAGGGATCTCCATCACATACTGCGGCCTGCGATGGAAGAATGGATGATGGCATGGATGGGCCAAAGGCCCAACAGCTTCTTCCATAATGGTAGTACTATTTTAGGTTTTCTTCTATTTGAGCCCAATGTTGTAGGCTGGAGGAGATTTTAAAATGCTATGCCATGAATTTTATTCAGATGTTGTATTTGATAACGATGCATGTGTTGCATCCTACCACCACATGTTTTTTTTTATGTTAAAATGTTTCTTAAATTCACGTTGATGCCATGATTTCCAATGGAAGTTAGAAAAACATGAATAATACCTTGTTTGCACCTAAGAGTGTTCTGGTGTTCTAGGAAATTTGCACCATGTGATCAACTCATGAATATACAACTTGTAGGTACAACATTTAGCAAGCTATTTTGAGCTTAAATCGCCTTGCTTCTTTTTCTAAAAAAAACAAACAAACAAAACCGTCGTTGCTTCTTGGTTCAAATTTTGAGCTTTAAATCCCTCTAGACACCTCTTTTCCGACGTTGATGATCGATCTCTGAACCCTACCAGCACCGATCAACCTTCCCCCGCGATACTACGTGGAGTTGCTTCCTCTCTCTCTCCAGCTCGCTCTTGTTGGACTCGTTATAAAGTGCACTTCACAAAAAACCATAAACTCATAGTCTTCATATTTCCCCTCGCCGTCGATGGACTAAGTTCACGTGACGAACGACGGGGCTCTCCCCCCCACCCCACCCCCGGCTCTACGGTGGTTACTCGCGATGGAGGGAGTCTCGCTCCTTTCAGGCGGCCATGTCGCATGGGTCTGCGTCTCTGGTTGTGTCCCCTGCGTGTGGCGGTTGTGGTGACGTCGGCGGTGGTCTCCTGGGTTGCGGGCCGAAGCTTCGGCCGACGATTCGGGATGGTATGGCGTCCCTTCCCTGCGTGCCTCTGGAGTCTCTTCCACATGTGTGATACGTCCATTTTGTATCATGATTTCATATTGTTACTTATAATGTTATAAATCTATATTTTAATTTATGATGCAATTCTAATGTCTTTTCTCTCTTAAAATGCAAGATGCACTTGAAGAAGGAGATTGCCGGTAGCTAAAATTCTGAGCCTGAAAAAGCTACAACAGAGATAGCTATTCTCCGGAGCTCCAGATGACCAAAAAATTTATGAAAAATTATTTTAAAATATATAGAAAATACTGGAAGAAATAAGTACCAGAGAAGACCCTCGATGGGTCCACAAGGCAGGGGCGCGCCCTACCCTCCAGGACGCAACCAAGGGCCTCGTGGGGCCCAAAGATGCCCCCCGATGCCCATCTTCTGCTATATGAGGCGACTCGCCCAATAAAAATAAATAAGAGGCAACCTTTTGAGACGAAGCGCCTTTGTCTCGAGGTAGAACATGGACAAGAGCACTTTTGCTATCCGGCGAAGCGATTTCGCTGGGAATACTTCCCTCCATGAGGGGGAAATTGAATCCATCGTCATCACCAACGCTCCTCTCATCGTGGGAGGGTCCGTCTCCATCAACATCTTCACCAGCACCATCTCATCGTCAAACCCTAGTTCATCTCTTGTATCCAGTCTTTGTCTCAAACCTCAGATTGGCACGTGTGGGTTGCTAGTAGTGTTGATTACATCTTGTAGTTGATGCTAGTTGGTTTATTTGGTGGAAGATCATATGTTTAGATTGTTAATCATATATTTATCTCTCTGGTCATGAACATGAATATGATTTATGAGTAGTTACGTTTGTTCTTGAGGACATGGCAGAAGTCTTGTTATAAGTAATCATGTGAAGTTTGTTTTCTTTCAATGTTACGATGATGTGTTATGTTGTTCTTCCTCTAGTGATGTCGTGTGAACGTAGACTACACGACACAGTACCATTCTTGGGCCTAGGGGAAGGCATTGTGAGATTAGTAAGTAGATGATGGGTTGCGAGAGTGACAGAAGCTTAAACCCTAGTTTATGCGCTATCTCGTAAGGGGCCGATTTAGATCAATATGTTTCATGCTATGATTAGATTTATCTTAATCCTTATTTCATAGTTGTGGATGCTTACAAGAGGGGGTAATCATAAGTGGGTTGTTTGTTCAAGTAAGAACAACACCCTAGCATCGGTCCACCCACATAACAACTTATCGAAGAAGTGAACGGGAATTAATGAATCGTGTTGAAGTTAACTAGAAGAATTTCCCATGTGTCCTCGAGAACGTTTTGCTCGCTATAATAAATACTTTCGTCTCGTCCTTTGCAATATAAGGATTGCTCCACCATGTTGCACCTTATTATTTTGGTTACTTGTTACTTGCTACAAATTATATTGCTGCCAAACTATTTGTCACAACTACTTCACATCACTTGCAAAGAATACCTTGCTGAAAACCGCTTATCGATTCCTTCTACTCCTCATTGGTGTTGGGAAACGTAGTAGAAAACAAAAAAATCGACCTACGATCAACCAGGAACACTATGACGATACAATAACGCTTGGGATCATGATCGTTATCGTCACCGAGTAGCAGCAGAAGAAGAGCGTGACGATGACGATCGAGCATGGAGTCCCTCGAACCATAGATGAACGATCACGTGAACCGCCCACGAGCAGTCCCTCGAACGTAAGACCGAAGGCACGACCTCTCTATAGATTGCAAGCGTACGGTCTTCATGATTCGGTAGCGCTTCACCGTCCAGAACTAATCGTCGCCGGAGAATTAGAGGGAGGAGATTAGAACCACACTGAGCTTCTAATTATGAGGATTAGAGAATTTAGACCTAGCTCTAATTATTCAACTAGGACCAACTATAACTAGAACTAGAGAACTAGAGGAGGCTCCAAAACTTGGTTATTCAAAAGGGCCAAATCCTCAAGTATATATAGGTTAGAGGGGAAGGGAGGGGCAGCCACCACGGAGGGAAACCCTCCTTGGGGCACCGGCCTAGGGGAGGAGGAGTCCAACTCCTCCCCCACTCCAATCCCCCCCATAAGGAAAGGGGGCGCCTCCACCACTTGGGCACTTGTGGCCCAAGTTGCCTTCCACCTCTTGGCCTTATTAGGCCCGTTGATATTTTATTAAATATAAAATTGTTATAAATACTTTCAGACCATTTTATATATAATTTAACATCTCCGGAAATATACCCGGTATTACCCGATATTCACCGAAACCCTTCTGGTGACCCCGGAACGCTACCGGATCCTCTCAGAACTATTCTGACTATTAATGAAACAATTCCACAAATAAATCCTCGATACTCTCGACCTCCTAACACTCAGCAAATCGTGATTACCTTAAGCTTGTGACCTCATAGGTTCGGTAACTCATAGACATGAACGGAACTCCTTCATCCAATGACCGATAGCGGAACCATGGACGTCCATATCGATCCCTATGAGTACACGAATGGTATTCGAGTAAACCATCGGTTACCATGTGACATTACCTTTGATTCGTGATACCTTAAAAGACCCGAGAATCATCGGTACCCTCTCGAGTCATCTGCATGCTCGTTATACCGTTATTCTCATTGCCAGTTTTGTTCTTTTTTCTCATTGATGTGTTCCGGCATCCCCGTGACATAGTCACCTGTGTCTGGAAAGACGATGACTGATGCCGCCACACCGAGAGGGACCTAAGAATATCTCTCCCTCGTTGGAGGAGCAAGTTGCACTCTTGAGCTATCTAGTCCCTTGTCAAACTTTCTGATGAACCTATAAGTTGTCGTTATGTTCACCTAGTTACAGATGACTGATGACCCACAAGTATAGGGGGTCAATCATAGTCCTTTCGATAAGTAAGAGTGTCAAACCCAACGAGGAGCAGAAGGAAATGACAAGCGGTTTTCAGCAAGGTAATTTCTGCAAGCACTGAAATTGTAGGTAACAGGTAGTTTGATAGCAAGATAATTGGTAACGAGCAAGTAACGGTAACAGTAAATAAAGTGCAGCAAGATAGCCCAATCCTTTTGTGGCAAAGGACAGGCCAAAACGGTCTCTTATAATAAGCAAGCGCTCTTGAGGGTACACGGGAATTTCATCTAGTCACTTTCATCATGTTGGTTTGATTTGCGTTCGCTACTTTGACAATTTGATATGTGGGTGGACCGGTGCTTGGGTGTTGTTCTTACTTGAACAAACCTCCCACTTATGATTAACCCCCTCGCAAGCATCCACAACTATGAGAAAAGTATTAAGATAAAATCTAACCATAGCATTAAACATTTGGATCCAAATCAGCCCCTTACGAAATAGCGCATAAACTAGGGTTTAAGCTTCTGTCACTCTAGCAACCCATCATCTAATAACTACTCCACAATGCATTCCCTTAGGCCCAAAGATGGTGAAGTGCCATGTAGTCGACGTTCACATGACACCACTAAGGGAATCACAACATTCATATCATCAAAATATCGAACACATATCAAATCTACATGATTACTTGCAACATGACTTCTCCTGTGACCTCAAGAACAAAGGTAACTACTCACAAATGATATTCATGCTCAATATCAGAGGGGTACTAAATAGCATAATGGATCTGAACATATAATCTTCCACCAAATAAACCATATAGTAATCAACTACGAGATGTAATCAACATTACTAGTCACCCACAGGTACTAATCTGAGGTTCCGGTACAAAGATTGAACACAAGAGATGAACTAGGGTTTGAGAGGAGATGGTGCTGTTGAAGATCGACCTCCCAAAGATGAGAGGGGTGTTGGTGATGGCGATGGCTTCGATTTCCCCCTCCGGGAGTGTCGGGGATATAATCCCGCGGTATAACCCGCCGTTTGGACCGGGTTAGACCATGGGCGGCTTAAGGAGTGTATGCTTGATGGGTTGTAGAGGTGACAAAAGGCAAACAGGGAGACTTACCGAGTAGGCCGCCTGGCGGCCCAGTACATAAAGACGGCGACTCAAGGCCCATGAGGCGGAAGACGCCAGAAGCCTTCCATGCTTGGAAGGTAAGATAAGGTAGAATTGTAATAGGTTACGAGTCATAACATGACCCGGACTTTTGTAAAACCAAGGGGCCTCGACTATATAAAGGCAAGCCCCTGAGGCCAGTAGGCTAGGTTAGAAACTCTCGAAAGCTAGATCAGCGATTCCGCACCCTTGTAATCGAGATCAGCATCAATATAGACACCAAAGCAGGACGTAGGCTTTTACCTCCATCGGAGGGGCCGAACCTGGGTAAACCCGTCTCTCGTTCCCGATCAACCCCTTCGAGTCGCCACACAGCGGCGATGGCCTCACACCTAAGTTCTCCTACGAGAACATCTGCCGTGACAAAACCACGACAGTTGGAGCCCACCGTGGGGCCTTCGCGCAGTGGAGTTGAGTTCTCAGAGGGAGCTCTTCCAGGGTTCGGGAGCTACGCAGTGGCTAAGATGAGCAAGAACCGTCGCGACAAGCTCTACGTTGACAATTCAGTATGGGGTCCCGAGGCCGACTCAATCAAGTTCGGGTGCCGGGTCCCCTTCGGCAAGATCCATATCTTCATCGGAAGATCAGTGAGCCAGAGCCCGAGCCGGACGTCTGCACCAACGTCGTCAAGCCGGCTCGGCGTGCTCGTGCCGGCCGGCGTCAAGCCGATCGAAGCTGCGTCTCCATAGAGAAAGCCAGGGCGACCCATCCTCCTAAAGCTAGGACTCATGGAGGCCAGGGTAGTAATAAAAAGCGGAAGCAGCCCGAAGGCGGATCTGAATTTATGGCTAACGCCGTCTCAGATCTCAAAGGCCAGCATCAAGGTCATCAACAGGGAACGACCCGTCGGGGGAGCAGGACACGCAACTACAGAGATGCACTCAGAGCGCCTTGTCCCAAGCATGGAACCCTAGATAATCCGGCTAATCATTCATGGGAAGATTGCTATATTATGCAGGAATTCCAAAGCCGGGGGTTACAAAACCATCAGAATGAACATCCGGGTCAGCATGACCTAGGCGAGTCGTACGCCGACTCGCCTGGAAGTTCTAAACGATGGAGTATGGGGCAGTATCCTGTGTTCACCACCAATACCGAGCCGGCAACTCCCCAATACCCCGATTGGTTTGAGAAGCCAATCACTTGGAGCAGGGAGGATCATCCTCCCAGGGTTGATAACCCGGGGGACTTGGCGCTGGTGGTAGCACCTCAGGTGGGTGGATATACCCTCACCAAGGTTTTGATGGATGGAGGTAGCAACATTAACATCCTTTATTACGACACTTTCCGACGGATGAACCTCCCTGATAACTGTTGCAACCTTTGACCACTGTTTTCCACGGCGTGGTTCCCGGAAAGTCAACATACCCAATCGGGCGAGTTACATTCGATGTTGCTTTCGGTGATGAATATAATTACAGGTGCGAGCCTCTCACTTTTGAGGTGGTCAAAATAAAGAGCCCTTACCACGGTCTCTTTGGGAGACCGGCTTACGTCTGTTTCATGGCTCGCCCGTGTTATGTTTACCTCCAGCTTAAAATGTCGGGTCTCAAAGGTACAATCACCATGAAGGGCAACAGGGAAATCGCTCGAGAGTGCGAGGAAGGAGACGCAGCCTATGCTGAGTCGGCTTGCGCTGCCGAGGAGCTGAAGTTCGACACGGCCAATGTCGACCCGGCTGACATGAGTCCTCTCAAGAAGCCAACCACAGAGTCTGAGTCACCACTCAAGTTCAAGCGAGCTGAAGATACCAAGCAGGTAGATTTCATGGAAGGTGACTCATCCAAGCAGTTCACCATTGGGACCGGCTTGGATCCCAAACAAGAAAATGCGATCATCGAATTCATCCGTGAGAATCAGGACATCTTTGCATGGAAACCTTCTGACATGCCCGGAGTCCCAAGAAGACTCGCTGAGCATCGCCTCAATGTGGATCCTAAGATGAAGCCAGTACGACAATATCTCCGTCGTTTCAACGAGGAGAGACGCAAGGCTATTGGAGAAGAGGTAGCCTGGCTCCTAGCTACCAGATTTATCGTTGAAGTCTTTCATCCTGAGTGGCTGGCTAACCCAGTGCTTGTTTTGAAAAAGAATGGCACCTGGCGCATGTGTGTTGATTACACAGATCTCAATAAAGCTTGTCCCAAAGACCCTTTTGCTCTCCCCCGAATCGATCAGATCATCGACTCTACGGCGGGTTGCGAGCGCTTGTGTTTTCTGGATGCATACTCTGGTTATCACCACATCAAGATGGCAAAGGAGGATCAAGAGAAGACGGCTTTCATAACCCCCTTTGGAGCTTTCTGCTATGTTTCTATGCCCTTCGGGCTTAAAATCGCCGGGGCGACTTATCAACGCCACGTTCAGAATTATCTTCACTCACAAATCAGGCGTAACGTTCATGCTTATGTTGATGATATCGTGATGAAATCCCAAAAGAAGGAGACGCTCTTAGACGATCTTAAGGAGACGTTTCATAATCTGCGGGTGTACCAAATGAAGCTCAATCCAACGAAATGCGTCTTCGGTGTTCCTGCGGGCAAACTATTAGGATTCCTGGTGTCTGAGCGAGGCATTGAAGCTAACTCGGACAAGATCAAAGCAGTTACCTCATTGGCCAAGCCGGCTAACATAAACCAGGGCCAGCGCATGGCCGGCCGCATAACAGCATTAAGCCGGTTTATAAGCCGCCTTGGTGAGAAGGCGATTCCCCTCTACTAGTTGTTAAGGAAAACGAACAAGTTTGTCTGGACCGACGCGGCTAACGAAGCTTTTGAAGCTCTCAAGAAGCAGTTGGTTGAGCCGCCCGTTTTAGCCGCCCCGATTGACAAAGAGCCCATGCTCTTGTACATCGCCGCCAATTCAAGGGTGGTGAGCATCGCGGTTGTCGTTGAAAGGCAGGAGGCAGGGAAGGAGTATCCGGTTCAGCGGCCGGTCTAGTTCGTTAGTGAAGTTTTAACCTTGTCCAAGCAACGATATCCATGTTGGCAGAAGCTGGTTTTTGGAGTGTTCATGGCAAGCCGGAAGCTGAAGCATTATTTTCAGGAACATCCAATTACAGTGGTCAGTTCAGCGCCTCTTGGAGACATTATACAGAATCGGGAGGCTACTGACCGAATCACCAAGTGGGCAATCGAGCTTGGCCCTCACCACGTGAAATACGTGCCCCGTACAACCATCAAGTCCCAAGCTTTGGTCGATTCCATCAATGACTGGACAGAGTTGCAGATTCCAGAAGATAGGCCAGATAACACCTACTGGACTATACACTTTGATGGATCCAGGGAGTTGGAGGGCTCGGGGGCTGGAGTTGTTATATCTTCTCCGAAAGGTGACAAATTTTATTATGTTTTACGGCTCATGTTCCCATGTACTAACAATGCAGCTGAATACGAGGCCCTATTGCACGGACTTAGAATGGCTAAAGAAATGAATCTCAGCCGGGTCAGGTGTTTGGGTGACTCAAATTTGGTGGCTCAGCAAGTTTCGGGGACTTGGGACTCTAAAGATCCCCTGATGGCGGCTTACCGACGGGCAATCTCGGATGTGGCGGGTCATTTTCAAGGCTATCAAGTCGACCATATAGATCGGCGGCAGAATGAGGCGGCTGATGCATTATCACGGCTCGGCTCTCAGCGGAAGCCAGTTCCTTCGAACGTTTTTTTGGATGTCCTTTATAGCCCCTCAGTGAGACTACCGTCTGAAGAAGACATAGCTATTCCTAACCCAGAATCACACTTGGTGGTGGCTCTTCATGCTTTTCCAGATTGGACAGTTCCGTACCTGGCCTATTTAACCAGAGGAGAACTGCCAACAGAGGAGGTCGAGGCTCGTCAGATAATCCGGCGACCCAAGTCTATGACTATCATCAGGGGCGAGTTACACCGACGGAGTAGCACAGGTGTTTTTCAACGTTGTGTCTCCCCGGAGGAAGGACAAGAAATCCTCAATGAGATCCATGCTGGTGACTGTGGGCATCACGGCGGCTCAAGATCTTTGGTGGCCAAAGCTTTTCGTCATGGGTTTTATTGGCTGACGGCTCATGCAGACGCAGAAGGTATCGTGCGCAAGTGCGACGGGTGTCAAAAGTTCGCTCGTCAAGCCCATGTGCCGGCTCAGGAATTATGCATGATCTCGATTACTTGGTCATTCGCAGTTTGGGGGCTCGATATGGTTGGCCCATTCAAAATGTCTTCTGATAAAAAGACTCAGCTACTGGTGGCGGTTGATAAGTTCACCAAGTGGGTTGAAGCCGAGCCGGTTAGCAGTTGTGATGCAGAAACAGCTGTTAAGTTTGTGAAGAAATTAATCTACCGTTTTGGTTATCCTCATAGTATCATTACTGACAATGGTACCAATCTATCCAAAGGAGCTATGGAGCAATTTTGTCAGAAAGAGCATATCCGGCCTGACTTGGCAGCAGTGGCGCACCGACAATCTAATGGACAAGCTGAGCGGGCTAATCAAGAGATCTTAAGAGGGATCAAGCCCTGGCTCATGGTTCCATTACAACATACCCCAGGCTGTTGGGTTGAGGAACTTCCTTCGGTACTTTGGAGCACTAGAACGACTCCAAACAGGTCTACCGGTTACACGCCCTCCTTCCTGGTATATGAAGCTGAGGCGGTTTTGCCGAGTGATATCCGTCATGATTCTCCTCGAGTCGCCGCTTATGTTGAGACGGATAATGAACAAGCACATCAGGATTCTTTGGATGCCTTGGAGGAAGAACGTGACTTGGCAGCAGCCAGATCAGCTTTATATCAGCAAGACCTACGTCGCTATCATAGTCGTAGAGTTAAAAGTCGCACCTTTCAAGAGGGCGACTTCGTGCTTCGTTTGATTCAAGATCAAACAGGGATGCATAAGCTTTCACCGCCTTGCGAAGGTCCTTTTGTGGTCAGCAAAAACCTTCACAATGGTTCCTATTATCTGATAGATTTGCGACCAGGTTCATACACCTCTGCAGAAGAGACGACCCGGCCTTGGAACATTGCGCAACTTCGGCCTTACTATACTTAGAGCCACCAGCTCATCATTTTGTATTTCCCCCTTTCTTCTTAGCAATTCTGTAAATAGTTCTATATGTTCAAATATAATAAAGCCAGCACCCTCGAAACTCGGGGTCTTTGCCGTTCCAGCCTATAAGATTGAGCATGGGCCTTTATTGTTTGGAACATAGGGCATTTTGGGGCTTCCAACTCATTGAGTTTAGCTTTCTCACCCTCTTGACCCGGAAAAATAAATACGCCACAATATAAGGTTAAACTTGCCTGTGTGTTTGATGCGACTCCGATCAGATGACCCCATGTACTCTTGATAAGTCAATCCTTGATGGACCCTGAACTTTTCAAGGTTAAAGCATCGGTTTGAGTCATATGAGAGCCGACATACAGAGAGCTAGGATAAACCATGGGTTATCATACCCGCTTCACTGAAGCAAGACTTGAGCCTCGAAAGCAAGTCTTTTTTACCGAGTCTCACTGAGCTGGCTTATTACAATTTTTGTTATGTTGACTTTTCTAGAGTAAAACATTATTTTTAAATCCGAATCATATAAGGTACCGGGTTATGGAACTGTGATCGCCTTATGACCAGTTCAAAATATATTTCTGCAAAAAAAAATTGCGGAAAGAATCTTTCAGACATCACGTAACGGTAACTTGCGCATACAACTCCAAGCAACAAGTATATTGAGCAAAACTAGCCAAGACAGATCAAGATGAGGACAAAGTTTAATCATGCACAAAATCTGTCATCAAAACAAGAGGCAGAGTTGAAAGGCGTACACGAAGGCACGACACAGGTAAAACGACTACAGTTTTAAGCATATTACATGACACTTTAGACCCGGGTAATGAAAATCACAGTTTTTTTGCAACCCGGCCTCTATGCTTTCCGAGTCAATCTTTGGTTTGGTTTGGTGCACGGGACGTCTCCGGGTTGTCCTCAGCCTGAGTTTCCGGATCTACAATCTGGAGGTCCTCCAAGTTCTAGTTGCAGTGGGTCAAGGCTTCAAATATGGCTTCTTCATTTAAAACGGGAGACGGGTCAACGTCAGGGGAGAAAAAGTGCTTCTGGCGTTGTGGAGTCAGGCTAACTGATTTAAACGAGGGTGGCTGAACTCGGGTGTTATTTGAGTCATAAGTTGGATGATAGCTTTTCAGTGACATGTCATTCACAAGCTGACTAGCAAATACCCGAGCCTCCTTGACACACTGCAGATAATCATCCTCAGTAAAATCTGACCCGTCAGCCTTCAGCCGCTGGAAATCCTTCGGCCATCTCCGCCGGGTCAAGCTCTGCAGCGTAAGACAAAGCTCGACTCAAGGAATACGTAGCTCCAGCTCGTGCAGCTGATCTTTTGAGTTCTCCAATCTGCCTTGGGATTATCGAGAGAAATGTTAGCACATCTTTTATGAGCCTTACCGGCTCCTTGTCCCCATGACAGCTTTGATTGTGCATAAGCTTCCAGTGTAGAGCTGCTCCGTTAATGCATATACAGCCTTGAGCTTTAGCAAACAATTATCCTGAAGATTGCACGTGTGATGGCCTGCAAAAAATTAAAGTGCATAAGTCGCCGGGCGACTTATCTTCATGATTGAGTATTAGATGGATTAACAAAAAGTTTCTCAAGATATTCACCGAAGATGGCTTGAGTCATGTGGTCAATATGCCGTTTTAACCTGGAGAATTCTTCAGAGACTGTTTTCAAATAATTCTCAGCTTTTTTAGAATGCTGGATCAAGGCAGTTTTCTCGGCTTCAAATGATTTCCTCTCTTTTTCAAAGCTTGCCTTGGTTTTCTCCAGATGCTCCAAGGATAACTGCAGTTTCTGTTCTAGCTCCGCCTGGGCAGTTTGTCCCACTGCAAGGTCCTTTTTCAACTCATTCACATTAGCTTCAGCCGTTTTCAGAGTTTCATGTATTCCAAGATACCAGAGTGATTCACAATGCAAATACAGTATGATTGACGAACAAAGTCTCAAGCAGATTGCAAGCAATATACTTGACACTTGGGGGCTAATGCATATCAATTTTCTCCAAATAATACAAATATCAAAGACCCGACTCATTTCAAGAAAATGAGCCGGCCCTTGGGGGCTACAGGTCGAATTCTACTATGACTATGAAGACCCGACTCATTTCAAGAAAATGAGCCGGCCCTTGGGGGCTACAGGTCGAATTCTTCTATTAACATAAAGACCCGACTCATTTCAAAAAAAAAGTCAGCCCTTGGGGGTTGCAGAAGGATATATGGAACAAGGAATATACAACAAGGCTAATCATACCTCATATCTTCTTTTCATCATGTTCACAAGGTCAACTTCCACTTGACGGCTTGCAGAGAGACGATCTAGATAACCAGTGTGCAGTTCTTCGATACTGAAGGCTCCATAACTCGAAAGCTCCAGTTTAGCTTTTCCCTTGTCAGGCAGGATAGTCTCCTCCTTGACAACAAGTTTTGCCAGTACATTAGAGGGTCCTGGAGTGGTATAACCTGACCCAGTAATGGTGACTGCTGCATCCTTGTCACAAGAAACGTTTTCAGCAGGACCATGAGGAATGGATGGATCAGTGTTGGTTGCCGGGTCAGTTTGAACATCCATAAGCGAAGTGGCAGTTGTTTTTAGTTCAGGCTGAGGAGGCAAATCGACTTGGATTTCTTGATGTTTTTTAACACGCTCAATGGCTTCAGGAGCCGCCGCGTCTGGGTTTTCTGGCTCAATGACTTTAGGATTGGTAGATGATTCGCCAAGTTTCTTTTTCTTGGCCTTGGCCCTCCAAAACAAGAGGGCAGAATAAAGTATATGCAAACTCAGAGTTTAGTGAAGAAACATATGATGCAACGAAGGAAAAATTTACCCCTGGTTAATAACAAAGGGTGGCAACTTCGTGGCAGTTAAGTCGCCAGATGAAGGGGGTGATTCCTGGTAATTTGAGTTAGCAGGATTGAGAGGTAGTTTAAAAAGACCAGCCTGAGGACGAGACGAGGTTGGACTGTGAGGCACCTCATCTTCCAGATTGCGAACAGCTAGTCTGTCGGGTAAGCCGGTCACAAGAATACCAGAACTATTCCGAGTCTGGCGTCTTGAGGCATGCTTGTCTTCTTCAAAATAAAATCGGAATCCAAATAAGCATCTGGGTGAGAAAAACTTATTTTCCGAATGACCCGCCTTATCTTCCTGGGAGACAAGGATTCCGAGCAGGAGGAGATAGAAATTACCTCGACATTGTCAGCCCGGCTTGTGTCAGCATCACCCTGGTAGCAAAGGTGTCAGTAAATTCAATAATGGAACGGTTAAGGAAATCAAATATTACCTCCATAGATGCATCAACTGATGGAGACTCGCCCCTAAATGATGGCTCATCTGCAGTCGCCTTGCCCTTCTTTTTGCTAGGGCCAGCTTTAGGCTTGCTAGTGGGGACTTTTCTTTTCTTCTTCCAGAAAGAAGAAGATGCCTGCAAGGTTTGTTGATATAAGTAAGAGAATAAATCATTCAAATTTAAAGAAGTCCCACAAAGAGCAGTCAAAGGATTGTAGAAGGTTTTTTACCGAAGGGGCCGGGTTGAGGGCACTAAAGGGTTTCAAGCCAACTTGATCACAGATTGCTTGAGGTTCTCCCATCAGCTTTTTTATGATTCTATTTACGTCATCATCTGTCAAAACCATCTTACTATATCGTTGCGGATCATCCACTCAGCCAGAATAGTTGCACATCAAGTCATTTCAGCGACTAAATGGCAGGATCATCCAGGATACCCAACACCG
The DNA here is from genome assembly GCA_039707655.1 of Elymus sibiricus. Lineage (NCBI taxonomy): Eukaryota > Viridiplantae > Streptophyta > Magnoliopsida > Poales > Poaceae > Elymus > Elymus sibiricus. The sequence continues at coordinate 85,957,985 of CM077665.1, forward strand.
GGTCAGGTCTACTCCTATTAAACCCCGAGCCTATGGAGCTGCTAGTTTTGGGAATACAAAAGCAAATTGATCCCGCTCTTCTTGAGAAGCCCGACCAGGTAGGTCAAAATCCATAGGAAGGCGATCTGGTTTGTAACCCGGCAGGGGGTTCTCATTCTCAGGAGCAGTGTTCCGACAATAAAACCAAGTCTTAGCCCATCCTTTGGGGTGACTTGGCAGGACAGCAGTAGGAAAACTGCCATCTCTGTGCCTTTGAAGTGAAATTCCACCTAATTCTTGGCTAGGACCATCTGTGCACTCAGTCTGGCGGTTCAAGTAGAAGAACTCCAGAAAGAGTGGGACAGTAGGTTTGATAACCGACAAGTATAGGGGATCGCAACAGTTTTCGAGGGTAGAGTATTCAACCCAAATTTATAGATTCGACACAAGGGGAGCCAAAGAATATTTGAGAGTATTAGCAGTTGAGTTGTCAATTCAACCACACCTGGAGATTAAATATCTATAGCAGAGTGATCAGTAGCACAGTAGTATGATAGTTTGATAGTAGTAGTAACAGTAACAATAACGGTAGTAGTGATAGCAATAGTTTTGTAGCAGTTGGAACAGTAGCAGCAGCAATAGTAACTTAGCAACAACAATAAGTGGAAAACTCGTAGGCACTGGATCGGTGAACTCGTTGGATGATATTCATCATATAACAGTCATAACCTAGGGCGACACAGAACTAGCTCCAGTTCATAAATGTAATGTAGGCATGTATTCCGTAAATAGTCATACGTGCTTATGGAAAAGAACTTGCATGCCATCTTTTGTCCTACCCTCCCGTGGCAGCGGGGTCCAAAAGGAAACTAATGGTTATTAAGGCATCCTTTTAATAGAGAACCAGAACAAAGCATTAACACACGGTGAATACATGAACTCCTCAAACTACGGTCATCACCGGAAAGTATCCCGACTATTGTCACTCCGGGGTTTACGGATCAGAACACGTAATAGGTGCGTATGACTAGCAAGATCGGATCAAGAACATAGATATAATGGTGATAACATAAACAGTTCAGATCTGAAATCATGGCACTCGGGCCCTAGTGACAAGCATTAAGCATGGCAAAGTCATAGCAACATCAATCTCAGAACATAGTGGATACTAGGGATCAAGTCCTAACAAAACTAACTCGAGTACATGATGAATCTCATCCAACTCCTCACCGACCAGCAAGCGTATGAAGGGATTACTCACTCCCGGTGGGGAGCATCATGGAATTGGCGATGGAGAAGGGTTGATGATGACAAAGACCGAAGATTCCCCTCTCCGGAGCCCCAAACGGGCTCCAGATCTGGCCTCCCGATGAAGAATAGGAGGTGGCGGCAGCTCCGTATCGTAAAACGCATTGAAACTTTCTCTCTGATTTTTTTCTCCAAAAATAGGATTTTATAACATCGGAATTAGGGCCAGTGGGGCCACTAGGTGGGCACAACCCACCAGGGCGCGCCCTGGTGTTTTGTGCCCAGCCAGGCCCCCCCTCCGGTGGTTCTTGGCTCCATCATTTTTTATTTATTGTAAAATAAATCTCCAAAAGTTTCGTCTAGTTTCGAGAACTTTTATTTCTGCACAAAAACAACACCATGGTAGTTCTGCTGAAAATAGCGTCAGTCCGGGTTAGTTTCATTCAAATCATGCAAATTAGAGTCCAAAACAAGGGCAAAAGTGTGAGGAAAAGTAGATACGACGGAGACATATCAACTCCCCCAAGCTTAACCCATTGCTTGTCCTCAAGCAATTCAGTTGACAAACTGAAAGTGATAAAGTAAAACTTTTACGAACTCTTTTGTTCTTGTTTACATATATATGCTTAAGTAGCACCCAAGTTTTCAGCAAAGATTATGACTAACCATGACAACAATAACTCTTAGAAATTATATTAACTCATATCAATGACATGAGCAACTAGCGAGCAATAATAACATATCTCAAGCGCCAACACTTTGTCAAAACAATCGTGATATAATATGACAATAGTGGTATCTCGCTAGCCCTTTCTGAGACCGCAAAACATAAATGCAGAGCACCTCCAAAGCTCAAGCAGCGACTAAACATTGTAATTCATGGTAGAAAAGATCTAGTCATGCTGCACCCAACATTAACTATACACAATGCATGAGGATGACAATAGTGCTCTCAGGTCTGACGCTTATTTGAGAAGGTGATGACTCAACATAAAAGTAAATAGATAGTCCCTTCGCAGAGGGAAGCATGGATTTGTAGAGGTGCCAAAGCTCAAGGCTTAAAACAGAGATAGATATAATTTTTGGAGGTACACCCTTCCTGTCAACGTTACAACCAAGAGTTATCAATATCTTCCATGCTAAACACATTAGCGGCGGTTCCCAAGCGGTAAAATTAAAGGTTTACTCCTCCTCCACCAACAATCACACTCCACGGCTAGCCGAATCCACGGGTACCGTCCATACCAACAACATTCCTGGGGGAGTTTTGTTTAATTATTTGTAATTTTTTATTTCGGGACTGGGAATCCCTATTACCACCCCTCTCGTGTAAGGACGAGTGAATAAACACTCATCATGAGAATAACCCGCTTAACATGGAAGATACTAACTGCCCCATGTCGCTCCATGAGCGGTCCAAGCACACAGAACAGATGTTCATTTGAATTTTTAGAGGTGGCACATGCAAATTTACTTGGAACGGCAGGGTAATACCGCATATAGGTAGATATAGTGGACTCATCTGGAATAACTTTGGTTTAAGGATTTTGGTGCACAAGCAGTATTCCCACTTAGTACAGGCGAAGGCTAGCAAATATATTGTGAAGCGGCCAGTTAGAGAGCGAAAACGGTCATGAACATGCATTACGAATAATCAACATTGAATACTAGCATGAGTAGGATAGGGACACCATGAACATAAATATCATGAAGGCTATGTTGGTTTTGATTCAACTACACGCGTGAACATGTGCCAAGTCAAGCCACTTGAAACATTCAGAGGAGGATACCATATCATCATACCACATCACAACCATTTTAATGCATGTTGACATCCAAGATAAATCATTATCCACTCCTAGCTAATTAAGCATGGCATGGGCAACTGTAATCTCTAATTGTCATTGCAAACATGTTTGATCATAATATGCTGAATCAAGGATACTAGGCTAAACATATTTACAAAAACAAAACAAGTTGAGTTCATACCCACTTTTCTCTGCCACGGTCACTTCATCAAATATCGTCATTATTGCCTTTCACTTGCATGACCGAATGATAAGGAAATAATAATAGTGCAAGAACGCCGTGGACTAAACTGGAATCTGCAACATTTTATTCAAGAGGAGAAGACAAGGTAACATGGGCTCTTTGTTAGATTAACAATAGTGCATATGAGAGCCACTCAACATTTTCATTGTGGTCTTCTCCTTGGTACGACTCAAACAAAGGAAAAAGAATTTCAGAGAAACACACTGAAATATTTTTGGGGTTTTTGGTTTTTCTTGAAGAAAGAAAACAAAAATGAGAAAAACTATTTACACGGGAAAGCTCCCAACAAGTAAAAGAAGAAACGAGAAATCTTTTTGGGTTTCTTTTGATACTATAATTAAATTAAGCTAGAAAGAAAAACTGAAAAGAAGTAGGAAATATTTTTGGATTTTCTCAAATTTTTTCAAACACACAAGAAGAAAGCGAGAAAACAAATCTAGCATGGATATTACAATGAAAAAGTATGAACACCGATAACTGGAATGAAATGTGTGAACATGAATGTAATGTCGGTAGAAATACGTACTCCCCCAAGCTTAGGCTTTTGGCCTAGCTTGGTAATCACCATCCGTAGTAACCATCCGGTCTTAAGTCGAAGTGAGGTGGAGGCGGCACCTGAGCGTCCCACTCCTGGGGCTCCTCCTCGGCAGCTGCTAGGTTGTTCCAGTAGGCTGTAATGTCATCTGGCATGATCCTGTATCCGTTCCTGGCAATAGAATCAAATAGAGCAGGTGCAGGCAACGGAATAACATCACGGGTTTCAACGCTGAATACTAAGTTATAACGAATGTCATAGAAAGAATCAGTTACCTCAATAAATTGGTGATCCTGCAATGCCTTGTGATCTAGATAAACACTGGACAAGAGATAATCATGTGGGCGAATCTGAACATTAAAGTGTCTCGCTAAGCGAGTAGCATAAATACCACCATGTATCTTTCCCTTAGTCCTGTTAAGGTGTAAGCGACGTGCAATAATAGCCCCCATGCTATAGGTGTGATCATTGTATAGTGCGTGGCGTAAAATGGTGAAGTTAGGGGCACTAAGTGCGTCAACCTTCTCCCTAGCGGTTAAACACTTCGCAATGAATAAAGCAAAGTAGTGCACAAAAGGAAACTGCAAACTGGTAGCAGTGGCTTTTGACACGCCTCTATCTTCACCCACTGTTAAAGTGAGGAGAAAATCCTCAAACTCCGCTGGTCTAGGCTCTCTTAATTCCCCATCAGAAGGGATCAAGCATATGTCGCAAAAGTCAGTGAGCGGTATCTTGTGAGTTTCAGCGTATAGCTTAAACTGCACCTCAGGAGGATTATTCCTACGCAAAAAATGAAAACTTTGCGCAAAGGAATTTGTAAGAATGTGGTGTTGGTCACACTTAGCTGCGAGGAACTCGGTCGGCCCAGCATTTGTAACTAATTGAGCAAACTCTTGATGGAACCTGGCCTCCTCCATGAAGGCATCATGCGGCCATTTGCACGGCCGCACATCAACCGTTCTCGGAGTGTGGAGGTCATTGTCTGATGATTCACCAATGACTCCTTTGGCATTTTTCTTGGAGGAAAAATTCCTAAAGAAATCCATCTTATTCCTATGAAAATTCTGAAAATTTTAGTCCACAAAATTTTGTCAACAAAACTTCGTAAGATTGATAGCAACTACTCCCAACGATGCATAGAGGCCATATTAAGCATTCAAACTACTTAGAACTCTAAGAATTCAACATGCAAGCTCATCTACATCAGCACCAAGAGTAGCCAATTACTCTAAGGATAACCCACTAAATCAAAAACTAATTGGAGCAATGGAGGAGTCACATACCAAGTAGCAATTCCTCCAAATAGTTTCGGAAACGGAGCTTCGAGCAAAGAGATCAAAATCCGCAGGTTCGAGAGCAAGAACACGGGAATGGAGGCTATGGTGATTTTTTTCTGGAGGTAAGGGATGATAGGGGCTAAAGGAATAAGTGAGGGGGCCCACGTGGGGGCCACAACCCACCAGGGCGCGCTTGGGTTTGCTGGCGCGCCCTAGTGTCTTGTGGGCACCAGGTGCACCCCATCTGATGTTATTTGCCCCAGAAATTCAGAAATATTCAGAAAAAAATCGCATCAAATTTTCAGGACATTCTGAGAACTTTTATTTTTGGGTCATTTTTTATTGCATGGAGAAAACAGAAAACAGGATAAACATGGCATTTTATTTTATTGGACTAGGTTAAACAGAAAATAAAAGGTGGGACCAGAAGATTGTGCCTACTAGATTCATCAACTTCATACCTCTAAAAAACGATCCATTAATAAGGTTGATCAAGTCTTATTAACAACCACTTCCGATTTGCATGAAACCAAAGAACTTTCATAAAACACTAAGTTACCTCAATGGGGATGTGCATATCCCCAACAATAAGTATATCATATTTCTTTTTGGCAGTAGGTAGAGGTAATTGAAAACTTCCAATAGTGATTGTCGGAGATTCTTCACTAACATTTACCATTCACTTGGAATTGTTTCTTCGGAAAGTGCACCGTATGCTCATTACCATTGATATGAAAAGTGACTTTGCTTTTATTGCAATCAATTACAGCCCCTGCAGTATTCAAAAAGGGTCTACCAGGGATAATCGACATGTTGTCATCCTCGGGCATCTCAAGAATAACAAAGTCCGTTAAGATAGTAACGTTTGCAACAACAACGGGCACATCCTCACAAATACCGATAGGTATGGCAGTTGATTTGTCAGCCATTTGCAATGATATCTCAGTAGGTGTGAGTTTATTCAAATCAAGTCGTTTATATAAGGAGAAAGGCATAACACTAACACCGGCTCCCAAATCACACAAAGCAGTTTTGACATAGTTTCTTTTAATGGAGCAAGATATAGTTGGTATTCCCGGATCTCCAAGCTTTTTAGGTACTCCATCCTTAAAAGAATAATTAGCAAGCATGGTGGAGATTTCAGCTTCAGGTATCTTTCTTTTATTAGTGATGATGTCTTTCATGTACTTTGCATATGGGGCCAATCTTTAGAATATCAGTTAAGCGGGTACGCAAAAAGACTGGCCTAATCATTTCAACAAAGTGTTCAAATTCTTCATCATCCTTTTTCTTAGATGGTTTAGGTGGAAAGGGCATGGGTTTCTGAACCCATGGCTCTCTTTCTTTACCATGTTTCCTAGCCACAAAGTCTCTTTTGTCATAACGTTTATTCTTAGGTTGTGGGTTATCAAGATCAACAGCAGGCTCTATTTCAACATCATTATCTGGTTCTTTATCATTGTTAGGTTCAACATCTTCATGAACATCATCATTATCATTTTCATTATCACTAAGTGAATGTTCATTACCAGACTGAGTTTCAACATCGGAAATAGAGACATCATTATTATCAGGAGGTTTTTGTATCTCAGGTTCACTAGAGGTATGCAAAGTCCTATCATTTTTCTTTTTCTTTTTATTTTTAGAAAAACTAGGTGCACCCGTGTTAATTCTCTGAGAGTCTTGTTCAATTCTTGTAGGATGGCCTTTAGGATAAAGTGGTTCTTGGGTCATTCTACCTCCTCTAGTTACTACTCTAGCAGCAAAATCATTCATATTATTATTCATTTCATCAAGCAATTCTTTTTGAGACTTAGTAACTTGTTCTAACTGGGTTTGAACCATAGAGGCATGCTTTCCTACACCTCTAGCATCATTACTGATTCTAAATAGCAAGTCACTCAAGCGAGCAATCATGTCAGAATTATATTTCAATTGTTTTAGAACATGTGCATTGAAGTGATCTTGTTTCATAATATAGTTATCAAACTCATATAAGCATTGACTAGGATGTTTATTGTAAGGGATATCACCTTCATCAAACTTTAATAAAGAATTTACCTCTACCACCTGTGGAGGTGGTGGTGTGTCAAGGCCATGCATTTCTTCAATAGGTGGTAAATTCTTAACATCCTCGGCTTTAATACATTTTTCCTTCATAGATTTCTTTGCCTCTTGCATATCTCGACGACTAAGAAATAAGATACCCCTCTTCTTCGGAGTGGGTTTAAGTGGTGGTTCAGGAAGAGTCCAATCATCATAATTCTTCAATATATTATTCAATAATTCCTCAGCTTGTTCAACAGTTCGTTCCCTGAAAACACAACCAGCACAACTATCTAGGAAGTCCCTAGAAGCATCAGTTAGTCCATTATAGAAGATATCAAGTATTTCATTTTTCTTAAGAGGGTGATCAGGAAAAACATTAAGCAATTGGAGAAGCCTCCCCCAAGCTTGTGGGAGACTCTCTTCTTCAATTTGCAAAAAATTAAATATTTCCTGTAAGACAGCTTGTTTCTTATATATGAGCAGGAAAATATTTTTTAGAGAAGTAGTAAATCATATCCTGGGGACTACGCACACAACCAGGAGCAAGAGTATTGTACCATGTCTTAGCATCACCCTTTAATGAGAACGGAAATAACTTAAGGATATAGTAGTAGCGAATCTTCTCATCATGGGCAAAGAGGGTGGCTATATCATTCAGCTTAGTAAGATGTGCCACTACAGTTTCAGTTTAATAGCCATGGAAAGGACCAGATTCAACCAAAGTAATTAACTCTAGGTCGACAGAGAATTCATAATCCTTATCGGTAAAAAAGATAGTTGAAGTAGCAAACTTAGGATCACATTTCATTCTAGCAATCAAAGTCTTTTCCTTATACTTGCGTAGCAATTTCTTAAGATCATCTCTATCCTTACAAGAAAGGATTTCTCTAGCTATCTCTCCATCCCATACATAACCTTCAGGTATCTTAGGCATTTCAAATCTAGGAGAGCCAGCTCTACTAGGTGTTTCATAGTCATCAGTTTCAAAGGCTTCATCAGTTTCAGCAATCTCATCAGTTTCAATAATTTCATTCTCTTTAGCTCTAGCAATTTGTTCATCAAGAAATTCACCTAGTGGCACATTATCATCAAGCATGGTACTAGCATCATCATGAGCATCATTCATAGCAGAGGTAGCATCATCAATAACTTGCGACATATCAGGATTACTAGCATGTGGTGGTGTTGCAAACTTATTCATAACAGAAGGTGAATCAAGTGCAAAGCTAGATGGCAGTTCCTTACCTCCCCTCGTCTTAGAGGGAAAAATCTTAGTCTTTGGATCCGTCGGATTCTTCATAGTGATCAATTGATATAAATCCCAAGTGACTCAACAAATATAGCTATGCTCCCCGGCAACGGTGCCAGAAAAAGGTCCTGATAACCCACAAGTATAGGGGATCGCAACAGTTTTCGAGGGTAGGGTATTCAACCCTGATAACCCACAAGTGTAGGGGATCGTTTGTAGCCTTTTTCGATAAGTAAGAGTCTCAAACCCAATGAGGAGCTAAAGGTGGAACAAATATTCCCTCAAGTTCTATCGACCACCGATACTACTCTACGCACGCTAATGCTTTCTTTACCTAGAACAAGTATGAAACTACTTTGCGGGAATAAAACTAGAAGTACTTTGCAAGATAATAAAGAACGTGGAAATAAAAGTTAGGTGCTGATTTAATAAAAGTTCAATAAAAGTAAATAGCTTAGCAGAGAGCTTTTGGTGTAACGCAAGAGAAAGATTGTCCCTAGGCAATTGAATATAATATGATAGATACTTGCTATATGCAATGAGGGAGAGGCATACGCTAACACACTTTCCGTACTTGGATCATATGCACTTATGATTGGAACTCTAGCAAGCATCCGCAACTACCAAAGTTCATTAAGGTAAAACCCAACCATAGCATTAAGTATCAAGTCCCCTCTACTCCCATACGCAACAACCCACCTACTCGGGTTCGTGCTTCTGTCACTCACGCAACCCACCATAGGCAAATCATGAACATATTGCAACACCCTACAGCGGGGATCCCTCATGTTTGCGCGACACGGAGGGCACCATAGGACAGCACCATATCAACATACAACTCACATCCATAACATCATATCACAATTAACCCATAGGACAAAAGAGATCTACTCAAACATCATAGGATAGCCAAATATCATTGGGAAATAATATATGGAGTTGAGCACCATGTTTAAGTAGAGATTACAGTGGGGAAGAGAGGTGTTACACCACTGCATAGAAGGGGAGAGAGTTGGTGTTGACGGCGGCGAAGTTGTTGGTGTAGATCGCCGTCACGATGATTGCCCCGGCGGCGTTCCGGCGCCGCTGGGAGAGAGAGGGAGAGAGCCCCCCTCCTTATTCTTCTTCCTTGGCCTCCCCCCTAGATGGGAGGAGTGTTCCCCCTCTGGTCCATTGCCGCCATGGCGGCGGAGGGGCAGGAGCACCTCCTAGATTGGATTTCCCTCTCTGTTCTCTTATGTTTCTCGTTCCTGTTTTCAGGCTGAAAACCGTTTCTTATATTCCTGGAGATCCGTAACTCCGATCGGGCTAAAATTTTGAGGGGATTTTTATCCAAAAATTAGCTTCCTTGCGCCCGAAGGAGAGCTCCAACCGACTTACGAGGTGAGCACAAGACACCACCACGCGTTTGGGCCCCTAGGGCGCGCCCTGATGTATCGTGGGAGCTGTGGGCCTCCGTTTGCGTTGATTCCACTTCTCAAAATTCACAAATATTCCAAAAAAATCTCCGTAAATTTTTATCGCGTTTGGACTTCGTTTGATATGGATATTCTGCGAAACAAAAAACATGCAACAAACAGGAACTGGCACTGGGCACTGGATCAATATGTTAGTCCAATAAATCATATAAAATGTTGCCAAAAATATGTGAAAGTTGTATAATATTGGCATGAAACAATAAAAAAATATAGATACAATGGAGACGTATCAGCATCCCCAAGCTTAATTCCTGCTCGTCCTCGAGTAGGTAAATGATAAAAAAGATAATTTTTGATGTGGAATTCTACCTAGCATAATCTTGATCATATATCTAATCATGGCATGAATATTAAGACACAAGTGATTCAAAGCAATAGTCTTGTTTTGAGATAAAGACATTAATACTCAGGCATCCCAACAAACAATCATGTCTTTCAAAATAGCAAGGCTAAAGAACGTTATCCCTACAAAATCATATAGCCTTGTCATGCTCTGTCTTCTTAACACAAAATATAAATCATGTACTACCCCGGTGTCAGCCAAGCAATTGGTTCATACTTTTTAACGCGCTTCAGCATTTTCAACCCTCACGCAATACATGAGCGCAAGCCATGGATATAGCACTATGGGTGGAATAGAATATGGTGGTAGGTTTCAAAGGGGTAAAAGTGGGGAAGAAAGTCTCGCATCAACTCAGCATATCAACGGGCTATGGAGATGCCCATCAATAGATATCAATGCGAGGAGTAGGGATTGCCATGCAACAGATGCACTAAGAGCTATAAGTGTATGAAAGCTCAATATGAAAACTAAGTGGGTGTGCATCTAACTCTATAATGAAAAATTCCCACTAGTATATGGAAGTGGCAACATAGGAGACTCTCTATATGAAAAACATGTGCTACTTTGAAGCACAAGTGTGGAATTAGCATGCCCCTTTTTCTTTCTTTCTTTTTCTTTATTTTTTCTCTTTCTTTCTTTTTCTTTTTTTCTATTTCTTTTTTCTTTTTTCTTCTTTTTTCTTTGTTCAGAGCCTCATCCCGACTTGTGGGGGAATCATAGTTTCCATCATCCTTTCATCACTGGGACATGCATGCTCTAATAACGAATAATGATGATCATCACACTTCTATTTACTTACAACTCAATATTACAACGATAGTAGAACAAAGTATGACTCTATATGAATGCAATGATCTAGCGTAGCAAAGATATCAAAAAATGGACAAGCCATGGAAACATCATGCTAGCTATCTTACGATCATGTAATGCAATATGACAATGAATGCTCGAGTCATTAAAACGGAAGCGGTGGAAGTTGCATGGCAATATATCTCGGAATGGCTATGGAAATGCCATAATAGGTAGGTATGGTGACTGTTTTGAGGAAGATATAATAAGGGTTATGTGTAATAGAGCGTATCATATCACGGGGTTTGGATGCATCGGCGAAGTTTGCACCGACTCTCGAGGTGAGAAAGGGCAATGCACGGTACCGTAGAGGCTAGCAAATTGCGAAAAGGTAAGAGTGCGTATAATCCATGGACTCACATTAGTCATAAAGAACTCACATACTTATTGCAAAAGTTTATTAGCCCTCGAAGCAAAGTATTACTACGCATGCTCCTAGGGGGGAGGTTGGTAGGAGTTAACCATCGCGCGCCCCCGACCTTCACACAAAGATAGACAATCAAGAATAAATTGTGCTCCAACTTCCTAGCATAACGGGAGACTATACGTGCATGCTTCGGGAATCACAAACCTTAACACCAATATATTACTAAACACGATCATCCACTAGTACCTCCCACATATTATCATCTCTATATCGCAAAACTATTGCAAGGAATCAAACATATCATATTCAGTGATCCCTAAGTTTTATGTAGGATTTTATGACTAACCATGTGAATGACCAATTCCTGTTGACTCTCTAAATAGATATAAGTGAAGCAAGAGAGTTTAATTCTTTCTACAAAATACCATGCTTTAATAAATATAAGTGAAGCAAAAGAGCATTCTACGAATAACGGGTTTCTATGTGAAGAGAAACAGGCAATCCAAACTTTAAATGTTATAAGTGAAGCACATGAAGCATTCTATAAATCCATACTCAAAAGATATAAGTGAAGTGCAATGAGCATTATATAAATCAACCATGGACTATATCATACCAGTATGGTGCATAAAAGAAAAGTGAAAACTAAACATAAAAGACATTCCAAAATTTACACATATCACATGAACGAAACGAAAACGAAAACATACCGATACTTGTTGAAGAAAGATGGGATGCCTTCCGGGGCATCCCCAAGCTTAGACGCTTGAGTCTCCTTGGATATTTACTTGGGGTGCCTTGGGCATCCCCAAGCTTGAACTCTTGCCTCTCCTCCTTCTCCTCATATCGAGACCTCCTCGATGTTCGAACACTTCATCCACAAAAACTTAACAGAAGACTGGTGAGATCCGTTAGTATAATAAAGCAAATTCCTACTTTAAGTACTGTTGCAAACCCATTCATATTTTATAGTTGCATTATAATGCTGTATTATAACTTCTCCATGGCTTATACCATCGATAAAATCGATAGTTTCATCAAAACAAGCAAAACAATGCATCAAAAACAAAATCTGTCTTTAACAGGACAGCCTGTAGTAATCTAAACTTTGACCATAATACTGTAACTCCACAAATTCTGAAATTAGGAAGAAATAAAAAATTTATATAGTAATACTGTGTAAAAATTTCAGAAACTTTCCACATTCCAGTAAAAAATGAAAATTCATGCACTATAGCCAAAGTTTCTGTTTTTACACCGCACATACCAACAAGCAATCTAATCATCCTAAAGGCAAATCTTGGCACATTATTTTTATAATACAATGGATTTGTACAAGGGGATAATTATTTTTGTTGGAAAATTTTCCGTGATTCAAGATTCACAAAGTTTCCATGGGCATGAACAAAAGTTCAAGGACGTCCCCCACTTCAACGGTGCTCATCATCTCTCTCACTTTCACCTTTCATTTTGTGAAGTTTTAGGTTCCCCTCTATATTTTTTTGTTTTTAAACTTTATAAAAGCACACAATAGAATAAAATGACTCTCTAAAACTTCCGGGTTGTCTCCCTGGCAGCGCTTTCTTTAAAGCCGTTAAGCTAGGCATAAAGTTCTCAAGTAATGGATCCACCCGGATCCCAAGGTATATCAAAGCCAATTTAATTAACAATGATTTGCAATTTAGTAGTGAGCACAAAGTGATATATATCATGTGACAACAAAGTCTAACTCTCTTCCTATGCATCGGCATGTCATACAAGAACAATCCATGCACATTAAGTAAAGGCCAATGCATAGTATAAACAGTTTCTTGCAATTTTATCGAATTGGAAACATAAAGAGGTGGAGATGTAGTTCCTCTCTCATAATAATCGCAAGTAGGAGCAGCAAGCACATTCATATTATATTCATCAAAATCATCATGTGTAGTGGTAAAACGCAACCCATCAATGTAATCCTTAATAAGAGCAAACTTCTCCGATATAGTGTAGTTAGGAGAATTCAAAAAGATAATAGGACTATCATGTGTGGGTGCAATAGCAACAATTTCATGCTTAACATAAGGAACTATAGCAAGTTCATCTCCATAAGCATAATTCATATTAGCATCTTGGCCACAAGCATAGCAAGCATCAAGTTCATCAAAAAGGGATATTTCAAACGAATCCACGGGATCATAGCAATTATCATAGCATTCATCCTTCGGTATGTGCGAAGGGTAATTAAACAATATATGAGTTGAAGAGTTACTCTCATTAGAAGGTGGGCACGGGCAGCTAATCCGCTCTTCCTCCTTTTGTTCTTCGCTCTCCTCCTCATCTTTTTCATCTAATGAGCTCATAGTTTCAGCAATTTCTTCTTCCATAGATTCCTACAAAATATTAGTCTCTTCCAAGGCAGTGGTCATTCTTTCAATAAATTCAATAATATAATAATTGTATTCATAGTTCTCATAGCAATATTTAAGTATGGATAAAATTTCAGATTCGTAAGGAACACCATCATCATACTTTTCAAGCAAAGAAGCAATTATATAAGCACCTTTAAAAGCAACAAATTCTTCTATTCGTTCCACATCATAGTAATCATAAATACCTTTAGCATAAGAAGCCAAGGTTTCATTATCATTAAATTTAGATTGAAAGGGAAGGTGTGGAGCCGCTATCTTAGAGCAACAAGTAAAATCACATCTCAAGCATGCATCCCAAGCAAACCATTGCAATATTCTAATTTGATCCCATAAGTGTTTCCCCTTTTGAGATAAGCGATAATCCCTAAAGTACTCACGTTGATCCAACGTGTCTCCCATTATAAAGTTTTATGATGATTTCTCAGGATTATCAAAGGAGTAATTAACATGTTTCACATAACTAGCATCGAGGGTTTTAGGAGGTTCCCCATCTCCATGAGTAGCAAGTACAACTAATTTTTTTGGTGTTTCGTGTTCCATATCCAGAACTAAAGATATAAAACAACTAATAACAGAAAATAAAAATTACTTAGTGATAAAGCTAACAAGCACACACGAGAATATTCACCCCATGCTATTGCTCCCCGGCAACGGCGCTAGAAAAAGGTCTTCATAACCCACAAGTGTAGGGGATCGTTTGTAGCCTTTTTCGATAAGTAAGAGTGTTGAACCCAACGAGGAGCTAAAGGAAGAACAAATATTCCCTCGAGTTCTATCGACCATCGATACAACTCTACGCATGCTAATGCTTGCTTTACCTAGAACAAGTATGAAACTACTTTACGGGAATAAAACTAGAAGTACTTTGCAAGATAATAAAGAACGTGGAAATAAAAGTTAGGTGCTGATTTAAAAAAAGTACAATAAAAGTAAATAGCTTAGCAGAGAGATTTTGGTGTAACGCAAGAGAAAGATTGTCCCTAGGCAATTGAATATAATATGATAGATACTTGCTATATGCAATGAGGGAGAGGCATATGCTAACACACTTTCTGTACTTGGATCATATGCACTTATGATTGGAACTCTAGCAAGCATCCGCAACTACTAAAGTTCATTAAGGTAAAAGCCAACCATAGCATTAAGTATCAAGTCCCCTTTACTCCCATATGCAACAACCCACCTACTCGGGTTTGTGCTTCTGTCACTCACGCAATCCACCATAGGAAAATCATGAACATATTGCAACACCCTACAGCGGGGATCCCTCACGTTTGCGCGACACGGAGGGCACCATAGGACAGCACCATATCAACATACAACTCACATCCATAACATCATACCACAATTAACGCATAGGACAAAAGAGATCTACTCAAACATAATAGGATAGCCAAATATCATTGGGAAATAATATATGGAGTTGAGCACCATGTTTAAGTAGAGATTACAGCAGGGAAGAGAGGTGTTACACCGTTGCGTAGAAGGGGAGAGAGTTGGTGTTGAAGGCGGCGAAGTTGTTGGTGTAGATCGCCGTCACGATGATTGCCCCGGCGGCGTTCCGGCGCCACCGGGAGAGAGGGGGAGAGAGCCCTCCTCCTTCTTCTTCTTCCTTGGCCTCGCCCCAAGATGGGAGGAGAGTTCCCCCTCTGGTCCATGGCCGCCATGGCGGCGGAGGGGCAGGAGCCCCTCCTAGGTTGGATCTCCCTCTCTGTTTCTCGTTCCCGTTTTCTAGCCGAAAACCATTTCTTATATTCCCGGAGATCCACAACTCCGATCGGGCTAAAATTTTGAGGGGATTTTTATCCAAAAAATAGCTTCCTTGCACCGGAAGGAGAGCTCCAATTGACTTACGAGGTAGGCACAAGACACTACCACGCGTTTGGGCCCCTGGGCATGCCCTGATGTATCGTGGGGGCTATGGGCCTCCGTTTGCGTTGATTCCACTTCTCAAAATTCACAAATATTCCAAAAAAAATCTCTGTAAATTTTTATCGCGTTTGGACTTCGTTTGATATGGATATTTTGCGAAACAAAAAACATGCAACAAACAGGAACTGGCACTGGGGACTGGATCAATATGTTAGTCCAATAAATCATATAAAATATTGCCAAAAATATGTGAAAGTTGTATAATATTGGCATGAAACAATCAAAAATTATAGATATGACGAAGACGTATCAAACCCAAATTTGTAGATTCGACACAAGGGGAGCCAAAGAATATTTGAGAGTATTAGCAGTTGAGTTGTCAATTCAACCACACCTGGAGATTAAATATCTACAGCAGAGTGATCAGTAGCACAGTAGTATGATAGTTTGATAGAAGTAGTAACAGTAACAGTAACGGTAGCAGTGATAGCAATAGTTTTGTAGCAGTTGGAACAGTAGCAACAACAATAGTAACTTAGCAAGAACAATAAGTGGAAAACTCGTAGGCACTGGATCGGTGAACTCGTTGGATGATATTCATCATATAACAGTCATAACCTTGGTCGACACAGAACTTGCTCCAGTTCATAAATGTAATGTAGGCATGTATTTCGTAAATAGTCATACGTGCTTATGGAAAAGAACTTGCATGACATCTTTTGTCCTACCCTCCCGTGGCAGCGGGGTCGAAAAGGAAACTAAGGGATATTAAGGCCTCCTTTTAATAGAGAACCGGAACAAAGCATTAACACACGGTGAATACATGAACTCCTCAAACTACGGTCATAACCGGAAAGTATCCCGGCTATTGTCACTCCGGGGTTTACGGATCAGAACACGTAATAGGTGCGTATGACTAGCAAGATCGGATCAAGAACATAGTTATAATGGTGATAACATAAACGGTTCAGATCTGAAATCATGGCACTCGGGCCCTAGTGACAAGCATTAAGCATGGCAAAGTCATAGCAACATCAATCTCAGAACATAGTGGATACTAGGGATCAAGCCCTAACAAAACTAACTCGATTACATGATGAATCTCATCCAACTCCTCACCGACCAGCAAGCCTACATAGGGATTACTCACTCCCGGTGGGGAGCATCATGGAATTGGCGATGGAGAAGGGTTGATGATGACGAAGACCGAAGATTCCCCTCTCCGGAGCCCCAAACGGGCTCCAGATCTGGCCTCCCGATGAAGAACAGGAGGTGGCGGCGGCTCCGTATCATAAAACGCGATGAATCCAAAAATAGGATTTTATAGCATCGGAATTAGGGTCAGTGGGGCCACGAGGTGGGCACAACCCACAAGGCGCGTCGGGGGGGGGGGGGGGGGCTGGCGCGCCCTGGTGTGTTGTGCCCAGCCAGCCCCCCCCCCTCCGGTGGTTCTTGGCTCCAGTATCTTTTATTTATTGAAAAATAAATCTCCAAAAAGTTTCGTCCAGTTCCGAGAACTTTTATTTCTGCACAAAAACAACACCATGGTAGTTCTGCTGAAAACAACGTCAGTCCGGGTTAGTTTCATTCAAATCCTGCAAAATAGAGTCCAAGACAAGGGCAAAAGTGTGAGGAAAAGTAGATACGGCGGAGACGTGTTGTAACACCCCAAAAATTTAATCATGTTTTATTAATTAAAATTTTGCCAGGAATACTTATTTTCCATTTTCTAGAATTTTTCTATGGATTTCAGAGCCACTTCTTTTCTCTGGATTTCAAAATTTCTCCCTGTTATCTGAAACTTTTGAATAATATTGTGGGACTTGAATACTTTATTCAAGCATTTTATTTCATTTAGTAAAACCCGTGGAATTATTCTTATAATAAAACTTGCTTAGTTTTAATTCTTTTAATAGCCTTTTTCACTCCTTTAAAGACTTCTATTTGCACTACAACCCTTTTATATATTCATCTAAAAATTCCACAAAAATTTGTAGATGGCATGTGATGTCCCTGGATCACTTTTATGCAAAAACCCAGCTTGGTGTTCTGTAAAATTTGAGAAAACCATCCACATTTGTATTCTGGTTCAGTTTGGTGATTTGTACTACAACCCTATTTTATTTTGCTCTAGTGATCTTGGGATTTTACTTGCTTGTAGTCAACCCTACCAAACTCTTAAGTCCAAGAGTTTGGGACCATTGCAGTGTTTTAAGACCATGCAATAATGCCCCATAGTTTCTGTCCAGAAACAGAGTTTTGCAAAACTTGCACTAGCAAGTTTTTGGTTTTGCCAAACTAAGTGTACATCTAAGGAGACCCTAACCTGGAAATTTTGGTGGCCAGGAAAGCCTGCTAGGTGGCCTTGGCATTTTGTCAAACACCTTTAGAGCATGGCCAGAATTGGCATAGTTTTGTGTTTGCCTTATGCACTTGATCCCCTGACCCAACCATCATGTCCAATAGGCCTACACCACACCAACTAGCCATCCTGTTAACTTTCAGCTCCATCAAATCCTCCTAGATGGCCCTGGCATTTCGCCGAGCACATGGTGTGCGTCCTCTGGGCACGTCCAGAGCGCCCATATTGCAGACAACAGCGTCGCGTCGCCGCGCCCCACCTAACCCCCTCGCCCCTGGCTTTTCCTCACCCGCAGGGTCGTGCCCGCGCCCCCTCCGAGCCGCTAACGTTGCCCCAACCGTCCCCTGGTGCCGCGCAGCGCCTCCGTCAGAAGCTCTTGGCGGCATGCCTTCGGCCGCAGCTCACCTCTGCCATGGCCGGTGCCGCCCGAGCCACACCAGCACGCCAGCTAGCCCCCGTGCACAGCTCCTTGCTCGTCCGCTAGCTCGCAGCCCTGCCAGTCGCCGCCACGTCGCTCCTGCAACAGTTCGCCGGAGTTATCCACTCCGCCGCAGGAACCGACCTCTTGGCACTATAAATAGCGCGGCATCGAGACGCAGCGCACTGCAGGATCGTTGCCACCTCCGTAGAAAGCCCCCGCAGCAACCAGAACGACCGGAAGAGGTCATCCTCCTTGCCTCCGACGAAGATAACCGCCGTAGCCTCCCGGTTAAATTCGTCGCAACCAGGACCCCTCCGCTCTCCCTCTCTCCACCAGAAGTTTTCCTCTGACCCCGCGAGGCGAACCCCCCACCCATTTTAGCCAGGGAGCCACCGTAGGCGGAAGGCCATCTCCGGCCGTAACCACCGTCCGCCGGAGGCCGCGTCACCGTCGACCATGTCCACCTCCCCGCCCTGGGAGACCACCGAGCGGTTGGCCAGAACCTTCTGGATCCATTGCCAACTCCGGGGCCCCGTGGGAAGCCGCCGTTCGCCGGCGAGGAGCGTTGGGGCGCCGCTGCGGTTTGTCCGCGGGAGGAAGAAGATGGCCGACTGGTCAAATATGACCAGTGGGCCCGACGGCCCCACTCTCATCGAATCGACGCTGTGCTGCCCATCCTAAGTGGAGGCGCATTTCCACGAAGTACGTCTCCCCTTCTCTGGAAACGTATTCTGAGCCGATGCGTTTTCCTTTTTCTGGTTTTTATTAAAACAGAACTTTGACTAAACTTTGACTGGGCATATCTTTTTAAATAAAACTCCAAATAAATTTATTCTTTTTCCTACCTCTCTAAAATCTCACCTAGTTTATTTTAAGATTTATTTCAAAAATATTTAAGACAACTTTTTGTACTGTTTTTGAATTGCGTGTTGATTCAAATATTTTCAAAATAGGAAACGGAGAGATAAGAAAACTTTCAAAAGTTTTGTGATGCACCCTACCTCTCCACACATTAAAGGCAAGCATCCCAAACCTTGATATGATACTAGTTGTGTGTTGTTTGCTAGAACAAATGATTTCCTGCATTATGTTAACATGAAGTGTGCATTATTTCATGAGAGGTGTGATCATGCTTGCAAGTGCATGATGAGAAATTCTTGCCATTAAACTTGAGATGCTTGTGGCAGTAATCACCATCTTGTGCCACCCCTGCCTACTGGAAGGAATCCGTGACAAGTCTCTGTCTTGGGTAGACATGAGCTTGGTGCTGACATCTCGTTGGAGCGAGAATGGTCAGTGAGGCATGAAGGGGTGTGATGAGTGGTGATTCTGTCTGGAAACTGTGAAAGATATTTATTGTGCTAACCATGCAGGGAACACATAAGCCTCCTGAGTCGACCATAGACTGAGTCTTGTTGCAGTAACCCCCATGCTTGTTTCGTACTACCACTTGTCCCTGCCGCGGGTAGGGTACGGTTCAGTAAGTTGTCAACCCCTTTCTTGGCACACACCGTACAGAGAGGCCATGGTGGAAGATACCAGGCGTATCCGGTAGGCATGCCACCTGGTCCGGGGGCATGGGTGTTTCCGGTTGGGACCGAGAGGGGGGCACCCCTTAGTAGCGCGCGGTATAAATTTGATCCCATGCTAATCGAGGTTGTAGCCTCCCCACTTAGAGTTTTGCTTAACGAGTGTCGTGGGTGATTCCAGGCACCGGTAAGTTAAGCTGGTGTGTGCGGGCCAGGTGTGTTTTCAATTCAAAGACCGTAAGCGGAATTAGTCCCGGCACTACTGGAATCAGGTACTTTGCCGTCTGCCATAGCGGACGGCAAAGGGCAGGACCACCGACGGCAAAGCCTTTGCCGTCCGGCAGCAGACGGCAAAATTTCCGGCACTGAAAACTCCGGTAAAGGGGGGCTTTGCCGTCAGCTTTGCAATAGCGGACGGCAAAGATTTTGCCGTCAGCCAAACTACATTTTGCCGTCTGCCAGATGAATAACAGACGGCAAAGTAAGCATCTTTGCCATCAGCCGATTCCGTCTTTGCCATCAGCCGATTCCATCTTTGCCGTCATCCTTGAACCCACAGACGGCAAAGAGATATTGGTTTTAATATGCACAGGTGGACATGCCAAGGAAACGTATGCGGTGAAGGAAATACATGAACGCATGCGGTCAAGGAAACGTACGACCCAGAACTGATTAAGTGCTTATTGATATGCGGTGGTTACACTTTACATAAAGGACCTCCACATAAAATGAAACAACAAATTGGTCATGGTTTCTTGCAAGAAGAACATTGCAAAAATTTGTAAAAAAGCAATCGAATCCTCGTCTTCTCCTGGGCGAGGCAGGGCTGGCGACATGGATGGGGCGCGGCTGGCGGGGCGAGGCTGTGCCCGCGGGGCGTGCAGAGGGGCAAGGCGGGGAGGTCCAGCAGGTCGGTGGGCGGCGGGTGCGGAGGGACGCTCCAACGGGAGGCCGTGACAGGCCGGCGCAGCGGAGGCGACGGGCCGGCCGTTCCTGGGCGACGGGGCACCGGGCCAGCACAGTGGAGGCGACAGGCCGGCCACGCCGTGGGCGACAGGGGGGGGGTGGCGTGATAGACCGGCGCAGCGGAGGAGACGGGCCGGCCGCGCCGGGGGCGATGGGGGAAGGGGTCGGCCGTGCCGAAGGCGACTGGAGGCAGGGCCGCCCCTTCCTGCTCGCCTGGGCAATGGGGCACCGGGCTGGCCACGCTGGGGCGACGGGGGAAGGGGCCAGCCGCGCCGGAGCCGACCGGAGTCGGGGTCGTGGATGCGTGGGTGTGCTATGTGTTGTGTGGTGTGCGTGGGGGGGTGGGATGGGGGCGTGGGTTGTGGGTGGGGCTGCAGGGGTGGTAGTGCGTGTGTCAGGATGTGTGGGTGGGGTTGCATGGGTTTGGAGGGACCGCCACGTCATCGATCCGTGGGATCGATCCGCGTGTTGTGCTTCTTCTTTGCCGTCTGCGGTTTTTTGGCGGACGGCAAAGTCTATTTTGCTGTCAGTTTTTCTTTGTCGTGTGTCTTTGGGTCTTTGCCATCTGATTTTATGATCTTTGCCATCTGTGAGCGGACGGCAAAGAAGCTACTGACGGCAAATAATATCTTTGCCATGAGTCCTCTCTTTGCCGTCTGCTTTTGGGAAGCTGACGACAAAGACCATCTTTGTCGTCCACTAGCAGACGGCAAAGAAAGGACTCATGGCAAAATTTCTGATTCCTGTAGTGCGGTGGACTAAAGGAATCCGTTACTCAT
Source organism: Elymus sibiricus (assembly GCA_039707655.1). Taxonomy (NCBI): domain Eukaryota; kingdom Viridiplantae; phylum Streptophyta; class Magnoliopsida; order Poales; family Poaceae; genus Elymus; species Elymus sibiricus. Next base: position 85,979,751 of record CM077665.1, read on the forward strand.
GGGTAAAGAGTACACCCTCTGCAGAGTTAACATCTATTCGAATAGCCGTGTCCGCGGTTAAGGACTACAGTCTGGGATGGGTCGAGTGTCGGTCTTAGTGTCGGTCTTTGGAGGAATTTTTCTAAACTTAATATTGACCATGAAGTGTGATGAATGATGATTATGATTATTGTTATTGTGGACTAACCATTTATATCACCTGGAATATTGAGTATCCCTGGGATGGTTCTACCTCCTGGATACTCATGATATTATTTTCCATATAAGCCCTTTATGTGGCGTCGCTCAGACGCCCGACTGTGGGATGCTTGTATTTATTTTCCTTATAAGCCCTTTATGTGGCGTCGCTCAGATGCCCGACTGTGGCATGCTTGTATTTATTTTCCTTATAAGCCCTTTATGTGGCGTCGCTCAGACGCCCGACTGTGGCATGCTTGTATTTATTTTCCTTATAAGCCCTTTATGTGGCGTCGCTCAGACGCCCGACTATGGCATGCTTGTATTTATTTTCCTTATAAGCCCTTTATGTGGCGTCGCTCAGACGCCCGACTGTGGCATGCTTATTATTTATTTTCCTTATAAGCCCTTTAGGTGGCGTCGCTCAGACGCCCGACTGTGGCACGCTTGTTATTTATTTCTCTTCTAAGCCCTTTATGTGGCGTCGCTCAGACGCCCGACTGAGGCATGCTTTATATTATTATCCTTTCGAGGCGTCGCTTCAGACACCTGATCGGTTTATTTTTATTTTTATTCTCTGATTGCTTATTCCTGTTTAATATGAATGACCTACTTGCGTACATCATGGATTTTATTTTGTGACTGACTAAGTGATCGTGGATTATTTCAGTGCATGATTATCACCTGCTATATTATATCTGTGTTCATGATGTTTTGCGAGTACATTCAAAGTACTCACTGGCTTGTCCCTGGCTATTGTCTTGGCCAGATTTCTTGCTTGGAGAGGAGCACATTGACGGCAGCCCCGGAACCTAGGCAACGGAGACCGCAGCCACGCGAAGATAGAAATTATCTAGGTCAGCTGTTCCTGTGGGAAATGGAGTCCCATAGACGCTGATGATCCGCAAACCGCTTCCGCCATCAACCACTAGAAACTTTTGTTATACTCATAGACCACAATGGTCTTGTACTTCAGATTTTGTATTTTGCTTGGAATTTCTGTATCAAGAATGTGCCTCACCAGCTAACAGTAATCCTGGGGTTGGTGAGCACAAGGACCATTTGCTGGGAAATTATTATCCTGGAAAACCGGTCCTGACATCCTTGGTATCAGAGCCAGGCTGACCATTGGCTAATCTATCTTAGCCGGGTCAAGAAAACCTAGGTAACCCACCCAACAGACCTTACCATAACCACAGCCAAGCCTATCCTATACTATAGCCCACACAGTGACCCCGACAGCTTTTGGCTGTCGGTGCCCAACCTATCAGACCAGCCCAGTAGGTCACACGCCCGTGACCAACACCTGAGTTGTTCCATTCGCAAGCGTGCGAAGGAAGACTCTGTTTTTTTTAAATAAAGAAAAACGTTTGCCCAAACCCAGCACACCACAGCTTGCTATACCAAACCAAGCCAAGATGCCTGGTGCCATTGTACGCAATAGAACCAGCGCGACCGACCTTGGAGGTTTTGTGACCATCCTAGCCAACCTCACCTGTCGTGCCTTTGCGTTAGAAGAGCCCCCAGAATATACTGTGTTCCAGGAGCACACGAGTGATGCCATTCATCACTTTTGGGCCACTGTGCACATTTTCGGCAGGGGTATCTCGTCAGAACGCCCCTATTGGTTCACCAGAAGGACAACTTTCCACGAGCCACAAGCCATCCAGCTAGCAGCTCGAGAGGCCATAATTCAACTCCGGCACCTGTCGCCGAGGGTTAACTTCCGCTCGTTCTACTACTACCCCAACCGTGAAGGATATAGTGGGTCGCCCCAAGTCGCCAACGGAGACCATGAGGCGGACCCCGCCTTGTTGCATCTTGTGCGCTACTTAAGAGCACAAGAGGCGTTGTTTGATCAGGTCACCCTTGATCTGGTTACAACTCGCAGAGAACTCGCTCGCCGAGCCCCAACAAGAAGAGAAGCTGCACCCGATGCCGACAACCCAGTCGTGCTGTTCGGACAACTGATAGAATCGTCAAGGCCTGCCCCTGCAACCGAGCGTAATATATTGGTATCCTCGGAGGAGCTTCGTCGCCTTTTTGGGACGTACTCCAACGGGATTGTGACCGCGAACCACCGCGATGGTCATCATCGCTACCCCGACCCCGCAACTCAGCACCCTAACCCAGTCAACCCCAGTGGTGAAGCCCAAAGAGAAGCCCCGACGTCCGCAAGGCACGCTCGACTAGATATGAACGAAGTAGACTAAGCCACTCGAGTAGTGCCGAGTCTTAGTATTACTACGTCATGTAATAGTTTGATCGTGCGTCGCCAATGATAAATTTCAGGCTGCTTGTATGCCATTATCTTTAATAGTACTACAAGTAACCATGCATAAATAATTTTGGCGTCTGGTCACATATTTAATTCTGAGCGTAGCTACCATAAGGCCACCCAACCGACAACCACACTAATACATCGCATTTTGTGATATATATATCTGTGACATTGACCCCGACCACCATATAGTAGAACCTACCGTTAATATTGCCCACACACCGCAATATGTCACCCAGCCCAGATGCTATACATGAGGCCACTCCGTGACCTTACCAAGCATCCCTCGCCTTGTGCACTGCCTTCACAACCATTTTTCCAGGTCGCACCTTGGGATTCATATAAAGACCCCAGATGCAACCCCGGGAAATTTTATTAAAATAATTGTGGGATTTCAACCACAGTACCATGGGTGCTCCCCACCCATCCCGGTACAAGCTGTTCAAATCGAGGGTCACTCTCATCTCCTCGAAATATTGGACAGTCAGGCACACCCCGCAGGTAGACCCAAACCAAGACCCTACGGAAGTTTCCTTCATCGAGAAATCTATGCCCACTCCAGTAATGGCCATAGAGGTTGCTGCTTATGGAGCGGTTACTTGTCTTCAATTCATGGTACCCTATGCCAGTGAACGTGGGTATTATTATTTCCCCGAATAGTGCAGCAGCCAGAGAGGCCGCATCCTTTCCCTACACCTGAGCAGAGAAAGATCCGGCGCTAATTAAGCTGGTGCACTATGTCATCGCTCGAGAGCGCTTGACCAGCAAGAGATGGGATTTTTCCAAACCCTTGCTGTGATAAACCCCAGATCACTATTGGCAGACCCCTGAGGCCAGACTAAGAGAGACGCATTTTGTGAGTTCCCCATCCGCTCCCAGTAAACGAAGGATATATCCCACTGCAGGGAATATTTCCTCATGACCTATAGATTATTACCCGAACCGTCAGCGCCTTAGTTGTATCAGTCTGTGTCGCATTTGACTGATTGTCGTGATGTCTGTGCTGTGATTTAAAATTTGCTTTATGAGTTTATTGTGTTGGTTACAGTTGTTTGCTGTGATTTGAAAATCGATTGTTTTCATTATAGCAAATTTCATAGTAAGGTTTTCTTAAAAGACCACTGCGATGAAAAATGTTTTCCAACAAAGATTTGATTTACAAGTCCTCGCATTATACGACTCACAGGCCACGTACGCTAAATGCAGGACCGTGCGCGCTTTTTTTACCTAATTGATCACCCCGCTAGTATACCACAGTTGCACATTAGTCAGCGATTTTACTATGACCCCGTCCTATCGTGTGTGTGGAATATTTCTTTTTCATGTTACGATTGCCGTGTGGTACGAATGATATTTTTGCAAAATACGTCCTTAGCAAATCTCGAGGACGAGATTTTTCTTAAGGGTGGTAGTGTTGTAACACCCTAAAAATTTAATCATGTTTTATTAATTAATTTTTTTCCAGGAATACTTATTTTCCATTTTCTGGAATTTTTCTATGGATTTCAGATCCACTTCTTTTCTCTGGATTTCAAAATTTCTCCCTGTTATCTGAAACTTTTGAATAATATTGTGGGACTTGAATACTTTATTCAAGCATTTTATTTCATTTAGTAAAACCCGTGGAATTATTCTTATAATAAAACTTGCTTAGTTTTAATTCTTTTAATAGCCTTTTTCACTCCTTTAAAGACCTCTATTTGTACTACAACCCTTTTATATATTCATCTAAAAATTCCACAAAAATTTGTAGATGGCATGTGATGTCCCTGGATCACTTTTATGCAAAAACCCAGCTTGGTGTTCTGTAAAATTTGAGCAAACCATCCACATTTGTATTCTGGTCCAGTTTGGTGATTTGTTCTACAACCCTATTTTATTTTGCTCTAGTGATCTTGGGATTTTACTTGCTTGTAGTCAACCCTACCAAACTCTTAAGTCCAAGAGTTTGGGACCATTGCAGTGTTTTAAGACCATGCAATAATGCCCCATAGTTTCTGTCCAGAAACAGAGTTTTGCAAAACTTGCACTAGCAAGTTTTTGGTTTTGCCAAACTAAGTCTACCATCCTAGTGTACATCTAAGGAGACCCTAACCTGGAATTTTTGGTGGCCGGGAAAGCCTGCTAGGTTGACTTGGCATTTTGTCAAACACCTTTAGAGCATGGCCAGAATTGGCATAGTTTTGTGTTTGCCTTATGAACTTGATCCCCTGACCCAACCATCATGTCCAATAGGCCTACACCACACCAACTAGCCATCCCGTTAACTTTCAGCTCCATCAAATCCTCCTAGATGGCCCTGGCATTTCGCCGAGCACATGGTGTGCGTCCTCTGGGCGCGTCCAGAGCGCCCATATTATAGACAACAGCGTCGCGTCGCTGCGCCCCACCTAACCCCCTCGCCCCTGGCTTTTCCTCACCCGCAGGGTCATGCCCGCGCCCCCTCCAGCCGCTAACGTCGCCCCGACCGTCCCCTGGTGCAGCGCAGCACCGCCGTTAGAAGCTCTTGGTGGCTTGCCTTCGGCTGCAGCTCGCCTCTGCCATGGCCGGCGCCGCCCGAGCCACACGAGCACGCCAGCTAGCCGCCGTGCACAGCTCCTTGCTCGTCCGCTAGCTCGCAGCCCTGCCAGTCGCCGCCACGTCGCTCCTGCAACAGTTCGCCGGAGTTATCCACTCCGCCGCGGGAACCGACCTCCTGGCACTATAAATAGCGTGGCATCGAGACGCAGCGCACTGCAGGATCGTTACCACCTCCGTAGAAAGCCCCCGCAGCAACCAGAACGACCGGAAGAGGTCATCCTCCTCGCCTCCGACGAAGATGACCGCCGTAGCCTCCCGGTTAAATTCGTCGCAACCAGGACCCCTCCGCTCTCCCTCTCTCCACCAGAAGTTTTCCTCTGACCCCGCGAGGCAAATCCCCCACCCATTTTAGCCAGGGAGCCACCGTAGGCGGAAGGCCATCTCCGGCCGTAACCACCGTCCGCCGGAGGCCGCGTCACCGTCGACCATGTCCACCTCCCCGCCCTGGGAGACCACCGAGCGGTTGGCCAGAACCTTCTGTATCCATTCCCAACTCCGGGACCCCGTGGGAAGCCGCCGTTCGCCGGCGAGGAGCGCCGGGGCGCCGCTGCGGTTCGTCCGCGGGAGGAAGAAGACGGCCGACTGGTCAAATATGACCAGTGGGCCCGACGGCCCCACTGTCAGCGAATCGACGCTGTGCTGGCCGTCCTAAGTGGAGGCGCATTTCCAGGAAGTACGTCTCCCCTTCTCTGGAAACGTATTCTGAGCCAATGCGTTTTCCTTTTTCTGGTTTTTATTAAAACAGAACTTTGACTAAACTTTGACTGGGCATTTCTTTTTAAATAAAACTCCAAATAAATTTATTCTTTTTCCTACCTCTCTAAAATCTCACCTAGTTTATTTTAAGATTTATTTCAAAAATATTTAAGACAACTTTTTGCACTATTTTTGAATTGCGTGTTGATTCAAATATTTTCAAAATAGGAAACGGAGAGAGAAGAAAACTTTCAAAAGTTTTGTGATGCACCCTACCTCTCCACACATTAAAGGCAAGCATCCCAAACCTTGATATGATACTAGTTGTGTGTTGTTTGCTAGAACAAATGATTTCCTGCATTATGTTAACATGAAGTGTGCATTATTTCATGAGAGGTGAGATAATGCTTGCAAGTGCATGATGAGAAATTCTTGCCATTAAACTTGAGATGCTTGTGGCAGTAATCACCACCTTGTGCCACCCCTGCCTACCGGAAGGAATCCGTGATAAGTCTCTGTCTCGGGTAGACATGAGCTTGGTGCTGACATCTCGTTGGAGAGAGAATGGTTAGTGAGGCATGAAGGGGTGTGATGAGTGGTGATTCTGTCTGGAAACTGTGAAAGATATTTGTTGTGCTAACCATGCAGGGAACACATAAGCCTCCTGAGTCGACCATAGATCGAGTCTTGTTCCAGTAACCCCCATGCTTGTTTCGTACTACCACTTGTCCCTGCCGCGGGCAGGGTACGGTTCAGTAAGTTGTCAACCCCTTTCTTGGCACACACCATACAGAGAGGCCATGGTGGAAGATACCGGGTGCATCCGGTAGGCATGCCACCAGGTCCGGGGGCAGGGGTGTTTTCGGTTGGGACCGAGAGGGGGGCACCCCTTAGTAGCGCGCGGTATAAATTTGATCCCATGCTAATCGAGGTTGTAGCCTCCCCACTTAGAGTTTTGCTTAACGAGTGTCGTGGGTGATTCCAGGCACCGGTAAGTTAAGCTGGTGTGTGCGGGTTAGGTGTGTTTTCAATTCAAAGACCATAAGAGGAATTAGTCCCGGTGGACTAAAGGAATCTATTACTCGTGGGTCAAGAGTACACCCTCTGCAGAGTTGACATCTATTCGAATAGCCGTGTCCGCTGTTAAGGACTACAGTCTGGGATGGGTCGAGTGTCGGTCTTAGTGTTGGTCTTCGGAGGAATTTTTCTAAACTTAAATATTGATCATGAAATGTGATGAATGATGATTATGATTATTGTTATTGTGGACTAACCATTTATATCACCTGGAATATTGAGTATCCCTGGGATGGTTCTACCTCCTGGATACTCATGTTATTATTTTCCATATAAGCCTTTTATGTGGCGTCGCTCAGACGCCCGACTGTGGCATGCTTGTATTTATTTTCCTTATAAGCCCTTTATGTGGCGTCGCTCAGACGCTCGACTGTGGCATGCTTGTATTTATTTTCCTTATAAGCCCTTTATGTGGCATCCCTCAGACGCCCGACTGTGGCATGCTTGTATTTATTTTCCTTATAAGCCCTTTATGTGGCGTCGCTCAGACGCCCGACTGTGGCATGCTTATTATTTATTTTCCTTATAAGCCCTTTAGGTGGCGTCGCTCAGACGCCTGACTGTGGCACGCTTGTTATTTATTTCTCTTCTAAGCCCTTTATGTGGCGTCGCTCAGACGCCCGACTGAGGCATGCTTTATATTATTATCCTTTCGAGGCGTCGCTTCAGACACCCGATCGGTTTATTTTATTTTTATTCTCTGATTGCTTATTCCTGTTTAATATGAATGACCTGCTTGCGTACATCATGGATTTTATTTTGTGACTGACTAAGTGATCGTGGATTATTTCAGTGCATGATTATCACCTGCTATATTATATCTGTGTTCATGATGTTTTGCGAGTACATTCAAAGTACTCACTGGCTTGTCCCTGGCTATTGTCTTGGCCAGATTTCTTGCTTGGAGAGGAGCACATTGACGGCAGCCCCGGAACCTAGGCAACGGAGACCGCAGCCACGCGAAGATAGGAATTATCCAGGTCAGCTGTTCCTGTGGGAAATGGAGTCCCATAGACACTGATGATCCGCAAACCGCTTCCACCATAAACCACTAGAAACTTTTGTTGTACTCATAGACCACAATGGTCTTGTACTTCAGATTTTGTATTTTGCTTGGAATTTCTGTATCAAGAATGTGCCTCACCAGCTAACAGTAATCCTGGGGTTGGTGAGCACAAGGACCATTTGCTGGGACATTATTATCCTGGAAAACCGGTCCTGACACGTATCAAGGTTCTATTTGCAGATAAACCTCGCATAAGACTTGAAATTGGCAGAGGTTTGATATGGAGTTAGGGGCCAAATCTTGCGGTTGAAGGCGAAGGAAGTTGAGTACATGCCGGAAGAATTTTGACCCTGGGGGGAGAAAAGCCTCCAAAAAGGTGATCTATGAAGATTACAACTTCTCCTTCGCCAGGTTTCGGACGAGCTTCCCCTTGAGGAGCCCGCCATCCAATTGCCTCCTTGGACGGTAACAAACCTTGGTCTTCATATTCTTTGAGCACCTCTTCCGAAACTTGTGAAGGCACCCAGTTATAGATGGAAGTTTTTGACATAATGAGATGCCTAGATATAAGCAAAAGGATTACAAGAACACCCATGTTATAATCAAGGATAAAACATCACAAGTGTCTACAGTAGGAGAAACGCCTCAAAGAAGAGTCGGCGCTTAAAAATTGACAATATCCGAAAATGGCGGGTTACGATCATGAGGACAAGTCGGCGAATATAAGGGCGCCTTACATCAAATAGAAGTTTTCTGATTTTTGGCAAGTGTGGGACAAACAGGTTCCTACCAAGTTAGCTACAATCATGGATCTGAAAAAGGTTCAGAAAAAGAAGCAGTTGCTAAACCTAACAGTGAAGCATGGAAATAGCGGTGGTCTGAACCATGGATTCCTAAAAGGGATCTAAGCATACTACGTCTAAAATTGAATCGCTATTTCTACCGCTTCATTCTTTTGAGGAAAAGGGATTGGAAACATGCAAGAACCAACAATGGTGATAAACAGTCGGGGATGTTTCAGTTTTTTTGAAGAACTTCGATAAGTTAAGTCAGATCTAAAAGAAAGGGAAATAACATACCTATATTGTTGCTAGGGGCGCCAAAGGTGCTCGAATGAATCTCGGAGAAGATGGGATGCTGCTGCAGCCCGGAATCGGTCACCGGAGATGACAGATGGACGGCGGCGATGGCGCAACTAGGCTTCAGGCTAGAAGAAGAAGAAGAAGAGAAGGCGAGGTAAAAAGTGAAAAGAGGGGCCCTCCGCCAATATTTATAAGGAAAATGCCCGAAGGGGTAACAGCAAGGCACGGGAAACGAGGAGGTGTAGTAAATTTTGGAGGAAGTGATGCCTCGATTTTTGGGATAAACATACGTGCTGAGATCCGTTGTGATGTCATCACGCCTTCCTTGAATTTCCGGTGGGTGACGTCATAGGCGGATGGCACACGAAAGATTGCAAGTAGGAAAGTGCCATAAGCCGGCGTCTGGGGAAACTGAGAAGACACAGATGCGAGGCAAAAAAGTTAAGCCGCCTGATGAAAGTAAAGAAGATTGACATGAACGAGATCAAATCAACCTGGGGCCTAATGTCGCGGATATAATCCCATAGTATAACCCGTCGTTTGGACCGGGTTAGACCATGGGCGGCTTAAGGAGCGTATGCTTGATGGGCTATAGAGGTGACAAAAGGCAAACAGGGAGACTTACCGAGTAGGCCGCCTGGCGGCCCAGTACATAAAGACGGCGACTCAAGGCCGATGAGGCGGAAGACGCCAAAAGCCTTCCATGCTTGGAAGGTAAGATAAGGTAGAATTGTAATAGGTTACGAGTCATAACATGACCCGGACTTTTGTAAAACCCGGGGGCCTTGACCTGTATATAAAGGCAAGCCCCTGAGGCCAGTAGGCTAGGTTAGAAACTCTCGAAAGCTAGGTCAGCGATTCTGCACCCTTGTAATCGAGATCACCATCAATATAAACACCAAAGCAGGACGTAGGCTTTTACCTCCATCAGAGGGGCCGAACCTGGGTAAACCCGTCTCTCGTTCCTGATCAACCCCTTCGAGTCGCCACACAGCGGCGATGGCCTCACACATAAGTTCTCCTACGAGAACATCTGCCATGACAAAACCACGACAGGGAGGGAAGTTCCCCCGGCGGAATCGCTCCGCCGGAGGGCAAAAGTGCTCCTGCCCAAGTTCCGCCTCGAGACGGCGGCATTCCGTCCCGAAAGTCCTCTCCTTATTTTTTCTAGGTCAAAAGACCTTAAGTACCAGAAGATGGGCACCGGAGGTGGGCCGGGCTAACCACAACCCACCAGGGCGCGCCTGGGGGGCCTGGTGCGCCTGTCGGATTTCGGGCTCCGCAAAACCCAAAGTGGTTCGAACTCAGGGGCGTGTGCGAAGATCTCCACCAGCTTCGACCTCAAGCTCACAACTTCACAGCCTAGCCTGACGAACTCACTCAACTGCGGGGAAGAAGATTAGCACATGAGGATTTACCCAGGTTCGGGCCGCTGCGAAGCGTAAAACCCCATTCCTGCCTTTTGGTGGATTGCCTCACGAGGAGGTTTGTGGATGAACTAGTACAGTTGTGAGTAACCTCGTGAGGGTGCTCGGGTGTGTTCGATCTCTCCCCTCTACGGAGCAGCCTAGCCTCTATTTATAGTGGCCCGGGTCCTCTTCCCTTATCGCAATGGCGAGAAGGGATCCCACAATGGCCAAATTTGTAGGGGGATAAGGAGTACACCTTGTCCTGACGAAAGGTGGTCTTCGCCTGCAAAGTAGCTGGTGGTGATGCAGAGGTGGGCTCGGTGATGACGTCCGTCCTGCGGGGCTCGTGGTCTTGGTCTCGTTGCACCGGAATGGAAACCTTTGGGGGGTGCCTTGGGAACCTGCGTACGTCTTTGCCTCCTTTGCACCAAAGAGGAAACTGTCTCCTCTGCGCGCGCTGGCGCCCGCCTGGCCTGGCTTGCGTCACCCCCGACCTCCCGAGGCTGAGCACTGCATAGGGATCTCTGCCCCTCGGGAGGCGACCTGGGGAGGCCTCCTCCCTCCGAGGGTCTTGGCGTCGCCCCCCTCGCGAGTGCGGGGCTCTCGCGAGGGCCTTGTCTTGAGTGAGGCCGCGCTCGGCCGTGCTTGGCTGTCGAAGTGGGCCACACCCTGGGCCGCAGGCTGGCAGGTCTGGGTACCCCCATTCCCAGCACGTCGACAGCAGCCCCCGGGCCCAAGGCGCGCTTGGGTTGGCTTCGGGGCGAAGCCGGAGAAGCCGACCTGAGCGCCGCGGGCCCCAATCGCCCGTGGGCCCAACCTGATGTGTGGCGCATAACGAGGCGCGGACGCCTCCGCTCCCCGAAGACGCCGGGAACCGCCCCGAGTCAGGCTGACGCAAAGCCTGCGCTCCGCACCGGCCATCATTGCCCTTCCTTGAATGCGGCTATCTCCTTGTGTCTCCCCCCTCGGTCCACGCAGATGTGACCCGCCGAGGGTAGATGAAGCGACATGAAGCAGGGCTGCACGCCGACCGAGTCTGGCATGTGGCGCCTGAGGAGCGCACGACGCCTCCACTCCCCACGACGCCCCATGGGCAGCGGTTGCGCCTATAAACCCGCCCCGCCCGGGGGGTCATGCCATTCTGATGCGCCCTCTCGCTTCCCATCCTTCCAAAGATATCTTTGTCATCCTCTTCTCTTCCCTTACTCTCCATGGCATCTGGAGGGAGTGCAGCAGGTGCGGCGAAGCACACGGGGTCTTCGGCTCCACCGCCGGCCTCTGGAGGCAGCGGCGGGGGGCCTTCGAGGCCGGCCCAAGCACGCCGGCGCTGGGCCATCATCGATGAGTAAGTGCTCCGTCACCCACCCCCTTCTCTTGCAAACGCGCCCGACACGCCGGATCTGATTGTTTCCTCCTCCCAGGGCGCCTGCGCCCAAGAGGCGCAGGCTCGACGAGCTCCAGGAGGAGGCGGATGCGTTGAGGGTCCAGCTGGCGGGCGCCAAGGCCGCAATCCAGGTCGCGCTCAGGGGCGAGGAGGAGGCCAAGGCGGAGCTGGCGTCCCTTCAGGCCCAGATCAAGGGAGCAGCTGACGCCATGCAGGCCGCCCAGGACGAGGCGGCGCACGCGAAGATGCTGGAGGCGCAGTGCGCTAAGCAGTACCTGGACATTGCCCACCGTGCGGTCGGTGCGGTTGGCCGGTTCGTCGGGGAAGCCTCCGTGCTGCCGTGCACGCACGGCGACGGGGGTTACCTCAACTTCTTCGGCAAGGTGGTGAAGGCGCTGGAGACCGGCGTCTCCTGGGTGGACGAGGACAACATGTCCAGCGCGCGCGACCTCCTGGACATCATGCTGACGCGCGTCTTCTCCAACCTACGCCGCCACGCCCCGGAGCTTGACCTCTCCCGCGTCATGGAGCCGGTGCCCGAGGAGCTCCAGAGGCCCCTCAGGGATGAGGTGCGCCAGCAGGTGGAGTCCCTGGTGGAGCGGTTCATCCAGGAGCCTTCCTCCGACGAGGGCGACGACTCCGGCGCCGAGGCTGGCGGGGGTCTGGATGGTGACAGCGGCTCCTGCGCCTAGGCTTTCCCTGTTTTCTTCTTCTGGTTCCTGTTACACCAAGAAACACCTAGCCCCTGAGGGCGTTAAGCTTTTGTGTCTTACCTTCATCTTCCTCCCTCGTTTTTTAAACCGTCGGTTGTTTGTCTTGTGCGATGCGCCCTTGTCTCTTCCGCGGAGTTTTGCGTCATCGTTGGTGCGGCACCGCGCACCCCCTCGCACCTTCGCTTGTCCCGCTGTGTCGTTGCTACGCGCCCGACGCTCTTCCTGGGGTCCGCGGGGGTGTCGCACGGCGTCCGGCGATAGCGGCCTGCCGTGGCCTCACGAGGCGTCCCTCCTGAGGGGGAGCGTGCCGCCCCAAGGCCGGGGTTTTAGCGATGATGCCTAGGGAGACCAGATTCCTTCCCTTGCGATGCCCTCCCTGTACCTGGAGCCACAGGAGGCCTGACGGGGGCACGCAGTAAACCGTTGCGCCTGCATTCTTACGTTAGTGTTCCTGCCTCATACTCCAGTATTTGGGCTATCATTGGATCAAGAAATTTCTACTCTTTATGGTTGGGGTACTTATCTTGGCGGGCCGTGGTGAGCTCATGCGTTGCGAGGCACAACTGTAACGCCTTGGGGCTTGGGGATCTTGTCAAGGGGGCTTCTTCCTTGCGAGCGCAATGATTTGGGGGCCTTCTTAGTGCTCTGCGTCGATGGGGCCCAGTCCCGCGCATACCTCGACCGCTGTTGGGGCGTCCGGATCACCAGGACGAGACCAAGGGGCGAGGGTCTACGTGACCAGTGAGGCTCCTGAGTCTCGTTGCTCAAGAGTCCCCCTTAACGCTCAAGCGACCCCCATACCTTTCCTTGCCAGTTCCTGCCCCGAGAAGAGCCTGAGCCTCCCGAGGCTCCATGATGCCACGCCGGGCCGCGGCCGAAGCCCCTGAGCGAGGGTTGACCACCAAAAGATGGATGCTTCCGAGGCAACAGGCGCTTGCCGGCTTGCCCAGAAGCGCCACGCGAGGACTAAGGTGCCAGGGCCTCGGCAAGGTGTGCACACCGTGCCCGTGCCGCCCCCGCTCGCGGGGCGCGTGAGGAGGAGACCGACAGGTGTCGATTCAGAAAACGAGATTTCAAGACCAGGAAAAAGAATCACAAAGAGAGAAAATTCCCACCCCTTTTTCAAATAGAGCTATGAAACTTCGAGTTTCATTTCAAAAAGTGGCAATTCGAATATAAAAAGGCGCAAGCAACAACCACGTCCGATACCTAGGCTAATCTTCGTCTTCGTCTTCTCCCCAGCGCGGAGCGTAGGGCTTCCACTGGGCGTGGGCATAGTCATTGGAGGACAGTGTTGTCCGCCAGCACGGAGCATGGGGCTTCCACTTGGACGTGGGTAGGAACCTCTCCGCGTCCTCGGGGGGCTCCGGGCGTATACAACCCACTCATTATTACGTGAGAGTGTCACGGGTTGAGCCCGGCGGTGCGCAGGGAGCTCCATGCCTCCTGGACATGGAGCCGACTTCCAGCCCCCAAGCGTGATGCGGCGAAGCGGGGTCGGCTTCGGACGGGCCCTCGAGCGCGGGGGGAGCCCCCCACACTCTCCGTAGGGAAGGCCCGCCCCGGAACAGGGCCTCGGGCATTCCAAAGCCCGGGGACGGATGTCGTCGTTGTAGTAGCGCCGCAGCCCGCTGCACCGCGGGCGGGGCTCGGCGCGGGGTCCTTCCGTCACACGCGAGGCTGACGCCCCAGGCGGTGCCCCAGCGCGCCTCGCTGGGGTGCCCGGGAGCCTTGCGCTGGTACTCAATCCCCCGTCCCCAGGCGGACCTAGCCGGACCTAGAGACATGGGCGAGTACGTGGTCCTCTGCCGCTGGTCGGGCGAGGCCTGGCCCGGAGACATGGGCGTGTGTTCCACCCTCCATCTCTGGGTAGGCGACGCCCGTCCTGGAGACATTGGTGTGTGCTCCACCCTCCGTCTCCAGACTGGGAGTGCCTGGCCTGGTGGAATGGGCGTGTGTTCCACCCTCCGTCTCCAGGTTGGAGGCGCCTGGCCTGGGGACATGGGCATGTGTTCCACCCTCCGTCTCCAGGCAGGGGGCGCCTGGCCTGGGGACATGGGCGTGTGTTTCACCCTCCGTCTCCAGGCAGGTGACCCCCGGTCCGCGGACCCAGGCGCCTGCCCAGGGTAGCTCCCCACCAGCGGGTGCGCCTCACAAGGCTGCCAGTGCCAGGCACCCTCGCGAGACCGACCCCGCCAGCCGCCCTCGCGAGGCTGCGCATACCAGCCCCGACGAAAGCCGCTCGCGAGGTCGCGTATGCTCATCCTGTTGTCGTGGTGGCCGGCGCTGCTCCCTTCGCGGCCCGGGCGCTCGTCAACATGGTTGTTGTGGAGTTGCTCGAGCCCCCGAGCGCGGGCATAGACGAGTCGCCGGACGTCCACTCTGGATGCGACGGGCGTGCTGGGAAGCGCGAGGAGGTGGCCACCCCGCGCGGCCAGCATCTCCCACCGGTCTTCGTCCGCGTCGGGGGTTTACTCCTGCATGCCTGACGCCCTGGGCCGCACCCCCAGCAGGTGCGGGTCGTAATGCACTTCCCAAGGGCATCCTCGTGTCCTCAGTGCCGTGCTGGTTGGTTGACTGACTCTATGGACGCGAGCCCCCAGGCCCGTGCTGTAGGGAAGCGCCTGGACCTCGCCAGCTGTGGCGGCGCGCCTGGCCGCACGACATACCCAGTCGTCGTAGCGACCGCGAGCGGCATGGAAGCGCTGCAGTTCGTGGGCCACGAGGAGCACGACTCGCCCGCGCGTCAGGTCGCGGCGGACTCGGGAGGATGATGCCGTGACGCGGACGCGGGGGAGAGTCGGGGCGACGAGATCGTGTTGCGCGGTTGATGAGGGCGGCAGCCCCCAGTGTCTGTCGAAGGCCGGGCTAGCGATGACGTCCGCCAATGAGGGGGGGGGGCAAGGCGACGCGGGATGCCGTGGTCTGCAGGCGTCGCCCGAGCGACACGAGCAGCCCGCCGTTCAGCGTGGGCTCGGTGTCCCTTGGCCATGGAAGCGGCGAGCGGAGGCGAGGTGAAGCTTGTGGAAGGATTCCAACACGCCCCCTACCTGGCGCGCCAAATGTCGGATTTCGGGCTCCGCAAAACCCAAAGAGGTTCGAACTTAGGGGCGTGTGCGAAGATCTCCACCAGCTTCGACCTCAAGCTCACAACTTCACAGCCTAGCCTGATGGACTCACTCAACTGCGGGGAAGAAGATTAGCACACAAGGATTTACCCAGGTTCGGGCCACTGCGAAGCGTAAAACCCTACTCCTGCCTTTTGGTGGATTGCCTCACGAGGAGGTTTGTGGATGAACTAGTACAGTGGTGAGTAACCTCGCGAGGGTGCTTGGGTGTGTTCGATCTCTCCCTTCTATGGAGCAGCCTAGCCTCTATTTATAGTGGCCCGGGCCCTCTTCCCTTATCGCAATGGCGGGAAGGGATCCCACAACGGCCAAATTTGAAGGGGGACAAGGAGTACACTGCTACTTCTTGAGCATGTGTTGGTTTTCCCTTGGAGAGTAAATGGTGATGCAGCAAAGTAGATAAGTATTTCCCTCAGTTGTTGAGAACCAAGGTATCAATCCAGTAGGAGATACAAGCAAGTCACCAATGGATGTACCTACACAAATAATCAAACACTTGCACCCAACGCTATAAAGGGGTTGTCAATCCCTTCACGGTTAATTGCAAGGATGAAATCTGATAGAGATAGATAGATATGATTGCTAAAACGAAAAGTAAAACAAAAGTAAAAAGATTGCAGCAAGATATTTTTGGTATTTTTGGTTTATAGATCTGAAAATATAATATGGAAAATAGACCCGGGGGCCATAGGTTTCACTAGAGGCTTCTCTCACGAGGGCAAATAATACGGCGGGTGAACAAATTACTGTCGAGCAATTGATAGAAAAGCGAATAATTATGAAGATATCCAAGGCAATGATTATGCATATAGGCATCACGTCCGTGTCAATTAGACCGAAACGATTCTGCATCTACTACTATGACTACACACATCGACCGACTCCTGCCTGCATCTAGAGTATTAAGTTCATAAAGAACAGAGTAACGCATTAGGTAAGATGACATGATGTTGAGGGATGAACTCAAGCAATATGATGAAAACCCCATCTTTTTATCCTCGATGGCAACAATGCAATACGTGCCTCGCTACCCCTACTTTGTCACTGGGTGAGGACACCGCAAGATTGAACTCAAAACTAAGCACTTCTCCCATTGCAAGAATTACCAATCTAGTTGGCCAAACCAAACCAATAACTCGAAGAGACTTGCAAATATATGAAATCATGCATATAAGAATTCAGAGAAGATTCAAATAATATTCATAGATAATCTGAACATAAACCCACAATTCATCGGATCTTGACAAACACACCGCAAAAGAGTATTACATCGGATAGATCTCCATGAAGATCATGAAGAACATGGTATTGAAGAACAAAGAGAGAGAAGAAGCCATCTAGCTACTAGCTATGGACCCAAAGGTCTGTGGTAAACTACTCACGCATCATTGGAGGGACAATGGAGTTGACGTAGATGCCCTCCGTGATCGAATCCCCCTCCGGCAGATTACCGGAAAAGGCTCCAAGATGGGATCTCACGGGAACAGAGGCTTCCGGCGGTGGAAAAGTATTTTTGTGGCTCTCTTTAGTATCCAGGGAATATTTGAGAATTTATAGGCCGAAGAATAGGGTTAGGAGAGCTGTCGTGGGGCCACAAGCTAGGAGGGCGCCCCCCCTAGGGTGTGCCCTAGTGGCTTGTGACGCCACGGCACGTCTCCTGCCTTCATCTCCAAGTCTGGCAGGTTTCTTCTGGTCCAAGAAAAATCATTCCGAAGATTTTATTCCGTTTGGACTCCGTTTAATATTCCTTATCTGCAATACTCAAAAACATGGAAAAAACAGAAACTGGCACTAGGCTCTAGATTAATAGGTTAGTCCCAAAAATAATATAAAATAGCATAATAATGCGTATAAAACATCCAAAATAGATAATATAATAGCATGGAACAATCAAAAATTATAGATACGTCGGAGACGTATCAAGCATCCCCAAGCTTAATTCCTGCTCGTCCTCGGGTAGGTAAATGATAAAAATAGAATTTTTGATGTGGAATGCTACCTAACATATTTATCCATGTAATATTCTTTATTGTGGCATGAATATTCAGATCCATAAGATTCAAAACAAAAGTCTAATATTGACATAAAAACAGTAATACTTCGAGCACACCAACAACGCAATTGTGTCCTTTCGAAATAACATGGCCTTAGAAAGTTATCCCTACAAAATCATATGGTCTGGCTATGCTCCATCTTCCCCACACAAAGTATCTAAATCATGCACAACCCCGATGACAAGTCAAGCAATTATTTCACACTTTTTCTGTTCTCAAACCTTTTCAACTCTCACGCAATACATGAGCGTGAGCCATGGATATAGCACTATAGGTGGAATAGAATATGGTGGAGGTGATGAGGAAAAAGGAGAAGATAGTCTCACATCAACTAGGCGTATCAACGGGCTATGGAGATGCCCATCAACAGATATAAATGTGAGTGATTAGGGATTGCCATGCAACGGGTGCACTAGAGCTATAAGTGTATGAAAGACTCAAAAAGAAACTAAGTGGTTGTGCATATGATGAAAAATTCCACTAGCTATATGAAAGTGATAACATAGGAGACTCTCTATCATGAAGATCATGGTGCTACTTTGAAGCACAAGTGTGGAAAAAGATAGTAGCATTGTCCCTTCTCTCTTTCCCTCATTTTTTTCCTTTTTTTATTTCTCTTTTTTTTGGTGGGCATCTTTGGCCTCATTTATTTTTTTAGTTGGGCTTCGCTGGCCTCTTTTATTTTTTTGTAAATTCCGGAGACTCATCCCAACTTGTGAGGGATTCATAGCTTCCATCATCCTTTTCTCAGACGGGACAAATGCTCTAACAATGGAGATCATCACACTTTTATTTACTTACAACTCGATACCTAGAACAAAACATGACTCTATATGCAATATGAAAGTGATGGTGCATGTCATGAAAAACGGAACGGTGGAAGTTGCATGGCAATATATCTCGGAATGGCTATGGAAATGCCATAATAGGTAGGTATGGTGGCTGTTTTGAGGAAAATATATGGTGGCTGTTTTGAGGAAGGTGGGTTTGATGCACCGGCGAAAGTTGCGCGGTACTAGAGAGGCTAGCAAAGGTGGAAGGGTGAGAGTGCGTATAATCCATGGACTCAACATTAGTCATAAAGAACTCACATACTTATTGCAAAAGTCTATTAGTTATCAAACAAAGCATTAGATGCATGCTTCTAGGGGAGAGGTTGGTAGGAGTTTACCATCGCGCGCTCCCGACCCTCACACAAAGGTTGACAATCATTAAACAAATCATGCTCCGACTTCGTTACATAACGGTTCACCATACGTGCATGCTACGGGAATCACAAACTTCAACACAAGTATTTCTCCAATTCACAACTACTCACTAGCATGACTCTCATATTACCATCTTCATATCTCAAAACTATATGCAAGGAATCAAACTTCTCATAGTATTCAATGCACTTTATATGAAAGTTTTTATTATATCCCTCTTGGATGCCCATTATATTAGGACTAAATTCATAACCTAAACAAATTACCATTCTGTTTTAAAGACTCTAAAAATAATATAAGTGAGGTACGAGAGTTCAATAATTTCTACAAAATATAACACCACCGTGCTCTAAAAAGATATAAGTGAAGTACTAGAGCAACATTGCCTAGCTCAAAAGATATAAGTGAAGCACATAGAGTATTCTAATAAATTCACGATTCAGCGTGTCCCTCTCAAAAAGAATGTGTGCAGCAAGGATGATTGTGGCAAACTAAAAAGCAAAGACTCATATCATACAAGACGCTCCAAGCAAAATACATATCATGTGGTGAATAAAAATATAGCCTCAAGTAAATTTACCGATGGATTGAAGACGAAAGAGGGGATGCCTTCCGGGGCATCCCCAAGCTTAGGCCTTTTGGTATCGTTGAATATGGCTTGGGGTGCCTTGGGCATCCCCAAGCTTAGGCTCTTGCCACTCCTTATTCCATAGTCCATCAAATCTTTACCCAAAACTTGAAAACTTCACAACACAAAACTCAACAGAAAACTCATGAGATCCGTTAGTATAAGAAAAATAAATCACCACTTTAGGTACTGTTGTGAACTCATTCTTTATTTATATTGGTGTAATATCCACTGTATTCCAACTTCTCCATGGTTCATACCCCCCGATACAACCCATAGATACATCAAAATAAGCAAACAACACAAAGAAAACAGAATCTGTCTAAAACAGAACAGTCTGTAGTAATCTATAGACTTCGAATACTTCTGTAACTCCAAAAATTCTGAAAAATTTATAAAGTCAGGGAAATTTGTATATAAATCTTGTGTAAAAATTTCAGATCAAAATCACGTTTCAGTGAATTTACAAAATTCCTGTACTGAGAGCAAAAGTTTCTGTTTTTCAGCAAAATCGAATCGCAAACACCGTAGACCATCCCAAAGGTCTTACTTGGCTCAAACACTAATTTAAACAAGAAAACACAATTACTACAGAGGTAATAATGTGTGGAAAACTCAAAAAACAGAAGCAAAATCAAAAGCATAAAAATAAAATTGGGTTGCCTCCCAACAAGCGCTATTGTTTAACGCCCCTAGCTAGGCATAACGCAATAGATCTAGGTATTGTCATCTTTAGTATGCAATCCTTAAGTAGCTCTCATAATAGATTCATAAGGTAATTTTATTTTCTTTCTAGGAAAGTGTTCCATGCCTTTCCTTAATGGAAATTGGAATCTAATATTTCCTTCCTTCATATCAATAATTGCACCAATCGTTCTAAGGAAAGGTCTACCAAGAATAATAGGACATGTAGGATTGCAATCTATATCAAGAACAATGAAATCTACGGGCACATAATTCCTATTTGCAACAATAAGAACATCATTAATCCTTCCCATAGGTTTCTTTATAGTGGAATCCGCAAGATGCAAATTTAAAGAGCAATCATCAAATTCACGGAAACCTAGCACATCACATAAAGTTTTCGGAATCGTGGAAACGCAAGCACCCAAATCACACAAAGCATGGCACTCCTAATATTTAATCTTAATCTTAATAGTAGGTTCCCACTCATCATAAAGCTTCCTAGGTATAGAAACTTCCAACTCAAGTTTTTCTTCAAAAGATTTCATCATAGCATCAACGATATGTTTAGTAAAAGCTTTGTTTTGATTATAAGCATGAGGAGAATTCAACATGGATTGCAACAAGGAAACACAATCAATAAAAGAGCAACTATCATAATTAAAGTCCTTGAAATCCAAAAGAGTGGGTTCATTGCTATTTAAAGTTTTGACCTCTTCAATCCCACTTTTATCAATCTTAGCATTAAGATCTATAAACTTCGAATCATTGGGACGCCTTTTAACTAAAGTTGACTCATCTCCGGTCCCATATTTATCAAGATTTACATTAGAAAACAAAGATTCAATAGGAGTCACATCAATCACTTTAAGATCTTCATCAATATTATCACGAGAACACACTTTTTCAAGTCATTCACGCTTAGCACGTATTCTAGCGGTTCTTTCCTTGCACTCATCAATAGAAATTCTCATAGCCTTTAAAGACTCATTAATATCATGCTTGGGTGGAATAGATCTAATTTTCAAATAATCAATCTCAAGAGAAATTCTATCAACGTTCCTAGCCAAATCATCAATCTTGAGCAATTTTTCTTCAATCATAGCATTGAAACCCTTTTGCGAACTAATAAATTCTTTAATATTATTCTCAAGATCAGAGGGCATCTTATTATAATTTCCATAAGAATTTCTGTAGGAATTACCATAATTATTAGAGGAATTACTAGGAAACGGCCTAGGATTGAAATTACCTCTATACGCGTTATTACCAAAATTGTTCCTACCAACAAAATTCACATCCATAGATTCATTATTATTTCCAATCAAAGAAGACAAAGGCATATCATTAGGATCAATAGGAGCACTCTTACTATCAAACAATTTCATCAATTCATCTATCTTTTCACTCAAAGTATTAATCTCTTCAATAACATGCACTTTTTTACTAGTAGGAGATCTTTCGGTATGCCATTGAGAGTAATTTGCCATAATATTATCTAGGAGTTTAGTAGCTTCTCCTAGTTTGATTTCCATAAAAGTACCACCCGCGGCGGAATCTAAGAGATTCCTAGATGCAAAATTCAATCCAGCATAGAAAATTTGTATAATCATCCATAAACTCAAACCATGCGCGGGGCAATTTCTAATCATTTGTTTCATCCTCTCCCAAGATTGTGCAACATGCTCATGATCAAGTTGCTTAAAATTCATTATATCGTTCCTAAGGGAGATGATCTTAGCGGGCGGAAAGTACTTGGAAATAAAAGCATCTTTACACTTATTCCATGAATCAATACTATTTTTAGGCAAAGATGAAAACCAAGTTTTAGCACGATCTCGTAGTGAGAACGGAAATAGCTTCAATTTGACAATATCATTATCCACATCTTTCTTCTTTTGCATATCACACAACTCAATGAAAGTATTTAGATGGGATGCGGCATCTTCACTAGGAAGGCCGGAAAATTGTTCTTTCATAACAAGATTAAGCAAAGCGGCATTAATTTCATAAGATTCCGCACTAGTGGCGGGAGCAATCGGAGTACTAATAAAATCATTGTTATTAGTATTGGAAAAATCACACAACTTGGTATTCTCTTGAGACATCGTGACAAAGCAAGCAATCTAGCACACAAGCAAACGAAAAACAAACGAAAAGACAAACGGAAGAAGGGCGAATAAAAAGGCAAATCTTTTTGGTATTTTCTGAAAATCGTTTTAGAAGTGGGGGAGAGGAAAACGAGAGGCAAATGGCAACTAATGTAAATGCAACAGATGAGTTTGTGATGGGTACTTGGTAGGCTTGATGTAGATCTCCCCGGCAACGGCGCCAGAAATCCTTCTTGCTACTTCTTGAGCATGCGTTGGTTTTCCCTTGAAGAGGAAAGGGTGATGCAGCAAAGTAGATAAGTATTTCCCTCAGTTGTTGAGAACCAAGGTATCAATCCAGTAGGAGATACAAGCAAGTCACCAATGGATGTACCTACACAAATAATCAAACACTTGCACCCAATGCTATAAAGGGGTTGTCAATCCCTTCACGGTTAATTGCAAGGATGAGATCTGATAGAGATAGATAGATATGATTGCTAAAACGAAAAGTAAAACAAAAGTAAAAAGATTGCAGCAAGATATTTTTGGTATTTTTGGTTTATAGATCTGAAAATATAATATGGAAAATAGACCCGAGGGCCATAGGTTTCACTAGAGGCTTCTCTCATGATGGCAAATAATACGGTGGGTGAACAAATTATTGTCGAGCAATTGATAGAAAAGCGAATAATTATGAAGATATCCAAGGCAATGATTATGCATATAGGCATCACGTCCGTGTCAAGTAGACCGAAACGATTCTGCATCTACTACTATTACTACACACATCGACCGACTCCTGCCTGCATCTAGAGTATTAAGTTCATGAAGAACAGAGTAACGCATTAGGTAAGATGACATGATGTTGAGGGATGAACTCAAGCAATATGATGAAAACCCCATCTTTTTATCCTCGATGGCAACAATGCAATACGTGCCTCGCTACCCCTACTTTGTCACTGGGTGAGGACACCGCAAGATTGAACCCAAAACTAAGCACTTCTCCCATTGCAAGAATTACCAATCTAGTTGGCCAAACCAAACCAATAACTCGAAGAGACTTGCAAAGATATGAAATCATGCACATAAGAATTCAGAGAAGATTCAAATAATATTCATAGATAATCTGAACATAAACCCACAATTCATCGGATCTTGACAAACACACCGCAAAAGAGTATTACATCGGATAGATCTCCATGAAGATCATGAAGAACATGGTATTGAAGAACAAAGAGAGAGAAGAAGCCATCTAGCTACTAGCTATGGACCCAAAGGTCTGTGGTAAACTACTCACGCATCATTGGAGGGACAATGGAGTTGACGTAGATGCCCTCCGTGATCGAATCCCCCTCCGGCAGATTACCGGAAAAGGCTCCAAGATGGGATCTCACGGGAACAGAGGCTTCCGGCGGCGGAAAAGTATTTTTGTGGCTCTCTTTAGTATCCAGGGAATATTTGAGAATTTATAGGCCGAAGAATAGGGTTAGGAGAGCTGTCGTGGGGCCACAAGCTAGGAGGGCGCCCCCCTAGGGCGTGCCCTAGTGGCTTGTGACGCCACGACACGTCTCCTGCCTTCATCTCCAAGTCTGGCAGGTTTCTTCTGGTCCAAGAAAAATCATTCCGAAGATTTTATTCCGTTTGGACTCCGTTTAATATTCCTTATCTGCAATACTCAAAAACATGGAAAAAACAGAAACTGGCACTAGGCTCTAGATTAATAGGTTAGTCCCAAAAATAATATAAAATAGCATAATAATGCATATAAAACATCCAAAACATATAATATAATAGCATGGAACAATCAAAAATTATAGATACATTGGAGATGTATCATACACCTTATCCTAACGAAAGGTGGTCTTCGCCTGCAAAGTAGCTGGTGGTGATGCAGAGGTGGGCTCAGCGATGACGTCCGTCCTGCGGGGCTCGTGTTCTTGGTCTCGTTGCGCCGGAATGGAAACCTTTGGGGGGTTCCTGGGGAACCTGCGTACGTCTTTGCCTCCTTTGCACCAAAGAGGAAACTGTCTCCTCTGTGCGCACTGGCGCCCGCCTCGCCTGGCTTGCATCACCCCCGACCTCCCGAGGCTGAGCACTGCATAGGGATCTCCGCCCCTCGGGAGGCAACCTGGGGAGGCCTCCTCCCTCCGAGGGTCTTGGCGTCGTCCCCCTCGCGAGCGCAGGGCTCTCGCGAGGGCCTTGTCTTGAGTGAGGCCGCGCTGGGCCGTGCTTGGCTGTCGAAGTGGGCCACGCCCTGGGCCGCAGACTGGCAGGTCTGGGTACCCCCTTTCCCAGAACGCCGACAACGCCCTGGTGTCTTGTGGTCACCAGGTGGCCCCCCTCCGGTAGTTATTTGCTCCAGTATTTTTTATATATTCCAAATAATTCTCCGTGAAGTTTAGCTTATTTGGAGATGTGCAGAATAGTGTCTCTTATATGCTTTTTCAGGTCCAGAATTCCAGCTGCCGGCATTCTCCCTCTTTGTGTAAACCTTGCATATTATGAGAGAAAAGGCATTATAATTACTCCATAAAGCATTATTATGCGTAAAAACATTATAAATAACAGTAGGAAATCACGATGCAAAATGGACGTATCAACCCCCCCAAGCTTAGACCTCGATTGTCCTCAAGCGAAAGCTGATATCGAAAAACATGTCCACATGGTTTGAGAGAGAGGTGTCGATAAAAACAAAATACGGACATAGTAGCATCATGCTTATTATCATAGCAGCAACAAACTTTGTCATAGGACTCTTTCATATAACTTGTATTATATAACTTCATCATATAACTTCTCCTGAATAAGTAACAATTCATCACAACATAGAAGTATAAAGCATAAACCTTATTGAAAACCAACAAACTATGTTCTCAGTCAACTTTTTAACTACAATTCATGATATTTTCAGGAAGGTTCTCGTGTCGGAGCCTTTTGGCAAGTCCACATACGCAACCATCATTTAACGTTCTATGATTGCTAACACTCACAGCATACCCATAAGCAAAAAGTTTCAACCGGACACATAGAAAGATAGGGGCTTATAGTTTTGCCTCCCAACGTATTCACCTCAAGGGTGATGTCAACAATAATAACTCATGCGCACTCATATCCATCTGGATATATGTGCCTAGATCTTTCCTCACCACATGATGCTTGCAAAAAGAAAAAGTAAAAAGGAATAGGGAAGAATACTTTGACTCTTGCATAAAAGTAAATACATAAAAGTAAAAGATAGGCCCTTCGCAGAGGGAAGCAGAGGTTGTCATGCGCTTTTTGGTTTGTATGCCAAATCCCTTAATGCAAAAGAACGTCATGTTATATTGCCCCTTATGATAGCAACCTTTATTATGCAGTTCGTCGTTTCTTTTACTTTGCCATCACAAGTTCGTATAACGCTCAATTTTCTCTTACACTAATTGATCAAACACATTTAGAAGCAATTTTTTATTGCCTTAGTGCACCGATGACAACTTACTTGAAGGATCTTAGTCAATCCATAGGTAGGTATGGTGGACACTCAAAACATGAGTTTGGGTTTAGGGTTTTTGGATGCACAAGTAGTATATCTACTTAGTGCGGAATTTTTGGCTAACAAAGATATTGAGCAAACACCACATGTTGAAGGATCTATGACAATATAACTTCTATGTGAGTATGAACAAACATACATCATTACATTGTCTTCCTTGTCCAACGTTAACAATTTTGGAATATAATATTTAATGGGGGCTCACAATCATAAAAGATGTCCAAGATAGTGTATTTGCATGTGAATCTTCCCTTCCCTTATTAATTCTTTCATGAATTTCATCATTGACCAATGCTATGTTTGTCAATCTCCAATAAATTTTACCACTTGTACTTTTCCTTATGTGATGTCATTACTTACCATAAGATTAGCATATGATCCTTTTCATTTATTTCCTTTTTATTTTGATTGCAACAAGAAAGTAAAGAAGCAAAAGCTCAAACTAAACTTTATTATATAACTCTCACTCGATTACATAGATAGATAGATCACGAAACTAGCACTCAAAAATTAGATTATACTAAACTTTTATTCAACTAGATCATGAAAGAGCTAAGGATCGAACTAAAATAGGTAAAGGTAAATAAAAGTGATGGTGATACGATACCTGGGCATCTCCCCCAAGCTTGGCTCAAGCCAAGGGGAGTGCCCATACCCGTGTACTCAAATCTCCTTTGGTGGTGAAGATGATGAAGGTGGTGGTGATGAGGTAGCCTTCTTCTTCAGCTTATATTTGAGCATAAAATTTCCCTCCCTTAGATCCTCATTCTCTAACTCGAGCTTTAATATCTTTTTGCATAATGCCTCCTTGCTCTCCTGCAGAAAACGAGATGGAATAAATTGAACCTTAGGTTTGTATCCTTTAGGGAGGCTTGACTTCTTGAATTCCACATGCATGTCAGGCTGAGGTAGTGGGCCATCCTCTTCCTTAGAGCTATCATCCTTTGTTTCCTTCATGTTGGCGTCTTCCTCCTCATCCGTCGTCCATCCATAATGATCCACCTCCCCATAGACCTTAGGGTTTGCAATATAGTCAGCAACATAGCTTTCCCCCTCTGAATCTTGAGACGACATGTTTTCAGACCTGTCAGGAAAACAACATGAAACAAGAACAGGGGATTTTTCCACGATGCGGTGGTCAAAACAATCGGGGGTATATATAAAGATTTTTTTTATCTTGGGAAGCAAGAATATGGAAGGAAAATGGAGTCGGGAAGGTGCCCGAGGGGGGCACAACCCACCAGGGCGCGCCAGGCAGGGCAGGCGCGCCCTGGTGTATCGTGCTCACCTCGGTTGCTTTCCTGTTTATTTTTTATTTTCCTAATTTTTGTAATATTCCAAAACTAACAGAAAATATTTTTGCGGATTTTTTGGAGTTTGTTTACTTACCGTATCACGTACCTCCTCTTTTTCAGGATTCTTGAGTGTTCCGAAAGGTTTCTTTTATGTGTTCCTCCGGTGTCATGGTTTGGATAATATTGCTTTCTACATTAATAGGCGTACCTGAGATATAGTGTTTAATTGTTTGTCCATTGACCACCTTCGGGTTAGTACCTTCGGCATTATTAATCTTGATAGCTCCAGAACGATAAACCTCTTCGATAATATATGGTCCTTCCCATTTGGAAAGAAGCTTTCCTGGAAAAAATCTAAAACGAGAGTTGTACAAAAGAACATATTCCCCAACTTTGAATTCCTACTTTTGGATTCTTTTGTCATGCCATCTTTTAACTTTTTCTTTGAACAGTTTGGCATTTTCATAAGCTTGGGTTCTCCATTCATCTAGTGAGCTAATATCAAATAACCTCTTTTCACCAACAAGTTTTAATTCATAATTGAGTTCTTTAATTGCCCAAAATGCTTTACGTTCTAACTCTAGAGGCAAATGACAAGCTTTTCCATATACCATTTTGTATGGAGACATACCCATAGGATTTTGATAAGTTGTTCTATAGGCCCAAAGTGCATCATCTAGTTTCTTAGACAAATTCTTTCGGGACCTATTGACAGTTTTTTGTAATATTAATTTTATTTCTCTATTGCCAAGTTCAACTTGACCACTAGATTGAGGATGATAGGGTGAGGCAATTCTATGGTTAACATCATATTTAGCAAGCATTTTACGGAAAGCACCATGAATAATGTGTGAACCACCATCAGTCATTAAATATCTAGGGACTCAAAACCTCGGGAAAATAACTTCTTTAATAATTTTAATGGAGGTGTTATGATCAGCACTACTAGTTGGAATAGCTTCTACCCACTTAGTAACATAATCAACAGCAACCAAAATATGAGTATACCCATTAGAGTAAGGAAAAGGTCCCATATAGTCAAAACCCCAAACATCAAATGGTTCAACAACAAGTGAATAATTCATAGGCATTTCCTGACGCTTACCGATATTACCAATTCTTTGACATTCATCACAAGACAATACAAACTTACGGGCATCCTTGAAGAGAGTAGGCCAATAAAAACCAGATTGCAATACCTTGTGAGCAGTTCTATCTCCCGCATGATGTCCTCTATTGACTTCGGAATGACATTTCCGTAGGATTTGTTCCTGTTCATGCTCAGGTACATAACATCTAATAGTACCATCTACCCGTTCTTTATAAAGATGTGGGTCATCCCAAAAGTAATGTCTTAAATCATAGAAGAATTTTTTTCTTTTGTTGGTATGTGAAACCAGGTGGTATATATTTAGCAACAATGTAGTTAGCATAATCAGCATACCAAGGAGTGTTTTGAGAAACATTTATTGCAGCTAACTATTCATGAGGAAAACTATCATCAATAGGTAGTGGGTCATCAAGAATATTTTCTAACCTAGACAAGTTATCAGCTACGGGATTCTCAGCTCCTTTCCTATCAGTGATATGTAAATCAAATTATTGAAGCAAGAGAACCCACCTAATGAGTCTAGGTTTAGCATCTTTCTTTTCCATAAGATATTTTATAGCAGCATGATCAGTGTGAACAATAACTTTGGAGTCAACAACGTAAGATCTAAATTTATCTCAAGAAAACACAACTACTAAAAATTCTTTTTTAGTAGTAGCATAATTTCTCTCGGCACTGTCTAGAGTTTTGCTAGCATAATGGATAACATTCAATTTCTTATCAACTCTTTGTCCTAGAACAACACCAACAGCATAATCACTAGCAACACTCATAATTTCAAAAGGCAAGTTCCAATCAGGTGGTTGAACAATAGGTGCAGAAGTTAAGGCTTTCTTGAATGTTTCAAAGGCTTCTACACAATCATCATCAAAAACAAATGGAATATCCTTTTGTAAAAGATTAGTAAGAGGCCTAGAAATTTTAGAGAAGTCTTTAATAAACCTCCTATAGAAACCAGCATGACCAAGGAAACTCCGAATACCTTTATATCTTTAGGACATGGCATTTTCTCAATTGCATCAACTTTAGCTTTATTCACCTCAATACCTCGTTCAGATATTTTATGCCCCAAGACAATACCTTCATTAACCATAAAGTGGCACTTCTCCCAATTCAAGACTAGATTAGTTTGTTCACATCTCTGCAAAACTCGATCAAGGTTGCTTAAGCAATCATCAAAAGAAGTTCCGTAAACGGAAAAATCATCCACGAAAACTTCCAAAATCTTTTCACAAAAATTAGAGAATATAGTAGTCATACATCTTTGAAAGGTAGCAGGTGCATTGCTTAAACCAAAAGGCATACGTCTATAAGCAAAGGTTCCAAAAGGACAAGTAAAGGTGGTTTTCTCTTGATGAGATTGTGATACAGGTATTTGAGACAAACCAGAATATCCATCCAGAAAACAAAAGTGTGTGTGCTTAGATAATATTTCTAGCATTTGATAAATGAAAGGCAGAGGGAATGATCTTTTCTAGTAGCTTTATTTAATTTTCTAAAATCAATTACCATTCTGTAGCCAGTGACAATTCTCTGTGGGATAAGTTCATTTTTATCATTAGGAACAACAGTAATACCTCCCTTCTTAGGGACACAACGAACGGGACTTACCCATCTACTATCAGCTATGGGATAAATTATACCTGCTTCCATAAGCTTTAATATTTCAGTTCTTACCACTTCTTTCATCTTAGGATTCAATCGTCGTTGGTGATCAACAATGGGTTTAGCATCAGGTTCCATATTAATCTTGTGCTGACATAGAGTGGTTCTAATGCCCTTAAGATCATCAAGAGTATATCCAATAGCAGCCCGGTGCTTCCTCAGAATTTTTAAAAATCTTTCTGCTTCATGTTCTGAAAGGTTAGCACTAATAATAACATGATATATCTTTTTCTCATCAAGATAAGCATACTTCAAAGTGTAAGACAATTGTTTTAATTCAAACACAGGATCACCTTTAGGTGGAGGAGGACCTCCTGGAATTTCAATAGGCAACTTGTGTTTTAGGAGAGGTTGATTTTCAAAGAAAATTTTATCTATTTCATTTCTTTCATGCAAGTGCATATCATTTTCATGGTCTCGCAAATATTGTTCTAGTGGATCAGTAGGAGGAACGACAATAGAAGCAAGACCAATTATTTCATCCTTACTAGATAATTCTTTATTACGAGGTTATCTACTAAACTTGGAGAAGTTAAACTCATGAGACACATCACCAAAATTAACACTGTCGGTTTCTCTCTTGCAATCTATCTTAGCATTGACGGTGTTCAAGAAAGGTCTACCAAAGATAATGGGACAAAAGTCATCTTGTGGGGGACCAAGAACTAGAAAATCAGTAGGATATTTTATTTTCCCACACAAGACTTCAACATCTCTAACAATCCCAAGTGGTGTGACGGTGTCTCTATTAGCAAGTTTAATAGTAACATCAATGTCTTCTATTTCGGCGGGTGCTATATCATTCATAATTTCTTAGTATATATAAGGTAAAAGGAATAGCACTCACACTAGCACCCATATCACATAAACCATGATAGCAATGATCTCCTACTTTAACTAAGACAACAGGCATGCCAACTACGGGTCTATGTTTATCTTTCTCATCGGGTTTGGCAATTCTAGCAGATTCATCACAGAAGTAAATAACATGCCCATCAATATTTTCTACCAAGAGATCTTTAACCATAGCAACACTAGGTTCTAATTTAATTTGTTCAGAGGGCTTAGGTGCTTTAATATTACTTTTGCGAACCATAGTTGATACCTTAGCATGTTCCTTTATCCTAACCGGGAAAGGTGTTTTTTCAATATAAGTAGTAGGCACAACTGGATCAACATTGCAAATGATGGTTTCATCTTTAGCTTTTACCGGTTCTTTAATTTCTTCTTTAATAGGGGGATGATATTTAAACCACTTCTCCTTAGGGAGGTCAACATGAGTAGCAAATGATTCACAGAAAGAGGTTACTATCTCAGAGTCAAGTCCATATTTAGTGCTAAGCTTGTGAAAAGCATCGATATTCACAAAAGATTTAACACAATCAAACTTAAGCTTAATACCTGACTCATTACCTTCATCGAGTTCCCAATCTTCAGAGTTGCATTTAATTCTTTCTAAGAGATCCCACTTGAATTCAATAGTCTTCTACATAAAAGAACCCGTACAAGAAGTATCGAGCATGGATCGATCATTATGAGAAAGCCGAGCATAAAAATTCTGAATAATAATTTCTCTCGGGAGCTCATGATTGGGGCATGAATATAACATTGACTTAAGCCTCCCCCAAGCTAGAGCGATGCTTTCTCCTTCACGAGGCCAAAAATTATATACATAATTCCGATCACGATGAACTAGATGCATAGGATAAAACTTTTGGTGGAATTCTAACTTCAATTGATTCCAGTTCCATGATCCAACATGTCAATGCAGCTCTTCAAAGATAAAGGGAAAACCTTCTTCTTAACTTC
Source organism: Elymus sibiricus (assembly GCA_039707655.1). Taxonomy (NCBI): domain Eukaryota; kingdom Viridiplantae; phylum Streptophyta; class Magnoliopsida; order Poales; family Poaceae; genus Elymus; species Elymus sibiricus. The sequence continues at coordinate 86,011,363 of CM077665.1, forward strand.
ATCTCCGGGTAAACCTGCAAGCTTAAATAATCCACAAATTTCATCCATGTGTATTAGATGCATATTGGGATGTTCAGTTCCATCTCCTGCATAAGGATTAGCTAGCAATTGTTCTACCATACCTGAAGGAATTTCATAACCAATATTTTTAGTAGTTTTTCCTTACCGATTTCCACTTACCAAGAGCACTTCACTCCCCGGCAACGGCGCCAGAAAAGAGTCTTGATGACCCACAAGTATAGGGGGTCAATCGTAGTCCTTTCGATAAGTAAGAGTGTCGAACCCAACGAGGAGCAGAAGGAAATGACAAGCGGTTTTCAGCAAGGTAATTTCTGCAAGCACTAAAAATTGTAGGTAACAGGTAGTTTGATAGCAAGATAATTGGTAACGAGCAAGTAACGGTAACGGTAAATAAAGTGCAGCAAGATAGCCCAATCCTTTTGTGGCAAAGGACATGCCAAAACGGTCTCTTATAATAAGCAAGCGTTCTTGAGGGTACACGGGAATTTTATCTAGTCACTTTCATCATGTTGGTTTGATTTGCGTTCGATACTTTGATAATTTGATATGTGGGTGGACCGGTGCTTGGGTGTTGTTCTTACTTGAACAAACCTCGCACTTATGATTAACCCCCTCGCAAGCATCCGCAACTATGAGAAAAGTATTAAGATAAAATCTAACCATAGCATTAAACATTTGGATCCAAATCAGCCCCTTACGAAATAGCGCATAAACTAGGGTTTAAGCTTCTGTCACTCTAGCAACCCATCATCTAATAACTACTCCACAATGCATTCCCTTAGGCCCAAAGATGGTGAAGTGCCATGTAGTCGACGTTCACATGACACCACTAAGGGAATCACAACATTCATATCATCAAAATATCGAACACATATCAAATTCACATGATTACTTGCAACATGACTTCTCCTGTGACCTCAAGAACAAAGGTAACTACTCACAAATGATATTCATGCTCAAGATCAGAGGGGTATTAAATAGCATAATGGATCTGAACATATAATCTTCCAACAAATGAACCATATAGTAATCAACTACGAGATGTAATCAACACTACTAGTCACCCACAGGTACCAATCTGAGGTTCCGGTACAAAGATTGAACACAAGAGATGAACTAGGGTTTGAGAGGAGATGGTGCTGTTGAAGATGTTGATGAAGATTGGCCTCCCAAAGATGAGAGGGGTGTTAGTGATGACGATGGCTTCGATTTCCCCCTCCGGGAGGGAAGTTGCCCCGGCGGAATCGCTCTGCCGGTGGGCAAAAGTGCTCCTGTCCAAGTTCCGCCTGGAGACGGTGGCGTTCCGTCCCGAAAGTCCTCTCCTTATTTTATTCTAGGTCAAAAGTCCTTAAGTACCAGAAGATGGGCACCGGAGGTGGGCCGGGCTAACCACAACCCACCTGGGCGTGCCTGGGGGGCCTGGCGCGCCCTGGTGTCTTGTGGTCACCAGGTGGCCCCCCTCCGGTAATTATTTGCTCCTGTATTTTTTATATATTCCAAAATAATTCTCTGTGAAGTTTCAGCTTATTTGGAGATGTGCAGAATAGGTGTCTCTGATATGCTTTTCAGGTCCAGAATTCCAGCTGTCGGCATTCTCCCTCTTTGTGTAAACCTTGCATATTATGAGAGAAAAGGCATTAGAATTACTCCATAAAGAATTATTATGCATAAAACATTATAAATAACAGTAGGAAATCATGATGCAAAATGGACGTATCAATGACGTTTGAGCAACTCCAAAGCTCGCTGTACGGCAAGAAGTGACTATGATACTCTCATGGTCTAAGGAACATAAACACATGTTAACACTCTGTGTTATAACAATTGATTTCAGACGATATTATCTCAAAGTATAACAAACCAGTTTGGGTCGATTCAATATGATCGTTTTTCTAACCTCATACTCTCAATGTTGTTTTAGGACTATCGTTACATCTAACAATATCCTAAGATCCGGAAAACATGATCACTAACAACACTTGAGCAAGTCTCATAGGCAAGACTGGGAACCTTTGTTTTACCGTTTATCATTCCACACGTGCATATGAGTTTTCCAATGAATCACATATTCCAGGATCATAGCAGTTATAACATAGAATGTAAACTCTTAATTATGAATATGGAAATATAATAATACAATATTATTGCCTCTAGGGCATATTTCCAACAGTCTCCCACTTGCACCAGAGTCAATAATCTAGTTGCATGGTTTATTAACACCTATGACTTATCTGGTGTTGCTCATGCTTTTGTTTTTGTGGTAGAGCCTTTGTTGGGGATATAACCCCGTGGTGAGACCCGCCCAGGTGGGGCCGGGTCATGCGGTTGGCGGCTTAGCGACAAGATTTGGCATAAGCTTGTTCAATGGGCCTGGAGGCCCAGAGCCAGAAGACGATGTGTAACCCGGTAGGCGTAAGCCGCCGGAGGCGGCTTGTTAGACAAGGCATGTGTAGTTAGAGGTGAGGTCGGTTATCAAGTATAACCCGGATCGGACTCTTGTAAGCCCAGGGCCTTGACCTATGTATATAAAGGCGGGTTACCTGGGCGGCTGAAGATACGGAACAACTCATCGAGAACTAGGTCAAGCGAACTCGCTCCCTTGTAATCGATATCCAATCAATACAACACAAAGCAGGACATAGGCTTTTACCTCTTTCCGAGGGGCCAAACCTGGGTAAACCTTGTCTCCCGATCAACCCCTTCGAGCTCACCGCCTTAGCGATGGCCTCGAACCTAAGTCCTTTCACTAGGAAATCTGCCATGACAAAACCACGACAGTTGGCGCCCACCGTGGGGCCGACGCTCGGTGGTGTGGAGTTCTCGAAGGGCTCTCTCCCAGAGATCGAGGGATACGCCGTTGGAAGGATGACCAAGAGTCGCCACGGCAAGCTCTACATTGACGACGCTGGCTGGGGCTCCGAGGCCGACTCAATTGAGTACGGGTACCGAGTCCCCTTCGGCGGAATTCACGTCTTCATTGGCAAGATCGGCGGATCTAAGCCCGGGCCGGACATCTGCACCGACCTCGTCGAGCCGGCCCGGCACGCGCGACCCGCCCGAGTTAACCCGGGTCAGAAGCGCGTCTTCGTCAGCTTCACCCAAGGCATGGAGCTTGAAGGTTCTATGTCGCGGGAGGAAACCCTCATCTGCTCAGAGGATGGATCCTCGAGCGGAGAGGCGTAATCAATTTACCAGCTTCACAACGGCGGGCTCGGGGGCTACTTCGAGGGCTACCCTGAGCTGGAATACCATGAGCCGGAATATTATGAGACGCCAAGCCGCGCCTCCGTCTTCATGGCAGGATCGGCGCCTGCTCCTGGTAGCACGGCCGCTGGTGCGACCGGGTCTGGATCAGGCAGGCCGCCGTCTCAAGTTTTGCTGGATCTGATGAACGAACTTACAACTCTGATGGGAACCGAGGTCACGGTCGAAAACCAAGCAACCCGTAACACGGAGCTCGCGAGGTTGAAGGACCAGATGGCCGGAGTCTAGGAGGAAATCAACGCATTGAAGGCTCAGATGGATGCTGAGTCGGAGCGCCTTAGGGTGGAAGCTTTTTGCCTTGACCTAGAGCAGCAGACCGCAGATGCAGTTCACTGGATGAGGCATCAGACCCGTTTTCCGGATCAATACGAGGCCAGGAATCTTTACAACATGCCAGGGACGGGACGGAATGCACCTCTGACCGTAACCCGGACGGCGGAAGTACCTGGGAGCAGGACGGCGGTTCCGCCCCGCAGGAATCAGACCCCGCCACAGCCTTTTCCGACACCGCCCGGTCATTATTCTAACCCGGCGGAGAACATGGTGGCAGCAGCGGTCAGACTTGGCACGATCCCCATCCCTGACGGGATGCCTTTCGCGGAGGAAGTGCGGAATGCCATTGGATACTTGCAGACAGCGGTGGCACAGCAGGAGAAGTATACCTATAGCCGGAGTCACGTGCACTCAACCCCCATCCCGAGCCGCAGTTACAGCCGGCGCTTAGAGTCGCCTGCGACCTCTAGCAGTGAGCGACGTCGGAACCCGGCGCGAGATGATCAGTCGGCTCTTGATGCCCGGGTGCTGGTAGACCGGGCGAGAGCACAGCGAGAGGCGGCAGCAGCGGCAGCTGCGGCGGCTTATCAAGAACCCACAGTAGCACCTTCTGTTTCGGTAGGACCCGAAGTAACCTCCAGGGCTGTGGGAGTGCCGTTCTTAGTGTCGGCTTTACGAAACAAACGCCTGCCGAAGGACTTCAAGGGTCCCCGCAAAGTGCCTAATTATACTGCTGATCTGCCTCCGGAGGCTTGGATCGAGAGTTATGAACTAGCCATGGAGATGTTAGACGTCAGTGATGCAGTCTGCGCCAAGTATTTCATCATGATGCTGGAAGGGCCGGCTCGCACGTGGTTGAAGGGTTTGCCACCCAACACCATTAATTCCTGGGCCGAGTTGAAGGCGAAGTTCATCAAAAAAATTCAAGGAACGTGCAAGCAGCCCATGACCATCGTGGATTTAGATCATTGTGTGCAGCGGGAGGATGAGTCAGCCCATCATTGGGTCCGGCGGGTCTCGACCATTATCCATTCTTCCGATAACATCACGGCGGCTCAGGCGGTTCTGATCATGGAGAAGAATTGCCACTTTGTGCCCCTGAAACAAAAGCTTGACCGGCTCAAACGTTCATGCCAGGACATGGGGGAGCTCATGGCGGCTCTCACTAAGTATGCAGACTCTGACAGCATGAAGGACCTTGGTTCCGATGATGAGAAATCGGCCAAGGGTAAGAAGAATAACAATGGCAAGAGTCAACAGCAGAATGGAGGAGGAAATAATAATAATGGCAACGGCGGAAAATGGAAGCACCCGGACGGTGGGTCAGATCTGGTGGCCAACACTAGTGCTGGGAATAACCGTGGCAAGGGCAACAGCAAGCCGCCTTTCGGTAAATCCAAGCCTTTCAATATGGAGGCGATGTTGAATGCTCCTTTCCCGAAACATAGTCTTCCCGATAAACCATCCACTCATGCCTAGAGGGATTGTTGGGTCATGCGGGAGTTCCGAAATTACAGCATTAACCAGCATCAATGTGGCGGCAGTGGACCGTCTGGCGGACCAGGATCCGGTTCTCCTGGGTCCGGCTTTGGTGCAGGCGGCTCAGGTTCTAGCTATCAAGGCCAAGGAAACCATGGAGATGATAATCAACAGTCTGGCAATGGAGGTCAGCAACAAAACAACCAGTCCGGGTATCAGAGTAACCCAAAGCAGCTTAATGGGGGCCAATATCATGTTTTTACGACAAGCCTTGACAAGCGGGATCAGAAGGTGCGCAAGCGGGCGGTTAATGCGGTCATGCCGGCTCTCCCTCAGTACTTAAAGTGGTCTGAGTATGATATAACTTGGAGCTGGGAGGATCACCTGCCACGTGTGGATAACCCGGGGCAGTTAGCTTTGGTAGTGGCCCCCCAAGTAGGAGGATATGTGTTCACCAAGGTGCTTATGGATGGTGGCAGCAGCATCAACATCTTGTATTATGATACGTTTCGCCGGATGAATTTGCTTGACAAGGATCTTAAACCATCTTCGACGGTTTTTCACGGCGTGGTGCCCGGAAAGTCGGCTTATCCAATTGGAAAGATTTCCTTGGAGGTAGCTTTTGGAGATGAGTTTAACTATAGGGTAGAGACCTTATGGTTCGAGGTGGTCAAAATCAAGAGCCCGTACCATGCTTTATTTGGGCGACCGGCTTATGCCAAGTTCATGGCTAGGCCTTGTTATGTTTACTTGCAGCTCAAGATGCCCGGATTAAACGGAACGATTACAGTGCATGGGGATCGGAAGATCGCTCTTGAGTGCGAGGAAGGCGACGCTGCATATGCAGAGTCGACTGGTGCGGTGGCGGAGCTCAAGTTTTATAAAGAGAATTTTGACCCGGCAGATATGACCCCGTCGAAGAAGCCTAGCACAAAATCTGAGCCGCCCCTTAAGTTTGTGGCAGAAGATACCAAGCTAGTGGATTTCACTCCGGGCGACTCATCGCAGCTGTTCACTATTGGGGCCAATCACTACAGGAATAAGAGACTTTGCCGTCCGCCATGGCAGACGGCAAAGGCACAACCACGGACGGCAACATTTTGGGCCGAATAAAGTCCGGCAAAGAGGTCCTTTGCCGTCTGCATTTGCACAGTGGACGGCAAAGACTTTTTGCCATCAGCCTGCAGACGGCAACGAGCCTGGACGACGTAGTACTGCCGTTAGCAGCGCCCGCCGTTAGCAGCACCCGCCGTTAGCAGTCTTTGCCGTCTGCCCCCGCCCTAGGCTTTGCCGTCCGTCCCCGCTATGCCGACGGCCACCGTCGGCAAAGCAGCCAGCCTTTGCCGTCCGCCCGCTCCCAACGGTTTGCCATCCGCCCTATCTATGCCGACGGCCACCGTCGGCAAAGTAGCCTGCCCATTGCCGTCCGCCCCCGCCCTACGCTTTGTCGTCCGCTCCTCTATGCCGACGGCCACCGTCGGCAAAGCAGCCAAATGGACCAGGCCTGGCGCTCCCAGTTTTACCAGTGGCTGCCACGTGTCCCCTATGCCGACGGCGGCCGTCGGCATAGCTGTCTTTGCCGTCCGGGGCAGATGGCAAAGCAACTGTATTGCCTCTTTTTTGCATGTTTTTGATATATTCAACAATTTTCACAAGCAAATATATGATATGTATATATATATTTCACAGAAACAATATCCCTGCCATACGGATATGATCAACCAACAATTATACCAAATTAAAAGTATCAAATGTCACATTGTTCACCATATTACATTAGTTTCATCCATACATACATAGGTAGAAAGTTAGAAATTAAACACTAGCACTACATCAAAGCAAGCTGCCATGAACTCAATCAAATCTGCAAAATAGGAAATAAGAAAGTTAGAATAAGAATACTAGAAGAAGTAGAAGAAGATCTAGAAGAAGAAGATGATGAAGAAGCATTTTTCTTCTCTCTATTTCTTCTCTTGTTTTTCTTCTTCTTATTGCTTATTTGTGTCATTTTATAGCTAACCTAGGTAATTATCACATTTTTGACCTAACTAAGCTTATTGTGTCATTTTGCAAGAAAATAAGCTAAGTCTATGGCATCTATGAGGTTACCAAGTCTATTATGCCATTTTTGAGTTAACTAAGCTTATTATGTCATTGTGGAGGAAACAATGCTAAGTATAGGTCATTTTAGAGGTTACTTAGGTACAATATGTCATTTTGGAGGTAAGTAAGCTTACTATGTCTTTTTAGAGGAAACAAAGCTAACATAGGTAAAATATGACATTTGTCTAAGTGCTAAGTTTGTCTTTGTTTGAGAAAATGAGCCAAGTAAGTGGCATATTACGGCTTACCGTCCTCGTCATCACGGAGGTGAAGCACCGGGGTTGCTCGGCCCGGTGTCAGCTGGAGCACTACTTCGCCCTGGAGAAGGATCGTGCGATGCGGCTCGGGAGTTATGCTGCACCAAAGATCAGTTGCGTTAGCATGATGACGCTGAAATGTTAAGACTAGTAACTAATGAACATTGAAATGAAACTGACCGTTCCAGCCGTGGTAATGACTGGCATCGGCGGAGGGGTCTGGCCGGTCTTCTCGCACAAAGTCTGCACATTTGGTTTTGACAAGTCAATCATATTGGTTATTAATGAAAAGAACATGTAGTGCATGATTTGGCTAATATGAAGAAGAAACTTACCACGATGAGCTCGTACATGGCCCGGTTAGACACATCATTCCGTGCCCTCTCCTCCTCCAACAAACTAGCCGTCCTCTCCTCCAAATCCCTCTTCTCATCCGCCGCCTGCCGGGCCTGTTCCGCCATAAGCGCCTGGGTTACCTCTCTCTCTCTTTCTGCAGAGCAGCCTGCAACACAACTCCTCGTTAGCATTGTAATCATCTTTGTTCGCACACACAATGTAATGGAGGAAAGCTATCTGAGTCCGTATGACTAACCTCGATGGCGAGCTGGACTGGCCGTGGATGAGGCGTCATCTCAGGACAAGAGCTCGTTTGGCGTGCCTTGATCTGTCGGAGAGTGCGCGAAGACCGTATAAGTCCATCTCCAATGGCTATATGGCCATGGGGCCTCCCGTCGCCAGCTATCATCACCAGGTCTGGATCAATAGGATGCTGGCTCGGATTGAAGTCCTCCCCATTCACCGCCTTCCCCACATCTCTGTACCTCACGAGCTTGTTGTGGGAGGAGATGTTGGTGAAGTTGTTGGGATTATGGAGGTCAGACTCAGAGAATGCCTTGGCCTTCTTGTACGAGGCAGTATGGGCCATCGCATAGAGGTCGTACATCTGTGGCACCTCCGTTTTATTGTGATGCGCCTAAAAGAGAGGAACAAAGTATTAATAAAGGGGTCAAGCTAGCATCAAAAAATGAACTGCAGCAATCATGAAGCAAACCACATACCCAGTTCCGCCCGAACTGAAATAAGTTGGAGCTACCTTGATGGTGTGGCACACCTTCCATTTGGGCACGCCGTTCCTTGGCATCGTCGTGGATGGCTCGCCATTCGTCAGAGCACCACTCATTCACCAACGCCTCCCAACAATCCATCTTATCCGCACACCATCTCGGGGGCACCTAAGTTAGTAAAGAGAAATTTGAGAGCTACGCCTACGAATCAAAGCAAGGAAACTAAGTAGAAGGCCTTAAGAATAGATAATTACCTTCATGTACTGCTCCTTGTCCAGAAACTTTTGGCGGGACGACGACTTGTCCTTCTTATTACGGCGCGAGGCGTAGTAGTCTCGAACAGCTTGTACCCGAGCCTCGTGCCGTAAGTTCTGTAGTAGGCGCCTGCACTCGTAATCGATAAGCTTTGCCGCGGCCTCCTCGTATCCCTCCTCACACCTGTAGAAGGTCTGCAATCAAACGAGACAACACTGATTAGTACAATAAGTAGCTATTATTGATTTTTAATTGTGTAAAGGAGAAATTACCCAGAACTTTCTGATCACCATGTCGGCCTTCGTGTGGTACAACACATCGTCGATCATCTCCTCCGGCGGGGCCGGGGCAGCCAAGTAGTTTTCCCATTTCTATCCTAACTCTCGAAGCTGACCCTCGCCGGGCAACGTGACAAACCCCGGGAAGTTATGCCGTAAAAGCACACCAAGGATGGAGTTGGGCCTGCGGACATCCTTGGTGTGAATCCAACCCCTGCAGTATGACAAAGCCAACGCATTAGATATGTGAAGAAACATGAAGGCAAAAGGTTTAAAAAGAGTAAATGCACTTACTTCAGCGACTCAGGCCTAATCGGCCACCTCTGCTCGCGGGTCACCGACACGGGCGGGAGCCGTGTACACCCACGCTGGTAGACGGTGGCCCCCTCAGCCACCTCCTCCCCGCTATCAGAAAGCTGATCCCCGCCACCATCAGCATGGCCACTCGGCTCCGGCTGATGCAGATCCGGCCAGGTATCCCATCCGGTCGAAGCGTGTGGAGTCTCGTAGGATGAAGCGTCTGGCACAGGAGTCTCGCGGGACGAAGCGTCTGGCACAGGAGTGTCGCGGGTGGCCACGTCTGAGACAGAAGGATCGTCGACCCGAGGCTCGTGGACAGGAGTTCTTGTAGCCTCCACCTCAGACGAAGAAGCGCCCTCGGGTGTTCCAATACTGTCGTACAATGCTCTCCGGAGAGTTTTGGGTGGAATGGAAGTACCCCTCCCACCACGCGCCGACGAAGGAGCCTCGGATCGCTCTCGACCCGCGCCCACCATCTTTCAACACCTGCCATGACAAAGAGTAAATGAAATTAGTACAACATAAAAAAATTGAATACCGACATGAATAATAATATATATATATATAATTTGAGTGTATCATCATCATGTATATAATAAAAATTGAATAATACCTGACATGAACTAATAATAATCTTCATCGTCTATATATGCTCCAGGATCAATAAATGCATCGTCATCATCACTATCATCAATAAATGCATCATCATCATCACTATCGGGAACAACATGTGGAAGGCCTCCTTTATGTAATCGGTCAAGCATTGAGAGGTCATCCGCAGCAGTAACCTCTTCTTCTTCCGTCTCTTCTTGTTCCGGCTCAGGGGTCAAGTCGGATTCACTTTCGCTGTCTACTTCAATGTTCTGGGGTGAAGTAGAGCGGTTCTTGAAACGTTTTTTGGAAAGACGTGTTTCTTGGAAGAATTCTCCTTCATATGTGTCTGGGTTAATGTGAGGTTCATAATCATCTTCATTGAGGGGCGGTGGTCTAAAACGTGGTGGCACATCATAAACGACATCCCAACCATTCAGATTTGGATCAGTTTGGCAGGCCCACGGTAGATAAAAAACTTGGGTCGCCTGTTGAGCCGTAATATAGACATCGAGAATATCTAAATGGGTGCTTTGTTTGATTTCGACTAGCCCTATATGTTCATGAGTCCTTCTAGTCTCCTTCGGCTGGAACCAATAACATTTGAAGACTACGACGTTTGGTGGGTTTTCACCAAAGAATATAAGTTCATAAATTGCTTCAAATCTTCCATAATACTCGACACCTCCTTCGCCGATAGCAGAGACACAACAATTTGTAGACTTTTGGTCGGGCATAGATAGCTCTTTGCCAAAAGTACGAAAGCGATACCCGTTGATGTCGTATTTGTCAAATGAACGGACCTTATAGTCAAAACCATTAGCGACTTGTCTCAATTCGGAGTCCATAGACTCTGCATTAGCCTACAAGTTTAATACGAAAGGATTGTTGCATTAGCCGCAAACTAGACGAAGAAATGAAATGGTCTAATGGAAATTACCGTTTGTTTGAACCAAGAGATGAAACCGGGATAGCCGCCTCCATGCTTTGCCAGAAGCTCATACTCTTCGATGGAATCCTTTTGGATCACCGCTCCATCCGAGAAATTGGCGACGTATCGACTGTATCACATATCCGAGAATAAGAGCATTTCAAAGGAATTAGAAGTTGCGAAACAATGTACCGAGAACTTACTCGATGTATGGCCGCACTTCTGTTAGGTTGTTGAAGATATACAACAAAATGGTCCGCCATTCTTCGACATCCAACGCTATTGCTTTCGAAGCACCGGTTGGTGAGAGCTTCCCTTTGAATAGGCTGAGGTTGGATCGACCTTTTTCATGGTCTCCGTCATTGTACCGAGGCTTCGGATTATGCAAATGATGATTCTTGGCTTCGTAGTGTACTGTCACGAAGTTTGCCGCCTCCTCAGTAATGAATGCCTCGGCCATAGATGCTTCAATTCTACGTTTATTTTTACATTTTGCTCGAAGCGTCTTCTGCATCCTCTCAGTTGCCAAGCACCAATGATTTTGCACGGCCCCCCCCAATCTTGCCTTGGTCGGGAGATGCAAAATCAAATGCTGCATTGGATTAAAGAATCCCGGTGGAAAGATCTTTTCTAACTTGTAGATCAACTCCGGCGCCAACTCTTCCAGTTCGTCTCGCACGTCAGGCGATAGTCCTTTCGCACAAAGAGCACGGAAGAAATAGCTCAGCTCTGCCAGTACTAGCCATTCATCCTCAGGGATAAAGCCACGCAACATCACCGGCATTACCCGCTCAAGCCATATGTGCCAATCATGACTCTTGAGACCAAATATTTTCAATTTGTCAAGACTCGCTCCCCTCTTTAGATTCGCTGCATACCCATCGGGGAACATCAACTGCATTTTCACCCACAAGATCATTTCCCTCATAGCTGGCCTTCCAAGATTGAACCATGCCTTTGGCTTCCTCCAGTTCTTCTTTCCTTTCGGTTGTCGCATGTTTTGTAACGGTCTATCACATAGAGCCTCCTGATCGACTCTAGCCTTAGGATTATCCTTTGACTTCCCCTCTATGCCGAACAATGTACCAAAAAGGGCCTCGGCAATATTCTTTTCAGTGTGCATCACGTCGATGTTGTGTGGTCAAATGAGGTCTTTAAAGTAAGGCAGATCCCACAAGCATATCTTGTGAGTCCAGGCGTGTTCCGAATTATACCCTTTGAAATAACCTGGACGCGCTGGATCAGGCTCGAGAGCGTTTAACTGATCCAGGGTCTGTTGGCCTATCAATGCAGCTGGTGCATAGTTTTTGACAACTCTACCTTTGATGAAATTCTTCTTGTCTTTTCTGAACTTATGGCGAGGATCCAGAAACTGTCTATGCAAGTCGAAGCAAGAATACTTGCGACCAGCCTGTAGCCAACGGAACTCAAGAGCTGCCTTGCATGTGGGGCATGGGAACCTTCCATGCACACACCAGCCAATGAATAGCACATACGCCGGCAAGTCATGCGTCGAGTACATGTACCACACATGCATTTTGAAGTTATGTTTTGTAGCGGCGTCATATGTCTTGATCCCATTATCCCAAGCTTCTTGCAATTCATCCTGAAGCGGCTGCATGTACACATTCATATTCTTCCCCGGATAGTTGGGCCCTGGAATTATCAACGTTAAGAAAATGTTCTTTCTTTTCATAATCTCTCCGGGGGGGGGGGGAGATTGAGTGGAATGACAAATACAGGCCAACAACTGTATTGGGTTGCCGTCATACCAATCACATTGAACCCATCCGTGCTGATGGCGACTCGAGGATGCCTTGGATCTGCCACTTTATCCTTATGTAATGCATCGAAGTGCTTCCACGCAAAAGCGTCTGAAGTGTGTCCCAACATCGGATTCCCTTCTGCATCTAGTTCGGTTCTTTTGCCCAATTTGTGCCACGTCATCTGTCTGGCCATCTCTTCGACCATGAAAAGACGTTGAAGTCTTGGTATGATTGGCATATACCGAAGAACATTAACTGGGATTTTGGTCTGACTCTTCTCACCCATACCGTTGTCTACCACAACATACCTGGAAGACTTGCAAATGGGACAATAGGTCAAGCCCGCATACTCAAGCCTAAATAAGGCACATCCATTCTCACAGGCATCTATCTTCTCATAGGGCATCTTAAGCGCGTGTAGGATTTTGTCCGACTGGTACAGGTTTGCAGGAAATACATGGCCTTTGGGTAGAAAGCGTCCAAATATCGTCATCATCGCGTCGTAGCATTCTCTGCCCAGGTTGAACTGAGCCTTCAGAGCCATTACTTGCGCGATGGCATCCAGCTGACAAAGCTCAGTGTGCTCGTGGAGAGGACGTTTTGAAGACTCCAACATTTCATAGAAGGCCTTTGCAGATTCCTCCATCTCATCGTCCGAATCCCGAGCATCATCAAAGTCTTGCACCATGTCTTCGATCCCGGTACCATGCTCGTCGGTGCGACGACGAACCACCTCAGCTCTGGCACGTTGGGCAGACTCACCATGAAATCTCCACACCGTATAATCAGACGTAAAACCCCACTTCTGCAAGTGTTTACCCATTTCATCCCGTGTCCACTTTTTATGGTTGTCGCACCGGACACAGGGGCACCAGGTTATTTCCTGGCCATTTGCAAATGTGGCGCTCAGAAACCCCTTGGTTTTTGTTAACCATTCAATGGTCATGTCTTTCTGACTAGGGTGACCGGTGTACATCCACGCACGATCACTCATCTTGCCTACCTACTAAACACACGAGAAATATATATAATTCATCATCTATATTCATCAATTAATCAAGTTTGTCAGTTTTATTACGTCCATGCAACCTACACGCTAATAGGTAAAGATAGGTCCTAATCCCACCCGAGTATGTGTAGATTGGGTTCGTTTTCCCATGCTCTGCTCCGGATCCGACGCAGAATTTCGGCAGCACCTCCCCGCTGTTCTCTTGATACACGTCTCGGCAATAAGCAGAGAGGATGTGTACCCGGAGAACAACAGGGAGGCACTGACGAAGTTCCGCATCGGATCCGGAGCAAAGCATAAGGGAAAACGAACCCAATCTACACATACTCGGGCTGTCCATGGATAACGTTGGACAATTCGAAAGGATGGCGGTTATAAATATGCAAAGACATGCATATTTATAGTTACCGCCCTTTTGAATGGGAGACGCATACTGGTCACGCATACTGATGATTGAAGACACCTATAGCTAGCAAGTTTCATCGGCACGAAGACCGGAACAGAGCAAATTAAGGGGGGAGGAGATGTCATTTGTGCTCACCCACGAACGCGTCGGGAAGCTCGTCAAACGCACGGGGAGGTCGTCGAACAACAGAACCTCGCAGCGACGAAACAACTGCACAAAATATGATGTTTTTCATAACAGCTAGAATCGGATTATATATATTTCTTCTTCTTCTTCTCTTCTTTTTCTTCTTCTTTTCCTTTTTCCTATTCTCCTTCTCCTCCTGTCCTCTTTCTTCTTCTTCTTCTTCTTCTTCTTCTTCTTCTTCTTCTTCTTTTTTCTTCTAGTTTTTTTTCTTTTCTTCTTTTATTCTAAGTTTTTTCTTTTCTATCTAAGTTTTTCCTACCTAATAAATTAACTATCTAATTTAACAGAAAATAATCTAACTACCTAATTTAACTAACTAACTAACTAACTAAAAAAACACGAAAAAACAAAAAAAATGTGAGGGGGGGCGGCGGCCGGGCACTCACCGGAGTTGGGTGGGGGCGGCCGGGGCGGCGGGGGGAGGGGGAGCCACGGGGAGGGGGGAGCCGCAGGGAGGGGGCGGCTTCGGGAGCCGGCGAGGGGAGGGGTGGCTCGGGGAGAGGGGCCCCGCGGGGGAGCTGTCGAGGGGAGGGGGCGGCGCAGGGAGGGGGGCAGAGCGGGGGAGCCGCCGAGGGGAGGGGGCGGCGCGGGGACGGGGTGGCGACGGCGAGAGGGCCACGGGGAGGGAGCGCGGTGGTGGCGGCGGCGGGAGCAGGGGGTGGCGGCGGCGATGGGGGCGCGGGGAGGGGGGCGTGGCGAGGGGGGCGCGGTGGTGGCGGCGGCGGGAGCAGGGGGTGGCGGTGGCGGCGGCGCGGCGGGCGCTGGTGGTGGCGGCGGCGGGCGCAGGGGGTGGCGGCGGCGAGAGGTGGCGTCCGCGCAGGAAGTGGGAGTGAGAGAGAGTGGAGTGGGGCGGGGCACGGCCGTTACTTGTTTATTTGAGAACCGTTACTAGTCCGTTCGCTTTGCCGTCTGCCAGCGGACGGCAAACATTCTTTGCCGTCCGCTGGCAGACAGGAAAGGGATAACCCATCTGACCTAAATCTTGAGCAGGGCAGCTGGCTCCTTTGCCGTCTGCCAACGGATGGCAAAGAAAGTTTGCCGTCTGCTGGCAGACGGCAAAGATTCGGCCTACGTCAAACACCATCTTTGCCATCTGGCATTTCTTTGCCGTCCGCTTTTTTCTAGCAGACGGCAATGGCCTTCTTTGCCGTCCGCTGGCAGATGGCAAAGTACTGGCAGACGGCAAATTCCCTGATTCCAGTAGTGAATATGGATCCGAAATAGGAAAGCGCGCTCATCGAGTTCATCCGTGAGAATCGGGACATCTTTGCATGGAAGCCTTCTGACATGCCGGGTGTACTGAGAGAATTCGCTGAGCACCACCTTAATGTAGATCCTAAATTTAAACCGGTCAAACAGTTCCTCCGTCGTTTTAATGAGGAGAGGCGCAAGGCTATTGGAGAAGAGGTAGCCCGGCTCTTAGCACCAGGATTTATGGTCGAAGTCTTTCACCCGGAGTGGTTAGCTAACCCGGTGTTGGTACTCAAGAAGAACGGCACGTGGCGTATGTGTGTAGATTACACCGATCTCAACAAGGCGTGTCCGGTTGATCCATTTGCTCTCCCCCATATCGACCAAATCATTGACGCAACGGCGGGTTGTGAGAGTCTATGTTTCCTGGATGCTTATTCAGGATATCATCAGATCAAGATGGCAGTCAAAGACCAAGAGAACACATCTTTTATTACACCTTTTGGAGCTTTCTGCTATGTGTCTATGCCTTTTGGACTCAAGAGTGCTCAGGCGACTTATCAGCGTTGTGTACAGAACTGTCTTCATGGTCAAATTGGGCGCAATGTTCATGCTTATGTAGATGGTATTGTGGTCAAGTCAAGGAAGAAGGAGACTCTGTTGGCTGATTTGAAGGAAACTTTTGATAATCTGCGGGTTTACAAGATGATGCTTAACCCGGCAAAGTGTGTGTTTGGTGTACCTCCAGGCAAGCTCTTGGGATTCTTGGTCTCCGAGCGTGGCATTGAGGCTAACCCGGACAAGATAAAGGCCATCACTTCTTTGTCTAAGCCGGCATGTATTAATGATGTTCAGCGCCTGGCAGGTCGTATTGCTGCCTTGAGCCGGTTCATAAGTCGCCTGGGTGAGAAAGCTATTCCTTTGTATCAGATGATGAAGAAGACAGACGATTTCGTCTGGAGTGATGCGGCTAATGAGGCGTTTGAGGCGCTCAAAAAACAATTGGCTGAGCCTCCTGTTTTGGCTGCGCCGGTGGAAAAGGAGCCTTTGCTTTTGTACGTGGCGGCTAACAACAGAGTTGTCAGTGCTGCAGTTGTGGTGGAGCGCAAGGAGGCGGGTAAGGAGTACCCAGTCCAGCGACCGGTTTACTATGTCAGTGAGGTATTGATGGAATCCAAGCAAAGATATCCACATTGGCAAAAATTGGTGTTTGGTGTATTTATGGCCAACCGCAAGCTGAAGCATTATTTCCTCGGGCATCCGATCACAGTGGTTAGCTCTGCTCCTTTAGGATATATCATTCAAAACAGAGAAGCTACTGGCAGGATTGCTAAGTGGGCAATTGAGCTTGGGCCCCTTAATCTGAAGTACGTACCCCGGACTGATGTCAAGTCTCAAGCCCTAGTGGACTTTATCAATGACTGGACAGAGTCCCAAGCACCTGAGGAGAAGCCGGACAATACGTATTGGACGATTCATTTTGACGGCTCAAGACAATTGGAAGGCTCGGGGGCCGGAGTTGTTTTAACTTCCCCGCGAGGTGACAAGTTCTGTTATGTTTTGAGGTTAATGTTTCCTTGTACTAACAATGCAGCTGAATATGAGGCTTTGCTTCATGGGCTTCGTGTGGCCAAGGAGATGAATCTGAGCCGGGTCAGATGTCTTGGCGACTCCGATCTGGTGGCTCAGCAAGTCTCTGGCACGTGGGATTCTAAGGACCCTCGCATGGCGGCTTATCGCCAGGCGGTTGATGTTATTGCTGGCCACTTCAAGGGCTATCAGGTGGATCATATTGATCGGCGGACGAATGAGGCGGCTGACGCGTTGTCAAGACTGGGTTCTCAGCGTAAGCCGGTGCCGCCTAATGTGTTCCTGGACGTATTGCATCACTCATCGGTCAAGCTACCTTCGGAGGAGGATTTGGCTATACCTGACCCGGAGGGACAGTTGGTGGCGGCTCTCCACGCAATCCCTGATTGGACATTGCCCTATCTGGCGTATTTGACCCACGGTGAGTTACCTCAAGATGAAAATCTGGCGCGGCAGATCATAAGGCGGTCCAAATCTATGACTATTGTCAATGGCGAGTTACACCGGCACAGCGTGACTGGTGTCTTTCAGCGATGTGTTTCTCTGGATGAAGGTCGTGAGAGCAGAGCGTGCTAACCAGGAAATTCTGAGAGGGATAAAGCCCTGGCTTATGGTTCCTTTGGAACGCATGCCGGGTTGTTGGGTGGAGGAGTTACCTTCAGTTCTTTGGAGCATAAGAACCACCCCCAACAGGTCAACAGGCTATACGCCTTTCTTCATGGTTTATGGCGCAGAAGTTGTTCTCCCCAGTGATATTCGTCATGACTCGCCCAGAGTGGCGGCTTACGTGGAAACTGATAATGAGGTGGCGCATTGATACGTCTCCATCGTATCTACTTTTCCAAACTCTTTTGCCCTTGTTTTGGACTCTAATTTGCATGATTTGAATGGAACTAACCCGGACTGACGCTGTTTTCAGCAGAATTGCCTTGGTGTTATTTTTGTGCAGAAATAAAAGTTCTCGGATTGACTTGAAAATTTATGGAGAATATTTTTGGAATTAATAAAAAATACTGGCGAAAGAATCAACCGGAGGGGGCCCACCCATTGGCCACAAGCCAGGGGCGCCCCCCACCTAGGGCGCACCCTGCAGGCTTGTGGGCCCCCTGGAGCTCCTCCGACCTCAACTCCAACTCTATATATTCCTATTCGGGGAGAGAAAAAAATCAAGGAGAAGAGTTCATCATGTTTTACGATATGGAGCCGCCGCCACCTCCTGTTCTTCCTCGGGAGGGCAGATCTGGGGTCCGTTTTGGGCTCCGAAGAGGGGAAATCGACGCCGTCGTCATTACCAACCATCCTTCATCACCAATTTCATGATGCTCTCCACCGTTCATGAGTAATTCCATCATAGGCTTGCTGGACAGTGATGGGTTGGATGAGATTTACCATGTAATCGAGTTAGTTTTGTTAGGGTTTGATCCCTAGTATCCACTATGTTCTGAGATTGATGTTGCTATGACTTTGCTATGCTTAATGCTTGTCACTAGGGCCCGAGTGCCATGATTTCAGATCTGAACCTATTATGTTTTCATGAATATATATGTGTTCTTGATCCTATCTTGCAAGTTGTAGACACCTATTACGAGTTATGATTCGCATCCCCCAGGGTGACAATAACTGGGATTCTTTCCGATGATTACCGTAGTTTGAGGAGTTCATGTATTCACTAAGTGCTAATGCTTTGGTCCGGTTCTCTATTAAAAGGAGGCCTTAATATCCCTTAGTTTCCATTAGGACCCCGCTATCACGGGAGGGTAGGACAAAATATGTCATGCAAGTTCTTTTCCATAAGCACGTATGACTATATATGGAATACATGCCTACATCACATTGATGAATTGGAGCTAGTTCTGTGTCACCCTATGTTATAACCGTTGCATGATGAATGCCATACGACATAATTATCCATCACTGATCCATTGCCTACGAGCTTTTCACATATTGATCTTTGCTAAGTTACTTTTCCGTTGCTACTGTTACAATCACTACAAAACTGCTACTGTCACCTTTGCCATCGTTACCGTTACTTCCATACTACTTTGCTACTAAATACTTTGCTGCAGATATTAAGTCTTTCAGGTGTGGTTGAATTGACAACTTAGCTGCTAATACTCGAGAATATTCTTTGGCTCCCCTTGTGTCGAATCAATAAATATGGGTTGAATACTCTGCCCTCGAAAACTGTTGCGATCCCCTATACTTGTGGGTTATCAAGACCTTTTTCTAGCGCCGTTGCCGGGGAGCATAGCTCTATTCTCTGAGTCACTTGGGATTTATATCTGTTGATCACTATGAAGAATCTGAAAGACCCAAAAACCAAGATCTATCCCTCTACTACGAGGGGAGGTAAGGAACTGCCATCTAGCTATGCACTTGATTCACCTTCTGTTATGAGTAAATTTGCGACACCACCGCCTGCTATTGATTTTGATATGTCACAAGTAATTGATGATGCTACTTCTGCTATGCATGATGCTTATGATGATACTTTGCTTGATAATACCATGCCACTAGGTGAATTTCTTGATGAACAAATTGCTAGAGTCAATGCTGAAACTGATGATATTTCTGAAACTGATGAAATTATTGAAACTGAACACTATGAGACACCTGCTAGACCTAGCTCTCCTAGATATGAATTGCCTGATATACCTGAGGGCTATGTTATGGAGGGAGTGGTAGCTAGAGACTTTCTTGCTTGTTAGGATAGAGATGATCTTAAGAAATTGCTATGCAAGTGGAAGGAAAAATCTTTGAATGCTAGAATGCAATATGATCCTAAATTTGCTACTTCACCTATCTTTGTTACTGATAAGGATTATGAATTCTCTGTCGATCCTGAGTTAATTACTTTGGTTGAATCTGATCCTTTCCATGGTTATGAATCTGAAACTGTTGTGGCGCATCTTACTAAATTGAATGATATAGCCACCCTATTTACTCATGAGGAAAAAATTCGTTATTACTATATTCTTAAGTTATTTCCTTTCTCATTAAAGGGTGATGCTAAGATATGGTTTAATTCTCTTGCTCCTGGTTGTGTGCGTAGTCCCCAGGATATGATATATTACTTCTCTGAAAAATATTTTCCTGCCCATAAGAAACAAGCTGCCTTGCAGGAAATATTTAACTTTGTGCAAATTGAAGAAGAGAGTCTCCCACAAGCTTGGGGGAGGCTTCTCCAATTACTTAATGCTTTGCCCGATCATCCTCTCAAGAAAAACGAAATACTTGCTATCTTTTATAATGGACTAACCGATGCTTCTAGGGACTACCTAGATAGTTGTGCTGGTTGTGTTTTCAGGGAACGAACTGTTGAACATGTTGAACTACTATTGAATAATATATTGATCAATGATAATGATTGGACTATTCCCGAACCACCTCCCAAGCCAACCCCGAAGAAAAGAGGTATTCTATTTCTCAGTCCTGAAGATATGCAAGAGGCAAAGAAATCTATGAAAGAAAAAGGTATTAAAGCTGAAGATGTTAAGAATCTACCACCTATTGAAGAAATACATGGTCTTGATAACCTGACACAGGTAGTAGAGGTAAATTATCTCCGTAGATTTGATGAAGGTGATATTCCTTATAATAAGTCTGCTAGCCAATGCTTGGATGAGTTTGATAACTTTATTGTTAAGCAAGAAAATTTCAATGCTTATGTTAGTAGACAATTGAAACATAATGCTTACATGCTTGATCGCTTAGGTGATTATATGAGTAGAACTATCAATGATCTTAAGCTTATTAGTAAACATGCTTCCATGGTAACTACTCAAGTAGAACAAGTACTTAAGGCACAAAATGATTTGCTTAATGAGATGAATGGTAAGAACAATGATCATTCTGTTAGAGTTGTGACTAGAGGTGGCAAAATGACTCAGGAACCTTTGTATCCTGAGGGCCATCCTAATAGAATTGAGCAAGATTCTCAGAGAATTAATACTAATGCACCTAGTCGTTCCAGTAATAAAAGGAAAAAGAATGACGATAGGACTTTGCATGCTGCTAGTGAACCTGTTATCGATACACATGAAAACCCAAATGATATTTCTATTTCTGATGCTGAGACACATGTGGCACCCCGATAGAGGGCCGACGCACACTAGCCCCAGGATAAGACCTGGCGCACGTCAAAGACATGATACAGCAATTCCAGGCATAAAATGGCTTTATTATATGAAATGGGATATTACAACGATGTTGCTTACAACAGTATTACATAGCTCCAAGGCTAACTAAATGGCAGCGAAAGTCTTGGTTCAGCGACAATGACGTCTCTGGCTGGGTTCCATAACTCACAGGACTGGCTGGGTTACGATCTAGCATGACGGACCTTCTCCTGCAACTGGCCACGTGCAAGGCCAGGTGAGTACTTTGAATGTACTCGCAAGACAACCAAATACATAGCAACCAAACAAACAGATGACAAAGCAAGCCCTATGCTATATAAGAACTTATTCTAAACATGGCATGGAATTAACAAGATAGCGTAGATCAAGCATGACATGGATCAGGCATATCAACTACATAATATAGCATGGCACTGATCACACTAGGTACTTAAAGTACTTACTGTTATCGAATGCCAACTTACTCTCTTCTGGATTGTTCCATAACCCTCGACGTACTCATGATCCAACCTAAAACGGATCCAAGTCTAATCCGAATCATGTGGTCATCCGACCACTCATCATATAGCCATCCCTTGGCTAACAGATCATATTCCTGACATCATCTGATGTCTACTCACGAAGAGTTCTTCCATCATTATCATTATTATAGTTGACCACCTAGTGAGGTCTGGACGGGCTGTCCAATACCATGGACGCGGCTATTCGAATAGATTTTTACACTCTGCAGAGGTTGCGCACTTTACCCACACCATGAAGCACCCGGCCTCGTGATCCCCTTCGGGTGGACCAGCGTTGCTTCAACGAAACTTGCCTGACCCGTGACTCTCTCATCGTACCACCGGCATTCATCCTCCCCCGGAGGCCTGCCCTGGGTAGCCCCTGTGTCCTCATGACACCTTCCACCGTCGTGGCCAAACTAAACTGTCCCAAACGGGGACTCCCGGGCTAAACACTCAACTGGGCTCATAGGGTTATCGCCGCCTACCTGGTCAGGGTAGCACGCACGCATAACCCTCCCTCTTTGGAGGTACCAGTGAAAGAGCACGTGATCAGACCAAGTCAAGGCCGTCCCATACCGGCAAATGTGGTTGCACGGATAAGCTCGGACAGGTGACTCGAGATCAACCACTATGCTCACTTTATTACTCCAACTCAACATATCCATCATCGTACCATTGCATCGACATTTATAATTGCCAACAATCACTTAACAATAGTATGGCAAGATCATAATACTGATAGTCACGGCATGGGATCAACCATAGTACTAACATGTCAATATTATTAACAATATTATTATTATGGCAATATGGAAATAAGACACGGCATCAAATGAAGAGTAATGCTAGTATCTATACCGAGGTCACCATAGGTGTATGCAAATGCAGACTAACAGGTGCTACAGATAAACACACAGGGTGCAAGCAAAGTCATCACGCAAGTCCGGAGCTCATGGTAAGAGGTTGGCTTGCCTGAGGGTCGATGAATACGCCGGGAAGAAATGCGATCACCTCGCGGAAGAATTCGCCGGAAAGGGTTCCCTCATAGAGGGCCAGATATAGGGCAAGGGAAAAATGGTCATTTCTGCTGTGTGAACACATCATGAAAATGGTACTAGCAGAACGGGCTCGACGAGACGAAGACGTGGGCGTTGGTTTTACTTCGAGCAGAGCTACGGTTGCGAAGATATAGCCGGACGAAGTTCAGGGACCAATCTGTAAAACAGAACTCTACAAACGGGTTCCTGAGGATAAAACAGAAAGCGCATTCCAGGAACTACGCTTTCGGGAAGTGAAAGCATATTTTTGGCCGAAGCCGCAACGCTTTACGCTTTCACTGAAACAAAAGCGTAAACTGGAAAATATGCTTCCACTTAATCTGATGCGCGGGTCCGGCCTTGTCAACGCCTAGAGGCTTACAGGTGGGGCCCCCTTATCCCTTTCTCTTTCCTCCTCCTAGGTCGTCCTCTTCCCCGAGCTGGAACAGAGGAGCACCACGGCGGCTCGGGCAGCGGTCGCCGCCGGCGCCTCCCTGCTTGGCCGAGCCCGCTGAGGAGCCAGGTGGATCTGCGGCGCCGTGCCGCGGCCAATGGTTGTCGCCAGGGAGCTCGGGGTGGCCTGGAGGGGAGGGGCCTGCGAGCGGCAGGAGCGGCGGTCATGGCCACTCGAGGAGCGGCTCCGACAGCGCTTCCCCGGAGGAATGGAAGACGGCGGCGGATCCACAAGACCCTGAGGAACCTAAGGACGTGGACATGAGGGAGGGGGATGGCCAGAGCGCCGGGCTTGGCCGAGGGGGTTCGGTGGCAGCGTTCGGCCATGGACGGGCAGGGATCTCTGGGCTCGATTAGGAGAGGGGCTGGGCTCGATGGTTCCTGAGAGGGGCTCGGGGACACTTAAATAGGCTCGGGAAGGGCTCTTCGCGACGGCGGCCGAAGCTCCGAGACACACGGCGAAGCGGCGGTGCTCCGGCGTTCGGTAGAGACGGCCAGAAGCTACGGGACGAGGGGGAGAGGGCTCCAGAGGGTGCGCGCACACGGTGCGAAGCTCTCTGACGCTCCCGGACAAGCCATGGCATGCCAGGGAGGGCTCCCGAAGGCTCTGGCGCATAGGGCGCGGTTTTGGCGCGCTCTGCACGTGGTCACCACGTGGCCACGGCATTGCCACGCCCTGCTCGACGCCAAAACATGTCTAGGGTCTTCTCCGTCCTTCACGGATTTGACCTATGCAGCTGGACAGCACGAGGGAACACTGGTGTGACTACACCTTGGTCAACAAGCTGCCAACAGGAACCTGTTTGTGCTGTGGTGTGGCCACCACAGTGCACCTCTTGGCTTGATATTGGGCAGAGGTTGATCATCTACTAGGGTGACTAACTTGGCAAAGTTTCAGCTCCCCTGGATCACTCTAGACAGTACCTCCTTTGCAAAGTGCCAGACTGGACAGAATTGAATATGATGATGCTGGGGTCAAATGGCTAGATGAAACTATCTCAAATTTTGTGGAGACCAATTATTTAGGCATATGAATGCACTGTAAATGTTTCATACCATTTTCATAAGTAAAAATGGTAGTTTCTTCATAGTGCTTTGATCTGGACAGAAACTTAGAAAATTCGCTGAGGAAGATTGGCTAGATGGAATTGGCTGATTTTTGGTGGACAAGGGTAATTTATCATAATGAATCACCCTGCAAAATTTTAGCCCAAGGAGATCAAGGAATCAAGCACTTCCTTTGCAAACAGGAAATCTGGACAAAATTTGCAAAGGGGTGTGATGCTCAAAATTTGAATTGTGGAACTTGATATTTTGATGGAAATGGAGAATACATGGATATGAGAAGCTCCACAAATTATTTGGGATTTTTTCCTAACTACCAAAATGGTAGTTCCTTTGGAAAGGCCCCAAATTGAAATATTGGCTTTAAATAGGAAAATGCAATTTCCACTATTTAATCATGGCCAATATTTTTATGAAAGCTCAATATGATCACAAAGAATATCTCCACAAGTTTTCATGACCTCTGGAGATGGATAGATAATTTTCCTCGATTTAATTCCTCCGAAAGGCAAAAAAAGGAATTAATTCTAGATGAGAAATATTGCATATGACTTGGCAATATTTTTGCACATCTAGGGTTTATGAGGGAAGAATGATCTCTGGAAATTTTGGGAGAATTAACAGAGCAAGGGAAATGATAGCTCCTTTGTAAACCCAAAGGCAGGATTTCCAGTTCCAATATTTTGGAACTAGGGTTTGAATGAGATTCGGGGTTTACTGACGGATGGTTGGCTGGCACAAGAACATGGGAAAGGCACTGAGAGGTTGGGGATTGTCTGGATTCACCTGGTTACTTACCAGATTCCAGAGGAAAAAATTCGGGAGAGAAAAGCTACGCAAGGAATAACAGCACAAAAATCGATAACCCGATTTTTGGGGTGTTACAACACAATCTGTGAATGAACATGTGCCTAGTGATAATATTAATGATGGTGTTCATGTTGATGCTCAACCTAGTAATAATAATGATGTGGAGATTGAACCTGCTGTTGATCTTGATAACCCACAACCTAGGAATAAAAGATATGATAAAAGAGACTTCGTTGCTAGGAAGCATGGTAAAGAAAGAGAACCTTGGGTTCAGAATCCCATGCCCTTTCCTCCTAAACCATCCAAGAAAAAGGATGATGAGGATTTTGAGCGCTTTGTTGAAATGCTTAGACCTGTCTTTTTGCGTATGCGCTTGACTGATATTCTGAAAATGTCTCCTTATGCTAAGTATATGAAAGATATTGTGACAAATAAAAGAAAGATACCGGAAGCTGAGATTTCCACCATGCTTGCTAATTATACTTTTAAGGGTGGAGTACCAAAGAAATTAGGAGATCCCAGAGTACCTACTATACCATGCTCTATTAAAAGAAACTATGTTAAAACTGCTTTATGTGATCTAGGAGCTGGTGTTAGTGTTATGCCTTTCTCTTTGTATCGTAGACTTGATTTGAATAAGTTGACACCTATTGAAATCTCTTTGCAAATGGCTGATAAATCAACTGTTTTACCCATCGGTATTTGTGAGGATGTGCCTGTCGTAGTTGCAAATGTTACTATCCTAACGGACTTTGTTATTCTTGATATTCCCGAGGACGACAGTATGTCGATCATCCTTGGTAGACCTTTTTTGAATACCGCAGGGGCTGTTATTGATTGCAACAAGGGCAATGTCACTTTTCATGTTAATGGTAATGAGCATACGGTACACTTTCCGAAGAAACAACCTCAAGTTCATAGTATCAACTCCATTGGAAAAATTTCAACGATTATTATTGGAGATTTTGAATTCCCTCTCCCTACTGCCAAAAAGAAATATGATATACTTATTGTTGGGGACATGCATATCCCCATTAAGGTAACCTAGTGTTATTCGAAGATTCTCCGGTTCCGTGTCGTTTGAAAAAAGTTTGTCAACAAGACTTGATCAACCTTATTGGTGGATTCTTTTTTGATGAGCATGAGATGGATGAATTTAGGAGGCACAACCTTCTGTACCCAAATTTTACTTTCTGTTTTTAGATTTAATTTAAGTAAAAATGCTATTATTTTTTCAGTTTTCTGATTTATCCGTGCAATAAAAAATGACCTGAAAATAAAAGTTCTCCAAATGCCCTGAAAATGTAGTATGATTTTTTCTGGAATATTTAAGAATTTCTGGCACTGAGAACACATCAGGGGGCTACACCAGTGGGCCAAAGCCTACAGGGCGTGCCCACCCCCCTGGGCGCGCCCCCCTGGCTTGTGGGTCCCACGTAGGCCCCCCTCACTTATTCCAGCACCCATCCACTTCGTCTTCCTCCAGAAAAAATCCCACCATTGCTCAAGCCCGTGTTCTAGCTCATTTTGCTGCCATTTTCGATCTCCTTGTGCAAAGCTCCATTAGCAAAACTGTTTTGGGGGATTGTTCTTCGGTATGTGACTCCTCCAATGGTCCAATTAGTTTTTGTTCTAGTGCTTTATATATTGCAAATTTTTGCTGCTATGGTGACCTTGTTCTTGAGCTTGCATGTCAAATTTGTATGGCCCCAAGTAGTTTTGATGCATGATATAGCCTCTAGGCACTTGTGGGAGTAGTTGCTATAAGTTTTGTTGAGTTTTGTTCACCTTTATTGTGAGTCACTAAAAATTTCAGAAATTTTTCAGAGAAAGAAAGATGTTGAGGAGAATATACCAAGGTGGTTCCTCGAGCAAGAAGACCCCGAGACTCGCGATGAGCCCGACTTTGAACCACCGAGGGAAGCTCAAGTACGGCCTTGTGAATGATCGTCGGATCAATTCATGGTTCATGCCGGTTTGAAAGAAGAATTCTACGCGTACATACGAAATGCTGGCCTTGAAGATTTCATTTCAGACCAATGCAAGCAATATTATCAACTCACTGACTCCTTCGTGCGGAGGTTTGAATTTTCATCCAGGCGTAATACGCATTCGGTTCTATTTAATCTTTATGATGAATCTTATACTATGGACCTAGAAGATTTTAATGATGCATGCAAAATTCCACAATGGGGCTGCCATAGTGATCCTCACAAAACTGAATATAATGGTTTTCTTGCTAGCATCACTGTGGGAGAAACTAGAAACATTACACAGGCCACCTTGGGGAGCATTCACTTTCCTGCTATACACTATTTTGCTCTCTTCATAGGTAGATGGATTAACGGTAAACATGAACATAGCCACCTTTGCGTACCTGATCTCAGTATTCTTAAGAGTGCGGTAATGGGTGATAGACGATATAACTTGGGGGCTATTATTGCTAGGAGGCTAGATAGAAATGCTAAGGATGGAGATTTCTTTAGCGGGATTTATGCCACCCGTGTAGCTAATTATCTTGGGGTACCCATATGGGGGAATGATATTGAGTTACCACCTGCTTTTCTTGATTATGAGGCTATGGTGCGCTACCAGTTTCTTGAGAGGAACGAACAGTCCTTCCTGTACTGACTAATGTTTGATAGACAGCGTGCTGTCCATATTACTCTGCCTGCTCATGCCTTCTTTAACTTTCAGGAAAAATGGAGACACTTTATAACCAGAGAGGAGGCAAACCATTACGAGAGAGAGGCGGAAGCCACTCGCCTTCGTGCTGCAGCCGTTCAGGCGGTAGCCGCCGCAGCCCAATACAACCCCAACTATGACTTTGGATATTATCCGGGCCAGCCATGGCCCTAGACCAACTTAGGCCAAAAGCCTAAGCTTGGGGGAGTACGTATTTCTCACCGACATTACATTCATGTTCACACACTCATCTCAGTAGTCGGTGCTTATACTTTTTCATTATATCATCCATGGTATTTTATTTTCTTCTTTCCGTTTTCTTCTTGTGCGTTTAATTAACCTTGAGAAAAATCCAAAAAAATTAGTTTTAGCTTTACCTCCTAGTTTGGTTAGTTGTAGCATTAAAAGAAAACCCAAAAAGATTTCTCGTTCTTCTTTTGCTTGTTGGGAGCTTTCCCGTGTAAATACTTTTTCTCGTTCCTGTTTTGAAATTTCTTTTCTTTAGGTCGTAAGGAGAAGACCACAATGAAAATGTTGAGTGGCTCTCATATGCATTATTTTTTATCTTACAAAGAGCCCATATTACCTTGCCTTCTCCTTTGAGTTACTATTTGCAGATTCCAGCTTAGTCCAATGCACGTGCACTCTTATTATTTATTCACACCGTTCGGTCGTGCAAGTGAAAGGCAATAATGATGATATATGATGAAGTGATTGAGATGGAGAAAAGCTGATATGAACTCGACCTATCTTGTTTTTGTAAATATGATTAGCTCATCGTTCTGAATTCAGCTCATTATGGATGAAACATATTTGCAATGACAATTAGAGATTATAGTTACTCATGCCATGCTTAATTAGCTAAGAGTGTATAATAGTTTGTCTTGAGTGCCAACATGCATTTTAAAATCGTTGTGATGTAGTATGATACGGTGGTATCCTCCTCTGAATGATTCAAGTGGCTTGACTTGGCACATGTTCACACATGTACTTGAAACAAAATCAACATAGCCTCCACGATATTTATGTTCATGGTGATTTATATCCTACTCATGCTTGCATTCAATGTTGGTTAATCTCAATGCATGTTTATGACTGTTGTCGCTCTCTAGTTGGTCGCTTCCCAGTCTCTTGCTAGCCTTCACCTGTACTCAGCGGGAATACTGCTTGTGCATCCATTTCCATAAACCCAAAGTTGTTCCATATGAGTCCACCATACCTACCTATATGCAGTATTTACCTGCCGTTCCAAGTAAATTTGCATGTGCCAAACTCTAAACCTTCAAATAATATTCTGTTTTGTATGCCCGAATCGCTCATGTAGTGACTAGGGGCTGTCAGTATCTTCCATGCTAGGTGGGTTATTCTCACGATATGTGTTGATTCACTATCATTCACGAGAAAGTGGCTGGTATTCGGGAAGCCCAGTTCCATGCTCAAAAATTAAATCAAAATATAATGAAACAAAACTCCCCCAAAATTGTTGTTTGTATGGACGGTACCCGTGGATTCGGCTCGCCGTGGAGTGTGTTTGATTGGTGGAGGGGGAGTAAAAACTTTACCATTCTGTTTGGGAACCGCATATAATGTATCTAGCATGGAAGATACCGAGATCTCTTGGTTGTTATGTTGACAATGAAATCATACCGCTCAAAAATTATTATTCATCCCAGTTTTAAAAACTCAAGCTCTGGCACCTTTGCAAATCAATGCTTCCCTCTGCGAAGGGCCCATCTATTTTACTTTACTGTTGAGTCATCCTCCTCTTATAAAAAGCACCAGTTAGAGAGCACCACCATCATTTGTATGCTTTGCTATTAATTGATATTGAGTATGATTGTGACTGGATCTCTTTTACCATGAATTACAATGTCTAGTCAGTCCTTGTTCTTCAGAGGTGCTCTGCATTTATGTTTTGCGGTCTCAGAAAGGGCTAGCGAGATACCATTATGTCATATTGTATCATGATTGTTTTGATAAACTTGTTGTCATCCGAGATTTGTTATTATTGCTCGCTAGTTGATTATGCCATTGATATGAGTAAATGTGAGACCTACATGTTATTGTGAATATGGTTAGTCCATAATCTTTGTTGAAAACCTGAACATCAGTTAGACATATTTACAACAACAAGATCAAACAGAGTTTGTAAAAGTTTTTCTTTGTCACTTTCAGTTTGTCAACTGAATTGCTTGAGGACAATCAATGGGTTAAGCTTGGGGGAGTTGATACGTCTCCATCGTATCTACTTTTCCAAACTCTTTTGCCCTTGTTTTGGACTCTAATTTGCATGATTTGAATGGAACTAACCCGGACTGATGCTGTTTTCAGCAGAATGGCCTTGGTGTTATTTTTGTGCAGAAATAAAAGTTCTCGGATTGACCTGAAAATGTACGGAGAATATTTTTGGAACTAATAAAAAATGCTGGCGAAAGAATCAAACGGAGGGGGCCCACCCATTGGCCACAAGCCAGGGGCGCCCCCCTAGGGCGCGCCTTGCAGGCTTGTGGGCCCCCTGGAGCTCCTCCGACCTCAACTCCAACTCTATATATTCCTATTCGGGGAGAAAAAAATCAAGGAGAAGAGTTCATCGCGTTTTACGATACGAAGCCGCCGCCACCTCCTGTTCTTCGTCGGGAGCGCAGATCTGGGTCCGTTTTGGGCTCCGGAGAGGGGAAATCGACGCCGTCGTCATCACCAACCATCCTTCATCACCAATTTCATGATGCTCTCCAACATTCGTGAGTAATTCCATCGTAGGCTTGCTGGACGGTGATGGGTTGGATGAGATTTACCATGTAATCGAGTTAGTTTTGTTAGGGTTTGATCCCTAGTATCCACTATGTTCTGAGATTGATGTTGCTATGACTTTGCTATGCTTAATGCTAGTCACTAGGGACCGAGTGCCATGATTTAAGATCTGAACCTATTATGTTTTCATGAATATATATGTGTTCTTGATCCTATCTTGCAAGTTGTAGATACCTATTACAAGTTATGATTCGCATCCCCCAGGGTGACAATAACTGGGATTCTTTCCGGTGATTACCGTAGTTTGAGGAGTTCATGTATTCACTAAGTGCTAATGCTTTGGTACGGTTCTCTATTAAAAGGAGGCCTTAATATCCCTTAGTTTCCATTAGGACCCCGCTGCCATGGGAGGGTAGGACAAAAGATGGCATGCAAGTTCTTTTCCATAAGCATGTATGACTATATATGGAATACATGCCTACATCACATTGATGAATTGGAGCTAGTTCTGTGTCACCCTATGTTATAACCGTTGCATGATGAATGCCATACGACATAATTATCCATCACTGATCCATTGCCTACGAGCTTTTCACATATTGATCTTTGCTAAGTTACTTTTCCGTTGCTACTGTTACAATCACTACAAAACTGCTACTGTCATGTTTGCCATCGTTACCGTTACTTCCATACTACTTTGCTACTAAATACTTTGCTGCAGATATTAAGTCTTTCAGGTGTGGTTGATTTGACAACTCAGCTGCTAATACTCGAGAATATTCTTTGGCTCCCCTTGTGTCGAATCAATAAATTTGGGTTGAATACTCTGCCCTAAAAAACGGTTGCGATCCTCTATACTTGTGGGTTATCACGCATCAGGATGCTTTGGATGCCTTGGACGAAGAACGGGATCTTGCAGCAGCTCGGTCCGCAATTTACCAGCAAGACCTGCGCCGCTATCATAGCCGCAGGGTCAAGACCCGGACGTTCCAAGAAGGCGACTTAGTACTCCAGTTGATTCAGGACCAGTCAGATATGCATAAGTTGTCACCTCCTTGGGAAGGACCGTTTGTGATCAGTAGAAATCTCAACAATGGTTCCTATTATCTCATTGATATACGGGAGAGTGACAAGTCTCGCACTTCTGGTGAAGAGACTAAAAGGCCGTGGAATATTGCTCACCTTCGGCCATACTATAGTTAAGCCGCCAGACCGGTTCTCATCAATGTACATATTCCTGTCATTGTATACACCATCTTTTATCATATAATAAAGTTGGCATCCCCATGATTAGGGGCCTCTACCGCTTTTCCGCGCTAAAATTCGTGCAAAGGAGTTGATCCTTCATCAGGTCACTTGGGGGCTTCCAACCCACTGGGTTTAGCTTTCATACCCTCTTGGCCAGGCTTTATATGCCATGTTCGAGTTAAACCTGCCTGTTTGCAACTTGCTACTCCGCCATGTGACCTGCCGAACTCTTGACAGTCAATCTTGCTTAGAGACCCTGAACTTTTATAAGTTATTCTCGCACAAAGACCGTGAACTTGTCAAGGTTTAAATGGCAGCTTTTGTCACGAGAGAGCCGGCTTATAGTGAGCTAGGATAAACTCGCGTTGTCTGCTGTAGTCTCTCCGCTATGTGGCTCGTTCGTACTCTCAGCAATGTCAATCTTTTAAAGACCCTGAACTTGCTAAGGTTTAAACGACGGATTTATGTCACGTGAGAGCCGGCTTACAAGGTTTTCAGGCTTTTATGCCTAGTTTCTTCGGAAAAAATACAAAAAAAATCATAAAGAAGAATTATCTTGTCTTGCTGTGCCTTTAAAGCCAGCTTATAGGGCAAGAGATATGCAAGTTACTTGTTTTTTGCAGGTATTTTTCATGATAAGATTATAAAGCTTTTGGATAGCTCCGGCTTGGCATTGCTCATGGAATATAACCCGTCTGGCGAGTCAAGGCAGTCAGATGATTATATATCCAGACAAACATGCTAAGTCGCCGGTATATGGGTTGAGAGAAGTTTAAAAAGTGCATCAAAGGCACAAGAGCAGGCGGTTAAATGTTTTCTACTGCTATTACAAGGCTATCAAGGATCCCAAAATCTGTGGACTTAAAGTTTTTGCAACAAATTATAACCCGACGTATTCACAGGGCCGGGTTACCTTCACAGGACACAAGTTCTTTGTCTAGCTTGTTGCCGGGTCATCCTGCGCCGGGTCTTCGGTCTCCCGGATCTGGAGGTTCTTTGTCTAGTTTGTTAAGGCCTCAAATTTGGCTTCATCGTGCATGATGGGAGATGGGTCAACATCAGGAGCGAAGAGGTGCTTACGGCGTTGAGGAATCAGGATTTTTGCTTCAAAGGTGGGCCCTCGAACTCGTTTATTATCTTCAGAATAAGCCGCCTGATATACCGACAGGTCAGCTTCTTCGGCT
The DNA here is from genome assembly GCA_039707655.1 of Elymus sibiricus. Classification (NCBI taxonomy): domain Eukaryota; kingdom Viridiplantae; phylum Streptophyta; class Magnoliopsida; order Poales; family Poaceae; genus Elymus; species Elymus sibiricus. Next base: position 86,044,202 of record CM077665.1, read on the forward strand.
AGCCGGCTTGCCAAAATGCGAGATGCCTTCATACAGCAGGCGTAATCGTCTTGCGTGAACTCCGAGCCGTCATCCTTCAACTGAGGAAAGCCATCCATCATCTCGGTCGGGTTAAGCTCGGGGGCATAAGCCAGTGACCGGCTCAAAGCAGCCATTGCGCCCTTACGGCGGCTGATCTCTTCAATTCCTCTATTTGCTTCGGAATGATGGAGAGGACTTCTAGCACTCCCTTCATAAACTTTGGCACGCCCCTCTCAGTCCTGATAGCTTTAATGGTGAAAAGGGATCTGGCATACAGCTGTTCAGAAAATGAGTATAAAGCCTTCAGTTTTAACAGACTGTCGTTTGAAAGTTGGCGACTCAGTTCACCTACAAGCAAGTGAAATCTTATAAGCCACCTGAAAGGATTCTTGAATATTTCTTTGCAATGAATATTGAAGGTTAAAGAACACTTATCAAAGACGGCTCCAATCATACGAGATATCTGACTCTTCAGATGGCTCAGCTCGTCAGTCACCGTCTTAAGACGGCCTTCAACGTCTTCTGCGCGCTTGGTCAGGGCGGCTTGGCTCGTTTCGGCAGATTTCTTGAATGTTTTGAGCTCAGCTTTGATCACATCCAGCTCAGTCAAGGCGATCTGGTACTTGGCGTCGGCCTCTACCCAGCTTTCTTGTTGCAATACCAGGCTCTTCTTCAAGTCTGACACGTTGGACTCGGCGGCGTTTAAAGATTCCTGCGTAAGATAAGTTGTAACAAGGCAACATTGTCAGTTTTAAGCCGCCCATCCGGCTCATATTGATACAGCAGAGTTATTACAAGTCCCAAGCAGATTGCAAGCAATATACTTGATACTTGGGGGCTAATGTGTCTCAATTTTTTCTAGAACCGGGTCATTTCTATGAAGATAACCCGGCCCTTGAGGGCTACAGTTGGCTCTTAATCTATGATTGAGTGCCAGCACATTATTCACATAATGACCCGGCCCTTGAGGGCTATAGTTGGCTCTTAATCTATGATTGAGTGCCGGCTCATTATTCACATAATGACCCGGCCCTTGGGGGCTACAGCTGGCTCATACTCTATGATTGAGTGCCGGCTCATTATTCACATAATGACCCGGCCCTTGGGGGCTATATGGCGATTCATTAAAAGATTGCAAATGATTGAAGACTCGACTGGCCTTTTGGGAGATAAACCGGCTCTTGGGGGCTACGTAAGTATATATATGAAAGGCAAGGGAAGTGGAGTACCTCGTATTTTTTCTTCATCATGCCAACCAAGTTGGCCTCCATGTCCCGGCTTGCGGCGAGACGGCTCAGATAGCCAAAATGCAACTCGTCGGTTGTAAGTTTTTCTAAGTTAAGAAGACCAGATTGAGTCTTTCCTTCCTTAGGAGGAGCCGCCTCGTCTTCACTGGTATGTTTTGATAGCACATTGGAGGGAGCTGGAGATTTATAAGCCGCCCCAGTAACAGTAACTTCTTCATGAGAAGCCATGTCTTCGGCTGCCGGCTGGGGGCTGAGCGGCTTGGGATCAGTTTCTGGATGGGCTTCAGGACCCTCAATATCCATATCAACCGGCTCATTATGCTCAGGAGCTTTGTCATGGACGTTTTTGTCAGCCTCAGACGGCTCAATGTGGGCTTCAGGAGTGTTAGGCTTTGGGTTTGCCAACTCTGGAATTTCAGGAGTAGCGGCTGACCGCCTACCTTCCTCCGTTTGTCTTGAGCCCTATGAGCAAAGGTGAAGTTACACGTCAATGAGCAAAAATAGACTATTAACACATGGAGTGGGATATGAAGATACTTACCCCGGATTGATAATAAGAGGAGGCAACTTTGAGGCGCTGGAAGAAGGAGGCGACTCCTGAAAAGTTAGCATTATTAAAATAAAAGTTGCAACACAAGATTAACATACAGAAAGAAAGAAATTCAAGGCAAGGAAGTACTTCAGTGGGCCGTTTCCGAGGAGCCGGATCATTTGGTAATCTAGCCAAAAGATCTTCAGAGCCGGTGCTCCGGGTCTGACGTCTGTTGTCACCTTGCTGCTTCTTCAAAGGAAAGTTGGGAGTCAAGTGAGTAAAAGGGCGAGAACATTTTATTTTCCGTACAGCCGCCGTATTCTCTTTACGGGTAAAAGTTCCGAGTCAGAAGAGATAATGGTTACCTCTGCAACGTTAGCATGACTTGTCTCTACTTCCTCCTGTGAGTAATCATTGTCAATGAGTTGCATAAAGAAAAGACCAAGGGAGTCAAGTTCTACCTCTGAATCATCTAGGTCGAATAGTTCTTCGGTTGATTGCCTCTTCCTATGAGCAGGCGCCTTAGCTTTGGTCGCCTTGGGGACTTTGCTCTTTTTCTTGAGGGAAGGGGGTAACCTCTTGTTCTAGAAGTAAGAGCCGGCCTACATCATGATATGTGTGTTGATAGAAAGGTCAAAATATAATATATGAAGTATAGCATTAAAAGAATGGATGAGAGTTAGGATGGAAGGACCCACATCTGGGGCCGGGTTAAGTACGTAAAAGGAGCTTAACCCTGTCTTGCTGCAGGCAGCTTGAGTCTCTCCCAGCAAGGACTTGACAATGGTATTGAGATCTGGATATGTCAAGGGGGTCTGGTTGAAGCATTGAGGATCAAATACCTCGCCAGTGTATTGGCACATTAAAGCGCCGAGGCGGCTCAATGGCAGAATCCTCCAAGAGACCCAGCAGCGGGTCAGATCAACACCTGTTAACCCGTTGGCTAACATGGCCCTTATCTTTGAGAAGGTTGGGCCATATTGGGCGCATTCTACAGCGGACATCCGGTCTGGGAGCTCGGTATCAGTGTTGAACCGGTAAGGACGGTAACCCGGGAGTGGGTTCTCCCCTTCTGGTGAAGTGTCCTTGCAGTAAAACCAAGTCTTATTCCATTCTTTGGGATGACTCGGCAGAGTTGCTGCTGGGAAGAGTACATCCCTCCATCTTTGAAGAGTGACGCCTCCAAGCTCGAGACTCAACCCGTCTGCCATCTCTGTTTGGCGGTTGATGTAGAAATACGCTTTGAAGAGGTCAACAGACGGCTCTTCTTGCAGATAAGCTTCGCAGAGGGTTTGGAATTGACATAGGTTGGTGACACAGTTGGGGCCAATGTCTTGGGGGTGCAGGTTGAATGAGTGTAAAACGTCTCGGAAAAATTTAGACCCGGGCGGAGAGAAACCGCGGAGAAGATGGTCTGTGAACACAACAATTTCCCCATCTTCGGGCTTAGGAGTGGTTTCATTGCCCGGAACGCGCCAGTGGATAGTATTCTGAGCCGACAAGACTCCCATAGTGACAAACTCTTTGAGCGATTCTTCAGTTACCCCAGACCTTACCCAGTCGCAGGTAGATGGGACTTTAGACATGGTGGGGGCTTAAGAGACTGCGGAAAGGTATGAATATATGGCAAGTTAAAAACATATTATGACAAAGGTTGTTGTGACTCTAAAAATGGTGACGATATTTTGCGGGTCAAATGAAATTATGAGCCGCCGAAACAAGCCACAATATGACAGTGTGAGCCGGCAGTACGACGGCGGGTCAAGATTGACAGTAAGTGTTGAAAAAAATTGCTAAATGCTGAGAAATAGGTTCCAACAGCTACAGCTATTGATTTAAGATCTACGGGCAAGGTAAAAAAGAAAAATATTTCTAAACCTAAAAAGCCAGTGGAAGAACAGGTGGCCTCTACGCAGATTAAAAGGAGTCAGCAATCTGCAATGAGCATGGCGTGACTATTGAGCGGACGGCCGCGTGATTCGAGCAGTGTTATAAGGTTTAAAGAAGTGTTCTTTATCTAATCTATGAAGAATGCTCCGATGAGCGGTGATGAACACCGAGGAAACCCGATGAACTTGGGAGAAATCTATACAACTAGTGTAGATCTAGACAAGGGGCAACGAAGGAACCTTGAGGATGCGGACGAACGCGGGAATGCTCTGGACAAGGTCAGGTTGATGCAGCGGCCAGTGTTGGGAAGACGGCGAGGTCCGGTCGGCGCGGCGAGCTTCGGCGGTGCGGGCGTCTTGAGGAAGAAGAAGAAGGCAGTGGCAGGGAAAGTGAAAATAATGGGCCCCCCTGTGCCTATTTATGAGGATGTTATGGAACAATAACGGTCCGGTGCGGGAATCGAGGAGGCACGATGATGATTGACTAAGAAAGCGCCTCGATTCTCGGGCTGGTCGTTTTAATGGAGAAAGATCCGCTCTGACGTCAGGGGAATCTTTCTTGATTTTTCTGATGACGTCACGACGGGTCATGAAGGTTTATAAGAAACGACGCCGCCCATTTTTGACGGGTCATGAAGATTATCAGAGAATGCAAGACCCGCCAACCAGAAGACTTGAAGATTGACATGAACCGGTTCAAATCAATCTGGGGCCTAATGTTGGGGATATAACCCCGTGGTGAGACCCGCCCAGGTGAGGCCAGGTCATGCGGTTGGCGGCTTAGCGAAAAGATTTGGCATAAGCTTGTTCAATGGGCCTGGAGGCCCAGAGCCAGAAGACGATGTGTAACCCGGTAGGCGTAAGACGCCGAAGGCGGCTTGTTATACAAGGCATGTGTAGTTAGAGGTGAGGTCGGTTATCAAGTATAACCCGGCCCGGACTCTTGTAAGCCCAGGGCCTTGACCTGTGTATATAAAGGCGGGTTACCTGGGTGGCTAAAGATACGAAACAACTCATCGAGAACTAGGTCAAGCGAACTCGCTCCCTTGTAATCGATATCCAATCAATACAACACAAAGCAGGACGTAGGCTTTTACTTCTTTCCGAGGGGCCGAACCTGGGTAAACCTTGTCTCCCGATTCCGATCAACCCCTTCGAGCTCACCGCCTTAGCGATGGCCTCGAACCTAAGTCCTTTCACTAGGACATCTGTCGTGACAAAACCACGACAGCCATTGTCACCGGTTTTGACATATTCAAGACCATATAATATTTGTGTCACATATGTCTGTCTTTGTAGGATCCTTAAAATCCTTTTTCTTTAAACAATGTCACTATTATTCATTTAAATCTTTTAGCGAAAATATTATTACTTTGTGCTCAAGAACTTTATATCATTTCCAATATGTCAATTACATATGGAGTTTAGAAATATATTTAGCTCCCACTAAACTTTGTATGTATATACAAATTTCCTTATCATTTTAATGTAGTAAAACTTATTTCATTATTTAAAATGTTAATTCCAGCTCCTTCGGTGCTTGCTTCAAATTCCTTCGAAGTTATGCATACTTATTCTGGTAATTTCAGATATTGACAAAACTTTTCTGGTTGTATCTTCCATACATCCCATCCATCCATTTAGGAAACTAGTTTGTCATTTATCTATTTATACCTTTCATGGGATCAACTAAATTCTAAATTTAATTGTTCTATACCTACTCCATTCTGGAGTTAAATGGCTTTGAGCCAATTGAGTTGGGTGCCACCATCGTTTCCTTGTAGTGCATAGTTTCATCTTCTCATAAGATGAATGGTTCATTATGAATTAATTTAATAGATTCAAATAACCCTTTCTATGCATTTTAGTTACAAGCTTTAATTCCTACAACCATTGTAGAAAATTCCGGTTTTAATTGTGTAAACAACTCTTGGAATAGTTTCCATTTTGTTGCTAATCTTTGCCGGAGATTCAATAATCTTGTCTAGATTGTAATGTCCTCCCACTTACTTCTTTACCAAGAAAACATCTTCTTGAAAAGGTGTCCATTCTTTATGTGACAAAACACTTTGGTCTTTGGACTTTTGGTAGAAGAAATACCCAATACTTCCTATTGGATATCCTACAATTTTGCAATTTCTTATCTGCTTTGGGATTATGTTTATTTAAATGTAAAGCACTTTACATAGAAACACCAAATCTTGAGATGTGATAAAAATTTATTTCTATCCTTTCGATAAATCATATGGTGTCATCTCAACAGACTAAAGACGGTGCTTTGTTTTGATGTTTCAAGTATATCTATATATATATCCCTAAAACATTAGTAAAAGCAGATCGGTATGAAATAATTCCACAATTATTCTTGTATTTTAATAAAACCATGGCTTTGATTCCATCATGATGGAATAATCTTTCGCCATATTGATCATTGACTCCACTTTGAATCTTTTGAACCTTTCAAATATTTCACTCTGAATCTTTTTGAACATTTCAAAAATTTCAGATTTATATTCAGTCAATCATATTAGTATAATCATCCACTATGCCTTGGTCATCCTATTGGATCATATACATCATTATGTATTTTGTCAACTGATTTGACTTTTAATACTTCATTCATATGAAGATTATTTTCCAATATAACCTCTTGCAGTGCCATTTTAAGTAGTATGTTACAAATACGAATTCAAGATCTATGAATAAACCACTAACAAATAGAGGTAAATCCAAAACATATCCTTATAATAACTTGAACAACCATTGTTTAAAACTTATAAGAATATCCGTCGTATAACTCATAACATAATGTTTTACAGAACTCCAAAGTGAAATAACTATTATTTGATTCTAAGATAAATCTTGAATATGAAATAAAACATGACTTCAAATGTCTTGAGCAGTGATCCTATCACAATTCCTAATTTTTATCACGTCTTCATTCCTTCTCAACTTGCGAGCTTTCTGTAGTCCTTGCATCGGTTTGCAAATGATAGCTCCCGATTAGTATCAAATACTCATGACATACATCAAATCAACAAGTAGGATACATTAACTTTGTATAACTTTAATACCTTTACCGGAAGAACCATTCTTCTTCTTATCTTCCAAGTACTTCTTGCAGTTGCGCTTCCAGTGTCCTTTCTGTTTGCAGTAGAAACATTCAGTCTCTTTAGTGGCTCCGCCCTTGTTCCTCTTCTGATTCTCGGTCTTACCGACTGATACGTCTCCAATGTATCTATAATTTTTGATTGTTCCATGCTATTATATTACCATTCTAGGAAACTTTTTAGGCATTTACTTGCTGATTTATATCATTTTTGACCACTAACCTATTAACCCATTGCCCAGTGCCAGTTCTGTTTTCTGCTTGTTTTTGGCCTTTCAGGAATATTGTACCAAACGAGGTCCAAATACCCCGAAACTTCTTGATGATTTTTTCTAGACAAAAATAAGACATGGAAGCTTCGGAGGGAGACTGGAGGCCACACGAGGTGCCGCCAAGCCAACAGGGCGCGCTCAGGGGGGTGTGATACATCTCCAACGTATCTATAATTTTTTATTGTTCCATGCTACAATATTATCATTCTAGGATACTTTTTGGGCATTTATTTGTTCATTCACATTATTTTTGAGCACTAACCTATTAACCCAGTGCCAAGTGCCAGTTGTTGTTTTCTGCATGGTTTTGTCTTTTCGGGAATACCATACCAAACGAAGTCCAAATACCCTGGACAAAATAAGGACCTAGAAGCTTCGGAGGGAGACCGGGGCCACACAAGGTGCCCCGAAGACAACAGGGCACGCCCGGGGGGTGGCCGCGCCCTGATGGCTTGGGACCACCTCCCCGGCCCTCTGGTGTTGTTATGTGGCCTATAAATTCTAATTAATCCCAAAAACCCTAGGGAGCCTCCCGAAACACTTTTTCCGCCGCTGCAAGTCTCTATTCCGCTGTGTGCCCATCTGGAGCCCTATTCCGATGCCCTGCCGGAAGGGGGATCGATCACGAAGGGCCTCTACATCAACCTTGCTGCTCCCATGGTGATGTGTGAGTAGTTCACCATAGACCTATGGGTCCATAGTTAGTACCTAGATGGCTCTCCCTCTCTCTCTCTCTATGTTCTTTGTTGCCATGATCGCCCCAATTCCCGCGGTGATCTATCTTATGTAATCACTCTTTGCGGTGTGTTTGTTTGGATCCGATAAATTGTGGGTTTATGTTCAGATTATTCATCAAAAGATATTGAATACTTTTTGATATTTTATTTGCATGAGTTTTATAGCTTCGTAATTATCTCCGATGTATCGGTTTAGTTTGGCCAACTAGATTGGCTTATCTTTAGTGAGAGAGGTGCGTTGTAGTGGGTTCAATCTTTCGGCGCTCTATATCCCAGTGATAAAGTAGGGGACAAGACACATATTTGTATTGCTTTCACTAAGGATAAAACGATGGGGTTTATTCATATTAATTGGATTTACTTTGTCTACATCATGTCATCATTCTCCAAGCATTACTTTGTTTCACTTAATACTCTAGATGCATGCTAGATAGCGGTCGATGGGTGGAGTAATAGTAGTAGCTGCAGGTAGGAGTTGGTCTACTTGTTTATGGACGTGATGCCTATATACATGATCATTGTCATGAATAAATATTGCATAACTATGCGCTTTTCTATCAATTTCCCGACAGTAATTTGTTTTCCCAAGGTATGCCTTCTTCGAGAGAGAAGCCTCTAGCGAACACTATGCCCCCCAGGTCTATTCACGAATATATTTACAAACATTCTTATTTCCTTGCTGCCATTATTTACTTTTGATTTATTTTATATTTTATATTTATCCAACTATCATCTACACTACTTATTGCTTGCAAGTAACGAGTTCAAGGGGATTGACAACCCTCTTGCCCCCGTTGGGTTTAAGTGTGTGCTCTTTTGTGTGTAGGCACTGAAGACAGGAAGTTGTGTGATCCTCCTATTGGTTTGATAACCTTGGTTCTCACTGAGGGAAATACTTATCTATATTGTGCTGCATCATCCCCTCCTCTTCGGAGAAAAACCCATCGCAGATCACAAGTATCAGGAAGCACTACTGGAATCAGGATCTTTGCCGTTAGCCAGCTCTTTGTCGTCAGCTAGCTGACGGCAAAGAAGGTCTTTTCCATCATCTTACAGAAAACTGACGGCAAACAAAGAGCTGACGGCAAAGATCATGTTTGCCGTCAGCCATCTCTTTGCCGTCTGCTAGCTGACGGCATAGAAGCTTTGCCGTCAGCTAGCAGACGGCAAAGAGGAAGGGTGGCCCACTAACGAGAACCACCTAACGGCCACTTTCTTTGCCGTCTGCTAGCAGACGGCAAAGCTTCTTTGACGTCTGCTAGCAGACGGCAAAGAAAGTGGCCAACTAACGTCCATTCCCCCCCCCGGCCCCACCCCACTAGCTAGGCTCTTTGCCGTCTGCTAGCAGACGGCAAAGAGATTTGACCTATCTAAAACAGTCAGCGCCCCGCGCCCCACCCCTCTCTCTCTCCCCTCACCTCACCCGCGCCGCCCCCGTGCTCGAGCCGCCGCCGCCCCGCGCCACCCCCTTGAGCCCGAGGCGCCACCGGCCAGCCCCGCCCCCCGGAGCCCGCCCCGTGCCCCACCCCTCTCTCTCTCCCCTCTCTCTCTCTCCCCTCACCTCACCCGCGCCGCCCCCGTGCCCGAGTTGCCGCCGCCCCGCGCCACCCCCCGGAGCCCGAGGCGCCGCCGGCCAGCCCCGCCCCCCGAAGCCCGCCCCGTCGCCGGCCGCCCGCCCGCCCCGCCCGGCCGCCCCGCCCAGCGGACGCAGGCCGCGGCGGCCGCCCTGCCCCGCCCCATCGCCGGAGCCGCGCCGCGCCGCCCCGCCCCGCCGCCGGAGCCGCACCGTCGCCGGCCGCCCTTCCCCTCGGCCTCCTCAACCCGCACCCCCTCCCCGTGGCCTGCGTCCTCAACCCGCGCCCCCTCCCCGTGGTGAGTTTTTCTGTTTTTTTTTCTGTTTTTTTAGATTTAGTTTAGGTTTGTTTAGTTTAGTTTTGTTTAGTTTAGGTTAGGTTAGTTTTAGTTTAGTTTAGTTTAGGTTTTTTTTCTGTTTTTTAAGAATAAACAAGAAAGATGAAAAAAAAGAAGTAAAAGAAGAAGAGGAAGAAGAAGAAGATGAAAAAAAAAAGAACAATAAGTAGAAGAAGAAGAAGAAGAAGAAGAAGAAAGAAGAAGAAGATGAAAAAAAAAGAAGTAGAAGTAGAAGATGAAAAAAAGAAGTAGGAAAAGTAGAAAAAGAGGGTCGCCGATGGTCGAGGGTCGCCGAGGGAAAAGAGGGTCGCCGAGTGGTCGAGGGGTCGAGGATCGAGGGGAAAAGGAGTCGAGGGTCGACCCCGACACGACACCACCGACACCCCGACCCCCGACACGACACCCCCACACCCCGACACGGCACCCCCGACCCCGACACAGCACCCCTACCCCGACACGACACCCCCGACACCCCGATCCCGAAAAAGGTGCTCTTCGGCCTTCCAGAGGCCAACGGGGTCATATATTTGTGAATTATGAGTTAGGTCATATATTTTTTGATTTTGTTATAAAAAACATCATATTTATGTTGATCAGGTGGATTTAAATGTGCAGTTGTTTCGTCGCTGCGAGGGTCTGGTGTTCGACTTCCTCCCGGTGCGGTCGACGAGCTCCGCCCCGGCGTTCGTGGGTGAGCACAAATGACATCTCCTCCTCCCCCCTTCATTTCCTCTGTTCCGGTCTTCGTGCCGATGAAACTTGCTAGCTATAGGTGTCTTCAATCATCAGTATGCATGACCACTATGCGTCTCCCATTCGAAAGGGTTACATCTATAAATATGCATGCATTAGCATATTTATAACCATGATTTATTTCGAATTGTCCAACGTTATCCATGGACAGCCCGAGTATGTGTAGATTGGGTTCGTTTTCCCATATGCTCTGCTCCGGGTCCGATGCAGAATTTCGTCAGTGCCTCCCTGTTGTTCTCCGGGTACACATCCTCTCTGTTTATTGCCGAGACGTGTATCAGGAGAATAGCGGGGAGGTGCTGCCGAAATTTTGCGTCGGATCCAGAGCAGAGCATGGGAAAACGAACCCAATCTACACATACTCGGGTGGGATTAGGACCTATCTTTACCTACAAGCGTCTAGGTTTCATGGACGTAATAAAACTGACAAACTCTATTAACCGATGAATATGGTTTGCTGAATTATGTATATATTTCTTGTGTGTGCAGTAGCTAGGCAAGATGAGTGATCGTGAGTGGATGTACACCGGTCACACTAGTCAGAAAGACATGACCCATGAATGGATAACAAAAACAAAGGGGTTTGTGAGAGCCGCATTTGCAAATGGACAGAAAACAACCTGGTGCCCCTGTGTCGATTGCGACAACTATCATAAGAGGTCAGAGTTTGAAATGATCAAACACCTGCAGAAGTGGGGTTTTACACCTAATTATATGGTCTGGACATTTCATGGTGAGTCTGCCCAACGTGCCAGAGCTGAGGTGGTTCGTCGTCGCACCGACGAGCATGGTACCGGGATCGAAGACATGGTGCAAGACTTTGATGATGCTCGGGATTCGGACGATGAGATGGAGGAATCTGCAAAGGCCTTCTATGAAATGTTGGAGTCTTCAAAACGTCCTCTCCACGAGCACACTGAGCTTTGTCAGCTGGATGCCATCCCGCAAGTAATGGCTCTGAAGGCTCAGTTCAACCTGGGCAGAGAATGCTACGACGCGATGACGACGATATTTGGACGCTTTCTACCCAAAGGCCATGTATTGCCAGCAAACCTGTACCAGTCGGACAAAATCCTACGTGTGCTTAAGATACCCTATGAGAAGATAGATGCCTGTGAGAATGGATGTGCCTTATTTAGGCTTGAGTATGCGGGCTTCAACTATTGTCCCATTTGCAAGTCTTCCAGGTATGTTGTGGTAGACAACGGTATGGGTGAGAAGAGTCAGACCAAAATCCTAGTTAATGTTCTTCGGTATATGCCAATCATACGAAGACTTCAACGTCTTTTCATGGTCGAAGAGACGGCCAGACAGATGACGTGGCATAAATTGGGCAAAAGAACCGAACTAGATGCAGATGGGAATCCGATGTTGGGACACACTTCAGACGCTTTTGCGTGGAAGCACTTCGATGCATTACATAAGGATAAAGCGGCAGATCCAAGGCATCCTCGAGTCGCCATCAGCACGGATGGGTTCAATGTGTTTGGTATGACGGCAACCCAATACAGTTACTGGCCTGTATTTGTCATTCCACTCAATCTTCCCCCCGGAGAGATTATGAAAAGAAAGAACATTTTCTTGACATTGATAATTCCAGGGCCCAACTATCCGGGGAAGAATATGAATGTGTACATGCAACCGCTTAAGGATGAATTGCAAGAAGCTTGGGATAATGGGATCAAGACATATGACGCCGCTACAAAAAAAACTTCAAAATGCATGTGTGGTACATGTACTCGTCGCATGACTTGCCGATGTATGCGCTATTCATTGGCTGGTGTGTGCATGGAAGGTTCCCGTGCCCCACATGCAAGGCAGCTCTTTAGTTCCGTTGGCTGTAGGCGAGTCGCAAGTATTCTTGCTTCGACTTGCATAGACAGTTCCAGGATCCTCGCCATAAGTTCAGAAAAGACAAGAAGAATTTCATGAAAGGTAGAGTTGTCAAAAACTCTGCACCACCTGCATTGATAGGCCAACAGACCCTGGATCAGATAAACGCTCTCGAGCCGGATCCAAATCGTCCAGGGTATTTCAAAGGGTATAATTCGAAACACGCCTGGACTCACAAGATATGCTTGTGGGATCTGCCTTACTTTAAAGACCTCCTTTGCCCACACAACATCGACGTGATGCACACTGAAAAAATATCGCCGAGGCCCTTTTTGGTACATTGTTCGGCATAGAGGGGAAGTCGAAGGATAATCCTAAGGCTAGAGTCGATCAGGAGGCTCTATGTGATAGACCGTTACAAAACATGAGACAACCGAAAGGAAAGAAGAACTGGAGGAAGCCAAAGGCATGGTTCAATCTTGGAAGGCCAACTATGAGGGAAATGATCTTGTGGGTGAAAATGCAGTTGATGTTCCCCGATGGGTACGCAGCGAATCTAAAGAGGGGAGCGAGTCTTGAAAAATTGAAAATATTTGGTCTCAAGAGTCATGATTGGCACATATGGCTTGAGCGGGTAATGCCGGTGATGTTGCGTGGCTTTATCCCTGAGGATGAATGGCTAGTACTGGCAGAGCTGAGCTATTTCTTCCGTGGTCTTTGTGCGAAAGAACTATCGCCTTACATGCTAGACGAACTGGAAGAGTTGGCGCCGGAGTTGATCTGCAAGTTAGAAAAGATCTTTCCACCGGGATTCTTTAATCCAATGCAGCATTTGATTTTGCATCTCCCGACCGAGGCAAGATTGGGGGGGCCCATGCAAAATCGTTGGTGCTTCGCAACTGAGAGGATGCAGAAGACGCTTCGAGCAAAATGTAAAAATAAACGTAGAATTGAAGCATCGATGGCCGAGGCATTCATTACTGAGGAGGCGGCAAACTTCGTGACAGCACACTACAAAGCCAAGAATCGTCATTTGCATAATCCGAACCCTCGGTACAATGATGGCGACCGTGAAAAAGGTCGATCCAACCTCAGCCTATTCAAAGGGAAGCTCGCACCAGCCGGTGCTTTGAAAGCAATAGCGTTGGATGTCGAAGAATGGCGGACCATTTCGTTGTATATCTTTAACAACCTAACAGAAGTGCGGCCGTACATCGAGTAAGTTCTTGGTACATTGTTTCGCAACTTCTAATTCCTTTGTAATGCTCTTATTCCCGGATATGTGATACAGTCGATACGTCGCCAAATTCTCGGATGGAGCGGTGATCCAAAAGGATTCCATCGAAGAGTATGAGCTTCTGGCAAAGCATGGAGGTGGCTATCCCGGTTTCATCTCTTGGTTCAAACAAACGGTAATTTCCATTAGACCATTTCATTTCTTCGTCTTGTTTGCGGCTAATGCAACAATCCTTTCGTATTAAACTTGTAGGCTAATGCAGAGTCTATGGACTCCGAATTGAGACAAGTCGCTAATGGTTTTGACTATAAGGTCCGTTCATTTGACAAATACGACATCAACGGGTATCGCTTTCATACTTTTGGCAAAGAGCTATCTATGGCCGACCGAAAGTCTACAAATTGTTGTGTCTCCGCTGTCGGCGAAGGAGGGGTCGAGTATTATGGAAGAGTTGAAGCAATTTATGAACTTACATTCTTTGGTGAAAACTCACCAAACGTCGTAGTCTTCAAATGTTATTGGTTCCAGCCGAAGGAGACTAGAAGGACTCATGAACATATAGGGCTAGTCAAAATCAAACAAAGCACCCATTTAGATGTTCCCGATGTCTATATTACGGCTCAACAGGCGACCCAAGTTTTCTATCTACCGTGGGCCTGCCAAACTGATCCAAATCTGAATGGTTGGGATGTCGTTTATGATGTGCCGCCACATTTTAGACCACCTCCCCTCAATGAAGATGATTATGAACCTCACATTAACCCAGACACATATGAAGGAGAATTCTTCCAAGAAACACGTGTTTCCAAAAAACGTTTCAAGAACCGCTCTACTTCACCCCAAAACATTGAGGTAGACAGCGACAGTGAATCCGACTTCACCCCTGAGCCGGAACAAGAAGAGACGGAAGAAGAAGAGGTTACTGCTGCGGATGACCTATCAATGCTTGACCGATTACATAAAGGAGGCCTTCTACATGTTGATGCATTTATTGATGATGCTGATGAGCACGTCATTACTGATAGTGATGATGATTATGCATTTATTGATCCCGGAGCATATATAGACGATGAAGATTAACATTAGTAATGTCAGGTATTCAATTATTATTATGTACATATATATTATTAATTAGTTCATGTTATTAGGTATTCAATTTTTATATGTTGTACTAATTTCGTTTACTCTTTGTCATTGCAGGTGTTGACAGATGGTGGGCGCGGGTCGAGAGCGCTCTGAGCCTCCTTCCTCGGCGTGTGCTGGGAGGGGTGCTATTATTTCACCCGAGCACCTCCGGAGAGCGCTGGTACACAGTATGCAGGCACCTCCGGAGGGCGCTTCTTCTTCGGCCGGGAGAGGTCGGGGGAAGACGAAGAGGGGTGCTAGAGGTGGACGTGGCGGCGGGAGAGGTAGGAAGGCTGCTGCGCCTTCCTCGCCGCCACCCCCAGCTGATTCTCCCGACCACAGGAGTGCTCCGTCTAACTTGGACCCGTCTCGGACTCCTGTCCACGAGCCTCGGGCCGACGAGCCTCGGGTCGCCGAGCCTTCGTCCTAGGAGACTCCGGTCCCAGAGTCTTCGTCCCACGTGACTCCGGAGGCTAGTGGCCATGCTGATGGTGGCGAGGACAGCTTTTCTGAGGATAGCTATAGCGAGGGCGAGCTGGTTGAGGAGGGCAAGAAGGTCTACCAGCGTGGTGGTACAAAGCTCCCGCCCGTGCCGGTGACCCGCGATCAGAGGTGGTTGATTGTGCCTAATGGGGAGAAGTAAGTGCATTTACTCTTTTTTAACCTTTTGCCTTCATGTTTCTTCAAATTAATATCTAATGTGTTGGCCTTGTCATACTGCAGGGGTTGGACACACGCCCCTGGTGTCCGCAAGCCCAACCAGGTCCTTGGTGTGCTTTGCTGGCACCACTTCTCGGGGTGGGTCACGTTGCCCGGTGAGGGTGAGGTTCGACAGCTAGCACTGAGCTGGGAGCTGTACGTGGCTGCCCCAGCCCCGCCGGAGGAGAGGGTCGACGGTGTCTTGTGCGAGACGGTGGCCGACATTGTGATCCGGCGGTTTTGGGTAATTTCTCCTTTACATAATTAAAAATCAACAACACCTAGTGATTGTACTAATCAGTGTTGTCTTGTTTGATTGCAGACCTTCTATAGGTGTCTTGAGGAACACGAGGCAGACGTGGCTATTGTTCTCATAGCCGAGTGCAAGCGCCTATTTCAGAACTTACGGCACGAGGCTCGGGTGCAGGCTATTCGAGACTACTATGCCTCGACTAACATTAAGAGGGCCAAGAAGAAGTGCCGCGCCAAACTTCTGAGTAAGGAGAAGTACATGAAGGTAATTACCTATTCTTAAGGCCTTGTAATTAGTTTCCTTGATTTGATTCATAGGCGTAGCGCTGAAATTTCTCTTGTCTAACTTAGGTGCCCCGAGATGGTGTGCGGATAGGATGGACTGTTGGGAGGCGTTGGTGGATGAGTGGTGCTCTCCCCAATGGCTAGCCGTCCACAATAAGGCCAAGGATAAGCGTGCCCAAATGAAAGGTGTGCCACACCATCAAGGGAGCTCCAACCTGTTTGAGTTTGGTTATCACTGGGTATGTGGTTTGCTTCATGATTCATGCAATTTCATTCTTCATGCTAGCTTGAGCCCTTAACTAATATTTTGTTCCTCTCTTTTAGGGGCGACACAACAAGAAGGAGGTGTCACCGCTGTTCGACCTCTATGCCATGGCCCATACTGCCCCGTACAAGAAGGCCAGGGCATTCTCTGAGGAAGACCTCGATCATCCAGAGAGCTTCAGCAACATCTCCTCCCACAACAAGCTCGTGAGGTACAGAGATGAGGGGAAGACGAGGAAAGGGGAGGACTTCAACCCGAGCCAGAGTCCTTTTGATCTAGAGCTCATGATGATATCTGGTGGCGGGAGGCCCCATGGCTCGATAGCCATTGGGGATGGACTGATACGTTGTCCTAGAACTCTCCCGGAGATCAAGAAGCGCCAGACGAGCTCCGATCCTGAGATAAGGCCTCGTCCACGGCCAATGGAGCTCGCCATCGAGGCTAGGGCCCAGGAGCTTCTGGCGGAGGCAAACAGGCAGGCGGCGGAGAGGGAGAGGGACATGGAGGAGAGGACGGCTAGGCTGTTGGAGGAGGAGAGGAACCGGAACGACGCGTCTCACCGGGCCCTATACAAGCTCCTCGTGGTAAGTTTCTCCTGCATATTAGCCAAATCATGCACGTAATGTTCGTTTCATCACTAACTAATATGACTGACTCGTGAAAACAAAATGTGCAGACCGTGTGCCAGAACAATGGTCAGACCCCTCCGTCGATGCCCCAGATTGGTATAGCGCCCACGGTGAGTTTCATTTGAATGGTCATTAGTTACTAGTATTCACATTTGAGTTGCATCATGCTAACGAGACATTGCAAATGATCTTTGGTGCAGCATGCCTCCCGACAAGCATCGACCGATCCTTCTGCGTCTGCCGCAACCCCGACCGGTCCTTCTCCGTCTCACACTGGCGCAAACCCGACCGCTCCTTCACCTCCGTGATGATGGTAAGTTTTCCCAAGTGTTTTGCTTAACAAATGCATACTTAGCTTAAGAAATGACCTATTTAGCTCCAAAATGACCTATACTTAGCTTATTTTCCTCGAAAATGACATAATAACCTTACTTAGCTCCAAAATGACATATTTTACCTAGGATAGCTATAAAATGACCTATACTTAGCATTTTTTCCTCCAAAATGACTTAATATGCTTAGTTAGCTAAAAAATGGCATAACTACCTAGGATAGCTCAATAATGATCTATACTTAGCTTAGCTAGTTCATTTATGACATAATTAGCTTACTTAGGTAAAAATGGCATAATAATCCTTGGTTTAGCTCCAAACTGTCATATCATTAGTTTATTTTCCTCCAAAATGACAAAATAACCTTACCTAGCTCCAAAATGACCGATTTTAACTAGGATAGCTCAAAAATGACCTACACTTACCATTTTGTCCTCCAAAATGAATAAATATGCTTAGTTAGCTCAAAAATGGCATAACTACCTAGGTTAGCTCAAAAATGACCTATACTTAGCTTCTTTAGTTCATTTATGACATACTTAGCATACTTAGGTCAAAAATGGCATAATAATCTTGGTTACCTCCAAAATGACATTGACTTAGCTTATTTTCCTCAAAAATGACATAATAACCTTACTAACCTCCAAAATGACCTATTTACCTAGCTTAGCTCTAAAATGACCTACATTTACCATTTTTACCTAGCTTAGCTAAAAAAATGGCATAATTACCTAAGTTACCTTCGTTAGAAGAAGAAGAAGATAAAGAAGAGGAGAAAAAGAAAGAGAAGAAAAATTCTTCTTCTTCTACTTCTACTTCTTCTTCTTCTTCTTCTTCTTCTTCTTCTTGTTCTTCTTTTAACTTTCTTCTTTCCCAATTTGCAGATTTGCTTTAGATCACGGAAGCTTGCGTTGATGGAGTCTACTCTTCTCCTTGTCCTTCCTTTTTGTTTTGATTTTGTAGGATGAACAATGTGAAACTTGCTACCTATATATGTATGTATGGATGAAACCATTGTATGCTTGTTATTGGATATATGTTGGCTATATATATATGTTGGATATGGACTTTTGAGTTGGTATGTATATGTGTTGGATGATCCTATCCATATGGCAGGGATATGTATGCTTGTTGAAAGTATTTTCAAATGTATATATATATATATATCTGTGAAATTGATTGAATTTAAGAAAAAACAGAAAAAACAGGGGCAGTACAGGCACTTTGCCGTCCGCTGGCAGACGGCAAAGAGTTTGCCGTCTGCCAGCAAACGGCAAAGCTGCCACATGGCAGCTACCTGTGCAACCTGGGGGGCACTGGGCTGGCCAATGTGGTTGCTTTGCCGTCTGCTGGCAGACGGCAAAGAACTTTGCATCTTTGCCGTCTGCCAGCAGACGGCATAGCGAGCCACGTGGCAGCTACCTGGGGGGAACCTGGGCTGGCCTATGTGGTTGCTTTGCCGTCTGCTGGCAGACGGCAAAGAACTTTGCATCTTTGTCGTCTGCCAGCAGACGGCATAGCGAGCCACGTGGCAGCTACCTGGGGGGAACCTGGGCTGGCCTATTTGGCCTCTTTGCCGTCTGCTAGCAGACGGCAAAGCACGCCGTTAACCCCTTAACGGACCTAAGCTGCCACGTGTGCCGTCCATGCCCTTTGTCATCTGCTGGCAGACGGCAAAGACCTTTGCATCTTTGCCGTCTGCCAGCAGACGGCAAAGTGCCCTTTAGCGTAGCTTGTTCAGCCGGATGTGGTGCCGTCTGCTGGCTGACGGCAAAGACCTTTGCCGTCCTCCATGCATGCCTTTGCCGTCAGCCATGGCAGACGGCAAAGATCCTGATTCCAGTAGTGAAGGATTTCGGGCGCCGTTGTCGGGGAGTATCATCAACTTACTATCAAGTACCTTCTCACAAATTATCATTCACTTTTATCTTTGCTAGTTTACTTGCTTCGCTTGTTACTTTGCTTGCTTGGTCACCATGTCTCAAGATAATACCAAGTTGTGTGACTTCTCGAATACTAGTAACAATGATTTTATTAGTACTCCTATACCACCCTCCACTAGTGCGGGGTTTTATGATATTAATGCTGCATTGCTAAATCTTGTGATGAAAGAACAATTTTCCGGAAGTCCTAATGAGGATCCAGTTGCGCATCTCAATAATTTTGTTGAATTATGTGATATGCAAAAGAAAAAGGATATGGCTAACTGATACGTCCATTTTGCATCATGATTTCCTACTATTATTTATTATGTTTTGTTGAATAATAATGCCTTGGGGAGTGATTGTAATGCCATTTCTCTCATAATATGCAAGGTTTACACAAAGAGGGAGAATACCAGCAGCTGGAATTCTGGACCTGAAAAAAGCACATCAGAGATACCTATTCTGCACATCTCCAATGGAGGTGAAACTTTATGGAGATTATTTTTGGAATTAATAAAAAAACTGGAGCAAAGAACTACCGGAGGGGGCCACCCTGGTGGGCACAAGACACCAGGGCGCGCCAGGCCCCCCTGGGCACGCCCTGGTGGGTTGTGCCCTCCTCGGCCCACCTCCGGTGCCCATCTTTTGGTATATAAGCACTTTTGACCTAGAAAAAAATAATATGAGGACTTTCGGGACGGAGCGCCGCCATCTCGAGGAGGAACTTGGGCAGGAGCACTTTTGCCCTTCGACGGAGCGATTCCGCCAGGGGAACTTCCCTCCCGGAGGGGGAAATCAAAGCCATCTTCATCACCAACACCCCTCTCATATTTGGGAGGCCAATATTCATCAACATCTTCAACAGCACCATCTCCTCTCAAACCCTACTTCATCTCTTGTGTTCAATCTTTGTACCGGAACCTCAGATTGGTTGTTGTGGGTGACTAGTAGTGTTGATTACCTTGCGTAGTTGATTACTATATGGTTGATTTGGTGTAAGATTATATGTTTAGATCCATTATGATATTTAATACCCATCTGATCTTGAGCATGATTACTATTTGTGAGTAGTTACCTTTGTTCTTGAGGTCACGGGAGAAGTCATGTTGCAAGTAATCATGTGAATTTGATATGTGTTCGATATTTTGATGATATGCATGTTGTCTCGGTTAAAATAGGAGTTCATTGCTATCATGGTTTATGTGATTTGGGTGCTAGTGTGAGTGATATCCCTTTTACCTTATACCAAGAAATTATGGATGAAATAGCACCTGCTGAAATAGAAGACATTGATGTTACTATTAAACTTGCTAATAGAGACACCATCACACCACTTGGGATTGTTAGAGATGTTGAAGTCTTGTGTGGGAAAGTAAAATACCCTACTGATTTTCTAGTTCTTGGTTCCCCACAAGATGACTTTTGTCCCATTATCTTTGGTAGACCTTTCTTGAGCACCGTCAATGCTAAGATAGATTGTGAAAAACAAAATGTCGGTGTCAGTTTTGGTGGTGTGTCTCATGAGTTTAATTTTTCCAAATTTAGTAGACAACCACGTGATAGAGCATTATTTAATAAGGATGAAATAATTGGTCTTGCTTCTATATCCGTGCCTCCTACAGAGCCATTAGAACAATATTTGCTTGACCATGAAAATGATATGCACTTGCGTGAGAGAAATGAAATAGATCAAATTTTCTTTGAACAATAACCTCTCCTGAAACACAATTTGCCTATTGAAACTCTTGGAGGACCTCCTCCACCTAAAGTGATCCTGTGTTTGAATTAAAGCAATTGCCCGATACTTTGAAGTATGCTTATCTTGATGAGAAAAAGATATATCATGTTATTATTAGTGCTAACCTTTTAGAACATGAAGAAGAAAGATTATTAAAAGTTCTAAGGAAGCACCGGGCTGCTATTGGATATACTCTTGATGATCTTAAGGGCATTAGTCCCACTCTATGTCAGCACAAGATTAATATGGAACCTGATGCTAAACCCGTTGTTGATCATCAACGGCGACTAAATCCTAAGATGAAAGAAGTGGTAAGAACTGAAATATTAATTCTTCTGGAAGCATGTATAATATATCCCATAGCTGATAGTAGATGGGTAAGTCCCAATCATTGTGTCCCTAAGAAAGGAGGTATTACCGTTGTTCCTAATGACAAAAATGAACTCATTCCACAAAGAATTGTCACTGGCTATAAAATGGTAATTGACTTTAGAAAGTTAAATAAAGCTACTAGAAAAGATCATTACCCTCTGCCTTTCATTGATCAAATGCTAGAAAGATTATCTAAGCACACACACTTTTGTTTTCTGGATGGATATTCTGGTTTCTCTGAAATACCTGTGTCACAATCCGATCAAGAGAAAACCACCTTTACTTGTCCTTTTGGAACCTATGCTTATAGACGTATGCCTTTTGGTTTATGCAATGCACCTGCTACCTTTCAAAGATGTATGACTGCTATATTCTCTGATTTTTGTGAAAAGATTGTCGAGGTTTTCATGGATGATTTTTCCATTTACGGGACTTCTTTTGATGATTGCTTAAGCAACCTTGATCGAGTTTTGTAGAGATGTGAACAAACTAATCTCGTCTTGAAATGGGAGAAGTGCCACTTTATGGTTAATGAAGGTATTGTCTTGGGGCATAAAATATCCTAACGAGGTATTGAGGTGGATAAAGCTAAAGTCGATGAAATTGAGAATATGCCATGTCCTAAAGATACTAAAGGTATTTGAAGTTTCCTTGGTCATGTTCGTTTCTATAGGAGGTTCATTAAAGACATCTCTAAAATTTCTAGGCCTCTTACTAATGGTTTCCAAAAGGATATCCCTTTTGTTTTTGAAGATGATTATGTGGAAGCCATTGAAACACTCAAGAAAGCCTTAACCTCTGCACCTATCGTTCAACCACCTGATTGGAACTTGCCTTTTGAAATTATGTGTGACGCTAGTGATTATGTTGTTGGTGCTGTTCTAGGACAAAGAGTTGATAAGAAATTGAATGTTATCCACTATGATAGTAAAACTCTAGACAGTGCCCAACGAAATTATGCTACTACTGAAAAAGTATTTTTAGTAGTTGTGTTTGCCTGTGATAAATTTAGATCCTATATTGTTTACTCCAAGGTTATTGTTCACACCGATCATGCTGCTTGATACGTCTCCAACGTATCCATAATTTTTGCTTGTTCCATGCTGTTATATTATCATTCTTGGATGTTTTACAATCATTTTATTACAACTTTATATCATTTTTTGGGACTAACCTATTGACATAGTGCCAAAGTGTCAGTTGCTGTTTTTGCTTGTTTTTTACTTCGCAGGAAATCAGTACCATACGGAGATAAAATGCTGCGGGAATTTTTGTGGATTTTTTCTAGACCAGAAGAGACCAGATGGGCCAAAGAATACCAAAAGAGGGGGCCCAGGGTGGCCAGCACCCACAAGGGCACGCCAGAGGCCCCCTGGCACGCCCTAGTGGGTGCTCGGCCCCTCCGGCACCCCCTCAACCGACTATCGTGCCTATAAATTCCCTGGAAATCCAAAAAACCTTAGAGGAGTCGACGAAAACACAATTCCAGCTGCCGCAAGTTCCAGAACCTCGAGATCCAATCTAAACACCATCACGGAAGGGTTCATCTTCCTCATAGGTGCCTCTCCGATGATGCGTGAGCAGTCCACCATAGACCTTCGGGTCCGTAGGCAGTAGCTAGATGGCTTCTTCTCTCTCTCTTATGATTCTCAATACAATGGTCTCTTGGAGATCTATTTGATGTAAACTTTTGCAGTGTGTTTGTTGGGATCCGATGAATTTTGAGTTCATGATCAGTTTCTATCCATGAATATTATTTGAGTCTTCTTTGATCTCTTATATGCATGATTGCTTATAGCATCGTATTTCTTCTTCGAATATTTGGTTTAGTTAGGCCGACTATATCGATTTTTCTTGCCATGGGAAGAGGTGCTTTCTGATGGGTTCGATCTTGCGGTGTTCTTTCCCAGTGACAGAAGGGGCAGCAAGACACGCATGTATCGTTGCTATTAAGGATAACAAGATGGGGTCTATTTCTACATGAATAGATCGTGTCTACATCATGTCACCGTTCTTATTGCATTACTCCATTTTGCCATGAACTTAATACACTAGATGCATGCTGGATAGCGGTCGATGTGTGGAGTAATAGAGGTAGATGCAGGCAGGAGTCGGTCTATCTATCTTTGACGTGATGCCTATATAATGATCATCGCCTTGGATATTGTCATGACTATTCGATTTTCTATCAATTGCCCAACAGTAATTTGTTCACCCACCGTGCGCTATACTCATGAGAGAAGCCACTAGTGAACCCTACGGCCCCCGTGTCTACTTTTCCATCATATTGCTTTCCGATCTACGTTTTTGCAATCTTTGTTTTCAGATTTACAAAACCAAAAAACCCAAAAATACCTTGCTGCATATTTGCTATTTTTATTTGTGTTCTTGAGAGATCTATCTCTCCTATCTATCACTACCTAATCTATCTATTTACCGTAGAGAGATTGACAATCTCTCTTTCGCGTCGGGTTGCAAGTATTTGTTGTTTGTGTGCAGGTGTTGCTTATTGGGTGGTGGTGATCCTCCTACTGGTTCGATAACCTTGGTTTCATAACTAAGGGAAATACTTACCGTCGATGTGCTGCATCATCCCTTCCTCTTTGGGGAAATACTGACGCAGTCCAAGCCACGTCAAAGGAATTTCTGGCGCCGTTGTCGGGGAGGAAGCAGTCTCTTCTACGTGCCTATTGTAGGCGCCGAGGGGACTCCATCATCATCTACCAGGTTCCTAATCACAAATCTCATCTCCTTGCAATTACATTATTTGCCATTTGCCTCTCGTTTTCCTCTCCCCCACATCACCAATTTGCCATTTTATTCGCCCTCTTTTTCGTTTGCCCTTTTTCTCGTCAGATCTCTTGTTTGCTTGTCACCATGAGTGATTTTGGTATGGCAGAAATGGATGATGGCAGGACTCCTAAAATTGGACGTCCTGCCAATCTTGATTATAAAACTTTTGTTTTGGGGCAAGGGAACGTTATAGGAAAAGAAACTATTCAAGAGTTTTTCAATTGCGTTGGGAATTTGACTCTCGATGATACTCCTATTCTGAAAAGAACTAAATCTTATGTGGAAGCTATCTCGGCGTTAGTTCTAAAACTTGAAAATAGATTTATTCATACCCATTGATACGTCTCCACCGTATCTATAATTTTTGATTGTTCCATGCTATTATATTATCTGTTTTGGATGTTTTATACGCATTAATATGCTATTTTATATTATTTTTGGGACTAACCTATTAACCTAGTGCCTAGTGCCAGTTTCTGTTTTTTCCTTGTTTTTGAGTATTGCAGATAAGGAATATCAAACGGAGTCCAAACGGAATAAAATCTTTGCGATGATTTTTCTTGGACCAGAAGAAACCTACCAGACTTGGAGATGAAGTCAGGAGACCTGTCGAGAGGCGACAAGCCACCAGGGCGCGCCCCCTGGCTTGTGGCCCCCCAGCAGGCCTCCTAACCCTAATCTTCGGCCTATAAATTCCCAAATATTCCCCCAATACCAAAAAGAGCCATGAAAATACTTTTCCGCCACCGGAACCCTCTGTTCCCGTGAGATCCCATCTTGGAGCCTTTTCCGGTAATCTGCCGGAGGGGGATTCGATCACGGAGGGCATCTACATCAACTCCATTGCCCTTCCGATGATGCGTGAGTAGTTCACCTCAGACCTTCGGGTCCATAGCTAGTAGCTAGATGGCTTCTTCTCTCTCTATGTTCTTCAATACCATGTTCTTCATGATCTTCATGAAGATCTATCCGATGTAATACTCTTTTGCGGTGTGTTTGTCGAGATCCGATGAATTGTGGGTTTATGATCAGATTATCTATGAATATTATTTGAATCTTCTCTGAATTCTTATATGCATGATTTCATATCTTTGCAAGTCTCTTCGAGTTATTGGTTTGGTTTGGCCAACTAGATTGGTAATTCTTGCAATGGGAGAAGTGCTTGGTTTTGGGTTCAATCTCGTGGTGTCCTCATCCAGTGACAAAGTAGGGGTAGCGAGGCACGTATTTGTATTGTTGCCATCGAGGATAAAAAGATGGGGTTTTCATCATATTGCTTGAGTTTATCCCTCTACATCATGTCATCTTACCTAATGCGTTACTCTGTTCTTCATGAACTTAATACTCTAGATGCAGGCAGGAGTCGGTCGATGTGTGGAGTAATAGTAGTAGATGCAGAATCGTTTCGGTCTACTTGACACGGACGTGATGCCTATATGCATAATCATTGCCTTGGATATCGTCATAACTATGCGCTTTTCTATCAATTGCTCGACAGTAATTTGTTCACCCACCGTATTATTTTCCTTCAAGAGAGAAGCCTCTAGTGAAACCTATGGCCCCCAGGTCTATTTTCCATATTATATTTTCAGATCTATAAACCAAAAATACCAAAAATACTTTGCTGCAATCTTTTTACTTTTGTTTTACTTCTCGTTTTAGCAATCTTTTATATCTATCTCTATCATATCTCATCCTTGCAAGTAACCGTGAAGGGATTGACAACCCCTTTATAGCGTTGGGTGCAAGTGTTTGATTGTTTGTGTAGGTGCGAAGATTGGGGACTTGCTTGTATCTTCTACTGGATTGATACCTTGGTTCTCGACAACTGAGGGAAATACCTATCTACTTTGCTGCATCACCCTTTCCTCTTCAAGGGAAAACCAACGTAACCTCAAGAAGTAGCACCCATCCTACCTTGCAAAGATTGTTTTATGCGCTACCCGTCATTAAGAATCCTAAGGCTAAGAAGTTGGCTACCCTCGTTCTCATGCATGAATTTGATCATATAGTACGGGAAGCTAGGGAGATCTTTGACTTTTATGGTATGAGCCGTGAAAAACCGGTAATAGGAGAAATCCTTTACAATAGTGACTACATGATGAGATATTTGCTTGTAAATAATCAAATCTTTGATGATAATCTCAAAAAGGAAGTCCCCGTTTTAGATATGATCCAACAAGTTTTCAATGATGTAAACCAACAATATTCTTGGATCGTAGCCGGTAATCAAAGGGGGTACGTAGAGGGACAACTTGATAGTGCTAAGGTTGCTATGGATCATGTGTTTCAAGTTTTATTTACAAAACCTCTTGATGAAAGTTCCTCATTGAAAACCAAAGATGACACTACTTGAATCTATCCAATATGCCTAGCTAGGGGTGTAAAACGATAGCGCTTGTTGGGAGGCAACCCAATGAATAAATAAATTTTTGCTTTTCCCTTTATGTTTTTGAGTGTTTACATAATTATGCCTCTGTTATGATTGTGTTTTTATGGTTTATTTATTGTTTGTGCCAAGTAGAACCGTTAGGATGATTCATAGGATGAGGTGAAGTGATGCTGAATCTGAAACAGAAACTTTGCGTCCAGTATATGAATTTTCATTTTTCAGCTGGAGCTTGATCTTGAGCTGAACTTTTAACACAGTGTTGCTATACAAATTCCCTACGTTCTCCTAATTTTTCAGAATTTTTAGAGTTAAAGAAGTATGGTTTTGGTACAGATTACTACAGACTGTTCTGTTTGAGACAGATTCTGTTTTTGTTGCATTGTGTGCTTGTTTTGATGAATCTATGGTTTGTATTTGGAGGTATAAGCCATGGAAAGGTTAAAATACAGTAGGTATAATGCAATTATAAAATTTGAATAGGTTTAAAACCGTACCTAAAGTAGTGATTTGCTTTCTTATACTAACGGATCTCACGAAGATTTTGTTGAGTTTTGTGTGATTGAAGTTTTCAAGTTTTGGGTGAGATCACGATGGATGAAGGAATAAGGAGTAGCAAGAACCTAAGCTTGGGGATGCTACCGCACCCCCAAGATATATCCAAAGAGTAACAAGCAACTAAGCTTGGGGATGCCCCGAGTGGCATCCCCTCTTTCTTCTAACGACCATCGGTATTTTACTTGGAGCTATATTTTTATTCGTCACATATCATGTGTTTTGCTTGGAGCATCTTGTATCTTTGCTTGCTTTGTTTGTTAGTTTTTCCTTTGTATCCTTGCTGTACAAACCTATTTGAGAGAGCCACAATCATGCTATGATTTGTTAGAATTGCTCTATGTGCTTCACTTAAACTTTTTGAGCTATAGGAATTGCTCTAGTGCTTCACTTATATCTTTTGAGCACGGTGTGCTTGGAAACTTCTGTAGAAATACTCTCATGCTTCACTTAGATTAATTTTAGAGTAGGTAAATTTTGAAGAAATCCTCTCATACTTCACTTATACCTTTTTGAGAGATGAAATCCTTATGCTCATGTGCTTCACTTAAATTTGGTTGAGCTTGCCAAAAAGCAATGGCCATATATGAAACTAGTCCCAAAGTGATAGATATCCAAGGAGGATATAATAAAAACTTTCATGAAGATCATTGGACAAATTAAACTTGATTCCTTGTAATAGTTTTGAAACATGATGATAGTAATATGTGAGTTATGTTATTGAGTAATTATGCTTAGTAGGAATATTGGTGTTAAGGTTTGTGATTCCCTATGCATGCACGAAAGTCAATAGTTATGCAATGAAGTTAAATCCTACTTGTGGTGCATTATTCGGTGTTAGTTATGTTCAATGCTCACTTATGTGATTTTTCCTTTCTTGGTTTGGTTGCTTCCCAATCTATTTGCTAGCCTTCATTTGTACTAAGTAGAAATACTACGTGTGCATCCAAAGTCCACCATACCTACCTATATGAGGTATTTCCATGCCGTTCCAAGCAAATTTGTATGTGCCATCTCTAAATTTTCAAAACAAATTTTCTCTTTTGTGTGCCCGTACCGCTCATGAAACGGTGGGGAGTGTCCAATATTTTTCCATGCTAGATGTGTTATTCTCAAGATGAGTGTTTATTCACTTGTCATTGCACGAGAGTGCGGCGGTAATAGGGATGCCCATTCCCGAAATGAAAAAGAAAAAATATTTACTTTTTGTTGTCAAATAATAAATTCCTTGGAAAGTGTTGGTATGGAAGGCAACCGTGAATATGGCCCGCCATGGAAAGTGAAAGTTTGGTGGAAAAAGGAATAAACTTTATTTTCTGTTTGGGAACCGCCTATGATATATCTAGCATGGAAAGTATTGTGAGCTACTTTGTCATTTTCGTTGACAGGAAAAGCATGCCTCCCAAAATATTTTTTCTCTCTCAATTTAAAACTTTGAGCTCTGGCACCTCTACAAATCCCTACTTCCCTCTGTGAAGGGCCTATCTATTTACTTTATGCAATTTTTATTTTTGCTTTGAGTCTCCATCTTCTCTTATATGCAACAACTAGGGGGCACTATGATCGTACTTGAGCATTGGGCATAGCTAATATTTGAGTGTGTTTCATGAATGGATCAATGATTGAGCATGATGGGCTAGGGATAACTTTCTTTAGTGTTGATATTTTGAAAGACATGGTTGCTTGTTGACATGCTTGAGTATTGAAGTCATTATGTTAAAACTAGACTATTGGTTTGAAGCATTTACAAGTCCAAATGTCCATGCTATACAAAGAATAAAAGAATTTGATGAACATGTTAGGCAACATTCCACATCAAAAATTCTGTTTTTATCATTTACCTACTCGAGGACGAGTAGGAATTAAGCTTGGGGATGCTGATACGTCTCCAACGTATCTATAATTTCTGCTTGTTCCATGCTGTTATATTATCATTCTTGGATGTTTTACAATCATTTTATTACAACTTTATATCATTTTTTGGGACTAACCTATTGAAATAGTGCCAAAGTGCCAGTTGCTATTTTTGCTTGTTTTTTACTTCGCAGGAAATCAGTACCATACGGAGATAAAACGCAGCGGGAATTTTTGTTAATTTTTTCCAGACCAGAAGAGACCAGATGGGCCAAAGAATACCAGAAGAGGGGGCCCAGTGTGGCCAGCACCCACAAGGGCGCGCCAGAGGCCCCCTGGCGTGCCCTGGTGGGTGCTGGGCACCTCCGGCACCCCCTCAACCGACTATTGTGCCTATAAATTCCCTGGAAATCCAAAAACCCTAGAGGAGTCGACGAAAACACAATTCCAGCCGCCGCAAGTTCTAGAACCTCGAGATCCAATCTAAACACCATCACGGAGGTGTTCATCTTCCTCATAGGTGCCTCTCCGATGATGCGTGAGTAGTCCACCATAGACCTTCGGGTCCGTAGGTGTTGGGGAACGTAGTAATAATTCAAAAAAATTCCTACGTGCCACCAAGATCAATCTAGGAGATGCTAGCAATGAGAGAGAGGGAGTGCATCTTCATACCCTTGAAGATCGCTAAGTGGAAGCGTTGCAAAGAACGCGGTTGATGGAGTCGTACTCGCGGCGATTCAAATCGCGGAAGATCCGATCCAAGCGCCGAACGGACGGCGCCTCCGCGTTCAACACACGTACAGCCCGGGGACGTCTCCTCCTTCTTGATCCAGCAAGGGGAGAGGAGAAGTTGAGGGAGAGCTCCGGCAGCACGACGGCGTGGTGGCGGTGGAGCTCGTGGTTCTCCGGCAGAGCTTCGCTAAGCACTACGAAGGAGGAGGAGGTGTAGGAGGGGGAGGGCTGCGCCAGGGGCAAGGGGTGCAGCTCCCATGCGCCTCCCCACTATATATAGGGGTGGAGGGGGCTGGTTTCTTGCCCTCCAAGTCCATTGGGGCGTTGGCAAAGGTGGGAGGAAAGAAATCCCATCCTTTCCCTTCCCCACCGATTGTTATCCCCCCTTTTTAGGGATCTTGATCTTATCCCTTCGGGATATGATCTTGTTCCTTCTAAGGGGGGATCTTGGTGCGCCTTGACCAGGGGTGTGGGGCCTTGCCCCCACTACCCACGTTCATGTGGGTCCCCCCATGCAGGTGGGCCCCACTCCGGAACCTTCTAGAACCTTCCCGGTACAATACCGAAAAATCCCGAACATTTTCCGGTGGCCAAAATAGGACTTCCCATATATAAATCTTTACCTCCGGACCATTTCGGAACTCCTCGTGATGTCCGGGATCTCATCCGGGACTCCGAACAACTTTCTGTAACCACATACAATTCTCATTACAACTCTAGCGTCACCGAACCTTAAGTGTGTAGACCCTACGGGTTCGGGAACCATGCAGACATGACCGAGACACCTCTCCGGCCAATAACCAATAGCGGGATCTAGATACCCATATTGGCTCCCACATGTTCCACGATGATCTCATCGGATGAACCACGATGTCGGGGATTCAATTAATCCCGTATACAATTCCCTTTGTCCATCGGTATGTTACTTGCCCGAGATTCGATCGTCGGTATCCCTATACCTTGTTCAATCTCGTTGCTGGCAAGTCTCTTTACTCGTTCCGTAACACATGATCCTGTGACTAACTCCTTAGTCACATTGAGCTCATTATGATGATGTATTACCGAGTGGGCCCAGAGATACCTCTCCGTCACACGGAGTGACAAATCCCAGTCTCGATTCGTGCCAACCCAACAGACACTTCGGAGATACCTGTAGTGCACCTTTATAGTCACCCAGTTACGTTGTGACGTTTGATACACCCAAAGCATTCCTACGGTATCCGGGAGTTGCACAATCTCATGGTCTAAGGAAATGATACTTGACATTAGAAAAGCTCTAGCAGACGAACTACACGATCTTGTTCTATGCTTAGGATTGGGTCTTGTCCATCACATCATTCTCCTAATGATGTGATCCTGTTATCAACGACATTCAATGTCCATGGTCAGGAAACCATGACCATCTATTTATCAACGAGCTAGTCAACTAGAGGCTCACTAGGGACATGGTGTGGTCTATGTATTCACACATGTATTACGGTTTCCGGTTAATACAATTATAGCATGAACAATAGACAATTATCATGAACAAGGAAATATAATAATAACCATTTTATTATTGCCTCTAGGGCATATTTCCAACAGTCTCCCACTTGCACTAGAGTCAATAATCTAGTTACATTGTGATGAATCGAACACCCATAGAGTTCTGGTGCTGATCATGTTTCGCTCGTGGAAGAGGTTTAGTCAACGGATCTGCGACATTCAGATCCGTATGTACTTTACAAATATCTATATCTCCATCCTGAATGTAACCACGAATGGAGTTGAAGCGGCGCTTGATGTGCTTGGTCTTCTTGTGAAACCTGGGCTCCTTGGCAATGGCAATAGCTCCAGTGTTGTCACAGAAGAGAGTCATCGGGCCCGACGCATTGGGAAATCACTCCTAGGTCGGTGATGAACTCCTTCATCCAGACTCCTTCCTGCGCTACTTCCGAAGCAGCTATGTACTCTGCTTCACATGTAGATGCCGCCACGACGCTTTGCTTGCAACTGCACCAGCTGACTGCCCCACCATTCAAAATATACACGTATCCGGTTTGTGACTTGGAGTCATCTGGATCTGTGTCGAAGCTAGCATCGACGTAACCCTTTACGACGAGCTCTTCGGCACCTCCATAAACGAGAAACATATCCTTAGTCCTTTTCAGGTACTTAAGGATATTCTTGACCGCTGTCCAGTGTTCCATTCCGGGATCACTTTGGTACCTCCCTACCAAACTTATGGCAAGGTTCACATTAGGTCTGGTACACAGCATAGCATACATAATAGAGCCTATGGCTGAGGCATAGGGGATGACACTCATCTTTTCTCTATCTTCTGCCGAGGTCGGGCATTGAGTTGTGCTCAATCTCACACCTTGCAATACAGGCAAGAACTCCTTCTTGGACTGATCCATATTGAACTTCTTCAATATCTTGTCAAGGTATGTGCTTTGTGAAAGACCAATGAGACGTCTCGATCTATCTCTATTGATCTTGATGCCTAATATGTAAGCAGCTTCTCCAAGGTCCTTCATTGAAAAACACTTATTCAAGTAGGCCTTTATGCTTTCCAAAAGTTATATATCATTTCCCATCAACAATATGTCATCCACATATAAAATGAGAAATGCTATAGAGCTCCCACTCACTTTCTTGTAAATACAGGCTTCTCCATAAGTCTGTATAAACCCAAACACTTTGATCACCTCATCAAAGCGAATGTTCCAACTCCGAGATGCTTGCACCAGCCCATAGATGGAGCGTTGGAGCTTGCATACCTTGTCAGCATTCTTAGGATCGACAAAACCTTCCGGGTGCATCATATACAATTCTTCCTTAAGGATACCGTTAAGGAATGCCGTTTTGACGTCCATTTGCCAGATCTCATAATCATAAAATGCGGCAACTGCTAACATGATTCGGACGGACTTCAGCATCGCTACGGGTGAGAAAGTCTCATCGTAGTCAACTCCTTGAACTTGTCGATAACCCTTAGCGACAAGCCGAGCCTTATAGACGGTCACATTACCATCCGCGTCAGTCTTCTTCTTAAAGATCCATTTATTTTTTATGGCGTGCCGATCATCGGGCAAGTCCACCAAAGTCCATACTTTGTTCTCATACATGGATCCTATCTCGGATTTCATGGCTTCAAGCCATTTGTTGGAATCCGGGCCTGCCATGGCTTCTTCATAGTTCGAAGGTTCACCGTTGTCTAACAACATGATTTCCAGGACAGGGTTGCCGTACCACTCTGGTGCGGAACTGTTGGTGTACTAAAGATTGGGTCCTTTAGTACCCCATACTTGTGCACGGG
Organism: Elymus sibiricus; assembly: GCA_039707655.1. NCBI lineage: Eukaryota > Viridiplantae > Streptophyta > Magnoliopsida > Poales > Poaceae > Elymus > Elymus sibiricus. Next base: position 86,076,989 of record CM077665.1, read on the forward strand.
CAGTTGTAGCCATACCAGCGGCAAGGCTTGCCGGGGAACGGCTAGGCACAGATACTGCAACATCGAGAAAGCATCCAAGTCACTAAGCAGAAGATGGAAGACCGAAGGCTAGGCGCCCCGGCAAGATCTTGCCGGGCTGGCCACATGGCCCCGGCAAGGCTCGCACCCGGCAAGCCTTTGCTGCCCTGTCATCGCTCCAGTACGGTCACCAGCTTGTCTTTTAGCTGTTGTCCTCTTGGGTGCGTGTCAGGCGCTAGCGGTGGATGGGCTTAAGCGGTGCTGATGGGGCGGCCCCTTTTTCCGTCCCCAAGACGCTAAGGGACACCTCAACTGAGCATTTAATGTTCCTGTCCTAAACCGTCAGTGTTAGGTATGATAACACTGTAGATACTTTACACCTCATGTATGCACTGTACGCCACCTTTGTACTTCGCTACTGTTGGTGACCCCTTCGAAGGTATAAAAGGAGGCCCAAGGCGTAGCTACAGGGGGGGTAGGCTTTTGGCCTATTCTGCATGTGTAGCTGCTGAGTACTGTAGCGCTCCCAGAACTTGAGCTAGAACACAACTAATCAAACCAAGCAGGAGTAGGGTTTTACGCATCTTTGCGGCCCGAACCTAGGTAAAATTCTCGTGTGTTGATCACTTGATCTGCTCTTTGTGCAAACCTTCTCCCTGCCGAATCATAAAGGGGTCCTCTCGATCCCATAGGTGTTGTTTCTCCGACATCTTTGGCGCGCCAGGTAGGGGGAAGAAGGTTGCGTAAACCTGATCCAGTGATCAGCGCGTCAGTTCCTCATCATCTTCGTCGCCATGGCCCCCAAGAGGAAGGGTTTCACGGCGGTTGGACCGTCCACGTCCGCTGCGCCTGTACTTACACGCACAGGCGACGGTGCCGACGCGGGTGGAGGAGGCGGAGGTTCTGAGCTTCCGCGACGATCTGGCGATCATAGCCAGGCGAGCGGCGTCGTTCGCTTTGCTAGATCCAAGGACGGAGCTGTGCTGCCAGCAGGCGGTGCAGCAAACTCCAGAGACGGAAGGGCGCCTTCCAAGACACCCACGCCGGCGCACGCGCCGCGACCTTCTCAGGGCGCGCGCGATGAACATCGCCGCGATGTTGGTGGTTCTAGGCGACCCCACGGAAAGTCTCCTGAGCATCATCCTCGGGATGTGCGAGACCAGCATGCACATCCACGTGCTGGTGGAAGCGGTGTACGGTCACGGGACTGTGATGTAGCTCCTTCCAACATAGTTGGGAGTCAGAGCACCTCACGTTCCTCGCACCTGTCGCCGCCGCCTACACGAGCAGAAGCGCTAGCACGTGCACAGCTGCTTCTGAACTTCCCTCCTGCTGCGGACAAGCTCGAAGAATGGAGAGCTGCCATTCAGAGCCTCGTTGGCCTCGCCAACGAAGATAAGCCGGAGCAGGCAGAGGCCTCGCGGCGACAGTCCATTGAGCCGGCACGCGTCGGTGGTGAGAAGACTGGATGTGGTACAACTACGATGTACTCTCCCCCACAGCGGCAGCAGCGGTCGCCGACTCGATCCACGGCGTCGTCCGATCCGCGAACGCTCCGTGATCAACGTCAAGTTCTTCGGGAGCAAGGCAAGGAAGACGCTCAAACTACCATCGAGCGGAGGCGGGAAGGGCGCTATCAGTCTGACAAGCGCGCGGGTCCCACTGTAGATAAGCCTGCGTCGGGGTATCCTGTCGATCTACCTTACAAGGTGGGTTGTCCAGCGTTTACCCGTGAGCTGCGGCGAGTCCAGTGGCCCAATTCCCACACGTTCAAACCGGAGATCCCGGAGAAGTACGACGGCAAGACCCACCCATCAGAGTTCTTGAGCATCTACACCATTGCGGTGCAGGCTGCTGGGGCTCGCGACGACAAGATACTCGCCAACTACTTTCCGTTGGTGCTTAAGCCCAACGTCAGGTCGTGGTTGATGCACTTGCCGGAAGGATCCATTTCTTCCTAGGCAGATTTATGCCACGAGTTTGTTGGCGCCTTCACCGGAGGCCACCAAGCTCCTGGCCAGGAAAGTGATTTGCATCTCATCCCCCAGAAGGAGGGCGAGACTTTGCGCAAGTACATCCAGAGGTTCAGCCGCATACATCACAACATTCCAGACGTTCATCCTGCCGCTGTCATCAGCGCGTTCCATCAGAACGTGCGCAACCACAGGATGCGGGAAGAGCTGGCGATGAACAAGGTCAAGGATGTTGCCGAGCTTTATGCTCTAGCAGATAAGTGTGCTCGAGCTGAAGATGGGAGGAGGCTCCCCAGCGAGGACGCTGGCACAGGGGCCGATTCTGAAGATGAAGACGCTGCCGCCCCGGCAAGGAAGGGCCGGCGGCGTAACAGGAAGCGCAAGGGCAAGGCCGTGCTTGCTGTCGAGGGGTCCGGCAACCCCGGCACCGCCAAGAAGGCCAAGGTTGGCGACCCCGGCAAGGACGTTGCCGGGTGCGCCTCCTGCCAGGCCTTGGCGGCTGCTGACAAGCCAGACGGCTCCGGCAAGCAGTACTGCAAGATCCACCGCACCAAGGGCCATGATCTCCAGGACTGCCAGCAGGTTGAGCAACTTGTCGAGAAGCAGAAGGCCGAATACGAAAGGCGAGACAAGGAGAAGGCCCAGGATCGCGCGGAGGGGTCCGGCAAAAAGCGCGGTGGCCGAGGAGGTCGCCGCGGCAAGGCCAAGCAACAGAAGGACCGGCCCTCTCGAGGCCGCGACAAGCAAGAGGGGGGTGATGATGACATTGAGGAGGACGACGAGTCCAGTGAGCAAGAGTTCCAGAAAGCTACAGATGCCTTGTGCGTTGACGGAGGTGCCTCATTGCATTCTTCCCACCGCCAACTTAAACAGTGGGCGCGTGAGGTTAATGCAACTGAGCCATCTGTCGGCACCTGGAAACCTTTGAAATAGTCCAACACGCCTATCATTTTCGACGTTGAGGATCACCCTGATCGTATAACTGTGGTCGGGTGTTTGCCATTGTTGGTTTCACCAACGATTCGCAACCTCAAGGTGACAAAAATGTTAGTTGATGGTGGGGCCGGTCTGAACTTGATCTCACCCGAGGTGATCAAAAGATTGCAAATTCCTGATGGAGATCTCGAGGAAACGGGCTCGTTTCAAGGGGTCAATCTAGGAAGGAGCCAGCCCAAGGGAAAGATCACGCTTCCGGTAACATTTGGTAGCGATCTGAACTTTAGGACAGAGAAGATTGTGTTCGACGTCGCCAAGATTCCATTACCATATAATGGGATCCTTGGCCGCCCAGCGCTGAAACTCCCGGGCCGATAAGCGTTATCACTGTCAACTCCAACAAGAAGAACGCGCTTATCTGCGCCGACCAACTCTACCGGGAGGTAGTTGCAGCATCTGCCGCCAAGGCACTTGCTCCTGCCGCTGAAACTCCCGGGGGGAAGAAGACCGGCAAGACCTCCCGCACACACTCCGGCAAGCGCACCTCCTCGGAGTGCTGTGCTCCTGTTGAGGATGTGCCGGAGAGTTCCACTGGCAAGAGCAAGAAGTCCAAGGCAGCTCCACCAGAGACCAAGAAGGTGCCCGCCAAGGAGGATGGTACGGGAGGAACTTTCACCATAAGTTCCACCCTTGACAGCAAATAGGAAAGCGCGCTCGTTGCCTTCCTGCGGGCGAATGTCGATGTGTTTGCATGGCAACCATCTGATATCCCCGGTGTTCCCAGGGAGGTGATTGAGCACCACCTAGCTGTTTGTCCTCATGCGCGGCCCGTCAAGCAGAAGGTCAAGAAGCAAGCTTTGGAGCGGCAACAGTTCATTGCCGAAGAAATCAAGAAGTTAGAAGCGGCAGGTTTGGTGAGAGGAGTACTTCATCCAACATGGTTGGCCAATCCAGTTGTAGTGCGCAAGGCGAATGGGAAATGGAGGCTGTGTATTGACTATACAGATATCAATAAAGCCTATCCAAAGGATCCTTTTCCTTTGCCGCGCATCGACCAGATTGTGGACTCCACCGCCGGCTGTGATTTGCTGTTATTCCTTGATGCCTATTCAGGTTATCATCAGATTTTCATGGCCAAGGAAGACGAAGAGAAGACCGCATTTATCACCCCATGTGGTACACATTGCTTTTTGCGTATGACGTTCGGGTTGAAAAGTGCTGGTTCTACATTTGCAAGAGCAGTCCAGATTGGTTTTGAGCCCCAGCTGCATAGAAATATGGAAGCTTATATGGATGACATAGTGGTCAAAACCAAGGACAAGGCAACACTCATACCAGATTTAGAAGAAACATTTGCAAATCTACGCAAGATCAACTTGAAGCTCAACCCTCAGAAGTGTGTGTTTGGTGTTCCATCCGACAAGCTTCTTAGGTTCTTTGTATCTCAACGTGGAATTGAAGCCAATCCCGACAAGATCAAAGCAATTGAGCAAATTCAAGCACCAAGACGTGTCAAGGATGTGCGTCGTCTTGCCGGCTGCGTTGCTGCTCTGAGTAGGTTCATCTCAAAATCTGCTGAGCGCGCCCTGTCCTTTTTCAAAATTTTGAAGAAGGCAGGTCCGATGAAATGGACTCCGGAAGCGGAGGCAGTGCTGCAGGATTTGAAGAGGTACCTCTCCTCCCCGCCAGTCCTAGTCGCGCCAAAACCACGAGAGTCGTTGCTGCTATATCTAGCGGCAACGAATCAAGTGGTGAGTGCTGCATTAGTGGCAGAGAGAGAAGTTGACGAAGAAGCAGCGGCAGAGGTAGGACCGCCAATCAACAAGCCAGAGTCTTCCCCGGCAGAGTCTGGCGCTGACAAAGTTGGATCTGTGCAGTCAAGTCAAGCAATACAGAAGAAGAAGATGGTGCAGCGCCCAGTCTATTTTGTCAGTTCCCTTCTGCAGGGGCCTAGGTCAAGATATTCTGGTGTGCAGAAGCTGCTCTTCGGCCTTCTTATGGCCCCGAGGAAGCTACGCCATTATTTTCAGGCACACGAGATCACCGTTGTCACTCGCTTTCCGTTGCAGCGGATTTTGCGGAATCCAGATGCTACCGGCAGGATTGTGGAGTGGGCTTTGGAACTGTCAAGCTTTGGTCTTAAGTTTGAAAGTACTTCGACCATCCAGAGCAGAGCCTTGGCGGAGTTCATTGCGGAATGGACCCCAACGCCAGATGAAGAAGTTCCAGAGTCAACCCTCCCCGGCAAGGAAACCAATCAAGAATGGATTATGTATTTTGATGGGGCTTTCTCGCTGCAAGGCGCCGGGGCTGGCGTGCTGCTTGTCGCACCCACCGGAGAGCACCTCAAATATGTGATTCAGATGCACTTTCCCCGGGAAAGGTCAACGAACAATATTGCGGAGTATGAAGGGCTACTTGCCGGTCTCAGGATCGCGGCAGACCTTGGAATCAAGAAACTCATTGTCAAGGGTGATTCTCAGCTTGTTGTCAAGCAAGTGAATAAACACTATCAGAGTCTGTTGATGGAGGCCTACGTAGATGAAGTGAGGAAGTTGGAAGAGCATTTTGATGGCCTACAGATGGAGCACGTTCCTCGTGCAGAAAACAGCGTTGCTGATGGTCTGTCAAAGTGTGCTGCTCTCAAGTTACCTATGGAACCAGGAACTTTTGTGCTCCGACTAACTCAACCGTCCGTGACACCATCGATGGGACAAGAGAAAAGAAGAAAGTTGAGTTCTGGCAAGTACTTCCCGGCAGAGCTCCCAGAAGCCGCCGGCAAGGAAGTTGCCGGGAACGACGCCAAGCTTGCCGGTGAGCGACAGGCTCCGGCAGACCCTCAGGCTCTTGCCGTGGAAGCACACGCTCCCGCCAAGCTTGCCGGGGGACAGCAGGCTCCGGCAGGGCCTCAAGCCTTTGCTGTCGAGACAAATGCGTCCCCGGCAGCAGACATGCCTTTAGCCTTGTCGTCGAGCCTCAGGCTCCGGCATGGGCACAGCATATCGTCCATTTCCTTCAGACAGGAGAACTCCCCGAAGAGTAGGAAGAAGCAAAGAAAGTAGCCCGTCGGTCTAGTATGTACCAGTTCGTGGACAACGTCCTGTACAGAAAGAGACCGAACAGTGTGAAATTGAAGTGCATTCCTCGGGAAGATGGACTAGAGCTGTTGGCAGAGATACATGGAGGCATAGGTGGCTCCCACATAGGATCAAGAGCACTCGCTGGTAAGGCATTCCGGCAAGGTTTCTTTTGGCCCACTGCTCTCCAGGATGCGACTGCACTAGTAACCAAGTGTGAAGCGTGCCAGTTTCATTCGAAGAAATTACATCAACCAGCTCAAGCTCTTCAGACAATCCCTCTCTCCTGGCCATTTTCGGTATGGGGGCTCGACATCTTGCGCCCTTTTCCCCGTGCTACCGGGGACTTTGAGTACTTGTACGTTGCAATCGACAAGTTCACAAAGTGGCCGGAAGTGGAAGTGGTGAGGAAGGTGACAGCACAGTCAGCCGTCAAGTTATTTAAGGGAATAGTTTGTCGCTTTGGTGTGCCCAACAGGATCATCACCGACAACGTCACACAGTTCACGAGCCGCACCTTCATGCAGTATGTCCAAGACCTTGGCGGCAAGATTTGCTTTGCTTCTGTGGATCATCCAAGGAGCAACGGCCAAGCGGAAAGGGCAAATGCTGAAGTGTTGTGAGGTCTCAAGACAAGAACTTTCGACAAGCTGCACAAGTGCGGAAGGCGTTGGATTGATGAGTTGCCGGTGGTTCTTTGGTCAATCAGGATGACACCGAATCGAGCTACCGGCCAGACACCCTTCTCCCTAGTTTATGGGGCGGAGGCAGTTATCACCACGGAACTCACATACGGGTCACCTCGAGTGCTCGCTTATGATGAGCTCGAGCAAGAGCAGCTGCGCCAAGATGACGCGTTGCTCCTTGAGGAAGATCGTCTTCAGGCTGCTGTGCGAGCTGCACGCTACCAGCAAGCTTTGCACCGCTATCACAGCCGCAAGGTTCATGCCCGAAGTCTTGAGGAAGGCGACCTTGTTCTTCGGCGCGTTTAGTCCGCCAAGAATTCCAACAAGTTGACGCCGAAGTGGGAAGGCCCTTCTCGGGTAGTGCGAGTCACTAGGCCTGGCGCAGTCCGCCTGGAGACCGAAGATGGCATCCCAGTGAGTAACTCCTGGAATATCGAACATCTTCGTAAGTTCTACCCATGAGGCGCGGTTGCCGGGTCTCCCGGCAACCCCTTTTGTACAAGTCTTGCCGCTGAAGCATGTAATCCTTTGTACAAAGCCAGGCGCAGACCCTGTGCATAGTTGAATAAAGCTAAGTGTTTTACAGATCTTGTTGATTTTCATGTTTACTTATGTACATGTTGGTCTGAGATATTGTATTACACTTACTCCCGGCAAGTGCTAACGAACCGCCAAGGTTTCATATCTCTATTTTCTCTTCTTTCTTTTTCTCAAAGGACAGAAGGTTCCCTCGCATACAAGTTTGCCGGGGGGAAAGGATGGTATGGATACCGGCAGGCGACGTTCAAGGTTGACATCTTGCCGGAAGGAGTACGGCAACGAAAAGCTAAGTTGCAGAAATTTCAAACAATTTTTGATAAGGTTATTCTCCTTGAACGATTTCGACTTTTGTATGGAAAACCTGCACGCGAAGGAACCTTGTTGTGATCGGTTGTGCCCTTGTCCTGTTTCGAGTCCGCTCAACAGTTTAAGTGGCTGCACTGAAAGCGTCAAGGTTTCTTGCCGGTAGCGACACCGCCAGCAGGCTGCTAAAGTCCCGCACCTAGCGCTCGCGGCAAGAGTGTGCGCGCCGGCAAGTTCCCAATCAAGCATAGGGAGAATACATACAGAAAGAAATTAAACAAGGGGAATAGCATAGCATTTGTCCAGAACATAGCAAATTATATTACATCAACCTTGCCGCGGTTCTAACATAAGATAATCTGTTCTTGGCATGGATGGCGGCGAGAAGCAAGGCAGCTAATCCCGGCGATCGCCTTCAACCCTCTTGACTTGGCTTACCCTGTCGATGATGGGCGCGACGAGTTCCTCGAGAGCCTTGACGTCTACATCCATCGGCAAGCGGTCGAAGATGTTGGAGAGGTTGATGCCGGGGTTCTTGTGAACCACCTTGACGAGCACCTTGCGGAGGACGGCCTGGCAGAGTTTGCGCGACTCGCTGGCCAGATAGGCTGTTCGGTCAGAGTGAAGCTGCTCCAGGGCTTCAAGCAGGCGGTCGAGAAACATGGTCACCTTGACGCTCGGGGACACCCTGTCGTCAGAAGAATACTTGAAGCCTTGCAGACCCATGGTGGACAGTTGCGCGGCAAGCTTCTCCGCGACGTCGATGAGCTTCTCAGTCCAGATTTGCACTCCTTGCACATAGTCGTTGTGGGCGGCAGCGGCGCTCTTGACCAGCTCCTCTTCATTTCGGAGATCCTTAACCAGAGCCTTCTCGCGGGACCTGGCGGTCTCGAGGGTCTTGTTCAGCGTGGCCAGTTTCACTTTCAGATCATCAATGGATTCACTGGCCGTAGAGAGTTGTTTGGTCTTGTCGGATATGGTGACCTGCATCTCCATCAGGCTGTGGAGAGCTTTGTCTCTTTCAGTCTCGAGTGTTGAGATCTTCTTGCCGTGATCCTCAAGACCTGCTTCCAGATTCTTCACCCTCTCTTCCAGCAAGTTCTTGGCGGCCTCTGCAGCTCCGGCAGCATCGACGGCCTCCTTTAGCTTGCCGGCATGGTCTGTGGTCAGGGCCTCAAGTGTCTCCTTGTGCTTCAGCTCCAGATCCTGGGTCCGCTGCGCGACAAGCCTTTCAATCTCCTCGTCCTTGGCGCGGAGCTTGTCGGCAAGAGCTTTCTCGCGAGCGGTGAGGTCATCATCATGAGCCTCGAGCTCAATGCGAAGTTCTCTCAAGCGTGCCTCATCTGCAGCAGCCTGTTGTTTGGCCTCCTCTTGTGCCTTTTCGACGTCAGATTGCTTCAGGAGGAGATCGTTCCATCTTTGGCTCAGCTGCTCTTGTCCTGTCCTCAACTCCTGATAAGCTTCGGCAAACCAGGCCTGCGTTTCTTCGACACGTTTCTGGAAATTTGCCTCCACCTTGTCGGCAACTGCAGCCCTGAAGTCTAGTTTCTCCTTTCGAGTGCGGTGGAGTGCTTGGAGCTTCTGGTAGTTGTCGCTCATGGCCTAGAGAAGTTTCTCCTCTTCAGTCTTCTGCTGCTGGCGCTTGGTTTGCTAACGATCTCGAGCCCGGCAGCGGTGATGGCATCTTCATCAAAGATTTCTCCTTCAGTCGGCGCCCTAGCGCCTGCCGTGCCGGGAATGCTGACGAACAAGTTGTCGCCGATCTTGAGGTACTTGCTTGACGAGGGGGGACCTTCGGATGTTGGCGGCTTCTCGTCGGCAGCCGCCTCGCCGGCAGCTGGGGGCTCCGGGGCCGGCGCAGCGCCTGGCGCTCCTGCGGCAGGAATGTCGTCAGTACGGCCACCGGACTCCTTGTCGGCCCTCTCCGCAGACTCTTTGGCGGCCTTCTCTTGTGCGGCCTTGGCGGCCTCAGCGGCAGCGTCTTTGGCGGCCTCAGCAGCAGCATTCTTGGCGGTTTCCTCAGCAGCACCCTTGGCGGCTTCCTCAGCGGCAACCCTATCGGCCTAGGCGGCAGCATCCCTGGCGGTCTCCTCAATGACGGTGTCCACGTCCATTTGCTCTGTCGAGGGAATGTCTGAAGTCCAAGGAAACAAATTAAGATGAGATTGAGGAGGAAGTTCAAGAAGACAAAAAGGAAAACAGGATAACAAGTACCTGCGCCAGCATTGGTTGCCGGCATAGAACTGCCGGTGCCCACGCTTGCCGGCTCTTCCTCGTCGCGATAGAGCACGCTAGAGGAAGTCCTTGCCGGAGGTCCATTCCTGGGCGGCGTGGTTGACGGAGGCGGCACGTCAGGGGTGGCCTCTGATGGTTCTCCTTGTCGCTGCTCTCCTCCTGCACGCCTGGTGATGTCAGCAGCAAAGATGCACACCTCGGCACTTGCCAGCAGAAAGTGAGTAAATGACTCACGCTGGGGGCTGCGCCGGGGGCTGAGTCGAGGACTGCGTCGCGGGCTAGTCTCCGGGCTGGTGGTGGTCGTCTCTGGCGCACCTGAGGTGCTTGCCGGCGGCTCCTCGCCCGTCGAAGTCTTAGCCCTCTTCGCTATCCTCTGCGCTAACGTTTCCGTATCCTTGTTGAGACAGGCCAAAGCAAAATAAATGAGTCAAGTATGACCAAAAACTCAGAAAGTAAAGGATGCGGCGAGATCCTTACTCCTCTTCTTCTTCTCCCGAACTGAGGGTGGAGAGGTCGAAGTCGACTTCCGCCATGGTGCCTGTGGGAGGAGGTGGAGGGGGGCTCCTGGGTCGCTTGGCCGCGGCAGGCGCAGGTTGCTGATGAGCTCATTGCCGCTGCGTGGCCTTGCCGGCCGCCCCCTTGCCGGGGGCTGCACTACTCAAGGAAGCTTGGCGGTCCGGGACCCCAGAAGTGGCACTCCGAAGGACACGCCAACTCCTTGGCTTAAGAGTTGGGGCCTCGTCGTGCAGTTCCTCCTCGGCTGTGTCTTCAGCAGAAGGGCCCCCGGTAGATGTACCGCCCTGCTCTTCGGCAGTCTCGCCCTGCCCGGCAAGATTCTCATCCGGCAGCGCTTCCCCTCCGCTGGTTTCCTCTTCCACGAAGCCGGCGCTGCCGGCCTCCGCGGCAAGATTTGCCTCCTCCACCCTGCTGGCAATGTATGCCACTTCTTCCTCAGTGGTGTCGCGGACGAGGCCCTCTTCCTCGCGGATGGCCCTCTCCGTCAGGTTATCGAAGAATTGCTGCACTTGCTCTTTAGGTGGCTCAATCCAAGATCCGTCAAGGCTGTGATCGTCAAACGCTGGCATCATGGCGATGATTGGACCTAGAGCAGAGTTGTTGCACAGAGGAATTATGCTTGCCGGCAGTTTACATACCACATCGCCCCTGAACAGTTTCTGGCAAAGAGCTGCGTGCTGCATAAATGTCAGATTGTTGTTCAGCCCAGGGCGCAGCCTCATGATGTCCGCCGCATTCTTGAACTCCCAAGCTGGCCTCCCCTTGTTCTGCAGAGGGGCTATGCGCCGGCGAAGGAAGTCGGCACCTATCATCTCTACTGAGAGCCCGGCAGCTCTGAGGCGGTGAATCCTGGTGATTGCGACTGTGAGTTTCTTATCTTCAGGATCAAGGGCACTCCAGTCGTTGCTGCGCACTATCTTCGTCTGCCGCGGCAAGCAGAAAGGTTGGACTTCTGATTTTTCTATCTCCCGAACCCAACACCATCTGGCCCGCCATTCATCCCACTTCTCGCGGAAGGCCCCGTCTGGGTAGACCTCCTTGGTTCCTGGCCGTGGGATCCAAGCGATGGAACTAGAAAGGGCCTCGCCTTTTTGGATGCAGGGAATGAAGTAATGGCGGAAAAGAGTGGTGCTAGGAACTACCCCGGCAAAGTTTTCCCAAAGGTGAGCAAAAACGGACATGCATGTTACGGCATTCGGCATGAAATCCAAAAGTTGGAAGCCGTAGGTGAGCATGATGTCATTGAAGAAATCAGAGAAAGGGGGGCAGAGTCCGCAGTAGAAATAATCGGCAAAGAAGTGGTATTTGTTTGGGCTGGCCCCAGAAGAACCTGGACTCACGGCGGTGGCCGGATGCGCTGTCGTCTCCGTCGCCCACATGAACTGATACCGCACCTTCAAAGCGCCCGCGTCAAGCACCGGTGGAAAGACGACGTGCTCCTTCCGCATCTTCGCCATCTTGCTCTCCGAGACGGCGGCATCCACCTCCTTGCCCCTGCTTGCTTTGGGCGGCATGGCGGCTATGGGGGCGGAGGCTGAGGGCAGAGAAGGCATGGAGGCGGCGGATGAGGAGGGAAAGCTCTGTTTCGACTCGAGGAAGAAGACGGCGGCGGTTCCAGATTGGAAGAAACAAGAGGTAAATGAGCGACGCCTCTGCGGATTCCTTCTTATGGGGAGAACGCGAGGCTGCCTCTTTACTAAAATAATATTGAAACGCTTCGTGAGCGCGCTGTTGTAACGGCCGCGCTGCGCACGTCCCCCACGTCCCACATTCAATGGGCGTCATGGGCGGCGCAGTAAAATGAATGATTACAGCAGTTAATCCCGGCCACGCGTGCCCGTGCACTGTTTCGGCCTAGCCCAACAACGCCTCGCACCCGTGTATGGCCTAGGCCCGGGGGCTCCTGTCGGTGTACTAAAGATTCGGTCCTTTAGTACCCCATACTTGTGCACGGGCAGTTGTAGCCATACCAGCGGCAAGGCTTGCCGGGGAACGGCTAGGCACAGATACTGCAACATCGAGAAAGCCTCCAAGTCACTAAGCAGAAGATGGAAGACCGAAGACTAGGCGCCCCGGCAAGATCTTGCCGGGCTGGCCGCATGGTCCCGGCAATCCTTTGCTGCCCTGTCATCGCTCCAGTACGGTCACCAGCTTGTCTTTTAGCTGTTGTCCTCATGGGTGCGTGTCAGGCGCTAGCGGTGGATGGGCTTAAGCGGTACTGATGGGACGGCCCCTTTTTCCGTCCCCAAGACACTAAGGGACACCTCAACGGAGCATTTAATGTTCCTGTCCTAAACCGTCAGTGTTAGGTATGATAACACTGTAGATACTTTACACCTCATGTATGCACTGTACGCCACCTTTGTACTTCGCTACTGTTGGTGACCCCTTCGAAGGTATAAAAGGAGGCCCAAGGCATAGCTACAGGGGGGATCGGCTTCTGGCCTATTCTGCATGTGTAGCTGCTGAGTACTGTAGCGCTCCCAGAACTTGAGCTAGAACACAACTAATCAAACCAAGCAGGAGTAGGGTTTTACGCATCTTTGCGGCCTGAACCTGGGTAAAATTCCCGTGTGTTGATCACTTGATCTGCTCTTTGTGCAAACCTTCTCCCTGCCGAATCGTAAAGGGGTCCTCTCGATCCCATAGGTGTCGTTTCTCCGACAGGAACGTGTCCTCGTGGACCTACGAAGTTCAGTAGTAACTTGATCCGAAGTTTCATGATCATCATCATTAACTTCCTCTCTAGTCGGTGCAGGCACCACAGAAACATTTTCCTGCGCTGCGCTACTCTCCGGTTCGAGAGGGGGTACAATTACCTCATCAAGTTCTACTTTCCTCCCACTTACTTCTTTCGAGAGAAACTCTTTCTCTAGAAAGGATCCATGCTTGGCAACAAACATCTTGCCTTCGGATCTGAGGTAGAAGGTATACCCAATAGTTTCCTTAGGGTATCCTATGAAGACGCACTTTTCCGATTTGGGTTCGAGCTTTTCAGGTTGAAGTTTCTTGATATAAGCATCGCATCCCCAAACTTTCAGAAACGACAGCTTAGGTTTCTTCCCAAACCATAATTCATACGGTGTCGTCTCAACGGATTTCGACGGTGCCCTATTTAAAGTGAATGCGGCAGTCTCTAATGCATATCCCCAAAATGATAGCGGTAAATCAGTAAGAGACATCATAGATCGCACCATATCCAATAGAGTGCGATTATGATGTTCGGACACACCATTACGCTGAGGTGTGCCAGGCGGCGTGAGTTGTGAAACAATTCCACATTTCCTTAAGTGCGTGCCAAACTCGTGACTCAAATATTCTCCTCCACGATCAGATCGTAAGAACTTTATTTTCTTGTCACGTTGATTCTCTACCTCACTCTGAAATTCCTTGAACTTTTCAAAGGTCTTAAGTGCGTGTCACATACCCATATCTGCTTAAGTCATCAGTGAGGGTGAGAACATAACGATAGCCACCGCGAGCCTCAACGCTCATTGGACCGCATACATCGGTATGTATTATTTCCAACAAGTTGGTTGCTCGCTCCATTGTTCCGGAGAACGGAGTCTTAGTCATCTTGCCCATGAGGCATGGTTCGCACGTGTCAAATGATTCATAATCAAGAGACTCCAAAAGTCCATCTGCATGGAGTTTCTTCATGCGTTTGACACCAATATGACCAAGGCGACAGTGCCACAAGTATGTGGGACTATCATTATCAACCTTACATCGTTTGGTATTCACACTATGAATATGTGTAACATCACATTCGAGATTCAATAAAAATAAACCATTGACCAGCGGGGCATGACCATAAAACATATCTCTCATATAAATAGAACAACCATTATTCTCGGATTTAAATGAGTAGCCATCGCGCATCAAACGAGATCCAGATACAATGTTCATGCTCAAAGCTGGTACTAAATAACAATTATTGAGGTTTAAAACTAATCCCGAAGGTAGATGTAGAGGTAGCGTGCCGACGGCGATCACATCGACCTTGGAACCATTCCCGACGCGCATCGTCACCTCGTCCTTCGCTAGTCTCCGCTTATTCTGCAGCTCCTATTTTGAGTTACAAATGTGAGCAACCGCACCGGTATCAAATACCCAGGAGCTACTACGAGCGCTGGTAAGGTACACATCAATAACATGTATATCATATATACCTTTGACGTTGCCGGCCTTCTTATCCGCTAAGTACTTGGGGCAGTTCCGCTTCCAGTGACCGGTTCCCTTGCAATAAAAGCACTCAGTCTCAGGCTTGGGTCCATTAATTCTTGGGCTTCTTCCCGGCAACTGATTTACCGGGCGCGGCAACTGCTTTGCCGTCCTTCTTGAAGTTCTTCTTACCCTTGCCTTTCTTGAAACTGGTGGTCTTATTCACCATCAACACTTGATGTTCCTTTTTGATCTCCACCTCCGCTGATTTCAGCATCGAATATAACTCAAGAATGGACTTCTCCATCCCTTGCATATTGAAATTCATCACAAAGCTCTTGTAGCTAGGTGGAAGCGACTGGAGGATTCTGTCAATAACCGAGTCATCCGGAAGATTAACTCCCAGCTGAGACAAGCGGTTGTGCAACCCAGACATTTTGAGTATGTGCTCGCTGACAGAACTATTTTCCTCCATCTTACAACTGAAGAACTTGTCGGAGACTTCATATCTCTCGACCCGGGCATGAGCTTGGAAAACCATTCTCAGCTCTTGGAACATCTCATATGCTTCGTGTTTCTCAAAACGCTTTTGGAGCCCCAGTTCTAAGCTGTAAAGCATGCCGCACTGAACCAGGGAGTAATCATCACTACGCGACTGACAGGCGTTCATAACGTCTTGAGTTGCTGGGAAAATGGGTGCGTCACCTAGCGATGCATCAAGGACATATGCTTTCTTGGAAGCTATGAGGATGATCCTCAAGTTACGGACCCAGTCCGTATAGTTGCTTCCATCGTCTTTCAGCTTGGTTTTCTCTAGGAACGCGTTGAAGTTGAGGGCAACATTAGCATGGGCCATTGGATCTACAAGATAGATTGTAACGACAATTTTAGACTAAGTTCATGATAATTAAGTTCATCTAATCAAATTATTTAATGAACTCCCACTCAGATAGACATCCCTCTAGTCATCTAAGTGATACATGATCCATATTGACTAGGCCGTGTCCGATCATCACGTGAGACGGACTAGTCATCAATGGTGAACATCTCCATGTTGATCGCATCTACTATACGACTCATGTTCGACCTTTCGGTCTCTCGTGTTCTGAGGCCATGTCTGTACATGCTAGGCTCGTCAAGTCAACCTAAGTGTTTCGCGTGTGTAAATCTGGCTTACACCCATTGTATGCGAACGTTAGAATCTATCACACCCGATCATCACGTGGTGCTTCGAAACAACGATCCTTCGCAACGGTGCACACTTAGGGGGAACACATTTCTTGAAATTTTAGTGAGGGATCATCTTATTTATGCTACCGTCGTTCTAAGCAAATAAGATGTAAAAACATGATAAACATCACATGCAAATCATAAAGTGACATGATATGGCCAATATCATCTTGCGCCTTTGATCTCCATCTTCGAGGCGCGGCATGATCACCATCGTCACCGGCACGACACCATGATCTCCATCATCATGATCTTCATCATCGTGTCTTCATGAAGTTGTCTCGCCAACTATTACTTCTACTACTATGGCTAACGGTTAGCAATAAAGTAAAGTAATTACATGGCGTTTTTGATTGACACGCAGGTCATACAATAAATTAAGACAACTCCAATGGCTCCTGCCAGTTGTCATACTCATCGACATGCAAGTCGTGATTCCTATTACAAGAACATGATCAATATCATACATCACATATATTTCATCACATTCTTTTGGCCATATCACATCACATAGCATACCCTGCAAAAACAAGTTAGACGTCCTCTAATTGTTGTTGCAAGTTTTACGTGGCTATTATGGGTTTCTAGCAAGAACGTTTCTTACCTACGCAAAAGCCACAACGGTGATATGCCAATTGCTATTTACCCTTCATAAGGACCCTCTTCATCGAATCCGATCCGACTAAAGTGGGAGAGACAGACACCCGCTAGCCACCTTATGCAACAAGTGCATGTCAGGCGGTGGAACCAGTCTCACGTAAGTGTACGTGTAAAGTCGGTCTGGGCCGCTTCATCCCACAATACCGCTGAATCAAGATAGGACTAGTAACGGCAAGCAAATTGACCAAATCATCGCCCACAACTACTTGTGTTCTACTCGTGCATAGAATCTACGCATAGACCTAGCTCTGATGCCACTGTTGGGGAACGTAGTAATAATTCAAAAAAAATCCTACGTGTCACCAAGATCAATCTAGGAGATGCTAGCAACGAGAGAGAGGGAGTGCATCTTCATACCCTTGAAGATCGCTAAGCGGAAGCGTTGCAAAGAACGCGGTTGATGGAGTCGTACTCGCGGCGATTCAAATCGCGGAAGATCCGATCCAAGCGCCGAACGGACGGCGCCTCCGCGTTCAACACACGTACAGCCCGGGGACGTCTCCTCCTTATTGATCCAGCAAAGGGAGAGGAGAAGTTGAGGGAGAGCTCCGGCAGAACGACGGCGTGGTGGCGGTGGAGCTCGTGGTTCTCCGGCAGAGCTTCGCTAAGCACTACGGAGGAGGAGGAGGTGTAGGAGGGGGGAGGGCTGCGCCAGGGGCAAGGGGTGCAGCTCCCATGCACCTCCCCACTATATATACGGGTGGAGGGGGCTGGTTTCTTGCCCTCCAAGTCCATTGGGGCGTTGGCAAAGGTGGGAGGAAAGAAATCCCATCCTTTCCCTTCCCCACTGATTGTTATCCCCCCTTTTTAGGGATCTTGATCTTATCCCTTCGGGATATGATCTTATTCCTTCTAAGGGGGGATCTTGGCGCGCCTTGACCAGGGGTGCAGGGCCTTGCCCCCACTACCCACGTTCATGTGGCTCCCCCCATGCAGGTGGGCCCCACTCCGGAACCTTCTAGAACCTTCCCGGTACAATACCAAAAAATCCCGAACATTTTCCGTTGGCCAAAATAGGACTTCCCATATATAAATCTTTACCTCCGGACCATTCCGGAACTCCTCGTGACGTCCGGGATCTCATCCGGGACTCCGAACAACTTTCGGTAACCACATACAATTCCCATTACAACTCTAGCGTCACCGAACCTTAAGTGTGTAGACCCTACGGGTCAGGAACCATGCAGACATGACCGAGACACCTCTCCGACCAATAACCAATAGCGGGATCTAGATACCCATATTGGCTCCCACATGTTCCACGATGATCTCATCGGATGAACCATGATGTCGGGGATTCAATTAATCCCGTATACAATTCCCTTTGTCCATCGGTATGTTACTTGCCCGAGATTCGATCGTCGGTATCCCTATACCTTGTTCAATCTCGTTACCAGCAAGTCTCTTTACTCGTTCCGTAACACATGATCCCGTGACTAACTCCTTAGTCACATTGAGCTCATTATGATGATGTATTACCGAGTGGGCCCAGAGATACCTCTCCGTCACACGGAGTGAAAAATCCTAGTCTCGATTCGTGCGAACCCAACAGACACTTTCGGAGATACCTGTAGTGCACCTTTATAGTCACCCAGTTACGTTGTGACGTTTTATACACCCAAAGCATTCCTACGGTATCCGGGAGTTGCACAATCTCATGGTCTAAGGAAATGATACTTGACATTAGAAAAGCTCTAGCAGACGAACTACACGATCTTGTGCTATGCTTAGGATTGGGTCTTGTCCATCACATCGTTCTCCTAATGATGTGATCCCGTTATCAATGACATCCAATGTCCATGGTCAGGAAACCATGACCATCTATTGATCAACGAGCTAGTCAACTAGAGGCTCACTAGGGACATGGTGTGGTCTATGTATTCACACATGTATTACGGTTTCCGGTTAATACAATTATAGCATGAAGAATAGACAATTATCATGAACAAGGAAATATAATAATAACCATTTTATTATTGCCTCTAGGGCATATTTCCAACAGTAGGCAGTAGCTAGATGTCTTCTTCTCTCTCTTATGATTCTCAATACAATGGTCTCTTGGAGATCTATTTGATGTAAACTTTTGCGGTGTGTTTGTTGGGATCCGATGAATTTTGAGTTCATGATCAGTTTCTATCCATGAATATTATTTGAGTCTTCTTTGATCTCTTATATGCATGATTGCTTATAGCATCGTATTTCTTCTTCGAATCTTTGGTTTAGTTAGGCCGACAAGATCGATTTTTCTTGCCATGGGAAGAGGTGCTTTGTGATGGGTTTGATCTTGCGGTGTTCTTTCCCAGTGACAGAAGGGGCAGCAAGACACGCATGTAACGTTGCTATTAAGGATAACAAGATGGGGTATATTCCTACATGAATATATCTTGTCTACATCATGTCACCGTTCTTATTGCATTACTCCGTTTTGCCATGAACTTAATACACTAGATGCATGCTGGATAGCGGTCGATGTGTGGAGTAATAGAGGTAGATGCAGGCAGGAGTCGGTCTATGTATCTTGGACGTGATGCCTATATAATAATCGTCGCCTTGGATATTGTCATGACTATTCGATTTTCTATCAATTACCCAACAGTAAGTTGTTCACCCACCGTGCGCTATACTCATGAGAGAAGCCACTAGTGAACCCTACGGCCCCCGGGTCTACTTTTCCATCATATTTCTTTTCGTTCTACGTTTTTGCAATCTTTGTTTTCAGATTTACAAAACCAAAAAACCAAAAAATACCTTGCTGCATATTTACTCTTTTTATTTGTGTTCTTGAGAGATCTATCTCTCCTATCTATCACTACCTAATCTATCTATTTACCGTAGAGAGATTGACAACCTCTCTTTCGCGTCGGTTGCAAGTATTTGTTGTTTGTGTGCAGGTGTTGCTTATTGGGTGGTGGTGATCCTCCTACTGGTTCGATAACCTTGGTTTCATAACTAAGGGAAATACTTACCGTCGCCGTGCTGCATCATCCCTTCCTCTTTGGGGAAATACCAACGCAGTCCAAGCCACGTCACTGCTATAAAATATCTTATGGAAAAGAAAGATGCTAAACCTAGACTCATTAGGTGGGTTCTCTTGCTTCAAGAATTTGACTTACATATCGTTGATAGGAAGGGAGCTGAAAACCCCGTAGCTGATAACTTGTCTAGGTTAGAAAATATTCTTGATGACCCACTGCCTATTGATGAACAGTTAGCTGCAATAAGTGTTTCTCAAAACACCCCTTGGTATGCTGATTATGCTAACTACATTGTTGCTAAATATATACCACCTAGCTTCACATACCAACAAAAAAATTCTTCTATGACTTAAGACATTACTTTTGGGATGACCCACATCTTTATAAAGAAGGCGTAGATGGTATTATTAGACGTTGTGTACCTGAGCATGAATAGGAACAAATCCTACGGAAATGTCATTCCGAAGCTTATGGAGTACATCATGCGGGAGATAGAACTACTCACAAGGTATTGCAATCTGGTTTTTATTGGCCTACTCTCTTCAAGGATGCCCGTAAGTTTGTCTTGTCTTGTGATGAATGTCAAAGAATTGGTAATATCAGTAAGCATCAGGAAATGCCTATGAATTATTCACTTGTTGTTGAACCTTTTGACGTTTGGGGTTTTGATTATATGGGGCATTTTCCTTCCTCTAACGGGTACACTCATATTTTGGTTGATGTTGATTATGTCACTAAGTGGGTAGAAGTTATTCCAACTAGTAGTGTTGATCACCCCACCTCCATTAAAATGCTTAAAGAGGTTATCTTCCCGAGGTTTGGAGTCCCTAGATATTTAATGACCAGTGGTCACACTTTATTCATGGTGCTTTCCAAAAGATGCTTGCTAAATATGATGCTAACCATAGAATTGCATCACCCTGTCATCCTCAATCTAGTGGTCAAGTTGAACTTAACAATAGAGAAGTAAAATTCATATTACAAAAAACTATCAATAGGTCTCGAAAGAATTGGTCTAAGAAATTAGATGATGCACTTTGGGCCTATAGAACAGCTTATAAAAATCCTATGGGTATGTCTCCATACAAAATGGTATATGGAAAAGCTTGTCATTTGCCTCTAGAATTAGAACATAAAGAATTTTGGGCAATTAAAGAACTCAACTATGATTTCAAGCTTGCCGGTGAGAAGAGGCTATTTGATATTTGCTCACTAGATGAATGGAGAACCCAAGCCTCTGAAAATGCCAAACTATTCAAAGAAAAAGTAAAAAGATGGCATGACAAAAGAATCCAAAAGCGGGAATTCAATATAAGTGTCGTGGTATTCTCGCAGGGGGTGCGTGATTCACGGCAGATGCCATGAGATGGCTTATGAGGTGGGGCTACGATAGGACGCCGGTGGGTTCCGGAGGCGAGGTTGGCACGAGCGAGTGCGGGACACAAGACGTACCCAGGTTCGGGGCCCTCTGGAGAGGTAACACCCCTACTCCTGCCGTGTGCGCTGATAAGCACAGAGGTTACAGAGTCGCTCCTGGAGCTGTCTAGACGGAGGAGGGAGAAGGGGCGAAGCCACCGTTCTGCCTCTCCCGTGCGAGTGTTCGTGATCTGGAGAGAGCTAGCTAGGGTGAGAACTGATCTTACCGTACTAACTCGAACTCTCAGCCACTAAAACCCGATCCCCCTGCACGGAGGCCTCCCTGGGGGTCTTAAAGGCCGACCCCCAGGGTTACAACGGTAACGTACCAGAGGCGCGGGCCCCTGGTGTCATTGACCAGGATCCGGGGGCCGGGTCGCCGGGTCGCCGGGTCGCTGGGTTGCCAGACGCCGGGATGCCGGGTCGCCGGGTGCCGGGTCGCCAGGTGCGCCGCACTTGCCTGGCGCGGGCATCGTGATGGGTCTTGTCTCGTCAGTCTGGGTTCGAGGCACTGTGGCGCGTCTTGTCCATCGTCAGAGGGAGGTTGGCGCCGCCGTTTCTACAGGACCGCGCCTCACTGACACCGCCCGCCTCGGGCGGGGGCGCAAGGAAAGCTGCAGCCTCACCTGCTCTGTCAGGGTAAAGGGAGGAGCGCTGTAGCACCGCTTGCTTCGTCGCTATGGCTTCGCCGCCTCGCGGCCAGCCGGCATGGGCCAGCCGGCCAGGCCGGGTTGCCACGCCGAGCCGGCTCGCGCTGGGAAGCCGGCGTGCCTGGCCAGCCGGCCAGAGGGACTTGTCTTGCTCTGATGATTTTCCGAAAGGGAATCGGGCTCCGTCGCCTACCCGGGGGTCATCCCCCCGATAGTAGTCCCCGAAGCTGTGAAGGTTCGCCGGCTTCAGGCTGGGGAGCCTTCGCAGATTACCACCCCGAGGAGCCGGTTCTGTTGATGAAGCGCCGGAGTCCGGCCGGGCGGCTTCGCCTGGCAGCTCGCCGGCTTCGCGGCAGCGAACGCCGGGAACACCCGCTGGGGGGCCGGCCTCCGGGGGCTGGGTCGCGGCACCCCGGCCTGAGCGGTAAACGGAAACGCCCGCCAAATGGGTCTTGCCTCGTATACCGATTTGCGCCCGCCGCAGATCGACGGGCTGCCACGTGCGGCCATGCGGTGGGCGAGGCCTGCCAGCCCACGCGCGCGACGGGACGTGACCGCGGCTCGGGCCCGCCACTACACGCCCTCGGCCCGCGCGCGGGGGATTCACTGCGGCGACCGTTGGCGATTGCGCTTCCCCACGTAATTACTGCGCGTGGGGAAACGCGCGCGCGCAGTGCGGGGGAGTGGGGATTGTGGGCGCAGCCGATCCCACTCCCCCACGATTTCACGTGGTTATAAATGAGAAGGAGGGAGTGCGACGGAGACGCCCGCGCTCGCACCCCTGCCCCTTGCTCCTCCTCTGCTTCCTCTCCTTCTCCGCCGTGCCCGAGCGAAGTGCTGCCGCCGTCGTCGCCTCGCCTATGCCTGCCACACGCCACGACCCGAAGCCCGCAGCGCGCCGCCCTCCTCCTCTCTTCCCCCTCTCCATCGCCGAATCTCGCTGCCCGCGAAAAACCCTCCCCAATGGCGCTGCCAAAAGGCTCTTGGGAGGGCTCCATCGTGACGGAGCAAAACATCCGGTACGTCCGCCGCACGAAGCGGCTGCCGCCGGCGGAGGCGCTGCTCGCGCGCGCGCCGTGCATGGAGAGGGTGCCGGCGCCGTAGGAGGGCGAGCATGTGGTCTTCTTCTCGCACTTCGAGCGCAGGCTCGGCCTCCCCGCGAGTCTCTTCTACCGCGCGTGGCTCGATTCCTTCGGGCTGCAGCCGCATCATCTCGGCGCCAACGCCGTGTTGCAGGTAGCCGGCTTTGCCACGCTCTGCGAAGGCTATCTCGGGATGCTGCCGATTGTGGAGCTGTGGGCGATGATGTTCTTCCTCAAGCAGTAGGGAGCGTCAGCCGGCGCCATGTCCGACTGCGGCGCAGCGGTGGTCACCGGCAGGCCAAACGGGCCGTTTCCCAAGCTGCCGCTTGAGGACTCCGCCAAGAAGTGGCAGTCGACGTTTTTCTACGTCCGGAACGCCGACCCGGCCGTCGACGTCATCAATCTTCCGCCGTTCTCTGATGCGCCGCCGCTCGAGAAGCCGAATTGGGGGTACCTCCCCAAGGAGCCGTCGAAGGAGATGGAGAAGATCTGCGGCCGGGTCAGGGAGCTGACAAAGAACGAAGGGCTGAAGCCAGCTGATCTCATCGCGGCCTTCATCGCCCGCCGGGTTCTGCCGCTGCAGCGCCGGGCACGCCGGATTGGTGACATGAGCGGCCGGCACGACCCGACCCGGACGTCGACCAAGGAGCTGACGCCGGCTGGGATCGTCCAGCGGGTCAACTACATCTCCAAGGCCGCGCTGAAGGAGGGGGAGTGGAGCTTCGGGAAGGCGCCCTATCACCGGGAGAACCCGGCGCCTGCGGTGAGTCCCTGGTCTTTATATTTTGCCGCTTCGACGTTATTCTTGCGTCCTGATGCCGTGGGATGGCCGCAGCTATTCGCCAGCCAGCGGAACCACGACGGGCAGAACGCCCAGATCCTGCTGGCCGACCTGCCTGACTTGGATGCGGAGGAGGCCGGCGCCGAGTCGGAGGAGGGGGCGGTCGAGGCGCGCCTGGCCGACGCCGCAACCGGCGGGTCGCGGGTCGCAGGTAAGTTTCCGCCTCCAGATCTACTACGGGACTGGCCGGATGACGACGAGGAGAGCCTGACCGATGCCCACGGTGCAGCGCCCTCGGCTGGGGAGGACGCCAGCGTCGACCCCCCAAGACGGCTGCGGAAGGCCGCTGGCGCCGGGCCGGCTCGCGCGGCAGCGACCGCCAGCCGGCCGTACGGGAAGGAGGTGGTCGAGGCGAGACCGGCCGCGAAACGCCCGGCGACGGAGCCGGCGCGCGCGAGGGCCGTCGTGAAGAAGAAGCGCCGGCTCGCCCCGTCCGTAGGGCCGAGGCGGGAACCCCCGACGGTCATCGGGTAAGTGCTCCTTGCCTTATTTGTGGGGCTCCAACTATCGTCTTGTGGATTTTTTTCTTCCTTATGCCTTCGCCGTGACGAATCCGCCGCGTACAGGTCGGCTCTTGACTTGGCGGTGGCGACGACGGAGGCCGCGGCGGGCGAGGTCACCAGGAGGAAGACCAGGAGCAGCGCCGTCGACCCTCCGCCGAGTCAGTCCGGGCAGGAAGAACTCGAGGCCCGCCAGTCCGGCCAGGATCTTGAGGCGGCGACGCGTGATGCCTGGCGGGACCGGGCTGAGGCCGAGAAGGCGATGCGGGAGGCCTCGGCCCAGGCGTGGGAGAGGGCCTCCGCGACGCGGGCCAGACCTACCGCGGATCCGGCCTGGCCGGAGATGGAGACAGGCTCGGCGCCGGCGGTGACGGTCATTGAGCCGCAGCCGGCGGGAGCGGGCGATCCGGAGACGAGGGCGGAGCCGGCCGGCGGCGGGTCGGACGTTGACGAGGAGATCGTCGTGGACACGCCGCCCCGGGCCAACCCGGCGGAGGGAGGCGAGGACGGCGGGGAGAGGCGCGAGGCGGATTCCGCGCCATCCGGCCAAGCGCAGCCGACGCCGGCCGCGGGGGCCGCGGCAGGAGGCACCGGCACCCTGGCGGTCGTGCCGCCCCAAGCCGCCATGGGCCCCGAGCGGCCGAGTGGAAGTGGATCCGGCACCGGGACCGCACTTCAGCTTCCGTGGGCGAGCTCCAGTGAGGCCGTGGTGGGGCCGCAAACCCGGGAGGACGATGCGGCGGATGCCTTGCGCTCGCAACTTCGCGGCCGGGACGAGCGCCTGCAGGCCTTCCTCCGGGAGGAGCTGGACCGGGCACGGCAGCTAGAGCAGGCGATCGCGGTGAGCTTTTTCTTCTATCTTGATTGTTGAATCAGTGGGGGCGCGCCAGCGCACCCACTGAGTGTAGCCCCTGAGGTTCGGCCGGGCTGCGGAGCAGCCGGGTCGAATCTTATGGCCGTCTTTTGCATCATCTTAATCTTCTGTCTGCGCGCAGCGTCTGTACGACCTGCGGGCCAGCGCGTTCAACCGGCTCCGGGAATGGTACCGCGAGGCCAGAACCCAGCTCGCCGCCTCGGAGGAGGAGCTGCATCGGGTCCAAGGTATGCCTTCGTGCCTTCAGTGGGTGCGCGCCAGCGCACCCACTGGGTGTAGCCCCCGAGATTCGGGCCGGACTGCGGGGCAGCCGGGTCGAATCTTAGAACCTTGACTTTTCCTTCTAATCCTTGCATCCGGCACCTGACCGGGAATCTTGTCGCGCAGCCGATGCGGCCGAGGTGCCAGGCCTTCGAGGCCGGCTTCCGCGCCGGCTTGCGGAAGCCGGCCAGCAGCGCGACCTCACCGTCGGCGACCGCGACCGACTCCAAGCCGAGGTGGACCGGATGGTGGCCGAGAAGGCCAGGGCGGAGGAGGCCCATCAGGCGGAGCTGGGCCGGTTGGCGGAGGAGCGCGGCAAGGCGGCCGAGGAGCTGGCGGACGCCGGCAAGAAGATCGCCCAGCTCGAGAAGAATCTCGAGGCCTAGGCTCGCGCGTCGGAGATCCGGGAGAGCGGGATGCTAGGCGAGGCGCAGCACCTTGACGAGACCTTCGCCCGTAAGTATCATCTCTTTCTTCAGGCCGGCTGGCGAAACCGGCAAGTTGCCCTCTTTGACTGACTTGTTTCTTTCCTTTGCCAGGAGTCTTCCCGGAGACATAGGAGGCGGCCGAAGCGGCCGTGTACGCCCACCGGGCCGAGCAGCGCGAGCTGGGGGCGGAGATCGACGCGTACGCCGCCTGGTCCTTCTCGGAGCTTGTTCTTGCCGGCGAGGCCCGTCTTCGGGCCGTGGAGGAGCAGATGCGTCGCCTGTTCGAGGCCGGCTTGGGCATGGCGAGCGTCCTCTGGCCAAGCGCGGTGGCGCCGAACAGCGTCACCCGGCTGGCGCGGTGGCTGGAGGCCGGCGTGGAGCGACTCGGTGCGTGGAGGGCCTCCGCGGCCCGGGCCGGCGTGGAGACGGCGTTGCGCTTCGTTGTGTCGTGGTATCCAGGCATGGACCTCGACCGTCTGGCGGCGCAGCGGGCCGGTACGGAGGAGGACTTGGCGGCGCGGGCGCAGCGGATCGCCGGGCGGGCCAGCTACTTGGCAGCGTTCGCCCCGCACGACGAGTTCATCGTCGAGCGGACGGAAGACGGCGAGGAGCTCCCTGCCGACGCGCTCGGCCTTCTGCTCGACGACCCGGACGGCAGCTCGGCCGAGACGGGCGCCTATGCCGACGACGAGACTGACGCGGACGACGACGCCACGGCGGAGAGGACGGCGGAGAGCGCTGGACCCAACCCGGCGGCTGCGTCCACCTTGGCTGGGCCGAGGCCGGCCGGAGACGACGTGGGTGCCGCTTAGGGCCTTTGTGTTTTCTGTGCTCAAACTTTGGTTAGGTAGCAGGTCCACCCACTAGGGGTGTAGTTCAATGTAATGAACTCGTGGCCGGAGGCCCATGCTATATATAAATTTGGCATGCAATTTGGCGCCAACTGTCGTGGTGATTTCACTTTCTACTGTTCGGCCTTGGGCCTTTTCCTGTTTGTCGTTACTCTGTGCTTCCTTCCCGCTAGCCGGACAGCCGGGTTGCGGACTGTGGCTAGGACGGGAACTCGGCTTTGAGAGCGAACGCACAGTACTTAGGCTTTTTCGGACGTTGAGCGCGAGCGAAACACCCACTGGGCCGGCTGGCGGCAGGCGGCGAGGCCGCCTGGCGCACAGCCGGTCGTGCGGCGAACAAGCGAGATAAAACGGTTTAAGCCGGGTTGGCCGTGCCGGGCTGTCTCCTTAGTCGTTCTTGCGTAACGATGCTTCCGGCCTTTGGCTCTTGCCGGCCGGACAGCCGGGAGCCGGCTGTGGCTGGTGAAGAGAGGGCTTTGGCGGATCGTACACTCCGAGACGGACTAAGGGAAAAAAGGCGGGGCGTGGTCTAGCCGGCTAGTCCCCGAGCCCCCGAGCCGGCTATGCCGACTCGGTGGGGGAATTAGAAAAAACATGATCGTGTGTAGACACAGAATAAAGCGGGAAAAAGGGAGCCCCCGAGCCCCCCGAGCCGGCTGCGCCGACTCGGCAGGAAACAAAAGAACGGGGGAGCTGCCTGCTTTGATTAAGTCCAAAAGATGGTGATGCATACATACATGGGTTTAACTGTAAAAAGGACGGAGGAGCTCCGCGTTCCAGGGCCGGCTGGACTCCTCGCCGGCTGCATCACGCTTGCGCTTGTTCGGCTTCTGCGCGTCGATGAGGTAGTATGCGTTCCGGTCGCAGAGAGCCTTGCTGACGATGAAGGGGCCTTCCCAGGGGGAGGCCAGCTTGTGCTGCCCGGCTGTTCGCTGGACGAGCCGGAGTACGAGGTCGCCTTCGCGGAACGCGAGGGGCTTGATCTTCTTGCTGTGGTAGTGGCGCAGGCCTTGTTGGTAGATGGCGGACCGGCTGAGGGTCAGGAGGCGCGCCTCCTCGAGCAGATCCACGCCGTCTTCGCGTGCTTCTTTTGCTTCGGCTTCGGTGTACATCGCCACCCGGGGTGAGTCGAACTCGACGTCAGTTGGAATGATCGCTTCAGCTCCGGAGACGAGGAAGAACGGGGTGAACCCGGTGGAGCGGTTCGGCGTCCACCGGAGGCTCCAGAGGACGGCCGGCAGCTCGTCGAGCCAGCTGTCGGGTGAGCGCACGAGCGGCTCGACGAGTCGCGGCTAGATGCCGGCCAGGATGAGGCCGTTTGCCCGCTCGACCTGGCCGTTCGACTGGGGATGGGCGACGGAGTCCAGGTCGAGCCGGATGCCGGATGCAGAGCAGTAGTAAGCCAGTGCGCCCTTGGCGAAGTTGGTGCCGTCGTCGGTGATGATGCTGTGCGGCATGCCGTAGCGGACCGCGATATCCTTGATGAATCGGACGGCCGTGGGCCCGCCAAGCTTCTTGATCGGCCTGGCCTCGATCCATTTGGTGAATTTGTCGATGGCGACGAGGAGATGCGTCATGCCGCCTCGAGCGGTCTTGAAGGGCCCCACCATGTCGAGTCCCCAGACGGCAAAGGGCCATGTGATCGGGATGGTTTGGAGGGCCGAAATCGGCTGGCGGTTGCGCTTGCTGAAGCGTTGGCAGCCCTCGCACTTGAGGACCAATTCCTCGGCGTCTTGCAGGGCCGTGGGCCAGTAGAAACCGTGCCGGAATGCTTTGGCCACCAGGGATCTCGAGGCGGCGTGGTGCCCGCACTCGCCCTGGTGGATGTCGAGGAGGATCTCGATCCCTTTGCTCTGCTCGATGCAGCGCTGGAACACGCCCGTCGTGCTGCGCTTGACGAGCTCGTGGTTGATGATGCCGTAGGCGGACGCCCGCCGCTGCACTTGCCGGGCTTCAGTTTCGTCGATGGGAAGTTCGCCGTCTTCCAAGAAGGCAAGGATTGGCTGAGCCCAGGAGGGCTCCGTGACCACCGTGAGGACGGTCGCCGGGATGGGACCCGGGACGGCAGGTCTCGAGCCGGAGCCGGCAGTCTCCGGGCTGGAGCCGGCAGCCCCCGAGCCGAAGACGGCAGCCCCCGAGCTGGAGACGGCAGTCCCCGGGCTGGTGCTGGCAGTCCCCGAGCCGGAGACGGCAGCCCCCGAGCTGGAGACGGCAGTCCCCGGGCTGGTGCTGGCAGTCCCAGGGCCGGGTGGGGGCGCGCTGGGGTCGTCCGGGACGAAGATGGACTCCGACTCGGGAGACGGCTTGATGGACGGCCTCCGCAGGTGCTCGAGGGAGACGCCGGACGGGATGGCCTGCTGGGTGGAGCCTACTTTGGCCAGGGCGTCGGCTGCTTCGTTGTCGGCGCGTGGGACGTGGAGGAACTCGCAACCATCGAACCCGCCGGAGAGTTGCTGGACCAGGAAACGGTAGCTGGCCATGTTGGCGTCTTTGGCATCCCAATCGCCGGAAACTTGCAGCACCACCAGGTCCGAGTCGCCGTAGCAGAGGATGCGCTGGATGCCGATCTCCCTGGCCAGCCGGAGGCCGTGCACGAGAGCTTCGTACTCGGCGACGTTGTTGGAGGCGGCGAAATGGATCTGGAGCACGTACCGCAGCCGGTCGTTCTTGGGGGAGGACAGCACGATGCCGGCTCCCAAACCGTTGCGCATCTTGGAGCCGTCAAAGTGCATGCGCCAGTGAGTCGACTCCGGCGCCAGCGGCAGGTATTGCGTCTCGGTCCAGTCGACGAGGAAGTCGGCCAGCGCTTGGGACTTGATGGTGGTGCGTGGCTCGTAGAGGATTGTGTGGTCGGCTAGCTCGAGGGCCCACTTGGCCACCCGGCCGGAGGCATGCCGGCAACCCACGATCTCGCCGATGGGGGCCGTGCTCACCACGGTAATGGCGTGCTCTTGGAAGTACTGCCTCAGCTTCTTGGCGGCAAGGTACACGCCGTAGCACATCTTCTGGTAGTGGGGATAATTCTGCTTGGAGGCGGAGAGCACCTCGCTGAGGTAGTACACCGGACGCTGGACCGGCTGCACCTTGCCCTCCTCCGGGCGCTCGACGACCAGCACCGTGCTGACCGCGCGAGAGGTGGCGGCGATGTATAGCAGGAGTGGCTCTTTCTCAGCCGGCGCGGCCAGGACGGGCACGGTTGACAGCATGCGCTTGAGGTCGCGGAAAGCTTCGTCCACCTGATCGCTCCACTCGAATGCCGCCGTCTTCTTCATCAACTGATACAGGGGCAGGGCCCTCTCTCCCAGCCGGCTGACGAACCGGCTGAGAGAGGTCAAGCAGCCGGTGAACTTCTGGACGTCGCGCAGCCGGGTCGGCTTGCGCATGCGCTCGATTGCCTTGATCTTCTCCGGGTTGGCTTCGATGCCGCGTGCCGAGACGAGGAAGCCGAGGAGCTGGCCAGCCGGCACGCCGAAAACGCATTTCTCTGGGTTAAGCTTGATCCGGAACTGGCGTAGATTGGCGAAGGTTTCCTTGAGGTCGGCCAGGAGCGTGAGGTGCTGCTTGGTCTTCACCACGATGTCGTCGACGTAGACGTGCACATTTCTGCCGAGCTGGGGCAGCAGGCATTTCTGCATGCAGCGCTGGAAGGTGGCGCCGGCGTTCTTCAGCCCGAACGACATGGTGACGTAGCAGTATGCCCCGAAGGGCGTGATGAAGGACGTCTTGAGGGCGTCGTCCGGGTCCAGCTTGATCTGGTGGTAGCCGGAGTAGGCGTCCAGGAAGGACAGGAGCTCGCAGCCGGCTGTGGAGTCAATGACTTGGTCGATCCGCGGCAGAGCGAACGGGTCCTTGGGGCATGCCTTGTTCAGGCTGGTGTAGTCGATACACATGCGCCAAGTACTTTTTTTCTTCGGGACGAGGACCGGGTTGGCCAGCCATTCGGGGTGGAATACTTCCATGATGAACCCGGCTTTGAGCAGCCGGACGATCTCTTCGCTGATGGTTCTTTGCTTCTCCTCGGAGAAACGGCGCAGCGGCTGCCGGACGGGCTTGGCGTCCTTGCGGACGTGAAGTTTGTGCTCGGCGAATTCCCTCGGGACACCCGGCATGTCTTTGGGAGACCATGCGAAGATGTCCAGATTCTCATGGAGGAAATCGACGAGCTCGCCTTCCTATTTGCTGTCGAGGCCGGCACCCACGACGACGTACTTGCTGGAGCTGGGGTCGGCCGGGTCGAGCGGGACCCGCTTCGTGTCCTTGGCCGGCTTGAAGGAGGCTTCGTCGGCCGGCTTGGGCGGAGCCGGCACAGCTGACTGCGCGTTAACCAGCGCCACGATCCTGTCGAGCTGGCGCCTCTCCTCGGCGATGACCAGCGACTCGGCCAGCTGGGAGCCGGCTTTGGCGCACTTGAGGGACTTCTTGTAGTCGCCGATGATGGTGATGAGGCCCTTGGGACCCGGCATCTTAAACTTTAGGTAGGCGTAGTGGGGGACCGCCATGAACTTGGCCATTGCGGGCCGGCCCAGCAGCGCGTGGTAGGGACTGGACAGGTCGACCACCTCGAACCAGATCGGCTCGCGGTGGAAATGGCTACTGGAGCCGAAAAGGACGTCGATCCGGAGCCGGCCGATCGGGGAGCAGGAGTGTCCCGGCACGATACCGTGGAACACTGTCCGGGTCGGCTCCAGCTGTCGCACCTCGATGCCGAGCTTGGTCATCGTGTCACGGTAGAGGTAATTGATGCTGCTGCCGCCGTCGATCAGCACCCGCGAAAAGCGGTAGGTGCGCTTCTCGGAGACGAAGGTGGGGTCGGGCACGAGGGCGTAGCCGCCCGGCGTGGGCATGACGGCCGGGTGATCCTCCCGGGTCCAGCTCACCGGTCGGTCGGACCAGTGCATGTACTAGGGAACCGGAGGGACGACGGCGTTCACCTCGGCCGCGTGCTTGCGCTTGGCGTGCTTGTCACCCCCCTCGCTGGTGAAGACGACGTAGGATGCGTCCGAGCGCGGGAAAGGGTTGTCGGCGAGGGCGCCGGGTGGCGGTGGAGGCGGCGGCACCGGCTGCTGCTGCGAGCCGGCTTCAGGCGGCAGGGGTGGAAGGTTGCCCTTCAAGAGGTGCTGCGTGAAGCTGCACTGCCGGAGCGTGTGCGTCGATGGCTTCGCGCCGCTGTGGTTTTTGCAGGGGGCGTCGAGCATCTGCTCGAAGCTCAGCTTGGGCTGCCAGATGGCCTTGCCGGTGCGCGGGCGCTGGCTGGGGCCTTGCTCGGCCGGCTGCTCCCTCTCCACGGCAGCGACTTGCCGGTGGTCGTAGCGAGGCGCCGGCTGGTCGCTCCGGCGCTTGCCGTTGTTGCTGCCGTCTTGCCGGCGCTGGTTGTTGTCATCAGCCGGCTTGGGGGGAGCCGGCTGGGCCGGGAGAAGCTTGCCGTCCGCGCCGATCGTGATCTTCACATCCATCGCGGAGTCGGCCGTAGCGTACTTGTCCGCCACGGCCAGGAGCTCCGCCAGGGTCTCCGGCTCGTCGCACACCAGCCGGTGTTTGACCAGAGTGCCGTCTAGGCATCCGTCGATGAAGTATTGGATGGCCTGGACCTCGTGGACCCCTTCGCAGGAGTTGCAAAGCTCCGTCCACCGCGTGAGGAAGTCGCGCAGTGGCTCGCCCGGCTTCTAGACGCACATGGAGAGCTGGCGAGGCTTGCCGGGTCGCGTGTAGGTGCTGGTGAAGTTGCGAACGAACGCGTCTTCGAAATCCAGCCAGGAGTTCACACTGCCGGCTCGGAGGCTGTTAAGCCACGTCCGGGCCGAACCGAGCAGCATGAGGGGGACATAACGGACGGCCACACGCCGGTTGCCGCCGGCTATGCCGACAGCTGTGGTGTAGTCGGTTAGCCAGTCCTCCGGCTTGGTGGCGCCGGTGTATTTTGGCGAGTCGCGGGGCAGCGAGAAGCCTTTGGGGAAGGGTTCTTCGCGACTGCGGGGACCGAAGCACGCCGGGCCAACAGAGCTTTCCTCCTCCAGGGCCGTGGAGCGCGCCAGCCGGTCGATGCGGTGACGGGCGTCGCTTTCGTCGTAGGGCTCGCGGGGGCTGAGCCGGTCAGCCACGGGAACACGGGGACCGATTCGGTCGGCCGCGGGACCGCGGGGAGCAGGAGCTTCTGGGGCTGGCTCGGGCCGCCGAGCCGGCCGCACGGGAGGCTCCGGCTGCTGAACCCGGCCGTCACCGGCCGTTTTGCAAGCGTTGCCGTCTCCAGCGGTGGTGGCGCGATTGTGCCGGCTCCGGCCGGACCGGTGCCGTCCAGAGCGGCTTGCGCTAGTGGCGTGCGAAGACGTCTGCCGCGCATCCCGGAGAGCCCTCTCCGGGTCCCCGGTTCCTCTTGAGGCGGAGCCGGATGGCTGGGCCGGGTCGAAGCGCTGCTGCTGCTCGTTCGCCGCGGTGATGAGGTCGCGGATGTGCTGCTGCTGCAGCAGCAGCTCCTCGCCCTCTAGAAACTCGAGATCGGCAATCGCGGCCTGCGCCGCGCGCATGTTCTTGACGGGGGTGTCGTAGACGGGTTGGCCTGCGCCTAGCGCACGGCCGAGTGCGCCCCCACGGATCCGCACCTCCGCGACCCGGCTGGGCTCGACGGCAGGCGGAGTGAGGCCATGCACGCTGTCGAATTCTCGCTGGGCGGACTCCAGCCGGCGCCGGGTTGCCGCAAGCTCCGTGGCCTCGAGCAGCAGATGCTGGCGGCCCTCGTTGAGCTGGGCAGCCGCGTCGGCGTCAGGCGTGATGGGGGCTTGCAGACTCCGAATCGTGTCGTGGAGCGGGTCAGTCCGGCGAGGCGGAGCCGCAGCCAAGGCGGGGGCCGCGGCAGCTTTCTCCTTGGCGCGCGGGGAGCCAGAACTGGTGCCGATGGTGAGCACCTCCGCGTGAACGTAGAGAGCAGCGACGTCGTCGGGGACGGCGCGGCTAACGGGGACAGGTGAGTCGGCGCAGTTGCACACTTCGCTGGGAAACACGTCGGGGACGAGTGCGATGAAGACGCGCAGCGCGCCAAAGAGGACGATGAAGCAGCCTGCGGGGCCGGCGACGTCCGCGCCCAGCGCGGCGCTGCAGCCGGCGGGTTTGGCCGTGCGGGGCGCACGGACCAAACCGTGAACGATGCGCTCGCCGGAGCTGGTGAAGGGCCTCGTCCGGAACTTGACTCCGGCCGACGCCGCGAGCAGCCCCACGATGGGCACCAACTGTCGTGGTATTCTCGCAGGGGGTGCGTGATTCACGGCAGATGCCATGAGATGGCTTATGAGGTGGGGCTACGATAGGACGCCGGTGGGTTCCGGAGGCGAGGTTGGCACGAGCCAGTGCGGGACACAAGACGTACCCAGGTTCGGGGCCCTCTGGAGAGGTAACACCCCTACTCCTGCCGTGTGAGCTGATAAGCACAGAGGTTACAGAGTCGCTCCTGGAGCTGTCTAGACGGAGGAGGGAGAAGGGGCGAAGCCACCGTTCTGCCTCTCCCGTGCGAGTGTTCGTGATCTGGAGAGAGCTAGCTAGGGTGAGAACTGATCTTACCGTACTAACTCGAACTCTCAACCACTAAAACCCGATCCCCCTGCACGGAGGCCTCCCTGGGGGTCTTATAGGCTGACCCCCAGGGTTACAACGGTAACGTACCAGAGGCGCGGGCCCCTGGTGTCATTGCCCAGGATCCGGTGGCCGGGTCGCCGGGTCGCTGGGTTGCCAGACGCCGGGATGCCGGGTCGCCAGGTGCCGGGTCGCCAGGTGCGATGCACCTGCCTGGCGCGGGCATCGTGACGGGTCTTGTCTCGTCAGTCTAGGTTCGAGGCACTGTGGCGCGTCTTGTCCATCGTCAGAGGGAGGTCGGCGCCGCCGTTTCTACAGGACCGCGCCTCACTGACACCGCCCGCCTCGGGCGGGGGCGCAAGGAAAGCTGCAGCCTCACCTGCTCTGTCAGGGTAAAGGGAGGAGCGCTGTAGCACCGCTTGCTTCGTCGCTAAGGCTTCACCGCCTCGCGGCCAGCCGGCATGGGCCAGCCGGCCAGGCCGGGTTGCCACGCCGAGCCGGCTCGCGCTAGGAAGTCGGCGTGCCTGGCCAGCCGGCCAGAGGGACTTGTCTTGCTCTGATGATTTTCCGAAAGGGATTCGGGCTCCGTTGCCTACCCGGGGGTCATCCCCCCGACAATAGGAGGCTATGTTCTTTTGTTTAACTCTCGTTTAAGATTTTTTGCAGGTAAGCTTCTCTCCAAATGGGAAGGACCATATATTATCGAAGAGGTTTATCGTTATGGAGCTATCAAGATTAATAATGCCGAAGGTACTAACCCGAAGGTGGTAAATGGATAAAGAATTTAGCACTATATCTCAGGTACGCCTATTAATGTTGAAAGCAATGTTATCCAAACCATGACACCGGAGTAACACATAAAAGAAACCTTTCGGAACACTCCAGAATTCTGAAAAATAGGAGGTACGTGAAACGGTAAGTAAACGGACTCCGAAAAATCCGCAAAAATATTTTTTGTCAGTTTTGGAATATTAGAAAATTTTGGAAATTAAGAAATAAACCGGAAGGTGATCGAGGTGAGCACGATACACCAGGGCGCGCCCTGGTGGGTTGTGCCCACCTCGCACACCTTCTCGACTCCGTTTTCCTTCCATATGCTTGTTTTCCAAGAATAAAAATTCTCTATGTATACCCCCCCCCCCCGACTGTTTTGACGACCGCATTGTAGAAAAATCATTTGTTCTTGTTTCGTGTTGTTTTCTCGTCAGATCTAGATCTCCATGGCATCACCAAGCTCCTCCAAGGACAAGTTCTTCGAGAAGGTCATCAACCTGTACTTGCCGGAGGTGATTAAGCACCCTCAAGCCATTGAGATGCGTGAGGGGGTGCTCCACATCCGCGATGTTCAGGGACCCAAGAGGACCGGAAGCGTGGAGGCTAGGCTCAAGGCAGTGGAACAAGAAATCTTCAAGTGCCAAAAGATGGTGGAGCGTGGACTTAGTGCCAATCACTCCATGATCACGGAGTTCACCCGTGATCATATGGTGGATGGTCGGTCTGTGAAGGACACCAACTCCACCCTCAACGAGCAAATAAATTTTCTACAAAGCCAATTTTATGAAGCAAGATTTAAAGGTATGAGTTTAGCTGCCAGTTGCAGGACTCGAGGAACTCTTGCATCAACTTTTGATGGGGAGCCCTTGATCTGGAAGCTGGAGGACAAGCCTACCACATCATCACCACCACCTTCTTCATCACCACCATCAAAGAAGACTTGAGCACACGGGTATGGGCACTCCCCTTGGCTTGAGCCAAGCTTGGGGGAGGTGCCCCGTTATCGTATCACCATCACTTTTATTCATCTTTACCTATTTTAGTTCGACCTTTAGTTTTCCTTTGCTCTAGTTGAATAAAATTCTAGCATGATCAATTTTCGTGTGTTAGTTTCGTGGCCTATCTATCTACGTAATCGAGTGAGAGTTATATAATAAAGTTTAGTTTGAGTTTTTGCCTCTCTACTTTCTTGTTGCAATCAAAATAAAGGAAGAAGAAATAAATGAAAAGAATCATATGCTAATCTTATGGTGAGTAATGACATAACATAAGGAAAAGTATAAGTAGTAAAATTTATTGGAGATTGACAAACATAGCATTGGTCAATGATGCAATTCATGAAAGAATTAATAAGGGAAGAGAAGATTCACATGCAAATACACTATCTTGGACATCCTTTATGATTGTGAGCCCCCATTAAATATTATATGTCAAAATTGTTGACGTTGGACAAGGAAGACAATGTAATAATTTATGCTTGTTCATATCCACATAGAAGTTATATTGTCATAGATCCTTCAACATGTGGTTCTTGCTCAATATCTTTGCTAGCCAAAAATTCCGCACTAAGTAGAGATACTACTTGTGCATCCAAAAAACCCAAACCCAAATTCATTCTTTGAGAGTCCACCATACCTACCTATGGATCGAGTAAGATCCTTCAAGTAAGTTGTCATCGGTGCAATAAGGCAATAAAAATTGCTTCTAAAATTGTTTTGATAAATTAGTGTAAGAGAAAATTGAGCGCTATACGAACTTATGATGGCAAAGTAATAAAAGCGATGGACTGCATAATAAAGGTTGCTATCATAGGGGGCAATATAGCGTGACGTTCTTTTACATTAAGGGATTGGGCATAAAAACCAAAAAGTGCATGACAACCTCCGCTTCCCTCTGCGAAGGGATTATCTTTTACTTTTATGTATTTACTTTTATGCAAGAGTCAAAGTATTCTTCCCTATTCCTTTTTCCTTTTTCCTTTTGCAAGCATCATGTGGTCAGGAAAGATCTAGGCACATATATCCAGTTGGATGTGAGTGGGCATGAGTTATTATTGTTGACATCACCCTTGAGGTGAATACGTTGGGAGGCGAAACTATAAGCCCCTATCTTTCTATGTGTCCGGTTGAAACTTTTTGCTCATGGGTATGCTGTGAGTGTTAGCAATCATAGAAGACTAAATGATGGTTGAGTATGTGGACTTGCCAAAAGGCTCCGACATGAGACCCTTCCTGAAAATATAATGAATTGTAGTTGCAAAGTTGACTGAGCACATAGTTTGTTGGTTTTCAATAAGGTTTATGCTTTATACTTCTATGTTGTGATGAATTGTTACTTGTTCATGAGAAGTTATATGATGAAAGTATATGAATAAGTTTTATGATAGAGTTTGTTGCTATTATGATAATAAGCATGATGCTTCTATGTCTGTATTTTGTTTTTATCGACCCCTCTCTCTCAAACCATGTGGACATGCTTTTCAATTTCGGTTTTTCGCTTGAGGACAAGCGAGGTCTAAGCTTGGGGGAGTTGATACGTCCATTTTGCATCATGATTTCCTACTGTTATTTATTATGTTTTTTTTAATAATAATGCCTTTGGGAGTGATTCTAATGCCTTTTCTCTCATAATATGCAAGGTTTACACAAAGAGGGAGAATACCGGCAGCTGGAATTCTGGACCTGAAAAAAGCACATCAGAGATACCTATTCTGCACATCTCCAATGGAGCTGAAACTTTACAGAGATTATTTTTTCAATTAATAAAAAATACTGGAGCAAAGAACTACCGGAGGGGTCCACCCTGGTGGGCACAAGACACCAGGGCGCGCAAGGCCCCCCTGGGCGTGCCCTGGTGGGTTGTGCCCTCCTCGGCCCACCTTCGGTGCCCATCTTCTGGTATATAATCACTTTTGACCTAGAAAAAATAAGAGGAGTACTTTTGAGACAGAGCGCCGCCGTCTCGAGGCGGAACTTGGGCAGGAGCACTTTTGCCCTCCGGCGGAGCGATTCCGCCAGGGGAACTTCCCTCCCGAAGGGGGAAATCAAAGCCATCGTCATCACCAACACCCCTCTCATCTTTGGGAGGCCAATCTTCATCAACATCTTCAACAGCACCATCTCCTCTCAAACCCTAGTTCATCTCTTGTGTTCAATCTTTGTACCGGAACCTCAGATTGGTACCTGTGGGTGACTAGTAGTGTTGATTACCTTGCGTAGTTGATTACTGTATGGTTTATTTGGTGGAAGATTATATGTTCAGATCCATTATGCTATTTAATACCCCTCTGATCTTGAGCATTATTACTATTTGTGAGTAGTTACCTTTGTTCTCGAGGTCACGGGAGAAGTCATGTTGCAAGTAATCATGTGAATTTGATATGTGTTCGATATTTTGATGATATGTATGTTGTGATTCCCTTAGTGGTGTCATGTGAACGTCGACTACATGACACTTCACCATTCATGGGCCTAAGGGGATGCATTGTGGAGTAGTTATTAGATGATGGGTTGCTAGAGTGACAGAAGCTTAAACCCTAGTTTATGCGCTACTTCGTAAGGGGCTGATTTGGATCCAAACGTTTAATGCTATGGTTAGATTTTATCTTAATACTTTTCTCGTAGTTGCGGATGCTTTTGAGGGGGTTAATCATAAGTGGGAGGTTGTTCAAGTAAGAACAGCACCCAAGCGTCGGTCCACCCACATATCAAATTATCAAAGTAGCGAACACGAATCAAACCAACATAACAAAAGTGACTAGATGAAATTCCCGTGTACCCTCAAGAACACTTTGCCTATTACTATAGATTGTTCTGGCCTGTCCTTTGCCACAAAAGGATTGGGCTACCTTGCTGCACCTTATTTACCGTTACCGTTACTTGCTCGTTACCAATTACCTTGCTATCAAACTATCTGTTACCTACAATTTCAGTGCTTGCAGAAATTACCTTGCTGGAAACTGCTTGTCATTTCCTTCTGCTTCTCGTTGGGTTCGACACTCTTACTTATCGAAAGGACTATGATTGATCCCCTATTCTTGTGGGTCATCAATAATGATGTGGTCAAATTAAAATTATTTCCTTTTTCACTAACAGATAAAGCTAAAGCTTGGTTCTCATCTTTACCGCGTAATAGTATTGAAACATGGGATAAATGTAAAGATGATTTCATTGCCAAGTATTTTTCCTCCTGCTAAGATCATGTCCCTTAGAAATCAAATTATGAATTTTAAGCAACATGACCAAGAACATGTCGCACAAGCTTGGGAGAGGATGAAATTGCTGAATAAAAATTTCCCAACTCATGGCTTGAACTTATGGATGATTATACAAAATTTCTATGTTGGGCTAAACTTTGTGTCTAGAAATTTTTTAGATTCTGCTGCAGGTGGTACCTTCATGGAGGTGACATTAGGAGAGGCCACCAAACTTCTGGATAACATCATTACAAATTATTCTCAATGGCATACCGAGAGAGCTCCAACTGGTAAGAAGGTAAATTCTATTGAGGAAATCGCTACTTTGAGCGAAAAAGTGGATGTTCTTATGAATATGGTTGCTAGTAAACATGCTCATGTTGATCCCAATGATATGCCTTTATGGATAGGATTGCTCTTGATGTGGAAACTCTTAAAAATAAAAAATTGCCACATAAGCATGATATCAATGAGTCCATTAAATCCATCCAAATATCTATTAATGAAAGTAAGGAGAGGACCGCGAGGTTGAGGGCCAAACGAGAATTCTTAGAAAAGGCTCTTCCACCCAGTTTTTACCGTAATCATGATGAAGATCTTAAAATGATTGGTACTTCTCCCATTGAATCTTTGTTTACTTCTCTAAAAATAGATGATAAAGAGACTGGAGATGAGTCAACTTTAGCTAGAAGGCGCCCCGTTTGTTCGGAGGGTGATGATTCTAATGATAAAATTGAAAAAAGTGGGTTTGGAGAGGTCAAAACTTTAACTAGTGATGTACCCACTATCTTGGATTACAAGGGCTTTAACTATGAGAGTTTCTCTTTAGTAGAATATATTTCCTTGTTGCAATCCATTATTATCTCACCCAATGCCTATGAACAAAACAAGGCTTTTACTAAACATATAGTAGAAGCGATGATAAAAGCTTACGATGAAAAACTTGAACTAGAAGTCTCTATACCTAGAAAATTGCATGATGAATGGGAACCTACTATTAAAATAAAGCTCAGAGAATATGAATGAAATTCTTTGTGTGACCTTGGTGCTAGTGTTTCAACTATATCTAAATCTCTTTGTGATGTGCTTGGTCTCACTGATATTCAAGATTGTTCCCTCAACTTGCATCTTGCGGATTCTACCATTAAGAAACCTTTGGGTAGAATAAATGATGTGATTATCCTTGCTAATAGTAATTATGTGCTTGTAGATTTCATTGTGCTTGATATTGAATGCAACACGTTTTGTCCAATTATACTTGGAAGACCTTTCTTACGAACTATAGGTGCCATTATTGATATGAAAGAGGGAAACATAAGATTCCAATTCCCATTAAAGAAATGGATCGAACACTTCCCTAGGAAGAGAATTAAACCACCTTATGAATCTATCATGAGGGCTACTTATGTATTGAGTGTCAAGGAAGACAACACTTGATCATATGCATTACGCCTAGCTAGGGGCGTAAAACAATAGTGCTTGTTGGGAGGCAACCCAATACTTATCTTATTTTTCTTGTTTTACTTTATGTTTGTTTTAGATAACATTATTGTTGCTACTGTAATGATTGTGTTTTTATGTTTTAATTAGTGTTTGTGCCAAGTAAATCCTTCGGGATGACTTGAATGATAAGTAGAATTGATACGGTGCAAAAACAGAAACTTTTGCATCCAGTACAGAATTTCTCTGATTTTACTGGTACGTATTTTTGATCTGAATTTTTTACAAAGTATTTATATACAATATCCTCAGGTTTTACTAATTTTTCAGAATTTTCTAAGCTACATAAGTATAGTTTCTCTATAGATCATTACAGACTGTTCTGTTTTAGACAGATTCTGTTTTTCTTGCATAGTTTGCTTGTTTTGATGATGCTATGGATTGTATCGGGGGTATAAGACATGGAGAAGTTAGAATACAGTACTGTATGCAATGATAAATATGAATCAATTTATAACAGTACCTAAAGTATTTGATATGTTTATTATACTAACGGATCTCACGAAAGTTTCTGTTGAGTTTTGTGTGCTGAAGTTTTCAAGTTTTGGGTGTTATCACGATGGATGAAGGAATAAGGAGCGGCAAGAGCCTAAGCTTGGGGATGCCCAAGACACACCAAGACAAATTCTATGAAGACCCAAGCGTCTAAGCTTGGGGATGCCCCGTAAGGCATCCCCTCTTTCGTATCACTCCATCGGTATGTCACTTGGAGCTACATTTTTATTCATCACATGATATGAGTTTTGCTTGGAGCGCCGCTTGTTTTAATTTGCTTTTGTTTTAGTTTTTCACAATCATTGTTTTCTGTACACACCTACTTGAGAGAGACACATGTTCACCATGATTTGTTAGAATACTCTTTGTGCTTCACTTATATCTTTTGAGCTAAGCAGTTGCTCTAGTACTTCACTTATATCTTTTAGAGCACGGTGGCGTATAGATTTTATAGAAATAATTGCACTCTCATTCTTCACTTAAATTTGTTTGAGAGTTAATAAGTAGTGACGGTAATTTGCATGGGTTATGTAACACCCCTGGATCCATGCTATAGTGATCAACGTAATTAAGCTACAGTAACCATGAGGTTTAAGCTAATCCATTTTTGCTAAACCATGTTTGGTCACAATGGAATCAAACCTCACTTAAATTTCCTAATGATTTTTCAATATTCTTTTAAAAAGTGGATTTAATAATTTTGCAAACCAGAAAACTAAAATCATGGTTAGGTTACAAATATTCCCTAAGTAATTATAAATTGGAAACCAACTTTTTATAAAGTATTTTAGTGCCTCAAAACAATTATAGCAGAGGCCAGAAGAATGAATTAAATGCCTTTTTAAATTATGGAAATTTCCAAACCTTTCAAAAGGGCCCCAAACTTTTTGTGGTACTACCAAATATTGCATTGCAAATATTGGGCCCTATCCCATATCTTACAAAAGTCATTAGTCCTAAAACTAATTCAAAACAGAAAGATTTAAATAAAAACTGAAAAGGAAAATTAAAAAAATAGAGAAACCCACTGGGCACTTGGGCCCAGCTGCTACAGGCTGGCCCGGCCCAGTAAGGGCGGCCTTTCTCCCACCTCTCGACAGAGGCGGGGGAGGCCATGGCGCCAGAGCCGTCCGCGCGAGATGCGCTCGTTGGCGAGCATCCAACGGCTCCCCTCGCGGATAAGACCCCCCCCTCCCCCCGGCGCTCTCCCTCTCCCCCAGCAAACCCTAGGGCCCGCAGTAATCCCCTCTCGTGTCTCTCTCCCTCACCCCTTTCTTCCTCTCCCGAGCGCAGCCATGGCCGCGCCCAGCTGAGCTCATGGCCACACCTCACCTCGCTCCTCTCCGTTGGGTCCAGGAGCTCCGCACCGACCTCCTCGTCCTCCCCGTGTTGTGGATCGAGCCCCGGGAGCCCCTGCGTCGACGCCCGCGTCCATCTTCCTCCTCGGACCCGGGCGGCCGCCACCGTCGATCTGCTCCTCTCCGTCGCCCCTAGCTGCACCGGGCCTTCCCTTCACCGCAAGTGAGCTCCCCCGCGGCTTCCTCCTCCTCTCGTAGCTCGAGTAGGCCACCGTAGCTAGCTCTCACCACAACTGAGCGCCGCCCTCCGCCATTTTCGTCGGGCTCGACCTCTGCGAACCCCTGGCAACCAGTGCGTGCAACGGGCATGCTCCAGGACGTCTCCTGCTCCGATCTCGTGCGCTAAGTAGGTTGTTTGCGTGCTGTTTCGCTTGCTGCCATCGCCGCCTGAGAGAACTTCCGCCGCCGTCGACGTAGCGCTCAGCTCAGACCACCGCAGCTTGACCTGATGCCCGGAACGGATCGGCGACGACTCCAGCTGGCGAACGCAAGAAAAATTGCGCGAAATGGTCCACCGTAGAGGAT
Organism: Elymus sibiricus; assembly: GCA_039707655.1. Lineage (NCBI taxonomy): Eukaryota > Viridiplantae > Streptophyta > Magnoliopsida > Poales > Poaceae > Elymus > Elymus sibiricus. The sequence continues at coordinate 86,119,612 of CM077665.1, forward strand.
TTCCGAGCCTCGGCTCGTTCTCTGGTGCTCGCCGGAGCCTCTCCGGCGACCCAGTGCCGCCGCTGCCGACGTGGCACCGCCGGGGCCACTGCCAGGGTCGCTGGCCGGTGGGCCAGGCCGACCCCGCTGACCTGTTGACCAGGTCAACTACTGACTGGACCTGGTCCAGTCAATGACAGGTGGGTCCTAGTCCCCCTGTGTGTATGACAGTGGGCCAGCCCTGTCATTAGCTAATCTGGTTAATTAGATTAAGAAAAATGATTAATTAAACCCTAATGTCTCACTGACAGATGGACCCCACCCTGTTAATTAAACCTGTTTAGATTAACTTAACACTGGTTTATTTCTGAGTCACTGACATGGGGGTCCCACATGTCAGGTTTGACCAGTCAACTGAGACTGTTGACTGTTGATGTCAGCATGACATCATGCTAATGTCATAATTCCATTTTTGAATTAAATTCAATCTGTTTTATTCTAGAATATTAATAAAACTTTAAAAATTAATATAAAATAATCCGTAACTCGGATGAAAATACTTTATACATGAAAGTTGCTCAGAACGACGAGATGAATCCGAATACGTTGTCCGTTCATCTGTCACGTGCTCCTAGCATGATGAACATGGACATTTAGCATTAGGATCATGTGTCCGGTAGTAGCCCGAGACCCGGACAGTATCGGCAGATATTCTTCTGACCCGTCTGCGACGTGTACTACTGCGTTAGTGCATGCCTAGCTTTGTCTATTGCCATGCCATGCATCGTGATGCATTTGTCTGCTTTATATTTATTTTTTCTCCCCCCCCCCTCTTCTTACCGGTAGACCCCGAGACTGACGGAGCTGCCGGGTACGACTACACCGTTGACGACCAGGCCTTTGCCGCAGAGCAGCAAGGCAAGCAACCCCCCTTGAGCATTCCGATATCGCCCATTTCTTTCCCTCTCATTCTTGCATTAGATTTTTGCTACTGTATTAGTTAGCTCCTATTCTGATGCATAGCCTGCTTTTGATAACTGCTACTATACCTGCAATCATATCAACTTCTTAGTATAGGTTGATCAATGAATCCCCTGTGACCCCCCTTAGTCCCAGTTGCCCCTGCTTCTTCATCGACGACCCGACGACTCGAAGACTCGAAGACTCGGTCAACCGACCGACGAGCCAGGCCCCTCACCTCACCGCACACCCCTTAGTGTACGACTCTGCAGAGCTACTATCGAGTACCGAGGGTGACACCTCGTGAAGTACTCATGATGCTAACTCTGTAGTGCAGCTAGTCGCTCATGGTTATCGAGGGTGATTCCTCCTTCGCCACTCCCGACGATGACTCTGTCGTGCAACCCCTCAAGTGTGGGATCCGCGAGGGTGATTCCTCTAAGTCCACCTTGACGGTTTCATCAAGCGGGACCCTTTGAGGGTGATTCCTCAGGTTCCGTCTTGATGTTTTATACACATAGTTACTATGACCTGGTTACAGAAACATGTTGGTGCTGGGTCGGCCCTGAGGGGTACCCACGGTTTGATGATGATGAGGCGTGGTCGGGCGGGAGAGGCCCTTGCCACACATCCTCGAGATGGGGCGACGGGACCGCACTTCATGGGTCGCGCTTGCCCCGCATTAATAAAATGCTAATGGGTTGGGTATTTGATCTGAGTTGGTCGTTTGACCTAATACGCACTAACCTTCACGTGGAAGAAGTTATGGGTACTCAGCATCGTTGTATCAGCCGAAGCTCTTCGGACGTCAGCAATGGAGCGGCGCGCGCCCGAGTGGCCTGGACGGTACAGCTCTTGGACTAGAGTGTGCTAGGGCTGACCTCGGCCGCCCTCGCATCGTGCAGGTGTGCAAAGGGCGATTGGCCCATGACCCCTGCGCGCTTAGGATTTAGACCGGCGGGCTGGCCTCTTCATTGAGCCTAGGTAGGGCTACGACGTTTTGATGTCCCGAGGCCGGGCATGACCCAGGAAAGTGTGTCCGGCCAGAGGTATCAAGCGTGTTGGGGAATGTGGTGCACCCCTGCAGGGAAGAATTTATCTATTCCAATAGCCGTGTCCACGGTAACAGGACGACTTGGAGTTGTACCTTGACCTTATACAACTATAACTGTGACTTAAATTTGAGATGAATGTGGCTCCGAGATTGCTTCCTCGCAGGGAGTCGAGGAAGAATCTCTGGGCGTGGTTACTTAATAAAATTGCTACAATAATATTGCTATATATGAGATACTAGTCTACTCTCTTCTAATGCTGCAAGATGCTGAAGATGCTAGTCTTCGATAGGACTAGGCCTTCTCCCTATTCTTGATTTCTGCAGTCAGTCCAGATATAACCCCCTCCCCTTGATAATGATGCATACTTAGCAAAGTTCTGATGTCAGTCTTGCGAGTAGTTTGGATGAGTACTCACCGCTGCTTTGCTTTCTCTTTCCCCCTCGATACGATTCTGCGTTCAGACGATGGAGTCCGGGAGATGGAGTACGCCGGAGACGACTACTACACCACCGCTGGAGCCTACTACTACGTGGAGAGTGCCGACGCTCAGGAGTAGTTAGGAGGTTCCCAGGCAGGAGGCCTCGCCTCTTTCGATCCGCTGCTTATGTTTGTGCTAGGCTTCTTAAGGCAAAACTTGTTTAACTTATGTCTGTACTCAGATATTATTTGCTTTCGCTGACTCGTGCTTGTCGAGCTTTGTATTCGAGCCCTCGAGGCCCCTGGCTTGTAATATGAAGCTGTATGACTTTAATTTGTGTCTAGTGTTGTGTTGTGATATCGATCAGTGAGTCCCTAATCTTGGTCGTACGCATTGCGTGTTTGTTTAGCGTACGGTCGAAATTGGGGGCGTCACAAGTTGGTATCAGAGCCAACTGCCTGTAGGTAGCCCCCTTTCCAACTCCTTGGCCGAAGCTAAGTCTAGTCATTGAAAAACTTTTACTAACATAGTTGTGTGGCTTACGGGCCCACATCTCAATCGGGTGGTATTAGGATCTTTTATTCCTCATCTATACTCTGGGTTCTGATCTCTCTTCTCTTTCGGGTTAAAGATTTTATTAACTCTAACTCTAGGTTCTCGTAACTACTTTCCCTGAAGAGCCCCTCATTCCGGACGATTGCTTGATTCGTCAGAAGACTCCGAGGATACTCTCCGATGTTCTCTCGAGAACTTTTGTTCATAGCTCTTGCGATTCCCTTCCACCGTCAACCCCTATGGATAACTACGTACAACTGTCATTCATACTCATTTCTAGTTGCTCTTGTTATTACAAGGTACATCAAATTTTCTTAACGGGGATTTGTTCATCCCCAGTTGTTCTTGTGTTTCACAAAATTCTTTGAAATATTATTCGATCTTCCAAAATCCTCAGTAGCCTATTGCTCTTGACCTTTCTCACATGCTTGCATTATGGTTAAATTCCATATGTCTAGCAATATTCATTAAAATCCCTTGTGTTTGTCATTTGATTTTGTTGATTCAACCTGTGCGTGAATGCACGCAGTCATCAGTTGTTTCTCATAAATTATCTGTCCGGCTCAGACGTCTTTTCAAACAGGAGCCGGTTCTCGTTAAATCAACCTTGGTTGCTTGTCCATCTAAGTCCTTTCAACTTATTTTTGTTGATCGGAGCATCTGATTCTAATACACCAAATTGGGAATCTTAATTCCTTTGGTTATTTAAGCATCAAATTATTTGGATGTTCTATGATCTGATGCCTTACATTCCTTCTTCCTCTGATTGGGTACCGTTACTCACATCAGGTCCTTGGTGGACTGCCAGACCCAGTGTTAGGTTATTATCCGATAGCATCCTTCACATTCAAAATTCTTGTGATGTTCATCCCCTGATACATGATGCCATTGGTAAATTGTGCCTTCTCCCTCTAGTAAGTTGTATCATATGCTTTTGTCAGCCATGCTCTGTTGTCAAGCATGTGTTAATTACTCTCGAAGCTTGTGGTATATGTTCCTAAGATGCCCCGATGGGTTGAACCTATGCCTTCCTTAATTCGTGTGAACTCAAGAGTTTTCACGAGTCCTACTCTTCTGGTGTTTTGCCGGATAATCTTTCAAAGCTACAACCTGATTTGGTACTTTACAACCGTGGTTCCGACCATGACTGCTCTTCTTTGATCCCATTTCTAGACTAGTTTAAGCACTTGTCTTCTGCAGATCAATACATCGGTCCAAGCTTTAATTCTGATCTACATCCGAGTATTACCCCTGGTATCTCGAGAAAATCATGGAGCTACATAGCTTCTTATAAGCTCCTCATCCGCTATGTTTTCCTTCACTGATTCCAGTTTCCTCGTGTTCTGAGTTGTTGGACACTCAAGGACACCGATAATTGAATCGGGTCCACATTGCGATTCAACAACTCTTAGTAATCTTCTTTGCTTATGAGTTTGTGCTCGATCATGTCTTTCCAAGCTGTTTGGCTACATCATCATCGTCATGCTATGGCTTGACCATGCTATTTATATCCTTCATCCCCGGAACACAATTCCAACAGTGCTCTAAGCTTACATCGAGTTTGCAACGTCATGATGGTTGTCTTAAAGGCAATTTCGACTCCGAGCTAGCACTCTAAACTGTGGTTCCGACCACCCTTCGCTTCATCATTTCTTTGCTTGATGTCGTCGCTGATCTATTACACCTTCAAGAGACTTCTCGGCAAATGTGTCGTGATCCTCATCGGCATTCTGGGCTCTTCCAGGATATCAATTAAATTCATGATGAGAGTAGCATCCTTGTCCGTGGTAATTGGTGTTGTCGTTGGCGACATCCTTGCCATCACCTTTCATTTCTTTGTTCCCATGTTGTTTCTAACCGGAATACTGACAAATGGAATGTGATGTGTAAGTTCAATAATTATGGCATACCAACTCTATCACCTTGGAGTTAATGAACAATAAGTCCATTCTTAGTGTATTGGTTGTTGAGTCAGCACTCTAACATTGGTCGTGCTACTTAGTCTGTATTTCGGGTGCACTATTCGATTAATGTTTAATGGTGGATGTTTCCTTCGGGCATACCTCAATATATCATTTGGTTTTGTTCACTCAATCGTGGAGATCCTTCTTTGTGGGAATCTCGACGAATTGTTGCTGAGCCCATCAGCCACATCCTCTTCTCCCTCGTGGTTCATGATGAACATTTAAGCTAGTGTTGGAAACCTTGAAAGCATTATCTTTGTGCCTAGTTCATGAAGAATATGTTTGATAAAAGAAGTGTTTTTTTATAAGTTCACGTGCATTTTTGCCACCGTGCTTATGGGAAAAAAATTGTCTCACTTCCTCTGGAATCGTTCCAATTCATTCAGGCATGTGCGAAGTATTCTATGGTTTGATAGATTTTCTACTTTCACTCCATTATGTATTTCCTAACACGCCAGGCCACTGATTGATTTGATTTGTCCTAGTCCAGACTTACACATAGAACTTTGATATCCTCTATGATGGTCCCCAATCAGAACTTGATTGCCCTCCATTCTAGAAACTTCCATGTGGGCACGAATGTCTTGACCTTGTGTTCAGATGTCTTGTAGTCTGGCTAATGATTCAAGTCTTGCTTCTGTCGTTCATTCCGAGATTCTTGCAACACCATCTTGTAGGTCTGTGTTGCATCCTTTTCTCCTCAGGCCTTCTTTGTCTGAAGTATCCTGACACCAACCATATCTGAATCTCGGACAGATATGATGGTTGGAACGTTATCAAGAATTATAACTTTGGTCTTTATTACTCGGTAAGGTGATGTTGTAGCTAGCACACCTGGCCGGATGACCTATTGTTATAATACTTTGTTCAGATAGGGTTGCCATTCTTCCACGGGGGAAATTGTAAGACTTATTTTATAAGTTGTTCCTATTGGATCCTTTGTGTATCCAAACTCCATCCTTTACTCGAAACACCATATCATTGCTATCCCGAAGCATGGATGTGGTATATCGATCATCAAAAGGAATAATGTAAGCTCAATGCTAATTATTTCTTGATCAATTATTCAAACCCCCATTGTACGGGCATGTCATGGATTTTCCTCGCCCCTTTTACCTAAATGGTTATCTACTTGCTAATTCTGTCATGTATATCATGCTCTGTTTTTCCTTGGGAAAGATATACTCCTAAAACTTGAGTATAACCACATTTTCCTTTCCATTGGTCTGTTAATGTGATAGACACATTTTCCTTTCCATTGGTCTGTTTAATGTGATAAACACATTTTCCTTTCCATTGGTCTGTTTAATGTGATGAACACATTTTCCTTTCCATTGGTCTGGTTGATCTAATAATCACATTTTCCTTTCCATTGGTCTGTTTGACCTTTCTTGAGATTATATGATCTAAGCAGTAATAATTCTCTGCTTAGGTAAACACCTCGGTGAACAAGTGTGTCAGTAAGATCCTGTTACTATTGTTGATAACATTCCGGTAACCGCCGGTGGACGAGAACTTTGCCTATTGGTCCGTCTCGTTTCTACGAGCAGGAAAATGGTTCTATTCGTCCCCCGCCCTTGGTACCGACGTTGTTGCCAACATATCTGACCAGCTATCCTCTGACACGTCTTCTTTCATGACCGTGCAAGTTGTCACCGCTCTTCCTGCTCTTAACCACATGGTCGGCCCATAACCCTCAGTTCCACAGGATCGAAACCTGACTCTCCTGTGCATCCTTGATTCTAAAGTATCCCTTGCACTTGGCTTCGTATGCAATTCCCGAGCCACCGTCCAAGGGATGATCTATCCTTATATCAGACGCAATAATTATTTTCATTGCTCTGAATCCCTTTCACCTTCTGATCAGGCATCGAATGATTGCCTACCCGTTTGAAACTTTTATACCATCACATTTTGCTCTTAGTGATTCCTCGAGTCTTAACTTGAGAAATAAATCTTGTGTTCCTCCCTGAGTTCGCCGTCAGATGCCCAACCTTGTAGGGATATGTTCTTCCAGAGTTTTCCCTCTAATCGCATTCGTAGGACAATGAAGATCCCGAAGGAAGGATGACGACTCCATCAAATTGACCTGAATCAGAGTAATGGATACCTCTACAAGAAGGACCGACCTCTTCGGTGGGAGCAGCCAAGAACGAGAAGACTCGTTAGATTTTCGTTACCAAGCTTTCCCCCTTACGTCTACCTCTTAATTCTCGGGACGAGAATTTCTTTTAGTAGGGGAGAGTTGTAACACCCCTGGATCCATGCTACAATGATCAACGTAATTAAGCTATAGTAACCATGAGGTTTAAGCTAATCCATTTTTGCTAAACCATGTTTGGTCACAATGGAATCAAACCTCACTTAAATTTCCTAATGATTTTTCAATATTCTTTTAAAAAGTGGATTTAATAATTTTGCAAACCAGAAAACTAAAATCATGGTTAGGTTACAAATATTCCCTAAGTAATTATAAATTGGAAACCAACTTTTTATAAAGTATTTTAGTGCCTCAAAACAATTATAACAGAGGCCAGAAGAATGAATTAAATGCCTTTTTAAATTATGGAAATTTCCAAACCTTTCAAAAGGGCCCCAAACTTTTTGTGGTACTACCAAATATTGCATTGCAAATATTGGGCCCTATCCCATATCTTACAAAAGTCATTAGTCCTAAAACTAATTCAAAACAGAAAGATTTAAATAAAAACTGAAAAGTAAAATTAAAAAAAAAGAGAAACCCACTGGGCACTTGGGCCCAGCTGCTACACCCGGCCCAGTAAGGGCGGCCTTTCTCCCACCTCTCGACAGAGGCGGGGGAGGCCATGGCGCCAGAGCCGTCCGCGCGAGATGCGCTCGTTGGCGAGCATCCAACGGCTCCCCTCGCAAATAAGACCCCCCCCCCCCCGGCGCTCTCCCTCTCCCCCAGCAAACCCTAGGGCCTGCAGTAATCCCCTCCCGTGTCGCTCTCCCTCACCCCTTTCTTCCTCTCCCGAGCGCAGCCATGGCCGCGCCCAGCTGAGCTCATGGCCACACCTCACCTTGCTCCTCCCCGTTGGGTCCAGGAGCTCCGCACCGACCTCCTCGTCCTCCCCGTGCTGTGGATCGAGCCCCGGGAGCCCCTGCGTCGATGCCCGCGTCCATCTTCCTCCTCGGACCCGGGCGGCCGCCACCGTCGATCTGCTCCTCTCCGTCACCCCTAGCTGCACCGGGCCTTCCCTTCACCGCAAGTGAGCTCTCCCGCGGCTTCCTCCTCCTCCTGTAGCTCGAGTAGGCCACTGTAGCTAGCTCTCACCAGAACCGAGCGCTGCCCTCTGCCATTTTCATCGGGCTCGAGCTCTGCGAGCCCCTGGCAACCAGTGCGTGCAACGGGCGTGCTCCAGGACGTCTCCTGCTCCGATCCCGTGCGCTAAGTAGGTTGTTTGCCTGCTGTTTCGCTTGCTGCCATCGCCGCCCGAGAGAACTTCCGCCGCCGTCGACGTAGCGCTCAGCTCAGACCACCGCAGCTCGACCTGATGCCCGGAACGGATCGGCGACGACTCCAGCTGGCGAACGGAAGAAAAATCGCGCGAAATGGTCCACCGTAGAGGATTTCCGAGCCTCGGCTCGTTCTCTGGTGCTCGCCGGAGCCTCTCCGACGACCCAGCGCCGCCGCTGCCGATGTGGCACGGCCGGGGCCACTGCCAGGGTCGCTGGCCGGTGGGCCAGGCCGACCCCGCTGACCTGTTGACCAGGTCAACTGTTGACTGGACCTGGTCCAGTCAATGACAGGTGGGTCCCAGTCCCCCTGTGTGTATGACAGTGGGACAGCCCTGTCATTACCTAATCTGGTTAATTAGATTAAGAAAAATGATAAATTAAACCCTAATGTCTCACTGACAGATGGACCCCACCCTGTTAATTAAACATGTTTAGATTAACTTAACACTGGTTTAATTCTGAGTCACTGACATGGGGGTCCCACATGTCAGGTTTGACCAGTCAACTGAGACTGTTGACTGCTGATGTCAGTATGACATCATGCTGATGTCATAATTCCATTTTTGAATTAAATTTAATATGTTTTATTCCAGAATATTAATAAAACTTTAAAAATTAATATAAAATAATCCGTAACTCGGATGAAAATACTTTATACATGAAAGTTGCTCAGAACGACAAGACGAATCCGAATACGCTGTCCGTTCATCTGTCACATGCTCCTAGCATGATGAACATGGACATTTAGCATTAGGATCATGTGTCTGGTAGTAGCCCGAGACCCGGAAAGTATCATCAGATATTCTTCTGACCCGTCTGCGACGTGTACTACTGCGTTAGTGCATGCCTAGCTCTGTATATTGCCATGCCATGCATCGTGATGCATTTGTTTGCTTTATATTTATTGTTTCTCCCCCCTCTTCTTACCGGTAGACCCCGAGACTGATGGAGCTGCCGGGTACGACTACACCGTTGACGACCAGGCCTTTGCCGCAGAGCAGCAAGGCAAGCAACCCCCCTTGAGCATTCCGATATCGCCCATTTCTTTCCCTCTCATTCTTGCATTAGATTTTTGCTACTGTATTAGTTAGCTCCTATTCTAATGCATAGCCTGCTTTTGATAACTGCTACTATACCTGCAATCATATCAACTGCTTAGTATAGGTTGATCAATGAATCCCTTGTGACCCCCCTTAGTCCCAGTTGCCCCTGCTTCTTCATCGACGACCCGACGACTCGAAGACTCGAAGACTCGGTCAACCGACCATTGAGCCAGGCCCCTCACCTCACCGCACACCCCTTAGTGTACGACTCTGCAGAGCTACTATCGAGTACCGAGGGTGACACCTCGTGAAGTACTCATGATGCTAACTCTGTAGTGCAGCTAGTCGGTCGTGGTTATCGAGGGTGATTCCTCCTTCGCCACTCCTGACGATGACTCTATCGTGCAACCCCTCAAGTGTGGGATCCGCGAGGGTGATTCCTCTAAGTCCACCTTGACGGTTTCATCGAGCGGGACCCTTTGAGGGTGATTCCTCAGGTTCCGTCTTGATGTTTTATACACACAGTTACTATGACCTGGTTACAGAAACATGTTGGTGATGGGTCGGCCCTGAGGTGTACCCACGGTTTGATGATGATAAGGCGTGGTCGGGCAGGAGAGGCCCTTGCCACACATCCTCGAGACGGGGCGACGGGACCGCACTTCATGGGTGGCACTTGCCCCGCATTAATAAAATGCTAATGGGTTGGGTATTTGATTTGAGTTGGTCGTTTGACCTAATACGCACTAACCTTCACGAGGGAGAAGTTATGGGTACTCAGCGTCGTTGTATCAGCCGAAGCTCTTCGGACGTCCGCAATGGAGCGGCACGCGCCTGAGTGGCCTGGACGGTACAGCTCTTGGACTAGAGTGTGCTAGGGCTGACCTCGGCCGCCCTCGCATCGTGCAGGTGTGCAAAGGGCGATTGGCCCATGACCCCTGCGCGCTTAGGATTTAGACTGGCGGGCTGGCCTCTTCGTTGAGCCTAGGTAGGGCTACGATGTTTTGATGTCCCAAGGCCGGGCATGACCCAGGAAAGTGTGTCTGCCAGAGGTATCAAGCGTGTTGGGGAATGTGGTGCACCCCTGCAAGGAAGAATTTATCTATTCGAATAGCCGTGTCCACGGTAACAGGACGACTTGGAGTTGTACCTTGACCTTATACAACTATAACTGTGACTTAAATTTGAGATGAATGTGGCTCCGAGATTGCTTCCTCGCAGGGAGTCGAGGAAGAATCTCTGGGCGTGGTTACTTAATAAAATTGCTACAATAATATTGCTATATATGAGATACCAGTCTACTCTCTTCTAATGATGCAAGATGCTGAAGATGCTAGTCTTCGATAGGACTAGGCCTTCTCCCTATTCTTGCTTTCTGCAGTCAGTCCAGATATAACCCCCTCCCCTTGATAATGATGCATACTTAGAATAGTTCTGATGTCAGTCTTGCGAGTACTTTGGATGAGTACTCACCGCTGCTTTGCTTTCTCTTTCCCCCTCGATACGATTCTGCGTTCAGACGATGGAGCCCAGGAGATGGAGTACGCCGGAGATGACTACTACACCACTGCTGGAGCCTACTACTACGTGGAGAGTGCCGACGCTCAGGAGTAGTTAGGAGGTTCCCAGGCAGGAGGCCTCGCCTCTTTCGATCCGCTGCTTATGTTTGTGCTAGCCTTCTTAAGGCAAAACTTGTTTAACTTATGTCTGTACTCAGATATTATTTGCTTCCGCTGACTCGTGCTTGTCGAGCTTTGTATTCGAGCCCTCGAGGCCCCTGGCTTGTAATATGAAGCTGTATGACTTTAATTTGTGTCTGGTGTTGTGTTGTGATATCGATCAGTGAGTCCCTAATCTTGGTCGTACGCATTGCGTGTTTGTTTAGCGTACAGTCAAAATTGGGGGTGTCACAGGTTATAAGACTAGTCCAAAAATAATAGGTATCCGAAGACTGTATAATCAAAACCACATGTAGCACATAAAAGAGAAATTGTGGGTTAATGATATTGATTAATATGAAAGGGCGTGAGTGCATGGTTGTCGGTTAATAGGAATATTGATAGTTAAATGATGTTAATTTGTTGTTCATCTAAATATTGGTTATGGCATGGCAATGATGTGTGAGCATTCTTATTCCTCGTTGAAATCCTAGTGTTGTTTGATACTTGTGATCTGCGTTGGGTTTTCTGTGAAGAGGAATGGGTTATTCCAGCACAAAGTGGGTATGTATTTCCCTCAGTTATGGAATCAAGGTTTATCGAACCAATAGGAATATCAATCCTCAACCGTCTTCACCGGCTGCACACAAAAGAGCAAACAACATGCACCCAACGCGGGCAAGAGGGTTGTCAATCCCCTTGATCTCGTTATTTGCAAGCAAGTGAGGTGTGTAGATAATTGTAGATAATTGTAAATTGCAAAATAAAATAAAAAGTAAATAAAGGCAGCAAGGTAATAGTAGCGTTTGTAAATTTATAAGTGAATAGATCCGGGGGCCATAGTTTTCCCTAGCGGCATCTCTCATGTAGGCAGCATACGGTGGGTAACAAATTACTGTTGGGCAATTGATAGAAAAGCGGATAGTTATACGATTTTCACGGCAATGATCATGTGTATATAGGCATCACGTCCATAAACAAATAGTCCGACTCCTGCCTGCACCTATTACTATTACTCCACTCATCAACCGCTATCCAGCATGCATCTAGAGTAATAAGTAAAACAGAGTAATTCATGGAGAACGATGACATGATGTAGACAAAGTAAACTCAAACAATATGAATAAACCCCATCGTGTTATCCTTAGTAGCAACAACACAAAGACGTATCTTGTCCCCTACTTTGTCACTGGGATATAAAAACTCGTCAGGTTGAACCTACCACAATGCACCTCTCTCACAGAAGAAATATCAATCTATTTGGCCAAACTATTTCAATAGATGGGAGAGAATTACGAAGCTATAATGATCATGCAAATAAGAATCATATTATATATCAGAGGTGACTCAAATAGTTTTCATGAATAATCTAAATATAAACCCACAATTCATCGGATCCCAACAAACACACCGCACAATAGGATTACATCAGATGGATCAAAGCGAAGATGCGATGATCATTGTATTGAAGATCAAGAGATAGAGAGATTGCCATCTAGGTACTAGCTACGGACCTGTAGGTCTGTGGTGATATACTCACACATCATCATGAGGGCAGCAAGGTTGATGAAGAGGCCCTCCGTGATCAATCCCGTCTCCGGTAGGGTGACGGATTGGAGCTCCAGATGGCCTCATGACGGAACCGATACTTGCGGCGGCGTAAAAAGGGTTTCGGGACTGTCTCTAGGGTTTTTTGAATATTAGAGAATTTATAGGCCAGAGAGGGGCATCGGGAGACGCTCGAGGGGGCTAGCACACATCAGTGCCCCCCCCCCTCAGGGCGCGCCCTGTTGCATGTGGGTGCCCTCGTGCGGCCTCTGGTCTCCTCCCAAGGTTCCCAGGTATTCTTTTGGTCCATAAAAAATCATTAAAAAGTTTCATGGCAATTGGACTTCGTTTGGTACTGTAAAACTGAAAAGTGAAAAACATGCAGAAAACAGCAACTGGCACTGGACACTGGGTCAATAGGTTAGTGCTCAAATATATTTTAAATTGGTAAATAAAGACCCAAAAAGTATCCGAGAATGATAATATATCAGCACAGAACAATCAAAAATTATAGATACTTTGGAGACGTATCAAGCATCCCCAAGCTTAATTCCTGCTCGTCCTCGAGTAGGTAAATGATAAAAACAGAATTTTTGATGTGACGTGCTATTCATTATGTAATCTTATGCATGTATGCTCATTGAGAAACGATGAGTTAACAAATATTAACATAGCAATACTTATAAGTATAAGAAATAAAATCATCAATCTTTCAAAGTATACGATCCTCAAAGAATGTTTACCCCACATTCATCTTATTATATTAGCAAGGCATGGCTCCATCTTCACCACATTAATACAAATGTCAAGCACCACGGTGTCCAAGTCAGGCAATTGGATTGTACTTTTCAATATCCATCAACTTTTTATTCTTCACGCAATACATGAGCGTGAGCCATTGGACATAGCATTTAGGTGGAATAGCATATGGTGGTAGATATCAAATGGGTAAAAAGTGGAGAAGATAGTCTCACATCAACTAAGCGTACCAACGGGCTATGGAGATGCCCATCGATAGATGTCAATACAAGGAGTAGGGATTGCCATGCAAATGATGCACTAGAGCTATAAGTGTATGCTCAAATGAAGCTAAGTGGGGTGTGCATCCAACTTGCTTGCTCATTAAGACCTCGGGCATTTGAGGAAGCCCGTCACAGGAATATACAAGCCAAGTTTACAATAATGAAAAAGTGATTCCCACTAGCATATGAAAATGACATAACATGAGACTCTCTATATGAGGAACAAGGTGCCACTTTGAGGCACAAGTGTGGTAAAGGATAGTAGCAAAGTCCCTTCTCTCATTTTCTCTCATTTTTTCCAGAATGGTGGGCTCATTTGGCCTCCCCCATTTTTATTTGCTCACTGAGACAATGCTCTAACAATGATGATCATCACACTTTTATTTACTTATAACTCGATATGAAGATATGACTCTATATGAATGCCTCTGGCAGTGTACCAGGATGTGCAATGATCTAGCGTGACACGTATCAAAAATATGATGAACAGTGGCTTTGCCACAAATAATATGTTAGCTCTATATGATCATGCAAAGCAATATGATGATGAACGAACTAGTCATGTGAAGTGACGATGGAGTTTGCATGGCAATATATCTCGGAATGGCTATGGAAATGCCATGATAGGTAGGTATGGTGGCTGTTTTGAGGAAGATATAATGAGGCTTATGTGCAACAGAGCGTATCATGTCACGGGGTTTGAATGCACCGGCGAAAGTTGCACCGATCCTCAAGGTGAGAATGGGCTATGCACGGTACCGAAGAGGCTAGCAAATATGAGGAGGTGAGATTGCGTATGTCCATGGTTTTCCATTAGTCATAAATAACTCATATAGTCATGGCAAAGTTTTATTAGTTTTATCACAAATCAAAGTACTACTCGCATGCCCCGAGGGAAGAGGTTGGTAGGAGTTAACCATCGCGCGCTTCCGACCCGAAACAACACTAGGATTTCAACGAGGAATAGAAATGCTCACACATCATCACCAAGCCTCTTCAATTTTTAGATGAACAAGAAGTTAACCTCTCTTAATATCAACACTTCTATGAATCAATAATTATGAACTCACACCTTTTTCATATTACCACATCAATATCATTAACCCACAATTTCTCTATATGTGCTACATGATGGTTTTGATTATCACTCATTGAATACCTAATATTTTTGGACTAGTCTTATGACCCATGCAAATTACTGCCACTTTTTTTAAACTCTCAAACAAATATAAGTGAGGAGAGAGAGTGAAATTATTTCTATAAAATCTACACGCCATCGTGCTCAAAAAGTTATAAGTGAAGTACTAGAGCAACTGCTAAGCTCAAAAGATATAAGTGAAGCACATAGAGTATTCTAAAATTATGATGAAGGTGTGTCTCTCTTAAATAGGTGTGTCCAGAAAATAATTATTGTGGTAAACTGAAAGTAAAAGCAAAAAAAAACGACGCTCCAAGCAAAACTCATATCATGTGATGGATAAAAATATAGCTTCAAGTGACATACCGATGGATTGAGACGAAAGAGGGGATGCCTTTCGGGGCATCCCCAAGCTTAGACACTTGAGTCTTCCTTAAAATATTACCTTGGGGTTCCTTGGGAATTCCCAAGCTTAGTATCTTGCCACTCCTTATTCCTTTGTCCATCGTGATAACACCCAAAACTTGAAAACTTCAATCACACAAAACTCAGCAAAACTTCGTGAGATCCGTTAATATAAGAAACATATTGAATACTTTAGGTACTTTTATAAATTGATTATTATTTCATAATTGCATAATAGGTACTGTATTCTAACTTCTCCATGGCTTATACCCCCCGATACAATCCATAGCATAATCTAAACAAGCAACTATGCAAGCAAAAACAGAATCTGTCTAAAACAGAACAGTATGTAGCAATCTGTAGAGAACCTAGACTTATGTAACTATAAAAATTCTGAAAAATTATTAAAAACCTCTAAAATTTGTATAGAAATACTGTGTAAAAAATTCAGATCATTATCACGTGCCAGTAAAAAATGAAAATTCATGTACTAGAGTCAAAAGTTTCTGTTTTCTTTCAGCATCGATTCTACTCATCTTTCGAGTCATCCCAAAGGCTTTACTTGGCAAAAACACTAATTTAAACATAAAAACATAATAATTATAGAGAAAATAATCATTTTATCAAAAACAAACATAAAGTAAAAAATCAAAAATAAAGATGACTATTGGGTTGCCTCCCAACAAGCGCTATTGTTTTATGCCCCTAGCTAGGCATAATGCATAGTTTCAAGTGTTGTCATCTTTGACACTCCACCCATAAGTAGCTATCATGATTGATTAATAAGGTGGTTTAATTATCTTTCTAGGGAAGTGTTCCATCCCTTTTTTTAATGGGAATTGGAACCTTATGTTTCCCTCTTTCATGTCAATAATTGCACCTGTAGTTCGTAGAAAAGGCCTTCCATGTATTATGGGACAAGTAGGATTGCAATCAATATCAAGCACAATAAAATCTACAGGCACATAATTTTTATTTGCAATAACGAGCACATCATTAATCCGACCTGGAGGTTTCTTAATGGTAGAATCCGCAAGATGCAAGTTAAGGGAACAATCTTCAATATTAGTGAGACCAAGCACATCACAAAGAGATTTAGGAATAGTTGAAAGACTAGCACCAAGGTCACACAAGGCATTGCATTCATATTTATTTATCTTTATTTTGATAGTAGGTTCCCACTCATCATGCAATTTTCTAGGAATAGAAACTTCAACCTCAAGTTTCTCATCATAAGCTTTTATCATGGCTTCTACTATATGTTCAGTAAAAGCCTTGTTTTGTTCATAAGCATTGGGTGAGATAATAATGGTTTGCAACAAGGAAATACATTCTACTAAAGATCAATTATCATAATTAAAGTCCTTGTAATCCAAAATAATGGGCACATCACTAGTTAAAGTTTTGACCTCTCCAAACCCACATTTTTCAGTTTTAGCATCAAAATCATCACCCTCCAAGCAAACGGGGCGCTTCTCAACTAGAGTTGACTCATCTCCAGTCCCTTTATCATTTATATTCAGAGAGGTAAATAAAGATTCAAGGAGAAGTTCCAATCATTTTAAGATCTTCATCATGATTCCCAATAGGTAAATATTCCGGTTTAGCGGCCATCCTATTCACTAGAGTGGTTTGCTTATCAGAGATCTTTCCTAACAACTCTTCAGTTTGAGAAAATTGTGATTGGAGATTAGACACTTCCTTATTAACCTCATCAAGTTGATTACTAATAGCGTCAAGCAAAGTTGAGTGTTCCTTAATTTCAAAAGCAAAGAATTTATTATGCTCAAATTGTGAAGTCATGAAAATTTTCATAGAACTCTCTATTTCTGAAATTCTTTGGTAGTAAGATATATTGTGGAATCTATCTTGAGACATGGTGACCAAACAAGCAAAGTAACAAGTAGGACAAGTAAACTAGCAAGCAAAGGAGTAAACTAGTAACAAGCAAATAAAAAGATAAACAAGTGAATGAAAATTTGTGTGAAGTTACTCGATAGTTGATGATGATATTCCCCGGCAATGGCGCCAGAAATCCTTCCGGATACTTGTGATCAGTGTTGGGTTTTCCGTGAAGAGGAACGGGTTATTGCAGCACAAAGTGGGTAAGTATTTCCCTCAGTTATGAAACCAAGGTTTATCGAATCAATAGGAATATCAATCCTCAACCGTCTACAGGGGCTGCACACAAAAGAGCAAACAACTTGCAACCAACGCGGGCAAGAGGGTTGTCAATCCCCTTGATCTCACTATTTGCAAGCAAGTGAGGTGTGTAGATAATTGTAGATAATTGTAAATTGCAAAATAAAATAAAAAGTAAATAAAGGCAGCAAGGTAATTGTAGTGTTTGTAAATTTATAAGTGAATAGACCCGGGGGCCATAGTTTTCCCTGGCGGTATCTCTCATGTAGGCAGCATACGGTGGGTAACAAATTATTGTTGGGCAATAGATAGAAAAGTGGATAGTTATGCGATTTTCACGGTAATGATCATGTGTATATAGGCATCACGTCCATAAACAAATAGGCCGACTCCTGCCTGCACCTATTTCTATTACTCCACTCATCGACCGCTATCCAGCATGCATCTAGAGTATTAAGTAAAACAGAGTAATGCATGGAGAACGATGACATGATGTAGACAGAGTAAACTCAAACAATATGAATAAACCCCATCGTGTTATCCTCAGTAGCAACAACACAAAGACGTATCTTGTTCCCTACTTTGTCACTGGGATATAGAAACTCGTCAGGTTGAACCTACCACAACGCACCTCGCTCACTGAAGAAATATCAATCTAGTTGGCCAAACTATTTAAATAGATCGGAGAGAATTACGAAGCTGTAATGATCATGCAAATAAGAATCACATTATATATCAGAGGTAACTCAAATACTTTTCATGGATATTTTGAACATAAACCAACAATTCATCGGATCCCAACAAACACACCGCACAATAGGATTACATCGGATAGATCAAAGCGAACATGTGATGATCATTGTATTGAAGATCAAGAGATAGAGAGATTGCCATCTAGGTACTAGCTATGGCCCCGTAGGTCTGTGGTGAACTACTCACACATCATCATCAGGGCAGCAAGGTTGATGAAGAGGCCCTCCGTGATTGATCCCCCTCCGGCAGGGTGCCGGGACGGAGCTCCAGATGGCCTCGCGATGGAACAGAGACTTATGGTGGCGTAAAAAGGGTTTCGAGACTGCCACTAGGGTTCTTTGAATATTAGAGAATTTATAGGCTAGAGAGAGGCGTCGGGAGACGCCCGAGGGGGCCAGCACACATCAGGGCGCCCCCCACGGCACGCCCTGTTCGTGCTGGTGCCTTCGTGCGGCCTCCGGTCTCCTCCCGAGGTTCCCAGGTATTCTTTTGGTCCATAACAAATCATCAAAAAAAATCGTGGCAATTGGACTTCGTTTGGTACTATAAACCTGAAAAGTCAAAAACATGCAGAAAACAGCAACTGGCTTTGGGCACTGGGTCAATAGGTTGGTGCTCAAAAATATTATAAATTGGTAAATAAAGACCCAAAAAGTATCCTAGAATGATAATATATCAACATGGAACAATCAAAAATTATAGATACGTTGGAGACGTATCACTGTTTAGGTCGAAGGCGCGTGATGGTTAACTCCTCCCAACCTCCTCCCTAGGGGCATGCGAGTAGTACTTTGCTTCGAGAGAGCTAATAAAGCTTTGCAATAAGTATGTGAGTTCTTTATGACTAATGTGAATCCATGGATGAACGCACTCTCACCTTTCCATATTTGTTAGCCTCTTCGGTACCATGCATTGCCCATTCTCACCTCGAGGGTCGGTGCAGCTTTCGCCAGTGCATCCAAACCCCGTGACATGATACGCTCTGTTGCACATAAGCCTCATTATATCTTTCTCAAAACAGCCACCATACCTACCTATGATGGCATTTCCATGGCCATTCCGAGATATATTGCCATGCAACTTCCATCCTTACATCATATGACTAGTACACTCATTGTCATATTGCTTTGCATGATCACGTAGCTGACATAGTATGTGTAGCACAGCCATCGTTCATCATTGTTTACATGTTATGCTAGATCATTGCACATCCTGGTACACTGCCAGAGGCATTTATATAGAGTCATATTGTTTAATAGTTTTTCATATCGAGTTGTAAGTAAATAAAAGTGTGATGCTTTTCTTTATTAGGGAACTGTCTCAGTGAGGAAAGGATGATGGAGACAATGATTCCCCCACAAGTCGGGATGAGACTCCGGACGAAAAACAAAAGTAAAAAAAGAGAGAAAAAGAAAAATAAAGAGAGAAAAAGAAATAAAGAGAAAAAGAGAAAGAAAGAAAAAAAAAGGCCGAAAAAGGGGAGAAAAAGAAAAAATAGAAAAGTAGAAAAAAATGAGAGAAAAGAGAGAAGGGACAGTGCTACTACCTATTTTTCCACACTTGTGCTTCAAAGTAGCACCATGTTTTTCATATAGAGAGTCTCATGTTTTATCACTTTCATATGCTAATGAGAATTTTTCATCATAGAACTTGGGTTGTATAGTCCGATGATCGGCTTCCTCAAATGACCGAGGTCTTGATGAGAAAGCAAGTTGGATGCACACCCACCTAGCTTCATTCGAGCTTTCATACACTTATAGCTCTAGTGCATCCGTTGCATGGCAATCCCTACGCCTCGCATTGATATCTACTGATGGGCATATCCATAGTCCGTTGATACGCCTAGTTGATGCGAGACTTTCTTCTCCACTTTCTACCCCTTTGATATCTACCACCATATTCTATTCCACCTATATGATATGTCCATGGTTCACGCTCATGTATTGCGTGAGGTATAAAAAGCTAAAGCGCGTTAAAAAGTACGATCCAATTGCCAGACTTAACATTGTGGTGCTTGACATTTGTATTTATGTGGTGAAGACGGAGCCATGCCATGCTAATATGATAAAATGAATGGGGGGTAAACATTCTTTAAAGATCGTATATTTTGGAAGTTGGTGATTGTGTTACTTATGTTTGTGGATATTACTATGTTGATGTTTATTGATTCATCATTTCTCAATGATCATACCTGAAAGAGATTACATGTTGGGTAGCATGTCAAATCAAAAATTCTGTTTTTGTCATTTACCTACTCGAGGACGAGCAGGAATTAAGCTTGGGGATACTGATACGTCTCCAACGTATCTATAATTTTTTATTGTTCCATGCTATAATATTATCAATCTAGGATACTTTTTGGGCATTTATTTGCTGATTCATATTATTTTTTAGCACTAACCTATTAACCCAGTGCCAAGTGCCCGTTGTTGTTTTCTACATGTTTTTGGCTTTTCAGGAATACCAAACCGAACGAAGTCCAAATACCCCGAAACTTTTTGAAGATTTTTTTGGACAAAATAAGGACCTGGAAGCTTCGGAGGGAGACCGGGGGCCACACGAGGTGCCCCCAAGCCAACAGGGCGCGCCCAAGGGGGTGGCCGCGCGCTGATGGCTTGGGACCACCTCCCCGGCCCTCTGGCGTTGTTCTCTGGCCTATAATTTCACATTAATCCCAAAAACCCTAGGGAGCCTACCGAAACACTTTTTTCGCTGCCGCAAGTCTGTGTTCCGCCGTGTGCCCATCTGGGGCCCTATTTCGGTGCCCTGACGGAGGGGGGGTCGATCACGGAGGGCCTCTACATTAACCTTGTTGCTCCCATGGTGATGTGTGGGTAATTCACCACAGACATGTAGTTCCGTAGTTAGTACCTAGATGGCTCTCTCTCTATGTTCTTTGTTGCCATGATCACTGCGATTCCCGCAGTGATCTATCTTATGTAATCACTCTTTGCGGTATGTTTGTTGGGATCCGATGAATTATGGGTTTATGTTCAGATTATTCATGAAAAGATAATGAATACTTGCTGGTATTTTATTTGCATGATTGCTCTCTGATCTATCGGTTTAGTTTGGCCAACTAGATTGGTTTATCTTTAGTGAGAGAGGTGCGTTGTAGTGGGTTCAATCTTGCGGTGCTCTATATCCCAGTGACAAAGTATGGAACAAGACACGTATTTGTATTGATGCCACTAAGGATAAAACGATGGGGTTTATTCATATTAATTGGATTTACTTTGTCTACATCATGGCATCATTCTCCAAGCATTACTCTTTTTCACTTAATACTCTAGATGCATGTTGGATAGCGGTCGATGGGTGGAGTAATAGTAGTAGATGCAGGCAGGAGTCGGTCTACTTGTTTATGGACGTGATGCCTATATACATGATCATTGTCGTGAATAAATATTACATAACTATGCGCTTTTCTACCAATTCCCCAATAGTAATTTGTCTACCCACCGTATGCTTTCTTCGAGGGAGAAGCCTCTAGCGAACACTATGGCCCCCAGTCTCCTCACTAATATATTTACAAAAACTTTAAATGCCTTGCTGCCATTATTTACTTTCTTTTTATTTTCAATTTATATTTATCAAACTATCTATCTATCACTACTTATCGCTTGCAAGTAACGAGTTCGAGGGGATTGACAACCCTCTTGCCCGCGTTGGGTGCAAGTGTTTGCTCTTTTGTGTGTAGGCGCTGAAGACGGGATTTTGCGTGGTTCTCCTATTGGTTCGATAACCTTGGTTCGCACTAACGAAAATACTTACCTCTACTATGATGCATCATCCCCTCCTCTTCAGGGAAAATCCCAACGCAGTTTACAAGTATGATCGACACCAGTAGATTTCTTCTTGGACTTGCCCTTCTTCTTGAGACTGGTGGTCTTGTTGACCATCAACACTTGTTTATTCTTCTGCATTCCAGCTTCAGCGGTTTTGAGCATAGCAAACAACTCGTTTTCACTTTTATCCATCCCATTCACGTTGTAATTCATGATAAAACCATCATAAGATGGGGGGAGTGAAACAAGCACAATATCTGTACCAAGTGTTGGAGGAATTCCAAATTCCAGAGAAGCTAGTCTATCAACATAGCCAGCCAGCTTTACTATATGCTCACTCATTGAGGAACCTTCTGCCATCTTGCATTCAATCAAGGCCTTGGTTATTTCAAAACATTCGGTCCTTGCTTGCTTCTTGTACAGAACTTCCAGTGACCCAATTATAAACTGGGTGGTAGATCATTCAAAACGTTTATGTAGCTCAGGATACATGCAAGTTAACATGAGGCACTGGACTGATTCATAGTCATCACTACAAGCGGTGAAAGCAGCTATGACTTCTGCTGGTGCATCCTTTGCACGAGGATCGCCTAGGGGCTGATCCAGCACACATTCCTTCTTAGCGCTCTTGAGAACAAATCTCAGGTTCCGGATCCAATCCGCATAGTTTCCACCTTTTGCAGCCAACTTTTCTTTCTCTAACATAGGGGCTAAGTTAAACATATTGCGAGCCATTTATCTACAATGATAAACACAAATTTATTTAGACATACTTCATAATTAACATGCACTATTAAACAATTTTAATATTATGTGCACTCCCACTTAAATCAATATCTCTCATAATTGATTTGTAAGTAATTCAAGACCCTGATCTTATTCTCAGCCATTGATGTGGACATCACTGATGACGAGAATTTTGACCGGTGGGCAATCTTTTTCCGATCATATCTCCATATGACTCTTATTCATCTTTCGATGTTTTTGTTCTCCAAGCTCAGAACGATTCTGCTAGAACTTCAAGATAACCAAGTGCTATCTGCTTGCTAGGTCTTTACCTAACCCGTCTTACACCTCACGGTCCAGTTGTACTCATGTGGACATGACGCACTACAGAAAGCTACGTGTTATAGACGGTTGCAACACTGGGAAGAGCACCTTTTAACTTGATATTTTCAGTGAGAGATCACCCTAATAATTGACTACTGCGCAATCAAGGGTGCAAACAACAAAGGGATAAACATCCCAGGAAATTCATAAAAGCATGATATGGTATAGCCCTGGGCATCGGGGATGAATCTTCAGGACGATACTTTAGTCACCACCTTGATCTCCTGCGCCTCATGGAGCCCCATTGCTCCGGGGTTCTCCGTAGCACGACCGTCACGTCCATTGGTAAATAACGAATTTGACATGCAGGTCATTAAAGTGACAATCCCTGGCTCCGGCCATCATGTCATACTGTGACGCGCAAGCCACTTAACGTTACATCATATAACCATCTCATACATAAACAAATATTATGACGAAGGCTATACCACATCACATGCAATCCTGCAAAACCAAGTTAGACGTCCTCTAATCGGTTTGGCAAATTTTAATTACGTGGTTTCTAGGGTTTCAGCATAACACTAGCTACCTACGTCCACCATTAAGGTGATAATCCTTGTTGCTAGATTAAGTCTCGGGGTGTGTGAGGGAAGAGACTTTAGTAGAAAATCTCTAGCCCCACACTAAACTTCGTCAATAGGCGTGACCCCCTAAAAGATCAACCATCTTCATCACCCTCTTGCGTACGCGATGATTCACTATTCTTGACTATGATGAGGCCCAAAGAATTGTTAGCAGATCGTCGACAGCCAGAGCCGATCGATTGTCAGAACTTTGTACAATCGACAGCCAGAGCCGATCGATTGTCAGAACTTTGTACAATCGACAGCCAGAGCCGATCGATTGTCAGAACTTTGTACAAAGCAACATCATGCTGTCAATGAACTGAGCCGAAGCAACACTTGAGGGAAGCATAGCAAGAACATCAAACCCTCACATCCACATGTGATCTAGATCGCAACATGTATCTACTCATAGAACCACTCATGATACCACTGTTGGGAAACGTAGTAGAAAACAAAAAAAATCGCCCTATGATCAACCAGGAACACTATGAAGATACAATAATGGTTGGGATCATGATCGTTACTATCACCGAGTAGCAGCGGAAGAAGAGCATGACGCTGACGATCAAGCTTGGAGTCCCTCGAACCATAGATGAACGATCCCGCGAACCGCCCACGAACAGTCCCTCGAACGTAGACTGAAGGCACGACCTCTCTACAGATTGCAAGTGTGCGTCTCCACGATTTGGCAGCGCTTCGCCATCGAGAGCTAATCACTGCTGGAGAATTAGAGGGAAGAGATTAGAACCACACTGGGCTTTTAATTATGAGGATTAGAGGATCTAGACCTAGATCTAATTAGTCAACTAGGACCAACTAGAACGAGAACTAGAGAACTAGAGGAGGCTCCAAAACTCATGTATTCAAAAGGGCCAAATCCTCAAGTATATATAGGTTAGAGGGGAAAGGAGGGGCAGCCACCAAGGAGGGAAACCCTCCTTGGGGCGTCATCCTAAAGGAGGAGGAGTCCAACTCCTCCCCCACTCCAATTCGCCCCCCCCCCCCCATAAGGAAAGGGGGGCGCCTCCACCACTTGGGCCCTTGTGGCCCAGGTTGCCTTCCACCTCTTGGCCTTATTAGGCCCGTTGATATTTTTATTAAATATAAAATTGCTCTAAATACTTTCAGACCATTTTATATATAATTTAAAATCTTCGGAACATTTTCCACATATATAGATGTATATTTATAGGAAATACCCAGTATTACCTGATATTCATCGAAACCCTTCCTCTAGAAGATCTCAGGTAGGGGGTCCCGAATAGGTAGCCATATGAGACACATGGATGTACCTAGGTTCGGGCTCTCTCGAAGAGTTAAGACCCTACATCCTGCTTTTATTATATTTATTTCGAGGGAGTACAAATTATATGTTGATCTACCGTGAGATTGTTGTGTGTCTATCTGTCGTCTATGACCCCTCACCCTAGGCTTATATATATACTAGGGGGATCTAGGGTTTACACATAGGTCGATTACGTATAAGGTAATCGTGGTGTAGATGGCTTCTAAGTCTTGGAGTAGGAGCCAAGTCTTCGGATACATCCCTTCTTAGCGTCATGGGCCTGCCGAACGTGACCCACTAGTAAATCATCATGGGGTCCTCGGCCCGACCCTCCTGGGCGGGAGATGGTGTGGTAAGCACCCCCTAGTCCAGGACACCTTCAGTGGCCCTTATCGGTCTTGAAGTTGAGGATGCTCCTCGTGTTCTTCCGAGCTAACCTTCATCTTCAGTCGTTGGTCCTGGAAGCTAGTCAAAAAGTTCATTCTTTGTTCCTCTGAATCGATTGAATCTGACCGAAGAGTTCCCACATCAGGTATCCGAGGAGCCCCTTGCGAATTCTCATTGCTCTTTTCACAGGTGCCTTTGTCGTTTCCAAGTCACAACTCAATTTAGAAGTCTTTCCCGTGCGTAGCTGCCTTAGCGACGAAGTGTTCCCTCGCTCAGATAAGGATGACAATCCAGCCTTGTTCTGACAACTTTGACTGGCTCGATCCGTCGTCCCATGCAGGACTGATGTGCCATCATTTTGGAGGTCATCATAGCGCGCCAGCACAGCTCGAGGCCCCACTATTGGACATGTCTAATCAATAAAGTGGTCGTGCCCCAAGACATGTAGTGGCACAATTAACTGCTTCCTTGATTCCCGTGTGTTATTAACGCATGATGCCTGGGGAACTTTCGAAATTATAGCGACGCGGCGTGCTTATTCCGTGTTTTAACTTGCCCATAAAAGGCTAAAAGCGAGAGAAAGCCAGATTTACGCTCTCAATCTCCCTTCGCCTTCTTCCTCGAGCTTTCGCACCCATGGCTATCATTGTACGGAAACACTTCAGAAAATTCTTCATGTGGAGCGGATAGTTCCACACTCCCCAATGGTTTCCCCTACATAAAATTGTCCAAAAAAAGCATAGTTGGACATTAGCATCGATAAATCAAGTGCATTTTCTTCTTCTAGTTTATCACTATAGCTAACACTAGGCTCCTCAAATAAGATGCTCAATGACTCATGATAATCATAGCCCTCACTTAGAGGGTGACTTTCTCTTTAATGAAACTTTCTCTGTACCGTAAAACGCGATGAAACTTGCTCTCTGATTTTTTCCCTCGGGAAGACTGAGTATATAGGCTTGGAATTAGGGAAGCTGGAGACTCATGGGGACAACAACCCACTTGGGCGCGCCCTGGGAGGGAGGACACACCCCCTGGCTTGTGGCCCATGGTGGACCCACTTCGTTACTTCTTTGATCCTGTATTTTTTATTTATTCCATAAAAAATCCCCGCAAAGTTTCATCCATTTCCGATAACTTTTATTTCTGCACAAAAATAACACCAATGTAGTTCTGCTGAAAATAACATTAGCCTGGGTTAGTTTAATTCAAATCATGCAAATTAGATTTCAAAACGAGAGCAAAAGTGTTTGGAAAAGTAGATACGATGGAGACACCTTCCAAGCACGACTACTATACAAGGACTACTTTGCTCCGGACCCAAATTTCCTGGATGATACATGGTTTCTTCGTCGTTTTCGTATGCGCAAATCATTGTTTTGGCATGTTGTGGAGGGAGTGGAGGCACACGGTGACTACTTCAAGCTCACAAGGGATTGCTACGGCCAAGTCTCTTTCTCTGTTAATCAGAAATGCACGGCTGCTTCGAGAATGCTTGCCCTTGGTACTGTCGTTGGTGGGATGGTTCAGATGGGGGAGATCACATGCTTGAAGACTACTACCAGGTTTGCCCGTGTCATGGTGCGGGTGTTTGGAGTAGAGTATGTGAGAGAACCAAATGTGCAGGACACAGAAAAGTTGTTGGTTATTGAAGAGGTGAGAGGGTTTTCAGGAATGCTCGGATCAACTGATTGCATGCATTGGTAATGGAAGAACTGCCCCAAAGTTGTGTGTGGAATGTATCAAGGTCACACCAAGAGGTCACCATCATACTAGAAGCAGTGGCATCACATGACTTGTAGTTTTGGCATGCTTTCTTTGGAATGTTGGGTTCCCACAATGACATTAACGTGCTTCAACTATCTCCCGCGTTCAGGAGTCTTTGTAATGGGGGGTCACCGTCATGCAACTACACTATCAACGGTTGTGACTACAACATGGGATACTATCTTGCCGATGGCATCTATGATCAGTGGGTGATGTTTGTCAAGACAATATCCGAACCACAAGGCAACAAACAAATCCACGTTGCAACAATCCAGGAAGCAGCTATGAAGGATGTGAAGAGGGCATTCAGAGTGCTTCAAGCTCGTTGGAGAATTGTTTGTGGAGCTGCAATGATGTGTGAATCAGAAACTTTGTGACAGTTGATAACATATTCTGTTAGTTTGCATAATATGTTTGTCGAGGATGAGGGTGATGGTCTAGCCCAAACCAATGACTTTGAAGCGCCTGGAGAACAAGTCCAAATCCCGGAAGATCAAGATGCAAATTAGTTTATAAACTTTCTACAAATGCATAAGAATCTTCGAGATCACCAGGTGCGTGTGCAGCTACTCGGTGATCTTGTGGAGTATATGTGAACTCACAATGGAAACCAAAGAGCTAATGCTTGAGTTATTCGCCTAAAATAAATTTTATGTAAGAACTATGAATTTTCGCTACCAACATTTTTTATTTACGTATGATATTGACGTGTACGATGAATATGCATGGATTTGTATGTATTTAAGAGTTCGGATTTAAGATATGT
This sequence comes from Elymus sibiricus, assembly GCA_039707655.1. Classification (NCBI taxonomy): domain Eukaryota; kingdom Viridiplantae; phylum Streptophyta; class Magnoliopsida; order Poales; family Poaceae; genus Elymus; species Elymus sibiricus. The sequence continues at coordinate 86,147,401 of CM077665.1, forward strand.
AACTGCCAAACATGACATATGAGAGGCGGTATGCATGCCTCCATAGATGTAGCCGGGCGCGTCCGCAGACGTATAGAGACCAGATTTGCAAAGTGTGGTGGTAGATGCTCTTAGAGCATCTTTAGCAGATCCCGTAAAAGTCGTCAAACCTACAGATTTACGGTACGGGCTAAAAAACGGACTGAATAGATCCTGTAAAACAGCATATTCGTACTTTTTTACAGGACCCCGTATATTAGAGCTCCCATCCATCATATTTGGAGGATTCAAGGTGTTTTTAGAGGATCCTGTAAAGCCGGTCAACGCCGGAGCAGGGGGATTGCGACGTCGCGTGCGAGCAGCGAGCAGGCGGAGGAGCTCGCCGGCGGTCGGCCGGAGCATCGCCGGAGTACACGACGGGCCGGAGCGTCGTCGGAGCATCATCGGAGCAACGCTAGAGCGTCGCCGGAGCAGGCAGCAGGCCAGAGCGGCACCATTCTGGCCGGCCGGAGTTCGAGTTCGTCCGTGCATAAGTCTCGGGAAAGAAGAAGTGTGAGAAGAAAACGAAAAAAACTTTTACGGTACGGATCTACGGGATCTATTTTGGCCGATGCCTCGCGGTACTGTAAAATCGTTTTAAGGGATCTGCATACTGTTTTTCAGGTGATGTGTTTACGGGATATGCTAGAGATGCTCTTACCCGGGCTTAGAGCATCTCTAGCAGACCCCTTAAACCGCGGAACTGAAAACGCGATTTACAGTTCGCGCAACAGGTTGTATACGGGTTCAAAAACTTCGCGGCAGAACAAAAACCTTAATTGAAACCGTATTTTGAAAAGCTTGTTTCGCACGACAATAACCGGGAGCGGTACGCAAAAGTGGGGATGATCATTCGTACATGCCATTAGATTCATACATACAAAGCTCGCCGGACGCCTACCCTACCCTAAGGTGACCAAAATGGAGCTTGCCGGAGCCTAACGGGTGCGGTAGCTAACCTAAACGAGCTCACCGGAGCCGAGCTGCGGCGCTCAATCCTTGTCGAAGGTGAGGTCTATGTACATCTTGTCCTACGCTATGGCCTCGCGGCGCCACTCCTCCTCCTTCTCGTCGAACGCGAGCGCCTTCGCAAGGCCCTACTCGTAGAGCACGGCGTCGATTTCGTCCTCCCGCCGACGGCGCTGGGCCTCCTCTTCCTCCTCCCGCGCACTGCGCGTGAGAATGGTGGCCTCGATGGCGTCCGCCTCCGCTGGGAGGAGGAAGTTCTCCGGCCCGACGACGCCACCGCCCCGCCGCTCCGGCTCTGCGTCCGCCTCCGGCTCCCTCTTGACCGTGCGGATCGTGGGGAGCTCCTCCGGCTCCCTTTTCATCGGAGTGAGCAACGAACGGGAACTCGACGTCCAGGCGGAGCTGCCCGCGGCGGAGGAGCTGCGTGCGCCAGAGAAGAGCCGCGCCCGCGCGCGGTCAAATTCCTCTGTCTTGCGACGGAGGAGCGATGGCGGGGGCTCAAGTCCGCGGTTCGTGTACCGCAGGGTGGAGCGCTTCCTCGTCGTGTCGGCTTTGACGCAGCGCCTCCGCTCGTGGTCATCGCCACCGCGCCGGCCGGAGCTCCACATCCCACCCCACATCATGGAGGATCGGTGGGCGGGGCGGCGGATTTTGGCCACCAGCGGTGAGAAATCGATGTGAGGAATGGGGAATCGGGGCGGTGGGGGATAGGGTTTCGAGCCGTATCGACCTCGCGGACTGCGCGGGGTGCGTTTGCGGTCCACTGTAAAAAAAATTATGGCCTGTCCGAGTATATAGGGTGCCCAAAAACCGAACCAAATCCGTATACTCGCCGGAATTTTACGGGCCACAGGTTTTACAGGGTATGCTAGAGTTGCTCTTACCGACTTGTAGAACGCAGTGGTGCGATTAATGGATCTCCCAAACCGGTTCACCTTCCTTTCTTGGCGCCAACGAAACGAAGACGCTGAACCGCCATCCCTCTACCTCTGCGCATCTATAAATACGGCCCGTGGCTCACGACTCATTCGTTTTCCCCTCGTCTTCCTCTTCCTCCTCCGTTCCGCTCCGCCGTCCACTATCATCTCCGGGCAGACAAACCGGCCGGAACCGCCGCAGCAGTTCGTACCTACGTACGTGCCGGATACATGCTGTAACTGTGGTTTCTGTCTCGTACGTTTCTGCTCTGTTTCTTGCTTCCTTGCACGATCGTGATGCAGAGGGAGCCATGAACCGAGAAACGGCGCGTGCGTGCCGCGCGTTTTAGCCTTTTCTGAACCCGCAAATCATGTCCGCCGCCGCCGCCGCCTGATCGGACGGACAGAGAGAAGCACCGCCGGAGAAGAAGAAGAAGAAGGAGGAGGAGGAGGAGGAGGAGGAGGAGGCTGGACCTGGGAGAAGGGGTCAGGGCACGGCAGCAGATCGCAGATTTGCAATCGATCAAAACGAAACTCCACCGTTAAGGCGTTAACCTAACTAAAAAGAATGTGTTTAACTTCCGGTGCATGACATATTATTCAGGGTTTGCTTTGCTCAAGGAAGATTTAACATCTTTCGATGCACCAGTTCCTTCCCCTCTTGCAGTTGATTCTTTTGCTCTGAACATCACAATCAATTCCTGCTGCTAGTGCCAGATTGTGAGCTGTGGCTAGGTTGCAGTCCTGCGTTTTTCAGTGCAGGCATGCATCCATGTCACTGCTAACATAATTCACAGCTTGGATGGAGCGGGATCATAAATCATAATAATGACCAGGCTTCAAAACTTCCCTGCTTTGGTCTATGCAAATGCAGCTCCGTTTAATTACAACGCGTATGCTTTGTTTGCATCCATCAAAACAACAATCTTCACCAACATTCGCAGTGCACATGCAGGCCTGAACATCACGCTCCAAAAATCAATACGATTTCAGGATGAGGATTGAGGAGCAGAGGACCTCTTCTTCTTGTTGCTGTTGCGTTGGTGATCCTATCGCCGTCGCTGTGTCCCGCAGCCACTGCATGGGGCATCTTCTCCTCCTCGACTAAACCCACGAGCCAGACCGTCGCCGCGCCAACGTTGCCGGACGGCGGCGGCGGCGGCAGGACGGTGGTCGACTTCTCGATGGAAGGCGGCGGCGGCGGCCCGAGGGGCGTGGAGCTGCTGGAGGGAGCGCGGCGCAGGATCGCCGGCCCGGCCTCCTGCTGGGGGGAGGCGTACCGCGGCCTCTTCTCCAGCTGCGCCCACATCATGTCCGACAAGGAGCGCCAGGGCAGGCTCGCGTGGCGCCTCAGCGCCTGCTACCAGGAGGACTCCGGCCGCCCGCCGCTGCCGCCCTGCAACGAGCGCGAGCGCATGGTGCACTGCCGCAAGCGCCTCTCCGAGCACGAGGAGAAGGTCTTCCTCGAGTTCTTCCTCGAGACCAACACCCTCTGCCACCAGCTCCAGTACGCAATCTAATCTAATCCACCATGATCGTCTTCGTCTTCTTGCTCCGATGATATGAAGGATGAATTTTCTTGATGGATGTGTGAGTTGTGTGCCTGTATCTGCAGGGCGGAGGCGTTCAAGCAGAGCACGGAGCGGCTGGTGAACGACCTGACACGGTCGGCGGCGGCGGCGAGCGAGAAGCTGTCGGCGATCAAGGAGAGGTCGGACCAGATCATCCACGAATCGAGCAAGCTCCACGGCTCCATGTCATCTATCGTGTCGCAGACCGAGCACCTGGCCACGGCCTCCAACAACATCAAATCCCGGATCGGCGACGTGCTGGAGCAGTCGGCGGCCATCGCGGAGCAGTCGAGGCAGATCGCGGCGGCGCAGGCGGGCCTCAGGGAAGGGCAGGAGGAGATGCGGGGCCGGATCGACGCCGCCATGGCGCGGGTGGAGGAGGAGTACGCGAGGCTCGGCGAGGAGATGGGCAGGCTCAAGGAGGAAGACGCGGGGATCGAGAGGGAGGTCAGGGTCGTCGGCGACGCCATGGCGGCGCGGATGGAGGGCCTGCAGCGCACCGCGGAGGAGATCGGGAGCGCCGCCGGCAGGTCGCTGGAGAACCAGAGGGAGCTGCTGGAAGGCCAGGCGAACGCGACGCGGGCGCTCGGGGAGCTCCACGGCTCCCTGGCCCGCGCGCTCGAGGAGAGCAGGGAGGCGGTGCAGAGGCTAGCGCGCTTCGGGCGGCAGCAGCAGGAGGAGCTGCTGTCCCGGCAGGAGCAGCTCCGGCGAGCCCACGACGGCCTCATGCGCAACTCGCAGTCGATCCTCCAGGCGCAGGAGGAGTTCAGCGCGAAGCAGGCCGGCATCTTCGCGGCGCTGGACAAGCTCTACGTGCTCCACAACGCCATCCTGGTGGAGTCCCGCTTCATCAGGGCCTTCTTCTACTGCTGCGTCGTCTTCCTCCTCTACCTCCTCACCGGCGCCAAGCAGACCTTCGCCATTAGAGGCCAGCTCTACTTCGGTAACGCATCTGATCTTCAGACTCATCAGATCATCGTATCCTTCACTCCATTGCTTCATTTTTTCTTCATGGGTTTCTTGGATGTAACTATACCAGGTCTGTGCGTGACGCTCGTGGTGGAGGTCGCGCTCATCAGGCTCGGCGCCGCCGACGACCTCACCAAGCCGTTCTGGATCGTGTCCAAGGTGTTGCTGCTCCGGTCGGCCTTCCTCGCCATCGCCGCCGCCCAGATCCTGCACGCCATCTTCGCCTTCAAGTATGGGAATCGCAATCTTCACCTGGTTGCACATTGCAGATTTACATTGCGTTCATCTGATCTGACTGCCCATTTTTTGGTTCAGGGATTACGAGGTGCTGAACCATGAGCTGCTCCAGACGCTGGTGGAGAAAGTCCGGGCAATCGAAGCCAACACCGCCGCCGGTGAGCTTTCATCCGCCGTCCCTTGCCCGCCAACGGCTGTTTGAATTTTGAACCGTAATGCCGGCACCGAATCTGAACCACTAGTACTTATCATCCTCCTCTGGTCCAGGAGACAAGATGTGCCCATGGGGCACAGGCAGTGATGATGAGAGTAGCCTCAGCGACTACTCGTGGGTCTTCGACGAGCTGCAGGAAGACGTCGACAGCGAAATCGACCCGGACTTCACGCTCCGGGAAGATGAGATCTGCAGCAAGGACCACGGTTGCCGGAAAGAAACCGGTGAGAACTCGCTCTCGGCATCGATGACCGTGAGGAGATACAACCTTCGTGCGCGCATTACGCCACGGTGACGGGCCCGCAAGTACAGAGTAGAACATACATATGCAGAAATATTGCCAGAAGTTGAAACTGTTAAAATGTCAGCATTTTGCTGAAGAACTGAAGGGCAATGCAACAATCTTTTTTATAAGCTAATGTCCAAATTGTCTGAATCTACAACTTGAAGTCATAAAGGGAAATAACATATTTAAGAAACATTCAATCTAACATGAAACATAACTTAAGAAATATTCAATCTAACATGAAATATAACTGCAGTAAGAGTTAACAGTAAGTTGCAGTGGCATGCCAAGTAGACCTAAAAAGTTCCATTACTCACTCAAACGAATCTAACATGACATATAGCTGCTTGTAAGAAATGAAAAGGACAACCTAATGTACAGAATTCGACTAACTGAGCTCCCTCTCCCATCTATACACTGCGGTTTGAAAAGAATCCGTACATGGAATGAATTCATGGATCTTGAAAAAATTCATCGCTGCTTGCCTTGGTCGTATAATCAGATCTCCCCAGCTTCCAGGAACTGTTGCCGAGTAAATTGTCCGTATTGAAGAATTTCTTATGCACCAAATATCACATAATGTGTCACCGAGCACGGGCAGTTGATGGTTGTTTCGAAGAACGTCCGGACTTGTGTTTCCGTTTCTGGTTGCCCCCAGGAGGGTCCACCAGTGGTCCAGACCAAGTAGGCACGGCGGTCTTGTCGTAAGGAAATACGGTACTGAACGAAGATGGGTCTGGGGGCTCAAATGTAGGTTCCATGTGATTCGAACAACCCAACGGATAGCCGAGTGCGCCATCTTGATGTGGTGGAGGGAACTTTTCGCTCTTGCTCTTCGCATTTGCATGCGTTATTAGCCTTCTTTTCTGTAAAGAGTAAAATTGAGTCCAGATTAGCATGTGCAACTAGCAAAAACATGAATGAGAAACTGTAACTGGGGAGGAACCAAGATAACTCAGCATACGTCAATATTTGCTTGAAGTTCGGCATTTGCCTCTGGTGCTGGAACAGCCCTAGGCCGATCCCGGGTCCTTGTCTTCCTAGCTCCATCACCATTAGGTCTGCTACCAGCAGCCCTTAAACTGTTTTTCATCCAATGAATAAGCCAATTAGCAATTTGTACAGCGCAAAAGCTCAGCTTATATCAGCCAATCAACAAGCTCAAATGGTGGAGAAATATAAGATATTTACAAATATTTCCAAAAAGAAGCATAAAATATACATCAGAAAGGTGAGACAAATTGTTGCATGACAGCATGATTCATGATGATGATGTCTAAGCAATTATTCCCAACAAGTTCCCAGGAATACAGGAATCTTGGCAGTTGGCACGATAGGCAAGACTTACTTTTAGTACTACAAATAAGTATTCGCCTAGCATCCACTGAACTTACCTTTTGAATCAAAGAAATGTTATTTTTCTTCCTTATATTCTGCTGTGCTAAATACAGTGTTGTCAAGTTATGCTTTCCTGTTATCAAGTTCATCGAAGCATTCTGCAGAAGTAGGCTCCTACGGCAAACTAGATTTTAGAATACTCCTGTAATTGTATTCCTAACTCTACTCTATAATTTCCAATAATTTCTTCAGCACTCTTTTCTCTACTATCTTATATAAATTGGAGTTTCTCTACTATTACCTCCATTCCAAATTAGTTGTCTTAGACATCATCCTGGGCCTACCAGATCCCTTCTGGTCCAACAAGCCACCGTGCCACTCATGTTTTGCATAGAAAAGTATTTTATAAGTACATGACATTATGTTATTATTTTTCCGCGGCATGAACCAACCAGTCAATCCACCAGAGGATTTTCTTCCTGTAGCGGCTCCTACCCAGGAATCCCCATGCTTCCACTGCTGCTCTTCCAAATCTCCATTGTCCTAACTTTCAAATTTCAAAATCCAACTATGGCTCTGCCGCTGCAAATCTTGCAATGGTGCTCCCATGGTCACTGAGGTTACGCAAGTGCAGTGTTGGCTGCTTGATTGAATTTTTTTTTTCTCCACATTGTTGCAAGTGCATTGGTTGTTGAGAGTGCAAGTGTAATATTTTTTGTGGTTCCATAGCATAGCAACGCATGGGCGTTATGCTAGTTTGTTTCAGCAGCCCGTCTATGCCATATGCATGCTTTCTAAAACCACTATGTGCTTACATCTATATTGTGAAGAGCTTAAATGACATTTTAAGGCAAACGCAAATGCAGAAAATCAACACAACTTTCTAAAGGAAGGAAGTAGTGTTAGGGTGACAAACCGTCTAGCTTCTTCATCTCTTCGTTTTGCATCCATCTCTTTGCTTGGTGGGTACTGGGGCAGACTTGATGGATCGCAAGCACGAGGTTCCGTTTTAAAGAACTGTGTTGGTAGTGCAAAAAGGTGTAAGTTATCAAGTACGGTGTAACAAGGAGCAGTAGTGTAGATACTTCATATAAAAAAATTAAATAACTAGCGCTCTACAAAAGTGTTTGCAAAAAAACTTACATTATATCAAATATTACAATTCGGGTTCTGTCTTACATTATATCAAAAATTACAATTCGGGTTCTGTCTTACAAATACCATGTTCAATATCAGATTCTAATGAATTGGATTTAAATCTAACATCAAGAGGGCATAACTAATCAAATATCAATATTACAAGTTTAAACGAATACAAAAGATGCAATAATCTAATTTATTGACGCAACGCACATAAGTTCCATCTATTGCATATCTAATTTATTTGTCATCCTTGTGCCAATTATCCAACAAGTTGAAAATCTCATTCTTGTTACCAATTTACATCAAATAGGGAAAGAAAATATTCAGAAAACTTACATCACTATTTAATGCATCAGTTGCTGTTAAACGATCAGCAGGATCAATTGATAGGAGTGTTTCAATCAGCCGAAGTGCTGATTGCGGGAAATCTTTGAATGTCTCTGCTATTCGCCTCTTGTACGGTTGCTGGGGCTTAAATATGGTTGCATGAGGCAGCTTTGATTTTTTCCAATATTCTTCAGCGGGGGATCCGCATAGCTTAAATATTTTATGCAACTGTTCTACCTGAAAAAGAAGACATGATTTAAAAAACGTTGTAAATATACAATTAGAATAATGTGTGACTAAAGTATTACTATATCACTTAAAAGTGTAACACAGATAGAATTGAAGTATTCATGACAGATATGAACTGCAAACATGCAACAAAGTATTAGGCACTGATTCGATATGCTTCAGTATTTCCACTAAACTTTGTGAGACAAATTCACATGTATGATTTTCAAGTATCCAGTCTAAATATTTGCAAAGATACTGGTAGCCAAAATTTCGACTCCACTCTTGTCTAAAATGACAGCTTTTATAGGACCAAAGGGCATATATGATAAAAGAGTAAAGGTTATAACAAAATACTAAGAGCTAGAATAATCTTTATCATCTACTCCACTGGTTTTTATAGCAGTGATAACATAAAAGTTGTCCTTCCACCATGTTCTATGTTGCCAAAATAGTACATTTCGAGGAAAACTGTTATGCCCAATGATCAATAAAGAACACGGGCGTACCCAGGTTCAGCTAGCCGGGTACATAGGACACCGGGTGCAAGATTGTTTTCTTGGTAAGTTTTGTGGATAGTATAGTGTGTGACACCACATTTTTGGATGGGACATATGTGTGGTTTTACACTGAGACACCGGGTCAATTTCTCTCTGGGTCTGCCCCTGATAAATAACAACATAATATGTGTGGTTTTACACTGAGACGCTGGGTCAATTTCTCTCTGGGTCCCGCCCCTGATAAAGAACAACATTTGGAAGTAGTGCTTATTCTATCTGAACTTGCTCTAAAATGTATATCATTTTCATCAGCAAGTCCTCTTGCATGAGACCTGCATTAAAATGTTGCCGTAGTTTGCATGGAATGGTTGACAAGCTATGAACGGTACTTCAGCAAAATCACACTTGAACAGAATCAACTTCAGTAACATTTGTGGGAAAAGAGCAAGTGTTCCATAGCTAACCTCGGTCCGTCCCGGCATAATAGGCTTCCCAGCCAGCAGCTCGGCAAGGATACATCCGGCGCTCCACAGGTCGACACCCACTCCATAATCCGTAGCACCCAGCAGCAGCTCTGGTGGCCGGTACCACAGCGTCACCACGCGACTGGTCATCGGTTGCTTATGGTTCGGGTCGAAGAACGACGCCAGACCAAAGTCCCCAATCTTCAGCACACCATCGTCATCCAAGAGTAGATTCGACCCCTTGATGTCGCGGTGCAGCACTCCCTGGTTGTGGCAGTGCTCCAGCCCTGACAGCAGCTGATGCACATAGCACTTGACCTGCGGAAGCACAAACACCACGGTCAGACTCGATTAGCTACAGCAGACCACATTTTATAAGTGATAACTGGAACACGACGGCTGTGCCAGCTAAATGGGATCTTGACCTGTGGCAGAGTGAACTTGATGTCAGGGCTGGCGGCGAGGCCGGCGAGGTCATGGACCATGTAGTCGAAGACGAGGTAGAGGCTGCAGGACATGCGGGAGGTGACGAGGCCGTAGAGCTTCATGACGTTGGGGTGGTCGAGGCGGCGGAGGATGAGGATCTCCCGGGCCATGAACCGCACGCTCTCCGGCTCGAGGTTGTCGAAGCGCACCTTCTTGAGCGCCACGATCTTGCCGCTCAGCGAGTCCCGCGCCTTGTACACGTTGCTGTACGTCCCCTGCCCGATCTGAAACGCCGCCGCCAGGCTCGCCCGTCAAACCAAACCAAAAAAAAGAAAAAGAAAAACGCGAAATTCCTCCGGCGGGCGCTGCTGCCGCGGCACGGATCACGGGGGGGAGCGGGGGGCGCACCTTGTCGATCTTCTCGAAGGTGTCGGCGCGGCGCGGGGTCCAGCCGTTGATGGCCTCGCCGGCGACGGCGGAGAGCCAGGCGGGCCAGCCGGCGGCGACCTGCTCCCCGCGCGCCTTGTTGGCGAAGCTGCCGCCGAGGCGCACCTCCGCCGGCCCGTGCCGCGACGACCGCGACCGCCGCTCCCGCTTCACAGGCGCGGCGACGGCGACGGCGCCCGTCTGCCCGTCCTTCCCGGCCGCCTGCCGCCCCTCCCCCGCCGCGGCCTCCGCAACGGCAGCAGCATCAGGGGCGGCCCCCTGCTGCTTGGGCTGGGGGTTCCGGCGGCGGGAGGCGTCGGGGCTGGGGGTGGAGGCGGCGGAGGGGCGGCCGTGCACGCAGCCCATGGGGACGGACGGACGGACGGACGGGTCCTCACCGGCGGCGGCGCATGCGGGCGGGCGGGCGGTGTCGCCGGAGGGCCGCGCGCGATCCGGGGCGCCGGGGTGGAGGGGGTGAGGGTGGTGGGGGGTGGGGAGTAGTAAAGTTGGGGGCGCCTGCGAGTGAGGGGAAGGGGAACGGAACGGAGCTGGTGGGACGAAATCACTGTTTTGACCCTTTGTGCTAACTAAATCCCGAACTGACCTGGATTGCAAAAAAATTTGGAATTTGACCTCTTTGGGTGACGCCAACATGCATGGCGTCTGGGTTGCACGGGTGACGCCAGGGACCCTGGCGTCTGGCCCCTGGCCCGCACGACCCCCCCGGCAAGTTGACCGGCTGACGTGGCAAAGGACCAGACGCCAAGGACCGTGGCGTTTGGTACCAGACGCCGGGGACCCTGGCGTCTGGCCCCTGCCAACTGTACCACGCGCGGGCCGAGCCCACCCACCCATTCTCTTCTTCCTCTCCCCCCCCCCCCCCACGAACAGAACCCTTCTCCCCTTCGCCCCTCTCCCCCCCCCCCCCCACACCAAATCCTCCTCTGATCTACTCCATCCTCCACTCAAATTCGTGGATCTGACCCCCCCAAGCATCCTTGAGGTATTCTCCCCCATCTCCCCCAATTTATTTAAGTTGAATCCTCTTCCTTTTGTTGCATTATTCAACATTAGGTGATGTTAGATGAGTAGATGGTTTCTTTGATTTAGGATTTTGTTTGTATTTGAAAGATTATTTGGGAGGTTGATGATGTGTTGTTGAATATGTAGACAAAAACAATTAGGTTTGGTGCATATGTTGTTCCATAGGATTTTTTTGCACTAAGAGAAGTGATGAATACATGATGTTTGTATGTAAAATAGACTAGTTTCATAATTTGTTTGATTATAGATGATGTGTGTATGTGCTAGCAAATGATGCATATGTTAGCAAGCAAGTCTATTTAGAAAAAATATGATACATGTAGATCATTATTTTGTTGGCACAATTTTTTTATAAAGGAGATGTCTCTATGTGTAGATCATGCTATTGTAGGCATAATTTTTTTTGGAAAGGAGATGATGAAATTTGATGGTTGTATGTGACACCATATTGTTTGAGAATTTACTTTTGAACTATGCAAACAAGAATGCATTATGTTGATGTTGGATATGTATATTATTTTATATGTATTATGTTGAGAATAAATTCAGATTATGCCAAGTTAGTTGATGCCTCTTTGATACGCATTATGTCGGAGATGCATTATGTAGATGTTCTTGGCATGAAGTTCATTATGCATTTGTTCATATTTGTTTGGTAGGATGGCGGATGATGATCATGGACCTTGGTACGACGGACTAATCCAGGAGTTGGACATGGATCATCGTGCTCGGGCCATTGAGAACCAGAAGGTAAGAAGCAAGACTAAATATTTTTCGGTGTTTTTCATTTGTGTTTTGTACTGATCCGGAGCTCATTTTTTTTGCAGCCTGTAGTTGCTTTGCGCATGAGGGGTTATGGTGCGGATGACTTTCCTTATGACGTGCGGTACGAGCCGTACATTCGGAGACTGGGGCTTCTCCCATTTGTGTTGCAGTTCAAGCGACACCCTCCGCCGGTGAACCACGCGGCGCTCACCGCACTTGTGGATCGTTGGAGGACCGAGACACATTCCTTCCACCTTCCCTGTGGGGAGATGACGATGACCCTAGAGGACATGGCTATGATAAGTGGCCTTCCTATCAACGGACAACCTGTTACCGGTCATGTGCACGCCGTGAATTGGCGAGCTCGGGTTGTTGTTTTAATTGGTGTTGAGCCCGACGCCCCTCTCGCAGGCAGGCCCGATAGCGCAAAAGTGAAGCAAACCTGGCTAAAAGAAGTCATAGGACAAGGATGCCCTGAGGATGCCAATGAGGTTGTTGTGCAGCAGTTCGCTCGGGCCTATCTTTGGTATGTACTGACCAAGGTAGTCTTCTCAGACTCAACCGGGAACGCAGCCCTCTGGATGTGGTTGGAGCGACTCAGTGACTGGGATACTCAGTATAGTTGGGGTTCGGCGGCACTAGCATACTTGTATCGTCAGGTAACATATATTTTCAGCCATTTATCTTGCATTTGTCATGCGCCTCCATATCTAACATGTATGTTTAATTGCAGCTCGACGAGGGGTGTTTTAGGAAGAATGATACTTCCTCATTGGCGGGGTTTGTTTGGAGCCTATCCGTGTGGATGTGGGAACGGATTCCGGTTGGACGGCCCGTGATAAAGGACACCCAGCACCCAATCGCACATCCACATGAAGGGCTTCATGATGCTGATCCATATCGGCGCCCCACAATTGCACACTATTGGGATCAGGCGACGGTGTACACGGGAAAGTCACATGTGCGATACAAGTGCTATGTGAATGAGCTGGACACATTGACTGCTGACCAGGTACATCCTTGTGAAGTTCACTTCAAGCCATTTATCTTTACCTCCTTGTGAAGTTCACTTCAAGCTTACATTTTGGCTGCTAGATGCAAACTAAAATTATGTGAAGACCGAAATTTGTACCTAACATTTAGCTCCTCGTGTTGCAGGTCTTCTGGAGGCCTTATGTGGATCATGATCGTGACTTCAACCCAAATGATATGTGCACTCGTGATAGGCATCTTTGGCGAGCGAGGTGTCCAATGATATGCTTTTATGCAGTCGAGTGGCACTTTGTAGACCGTGTTGCCAGACAATTTGGAAAAAGACAAGGTATTCCAATTGAGGAGAGCAATGACAGAATCCAATCTCTGCATCGGTGAGCAAAGATGTCTCTGAGATATGTATTTCAGCATTGAGAAAGTATATGTTTGCTAATGGTTAATACTGTGCATCATTTGCAGGTTCGGTCGAAGGAACAATCAGGATGTAATTGATTGGGCGAACAAACACCATCGGTGGATAGAGATTTGGGATCAAAGAGAGACTTTAGTGGAATCAGAGAATAGACCCCACAATCAGTCAGCATACCAGAAGTATCAAGTGTGGTATGCGAAGCGTTACCGGTTAAAACTAAAGCCCGGTTGGACTCATGATGAGTGGTCGGAGTTGGTGTCTGAAGACCCGGAGGCTGCAGAAGGTTATCATGCCTTTAACCGGGCGGTGAGAGAGACCAAAGGGACTCAACTTGACTATGCACCGATGCATGATGAATTGGTAGTTTAATGAACCTATACTTGCATTGTCTTGTCTTTTTTCTTGCGTTACCGGTTTCTTATGAATGTTTTGTGTGTTCATGAATTGCAGGGCAACGAGTTGCTTATGTGCGTCAACGATGCCAATGTAGCACTCAGTCATCCCCCGGGTGGTGGATTATCTGAGAAGACTCTTAGGACCACGATGGAGGTATGAGCCATCTATTAGGAAATCTTATCTTTTCGGATTAGTTATTTGCTTCTCATATCAATTCATATTTTGTGTTGTTGCAGAAGTTCAAGAAACGGTTCCACAAGATGGCAGCTATGCTTTCTTGCCACGGTGCTCAGGCCGCTGAAGCGAGTGCACCTGGTACCCGCGCCTCCAGAGCTAGCCGCCGCTATTGACGCGACGAGGAGAGTGAGGAGGAGGCCCATCAAGAAGAGCCTCCAGAACAAGAGGAGGAGGCCCATGAAGAAGAGCACCCAGAGATAGAGGAGGCCCATGAGTACGATATTGATGCCCCACAGCCATCACAGGCTACCCAACCGACACAAGGCCTCACTCGCTCTGAGAAAGGCAAAGGAAAAGCTAAGACACCCAAAGGCAAAGGGAGAAGGAAGAAATGGAACAATAAGTTGCAGAGCCCAGAGTATCCTCATCAGCAGCTGCCTAAAGGAATGACTAGACATCAGTCTAACGAGGATGAGGAGTCTAGCGAGGAAGAGGAGGAGGACCGCGAGGAGGAAGAGCTTAGCTCAGATGAGGTGCTAGCAAATGCTCTGAAGAAGAGAGTAAGGAAGAAGTGAGCTAGCAACGTCAAGTTTAGTTCTCGTGTGCCATTTCGTGAACTTGGTGTCGTTTGTTAACTTTGTATGAACTTGTCGTCGTGCTGAGAACTTCTTATGTTGTCTTGAACTTGTCATGAATTCGTGAACTTTCTATGAATGTATGACATGAACTTGGTGTTGTTGAAATTGTGGAATGTTTGTTCGAACTTGCTAGATATTGCTGAAATTGTGGAATGTTTTGAACTTGCTAGATATTGCTGGTATTGGTGTTGTTGAAATTGTGGAATCTTTGAAATTGCTAATATTACATACTTCTGTACAGAGGACCAGACGCCAGGGTGCCTGGCGTCTGGGTTCAACAGGGGAGCCAAACGCCACTGTCCCTGGCGTCTGGTCTGAAACAGGGGACCAGACGCCAGGCACCCTGGCGTCTGGGTGTCATTTAGCTTTAAGCTCTGGGTTCTGCTTGTTTATGTGTGAATTCAAGCTGTTTTTTCTATGTTTGAGTATAACTTGATATGTTGAGATCAAGTAAAAGAATCAAGCTATTCTTCCTTAAAATCATGGCTTGATCTTATTTGGTCCTAAAGTCTTAAGTAATTGGGATAGGGAGAGAGCAACAATATGACAATACAACAACACATAATTCATCGTAGAAGGAAAGTTGATGCCATTAGAGTTCAAATGACATAAACATTACATAGTCTGAAATGACACAAGTAGTTCATGACCACGATGGTCCACGATAGTTCAAACGACATAAACATCACATATAACTCGGTTTCCTGTAGCAATGCAATTCAACAACCCTTTTCCATTTCCATTCTTTGAACATTTGTTGAATTGCTTCATCATCAGTTATGTCAATCAATTTTCTGTACCCAGGGCCATCTGATTGCAACCTGCTTACGTAGTACATAAAATCGTCTTCCTTCAACCCGTGCTTCAACATGAATTTAGTCTTCAACCAATCAAAAGTGATGTCCACTTCACTAACTTGCTGCCATACACTTTGAGGAAAGCCTTCGACATGAACAATAGGGCAAAGCACCCACTGAGTACCCTTAGTCATCTGCAACACACAAATCCCACATATAGCACCATATTAAACCATTTTTTGCAAAGGATTTGCTAAAATAAGTTGAAACTAGGGTTTGCTAAAATCCACTAATTACGATGGATTCAACCAAACAAATCCATTATATCCAAAGCATATCAACACTACATATTTGGGGGAAATCATAGAACTAGGGTTGCACCCACATGTAAAGAATGCTAGCAAAATAACAAGATTTAACCAAAAAAATTGGTGATTTGGGGGAGATTACCACAAGCAACAAAGTGGCTCCAATCCAACGGACAAATGGGACCGATTTGTCAGAGATTTGAGGGGAGGTGGGGTGGTGGAGAGAGAGTGAGGGGACCAGCAGCTCGGGAGTGTGAGTGTAGAAAAATGTTATGAGTGGGCTGAGGTGGGCCCAGTGCATCTTATCCACTGGTAACTGACCAGACGCCATGGTCCTTGGCGTCTGGGTGACGTGGCCCTTAATGCCAGACGCCAAGGACCATGGCGTATGGGGGTGCACCAGAGGCTCCCGGACAATTGCTCTCTGGTTAGCTAACCAGACGCCAGGGACCATGGCGTCTGGGTGACGTGGCCCTAAACACCAAACGCCACTGTCCCTGGTGTCTGGTTAGCTAACCAGAGAGCAATTTGTCCTGGAGCCTCTGGTGCACCCCCAGACGCCATGGTCCTTGGCGTCTGGCATTAAGGGCCATGTCACCCAGACGCCAAGGACCATGGCGTCTGGGGGTGCACCTGAGGCTCCAGGACAAATTGCTCTCTGGTTAGCTAACCAGACGCCAGGCTCCATGGCGTCTGGCCCTACTGCAGACAGTAGTGGCGTCTCCATGGCGTCTGGCCCTACTGCAGACAGTAGTTATATCTTCTGTTGATATTTTGGTTTAGCAACTTGTTGCACACATTGTTAAACATTGAAAATCATAAAAAATGTGAACAAAGCAAACTAGCCTCAAATCACACACAAGGTTTCGAATGAGATAAATAGTTCATCACACATACAATCTTTCGAATGAGATAAATAGTTCATCACACACAAGGTTTCGAATGACATAAATAGTTCATCACACACTAGGTTTCGAATGACATAAATAGTTCATCGATGCCGGTGCCTTTTTCATTGGTCTACTGAGTAGTACGGGGCCATTTCCCCTTCTTGTCACG
The DNA here is from genome assembly GCA_039707655.1 of Elymus sibiricus. Taxonomy (NCBI): domain Eukaryota; kingdom Viridiplantae; phylum Streptophyta; class Magnoliopsida; order Poales; family Poaceae; genus Elymus; species Elymus sibiricus. The sequence continues at coordinate 86,164,023 of CM077665.1, forward strand.
TGCCTCGTCCTCCTCTTGTGCATCGCGAGCCCTTGCTAGCTTTCTTGCCCTCTCTTGTTGACGCTCCTCCTTCTCTTTGCGTGCCCTCTCCTCCTCACGTTTCTTGCGCTCTTTCTTCTCCTTCTCACGACGCTCCCTCTCCAACTCCCTTGCAAAGTTTTCCTCGAAAAGGCGCTGCCTCCGCATACAATCTCGATATTGATCCTCTTGCACATCTTTTGGTACTTCGTGATCTATCCAAGTGAAGTACTTGCAAAGTGGAGGAGGAGACTACATAACAATCATGTTTGTGTTAGTAATATGAGTTGAAACAAATTTACATCATTTGGATGTGACGTGTAACATACCGGTGGTAGGTCATATGCGTTAGTTGGCCGCGCACGATCATATGCATAGTTGGGACACACAAAAAATCTTCTACCTTCTGTCCATGACTTTTTGCGATCAGTGGACACCTTCACCTTGCAAATATCACCACACCAACATGGTGGTGTGGCAACATCCTTCTCCTTATTCTTGTCCAACGTAGCCACCCCCCACATCTTCGGCATGTCCTCTCGGTCGGCGCATGGCGGCCTCGTGTTGGAACCGGATGAAGCCATGCCTACAAGAGGAAGAATTGTTAGCAAATAGACACAAACAAAGTAAATGTGTAAATAAAGTGCGAGCAAATAATATACCATTCATATTCAATCAACCATTTGGATTACGCAAATAACCAAATGCCGATCCATTATCAACTTGCCCTCTTCGACCGCCAACTCTAACACTTGTGCTTCCTCTACGGCCACCACCAACACCTCTAGCACTTGTGCTTCCTCTACGGCCACCACCAACACCTCTAGCACTTGTGCTTCCTCTACGGCCACCACCAACACATCTAGCACTTGTGCTTCCTCTACGGCCACCACCAACACCTCTAGCACTTGTGCTTCCTCTACGGCCACCACCAACACTTCTTCCCCCTCGTTCACCACCGGAGCCTCCTCCACGGCTAGTGCTAGAAATGCCCCTTTTCGACGTTTTTCTTTTCTTGTGACTCCGTGTATTGTGTCCCTCACCATCACACCCTCCACAATTGGTAGTTTCAGGAGCCTCCATGAAATGACCGCTACCAAATTGCTTCATGCCAGTGTATCCAGCTAGGTCATCCATATCACCCCTAAACCGCTTGGTTCTCCTTCTACCCTTGGTCTCCACCTTCAAGAGAGGGTCTGGCTTAATATGGGGTCCATGATACTCAGGCCACTGTGATTGGTCTAAGAAAGGGTGAAATCGAGGCGCCCATATCAACCTAGTAGTTTCCAAATGGAACTCTTGCATCCGCACGGTTTTCCCATCACTAACTGTGAGGTGTCTCGCCTTCGCCGCCGTTATCAAATGCGAGCATGGCCAATGATACTTACTAGGCCTCTCGCACTGGCACCACCGTGTCTTCAGGTGCACCTCAAATGCGGCACCACCATATGAAAAACCATCTCGTGTTGTGCCACCTGGCTCGTCGATTTGATAGATCATTTCAGTTTTGTCGAACGTGATAATGTTTTGTTGCGAAGACTTGCTTGCTTGTAACTGCAGCCATTCATCAACTATTTCCGGATATTCCTTTTTGTCACCTATCCAGTTGGCAGTCTCTTCCGAATGCCTCTGAAAGTACTCATTAAGCTTGAAGAAGGTATACTCCACTATTGCAGTCACCGGCAATGAACGGACACCCTTGAGAACATTGTTGAAACATTCAACCAGGTTGTTCGTCATGTCGCCATATCGCCTACCTCCATCGTCATGAGCGCGTGCCCACTTGTGCTTCTCGCCGAAATTCCTATTTAAGAAATCTTTTCCCCCATCGTTCACCGCCGCATAGAGTTTGTTATAGCGAGCATTGAAAGCATTGGTGTTGAAGGCAACACATACATGGGTAAGGTCTTTGCTGAGCTCCTTGCTCTTACATGCCCTGTAAAAGTTGGCCACAAAATGCCTCATGCACCATCTGTGGTGAAGCTTTGGAAAGCCTGGAATCTCAATGTCCACTGCCTTGAGTATGCCATGGTGCCGGTCCGATATGATGCATACCTCCCTAGCCCCAATCACCTTGTGCCTCACATGACCCATGAACCACTCCCAGTTGTCCTGGTGCTCGGAAGGCACCAAAGCAAATGCCACGGGCAACACATTGTCATTGGAGGAGTGCGCCATTGCTACCATTAGTGTGCCCTTGTATCTGCCGGTAATGAAGGTGTCATCTATAGACAAGACCGGACGACAATGCTCAAATGCCGCCACACATTGTCCATAACTCCAGAAGGCACGACCGAACACTCCGTCGTGGTTAGCCTCAACCACATGATACATGCCCGGGTTCCTATGTGCAATCGCTCCCAACAACCTCGGGAGTTGGTTGTATGCTTCTTCGTAACCACCATACAACATCCTAATAGCATTTGCCTTAGCCCTCCATGCCTTCCCATACTTGACTTCATAACCATATAGTTTTTTCGCCGTCCGCATGAGAAACCTCACTTTGACGGTGGGATCAATGGCTATGTCTTTCATAAATTTGTATCCAAGATACTCAGACGTGAGCTGACGATGTGTCTTACGAAGTCGTTTCGATGGCGGTTTGCACCTATGGGTGGCAACACAACTTCTTAACACCCATTCTCCGGTTTCTTCAAGCTTTCTTGCACGAACCTTCCATGGGCATCCTTCTTGCTCACACTTGATGGTGTACCGCAAATTTATATCGGAGTGCTCAACAATATATGGCCTGTGGTTCCGAATGGCATAGTCAGCCAACCAAATCTTCATACCAACCAAACTTAGGAACTTCACTCCTTTCTTCAAATAAGCATTCTCATCCTCGTTCTCCTCCCTTGGTTCGCCTGGATCCGGGCAAGGTGTTGGCTCAATTGCAGTCATTCTCATACCGCCATCGACTACGGCTTTATGAGCAAGGCTGAGATCTCGAAACAAGTGAGTTCTTTTTTGTAAGCCCGTCAACTCGAAGTAAATTTGGTTTTCCTCCTTCGTGAATCCATCCTCATCCAATTCTTCCTCCGGACCTTCGTCATCCGAGTCGTACCCATATAGACGCCTAAAAGGTAACTCACGATCCATGTCCTTTTGCGCTATGTAGGCATCCAAGTCACCAACATCATTACCATGAAACCCTTCCTCTAGCTCATCTTCATCATCATTAGCATCACCGTCCTCTTGAATTACGTTGTCACTACCAATCACCTCAACTTCATTTGCTTGGCTACTTGGTGGTTGGCTAGAAGCATTTGGGGCATAAAACTCAACCTCACTTGCTTCACTAGTTGGTGGTTGGGGATAAGCATTGGAGGCATCAACCACAACCCTATGCTCAACAAGGGGCACGATTGTCCTCTCGGTCATGTCATTCATTGGGGAAGACGCATGCCGGTTCAAGTCAATTGTAAACCGAGGAGGTTCAACCTTGGTGGCAAACAATTCAAATGACTTGTCTTCCGATTGGGCAACTTTTTCCTTGTATACATCCCAATGCAAATCCGAGGTGACAGGCATACTTTTCAAGCGAGATTTGGCTCCAACTCCTACATCATACCTTCCTATTAACTTAATATCATCATTGGGGTCCATCCACTTTAAGACATGTCTCACTTTTGCAACAACCTCCTCATAGCTAGGGCTAGTATCAAAACCATTGGTTCCTCACCCGTGTCGGCATTGGCATTGTTACTCAAGAATGCCTCCTTGTCCATATAATGAACATTAACAAGCCTCCCCATCTAAAAACAACATGAATGCATTTAAGGCATCAATGACAATTGTTGGTTATCCAAAAACAATCCATTATATCCAAAGCATATCAACACTATATTATTGATGATGCCCAAAAATGTATCATTAATTAACATAAACTAAGCTAAGTTAACCCTAAACACTAACTAACCCTAACCCCCAATCTTTCTACTCAACAAGCAAACATACATACTACACACTATGCATATCCCTATATTATCAAAGTTAAACTAGATATTCACACTCAAATTTGGGGAAAAACAATGAACTAGGGTTGCACCCACATGTAAAAAATGCTAGCAAAATAACAAGATTTAACCAAAAAAAATTGGGTGATTTGGGGGAGATTACCACAAGCAACAAAGTGATGGAAAGGAAGATGTGAGGGAACCACCTTTTGGGGAGGATTTGAGGGGGGGGCTTGAGGGAGGGGAGAGAGGGGGGGGGACCAGAAATTCTGCTTCAAGCTCGGGCTGGATTGGGGAGAGTGACTGGGGTGGGTCCCACCCAATTCCCTTGGGGTTATTCACTTACCAGGACCAAACGCCAGGGTCTACGGCGTCTGGCCAAACGCCATGGTCCTTGGCGTCTGGCCCCTTTGCCACATCAGCCGGTCAACGAGTCAGGGGGGGGGTCGTGCGGGCCAGGGACCAGACGCCAGGGTCCCTGGCGTCACCCGTGCAACCCAAACGCCACGCATGTTGGCGTCACCCAAAAAGGTCAGATTCGAATTTTTTTTTTTGCAATCGAGGTCAGTTCGGGATTTCTTTAGCACAAAAGGTCAAAACAGTGATTTCACCCGAGCTGGTGGGGATGGAGGAGTGGAACCCGACCCAACCGGTTTGGGTTTTGACTCGGACGGACGGACGCGACGCGACGGGTCCGCACCCGCACCTGCACCTCTCTGGATGGATGTTCCCCTCGCGCCCGTGTCACGTTCCTGTCCTACAGAACCAGCCACAGCGGCGTAGCCCAAGTAGGTTTAGGAATGTTTTTTTTTTTGTTTTTTTTTTAGGGATAGGAAAATGCATCATGGGTTCATGATAAAAATAAGTTCATAAATAAACAAAACGTAGCGATACTGTTTTCCAGGATATAATATTGGTTTTTGGCTTGTGTTCTATCTCTTCTCGAGATTTCGGCGCCGCATTGGATCCAAAGGGCGTTTTCACGACGTTGACGTGTCCTCTGAAAGGCATGTCGCCCGATGATCGACGTGCGAACATGTGCATCTCGCATGAAAATAGTTTTTATGTTGTGAAACATGCATCTGGTAGTAAGGTTTGATGTTTTCGTTGGAAGTATTTTTTTTTCTTTATAGTCCATCCTAATAGAAACTTGAAAAGGCTTGCATGATGGATCGGGTGCGGTATTTTTCTGAAAGCGTTGGTAAAATAAATATGATGGTATGTGCGATGTGTGTGTGTGTATTTGCGGTCGTAGACGTCGACGTACACAGTAAATGCACACGTACCCTTGACCGTGAGAGGGTTATCATAGAAAGCGATGGCACGTTGAGACTTGGTCGTTACAGGGTTTGTGTGCATGGAACCAGAGACGACGCAACATTTTTTATGAATGATTGTGTGACGATTGACGGTGGTACGACAGAGATCATGACACGTTGTAAAATTTATGTTTTGGGGGAAGACAACTTTTCAACGAAAGATCAAGAATATCACAACCATGTTAAATTCTTCAAAAAGCTCACATCCATGTTGAACCATACACGATTTTGTATTGTGGATGATTGCTTGCTCCTTTTTGGATTTTTTTGCTTCTCCTTTCCGACGCGCATGTGGCAGCGGGGGCTGTCTTGCCGAAAGGGAGGGGGGCGACGACGTGGTTGGATGAAGGGGGAGGGATACGATGGGGTTAAGCTCATAACAACAGTAAAGTTGAGCTCTACGAGTGAGGGAGAGGGGAGGAACGAAGCGGAGCTGGTGGGGATGAAGGAGTGGAAACCGATTTTGACTCTGACACGAAGAGTCCGCTCCTGCTCCTTCACATGTATCTTTGTGCCTATGCCATATTCGTGTCCTACAAAACCACCATAGCCCACGTAGGAAGTTAAGGAAGAAGAAAACTATGCTAGTAATAGGTTAAATGTAGCAATATTGATTATTGGTTTGTGTTTTTTCCTCGTCCGGTGATTTCAGGTTGTACTATTTTTTTTGAACACAGTACAGACGCAAGCGCTCATATACACGCGCATACACTCACCCCTATGAACGCACACACGCACACCCTACCCCTATGAGCACCTCCGAATGACTGAGCCGGCATATCATGTTGAAATTTACGAAGTCACCATAGGCGCCTCGTCGTCGACGGGAACGTCTCCTCCCACTGAATGCACATCGCCGGAAATCCTGAAATAAATCCAGGAATAAATGCGAGCACCAGGATTTGAACCCTGGTGGGCTGGGAATACCACAGTCCCTCTAACCATCCAACCACAGGTTGGTTCGCGATTTCAGGTTGTACTACGTCGGATCCAAAGTGCAAGTTTTTCGCGATAGTGACGGTCTTGAAAAATTATGTCAGACAGTAATTTATGAGTGAATGTGTTGACTCATATGAGAATAATTATACGGTATGAAAGGATATTTTTCAGCAAACTTGGAAACATCTACTATATAATTGCGAGGGACTTTTGTGAGGTAATTGTGAAGGAATGTTTCGGCAAATGTCTATAGGGAAAGGCCCTGGCGGCCAAGAAAAAACAAAGAGCTTACACTTTTGGACCTGGGTGTGGTATAAGATTAAAAGCATCGGTAAAATGGTATTCATAGTATGCACGATGTGTATGTACATCTGCGGTTGTAGACGTCAATGTACACAATAAATGCACACGTATCCTTGACTGTGAGAGGGTTCTCATCGAAAGAGATGGCATATTGAGACTTGGTCGTTATAGTGCATGGACCAGAGATGAAACCATGAATCTTTTTATCAATAAATTTGTGACGGTGGTACGGTAGAGACGATGACACGTTTGTATATTTATGTTTTCGGTGAAGACAATTCTCAGTCGAAAGGTCAATGAATTTTCTCGTGTAAATTTCCCTTCGAATCCACTTAATTAAACCAGATCCATGCGTGAATTCTTGAATGGAAACCAACCGCCCTTGTTAGACTTTTCTATTGTGCATGATTGCTTGCTCCTTTTTGGATTTTTGCTTCCCCTTTTTGAGGATCTTGTGATATTCTTTTCCTTTTCTGTAGGGAGACTTGTCCAGCCAATAATAAGCCAAAGGCTGGATAATAATAATAATATTGAGGAAGCAAAAAGGAAAAAAAGCACAAAAGCCTCTAACAATTTAGATTTGATGTCTCACTAGGAAGGGGGCAATGAGGCACTTAGGGTGATGCATTCGGGGCTTTTAGGTGTAGCCGAAAGCCAAAAATGCTTTAAGCCTTTAGCCTCCTTTTTTTTAATCAAGCATGGATTGCTTACAATAAACAAATAAAAACATCCACTTCTGCTTAGCGGCAGCTTGACTACTGCACGTCGTTGTCTTCTCGCCCCGACATTTCATACGCTTCTCTGCGCATTGTCAACACGGACAACGGGAAATGGACGAAAACCCGCTTACATATCCTATTCCAACTTGGCACGTAACGGGTTCTGTTCTGTTTGTTTTCGGCAATAGTACTACCTGAAAGAGATGCACACACGCTGGTCGTTTGTTTTTCCAAGAGGAAAATAGAAAGTGGTAGTAGATGCCGAATTGGCCTGACAGCAAAATTCCCGGCAGCGGCTTGGATTGTACCCATTTTTATTCATTTATGCGACAAGTAATTTCGGACGGAGAAAGTAGTTTAAATGGTAACCATTTGTAGGGCGGGGTCGGAGTGAACGACGACCGGCGACTCGCAGCAGAATGCTCTCTCTTTCTGAAACCATGTGTATGTTTGTGTGTGTGGATCCCAAAGAAGTAGCATTCCTGAAATTATGGGAGGAAGAGTTGCCTTGGAAGAGATGAAGATGTCCGCACTGGACTGAGATCCAGTGACTTCACTTGGTGAAGTCACGCTGCAACTTTAGTCATTTAATCTCCCTTCAAAACACATCCAACGGTCCACATGAGATAGAGGCAAAAACTTCAGGATTTAGCAGTTTGGGCAAGGGCATCTACACGTACGTACGTGCTTTGTCTTTGTTAGAGTACATATTTGTTTCAGATCTTGTATTTGGTAGTCCTAATCTTCCAATCTGTGCCTTATTTTTTCTCTGAATGGTGACAGACAAGAAAATATGTAGTTACTCACCAGGATAGTCTGAGAAATGAATGTCAACTTATGCTAATCTTTTCATCGGCTGTGTGTTAGCATCTGCAATCGATGTACTAATTGCTAGCTGGTGGTGTTTATTTGGTTCAGATTTATTTTACTTGTTTGAGGAATTTCTAGAAATATAAAACTTTGCCTCTATCTCATGTGAACAGTTGAATGTGCTGAATCTCAGCCCGTCTGCACTGCTAGCTTCAGTTCATCACTTCAGTTGGGCTTTGGAGTTTGGAGCACGGGAGCCAACCCTTGACGACGGGGGGACAGCGATGCCCCTTCCGCCGGAAATCGGCTTGGATCCTCTTCTCCTTCTGCTCAGCCGTACTACATCGTTTGTACTATTACCAGTAAAATAGTACTGCTGCTGCCACTACCAGCAAGCAAGAAGAAGCAATGCCTGAATCCAATGAGTATATATTTTCAGAACAAAAAAAAAACTAGAAGCCTCCGTCTGAAAACTACTTCACGTGAGCCCAGTTAAGAAAAGAAGTATTCCCTCCGTTTCTAAATACAAGTCCTTTTTAAAGATTCCAATACGGACTACATACGAAGTAAAATGAACGAATCTATGCTTTAAAATAGAGTCTAAAATATGTCCACATATATCCGTATGTATGCAGTCCGCATTAAAAACTCTAAAAAGACTTGTATTTAGAAACGGATGGATCACTACCATGCTGCACAATCCATTGCTTGTCATGCATGATGTTTTTTTTTTCAAGATCTGACGCGCATGAATGATGATTCGGTAGTACTATCATGAGACGTGTTAGTTTTTCTTTTTTTTTTCTTTTTCGGCTGACACGTAATACAGTATGAATGAGTGAGCGAACGAATGAATGAACGATGGTCCTCTCGTTCTCTCCACTGGGCGTATCCTGTGGCGCCTTGAATGATGAGGGCCACCTCACCGGCAAGTGGCGAGGAGGAGGACTGGAGGAGGATCCAAGGAGTGAGTGTGAGAGGAACCGCACAGTGGCTGACACGGCGGGCCCACACCAGGCTCCCTCGTCACTCCCCCCTCCCTCTATTTAAGTTTGATTTGATCTTCTCTGCTAGTGCCAAAGTTGACCGACCGACTATTCGTCAGGGGCGAAGAGGAAAAGGATCCAGTCCCCGACTGCTGCAGCGCAGTGAGTGAACGAACGATTCGCCAGGGCACTCGATCGTTCCTTCCTCTTGGCATCTGCTGCGTGGACACATTCAGTTTCAGTCACACTCCACTGACGCACTAGCATGTAGTACTGCTAGGTGCTAGCTTGCATCATGGGTTGTTAGTTCATTGGTTGCTGCAACTGGTTAGATTTGAGAGGGGGTTCAGGTAGATCATCTGCCTGAACTGAACCATGCAGTGATGCTGCTTTTGACTTTCAGGGATCCGGCGGTTTTTTCTTGATTATCACTGCTCTAGGTCAATCTCTGGCTGGCTGATTAGTGATTAGAGACGTTGATGTTGAAATATTGGGGCGGCATGTTACAGATACATTTGACCGACTGTTAGCAGGCCCTAAAAGTGTTTTTCTTATCACCGGTTTAGGTCAATATCTGGCTGATCGGGGGCCGGTGTTGATCTTATCTTAAAATACTCCTATAAGATTAGAGGTGATGCATGCAGCAGAAAAAGAATTGGCTGGCGGCAGCAGGTTACTGTTGCATCTGATTCTGACTGGCTATTAATTAGCAAGCCCTGCAAGTACTTTATTTTAATCACCTATGGTTTCATGGTTTGTGATCCAAATGATGCGACATTAGAGGTGATGCATGCATGCAACAGAAAAGAATGCCCAGTTGAGTGTAGCCTCCAACCCTGCACAGCAACAGCAACTCAGCGAGTGTTGATCGAATCTGCTGACTGGATAATGAACAAAAATGGCAATTAACAACAGATGGATCTATCACTACTCGACAGAATGAACATAGCGGATTGTTATACATGAGAGCAACATAAGATTCAGCACTGCACCTTTTACCGTGACTGCCGAGCACTTGCAGGTTTCGAAATGTAGCTACGGCGATGCTAATCCATTCTACACGAATAGGAAACACGGCAGTCCCTGATTTAATTATACATCCACAAGATCCACGAGAAAATCAAGAGAGGCTCGACTCACTCAACCTTTCTTGCTTTGTCTGACGAGCCAAAACCCTTCCACAAATCCTACAAGCCAAAACCACAGGTAGATACATAGATAGACGTAACAGAGGAGCCACTCACCTCGACTTCGCTGATCTTTCCCTCGTCCAGCACATTGAAGAGGACGAACCTCGCGGGTGTCTCGAACAGCACCAACACCGGCCAGGCTGCCGGGGCACCACGACGATGGCGATACGCGGCAGTCTGTCGATTACAAGGAGTTGAGTTCAGTGGATAAACCCAACCATGCTTGATTCAGTATTTTCAGTTTAACCAATAAACACAGGAAATACAGGACACCAGCTTAACACACTGCAGCGCGAAGGATATCATTTTCTACTTAAGACCACAATTCAGAGTTCAGCTTCAGAGGATAAAACAGAGCATTCACCACCAGTGTGCTTTACTGTAACAAGTAATGCAGAGAGCCCATGTCAACTTTATCCATCAGCGCTACGTGTCATCTGCATTTTCAGTCTCATATGTCTGCAAACTAGCCGCTTAACTGCCTTGGATCTCTACAGTGCTTTTACTTTTCTTTTTTTTGGTGCTCTTTTCATCACCGGATTCGCCATCGAAATCAACCCGTAAACGTTTTGTTAAGCTCGAGTGACCAGGATTGTCCATGGCTGGCATGGGATTAACTGAAGCTGCGCCGCCACCGCCGGTAATATGAAAACCCAAATCCTCTGCAGTTCCACCGTCCTTCCTTCGCTCACATGGCTGTGTACTGGGCGTTTCACTGTCCAGGGTTCCTCCCATGCTCTTCATTTTTTTTGCTAATCGTGTTGCTCTGGTCAGATTCATAACCGGTTACAGACCGCCACGATGGAGTTGCAGGAGCAGTAATAAAATCGGTCGGTATGCGAGTGTTAGGAACGCCGGAAATCTCATGCGCACTTTCAGATTCATTGCTTGGTTCAGATAGGTTCCGAGGCAATGGAGCAGCACAGCTGGTGAGGGTTTTAGAAACGGCGATATCGACCTGAGAAACCTCATTTGATAGGCCGCCATACTACTTCTTTGCCAAAGCAGTACGAACGCGTTCGATCGAATCGTAATTGATAGGAGATTCAGGAGGAAACCGCTCTTGAATCATGATCAAAAACCCCAGCAAACTGTGCCGGATATCTATAGAAATGTGATACATTTCGTAGCTGCCCTCGGCGTCTGGAGCCAGCAACTGGAGACACTCAGTAGAAGCCTCTGCTTTCATGCCCAGCACAGCGGCAGAGACCTGCTCAGAATAAGGCCCTCTGTAGGTGGTCAGAATCTTGAGACGCGCCGACGCAGAAGGATCGTCGGCGGCGTTCTTCGGGACTTCCTCCAGTGTGAAAGATTCAAAGACACCATGGATGTTCTTGTCGTAGTACCTCTTGAGGTAGGCGAAATAGTCCTCGAAGAGAACGGGGCCTCTCATCCAGGGCAGCAGCCGGTTCCAGCCCCATGAGGTCTCCAGGAAGTGTTTGTGGTGATTTCGTCAATCTCAAGATGTGATGTCGGCTCAGTATCTCGGAGGTGCTCATAGGGATAGGGTGTGTGCGCGCGTGCGTTCATAGAGATGAGTGTATGTATGTGTATGAGGGCATCTTTGATTGTACCCTCTATCCACCCCCACTGACACCCGCTCCAAACCCTCGAGCTTTGGCGGCTCTCCCTACCACGACCCCTCCCATTATCGCTCAATCATTAGGCCCTTCAATACCTCTGCCTAACTCGGCCTGACATCACATATGAGGTACAACAAATATGTCTCTTCATGCATGCCCCCATGGATCACCACTTCCAGCTGGTGAAGCGCCTCCGTGGCACCCCCAGCCACGGCCTGCAACTCTACCGATCATCCTCCCACAATCTGATCGCATACAGCCAGTGGCGGAGCTTGAGCCAAATATATGGGGGGGGCATAGGCTGGAGGGGGGGGGGGGGGGGGGGGGGGGGGGGGTAAAGATATCTATTTCAGCAGTTTTTAGTGAAAAATAGGCCTAAAAAAGGAATATATACAAATTTTTCTTGTGAGCCGGGGGGCGGGCATGGCCCAGGTTGGCCCCCATGAAGCTCCGCCACTGCATACGACGACGTGGATTGGGCTGGGTGCCTGAATGCTCGGAGATCCACATCCGGTTTCTATATATTATTGGGCGCAAATTTGGTGTTTGTGATCTTCAAAACGGCAGCACACGGTCTCTCGCACTAGCGCGGAGGCTGAATATCGCGATGTCGCAAACTGCATTGCCGAATCTTGTTGGCTTCGTCAACTACTCGCTGAGCTTCATCGTCCACCTCGTCGAGCGACCATTGTCTATTGTGCTAATGTCAGTGCCAATCCCATCCAACACCAGAGGACGAAGCACGTGAAGATCGACCTCTCAAAAGGGCTGCCTTCTGCTGCTTTCTCTGATTTTCGTTCCAGTTTGAACGTCTTACCAGGAGTTGTTTGAACTGGGGGGGGGGGGGGGGGGGGGGGGGGGGGGGGGCGATGGCTGTTGAAGTGTCTCTTGTGTCATGGCTGTACATTGTAACGTTACTAGTAAGGTGCCCGTGCGTTGCTACGGAACCACAATAAAATTAGTTCAGCTATGGCTTGAAGTTTGATAAATATTTTCAATAATTAAGCAAGTCAGACAAAGGGGACATATATGTGGATGATCAAGTCAAATGTACAAATAGAACCCTTCTGATTAGCATTAGTAGTTGGAGTGCACTCAAATACTGCACCTTAACACCAAATAAAATGAAGACGATACTGTTTTAAGTGTAATGATTATTTGTGGGAATTGTGTGATATGCACTACACTTAAAACGGTATCCATTGGGTGTATATGTCATCTTCATTTCATTTGGTGTATATGCCCTTTCAATATACACTACACTAATTGAGTAGTTGTTTCAACTCGTAACAAATGCAACATGTTCTTGAAGGTTTTTGTAGCACTCTTTTCTGGGAATGCATACATGCCTGCAATTTTTTTCCTAAGAAAATTGTTACTTTCTTACATGCCCAAAATTCCTAGTAGGAGTACGACGGCAACCAAAAACGATACATCATATATGGGATTATCCTGTGAGAGCAGTGAAGTTGGTTGTTTCATTTTCGACGAGTGCATTGCACACCATACCTTCAGGGAGAAAAGAAATTGATCTGCTCCTCCAGCTTAGAGTTCTTCTCAAGCACAACCTCGAACATCTGCAAAACAAATTCAGACATGAATGCAGTTACTCGTACTGAAAAACGAGAACTGGAGCTAAGAAATTTGCTTTGTATCCATTACATTTAGGAACATCACCCTCACCTCCAGCTACCTAATTACTGCCTTGTTGTGCTCCACACAACGGAAACACCATACTTGCATCACATTTGGTGCCTATTAGAATCAGAGAGGGCAAGACAACATTTACAACAAAGAAAAATTTACTAACTCAAAATTTATAAATTCTGTACATCCCATATATATAAGTTTACGTTATGATAATATCTCAGCTTGATTCATTCTAAGAAAAATAGCAGTTACCATCAAACTTGAAGCAAATACTTTGTGAACAAGTAGCAAAGAATATGAATAACATGTATCAGGTTCATCAATGTTGCTCGATTTAACAGCATTTCAAGGCACCACTACAATAACAACTCAGGTTAATGACAGAAGCTTCACTGAATAAGCACATTAGCAGAACAATTTGCAAGCCACCATATCAAATAGGACATAGCTCTAGTGCGATGACATTAACGCATGACACCAGTAGCTACCTGCACGTCAAGGCCTGCTTACGTCAGGAACAACTTGCTTAAGCATGCGTGGGCAGGAGAGGCCATCCGATGGCTGACAACGCATCACACTTCAGCACTACTTCCGAATGTGCGCTAATGCGCTATGATCACTTAAATAAGTAGCCAGCCCTTGGAGAAGTAACTTAACTTCTACCTCCACAGGATGACAAGCTCAAGCTTGGGAATATGAAACAGAGAAAAAAAAACTCAAGGTTTACTTAAGCCAGTTGTATTAGCACCTGCAGTAGAGATGAAGTTGTGAATGGAGGCAATTTTGGTGCACGCACTTAGAAGACTGAATGTACTTTTTTATGTGGCTGATAGAAAAGAACGCAGTTTGTTCTACTTGATGGTTTTCTGAAAACAGAAACTAATAAAATGTCTTGGAGATGCATGATCATTTCATAGGTGAGCAGTTAATTGCTCGACGTTTCAGAGGTCAGCAGTTAATTGCTTGGCAGTGAGTGAGCTTCCCCCAGTTCTATTTAAAAAAGAGAGAAAAGGGAGAGGAGAGGAAACTGGACGTTGCTGCCATGAGAACGAGAATCGCCTGCGAAGTCGGGGTGGCGCTTACAGCTTACTGGTCTAGCAGGATAACATGGAGCCAGTTAAGGTGCGGATGAAGGCGGCCCTGGAGGGCAGAGCTTTACTCACCAGGAGCTTCGGCCATTTGATTTGACGGCTGGGAGGCGAATCTTGGAGAGGGTACAATGAAGATGCCGAAAATCACCGATGGCAGCATCGCTTGCCTGTTCCAACGGCCAATCTGTGACCAGCTGCCCACCTCCAGCCGTCTGCCGCTGCAATTGGGAGCGGCCGCCGTTCACTGCAGCAGGGAGGTGGTTGCAATGCCGTGAGGAAGAGCTACAGGAATTTGGGATAGGGCGTGGTTTAGGAGAAGACGATGGAGAGGGGCATGTGAATCCGGTGACCAGGGGTGTTGCAGATGTTGTGGAGGATTCTGGATCTTCAGGAACCTTCGTCACCGCCGGCAGGGATGTGAGGCTGAGATGAGTAGTTCCGTGTTTTATATAGTGGCATGCGTGGGTAAATATCTGCTACCTCCGATGGCAAGGCCACCTCTCTATGCACACATATCTCAGCCGCTGGTTGATAGATCGAACGGCTGACGTGATCTACAGGCAGACACACCATCATCACCAACTCGGCTTTTTATAGGAGTAGAGATCCTCCTCTTGTAACAGTATAGTCCTAGCCTTCAGGAGCGATCCCCAATCCATCGCCCACGATCAGTTCGTGCCCAGCTGCATGTAGGAACGAACCCATGTACATGTACCTGTACTGTTACTGAATGAATCAGCGAACACTTACTCAGTCTTCTTCTCCGGGGAGCCTCGTCCATTGGATCTACAATCCAACATACACCATGAGAATTGGATACCAAGAAGAGGAAGCTTGAGGCCACTTGGGCAGGTATACACACAGGGCGTGACCAAAGTCCAGGATCTTATGCACCAAATGGCAGATCATGGAATGCGAGCCTAGTTGATCAAATGTTCACTGAGGAGGATGCCAAAGACATCAAACAAATTGCCATTGGGGGTCCATGACATGCAGGATTATATCGCGTGGAACTATACTAAAAACGGCCAGTTCACGGTGAGGTCAGCCTACCATTTGAGAATGACATTGAATGGGCTAAGGACCGGACGGCCGGGACCTTCTTCCTCGGCTCACACACATAAGGGATGGCTTGGCTTTGTGGGATTTGTGTGCTCCAAACAAGGCAAAAATTCATATGTGGAGGCTTATGAGGAATGGCTTGGCGGTCGGGGCGGAGCTCCTACGTCGCCGTATCAAGGCTGGTGTGTTTTGTGTGGCATGTGGAAGAGAAGAGACTCTTATTCACAGGTTTTGGACGTGCCCACATTCAGTCCTTTTCTGGAAGCTCTTGCGCTCGGAGAAAGCAGTTGCGGTGGCAGCCCCACCGTGCAATATCGACTCCTCGAGTGCATTATCATCTTGGTTACAGGGATGGTTCGCGGAGGCGGGCGATGACGAGAGAGCAGCGATGGTCCAAGCTTGCTACGGGCTATGGTTGGCTAGAAATGAAGCGAGGGATGGGAAGAAGATTGCAGCGCCACATGATATAATGGTGTCTGTGTGCACATTCATGGCGGAGTGGGCATCCGTAGATAAGAGAGAGCCTCCGGCTGCAAAGGAGAAGAAAACACATCAGTGGATACCACCAGCGGAGGGATGGATCAAAGCTAACTCGGACGGTGCGGTGTCCAAGCATGGAGATAAGGGAAGGGTGGGAGTGATCTTAAGGGGTCATGCGGGAGATTTCCGCACGGCCGCTTGTCACTTCTATCGTCATCAGGTTGAGCCAGAGATGGTGGAGATTCTAGCATGCAAACGAGCCGTTGAGTTGGCTGCTGAGATTAATGTACAGAAGCTGGAATAACAAGACGGTGGCGCTGATGCTTCAGAGCGGCGAGAAAAACTTGGCTGCTGTTGGACCAAGAGTGAAGGAGATCAAAGAAATGTTTGCTTCTTCCAGGAGGTGAAGGTATCTTGGGTAGGATGTTCTGCGAATTCTGCCGCGCATAAATTTGCTAGGGTAGGTGTAGGAGAGGAGTTGTGTAAGGTTTGGCTTATGGTGCCACAAGACTTTGTTCTTAATGTGGTCTCTGATGAGATTCCAGACATGTTTTAGTTAAATAAAGCGGCAGTTACCCTAAAAAAAAGATGTTTTGCGAATTTGCAGGGTTCGAATATGTAGCTATTTTTTCTTATAGACCTATCTTGTGAGTGAAAAATAATACCTGCTCCTTATTTTTTTCGCGGGGAAACAACATGCCTGCTAACGTATACCATGTGCACAGTGGAGAATCTTTAGTTAGTTGTCCTCCCTCCGATCCATATTACTTGTCCCTCAAATGAATATATCTAGCACTAAAATACGTCTAGATACGTCCGTTTGAGTGACAAGTAATAATGATTAGAGGGAGTATTACACTAGTACTAATATATAAATTTTTTTGAAAGGTCACCGGGGGGGGGGGGGGGGGGGGCAAACTGCCCACCTGATTATACTAATAATGTCATTCCCCGTATAGAAAGAAGTAGGCGTAATCGGCTAGGCACTGACAGGAAAGAATCGAAGGAAGGAAGGCAGCTAGCTCGCTGGTCGCCGGGCATTCATCAGATCTCGATCGATCGATCGATTTCATCATAACTTGCCCAGGGACCTGCGGAAGTATCAATCATTCGTTTCTCCAGCCGACAGAGGTATAGTAGATGCCATGCACATGCAATTGGTTTCTTAATCATCTACTCCTATATTACTGTTTTCTTGCCGGGATAGCTTGCAACACATCCAGGATCTAGCATAGAAACACATTCAAAGCTAGCTTAAACTACCAGGCTCGCAGTGAGATATACATATTTCAACGTGTAGTCGTCCCATCCCAGGAACGTGTACCCCAGAGATGGTCAGATTCATGTCGATCTGCTGCTTAATTAGAAATAATCGCGGGGATCTCGAACATCGCTGCAATCACGCAGCCACATCCTGCTCTCTCTCTCTTTTTGCTTATTTTTCCAAAATAAATAAATAAATCTGTCTCTAGCATAATTTGTGATAATCTGACGGCTGTGTGCATTCCTGTGACCAGAAAGGCGAAGACAACTTCTCTTCCAATAAATACTCATCGTCGATCCATTCCAAATGAACGTTCAAGCTGGTAGTAGACACAGCGCCCTAGAGCTAATGTTGCTTGACGAAAACGCAGGGCCGACACCCCTGCCGTTATCTCTTCTAGAAGACATCACAAATAATTTCTCCTCTGTTCACGAGATTGGCAGGGGCGGATTTGCAGTGGTTTACAAGGTAGTAGAAGAACTCTCTCTCTCTCGCAATTAATTCTATGGCATCATAGTAGATTGATCTATAAAAAACTGATTGGTCCACAGGGAATGGTTGGAAACGAGAAGGTTGTCGCTGTGAAGAAGCTGACCAGAACGCATGATCTGCCAGAGAGTAAATTCCACAAAGAGGTTGAGTGCCTGGTGAAGGCCAGGCACAAGAATATAGTACGTTTTCTAGGATATTGTGTTGAGACACAAGGAGAAGTTGCTGATTGCGACGGAAAGTTTGTCATGTCAGATATACGAAACTGGTTGCTCTGTTTTGAGTATCTACCCAGAGGGAGCCTCGACAAGTATATCACTGGTAGGATCATGCCATCGTCGTTTCACCTATTAAAGATGATCTAAATACTTAGCATCTACAGAGTTACACTACAGTACAGTATATAAATACAATTATTTACGAAAATTAAAAAGATCTGACCCCTTCTTGCCCATGTACAGATGCATCCGGAGGACTTGAGTGGACGGAGAGATTGCGAATAATCAAAGGAATCTGTGAGGGCTTGCACTATCTTCACATGAACCGTATTCTCCATTTCGACCTCAAGCCCGCTAATATATTGCTAGATGATCACATGGTACCTAAAATTGCCGATTTTGGTCTCTCGAGGTGTCTTGATGAAAATTCGGCCCACGCTACTACTACTATACACATGTTTGGAACACCGTACGCTAATCTCTCAAAAGCTCTTCTTTTTCGTTAGGTTTAACTTACTTCATGTTTGATTTGACTATTCACTGACCAGGCCAATATAAATCTTCTCGCAGGGGATATATGGCACCAGAAATATTATATGGAGGGAAAATCACGTTTGCATCAGATATATATAGTCTTGGCAGTATAATCATGGAGATATTAACAGGAGTGAAGGGATATCCTGAAGATGAGAATGTAAGGATGACTCCGAGTTGAAGTATAGCTTTCGATATATTGGTGTTACAGTCTAACTTAATTAATGGAATACCATCTCACATTATTTTCTTAAACTGTGCAAGTATTACTATTTTATGAAAACTACCTCTTTGTGAGTTGGCTCAGATGTGTACAGTGCCAGAGCCAGGAACATTTACAGCGTGTTTCACCTAAATAATCGACATCAAACGTCGAATGTGGAATTGACCAAAAGAGCAATTTAAATAGCTTAACAAACAAATCTCAAAGTTTTGGGTTGGTCATTGCCTGCCCCTGCATGTGGGAGCACAACTCCACCGATTAGGATTCAAATCCCAGTGATACACACATGTGGGTATGCTTGACTACGAACTCTGAAGATCCGCAGATCGATCTATCCATGGTCCCCATCACTCCATCAGTTGTAGACGTGTGTTATAAGTATTTAGGTGTGTGCATGTCACGTGCGTTTTTAAATGGAAATTCTATTTCTCTGTGATGTGTGTACATGTATACGTCTGCTATGCTATGCGATATACTCCCTCTGTTCATTAATATAAGACGTTAGTCCTTGCAAGCAACGCGCAGCCAACGAAGGCTCTGGCATCCTTACTCCATCTTGTTGGCTGGGAGATTTGGAAGGAACAAAATGCACGCGTATTCAGAAACAAGGTGGCGCCGGTCGCGGTGATCGTGCGAACCATCAAAGAAGAGGCGTCCCTATGGGCTATGGCAGGCGCAAAGCGGTTGTGTAATTTGATGCCGCGAGAGTAGGCCTTTGTAATTTATTTCCGCATTTGCGGACGTGCACTGTCAAAACAATCTCTTCTCCTTATTCAATGAAAATGGCAAATCTTTTGCCTCGTTTAAAAAAAAAAGTCTAAAAAGTGTCTTATATTAATGGACAGAGGTGATATTAGATACACGTATAACATACATACCTCCGGCGTACATGGTTCAACCTTCTGATCTACCACTTAACAAACCAATCATTATGCATTTATCTTCTTTCTATAAACCTTTGATTGTAATTTTATAGATAACAGTAATGTATGCAGAGACCGGGAGATTCCCTCCTTTTTGAAAAGAAAAAGGATAGCAGTAATGTGAATGGATGAAAAACAAATCGTCACGGCACCTGGTTTTGCTACGTACCTTCACTCATCTGAGTAAGAACTGCTTTCACTTGGTTTCTAAAATCGTCGAAGGTCCATTTGCAACTGATCACTGCAAAATTGCAAAATGGAGGTAAGTTTCATCGCCACTGCTGTTACCTGGTTTTGCCATGGATGGAAATCCAAGCCCCTCCTCTACTGCCAGAGGTTGCCACGGCCATTGGCCTCACGGTGGATGGCAACGGCAGGGGATCTCGCCGATCTCCTATCATGTAGCCGGGCTGTTCCACGGTGATAATGGCATGAAGCCAGGGCACATGAAACTATGCTGAAATATATGAACTGAAATTATGTGGCTCGTATAGGGAAAGTATCACATCGATTCCTATTTTTGTAGGATTCGGCATATAATGTCCTTCTATATACTAGCAGATGATCACTTAGATATCATCAGATCTTATTATATAACAGCACTCTCATTTTGCAGGTGAATGAGAGTTGGAAGAATCGATTAGAAGGGGGCAACCAGTTAGAACAAGTAAGTGTATGCACCAAGATAGGGATAGAGTGCATGGAATTTAACCCAGAGAAAAGACCAGATGCACAAGGTATAAATGACATCCTTGATAAAATGGCAAGTGCTGACAAAACTGCCACTGGTAGTTCATTAGTTGGGCTGCAGATAAGTTTATTTAACAAACAGTCTCTTGCTGAGAGCCTGAAACTGCAGGAGGATGTCAACGAGCACCCTGAAACGAATGATGTTGCAGAACGTCTTGGAAATGAAGGTGAAGAAAACGCAGATCATTGGTCATCGCAGGAAGAGCAAGTTGACCGCAAAGGAACAAGCATTTCCAGTTCTAATTCTACTTTGTTGGACAAGTTGAACATTCTGAATGTCTTCCGAAGTGACGCAAAAAGGAATTTCGCGATAAATGGAGGTTGGGTACTAAAGAATGTAACGGGCCTGAAGATTTTCACAAAGAAAGAAATAAAAAATATCACAAGAAATTATGCAGAGTTTCATGGTAGAGGCGGTTACTCAAGAGTCTACAGAGGAACTCTTCCTGACAATACAACAGTGGCAGTTAAGATCTTACTTCGTGTAGATGAAGATCGCATGGAGGAATTTATCAAGGGAGTGGAGGTCCGGACACAAATGTTCCACAAGAACATTGTCAAGCTCATTGGTTACTGCCTGGAAGCTGATGTTCCGATATCGGTTAACGAGTATGCTGCTAAAGGGAGCCTCATGGGCATTCTCCATGGCAACAAAAATCGAATGCTTCCCTTAGACTTGCGATTGGACATTGCGATTGGGTCTGCAGAAGGGTTAAGGCACATGCACTCTGTAGACATACGGCACGGTAATGTTAAACCATACAACATACTTCTCGATGAAAAGTTTACCCCAAAAGTCTCGTGCTTTCAGCTATCACAGTCACTTGAAGTGGATGAATATTCCACCAAGGAAGATATTGGACGGGTGGTTTACATAGACCCAGTGTCCAAGAAAACTGGCATGTTAACGCCAAAGAGCGATGTCTACAGCTTCGGAGTGGTTCTCCTGGAACTCATTACCAGGAAGACTGTGTATAACTGTAGCCTCATCATTGAGTACCGCAAATGTTACGAGATAGAAAAGAGTGGGAGGGCAATGTTCGACATGTTCGACAAGAAGATTGCAGCAGAAGAAGACATATACGTCCTTGAAGAGATAGGCAAGCTGGCAATTGAGTGCCTGAATGTAGATATAGAAGAACGGCCTGATATGACTGAGGTGACGGAACGGCTTGTGATGCTTAGAAGAGATAGAAGACTTGTGAAGGCACGCAAAAGCTAGCTGGTCCTTGTTATTTTGTACTCCCTACATCTGTATCTAGACAAATCTAAGACAAGTAATTCGGGATGGAGGTAATATATATCTAAGTGATTTATATTTCTGTGATTTAGCCAGTGTGCTCTACTCTTCGCATGGTACTGTACATGTGAGTAAAATGGGCATGAATTATGTTTGTGCAATTCCAGAGTGGCCTTGTGAGCACTTCCACTGTCAAGTAAGTAGTTTTGTGAAGTTCTTTTTGGCGGGATGCTTGAATAATGATGTATGGCATCAGTAGTACCTTGCTGTAGATAATGATTATATGCGATCATGATATTCGGAGCCCGAACCTGAAACAAAACAACAGGGCGTTACAAGGATGCTGAAACCTATACGACCTCTATATATGCTGCTGTGGAGCACATCAGTAACATATTTCGGACACATTTGTATAGCAAGCTCAGTCGATGAAGAATAATAGGGATGGGGTTCGTCAGCAGGGGTAGTGTACCTGGGCCTGAGAAGAGAAGTTCCCTAGGCATGGCGAACACCAGTGAGGCAGTGACATCGATTTTGGGCATCATCATCGTGTATGGCATTTCATCGAACAGCTGAGGTGCAAAGGGCAGGACAGACGTGCACACTGCCTTGTCGACGGCAAGGCAGAGAAGGGAGGAAGGTCATGGTGGAAGCTGTAGTAGGGTACCCGCCAGCTAGCAGGAGGTTGGCGGCCACCGTCGGCGACAGCGACGGCGACGGTGGAGGTTGCGGGCGGCGGTGCCGACTCCGAAGTGCAAATTTGCGAGGACCATGCGTTTGTACTTGGCTTGGCCGGCTTGTGTGTACTGTAATCTGAAGAGCGTTTGTGCTGTACTAAGGCCAACTCCAACGCATGACCTCAAATCGTCCGTCCGCGTCCGGATTGGTTAAAACGGATCGATGAGACGGCCCAACGCGCGACCGCATCCTCATTTTCTGTCCGTTTGGCGTCTGCCCAACCCCATTTCCAGCCCAAACTTGCGCTGGGTTTGCGGCCACATGGATGCCCACGCGCCCTCTCCGCGTCCGCCTTGGGCCCGCGTGGCAGCCGCCCACCCACCACCCACCGCCCGCATTAACCCCACGGACCCACCTGGCAGCCACCGCGTCGAGCGGTCGTCGTCCTTCTTTATGAGGAAGCTGTGGACCGGTGTGAGTCCCCACTTCCACTTCCCCACTCCGGCCAGGCTTGCCTCCTCGAAGCCCGACATGCCCCAAACCCTAGATCCACCTCGCCGCCGGCCGCCATGGGTTTCCCCATCGGCCTCAAGGGCAAGAACGACCACGAGGCCAGCTCTTCCTCGGGCCGTCGTCGTCGCCCCGCCAGCCACCCCTCCACCTCTGCCTCCACTCGCATTTCACATCGCGCCGCCAGCGGCCCCCGCTCGCCTGAGGCCGTACGTGCCGGCGGAGGTGTGCCAGCGCTATTGGGAGACAGGCACGCCGTTGCCATGGCCGGACGTGCACCTCCCCAACAACTGGCACCTCTCTGTTGACCGTGTGCCCATCCCACCGATCCCGGTGAGCGGCCGAGCCCGACGCAAGGAGATTGCCCGTCGTCGCGCCCGCCTGCCGCCAGATCTCGTCAACGACTGGAGGTACGCGCCCTCCTCACCTCTCTGGGACACATGGCTGCGCGACGAGCATGATCTACGCCGGCAATCGTTCTTTGTCGGTCGTGCTCGGAGCCCGCCACGCCGCGCGCACGCCGCAAGCCCTCCCCAACGTCGCGGACGTAGGCTGGTCTGCGGCCTGACGTCGTCCCCTTCGCCATCCCCGCCACCACCCGCTCCGATGACGGCCGAGGAGGAGGAGCTGATCAGGAGGGTCATGGAGGACTCCATGAACACCCACAACGAGGCCCAGTGGGAGAGCCTCCAAGAGATGATAGCCCTCTCCGCGGCCGGCGACGTCGCCATCCCGCGGTACGACGCCGTGGTGAAGGAGGGGGGCATGGAGGGCGTGCAGCAGCAAGAGGAGGAGGAGACCATGCCGTGGATCCCCACGCTGGTCGGCCAGAGGTGGTTGTGGACGAAGACCTTCCCGTGCACGCCGGAGCCCGTGCACGACGCGGCGTGGTCACCGTCCCCGCCACGGGAAGAGGTGGTGCAGGCTCCAATGCAGGCGTCTCCGGCCGCGCCTCCCACCTAGCAGGGGCCGCCGGCCCACCTGTGGCAGCCCCCGCCCTACATCGACCTCACGGACGACGAGGATGATGACGGTGCCGGCAACTGATGGCAACGGCGGCGACAGGCTTCTACTTTTTTCATGTCGTTTTAGTTTTAAGTTTGTTCTAGAAATCGCTGATCTTGACTTCAGACCGCTTTTGTGTTAATATTTCAAGTTTGTAAATTTGTTTGCCATGTCTATTTGCCATGCCCAACGTGGTCGACGACGAACTGGAGCTAGGGTTGTGTGTCGGACAGTTTGGGATGGGGCGGCGCCGTTGGGCGCACCCACGGCAACCCGACCGCAAGCGGACGTGCGTGTCCGTTTCTCTGCCCCAAACAAATGAAATCCGGATAAAACGGACGTTCCGGATGGGTCATGCGTTTGAGTTGGCCTAAAGTGCTTCGTAAGAACATCCATTTTTGTACTGTATGTTTTATTACTTCTGAAGATAATCATTCACCCACACCCGATGCTCGACAGAATTAACGTAGCAGATGACACATGGATGAGAGCAAGGTAAGATTCAGCATTGGCATCGCTAATCTTGGCAGCTGGGCAGATTCTGAACCAGTTACACTCCACCGACGCAGTATGTGTTAGTTGCCCTGGTAAGTAGTTACATTTGACTATCAGCAAGCCCTTTGTAAGTAGGAGTACTGACCCAAGGCCAGAATATAAATTTAGTGCTGAGTGTTGTTCTCATCCCTGCACAGCAAGTGTTGCTCATTGCATGATGAATAAAACTGGCAACTAACAGATAAATATATTACTACTAAACAGAATGAACATAGCAGATGTCATAGATGAGAGCACAGCACTGGGCCTCTTAAAAGTGACTGCTCACCACTTGCAAGTTTCGAATTGTAGGGTTCGTCGCTGCTAATCCTAATGTGGAGTTCCATTCTACACGAACGCCAAGTCCCAAAACTTTCAGACGATGATAGTACAGCATTACACCACAAATTTCCACCATATCTCCGTGCCGCTCACTCGTCAGCGTGCTTCTTCTTCTTCTTCTTTTCCTTCTTGGCAGACACGTCAGTCTCCATGGGGGTGTCCTCAGCGTCTGATTTCTTCTTCTTTTTCTTCTTCTCGCCGTCGGCGTCAGCTGCAGGGGTCTCCTCGGCCTCCTTGCTCTTCTTCTTTTTCTTCTTCTCGCCAGCGTCGGTGTCAGCTGCTGGAGTCTCCTCGATGTCCTTGGATTTCTTCTTCTTCTTCTTGGACTTCTCTTTCTCCTGCTCACCATCCTCTTCAGCTGCCTCCACGGTAGGTTCTTCCTCTTGGTGCTTCCTCTTCTTTGAAGCCACGTCCTTCTTTGGCGTTTCTTCAATGGGTAGCACTAGATCTGCTGCTGGGTTGTAAGTCTGACAATGACAAACAAAATAAGCTCAGGCAAATTTCAAACTCTATTGTTTAAGAACAGTATGTATAGATAATCATTACTGGGAAATATAAAAGCTGTTGGTTAAAAGGTGCTGTGTGACAGAATATGCGGAATTTCCTTTTTATGTTGGGTAACAAAAATATACAGTACTTAAAAGCAAGTTTGGTTTTGCTATTACAGAACACACATATGTGTTAGATCTGCCAGGATCTTGATCAATAAGAACAAAGTCAGTGTAACATCCTGATAATTATCTTTCAATTAAAAAAAACTCTCCAAGTTAAATGAGAATTCTACATTTTGGCAAATGACAAGGTTCAACAACGTGTCTACACTTTGAATCATAGAACAAGCCAAAAACAACTTACTTTAGCGGAAGTGATCAAAGCACCACCACCCTTCCGGTCCTTTTCATACGCTTCAATCTTGGGCTTTCCTTTCGTGGAACCAGCAGACCTCCCAAGATCTTTACCCTCAAGAACTCGAAGTCGTGTTTCAAGCTGTTCAAAGATTCAAATATGAGAAAAATATCTAATCTATCGTGTCAAAATACCACTTCCACACCACGGTAACAAGTACCTTGATCCTGCTTTCAAGACCCATGGAGTTATCATCACCGTCAGCAAGGGCGTCATATCTTATGGCAAGTGCAGACTTAGCAGCAAGTGAACGAGAGATCTTTCCCTTGTGCTTTGGAGCCGCCTGTCCAATTAATGATGCATGATAGATGAGACCATACTTCGGTGTAGCATGCTTCGTCTTCAGAGCTCTGAACAACGCCTGCAGAAAAAATAACCAGTTTTAAGTCTCTAGGGCTAAAGCTCAAGTTCAGTAGCAGCAAAAAAAATGATGATTTCAACAAAGCATGACAGTAGTAAACTACCAGAACATCATGTGCAACAAGTCAAAGAAAGTGCAAATTTAAATTCACAGAAGCACGGTGTATGTAATTCAACAAACCTTCTCAGCCCCCAGAATCTGAATCGTGCTGCCAGGCTGCTTCGCGAGATTCATCAAACTGCCACCATGTGCAATAAGGCGAGCGCCAACAAGTTCACCAACAAGTGCAGTCAAGTTGGGAGCGATGGTATTCATCCTACTTTTTAGGTAGTCATAGAGCTGGGCTCTGTACTCAGAAAGAGCCAGGACTTGATCACACAGTTCCCTGATGTTTGAGAGGTCAAGCTCATTGACTTCTGTTCCCATGGAAATCACAGCTGCCTCCTTCAGCTCTGCTTCCACATCTTCTGGTAGTATCTAAAAGAAGCAGAAACTATCACTTAATACCAAGTTTTAGGCACATGCAGAATACAAGTTTGGACATGAGGACACAATTTACCTCAGAGAAGTCAAGGTTCACTGCATTAACACGATTGCCCATCATCTTCACAGCTTTCGCGTAATGGATATTATCTGCAACAATTTTCGTGAGCTCCGGAAAGTGCCAACCGTACCATTCACGGACCCTCATAGCATAAGTGTTAAGCTCCTTGTCAAGATCGTCCAACAAGCCAATGGCCTGAATGATCATAGTATCAACCTGCATAAATGAGCACAATCATGAATTAGTTTGGAACAGTAAAACTGAAGCACAACAATAGTTAAGAGTAATCATCACGATCCTAGGTGACTTTGCAGCAGTTGCTCACCTTTTCAGGGCTGAACTTCAGCTTATACCTAGACAAGCTATGGGACAATCCTAGGCTCATTGGACCTAGATCATGTTCAGCTAGTCCAGACATAAGTTCAGTAAGCTGGTTCCTCAGCCCTCTCATCAGCTCCATGACAGCACTGTTGTGAAGGCAATCAATTTTCTGCGAAATCAAAATATCATAATCGTCAGTGATACACTAGTATTAGCCAACTCATGCAAACGGAACAGCCGAGTCTCCAAACTAACCAGCTTTTCTTTGATAGCATTCCCAAGTTTAGAATCGGCAACAGCCAATGTTTCACCATCACAGTGCTTCTGCAGGAACTTGCGCAGACCCTTGCTGGGCTTGCTATCAATTAGCAAAGTTGCAGCTGAAAGAGCATCAGAGGTATTTTCAAACTTGTTGAAAGCCTTCAGCTCAACCACCTGATATAAAAAATCCATTACAGCAAGTTAGCTATGATCAATGATACAGATAACATCCTAAGGAACAAAGAGAACCCTACAGCCATAGGGTAAGATCTCAGCGAACAGCAAGCCCCATGGCCACTCAACAGAAATCATTACCAAATTATTATTGAATAAGGACCCGCAAACTAAGCCTCTCACAATAATAAGCTGCCTAATTGCCTAGATTAAAATCCTCTGATAGTGGATCCACCCAGGCAGTCTCAATATACCAAAATAAGTTTATGTAACAATCCATGTGGAAAAATGTTAAACTTGCAACCATAAGTCCCTCGGTGAACCTGAACCGCTAACATTCGAAAACAAAAGGATTGGTGGTGCCCTCTGGACCGAGACAAGGCAGAAACTAGGCGTATGCAGTCCCAGATTAATGATAAAAACCACAACTTTACAGTAACTAACAACATCGACGAGAAAATCAAAGAACAGAGGCTCGAATCACTCCACCTTTCTCGCTTTGTCCGACGAGGCGAAGTCCTTCCACAGATCCTGCAGACCAAAAACCACAGGAATCATCAGCCAACGGACCGAAACGAACGCCTCAAACATACATACACAGACAGACGAACGCAGGTAGAGAGATGGAGGTGGCGGGGGGCAATACCTCGACGTTGCCGAGCTTCCCCTCGTCCAGCACCTTGAAGAGGGCGAACCCCGCGGGCGTCTCGAAGAGCACCAACATCTCCTCCTCCTCCTCCTGACCTGCCGGCGAAAAACCCCAACCCCGGCACGAACGAGTCAGCACACCGACCACGCCGCCGGACACCGCGAGAGTCGCGAGAAGGGAGGCCAAGGCGGCGGCGCTAGGGATTGTTCTTACCTTAGATGTGTCGGGGGAGAAGCGGTGGTGGAGGAGGCGCTGGCGGCGGCGGCGGCGGCGGCGAGGGGGGAGGGGAAGGGAGGAAAGGAGGCGCCGCGCGGGGTGGGGAGAAGAAGGAAGGAGGCCAGGGTTTTAGGGCTCGCCTTATATCGGCGGAGCGGCCTGGAGAGGTTTAGCAGGGCCCACCTCGCGCGTTCCGCTCCGTAGCGGGCTGCTCTGCCGTGGGCCGTCCTTGCTGGGCCTGCTATAAGAGTCTCGTTAGGTTTTTGTGCGTGTCCCAACGACGTGGCCCATCGCATCGAGACCCGGAGTTGGTCCGTGAACGAGCATAGCTTTTTCGAAGAAAAAAATGGATCTAAAAAAAAGTCTTTTTTCTTTTTTGCGAGTGAATGAACGAGCATGGCTGTGAAGGATCTTTAGACCAATCAGGCTTTATTTTCTGTTTTTTGTTTTTTGCCGGGAATCAGCCATTTAAATGTAGCGTGCAAGTTGGTTTCAAAGGTACTTACATAATCAACGCGATGACCACATGCTCTGAAAGAGGTAGCAACATCGGAGAGTAACGACCATGACAACAGAAGCACGCCTCCTTCGGAATGGCCACCGGCACCAGCCCGAAAAGATCCAATTTGCATGAACATGAGTGTCGGTGTGAGGACGACCAAGACAACACGTCCACAACGAAGGACGCCATCACTACACGCAACGTGGCCAAAGCCCAACGCCACTACACCGATCGTCACCCAAGCCATAGAAGGAAGGTCGAGGGGAGGCGAGTGCGAACAGAAAGGAGCACGTAATGCGCACGAACAACAAGGATGACTTCAGTCACCAACTATCAAGCAGGGCAAAGGAGCGAGAAAGAGATAGGCAATGCCCCCCCCCCCCCACCCCAAGGCAGCTCGACTAGAGAAGACGAGGGGGAACAACCGTGAAAACAAAGTCACTGACGCAAACTCAACCACCAAGGACCAATGGCCATAAAGGGACCAACATCAAGCCATATCTTGACCGCGACCCCAGGCCCATCGCACGATGCATAGGAATCAACATGGAGGTAGGATGTAAAACGATGGAGGGTTGCCCAAGTCAACATTGACCGAGAGGAGAAGCAGGGCGACAGATCGGCAGCGAGCCGCCTGATTCCAGATGGACGCGGTCGAAGAAAGGCATGAGCCCGTCAATAATGACAATATCGGACTAGACAACCATAGAAGGAACCATACAACAAGAGTTTATTTAGTTGTCCCAATACATAGCAATGACTGCTCCTTTTTCCGTTGCCATCATGGGTTAGGTAGTGTTTGAGTCCAAGCCTTCATTTTACCTTCTCCTCGCATTGCCTTGTTTCACACAAAAGACGACCCACATACAGTGATTATTCACCAAGCACACCAACTATTGAATTGTATGGTGTTGTCCAAGCCCCGACAGTTCCAGCTTATGTATTAAATACATGGTTGTATATGATCATCAGTTAATCCGGCTTCATTGGTACATATCAGAAACGTGCGGTCCCATGTTAGGCAAAGTGAATGCATACCAAAAATGTCAGGCCAAGTGAATACATATCACAGTTAATATCTCGTAAACATATATCATAGCTAGACTAAGTGAATGCATGAGAGAACTAATATCTACGAGCATGTGTACTAGGATAAACTCGTTCTTACTGTAATGATTAAGTGAACCTTTTATGACATTAGGCTCCTAGAATTAAATCATGAAATTCTATGTTTTCTTGGAAGAGTATACTTTGTGAGGTTAGTATCATGAAATTCCAAGAGTAATTAACATGAACTTATCCCTTTTTCGCGTAAAATGATAAAGGCACAGAATAACCAAATAATTCACACAAATTCTTTCCATGAATATCCAGGAATTAGTACCATTAATTTCTATTTTGCATAGAAGACATATAACTTGTTTGAATTAGACCCGTAAGTTTATATAGTTATGTTTTCTCTCTTACGGAAACCCTATGTTGTACACCCGTCGTGCAACAAAACACGATAGCACCAAAATCAATATCCACTTTTGAGAGAAAGGGTAAAAGTATAACTCTCGTCCAAGTTCAAACCAAAAGGTATACTCCAGATGGCAATCAACATATATTGAAGATCAAACGAATGGGAGATACGATTCTGAATCCATATCTAGGTTAATTTCATACAATATCACAATGCGAGGGGTTTGCCTTATGGTCTAGAGGGGGTGTTGAATAGACATAATACAAAATCTGATGCAAGTTTCCCAATTGGGTAGTTTTAAGCACATTAGGCTAGTTGATCCTTAAACAAGCAAGCAAGCACAATGGGTAGAGCAGTGAAAATAGAGTAATTTGCATGAAAGTAAGGGAGTGTAGAGTAGAGAATGCAAACATTGGTTCACATAGGGATGTTTTCTCATTGAGGGAGTCCGGGAATAAGGGGTCCTCGGGCCGTTGACTTATCTCTTATAGTCCGGCCCGATGGGCCGCCTTATGGCATCTTCGGGAAGGCCGGACTACGAAATGACCCTAGGCTTATGGGGGAATATTCCGTAGACTTGGTGTGTCCTCCAGGAAAGAATGGGTGTATCTATGCCCGGATGGAAACCGACCATCTGTAACCCTAGGTACCCCTGGTGTCTATATAAACCAGTGGGCTTAGTTCGTAGGAGCACATGTTAACTAATCTAGGGTTTAGCTCTTTTGATCTCGAGGTAGATCAATTCTATAACCATCCCATTCATCAATACAATCAAGCAGGACGTAGGGTTTTACCTCCTCATGAGGGCCCGAACCTGGGTAAACACCGTCTCCTTCGTCCCCTGTTACCATCGGTCCTAGATTCATAGTTCGGGACCCTCTACCCGAGATCTGCCGGTTTTGACACCGACATTGGTGCTTTCACTGAGAGTTCCGTTGTGAGATCATTTGTGGATTGATGGCTCGCCTAGTCATCAGTGAACAGGCCCGGAACGAGGACATCTTCGTCCCCGGACAGGTCTTCGCGTTCGGCAGCGTCGTGCTGCATGCTAACTCGACCGGCCGACTAGGCCGGATCAAAAAATTTGCCCACGGTCAGGAGATCAGGTTCGGGAACCTAGAGTTCACCGCCGACTCCCGTGGCGATCTGTTCCTCGCTGAGCCCTTGGTTTCGTCCGACGGGCCCGGAGATCCCGGAGCTTAAACTCCGGGCCCACTATCCGGCTCGACCCTCAGATCTATCTCCATCGGAGGTCCGGCCTCGAGCCCGGACTCGATGATGGTACCTGAATATCAAGGTTCGGCCTCCGTTGAACACGCACATCCCGAAGACGCCTTGGAGCTCAACTCCAAGGGCTCTCAGGAAACCGATCCGGTCGTCCTCTCGTGGTTGAACGAGGCTCTAGACCGGATCTAGTCGATGGCAATCGAGGACGATCTTACCTCAACCCACGTTCCGGTCGACATAGAGGCCGGTTACGGGGAATTTTACGGCCCACCCGCCGCCCATTTGGTAGCCACTGTCGAAGACTTAACCGACATGCTAGACTACGCCTCCGAAGAGGCAGAACACGTGGATGAAGAGATCGGCGACCCTGCCCCCGTGACCACCGGGCGGTGGACAGGCACCTCGACCTATGATGTCTATATGGTGGACACCCCTAACGACAGGGAAAACCACAGCCCCAGGAAGAACGGCGAAAAATCCGACGAAGCATCAAAACGCCGAAAGCAACGCAAGCGATCCAAGACCAATAAGGGAAGGGAAGCCATCACAGGCATCGGGGAAATCGACACCCCGGAGGGCCTCGGCGACCCTGAAGCCCCCGAGGATCCGTTAGAGGACCTGGAAAGGCTAACGGATCAACAGGACGCCGAGAACCTTGATAACCCACAAGTATAGGGGATCGCAACAGTTTTTGAGGGTAGAGTAGTCAACCCAAATTTATAGATTCGACACAAGGGGAGCCAAAGAATACTTGAGAGTATTAGCAGTTGAGTTGTCAATTCAACCACACCTGGAGATTAAATATTTGCGGCAAAGTGATCAATAGCACAGTAATATGATAGTTTGATAGCAGTAGTGACAGTAACAATAGCGGTAACAGTAGTAGCAGTAGTTTTGTAGTAGTTGGAATAGTGGCAACAACAATAGTAACTTAGCAAGAATAATAAGTGGAGAACTCGTAGGCACTGGATCGGTAACTCGTTGAATGATATTCGTCATGTAACGGTCATAACCTAGGGCGATACAGAACTAGCTTAGTTCATCAATGTAATGTAGGCATGTATTCCGTAAATAGTCATACGTGCTTATGGAAAAGAACTTGCATGACATCTTTTGTCCTACCCTCCCGTGGCAGCGGGGTCCATAAGGAAACTAAGGGATATTAAGGCATCCTTTTAATAGAGAACCGGAACAAAGCATTAACACATGGTGAATACATGAACTCCTCAAACTACGGTCATCACCGCGAAGTATCCCAAATATTGTCACTATGGGGTTGACGGATCATAACACGTAATGGGTGCATATGACTAGGCAAGATCGGATCAAGAACATGGATATAGAGATGATAACATAAACGGTTCAGATATGAAATCATGGCACTCGGGCCCTAGTGACAAGCATTAGGCATAGCAAAGTCATAGCAACATCAATCTCAGAACATAATGGATACTAGTGATCAAGCCCTAACAAAACTAACTCGATTACATGATGAATCTCATCCAACTCCTCACCGACCAGCAAGCCTACGAAGGAATTACTCACTCCCGGTGGGGAGCATCATGGAATTGGCGATGGAGAAAGGTTGGTGATGACGAAGACCGAAGATTCCCCTCTCCGGAGCCCCAAACGGGCTCCAGATCTGGCCTCCCGATGAAGAACAGGAGGTGGCGGCGGCTCCGTATCGTGAAACACGATAATTCTTTCTCCCTGGTTTTTTTTCTCCGAATTTAGGAATTTATAGTGGCAGAGTTAGGGCAAGTGGGGCCACGAGGTGGGCACAACCCACCAGGGCGCGCCCTGGTGGGTGATGCTCACCTTGGCCCCCCTCTGCGGTGTATTTTGGCTCCAATAATTCTCATTTATTCTGAAATAAATCTCCAAAATGTTTCGTTCCATTCCGATAACTTTTATTTCTGCACAAAAACAACACCATGGTAGTTCTGTTGAAAACAGTGTCAGTCCGGGTTAGTTCCATTCAAATCGTGCAAATTAGAGTCCAAAACAAGGGCAAAAGAGTGAGGAAAAGTAGATACGTTGAAGACGTATCAAACCTCAATGGTTCCGACGATGATAACTACCTCCCACCTGCTGAGAGGAGGAGAGCCTCGAAGCCGAAGACTTCACCGTCCCCGAAAACCCCGAGGACCAAGAATGATTCAGGCAACAGCTCATAGCCACCGGTCGGAGCTTAAAGGCAAAGTAGCAGCAGTTCAAAGCCAAGTAGGACACAATCAACAACAGATGGACCAAAGTCCTGGCAGCCGAAGAAGGGTTCGACATTGAGCGGTCAGACCAAAACAAGAGTTACCCGTGCCGGCGCCTGCTGCCGCAATTCGACGACGAGGCCTTTGAGCCCGAATCCCCCAGGCGCTCCCAGTACGACCAGCAGGACCGCCCCCCTCGAGGACGGGACAGGGTGGCTAGAGACGCCGATTACTGGCCCGCGTCACCTCGTAGAAGGGGAAAGGGGCCAGCATAGCCCGAGGATCGATACGACCTACGGCAGGACCTGGACTATAGGGCAGGTCACACCAGATCCATTTACGGATCTAGAGGACACTCCCCCGCTAGACGGGACGGCTACCAATAGTGGCTCGACCGCAACCACAGAAGCCGGGAACAATACTGGGCCCAGCCATCAGCCGACCTCCGGCGTGACGTAGCCCGGGTCAGAGGCGCCGCACACCCGCTGTGTTTCACAGACGAGGTCATGTAGCACCAGTTCCCCGAAGGGTTTAAACCCGTAAACATAGAATCATATGACGGACGGACAGACCCAGCCGTATGGATAGAGGACTTCCTCCTTCATATCCATATGGCCAGAGGAGACAATCTCCACGCCATCAAATACCTACCACTTGATACGTCTCCAACGCATCTATAATTTTTGCTTGTTCCATGCTGTTATATTATCATTCTGGATGTTTTACAATCACTTTATAGCAATTATATCATTTTTTGGGACTAACCTATTGACATAGTGCCAAAGTGCCAGTTGCTGTTTTTGCTTGTTTTTTTACTTCGCAGAATATCAGTACCAAACGGAGTCCAATCGCGACGAAACTTTTTGGAGATTTTTTTGGACCAGAAGACACCCAGTGGGCCAAAGAAGTGCCAGAGAGGTGGGCTGTGGAGTCCACAACCCACCAGGGCGCGCCAGGGGGCCCCCGACGCGCCCTGATGGGTTGTGCCCTCCACGGGGCCCCTCTCCACCGCCTCTGATGCCTATAAATACCCAAATATTCAGAAAACCCTAGGGGAGTCGACGAAAAACACATCCAGCCACCGCAAGTTCCAGAGCCTCAAGATCCAATCTAACACCATCACGGAGGGGGGTCATCTTCTTCATAGGTGCCTCTCCGATGATGCGTGAGTAGTCCACCATAGACCTACGGGTCCGTAGGCAGTAGCTAGATGGCTTCCTCTCTCTCTTTTGATTCTCAATACAATGGTCTCTTGGAGATCTATTTGATGTAAACTTTTGCGGTGTGTTTGTTGGGATCCGATGAATTTTGAGTTCATGATCAGTTTCTATCCATGAATATTGTTTGAGTCTTCTTTGATCTCTTATATGCATGATTACTTATAGCCTCGTATTTCTTCTTCTAATATTTGGTTTAGTTAGGCCGACTAGATCGATTTTTCTTGCCATGGGAAGAGGTGCTTTGTGATGGGTTCGATCTTGCGGTGTCCTTTCCTAGTGACAGAAGGGGCAGCAAGGCACGCATGTATGGTTGCCATTAAGGATAACAAGATGGGGTATATTCCTACATGAATAGATCTTGTCTACATCATGTCATCGTTCTTATTGCATTACTCCATTTTTCCATGAACTTAATACACTAGATGCATGCTGGATAGCGGTCGATGTGTGGAGTAATAGTGGTAGATGCAGGCAGGAGCCGGTCTACTTATCTTGGACGTGATGCCTATATAATGATCATCGCCTTGGATATCGTCATGATTATTTGATCTTCTATCAATTGCCCAACAATAATTTGTTCACCCACCGTGTGCTATACTCATGAGAGAAGCCACTAGTGAAACATACGGCCCCCGGGTTTACTTTTCCAACATATTGCTTTCAGATCTATCTTTTTGCCTCTTTGTTTTCAGATCTACTATACCAAAAACCCAAAAATATATTGCTGCACTTTTTTATTTGCCTTTTTATTTTGTGTTCTTGAGAGATCTATCTCTCCTACCTATCATTACCTAATCTATCTTTTTAGCGTAGAGAGAATGACAACCTCTCTTACGCGTCGGGTTGCAAGTATTTGTTATTTGTGTGCAGGTGCTGCTTATTAGGTGGTGGTGATCCTCCTACTGGTTCGATA
Organism: Elymus sibiricus; assembly: GCA_039707655.1. Taxonomy (NCBI): domain Eukaryota; kingdom Viridiplantae; phylum Streptophyta; class Magnoliopsida; order Poales; family Poaceae; genus Elymus; species Elymus sibiricus. Next base: position 86,199,805 of record CM077665.1, read on the forward strand.
CCTTGGTTTCATAACGGATGGAAATACTTACCATCGTTGTGTTGCATCATCCCTTCCTCTTTGGGGAAATACCGACGCAGTCTCAAGCCACGTCAAAGGAATTTCAGGCGCCGTTGCCGGGGAGGAAGCGGTCTCTTCTACGTGCCAATTTCTGGAGCCGAGGAGACACCATCATCATCTACCAGGTTCCTAATCACAAATCTCATCTCCTTGCAATTACATTATTTGCCATTTGCCTCTCTTTTTCCTCTCCCCCACTTCACCAATTTGCCGTTTTATTTGCCCTCTTTTTCGTTTGTCTTTTTCTCGTCAGATCTCTTGCTTGCTTGCAATCTTGTTTGCATAGTCACGATGACTCAAGAAAACACCAAGTTGTGTGATTTTTCCAATACTAATAACAATGATTTTATTAGTACCCCTATTGCTCCTCCCGCCACTAGTGCGGAGTTTTGTGATATTAATGCCGCTTTGTTGAATCTTGTCATGAAAGATTAATTTGCCGGTAATCCTAATGAGGATGCCACGTCCCATCTAAACACGTTCGTAGAATTATGTGATATGCAAAAGAAAAAAGATGTGGACAATGATATAGTGAAGTTGAAGTTATTTCCTTTTTCCTTTCGGGATCGTGCAAAATTTTGGTTTTCCTCTTTGCCTCGCAATAGTATCGATTCTTGGAATAAGTGCAAGGATGCTTTTATCACGAAGTATTTTCCGCCCGCGAAAATTATTTCCCTTAGGACACAAATCATGAATTTTAAGCAAGTTGAGAATGAACATGTTGCACAATCTTGGGAAAGAATGAAATTGATGCTAAGAATTGTCCTACTCATGGTTTAAACCTTTGGATGATCATACAATTTTTTTATGCGGGATTGAATTTTGTCTCTAGGAATCTTTTAGATTCTGCCGCGGATGGTACTTTTATGGAAATTACTTTGGGTGAAGCTACTAAATTGCTAGACAGTATTATGGCAAATTATTCGCAATGGCATACCGAAAGAGCTCCTGCTAGTAAAAAAGTTAATTTGGTTAAAGAAATTAGTACGTTGAGTGATAAGGTTGATGCTTTGATGAAATTGGTTGCTAGTAAAAACGCTCCTATTGATCTTAATGATGTGCCTTTGTCTACTTTGATTGAGCAAAATAGTGATTCCATAGATGTGAACTTTGTCTCGCGAAACAATTTCAATAACAATGCTTATAGAGGTAATTTTAATCATAGGCCTTTTCCTGGAAATTCCTCTAGTAATTCCTATGGTAAGTCATCTTACAATAATAATAGGAACACCTCTGATCTTGAGATTAATATTAAAGAATTTATCAATACGCAAAAGGCTTTCAATACTACGATAGAAGAAAAGTTGAATAAGATTGATGATATGTCTAGAAGCATTGATAGAATTTCTCATGATGTTGAAAATCTCAAGTTGAAAGCGTTTGTACCTAAGATTGATGAATCAATTAAAGCTTTATATGTCTCTATGGATGAAAGTAAGAAAAGAACCGCCATGCTTAGAACTAAAAGAGAAATCTTATAAAAATCGTTTTCTAGTGATTTCCTTCATAAAAATGATGAAGATCTTAAAGTGATTGGTGTTTCTTCTATTGATTCCTTGTTTAGTAATATTAAAATTGATGATAAAGGGACTGAAGTAGAGTCAACTTTAGTTAGAAGGCGTCCCAATAATTTGGAGGGTGAAAATCTTGATGGAAATTTTGATGAAAGTGGGTTTGAAGAGGTCAAAACTTTAACTAGCGATGTGCCCACTATTTTGGATTGCAAAGATTTTAATTATGATAGTTGTTCCTTGATTGAATGTATTTCTTTGCTGCAATCCATGTTGAATTCACCCCATGCTTATGAGCAAAATAAAGCTTTTACTAAACATATCGTTGATGTCGTGATGAAATGTTTTGAAGAAAAGTTGGAGTTGGAGATTTCAATTCCTAAAAAATTACATGATGAGTGGGAACCTACTATTAAAGTCAATATTAAAAATTATGAGTGCTTTGCTTTATGTGATTTGGGTGCTAGTGTTTCCACGATTCTGAAATCTTTATGTGATGTGCTTGGTCTCACCAATATTGAAGAATGTTCTCTTAATTTGCACTTGGTGGATTCTACTATTAAAAAACCTTTGGGAAGAATTAATGATGTTCTTATTCTTGCAAATAGGAACTATGTGCCCATAGATTTTATTGTGCTTGATATTTATTGCAATCCGTCTTGTCCCATTATACTTGGTAGACCGTTTTTACGCACTATAGGTGCCGTGATTGATATGAAAGAAGGCAATATTCGTTTTCAATTTCCTCTAAGAAAGGGTATGGAACACTTCCCTAGAACAAGAATTAATCCACCATATGAATCAATCATGAGAGCATCCTATGGATCCAAAACCAAAGACGATAATACTTGAAACTATGAGTTATGCCTAGCTAGGGGCGTAAAACGATAGCGCTTGTTGGGAGGCAACCCAATGAATAAATTTATTTTTGCCTTTTCCTTTCTGTTTTTGAGTGTTGACACAATTATGCCTCTATTATGATTGTGTTTTTATGGTTTATTTAGTGTTTGTGCCAAGTAGAGCCTTTAGGATGATTCATAAGCTGAGTAGAAGCGATGCTGAATCTGAAATAGAAACTTTGCGTCGAGTGTTTGAATTTTCATTTTTTACTGGAACGTGATCCTGAGGTGAAATTTTAACACAGTGTTGCTATACAATTTCTTTACGTCTTCCTAATTTTTCAGAATTTTAAGATTTACATAAATATGGTTAGAGTACAGATTACTACAGACTGTTCTGTTTAAGACATATTCTGTTTTCGTTGCATTGCGTGCTTGTTTTGATGAATCTATGGGTTATATTGAAGGGTATGAGCCATGGTAAAGTTGAAATACAGTAGGTATAATGCAATAATAAAATATGAATGGGTTTGCAACAACACCTAAAGTAGTGATTTGCTTTATTATACTAACGGATCACACGAAGATTTTGTTGAGTTTTGTGTGATTGAAGTTTTCAAGTTTTGGGTGAGATCACGATGAATGAAGGAATAAGGAGTGAAAAGAGCCTACGCTTGGGGATGCTACAGCACCCCCAAGACATATCCAAAGAGAAACAAGCAACTAAGCTTGGGGATGCCCCCGAGTGGCATCCCCTCTTTCTTCTAACGGCCATCGGTATTTTACTTGGAGCTGTATTTTTATTCGTCACATATCATGAGTTTTGCTTGGAGCGTCTTGTATCATTTGATTCTTTGCTTTATTTGCTTGTTAGTTTGTCATTTGTATCCTTGCTGGACACATCTATTTGGGAGAGCCAAAATTATGTTATGATTTGTTAGAATTGCTCTCTATGCTTCACTTAAACTTTTTGAGCTATAGAATTGCTCTAGTGCTTCACTTATATCTTTTTTAGCACGGTGTGCTTGGAAATTTTTGTAGAAATACTCTCATGCTTGACTTAGATTAATTTGAGATTTAGTAAATTTTGTATAAATCCTCTCATGCTTCACTTATACCTTTTTGAGAGATGAAAACTCTATGCTCATGTGTTTCACTTAAATTTGTTTGAGCTTGTCAAAAGCAATGGCAATATATGAAACTAGTCCCAAAGTGATAGATATCCAAGGAGGATATAATAAAAACTTTCATGAAGATCATTGGACAAATTAAACCTTATTCCTTGTAATAGTTTTGAAACATGATGATAGTAATATGTGAGTCATGTTAGTGAGCAATTATGCTATAGTAGGAATATTGGTGTTAAGGTTTGTGATTCCCTATGCAAGTACGAAAGTCAATATTTATGCAATGAAATTACATCCTACTTATGGTGCATTATTCGGTGTTAGTTATGCTCGATGCTCATTTATGTGAATTTTCGTTTCTTGGTTTGGTTGCTTCTCAATCTATTTGCTTGCCTCCATTTGTACTAAGTAGAAATACTACTTGTGCATCCAAAATACTTAAACCAAGTTTTGCCTTATGAGTCCACCATACCTACCTATATGCGGTATTTCCATGCCATTCCAAGCAAATTTGTGTGTGCCATCTCTAATTTTCAAAATAAACTTCTCTTTTGTGTGCTCGTACCGCTCATGAAACAGTGGGGAGTGTCCAATATTTTTCCATGCTAGATGTGTTATTCTCAAGATGAGTGTTTATTCACTTGTCATTGCATGAGAGTGCGGCTATAATAGGGATGCACATTCCCGAAATGAAAAAGAAAAAAATATTTACTTTATGTTGTCAAATAATAAATTCCTTGGAAAGTGTTGGTATGGAAGGCAACCGTGGATACGGCCCGCCATGGAATGTGAAAGAATGGTGGAAAAAGGAATAAACTTTATTTTCTGTTTGGGAATTGCCTATGATATATCTAGCATGGAAAGTATTTTGAGCTACTTTGTCGTTTTCGTTGACAGGAAAGGCATCCCACCCAAAATATTTTCTCTCTACAAATCCCTACTTCCCTCTGCGAAGGGTTTATCTATTTACTTTACGCAACTTTTATTTTTACATTGAGTCTCCATCTTCTCTTATAAAGCACCAACTAGGGGGCACTATAATCGCACTTGAGCATTGCATGTAGCTAATATTTGAGTGTGTTTCATGAATGGTTCAATGATTGAGCATGATGGGCTAGGGATAACTTTCTTTAGTGTTGATATTTTGAAAGACATTATTGCTTGTTGGCATGCTTGAGTATTGAAGTCATTATGTTAAAACTAGACTATTTCTTTGAATCATCTAAAAGTCCAAATGTCCATGCTACAAAGAAAAGAATATGAGATGAACATGTTAGGCAGCATTCCACATCAAAAATTCTGTTTTTATCATTTACCTACTCGCGAACGAGTAGGAATTAAGCTTTGGGATGCTGATACGTCTCCAACGTATCTATAATTTTTGCTTGTTCCATGCTGTTATATTATCATTCTTGGATGTTTTACAATCACTTTATAGCAAGTTTATATCATTTTTTGGGACTAACCTATTGACATAGTGCCAAAGTGCCAGTTGCTGTTTTTGCTTGTTTTTTACTTCGCAGAATATCAGTAGCAAATGGAGTCCAATCGCGGTGAAACTTTTTGGAGATTTTTATTGGACCAGAAGACACCCAGTGGGCCAAAGAAGTGCCAGAGAGGTGGGCTGTGGAGGCCACAACCCACTAGGGTGCGCCAGGGGGCCCTCGGCGCGCCCTGATGGGTTGTGCCCTCCACGGGGCCCCTCTCCACCGCCTCTGATGCCTATAAATACCCAAATATTCAGAAAATCCTAGGGGAGTCGACGAAAAACACATCCAGCCGCCGCAAGTTCCAGAGCCTCAAGATCCAATCTAACACCATCACAGAGGGGTTCATCTTCTTGATAGGTGCCTCTCCGATGATGCGTGAGTAGTCCACCATAGACCTACGGGTCCGTAGGCAGTAGCTAGATGGCTTCCTCTCTCTCTTTTGATTCTCAATACAATGGTCTCTTGGAGATCTATTTGATGTAAACTTTTGTGGTGTGTTTGTTGGGATCTGATGAATTTTGAGTTCATGATTAGTTTCTATACATGAATATTATTCGAGTCTTCTTTGATCTCTTATATGCATGATTACTTATAGCCTCGTATTTCTTCTTCGAATCTTTGGTTTAGTTAGGCCGACTAGATCGATTTTTCTTGCCATGGGAAGAGGTGCTTTGTGATGGGTTCGATCTTGTGGTGTCCTTTCCCAGTGACAGAAGGGGCAGCAAGGCACGCATGTATCGTTGCCATTAAGGATAACAAATGGGGTCTATTCCTACATGAATAGATCTTGTCTACATCATGTCATCGTTCTTATTGCATTACTCTGTTTGTCCATGAACTTAATACACTAGATGCATGCTGGATAGCGGTCGATGTGTGGAGTAATAGTGGTAGATGCAGGCAGGAGTCGGTCTACTTATCTTGGACGTGATGCCTATATAATGATCATCGTCTTGGATATCGTCATGATTATTTGATCTTCTATCAATTGCCCAACAGTAATTTGTTCACCCACCGTGTGCTATACTCATGAGAGAAGCCACTAGTGAAACCTACGGCCCCCGGTTCTACTTTTCCAACATATTGCTTTCCGATCTATCTTTTTGCCTCTTTGTTTTCAGATCTACTATACCAAAAACCCAAAAATATATTGCTGCACTTTTTATTTGCCCTTTTTATTTTGTGTTCTTGAGAGATCTATCTCTCCTATCTATCATTACCTAATCTATATTTTTACCGTCGAGAGATTGACAACCTCTCTTACGCGTCGGGTTGCAAGTATTTGTTATTTGTGTGCAGGTGCTGCTTATTAGGTGGTGGTGATCCTCCTACTTGTTTGATACCTTGGTTTCATAACTGAGGGAAATACTTACCGTCGTTGTGCCACATGATCCCTTCCTCTTTGGGGAAATACCGACGCAGTCTCGAGCCACGTCACCACTCAAATGAAGGGACCAGCTCGGCACTGGTTAAACAGTCTAAACGAAAACTCCATTGGGAGTTGGGAGGAGCTCGAAGACGCCTTCCGGTCTAACTTCCAAGGCACTTACGTCCGGCCTCCGGACACTTCCGACCTAAGCAACGTCGTCCAAAAGGCTGGTGAATCGGCCAGGCAGTTCTGGAATCGTTTCCTGACCAAGAAGAACCAGATCATCGACTGTCCGGACGCCGAGGCGATAGCCTCGTTCAGACACAACATCCGGGACGAATGGTTAGCCCGCCAACTCGGCCAGGATAAACCGAGAACAATGTCGGCCCTCACCTCACTCATGACCCGCTTTTGTGCGGGCGAAGACAACTGGCTAGCTCGCCGAAGCCACAATCGTGAAGATCCCGACACCTCTGAAGTGCGGGACGGCAACGGAAATCCAAGGCGCAACAAAAATAAACGCCGCCATAGCAATGGCGACTTGGAAGACACAGCCGTAAATACCGGTTTCCGCAACTCCAAACCCGGTCAATGGAAGAAGCCCTCTAAAGGGAACAGGGATGGACCTACCGCTTTGGACAAAATCATGGATAGGCCTTGCCAGATCCACGGCACACAAGACAAGCTGGCCACCTACACTAACATAAACTCTTGGGTGTTCAAACAAGCCGGCAAGCTCGCATCCGAGGAATAGAGCAAGAGCCCGCGCAACGAGGACGATGAAGAACCTCGCGGGCCAAGCAATGGTGGGCAGAAGCAATTCCCTCCCGAGGTAAAAACTTTGAACATGATATATGTCACGCACATACCAAAAAAGGAGAGGAAACACGCCCTTCGGGAGGTCTACGCCGTAGAGCCCATAGCCCCGAAGTTCAATCCGTGGTCGGCTTGCCCGATCACCTTCGATCGCAGGGATCACCTGACCAATATCCGTCATGGAGGCTCGGCCGCCCTCGTTCTGGACCCCATCATCGATGGGTACCACCTCACTAGAGTCCTTATGGACGGAGGAAGCAGTCTTAACCTGATTTACTCAGACACAGTAAAAAAGATGGGCATCGACCCTTCAAGAATCAAACCCAGCAACACTACCTTCAAGGGAGTCATCCCCGGCGTCGAAGCACGCTGCTCAGGTACCGTGACGCTGGAAGAAGTGTTCGGTTCGCCCGGCAACTTTCGTAGCGAAGACTTAATCTTCGACATCGTGCCCTTCCGCAGTGGCTATCATGCACTGCTCAGTCGTACAGCGTTCGCTTGCTTTAACGCTGTCCCCCACTACGCATACCTGAAGCTCAAGATGCCTGGGCCAAAGGGGGTCATCACCATCAATGGCAACACAGAATGCTCACTCCGGACGGAAGAACACACAGCGGCTCTAGCGGCCGAATTCCAGTCCGGCATCGAGGCACCAAGACCCCAACCAGGCGATAAGCTACGACAGGCAAGCAAGCGGGTCTGAGGATGACCCGATCTCCCGGAGCAATCTCCTGTTCATCATCAATAGGGACTCGCCCCCCACAGCACGACCTCGCTACCCGTCAGGTACGTACCGAGAAGGCACAATTTCGCGCTTAAAATACCATGGGCAGCTGCGGGGGGACACCCTATCAAAACGGAGTGCCCGGATCAACCGAACTACTCTCAACATAGCACGGCGTCAAGCTCATGCACGTCTCGACGATTCAACTTGTACCTCTCTCAAAGGTCCGTTCGCCGATTACAACTGCCTTTAAAGGAGCACGCTACTCTGTAAGAGCAAAGGATCGGAGGCGCACAGGGATACGCCAAGGACATCAAGCCGCCTAGCAAGAGCCCTGAGCGAACCTCTCCTTTGTATACATTTGCTTTTTAAAAGAAATACCTGTAACAGTTATGCCCGCAGTATGAATTGTAAAAATTCACAATATATAAAGATCATCTTTTACTGTCTAGTTACGGCATTTTATAAAATGTTTTCCAACTCCCCACCTCTGGAAACGAAACTGTTCGGTACATATTTGATGCAATCGGCTAGTTGACCGGGGGGCTTAGCTGTAAAGCTCGTCCCAAGCATCGCCCCGGCATTGTCCTATATATGTCCGGCGTGTCGGATTTTTGCGTTATATGCATCGGTTCCGAATTATGTCTTAGTCAATGGTTGGGTTGCCCGGCTCCTATGCTTACCCTCTTACGTTTCGCTCGTTCGGCTAAAAGGGTAAAGGGAGAACCACTGCGATTGTATTTCCAGCTCGCCTGGTCAAGTACCTCAGTGGAGAAAGCCGAAAATCGACCGTCATAATAAGCGCGAACCGGTCTGCAATCCAAGCACAAGTGTCAAACTAAAAATCGATAGAGATTATTCCGTGTCATAGGAGGGGTTCGCGTTCTCGCGAGCCACGTGGTAATGGTTTTTACCTCGGTTCACCCAAATACCACACAACACTAGTGCAGCCGCGCGCTATACAAATGGTTTTTAACCCCTTTCCGTGACGTAGTTTGAAACCGTCGCCTTGCATGTGTGGGCGATGGGGGGGGGGGGGCTATCCCACATGACAGACAAAACCCGCCGGCGATGCCTGCACCCGGTCACACACGATGGGCAAAAATATATCGTTTGCGATTCGAAGGGCCATCACAAACAGACATATTGGGGAAGACGTGTGAGATGAGCTTATCATCCCGCACAGGGAATCCCAAGGTTACGTCTCTGTTCGTATTGCAGATCACACACAATTTCTGCATAACATCGTTTCTGATAGGGCTGGTCACCACACACGATAATTATAATTCTGTCGTTTGCGTTATTCAAAACATCACTCACAATGTCTAGATGAAAATGTTTGGCATTGGACTGCCCATCACACACACACACACACACACACATGCTTAAGAAAACGTTTGTGATTGGGTGTCCTAACGCACACAGTTGTCGAGCAGACTTCATGTGGGATTCCTCACCGATCCAACACGCCAACTTTGTAGAAACCGTGTGGGTTTGTTGTGGTCATCGCCCACGGTGTAGTCCTAGAAACCGTCTAGAATGGGAACCCCCATAATAAGCCTGATTGCCCTATTATTTATAATCCATTTAGTAATCAAATTAACATTTCATATCAAGCACAAAATATATTTCTTATTCGTAGTACGGCAACCAGGATTTCATAATTGAATTACATCAGGGTACAACATCATATAGGCATATACTGCCTAGCTACCCAATTGCACAACATGACAATGTGTCAAATGCAACATCTAAAACCTTTGGAAATTAAGTATCATCATAGACGGTAAATAGACAGATGAGTCTCATCTAGAAAACTGTTAAAGCGGAAGGCAAATATTGAGCCTTCAATGATGTTGAAGGTCCTCGCAACTTTAGGCCAGTGCCTGTGGATGATTGCCCACCCATCCTTCGTCCTCTTGAGGAAGACTTCAAGATTATACCGTGGGTGCTGTATGAATACCTTCCTCGTCTCTTGATCATACAGGTGGTTTGAGATGTAATCATCGATGAACTGCCTTGAGAAGGACTGAAAACAAACATACGCGTAAATATTTTTTCTAAAATTTGAAATGGCGCAAAGGGAAAAGGACAAGGTGAAAGAGATGGTACCACCCTATAGTTGACTGATGTCTTCTTCATTGTGCAGACAAACATCTTGTTGTTTTTCGTAGCTAGTTTGTTTGTCTTAACAATCTTTCTGAGTTTCTTGATTTGACTGATATTCAAGGACACCTCATTTCCCCACATGCAAAAAGGGTCGAATAGTGGATCTAAACCTCTTACAGCAGGACCTACATGTGCAAGAACAAATTATTAAAAACATTAATATTACAATGGTTTCTGCAAATTTCACAATAATGTACTATTAGCCAAACGACCATGGATGTGCAAACCTCGATGGTAAACTTCAGTGTCCCCCATTGTTTGCCCCTGCAACACATTTAAGACAAATATTGATCAGGTTACAAGTGATATTTGGCATACTATCAGTGAAATATGTTAATGGAAAATAAACACACTACGGATCCAACAGATTAGTTCGAGCCACATGGAAAAGCCAGTTATCTAAACCAAGCATGCTAAGAACTAGGAAATATAGCAATTCTATATGTTTCACATGTATTTAGTACATCTAAATTTGATTTATTCGTCACATACATAACAATACAAAATTGTACCAACAACAATCGTACATCACATTCCAGAATTGAATTAAATAGTTAAATGATCACCACAACAAATGAACAAAATAGTTAACTAAGCACCACATTGCACAATAGAACATACTAGAAGTCAGGTTGCAGTAGCATTACATTGGACATTTCACTAGAATTTCTAAATGAAAGGCAGTAGTGGCACACGCAACAGGTAAACGAAACATGCTTAACCGGTGTAGCTAGGTGAACATAGGTCCTTAGTGATAAAGCTAAGAAAAACAAGATATTCCTCATCGTCGGAGATATCGATGATGATGGGCTCCTTCAACTTGGAAGAGGACGAGGCCTCCACACCGTGGGTGCACCCCTCATACTGGTGAGTGGCCTGATCCTGCCCCGGCACCAACATGCCGGCTCTGGAGTTGAGGTAAGGACGGGCACGCTGAGAAAACACATCGAAGTCTTCGTCGAACGCACCGGCGGTGCCCTCGAGAAAAGACCACGAGCTGTCGTTTATAGCAGCCAACCGTGTGGCGGCGTCAGCGCGTGAGGCGTCAACGGTGGCCTCGACGGCGAGGTGCTCCTCCAAGATCTGGGGGTCGGCACGCATGGAAGCCATAGCTGCCTCATCTGCGCGTGCAGACGCGATTTGCTTCTCCGCAGCCAAATGCTCTTTGAGATCCTGGCTATACTGTGTGCACCATGGCTTTCGGCGGTGATTATTTGGAGGATGGGGCGGTGATTTGGGTGGAAGGTGTCGCGCCGGTTGGGCCATGTGGGATGGAGGAGGACGGGGTGAGGGGGTATTGTGGAGCTGTGGATTACCCGACTAGATGGAGGAGGCCGAGCAGCAGGAAGGAGCGTCGCCGATGAGGAGGCGGCGCTGCAAGCAAGCAGTGAAGGTTTGAACTAGGAAATGTAGAGGAAAAGGGGGGAAATGTGGCTTTTCATTGGTACCGGGGGGCGAGGGAGGTAGATATTTCCGCGGCAGCCCAAAATTTTCATTTGGTGTAGAATAGTTCTCGATATCAACACATCACAAACGAAGCCTGTGCTATACCCCGTGTGATGCACTTGGACGTGAAAATGTTTGTCTCCAAGCTTCCGACGTAAGATTGGGTACTACATTGCACACGGTTCGTTCCAAAAAATTGTGTGTGATGAACTTCAATTTCATTTTCAATTGGAAGATGGAATGGGGATATGGCGGCAAATTTTTGGTCCGAATTTCCCTGGTTACAGGGTCATCCACGTCGTCGCATAATTTAACATCAATTGCTAATTTGGGTACTGCAGAAAAGAGCCTACACCGCAGCCCACACTTACTTAATCGAGCAATTAAACAGAGCTGGTTGACCTAAACATTACTCTAACAAAAGACCAGTGCTCTAAACAAAGACTAATGTTCCGCCTGACGCTCGGCGATCTCCGCCGCATCCTCCATGACCAGCTCACGCTCGACGACCTCCAGGGGAAGGGGCTCCATGATACGTCTCCAACGTATATATAATTTTTGCTTGTTCCATGCTGTTATATTATCATTCTTGGATGTTTTAGAATCATTTTATTAAAAACTTTTTGGAGATTTTTTCTATACCAGAAGACACCCAGTGGGCCAAACAACTATCGGAGAGGTGGGCTGTGGAGAGCACAACCCACCAGGGCGTGCCAGGGGGGCCCCGGCGCGCCCTGATGGGTTGTGCCCTCCTCAGCCCCCTTCCGCACTGCCTCTGATGCCTATAAATTCTCAAATATTCGGAAAACCCTAGAGGAGTCGACGAAACACAATTCCAGCCGCCGCAAGTTCCAGAACCGCGAGATCCAATCTAAACACCATCACGGAGGGGTTCATCTTCTTCATAGGTGCCTCTCCGATGATGCGTGAGTAGTCCACCATAGACCTACGGGTCCATAGGCAGTAGCTAGATGACTTCTTCTTTCTCTCTCTTATGATTCTCAATACAATGGTCTCTTGGAGATCTATTTGATGTAAACTTTTGCGGTGTGTTTGTTGGGATCCGATGAATTTTGAGTTCATGATCAGTTTCTATCCATGAATATTATTGAGTCTTCTTTGATCTCTTATATGCATGATTACTTATAGCCTCGTATTTCTTCTTCAAATCTTTGGTTTAGTTAGGCCGACTAGATCGATTTTTCTTGCCATGGGAAGAGGTGCTTTGTGATGGGTTCGATCTTGCGGTGTTCTTTCCCAGTGACAGAAGGGGCAACAAGACACACATGTATCGTTGCTATTAAGGATAACAAGATGGGGTCTATTCCTACATGAATAGATCTTATCTACATCATGTCATCATTCTTATTGCATTACTCCGTTTTTCCATGAACTTAATACACTAGATGCATGCTGGATAGCGTTCGATGTGTGGAGTAATAGAGGTAGATGGAGGCAGGAGTCGGTCTATCTATCTTGGACGTGATGCCTATATAATGATCATCGCCTTGGATATCGTCATGACTATTCGATTTTCTATCAATTGCCCAACAGTAATTTGTTCACCCACCGTGCGCTATACTCATGAGAGAAGCCACTAGTGAACACTACGGCCCCCGGGTCTACTTTTCCAACATATTGCTTTCAGATCTATATTTTTGCATCTTTGTTTTCAGAACTACAAAACCAAAAACAAAAAAAATATATTGCTGCATATTTTATTTGCCTTTTCTATTTTGTGTTCTTGAGAGATCTATCTCTCCTATCCATCACTACCTAATCTATCTTTTTACCGTAGAGAGATTGACAACCTCTCTTTCGCGTCGGGTTGCAAGTATTTGTTATTTGTATGCAGGTGCTGCTTATTGGGTGGTGGTGATCCTCCTACTGGTTCGATATCCTTGGTTTCATAATTGAGGGTAATACTTACCGTCACTGTGCTGCATCATCCCTTCCTCTTTGGGGAAATACCGACGCAGTCCAAGCCACGTCAAAGGAATTTCTGGCGCCGTTGCCGGGGAGGAAGCGGTCTCTTCTACGTACCTATCGTAGGCGCCGAGGGGACTCCATCATCATCTACCAGGTTCCTAATCACAAATCTCATCTCCTTGCAATTACATTATTTTCCATTTGCCTCTCGTTTTCCTCTCCCCCACTTCACCAATTTGCCGTTTTATTCACCCTCTTTTTCGTTTGCCTTTCTATCGTCAGATCTCTTGTTTGCTTGTCACCATGAGTGATTTTGGTATGGCAGAAATGGATGATGGCAGGACTCGTAAAATTGGACGTTCTGCTAATCTTGATTCTAAAACTTTCGTTTTGGGGCAAGGGAACGTTATAGGAAAAGAAACTATTCAAGAGTTTTTCAATTGCGTTGGGAATTTGACTCTCGATGATACCCCTATTCTGAAAAGAACTAAATCTTATGCGGAAGCTATCTCGGCGCTAGTTCTAAAACTTGAAAATAGATTTATTTGTACCCATCCTACCTTGCAAAGATTGTGTTATGAGCTACCCATCATAAAGAATTCCAAAGCTAAAAAGCTAGCTACCCTTGTTCTTATGAATGAATTTGATCACATAGTACGGGAAGCTTGGAAGATCTTTGACTTTTATGGTATGAACCGTGAAAAACCGGTAATAGGAGAAATCCTTTACAATAGTGATTACATGATGAGATTTTTTCTTGGAAATAATCAAATTTTTGATGAGAATCTCAAAAAGGAAGTCCCCGTTTTAGATATGATCCAACAAGTTTTTAATGACGTGAACCAACAATATTCTTGGATCGTAGCCGGTAATCAAAGGGGGTATGTAGAGGGACAACTTAATAGTGCTAAGGTTGCTATGGATGATGTGTTTCATGTTCTATTTGCAAAACCTCTTGACAAAAGTTCCTCATCCAAAACCAAGGATGACAATACTTGAATCTATGCGTTATGCCTAGCTAGGGGCGTAAAACGATAGCGCTTGTTGGGATGCAACCCAATGAATAAATAAATTTGTGCTTTTTACTTTCTGTTTTTGAGTGTTGACACAATTATGCCTCTGTTATGATTGTGTTTTTATGGTTTATTTAGTGTTTGTGCCAAGTAGAACCGTTAGGATGATTCATAGGATGAGTAGAAGTGATGCTGAATCTGAAACAGAAACTTTGCGTCCAGTATTTGAATTTTCATTTTTTCTGGAACGTGATCTTGAGCTTAAATTTTAACACAGTGTTTACATTGTACTAATTTTTCAGAATTTTTAGAGTTACAGAAGTATGGCTAGAGTACAGATTACTACAGACTATTCTGTTTAAGACAGATTATGTTTTCGTTGCATTGTGTGCTTGTTTTGATGAATCTATGGTTTGTATTGGGGGGTATAAGCCATGGTAAAGTTAAAATACAGTAGGTATAATGCAATTATAAAATTTGAATGGGTTTGCAACAGTACCTAAAGTAGTGATTTGCTTTGTTATACTAACGGATCTCACGAAGATTTTGTTGAGTTTTGTGTGATTGAAGTTTTCAAGTTTTGGGTGAGATCACGATGGATGAAGGAATAAGGAGTAGCAAAAGCCTAAGCTTGGGGATGCTACCGCACCCCCAAGATATATCCAAAGAGAAACAAGCAACTAAGCTTGGAGATGCCCCCGATTGGCATCCCCTGTTTCTTCTAACGACCATCGGTATTTTACTTGGAGCTATATTTTTATTCGTCACATATCATGTGTTTTGCTTGGAGCGTCTTGTATCTTTGCTTGCTTTGTTTGTTAGTTTTTTCTTTGTATCCTTGTTGTACACACCTATTTGAGAAAGCCAAAATCATGATATGATTTGTTAGAATTGCTCTATGTGCTTCACTTAAACTTTTTGAGCTATAGAATTACTCTAGTACTTCACTTATATCTTTTTGAGCACGGTGTGCTTGGAATTTTTTTGTAGAAATACTCTCATGCTTCACTTAGATTAATTTGAGAGTAGGTAAATTTTGAAGAAATCCTCTCATGCTTCACTTATACCTTTTTGAGAGATGAAATCTTTATGCTCATGTGCTTCACTTAAATTTGTTTGAACTTGCCAAAAAACAATGGCAATATATGAAACTAGTCCCAAAGTGATAGATATCCAAGGAGGATATAATAAAAACTTTCATGAAGATCATTGGACAAATTAAACTTGATTCTTTGTAATAGTTTTGAAACATGATGATAGTAATATGTGAGTCATGTTAGTGAGTAATTATGCTTAGTAGGAATATTGGTGTTAAGGTTTGTGATTCCCTATGCATGCATGAAAGTCTATAGTTATGCAATGAAGTTACATCCTACTTGTGGTGCATTATTCGGTGTTAGTTATGTTCAATTCTCACTTATGTGATTTTTCGTTTCTTGGTTTGGTTGCTTCCCAATCTTTTTGCTAGCCTCCATTTGTACTAAGTAGAAATACTACTTGTGCATCCAAAATCCTTAAACCAAGTTTTGCCTTATGAGTCCACCATACCTACCTATATGCGGTATTTCCATGCTGTTCCAAGCAAATTTCTATGTGCCACTCTAAATTTTCAAAATAAATTTTCTCTTTTGTGTGCCCGTACCGCTCATGAAAGGGTGGGGAGTGTCCAATATTTTTCCATGCTAGATGTGTTATTCTCAAGATGAGTGTTTATTCACTTGTCATTGCACGAGAGTGCGGCGGTAATAGGGATGCCCATTCCCTAAATGAAAAAGAAAAAAAATTTTACTTTATGTTGTCAAATAATAAATTCCTTGGAAAGTGTTGGTATGGAAGGCAACCGTGGATACGGCCCGCCATGGAAAGTGAAAGTTTGGTGGAAAAAGGAATAAACTTTATTTTCTGTTTGGGAACCGCCTATGATATATCTAGCATGGAAAGTATTGTGAACTACTTTGTTGTTTTCGTTGACAGGAAAAGCATGCCACCCAAAATATTTCTCTCTCTCAAATTTAAACATTGAGCTCTAGCACCTCTACAAATCCATACTTCCCTCTGCAAAGGGCCTATCTATTTACTTTATGCAATTTTTGTTTTTACTTTGAGTCTCCATCTTCTCTTATAAGCACCAACTAGGGGGCACTATGATCGTACTTGAGCATTGGGCATAGCTAATATTTGAGTGTGTTTCATGAATGTATCGATGATTGAGCATGATGGGCTAGGGATAACTTTCTTTAGTGTTGATATTTTGAAAGACATGGTTGCTTGTTGACATGCTTGAGTATTGAAGTCATTATGTTAAAACTAGACTATTGATTTGAATCATTATAAGTCCAAATGTCCATGCTATATAAAAGAAAAGAATATGATGAACATGTTAGGCAGCATTCCACATAAAAAATTCTGTTTTTATCATTTACCTACTCGAGGATGAGTAGGAATTAAGCTTGGGGATGCTGATACGTCTCCAACGTATCTATAATTTTTGCTTGTTCCATGCTATTATATTATCATTCTTGGATGTTTTAGAATCATTTTATTACAACTTTATATCATTTTTTGGGACTAACCTATTGACATAGTGCCAAAGTGCCAGTTGCTGTTTTTGCTTGTTTTTTACTTCGCAGAAAATCAATACCAAACAGAGTCCAATCGCGATGAAACTTTTTGGAGATTTTTTCTGGACCAGAAGACACCCAGTGGGCCAAACAACTGCTGGAGAGGTGGGCTGTGGAGAGCACTACCCACCAGGGCGTGCCAGGGGCTCCCCGGCGCGCCCTGATGGGTTGTGCCCTCCTCGGCCCCCTTCCGCACCGCCTCTGATGCCTATAAATTCTCAAATATTCGGAAAACCCTAGAGGAGTCGACGAAACACAATTCCAGCCGCCGCAAGTTCCAGAACCACGAGATCCAATCTAAACACCATCACAGAGGGGTTCATCTTCTTCATAGGTGCCTCTCTGATGATGCGTGAGTAGTCCACCATAGACCTACGGGTCCGTAGGCAGTAGCTAGATGGCTTCTTCTCTCTCTCTCTTATGATTCTCAATACAATGGTCTCTTGGAGATCTATTTGATGTAAACTTTTGCGGTGTGTTTGTTGGTATCCGATGAATTTTGAGTTCATGATCAGTTTCTATCCATGAATATTATTGAGTCTTCTTTGATCTCTTATATGCATGATTACTTATAGCCTCGTATTTCTTCTTCAAATCTTTGGTTAGTTAGGCCGACTAGATCGATTTTTCTTGCCATGGGAAGAGGTGCTTTGTGATGGGTTCGATCTTGCGGTGTTCTTTCCCAGTGACAGAAGGGGCAGCAAGACACGCATGTATCGTTGCTATTAAGGATAACAAGATGGGGTCTATTCCTACATGAATAGATCTTGTCTACATCATGTCATCGTTCTTATTGCATTACTCCGTTTTTCCATGAACTTAATACACTAGATGCATGCTGGATAGCGTTCGATGTGTGGAGTAATAGAGGTAGATGCAGGCAGGAGTCGGTTAATCTATCTTGGACGTGATGCCTATATAATGATCACCGCCTTGGATATCGTCATGACTATTCGATTTTCTATCAATTGCCCAACAGTAATTTGTTCACCCACCGTGCGCTATACTCATGAGAGAAGCCACTAGTGAACCCTACGGCCCCCGGGTCTACTTTTCCAACATATTGCTTTCAGGTCTATCTTTTTTGCATCTTTGTTTTCAGATCTACAAAACCAAAAACCCAAAAATATATTGCTGCATATTTTATTTGCCTTTTCTATTTTGTGTTCTTGAGAGATCTATCTCTCCTATCCATCACTACCTAATCTATCTTTTTACCGTAGAGAGATTGACAACCTCTCTTTCGCGTCTGGTTGCAAGTATTTGTTATTTGTGTGCAGGTGCTGCTTATTGGGTGGTGGTGATCCTCCTACTGGTTCGATAACCTTGGTTTCATAACCGAGGGAAATACTTACCGTCGCTGTGCTGCATCATCCCTTCCTCTTTGGGGAAATACCGACGCAGTCCAAGCCACGTCACTCCATGGCATCCATCGCCACATACTCTGCAAGCATCTCACTGTCCGCGTCCGCCATCTCTTTGGAAAAAGCAGCCACGAGTTTGGTGTGGGCGGCCGCGGTCCGGGCATTGACGACCTCCATCTTGGCAAGGGAGGCTGTCGACGAATGTACGGCTGCCCGAGCGCTCTCAGCGATTGCCAACTCTTCGGACGTAGGTTGCCGACCGTTATCGGAGAAGGCCACTGCTATTTGTGCGGTGAACGACACGAGTTGGGCGTGGGCGACATCGTCATAGGCTTTGGCAGCCGCCATCAGGGTTACGGCGGCCGCCGAGGAACGGACAACTACTGTGCCGTTGTCACCATTTGCTATCCCGGTCGTGGATGTTGCTGCCGCCATCTCAGATGCAGCAGCTGCCCTTTCGGCGGCCGCAGCTGCCCTGTCGGAGAGTGCGGACGCGCTCAAGGATGTTGTGAGCGCATTCATGGCTGATGCAGCCGCGCTCGGGCTGGAGTGGGTCGCCGAAGTTGCCCTCATGACGCGGATCCACGTCCCCATCTTTCACCGACGACGATTGAACCGTACAGTGGTCTTGGGGAACTATAGTGTGACAGTGTGGTTGACGCGCCGGCGGTGGACCGAAGCTTCCGGCCTAAGCCATATATGAGGATTGGCCCAAGATATTTTTATACCACATCACACACGTTTCATGATCAAGAATTGTTTGCGATGTTTTTGATTTTCATATTGCTTTGAAACGAAAAATGAAGTTACATTGGCAATTGAAGGTGTTTGGATGGCAATAACATTTATCTGCAGTGAACTTGCAACTATAGGACTGTGTTAAATATGGAATTATTCAGGTTTGTTTAGGCCCTTTTAAACATTTAAAGAGTTTCTTTAGACATTTCATGTGCATAGTTCAAATTTGAACTGCAGTTAAGCACATACTAGAGTGCACCTGGATGGGTTGAAAATCAACTATTTGTCACTAGATACATGTTTTGGTCCCATGCAAGAAATGGAAATTAAACGAATTCCAAACCTCTCGATATTTTGGCTCGGCCGTAGACTTTGAGAAGACGTGTTTTCAAATTCCAGTAAAGCCAAATATCGTGAGAAATTCATAAAACTTGGCATGGTGTCATGTCATGGCGCATGTGTGTTGTTGTAAAAACAATGCCTAGTTCGGGACAAGTTTTGGCACAAACCTCTTACAAACCAAAGATTCTCACAAGAAGTCATGTGGTTCCGGTATGGAAAGTTCACATTTTATGTGCGAAACAACATCCGATGTCACTTCTTGCCTTGAATTTATTTCTAGAGTCTCCATAGAGTAACATGAATGTGTCGTGCGAAACAATGGAATCTTACACAGTTCGTTTGGCCTTTTAAGTACATTAACTAAGTTTTCTAGCCATTCAATGTGCATAATTCAAATTTGATCTACAATCACACGGTCCAGCTCATGAAAATATGTCGAAAAACCATATACGTTTCCCTGGCTGCATGTTTAGGTCTCACACAAGAAATGTGAGTGAATTTCAAACATATCATCGTCTTGGCTCGACCGCAAACATCGGGAAACTTAGTTTTTAAATTCATGTAAATGCAAACCTCGACAGAAATTCATGAAATTTGGGGGTGCCATCAATTGCCCTGTTGTGTGTGTTGTGATACAAAAATTGCCCAATTTTGGACAAGTTTTGGCAGAAAGCCTCTTACAAATTAAACCGAAGGTTATCACAAAGAAAGTCGTGTGTGCCGATAGGGAAAATTCACATTTTATGTGCGAAACAACATCCGTTGTCTTTTCTTGCCTTGAATTTATTTCTGGAGTCACCATAGAGCAACACATGACAGTCATGATAAACTGTGTATTTTTTCCAGGGTTAGTGAGACCT
Organism: Elymus sibiricus; assembly: GCA_039707655.1. Lineage (NCBI taxonomy): Eukaryota > Viridiplantae > Streptophyta > Magnoliopsida > Poales > Poaceae > Elymus > Elymus sibiricus. The sequence goes on from CM077665.1 coordinate 86,220,223, forward strand.
ATTTAACACATTAATTGAGTTTTCTAGCCGTTTAATGTGCATATAATTCTAATTTGAACTACAATCACAAGGTCCAACACATGAAAAATAGGTTGACAAAATATATGCCTTTCCCTGGATGCATGTTTAGGTCCCACGCAAGAAATGGGAATGTATTTTTAACATCTCATTGACTATTGGCTCGGCCGCAAACATTGAGATACTTGGTTTTCAAATTCCTGTAAATCCAAAACTCGTCAGAAATTCATGAAACTTGGCATGGTGTGGTGACAAGCTTAAGGGCACACATATGTCGTGCTAAAAAAATTGTCCAAATTGGACATGTTCTTGCACAATCCCCTTACAAATCGGAGCTCCTCACAAGAAGCTTTGTGGTTTCGATAGGGAACATTATATATGCATGTCACATATGCGGGCGAAAAGACATCTGATGCCTCTTCTCTCCATGATTTTCTTTATAGAAACAACACAGACATGTTGGTGCGAAGTGCAAAAATATGAATAAATTAAGGGATCATCTGGCTTTTAAATACATTAATTAAGTTTTCGATGCATTATTTAATGTGCATAATTCAAATTTGATCTACAATCACAAGGTCCGGGGCGGCAAAATGGGTTGAAAAATCATATATATGTGTCCTTGGATGCATGTGTTAGTGCACATGCAAGAAATGAGAACGAATTTCAAACATCTAAGCATGTTGGCTTGACCACAAACATCGAGAAACTTGGTTTCCAAATTCTCGTAAATCCAAAACTCCGTCAGAAATTCATGAAACTTGGAATGGTGTCATGACAAGGCACACATGTGCCGTGGTAAAAAAATACCAACTTGGACATGTTTTGTACAAGCCTCTTACAAACCGGAGGTTCTCACACAATAAGCTACGTCCAGTGGTTCCGTTATGTCACATGCATGCCACATCTGCGGGTGAAATGACATCCGATGCCTCTTCTCTCCTTCATTTTTTTCTATAAACAACATAAAGCAATAGGTGTGTACTGCAAAAATATGAAATTATTAAGGGTTCGTATGGCTTTTTTATACATTAATTGAGTTTTATGTGCATTTAATGTACATAATTCAAATATGAACTACAGTCACAAGGTCTATGTTGGGCAGGGCCTCATCATATAAAGCACAAATATGTTCTGGTATTTTTAGTGTCCACTTTGAGAGAAAGAGCAAGCATTATTAATAGCCCACAAATGCATTTTGGAACAAAAATCTGTCACTACCATCGCAAACGGGCGTATTATTTATAATTCATGGACGTTTTACATACCATTTACGTGCGGGCCACGTGTCGCTATCTGTATTGGCAAGGAGGTAGCGTGCGGACATGTGTTTGAGTAGATGGGTGGCGTGCGAGCAGTGTCCTGCGCACGCTCATCGGGGTGACGTGTCCTTTGCCAGTCGTCAAAGACGTTTCAGACCGAATACCCGTATGCAAACCGAGGGCAATTGTTCCTTCCCTACTAAGCCAAGTGAAAATCTGGCGCGAAGGAATTTTTTTCATTGCGTCATCGCAAACGGTTGTGAATGATGACCCATGTGCCCTTCCCGATGCTACACCTTGTACTGGTGCTAACTGGTGAGGTTGCCATGCATGAAAAAAAATCTGATGTGGGAAGGTAATTAAGGAGAGATATGAGTTTGGTGACCACATGAAGAAACAATGCCAAGCGCGTGAACCTCGGCAAAACACTTAAATGAAGGAAACTCATGTTGTGGAACGTTGCATGGGAAACAAAAAAATTCCTACGCACACGCAAGATCTATCCATGGTGATGAGCATCTACGAGAGGGAGAGTGGATCTACATACCCTTGTAGATCGCTAAGCGGGAAGCGTTAAGAAACGCGGTTGATGTTGTCGAACGTCTTCGCGATCCAAATCGCTAGCCGTCCCGCGATCCAATCACGATCTAGCGCCGAACGGACGGCACCTCCGCGTTCAGCACACGTATAGCTCGATGACGATCTCCGCCTTCTTGATCTAGCAAGAGGGAGCGGAGAGGTAGATGGGTTCTCCGGCAGCGCGATGGCGCGGCGGGGATGATGGTGAAACTATTCCGGCAGGGCTTCGCCTAAGCACCGCCGAAACTAGAGGGAGACGATCTATTGGGGAGAGAGGGCTGCACCGTGGCTTTGTCTTGGGTGCGGCTGCCCTCTCTCCCCTCTAGTATATATAGGAGGAAGGGGAGGGGCTGGCCGACCTAGGGCTCCTCCTAGGAGTCGGCCGCAAGGAGGTGGAGGAGTCCACCTCCAATCCTACTCCTAGTAGGACTCCTTCCCTTCCCCACTTGGGGTTTCCTTTTCCCACAAGTCCAGCCACATAGGCCCTCTTGGGCTGGCCGCCCAGCCCACCAGGGGCTGGTGCGCCACCCTAAGGCCCATGTGAACCCCTTGGGGTGTGGTGGCCCCACTTGGTGGACCCCCGGAACCCATTCGTCACTCCCGGTACACTGCCGGAAATGCCCGAAATCCTTCCGGAGTTCAAACACCACTTTCCTATATATCAATCTTTACCTCTGGACCATTCCGGAGCTCCTCGTGACGTCCGGGATCTCATCCGGGACTCCGAACAACCTTCCGTCACCACCATACATAACTCAATACTACCGAAACGTCACCAAACGTTAAGTGTGCAGACCCTGCGGGTTCGAGAACTATGTAGACATGACCGAGACACCTCTACGGTCAATAAACAATAGCGGGACCTAGATGCCCATATTGGTTCCTACATATTCTACGAAGATCTTTATCGGTTGAACCTCTATGTCAAGGATTCAGTTAATCCCGTATGCTGTTCCCTTTGTTCTTCGGTATGTTACTTGCCCGAGATTCGATCGTCGGTATCTCTATACCTAGTTCAATCTCGTTATCGGCAAGTCTCTTTACTCGTTCCATAATACAAGATCCCGTGGCTAACACTTTAGTCACATTGCTTGCAAGGCTTATTGTGATGTTGTATTACCGAGTGGGCCCTGAGATACCTCTCCGTCATACGGAGTAACAAATCCCAGTCTCGATCCATGCCAACTCAACAGACACCTTCGGAGATACCTGTAGAGCATCTTTATAGTCACCCAGTTACATTGTGACGTTTGATACACACAAGGTATTCCTCCGGTGTCAGTGAGTTGCATGATCTCATGGTCATAGGAACAGATACTTGACATGTAGAAAACAATAGCAATAAACTGACACGATCATATGCTACGTTCATAGTTTGGGTCTTGTCCATCACATCATTCTCCCAATGATGTGATCCCGTTATCAAATGACATCTCATGTATATGGCAGGATAACCTTGACCATCTTTGATCAACAAGCTAGTCTACTAGAGGCATACTAGGGACACAGTGTTGTCTATGTATCCACACATGCAATTGAGTTTCCAATCCATACAATTATAGCATGGACAATAAACAATTATCATGAACAAGGAAATATAATAATAATCACTTTATTATTGCCTCTAGGGCATATTTCCAACAACTCACCAACGCATGCAAGAGTTTAGTTGCTAAATCATTAAATGAAGGGACCTCAGCAACAATGCTTTGTGGACTTGAGTTGCTAAGACATTTAATACACTAAGCACCCCAAGTAAGCACCGATCGATGCATTGGCAGCAGGAGTCAGGTAAGATTCGAATCTGTCATATTGGGTAAATTTTCATTTGTCAAATTGGAAACACTAAGATTTGTGCAATTTTGCAGGAACAAAATCACTATTACGGTGCAATTTTGCAACTGAAATTCAGTAAACATAGATTTCATTCATAGATCAAGCATTGGTCTTTGTACAAAATAGTTCAACTTGACAGCCGAATCGAATAAACTTTTCCCAATTTGTTGCCAACCACGTACTGAAATAGCTAGTTCAACTATATATACTAGCTAATTTAAAGTAGGTGGGACAGTTCAATCATATCTATAGTTAGATGAACTGAACAAAATAGGCCCTAAATACTACTCTGGAGGAGCTTCGTGCTACTGCCAGCATCCTTCTCCTCTGTCGAGCGCGTTCAGTAAGAGGCAGAGGAGGAGAAGCCTACCGACGACCTGGAGGAGTTGAATTCGTCGGCTGCCGCTGCTGCCCTCCGCCGCTCCTGACGCGCCTCCTCGAAGCGGTGGGACTCGGCGTAGATCTCCTCATTCCGCGCCATAGCTGCGGCGTCTGCTGCGGCCACGGTGGCGGTGAGCCTCTTTGCATCATCGACCTGGCACTCCTCCTCCTCATATAGGAAGTTGATGTAGCGCGCTAGGCCACTAACGCAAAAGCCGAGCGGCCGTGCTTCGGCGGCGGCCTCCTCCCGCCTTCGGGCCGCGGTGGCGGAGCGGGTGATGGCCCCGACGGCTAACCGTGGGGTGGCTGCCAAGGCGGACGCTGGTGTGGTGGCGGCCAAGGAGGCAGCTGGTGGGGTGGCTAAAACGGCGGCCGACGATGGGGTGGGGGCCACGGCGGTCGCCGACTGAGGGAGTCCTGGTTTAAGGGGTCCTCGGGAGGTCGACCTATTGCTTATGGGCCGGACTATATGGGCCACTTGCCGAATACTGAATGGATTGAAGACCCTGTCTCCAAGAAGGAAGCTTCGAGAGTCGTGGCTTGTCCTCCACGTTTGGATTAGTAAATAGGCATGTTTATCCCGCCAATGTGTAACCGACCTTGTGTAAACCCTAGGTACCCTCGGCGTCTATATAAGCCGAAGGGTTTTAGGTTGTAGGCCAACAGAACTCATCTAGGGTTTTAGTCATATGATCTCGTGGTAGATCAACTCTGTAACCCTCATACTATCAATATAATCAAGCAGGACATAGGGTATTACCTCCATAGGAGGGCCCGAACCTGGGTAAAACCTTGTCCCCTTCGTCTCCTGTTACCCTCGATTCTAGTCTCACAGCTCGGGACCCCCTACCCGAGATCCGCCGGTTTTGACACCGACATTGGTGCTTTCATTGAGAGTTCCGCTGTGATCACCAGAAGGAATCGATGGCTCGCCTTGTCATCAACGAAGAGGTCCGTAACCCGGGCACTTTCGTCCCCGGACAGATCTTCGCTTTCGGCAGCATTGTGCTGCACGCCGACCCAACCGGCCATCTGGGCCGTGTTGGAAGTTTCGCCCCTAATCAAGAGGTCAGATTCGGGAACTTAGAGTTCTCCGTAGATTCTTGGGGCGATCTATCGCTAACCGGGCTCGCAGTCTCGCCTGCTACGCCCGAAGACTCCGAGGCTTTAACCTCAGATCCATCTTTCGGCCCCGCCCACGGGATCTACCCTGGCGAGGGCCCCCCTCTTAGTCCGGATCCGGTCATAGTGCCAGATGTCCGGACGACTGTTCTTTCCGAACACTCTCCCCGCGCGGACGCATCGAAGGTTCGCTCCAGAAGCTCTGCGCAGGCCGACTCGATCGAGCTCTCGATACTCAACGAGGCTCTAGATCGGATCTCGTCAATGAAGATTACCGATGATCCAACCCCGATCTGTTCTCAGATCGGGCCTCAAACGGGTCAGGACGAATTTTTTGTCCCACCCACCACCCACTTAGTAGCCACTGTCGAGGATTTAACCGACATGTTGGACTACGCCTCTGAGGAGGAAGATTACATGGATGAGGAGGATCACGCCCTCGCCCCTGTTAACACCGGGCGATGGACTGCCACCTCCACATACGACGTCTACATGGTGGACACTCCGAAAAACGATGGCGACAAATCGGATGAAGCGCCATCAAGACGCCGAAAGCTGCATAAACGGTCAAAAGGAAAAAAGGGACAAAAATCTATCGATGGCACCGGGGACGGAGACACCCCGGAAGACATCGGCGATCCCGAAATCCCCGAACACCCGTTAGAGGGTCAGGAGAGGCCCGAAGACCGGCGCAACCCCGATGATCCAGATGATCCCGAGGACGACGACTACCTCCGCTCTATCGAGGGGGAGGACAATGCGGAAGCCGATGACTTCGCCATCCCTGATAATCCTGAAGACCAGGAGCTAGTCAGGCAGCAGCTTATAGCCACGGCCCGCAGCCTGAAAGCAAAAGAACGTCAGCTTAAAGCCGAGCAAGATGACCTCAACGATCGATGGGCGAGAGTCCTCTCAGCCGAGGAAGGGTACGGTACCGGTTTATCGGACCAACCTAAGAGCTATCCACGCAGAAGGCTGCTGCCACAATTCGATGACGAGCTCACTGATACGCCGTCCCCCAAACATACCCCATACGACAAGCCAGACCGCCCTCCTCGAGGACGGGATAGGACGGCTGACAACACCGGCTATAGGCCGACAATACCCCGAAGACGGGGAAAAGAACCACTAGAGCCCGATGACAGGTTCGACCTGCGACACGACCTGGACGATAGAGCAGGTCGTACGCGATCCATCTACGGATCCAGAGGATACTCACTTGATAGACGGGAAGGGTACATGCCTTGGTTCGACCGCAACAATGAAGGTCGGGAACGAAACCGAGCTAGGACAGACGCTGATCATCGGCGCGACATAGCTCGGGTTAGAGGCGCTGCCCACCCACTGTGTTTTACGGACGAGGTGATGCGGCATCAGTTCCCGGAAGGGTTTAAACCCGTAAACATAGAGCAATACGATGGGACAACTGACCCAACCGTATGGATCGAGGATTTCCTCCTCCACATCCACATGGCGCGAGGAGATGACCTCCACGCCATCAAGTACTTACCCCTAAAGCTCAAGGGGCCAGCTCGGCACTGGTTAAATAGCCTCCCAGAAAACTCCATTGGGTGTTGGGAGGACCTGGAAGACGCATTCCGATCTAACTTCCAGGGCACTTATGTTCGGCCGCTGGACTCCTCCGACCTGAGCAACGTCATCCAGAAGCCAGGAGAATCTGCGCGGCTATTCTGGAATCGGATTTTGACCAAGAAAAACCAGATAGTTGACTATCCGGACGCTAAAGCAATAGCCTCCTGTAGGCACAATATTCGGGATGAGTGGCTGGCTCGTCAGCTCGGCCAGGATAAACCAAGGACAATGTCCGCTCTCACAGCACTCATGACTCGCTTTTGCGCGGGCGAAGATAACTGGCTCGCAAGACGTAGCCACAACCCCGAAGATCCCGGAACCTCCGAAGTTCGGGACGGAAACGGGAAACCGAAGTGCAACAAGAACAAGCGTCGGCACAATAATAGTGATGCCGATGACACGGCCGTTAACGCCGGCTTCCGCAATTCCCGGCCTGGGCAGCAGAAGAAGCCTCCTAAAGGCAAACACGATGGACCCACCCCGCTGGACAAGATCCTGGAAAGGCCTTGCCAGATCCACGACACTCAAGAGAAGCCCGCCAATCACACCAACCATAACTGTTGGGTCTTCAAACAGGCCGGCAAGCTCGCATCCGAGGACCAAGGCAAGAGCCCACGCAGCGAGGACGAGGATGAACCCCGTGCTCCGACCGGTGGCGGACAAAAGAAATTTCCTCCAGAGGTAAAAACAGTAAACATGATATACGCCACCCATATACCCAAAAAGGAGAGGAAGCGCGCCCTTCGAGATGTCTACGCCATAGAGCCTGTAGCCCCGAAGTATAACCCATGGTCGGCATACCCGATCACCTTCGATCGACGTGACCATCCGACCAGTATCCGTCATGGGGGTTCGGCCGCACTCGTCCTAGACCCGATCATAGACGGGTACCACCTCACTAAAGTCCTAATGGACGGTGGAAGTAGCCTCAATCTGATTTACTCAGATACGGTGAAAAAGATGGGCATAGATCCGTCAAGGATCAAGCCCAGTAACACTACCTTCAAAGGAGTGATCCCAGGCGTTGAAGCCCGATGCACAGGCTCTGTAAGCCTGGAAGTAGTGTTCGGCTCACCCGATAACTTTCGAAGCGAGGACTTGATCTTTGACATCGTACCTTTCCGCAGCGGCTATCACGCCCTGCTCGGCCGTACAGCGTTCGCTCGCTTTAACGCCGTCCCGCACTACGCATACCTCAAGCTCAAGATGCCCGGCCCTAGGGGGGTCATTACTGTCAATGGCAACACAGAGCGCTCCCTCCGGACTGAGGAACATGCGTTGGCCCTGGCGGCCGAATTCCATTACACCGATGATTGGCAAGCGCTGACATCTGCCGTAAGGGCACCCAAGGATGGGAAGCGAGCTCGGTCTCAATCCGAAGTACCAGAACCTTCCTCTCCCCACAAATAGGGACTCGCCCCCCATCGCCCGGCCCTAGAACCGGCGAAGTACGTGCCAAGGAGGCACAACTTCGCGCTCAAAATTCCATGGGCGGCGGTGGGGAAAAAATTATTCAAGGGTATGTGTTCGGCTAGACCAAACTATCACCATCAACATGTCTTCGGACACACTACAGGTACCATAAAGTACCTGCTACGGCGTAAAGCTCATTCATATTCCGGCGACTTCTTAAGACTTTTTTCCAAGGTCCGCTCGCCGAACATTACACCCATCGCGGTATACAACCCCTTGGGAGACGCAGGAGCGGACAAGCGACAGGGCACATCGACGATGTCAGGTCACCTATCGAAGACCCTTGGTACAACCCCTCCTGTAAGGTTTATATTTCATTTTTAATACCTGTAAACAGTTGCATCGGCAATTTGAATAATAAGAGTTGTTGAGTAAAATACAGATGTATCATGCATGATCACTTCGCTGTTTTTGGCGCACTCTCTATTTCTCCCTCCCTTCCATCGAACCTGTCTGGTATACTCTGAGATGCAACCGGCCAACTATAGACCGGGGGCTCGAATTAAAGAAAATCGCCCTAAGCACAAACTGATTTTTGCGTTCGGCGTCTTGGAATTCTGCTTTATATGCATTGGTTCCGAACTATGTCTTGGGTCAATAGTTGGGTTGCCCGGCTCCTGTGCTTGCCCCTTTATGTTCCGCTTGTTCGGCTAAAAGAGCAAAGGGAGCACCGCTGCGATTGTGCTTCCGGCTAGTCTAGTCAAGCACCTCAGCGGAGAAAGCCGAAAACTGACTGTCATGGTATGCGAGAACCGGTCTGCGAATCCGAGCTTAACTAGATCTCATCAGAGGTTATTCCGTGTCATACGATGGGTTTGGTATTAGTACAAACCAGGTGATATAGGCCTCGGCCACGGGTCATCCAAACATCACAAACACCTGGGGGCTAGTTATCAGTCCCCTGCACTCCTTTCTCGCGCCCCTACGGCTAAGTGAAAGCAATAAAGCATTATGGTCCGATTGCCTTGTCCGCCCCACACTACCGCCTTCGGGTACCGATAGTTCGGCTAAGGGTCACAGTGCGTTGGCAGAGACACCCCGCGTAGTATCTACATGGGGGCTAAAGCCGATGACTCGCCGCTTTCAGTTTTAATGGCCACAAAGGAGTTATAAAGGATGCAAAAACTATAAGACATGATAAACCATGCATCTTTAATATACATACGCGTTAAAAGGTCTTCGGACATAATACAACACTTTACTCATACACATTCTCTCTTGAACATTGCGCCTCTATTGCCCGAGCACCCTCCATTACGCCGGAGAAGTACAGCTTGGGGCGCCTATGCTCTTTACCGATGGGCGGAGGAGCGGTGGCTATCTTCATTGGATCCAGCCCCGGCCAGTGCACCTTGGCCATCGCAAAGGTCATCCGAGCTCCCTCGATACAGGAAGATCGCCTTAGCGCATCGATCCGGGGCGAGGCATCGCTCAGCTTCTGCATCAGGCCGAAGTAGCTGCCTGGCAGTGGCTCGTTGGGCCATAGCCGAATGAAGAGATCCTTCATGGCCGGCTCCGCCATCCAGTGTAGCTCCATCAGCTGTTTCAGCTGCTCGATAAGAAGAGGAGAGCGCTCGGGGGCTTCAAACTGCGCCCAAAATAGCCGAGCTTCATCTCCTTCTCCCCGCGAAGCATAGAACTGCTTCGCACCCGCTGTGCTCTTCTGGAGGTCCGAGCAGGCGCCTGAGGAACGCCATACCTGGGTAAGCAACTCGAACTTGCTATCCCCGAAGATACACTGCAATGAATACGACTTACCATCCATGATAGCTTTGACCTGGCTGACCTCCTCTTCAAAAGACCGCCTATCCACCTGCTCCTTTTGGAGATTGGTTTTCAGGGTGGATAGTTCGGCAGCCTGCTCCTTGCCCTTCCACTCCAGGTCCTCACACTTTTGCCCGGCGCCCTTGAGCTCCTGTTGGATTTCCTCCACCCGAGCCTCGTGCTTGTCGCTGGTGGCTCTTAGGGCGGAGAGCGCGGTAGCCGCTTCTTTGGCCGCCGCCTTCTCCACCGCAGCCTCCTACTTCGCCTTCTCAAGTTCGGCCTTGAGTTTCTCAATCTCCTTCGCCGAGGCTGCGTAAGCATCGACTTATATCAAGAAACCGTGTTGATAGTACGGTAAATAAGAGTTTTGATACTCTAATCTGGCTTACCTTGCGCCTCGTCGAATCTCCTGTTTAGAGCATCAAGCTCGTCTTCGGAGCTTTTGAGCTTCCGATTTAGCTCATCTACCTCGGCAGCGTTAGTAGCCACTGCCATCGACGAAGCCTGTAACAAACAAAATCATATAAGGTTACAGTGGTTTACAACCTCCGAACTGTCACTAAAATGATCCTGTATCCGGTCCTCTTAAGGGCTGTTAGAGCGATCCGAACACATATTGTCTTATGCACAGTTCGGATAAGGATCTATGTTTGACCCCCAGGTAAGTTTTTTCAAACTCACCTGGGGCTCGGGGGCTGCCATGTATATAATCATAACTCACAGAAAATAATATTTCACAAAATAGAGCATCACATGGCTTACCTGGAAGCCCGTCAGGAGACCGTTGAAAGCCTCCTCCAGTCCGTGGTCTACGTACTGAATGCTCTGCAATACCACACCCATAAGAGTGCGGTGCTCCCCGGAGATGGAGGCGCTTGACAGAGCCTCCCCCATAGCCGGCCACCCATTAGTCGGCGGTGCCGGTGGGGATCGGTTGACCCGATCTCCGATCGGGGATTGAATCGACGCCTCCGGAGACACTGTGCGCTCCGGAGACAGCCTTGAAGGAGACTGGACATCTCCTCGTTCGGTCTCCTCAGTGTCCGGGAGGGGCTCGTCCCCCCGGTCTTCGGCGGCCGAGGCGTTAGCCTCGACCATGACGTCGTCGCCCCCGCCTCCAGTGTCCGGCTCCAAAGGAGCCTGTTGGGATGACACCTCCGCGGCATCCTTCATGGTGCCCGGAGGAGAGGGGCGCGACATAGTCCCGCTCTCCGCTAGCTCGGCGGGAGGGGTCTCCCCGTCCGATACTTGATCGGTGGGGAGTACACGCGGTGGGCTGCAACTCAATAAGGCGCTCACGTTATAATCATATTCAACACTTAGCACTAATAGCTCGAAAGGTCTTTGGATCTGTACCTTTGAGGTGGGGGCTTGACCCTGGGGTTCCTTCGTGGAACCCTCTCGAACTCCTCGGACTCGGTGTCCGAATCCGAACTGTCGTCGGACAGGACCACTTGTGTTCGGCGCGCTTTCTTCGGGGCAAGGGGAGGTATGTCCTCTGTGGCGTCCGATGACGCCGCCCTCTTTCTTGCGAGGGGGGAATCGCCTCCGCCCTCGCCCTCGCCCTCACCCTCACGCTCCTCCTCTTGATTCGAGGAGGCATGGGTTTCTTCGGACACAGCCTCCGGCTGGTCCCTGAGGCGCAGGCCTGCTCGGCCTGGTTTCTTCTTCTCCTTCTTCTCCGGCACCTTGTAAGGCGCCACGACGAGCATCTCCAACAGCAGCAGAGACCTGGTGTCTTCGAGTTGTGGAGCCGGACACTTGATGCCCGTGGCCTTGCTCAGCCATTCCTGCGGAAGTGATTGAGAAGCGCTTAGATTTTCTTCGGGAAGATAAGAGCCGATCTAATAGAACTATATCATACCTCGGAAGGGAGCTTATCGGCGCGTAAGCCCTGGTCCTCCTTCTTGGCCGGCCAGTTCTCCCGTGCCTTGAACAGCGCCTTCCACAGCTTCTCCCGTGTGGTGCGGAAGAGTTGACGGATCGTGGGATCGTCGTCAGTCCGATAATTCCACATGGGGGAGCTCCGGCGCTGGCAGGGGAGGATGCGCCGCCGAAGCATAACCTGGACCACGTTGGTCAGCCCGACTCCCTCCTTGATCATGGAGGCGATGCCCCTCTGCAGGTCATCCACCTTTGTGTCCGACCCCCAGTCGAGGCCCTTTCGGACCCATGAGGTCAATCTGGCCGGGGGGCCGGACCTGAATTCGGCAGGAACAGTTCCGCCCTCCTCCCTTGGCTCGGTGATGTAAAACCACTCTTTTTGCCAAGTCTTGATGGTGTCGATGAAGGTGCCGGATGGCCATACCGCATGAGGGAGCTTGCCGATGACCTCCCCGCCGCAGTCTGCATGTGCGCCGGCGACACACTTCGGCTTAATGTTGAAGATCTTGAGCCATAGTCCGAAGTGTGGTTCGACTCGCAAGAAAGCCTCGCAGACGATGATGAAGGCCGATATATGCAAGAAAGAGTTCGGCGGGAGGTCGTGGAAGTCGAGGCCGTAGAAGAACATGAGGCCCCTCATGAAGGGGTGGAGCGGGAAGCTCAGTCCTCGGATGAAATGATGGATGAAGACCACCCTCTCGCTTGGTTTGGGGGTGGGGATCACCTGGCCCTCCTCTGCGGCGCGGTGGAATATGTTGGCGGGGAGGTACCCGGCCTCCTTGAGGTCCCGGATGTCCTGGTCTGTGGCTGAGGAAGCCTCCCACTTGCCGCTAGAGCCTGAGCCGGCCATGGCTGAGCTCGGAGGATGAATGGGTGGAAAACCTAGATCTGGGCTCTGGAGGCTCAGTAGATTGGGGAAGCAGGGGTGCGAATGGGAAGTGCGGATAAGCCTTGGGGTTTTCTTCCCCTTTTATTGGGCTTGTTGCCGTTTAGCCTCCCTTCACTTCGCCGTGAATCCCTCCGCTTCCCGAGACGTGTGTGCCGTTATACGCGCATGATTAAACATATCCCGTGTAAAACGGGGCACGATCTGGGCATTGATGGATCACACTGATGAAAACGGCCTCGAACCGCGAATCGAGTCTTTACGACTGGTCTGGTGGTCGTGGTGGGTCGTGACCTTTCATCTGTAAGGTTGTCAGAGAGCACTATTGACTCCCTGACCTTTGGCCTTCAAGGCCGAATTATTCCTGATGTTCGGACGATCTATGATCGGAAAAAACTACACGTCGTCAGATGCCGAACTATCTCGGCCGATCACTATTTGGAGGAAGGAACTCGCCTTGCAAGCCGAAGACTTTGATCGCATGAAGTAGCTGAAGCTAGGACCCTTGGCGTTGGAGGCTAGTTCGGGGGCTACTGAGGGAGTCCTGGTTTAAGGGGTCCTCGGGAGGTCGACCTATTGCTTATGGGCCGGACTATATGGGCCACTTGCCGAATACTGAATGGATTGAAGACCCTGTCTCCAAGAAGGAAGCTTCGAGAGTCGTGGCTTGTCCTCCACGTTTGGAGTAGTAAATAGGCATGTTTATCCTGCCAATGTGTAACCGACCTTGTGTAAACCCTAGGTACCCTCGGCGTCTATATAAGCCGAAGGGTTTTAGGTTGTAGGCCAACAGAACTCATCTAGGGTTTTAGTCATACGATCTCGTGGTAGATCAACTCTGTAACCCTCATACTATCAATATAATCAAGCAGGACGTAGGGTATTACCTCCATAGGAGGGCCCGAACCTGGGTAAAACCTTGTCCCCTTCGTCTCCTGTTACCCTCGATTCTAGTCTCACAGCTCGGGACCCCCTACCCGAGATCCACCGGTTTTGACACCGACACCGACAGCAGCTGCCTTCTGGCAAATGTGGAGGAGCGTGTGGTGGGTGCCGTGCACACTGCCAACAAGGACGCCACACACACTACATGCTTCCGTGTACTGCACCACCGACGTGGTGCAGCCTCCTAGCTGGAGCTGCCCTCTGGCGGAGTGACAGAGCGACGACGACGGACAGGTGCCATTGGCGATTGGGGGAGAAGCAAACTTGGGAAGCTACGGGCAGGGAGAGGACGAATGCGATGTGGAGGCGCCGACCGTGAGGGTTTATAAAGAAGGAAGCCAAGGCGAGCAGGGCAGGAAGCTTGCGCGCGTTCCTGCGCGGTTGCACAGGAACGGGAAGCCCAAAAGAAACGCTGCGCGCTCCCGAAGCATTGGGTGATTGGGGCATTTTAGCGAGCCGGGCGGGAAGCTTGCGCGGGAACCCGCGCGCTCCCAAAGCATGCACTGGAATCCTCGGGCGGCAACATGGTGACAAGATGGGACGGAGGTGGGAGAAATGACAACTACACAAACGGTTAATAAAAAAACATTTGCGTTTTACTACAAAGCAAACGGTCGTTCTGTACGCACCGTCGCGAATTAATCTACACATGAGGCGGTTGATGCGGCCGCGGCGCGCTGTGCTCGCGTCCGTGCGCGCCCGCTCTGCAGGCGTCCACGCGCGAACGGTCACGTACGTTCGAGACGCCATATGCATGAGGACGCGGTTGTGCCACTCCCAGCGCCACCATGCAGTTAAGCGCTGCAAAAACTGCCATGCGGACGTGCCGAAATTCGAGGCCGTCTGGCGTAATGTATTCCCGCGGCCATTTACCTTCGCGTCTTCCACCTTCCGATCGCGCCACACAACACAAGAAGCACACCCACGATCTCTTCATCGCTTCAACCTTCCCGTGCGGATCCAATGGCGGCTGCCGACGCCGAGCGGCAGTTCACCAAAATTGTCAAAGTGGACACCCACATCAGGAAGACGGACCTCTCGGTGGTGTACACCAACGACCCGGTCGTGGTGGTGAACTCCATCAACACGTTGGAGCAGCTGCTTGCTGAGGATGACAAGTACAAAGTGGTCGGCTTCGACCTCAAGTACACCGGCGGTCGTGCCGGGCATGATCGGAAGGTTGCCGTCGCCCAGTTGTGTGTGCGCCATCATGTGCTCGTCTACCACTACTGCCTGGCCACAAGTCCTTGCGAGCGTTTCGTCAGGTTTGTCAATAGCCCCGACTAGAGGTTCGCAACGGTGGACACCATGAACGATCTAAAGGTGCTCAAGACTACGGGCTTGTCCTGCCAGAAGCTTGTCAACATCCAAGGTCAGTACAGGGTCTGGGGCGGCGAGAAGAAGCAGAAGGACTCCCTGGTTGACCTCGCCGCGGCCATCATCGACCCCTACTACAAAGACACAAAGGTTGAGTGTCACAAGGACAAGTCTTCCCAGCACAAGGCCTGGGTGAACGAACTGGATGAAGAACACATCAAGTATGCGGCAAAGGATGCATACACAAGCTACGAGATGTACAGGAGGATCATTGACATGAGGAAGTGCCTCCTTCCTGCAGACGGCGAGGGATAGCCACAAGCAGAGCAGTGTCGGCAACCGTCATCAGAAGAACAATATGATTTGCTGATCATCTACTTCTTGTAACTTTATATTGAGGAATGTACATGTGTTGTGTAGTCACTTATGTAACTGGATGTTCAAGTTTGTTATGCAACATTAATGTAGGTATTCTATAGACAGAGCATATAGATGTGCAAACAAAACAAATCACATCTCATACAATTATTAGCAGCAACCGTCTGCCCACAACACACACAGGTTGTCAGGATGAATCGCTTGGGTTATTTTTGGTCTTCCCACACAATTCTGATGAATGAACTGTTTGCCGGGTACCCACAACACACACGGTTGTCAGGATGAATTGTTTGGGTTACTATTGGTCTTCCCAAACAATTTTGATGAATGAACTGTTTGCCGGGTATCACACACGCCTTCTTAGGCTAACTCGATTGTGTTCTGCTTGATCAGCGCAACCAGTTTGCCCGAGTGAACTGTATGCCGCACTACGCACACGTATGTAGTTTGTTAACCGTTTCTGTTATGTTCCATAATCACAAACAGTTCATAAGAACAAACTGTCTTCCGTAGATCGCACACACAACTATTTTCTGAATCGTATTTGATGGATCATCTATCGCGCATGATTTTCATCATTGGTGGCAGAGCTTGAACTATACTGTTTGCGATTGATGGATCGCACACAGTTTCGTCGAAGGGTCTCTGATTGATGTGTCGTCTTTGGACCATCCTGCAGTAGTGAAACACTCGGGGCTAGTAACCAGCCCCCGCAGTCAAGCTCCTCCGGCTAAGTGAAAGCATTAAAGCCGCATAGTCCGATTGCCTCGTTCCCATCTCTCGCACCACCGCCCCCGGGTTACGATAATTCGGCTAAGGATAATACTTCGGATGACGGAACACCCCTTGTAATAATTACATGGGGGATAAAGCCGACGACTGGCAACTTTCAGTTCCAAAACGGCCACACAGGAGTCAAAATAATCAAAACACCTGTGACACCCTGGTTTTCGCTCCCTGTTTTTTTTCCTTGGCGGGATTTGACTCCCGTCCTTTTTCTTGGTGTTATCGGATTTCTCTAGCTCTTGGGTATGTGAAGATGGTCATCTAGCCTTGCCTTCCCTATCCAACCAGAGATTCTTTCCAGTCCAACCTTGCCATCCAAGTAACATTCTCAGGGTTTTGCCATCGAAACCCTACCTTCCGAGTTACCGGAAGGGAAACCCTAACCCTTCCAGTTACAAAGGAACCTCAATTTCCTTTGATCCTATGACTCCCAAAACCTTTCCTAGTGATCATCCTTCATCTATAAACCCTGGATATGCAAAAATATTGCTAAGTCATTTGCAATATTTTTCAGTTATAATTAATTCCTTTTTCTGCCAGTTAAAGGAATTAAATCCAGGAAAATATCTATCCATCTCTAGAGTTCATGAAAACTTGTGGAGATATTCTTTGTCATCATATTGAGCTCCCATAAAAATATTGGCTATAATTAAATAGGATAAATTGCATTTTCCTATTTAATGCCAATATTGCATTTTGGGCACTTTCTAAAGGAACTAGCATTTTGGTAGCCAGGAAAATTCCCAAATAAATTGTGGAGCTTCTCATATACATATCTTCCCCATTTCCATCAATATCCCAAGTTCCATAATTCAAATTTTGAGCACAACATCAATTTGCAAACTCTGTCCAGTTGGGCAAATTGCAAAGGAAGTGCTTTATTCCTTTATCTATTTGAGCTGAAATTTTTCATGGCAATTAACATTGCTAAATCACTCATGTATACCAAAAATCAGCTCAATCCCTCTATCCATTCATCCACAGAAATTTTTCCAAGATTCTGTCCATTTGGAGGTACTGTGAAGGAAGTACCATTTTGGTGTACTCAAATGGTATGAAATTTTACCAGTGCCTTCATACTCCTAAATCATGACTCTCCACCAAATTGGAGCCATATCCATCTATCCATTTGATTCCAGCAAGGTCAACTTCAGTTCTGTCCAGAATCTATCATTGTGAAGGAAGTACATTCAGTTCTTATCCTTTTGACCTGAAAATTTAACAGGGCCTTAAACGTGGTAGATAATTAACTCACACCAAAATTCAGATGTTTTCACCAAGCCTATCTTCCCGAGAACAAAACAAACATCTTGCTGTCCAGAGAGGTTTTGGATCCAGTTCATCTCCTCGGAGCCTTCCTATGGATTCCAGCTACTTCTAGCATCTAGTTGACCCCTTAGTCACGCATTAGACAAGGTGTTGGGTCAAGTCGTGCACCAGAGAGCGTTTTGGCTTGGTGACCACGCGGATGGCGAGCAGAAGTGGTGCTCTGCACCCAGCCTCCTCTCGGCCACCAGCTCCAGCTGACCCTGGCTTGTCCCCGCGCGCCGACTAGCTCTGCAGTGGCCGCGTGCCCCTCTCCAGCTCCTTCCTCTCCGTCCTCTTCCCCGTCACGCCGCGACGAACCCTCTGCTCCGCCACTGTGGCCGCACGTGCGCCGCCGTATCCGGAGCTTCTCGAGCGAGCCAGCTCACCTCCCCTGCATCCCCGTGACGCTCCCCGACGCCGGTCGTCAGCCTGAGCCATCGCCTCCAAGCTCTAGGACCGCGGCCAGCTCATTCCGCGGCCGTCCTTATCGGCTCGCCGCCGTTCGGCTATAAATAGCCAGCCCCGCGCCCTCCCCGAGCACTCCACCCCCTCCCACTCACTTCTAGCCTCCTCCCCGGCCACTTGCCCGAGTCCCAGAGCCCCTCCTCCTCTCAATTCGCCGCCATGGCCGCCGCCTCGGTCACCTTAAATTCTGGCGAACAGGGCCCCCTCCCTCCACTTCTCCACCTCCATCAGGTCACCATAACCACCAGGGAGCTTTCCCAAACCTTGCCCTTCCATCCCTGCCACTGTAGGGCCGAGGCCAAACTCGCCGGAGCCACCGTCTGCCTCGGTTGTCGCCCTGCTCATCTCGGTGCTCCTCGGCGTCCGTGCGGTGCGTGGACGGATGCGGTGCTTCCCCCTCTTTCCGTCGGTGGCCGGAGCACCTCGAAAGATGGCCGGAGTCGGCCAGACGAGCACCGGCGCCGGCGGCCTCCTTCTGCACTGCGAGCAGGCGTCGGGGGAAGAAGAAGAGAAGGAGGGAGGAGAGAGAGAGCGCCGACGGGCCCCACCTGTCGGTGAGAGAAGGAGGTGCCAGCAAGGATAAGTGGAAGCGTATTCACGAGAATACGTTTCCCTTTTTGGAAAGCGCATTTCCCCCTACTGCAGCACATAGTATGTTTTCTCTTCCTGAAAGCGTATTCCCTGAAATGCGTTTTCTGTTTTTCAGCCCAGGGACCTGTTGGAGAAGAAATCTTCACAGATTGGTCCCTGATCTTCTTCTGTCCGTAACTTTTTAACCAAGGCTCCGATTCCGGTGATTCCAGCGCTCACATCTTCGTCTCGTCGAGCCAGTTCCGATGGTATCATTTTCTCAATGTGTTCACACTGTGAAAATACCCATTTTGCCCTCGCCCTTCTATCAGCCCTCTCCGAGAGAGAACGGTTTCCGGAGATTCTTTCCGTGGACTACCGCACTTCTTCCCGGAGTATTCTTGGACCCCAGGCAAGCCGACCATCTGATATATGCCCTAAAGCATTGCTCTGTGTTATTCTTGCGTGTTTAATTAGTAATTATGCCCGTGATAGAAATAATTAAACCGCTGTTAGATTGCATCTACTGTTTACATTACTTGCATAGTTTGCTGTGTAGTTTACTTAAGTGCATAGTTGTTGTCACTTCAACTTGTGGTGATACATAACCATGCTTGCTAAATGATGGCTAAAGCTAAAATTAGTCGGTTGATCTAGAGTCACCTGTCCGGGCTTATTCGTGCAGCCACATTTGCCGGTATGGGACGGCCTTGACTTGGTCTGATCGCGTGCTCTTTCACCGGTACCTCCAAAGAGGGAGGGTTATGCCCGCGTGCTACCCTGATCAGGTAGGCGGCGATAACCCTGTGAGCCCAGTTGTTGCTTGGTTGCGCGCGGTCCCCGTTTGGGATAGTTTAGTCCCCGTTTGGGACAGTTTAGTTTGGGCCATGACGGTGGCAGGTGTCTTGAAGACACAGGGGCCACCCAGGGCAAGCCTCCGGGGGGAGGATGAGTGCCGGTGGTACGATGAAAGAGTCACGGGTCAGGCAGGTTTTGTTGAAGCAACGCTGGTCCACCCGAGTGGGATCACGAGGCCAGATGCTTCATGGTGTGGGTAAAGTGCGCAACCTCTGCAGAGTGTAAAAATCTATTCGAATAGCCACGTCCACGGTAATGGACAGCCCGTCCAGACCTCAGTAGGTGGTCAACCGTAATAATGATAATAATGATGGAAGAACTCGTCTTGAGCAGACATCAGGTGATGTCAGGAATATGATATGTTAGCCATGGGATGGCTATGAGATGAGTGGTCGGATGACCCATGATTGGGATTGGATTTGGATCGGACTCAGATTGAATCGTGAGAATGATCGGAGTATGGAATATTTACTTAGTATGCTTTACTTTACTGTATTTACTTCAGTAGTTATCTTGCTAGATAATCCTGTTATGCCATGATAATTAATATTGCTCTAATAACAAATGCATGCTTGAATGCCATGGATTGCTTTGCTTGGTTTATATGTTAGTTTGGTTTGCTTGCGAGTACATTCAAAAGTACTCAGCGGCCTTTAACATGGCCAGGTTCACATAAGGATCCGTAGTCCGTCATCGAGGAGCCGGAGCGTTCGCGGGCTAGAAGAGTAACCTAGTCAGATCCCTGTGGATTGGAGCCGCACCAAGACCATGCTGCCTTAGATAGAGCTTTTCCGCTGCCATCACCTTTGTAATATATCCCATGTAAGACTCATATATCCATTAATAGAAATGCCTGTGTTCATGATACCTGTTGTATGTGTTCATGATACCTGTTGTAAACGTGCATGCCAGAGTGATTTCCTGGGCTGGTATGCGTGGCGACCATTTGGCTACATTGGTAATCAGGCGGGGCGCCACAACGAATGGTATCAGAGCGACCAGGCTGACTATAGGTTACCCTAGCCAGACTTTATTGTCTTGTGCTCAGTAGAAAGCCCAGATGGATTTCAGCCATCTTTGTCAACCTGGCACGGCTACTATTGATCATAAGGCAACCCCTTGGGTCTTCGGCTCCATCAGACCCCAACTCTCGTGGCCTTTGTCTCCGGTGTGAAACGCTCGCACCGGGCAACGACCGTGAGCCCTGAAACCCCTAGGTAAACCAGATATCCTTACCCTGCTTGCTAGCCATGGCATTTATCTTCTTACTCTAGTTTCCTTTGGGAAATGCTTATAAATTCCATCTCTTTCCCGATAACCCTAGGATCGTTGACTAAGCCACTTTGGCTATGGTCCTGCATCAAGTGTGATGTTCTCTAAGGAAGTAGTAGGAGCTTGACACCAGTGCTACCAGGAGCATTGTGTAGTTTCGCTTCTAAATCCTTAGAGGTACATCGAGTGCGCTATAATAGTTATACTAGTGGATCCTTGGCCATGTGTATAAGGTCCGCAAAATTTTTGAGCTTTATTTGCTTTTTGGTTTTTCGCGGTTCTTGTTTCTTTTGTCGATTCTATCTCTCCGCTCCGACTGGATCCATCCACAAGAGTTGCCTAAGAAGATCAGCGTGCAACTGGGATAATACCCAATAATCCCAATTCAGCAAGAGTCCTATCCAGCCAACTACCAATATTCAGAACATTACCACCGGATCTGTCAAGAAGGAAGAATGGGTCAGAAGCAGAATCCATGTGCAACAGACAAGGCCAGAATATACCTGAGAGAATTTGCCTTAGAATAAATCACGCCTGAGGAATAGTCAGATGAGCTACAAAGAATGAACACCAATAAGGACAAATTATTCCGTCCGCGATACAAGGATTATCTCAGTCAGTGGGGTGAACCCTGAGTTTTCTCCCAAGGGATCCAAGAATCATTTATTCCCCACCAGAGACATATTTCAAGAATGTGAATGAGCCAAAAGCAGCAACAAAACTCCGGTACGTTGGTACAAATTTTGAAGCATATTTTGAAGTTCACCGATGCAAATACCAAATTTTCTGGGCACTGTGAACAAGGTTTGTGAGAAATATGGATAAGTTTACGGTTGCCTAGAATCAATGAGAACTTCAAATGCTTGGAAATTCAACTAAATCAACTCGAAGTGTCCACCGACTATGTACTACAGGCAACATATGGTATTCAGGACATGAGGTCTGCATCAGTCATGCAACCTTTACAACAACAATAATAAGACCAGCAGAAAGACAAGCGATGGGCCTGACCAATGAACATCTTCAGTCAAGGTATGGCCTATATCAAGTCCCTGCTCTGCTATGAATACTTCAGAAGGAAGCCAGAATCGGCCATAGATCCGACTGTGTACAAAAGGCTTCTGGTATAAGGAACCCAGCCTTCCTTCGCAAGCTACCGAGAAAAGCCTACGACACCAGATTGCCAACCTTCCTCGGTACGCCACTTGGTGAGAAAACCTCCTAGGATACGGTACCCCCATCCTCCACAGCGTGCTACCGCGGAAAGCTTCCGCCACAAGGCACCTGACCTTCCTCATCAAGACACATGAAAGAAAACTTTCGAGGCACGATACCCAGCCTTCTTCAGCACACTACCCTGGCAGAAGCTTTGAGCATAAGGAATTCAACCTTCTTCAACACACCATCGTGCCACAACAAGCGTGCCAGAAGCAAGAACTAGTCTGGACACACATCCGCCTCAGAACTCAGTGGTTATGAAAGGATTTATCCTGCACCTGCATATGTTGTGAGCATGCAGTCCAGTGGATCAGTTCATGCGAGCCACTCGTACACGGGAATGACTGTGTTCAGAGAAACATTGGCCCTATGTTGAAAGAAAGAATATGAGCACAGCAACCCCTACGAGGTATGCAAGAGTAAGTTCTGAGAACAAGAAGGACAAACCAGGAAAACAATCAAGGAGCTGTGTTGGCAGGTCATTATAGGTCCATCAAAGTAATCCTCAAGAACAAAGAAGTTATGGGAAAATCACCCCCGTGATGGTCAACAAGATATGGCTTCACAGATGAAGTGGTATTACCAATCCTCGTCAGACTCTTGCATATACGGCCACAACAATGCAGCCAGCATGCCGCACTCATTATGAATATGGGCCATCAACCAAGATAAGGGGATATGCCCCGAGAGATACACCAGATGATAGCAATACTATGCTCAGCTCAGTAGTCACATCACGAACTACAGAGGCTATATATGACAGAGCCATCTCCACGAGCGACAAAGTATGAAACAAGGCATTCAGATAGAATGGCTCAAAGACATCGGCATTAACAGCTCGTGGACATCATGACATCATTGGAATAAGAGGTTACTGTCTATGATTACTTTGTGATCATGCCTGACATTTCAGTGGAGGATATAGTAGCAATGGCTCGGTCATGTTGTTCCTTGAATCATGGATCACCTAAGGACAAAGTCAAGATGCATAAGCCAGAAGGAAACATCTGAATGGAAACCATAGCCAGACTGAGCATTCTGACACAGCAAAAAGGAAAGCCACCCCCACTCTCTCGAAGTCATACGATCACGAAAACCTGGTACCAGGAAAGGATGTTTTGCCCATAACAGTCAGGGTATGAAGCATTACAATAAAACTCGGAACAGATACCTCCCAGCCCTGGAAATCGAGCTGTCTGTTGGTATTACCCGCTACCACACCCAGCAACACCACTACCAGGAAAAAAGGTACACCTGACAGGAAAGAGAAGGATTCAAGAAAGTTGTGTGCAAAGACAACATATGGTCCCTCAAAAGAGGCAGTTAAAAGGCCAGTGAACCAGCGAAGACAGGACAACTGATGGATCCAAGTCGCACGCAGTTAAGTCCCCCTTCCCCGACAGGTAAGCCTGGAAATCTCGAGGACGAGATTTTCTTAAGGGGGGTAGGTATGTGACACCCTGGTTTTCGCTCCCTGTTTTTTTTTCCTTGGCGGGATTTGACTCCCATCCTTTTTCTCGGTGTTATCGGATTTCTCTAGCTCTTGGGTATGTGAAGATGGTCATCTAGCCTTGCCTTCCCTATCCAACCAGAGATTCTTTCCAGTCCAACCTTGCCATCCAAGTAACATTCTCAGGGTTTTGCCGTCGAAACCCTACCTTCCGAGTTGCCGGAAGGGAAACCCTAACCCTTCCAGTTACAAAGGAACCTCAATTTCCTATGATCCTATGACTCCCAAAACCTTTCCCAGTGATCATCCTTCATCTATAAACCCTGGATATGCAAAAATATTGCTAAGTCATTTGCAATATTTTTCAGTTATAATTAATTCCTTTTTCTGCCAGTTAAAGGAATTAAATCCAGGAAAATATCTATCCATCTCCAGAGTTCATGAAAACTTGTGGAGATATTCTTTGTCATCATATTGAGCTCCCATAAAAATATTGGCTATAATTAAATAGGATAAATTGCATTTTCCTATTTAATGCCAATATTGCATTTTTGGCACTTTCTAAAGGAACTACCATTTTGGTAGCCAGGAAAATTCCCAAATAAATTGTGGAGCTTCTAATATCCATATATTCCTCATTTCCATCAATATCCCAAGTTCCATAATTCAAATTTTGAGCACAATATCAATTTGCAAATTCTGTCCAGTTGGGCAAATTGCAAAGGAAGTGCTTTATTCCTTTATCTATTTGAGTTGAAATTTTTCATGGTGATTAAAATTGCTAAATCACTCATGGATACCAAAAATCAGCTCAATCCCTCTATCCATTAATCCACAGCAATTTTTCCAAGATTCTGTCCATTTGGAGGTACTGTGAAGCAAGTACCATTTTGGTGTACTCAAATGGTATGAAATTTTACCAGTGACTTTATACTCCTAAATCATGACTCTACACCAAATTTGAGACATATCCATCTATCCATTTGATTCCAGCAAGGTCAACTTCAGTTCTGTCCAGAATCTATCATTGTGAAGGAAGTACCTTCAGTTCTTATCCTTTTGACATGAAAATTTAACAGGGCCTTAACCGTGGTAGATAATTCACTCACACCAAAATTCAGATGTTTTCACCAAGCCTATCTTCCCCAGAAGAAAACAAACACCTTGCTGTCCAGAGAGGTTTTCGATCCAGTTCATCTCCTCAGAGCCTTCCTGTGGATTGGAGCTACTTCTAGCATCTAGTTGACCCCTTAGTCACGCATTAGACAAGGTGTTGGGTCAATTCGTGCACCAGAGAGCGTTTTGGCGTGGTGACCACGCGGACGGCGAGCAGAAGTGGTGCTCTGCACCCTGCCTCCTCTCGGCCACCAGCTCCAGCTGGCCCTGGCTTGTCCCCGCACGCCGACTAGCTCTGCAGTGGCCGCGTGCCCCTCTCTAGCTCCTTCCTCTCCGTCCTCTTCCCCGTTGCGCCGCGACGAACCCTCTGCTCCGCCACTGTGCCCGCACGTGCGCCGCCGTATCCGGACGAAGCCGGAGCTTCTCGAGCGAGCCAGCTCACCTCCCCTGCATCCCCGTGACGCTCCCCGACGCCGGTCGTCAGCCTGAGCCGTCGCCTCCAAGCTCCAGGACCGCGGCCAGCTCATTCCGCGGCCGTCCTTATCGGCTCGCCGCCGTTCGGCTATAAATAGCCAGCCCCGCGCCCTCCCCGAGCACTCCACCCCCTCCCACTCACTTCTAGCCTCCTCCCCGGCCACTGGCCCGGGTCCGAGAGCCCGTCCTCCTCTCAATTCGCCGCCATGGCCGCCGCCTCGGTCACCTTAAATTCCGGCGAACAGGGCCCCCTCCCTCCACTTCTCCACCTCCATCAGGTTACCATCACCACCAGGGAGCTTTCCCAAACCTCGCCCTTCCATCCCTGCCACTGTAGGGCCGAGGCCAAACTTGCCGGAGCCACCGTCCGCCGCGGTTGTCGCCCCGCTCATCTCAGTGCTCCTCGGCGTCCGTGCGGTGCGTGGACGGATGCGGCGCTTCCTCCTCTTTCCGTCGGTGGCCGGAGCACCTCGAGAGATGGCCGGAGTCGGCCAGACGAGCACCGGCACCGGCAGCCTCCTTCTGCACTGCGAGCAGGCGTCGGGGGAAGAAGAAGAGAAGGAGGGAGGAGAGAGAGAGCGCCGACGGGCCCCACCTGTCGGTGAGAGAAGGAGGTGCCAGCAAAGATAAGTGGAAGCGTAATCAGGAGAATACGTTTCCCTCTTTGGAAAGCGCATTTCCTCCTACTGCAGCTCATAGTACGTTTTCTCTTCCTGAAAGCGTATTCCCTGAAATGCGTTTTCTGTTTTTCAGCGCAGGGACCTGTTGGAGAAGAAATCTTCACAGATTGGTCCCTGATCTTCTTCCGTCTGTAACTTTTTAACCAAGGCTCCGATTCCGGTGATTCCAGCGCTCACATCTTCGTCTCGTCGAGCCCGTTCCGATGGTATCATTTTCACAATGTGTTCACACTGTGAAAATACCCATTTTGCCCTCGCCCTTCTATCAGCCCTCTCCGAGAGAGAACGGTTTCCGGCGATTCTTTCCGCGGACTACCGCACTTCTTCCCGGAGTATTCTTGGACCCCAGGCAAGCCGACCATCTGATATATGCCCTAAAGCATTGCTCTGTGTTATTATTGTGTGTTTAATTAGTAATTATGCCCGTGATAGAAATAATTAAACCGCTGTTAGATTGCATCTACTGTTTACATTACTTGCATAGTTTGCTGTGTAGTTTACTTAAGTGCATAGTTGTTGTCACTTCAACTTTAGGTGATACATAACCATGCTTGCTAAATGATGGCTAAAGCTAAACTTAGTCGGTTGATCTAGAGTCACCTGTCCGGGTTTATCCGTGCAGCCACATTTGCCGGTATGGGACGGCCTTGACTTGGTCTGATCGCGTGCTCTTTCACCGGTACCTCCAAAGAGGGAGGGTTATGCGCGCATGCTACCCTGATCAGGTAGGCGGCGATAACCCTGTGAGCCCAGTTGTTGTTTGGTTGCGCGCGGTCCCCGTTTGGGATAGTTTAGTCCCCGTTTGGGACAGTTTAGTTTGGGCCACGACGGTGGCAGGTGTCATGAAGACACAGGGGCCACCCAGGGCAAGCCTCCGGGGGGAGGATGAGTGCCGGTGGTACGATGAAAGAGTCACGGATCAGGCAGGTTTTGTTGAAGCAACGCTGGTCCACCCGAGTGGGATCACGAGGCCAGATGCTTCATGGTGTGGGTAAAGTGCGCAACCTCTGCAGAGTGTAAAAATCTATTCGAATAGCCGCGTCCACGGTAATGGATAGCCCGTCCAGACCTCAGTAGGTGGTCAACCGTAATAATGATAATAATGATGGAAGAACTCGTCTTGAGCAGACATCAGGTGATGTCAGGAATATGATTTGTTAGCCATGGGATGGCTATGAGATGAGTGGTCGGATGACCCATGATTGGGATTGGATTTGGATCGGACTCAGATTGAATCGTGAGAATGATCGGAGTATGGAATATTTACTTAGTATGCTTTACTTTACTGTATTTACTTCAGTAGTTATCTTGCTAGATAATCCTGTTATGCCATGATAATTAATATTGCTCTAATAACAAATGCATGCTTGAATGCCATGGATTGCTTTGCTTGGTGTATATGTTAGTTTGGTTTGCTTGCGAGTACAATCAAAAGTACTCAGCGGCCTTTAACATGGCCAGGTTCGCATAAGGATCCGTAGTCCGTCATCGAGGAGCCGGAGCGTTCGCGGGCTAGAAGAGTAACCTAGTCAGATCCCTGTGGATTGGAGCCGCACCAAGACCATGCTGCCTTAGATAGAGCTTTTCCACTGCCATCACCTTTGTAATATATCCCATGTAAGACTCATATATCCATTAATAGAAATGTCTGTGTTCATGATACCTGTTGTAAACGTGCATGCCAGAGTGATTTCCTGGGCTGGTATGTGTGGCCACCGTCTGGCTACATTGGTAATCAGGTGAGGCGCCACAACACCAAAGCATGATAAACCATGCATACGCATCATCAAATGCAATATTCATTGGACATACAATAACATGTTCACTCAAAAATTACATCCTTAGGGCACTGGGTCTCTACCGATCGAGCACCCTCCATTGCAGCGGTGAAGTAGAGCTCGGGGCGCCTATGCTCCTTCCCAGGCGGCGGGGGCGCTGTAGCTATCTCGAGTGGCTTCATCCCTGGCCAGTGCATCATCGTCCTCGCAAAAGCCATCCGCGCTCCCTCAATACACACAGAGCGCTTCACGGCCTCAATGTGGGAGGAGGCATCACAGAACTTCTGCACCAAGCCAAAGTAACTGCTTGGTAGGGGCTCGGAAGCCCACAACCGAATACAGAGGTCCTTTAAGGCCGGCTCCGCCATTCAATGCAGCTCCATCAGCTGCTTCATCTGCTGGCTAAGGACGGGATGGGGCTCGGGGTTCTGAAATTGCACCCAGAACAGCCTCTGTTCTGCATCCCCGTCCCGAGCCGCAAAGTGTTTGGCCGCGTCCGCCGCACTCCTCGGAAGGTCTGTGAAGGCGCCTGAGGAACGCCATAGCCGTGTAAGACGAGCAAACATGTTACCACCAAAGGCGCATTGCAGTAAGTACGGCTTACCATCCGCGATCATCCTAACTTGGCGGAGTTCTTCCTCATAAGACCGCCTATCCACGCGCTCCGATTTAAGATCGGAAGACAATGTGGATAGCTCGTCCGCCTGGTCCTTGGTCTTCTGCTCAAGAGCCTCACACTTAGTGCTTGCATCTTAGAGCTCTTGCTGCACCTCGGCCACCCGAGCTTCGTGCTTTTCACTGACAGCCTTCAAGGAGCTCAGTTCGGCCGCCGCCTGGTCGGCCGCCATCTTATGATCGGCAGCCTCCCGCTTGGCCTTCTCCAGCTCGGCCTTGATGTTCTCGACCTCAGAAGAAACAACTGCAAATGCAACGGAAGACCAAATTCGGGATTCAAAAACTCAAGAACCTCAATCAATGGGGATTGAACAGAGTCTCCGAAACAAGATTCCAACTCACTTTGCATTTCGTCAAACCGCTTGTTCAGACGATCAAGCTCCTCATCGGAGCTCTTGAGCTTCCGGTTGAGCTCAGCCAGCTCCACATCATGGAAAGCTGCTGCCGATGACGAGGCCTGCTAAGCAAAAATTATGTGAGAGACACATCAGAACTGTTGGTCCTAGACCCTTCTTTTCAGATCATCTCCGGAAATAGTCAAAATATTGATTTTACTTGGAACCTGATATCCTCTGATCCCCGGGTAAGCTTCCTAAACTTACCCAGGGCTCGGGGGCTACTATACCTATCCGGAATATATACACCTCACGAACAAATTCCGCTTAGAGAGAGGGGCATTACACGACTTACCTTGAAGCCCGTCAAGAGACCGCCAGTGGCCTCCTTCAGTCTTCTATCAACGGACTGAATGCCTTTCAGAACCGCACCCATAAGGATGCGGTGGTCTTCGGCGATGACGGAGCTGCGCAAGGCCTCCTCCATCGCGGCCGGCCACCCGGTTGTGGCCTGCCCCGCCGCGGGCGGCACCACACCTCCTCCTTCTTGAGAAGGGAGAGTTGCCGATATCGGAGACTTGTCAGTCTCCGGAGCCGTCTTCGGAGGAAGCTCCGACGACTCGCGGCCTCCCTCTTTGTCTACCAGAAGGGGCTCGGCCTCCTGGTCTCCGACCACCGAGGTCTGGGCCTCGGTCATAACCTCCTCACCCAAAGTATCCGGCTGAGGAGGGCCCCGCCGGGATATCGCCTCCATGGCCTCATCGCCGACCTGAGGAGGGGAAGTCCGGGATGCGGTTCCACTTTCCGCTAGCTCGGCTGGCGGGGCATCTCCCTCTGAGACCTGTTCGGTCGGGAGATCACGGGCCGGGCTGCAACACGAAAGGCATTAGTCCGGTCAGCAAAAGAAATCTTGCATAAGCAATGTATTCAGAATCAGTACCTTTGGGCCGCGGGCTTGGCCCTGATAACCCTCCGCGGGATCCTTTCGAACGCCTCGGATTCCCTATCGGAATCCGGGCTGACATCGGGCAAGGTCACCTTGACCCTGCAGGGCCTCTTCGGAGAAGGGGGAGCTGATTCCTCCTCGGCATCCACAGATGCCGCCCTTTTCCTTGGCTGGGGGGAATCGATTCCCCCCTTCCTCCGTTCGCTCCTCCTCATGAGCGGAGGAGGCCTGGGTCTCCCCGGACTTAGCGTCTGGGGGGCCTCTTGAGCGGAGACCAGTTCGGGTCTCCTTCTTCTCGCCTTTCTTTTGCTTGTCCTTCTTCTCTGGCGCCGAATACGGTGCCTCGACCAGCATCGCCTTTCAAGAGGGTCGACCTGGGGGCTTCGGGTAGCGGGGCAGGGTTGCTGATCTGCATGTCCTTAGCTAGCCAGCCCTAGGGAAACCAGAAGGGAAGAGATTAGAATCCTTGCTAAAATACCGAACCTAACAATAAAAGATTGAAGATTTACCTTAAGCGGAGGGTGTTCGGCGTCTAGGCCGGTGTCTTCCTCCTTGGCCGGCCACTCCTCCTGGGGCTTGAACAATGCCTTCCATAGCTTCTCCCGAGTAGTGCGGTAGAGCTTGCGCACGGTGGGAGGATCATCGGACTTATAGGCCCACATCGGTGTGGCCCGGAGCTGGCAGGGGAGGAGGCGGCGACGAAGCATGACCTGGACCACATTGGTCAGGCCGATGTTTGCCTCCAGCATCTTTCCGATGCATTCCTGCAGCGCCTTTACCTCAGTGGCCGACCCCTAGTCCAGCCCTTTCTTGATCCACGAGGTCAGCCTCGCGGGAGGACCAGATCTAAATTCGGGAAGGGCCGCCCAATCTGCGGCACGTGGTTCAGTAATATAGAACCACTCCTTTTGCCAGGTCTTGATGGTGTCGATGAGGGTGCCCTCCGGCCACTGGGCCCGAGGGAGCTTGCTGATCATCGCTCCCCCACAATCCACGTGCTGGCTGCTTACGGTCTTCGGCTTGACGTTGAAGACCTTCAGCCATAAGCCGATGTGTGGCTGGACCCGCAGAAAGGCCTCGCAAACGATGATGAAGGCCGATATGTGCATGATGGAGTTTGGGGGAAGGTCATGGAAGTCCAACCCATAGAAGAACATCAGGCCCCTACAAAGGGGTGCAACGGGAAGCTCAGTCCCCGGATGAAATGGAGAATGAACACCACCCGCTCCCCGGGCCGTGGCGTAGGGATTACTTGGCCCTCTTCGGGGGCGCGGTGGGCGACATCGGCCGAGAGGTAGCCGGTGTGCTTCAACTCCTGGATGTCGTCCTCGGTGACGCACGACGCCTCCCACTTGCCTTGCGAGCCTGAGCCAGCCATGGCCGTGCTTGGGGAAGAAGAGTGGGTGTCGGGGGAAGGTTTGGAGAAAAGGCTGGATCTGCACGCTCGGAGCAAGGAAGGCTTGAGAAAGCAAATCTCGGGAGCGTGGAGCGGCTGTGAAGATGTTTTTCTCCCTTTTATGGAGGCCCGTAATACCAAGCGTCCCCTTACTGCGCCGTGAGCTGCGCCAGTCCCCGAAGCGACCGCCCCGTTATCCGCGCGTGGGATAGCCCAAATCATTGATCATATCCCGTAAAAAATGGAGCACGGTCTTCATGTCGATTGAAAGCGCCAATAAAAAGGCGGCCTCAAACCGCGAATCGAGTTTCTGTAACTGGTTAAGTGGTCACGACCCGACTGAGCCTTTCGTCAGAAAAGTTGTCAGGAAGGGTACTATTCACACTTGGGCGTTTGTCCTTCAAGGCTAAGCAAGGTATGTTCGGACAGCAAGGTGTCATCGGTGGCCGATCTAAGGATGGCCGAAGCATGAAAGGGAGAAAGGAACTCGCCCTGCAGGCCGAAAACTCGGATGTGTGGAGCAGCTGATATCCCGAAGACCGGCGTTGGAGGCTAGTTCGGGGGCTACTGAGGGAGTCCGGGATTAAGGGGTCCTCGGGCCGTTGACTTATCTCTTATAGTCCGGCCCGGTGGGCCGCCTTATGGCATCTTCGGGAAGGCCGGACTGCGAAATGACCCTAGGCTTATGGGGGAATATTCCGAAGACTTGGTGTGTCCTCCAAGAAAGAATGGGCGTATCTATGCCCGGATGGAAACCGACCATGTGTAACCCTAGGTACCCCTGGTGTCTATATAAACCAGGGGGCTTAGTTCGTAGGAGCACAGGTTAACTAATCTAGGGTTTAGCTCTTTTGATCTCGAGGTAGATCAATTCTGTAACCATCCCATTCATCAATACAATCAAGCAGGACGTAGGGTTTTACCTCCTCACGAGGGCCCGAACCTGGGTAAACTGTTGGGGAACGGAGCATGAATTTCAAAAAATTTCCTACGCTCACGCAAGATCTATCCATGGAGATGCATCGCTACGAGAGGGGAGAGTGTGTCTACGTACCCTCGTAGACCGTTAGCGGAAGCGTCTCACAACGCGGTTGATGTAGTCGAACAATCCTTCGAGCTCCACCGATCGAGTACCGAACGTACGGCACCTCCGAGTTCTACACACGTGCAGCTCGGTGACGTTCCTCGCCTTCTTGATCCAGCAAGACGTCGAGGTAGTAGATGAGTTCCATCAGCACGACGGCGTGGCGACGGTGACGGTGAAGTGATTCCGGCAGGGCTTCGCCTAAGCTCTCTGAAAATATGACCGAGGTGGAAAACAGAGATCGGGGCACCGCACACGGCTATGGGACAATTGTGTACTATGGGGTGCCCCCTTGCCCCCGTATATAAAGGATGAGAGGGAGGAGGCCGCCCCCCTAGGGGTGCGCCAAGTGTGGGGAGTCCTACTAGGACTCCTTAGTCCTAGTAGGATTCCACCTCCCATACGGAGTAGGAAAGGGGGAAGGGAGAGGGAAAGGAAAGAGGGGGCTGCGCCCCCTCCCCTAGTCCAATTCGGTTTGGGCAAGGGGGGGGGGGGGGGGCGCGCGCCTCCTCACGTGGCCTGCCTCTCCTTTTCCCGTATGGCCCAATAAGGCCCATTACTTCTCCCGGTGAATTCCCGTAACTCCCCGGTACTCCGAAAAATACCCGAATCACTCGGAACCTTTCCGACGTCCCAATATAGCCTTCCAATATATGAATCTTTACCTCTCGACCATTTCGAGACTCCTCGTCATGTCCGTGATCTCATCCGGAACTCTGAACAAACTTCGGCCACCAATCACATAACTCATATAATACTAAATCGTCATCGCACCTTAAGTGTGCGGATCCTACGGGTTCGGAAATGATGTAGACATGATCGAGACGACTCTCCGGTCAATAACCAACAGCGGAACCTGGATGCTCATATTGGTTCCTACATATTCCACAAAGATCTTTATCGGTGAACCTCATATGTCAACATACGTTGTTCCCTTTGTCTGGCGGTATGTTACTTGCCCGAGATTCGATCGTCGGTATCCAATACCTAGTTCAATCTCGTTACCGGCAAGTCTCTTTACTCGTTCCGTAATACATCATCTTGCAACTAACTCTTTAGTCACGGTGCTTGCAAGGCTTCTGTGATGCTGTATTACCGAGAGGGCCCAGAGATACCTCTCCGATAGTCGGAGTGAGAAATCCCAATCTCGATCCATGCCAACTCAACAAACGCTTTCGGAGATACCTGTAGTGCACCTTTATAATCACCCAGTAACGTTGTGACGTTTGATACACCCAAAGTATTCCTACGGTATCCGGGAGTTGCATGATCTCATGGTCAGAGGAACGTGTATTTGACATAGTGAAAGCAATAGCAATAAACTGAATGATCATTTGCTATGCTAACGGTTGGGTCATGTCCATCACATCATTCTCCTAATGAAGTGATCCCGTTATCAAATGACAACTCATGTCCATGGTCAGGAAACCTTGACCATCTTTTGATCAACGAGCTAGTCTAGTAGAGGCATACTAGGGACATAGTATTTGTCTATTATCCACACATGTATTTAGTTTACGGTCAATACAATTCTAGCATGAATAATAAACCATTATCATGAACGGAGAAATATGATAATAAACACTTTATTAATTGCCTCTAGGGCATATTTCCAACAGTCTCCCACTTGCACTAGAGTCAATAATCTAGTTTATATCTCCATGTAATTAACATCCAATCAGTTCTAGGGCTGATCATGTTTTGCTTGTGAGAGAGGTTTTAGTCAATGGGTCTGCAATATTCAGATCCGTGTGTTCTTGGCAAATCTCTATGTCATATGTAGATGCTGCTACCACACTCTGCTTGGAGCTACTCCAAAAACGACTGTCCCACTTTACGTATCCGGTCTGAGACTCATAGTCTTCCGCATCGGTGTTTAAAGCTTGCATCGACGTAACCCTTTACGACGAACTCTTTATCACCTCTATTCCCGAGAAATTCTTCCTTAGTCCTTTTCAGGTACTTCAGGATATTCTTGACCGCTGTCCAGTGATCTACTCTTGGATCACTTTGGTACCTTCCCACCAAGCTAATAGCGAGGCACAAATCAGGTCTGGTACACAGCATGGCATACATAATAGAGCCTATGGCTGAAGCATAGGGGATGACACTCATCTTCTCTTTATCTTCTGCCGTGGTCGGGCATTGAGTCTTACTCAATCTCATACCTTGCAATACAGGCAAGAACCCTTTCTTTGACTGATCCATTTTGAACTTCTTCAAAATCTTGTCAAGGTATGTGTTTTGTGAAAGTCCAATGAGGCGTCTTGATCTATCCCTATAGATCTTGATGCCTAATATGTAAGCAGCTTCTCCGAGATCCTTCATCGAAAAACTTTTGTTCAAATAACCCTTTATGCTTTCCAGAAATTCTATGTCATTTCCCATCAACAATATGTCATCTACATATAATATGAGAAATGCCACAGAGCTCCCACTCACTTTCTTGTAAATACAAGCTTCTCCATAAGTTTGTATAAACCCAAACGCTTTGATCACTTCATCAAAGCGAGTATTCCAGCTCCGAGATGCTTGCACCAGTCCATAGATGGATCGCTGGAGCTTGCATACTTTGTTAGCGCCTTTAGGATCGACAAAACCTTCCGGCTGCATCATATACAATTCTTCCTTAAGGAATCCATTAAGGAATGCCGTTTTGACATCCATTTGCCAGATTTCGTAATCATAAAACGCGGCAATTGCTAACATAATTCTGACAGACTTTAGCATCGCTACGGGTGAGAAAGTCTCATCGTAGTCAACTCCTTGAACTTGTCGATAACCTTTAGCAACAAGTCGAGCTTTATAGACGGTGATAATACCATCAGCGTTCGTCTTCTTCTTAAAGATCCATTTATCTTCAATAGCTCGCCGTTCATCGGGCAAGTCTACCAAAGTCCACACTTTGTTCTCATACATGGATCCTATCTCGGATTTCATGGCCTCAAGCCATTTCTCGGAATCCGGGCTCGCCATAGCTTCTTCATAATTCGAAGGTTCACCGTTGTCTAACAACATAACCTCCAAGACTGGATTTCCGTACCACTCTGGTGCGGAACGTGTCCTGGTTGACCTTCGAGGTTCAGTAGCAACTTGCTTCGAAGTTTCATGATCATCATCATTATCTTCTTCTCTGGTCTGTGTTGGTGTCACAGAAATTTCTTTCTGTGGCGTACTACTATCCAGAGGAGGTACAATTACCTCATCAAGTTCTACTTTCCTCCCACTCACTTCTTTCGAGAGAAACTCCTTCTCTAGAAAGGATCCACTCTTAGCAACGAAAACTTTGCCTTCGGATCTGTGGTAGAAGGTGTACCCAACAGTTTCTTTTGGGTATCCTATGAAGACGCACTTATCCGCTTTGGGTTCAAGCTTATCAGGCTGAAGCCTTTTGACATAAGCATCGCAGCCCCAAACTTTCAGAAACGACAGCTTAGGTTTCTTTCCAAACCACAGTTCATACGGTGTCGTCTCAACGGATTTAGATGGTGCCCTATTTAAAGTGAATGCAGCTGTCTCTAATGCATAACCCCAAAACGATAGTGGCAAATCGGTAAGAGACATCATAGAACGCACCATATCTAATAGAGTACGATTACGACGTTCGGACACACCATTACGCTGTGGTGTTCCAGGTGGCGTGAGCTGTGAAACAATTCCACATTGTTTTAAGTGATTGCCAAACTCGTAACTCAAATATTCTCCTCCACGATCAGATCGTAAGAACTTTATTTTCTTGTTACGATGGTTCTCTACTTCACTCTGAAATTCTTTGAACTTTTCAAATGTTTCAGATTTATGCTTCATCAAGTAGACATAGCCATATCTACTCAAATCATCTGTGAACATGAGAACATAACGATATCCACCGCGCGCCTCAACACTCATCGGACCGCATACATCGGTATGTATTATTTCCAACAAGTCTGTTGCTCGCTCCATTGTTCCGGAGAATGGAGTCTTAGTCATCTTGCCCATGAGGCATGGTTCGCACGTCTCAAATGATTCATAATCAAGTGATTCCAAAAGTCCATCTGTATGGAGTTTCTTCATGCGTTTTACACCAATATGACCTAAGCGGTAGTGCCACAAATATGTGGTACTATCATTATCAATTTTGCGTCTTTTGGCATCAATATTATGGATGTGTGTATCACCACGATCGAGATTCAACAAGAATAAACCATTCACAAGCGGTGCATGACCATAAAAGATATTATTCATCAAAATAGAACAACTTTTATTCTCTGATTTAAATGAATAACCGTCTCGCAATAAACAAGATCCAGATATAATGTTCATGCTCAACGCAGGCACCAAATAACAATTATTTAGGTTCATCACTAATCCCGAGGGTAGATGTAGAGGTAGCGTGCCGACGGCGATAACTTCAACTCTTGAACCGTTCCCGACGCGCATCGTCACCTCGTCCTTAGCCAATCTTCGTTTATTCTGTAGCTCCTGTTTCGAGTTACAAATATGAGCAACCGAACCAGTATCAAATACCCAGGTGCTACTACGAGTATTGGTAAGGTACACATCAATAACATGTATATCAAATATACCTTTGTTGATGTTGCCAGCCTTCTTATCTGCCAGGTACTTGGGGCAGTTCCGCTTCCAGTGACCAGTCCCCTTACAGTAGAAACACTCAGTCTCGGGTTTGGGTACAGACTTGGGTTTCTTCGTGGGAGCAGCAACTGATTTGCCATTCTTCTTGAAGTTCCCATTCTTTCCCTTGCCCTTCTTGAAACTAGTGCTCTTCTTTACCATCAACACTTGATGCTCCTTCTTGACTTCTACCTCCGTAGCTTTGAGCATAGCGAAGAGCTCGGAAATAGACTTTTCCATTCCTTGCATATTATAGTTCATCACAAAGCCCTTATAGCTTGGTGGCAGTGATTGGAGAATTCTGTCAATAACCGAATCATCTGGAAGATTAACTCCCAACTGAGTCAAGCGGTTATGCAACCCAGACATCTTGAGTATATGCTCACTGACAG
Organism: Elymus sibiricus; assembly: GCA_039707655.1. NCBI lineage: Eukaryota > Viridiplantae > Streptophyta > Magnoliopsida > Poales > Poaceae > Elymus > Elymus sibiricus. The sequence goes on from CM077665.1 coordinate 86,257,075, forward strand.
AACTATTCTCCTCCATCTTACAGCTAAAGAACTTGTCGGAGACATCATATCTCTCGACCCGGGCATGAGCTTGAAATACAAGTTTCAGCTCTTGGAACATCTCATATGCTCCGTGATGCTCAAAACGTCTTTGGAACCCCGGTTCTAAGCCGTAAAGCATGGCACACTGAACTATCGAGTAGTCATCAACACGTGTCTGCCAGGCGTTCATAACGTCGACAGACGAGGGAGGGGGTGCGACACCTAGCGGTGCATCAAGGACATAAGCCTTCTGTGCAGCAATGAGGATGATCCTCAGATTACGGACCCAGTTCGCATAGTTGCTTCCATCATCTTTCAACTTAGCTTTCTCTAGGAACGCATTAAAATTCAGTGGAACTACAGCGCGGGCCATTGATCTACAACATACAATTGCAAAGATTATTTAGACTATGTTCATGATAATTGAAGTTCAATTAATCAAATTATTTAAGAACTCCCACTTAGATTAACATCCCTCAAGTTGTCTAAGTGTAACATGATCCACATCAACTAAGCCACGTCCGATCATCACGTGAGGTGGATTAGTTATCAATGGTGAACATCTTTCATGTTGATCATATCAACTATATGACTCATGTTCGACCTTTCGGTCTCTTGTGTTCCGAGGCCATATCTGTATATGCTAGGCTCGTCAAGTTTAACCCAAGTATTCTGCGTGTGTAAAACTGGCTTACACCCGTTGTATGCGAACGAAAGAATTCATCACACCCGATCATCACGTGGTGCTTAGAAGCGTCGAACCTTCGCAACGGTGCATACTAGGGGAGAACACTTATCTTGAAATTTCGTGAAGGGATCATCTTATAATGCTACCGTCGTCCTAAGCAAAATAAGATGCATAAAAGGATTAACATCACATGCAATTCAATATATGTGACATGATATGGCCATCATCGTCTTGTGCTTTTGATCTCCATCAGCCAAGCACCGTCATGATCTCCATTGTCACCGGATTGACACCATGATCTCCATCGTAGCGTCGTGACACCTTGATCTCCATCGCAACGTCGTGGTCGTCTCGCTGGCTATTGCTACTACTACTACTGCTAACTCATAGCGGTAAAGAAAAGCAATTACATAGCGTTGGCATTGCATACAATAAAGAGACAACCATAAGGCTCCTGCCGGTTGCCTGATAACTTACAAAACATGATCATCTCATACAACAACTTATATCACATCATGTATTGACCATATCACATCACCAGCATACCCTGCAAAAACAAGTTAGACGTCCTCTACTTTGTTGTTGCAAGTTTTACGTGGCTGCTACGGGTTTGCAAGAACCGTTCTTACCTACGCAAAACCACAACGTGGTGTAGTGATTGCTTTTTGATCTTCTAAAAGAACCCTCTTCATTGAAACCGATTCAACTAAAGTGAGAGAGACAGACACCCGCCAGTCACCTTTATGCAACGAGTGCACGTAGCGGTGAAACCTGTCTCGCGTAAGCGTACGCGTAATGTCGGTCTGGGCCGCTTCATCTCACAATACCGCCGAATCAAGTATCAACTAGTAACGGCAAGCAATATGTATACACCCACGCCCACAACTCACTTGTGTTCTACTCGTGCAAATCACATCTACGCATAGACCAGGCTCGGATGCCACTGTTGGGGAACGGAGCATGAATTTCAAAAAATTTCCTACGCTCACGCAAGATCTATCCATGGAGATGCATCGCTACGAGAGGGGAGAGTGTGTCTACATACCCTCGTTGACCGTTAGCGGAAGCGTCTCACAACGCGGTTGATGTAGTCGAACAATCCTTCGAGCTCCACCGATCGAGTACCGAATGTACGGCACCTCCGAGTTCTACACACGTGCAGCTCGGTGACGTTCCTCGCCTTCTTGATCCAGCAAGACGTCGAGGTAGTAGATGAGTTCCGTCAGCACGACGGCGTGGCGACGGTGACGGTGAAGTGATTCCGGCAGGGCTTCGCCTAAGCTCTCCGAAAATATGACCGAGGTGGAAAACAGAGATCGGGGCACCGCACACGGCTATGGGACAATTGTGTACTTTGGGGTGCCCCCTTGCCCCCGTATATAAAGGATGAGAGGGAGGAGGCCGGCCCCCTAGGGGTGCGCCAAGTGTGGGGAGTCCTACTAGGACTCCTTAGTCCTAGTAGGATTCCACCTCCCATACGGAGTAGGAAAGGGGGAAGGGAGAGGGAAAGGAAAGAGGGGGCTGCGCCCCCTCCCCTAGTCCAATTCGGTTTGGGCAAGGGGGGGCGCGCGCCTCCTCACGTGGCCTGCCTCTCCTTTTCCCGTATGGCCCAATAAGGCCCATTACTTCTCCCGGTGAATTCCCGTAACTCCCCGGTACTCCGAAAAATACCCGAATCACTCGGAACCTTTCCGACGTCCCAATATAGCCTTCCAATATATGAATCTTTATCTCTCGACCATTTCGAGACTCCTCGTCATGTCCGTGATCTCATCCGGGACTCTGAACAAACTTCGGCCACCAATCACATAACTCATATAATACTAAATCGTCATCGAACCTTAAGTGTGCGGACCCTACGGGTTCGGGAATGATGTAGACATGATCGAGACGACTCTCCGGTCAATAACCAACAGCGGAACCTGGATGCTCATATTGGTTCCTACATATTCCACAAAGATCTTTATCGGTGAACCTCATATGTCAACATACGTTGTTCCCTTTGTCTGGCGGTATGTTACTTGCCCGAGATTCGATCGTCGGTATCCAATACCTAGTTCAATCTCGTTACCGGCAAGTCTCTTTACTCGTTCCGTAATGCATCATCTTGCAACTAACTCTTTAGTCATGGTGCTTGCAAGGCTTCTGTGATGCTGTATTACCGAGAGGGCCCAGAGATACCTCTCCGTTGTCGGAGTGACAAATCCCAATCTCGATCCATGCCAACTCAACAAACACTTTCGGAGATACCTGTAGTGCACCTTTATAATCACCCAGTAACGTTGTGACGTTTGATACACCCAAAGTATTCCTACGGTATCCGGGAGTTGCATGATCTCATGGTCAGAGGAACGTGTATTTGACATAGTGAAAGCAATAGCAATAAACTGAACGATCATTTGCTATGCTAACGGTTGGGTCATGTCCATCACATCATTCTCCTAATGAAGTGATCCCGTTATCAAATGACAACTCATGTCCATGGTCAGGAAACCTTGACCATCTTTTGATCAACGAGCTAGTCTAGTAGAGGCATACTAGGGACATAGTATTTGTCTATTATCCACACATGTATTTAGTTTTCGGTCAATACAATTCTAGCATGAATAATAAACCATTATCATGAACGGAGAAATATGATAATAAACACTTTATTAATTGCCTCTAGGGCATATTTCCAACATAAACACCGTCTCCTTCGTCCCCTGTTACCATCGGTCCTAGATTCACAGTTCGGGCCCCCCTACCCGAGATCTGTCGGTTTTGACACCGACACTCGTAGTTGGGATAGTTGGCACCATCTTAAATCCAAGTTGATGGAGGCTTTGAGCCAAACCGTTCTAAGATTCAAGAGTTCCGGTTGTTATGCCCATCAAGTGTCCCACAGAGCACGACCAACCTATTCCATCATGGCTTGCAGTTAGAAGCCTCACTAGGGATAAATCTTTCATGAAAGGAGTGACTGTGTGATCTCTTGGCCCGTACAAACTCTTGTGTCCTTCACACTTAGAACTCAATCAGATCACGAGCAACTTCTAACCATCTAGGATGCCCTCACCATCCGACAGTAATAAGAAAAACAATGTTAGTTGATATAAGAACTCCTTGAAAGATCTGGAATCAAAACTTCTAATCCATAGAAAAACTCTCCCACAAGGATAGTATTTGTGGTGAAAGAGATGAACTTGAGGTATAGGGATTCAAGAAATGGGAGTTCTTTGGTTGTTAAAGAATCAATATTTGAACATAGAGTTACCCAACACTTTTTCCTTGTTTTTCTTGCCATGGATCTATCTATCTCTATGTGGTAGGTGGATTGATTAGAGTGGAATGTGACGTGGGTGGCTAGCAATGAAAATCTGGTGGACTAGTTGTGAGGGAATGGATGATTTGAACCACAAAAGGGTATGGTAGAGAATATATAGAGAGGGGGGGGGGGTTCAAAATCTGCCCATTACTAGAAAATTAATAACTAAGACTCGGAAGCATCAGTAGCTTGATAACTAGCAAAACTACTGAACTAGGTCAAATAAATTTAAATTGTTAGGGCAGTGTTCAGAAATAAGGAGAAACTAGCACATATGCCCGTGCGTTGCAACGGGAAAAAATTCAATATGTTTCTAATATAATAAGCATGGCTCAAGACGCTCTACTAATCTATGTCGTCTATTTCAACGTGGCATCTCACCCATGTCACTACTTATACTCTTTCTCATCATTGCTCATAGTGGGCCATGTTCACCTGATTATAATACGTTCAAACATTGTCAAAACCCTATGGTGATGATCTCGGACATGGCACAACACACCTCGTTGGCGTCAGCTTTTGATGCTGCAATTATCTTAACCTGCTGCACGCACTGTGGCTGCTGCCATCATGATAATCCTCATGTTTTTTCCGGCCATGTTATGTACCAGCCCCCATGCAAGCATAATGTCTTCTTCTCCTTTTTCGAGCATGTAGTACCAGCCAACCAACAGGTCCGTAGACACAATTTATCAAGCTTAATTATTTAGGAGGACATTGATTCTCCTACAACTCACAGGGTATATAAATTGGTCTGACTGGGTTCAAAGGAGCGAGATGGTACTTTGTTAGACGAACATATTTGTATCACACGCACATGCTAGCTTAGCTGGCTACAACCCAAGGGATAGAAGTGAAGGTTGTGTGGTCGCCCTGATTCCGAAGCCCAGCAGCAGGCCATGATGGTACGTACGTGACGAAGCTGTCATACTATTTTTCAAACGAATCCTAGATATAATTAACGCAATGGCTATCAAGCTGGCTAGAGCCAAATGGTTAGAAATGAAAGGTTGTAAGTTAGAATCCTAGTACTGGCACACCTTTTTTTCCTGATCTTGGAGGCAGCTATATGATTTTTTTATTTTATATCTCTCGCTAGAGCAGCCCAGCTCAGCCCAATACGCACGAAAAAAGGAGGTATGGCCCAGGCAGAGTACATACGAAATTTTAGTACCACCTCGGATATAGAAAAAAATAACCTAAACCGCTAAGCGGGACGAAACCAAGAATATCACCTTGCTTTATTAGTAAAAAATAAATAACATAATATATATATATATATATATATATATATATATATATATATATATATATATATATATATATATATATATATATATATATATATAGGTAAGGTATAGATATAGTACCCAGAAGTATCAAAGGAATGAGTGGGGGTTCCAAGCACAAAAGGTAGCACCTTTTTTGCAAGGATAGAACGACTCGTAAGTACCCGTAAAACTAATTTTCTCTATAGCACCGTACACAACAAAGTCAACCACCAAGTGGCCCAATGACGAGAGCCCGTGCACATGCCATTACAAACGAGGTGACATCTCTCCTATATGATTTCCCCTTTGATGTCCTCGGGACTTGGATGCTACCTCAAGCAGAGACTCTTTGCATGATCAGGTACGATGGAGATGGCCTAGAGGGTGCTCGGAGGGAAGTACAAGCTCCCATGGGAATGGACACGGAGAAGGACGGACAAGAGCAACGAAGGGAGGCAAGTCCACCCTCCAGGCCCCGGACATCCGGCCAAGGCCCCGGACATCCGGCCCCTGGAGGCTCCACCAGCGCCAAGGCCAGGCTCTTGGCGCCGGACGTCCGGCCCACAACCCCGGACTTCCGGCGACTCCTCCCCAGTGCCCGGACATCCGGCCCACAGCCTCGGAAATCCGGCCCCTACGCAACAGAACCAAACGAAACGTGGCGCCGCCAGCCCGGACATCCGGCCCAAGCCCGGACATCCGGCGCCTCCCAAAGCCCCGGACATCCGGCCTCCGCCCCAGACATCCGGCATGGGGCACCCGCGTCCACGGCTCTCTGACCAGCACCAGGCCGGACATCCGGCCCGTGCCCCGGACATCCGGCGGCTCCCGAAGCCCCAGACATTCGGCCCTTGGCCGGACATCCGGCGCCTGCTTGCGCGCATGGACGGGCCCGAGGCCCATGTACCCTCTCTCTCGCCCCTTTTCCACTAGCACTATATAAAGGACCTCTTTCCCTCTTTCTAGGGTTAGCTTAGGTTTAGCGAATACACTTGTTAAGCCTAGATCCATTATCTCCCTTCCCTCGTGGAGTGATTCCCCTCTATGTGAGAAGATCCGGAGTGATGCCAAGGCCCCTCTAAGGGAAGATCCCCTCGGGATTCAAGACCTCCTCCTCCGGAGCGAGGAGACTACCGTTACGTGTATCCTTTGGTTGTTTGTGGACCGTGATTCTCATGTACTCGGGTGATTCTAGTGGATGTGTGATCGTGGATCATTCTTGAGTGTTTTCCTCTTGTGATTTCCCCCTCGTGTTCTTCGTGTTCTTCGTGTTCACTCACAAATCCACCTCCAATTCGTGAAAGATCAACGCACACGGGCGTGCCCCGTATCATATTGGTATCAAGAGCCAAGGTTGATCACGAATTTGGAGTCTCCCCCACCATTTTCTAGCCAATTTTGTTTTCTTTTGACCTAATTTCGAAAATCCCCACTAAAATAGCCCTACCAAATTTCTTAGATTCGTTTGATTTGAGGAGATTTTGTTGATTTGGATCCATGGATTTCGTTGTGCACAGGTAGATCGGGCTTTTCCCCACCATTCCCATCATTTTCCACCGTCAAATCGCCACAATTTTGCCGAATTTTTTTTCGTGTTCATCCTCTAGTTCGTAGGGTTCCTGTGATTGAATCTGGATTCAGGAGGCCCGGACATCCGGCCCGTACCCCGGACATCTGGCCCACCGGACGTCCGGCCCAGGCAGCCCAGACATCTAGCCCCTGGAGAACAGCAAAGCTGTTTTGCCTCCGGTTTTGACATATTTTGTTCTTTTCCGCCATTTCTTTCGCAACCCATTCGCATTTGAGATTTTGAGTTGCGAGCATCGCCACTTCCTAAGGTGTTTAGGTTAATTAGGAGTGGTTCTTCATCGACATCGCCGCTCATCATCGCCCCAGACCGTCGCCAACCAACTCTTCATTGACACCTCACCGTAAGCAAGGACGGTAACCACGACGTCACCTTTCCCTATACCCTTGCCATTGCATTGTTACCCCGAGCCTATTTGCGTTACTTGCCTATCGAGACTAGCCATTGAGTATAGCCGGGCTACGCTACTTGTGCACGTTAGTGATACATACTCCGCATAGCTTTAATTGCGTGCATGCATCTTAGTATCATCTTTTGTGTTACAACATAGTACCCGCATACATAATTGCTATCTTGGTGTGCACGTCCCGCATTGTGACCATACAAATCATCATTGCAAAAGAAAAGAGACTCAAAGCTTTTAAGAAAGAGCAAAAGAGCAATAGCATCGCAAGTTTCGCATAGCATACTTGATCATCTTGGATCACTTGAGCGAGTGACACGTGCCGCATACACACATAGCAAGTCGGGAATAGGAAGACGACACTTTTGGTTCATTGTAGGGTGTGCACAATTGTGTATCGTGCCCATTGGAGCAATCGTGCTACCGTCTCTCTAGTGTTGTGCAATGAGAGCATTTTCCGTGGATTCCACATTTTGGCTCATTCTGGGTTGCATGACCCCAATTTTCTTCCGTGTGTGTGTTTCCATGTCCCATTGCTATTGATCTACATTGTCTCACTTGCGAAGTTTACGAATCTCTTTCAACATTTTTGAATCTTATCTTTCGAATTCCTTGAAATTTGTGCCACTATCCTAACCAAGCTACTCCATAAGCATTAGTTGTGTAGGTGTGAGAAGGACGATCTTCGGTACCAATTCTACTATTTTCATACTTGCACATTGAGTGATCTTGATCCACTTTCAACTTTTGGAACGGTAATTGGTATTGTCTTCTCACTCTTCCACTTATATCTTGTTGAGTGCTATGGATAGGAACATCATGTCAAACCCGGCCTTCGAGGAGAATGAAGACGACGTGAACAACCACGTCACCAAGTTGCACTTCTTCGGCGCGCACAAGGCAATTACGCAAGCTCAAGATGTCTTGAATGACCGCATCGACCAACTCGCCTCCAACTTGCGTGAATCCGAGACCCGCACAAGAGAATACCTCGACACCAAGCTCTCAAGCCAAATGGAGGAGCTCCGGTCCTTGATGGTCACTCGTGCACCTTCCTCATCTACATCGACAAGGAGTCATCACACAAGTCGCAACTCAACGACGTACTCTTCCGACGCAAGTCCACAAGCGCGTCATCACCGTCGCGACGAACACTTCGGCCCAAGTTCTCCACAAGGTCGTCACCGTCAAGACAATCCATTTCATGACAATGGATTGCAAGATCGCGTCCGCGCTCGAGAACATCGCCGCCAACAAGAACAAGACGCGTTGGAGCAAGAACATCAACGCCAAGATCAAGAACAACGACGTCGAGAAGAAGAACACCATCGCCGTCATGAACGAGCGCTTGAAGCACATCGCGCTTTACAAGAAGCCACTCGTGCCTTGGAGGAGCGCAACCGCCAAGCTCATCTCGAGCAAGAAGCACTTCGCCAAGCACATCAAGAAGATCAACGTCAACAAGCTCAAGGCAATGACAATGAGGATCCACCTCCAAGACAAGGATTTCGGCATCACAACCACAATGATGAACAACGTTTCGGCAAGCTCAAGTTCACAATGCCAAAGTTTTCCGGAAGCAATGATCCCGAAGACTACTTGTCATGGGCTCTCAAGGTTGACAAGATCTTTCACCTTCACAACTATGATGAAGAGAAGAAGATCGCCATGGCTTCACTCGAGTTCCAAGATTACGTCCTAATTTGGTGGGAACAAGTGATTGAGCGAAGAAGGGAAAGAGGTGAACCTCCTATCACCACTTGGGCCCAAATGAAGGACCTCATGCGAGCCCGTTTTGTGCCTACACACTACAACCGGGATCTCTTCAAGAAGCTCCAACAACTCAAGCAAGGCACCAAGTCGGTAGAAGAGTACTATCAAGAGATGGAGATTGCTATGATCCGAGCCAATGTCAAGGAAGATGACGAACAAACAATGGCACGCTTCTTGAATGGCCTCAACTACCAAGTCAAGAAAATTGCCGACTTCCAACCATACTCCAACCTTCTTGAACTTGTGCATCAAGCAACCAAGGCGGAACGGCAAGTGCAAGATGACTACAAGTACTCCAAGTTCTCCTCCAAGACCTACGGCTCAAGTGCTCAAGCTACTACGACAACGACAACTTCAACTACGAAATCTACAGCACCTACCGGCGACAAGTCAAGCTACAAGGACAAGACGACTTCGTCAAGCCGACCAACCTCAAGCACCTACAAGCCAAGGGCTTCATCCTCTACCCCAATACCGTATGCTACCGCCAAGACAAGCTCCATCAAGTGTTTCACGTGCCAAGGGCGAGGCCACAAGACCTTCGAATGCCCAACCAAACGCAACATGATCCTCCTCGACGATGGCACTTATGACTCTATGAGCGACGACGAGATGCAAGCTTTGGAGCAAGTGGCCATACATCGCCAAGTGAATGAAGATGAAGATTCGCAAATCTTTTGCGACAACGATTCGAGCCCCGCTCTCGTTGTCTCCAAAGTTTTGACGCTCCAACAACAACAAGACGAGGACCAATGTTGCCACATTTTCCACACCAAGGCGGGCATCCAAGGAAAGTCTGTCAAGGTCATCATCGACGGAGGGAGTTGCCACAACTTGGCAAGTGAAGACCTTTGTTCCAAGCTACATTTGGTCAAGAAAAAGCACCCTCGGCCCTACAAGGTCCAATGGCTTAGTGATTCCGGAACACTCCAAGTGGACCACACCGTGGAAGTTTTCTTCAAGATAGGCGCTTATGAAGACACTTTGGAGTGTGATGTGGTTCCAATGTCAGTTTGCCACCTCCTACTTGGTAGACCTTGGCAATTCGACCGTGGCGCCACACACAATGGTCGGACGAATCAATATAGCTTCAAGATGAAGGGCAAGCAATATGTGCTCCACCCAATGACGCCAAGTCATGTCATCACCGACAAGCAAGCTTCATCCCATCGTGGAGATAAAAGTGAGAGAGTGATCCACCTCAAAGAGAGTGAGTGCCACAAGCCAAAAATGAGCGACTCCACGATGAGGGACATGAGAGATATAGTTCTTTTAGCCACCAAAAGAGATTTGAGGGATGTGAGTGAGAGCCCATCGACCGTTCTTCACTATGTACTTGTGTGCAAAGATGAAGTCGTTCGGACTAACCCTTCACAACATCTTCCTCTTGTGTTATCTAAGTTGTTGAAGGAATTCAAGGATGTTTTCCCCGATGAGCTACCTCCGGGACTACCACCAAAACGAGGGATCGAACACCGCATCGACCTCATCCCCGGAGCACCGCTTCCTAACAAGGCTCCCTACCACGTCAACCCCGAAGAAACAAAGGAAATACAAAGGCAAGTTCAAAAACTCCTAGATAAAGGGCATGTACGTGAGAGTTTGAGTCCTTGTGCGGTTTCAGTTATACTAGTGCCTAAGCAAGATGGTAGCATGCGCATGTGTTCCGATTGCCGTCCTATCAACGCTATCACCATCCGATACCGTCATCCCATTCCTCGCTTAGATGATATGCTAGATGGACTTAGTGGTGCCACTATATTTTCTAAGATTGACTTAAAAAGTGGTTACTACCAAATTCGCATACAAGAGGGTGACGAGTGGAAAACCGCATTCAAGACTAAATTTGGTCTCTATGAATGGTTGGTTATGCCCATGGGCTTATCCGAAGCACCGGGTACTTTCATGCGTGTTATGCACTATGTTTCGCGACCACTCATTGGATATTGTGTTGTGGTCTACTTTGATGACATTCTTGTCTTTAGCAAGTCTCTTGAGGAGCATGCTACACATGTTCGTGATGTTTTGCAAATTCTTAGGAAGGAACAACTCTATGCAAACATGGACAAATGCACATTTGGTGTTGAGAAGGTAGTTTTCTTGGGTTTTGTAGTATCTTCCAAGGGCGTTCATGTAGATGAAACTAAGATTGATGCTATTAAAACTTGGCCCACACCAACAAATTTGCAACAAGTGCGTAGCTTCCCAGGACTAGCCAGTTTCTATCGCCGTTTTGTGAAAGACTTTAGCACTATTGCATCACCTCTCCATGCTTTGAGTAAGAAGAATGCACCATTCATTTGGGGTCCTACACAAGACACCGCTTTCCATGAACTTAAAAATTTGCTCACTCATGCACCTTTGCTTGCTTTGCCCAACTTTGATAAAACATTTGAAGTGCATTGTGATGCTAGTGGTAGTGGAATGGGTGGTGTGCTTATGCAAGAGAAGCGTCCTATCGCGTACTTTAGCGAGAAACTATCCGGCGCTCAACTTAACTACCCCATCTATGACAAAGAATTGTATGCTTTGGTGAGAGTTTTGCATGTGTGGAAACACTATTTGCGACCACATGAGTTTGTTATCCATACCGACCATGAAACGCTTAAGTACTTGAAAGGTCAAACCAAGTTGAACAAACGGCATGCTAAATGGAGTGAATTTATTGAGTCCTTCCCTTATGTCATCAAATATATCAAGGATAAGGAGAACGTTGTGGCGGATGCGCTTTCCCGCAAATGCATGCTAGTTACCCAACTTGAATTGAATGTTGTTGGTTTTGAGCACCTCAAAGACTTGTATGAGCATGATGCCTATTTTGCTAATCCTTACGCTATGTGCCAAGTGAAAACTTGTTGGGAGAACTATTATATGAAAGATGGCTATCTTATGCGTGCTAACAAATTGTGTATACCCGAGTCTTCTCTTCGTTTGTTGCTTTTGCAAGAGGCTCACGGTGGAGGACTTATGGGTCACTTCGGACGCGACAAGACGCATGCCACGCTATCCAACAAGTACTTTTGGCCCAAGATGTTTCGCGATGTTGCACGCTTCACCAACCAATGCTCTACATGCCGCAAAGCTAAGTCAAAAGTTCAATCCCATGGTCTTTACATGCCTCTACCTATACCTTTCCAACCTTGGGAAGACATTAGTATGGATTTTTTGCTTGGTTTGCCACGAACAAAAAATGGCCATGATTCCGTTTTTGTCGTTGTGGACCGCTTTTCGAAGATGGCTCATTTCATTCCATGTCACAAGATAGACGATGCTTCACATATTGCGAATCTCTTTTGTAGGGACATCTTGCGTCTACATGGCGTCCCCAAGACCATTGTCTCGGATCGCGACGTCAAATTCTTGAGTTACGTTTGGAAGACATTATGCGCCAAGCTCGGAATCAAGCTTCTTTTCTCTTCGGCATACCATCCTCAAACGGATGGACAAACGGAAGTGACGAACCGGATGCTTTCTACCCTACTTCACGTGTTGATCAAGAAGAACATCAAGGAATGGGAAGATTGCCTACCCATCGCCGAGTACGCTTACAACCGCGCAAGTCACTCCACCACCGGCAAGTCTCCGTTCGAAGTGGTTTACGGCTTTAATCCTTTGTCCCCATTGGACATATATTCAACACCTTGAAGGGGGCGAACTCCACGAGTGTCTCAAATGACAACATATATTCCTCACTTGCGGGAAATCATATAAAAAACCAAGCACACATGTGTCAGCCCAACAACCACACCCCCGAGACACCAAGAAAGTCGCGAGAAGGGAAGACGCGGAGTCGCCAAGGCGGTGGTGCTAGGGATTCTTACATGTTTCGGGGTGCAAACATCGATGGATCAGGTGGCTGGCGGTGAACAACAACATCTCCTCGTCACCGCCAGAACCCTCGTCATCGATGGTCTGGTTACTGCATATTATGCCACTAATTAAAAGTAATGTGACCAAAAAAAAAAAAACATACATAATAATTGCTAATAAAATTACGGGCAAGCTTGCATTGAAAGAGAACAGCCGCTCAATTATACGCTGCTAGAAAATTAAAAATCACGGGCTATTCTGTTTGGATTTAGTTTAATTCAATCCTAACATTCACAAACAAAAATTATACGCTGGTAGAAAATTAAAATAAAGCACACATAAAAATAGGTAAAATAATTTTAGTTTTGTTACTTTCCCAGGAATAATTTTTGTCCTCCATACTACATTTTCAGTTAAATGCATATGCATCAAAATATGAAGAGTAAAGCATACATAAAAAATAGGAGCTGCCAATATGGATAATCTTTCATTGTAAGAGGACACACCTAAGCATTAAAAGAAAAGAGAGGACACAACCTAAAATCTTTATCCACTTGCATAATAAAAAGTAAAAAGGGGAAACGAAAAAAAGAAGAAGCCCTCACATATAATCGACATGTTGAAGGCGGAGGAGCTGGAATATACATCGTCTCATCACCACATGCATGCCAGCTTGTTGTGGCCCGCATCACTACAGCGGGGCAATAGCTATTAGTGTTGCTCCTGCTGTTTCGTAGCGCCTATGTGCGGATGTCCTTGGTAGCGAGCCAGGCGTTGTCCTCGGCCGTGCCACACTGAGCTAGCTAGCTTCCGTTCTCAAGGTTGCTTGCAGCCATATGCTAACAAAGGTAAAATTGAAAAATTCAATGAGAAGCAGCATAATGAGAACTACAGAGGGATTAAAAAAAACATATCTGAATTGCTTAACTCGTCCAGCGCAGTTTCTTCACGTCATATTTTTTGATGCACCACCGATTCTAAAGACACCTCCATAGAGATCATCCTGGTCTACACAGCAAGATCTAAATATCAAAATCCATCAGTTCAACCTGTTGGTAGTGGTCCTTGTGCCATGGACCTGGAGGCCTATGGGCATGGTCGAACAGAGTGGCCGTTGTCATTGTCAGCCCGATCCCGACCTGGGCTATGGCATGGACCTACCTGAGGGCATCCTATGTGTGACCATGCCGAGGATGTACCTGGATCCGGCGCTGACGCTCCTATCCCTACGGCGGAGCGCGACCTACTCCCCAGCCATGGCCTCCGCTCCTCCGCTTCCTCCTTGCCCGCCTCTGCATCGGAGTCTATGTTCACCGCCGTAGGAACGACACCCCGGGAATCACGTGGTGCGAGGAACCCTAGCGAATAGATCGGCGGCGGCGAAAGGATCCACGGTGACGTTTGGGAGTGGTTCCCATCCTTGTAGCGAATAGATCGAGGGCAGCCTCGGTCGTTAGGTTTTTTCTTTTGCGAGGGAACCTCGCTCCCTGGTTCGTGCGAGGGTGCCTCGCTACATGGTCTTCGTCCGTTTTTTTCGTGCGAGGCGGGGCTCAATACGTGGTCGTCAACCGATTTTTTCGTGCGAGGGGAATTGTTAGGTGCGAGGGGATCGTTACGTGCGAGGTGGGAGGATATACGAAAAAAAACCGTGGAGCACACACTACCAAGTCTCCCGTGCTAGGTTTGTTTGTCCTGATTTAGATATTAATTTCCTTAAAATCCTTTATTTGTTTCCTGAAAATCTATTATTTGTTTCCTAAAACAAAGTGCACTAATGAGAGGGGTCAGTTGATTTGGATAAGTTAGGAAAGTTAGATTAAAATCTGTTATTTGTTTCCTAAAACAAATTTCACTAATAAGAGGGATCGATTGATTTGGATAAGTTAGGAAAGTCAGATTAAAATCTATTGTTTGTTTCCTAAAACAAATTGCACTAATGAGAGGAATCGATTGATTTGGATAACTAAAGAAAGTTAGATTCGTGATTTGTTATACTTTAGGAAAGTGCTGGTTTGTAATGAAAGAGTGGAGAGAAAAATAAACCGATGGGCCACGATGGGAGGGGTGGTGGGAGGAGAGACAAAAAACAGTCGATGGTGGGATGAGAGACGAAAAATAACCGGTGAATGCCGGCTACCAACTGCTCCTTTAGGAGAAGAGAAAGGGGTGAAAAATCTGGTCATTGGTCTTGCTTGTCTATTATCTCTACTCCTAAAGGGGGAGTTGGTAGTTGATACGTCTCCGTCGTATCTATAATTTTTGATTGTTTCATGCCAATATTCTACAACTTTCATATACTTTTGGCAACTTTTTATACTATTTTTGGGACTAACATATTGATCCAGTGCCCAGTGCCAGTTCCTGTTTGTTGCATGTTTTTTGTTTCGCAGAAAATCCATATCAAACGAAGTCCAAACGGGATAAAAACTTATGGAGATTTTTTTTGGAATATATGTGAATTTTGGGAAGTGGAATCAACAGAAGGCGGTGCCCGAGGGGCCCACAAGCCATAGGGGTGCGCCCTGGGGGGTAGGGCGCGCCAGGGTGGCTTGTGGTCACCCCGTAAGGCGGTTAGTGACCTTATTTCGCCGAAAGAAAGCTAATATCCGGATAAAAATCGTGTTAAAATTTCAGCCCAATCGGAGTTACGGATCTCCGGGAATTTAAGAAACGGTGAAAGGCCAGAATCTAGAACGCAGAAACAGAAGGAAACAGAGAGAGAGATCCAATCTCGGAGGGGCTCTCGCCCCTCCGCTGCCATGGAGGCCAAGGACCAGAGGGGAAACCCTCCTCCCATCTAGGGGGGAGGTCAAGGAAGAAGAAGAAGGAGGGGGGCTCTCCCCCTCTCTCCCGGTGGCACCGGAACGCCGCCGGGGCCATCATCGTGACGGCGATCTACACCAACAACTTCGCAGCCGTCATCACCAACTCTCTCCCCCTCTATGCAGCGATGTAACACCCCTTCTCCCCGCTGTAATCTCTACTTAAACATGGTGCTCAACGCTATATATTATTTCCCAATGATGTATGGCTATCCTATGATGTTTGAGTAGATCCGTTTTGTCCTATGGGTTGATTGATGATCATGATTGGTTTGAGTTGCATGTTTTATTATTGGTGCTGTCCTATGGTGCTCTCCGTGTCGCGCAAGCGTGAGGTATCCTCGCTGTAGGGTGTTGCAATGTGTTCATGATTTGCCTATGGTGGGTTGCTTGAGTGACAGAAGCATAAACCCAGTAGGTGGGTTGTTGCATATGGGAGTAAAGAGGACTTGATACCTTATAATGCTATGGTTGGGTTTTACCTTAATGATCTTTAGTAGTTGCGGATGCTTGCTAGAGTTCCAATCAGAAGTGCATATGATCCAAGTAGAGAAAGTATGTTAGCTTATGCCTCTCCCTCATATAAAATTGCAATAATGATTACCGATCTAGTTATCGATTGCCTAGGGACAAATAACTTTCTTGTGACAAAAATCTCTCTATTAAAACTAACTTAGTTGTTTCTTTATCTAAGCAGCCCCTAGTTTTTATTTACGTGCTCTTTATTTTCTTGCAAACCTATCCTATCACACCTACAAAGTACTTCTAGATTCATACTTGTTCTAGGTAAAGCGAACGTTAAGCGTGCGTAGAGTTGTATCAGTGGTCGATATAACTTGAGGGAATATTTGTTCTACCTTTAGGTCCTCATTGGGTTCGACACTCTTACTTATCGAAAGAGGCTACAATTGATCCCCTATACTTGTGGGTTATCAAGACCTTTTTCTGGCGCCGTTGCCGGGGAGCAATAGCGTGGGGTGAATATTCTCATGTGTGCTTGTTTGCTTAATCACTAAGTAGATTTTGTTTGCTGTTCTAAGTTGTTCTCTATCTTTAGTTATGGATATGGAACACGAAATACCAAAAAAATTAGGTGTACTTGCTACTCATGGAGATGGGGAACCTCCTAAAACCCTCGATGCTCGTTATGTGAAAGATATTATGCACTACTTTAATAATCCTGAGAAAACCCCATTCAATTATATAATGGGACACACGTTGGATCAACGTGAATACTTTAGGGATTATCGCTTGACTCAAAAAGGGAAACTGTTATGGGATCAAATTCATATGTTGAAATGGTATGCTTGGAATCTATGCTTGAGATATGATATTACTTGTTGCTCTAGGATGAAGGCTAAACACCTTCCCTTTTCATGTAAATTTAATGATAATGAAACCTTGGCTTCTTATGCTAATGGTATATATGATTACTATGATGTGGAACAAATAGAAGAGTTTGTTGCTTTTAAGGGTGCTTATGAAATTGAAGCTTTGTTTGAAAAGTATGAAGATTATGATGATGCTGTTTACCGATCTCAAAATTTGGCTATGCTTCGTTATTGTTAAGCCAATTATGAATATAATTCCCATATTGATCAATTTATTGAGAAAGTCTCCGCTATCCAAGAAGAGACTAATATTTTGTAGGAATCTATGGAAGAAGAAATTGATGACACTGTGAGCTCATTGGATGAAAAAGATGAGGAGGAGAGCGAAGAACAAAAGGAGGAAGAGCGGATTAGCTACCCGTGCCCACCTTATAATGAGAGTAACTCTTCAACTCATACATTGTTTAATTTCCCTTCGTTCTTACCAAAGGATGAATGCTATGATAATTGCTATGATCCCTTGGATTCGTTTGAAATATTCCTTTTTGATGAACTTGATGCTTGCTATGCTTGTGGCCATGATGCCAATATGAATGATGCTTATGGAGATGAACTTGCTATAGTTCCTTATGTTAAACGTGAAATTGTTGCTATTGCACCCACACATGATAGTCCTATTATCCTTTTGAATTCTCCCAACTACACTATATCGGAGAAGTTTGCACTTATTAAGGATTATATAGATGGGTTGCCTTTTACTATTACACATGATGATTTTGATAGATATAATATGCATGTGCTTGCTGCACCTACTTGCAATTATTATGAGAGAGGAACTACATCTTCACCTCTCTATGTTTCCAATATGATAAAATTGCAAGAAACTGCTTATGCTATGTATTGGCCTTTACTTTGTGTGCATGAATTGTTCTTTTATGACATGCCGATGCATAGGAAGAGAGTTAGACCTCGTTGTTGCATGATATATGTTACTTTGTGCTCACTACTAAATTACAAATCATTGTTAATTAAAATTGGCTTTAATATACCTTGGGATCCGGGTGGATCAATTACTTGAGCACTTTATGCCTAGCTTAATGGCTTTAAAGAAAGCGCTGCCAGGGAGACAACCCAGAAGTTTTAGAGAGTCATTTTATTCTGTTGTGTGATTTTATATAGTTTAAAAAACAAAAAAAATAAAGAGGGGAACCTAAAATTTTTTCAAAAAGAAAAGTGAAAGTGAGAGAGACGAGCATTGTTAAAATGGGAGCATGCCTTGAACTTTGTTCATGCCCATGGAAACCTTGTGAATCTTAATTACAGAAACTTTTCAACAAAAATAATTATCCCCTTGTATAAATCCATTGTATTATAAAAATAATGTGCCAAGATTTGCCTTTAGGATGATTAGATTGCTTGTTTGGTGTGTGCAGTGCAAAAACAGAAACTTTGGCTGTAGTGCGTGAATTTACATTTTTTACTGGAATGTCAAAAGTTTCTGAAATTTTTACACAGTACTGCTATGAATTTTTTTTATTTTGTCCTAATTTTTCAGAATTTTTAGAGTTACATAAGTATAGTAAATGTTTAGATTGCTTCAGACTGTTCTGTTTAAGACAGATTATGTTTTTGATGCATTGTTTTGCTTGTTTTGATGAAACTACCGATTGTATCGGTGGTATAAGCCATAAATAAGTTATAATACAGTAGCTACAATGCAAAAACAAAATTTGAATGGGTTTGCAACAGTACTAAAAGTGGTAATTTGCTTTATTATACTAACGGATCTCACGAGGGTTTTGTTAAGTTTTGTGTGATTGAAGTTTTCAAGTTTTGGGCGAGATCACGATGGATGAAGGAATAAGGAGTGGAAAGAGACTAAGCTTGGGGATGCCTGAGGCACCCCAAGGTAATATTCAAGGACTCCCAAGAAACTAAGCTTGGGGATGCCCCGGAAGGCATTCCCTCTTTTTTCTAACAACCATCGGTAATTTTACTTGGAGCTATATTTTTATTCGTCACATGATATGCGTAAATCTTGGAGCGTCGTGTGCTTTTTATTTTTCTTTTAATAATGCACCATGCTGGTATGAGAAAGTCCTTGGTTTATTTATAGAAGGCTCTTTGCACTTCACTTATATCTTTTGAGTATGGCTTTATAGAATGCTTCATGTGCTTCACTTATATCATTTGAAGTTTGGATTGCCTGTTTCTCTACACATAGAAAACCGCCATTTGTAGAATGCTCTTTTGCTTCACTTATATTTGTTAGAGCATGGGCATATCTTTTGTAGAAATAATTAAACTCTCATGCTTCACTTATATCTATTTAGAGAGTCAACAGGAATTGGTCATTCACATGGTTAGTCAGAAAATCCTACATAAAACTTGTAGATCACTGAATATGATATGTTTGATTCCTTGCAATAGTTTTGCGATATAAAGATGGTGATACTAGAGTCATGCTAGTGAGTAATTGTGGATTGGTAGAAATACTTGTGTTAAAGTTTGTGATTCCCGTAGCATGCACGTATGGTGAACTGTTATGTGATGAAGTCGGAGCATGATTTATTTATTGATTGTCATCCTTTGTGTGGAGGTCGGGATCGCGCGATGGTTAACTCCTACCAACCCTTCCCCTAGGAGCATGCGTGTAGTACCTTGTTTCGATGACTAATAATTTTTTGCAATAAGTATGTGAGTTCTTTATGACTAATGTTGAGTCCATGGATTATACGCACTCTCACCCTTCCACCATTGCTAGCCTCTCTAGTACTGCACAACTTTTGCCGGTGCATTAAACCCACCATATTCTCTTCCTCAAAACAGCCACCATACCTACCTATTATGGCATTTCCATAGCCATTCCGAGATATATTGCCATGCAACTTCCACCGTTCCGTTTATTATGACACGCACCATCATTGTCATATTGCTTTGCATGATCGTAAGATAGCTAGCATGATGTTTTCATGGCTTGTCCGTTTTTTGATGTCATTGCTACGCTAGATCATTGCACATCCCGGTACACCGCCGGAGGCATTCATATAGAGTCATATTTTGTTCTAGTATCGAGTTGTAATTCTTGAGTTGTAAGTAAATAAAAGTGTGATGATCATCATTATAGAGCATTGTCCCATGTGAGGAAAGGATGATGGAAGTTACGATTCCCTCACAAGTTGGGATGAGTCTCCGGACTTTATGAAAAATAAAAGAGGCCAAAGAAGCCCAAATAAAAAAAAGAGGCCAAAGAAGCCCACCAAAAAAAAGGAGAGAAAAAATAATAAAAATAAAAAAATGAGAGAAAAGAGAGAAGGGGCAATGCTACTATCCTTTACCACACTTGTGCTTCAGAGTAGCACCATGTTTTTCATATAGAGAGTCTCCTATGTTGTCACTTTCATATACTAGTGGGAATTTTTCATTATAGAACTTGGCTTGCATATTCCAATGATGGGCTTCCTCAAATTGCCCTAGGTCTTCATGAGCAAGCAAGTTGGATGCACACCCACTTAGTTTCTTTTGAGCTTTCATACACTTATAGCTCTAGTGCATCCGTTGCATGGCAATCCCTACTCACTCACATTGATATCTATTGATGGGCATCTCCATAGCCCGTTGATACGCCTAGTTGATGTGAGACTATCTCCTTCTTTTTGTCTTCTCCACAACCACCATACTCTATTCCACCTATAGTGCTATATCCATGGCTCACGCTCATGTATTGCGTGAAAGTTGAAAAAGTTTGAGAATACTAAAGTATGAAACAATTGCTTGGCTAAAACCGGGGTTGTGCATGATTTAATACTTTGTGTGATGAAGATGGAGCATAGCCAGACTATATGATTTTGTAGGGATAACTTTCTTTTAGCCATGATATTTTGAGAAGACATGATTGCTTTATTAGTATGCTTGAAGTATTATTGTCTTAATGTCAAATGATAGACTATTGCTTTGAATCACTCGTGTCTTAATATTCATGCCATGATTAGATTATATGATCAAGATTATGCTAGGTAGCATTCCACATCAAAAATTATATTTTTTATCATTTACCTACTCGAGGACGAGCAGGAATTAAGCTTGGGGATGCTCATACGTCCCCGTCGTATCTATAATTTTTGATTGTTTCATGCCAATATTCTACAACTTTCATATACTTTTGGCAACTTTTTATACTATTTTTGGGACTAACATATTAATCCAGTGCCCAGTGCCAGTTCCTGTTTGTTGCATGTTTTTTGTTTCGCAGAAAATCCATATCAAACAAAGTCCAAATGGGATAAAAACTCACGGAGATTTTTTTTGGAATATATGTGAATTTTGGGAAGTGGAATCAACAGAACGCGGTGCCCGAGGGGCCCACAAGCCATAGGGGCGCGCCCTGGGGGGTAGGGCGCACCAGGGTGGCTTGTGGTCACCCCGTAAGGCGTTAGAGCCCTTCTTTGGTTGCAAGAAAGCTAATATCTGGATAAAAATCGTGTTAAAATTTCAGCCCAATCGGAGTTACGGATCTCTGGGAATTTAAGAAACGGTGAAAGGCCAGAATCTGGAACGCAAAAACAGAAGGAAACAGAGAGAGAGATCCAATCTCGGAGGGGCTCTCGCCCCTCCGCTGCCATGGAGGCCAAGGACCAGAGGGGAAACCCTCCTCCCATCTAGGGGGGAGGTCAAGGAAGAAGAAGAAGGAGGGGGCTCTCTCCCCCTCTCTCCCGGTGGCGCCGGAACGCCGCTGGGGCCATCATCGTGACGGAGATCTACACCAGCAACTTCGCCGCCGTCATCACCAACTCTCTCCCCCTCTATGCAGCGGTGTAACACCCCTTCTCCCCGCTGTAATCTATACTTAAACATGGTGCTCAATGCTATATATTATTTTCCAATGATGTATGGCTATCCTATGATGTTTGAGTAGATCCGTTTTGTCCTATGGGTTGATTGATGATCATGATTGGTTTGAGTTGCATGTTTTATTATTGGTGCTGTCCTATGGTGCTCTCCGTGTCGCGCAAGCGTGAGGGATCCTCGCTGTAGGGTGTTGCAATGTGTTCATGATTTGCCTATGGTGGGTTGCTTGAGTGACAGAAGCATAAACCCGAGTAGGTGGGTTGTTGCATATGGGAGTAAAGAGGACTTGATACCTTATAATGCTATGGTTGGGTTTTACCTTAATGATCTTTAGTAGTTGCGGATGCTTGCTAGAGTTCCAATCATGAGTGCATATGATCCAAGTAGAGAAAGTATGTTAGCTTATGCCTCTCCCTCATATAAAATTGCAATAATGATTACCGGTCTAGTTATCGATTGCCTAGGGACAAATAACTTTCTTGTGACAAAAAGCTCTCTATTAAAACTAACTTAGTTGTTTCTTTATCTAAGCACCCCCTAGTTTTTATTTACGTGCTCTTTATTTTCTTGCAAACCTATCCTATCACACCTACAAAGTACTTCTAGATTCATACTTGTTCTAGGTAAAGCGAACGTTAAGCGTGCGTAGAGTTGTATCAGTGGTCGATAGAACTTGAGGGAATATTTGTTCTACCTTTAGCTCCTCATTGTGTTCGACACTCTTACTTATCGAAAGAGGCTACAATTGATCCCCTATACTTGTGGGTTATCAGTAGTCGCACCTGCACGGCTTATTTTCATGTGGCTTTTTTTGTCCGTTTTTTTCGTCTCATCTCCCACCACCAGCCCTTCACATTGGTTTTTTAACCTCTCAATCAAAAACTTTCCTAATCTTTCCAAGTTTTCCTAACCAGCCATGTTACAAATGGCAGGAACCAATAACACGTTACAAAATAATGAAATCCAATTATGTGGCAATCAATTTCAAATCCTAACTTTCCTAACGCATAGATCCTTGCTTTTTCTAACAACCAAATCTCTATCATTAAATGACAATCAATATTTATTCGTCGTTGGTACCTAGCCCCTCCTCCAACGAAGTCCTCCCTGTCTCCAGTTCTTCTGTCTTTTCAGTTGTCATGCCTGCGCGTCCTCGAAGTGCACCTCCACGTGGGACTGGTCACGGAGGTCGGGAGTCCGACCTCTACTTCCATGTGCCCTCCGGTGAGTACTGACTCCTGTGCCACATCTCGCACGGGTCGAGAGGTCGGGCGCCATACTATTGTGTCTTCTCGGCCGACGCCAATGAGCCACGGTGGCTGAGCGTCCAAGCCACATACATAGAGCAGACCATCATTGCCGTCGAGCAGGCAACCCTTGCAGGGAAACGATGCTTGCTTCACCTTATGACGCCGGCGGTGCTGCACGGGCACCTGCACTGGCTGGAGCATATGGAGGTCGGGCGCACATACCAGATGGTGGCATTCGACACATAAGTCGAGATGTTCCGGCGGATGCCACCTTCGCCCGTAACCTGCAAGAAGAAGCACTCCACCTGCTCGTCGCGGACGGGCCACTCATGGCATCCGAGCCGGGCCACTTGTTCGCGAACCTTTGGGTTCTCGAGGGCTATGATGTCTATTACACAACTTTATTCTTGTAGATTCCATTGGGCCTCCAAGCGCAGAGTTTTGTAGGACAATAGCAATTTTCCCTCAGGTGGATAACCTAAGGTTTATCAATCCGTGGGAGGTGTAGGACGAAGATGGTCTCTCTCAAACAATCCTGCAATCAAATACAAGAAATCTCTTGTGTCCCCAATACACCCAATACAATGGCAAATTGTATAGGTGCACTAGTTCGGCGAAGAGATGGTGATACAAGTATAGTATGGATAGTAGAAGTAGGATTTTATAATCTAAATAAATAAAAACAGCTAGGTAATAAGTAGTAAACAACGAGAAAAACGGTATATTAATGCTTGGAAATAAGGCCTAGGATTCATACTTTCACTAGTACAATCTCTCAATGATGCTAACATAATTGAATCATATAACAATCCCTCAACGTGCGACAAAGAATCACTCCAACGTTCCTATCTAGCAGAGCATGTAGGATGAAATTGTTGTAGGCAGCGAACCACCTCAAAGTTACCCTTTTTGATCAATCTATTGAGACATCCCTATAAGTGTCACAAACAACCCTAGAATTCGTACTAGAATAACATCTATGATACACATCAATCAACTCTAATGTCACCTAGATACTCCATTGTCACCTCAAGTATCCATGGGTTAATTATTCGACATGCATCAAACAAATTCAGACCCATCACATTCAATCCAACACAAAGAACTTCAAAGAGTACCCCAAGATTTATATTAGAGATAGTAGGATGAAAACATGCATCAACCCATGTGCATAGATCCCCCAATGTCACCGGAATCCGCAAGTTGATGCCATAACATATATCAAGTGAATCAATAGAACACCCCATTGTCACCATGGGTATCCACATGCAAGACATACATCAAGTGTTCTCAAACCCAAAGTATTCATTCCAACGTAACAAAATCTCAAAGGGAAAGACTCAATTCATCACATCAAGATAGCAAGGGAAGAACACTATATGATTCAACTATGTTACCAAAACCCGTGATACATCAAGATCGTGCCATCTTAAGAACACGAGAGAGAGAGAGAGAGAGAGAGAGAGAGAGAGAGAGATGAAACACATAGCTACTGGTACATACCCTCAACCCCGAGGGTGAACTACTCCCTCCTCGTCGTGGAGACCGCTGGGATGATGAAGATGGCCTCCGGTGATGATTCCCTCATCCGGTAGGGTGTCGGTACAGGGCTCCGGATGAGATTTCCTCGGTACAGAGGGTTGCGGCGGCAAAGCGGAAGTTCTATGTTTATTTCTGGGGGTTTATCTATTTATAGGATTTTCAGCGTTCGAATCACGCGAAACGGAGCCACATGGGCCCCCCAAGGCAACAGGGCGCGGCCACCCCCTGGGCGCACCCTGTTACCTTGGAACCTCCTCGTGGGTCCCCTCGTACTCCCTCAAAGCTTCCTGGGCATCTTTCCTTCCAGAAAAAGTCATCAAAAAGTTTCGGGCGATTCCGAGAACTTGTATTGATTGCACAAAAACAACACCACGGTAATTCTGCTGAAAACTATGTCAGTCCGGGTTAATTTCAATTAAATCATATAAAGTGCATCAAAACCATATAAAAATATTGTAAACATAGGTAAATATGGCATGAATACTTCATAAATTATCGATACGTTGGAGACGCTGAAAGCACAACTTCTCCCTAGGTGGTTTTGGTGATTAATAACAACATATATTTCATTGGACTAATGAATCTATCAAGTGTATTTCAGGAAAAGTTCAATGAATGGATTGGCTAGGATTGTGAGTAGTTTCCCTAGATGCATGGAACATTAATTGGCAAAAGCTTCAAGACTCTATATTTTATATTTATGTGAGAAATCACATTTGAGTCCATAGGAAAGCAAAACTATTAAAAGGGGATGAGGCATCTATGATGATCTGGTTGCTCAAAGTGCTTAGAGATTAGCCACCAAAATCATCGACAAATTCTCCCACAAAATATTCTGTCCAAACCCTAAAGTCAAATTCAGTGCCACCAATATTTCCACTTCGGTCCTATCGAGTTTTCCCTAGACAGATCCCAAAGCCAAACCCTAGGAAATCGGTGCAACTGAGTTTTGGTTCGGTATAGCTGAAAAGCAGCGACCACCTCTCTCGTATCTAATTGACAAAAATCGGAATTTCCGATTTTTCATTTTGGTGCCATCGAGTCACTGGAACTGCCTAGGTCAACCGAATCGGACTCACCGAGATGCTGTAT
Organism: Elymus sibiricus; assembly: GCA_039707655.1. NCBI lineage: Eukaryota > Viridiplantae > Streptophyta > Magnoliopsida > Poales > Poaceae > Elymus > Elymus sibiricus. The sequence continues at coordinate 86,282,821 of CM077665.1, forward strand.
ATCGGTCTCACCGAAAGCCTAAAGTTAGAACATTTTGCACTAGTCGGTGCAACTGAGTTTTACTCTCATTCCACCAAGTTGGGCAATAATGTTGTAACAGTTGGATTTTTGTAGATGGCTATATATACCCCTCCATCTCCCTCTAATTCAGAGAGAGAGCACTCAGAACAAGCAAACACTTCCACCATTCATTTTCTGAGAGAGAGCCACCTACTCATGTGTTGAGATCAAGATATTCCACTCCAACCATAAGAATCTTGATTTCTAGCCTCCCCAGGTTGCTTTCCACCCAATTAATCTCCTCTACCAAGCCAAATTCTATGAGAGAGTGATTGAGTGTCGAGCAGACTATCTTTTGAAACACAAGAGCAAGGAGTTCATCATCCATACCACATCTATTACCTTTTGGAGAGTGGTGTCTCCTAGATTGGTTAGGAGTCACTTGGGAGCCTCAATTCATGTGGAGTTGAACCAAGAAGTTTGTAAGGGCAAGGAGATCATCTACTTTGTGAAGATCTACCCTGAGTGAGGCTAGTCCTTCGTGGACGTAAGCCATGGTGGAATAGACAAGGTTGCTAATGTTGGGGAACGTTGCATGGGAAACAAAAATTTTTCTACGCACACACAAGATCTATCCATGGTGATGAGCATCTACGAGAGGGAGAGTGAATCTACATACCGTTGTAGATCGCTAAGCGGAAGCGTTAAGAAACGCGGTTGATGTAGTCAAACGTCTCGGCGATCCAAATCGCAAGTCGTCCCTCGATCCGATCACGAACTAGTGCCGAACGGACGGCACCTCCGCGTTCAACACACGTACGACTTGATGACGCCTTCACCTCCTCGATCCAGCGAGCGATGATGAAGTAGTAGATGAGTTCCGGCAGCACGACTGCGTGGTGATGGTGGTGAGGAACAATCTCTGCAGGGCTTCGCCAAGCACTACGGAGATTATGACGGGAGAACTAGAGGGTTAGGGTTGCCGACACACGGCTTGGGAAATCTTAATGTGTCCCGTGTGCTAGCCCTGCTCCTCTATTTATATGTTGAGCCTTGGGGTCTAAACTTGGAGTAAAAGCCTCCTCCAGGTCGGTTTTGCCCGCACAAGGTCGGTTTGGCCCGCAGGGAAAGAGTCCAACTCGGATCCCTGCAGTACCGCGCACAAGCGGTAGTACCGCTTCACACAAGCGGTAGTACCGCTTATGCGGTAGTACCGCTTCACACAAGCGGTAGTACCGCTTACGCGGTAGTACTGCCTTACCAGCGGTAGTACCGCTTAAGGCAGCAGCAAAACTTCCTTTTGCACTTCCCAATACCTCGTGGGCTTTACCCATTTGGCTCATATAAAGTGTTGCTGCACCCGAACACTTCGGTAAACATCCGGAACCCCTTCCGGTGAATTCCGGAACCCTTCCGGAGATCAAAACACTATTATCACATATATCAATCTTTACCTCCGGACTCTTCCGGAGATCCTCGTCATGTCCGGGATCTTATCCGGGACTCCGAACAACTTTCGGTCACCAAAAAAATAACTCAACTATACTAATCGTCACCAAACGTTAAGTGTGTAGACCCTGCGGGTTTGAGAACTATGTAGACATGACCGAGACACCTCTACGATCAATAACCAATAGCGGGACCTGGATGCCCATATTGGCTCCTACATATTCTACGAAGATCTTTATCGGTCGAACCTCTATGTCAAGGATTCAGTTAATCCCGTATGCTGTTCCCTTTGTTCTTCGGTATGTTACTTGCCCGAGATTCGATCGTCGGTATCTCTATACCTAGTTCAATCTCGTTACCGGCAAGTCTCTTTACTCGTTCCGTAATACAAGATCTCATGGCTAACACTTTAGTCACATTGCTTGCAAGGCTCATTGTGATGTTGTATTACCGAGTGGGCCCTGAGATACCTCTCCGTCACACGGAGTAACAAATCCCAGTCTTGATCCATGCCAACCCAACAGACACCCTCGGAGATACCTGTAGAGCACCTTTATAGTCACCCAGTTACGTTGCGACGTTTGATACACACAAGGTATTCCTCCGATGTCAGGGAGTTGCATGATCTCATGGTCATAGGAACAGATACTTGACATGCAGAAAACAATAGCAATAAACTGACACGATCATATGCTATGTTTATAGTTTGGGTCTTGTCCATCACATCATTCTCCTAATGATGTGATCCCGTTATCAAATGACATCTCATGTCAATGGCCAGGAAACCTTAACCATCTTTGATCAACGAGCTAGTCAACTAGAGGCTTACTAGGGACACAGTGTTGTCTATGTACCCACACATGTATTTGAGTTTCCAATCAATACAATTATAGCATAGATAATAAACGATTATCATGAACAAGGAAATATAATAATAACCAATTTATTATTGCCTCTAGGGCATATTTCCAACAGTCTCCCACTTGCACTAGAGTCAATAATCTAGTTCACATCACTATGTGATTTACATTGTAATGAATCGAACACCCATACAGTTCTGGTGTTGTTCATGTTTAGCCCTTGGAAGAGGTTTAGTCATCGGATCTGCAACATTCAGATCCATGTGTACTTTGCAAATATTTATGTCGTCCTCCTTGATGTAATCGCGGATGGAATTGAAACGTCGCTTTGTGTGTCTGGTCCTCTTGTGAAATCTTGGTTCCTTGGCTAGAGCAATGGCACCAGTATTATCACAAAACAAAGTCATTGGGTTAAGCGCACTAGGCACTACTCCAAGATCTGTCATGAACTCCTTCATCCAGACACCTTCCTTCGCCGCCTCCGAGGCAGCGATGTACTCCGCTTCGCATGTAGAATCAGCTACCACGCTTTGCTTGGAACTGCACCAGCTAACCGCACCCCCATTAAGAATAAATACGTATCCGGTTTGTGATTTAGAGTCATCCGGATCAGTGTCAAAGCTTGCATCGACGTAACCCTTTACGACGAGCTCTTGATCACCTCCATAAACGAGAAACATGTCCTTGGTCCTTTTCAGGTACTTCAGGATATTCTTGACCGCCGTCCAGTGTTCCATTCCTGGATCACTTTGAAACCTTCCGACCATACTTATGGCAAGGCTGACATCGGGTCTTGTGCACAGCATTGCATACATGATAGAACCTATGGCTGAAGCATAGGGGATGACACTCATCTTTTCTCTATCTTCTGCAGTCACTGGGCATTGAGTCTTACTCAACTTCACACCTTGCAAAACAGGCAAGAACCCCTTCTTGGACTGATCCATTTTGAACTTCTTCAAAACTTTGTCAAGGTATGTGCTTTGTGAAAGTCCTATTAAGCGTCTCGATCTATCTCTATAGATCTTGATGCCTAATATGAAAGCAGCTTCTCCTAGGTCCTTCATTGAAAAACTCTTGTTCAAATATTCCTTCATGTTTTCCAACATTTCTATATTGTTTCCAATCAGTAATATGTCATCCACATATAATATTAGAAACGCTATAGAGCTCCCACTCACTTTCTTGTAAATACAAGCTTCTCCGTAAACTTGTATAAACTCGAACGCTTTGATCACCTTATCAAAGCGAAGATTCCAACTCCGAGATGCTTGCACCAGTCCATAAATGGATCGCTGGAGTTTGCAAACTTTGTCAGCATTCTCTGGATCGACAAAACCTTCTGGTTGCATCATATACAACTCTTCCTTAAGGAAACCGTTAAGGAACGCTGTTTTGACATCCATCTGCCAAATTTCATAATCGAAAAAGGCAGCTATTGCTAACATGATTCTGACGGACTTAAGCATCGCTACGGGTGAGAAGGTCTCATCGTAGTCAACTCCTTGAACTTGTGAAAAACCCTTTGCCACAAGTCGATCTTTATAGACGGTGACATTACCGTCCGCGTCCGTCTTCCTCTTAAAGATCCATTTGTTCTGAATGGCCTTACGCCCTTCAGGTAATACTTCCAAAGTCCACACTTTGTTTTCATACATGGATCCCATCTCGGATTTCATGGCCTCTAACCACTTCTCGGAATCCGGGCCCATCATCGCTTCTCCATAGCTCGTAGGTTCATCGTTGTCCAACAACATGACCTCTAAGACAGGGTTGCCGTACCACTCAGGAGCAGTACGTGTCCTTGTCGACCTACGAGGTTCGATAGCATCTTGATCCAAAGATTCATGATCATCATCATTAACTTCCTCTTCAGCTGATGTAGGCTCTACAGAAACATCTTTCTGCGCTGCGCTACTTTCAGTTTGAAGTAAAGGTTCAACAACCTCATCAAGTTCTATCTTCCTCCCACTCAATTCTTTCGAGAGAAACTCTTTCTCAAGAAACGTTCCGTTTTTAGCGACAAACACTTTGCCTTCGGATTTGAGGTAGAAGGTATACCCAACTGTCTCTTTTGGGTATCCTATGAAGACGCATTTCTCCGCTTTGGGTTCCAGCTTTTCAGGCTGAAGCTTTTTGACATAAGCATCACATCCCCAAACTTTAAGAAACGACAGCTTTGGCTTCTTGCCAAACCAAAGTTCATATGGCGTCGTCTCAACGGATTTCGATGGTGCCCTATTTAAAGTGAATGCAGCTGTCTCTAATGCATAACCCCAAAACGATAGTGGCAAATCGGCAAGAGACATCATAGATCGCACCATATCCAATAAGGTTCGATTACGACGTTCGGACACACCATTACGCTGTGGTGTTCCAGGCGGTGTCAGTTGTGAAACAATTCCACATTGTCTTAAGTGACTGCCAAACTCATAACTCAGATATTCTCCTCCTCGATCAGATCGTAGGAATTTAATCTTCTTGTTACGATGATTCTCAACTTCACTCTGAAATTGTTTGAACTTTTCAAATGTTTCAGACTTGTGTTTCATTAAGTAAATATACCCATATCTACTTAAGTCATCAGTGAAGGTGAGAAAGTAACGATAACCACCGTGCGCCTCAATACTCATCGGACCGCACACATCAGTATGTATGATTTCCAATAAGTCACTTGCCCGTTCCATTGTTCCAGAGAACGACGTTTTAGTCATCTTGCCCATGAGGCATGGCTCACATGTGTCAAGTGATTCAAAATCAAGTGACTCCAAAAGTCAATCAGCATGGAGCTTCCTCATGCGTTTTACGCCAATATGACCTAAACGGCAGTGCCACAAGAAAGTGGTATTATCATTATCAATTCTATATCTTTTGGCATCAATGTTATGGACATGTGTATCATTACTATCGAGATTCAATAAGAATAAACCCCTCACATCGGGTGCATGACCATAAAAGATATTACTCATATAAATAGAACAACCATTATTCTCTGATTTAAATGAGTAACCGTCTCGCAATAAACAAGATCCAGATATAATGTTCATGCTTAACGTAGGCACCAAATAACATTTATGCAGGTTCATCACTAATCCCGATGGTAATCGAAGAGCGAGCGTGCCGACGGCGATCACATCAACCTTGGAATCATTTCCCACGCGCATCGTCACTTCGTCCTTTGCCAGCCTCCGTCTATTCCGCAGTTCCTGTTTTGAGTTGCAAATATGAGCAACTGCACCGGTATCAAATACCCAGGCACTACAACGAGAGTTGGTAAGGTACACATCAATAACATGTATATCATATATACCTTGTTTGTTGTTGGCCGCCTTCTTGTCAGCCAAATACTTGGGGCAGTTCTGCTTCCAGTGTCCAGTTCCCTTGCAATGAAAGCACACAGTTTCTGGTTTGGGTCCAGCCTTGGGTTTCTTCACGAGAGGAGCAACTGCTTTGCCACTCTTCTTGGAGTTACCCTTCTTACCCTTGCCATTTTTCTTGAAACTAGTGGTTTTATTGACCATCAACACTTGATGCTCCTTCTGAATTTCAGACTCAGCGGCTTTCAGCATCGCAAACAGCTCGGCGACTGACTTGTTCATCCCGTGCATGTTATAGTTCAACACGAAGCTCTTGTAGCTAGGTGGCAATGATTGAAGAACTCTGTCAGTGATAGCCTCTGGCGGAAGGGGCATCCCCAATTCTGCCAGACGGGTGGAGTACCCAGACATTCTGAGTACGTGATCACTGATAGACCCGTTCTCCTCCATCTTGCAAGCATAGAACTTATCGGAGATCTCATATCTCTCGATCCGGGCATTCTTCTGAAAGATAAACTTCAACTCCTGGAACATCTCATATGCTCCATGACGTTCAAAACGTCTTTGAAGTCCCGGTTCTAAGCCATACAATATTGCACATTGAACTATTGAGTAATCTTCAGAACGAGCCTGCCAGGCGTTCACAACGTCTAGAGACTCAACTGGAGCGGGTGGATCACCAAGCGGTGTATCAAGGACATAAGCCTTCTGGGAAGCCGTAGGGATAATCCTTAGATTACGGGCCCAGTCCACAAAGTTACTTCCATCATCTTTCAACTTAGCTTTCTCTAGGAACGCATTAAAATTCAGGGGTGCTACTGCGCGAGCCATGATCTACAACATAAATATAGCAAAGACAACTTAGACTATTGTTCAAGATAATGAGTTTAGTTAATCATATTACTTAAAAACTCCCACTCAAATTGACATCCCTCCGGTCATTCGAGTGTAACATGATCCAAATCCAGCAACTCAAGTCCGATCATCACGTGAGTTGAGGTGGTTTCAATGGTGAACATCTTCATGTTGATCATATCTACTATATGACTCATGTTCGACCTTTCGGTCTCTTGTGTTCCGAGGCCATGTGTGTACATGCTAGGCTCGTCAAGTTTAACCCGAGTGTTCCGCACGTGCAACATGGCTTACACCCGTTGTATGTGAACGTAGAGTCTATCACACCCGATCATCACGGCGTGTCTCGAAACGACGAACTTTCGCAACGGTGCACACTCGGGGAGAACACAATTTTATCTTGAAATTTTAAGTGAGGGATCACCTTATAATGCTACCGTCGTCCTAAGCAAAATAAGATGCATAAAAGGATTAACATCACATGCAATTCATAAGTGACATGATATGGCCATGAACTTGTGCTTTTGATCTCCATCTCCAAAGCACCGGCATGATCTCCATCGTCACCGGCATGACACCATGATCTCCATCATCTTGATCTCCATCAACGTGTCGCCATGAGGTTGTCGCGCCGACTGTTGCTTCCACGACTATTGCTAACGTTTAGCGATAAAGTAAAGCATTACATAGCGCTTAATGATTGACACGCAGATCATACAATAATTAAAGACAACTCTATGGCTCCTGCCAGTTGCCGTACTCATCGACATGCAAGTCGTGATATTCTATACAACACATGATCATCTCATACATCACATATATCTCATCATGTAATTGGCCATATCACATCACAACATACCCTGCAAAAACAAGTTAGACGTCCTCTAATTGTTGTTGCAAATTTTACGTGGCTGCTACGGGTTTGCAAGAACCGTTCTTACCTACGCAAAACCACAACGTGGTGTAATGATTGCTTTTTGATCTTCTAAAAGAACCCTCTTCATTGAAATTGATTCAACTAAAGTGAGAGAGACAGACACCCGCTAGCCATCTTTATGCAACGAAGTTACATGTCAGTTGAAGGAACCTGTCTCGCGTAAGCGTACGCGTAATGTCGGTCCGGGCCGCTTCATCTCACAATACCGCCGAATCAAGTATCAACTAGTAACGGCAAGCAATATGTATACACCCACGCCCACAACTCGTTTGTGTTCTACTCGAGATCTCATCTACGCATAGACCTAGCTCAGATGCCACTGTTGGGGAACGTTGCATGGGAAACAAAAATTTTCCTACGCACACACAAGATCTATCCATGGTGATGAGCATCTACGAGAGGGAGAGTGAATCTACATACCCTTGTAGATCGCTAAGCGAAAGCGTTAAGAAACGCAGTTGGTGTAGTCGAACGTCTCCGCGATCCAAATCGCAAGTCGTCCCTCGATCCGATCACGAACTAGTGCCGAACGGACGGCACCTCCGCGTTCAACACACGTACGGCTTGATGATGCCTTCACCTCCTCAATCCAGCGAGCGATGATGAAGTAGTAGATGAGTTCCGGCAGCACGACGGCGTGGTGATGGTGGGGAGGAACAATCTCTGCAGGGCTTCGCCAAGCACTACGGAGATTATGATGGGAGAACTAGAGGGTTAGGGTTGCCGACACATGGCTTGGGAAATCTTAATGTGTCCTGTGTGCTAGCCCTGCTCCTCTATTTATATGTTGAGCCTTGGGGTCTAAACTTGGAGTAAAAGCCTCCTCCAGGTCGGTTTTGCCTGCACAAGGTCGGTTTGGCCCGCAGGGAAAGAATCCAACTCGGATCCCTGCAGTACCGCGCACAAGCGGTAGTACCGCTCATGAGCGGTAGTACCGCTTGAGCGGTAGTACCGCTTCACACAAGCGGTAGTACCGCTTATGCGGTAGTACCGCTTCACACAAGCGGTAGTACCGCTTACGCGGTAGTACTGCCTTACCAGCGGTAGTACCGCTTAAGGCAGCAGCAAAACTTCCTTTTGCACTTCCCAATACCTCGTGGGATTTACCCCTTTGGCTCATATAAAGTGTTGCTGCACCCGAACACTTCGGTAAACATCCGGAACCCCTTCCGGTGAATTCCGGAACCCTTCCGAAGATCAAAACACTATTATCACATATATCAATCTTTACCTCCGGACTCTTCCGGAGATCCTCGTCATGTCCGGGATCTTATCCGGGACTCCGAACAACTTTCGGTCACCAAAAAAATAACTCAACTATACTAATCGTCACCAAACGTTAAGTGTGTAGACCCTGCGGGTTCGAGAACTATGTAGACATGACCGAGACACCTCTACGATCAATAACCAATAGCGGGACCTGGATGCCCATATTGACTCCTACATATTCTACGAAGATCTTTATCGGTCAAACCTCTATGTCAAGGATTCAGTTAATCCCGTATGATGTTCCCTTTGTTCTTCGGTATGTTACTTGCCCGAGATTCGATCGTCGGTATCTCTATACCTAGTTCAATCTCGTTACCGGCAAGTCTCTTTACTCGTTCCGTAATACAAGATCTCGTGGCTAACACTTTAGTCACATTGCTTGCAAGGCTCATTGTGATGTTGTATTACCGAGTGGGCCCTGAGATACCTCTCCGTCACACGGAGTAACAAATCCCAGTCTTGATCCATGCCAACCCAACAGACACCCTCGGAGATACCTTTAGAGCACCTTTATAGTCACCCAGTTACGTTGCGACATTTGATACACACAAGGTATTCCTCCGATGTCAGGGAGTTGCATGATCTCATGGTCATAGGAACAGATACTTGACATGCAAAAAACAATAGCAATAAACTGACACGATCATATGCTACGTTTATAGTTTGGGTCTTGTCCATCACGTCATTCTCCTAATGATGTGATCCCGTTATCAAATGACATCTCATGTTAATGGCCAGGAAACCTTAACCATCTTTGATCAACGAGCTAGTCAACTAGAGGCTTACTAGGGACACAGTGTTGTCTATGTACCCACACACGTATTTGAGTTTCCAATCAATACAATTATAGCATGGATAATAAACGATTATCATGAACAAGGAAATATAATAATAACCAATTTATTATTGCCTCTAGGGCATATTTCCAATAGCTACTTCGTGGACCCTTTGTGGGTGGAGCCCTCCGTGGACTCACGCAATCATTACCCTGTGTGGTTGAAGTCTCCATCAACGTGGATGTACGATAGCACCACCTATCGGAACCAAAGGAAAAATCTTTGAGTCCCAATTGCGTTTGATCCTTCTATCCCTTTCCTCTACTTACACTTGCATGTCTTTACTTTCCGATTCTATACTCGCAGATTTGCATGTGTTGGGTGTGCTAGACTTGGTGAAATTGCTAAAACTTGCCGACCATTAAAATTGGGAAAAGATTAAGATTTAATTTGGTCAAGTAGTCTAATCACCCCCTCTCTAGACATACTTTGGATCCTACAAGTGGTATCAGAGCGTTGGTTTCACAACCTAGGAGAGTATGTCGTCTAGTGAGGGAAATTACCATCGTAGAGGTCCATATTTTGATGGTACAAACTTTGCTAGTTGGAAGCATAAATTGAAAATGCATATTCTTGGTCATAATCCTGCCGTTTGGGCTGCTGTTCGTGTTGGATTGCAAGGTGAATTCTTTGGTGATGTAAAGGAACCGGATCGTGAAGCGACTGCATAAGAATTGAAGATGTTGCAATACAACGCTCAAGCATGCGACATTCTATGCAACTGCCTATGTCCCGAAGAATTCAACAAAATAAGTCGTCTTGAGAATGCAAAGGAAATTTGGGATACTTTGGTTGATATGCACGAAGGAACCAAATCCGTCAGAGAATCTAAGTTGGATGTGCTACAAAGTCAGCTTGACAAGTTCAAGATGAAGGATGGTGAAGGAGTTGCATAAATGTACTCTAGGCTTGCTCTCATGACAAATGAGATTGCCGGCTTAGGAAGTGAAGAGATGACCGCCGAATTCATCATCAAGAAGATCCTTAGAGCCTTGGATGGAAAATATGACACTGTGTGCACTTTGATCCAAATGATGCCAAACTACAAAGATCTCAAGCCTCGGAAGTCATTGGAAGGATTGTTGCTCATGAAATGTCACTCAAGGACAAAGAAGAGCTCCACAACAAGTCAAGCGGTGCATACAAAGCCACAAGTGACTCTCCCGCTACCTCAAGTGACAACCTTGTTACCAATGAAGATATAAGCCTCATGGTCAAGAAATTCAAGAAGTTCTACAAGAATAGAGGCAAAGAGAGAAGCTCCAACTCAAGATATGAAGAGAAACATTCATCTAGTCGTGACCAAAATTGTTACAATTGTGGAAGACCTGGGCACTTTTCCAATGAGTGCACGCCCCCCTCCAAGAGAAGAGAAGAGTCACCTAGAAGAAGAAGCTCAAGAGATGAGTCACCTCGAAGAGAGAGAAGGAGTAGGGAAGACCGTTATGAACGAAGACCCTCCCGGAGAAGCAAGGACTCAGAGAAGAAGGACAAGTACACCAAGAGCTACCCAAGGAGAACACATCAAGCTCATGTTGGTGAATGGGTATCTGGCTCCGAATCCGATAACCAATCTGAGAGAAGTTACCACTCCAACTCCGACTATAGTCAAGATGAAGGTGTTGCTGGACTAGCACTCGTTTCCTCCAACTCCTATGATTTTTGTGACTCACAAAATAAAGGAATTGGAAGTTGCTTCATGGCTAAAGGCCTAAAGGTATCACACCCCGAATACATTGACTTTAATAGTGATGGGATGACTTACTAGGAGATGATGACTTGCTCTTTGATAAAACTAGTGATGCTAGTCAAGATAAGTCATGTGATGATGATAAGAAGGAGATTGAGCGCTTAACGAAAGAACTAAACACTCTTAAGTTAGCTCATGAATCTACTCAATAAGGTCATAGAGAGCTTCTAAGAACTCATGAGAAGCTACGCTTCAAGAAGCTAAATTTAGAGCAAGAGCATGAGTTTCTTAAAGATATCAATGTCGATCTTCGAAAGAAGAGTTGTTCTTATCTTGCCAAATGATTACTCTTGTCTACATTTGCGCCACAAGTTAAATCTAAGCAAACTAGTAACAAAGGCAAGAAAGGTTCTCCATCTAGTAGCAACAATAAAAATGCTAAATCTAATGATGTTGCTTCTAGTAGTTCTATTGATTCCACTAAAGATTCTCCTAGCCAAGTGACACTTAAGAAAGAAAACAATTTATTGAAAGGAATTATAGAGAAAGGTGTCTACAAGAGTCTTGCCGGAAGTAAGCAATTTGAGAAGATTATGCGCAAACAAGGATGGCACCGGAAGAACCAAGGTGTTGGTTTTGAACGAAAATTCAATGCCAATGGAGTTGAATGGGAAGAAGATCAATACCCCAAGACGAAGTTTGTTCCTCAGAAGGAGAAGTATGATCCTACTCTCTCTAAGGGAACAAATGCTCAAGATGATCTTCCACCACAAGACCACAAGCTCAAGGGCAAAGAAAAGCTTCAAGAGGAGATTAACTCATTTGAAGAAAAATCTCAAGCCATGGTCAAGTGGGTTCCCAAGGCTACTACTAGCTCTACTTCATCAAGTGCTACTTTGACTCCAAGTATCCCAATCAAGTTGATGTGGGTCCCCAAGAAGAAGAACTAGAGAAGTTCTTAAGGGGTGACTGCGCCAATTTTTTTCACTCACACTCATTTTTGGCAAGAGATATTTGTAATCAACTCCAACCTTATGCAATAGTTCAAGGAGTCACAAAATCCCTCATAGATAAGCAAGGGACAAGGTAATTGATACATCAATGGACATCATCATACATGTGTTTCACTCCATGTCCATAATATCCTTGTATTTTTTCCTTGTGTGGGACTAACCCATGTAGGCGAGAAGAGTACAAAACAACAAGGATAGCTCCCAATTCAAGATGATCTTCATCAACAAAGAGCATCCACTACCACTTCACCTCCATGAAGTCTTCAATGACAAAACCCAAGGTTAGATTATCCCTCTAAAAGGGGATAACACATCATGGGGGAGCTTTACTCTAAGACTTGAGTCAAAGCATCTCACAAGATGTGAACACATTGAAAGCTTTTTGTAAAAGTGGCAACCCCACTTATGCTTAAACGATGAGTATGACCTATGATCAAGCATTCTTGCTTGGCTCCTTAAGTAAACATACTCATATATATAGATGACTCCATCATCGCCAAATTGCTTGGTAGATACTAGAGTGGTTGTGCATGTTTGACATATTCTATTTGACATCTTATTGTGTGAGCATGTTGGTATGCATCTTTTTCTTCATTCGAGGATATCCAATTTTTATTATATTTCGCTTTTAATTTTCTGGCCAGTTGGATGAAAAAGAATACCTAGGTACCCCCTCTAGCTATCTATGCTTCCTCGTCTCAAATTCTATTCATGCTTCATCACACAATTTGAGCAAGCACTTTTCGGACCTTCCGGGTGAGGAGCACTCGGAGCCACCGATTCGACATGGGCTGACTTCCAAAACCTCCCAAGTGTTTTTTGGTGTGACCAAAACCTCCAAATTTGGCTCCACCGAGGCACTAGGATTGATCTGGTTTCCTACCTCGGTAACACCGATTTGAATGTTTCGGCATCACCGATTTGCTCTGTCAACTGGTAGCTACGCATCTCGGTGGAACCGATTGCCTTTTATCGGTGTCACCGACAACAGGTGGGTATATACATCCGCGGGTCCGCACTTTGAAAATTTCTTCAAACCAACGACACCCGCGCCCCACTGCTGCTGCCGCCCGCGTCTCCGGATGATCTCCGTCTTCTTCAGCGCGCCCTCGCTGCCAGAGTCCATCGCCGTCAACGGGATTCCTCCCCGCCGTTGCCGTCGTAGAGAAGATCCGCCAAGTTAGGGTAATCTTCAACCTCTCGTGCCCTCCTAATTCCAATTCATGCGCATTAGGTCTTGTTACATCTCTAGCCATGTTTTGCAATGAATCCATCCACTCAAAAGTTCCTTATAATAGGTCGAATGAAAATTTTTAGGGTTAGGCCTCAGCAGTATGCAATCTCGGAGTCACCGAGTCGAAACGTCTCGGTGTCACCGATGTGGGTTCATCCACAGCACAAGGACTTCTCGGTGAACCCGAAAGTTCCTATCGGTGTCACCAAAATGGGGTTTTAGGGTTTGAGCACAACATCGGTGAGACCGAGTCAAACTTCGGTGAAACCGAAGCTGTGTGACTAAGTTTCTGTTGCCATTGTTTGTTGCCTCGGAATTTACGAAACCTAAAACTCGGTGGAACCGAATTTCATACTGTGAATACCTAAAACTAACTTTTTGAGTTCAAACTTGCAAAAAAAACTTATGAATTTTGTGATGCTCATCCATTCTACTCCTCCATATCTACTTCACAGGGTCAGTGTTCAACCATGTCTGGATCAGAGGACAGCCAGAACGAGTTCAGAGAGGAGAGTGTGGACCTTGATGCAGGCACTAGTCTGAGGCCAGCTCTGAGGACCCAGGAACTCCCAGCTCTCATGGCTTGCCCAAGGCAGCCACCAGGGCTAGGAAGCACAAAAGTTCAGATGAGGAGGATGAATATTTCAGGAGGATGAAGATTTCATACCTGATGAGGCGACATCCAAAAAGCAACCAGAGAGGAAGGAAAGAGTTTGTGCCAGAAAGGTCCATGAGTGTTTAGCAGCCAAAAGAGGGATTTCTCTATCTTTGGAGAACCCTAGTTCATCAGGAAGGACCAAATATATGGCTAAGAATCCAGGGCAGAAATGGATCAGGAAGAGGACCATTCATGTGGTTGGGAAGCCAACCTCCATGTTCAAAGTCCCTGGAGAGGATGATGAAGAAGAGGAAGAGGAGGTCCCAGCTGCTAACCCTCCTCCTTCCAAACAGAGGAAATTGTTGGCTGATGCTATGCCAAGCAAGCCAGCAACCAAGGCCAAGCAAGCCCCCAAGCCAAAGAAGACAACTAGAGACATCTCAGCTCCAAAGAAGAAAAAGGGATCTACTTCTAGAGATGCTGCAGAAGAGGATGAGGATGTTGCTATGTTGAGGAAGCTAAAACCTCACCTGCCAGACCATAATGATACTCATCCAATGGCGGAAAACATGAAGGAGAGGAAGGATAATGGTCTCAGGAAGTAGAGAGCCAATAATCCCTATGTTGTCAGGAGGAGAAATGTTGTTGATGCTCGCTTTCATACCAAGGAGCAGCAGGATTTCTATGAGACTATCTTGCTAGACAAGAACCCTGCAGTTAGTGATATGAGGTATGTGGACTGGAAATACATCAAGCCCAATGAGGACTATTTCCCCCATGTCCAGGAGAACTTCAGGATGTTGGAGATTGAAGAGTTCATAGGCAAAGAGATGACTGGATGGAATGATGAGCTAATCATGCAATTCTACTCCACTGCTCACTTCTATACAGATGGCAGGATAGTGTGGATGACAGAAGGCACCAGGTACTAGTCTACCATTGATGAGTGGGCTACCATCTTAGGAGTCCTAGAGGTGCAGGAGAGAGACCTGGACGTATACTCAGAGTCCAAGATGAATCACAACTCTATGGCCAACATATACAATCCAATTCCAAAGGAGTATGTGAAGACCCATAAGTTTGGCTCGTATACTATCTGCAGATAGGACTAACTACCTCCAACACCATTTTGAGGCACACCTTGATGCCCAAATGTGGAGATGATAAGATGATCCATAGATACTCCATCAACATGCTGCATCATGTGGATAGACACACCAGGATTAGGGTGATGGATCTCATTGTTGAGACCATCAAAAGGACTGCTGCTGATTAGAAGAGATCATGTGGATATTCTCCATACATTCAGATGCTCATCAACTCCAAGATTGGAAAGAGCCTCTATCTACTTGATCGACGTCACCTGCCCCTCCAGCCAAAGTTCGAGGACAATGTCGTGGTGATGGATCCATCTCATCCCACTTCATCTACTGCACATGCAGAGATTGAGGCTGAGGCCCAAACAGACGCAGAAAGAGCCGCTGGTGCTCCCGTTCTCAAGACGAAGAGTGATCGGATGGCCTATATAGTTAGTACTATCCAAGGCATGGAGAAGAACATCAGAGAGCGGCTATTGAACCAGAAGAGCCTCGAGAGGATAGTGGAGACGAAGTTTCATGATCTTGACAACAAGGTGACTGAGTTGACCACCACTGTCAACACCTTGAAGGAAGAGGTGGATGCAGTTTCTTTGCCCAGCTTAGATGATGATGATGATAGCCCTACTTTTCATGTCCAGACTCAATTCAGGACTCATGCTAGATCTGCTGTTGTGGCCGCCCAAGAGTTAAGACCTTCAATGTCTGCACCGGATGCAACTTCTACCGTGCCTCCCTCAGCACCTCCAGTGTCAACTCCACCAGCCCAGAGGACTTCTGCAGAAGCATTCACCAACACTCTCATTTTGACTCCTTCCACGACTACCGGAGCAGCTTCATCGCCCCATGGAGGAGATCATGCCCATAGTGACGTTTAGCTCTATTCTTTCAAGCCTTTTGGTAACTTGTTGCCAAAGGGGGAGACATTGTATAGATCATAGGATCGAGAGAGAGAGTGTGTTGCCTTTTGTTGATTCTCTTTGACTTTTAAAACATTTGGCCTACCTTTTGTTCGTCTTAAAACTTCGTTGTGTTTGATCATACGCTTTGTGATTGATGTTACTATTTCCTACCTTTGTGATATTCATACAATGATCATTCACTCATGCTTGGTGTTATGTGCATTGTAATCCATTCATATCATTTATGCGCACCACCAAAATGTATGTGACATGGAAGAGTGATCCATAATCCTAATCGATTGTGCATTTGCATTCAAACGCAAATTTAAAATAATGCACAAATTTAGGGGGGGCTCTTGCTTATCACATACTTCTCAAAGCGACGATGCTATACAGTGATTATATTTTATGTCGAAGCTTTGATCTATATGTTGTCATCAATTACCAAAAAGGGGGAGATTGAAAGCACAACTTCTCCTTAGGTGGTTTTGGTAATTAATAACAACATATATTTCGTTGGACTAATGAATCTATCAAGTGTATTTCAGGAAAAGTTCAATGAATGGATTGGCTAGGATTGTGAGGAGTTTCCCTAGATTCATGGAACATCAATTGGCAAAAGCTTCAAGACTCTACATTTTATATTTATGTGAGAAATCACATTTGAGTCCATGAAAAAGCCAACACTATTAAAAGGGGATGAGGTATCTATGATGATCTGGTTTCTCAAAGTGCTTAGAGATTAGCCACCAAAAGCCTAAAGAAATTCTCCCACAAAATATCCCGTCCAAACCCTACAGTCAAGTTCGGTGCCACCAATATTTCCACTTCGGCCCTACCGAGTTTTCCTTAGACAAATCCCAATGACAAACCCTAGCAAATCAATGCAACAGATTTTTGGTTCGATACAGCCGGAAAGAAGTGACCAACTATCTGGTATCTAATTGACAAAAATCGGAATTTTCGAGTTTTTCATTTCGGTGCCACTGAGTCACTGGAACTGCCTAGGTCAACCGAATCGGACTCACCGAGATGTTGTATATTGGTCTCACCGAAAAGCCTAAAGTTAGAAAAAATTGCACTAGTCGATGCAACCGAGTTTTACTCCGGTTCCACCGAGTCGGGCAATAATGTTGTAATGGTCGGATTTTTGGAGATGGCTACATATACCCTCCACCTCCCTCTCATTCGGAGAGAGATCACTTAGAACAAGCAAACACTTCCACCATTCATTTTCTGAGAGAGAACCACCTACTCATGTGTTGAGATCAAGATCTTCCACTCCAACCATATGAATCTTGATTTCTAGCCTCCCTAAGTGTTGGAAATATGCCCTAGAGGCAATAATAAAGTGATTATTATTATATTTCCTTGTTCATGATAATCGTTTATTATCCATGCTATAATTGTATTGATTGGAAACACAAATACATGTGTGGATACATAGACAACACCGTGTCCCTAGTATGCCTCTAGTAGACTAGCTCGTTGATCAAAGATGGTCAAGGTTTCCTAGCCATAGACATGAGATGTCATTTGATAATGGGATCACATCATTAGGAGAATGATGTGATGGACAAGACCCAAACTATGAACGTAGCATATGATCGTGTCAGTTTATTGCTATAGTTTTCTGCATGTCAAGTATCTGTTCCTATGACCATGAGATCATGCAACTCGCTGACACCGGAGGAATACCTTGTGTGTATCAAACGTCGCAACGTAACTGGGTGACTATAAAGATGCTCTACAGGTATCTCCGAGGGTGTCTGTAGAGTTGGCATGGATTGAGACTGGGATTTGTTACTCCGTGTGACGGAGAGGTATCTCAGGGCCCACTCGGTAATACAACATCACAATAAGCCTTGCAAGCAAAGTGACTAAAGAGTTAGCCACGGGATCTTGTATTACGGAACGAGTAAAGAGACTTGCCGGTAACGAGATTGAACTAGGTATAGAGATACCGATGATCGAATCCCGAGCAAGTAACATGCCGAAGAACAAAGGGAACAGCATACGGGATTAACTGAATCCTTGACATAGAGGTTCAACCGATAAAGATCGTCGTAGAATATTTAGGAACCAATATGGGCATCCAGGTCCCGCTATTGGTTATTGACCGTAGAGGTGTCTCGGTCATGTCTACATAGTTCTTGAACCCGCAGGGTCTGCACACTTAACGTTCTGTGACGTTTCGGTAGTATTGAGTTATGTATGGTGGTGACCGAAGGTTTTTCGGAGTCCCGGATGAGATCCCAGACGTCACGAGGAGCTCCAGAATGGTCCGGAGGTAAATATTGATATATAGGAAGTCCCGTTTGGGTCTCCGGAAAAGTTTCGGGCATTTCCGGCAGTGTACCGGGAGTGACGAATGGGTTCCGGAGGGGCCACCAAGTGGGGCCCACCCACCCCAAGGGTCACATGGGCCTAGGAGGTGGCGCACCAGCCCCTGGTGGGCTGGCCGACCAGCCCCTAGGAGGCCCTTGCGCAAGGGTGGGGAAGGGGCTAAGTGGGGAGGAGTCCTACTAGGATTCCACCTCCCTTGTGGGAGGTGGACTCCTCCCCCTTGGTGGTGGTTCGACCGAACCCCTAGGGGAAACCCTAGGGCTGCCTCCTCCCCTCTCCCTCCTATATATCCTAGAGGTTTTTGAGGGCATCCCCCCCAACCTAAAAAGCCACGGCTGCCTCTCTCTCCCTCTAGATCTGTTCTCCACTAGATCGTCTCGGTTGCGCTTGCCGAAGCCCTGCCGGGACAGCACCACCACCACCGTCACCACGCCATCGTGCTGCCGGAGTACTCATCTACCTCTCCGCTCCCTTCTTGCTGGATCAACAAGGCGGAGATTGTCATCGAGCTGTACGTATGCTGAACGCGGAGGTGCCGTCCGTTCGGCGCTAGATCGGGACGGATCATGATTGGATCGCGGGACGGTTTGCGATTTGGATCGCGAAGACGTTCGACTACATCAACCGTGTTTCTTAACGCTTCCCACTTAGCGATCTACAAGGGTATGTAGATCCACTCTCCCTCTCGTAGATGCTCATCACCATGGATAGATCTTGCGTGTGCGTAGGAAATTTTTTGTTTCCCATGCAACGTTCCCCAACAGTGGCATCATGAGCTAGGTCTATGTGTAGATGAGATCACGAGTAGAACACAAAGGAGTTTGTGGGCGTTTATATTCAGATTGCTTCCCTCCTTAGTCTTTTCTTGATTCAGCGGTATTGTGGGATGAAGCGGCTCGGACCAACCTTACTCGTCCACATACGAGAGACCGGTTCCATCGACTGACATGTAACTTTGTTGCATAAGATGGCTGGCGGGTGTCTGTCTCTCCCACTTTAGTTGAATCGGATTCGACAGAGGCGGTCCTTGTAGAAGGTGAAATAGCAACTTGTATATCACCGTTGTGGTTTTGCGTAGGTAAGAATCGTTCTTGCTAGATACCCATAGCAGCCACGTAAAACACGCAACAACAAATTAGAGGACGTCTAACCTGTTTTTGCAGGGTATGATGTGATATGATATGGCCAGAAACATGATGAGATATATGTGATGTATGAGATGATCATGTTTTGTATAGATTATCACGACTTGCATGTCAATGAGTACGGCAACCGGCAGGAGCCATAGGGTTGTCTTTAATTTATTTTCGCCGTTTTTGCTTTACTTTATCGCTATGAGTTAGCAATAGTTGTAGAAGCAATAGTTGGTGCGACAACCCCATGGCGACACATTGATGGAGATCAAGATGATGGATATCATGGTGTCATGCCGATGACGATGGAGATCATGCCAGTGCTTTGGAGATGGAGATCAAAAGCACAAGATCAGGTCCATATCATGTCACTTATGATTTGCATGTGATGTTAATCCTTTTATGCATCTTATTATGCTTAGGACGACGGTAGCATTATAAGGTGATCCCTCACTAAAATTTCAAGATAAAATTGTGTTCTCCCCGAGTGTGCACCATTGCGAAAGTTCGTCGTTTCGAGACACCACGTGATGATCGGGTGTGATAGACTCTACGTTCGCATACAATGGGTGCAAGCCAGTGTTGCACATGCGGAACACTCGGGTTAAACTTGACGAGCCTAGCATGTACAGAAATGGCCTCGGAACACAAGAGACCGAAAGGTCGAGCATGAGTCATATAGTAGATATAATCAACATGGAGATGTTCACCATTGAAACCACCTCATCTCACGTGATGATCGGACTTGGGTTGATGAATTTGGATCATGTAACACTCGAATGGCCTGAGGGATGTCAATTTGAGTGGGATTTTTTTAAGTAATATGATTAACTAAACTCATTATCTTGAACAATAGTCTAAGTTGTCTTTGCAAAATTTATGTTGTAGATCAATGGCTCGCGTAGTAGCACCCCTGAATTTCAATGCGTTCCTAGAGAAAGCTAAGTTGAAAGATGATGGAAGTAACTTTGTAGACTGGGCCTGTAATCTGAGGATTATCTCACGGCTTCCCAAAAGGCTTATGTCCTTGATGCACCGCTCGGTGAACCACCCGCTCCAGTAGAGTCTGTAGACGTTGCGAACGCCTGGCAGGCACGTTCTGATGATTACTCAATAGTTCAATGTGCAATGTTGTATGTCTTAGAACCGGGACTTCAAAGACGTTTTGAACGTCATGGAGCATATGAGATGTTCCAGGAGTTGAAGTTTATCTTTGAGAAGAATGCCCGGATCGAGAGGTATGAGACCTCCGATAAGTTCTATGCTTGCAAGATGGAGGAGAACGGGTCTGTCAGTGAACATGTACTTAGAATGTCTGGGTATTCCAACCGTCTGGCGGAGTTGGGAATTGTTCTCCCGCCAGAGGCGATCACTGACAGAGTTCTTCAATCACTGCCACCTAGCTACAAAAGCTTCGTGTTGAACTATAACATGCAAGGGATGAACAAGTCAGTCGCCGAGCTGTTTGCGATGTTGAAAGTCACTGAGTCTGAGATTCAGAAGGAGCATCAAGTGTTGATGGTCAATAAAACCACTAGTTTCAAGAAAAATGGCAAGGGCAAGAAGGGTAACTCCAAGAAGAGTGGCAAAGCAGTTGCCCCTCCCGTGAAGAAACCCAAGGCTGGACCCAAACCGGAAACTGAGTGCTTTCATTGCAAGGGAACTAGTCACTGGAAGTGGAACTGCCCCAAGTATCTGGCTGACAAGAAGGTGGCCAACACCAAACAAGGTATATATGATATACATGTTATTGATGTGTACCTTACCAACTCTCGTTGTAGTGCCTGGCTATTTGATACCGGTTTGGTTGCTCACATTTGCAACTCAAAGCAGGAACTACGGAATAGACGGAGGCTGGCAAAGGACGAAGTGACGATGCGCGTGGGAAATGGTTCCAAGGTTGATGTGATCGCCGTCGGCACTCTCGCTCTTTGATTACCATCGGGATTAGTGATGGACCTGAATAATTGTTATTTAGTGCCTGCGTTAAGCATGAACATTATATCTGGATCTTGTTTATTGCGAGACGGTTACTCATTTAAATTAGAGAATAATGGTTGTTCTATTTATATGAGTAATATCTTTTATGGTCATGCACCCATTGTGAGGGGTTTATTCTTATTGAATCTCGATAGTGATGATACACATGTTCATAACATTGATGCCAAAAGATGTAGAGTTGATAATGATAGCATCACTTTCTTGTGGCACTGCCGCTTAGGTCATATTGGTGTAAAATGCATGAAGAAACTCCATGCTGATGGACTTTTGGAGTCACTTGATTTTGAATCACTTGACACATGTGAGACATGCCTCATGGGCAAGATGACTAAGACCCCGTTCTCTGGAACAATCGAACGGGCAAGTGACTTATTGGAAATCATACATACTGATGTGTGCGGTCCAATGAGCATTGAGGCACGCGGTGGATATCGTTATTTTCTCACCTTCACCGATGACTTAAGTAGATATGGGTATATTTACTTAATGAAACATAAGTCTAAAACATTTGAAAAGTTCAAGCAATTTCAGAGTGAAGTTGAGAATCATCGTAACAAGAAGATTAAATTCCTACGATCTGATCGAGGAGGAAAATATCTGAGTTATGAGTTTGGCAATCACTTAAGACAATGTGGAATTGTTTCACAATTGACACCGCCTGGAACACCATAGCGTAATGGTTTGTCCGAACGTCGTAATCGAACCTTATTGGATATGGTGCGGTCTATGATGTCTCTTGCCGATTTGCCACTATCGTTTTGGGGTTATGCGTTAGAGATAGGTGCATTCACTTTAAATAGGGCACCATCGAAATCCGTTGAGACAACGCCATATGAACTGTGGTTTGGTAAGAAACCAAAGTTGTCGTTTCTTAAAGTTTGGGGATGTGATGCTTATGTCAAAAAGCTTCAGCCTGAAAAGCTGGAACCCAAAGCGGAGAAATGCGTATTCATAGGATACCCAAAAGAGACGGTTGGGTATACCTTCTATCTCAGATCCGAAGGCAAAGTGTTTGTCGCAAAGAACAGGTCATTTCTCGAGAAAGAGTTTCTCTCGAAAGAATTGAGTGGGAGGAAAATAGAACTTGATGAGGTTGTTGAACCTTTACTTCAACCAGAGAGTAGCGCAGCGCAGAAAGATGTTTCTATAGAGCCTGCATCAGTTGAAGAGGAAGCTGATGATGGTGATCATGAGGCTTCAGATCAAGTTGCTATCGAACCTCATAGGTCGACAAGGGCACGTACTGCTCCTGAGTGGTACGGTAACCCTGTCTTAGAGGTCATGTTGTTGGACAACGATGAACCTATGAGCTATGGAGAAGCGATGATGGGCCCCGATTCCGAGAATTGCTTAGAGGACATGAAATCCGAGATGGGATCCATATATGAAAACAAAGTATGGACTTTGGAAGTATTATCTGAAGGGCGAAAGGCCATTCAGAATAAATGGATCTTTAAGAAGAAGACGGACGCGGACGGTAATGTCACCATCTATAAAGCTCGACTTGTGGCAAAGGGGTTTTCACAAGTTCAAGGAGTTGACTATGATGAGACCTTCTCACCCGTAGCGATGCTTAAGTCCGTCAGAATCATGTTAGCAATAGCTGCATTTTTCGATTATGAAATTTGGCAGATGGATGTCAAAACAGCGTTCCTTAATGGTTTCCTTAAGGAAGAGTTGTATATGATGCAACCGGAAGGTTTCGTCGATCCAGAGAATGCTGACAAATTTTGCAAATTCCAGCGATCCATTTATGGACTGGTGCAAGCATCTCGGAGTTGGAATCTTCGCTTTGATGAGGTGATCAAAGCGTTCGGGTTTATACAAGTTTACGGAGAAGCTTGTATTTACAAGAAAGTGAGTGGGAGCTCTATAGCATTTCTAATATTATATGTGGATGACATATTGCTGATTGGAAACAATATAGAAATGTTGGAAAGCGTGAAGGAATATTTGAATAAGAGTTTTTCAATAAAGGACCTAGGAGAAGCTGCTTTCATATTAGGCATCAAGATCTATAGAGATAGATCGAGACGCTTAATAGGACTTTCACAGAGCACATACCTTGACAAAGTTTTGAAGAAGTTCAAAATGGATCAGTCCAAGAAGGGGTTCTTGCCTGTATTGCAAGGTGTGAAGTTGAGTAAGACTCAATGCCCAGTGACTGCAGAAGATAGAGAAAAGATGAGTGTCATCTCCTATGCTTCAGCCATAGGCTCTATCATGTATGCAATGCTGTGCACAAGACCCGATGTCAGCCTTGCCATAAGTAAGGCTGGAAGGTTTCAAATTGATCCAGGAGTGGAACACTGGACGGTGGTCAAGAATATCCTAAAGTACCTGAAAAGGACTAAGGGCATGTTTCTCGTTTATGGAGGTGATCAAGAACTCGTCGTAAAGGGTTACGTCGATGCGAGCTTTGACACTGATCCGGATGACTCTAAGTCTCAAACCAGATACGTATTTATTCTCAATGGGGGTGCGGTAAGCTGGTGCAGTTCCAAGCAGAGCGTGCTAGCCGATTCTACATGCGAAGCGGAGTACATCGCTGCCTCGGAGGCGGCGAAGGAAGGTGTCTGGATGAAGGAGTTCATGACAGATCTTGGAGTAGTGCCCAGTGCACTAAACCCAATGACTTTGTTCTGTGACAACACTGGTGCCATTGCTCTGGCCAAGGAACCAAGGTTTCACAAGAGGACTGATACGTCTCCAATGTATCTGTAATTTTTGATTGTTCCATGCTATTATATTATCTGTTTTGGATGTTTTATATGCATTAATATGCTATTTTATATTATTTTTGGGACTAACCTATTAACCTAGTGCCCAGTGCCAGTTTCTGTTTTTTCCTTGTTTTTGAGTATTGCAGAAAAGGAATATCAAACGGAGTCCAAACGGAATAAAATTCTACGCTGATTTTTCTTGGACCAAAAGGAACCCAGGAGGCTTGGAGAAGAGGCCAGAAGACCTACGGGGGGGGGCGTGGCTTGTGGGCCCCCCGTAGCTCCTCCAATCCTAACTCTCCACCTATAAATTCAGAAATATTCCCCCAATACCAAAGAGAGCCACGGTAATACTTTTCCGCCGCCGCAAGCCTCTGTTCCCGTGAGATCCCATCTTGGGGCCTTTTCCGGTAATTTGGCGGAGGGGGATTCGATCACGGAGGGCATCTACATCAACACCATTGCCCTTCCGATGATGCGTGAGTAGTTCACCTCAGACCTTCGGGTCCATAGCTAGTAGCTAGATGGATTCTTCTCTCTCTATGATCTTCAATACCATGTTCTCCATGATCTTCATGGAGATTTATCCGATGTAATACTCTTTTGCGGTGTGTTTGTCGAGATCCGATGAATTGTGGGTTTATGATCAGATTATCTATGAATATTATTTGAATCTTCTCTGAATTCTTATATGCATAATTTCATATCTTTGCAAGTCTCTTCGAGTTATTGGTTTGGTTTGGCCAATTAGATTGGTAATTCTTGCAATGGGAGAAGTGCTTAGTTTTGGGTTCAATCTTGCGGTGTCCTCACCCAGTGACAAAGTAGGGGTAGCGAGGCACATATTTGTATTGTTGCCATCGAGGATAAAAAGATGGGGTTTTCATCATATTGCTTGAGTTTATCCCTCTACATCATGTCATCTTACTTAACGCGTTACTCTGTTCTTCATGAACTTAATACTCTAGATGCAGGCAGGAGTCGGTCGATGTGTGGAGTAATAGTAGTAGATGCAAAATCGTTTCGGTCTACTTGATACGGACGTGATGCCTATATGCATAATCATTGCCTTGGATATCGTCATAACTATGCACTTTTCTACCAATTGCTCGACAGTAATTTGTTCACCCACCGTATTATTTTCCTTCAAGAGAGAAGCCTCTAGTGAAACCTATGGCCCCTGGGTCTATTTTCCATATTATATTTTCAGATCTATAAACCAAAAATTCCAAAAATACCTTGCTGCAATTTTATTTACTTTTATTTAGTTTTACTTTTAGTAATCTTTTATATCTATCTCTATCAGATCTCATCCTTGCAAGTAACCGTGAAGGGATTGACAACCCCTTTATAGCGTTGGGTGCAAGTGTTTGATTGTTTGTGTAGGTGCATAGATTGGGGCCTTGCTTGTACCTCCTACTGGATTGATACCTTGGTTCTCAACAACTGAGGGAAATACTTATCTACTTTGCTACATCACCCTTTCCTCTTCAAGGGAAAACCAAGGCAAACTCAAGAAGTAGCAAGGACCAGACACATAAAGAGACACTTCAATTCCATCCGCGATTACATCAAGGAGGAGGACATAAATATTTGCAAAGTGCACACGGATCTGAATGTCGCAGACCCGTTGACTAAACCTCTTCCAAGGGCTAAACATGATCAACACCAGAACTGTATGGGTGTTAGATTCATTACAATGTAAATCATATAGTGATGTGAGCTAGATTATTGACTCTAGTGCAAGTGGGAGACTGTTGGAAATATGCCCTAGAGGCAATAATAAAGTGATTATTATTATATTTCCTTGTTCACGATAATCGTTTATTATCCATTATATAATTGTATTGATTGGAAACACAAATACATGTGCGGATACATAGACAACACTGTGTCCCTAGTATGGCTCTAGTAGACTAGCTCGTTGATCAAAGATGGTCAAGGTTTCCTAGCCATAGACATGAGATGTCATTTGATAACGGGATCACATCATTAGGAGAATGATGTGATGGACAAGACCCAAACTATGAACGTAGCATATGATCGTGTCAGTTTATTGCTATAGTTTTTTGCATGTCAAGTATCTGTTCCGATGACCATGAGATCATGCAACTCGCTGACACCGGAGTAATACCTTGTGTGTATCAAACGTCGCAACGTAACTGGGTGACTATAAAGGTGCTCTAAAGGTATCTCCAAGGGTGTCTGTTGAGTTGGCATGGATCGAGACTGGGATTTGTTACTCCGTGTGACGGAGAGGTATCTCAGGGCCCACTCGGTAATAAAACATCACAATAAGCCTTGCAAGCAAAGTGACTAAAGAGTTAGCCACGGGATCTTGTATTACGGAACGAGTAAAGAGACTTGCCGGTAACGAGATTGAACTAGGTATAGAGATACCGACGATCGAATCCCGGGTAAGTAACATACCGAAGAACAAAGGGAACAGCATACATGATTAACTGAATCCTTGACATAGAGGTTCAACCGATAAAGATCTTCGTAGAATATGTAGGAACCAATATGGGCATCTAGGTCCCGCTATTGGTTATTGACCATAGAGGTGTCTCGGTCATGTCTACATAGTTCTCGAACCCGCAGGGTCTGCACACTTAACGTTCGGTGACGTTTCGGTAGTATTGAGTTATGTATGGTAGTGACCGAAGGTTGTTTGGAGTCCCAGATGAGATCCCGGACGTCACGAGGAGCTCCGGAATGGTCCGGAGGTAAAGATTGATATATAGGAAGTCCCGTTTTGGTCTCTGGAAAAGTTTCGGGCATTTCCGGTAGTGTACCGGGAGTGACGAATGGGTTCCGGGGGGTCCACCAAGTAGGGCCCACCCACCACAAGGGTCACATGGGCCTAGGAGGTGGTGCACCAGCCCCTGGTGGGCTGGCCGGCCAGCCCCTAGGAGGCCCTTGCACAAGGGTGGGGAAGGGGCCAAGTGGGGAGGAGTCCTACTAGGATTCCACCTCCCTTGTGGGAGGTGGACTCCTCCCCCTTGGTGGTGGTTTGGCCGAACCCATAGGGGAAACCCTAGGGCTGCCTCCTCCCCCTCCCTCCTATATATACTAGAGGTTTTTGAGGGCAGCCCCCCAACCTGAAAAGCCACGGCTGCCTCTCTCTCCCTCTAGATCTGTTCTCCACTAGATCGTCTCGGTTGCGCTTGGCGAAGCCCTGCCGGGACAGCACCACCACCACCGTCACCACGCCGTCGTGCTGCCGGAGTACTCATATACCTCTTCGCTCCCTTCTTGCTGGATCAAGAAGGCGGAGATCGTCATCGAGCTGTACGTATGTTGAACGCGGAGGTGCCGTCCGTTCGGCGCTAGATCGGGACGGATCGTGATTGGATCGCGGGACGACTTGCGATTTGGATCGCGAAGACATTCGACTACATCAACCGCGTTTCTTAACGCTTCCCGCTTAGCGATCTACAAGGGTATGTAGATCCACTCTCCCTCTCGTAGATGCTCATCACCATGGATAGATCTTGCGTGTGCGTAGGAATTTTTTTGTTTCCCATGCAATGTTCCCCAAGACCAAGTTGCTTTCCACCCAATCAATCTCTTCTACCAAGCCAAATTCTGCGAGAGAGTGGTTGAGTGTTGAGGAGACTATCTTTTGAAGCACAAGAGCAAGGAGTTCATCATCCATACCACATCTATTACCTTTTGGAGAGTGGTGTCTCCTAGATTGGTTAGGTGTCGCTTGGGAGCCTCCAATTCGTGTGGAGTTGAACCAAGAAGTTTGTAAGGGCAAGGAGATCGCCTACTTCGTGAAGATCTACCCCGAGTGTGGCTAGTCCTTTGTGGACGTAAGCCATGGTGGAATAGACGAGGTTGCTACTTCGTGGACCCTTTGTGGGTGGAGCCCTTGATACGTCTCCAACGTATCTATAATTTATGAAGTATTCATGCCATGTTTACAATAATTCTATATGATTTTGGTATGATTTTATTCGAACTAACCTGGACTGACGCTGTTTTCAGCAGAGCTACCGTGGTGTTGTTTTTTGTGCAGAAATAAAAGTTCTCGGAATGGGCTGAAAATTTACGGAGAATATTTTTGGAAAATATAAAAAATACTGGAGCAAAAAAGCTGGGCCAGGAAGTGACCGAGGAGGCCACAAGCCTGGGGGGCGCCCCCCTAGGGCGCGCCCCCCCAGGCTTGTGGACTCCTCGGGCACCACCTTGACGTGAAACCGACGCCAAAAACTCCTATAAATACAGAAACCTCTGAAAAGAAACCTAGATCAGGAGTTCCGCCACCGCAAGCCTCCAGAGCCACGAAAAACCAATCGGGAGCCCGTTCCGGCACCCTGCCGGAGGGGGAAACCATCACCGGAGGCCATCTTCATCATCCCGGCGGTCTCCATGATGAGGAGGGAGTAGTTCACCCTCGGGGCTGAGGGTATGTACCAGTAGCTATGTGTTTGATCTCTCTCTCTCTCGTGTTCTTGAGATGGCACGATCTTGATGTACCGCGAGCTTTATTGATATAGATGAATCATATGGAGTTTTCCCCTCTCTATCTTCTTGTGATGAATTGAGTTTTCCCTTTGAAGTTTTTCTTACCGGATTGAGTCTTTAAGGATTTGAGAACACTTGATGTATGTCTTGCGATGGGATATCCGTGGTGACAATGGGATGTTCTATTGATCCACTTGATGTATGTTTTGGTGATCAACTTGCGGGTTCCGTGACCTTGGGAATCTATGCATAGGGGTTGGCACATGTTTTCGTCTTGAATCTCCGGTAGAAACTTTGGGGCACTCTTTGAAGTTCTTTGTGTTGGATTGAACATGATGAATCTAAAATTGTGTGATGCATATCGTATAATCAAGCCCATGGGTACTTGTGGTGACATTGGAGTATCTAGGTGACATTAGGGTTTTGGTTGATGTGTATCTTAAGGTGTTATTTTAGTACGAACTCTAGGGCTGTTCGTGACACTTATAGGGATAGCTCATAAGATTGATCAGAAAAGATAACTTTGAGGTGGTTTCGTACCCTACAATAATTTCTTCGTTTGTTCTCCGCTATTTGTGACTTTGGAGTGAACTCTTTGTCGCACACGTGAGGGATTTACATATGATTCAACTATGTTAGTATTGTTGAGAGAACTTGTACTAGTGAAAGTATGAACCCTAGGCCTTGTTTCTAAGCATTGCAATACCGTTTGTGCTCACTTTTATCATTAGTTACCTTGCTGATTTTATATTTTCAGATTATAAAAACCTATATCTACCATCCATATTACACTTGTACCACCCTCTCTTCGCCGAACTAGTGCACTTATACAATTTACCATCGTATTGGGTGTGTTGGGGACACAAGAGACTCTTTGTTATTTGGTTGCAGGGTTGTTTGAGAGAGACCATCTTCATCCTACGCCTCCCACGGATTGATAAACCTTAGGTCATCCACTTGAGGAAATTTGCTACTGTCCTACAAAACTCTGCGCTTGGAGGCCCAACACGAGTCTACAAGAAGAAGGTTGTGTAGTAGACATCAAGCTCTTTTCTGGCGCCGTTGCCGGGGAGGCTAGGTAAGCGGCACTCACATCCCGTCAACGAAGCTCTTTTCTGGCGCCGTTGCCGGGGAGGTGAGTGCTTGAAGGTATATCTTTAGATCTTGCAATTGAATCTTTTAGTTTCTTGTTTTATCACTAGTTTGGTTTTATAAAAGAAAACTACAAAAAAATGGAGTTTAGGTTGCATCAATTGGTTCGTCTTTTTAATGTCTTTCGTGAAAATGATGGTTTGGAAAATTGTGCTCAATTGGTAGAGGAAGAATTTATGAAAATACTTAATGAGAATTCCTTGAATGATGAGCATGATTGCAATATTGCTAGTATGAATTCTCTGAATATCCATGATGCTAATGATATGGAAAGCCACAAGCTTGGGGATGCTATGTTTGATGAAGATGATAATTTTAGTCCCCCAAGTTTTGATGAGCAAATTTGTTATGATAATGACATGCCTACTATCTATGATGATTATGACGATGACATGTATGCTATGAAGAGTGATAGTAACTATGAAACTTGTCATCATGATTTTAATATTCAAAGTGGTTATGTCAATCAAGCATCTCATGATAGTTATTTTGTTGAGTTTACTCCCACTATTAGTCATGAGAAGAAATTTCTTGTGTGGAGAGTAGTAAAATTTCTATGCTTGTAGATCATGAAAAGAATGCTTTATGTGCTGGTTATATTGTGAAATTCCTTCATGATCCTACTGAAAATTATTATGAGGGAGGAACATATGCTTGTAGGAATTGCAATAATATCAAGTTTCCTCTCTATGTGTTCAAAGTTTTGAAGTCATGCTTGTTGTGCCTTCCTATGCTAGTTGATTCTTGCTCCGATAAATTATTTGCTCACAAAATCCCTATGCATAGGAATTGGGTTAGGCTTAAATGTGCTAGTCATATGCTTCATGATGCTCTCTTTGTGTTTCAATTCTTATCTTTTTTGTGAGCATCATTGAAATCATCATGCCTAGCTAAAAGGCATTAAAGAAAAGCGCTTGTTGGGAGACAACCCAACACTTTTACTTTTTGTTTTTGTGTGTCCACATGATTAAGCTACTGTATAATCATGTTTTATAGCTTTTGTTTCAATAAAGTGCCAAGTAAAGCCTTTGGGATAGTGTGGATGATTGTTGACTTGATTCTGTGCAAAAACAGAAACTTTTGCTCACAGTCCAGGAATTTTTAAAATTCACTGGAACGTGATTTTGATCTGAATTTTTTACACATGATTTATATACAAATTACCTAGATTTTCCTAATTTTTCAGAATTTTTAGAGACAGGGAAGTATGGTTACGCTACAGATCTTCACACACTGTTCTATTTTTGACAGATTCTGTTTTGCATGCATAGTTTGCTTGTTTTAGTGTTCCCATAGCTTATATTCAGTGATATAAATTATGGGAATGATAGAATACCGTAGGTATCATGTGGGAACAATTATGAATCTTGTCTTGACAGTACCTAAGTGAATGATCTATCTTTATTATACTAACCCATCTCACGAAGTTCAGTTAAGTTTTGTGTGATTGAAGTTTTCAAGTTTTGGGTGAGACACCGATATGAGGAGAACAAGGAGTGACAAGAACCTAAGATTGGGGATGCCCAAGGCACCCCCAAGGTAATATCCAAGGAAGACTCAAGCGCCTAAGCTTGGGGATGCCCCGGAAGGCATCTCCTCTTTCATCTTCAACACTATCGGTATATCTTACTTGGAGCTATATTTTTATTCGTCACATAATATGAGTTTTGCTTGGAGCGTCATTTTATTTTCTTGTTTTCTGTTAGGTGTTATTTATAATCTTGTTTTTCAATAAAAAGTTCCAAGAATTGTCTTAGGATGCTTGCATTGCATGTTTTGATGTGTGCTGTGTAAAAACAGAAACTTTTGCTGTGGTGTTTGAATTTTCATATTTTACAGGAACGTGGAACGTTTCTGAAATTTTTACACAGTGTTGTCATATAATTTTTTTAGCATTTCCTAAATTTTCACAATTTTTTGAGTTACAGAAGTACACTGTTTTCATAAATTGCTACAGACTGTTCTGTTTGGACAGATTGCTGTCATAGTTTTGTTATCTACTTATCCTATAGTTTCCATAGCCTATATTGGTAGATATAAATTGTGGAAATGATAGTAAACAGTACCTAATGTTTGAAAATTATTGTGGAACTTGTCTTGGCAGTACTTAAAGAGTTGATTTATTATTATTTGTACTAACCTATCTCACGAGTTCTTTTCGAGTTTTGTGTGGATGAAGTTTTTGAGAATAGGTGAAACCAAGATATGAGAGGATTGAACGAGATACAAAATCTCAAGCTTGGGGATGCCCAAGGCACCCCAAGTAAATATTTCAAGAAGTCTCAAGGATCTAAGCTTGGGGATGCTACGCATCCCACCTCTCTTCATCAACAATTATCGGTTAGCCAATGTTGAGCCTAAATTTTTATTCGTTCACATGATGCGTGCTATTCTTGGAGTGCTATTTTTCTTTAGCTTGCTGTTTAATAAAATACTCAGATCTGAAAATATTTATTGAGAGAGAGAGAGAGTCCTCACATAGCTGCTTAATTGTTTGACTACTCATTGATCTTCACTTATATCTTTTGAGAGTAGCTTGTCATTTGCTCTCATGCTTCACTTATACCTTTTTTGAGGGATGAAATCTTTATTCTCATGTGCTTCACTTATATTTGTTTGAGCTTGCCAAAAAGCAATGGCAATATATGAAACTAGTCCCAAAGTGATAGATATCCAAGGAGGATATAATAAAAGCTTTCATGAAGATCATGGGACAAATTAAACTTGATTCTTTGTAATAGTTTTGAAACATGATGATAGTAATATGTGAGTCATGTTAGTGAGTAATTATGCTTTAGTAGGAATATTGGTGTTAAGGTTTGTGATTCCCTATGCAAGTACGAAAGTCAATAGTTATGCAATTAAGTTACATCCTACTTGTGGTGCATTATTCGGTGTTAGTTATGTTCAATGCTCACTTATGTGAATTTTCGTTTCTTGGCTTGGTTGCTTCCCAATCTATTTGCTAGCCTCCATTTGTACTAAGTAGAAATACTACTTGTGCATCCAAAATCCTTAAACCAAGTTTTGCCTTATGAGTCCACCATACCTACCTATATGCGGTATTTCCATGCCGTTCCAAGCAAATTTGTATGTGCCATCTCTAAATTTTCAAAATAAATTTTCTCTTTTGTGTGCCCGTACCGCTCATGAAACGGTGGGGAGTATCCAATATTTTTCCATGCTAGGTGTGTTATTCTCACGATATGTGTTGATTCAATATCATTCACGAGAAAGTGGCTGGTATTCGAGATGCCCAGTTCCATGCTCAAAAATCAAATCAAAATATAATGAAGTAAAACTCCCCCAGGATTGTTGTTTGTATGGACGGTACCCGTGGATTCGGCTCGCCATGGAGTGTGATTGATTGGTGGAGGGGGAGTAAAAACTTTACCTTTCTGTTTGGGAACCGCCTATAATGTATCTAGCATGGAAAGTATTGTGAGCTACTTTGTCGTTTTCATTGACAGGAAAAGCATGCCACTCAAAATATTTTTCTCTCTCAATTTAAAACTTTGAGCTCTGGCACCTCTACAAATCCCTACTTCCCTCTGCGAAGGGCCTCTCTATTTACTTTATGCAATTTTTATTTTTGCTTTGAGTCTCCATCTTCTCTTATAAGCACCAACTAGGGGGCACTATGATCGTACTTGAGCATTGGGCATAGCTAATATTTGAGTGTGTTTCATGAATGGATCAATGATTGAGCATGATGGGCTAGGGATAACTTTCTTTAGTGTTGATATTTTGAAAGATATGGTTGCTTGTTGACATGCTTGAGTATTGAAGTCATTATGTTAAAACTAGACTATTGCTTTGAATCATTTACAAGTCCAAATGTCCAAGCTATACAAAGAAGAAAAGAATATGATAAAAATGTAGCCAACATTCACACTTCATAAATTATATCTTTTATCATTTACCTACTCGAGGATGAGCAGGAATTAAGCTTGGGGATGCTGATACGTCTCCAACTTATCTATAATTTATTTAGTATTCATGCCATGTTTACAATAATTCTATATGATTTTGGTATGATTTTATTAGAACTAACCCGGACGGGGGCGCGCCCCCCCCTAGGGCACGCCCCCTGGCGTGTGGACTCCTCGGGCACCGCCTTGACATGAAACCGACGCCAAAAACTCCTATAAATACAAAAACCTCTGAAAAGAAACCTAGATCGGGAGTTCCGCCGCTGCAAGCCTCCAGAGCCACGAAAAACCAATCGGGAGCCCGTTCCGGCACCCTGCCGGAGGGGGAAACCATCAACGGAGGCCATCTTCATCATCCCGGCGGTCTCCATGACGAGGAGGGAGTAGTTCACCCTCGGGGCTGAGGGTATGTACCAGTAGCTATGTGTTTGATCTCTCTCTCTCTCTCGTGTTCTTGAGATGGCACGATCTTGATGTACCGCGAGCTTTATTGATATAGATGAATCATATGGAGTTTTCCCCTCTCTATCTTCTTGTGATGAATTGAGTTTTCCCTTTGAAGTTTTCTTATCGGATTGAGTCTTTAAGGATTTGAGAACACTTGATGTATGTCTTGCGATGGGATATCCGTGGTGACAATGGGATGTTCTATTGATCCACTTGATGTATGTTTTGGTGATCAACTTGCGGGTTCCGTGACCTTGGGAATCTATGCATAGGGGTTGGCACATGTTTTCGTCTTGACTCTCCGGTAGAAACTTTGGGGCACTCTTTGAAGTTCTTTGTGTTGGATTGAACATGATGAATCTAAAATTGTGTGATGCATATCGTATAATCAAGCGCATGGGTACTTGTGGTGACATTGGAGTATCTAGGTGACATTAGGGTTTTGGTTGATGTGTATCTTAAGGTGTTATTTTAGTACGAACTCTAGGGCTGTTCGTGACACTTATAGGGATAGCTCATAAGATTGATCAGAAAAGATAACTTTGAGGTGATTTCGTACCCTACAATAATTTCTTCGTTTGTTCTCCGCTATTTGTGACTTTGGAGTGAACTCTTTGTCGCACACGTGAGGGATTTACATATGATTCAACTATGTTAGTATTGTTGAGAGAATTTGTACTAGTGAAAGTATGAACCCTAGGCCTTGTTTC
The DNA here is from genome assembly GCA_039707655.1 of Elymus sibiricus. Lineage (NCBI taxonomy): Eukaryota > Viridiplantae > Streptophyta > Magnoliopsida > Poales > Poaceae > Elymus > Elymus sibiricus. Next base: position 86,317,795 of record CM077665.1, read on the forward strand.
TAAGCATTGCAATACCATTTGTGCTCACTTTTATCATTATTTACCTTGCTGTTTTTATATTTTCAGATTATAAAAACCTATATCTACCATCCATATTACACTTGTATCACCCTCTCTTCGCCGAACTAGTGCACTTATACAATTTACCATTGTATTGGGTGTGTTGGGGACACAAGAGGCTCTTTGTTATTTGGTTCCAGGGTTGTTTGAGAGAGACCATCTTCATCCTACGCCTCCCACGGATTGATAAACCTTAGGTCATCCAATTGAGGAAAATTTGCTACTGTCCTACAAAACTCTGCGCTTGGAGGCCCAACACGAGTCTACAAGAAGAAGGTTGTGTAGTAGACATCAGCCCTCCGTGGACTCGCGCAACCGTGACCCTCCGTGGGTTGAAGTCTCCATCAACGTCGACGTACGATAGCACACCTATCGAAACCAAAGGAAAAATCTTCGAGTCCCCATTGCGTTTTATCCTCCTATCCCTTCCCTCTACTTACACTTGCATGTCTTTACTTTCCGCCGCTATACTCGTAGATATGCATGTGTAGGATGTGCTAGACTTGGTGAAATTCCTAAAACTTGCCAACCATTAAAATTGGGAAAAGGTTAAGATTTTATTTGGTCAAGTAGTCTAATCACCCCCCCTCTAGTCATACTTTGGATCCTACAAACGTCTCATCATCCCCAAGTTTAATTCCTACTCGTCCTCGAGTAGGTAAATGATAAAAGAAATAATTTATGAAGTGTGAATGCTAGCATAGTGCAAAAGTTTTATAAACGATAATTTCAATCACCTTTTCCACTAGTAGAAAACAGGGCATTAGTCCCGGTTCGAGAGGGCCTTTAGTCCCGGTTCTGCAACCGGGACAAAACGATCGGGACTAATGCCCATCACTTTTAGTCCCGGCTGGCTTACAAACCGGGACTAAGGGAGCTCCACGTGGCCGCCGTGGGGCGCCCAGGCAGGAGGACCTTTAGTCCCGGTTGGTAACACCGACCGGGCCTAAAAGGCAGCCACGCGTCAGCACCTGCCAGACGCTGGGGTTTTTTTGTTGAAAGGAGGGGTTTAGGGGTTTTGGAGGGTTTAGGGGTTTCATATTGTGTTTCCCCTTTTCTTTTTGTGTTTACCATTTTTCTTTTATGCTTTTCATTCAACTCGACGCTAGCTACTACATATAGCAATGAAGGAACCATTACACAACATCGTGATGATCAATATATAGAGAGAAGTGACCTCTCTTTCTCCGTGCTTGGTCGAAGAATGCAACAAGTTCTCGTAAATCTATTCGACGCTATTACATATAGTACACGTTCATGCATATATTCAATATAACATCTCTTACGATCCTAATATCTAATTACCAAAATCGCATTTCATATCCCGATGGCATTCTCCGTCTTTAGGTATGACATGCTCAACAAAGAATCCCACCAATTCCTCTTGAATTGCTCGTATGCGATCAGTTGGTAGGAGTTTGTCTCGCTTCCGCCAGATCTAATTTAAAGAACGGGGTCAATATATATATATATATATATATATATATATATATATATATATATATATATATATGAATGAAACTCAACACAATTGATGGTAATAAAATTAAAATATGAATATTGTTTACGTACTTCAAATTGTTCTGGAGATATGCCCCGCTCAGAGGTCGAGTGGCGAATGAACTCGCAAACGTAGTATGCACATAAATTAGTGCAGGGTGCCTGCCACAAGCACTTTACGAGAATAGAGTTCAATCAAAATGATAATCAAGCATGATAATGGTACTGAAACTAGAATCAATGAGAGACGATGCGTGGTACTAGCTCGTAGCTAGTACTTACTTTGGGGTGTGAAAATCGCAGCTCCTTTCTCCAGTCACCCCTAGCCTGGTTGGTGAACTTTTTCCAAACTCTGCACGGCAAAGAAAATGATTACTTGATGTCAAGAAATGAACGAAAGTTGCCGATATGGTGCCATAATGATTTAACTTACTTCTGAAGCATTTCACTCATGTTCGTCCACTCCTTAGGATCTTTATGTCTTGAGTCCAAGACAAGTACTACTCCCTCGTCAGGCCGAATGGCTAGCAGAATAAAGTAGAAACTGCACACACATAACTCATCAATTACACTTAACCTCGAGTAAGCGAAACAGAATGTGCACGTACAAGACAGTAACACTCACTGAAAGTAGTAAGGAAATAATATTTCCCTTCAGTTTTGTTGTCCAAGTAACGCCCGTAGCAAGTTTTGCTCTGTTTCACGGGGGCTTTGTTTTAACGTATGTTCATTTATGGTATTTGGGTTAATGAACCCAATGTCATAGATTTGTCGTTTTCTGCAATCGATGATCTTCAATCTGCATATAATATAGTGTGAGGATAATTATACATGCAATGAACGAGCTGAACTAGAGACTTTACAGAAAAAATACTTATAGACAATAGGAATTGACGATAGTTTTGTCGAGGTCCTTTTGATTGTATAACTGAAAAAATTCTTGAAATTCAACGAACAACTTTTGGACTCCATTGAAGAAGTGCTCATCTTTAATTCCCACAAAGATATTGCCGATCCCGTCCTTGCAGGCTTTCAAGTACCATTCATGCAATTGTCGCATCCTCGTTGGTAGACCCTTGAGCTCCTCACGTCCGACGAGAGGTTTCCCGTGATCGTATCTTAAGGATGCTACTACCTCGGCCTTTTCAAACTGTACCGAATCGTCTACGTAATCACCAAGAGTGATAGAAAGACCATCGGCCGCTATCTTTGGATCATTAGCGATATGGGTAAACACCTTTAGTGGGGGGCACGATTGGTTTTCTTGTTCGCCGAGCTGGGGAATTCTTTTCCCACTTCTTGTACCACTGCTACTTAAGCTTCCTGAGCGCTTCGCTTGATCAAATGTCTTCTGAATACAGCGGTCATAGTTTGATTGCGGCGGAGGCGGTGGTGGTCGCCTAAGGGCATCCAGAGTTCGCTTCGCTTTTACCGGATCTACTTTCTCCTTTGGAGGCGAACGTTTCGGTGCAAGCTGGCGTCTCACTTCTTCAGCCATGATCTTGTTGAGTTCCTCCTCAGTCCTGTCATAGGGTAACTTGGGAGGAGCCTTGAGGCTTGGGCCAGCTCTGAATTTCTTCCCTGTTGTACTGCTGCTAGTCGCCGGAGCGGCGGCGCCTCTCTTCCGCCATTGCTGAGGCGGCGGAGGAGGCGGAGTCCGCTGACGTGGCGGAGACAGCTGAGGCGGAGGAGGATTCTGCTGAGGGGCCTCCTCCGTCGGAGTCCGCTGACGCGGCGGAGACGGCTGATGTACCGAAGATGACTCAGGCAGCGGAGATAGCAGAGCTGGACTGTGAGGAGTCTGCTGAGGGGCCTCCTCCGGCTGAGTCTGCTGAGGGGCCTCCTCCGACTGAGTCTGCTCAGGGGCCTCCTCCGGCTGAGTCTGCTGAGGCGGCGTCCAGTTTGGAAGCAGGATGTTTTTCTTTCTCCATAGACAGGTAGTCCTTAAGGCCTTTTCAAGAAGAATCTCCGCTTCACCTGTAGGGTACTCAAGCTCCAGCCCCTCAAATCCGTCCATTATTTCATCCACCCCAACAATAGCAAAGCCAGCTGGAACCGGAGCGAAATGGTAAGTTGCATCAGGTCGAGGAGGTAAGACATAGCCGACCGCCACCTTCAAGGTCACGTTATGGCATTTTGCCATTAGCACACAATGTTCATTATCTGTGATACCATCCACGGGGTAGCGAGGAGCCGTGCTATCAGGCTGAACGAGCTCCGTGGAAGCCACGCTGCTTCTCCGCTGAGATGGTGGGGTAACATCGTGGGTAGTATCCAATGAAGGATCTTCGTGCCGCTGAGATGGTGGGCCGGTAGCTCGCTGGCTCTCAAGTGCCTCTAGTTTCACTAATCTTTCATTGATCTTCTGCATTTCGCTTGCTTCCTCTTTCTTCTTTCTCTGTCGGCTTCTATAACCAGTGCTGTTAGGAAACCCATGCACCCACAGAACGGAGCCTGATGTGCCTCGTGTTCGTCCAGGGTGTTCAGGATTCCTGAGGGCCATTGGCAGCTCGTCCTTCTCTCTGTCGGGATGGAAACTCCCTTCCAGCGCTTTCTTGATTGCTTCCTCAAGCCTTGTGACGGGTGTTTGAAGTTGAGCTTTCGTCCAAACACACTTCCCTGATTCTGGGTCCAAAGTTCCCCCAACCCCGAAGAACCAAGTCCTTGCCCGATCTTGCCAGTGCAATGTCGCTGGTTGGACATTTTTAGCAAGCAGGTCTTTCTCAGCTTTGTCCCACGTAGGCCGGGCTTTGCTGTAGCCACCTGACCCCGTAACATGGTGATACTGCTTCTTTGCAGCATTTTGCTTATTTATATGTGACCTTTGCTTGGCCTTCTCCGATTTCTTGTAGGCCACAAATGCGGGCCAGTGATCTTTTATCTTCAAGTATTGACCGGTGAATTCTGGAGTCTCGTCTTTGTCGACAAACTTTCTGTTCAATAGTTTCTTCCAGTTCTTGAATAGTTCTGCCATCTTCTTAAGAGCAAATGCCTTGACCTTTCGCTGTATAACTGGGTTATTCGGATCCTCCTCTGGCGATAGGCTGAAATTTCTCATCAGCGAGTTCCAAAGATCATCTTTCAGTCTATCGTGGACATAAGGAACTTCAGGGTCCTTCTTCTTATTCCATTCTTGGATGCTGATCAGGACGTTGTCCCTAACAATAACTCCGCACTGATGTATAAATTTGTCCTTGGTCCACTTGGGAGCAATCGGTTGGCCTTCTGGAGAGACTTCTTCGACCGTGAACCTTTCATCCGGGTCCAACCTTTTCTTCGGGCCTCGTCTCCTTATCGAAGTTTGGCTCGATCTGGAGGGCTAAAAGAAGAAAGAAGCGTTAATATATGTACATACAAAACAATTAATGCATCTAGTCAGCAGAGGCTTAATATATATATATATATATATATATATATATATATATATATATATATATATATATATATATACCTCGTTGGACTTTGAAACAGTTAAGGCTCCCTTCTCCATTCGATCACCGGAGCCGTCATGATCTCCTTCCTCCTCCATTCCATCACCGGAGCCGTCATGATCTCCTTCCTCCTCCATTGGATCACCGGAGCCGTCATCCTCTCTTCTATCACCATCGGTGTCGTTGAGAAACGACAAGATATCATCATCACCTCCGTCGCGGATTATATCCCCCAACAACTCTTCTTTTTCTAAGTCTGTGTGATCCATAGTTTCTGCACATAAAGCATTGACACTTCAAACTAGCTATCACATAAAGCAAAAAATAAGTATATTTGTCACCAAAATACAACACTTTACAGAGTTTCCTCTATTTAAAAAATAGTTCTCTATTTTCAAAAATCATTCCCTCCATATAGAAACTTGTGGACCCCCCTCATGTCGAAGTTATCGGGGATATGTTGAATTCCCGAGAGAGTTTGGGGTGATCTAACGCGGCACTACATGATATAGGTGAAGGGGGATAACATCCGAGAATGTTTTCCCGAAGTCTGCATTTTCGGACAGATGAAACGGAGGGGGACGGTTCCAGGTTCGCTATGCTAGCTGCTTGTGACAGACGAACGGAGGGCATATTCGGATTCGTCATATTTTTCTGATCGATTTCTAAAGTTTTACCAATATCCTGATAACTCCTGGAATTCTGCTAAGTCTGAGAATTCCTCAGCTTTAAACATCACTTAGCTGTTTTCCAAAGGCTATAACTATTGTTCTGTACATCATATGGGTTAGTGCCTTATATCAATATTGATCACTCTCCTGTGATCTACAAGATAGTATCAATTGCATCTCTGCTAGAGTCCATTAGCTTGCTCAAAACTTTGTTTGAAAAGTGCCACTTGATATTAATTCCAGAAACTGTTATAATTTACAAACTTTGTTAGATGATCGCCATTGATCTATAGTTCTAATGGAGACACTTCATATAAGTGTTTTATTCTACATATGAACATTTTCTATATACATCAATCCATCCATCTATACATACCTACATATCAACATTTTCTATATATATACATCCATCCATGAACATATGAAAATTCTATGAACATAAAAAATTCATAGATCCATCCATCCATCGATCTTGAGCAGAGTAGATTCTATGAACA